>OX463779.1:7402243-10255993 GCA_949825025.1 Siphlonurus alternatus
AATATTTCTTACGAAGTTACTCATATAAAACTCAATTTTTTATATTTTAATTACATATTTATCATGAAGGACTCACTTCAAATCTAGGTTTTGTATTTAAAATTTTAACACGGTTTTGAATAATTAATAATTAATTTTCATTGAAGACTGGAATTTTGGAAACTAAGACTGCAAAATAAAAATAATTATAAAATAATATGCTATCATTATATTTATTTCAACTATAAATATAATTATCACCTTTTCTCGTTAGAAGCAGTTTAAAAATTTAAAAAATATTGGGGGACATTCACAAAGCACTTTAACCCCCACTTTAGCCCCGATTTTTAACCCTGGTGCTAAACATGGTGCTAAACTATGAGCTTAACATGGTTAGCCCCTGATTTAGTACCATGTTTAGCACCAGGGTTAAAAATCGGGGCTAAAGTGGGGGTTAAAGTGCTTTGTGAATGTCCCCCATTGTTTTACTGAAAGTACAGTTATACAAATTATAAAAAAAGAAATTGAATATTCAATTAATTAGATAAAATTTATATTAATATAAAGATATTGTTTAAAGAGAACGAGAAAATTGTTTGCCTATATAGGTTCTGGTCAGCTGGAGTTCGAGGAGTTCTGCATCTTGGCATCCCGCTTCCTGATTGAAGAGGACGCTGAGGCGATCCAGAAAGAGTTGCGTGAGGCATTCCGTCTGTACGACAAGGAGGGTGAGCCTAATAGTGCCTCTTTCTAGATAGAGTAGATACATTAAATACAAGAATCTCTCACCTTATCTTAGCAATGCTTTAAATTTCAATTCTTGTATATTCATTTCCACCAGCTTAAATTGTGACTTGATATATAAAATAGTATTTTAAGATTCTATATTTCTGATGCGGATATAATTTCAACTGATCACTGATCACCGCCATGTAATTTATTGATAATAATTTAAGAATGAAAATTAAAATACTGATGAAAAAATTACAGATAAGAGAATATAATTTATATTTAATACCTTAATATTTAAAAGTGTCACCAAAAACAAATTTAAGTTGTATTGACTTGGAAATAAAAACTGTTATTTTTCCACCTGCTTACATTAATTTTCTGTGTTGTCAGGTAACGGCTACATCACCACCGACGTGCTGCGTGAGATCCTTAGTGAGCTCGACAACAAGATCACCTCAGACGAGCTAGACATGATGATTGAGGAAATTGACTCTGACGGCTCTGGCACTGTGGACTTTGAGGGTATGTTGATTGTAAACTAAAATACTTTTACTATTTACAACATTTCTTAGATTTATTTTTTTTAATAACAATTAATTAGTAATTACAGATTAAGGTCAATGATACAAAGTTTTCTATGTTTCAAAATACAATAAAAGAATCTTGAATTTTAATTTAGGAAAAAGTATGTAAATTTCAATTCTTCATTGTATTCCTGTGTTCAATTTCATCAATAATTCTTACTACTTCTATTAAATTTTTCTTTCTAAATTTCTAGAGTTCATGGAGGTCATGACTGGCGGCGATGACTAAGTGTTGAGAGCAAAGAAGTTGTTATACCCTCGAGAAGAAATGTACCACTTCTTCACCCTACCCTTCAACCTCTGTCAGCGTCCTTGCTGGGTCAAGGAGCGTGTCAGCTGGAGCACCATTATAACCTTTATTATCAACCAAATCATATGTGACAGAAATGCTACTCACGCAATGCAATAAATTAATATATTTTTAAATACATTGAGTATTTTATTATTAGTTTACCTGATGTGTATTGTATTATTACCATGCATATACAATTTCAATTAATAAATGAGGTTCAATAATTGTGAAATTTGTATAACACTATAATAAAATGCACATACACAGTAGTGTGCATTTTTTTAGGGCATGCATCGTTAATCAGTTTTGCTTTTTTTTTAAATACTTTTAATTAACTTAAATTTAGAAATTCAAGATGGATTAGAACAGGGGGTGCAACCTGTGCATAGATTTTATTGATTTATTTATTTTTCACTCAATACATTCAAACATAACAAAGGCTCAAACTTAGGTGAGAATAACGTACAAAGCGTAAAAACACTATATCACGAAACATGAAAGTGGTAGTTATCCTATACTAATTATTACACATTTTCAACCAATAAGGTTAAGTCAAAATAATTACATAATGACAAGTAATTACTAAAAAGATAAATAGTACTATTCAAACAGAACAGACCGCCTCATACATACATTGTAATAATAAATTCAAATATATTATGCAGATATATTATTATATGAATAGCTAGAAATTTGTTTTGAATTTGTTTGTTACCGTGCAGGGTTGCTCAATCGTAGACTATATTCCGATTCAAGATTATCACAGTTTTCAGAGAAATCCTCTCATCATAGGTATGTGAGAAATAAAATTTTCACATACTTACATAATAAGATTCGATTGAAAAAGTACGTAGTTATGGTACTATTTTATGTAGCATTCAGTTATTTAGATTTACCATAGGAAAAAGAAAGGTCCATCAGAGATGTCTCTGTCATACAGCTCGTACAGACTAAAAGTTTTAGAGGATGTTGATGACAATTGTGAGCATAGCCATTGACAAACTCATTCCCGTTGCTCCACCTCCCAATAAATTATGTATATGCGCAGCGTATTCGCGATGGTGGCGCTACTTTTACGGAAAACCTTCGTTCTCTGAAACTGTTGGTTTACAAGCTGGCCATAAGACAGGAGACACGTTTATCCTCGCTATAAACTTCCTGCTATGAGAAGGGTTCTAAAATTTAAATATACCAAATCTAGCATTAATTGCTTTGACATTAGCCACATTAGTATAAATTCTACAATATAATTATGATTATAGTTATCATTTTTTGATTTAATGAAATATTTTGAAAATGCTTTCTTGAACAAGTGGCTATAATATTTATTTTTAAGCATATTAGGTAACTTGCCTTGATTAAAAAAATATATATGATGCTCAAATCTTATCTACAGTATGAAGTATTAAATCATGCATTTAATGTGTATTGTTATCATGTGAACTGTATGGTAAAAATAAACTTCATTAATTCTGTACGAATGTTTAATACTCATTCACCACTTGCATTAAAAAGTAATATATATATATATATATATATATATATATATATATATATATATATATATATATATATATATATATACAAAGTAATGTAATAGTATCACTCAATAGGTATTTTCGTATTAAATGCATAATCGATTCATGAAGCAATAATCAGATGAACCATCTGTACAGGTGACATAAGGAAGATAAGTTAATCGATTATTATCTGATTGTGTATTTACGAACAGACCTATTCTCGCCTTGAGCTTAGGCAACTTGTTCAGCACGGCCCCAATGCCCTCATTTTGCCTCTGCTGCATACACACATGGCCCGTTTCATTTGTATTATGTAGAATATGTTATGTTGCCTAACCTAAAGGAATGTTCTGGCAAGGTATACAATTATAATTTTGTTACTACATATATTGTAAATATTTACACAATGCGTTATTACGCTCATATAGGGAGGTTTATTTTACTATAAAGTATACCAAATTATTCATTTTACTTTAGTTTATTGTATATCTTTAATTTCGCTTATAAGACAAATTTCTTTATTTTTATAATATATTATTTATATTGTATGCAATATTTTTTTTTCAATGGTATATTAATTTAAAAGAAAATTAAAACGCAATTTTGTTTTAAAGATAGTTAAATTTTATACACTAAATTCAAAATACGACACTCCACGCTAACTATTTAAAATAAATATATATTAAATTGTTATTATGATACATTTGATACTAAAATATTGAACACAGTTAAAGAATTTTAAATTTATTTTCATCTGCTACAGTCATTGCATTAAATATTATTGAAAAATCTCAGTACTTTTCTTTATGATTTTTCAGTCTTCATTTTTTAATTAGTTTATCAAATTATATTAGGTTAGATATTAATCGGAAAGTGAGTGGTTAATGAGCATGTATACAGCTTTAAGATGTCACAGCTGTGAAGCTTGGTATGCAAAGCAAACTTTAACATTTACATTCCATGCATACCTATCCCAATATAATATTATAAAGAACTGTACATCATTTATAAATTAATCATTTCAGCGTTAGCTATATTACACTCGTTGGCACTCTGGAAGAGTGTCATAATTTTATAGTTGATTTAGATTATGTATTAAGCATGTAATATTGACCTTTCTGCATCTAAATATCTCCCTACCCCCTGCCGAATTTCTTCCCCTACCTAACTAAAGCATACCGATCAACGACGTTCATTAATTCATCATTCATCTTGACGGTTGACTCCGTTGGAAGATCGCAGGCTGCTCACAATCCGCACCATCAACAATAAGAAAATACAATGGTAATATCATAACTATGTTCATGAGTAATAATTAAAGATAATCTGTATAATAAAGTTAAGAATATAATAATATGTTATAAAAAATAATAAAAATATTCTGATTATATTCTAGTTTTATATTTGTAAATAAATATTTATGTTTCTTTCAGGATGATCTTAACCCAGAACAAATTCAGAGTAAGTACAATATTTTGTTATTAAATTTATATGCATATAACATACTATAAAAGTCAAATTCAACTTTGAATTTATAGTTGTGTTGTGAGTTATTATTTATTTTGTTGTTTTTATAAAAAAAATATTTAAAGCCCATGTAGACTTACATTTGTGTCTGTACACAGTGTTGCGACAAGCTTTTGTGGTTTTTGATCCCGAGAAGAAGGGCAGAATTTCCACGGACATGATTTCGGACATTCTTGATATGCTGGGCATTAAAGCTACCGAAGATGTGGTTGAAGAAATTGTCTTGGAAGTTGATCCCGATGGTGAGCAATATGAAATTATTGAAAATAAACTTATTTAATTATTTATTATTATAACCTATAATATATTATAATGCATTTATAATATCATCGTGAATTTTTAAAACCATAATGATAAAGGCTAATTAAAAATTCTTAAATATTACAGCCAATTAGAATTAAAGATTTTTAAACGTACTGCAGACCATTGCAAACTTAATTGTATATAATTGAGAGTTTTAGGGAATAACTATTAACAATCTTTTCAGTTTCAACTAATTTACTCAAATAAAATTATTACATGTCGATATAATATATAATTATATATAATACAAATTACTTTTTGTTTCTTTGTATAACTATAAACTATAATATGAAAATTATTAAAATAATCAAAGATATATTGATCAAACTTAAAAATCAAATTTTGGAATTTAATCAATATAAACATTACATTATATATCTTGCATGAGTATATTATTTGTATATTTATATACTTTGTTGTTGTTGCAACAGCTAATTAATTAGTAGAAATGTATGTAATTTTATTTAATTTCTAGGTTCTGGTGAACTTGCATTCGAGGATTTCTGTAGCATTGCTGCCCGTTTCCTTGATGAGGAGGACGCTGAGGCGATCCAGAAAGAGTTGCGAGAAGCTTTCCGTCTGTACGACAAGGAGGGTAAGCAATTCACCTTTATTACAAAAGTAGCAGCTTTTCTGGTGTAACTTGATGACAAAAATACTAGCTGGTATGTATTGTTGTGCTTGCAGGTAACGGCTACATCACCACCGACGTGTTGCGTGAGATCCTTAGTGAGCTCGACAACAAGATCACCTCAGACGAGCTAGACATGATGATGGAGGAAATTGACTCTGACGGCTCTGGCACTGTGGACTTTGAAGGTATTGAGCACGAAATCTCTCAAATATTAAATATACTATTAATGTCAACTGTCTGTTTTTCTGCAGAGTTCTTGGAAGTAATGACGGGATAATGATGACTTAATAACTCCCCACCTAATAATGTCTCGAAAGGAGTGTACTTGCAAGTTGTAAATTATTATATCAACCTATACTTTAAATGTTTTGAAAATTTTATAGATGTATATTTTGAACGTTTTAATGTGAATGTTTATCTTTATATATTCGTAACATGATATGATAAATTTTATTTATAATAAATATAATTATGACCCTTGGATTATGTTGTTTTGTTTTTTATAAGCACATTTGATTTTGATTATAAGTTTAAGCAATGAGAGCTATATTTAATAGGAATGTTAGATCCTCGATCATTTCATTAATATTTAGTAATTTTGACCCTGAAAATATTTTAATTTTGACAAAACTATAATAATGTAAATTATAAATTACAAATAAATAATAATAAATCTAAATAATTATAAATTATAGAACAATTTAATAACTCGGAAGTACCTTTTTTATTATGTTGATAATAACTAATAACATATTATTAAAAACATAGAGCGATTCATGAAAGAGTTATCCAGACAATATTATCCAGTTTAAATTAATGCCGCTGTAATAGCCGCGCGCGGGTAGTGAGCGGTAGTGAGAAAGCTGGATAACTTCCTTCGAGAATCGCGCCCATAATGTTTGAAGTTTGTAATGTTTGCTGCTATTATTGAAAAAATGATTAGAATTTAAGATTCAAAAATATATATAGAACTTGATCAAGGCTACAGTCAGTCCTTGATCAGTTAAAGTTAAAATTACCAATAAGACATTCATTAAATCGTTTCGTTCGAATTTTCGTCATAATATTATGCAGCTACGAAGAGTACACAACAGCACTCTTATCTCTAGCTCATGATGAAATAGAATGGAGTATCGACCGCAAAATTTTTTATAGCAGAAATGGATAGAGGATGAAAAGTTATGTTACTCTGATTTTTTTTCAGATTTTTTAGGGACCGGGAAGTATTGCTAAAAAGTTTTGGCGAGGTCGGGTTCGAATCCACGTCCCTTTTGGGTCCTATCTTTTATTAAGAGAGGCGGCAAGAAGCGGCACTTTTTCTGCACTTTCAATAATTTAAAAAGAAATAGTTTCCGGGCTCTAAAAAATCTGAAAAAAATCAGAGTATAGCATAATTTTGCACCCTCTATCCATTTCTGCAGTAAAAAAAATTGAGGTTGGTACTCCATTATTTTTATTTGTTTATTTGACTTAATGGCGAGGGTGAGGCAATAATGCTATACATCAGTATACATTTTTATTATATAAAATGTTTACAAATTAATCCGTTTGAAGATTCAGCATCGTTTCTAATTAATTAATTTCAGTATAATAATAACGTAATAACTTAAGTGACTTAAGTCATTACGTTATTATTATACTGAATATAAATGATGAATGATCCAGAACCAAATTTTGAGAGGGACTGTCTCCATAAGGACAATGTTAAAAAAACATATTTAACACGCCCATATATATTAGCCATGTTAAATCCAAAACTTCGGAGGGGCTGCAGCCCCCCTCCCCCCCCCCAGCCACCCCCTGGATCCGCGCCCAGTTTAGTAAGTGATTTCTATAGATTTTATTGCCTAATTCAGCAGAAATAATTTGATTTGGAATGTTTTCTAGAGAACGTATAAATGATGTACAATGTATTATTTATATAATATGTATACATATAATATGTAAGTATATATATTATACAGTTTGCAGCTTAATTATTGTTTGTACAACTCTTTTTAATTTCAGTATAATAATAACGTAATAACTTAAGTGACTTAAGTCATTACGTTATTATTATAACGTAATAAGTGACTTAAGTGACTTAAGTGACTTAAGTCATTACGTTATTATTATACTGAAATTAAAAAGAGTTGTACAAACAATAATTAAGCTGCAAACTGTATAATATATATACTTACATATTATATGTATACATATTATATAAATAATACATTGTACATCATTTATACGTTCTCTAGAAAACATTCCAAATCAAATTATTTCTGCTGAATTAGGCAATAAAATCTATAGACATCACTTACTAAACTGGGCGCGGATCCAGGGGGTGGCTGGGGGGGGGGAGGGGGGCTGCAGCCCCTCCGAAGTTTTGGATTTAACATGGCTAATATATATGGGCATGTTAAATATGTTTTTTTAACATTGTCCTTATGGAGACAGTCCCTCCCAAAATTTGGTTCTGGATCCGCGCCTGCAGCCTAAAAAATACAAATACTGAATTTACTAATTCGGATAGTAGGGCATGTGCGTATATATAGTTATATACGCACATAAAAATAATTTAAAATAAGTAGAATCAATAATAATAAATTTTCTATATAAAAACTAATAACAGTCCTAGCTGGAATAGATATGGATGAATTGCCTAATTAATTGTAAATCAATGAAAAGTTAATTGTTCTTCTTGACTATCCCATAGCTATCACAAATATTATTTATAACATAAAATATGTATGGCATAACGTTAGAAACAGGAACTTTTCCAATAGGCGTCTCGGTCCCATCCTTTTTATTAAGGATTCAGGGGTGCCAACTTAACTTACAGAAGTTACAGAACTTTCAATAAGTATTTAAAAATAGTTCCGGGTCTCAAAAAAATCTGAAAAAATTCAGAGTAGCATAATTTGGTGCCCTCTATTCCTTTCTGCAATAAAAAAATTTCAAGTATGTTGTCCATTATTTAAAAATAGTTCCGGGAAAAATGAAAAAATTCCGAGAGGCATAACTTGATACCCTCTTTTCATTTTTGAAATAAAGATTTTTCATGTAAGTTGTCCAATGTCAATATTCAAGTCCGTGATAGCTATGAGATTTTAAGTCTCTGACCGGTATAATATTTGAGTTAGCAATAAGAGTAAAAAAGTACTGTGAATTCTATGAAGAACGAGGGAACGAGCCCTATATTAGAGCATTCAATTAATTAAGGTTAAGATATGAGCAATTAAGATAATGACTAAATTCTTAGAGGTACGTGACACACATATATGTATAGATAATTTTCTAAACTGCGACTGCGTTCTAGTTATCGCAGAAATATTTTTTTAGCATGCATGGTCTGCAATTCTGCACGGATAAATAATTAAAAGTCATTAATGGAGTACTGACCTCAAATTTTTTTATTGCAGAAATGGATAGAGGGTGCAAAGTTATGCTACCCTGATTTTTTTTAGATTTTTTTGAGACCTGGAAGTATTTTTAAAAAATTATTGAAAGTTCTTTTTGTGACGTCACGAGACGCCGCTCTTTAAGAAAAAGATAGGACTTGACGCCGCGTGACGTCACAAATAGGACTTTCAATAATTTTTTAAAAATACTTCCCGGGCTCTAAAAAATCGGAAAAAAATCAGGGTAGCATAACTTTTCACCCTCTATCCATTTCTGCAATAAAAAAAATTGAGGACAATACTCCATTGTTAATTTTCAATGACAAAAAATTATAATACATATATATATATATCATATGATATAGTAGAACCATCATATGTTCAGCGCTGTCACTTTGACATGGCAGGTAAGAAAGGAATGCACATGTCAAAGTGACAGCGGCGACAGCGCTGACCATAAATATGATGGTTCTACTATATAGCGTTTGCCTGGCTTTGTTGTTGTTTACATTATATTCAGCAGTAGGTACTGAGAGGGAACTGGAATCACTTGATTTATTCCTCCTAATAGACCACTTGCAAAACCCTGTTTTAGCAAAAAGTAAACAAACTCACACACCCAGTGTATTGTTGTTGTTGTTGTTGATTGTCGTAAATTTTGTTTATACATTAGACCTTATGGGAAATTTACGATTTTCACACACAGATTTCAATATGTTACAAACCTATGATTCTAAATATAAAAATATCACCAGAATCTGCAGTTTTTGGCCATTTTTAATCCAGAAATGCATATCAGAAGAAGTTTTCTTTATTTTAAATATGGTAAATTTCATATGATACCAAATCAGCCAATTGCATGGGGGAAGATACGTAACTAGGCAAACTCCAGTTTGTTGATTTTAACTGTTGCAATAACAGTTTCCTTGGTTACGTATCTTCCCCCATGCAATATTGGCTGATTTGGTATCATATATGAAATTTACCATATTAAAGTAAAGAAAACTTCTTCTGATATGCATTTCTGGATTAAAAATGGCCAAAAACTGCAGATTCTGGTAATATTTTTATATTTAGAATCGTAGGTTTGTAACATATTGAAATCTGTGTGTGAAAATCTTAAATTTCCCATAAGGTCCAATGTATATATAAACAAAATTTACCCACACAATCAACAACAACAATATTTGACATTTCAATCTATCAAATAAAATAATTGTCAAAAGTACCACAATTGTCATATATATATCGCAGAAAATAAATAGTTTTTGGTATGCTACTACCATGTTAAATAGGTGCTTTTTGCCTACATTCACGTGACGTCATATTTTTGTGACGTATGGTGAAAGACCCGTATATCGGATATCGACGCGGCGTAATCGAAGTAATCGAACTAAACTTGCTGTAGTTGCTGTTTCGCGGGTTCCATCTTCGTAAAGAGTCGGTTCGAGTCGGTTGCAGTCGAGGGAAAAAAAAAAACATAAACATTAGACAGCTGTGCTCTGTGCTCACTGTGCTGGCGGCGCTGGCGCCTCAGATCATATCATATAGAGTTATTATGAAATTATAATATTTTACAATGTTAGTTTATTACAGCATATTCTGGTATTATCCAGGGAGCATACAGTTAAGCCAGGGAGACTATGGTTGATGATGGTTGTGTGGTTGCGGCGATGCCTGGCTTGTGCTCCTCATGTGTATGATGTATGCATATATATACAGTTTGATATACAAAAAAAAACATTGTAACATTAATTACAGTATGTACATATTTTGAGAATTTCTGTGGGTTTCTGTATGATACAAAGAGGGGTATGATACTCCTGAATTGCCGAATGTAACGGACAGCCTTGATGGACAGCTGCAGCTCAGCCTGATGCAATTAATGGACATCATGTATGCATAATTCAAGGGTTGATTCATACCGGTATGCGGTATGCATTGCATTAAAGCAGTAAAATAAGGCACATTGAGGGTAAAATGCATACTGCCCACGTATAAATTTTGACTACTTTGGGCTTGGTTTGCTAGCCCAAAATAGCATTGCTAGCTCAAAATTACTTTCCTTCAAGTATCAGTTTGGGCTGCGAAGCCCAGAGTACCTCAAACTGGCTTTAAAGTGTTATTGAGCTATCTGAACTCAAATTTGCTTATAACCAAAGTAGCCCACGATTGTCCAATAATGCTTCAGGCTTTATTTAGACCAAACATGCTCATTTAAGCCTCCAGCTCAGATTGGAATTTTATAGCTTAAAATAGACCAGATTTGTGACCAAGCAATTTTAACCTAATTAAAACCAAACAAGCTTGAAACAAATTTAAGCTAGCTGTTGACCGTTTTAGCCCAAAATGGCACCTAATATCCCCAGGGTTGCAGTAAGAATTGTTATTGGCCAAAAAAGCTCAATTAAGCCCAAGCTCAACCTAGCTTCATGTAGCTGTATATTGACCAATCCAGCTAAAATAAATCTGAGCACCCTGTAGACCATTTCTGCCCAAAATAGCCATGAATGAATTCCTTGCCTCGGCCAGCAGTGCCAGCACAAAGTGAGCCAAAAATGCTTAAAATGGCACTCTTCAGCCCAAACATGCCCTTTTTTACTCTGAAAGTATTCATGTGCTTGACCAAGCCCAAAATGGACCAAAAAAGCTTAAAATGGCACTCTTTAGCCCAAACATACCCCTTTTTACTCTGAATGAATTCCTCAGGTTGGCTCAGTTCAAAATAGTCCAAAATAGCTTAAAATGGATTTTTTTTGCCCAAAGATGTTTTTTCCCTCCCTGAATGTACTGCATTGGTTAGGTAGCCCAAAGTGGACCAAAACAGCTTAAAATGGACCTCTTTTGCCCAAAGATGTGTCGGTCCACCCTGAATGTACTGCATTGGTTAAGGTAGCCCAAAGTGGACCAAAACAGCTTAAAATGGACCTCTTTTGCCCAAAGATGTGCCGATCCACCCTGAATGTACTGCATTGGTTAAGGTAACTCTACCTTAACCAACGCAGTACATTCAGGGTGGATCGGCACATCTTTGGGCAAAAGAGGTCTATTTTAAGCTGTTTTGGTCCACTTTGGGCTACCTTAACCAATGCAGTACATTCAGGGTGGATCGGCACATCTTTGGGCAAAAGAGGTCCATTTTAAGCTGTTTTGGTCCACTTTGGGCTACCTTAGCCAATGCAGTACATTCAGGGTGGATCGGCACATCTTTGGGCAAAAGAGGTCCATTTTAAGCTGTTTTGGTCCACTTTGGGCTACCTTTACCAATGCAGTACATTCAAGGTGGATCGGCACATCTTTGGGAGCCCAAAGTGGACCAAAACAGCTTCAAATGGACCTCTTTTGCCCAGAGATGTGCCGATCCGCCCTGAATGTATGCATATATACTGCATTGGTTTAGGTAACTTAAAGTGAACCATTACAGCTTAAAATAGACCTCATCTATAAGCTGGGTCTATTATATTTATCAGAATTATTTAAGTCGTCTGTCATGTTTACAAAGATTTCGCCATTTGTAGACTTTTGGAGATTAATTTAGCGCGTTTCCGATGGTTTCCGATCGGTTCCGAACTTCCGATCGCTCTGATTGGTTCATTTGAATTCATTTCTCTACCGGTTTTCCATCTGACTTGTAACAGTCGTAACAGTCGACAATGTTGTTGTTGTTGCAGTATGTATATTTCTTATAGTGTCCTAAGTAGTGTCATGTATCTATATTTTTAAGGTTTTCTTTAGTGTAGTAATGCGTTAATCATCTGCTAAGGTAAGCATACATGTATATAGTCTATATACATATCAATATCTCAGGGTTAAAGTTGATCGGGAAATGTTTTTCTGTTCATGCCACCGGGTGGCATATCTCTAGCCCTAAAAGGTTTAAGCTGCTAACAATGCAGTTCCTCAGCCTATTCTTCCACAATTTTGAAGAAAAAAGCAGTTCTACACAGCCAAAATGTAAGGAAATAAATGAACAAAGGTTAATTTTGTTCTAAAATTGCGGTAAGTGGCACTTTTTACAATTTTAATAACAATTTCACAGCTATAATAAATGAAACTGTATTTCATTCAGGATATTATGCTCTCTAATTACTAATAGAATTGTTACAATGACCTCTTACATACGTACTGTATGCATACTGTATTTATACCGTGTGCAAATAATATGCATTCAGTACGTTATTTGTACGTATATGATAAAAGAACAGAATAAACAGACACCTCATTTAATATGCATACCATGTGATTCTTGGGCCAGTCTCTTCCCCTCACAGTCAGCCAAGTATTCCTTTGCATTATTAGTGTCTGGTATGCATGCATCAGCATGATGACAATACTGATTTTCCCCAGCTCTTTATAACCATGAATAAATTATATTATTTTATAGCACTTTTATCAACTTTGAGCTTCAAGTATCAACTAATTAATAGAATGCATTCATGGTCATAAAAGGCACATGTTTTTAGGCAAAATATTTCTATCTTCATCTATTTTCGTTTGTTTTATGAAGCGATAATTAAGGTAAAGAATGTAATACATTCAGAGGAAAAAAGGCCATTTTGAGCTATTTTAGTCTATTTTTAGCTACTGTTAGTAATGCAGTACATTCAAGTTGAATAAGCACATCTTTGGGCCAAAGAGGTCCATTTTAAGCTGTTTTGGTTCACTTTGAGCTACCTAAATCCAATGCAGTACATTCAGGGTGGATCGGCACATCTTTGGGCAAAAGAGGTCCATTTTAAGCTGGTTTGGTCCACTTTGGGCTACCTTTTCCAATGCAGTACATTCAGGGTGGATCGGCACATCTTTGGGCAAAAGAGGTCCATTTTAAGCTGTTTTGGTCCACTTTGGGCTACCTTTACCAATGCAGTACATTCAGGGTGGATCGGCACATCTTTGGGCAAAAGAGGTCCATTTTAAGCTGGTTTGGTCCACTTTGGGCTACCTTAGCCAATGCAGTATATTCAGGGTGGATCGTCACATCTTTGGGCAAAAGAGGTCCATTTTAAGCTGTTTTGGTCTATTTTGAGCTATAAAAGCGTACTGGGGACAACCAGGGTAGAAAAGGTCAAGTTTGGGCAAATTTGGTCAATTTCCAGCTTGTTTAAGCATGGCATAGTTGGTTCAAACTGATCCATAATGAGCTATATAGAGCTATGGATTAAGTGGTGTATTGGTCCAGTTAGGGTTATATTGGGCTATTACAGCTCAATGTTACTTTTTTTGCTAGCCCAGATTTGCCCAAAATCGGCCAATTAGGTGCCTGTCGGAGTCTAATTGGGCTAGCAAAATTTTGGTCTTATTTGAGCTGATAAGCCCAAAGTGTAGTCAAAATTTATACGTGGGTGCCAGCTCCTCTGTTATTGGGGGGGGGGGGGGGGGGGGGGAACTGTACCGAGGCCCCCACTGCCTTTACAGTATAAGCATACTCTGTTCCAGTATGTCTAACCTGGTCTACCCAAGAGCAGAACAGAACCAATAGGTGACTTGCACTTACACTGATCCTCACCATCTGTGCGAGTGGCGCTGCAACTTCGTGTACGGTCAAAGTATGTAGAAACGAAACAATACGTTGCGAAGATGGGGGGGAAATTTTGTGAACCGCGAGTTAGGTACGAAAGAAAATAAAAAAATAACATTTTTCACTGCCAAAACGTGGTATAACTATTCTAGTTTGCTTCAGTACAATTGTTTTCACTCTAGCACTGCTCAATTCCAAATACTAGCGAGATAAAGACAACTACCTCGGGCCACCGCGGCTCGTATGTGACGCCATGCTGCCAAGCGATTCTGCGATTGGTTGACCACAGAGCAGCCATTGATGGATCATGAACAGCATGACGTCATGCTGTCAAGTGATTGGTCGACTTTGAACTGCAAGTTGCAAAAAGTTGCAGCGCTACTCACAGATGGCGAGGATCAGTGTAAGGGAAAGTAGCTTATTATATAGACAGGGACGGAGGGCGATCAGGAGTGGCTCTGTATGTATAGAACCTAAACATCGTAGTGTACTAGGGTGCCTGCGTACCCGTAAGATGAATAGGAAAGGTGCATGGTGCAGTTTGAATGCCTCAAATGTAGCGTTCCAGCTAGCACCCTCAGAGTCAGTAGAGGATATATTCGAGGGGGCTTTATATTGATGTAGGTTTTTTGTCCGTGAAGCCGCCAGCAGATCTGGAAGTCTGTAGAGCTGTTCTCCGAGATTCTTGCATGCACACTGCATGTAAGCTGGCTCACAAGCAGGAGCGTTCCTCATATTTAAGGGTCTTAAAAATTCAACAAAATTACAAACATGTTTAATTAACGATTAACCTCAGTTACTTTGGAGCTAGTTGAAGGAAATTTCTGTCAAAAGGAATCAAATGAAATAAATTTTAAAAATTAGAGAATGCTTACTACTCCATGTTATGGGCTGATTATATGTATAATTTGAAATTTAAGATACTGTACCTGAACAGTGAGTTAATCTCAAGTGATTTTGGTGATTAACTTTAAAAAAAAAATACTTTCAAGAAATTATTACCTCATTACAAATATAAACTTATGGACCTGTTTTTAGTTGTGTATAATATTTGTAGATGTCTCTCTTTTCAGCTGAATCCCATTTTGTATTTTATTGGCGGTTAGGTGTAAAGTGCTTTCAAATA
This sequence comes from Siphlonurus alternatus, assembly GCA_949825025.1. Taxonomy (NCBI): domain Eukaryota; kingdom Metazoa; phylum Arthropoda; class Insecta; order Ephemeroptera; family Siphlonuridae; genus Siphlonurus; species Siphlonurus alternatus. Next base: position 7,417,842 of record OX463779.1, read on the forward strand.
GTCCGATTTTGCTGCAAAAACATGCCGCAACATCTGTCACAACAAATGTTCCGCCGTAAAAAAATCAAGGTGAGCTTGATATTTTTTTCCAAAAGTGTTGCGGCGTGATTGTAAAAGAAGCTTAAAAATGGGCTTGCCTAAACCTCGCCGCAGTAAAGCAAATTTATATTCTAAATGAAGAAAAGACTTCCTATGTGTATTTCAGGATTGTAAATGGCCAAAAACTGCAGATTTTAGGGATATTTTTATTTTTAGAATCATACATTTGTAATATATTGAAATCTGTGTATGAAAATTGTAAATTTCCTATGAAGTCCAATGTATACAGTAAAAAAAATATATCTTACACATAATCAACAACATTGAACTGGGTGTGTGAGTTTGTTTACTTTTTTGCAAGTGATCTTGCAAAAACTGTTACATTGTTAATAAAGTAATTTAAAAAATTAAAATCACAGAGCCGTTATTCTTGTTCAATTGTTGCATATATTTCATTAAAATAAATTTCGGTTTGATAGTAGTTATCTTTTTTGTTTTCAGTTTTTGAGGTAAATTTTTTAATGGAAATAAGCACAATGCAGGTAAAAATTGTTTAAAAAATAATGTTAACAGTTTAGTAAACATATTGTATTTAATGTAATTCAATATACAGCATTTCTAAAGGATATGAAAGCACTTTAGCATACATTGTATAAAACACATTGATGTGAAAGTGCAACAGTGGGATTGTCTGTATATTTTTAGCTTTATATTTCATAAAATTATGGTTAGTATATTTTATGACACATTATTATTAAATTTTTATTTTTTTAGATTATGGCTGATGAAAATTATTTAAAAAACGCATTGCTTTTGTTAAAAAACACCATGATAAATATATTATCAGATAAACCTTGCTACAATATGTTTGTAACAAACTACACATATGTTTATCACATAATATCAAGTAACAATGGAAAATTCCTATACATGGAAGTGCGAAACATGGTTTCTAACTATCTGAAAAATAAGGTATGTAGAGTATCATTAAATATTATATATTATATACTTTAATTATTATAATATTTTCTTTAAAAACTTTCTGTTTTACAGTATCATACCTTATGTTTAAAAGATATTTGAATTACTGTACTTAGAGACATATTCCTCGATTATTATATAGATGAGAAATACTTTAATCTACAGGCAACAAGAACTTTTCCATGGACACCATGCATGAATGATTTTGAATGTAAATTTTTGCAGGTTGAAATAGACCTAAAAAATCATGCTAACGACTCTTTCCTGGAGCATGTAGATAGCTTATGGAACAGACACCAGCGAGCAATGCTGTTGATTGAAAAAGTCTTCTTGTACATGGACAATACATTTGTTGTTTGTGAGAGAAAACAAACTCTACGCACTTTCACTTTACAAGTATTCAGAGACATGGTAAGTCTCACTATTTACTGTAATGTGAAGTGTAGGATGAATAAATTGAAAAAGTTGCAAGTTTACTGTTAAAGTTCTTTTACATTGCAATTAGGTGCAACAATGAGCTTGACTACTCTAAAATTGCTATGCACTGTAGAAATATTGATCCAGTTTGAGTTTAATTCTGTATTTTTACGCTTTTACAAAGTTTCGTAGTACTCTGTAGCAATTTTTCAGTATGTGCGAAAGCACCGTTAGTCAGAAATCTTATCACAAAATCATGCAACTGAATTGAAGAATTAAGCACTTTTTCAAAGCATGTTTCATACTGCAATGTACATACTTGAGTAATCACAGCATGCTTTAAAATTTAATTATTAAGGTAGAGATAATACGGATCAGCTGGCCCAACGCTAAAAAAATCCCATTCATAAAAATTATGGTTTGGTTTGGTTACCAATGGCGGAACTTGTTTTTCAACATTGTTCACAGTGCTCTCTGGGGCTCCTAATACCCAGTCTGCACGCCAGACAGTTAAGTACCGTTTCTTAGCGGGGCACGTATGTTGTTTGCACAACATTCCGCGGTCTTAATCACCCCAGCGGAGTATAGACAGCCGTAAGCTGCCTTCCTCCTACCAACTCTTTCATCTAGTAGCCAGTCACACCCATTCCAAGTCGCGAAAAGTCTGCCGTATTCGGGATTTGAACCGGGGACCTCTCGGACAAGAGCCAAGTGTACTAACCACTACACCAAAGAGATGGAAGTTCCATTTCTCCATGTTAAATTAGTCAACTTTAAAAATTAATAACTCGAAAACTAGCTCGTTTTTGTATACCTGATATTTTACCTACTGATAGGGGATGTAGAGGAGAACATTTTAAATTTTTTTCATAATTTTTATGAATGGGATTTTTTTAGCATTGAGCCAGCTGATCCGTATTATCTCTACCTTAATATTATATACAGTTACTATAACTGCATGTTGTGCTGGAATTTTATGATTTCAGGTGATTCAGACCCCAACCATGGAGAATTTACTAAGTGATAACCTAGCCACAATGATATCCAATGATAGAGCGGGCAAGACAAATAATCGGAGTATCATTCGTAATATCTGCCACATGCTTATGGCTGTAGGTATGGGCGTTCGAGATATATATGAACAAGTTTTTGAGACAAGATTTTTGAAAAATACCACCAATTACTACTCGGTAAGAAAAAATTAGAAAAATTAAGATTCTTATATGTTTCCTAAATATATACTGTACTGCATATAAATATATAATTACTAAATAAGTAGAAGCAGACAGACGCAGATCCAAGGGGGGGGGGGCGATGGGGGCGATCGCCCCCCCCCCCCCCCCCAAAAGGCCCCAAAATACATTGAAGGTATTACCACCCCCCACCCATCGCCCCCCTTCCCACCCCAAAATTTAACATTGCGGGATAGGGCACCGCTCCCCCCCCCCCCCCCCCCCCTCAAAGCCGCGGTCTGGATCCGCCCCTGGAAGCAGATCATTTGCTAAAATTCCACTGATTCAGATTGACAGCAAACTATTTTTGGAGAAGAACAGCATTGCAGCATACATGGAAAAAATTGATGCAGATTTGAAAGACGAGATTGATCGTGTCCGACATTGCCTTCACTCATCCACGGAGTCTCGCATTGTGACGCTGCTGGAGGAGGTGCTTATTAAGACGCACATTCACACCATTGTTGAGGTGAGATTCCTGGTCAATCCTTTCTCTCATTATGCCTTAAGGAACCCTAATTATTGAATTATAGTTAGAATTCAAAACACAATTTGTTTTCGTAATTATATTCTCACAACCTATAGTTTTTATAGTATTTAATCACAATTAAGTAGCTTATATGCTACTTTATAGCAAAAGCTAGAGTCAAAATATCATAATAATAAAATATCAATGTCATAATTTTTGTCTGGTTTCTACTGTAATAGGAAACAGTAAATATTATATTAAATTTTCTTAATGAACAATATCTTTTAACTGCATTGCCCTATATTATTCAGAACATAAAAGATGAGCTTATTGATAAATTTACTTTCAGAGAGAGGACAGTGGGATGAGGTTGATGCTTGAGCAGAATGAGTTCTCACAGCTGAGGCACATGTACCGTCTGCTGCGCCAAGTGTCTGGGGGTGTCAACCTCATGGCCGAGTGCTTCAACAAGTTCCTGCGTGAGAACACACTGAAGAACCTGTCGCGTCTGGAGCAGGACGGAAGCGTCCAGCAATCCAAACCTAGTGCCAGAGGCATTGCTTTTGTGCCAGTGAGTAAAACGACAATCAAGGCAAAGTCAGTTAGCATTGAGCCACCATCCAACATGTTCAATGGACAATTTGCATCAACTTTTTTTAGTAGCTCAATCGAAAGAGGAGGTCGAAAAATACACCTGTGAATTTTATGCGATTTTTATTCGTACTGCATCATGGCTAAAAGAGAGGTCACGTGACCTGGAGCCGGCGCCCGTGTCGCCCGTGACATCACTTAACTGTTCCGTCAAACAAACGATCGACTTTATAACGCTTGCAAACAACCACGTTGCTATGGAAACAAGCAACAATTAATTTATTGTTTACAAGCGTTATATAGACAATCGTTTGCTTGACCAGACAGTTCAATGACGTCACGGGCGACACGGGCGCCGGCTCCAGGTCACGTGACCTCTCTTTTAGCCATGATGCAGTACGAATAAAAATCGCATAAAATTCACAGGTGTATTTTTCGACCTCCTCTTTCGATTGAGCTACTAAAAAAAGTTGATGCAAATTGTCCATTGTTGCCAATATGACTATCATGCACTGTCCTGGTAACAAGGACAAAAAACTCAAAAGGAGCAGTACAAAATGTGTTTTAAAGTCACACTCTGATCAATCTTCTTTTTACTTCAACTTAAAATTATTTTAATTAATTAAAGTTTTTTTCTGAGCAGACAAGCAATTGATTTCTGCTTAGTTCCAACATATCTGCTAATGTGACTTTTTTTTTTTAACAACGTCAAACAAGTGAAAAATGAATATGCCTTGAAATAACCAGAAGTGTAGAGTGTAGCATTTTGGGGCTTCATTTCAGTGCCTTAATAAGAGGCGTCTTGCTTGTAAACATATTTAAAATTTTATTTTCTAAACATAAAGCTCAAAGCCTCCTCCAAATTTATGGAGGGGAAAGGGAAGAGGGTATTTAAAAAAAACTGTGCACTGTCATTTTATTCTGTTGTACATAATATATTCAATTTTATTCTTTGTTTCATTCTTTCAGAAACTTGTGGAAGCTAAAGAGTCTGCTGAAAAATTTCTGAAGATATCATTCAACAGTGACCCAATTTTCAGAATCGCATTGAACTCAGCCTTTGAATATCTCCTAAACACCAATCCTCAATCACCAGAGTATATGTCTCTTTATCTACATAAAAAAATGCTCAAAAAATCTAAAGTGAGTGGAAAATTTACTGTAATTGTATTTACTATTAGAAAATGGTGTGCTTATCCAGGGAATGGTGTTTAAAATTTAAAGAAAATGGGTAGCGGAAAGGTGAATCCACCACATTTGGATTCTCCTTGTCCGGGGACCCACAGGCAATTTATTTTCCCTACATTACAACCTTTTTTTTTTTTTTTTTTTTTTTGGGGGGGGGGGGGGGGGGGGGGGGGCCTTGTCTACTACTGACTAAAACAGAAATGAAATGAAGAAGATTGGGTGATTTTTTTTTCTTTCTTTCTTTCTTTTTCTTTTTTTTTTTTTTTTTTTTTTTTTTTTTTTACAAGGTACACACCTATGAGCTTGAGGCTGGGTATTAGGTAAGGATAGGACGGACACCTCTACTTTTTATCAGTAAACCAAAATGATGTTCAAATTCTGGGGAACCAAACCCGCAAGTGCATCACATGAAAAGCGAGATGAACTTCCTCCAGGGAGGGAGCAACATAATTTTTACTTGAAACGGTCATCCATCCAAGTACTAACCACACTCGACATTGCTTGTCAATACAAGCAATGTCGAGTGAATTTGCTACTACCACCAAGATCTGCACCGACAGCGGCTCCAGGCAGGCTCACACCCAGATCCTTCAGCGCTCACCGTCGTGACCCTCCTATACTCACCGGGGCCTCAATGTAGAGGTTACTAACTGTTACAGATATCTGAAAGTGACTTTGAGACGTTAGTAAACCAATTCGTCATGCTTTTCCGCTTCTTATATGCCAAGGATATATTTAAACACTATTATTGTCAGCATTTTGCCAAACGGTTACTCTACAACAAATCTACCAGCCAGCCATGGGAGCTTGTCATAATCCACAAGCTACAAGTAAGTTTTCTGAGAACATAACATTATTCTGTGTGTATTTTTTCTTTGATGTTATTTCACTTTTCGAACTTTTACCTTTGCCGATGTTCGATGTAATCTTTCTGTATGTAGTATGTTGTGATGGTCACTTATTGCTCGTGCACGTCACTAACACTTGCATGTACTACACATATCACTACGTTTCATATCACTGGCTGGGGTAATTAAGACCGCGGAATGTTGTGCAAACAACATACGTGCCCCGCTAAGAAACGGTACTTAACTGTCTGGCGTGCAGACTGGGTATTAGGAGCCCCAGAGAGCACTGTGAACAATGTTGAAAAACAAGTTCCGCCATTGGTAACCAAACCAACCAACCATATCACTAAATATCAATATGAATACCCTTTGCATGAAAAAGTTATTTACTAATGTATTCTTTCTATTAAATATGTTTATTAAATATGGCGATAAAATTGACATTATATAATAAACAACCTACATTATTTATTTTTTTTTTTTTTTAATTGCAGAAATTAATGTTCCAAATTATGATACACTTGATTTTTTTTTCCACAGGAACTATTTTTTAAAAATTATTTTAAGTGCAGCAATGGAGTATCGAATCTTGTTTTTTTTTTTTTTTTTTTTTTTTTTTTACTGCAGAAATGGATAGAGGGTGCAAAGTTATGTTACCCTGATTTTTTTCATATTTTTTACAGCCTTGGAAGTATTTTTAAAAAATTATTGAAAGTTCTTTTTGTGACGTGGCGGCAAGTCCTATCCTTTTCTTAATGAGAGAGATGCCTTGTGACGTCACAAAAATGACTTTCAAACATTTTTTAAAAATACTTCCAGGGCTGTAAAAAATCTGAAAAAAATCAGGGTAGCATAACTTTGCACCCTCTATCCATTTCTGCCATAAAAAAATAGGTCTGTACTCCATTTTTCCCCTAGCGGCGTTAATAATTAGGCCCTATCCTTTTTATTTAGGATCGAAGGGGGCAACATGACTTGCACAACTTTCCAATTTTTTTTTTTTTTAATAGTTAAAAAAAAAAAATGGAAAATCCATAGTAGCATAATAATAATAATAAAATGTAGGTTGTCCATAATACTTCCATGTGTGACATGAATATTTATGTCATTGTTATAATTGTTTATTAGTTATTACATGATTGTGTATATATATTTTCAAATGTCTCCTGAATGCTCTATTTACTTGCAGAATGAGTGCGGATACTCATATTCCTACAAAATTGAATACATGTTAAAGGATATTGCAAAAAGCTTAGATTTAAGCCAGCAATTTAAAAAAGAGGTAATATCTTAAATTGACATCTCCTTTTTTAGAATGTTAATTAATCTAAATTGAAGATTTTTAATTCAGAGAAATAGAAGAAATGAGACTTGTCTGCACCATTCTGTCATATAGTACATAACATGATAATATGTTCTACTATTGAAGCATTTTTATGCTATTTTTCTAGGAAAATAACCTCAAAGAATTAGAACTGAACGTTTACGTAATAAATCCAGAATTGTGGCCAGTAGTTGGTGCACTTTGTTGCAATATCCCCCAGGAAGTTGGTCGTGCTTTTGAACAGTATCAGTCGTGAGTATTTAAAAAATATGTATTTTTGAACCCAGTGTACGTAAACAGTCATATTTCCTCTTTTTCTCCATGCATGTAAAAGATAATTATTTTTTAGTTCTTTTAAAGTTTTTAATTCCAGTAATAAAATTCCCACCAGAAGTGGTAATTGTTCTTATTTAATTTAGTAATGTTGTTGATTTAAAATGAGAATGAAAATATTAGAAATTTTGCTCTTCTGGTGGCTGCTTCTTGGATTAATCCTTTAATTTGAAGTATTGAATATAGTCTTACAAGTTATTTGAAAAAAAGAGTACCTTAAAACCAGGTCTGTGGTCTGTATTTCAGGTTCTATAAATCCCAAAGCAATTTCAAACGTCGTCACTTAAAGATGGACTGTACTCTGTGCAAAGCAGAAGTTACTGCTTATTTCTATGACTTGGAGAGTTCTCAGCTTGAAGCCAGAAACTCAGAAGGTGAAAGCACCAACTGGGGTGTCTCAAAACTCAAAAAGTACACTCTTCATGTGTCTGGGTTCCACGCATGTGTCTTAATGCTGTTTAACAATGTAGAAAATTTAACCTATAAGGTAAGCCGCCAACTGAAATTTAAGTAAACTTTTACTATATAGTGTACTTAGTAAATAATTGTACACTAAACTTATTTATTTATTTATTTATTTATTTATTTATTTATTTATTTATTTATTTATTTATTTATCTAGTTCATACTTACTCTGTGACTAATATAATATGTATTATAATGAGACCTCCACAACAAAACAAAAAATATGAGTTTCAGTATTATATTCAAATAGCTAGTCAATGGTCTGTTCAAACAAAATAAGTAACTAGCCATAAGCTGAAACTGAATGTTTGATTGGCAAAGGTCTCTTATAAATACAATGTGCTATTAAATTTCATAATATAATGTAGCATAAAATTCAGCCCTAAGAAAACATGAGAAAATAAATCAATGGAGTATCGACCTCAATTTTTTTTTATTGCAGAAATGGATAGAGGGTGTAAAGTTATGCTACCCTGATTTTTTTCCGATTTTTTAGAGCCAGGGAACTATTTTTAAAAAAATTTTGAAAGTCCTTTTTGTGACGTCACGAGGCGGCAAGTCCTATCTTTTTGTTAAGGAGCGGCATCTCGTGACATCACGAAAGAGACTTTCAATAATTTTTTAAAAATAGGTCCCGGTCTCAAAAAAATCTGAAAAAAATCAGGGTAGCATAACTTTGCACGCTCTATCCATTTCTGCAATAAAAAAATTTATGGTTGATACTCCATTATATAGAAAATTGACACACAGTAAGGCAGTAATGTTTCTTGAACGTTTTTCAAGCACATCTGTTTTCCATTTGTTTTATTTTGAGTTGAAAAGCTAAGCCAGCAATTGTGATTGCAGGAGATTGCAGAAGCAACACAAATCCCTGATTGTTATCTGATGCGCACACTGCAGTCCATGTCTCTGGGCAAGAGAGAACAGCTTGTGCTCATTAAAGAACCTCTCAGTAAAGACATAAAGCCCAGCCACACCTTCACTGTCAACAATAACTTCTACCACAAGGGTAGATGGTAAGCAAGTGTTGTTTGTTTTGCATTGCAAAAATTTTCTTAACAACGAAATACTCTGTTTTCTGTTTCTTGAAATTTTAAATGTTTTTAGTGAACTAATTTTTTTTTTCTACTGTATTTTATTGGACATTGAAGTACTATAAAATTGCAATGTTATTGATTAATAAAATTAATGATGCACTTTGATTGCTGGTTACATCTTTGCTAAACAACTCTTAAGAAACTTCAATCCAGTGATATTTAATCCTAGAGAATGCACCAAATAGTAGAGCACCAATTTTTACTAGAAACTTATTATTGGAGAGATTCAAATGTAGCACCAAATTACAGCAACATGATCCTTGCAATGTTGGAGATATTTCTAATTATATAGTTTTGTTGCAGTGTTAGGATCCAGCAGCTTGCATTACGTTTGGACAGAGAGGCAGAGCAAAGAGAGAAGATGATCCCGCTGGTCAAGGTGGACCGTCAATACGAGATCCAGTGTGCCATCATGCGAGTCATGAAGCAAAATAAAACTCTGGAGTACAGCACTCTAGTGGAGCTAGTGATCCGACAGCTGCAGCGACGCTTCCTGCCCTCCCACGCAGACATCAAGAAGTACACGAATGTTCTGGTCTGCAAAGATTACCTCAAACGTTCAACAGAGAGCAGGTATTGTCACTTAAATCATATGTCTGGGGATTAATTTAAATTAAGTAGTAATGTTTTTTTTTAAAGTGTTTAGAGCTGTAACCCATTCTCTAAAACGTCAAAATAGTCTGATCTTTATTATTTTTTTTATTACTTAGTTAATAAATGTCATATATATAGGTACAGTAATAATTTGTTTTTCCATTATGTTTTTTTATCAGACCGTATGGAAATAATTTAATGTCTGTTTCCTAGATTTCTAATGCATGTTACAAAAACTAAGTAGGATCCTGTCGAACAAAGAAAATATATAATATACTATCTAGTAAATTTGCAACTGTTGCTAACTTTGGACAGCCAGTAGCATTGATTTGATTTAACTGTATTATTATTTTATTGAGTTATATATTTATAACTGATTAAGCATCTAAACAATGCTAATAAATGTCTTAATTGATTGTAAATAATTTCCAAGTTAACCTGTGAACATTAGATTTCCACCTGCGGTGACTTGTTCGATTGGCATGCATGGTCTAGATGGCTGATTATTCCTATAATTCTGTACTTTTAATAATATTTAAATTAAATTTGTGTTTTTTCCCTATTTTCATCAGTTAATTAATTGTAACAAAAATTTACTTACTCTAAACTAAAAAAGAGTGAATGTACTGCAGAAATGAATAGATCAGGAGAAATATACATATTTCTCCTGATCTATTACATGTAATATTTTTCCTTTACGTGGCATGCTATTTTAATGATAGAGTATTTGATACTTTGTAGTTATTGCTTTTATTTTTATTCTTATTATATAAAAAATTGTATTTTGATATTTCCAACAATATTGTAATTTGTTTTATTAAATTTTTATTTACATTTGTTGCAGCATGATCTACGAGTACATTCCCTAAAATATTCCCTCCTCGATCACCACATCTTGAAACTACCAACGAGCTCTGCAGTATTTGAGATTGAAATTTCTACGTTTAATTTTGGTGACCATAATATTTAATGTTATTCAACCATACATCACCAATCAAAATTAAAATAATTATAAGTTTTATATAATAAAACAATCAAAATTTCAAGTAATAAAAACAAAATTTGATAATATGTACATGTGTTAATTGTTTTTTTTATTTTAATGAACACGGGTAGTGAATAATGTAGAGACCATTATATAGACATTCATGTCTATGTCCAGAAATTTGACTATAAGATATGAATGTCTCTAATGGTCTCTGGTGCATGTAAGCAAGAGCATAATTAAGTTATATAAAGTGAATTAATTACATAATTAATTTTATTCATGTTATTACAGAATTGTGATAATAACAGAAAAAAAAATAATCATTTTACAAAAAAATTGTTCATTTTTTATATATATTTATTGCTTAATATTTAAAATCAAAGAATAAATTCTAGGTCACTCATTCATTCATTCATTTTTTTTTTTTTTTTTAAGAAAAATATACCATTACAGTTGTTATATTTTCTTTAAAATTTTAATAATTAGTTAATTACATTTATAGTTCATATTAGTTACATTTGTGCTTGTTTTATAAAATTTAAAAAAAAAATGAATACACATTAAATCATTAACATCAAATATTTAATTTAAATTACTGTCAAAATATAAAATTACAACATGATTTCAATTTTCTTTTGCTACTTTTTTTTTTTTTTTTTTTTTGTAACAAAAATTTATATTACTGAGGAACAATAGGAACATTGATGCAAAGCACGAAAAGTCACTGTGTCTCAAATTTCTCATTGCTGCAGCGATGGCGCCTACGTAGGTGGCAGGCGAGCCTTAGAGAAGCAAAGTAGAACACTTCCACCGCGGAGATCACACTGAACCCAGTGAACAGACCCAGCAGGCCTCCGCAGTTGGCTGTGAAATTTAAAATGTGTCGTAATTAATAATTAATTCATGTAATTAAATACGGATCAAGAAGTAGGTTAATTTTAGGAGCTCGAGGAGTTATATTTATCACGTTCATGTACCGTAAATTTATAAAAGTAGCTGTGTATCACTATATAAATATATAGTAGTTTATATATAATGCATGCACACTTCAAGCAGCTTTATTACGTTTCAATACACTTTTTCAACTTACCTAGGAAGTCTGTTATGCCGTAAAGCTCACTGCGGTGGCTACGAATAAACTGAATATCTTTGAAAAACACGGAGAGCGCGATGTAACGATATCTAGAATCAAAATTAGCAAAAGTCAAGTCAATGACCATATATAAGACTCGTCTAATTGCAATTATAAAGGATAATAATTATAATACATTTATTTTTTATTTAATAGAAAAAGGAAGCAAGAAAGCATATTAGCAGAATTAGTCTAAAAAATAAAATAAATTCTATACTGTGCAATTTTACCCTCTAAATTTATCAATTCTAAAGGTCACTTTGGTATCGACTGCCTCACGATAATGGTTTTCTGTAGTACCCACCCGTCACTACCAGGTGAATACGGGGGCAGTACGAACACGTAACTTAAAATTTTACCCGCTGAAATTTTTATTTCTGGCCGACATTGATGCTATATTATGAACTTACTCAGAAGCATTGATATCGTCACGGCGGTCGTTGCGGATGTCAAACTGCGAGCTGCTCAACTCAAGCTCGTACTTCTGCTCCGTGCAGCTGGGCAGGCACTTGCAAACCGAGTCTTTACCCCCCGCCATGCCGTCCTCCTGCGCTGCCGCCGCCTCCAGCCGCTGAATTTTGTCTGTTACAAGTACATCTGAGATCATTAAATTTTAGAGCAGCTAGAAAATCCTACCTCTAAATATTAAATTTATTTCTGCGCTCAAGTTTAATAAATAAGAAGCAAAAAGCAAATTTAACATATATTATGATGCTTATACTGTTTGCATAAATTAATAATAAATCTAATTAGAATAATTAAGTGCATAATTTAAATTATGTATGTATTATAGACTCCAATCGTACACACTAGGTTATATCATATATTAATTATTAATATTATATTATAATTAAACAGTCTCAAGCTGTCCGTCCTGCCATAAGCATCTTGCCTTGAGATTAGGCAACTTGTTTAGCATCAATATAGAGCGGGTTGCATAATGCATGCAGCAGGGGCAAGATGGCGGAATTTTTTACTGTTAAATTCTATATATTCACAGTTAGTTATTATTTGCGTTGTATATATATATATATATATATATATATATATATATATATATATATTGTATTTTATAAAAAAAAAAACTTGACAAGACCGGCACTGCATCTGTGTCCCCTTGCCGCCTTGCCGCATATAATATGTAAGACTTTGCTCAGTATCGGACGATAAGAAAAATTAAGTTTTCCAACCTCAATTAAGACGATCGAGTTGATAGCGTAAGTAGCTTTAAATAATTATTTCAATGTAATTTAAAAGGTAACGTGCTTATTTTCTGGATTATGAAAACTTACCAGAAGCAAGTCGGATGCAGTTAAAGTTTTCTTCTGTGCAAAATGTAAGATTGTTGTTTTCTGAAAAGTTGATTAACCACATGAATTTTATGGGAGTAAATTTTAAAAAAATTAAAAGGAAATAAGAGGGTATACTCACTCTCCTTAGGCATGTAAAATGGCTGACAACTACAAAATTCGCGGATAATTCCATCGATACACTCTATTTCGCAATTTTCTTGTGTATAAACCTAAAAAATCAATAGTACAATATTATTTCCCCGTTTATTGCTACGGTTGATGTGGCAGATGCACCTTAAAGTATTTGAGATTTCGCTCCTGAGGGAAGTAGCACCCTCGTACAGGAGGAGCGTGTCCTCCATGGCGGAGTCCAGGGGCCGTGGTCACCAGATTGGGGCGCACCGCCAAGGTAACCGTGCTATCCAGAGGTACACGCAGATACTGACCAGACACCTGAGGAAACTCCGACACCGCGTGCACCATCAGCTAGACATCAGAGAATTTTTATTTATATAAAAGAGCGAGCTTTGTAAATAAACTGCTCTAAAAAATAAAGAGGATTAATTGGTATAGTTAGATTAAAATGTAAATTATATTCTATAATTTAAACTCAATTATTTAATGGCCGTATACCTTGAAGCTCTGAGCGTCACCGTTGCAATCTGGCTGCATGTCACTAGGCCGTACTTTGAGTAGTAAGTTAAGACCAGCATTGGGTCCGATACCAACTGCGCGCCTTGGGTATGACTTGTCTGTGCTTTCGTCCTTGGGATAGCCCAGCTCAGAATCCCACGTGCTGTTCGCCACTAACCTCGTCATCGGCTCTTCATCAACGTCACTGTATAAATTAACACATTATAGTCAGATGAATCCAGAAAAAATTCAGGGGATGTAGAGGCAACATAAGGGTTATATGTACTGAATTACCATGTGAAGATTAAATTTAAATAAAAATTAAATTATTAATTTAAGGGCATTGGGTGTAGCACTGGTAGTTGGCAACACTGACGTATCTTCACCAGCATGTTAATTTTTCAACCCCGCTCGTCAGAGTAATTTTTATGCTAGAGCTAATTAAGCTGATTGCAGTAGTATTAAGATAATTAGTAGATTAAGTGCACAACTTGGCTTAGTAAAGCCTAATTTAAAGATTATATATATATGTATATTAATTTATACATGTAATTTTTTTATAAATATTAAAAAATACTTTTCTTTAAATCAGGCTTTACTAAGCTAAGTTGTGCACTTAATCTGAGACTATTAACTATCTTAATAATACTGCAACCAGCTTAGCTCTAGTATAAAAATTACTCTGAGGAGTGGAGTTGAAAAATTAACATGGTGAAGATACGTCAGTGTTGCCAACTACCGGTCCTACACCCAATGCCCTTATTGTAAAAAAATTGAAGACTTACTTGAGTGATGTAAAGAGGTCTTGATTTTCAAGCATGTTGAACGTAAAGCAGATGCCCTCGTCAGTCAAAACAGTTCGGAATAGTGTTAGACAGCCCAACTCTTTGTAGCCCCACTTGCAATCCGTCATAGCGTCATCAATGCTGGGTGCCATCTGTACGTGAGATTTGCATTATTTAATATGGACAGCATGAGAAAAATGAAATATGATATTCTCTTTCAAATTGCAGTTATATACTCTTTGGCGATATACTGTATATAAAAGGACCATTTCATAAAACAATAATGACTTAATTTTTAACTGATGAGTAATGCATAGCGTTCTGGAATATTCTAGAAAATTCTAGAATGCTATGAGTGATGATATCACCAAATTCAAAATTATTTTTCCTCTTTTGAAAAATCCTTGATAAGAAACTTAAGTTCTATAAATACTTAGGTTCTAAAAAGACTTAACATTTACTATACTCCAGAATTTTACCTAGAATCAACAAATATTATATATGATTATATGCTTGAAAAATTGAAGAAGGCATAGTATTTTTTTTACCTCTTTCTATGGGCTCATCAGGGGATTTTGGGTATATTCTTTTGTATATATATAATTAAATTCTTACCATTTTGAGTATATTTACATGAGATTCATTCAAGCCTGATGTAAATGGGTCATCAATTTTTGAGCAAATCATAGAAGCAGCTTGCCAGTTGAGTGATGTTTGAATAACACTGCAATATAATATATTAAGAATTAATATTTTTATTAATGCTACAGAATATTTATTTTTAGATACTGCATGGTGCGTCATTTTTTTCATACATAAAAACTACAGATTTTTATGTCTCACTTGAAGTATGCTACAAATCAGTAGGCTGTAAAAAAAAATATACAGTACATGACGTTAAAAGAGACAAATATTCTTTTACCTTGAGACACGTGAACTTTGTAAAAACAATGCTGATGATGTTGAAATTTTTCTGTGTAGTTGAAGGGATTTGGACTCACGTGAGGTTGTCATGACGGCGTCGGAGGTCTCGCATGCTCGCCATCTCCGCGGCAATGTTGAAGTGCGAGCGCCGCACTTTGTTCTCCGGACACACGGTGAGGGCGGGGAAGGGGATGTCCCAGATAGCCGTGGAGCGTTCGGCCAGCGACACGATCACGGGCGACGTCTGCCAGCGCGCCCACAGGGCCTGGATCTGCAGCCCGCAACCCACCGCACACACTGCCACGGCCACCGCCCAGCACACCCTGCATGTCGCCGACACAGAAATATCGTACAGTACATGCCATACACATACCATATTATTGTGATGTATATAAGAACAATAATTGCACAAATTAATTATTTATAATAATCATATATTATACTGAAATATTTATATATATACTGGCAGTTAATCATGCTCTAAATGACAAAGTTTATAACGACACGTTGCATAGAAAATGCTGAATCTTCACAATAAACTTGAGAGTGAATTAACAAAATTTTGTGTGCCTTAATTTATTCTGTTTATTTTTTTGTTTTTATTAAAAAATCTTATCCATCATGGCAGTCCAAAAATAAGTTTGCGTCCAGATTAAAATCTGGGGTATATCTTAGCCGAATGGTGATTATTAATTTTATACAGTTATTATAATAAAAAGTATTCAAATTCAAATTTTTATTTCGATCATAGGCTGTACAGCATGGATCACGTCAATTATTACATTAAATATGTAACATACTAATTTCTAATAATTAAAATAAGCCTAAATTTAATTAAATTTAAACACATATACCCAAACAATATTTAAAATATTTATGATCTATAAAATTAAAACAATAATTAAAATTGTGTCCTTTTAAACATCACACTAGCACCATAATATATTTAACACACAACTTTTAAATTCAATTAAATAACCACATCAACATACACTGTAATATATTCCAACATTTAATTTTTACATTTACTAACCTTTCAATAGGGTGTCGATCAGATTCACCAATATATCTAATACCATGTAAAGTAGTACTATTACTAAATTCTTGCAAGTAACGTAAAACAGATTTTTTGTTCTTTTTCATGTTTTTCCTCTTACACTTACAGCATCCTGATTCACAACGCATCTCGAAATCACTGTATAAGCTGGCCACTAACCCTCCTCTTTTATACTCGTAGGGGTTACTCAACTAAGCCCCTCCCTACACTAGCTATATACAACCGTGCAGGACCCTTGGGAACCATTTAACTGAATCAAGCACGAACATTCTGTTCATCAACCTACAAGCCACTTAAATCTCACCCTATACAAAATACAATCAATTTAAATTAAATTCTACGTCCAATTAACTAACATAATTTAATAAATGGCGTATAAATGACAGCAAAATATATTGTTTTCCATGTAAATAAGATAATTTTAATTTAATTAAATGAGAAAAAATTGTAACAATTTACAATAATTCCTTAAAATTACTATATACTTCAAGAAAGAACACAAGTTTCAATATTTATAAACAAAGTGATGAATCTGGTATTATGTTATGAGAGTTACGAAGAATTGTAATTTAATGTAAAATTATATAATTCAATTATCTAATGAAAAACATGATGCAAATTATGCTAAATATTTTTTGTTCCCTTTAATACACATTTACATGATGAAACTGGTTCTAGCAAAGACTATACCTGCAAAATACTGAGGAACAGCGTTCACAACAAATTAGCATCCTACAAATAAACCTGTAAAAAAATATTATATAATACTATGAATATTATCATAATGTTTTGAATCATTATTATTTAACGAACATTCTTATCAGGAATTTTAACATTGAGTCATTATTGTCATTAATTAGCCCATGCCAATATCAATATTTTGTAAGAGCTACTTGTTAATGTCAGTTTGACAGCTTGTTGACATTTGATGTGTAAATAAAATTTGTTTAACGTTATTAGAGATAAATAACATTTTAACCTATTTTCAAGCGTATCATTTAGTTCAAATTCAAAACCTCAATTTCAATAGTTTCAGGAATTATCATGTTATGTATTTTGTATTTATTACTGCATTATAAATGGTGTCATTTTAATTATATTAAATTTTCTTATTCATAAATTATTGGCAATGATTTAATATTATAATTATATTATTTGACGTATATACTTTAATTATTACTAACAATTAAGACTCCCATTTTTGTCATTGACCTTATAATACAATATCAGTAATATCACAATATGAGATAACATTATAGCGATAACTCAGATAAAATAAGTATATAAACTTCTTCAAATAACACAAATTACAGCAATCGTAAAATTAAGACAGTCTCAGTGTATTATTTATTATTGCGCTAAGACAGTCTTAGGTTAAGTGGTGGTATTTGAAGACCCCCCTCACAATTTGTTTCTGATAATTTTTCTTCTCTAATCTATAAAATGGAGCTCTAAAGCTTTACTTCATTTTTTCCACTCGTTATTTTGAAGACCAGTTCACGTACACGTGATGATTATGTTTCGAAGGACGCTTTGTCTCTTGACATTTTTTCTATCCACAATGGACGGTGTCATTTCTCAAGAAGTGGGTGAAAATTGCCTGAGACACACGCTTCTGTATGCGTTCGAGCTTCGTCGTGGCACCGACTGGGCTCTGCAAATGCTGGATTCCTCCACCAAGTTACCGGATGGCCTTCTTTTCGGAAACATCAACCAGCTTGGAAATTTTGATGAGTGTCTGAATGTGCAAGTAAACGATAGAAATTTTAAGGGTAAATACTGTCATGCTTCAATAGTTATGTCTCATCTAAAAGATTTACAAGTTTTAGAAAAACCTAAATTATCTGATGTAATTATATCACATTTTAGAAAACAATTTAATATTACTAGAGGAAATTCAATTAACTTACCTTTAAAATGGGCAATTTGTGTGCCTTCAAGTTGTTCATCTCGGGACACGGAGCAGTTAGTAGAGAGATATTTACCTGATTTGTTAGAAAGCATGTTAGGTATTAGTCTCAATATTACAGCAAGTGTAGGAGATTCTGACTGTTATGTACACGAGTCTGAGAACCCACTGGTCTTGAAATCATGGCTTCTGGTTATGCTGCTGCTGGTTCTGCTAGTGCTAGTTGTGTTCGCCACAGTGATGGATATGCTGAGTCGTAAGGAACGGTGGTCATTGCTGCACATATTTTCGGCACGTGTCACGGCTCGTCAGCTGTTCTCCACTCGTGCAGAGCCAGGTACGCTCGGATGTCTGCATGGCATCCGTGTTGGCAGCCTACTGTGGATTCTTCTTGGACATCGGTATGCAACTGATGTGACTAAGCCACTATCAAATCTGGTGTATGTTTCAAAGGTGAGAATGCTAATTTAAAAATATAATATGGATTTAATATGTTTAGAAGTCTGACGTTTTTATTACAAAAATGGTAGTATCTGTCTGATAAATCTTATAAACCACTAAAATACTCTCATAATTGTCAGTTGTGATTTAGTTAAAATTAATGAATGAATTTAAAAACTTAATTTTTTCCCCCGTGATTAATATGTGTCTCGAGTGTTACTGTTAATTAATTCTTTTGTAGAAAGTTTCATGCATTTTGATTGTTAAGAAATGCATGAAATTTTTTACAAATAATATGTTGGATGTATTTACGTAATTTGATCATTTTTTATCTAACGTGATCCAAGTTGTCTATGTACTGTAACCAAAATTATTGAATATATAGAATTTGAGTTTTATTTTTAATAGAAAATTATACAAAAAATTTAAAGCAGCAACAAATTTTCAGGCTTCGAATATAAGCTTAAAAATTAATTTGATGGTAAAAATGTAGTTTATATTACAATAAAATAGAAATCAAATCAAAAGTAAAATAATTCATAATATTAAAACTATTTTAAAATTTTTACTGCCTTGAAAAGGATGAATCTAAAAACAACAACAGCAATTTGTAGTTTTAAATTAAAAATTCTCTCTGATTGTATTTATAGCCAATGTTTAAAAAAAATAACAATAAAAAGGAAGAAAAATCTATTTTCTGACACAAGTAATTAATTAACATATAAAAATTATCTGCATCGGATGTTATTGATTCATATTTTATATTTTCCCAATTTCATTGTATTCTCCTATTAATTTTTTTATTTGCAAATACAAAAGCCACAATTTTGTTTTAAGAATTGTTTTTAATTCCGTGAATTAGTATTAATTGAATTTCAAACACATAATTACAATTAATTGTAATAAAAAAAATTAAATTTAATTTCCAACGTTGAGTAAATTTAGTATATAAGTATTGAAAAGAAGGAATACGCTCGTTACTTATTTCTTTACTGATTATTTTTTTTTTCTTTTTTCATTTCAAAACATGTATTGTATAAGCTATAGAAGACATTTTAAATTTTTTAAAATATTAAAAATTAAAAGTATAAGTGAATTCATTATTGATGATTATTGTACTCTTTTAGAAGTTTGATTTCATAAAGTAAATTAAAATATAATCATGCATAATAATCGAAATTTGAGTAAAAAACATTAAAGAAATGATTTAGGAGTCCGCGGCGCGTGTCTGCTTGCCGTGTAAGAAATCGTTTCACGTTGCCACTACATTTTTTATATACTATGTCCCTTGGGTTTTAGCTCATGGCAGAGCCATCGAGTCAGATGGTTATTAGCGGCTACTTGGCGGTCGATTCCTTCTTTTTCCTGAGCGGACTTCTCGTGTGCTACGTTTTTATGAAGGAAATGGAAAGACGCAAAAAGTTTCAGCCACTTGTGTTTTACTTATATCGATATATCAGGTAAACTTAATGGGTGCGATTCACGAAGCAGTTAGCCAGGTTTCTAACCACGTTTAGCTTAACCACGTTTAACTATGCCTGCTTTGCGTGTTAAACCACCTATACTTAAACGTGGTTAAGCTATAAACGTGGTTAAAAACCTGGCTAACTCTTTCGTGAATCGCGCCCAATGACACTTAAAGATAATAACTTATCTACTACCATATCAGATAAACTTCAGTTTGGTACAAGATGTCAATGCTCCCTGTAAATTTTTCATGTTCATTTTGATAACATTTTGCCAGCAATTTTTACGTGCAGTTAAAGTTCAGCTCTTTTTGCAAGTGATTTTTAACATATTGGTGTTAATTTTTAATTGCAACGATAGAATAAATGCTAAAATGATGTGTAAAAATATTAATAATTGCAATAAAGAGCTTTTCATTTTTATAATATTTTAACTGCGATTTTGTTTTTTCTGTTAGACTCGCAGCTCCAATGCTCTCTGTAATTTTCTTCTACAACACACTGCTGCCTTATTTTGGAAATGGTCCACTTTGGAATGTGTATACAAAACCAATGACGGACAATTGTTTAAAAAATTGGTGGATCAATGCACTCTACATACACAACTTTGTAAATACTGAAACAATGGTAATTATTTAATATCTATAATATATTAATATTTATTTAATATTCGATTAATCATTATAAAATTAACAATGATGGGCTGAAATCCTTCCAGATTTATGAACATAATGTAATAATACATAATTTTAATTATCATATATTTTTAAATAATATATGTTGGTTAATATTATTCCATATAATACATTATATAAATATGCGCGCATATAAATAATAAATACATATATATAAATTTAATTTTTGTGGATTCAATCATAATTAATTAAACTTTAATTATGTATAATTATATGCTTAAAGTTTAAACATAATTATATAATTACATTGGAATTAGTAAATAGAAGTACCCAATAGGGTTTGATTAAAAAAATTAAAAAAATAATTACATTGGAAATATTTGATATTATATATTTACTGTGTTGTTGGACTACCATGGCCTACCCCCTCTCGCGCTAGAGGACGTCTGCATACCAGCGTTGTTATTTCCCCTTCCGAATCTGTAGTAAATTTTAATAATCATATCTATCTGCTGATACTATAAATAAATAAATAAATAAATAAATAAATAAATAAATAAATAAATAAATAAATAAATAAATAAATAAATAAATAAATAAATAAATAAATAAATAAATAAATAAATAAATAAATAAATAAATAAATAAATAAATAAATAAATAAATAAATAAATAAATAAATAATACTCTATCTGATACGTTCTAATTGCACGCCCGTCTCTCCAGTGTCTGCCTCACTCGTGGTACCTGGCGACCGACATGCAGCTCGTGTGGATCTCCCCTGCAGTCCTTCTACCCCTGTACCACAGACCTCGCGCCGGACGGCTGCTGCTGCTCTTGTTGATCATCGCCTCCTGTTTCGTCCCGTTCACCATCACTTACCTGAAGAACTACCCATGGGCTATAGGACTAACGTACGTAGTCAGAGGATCTGCTTCACGATTGACCTCAGTTACTTCAGGGTCAAAGGAAATTTCTGTCAGATGGAATCGAATAAAATAAATTTTAACATTTCGAGAATGCTATAAAACTTACTCGCTTATGGTTTGAGCAAATTCAAGGAACTGTTTCCACACAAATGCTCTATTTCCGATTTCCGTCAATTTTGCAATGTTAAACTTATATTTCAGTTTGCTCAAAACTGACCAGATAGATCACTTCAAAATTTGCATGCCATATAATTATCTATTGATGTTGATTTATAAGTTCTCTGCAAGTATTGTAGCATTCAAGGGAGTCGATTCCGAGATCAAATGAGGTCAATCCTTAATTAAATGTCAAATGTGTAAAGCGCTATTTATTTAAAATATAGCTTTTAATCAAGATCCGAGAAAATTATTTATACGCAAGCCTTTTTCATTTAGTTACATTGCTTATATTATATTCCATTATCAATTTGAGTTAATGCAAGAACTAGAGATTATTGCAGCTTATCTTAATGATGATTACAATATAAAATTGCATGAAAATTTTCTGCGAACATTTAAGATAAGACTATCTTATTTCGTTATTTTATTAAAAAGTATACAGATTTTTAACTTTTTTTCCCAATGTTTCATGAAATTTCTAAGTAATAAAAGTAAAAGTATTAATATGCCTAAATATGCTAAGTATATGTATAATAGTATAATTACTAATGGTGTTATTGCGCCAATATTAATATCCTCACATCATTCAGAGCGTACTTGATTAATCAAGTACGCTCTGCATCATAACTGAAGTTAAAAGATATTATTGCATTAAATATTGTATTTTATTTTGTTACATTTATTTTTTCAGGGTACCAGATGAAAGTTTTTACGTATTAATTTACATGTCATCATATTCAAGAGCAACTCCGTACTTTGTTGGTATTTTTACCGGTTACATATTGATAAAATTAAGGAACATCATGATCTACATCCCTAAAGTAAGTACATAATATACAATATTATTTATATTATATACTTAACTTGTCATTACAGAAAATAAAAAATTTCGATATAAGTTTAATTAAATAATGATATTATATTGTAATTTATAAATTTAATATTTTTTATTTAAAATTTTAAATTGACGTCTAATTTGTTTGTCCCCAGTGGCTGGTTTGTGTGGGCTGGACAGTCAGCTCGACAGTGTGTCTCTCCATAATCTACACACTGAGTATCGCCTACCAACCTAGTTACGTGTACAGCCACGTGGACGCCGCGTTCTTCGCGGGCTTTCACCCCCTGGGCTGGTCGCTTGCCCTCACTTGGATAGTCTTTGCCTGCACGAAGGGCTTCGGAGGACCAGTGGACAAGATCCTGTCCTGGAGATTTTGGCAGCCAGTCGGCCGACTTTCGTACGGAGCGTATCTTATGCAGTACATTGTCTTTAATGTTGACTTGGGTACTACTAGAAACTCGACATACTTCAGTAACTTCAACGTGGTAATTATTTATATATTAACTTTATTTATAAAATAATTATGTCACTCATTAATGGAGTATTGACCTCAATTTTTTTTTATTGCAGAAATGCAAAGTTATGCTACCCTGATTTTTTTCAGTTTTTTTAGAGCCCGGGAACTATTTTTAAAAAATTATTGAAAGTTATTTTTGTGACGTCACGAGACGTCGCTCCTTAAGAAAAAGATAGGACTTGCCGCCGCGTGACGTCACAAAAAGGACTTCAATAATTTTTTAAAAATACTTCCCGGGCTCAAAAAAATCTGAAAAAAAATCAGGGTAGCATAACTTTGCACGCTCTATCCATTTCTGCAATAAAAATTTTTGAGGTCAATACTCCATTGTATATTAATGTATAATCGGGGGTGTTATATGTGTGCTGCAGGTAGTTCAATTTATTGTAATTATAAAAAGATCGAGCAATGATAATTAATTCATAAAAACAATGGTTCTATTAGTACAACTAAAAAAAAAATGATAACAAGTTAATATAATTGTAGGAACAATGGAATAAAAATTAATAATTTTAATACAGTTTAATTAATTTTATATACATTTTGATACAACAAATTTCTATAAAATAAGTAACATTGCTGTTGTTTTTAATTTTCTTTTTAGATTCACTCATTTTTCGGTGATCTTCCAATTACCTTTGGGTTTGCCATTATCCTGTATTTCATTATCGAGGGTCCGATGATATCGTTACTTCACAACACGTTGAAGAGACGTAAGTTTAAAATAATTAAAATATTGTATCTGATTTATTTCTCACATTCTCATGTTTTTGTTACAGGATCAAATAATACGCTGCCAAGAGGGAATGGCGTGGAAAAAAATTATACGAAACAGCAAGAGAAAGAATATCCAGTTAATCAAAATAACATAACTCACATAGTTGTACAAAAGTATTGAAAACCTAGATATTTTTGTGGATATTTTTTTTTTTATTTTAAAATTTATTATATAACTGTGAATAACTCCTAACTTTGATCATATTGACTAAATGGTGGAATTTATAAATTTTCCTTACATTTACTTATGTATACTGTACAGTACCTGAACCAACAAATGTGATACATATAGTATAATTATGTATATAATATATTATTGTCTAATTATTATATATGTTTATTATCTATTAATAAAATAAGCGCACATAGTGTATAGAAAAACAAAAAATTTTATTAAATAATTAAATAGTTCAATAGCTTAATAGAGTTAATGTACAACAATTCAGGTGGTAGATATAGACACATTGACACATACACTATATTTTGTTATCGCAAGTTCTATCTTCTGTTATTTTCATGTTGTCATATCACAGTTTTGTCTTAGAAGATAAGGTCATCAGGTTTCATTCCACTGCAGCGTGGGAAGTCATCTGGGATGGGTGGCAACTGGGATCGATCTCCGACCTGCAGAATCGCAGCTACACCCACCCCAGCCGAAGTGACGTGGCCCGCTCGAGACTCCAGCAACCAGAAGCCTGCACGAACAATGACGTTTTAAATACCCTGTCATTATTGTGTGATTTAATATAGTACCTGGGTTATCTGCGAGGAACGTCAGCGTGACGGAGCCGCCACGTGGGACTGTGACCGTGTCACGTGGCACCGGTCTGAACGCATCGTGACTTTCCAAGCCTTCCCCGACACTCCACTGAGTCACGAAGAACGTGTGGCCGTGTAGGTGCAGCGTTTGGGCGGACTCGTCAGAATTCGCTGCAACAAGAAGACAGAGCATAATAATAATAATTATTATTAGAATTTTATTAAAAGACAATTTTTAATACTATTATAATTATAAAAAGCAAAGAAAATAAATACTTATTTGAGAATTTGTACCAAATAATTACAAATCACTTTTTGTGCTAATTAAAACTCAAGAAGAATGAACTGAATAATGGTCCTATTTTTGATGTATATTTTGTTTATCGTCAAAACAATGGGAAATTTTATCATGTATACAGATATAACTATATTACATTATTACTTTTGGTTTTACTTGAATATATTTTTAAAAAGAAATGACAAAAAAATTCGAAACATTTGCACCAGTTTGCGCGAGTGTTCCCCTCACCTTTATGATGCAGAGTAATCTGCACGGAGGCGTTGAGCGGCGCACGCAGAGTGTGCGTGCACTCGCAGTAGTGCGGAGCAGGCCGGCAGGTTCCCCGGGGCCGCACAGCTGGGGTTCCTGGTTCGAGTCCCGGCGAGGACTCACAAGACGTCCTCAGCGCTGCCACATCGTCCTCGGGGTGCATCAATGGTGGTGATGACGGGTAGCGGAAAGTGACGTGGTTTAGGTGCGGCGCGCGCGGGCCCGCTGAGCCTGACAGTGTTAAATTGGAAGTTGTAGAATTTATGATAAGTTTAGGTGAACATAATTTTATAATTCATTTTCAGAACCTCACATTAATTAAAATTATAATAAATTTGAAAATAATAATCTGATAGCAGTGATAACCCCTCTCTCCTGACACATTAAAAATTTTATATGACCCTATAATATTATATATATATATATATATATATACTGTATATAAATTTTCCTCCCAAACTAAAATACAACAGAAAATATTACTTCTTGGTCAACGCGAAAAAAATGCTTTTTTTTTTTTTTTTTCTTCTTCTTTTTTTCAAATTACTTTTTCTTTTTCCAAGATTGCATTAATGAAGTTAAATTTTTATTTGCTTTTTCTTTTAGCAATTAATCTGTTTGCAATAATAAGCTGCACAAAGAGCTTGTGAAAACACTGAAAACCATCACTTACATCACTAATAACTACAGCTATAATAAAATATTACCAATCTTATTTTATTTTATATGAGCTCGTCAAAAGTTAGTAATTCAATGTTGTCTATAACTTTATAAACTGCAATAGATCGATCTGTTTAAATTTTAATTTTTCAAATTATTACATAACTACTATCCATTTCAAAATAACCTGATCATTTTTAGTTCTTGTCTCGTCACTTCCTCAAAATATGAATTATAGAATTATATATTATAATAGATGTATCGAATGCAATTGTGTTACAATGAAGGCTTAATTGGAATGCACGTACCGCTGCTGTCCAGGAAGGTAGGGTAGTACACCACGTCATCCAGCACGAAGCGGAACTCGTGCTCGTTCTCAGACACGGTCTTCACGAGCTCATCACCGAATGGCAACGAGAACAGAACCTCGGGGGTGGGAGGCAGCGTGGGGGTGGCGACCGCCTCCAGGTTAGTCGAGCACAACGTGTTCCCGCCCCCAGCAGTGGTGCAGTCAGACGTCAGCAGCTGCGTCGTGGCATTGTGAAATCAGGCATGCCAGTGATTATTACAAATCATAGGATTTTAATAAATAAACAAAACTTAACTATAATTTTAATTATATCTCTTGTTATAATTTAGACTATTTACAATGTTGATGTTGTGTATATCAACAGATAAACACTATAATTTTTCCATGAAAAATTATTTTAAACATTTAGATATTATACTGAGCAGAAAGATCTATGCAGAATACCTATAATTACTATGCAGTATATTATATAATACAATATTTTAATACTGTATAGTCAACTGACTCCAATGTATTATCCATTTTATTAACTTATTTTCCTAAACTTGAACGTCCTGGTGCTTCAATTGACATTACAATTCTTACATCTAGGACATTTTCAGCAATCTCCCCGGTTTTGAGGGTTGCTAAGTTGAGCCCGTGGTACGAGAAGAGGGAGTCTTGCGCTGGGATGTTCTTGCAGACGTGCTCGCCCTGCACACGCAGCACGTAGTCGCCAGGGGGCTGGTCTGCACGCACCTCCACGTCATAACGCTCCCCTGCAATTAATTAAGTAATCCGCTATACTCCAAATTTGCATAATTATATCGATATTTAGACGAAAAGCTTGGAACACGTTATGAAATTTTGCTATAGAAATAAAATATAGATTTATTGAGACATTTTTTTTTTTTTAATTACAATGGTGTGGCTATAATAAAAATTACTATTTTGAAATAACGTTATATTACATAAATGCAGTTAATAATTTAAAATTAAATATTCAATATTGTATAGTATATTGCATTAATATTTATGGATTTCAATTCAACAGAGATTTCTTAGAATTTTCATTACATCTTGAGTACATTTTGTGATTTTTTACACTATTATAGATATATTATATAGATAACACTGATAATTATATTGATAATTAATCAATATAATTTCAGTGTTAAAAATATAATTAAATCCTTTTCCTGCACGGGCTGCACCTGCAGTATGACATGACGCGTTATTAGAACTCTCAAACAGTTTTGGTCAGGTGACTCACCAGGGAAGATGGTGATCGAGCGGACGAGGACGGGCTTCACCTCCGCGCCCCCAATCCGTAATACCCGCAACACGTGCGCCTGCAGCGACACACGCACGGGGCAGTCGAGCGCCGCGGCGTTGATGATTCGCAGCACCACGTGTTCGCCACCACGCACCGCCAGCCGGGCGAGCTGAGACGTCTCACCGTTCTCCTGACATTTAGAATATCACGTCAACAACATAATGTTTATGCATAGCAGAAAAATTCACCATTTAGGCAAGTTTCAAGCAATTCATGCTGAAAGCTCTAAATTTGTGTATAGTGAATTCTATTATATAATTAAATTCAAGTTGTTTGATATTCTAATGCCCATATATTAATTAGAGCATGTAATCGAATTCTCAAGAAAGTGGCACGATAATAATTTTTCATTTTGTATTTTTAAAAAATGTTGTATGCGTATTATACATAGTGATTTCAATAAAACTTTGAGCGTCATATTTTTTAGATTTTCATCTAGTTTGAAAAAAGCTCGAATTCTGTTTAATAAATTATAATACTTGACTCAAACCCAATCCAAGTCCTCAATAAACTACTTGGCATGAAGGCCTTCGTAGAAATTACGATGTTCACATAAACACATGTTTCACCTTTTTGAGTGCACCCCGACCGTTGATGAGTAGAGCAGAAGGGATTGCGTCTCCCACGAGGTCCCCGTGAAGAGCTCCGTACGTCCCGCTCTGAATCGTGTTGGTCCACGGAGCGATCAGCAACACGTGCTCGGGGGGCGTAACCTCCACGGGGCTGCGGACGATCACAGCGCCGTACAGACCGTCCGCCTGCTGCAGCACTGTCATACACATTAAATTTATAACAGGGAACAGATTATAGATTATGGTATTCCCTGTTTATAAGAACCCTGCATCACCTTCACTATGCATTAATTTTGAATATGAATAGACTTAAAATATGTTTTCTTAAATTCAAAATTGAAAAAGCAATTTTTTTTATTAAATTTTATATAAAATTTTAATTTGTCAAATTAAGTTATTTTTTATCTTTGTTTTAATTAATAATGAAAAAAGGTAGAATCTGCAACAAGATGATGGAAAATTATGAAAGCTATTTTTGAAATGTAGTTAAGAGAAAACGAAACAGAATCATTGAATATCATTATAGTTAAAAAAATATTATATTCACTTAATCATTAAAAATAATTATTATGATGTTGGAGACAAACCTGAATGTGCGTGGTAAAAGTGAGTGCCCACGTCTCTGGCTATGAAGCGATAGTTGAAGCTCGCTCCGGACGGCACTGGACACTGCGTCACCATGGGCACTCCATCCATGTGTGGAGTGCGTAGCTGACGCAGGCCATGCCAGTGCAGCGCCACCTCGAAACCTCCCGGCAGACGGTTACGAGCCTCCACCTCCACAATATCTCCTTGGCACACCTACGCAACAAGCAAACTTAATTTTATAACTGCTAAACTTATAACAGATTTTTAAAACTGTGGCAAGCTTCTCTATAGGTCTGTTCGTAAATTCACAATCAGAAATAATAAAATATTATTGATGAATAATATGGAACATAAGGTTCATATAGTCGATTGTTTCTGATACGAACAAACTTAATGTTTTACCTCAAACGTGCATGGTATTTTGCTTAAACTTAATTCATTTAATAAACTGCTACTGTATCAATGATTTCTAAAACTGATAATATAAAATATTTTTTTCTATATAATAAATTTTTCCTTACAAGAAAATGTCAACTCCATA
Source organism: Siphlonurus alternatus (assembly GCA_949825025.1). Taxonomy (NCBI): domain Eukaryota; kingdom Metazoa; phylum Arthropoda; class Insecta; order Ephemeroptera; family Siphlonuridae; genus Siphlonurus; species Siphlonurus alternatus. The sequence goes on from OX463779.1 coordinate 7,447,197, forward strand.
CAAACAAAAATTGAATGCAATAAATAGAATAATAAAATTGTGTTGTGTAATATTGGCTTAACAAGAAACTGCAATTATTTTCAATTTCTGAATGTCATGTCTATCATTTATCTTTGGATTGATGAAGAGACACGTCAATTAAGCTAGCTATTGTACTACCGTACAAGAAATAAATATATCTATAGTAATAATGGTACTTTTTTCTCGATGTAATATAATGTCTGTAGTGTAATACACCGATCATTACCTCGACAGCGGGCCCGGGCAGCTGCCGATTGATGGAGAGGAATGTCCGTCTGACTCCATTTCCAGTGACGCAGTGAGGCCTTAGGCACTCAGTCTCGTTGCTGGGGCATGCACCACATGCTGATCTGCAATCACCGAATTGTTAATAAATTTCATGATGTAATGTTCTTGTCCGGGTACTTACTTGCTCAGCGTAGCAAACGGCTGCAACTCAAACACGTAACGACACTCTTTGGGAGGCTGGCCCGCCTCGCACGGCCGCGCACACTCGTGGCTGCTTGCTAAGAAAAAACACAGGATTTTCTGACGTGTGAATTTAATCACGTAAACAAAATAAACTTTTTAACCTAACTAGCTTATATCATAGCTTTTAATTTATTAAATAAGAAACTTTTTTGTTCTTTTGTGTTTCTTTCTCCCTATATATAGTCTTGATCTGTAAACAAAATCGACTTTAATGTTTGTTTCCATCAGACGTAAGATGAAAATGTCTATATTCCTCCGAGAGCATGAAGTTTCAATGTTACTTTTCGTGCAGCTAATAAATTTAATGTTATTCTTAGCAATTTGTGCTTTGTGTGGCCAAGCATCAGGGTAATAATCTTGCCAAAATTTAAATATACACACTTTATTATAACATATCGTCTTTAAAATTAATTTTCTCCTCGCATCCCAACGTTCAAGCTATTGTACAGTAAATTTACCTACACGCAATAACAATTTATATTTCATGTATTAAATTACAGCATAAATATAAGTACTATAAATAAATGTTACACGTATAAAGGAATTGGCTTGGAGTAATTCCTTTTTTAGGCAGGAATTTTTTTGTAATGAAAATTATTTTTAAATACTGCATGTATAATCCTATGAGACATTCATGCAGTTCATGAATTTAGTATACTTTTCACAATCAAATAAAACAACTTTGTTGTAATAATCACATTGTTAAAAAATAAAGAGAGTCGCTCATTTTATTTTGGTGTAATGCTGGTTACAGCTTATTTTATAAGGTGTATAAGGTATAGGACGCGAAACTAAAAGTGAATGAGATTTAACAGGCCACCGCTGGAGGGATTTTGGACGTTGTGAAGGTCAAGGCTGACCCAAACCGAGACAAAAAAGATTGAGCCGCGGCGACGCGAGCACCAAAAGGAGCCCCTCCACGAGTGCAGCTGCACTTTTCCTTGGAGAACCGGTTCCGCTGGCTGCTGCAGCTAACTACGGAAACTGCATGCAGGCTTGGAATATTACGTATAGAAACTGCGCAATTACACCACTATAACCACTACAATTATTTATTACCGTGTGCTTCATACATAAGATAAGAAGCAATGCTGTGCTTGCTTAATACGAAAGTTCAAAGAAAAACAAATTATAATGTGAAAATCTCTTGAAAGTTTTGTTTTCAAATTATTATTGAATATCAATTATTTTTAGCAGCGATCATATTTAAGCGCATGTTATTAAGCCTACATTTTTGTGTTGTGATTTATTTTAAGGTCATTTTAGAGAAATCATGAATAAAAAATAAAATGGCAAGGCCATTGATATGAAGCAATCTATTACTGTTGAATAGTATTAGATGATAAAATTATATAATAGAAATTTGTAAATAGTGAGCAATTTTTCATAACTTGATATAAAGTAAAAACTCCCTAATACAGACTTCCACAACACAATTCTGTAATAATTTTATATTTACTACTTCGATGCTATATATATTATTCAAAGTTGTATTCTATAGTTCATAAGTTTCTATAAGTTTCTATTTTATAAATTGAATTATTCAATTTTTAAAATGCAATTCATCACATTATCAGAATCTATATTTAATTCTTTGGTGCACCGTGATAAGGGACAGAACGCTCAACACAAAATTTAGATTTAAACACTTATATTGTTGGTGTGTACAAAGAAAATCTATCACCCCTTATTTCTCCGATTCGTCACTTTTATAACTACACAATAATCCTGAACTCTTCGTTCACCTTACCTTTTGTGACTCCCAATGATGTCGCAGCGAGGATGACCAAGATGAGAGACAGACCTCGATAGGTTCTCCCCCCGCCGTTCGCCTTCATCGTGGGGCGAGGGGTTCTAGAGTCCCAGTTTCAATTATCTACGAAGTGTTGTTGTAGCCGCGGTGGAAACTTGAGTCACACTGTCCACCTGAGCGCGCGGTCTCACCGGTCAGCTTTGCGCACAGTCCACCAGAGGGCTGACTTCACTTTCACTCTCGTAGCTTCAAGTACGCACCATGGACCAACAATTAAATACTCAAATTCGTCACAGTATTGTGTTTTGATAAAGCACCAGACCAGAAATGTACTCAACATTTATTTACAAAGAACTATGTTACAATTGAAATGGAAAGTTTAATAAAATTTACAGGTGTTAATGGTCTTTAATATTTTTTTTTTCTCAACTCAAATTAAGCTGCTGGGGGTTGTTTGAATTTTTGTCACCACTTATGAATTTTCGTAGCTTATGACCAGAATTAGGCAAGGAGTTCACATACATAATATATCCTTCAGTAACTCGTGCTTAAACTTAACGCAGATTCTTAACTGCTGGTATATTTAAACACTAGCCGCTAGCCATAAAAAAACTACAAATTAATAAAGTTTCAATGGTTTATTATTATAATTGAATTTAATTTGGTGTTACTAAATCTCAGTGTTATTATTAAAACAATTATATTCTAGTTATAAAACGTTCTGTGCCCACTATATAAGATAATTAATATAATTATTAATTAATCCTGCAGTCAATGCCCATTACATTCCTGCTGCAAGCGTATTACCTAAGACAAGTCCCAGCGCGTGACCAGTGACACGGCACTTTGGTCACCACCATGTAATATGCTCTTACATCACCTGCGTATTCGGCAGCCACAGTATTATAAGATTGAGAACAAATCTGCAGGTACAAAACAAATCTCTAAACTGTCGTGTCATAATTTTAAATTATAAATTTCATAATAAGTATATTTCACATTATCCGTGGAACGTATAATTGTGCCATTGAATTTAAGTACTCACATCTTTTTATATAATTTAAAATAGTTATATGATTTAAAATCATTTGTACTTTTTGATTCTGATCTATTTCAATATTTTAATAAAATTCCTTTTTATTTATTTTATTTATATTTCCTCATAAAATGCAATTTAATAAACAAAGTAGCCGTTAATGTTATAATTATATTAATATTTCTATGATCCAGGCTTTGGATATCACTTAATTTGTTTCAAAAAGTGGAGGACCTGACTGAGGTTTTCTATGGTTCCCTCAGCGAATACTGCAGGGACGCGTAACAGGCCTTGACCATCATACATTTCCCTCTCTTCAGTAATAAAAATATATTATGAATTAAAATAGATATAAATTTAAGATAAATCAGAAAAAACTGTAACTTAATATAGGTTACTTTATAAAAGAACTCTAAACGCGCAACAATATAACATAACAACAACATAACAATACAAAAAAAGGAGCATCCCATTTCTTCATTTTATGCACAATGAACGAAATAAATTCTGTCGCATATTTTGTCAATGTATTTCAAACTGATGCGTTTGATGTGCAAAGATTATTATATCATTATAATATCATATACAAAAGCATCCGGTACATAATGATCATCATAATGCAAAGACTGAGAACTGAGAAGATAAAGACAATATATCTTGCTCTCGCTTGTTCGCTTCCCATGCAGGGAAACAACTTGACGATTGTGACTGCATGCATGAGAATTATTAATTAACAATTAACAACAAACTTACCATGCAGTCAGTCACTTAAAAAACAAAAAAAATATCAAACTTATTTTTTTCTTTTATTTTTCCTTTGAAGTTGTGATATTAGAATTTATTGTTTGAAACGGTGAAGATCTTTTTTTTTTTTTCACTTATTGACCAAGAAAAAATATTTTTGCATGCATTATGAGTTAAAAATATATAATTACATAATTTATAGAAAAGTGTTTGTTTTTTTATTCATAATTTCTTAAAAGAATTTGTCACAGAAATGAAACCATTTGTTTGTGCAATTAATTTTTTCTTTGAGTTTAAATATATATTTTTTTATATAAATTGTTCCTTGTTAACTAATGTCTTAATTCATAAACATTTGTAATGGAGTGAAGAAAGCATGATGTAAATTTGCTAATATGACGTAAAAATTACGAGAGTAAAGTAAACTTTGAAGACCGTCTGCCGATGATTATTACCGTGAAGCGTCAAGTTGGGTTATTTGCCACGTAACACCTCGATCGTCTGAAAGCTGCAAGTTGTAATATTTCAAAGTGCACTAAACCAGAAACATGGTGAACAAAAAAATTTATATGAGTTAAAGTTATAATATTATCCACGTTTATGGAAAAGTTTTCATGACGGCTGCACGTAATAAAGAGAAAGTGAGGGATACGAGCTGCCTGCTGCACTAGAAGGAGCGGCTGCAGCAATGCAAGTGCAGCGTCATTCTCGCCCCTGCTATACTGACGCCCGCTTTCAAGACGCTGAGAGGAGTTACCAGCAGATTTTGTAGGCCACGAGGACACTCGATTGCTCGCACGGCCTTGCAATATTAGTACACACCTCGTCATTCATGCGGGTGACATTCATTCCACTTGAAAATCAAAAGCAAAAAATACTTTCAAATGATTGCAATCATAGTAATTAGATTGTACGTAGTCACTAAAACTGTGTAATAATAATGAAAAAATTCACACATGTACCCAGATGCAAGATGAAGTGCTAATTTTACTGTGATAGCCATCTATTATTGCTATGTTCTTATACTTCAAAATAACAAATTTAAAATGTACGCATAATTATTGTCTTTTTAACTACATTATTACTATAGCTCTTTCGTGAAGATAGTATAAAGGAGTCAAAATTCAAATGCAATGCTGTTCAGATGCACTTAAAAAATACACTCTTAATTAATATTTAAAAATCATAACTTTATTGTTTTAACAGTAGAGTACAAAAAATCATAATTTGTAACATAAAATCAGATGATCACAGACATATTTAAATATCACACGATTCCTCTCGGTGACACCTGTCAGCCGCACTTTAATTATCTTAAGTGTTCATTACTTGCTTGCTTTCTAATTCGCAATCTGATCCTTCAGGCTGTAACACGTAATAATAGTTATCACCACGCGGTCTCTTTAAATCTCGTACACTTCATTTGTGTACTTGCACGGTCATGCAATCACTTTCACGGAAAATTTGGCAATTTTATTCAATGTTTACCATAATATATTTGAAACTGTCAACTTTATAGTTTACCTATTTTAAAAACTAGGCGTATAGATTTCTATTGATGGCATTGATCTCAATTCAAAAGCCTTATTCGTGTTTGTACACCAAGAAAATTACATGCTTGGTGTACTGGAAATTATTTATTAATAGAATGTGGAGTAACTTTGTCATTATTATCAACAACATTTCTTTAATTATTTAATTACCATTGGATTTGTCTATGATGTAATAGAAACTATATAGCTGATAATTATAACCAATACAATATAACATATTGGCAATTCATCAGTAGACCTACTATAATTTTCCGACAAGTAGATTCATTATATAGAAGGCTTAAATTCGGAGCAAATACTATATATATTATGTATACTAGCTTATACTAGAGTAATCTCTTAATTAACTAGAACCACTGTTTAATTCCTGCTATAAAAAGATGGCTTGAGATCTTGTGGCGACTCGTCATGCAGGTCACAAGATGAGGGAGGGGCGTGGCACGACTACGTGAGGAAGAAGTCCGGTCCTCGCCAACTGCCGCAGCGCGGGAAGTCGTGAGGGGTGGCAGGTAAGTCCCAGGGTCCTCCCACGTGCAGCACCACGCTAAGACCACGTGACGAGTGGCCCACGTGCTGGTCTTGCAGCAGCCAATAGCCTGCGAACAATCAAATTAGTCAAAGCAAGCACAGAGTTCTCCATTACATTCTTTAATGAAAATGCTTTTTTCATACAGAAAATTTTGACACCATTAAATTGTTTTTTTTTTATCCACTATCTATAAAATAACCAATTAAAAATATTACAGTTAGTAGTATCAGAAAAATAGGCTTAATTAGAATTTAGTAGATGGTGAACCACTCTGGAAAATATTAAAAAACCTTCCTGACATGATATTATACTATTTAAAAATATCGAGTAATGGTACGTGACATTACTCCTTAGCTTTATAATTACAGTTTTTCTAAAATGAGATGTACAGAAATACGCATTTGTACATTTAAAGAGGGTATTAAGCAAGATTGTACTACATAATTAATGCACGTTAGTAAATTCAGCTATATCAAGGACCAAATTTTGTTTGAATAAATTTAATATTCGCAAGATGTCAAGCTGGTGGGGACGGTTGCACCTACCAGGGTTGTCTGCCACGAAGCGCAGCACGGTGCGTCCGCCGGGGGGCACGGTGACAGTGTCCTTGGCAGGAGAGAGGCTGATGCGCTTGCTGGGCAGTGAGCGTAACACGTGGAACGAGTGGCCATGCATGTGGAACACGTGGCCGCTCCCACCGTCTCGACCTGTACCGAAATTAAGCGTAAGAATAGTATTATCTCAAATTTAAGATCAAAGAGGAAGAAAATTGCTAAATTTGACGTCGATCTCCCTGCACGTTAAACTCACTGAGGTCTTGCAGAGTGAGCTGCACGGAGGCTCCACGGGGGATGTCGATCTGGTGTACGCACTCACACACGCCACCGTCAAGCTGGTCTGCATGCGTGCGACGGCACGAGGCGGGGCGTGCTCCAGCGTGACACAGAATCTCAGCTGGCACGTCCGCAGCCTGGGTCACGAGTGGCGACGGCGGGAACATGAACGTCAGGTTGGACACGTGTGGCACGCGAACCAGCCGGTCAGAATTCACTGCAACGAGAATAACGTTAGAATCGTAAGAAGGATTGAAGAATTTGTTCCTAATTATTTATATAATATCTTTTTCAAGTGATCACTTTAAGGTAGAGATAACGTCAAACAGCTGTTCGACGTAATCCCCTTTTATTAACATGTAAACCTTAGCAAATTGACAAAAATTCTGAAATTTTTTTGAGAGGCAGATATTAGTGCCTAAAAGCCATAGCAAAAGTTTCAAAAACATTTAACGAGACGATTTTTTTAAATTAATTTTTTAGTTTGGCTCTCCATGGGAATTTAAAGCCCTATGCTGAAAATTAAAAAAATTGATTAAAAAAAATCGGCTCGTTAAATTGTTTTGAAATTTTTTCTATGGCTTTTAGGCACTAATATCTGCCTCTCAAAAAAATTTCAGAATTTTTGTCAATTTGCTAAGGTTTACATGTTAATCAAAGGGCATTACGTCGATCAGCTGTTCGGCGTTATCTCTACCTTAAAATTTAGATTCAATCTTCACCAAGACTTCAGTATATTTGTTTCCATTAATTCCATTCCATAACACTACAACTTATCCCAATACTGTAATAACTATATTACTTCACAGCAATGCTGAAAGTAATATTATTTATATTTTATATTATATGTATAAAAAACTAACCCACAAAAGAGGTAAACGATCCATTTTCATTGGTGACCATACTGAAGTCGAAGGGTAGATCTATGTTGACGTCCATGCGCTTCTTAACAAGAGCCGGCTCTGCGGGGTCGAGAGCTTCCAGTTCTCCGAGACACAGCACCTCATCCTCAGGTGTACCACAATCCTGCGAGGCCGTGTTCAGCTGCTGTGACGTCACACCTTCAGGGCCGCGGCTCGGGACGGTCGGAGAGTCATTAGTCGACTTCTCGTACTGCAGAGTGGCAGTTTGTGTCAGTTGAGCGCCACACTCGGACACCGCTCGAACCTCATACGTGCTTGGACTCTGGTCTGCGTTCAGGACGAAGTCCACCCTCTCACCTGAACATCAATTCAATATAAAATCACTTAAAAGTATCAAGAAATGGATTTACTATTAGAATTATATAAATTATTATTTTCATTTTTAAATTCTTAATTATGAATACATGTTAACGTTACCCACCTGAAGCTAGTGTAATACTTGCTACGTCTCTTGGTATAATAGGACTACCATCAAGCTCAATAATCTTCATAGTATGACCTTCTATCGCTACTTTAATGGCACATGCAGATATGACTCCAGCGTGAGCAAGACGGAAGCGATACCTCTTGCCAGGGTTCACCGAGAACTTTGCGAGAGGCATTCCGTTCTGCAAAAACAAGCGTGTTAAACCGTGCATCTAGAGGATCAGTGTGTAGCCGGTCACACCTCGCCTGCCCCGCGGCCGTTCAGCAGAAGGGCGTCCGGTGTAGGTGGGTGCTCGCTGTCCTGCAGAAGACGTTGTAGGGCAAAGCCACGAGTCCACTCAGCCAGAAGCAGCACGTGCTCCGGCCGGTCCTCGTCGTAAAGTGCGATGTGAGGCTCTCGCGTGGGCGCCCGACGAACCACCAGGGTACCGGCCAGACCATCCGCCATCTCTGCACCTAGGACCGAAACAAGACCAGTGAGAAGTCGCTTCATATTTACAAGTTCGTATAAATTCTGATTCAAAACACAAAAATTTCTAAATAAATTAGAAAGTTACTTTATTATTTATATTCATTTCAATATTTGAAAAGATGTTATGATTAAAATCGGTGTCAATATCAAGGATCAATATCCGCATAAAATATAAAAAAATAGCTATACCTTAAAATAGTTAAACTATTATAAGTTAGATTATTTTTTTTTAAACTATTCAAGACTGATTATAATAGTAATGATGGTTGTAAAAAAACACACAAAAAATTTATACTTCCAGAATAATTAATACTGATATGGACGTTTCGATTTTTAATTTGATAACCACGAAACTTAGCACCTACCTCCGTGAGCGTGCCACAGATGAGTGCCTGGCCTGGACGCGCGGAACTTGTACTGGAAGGTGGTGTAGCTGGGGATGGGACACTGCGTGAGCATGGGCACGCCGTCCATGAAGGGCGTCTCTCGCTGGGGCAGTCCCCGCCAGTGCACGGCCAGCCCGTGTCCAGGCACGCGGTTCACCACGTCCACCACCAAGATGTCGTTCTCGCACACCTGACCAGCAACACCTCCAATTAACGACCTCACACTACCTCTGCATGGGCTTTTTAATGGGGTGAACAGTTTGTACTCACTAAAATTATAGTTCAATTGACAATCAATTCATATGACACTTATTTAAATTAAGTAATTTTTCCGACAAGATAATTAATACATGAAAATAATTCAACAAAGAAAACATTTAAAAATGTAATGTGTTATTTTTGTGCGATAAATGTTAAGGAATTGCCCAATTTTAACATTTTTTACTTGATAAAATGTTAAATAATAGATTTCTTTTTCCCTTCAATGGACAAGCTAATTTATTAGCGGCTCGCACCTGTATGCTTGGGCCGGGCAGTTGGCGGTTAGCGGTGAGAATGCCTCGCTTGTAACCGTCCGCCGTGACGCAATATTGTCCCCAGCAATCCGTCTGGTTGTCCGGGCACTGGCCGCACGAGCTATAACAACAAAGCAGGAGGTTACCTTATTGAGCAACCATCATCATCACACCCTACTATTAATATTATATGTATTTCTTATATTTCTTATTTCTATGTACAATATTTACATGGTTTACGTAAATATTAAGTGTTTTGACTCAAAAATATTCTTCTGTACCCCGTATTGCATGAAGCAGTAAATTCAGGAATTGATCTTCCCCCATAGTCTCACCTGCTGAGGGTCTGATAGACCTCGAGGGTGAGCCTGACGCGGCAGATCATGGGCCAGTCGAGCTCGTGGCACGGCCGCTCGCAGGACATGAAGTACGGGTCTGCAACACGCAAGAACGACATTGGAGCAGCGCATGGCAAGTTATAATTGTACTTAATTTCACTTGGCAGACTGCTGCAGGGCTGGGAAGAAGCTTTTTGTAGATTAACTCTCTTATTCAACATATTAAGCAAGAAGTGAGAACATCAGGAAATTCATTCAATGCTGCATAAATCATTTTACCAATACTTATTTTGTCACGTCATTTACTAATGTGAGGTACAGACTGGTCCCTACAATAATTGCATAGACATGCATACAAAACTAGTTTTTATTTTAGATTTTCTTTTTAGTCACAAATAAAAATTATATCCTGATACGATAAACAATTGATTTTTTTCCCCGCCTGCATTGTTGCATCGCTATAGCTTTCGATTTTAAATATACTTAACGATTAATCTCAATTATACTTAGGAGTTATAGAATATTTCTGTTTATGAAGGAATCGAATGAAATATATTTTATGAATGTCGCTTATTTGAGCGAATTTTTCCCTCACAACAGCTCCATTTCCGGTCTTCATCCATCAGCCTCCATATTAAACTTCCTATAACCTTAATTTTCACAAAACTAATAAAGACAGATCCATTTCAAAATTTGTATGCAGGCACATCTCTTGATGACACATTCAAAGTCCACTGAAAGTCTTGTTGAATTTTTAAGGGCCGATTCCGAGATCTCAATCAACTGAGATTAATCCTTAAAGGTGAACTGAAGGGATCGCTTTTTTTTCCCATTAGGGAACCTTATATTACCTATCCCATCCATCTGCACTAATTTTTTCATGGCAGATACTTATTGTGCTGCTGTAGGACAATTAGTGAAAAAGTGAAGTTGTGACGTATCAGCGACGGTTGGTTGACTTAAAACTCGCCGCGGTGAAAAAACACACGAGCGACCGCGGAAACTGCCGAGAGAGTGGCGATCGCGAGCCGATCGCCGCTCCCTCGGCAGTTTCCGCGGTCGCTCGCGGTCGCTCGTGTGTTTTTTTCACGGCGGCGAGTTTTAAGTCAACCAACCGTCGCTGATACGTCACAACTTCACTTTTTCACTAATTGTCCTGCAGCAGCACAATAAGTATCAGCCATGAAAAAATTAGTGCAGATGGATGGGATAGGTAATATAAGGTTCCCTAAAGGGAAAAAAAAGCAATCCCTTCAGTTCACCTTTAAGAGTTCGTTTGTATTTAATAAATCAATTACTTTCAAAACCTATTATATAAGAATGCTATTTTTTGTATTGCATGGTAGCTTTTTAAGAAGAAAAACGAAAGTTCAAAAAATGAAGATTATGCTAAATAGTTCATTGAAAAGTATAACGGATTATAATATCATACATTTAAATATAATTTGAGTACAAATTAAATCTACATTTTTATCAAAAATTCAATTAAACTTATCAGTTGATTATGATTTTGCAATTATACTTTTTTCTGTAATCTTCGCTCCCTGATGCTACTTCAGGGTAGATTGAGTACCAGGACTGACCTCAACCTTGCTAAGGTACATAGAAAGGTGAAAGTTCGTGGTGGCTACATGACACTGTCAATTCTACATGTAACACTTTTCTCGAGTTGTTCCAAGGCTCGTCGCAACGTGCATATGATTGATGGCCTCCTTGCAAGTGGAGATAAACAATAAAACAGATGAAAGTACCAACGGAGTGCTGCATTTTATGAGGAAATGTTATTAGCACTTTTTATCATTTATGTTATTAAACTTTTATTTCTTATATCTATAGTAACTTTCTTTCGAGGGAAATTCTAAAATTAATTATATTTACAGAACTAAATGATATATATTATTATATTATATATAGTAATCTCATCTTAGCGTGGATCTAATTCTTGAAAATTTAGTTTTATAACATTATATGATTTTGCAACTTTCCGCGTTACAAACGTATATATAAGTTTACGCCATAAAAATAGAGCCATAAGGATAGAACCTGCCTGTCCTGTATTTTCTGAATTCTCATCCTGTCGCGTATAAGGAAAATGTAAATTATTTACAAATAAAATTTTAATTGAAACGCAGTATCAATTAAAGAAACAACTGCATATGTTACAGATATTTATATAACATCCTATATAATTTGCATTTAAATTAATTACAAAATTTATTAAAGACAGCTCACACTAATAAAGTATAATAATGATGTTATATGCATTTAATGTAATTATATTACTTATTTTATATTTTTGCAAATCAACTGAATAAATGCTACTTTATAAATAATTTTTTTTTTTTGCGATAAAATGCAAACAATCTTCGAGAAATTGACTATCTATGATAAAATTAACGTTGCTTCTGCATGTAACACTATAGTTGAAAATTTGCATATAATATGTACACTAATTTATTCTCATTCTGATAAAAAAAGATGCATTGAGTAATAATTGGCAAGTTTTTAATTACTAAATTTTTTTGTTTATTCATTCAGTTTAAATTTAAATTGACTAGGTCAAAATTAAGACTATGTCCTTGATGTAACTACGGCCGACATTAGAAATTACCTTGACTTACAAGTTACCAAATGATCAAAGCTGTAGCAATCTGCAGTAACAAGTTTCTTGATATTTCGCATTTTATTACAATCTATTACGAACATTAGTGAGAAAATATTACAAACAATTACTTATTTTATTCATGCTAAATGCTATTTTAACAACTCACACTCAGTATATAAGCTGAACCAAAATATCTTTAACTACTAATTAATATAAATTATAACGATAAACATAACTCGCTACTCAACAGAATAATGTTGATGTGAAAAATATATCACAGTTTAAATTAAATATATCTAGATATAAAAATAAACTCACCAGGAATCTTTGTAAACCATAGCACAGTTCCAGCTAGTGACGAAATGAGCACCACGACCCCTGACCTCACCACACAGAACCAAAACATGGAGCCACGGGACAGCCTCATGTTAGTTCTGCACACCGGAATGCTCTGATCTGAGAAGACGAGGGCGAAAGCAATCGTGACCCTCCTCCCTCCTTCACTTTCTACGGCGCTCCAACACAATAGGTCCTCCGATCATTGAGACGCCCAGAGGGCAAGTGACACCTCGGCAGTGGGTCACAAAGCGAGTCAGAGAGCCCATCCCAGAAATGATCAACCAAACACAGAAAGTTTGCAAGCACAGATTTTGAACAAAGGAAACAGAACAATGTAAAGAGAAAATGTTTCTATAACGTATATAGATGAAATGAAGTCAGCATGATTTTAAAATAATCATGATGGATATTACTTTCAATTTTAATAAAAAAAATACTATACAGATTGTTCCATTTTTATTTTCTTGGCATACCATCGGTACAATAAACATTAACTTAGCATTATATATATTAAATATATATAAAATACTGCTGGAAATTTTTTTGTAATAATTATTATAAAAATAATTGTTAAATTGTGTATGTCAATTTAAAGTTGCGGCTTAATTGCAAAAAAAATTGAATCTTTAATTGTTTTTTGAATGAATAAAAGTTAGGATGATAGTTCTGTTCTACTATATACAATGTACTATATAATTTATAAATTTAATACATAATATATAATATATATGTGTATATTTACTAGTATAAATAAATATATGAAATCTATATAATACGGTACTATAATGCGTCATAATTATACATATATAAATATATTAATTGATTTCTCCATGAAAAAGGACCTTCAAAAGTGGAAAAGTCATGTTGCCATCCCATTCACAAGATCTTTGTATACAGCAGCGTTGTTTCGTTATAACGTCTCGAAATTTGATTAGCTTTCCTTCCTAACGCAACTTTGTAATTATAAAATGTTTCTTGCAGAACATGTTATAATTATACTCTTTATTATTATTGCATATTTTATCCAGTATAATACGTACACTGTATATTACAGATTACGTTCCTCTGTTGTCGAGGCAATTAAAATTTAAAACTAAAGCCATATTATATATGTATTATTACGATTATTCCACACACATATTTAGTATATTAATCATGTATACATTATTAAAAGTGTGTTGGCTAGAAAGCTCAAAAATGGGCACAAATAAATTACGTAAATCTCTAATCTTAGTTAACAATGATGTAATACAGAAATTGCACTCTTGCAATTTTTTTTATAATATTTTCATCCAGCTATCCTAAACTATCAAAACGTAACGATAAATAACTATTTTTGTATTATTTAGAGAATCAACCATTTTATATAGCTGGACCAACATGCCATATATTGTACATCATGCAATGGCTATAAACATGTATCGATCCAAAGAAAACACTGTTTTCTAATAACGAATCTCCACGGATGCTCATCTGCTGAGGTTAAAATGCATGTCCGTGGTCATGGTCCAGACGTTGCAGCTTACCAGGCACTGGGCTGAAGTAGATGATGGTGGTAACCACGGAGGCCAGCCCGACCAAGATAGCTGACCTGAGGACCCAGCGTGTCCCCACCGCCACAAAGCTGTGGTGCTTGTCCATCATCGGTTGCTAAGACGTGTCTCCGGAGACCGCGTGCATCTTGGAGAGCGGGCCACCTAACACTGACCACCGCCTTGCATAACGCGACGGCCTCGGTTGCCGCCAGTGCTCTTGCGCAACACAAAATCGACCACTTTCACTCTCTCTCACTGAGTGATGTAGAAAAATAAACATAGATGGCAGAATATATCAGGTAATACGATACCGCGAAACTGTATGATATAGCTACTGTATATAATTAAACAAAGATAATTAACAATTAATACAGGATCACCGCCCCTTCAATAAGAAATTTTTATTTTAAAATTGCTAAAACCAACTCGTAATTCCAATTGAAATAAAAAAAATGTTAATGAAAAACTCTAAAATTTCTACATGGAATGCTAAAAATGTCACCCATCCAAGTACTAACCACGCTCGACGTAGCCTGACTTCGGTGATCTAACGAGAACCGGTCAATGCACTGCGCCACGCTCGACCACATTATCATTTCTATCCAAACATCAAAGGCTAATTTCATTTTAAGGGTAAGGTAACGCCACCAATGTTAAAAAAAATCCCTCTCACAAAAATTCTGAAAAAAATTTAAAATGATCTCCTCTATACCCCCTATCAGTACCTAAAATATCAGGTATACAAATACGATCTAGTTTTTGAGTTATAAATTTTTTAAGTTGACTACTTTAACATGGAGAAATGAAACTCCCATGTTAAATTGGTCAACTTCAAAAATTCATAACTCAAAAACTAGATCGTATTTGTATACCTGATATTTTAGCTACTGATAGGGGGTGTAGAGGAGGACATTTTAAATTTTTTTCAGAATTTTTGTGAGAGGGATTTTTTTTAACATTGGTGGCGTTACCTTACCCTTAAAGCTATTTTTCAACTCACTTGGAGCCAGATTTAGTAGAATAAATCCGAAATGAAGAGAGCTAGCATGGCTGCATCATGATGACAATTAATTTTTAAACGTTAATAATTTATTACAAAAATTATTATACTGTCTGTATGAATTTCAAGATGAGAAATGAGATCTCATTTCTTCTTGCAGTTTAAGTAAATACTTATTTACACATTTGCTCTAGTTATCATGCGTTTTTTTCTTCTTCTTCAAAGCAAAATAAAACATGAACATCCCCACAATTAAGAAACAGGGACACAAACTATTTTATATATAATGCTAAAAAATAAAGCATTTGAATATAATACACAAAATTCATGGCTTCTTATAATTATATAATGAATTTTGGAACATCTTATGCAGGCGCGGATCCAGAGGGGGAGGGGGAACCGAAATGTTGGATTTATGGATTTAACATGGGCATATTATCTAGGCATTTCCCCAACTCCAATTTATTTTTTAACATTTGGCCTTATGGAGGAAGCTTCTTCCCCCATCCCCTCCCTATTCGTTTTTTTTTTTTTTTTTTTCTGAAACCATGCACGCCTGATGATTTTTTGGACAAATATTTTCCTAGCTTTTTGAGGCGAAATATATACTTAAAAGTGCTCATATTATAGAGTATAAGAAATATATATAGTACTTTGTAAAATGCGCTGCAGAACTTTTATAGGTGTGCATCCTGAAATTTGGATCCAAAGCTGAAATAAAATCTCATTTCGGCCTTGGCGCATTTCGATTTGAGCAAAACTAGTTTGGAACATCGCGGAATGAGCAAAAGTCGAAATAAAATCTCATTTCAGCTTTTGGCTAATTTCGCGTAAACAAATATTTCTGTCTCTGCAAATGATTTTAAATTTGAAGAATCCTATAGAATTAATTTCTCGATCGAATAAAAGAAAAATAAAAAAATGAAAAAAAAAAATACAAAGCCCGCGATGAAAATTTTTATTGCAGACTTTGGACTTTGGTAAAAAAAAAAATGATCAGTTCTAAAAGAGCCGCCTGTTCGAATTGGAAAGAGTAAAACCCGATTAGAAAATTCAAAATTAGTGTTTATTTTTTATCTATATGGGAATTCCTAATATTCCTATGTTTACATGTGAAGAAAAATGTGTACTTTCCCAGTTCCCCGGATGGATGATATTATTTATATGACTCAAGCGTTTTGCGTATTGGTCAACAACAACAAAAACAACATTGTAAAATATGTAACAAATGATTCAACAGGTCAATTTAACCCTAAAACAAAATTTGGTGCACATCGAACAAATTTTTTTGAAAATCCTGTTTTTAACATTGAACCCCCTAATTAAAAAACATATTAAATATATATTATAATTACATAATGTCAAAATTTACACTCCCTTTTAAAGGATGAAGAAAAAAAATCACAATTTAAAAGGTATATCACCAAAATATATATTTATTTGTGGAATGTTTTTAGTAGTAGTTATACGTTTTTTCAAGTCTCGGTCATGTCGATCAAATTTCAATTTTTAATCAAAAATCGAAAGTGAAAAATGAATATTTTGAAACAGTCTACAAAGTTATATTTATTATGTTAATTATGTTAATGATAAAATGTACTTACTAATATTTAATAGTTATAATATGTTACTGATAGAAAAGAAACGTAAAAATTATTTCAAACTGTGAATTCTAGAAGTTTTTTTTTTTTTGTATTCTCATTTCCTTTTTAATGCAATAGGTTTACTAATTGCACAATCCCCAAACAAAGAATTTATATCAAGACGTACGTACTTCCTATCTTCTAGGCCTTGTTTTGCGGTTTCCAGTGGCATCTCCTGCTTACAAAAGTCCGGCAATAGCGAGCACAGTTTCCGCTGTAATGGCTTCCGGTTCCTGCGCTCCCATCAGGCCTGCTGGCCGCCGCCGCCGCTAGCGCAGATCTCACAGTCGCGATGCGGGCCTCACCGAGCCTGCTGCTGGCCGCAGTAGTGGCCGCGGTGGCTGCAACGAGCTGGCCCCACGAGCAAGGCTATCACAACCACGCGAAGACCGGACAGTTCTTGAGGGACCTCAACAAGCAGTTTCCACACCTCGTTCGAGTATACAGCCTCGGCAAGTCGGCGAATATGTGTAAGTGCATGATTATTATTATTTTAATTATTATTAATTTTATAGTATATAGCTATTTTTTAATCAAGACGTGAACCTTGTTGTTTAGTATACACAACCATGCACCTGCTTGTTCGAATAAATTCAATATAAAAAAGAAAAAAAAATCTGTTATCATGTTTTATCACTTATCAAATTATCGGTTGCAAAGGGAAGGGTGGGCAATTTTAATGCTTCAAGGAGAGAGAGAAAGAGAAAAGAGTAATTAATTTTTTGTTTATATTATACGATAGTTACTTTAGATACATAAAATAATTAGAGGGCGGAAAAAAGGCAACTTGTTTTGGAAAAGGCAGCATTTTTGGGAGAAAAAGGGCGAAAAATAAACAAACAAAAAATACTGCAATATCTAAACATATCTGCATAGGCATGTAACAATAAATTACAGAATTACAAAAAAATATTGAATAAACGAAATGGTGTAAAGTTATGCAACTCTGTTTATTTTCATGCAGATATTTTACAGCCATAAAATCTGAAAAAAATATAGTAGCACGATGCATAACTTTGCACCCTCTATATAAATTTCTGCAATGTCTATGTATTTTTTTGAAAGGCCTTTATTTGCAGTTGAAAATATATTTTTATTAATTTACCTCATATATTTTATTTGAAAAGTGTTCTGAGGTGTTAAAAAAATAATATTAATATTTTTAATAATTTATTTCTAATATTTCTTTAAAAGAAGCCCAAAACTAACACATTTGTTCTAAAATTTAAAAATTTAAAATTAACATTTAAAATTTTAATTTTAAATATTTTATTTATTAATTAATTTATTTATTTATTTATTTATTTATTTATTTATTTATTTATTTATTTATTTATTTATTTATTTATTTATTTATTTATTTATTTATTTATTTATTTATTTTTCAATTTTAAAATTTGTTAAAAAGTCTTTTTTTTTCAGGCACAAAAACAAACAAATTATCGAAAAAGGCTTTGTTTTTCATTTGTTTATTTTCATTGATTTCACGAGATCGGTGGACATCGATCCTGAGCAAGAACAAAATAGACCCCATACACATAAAAGGAAAAAGCCTAAATTCCGCCCTCCAATAATATATAATTAATGCTACCACATCATTCGATATTTATAAATATATAGTTATCTATATATATATAGTTAAGCATTTATTTTTCATTTCTATAAAATGCAGCTATCCATTAAGTTGCTGATTATCAACATGGATTTACAATTATTTGTTTCGACGTGCACTTCTGCTCTCAGTGAACGACATGCTGGTAATCGAGCTGAGTGCGCCCCCCGTGGACCACGGCCCTCCCAAACGCAGCGTGCGCCTCGTGGGTGGCGTGCGCGGTGACCAGCCAGTGGGACGCGAGCTGCTGCTCAACTTTGCTTACGTGAGTTTGTCACAACAACAACACTGCGTCGTATGTTCGTTGCGTAATGATAAGACAACGGTTGTAGAGACACTTCTTCAGCGACCGCACGGACATCCTCACGGTGGGGCCGACCTTATATGCAAAGGAGACCGACCATCCTCCTTGAAATTTTTTGTTTATATTTAATTTTATATCAGTTATAATGTAATATATAATATACTGACCTGCAGTCTCTACTTGATTGGAAAACGTGAGCATTGAGTCCATTAAATTTGCAATCTTTATTAAAGAAAAATACGAGTTACGGGACTGGTAAGAAGCTCACCTCACGGGAATTTCTGGAGGAGTATACGCACTGGCCTGAAGGATATCCTTAGTCGATCAGTGCTGTTATACTCGGTTGGTGTAACAAGGTGAACAGATTCGGATACCAATTCCTTGGTTCTATCTAGGATATCTATTGGAAGGAATGTTCTCATATATTACCATTCATATATAAAACTTACTCTCTACTACTCTATAAGTAAGAACACCATATTATAATATTATATATGAAGTCGGTTACACAGTAAAAGTTTTATATATATATATTATCCATGTTTTATTATTTACATTTATAATATATGTTATTGAGGTGAAATTTCCCCGTTTTGGTGCCCTGCAGCTACTCGCCACAACGTACCCAAAGCCTGATGACGTGAACGCCACGAGACCCCAGCTACTGGACCTCCTGAGGATCCACATACTGCCCACAATGAACCCAGATGGCGCTGAGGTATCACGCGAGGGCGTCTGCTCTCACGGACGGGGCAGGTAAATGCGGCAGAGCTTTCCTTAATTCTGAATAGTCATTAATAAATTCAAATGCATGGAAGATATACCAGGATTTTTTTATCGTGCTATTTTTAAGTATATTAAGAAGAAGAAAATAATTTTCTAACCATATAATACACTGCATAAATTTATCATATTAATTGCTATTATATTATGGTTGACGTTAAAGCCAAATGAAAAAATGGGTTAGAGAGAGAAGAGAGAGAGAGAAAATTCTATATATCGTTTTATTTATACATATACAATAGTAAAAAGAATCCTACAAAAAATATATATACCAGACAATATGCCAACTACAATATAATCAATTTGTATAGTTTTTACTTATAGTTATAGTTATTATATTATACATATATGTTATATATTTCAGGAACAATATCAATGGTGCTGAGTTGGATGCAAATTTTCCACGAGTAAACTCAACTGCTCCGCGCAACATTCAGTCCGAAACAGGAGCTGTTATTAAGTGGATGAGCCATGTGCCCTCTGTGTTATCCCTGAGCTTTCGCGGTGGAGCATATGTTGTTGGATATCCTTACGAGACAAGAAAAGGAAGTAAGTGAAAATAATATTTAGTAAAATGCTTGGTGATCAAAACACGAACTTTAACCCAGCCTGGCGTGCTGAAATTGTAGCTCAGAGATTTGAGAATCTATATAGTTATATATAATTGGATTTAATATAAAAAATATATATAATAGAAAGTTAAAAAGTTCACCAGGTAAATTTCGCACTGTCCCGAGAAGTGTACAAGGTACAATATCAGGTCATTTCAACCTAACAAGTTTAGTGGTCTTAATATATTATTTTTTAATAAGCATAATTTTAAATTTTGAACTTGAATTTTGACAGTGAATGTCAGATTACCCTGCGGGTATTATTATGTGCATCAATCAATTTTAAAGTTTGTATCTACTGAGAGTATATATATAGCATTTAATTAACAAAATTTACGCCTCTAAGCAACTAATTTAACTATAAGTATTATATAATTAATAGTATATATTGATTTTCTAACAGCTATTTTTTTACATAAACATCTAATAAATAAATTTGTTAAAAATTCCTGTTGACATTTCATTGATCTATTGATTGAAGATTTCATTACGTTATACGTTTTAGAGGACAACAAATCGCCGAACGTTGCACCCGACGATGACGTATTACAATACTTGGCTCACCAGTATGCTGATAATAATCCAAAAATAAAAAGTTCAACTCTTTGTAACAAGAAGAAATTTGACGGAGGTGTTGTGAATGGTGCAGTGTGGCGAAATGGAGAAGGTTTGAACTGTTTGACTGCTTGTATGAAGAGAATTAACATTTAACATAAATATTTATAACAATATTAATTATCAAAAAATAACATTCTACATTATCGACATGCAAATTTTCTGTTTTAATAAGAATTGATTTATGTTTTATTGCAATATTTAGCGAATACGCAATCAACATACTAAATCTAAAAAATTGAACTATACATTGTATAATAATATTAATATATATAGTACAAATTATAAAATCTTTGAATTACATATTATATTAAATGATTAATCTATTGTATTAATTATGTTTATAATTATATCAATAATTTATACTGTTAAATTTATGTACAATATTATGTATGACTTATGAACTTATATGAATACTAAAATGTTATGTACTATTAGCGCGCTCCTATTTATACATAACAGATTATCAACCCACCGCATTTAATTGCTTAAAAAGTTGGAAACTTAATATATTTATGCATTGGGGAGGGGGAGTACTTTATGGTATGCTTCTAACACGTACACAGTGGAGAGATCACTAAGCATTAAACGTGCAGTCATTTTGTACAGGGGGTGTGCAGGACTACAGCTACGGAACGGCGGGCTCCATGCACCTCACTGTTGGGATGACATGTTGCAATTTCCCACTCAGAGGAAATCTCACGGACATCTGGCTAGAGAACAAACCAGTTGAGTATTGCCGCAATTCAAATATACAAACTTTGCGTGATTGTTTTATCAACAATTCTTTAATTTTAATTTTGCCCGATTTGCAGCAGTATCTCATGTATCTTCACGAAAATTCACATGCACTCTAGACTCCAGGATTTTTTAGAACGATTTTTATTAATATATTTTAAGAGCCATGTAATAGAGATCTCTTAGTTAAAATAACTTCAAATTAGGTATAGCAATGGAAATTAGAAGTTTCTATATTCAAATATATATAAACCTCATGCATCTTTGGTCAAAAATTAATTTTGAGTATACTTTTTTCAATTTTTTGTGTAGCTTAATAAAACTTATAAATTTTAATATTCAGTTATACGATTATACTATCACTATCCTCAAATGCAGTAGGATTTTTGTCTATATTATTAACTGCAAGTATGCGTCGTCGTTCCGTCATTCATCCCAACTGTCAACTGCAACTTGTTGTGTTTGCAGGCGCTTCTGGGGCTCATGGCGGCGGCGTGCGGGGGTATCAACGGCATGGTGCGCGACGCCACGACGATGGCGCCACTTTCGGGTGCGCGTCTTTCCCTCAACGGTCGCAGTGACATCGCCTTCTACTCGAACAAGATGAAAGGCACCTTTTCCCGCATCCTCCTGCCCGGCTCCTATAAGTTAGATGTAAGGATTATTAATGCAATGAAAACGCTCTGATACACACACCATTTAAATGTGGTCACTTGCCTTATCGAGAGCCCATAATATTTATTGAATTATATATTTAATAAAATAAATACTTATTTATTCATCATTACAATAAAAGTAACGTTGCAAATAATTAGAGTAAAAAAAAAAAAAAAATCATTGTGAATTTGAATATATGCAATTTTGTTTTTAATTTTTTGTGCACACGAATATAATAAATTGCAAAGCGCATTATGATCATTAATTATAATAATCATTATGTTTACTTTCCTTAAAATAAATATTAACATAAATGGTCAATAGAACTGTACGTGTAATACCTATGTGATAATGTTAACATTAAATTTATGGTCATGTCGTTAAGGAAAGTGCGCAATGTATATTTGAATAATGTTTTTTTTTATCATATATATATAATTAATTATTAAACACTACAAATAAATATTATAGTCTTCGATATAATAATAATATAACTTGTTACGGTGTATACTACGGCTATATAAATAAAATACATAATAAATAGTTGCATGTTAATTTATGAATTAATTAACATGCAACCATTTGTTGTCTATTTTATAATGTTATAATTCGATGTTATTATCAAATTTAATTAATTTACTTTAGAAGCGTAAACAATTAACACGTTGACCGGTTGCATGCAGGTATCAATGGAGGGATACAGACCAGTGTCACAGCGTTTTGAAATCACCGAAGATCGTACACTGTATGTAGATGTCCAAAGCTTCACGGTGAAGGTCGGATACGTGGAGGTGTTGATGCCACGTGCTGTGTCGGAGCCAGTGCACCGAGAGAACGAGACAACCGTAGTGCCTGCAGCGCTGGTACCGCGGATCGACCACGGACAATACGAGCACACTACCCGATCCATGTTGGCTCCCCCGGTCACGTCCGCTCGCAGCCAGAGACGAGAAACCATCGAAGAAATAAGCGTCCGGGCCGCGGCGACACGAATACGACGCTCTACAATGCTATTTTTTGTACCTTTACTGATTAAATACAGTACATTTCTACTGTGTGAAATGATGTTATTAATAAAGTTGTAATACTGTATCATTATTAATGCTCATTTCAGCTGTTTTTAGTTTATAGTCTTGATGCTAGATGGCGCTAGCTTACAGAATTTAAATAAAAATATAGTTCGAGTTTTGACTGTTAGAGAGCGCAACAGTGAGAATTTTGTATTGAAAAATGGAATAAACAGCTTCGAATTTAAACTCAAGAATCCGTGAGTTTTTATTTAATCATCCTTATGTTAATACTATTTAATTACATCAAATAGAGACTAAGGATACTTCATCTGGCGACGATGGATGTAGTTTTGTTCCATGCGTGAAGAGAAGTGAGAAAAGTGAACTGAAAAGTGACCCTCACAGACAGTGTGCAGTGGCCACATGTGCTCAGACTGAGTTTTTGAACTTTGACGACCATGCCTCCCAAAAATGAGAAATCTGTGCCTTCTATTGGTGAATTTGACCCAGAAAGAGAAACCCTTAGTGCATACTTCCTCAGACTAGAGTGTATGTTTAAGGTAAATAAGACAAGTGAAGATTTGAAATCAGCGACCTTGATTGCATTGATAGGTAGATCAGCAGTGCAAGTGTTGATAGATAAGGCAGTGCCTGGAAGTCCAATGGACTTAAGCTATTCAGGCTGTAAAAAGCTGTTGAAAGAACATTATGACTCTGTTGTTATACAATCAGTAGAAAGATTTCATTTAACTTCTAGAGAACAAAAAGAAGGTGAAAGTATTGCAGATTTTGCTGCAGCATTGCAGCACTTGTCTATAAAATGTGACCTTTCTACTGATGCATTAAAAACAACATTGGCTGACTCATTCAATAGAAATG
This sequence comes from Siphlonurus alternatus, assembly GCA_949825025.1. Lineage (NCBI taxonomy): Eukaryota > Metazoa > Arthropoda > Insecta > Ephemeroptera > Siphlonuridae > Siphlonurus > Siphlonurus alternatus. Next base: position 7,471,528 of record OX463779.1, read on the forward strand.
TGCGTGACAAGAGGATCCAAACATTTTTAATTCAAGAAAACTTGGACTTTGGTGAGGCTGTTAAGAAAGCTAAAGCCATGGAGGCAGCTTTCAAAATCAGTGATGGACCTAAAGCAGCCAAGCAGAAGTCTCAAGAAGAAGAAGAGAAGAAAACTGGACCAAAAGAAGAGGAAGGTAGTGAAGGAGATGTCCATGCCCTTCAAGCTAGGAACTGGTTACCAAGACCAAGGAAGGAGGAGACTCCATGCTGGAGATGTGGGTATACAGATCACTCCCCAGACAGCTGTGGAGCTCAGAAATACAAGTGCAACCAGTGTCACTCAGTAGGACACCTAGCTAGGATGTGCAAACAAAATGGTATGTATAGGAACAGTAAGTCAGATAAACACAGTAAGTACAGTAAATGTAAATTGCACAAGAAAGACAGAAGAGAGAAAAAAAAAATTCACTGTACTTGTAAGAAATCTGTCTCAAGTAGTTCAGGTTCTGACAGTAGCTCAAGTTCTGATGAATTGTCATGTAATCTGATAGGTTCTGTAAAGAAAGGTGGAAAAAACCCTTATAAAGTTAAGGTAGATATCAATGATAAGAAAGTGTCTATGCTCATTGATACTTGTGCTGATGTTACTGTATTTCCCCTTTCTAAATTTGAAAGAAAGTTCCCTAATACAAAGTTAGACAAAAGTAGTGTGTCTTTGTCCACTTATGGAGGAGATAATTTGAAAATTGTTGGTCAGGCTCAAGTAAATGTAAAATATAAAGACCAACACTCCTTACAGTTACCCATAGTTGTCATTGACACAAATACAAAGCAAAAACCACTCTTAGGGAGAGACTGGTTAAGTAAAATAAAAATTGACTGGTCAGAATTTAAAGTAGTGCACAAAATAAACCAAGTCCCTGAATTTAATAAACATAGTCATGATAAAATGGTCCAAATACTGAAAGAAAAGTACTCTGATGTATTTGCTGAAGGTGTGGGGGAAATTAAAGGAGTAGAAGCCAGAATTCATGTAGACCCAAAAGCTCAACCTGTTTATTGTAAAGCTATTGATGTCCCTTATGCAATAAAGCCAGCAGTGGAAGCAGAAATTAAAAGTAAAGTTGATCAAAATATTCTACTGCCAGTTACTATAGCTAAATGGGCCACAAATGTACTGCCAATTCACAAAAAAGGTGACCCAAAAGCAGTCAGACTTGTAGGAAATTTTAAAAATACTATAAACCCACATATTGAAACTGAACATTATCCATTGCCCAATTTTAAAGACATGAGCACAACATGGGTGAATTGTAAATATTTTTCTGTAATAGATTTGAGTAAAGCTTACCTGCAAGTAAAAGTACACCCTGATGATCAAAAATATTTAACCATTAACACTCATTTGGGACTGTTTAAGTATACTAGGCTAATCTATGGTATTTCTAGTGCACCCACAACTTTCCAAGAGATCATGGACAAGATGTTGAGAGGCCTGGATGGAACTAACTGCTACATTGATGATATACTTGTGGCAGGGAGGACCAAAGTAGAGGCCAAGGAGAGACTTCATGCAGTGTTCAAGAGGCTGCACAAACATGGTGTAAGAGTAAATGTTAAAAAATGCCAGTTTGTTCAACCCTCAGTGCATTATGTTGGTCACAAGGTTAGTGCTGAAGGTACTCATCCCCTTCCTGAAAAGTTCCAAGCCATCCAAGATGCTCCTGCCCCAACTTGTCTCTCTGAAGTTCAAAAATTTATTGGTTTGCTAAATTATTACCATGAGTACATAGAAAATTTGGCTACACTGGCTAAACCATTATATCAGTTAAATGAATGTAATTTTAAATGGACAGATACAGAACAAAAGTCTTATGAAAGGTGTAAACAAGCTTTTCTGAATGCCCCAATGTTAGTACCATATGGCTCATACAAGGATATTGTTGTCTCAAGTGATGCAAGCCCAGTAGGCATAGGAGCTATTCTTGCACATATAGATGATAATGGTACTCAAAGACCAATATTCTTTGCTTCTAGAACACTCACTGAAACTGAGCAAAATTATTCTCAAATACACAAGGAAGCATTGTCATTGAAATATGCTGTAGATAAATTTCACAAATTCATATGGGGGAGAAAATTTATCTTGCTTACAGATCATCACCCACTTACTAATATATTTGGAGAAGATAAGTCTTTACCAGCCACAGCTAGAGCTAGAATGCAGAGATTTGCAGCCACTTTAGCCAATTACCAGTATAAGATAAAGTATATTAAAAGTGCAAATAATATACCAGCTGACACTTTGTCTAGACTGCCATTACCAGTTGTTTCAAAGGGACAAGTAAACTTTTTTGCTGTAAATATAGAACCCAACTTACCTCTATCCCTGGACAAAATAGCCTTAGAATCAAAGAAAGATTCAAGCCTGGCAAAAGCAATAACTCTTACTGCCCATGGTTGGCCTAACTTCACCACTGATGAAGGTCTCCAACCTTATTTCAAGCACAGACTTGACTTGTCCTTGGAACAAGAGTGTTTGTTGTGGGGTAACAGAGTTGTTATACCCAAGTCCTTGCAAGAAAGAGTGTTGCAACTGATACACAAAAATCACTGTGGTATCACAAAAACAAAAATGCTGGTTAGATCACTACTTTGGTGGCCTAATATTGACTTAGATATAGAACAGTTTATTAGTTCTTGTACAGTATGTCAAAAAGTATTGCCAGCAAAACAACCAAACCTTGCTCCCTGGCCTGCAGCCAGCAGAGTGTGGGAAAGAGTTCACATTGATTTTTGTAAAATACATGACACTACTTTGTTTGTACTCATAGATTCACACTCCAAATGGATGGAAGTTGTAATCATGAAAAAAACAGATGCAAACTCCACCATAGCTGTGTTACAAAAAATATTTTCATTCTTGGGACTAGCCTGTCAAATAGTATCTGATAATGGACCCCCATTCACATCATCTGAGTTCAAATCATTCTGTGAAAATAATGGTATTGAACACAAAACAAGCCCACCTTATCACAGTCAAAGCAATGGTGCTGCTGAAAAAGCTGTCCATATTGTAAAATCATTTATCAAAAAATCTATTGTTGAAAGCAAGGAGAAAAATTATGATTTTGATATGCAAACTACCCTTGATAATTTTCATTTATCATACAGAACTACCCCCAATACAAGCACCAACAAAGCTCCAGCTGATTTTATTTTTAGAAACAAAATCAGAACCCTCCTGTCCAACTTGAACCCCCTAACAGCTGTTCTAAACAAAAAGGAAAGTGAGATAGTAAAACCTCCTAAATGTAAATTTAGTGCTGGTGATAAAGTTCTCACCAAAACCATTGGAGATAAAATACAGTCATGGAAGGAGGCAGAGGTAGTTGATCAGTTGAGCCCTTTTGTGTACAATGTAAAGTGTAATGGGGTGGTCAAGAAAACTCATATTGACCATATGAAACATGTTAAGGTAGGCACCACCCAGAACAGTGATGTTATTATGGAGAAAACACTGTCTGAACCAGTTGTAAAGGACCCAGCAGGTCCTGAGGTCAAGGGACCAGACCCTGGCACCAGTCAAGGCTTATCACTCAGAGCCTCCAATAGGGTAAGAAAAAAACCTGATGTGTTAGACTTGTAGTAGTATGCATATTGTCACTATGTTGTATATGCATACTGTGTGCTTTTAGCTGTAAGAAAATTCATGTTTGACAAACTAAAAAAAATTCAAATTGGCATTGTAAGATTAAAATGTTGTAGTTCAAAATGATGTTACCTAACTGGAGATTTAAAACTATTGTGTCATTTATTGTTAGGTATTTAATTTTAAAGAGAGAGAGAAATGAAATGATGTTATTAATAAAGTTGTAATACTGTATCATTATTAATGCTCATTTCAGCTGTTTTTAGTTTATAGTCTTGATGCTAGATGGCGCTAGCTTACAGAATTTAAATAAAAATATAGTTCGAGTTTTGACTGTTAGAGAGCGCAACAGTGAGAATTTTGTATTGAAAAATGGAATAAACAGCTTCGAATTTAAACTCAAGAATCCGTGAGTTTTTATTTAATCATCCTTATGTTAATACTATTTAATTACATCAAATAGAGACTAAGGATACTTCACTGTGATATTGTGTTTATTTATAAATTGTTTTTAAATGGAAAAAAATATATATTATACAAAGCGCAGTTAATGCAGTTATAATATTCAATAGCATATAATTTTTAATTTATGTCATGTGCCGCAGTGTATCTCTATGATCATATTAATTATTATGCACGTATTTTGGGCCGTTAAGCGAGCATTCTGCATCATTCAATGTCTGCTTGTAAAAGTAGACTTGTAACGAAAAAATAATCAAGAAAGTATAACTAATTTTATCTTATTTTTTTTTTTTTTACTACCGCCATTTTTATGCTGAATCTCCTGAAAGTATGCAACTTTTCATGCACCTAAGTAACGCGTGTTACTTTGCTGGTTTAGTTATTAGCGCGCTTTTTCTTGACTCGTAGTTAAGGGGCATTCACAAAGCCTTAAATGTGGCCTTAAGGCTTTATGAATGCCCCTTGTTAACTTTTGAATATAATACGTACAATTTTAGGCACACACTCGAGTCCACTCGACGTATTCCATAAAAATACGACTATTTATATAAAGACGCGCCATATATTACGTACGTACGTGTTAATTAAGCCAAGCTTGCAGCATTTAAATTATGCATTTTAATAAAAAAAATCTAAGCTGCGTGTACAGAAATTAATATAATTGTATGCTTTTTTCCCTCCTCTCTTTTAAATATTTGCATTGAAAATTAAGCAAAATGTTCACGTATTTTATTTTCCTTCTGCATTAATAAATAAATTAATAAATGCACCTCCTATAGTTTCAATACGTGTTAGAAAGGTGGTAATAAAAAGAACATACACAAAATTGAAATGTGTAACTTGATAGGTCAGTGTATTTGGTCAAACATCACAGCATCATACACATCAATTGTACAAATATTCATCCATACTTACCCACGAGAAAAAAAACGTGAATAATTCGTCAATATGGGTGAAAATCTCACCCATATTCCCATACATTGAAATATATTGAAGTATGGCTCATGTAGATTGACGCTTCATTCAAGCATATTGACAAATTTTCAGCTATTTATCAAAATAGGTGAATTTCAAGCAGTTTCACTCACCCATTTTGACATATACTAACATATTTTCACACAATTGACTCGTACAGATTCACGCAGTTTCACGTATATCCAAGTATTTCTAATTTGGTGTGAACTTCACCTACATATATTGATGCCTGTTGACTTATTTTCACTCACCCATTTTGATAAAGTTTCAAGCATTTTCACGCATTTATTGCTCTACAATTAATATGAAGTAAATTGATTCATTTTGACGTACTTTCAGCTACTTTGACACAATTTAAATTCACTCTTTTTGGCATATTTTCACGAACTTTCACCCTTTTACCGACCAAATTTTTACACCAAGTCTGTTCATGCATATTGACACTTTTTAACATATTTTGACGAACTTTGACCCTTTTACTAACCAACTTTTTCCTTAAAGTCCGTTCATGCATGTTGACACTTTTTGACATATTTTCACGAACTTTCACCCTTTTACCAACCAAATTTTTACACCAAGTCCGCGTTCATGCATATTGACACTTTTTGACATATTTTGACGAACTTTGACCCTTTTACTAACTAACTTTTTCCAGAAAGTCCGTTCATGCATATTGACACTTTTTGACATATTTTGACGAACTTTGACCCTTTTACTAACCAACTTTTTCCATAAAGTCCGTTCATGCATATTGACACTTTTTGACATATTTTGACGAACTTTGACCCTTTTACTAACCAACATTTTCCATAAAGTCCGTTCATGCATATTGACACTTTTTGACATATTTTGACGAACTTTGACCCTTTTACTAACCAACTTTTTTCATTTAGTCCGTTCATGCATATTGACACTTTTTGACATATTTTGACGAACTTTGACCCTTTTACTAACCAACTTTTTCCATAAAGTCCGTTCATGCATATTGACACTTTTTGACATATTTTGACGAACTTTGACCCTTTTACTAACCAACATTTTCCATAAAGTCCGTTCATGCATATTGACACTTTTTGACATATTTTGACGAACTTTGACCCTTTTACTAACCAACTTTTTTCATTTAGTCCGTTCATGCATACTGACACTTTTTGACATATTTTGACGAACTTTGACCCATTTATTAACCAACTTTTTTCATAAAGTCCGTTCATGCATATTGACACTTTTTGACATATTTTGACGAACTTTGGTCCTTTTACTAACCAACTTTTTCCATAAATTCCGTTCATGCATGTTGACACTTTTTGACATATTTTCACGAACTTTCACTCTTTTATCGACCAAATTTTTATACAAAGTCCGTTCATGCATATTGACACTTTTTGACATATTTTGACCCTTTTACTAACCAACTTTTTCCACAAAGTCCGTTCATGCAAGTTCACCTATTTTTACACTTTTTCAAGCATTTTCACACGTTTATCGACCAAATCTTCCCACAAAGTCGGTTTATGGAAGATAACACCTTTTTTTACAAAGTACATTCACCTGTCAAAATAGGTCAATATACGTCAGTGAACTTTGTAGAAATAATTGGTTAGTAAATACGTGGATGTTCGCGAAAATATGTCAAAATGCGTCAAAGTACGTTGGTGGACTTTTTAGAAAAATTTGGTTAGTAAATACGTGGAAGTTCGTGAAAATATGTCAAAATGGGTTAATATACGTCAGTGAACTTTGTAGAAATAATTGGTTAGTAAATACGTGGAAGTTCGCGAAAATATGTCAAAATGGGTCAAAATACGTCAAGGGACATTGTAGAAAAATTTGGTTAGTAAATACGTGGAAGTTCGTGAAAATATGTCAAAATGGGTCAAAGTAGGTCAGTGGACTTTGTAGAAAAATTTGGTTAGTAAATACGTGGAAGTTCGTGAAAATATGTCAAAATGGGTTAATATACGTCAGTGAACTTTGTAGAAATAATTTGTTAGTAAAAACGTGGAAGTTCGCGAAAATATGTCAAAATGGGTCAAAATACGTCAATGGACATTGTAGAAAAATTTGGTTAGTAAATACGTGGAAGTTCGTGAAAATATGTCAAAATGGGTCAAAATACGTCAGTGGACTTTGTAGACAAATTTGGTTAGTAAATACGTGGAAGTTTGCGAAAATATGTCAAAAAGTGCCAATGTGCGTGAATAGACTTCGTAAAAAAATTGTTCAAGAATTGAAAGTGGGGGAACTTCCGGTCATTCGACTTGGCGGTTGGTAGCTATACAAGATGGCGACATAGCTAGAGGTGCGTGGAAGCTTCATGATTGTGGTGTTTATGAGGTGTTTAAGTGAAGTTTTACTTGTTCCTGAACATAAAATTGTTAATTAAAGTGAAGTTAGGTAATCATTCGTTTGTCCAATGTTAAAATTTGCAAGTTTTCCGCATTTTTAATGATGAAAATAGAGATAATGCGATGTTGAGTTCCCTCCGGCCGTACGGCACGTGTTTACAAAATGTCAGAATCGGATGTTTAGTCGTGTATTCAAGATGAGAAAAAGAAGATTAAAACACGAGAAGTCGTATATCAGATAAGTAAAATTAGTTCCTTATTTAAGAAATTACTATTATGAGGTATATGAATTCGCTCATTTTGATGGTTAAATTGAAACAGTTAAAGTTTGGCCCTATATTATGGTAATTAAATTATTTTTCAGTTAAATTATTCAAGCCTAGAGGGAATCAGTGAAAATTTATTGCTATAATATTCAACCCTATAGTAAAAGTTTTATTAGAGGCCTCATTTTACTGTATGCCTATATATTTCTGTTTGTAATAATACTTATAATTGTTATTTTTATTTTGCTCTTCATTTTTAATTGTGGTGTGGCAAAAGTGAGAACAATTTCCATTGTGTAAAAAATTTGCGAGCGTGTTTCTTTGTGGATTCTTTGCACATTTCAGGTATCGATGGACTGACGAGGCTATGGAACTGCATTAACTTCAACGGTTCGGTGAGCTAGCCTATGACGAGAAATGTATGCTGTTGTGCGTGAAAATGTGTCAAAATGCGTGATGTATAATATGCATGAGTGAACTTAATAACAAAATTTGATCGATACTTATGTGAAAGTTCTTGAAAATATGTCAAAAAGTGTCAATATGCATGAACGGACTTGTTGTAAAAAATTTGTTCCATAAAAGCGTGAAAATTCGTGAAAATATGTCAAAAAGTGTCAATATGCATGAACGGACTTTATGGAAAAAGTTGGTTAGTAAAAGGGCCAAAGTTCGTCAAAATATATATGTAAAAAAGTGTCAATATGCATGAACGGACTCTATGGAAAAAGTTGGTAACTAAAAGGGTCAAAGTTCGTCAAAATATGTCAAAAAGTGTCAATATGCATGAACGGACTTGGTGTAAAAATTTGGTTGGTAAAAGCGTGAAACTTCGTGAAAATATGTCAAAATGCGTCAATATGCATGAGGGGATTTTATAGAAAAAAATTGGTTGACAAATGGGTGAAAGTGCGTCAAAATATGTCAAAATGCGTCAATATGCATGAGGGGACTTTGTGGAAAAAATTTGTTCCATAAAAGCGTGAAAATTCGTGAAAATATGTCAAAAAGTGTCAATATGCATGAACGGACTTTATGGAAAAAGTTGGTTAGTAAAAGGGCCAAAGTTCGTCAAAATATGTCAAAAAGAGTCAATATGCATGAACGGACTCTATGGAAAAAGTTGGTTACTAAAAGGGTCAAAGTTCGTCAAAATATGTCAAAAAGTGTCAATATGCATGAACGGACTTGGTGTAAAAATTTGGTTGGTAAAAGCGTGAAACTTCGTGAAAATATGTCAAAATGCGTCAATATGCATGAGGGGACTTTGTAGAAAAAATTGGTTGACAAATGGGTGAAAGTGCGTCAAAATACGTCAAAATGCGTCAATATGCATGAGGGGACTTTGTGGAAAAAATTGGTTGACTATTGGGTGAAAGTGTGTCAAAATATGTCAAAATGCGTCAATATGCATGAGAGGACTGTATGGAAAATATTGGTTGACAAATGGGTGAAAATATGTCAAAATGCGTCAATATGCATGAGGGGACTGTATGGAAAAAATTGGTTGACAAATGGGTGAAAGTGCGTCAAAAAGCGTGAGAATGAGTGAAACAAGTACGGGGGGCAATGCAGGTCAACAGAGGTGAAAGTGGGTGAATATTCGTGAAATATCCACTCATTCAGATTCACGCATAAAAGGGGCCAATTTTGGGTTAATATGGGTGAAAATAGGTGAGTCAATATATGTGAATATACCTGAAAGTACGTGAGGCCGAACGAAGGATTTGGGCCGGCATTTACGCCAATATTTGTCAAAATACGTGAAAATACGCCAATATATACGAGCCAATCTGCACCAAAATGCTTCAATACACGTGAATTCACTCGCGCATATTCACGCATAAAAGGGGCCAATTTTGGGTTAATATGGGTGAAAATAGGTGAGTCAATATATGTGAATATACCTGAAAGTACGTGAGGCCGAACGAAGGATTTGGGCCGGCATTTACGCCAATATTTGTCAAAATACGTGAAAATACGTCAATATATACGAGCCAATCTGCGCCAAAATGATTCAATACACGTGAATTCACTCGCGCATATTGACATAAACGAGGGGCCAAATTTGGGTCAATTGGAGTCAATATGCGCGAGTGAATTTGACTCCAATTTTCACGCTTATTTTCTCGTGGGTATGTATTGCACATTTTTTTTTGTAACATTTCCTATTTACAGTTTAGCACTATGGTGTTTGAGCCTAACCATACATCTATATTTATGTTCATTATATTACAGTACATAAACCAGTAAACTTTGACTTTTATAATGAAGCATTATTTACGAGTGAAATAAATTAAATTATTATAATTTAAATTAAAAAATATAACATATCATTAGGATAACAGGTTACAATTTAGTGATTCATCTTTGATAAGAAACTGCATGTGCAGTTGTATGTACGTGCTAGCTGGACAATTAAGGCAAAACAGTAAACAAAAATTGGAATTAGAACATCCCCATAGGGATAATGACTTCATGAACTGAGACCATCAGAATCAAAACCAGATAAATAGCATTTGTGTTCCCAAAAGTTTTGTTCAATACATATGTATATAATGCAAGCCCTTTTATTTTACTGAACCCAAAATTGGTTTTATTATTGCTAGATAGGATAGACCCTCCCTCCTCCATTTGTTTTGACTCTTTAAAGAGCAAGAGGCCAAGTAAATTCTATAAGTTAACTGCTTTTGTAAATTTTAGTCTCAAAGTAAAATACGTGAAAGAGATTTTTTTTATCACATATTTTGCTGTAATAAGTGCTATATTCTACATTCATCTTCATACCAATCGAGTGTCTAATTTCTGTTTGTATGCTCAAACAAGTAAAGAAGCTAACAAAAATGTTGAAGGTTTGCAAATTCAATGAACCTAAAATTAAATTATTTTACCCTAAATTTTACTGCCCTTAACTCAATATCGTACAATCAGGCATCATATTATGCAGGTACTTATATGGTACAGTCTAGTTAAAAGTATTAATTGACTGTGACTCTTATTCCAAAATCATTGTTAACATTGTTTGGAATATGTCTCAACTGACTTCAAAATAATAAATTATCATGAATTTATTATTGAATCCTGCATAATAACAAAGAATAAACATAAAAATGTTTGGAAACAAAGTTTTGTCAGAAAAAAATGGCATTTTTTAAAGCTTGATACTAAATTATATTGCTAAATTAATACGTATTGCTTTAACACTGAAACTCTTAACAAAATATAAAGCATAAAGTGCCAAGAAATTTTCACTCTCTTTATAAATATTAATGTTCCTGTGGCAGAGAAAAACAGTGGAAGTACTGCAGATAAAATATTTAAGATAAACTAAATTTACTGCCTGAAAACATACTTTTTTTTTTTAGGCTGGTGATACATAATAGGTGTGTATTTACAAATATATTTAAGAATAATTTTCCAATATAAGTTTAACTGTTAATAGGGAATGATGTATTATATTATGAATAGCAGCAAGTTTTTGGACTAAGAGTGTAAAAATATGGCAAATTTTTGCACTAGAGATAACAGCAAATAACAATTTTAATATAATAAGTTTTGAAAAATTGATGAAATGAAGCAATAATTAACTTGTGGTAGCGTTTTCTAGGTATTGTAAGGTGAGCACATAACTCAGGCAACAAGAATTCTGCCTTGGAATGTTAAGAGGTCACTCGTTCACTCTCAGGAAGAGGGCCTCGAGTCAGGTTTGCCCTTTGCTTGCGGCTGAAACATAAGTGACATTGTGAGAAACAAATATGGAGGATTCACTAGTATTAAGAGTATAATTTAGAGTTATTCATTTTCTCTTTGAACTAGTACACTGTGAAGTCTTACAGTAGGTGCTGCACATGTAATTCATGACAAGATAAATAAACAAGCATTTAACAAAGTCAACTACAGTACCGTTAAACTTATTTTGATAAACAATTTGTAATAATACAATGAAGTACTATATGTACAGTATATAGCTTTTGCTTGAAAAAAAAAATGAATATAATTATAAGGGACAACAATATTGAAGAAATGAAGTATTTTTTTTTATCACTAGAAAGTATAGCAGAGAGAATAATACACTATATTTTTAATTTGATTTTCCTTATTGAACTGTATAATACATGCATGACATGTATGAAAATACTATTTATGTTCATTCATATTCATTCATAACGTGACACCATATCCCTTGCGGAATAAGCCAGCAGCATTATTACCTTGGTCGTTAATGTCCAAGGCAATTTTTCTCTGCTTTTTAGTAAGATGTTATTTTAAGTAGTGGGGGGGGGGGGGCACATTCTGAGGACATTTTACTAATGGCTTGCCTTGGCAACCAGACTTTGGGATTAATTTAGCCGCTGACACACATCCCCTTGAGCCAGGACTCCTGTCTCTTTGTTGCCTACAGCACTCACCATGACATAGATGTGGGTGGGCAAAGATCGCTCCAGCAGCTCAACCAGTTGGCTTGCTCGCAGCTCCGTAGAGCCGTCCGTTGGCATGAGTTTGAGTTGAGGCAACGCCACCAGTCCCGATAGCAGTGGGTACAGATTGTAGCTCAACGTGTGTACCGCATCAGGTAACAGACGTAATCGCAACTGCAAACAAGAAAGTGTAAGCTACTATTTGCCATTTTAATGGAATTATTTTATAAAATAATTTTAATTTAGTCTATAGAGTCAAGAAAAAATTCATTCCAAGATCAAGTTTTTTCACATTCAAAAATTTCATACAGCAAATTTGTTCTTATTTTCTAGTTCAAGAATGATTCTTGAAAAAAATAGTTTGAGGTGATTTTTCTCTTTTTCAATGATTTTTACCGTTTTACACTTTATTTTTTTAAGTAGTAGTTTTAGCTTGTTATTCATACTTGCAATAAAAAATAGCATGTTGATGGTCCAATAAGACTTGAGTCAATTTTAAGCCAATAACCAGGAGATGGTTGGCCAACGCACCTGCTTGTGTCCCGCGAACATGAAGGCATCGCTGGCCTGCAGGCTGAGCTCCACTTCCAGCAGCTTGCTGGTACGGTTGTGTACGCGGTACCAGGCCGCCATGGGGGAACCCACCCAGCCGTGGGCCGGCAGCTCGAGCTCTATGAACAGAGGTGCCAAGTCCACCCGCAGCAGCGCAGGCAGAGTGATGCTACTGCTCGTTATCTGGCCCTGTGGACTGAAGACACAAGTCAACCAGCAGGTCTTGCCACCACCAATATAGTGACAGCTAAATTAATATTAATTTATTATTGTATTAATGATATTTCATGGGGAAATTTACTATCTATAGTAATTACTACTATATTAAGGTTAAAAATTCAAATTAATTACAATGCATTAAAACTAGTAATTTTTTAATATGAAATAAATACACAAAGTTAATTTTACTCACAGTAATACAATAATCATGCTATTGTTTACGTATTTTAGTATTCACAAATTGATTAAAAAAAAAAAAAAAAAGAGCAAGGGACTTTACACAAAATGAGATAGCTCCTTGGTACTGGATCATACAAGTGTGATAAAAGTTGAAAAGTTGACAATTTTCAACATTTTTCACTACTTAGTAATAGACAGGGCATCTATCGTTGTTTGGCGAACCATTAACAACACTCAGGAATATAATGTTATTCATTATAATATGTTTATGTTTTATAAGTAAATTCAAGAAAAAAAAAAGAGAGAATTAATGAGGAACAACTCAATTAGTTATTTAAAAGTTTGAGAAATAGTTGATATGCCCAATTGCATAGATGAGGTCTAACATTAAGTCAAGCTTAAGTTTGTTGACTTTGATTATTGCAACAATCCTTCAAGTTCAGGACTGGAATGGCTAAGGATGAGACGACGTTGTTTGTGGTCCTCACCTGCTCTTCCGTTGCCATCGCACGCTGTACATGCCTACCGAGACTGGCTGCTCACTTGGCACTTTGGCAGTGACGCAGAAAGCTTCGGTGCCAATCTCCTCCTGCCGTAAGTACGTGTTGGCCAGCTGCGAGCTGAGGTGGTCGTCTGCTGAGCACACCTGTGACGACTGCAGAGTGGCAGTTAACTCCATAGCAAAGTAACAAAATAGACAGTGAGATTCTCTTTCTTATATAGCAAATTGTAGAAGCAGGGTAAAATTCTATCTTGGAATTAACAATTATTTTTAACAAAGGATATTTGCAATTCATTTTCAATAACAGCAACATAACAATTTCATTTTAATGTTTACTGGCATCATTATTTTTTTTAGTTACTGCATGTTATTTAATAAAATATTTTACTTAAGTTTTGCAATGCGTGTAGTATAGTAGACAATAATAATACAGTAATAATAATAGTATTTCTTTCTATTGTTCATTCATCATTAATTTATTTTGACTTTAATAAAATTATGTCATACAAGTTAAAATAAAAAAGTATGATAACATTAAAAAAAAAAAAAAAAAAAAGGATAAGGATAAGGATAAGGCAATGAGTAAAATAACATTATTTTTTTTTTTCTTAACCAGTAATGTAACAAAATTACAGTTTTAAAACCGAGAACTTACCAATTCTAGACTTGTGGTTTCTATATACAGCGGCCAGGGGGAGAGGCACTTGAGCTCCGGCATCACGATGAAGGGTTCTTGAGTGAAGGCTCTGTTGATGGGTTCAAACTTATGTGAGAAAAACTTGGCAGTAGCATCAAATGGCTTGACAACCTCCACTTGCAGAGAAGATTCCCTCTCACAGACAGAGCTGCTCTGTTCTAACGTGTAGTGCACCTAAGAAATGAGAAACCTCATTAGGTGATCTACTTCGCTGTCACAAGCTTTATATCCTTCATACCTTTAGCACTATATGTCGTTGCCCTAGTCGATGAGATTTCAGATAAAAGGTAAGGGTGCAGTCCTCCCCAGGCTTTAAATTAGAATTTGGAAGTCTGAGAGGAAGCTGGCCTGGATCTAAGCTTGGATCTAAACAAAGATGAGCTGAAAAAATACAAAAAACAAAACAATTAATTACTGTAAACTAAGAGAAAATGCAAAAAAAAAAAAAACAAAAACATAATGATGTGCTTTTCTATGAGTGTATTTTTTAATTTGTCTCAGTTCACTTTTTTCACTCATAAAAAAAATGTCTGTTTAGAATTGATAGTTGTGTTACATACATCTTATAAATTACCACTAATTATGTTCACGGAGAAAATTTAAAACGGACTGTACTACCTTCAATAAAATTACTAATAATTGGAAATCATAGTAGAGCATGAACTCAAAAATTTTACTGTAGAATTAAAAGAGGGTGCAAAGTTGGAATTGCAGTTATCGCTCCTTCCCCCATCACAATAACTTAAAAAAAAAAAATAATAACAACCAAATAATAAATAAAAATAAAAAGAGTAGAGAGCAAATTTAAATAAACACATCCAATTAATTCATTAGTAATTATAACAAGTGCAGAAATTAGTTTGTCTGATTTTGTGGTTCTGGAGGTTCACTTACTGGCTTCGTCAATGGTGTTCTGGTCCCCCGAAGGCTGCTGCAAGGACACCTCCACACTGATGGAGTTGGCAGCAGATGCCTCGGCATTGTGCAGCTGCACGGAGATGGGAAACCACTCGCCAAGCAGCGCAGGAGCCTCGTGAGATGTGTTCACTGTAAGGCGAGACTCCCGGGGAACTACAAGTGCCGTCAACTGGGCTCGCATGCCATCAAAGTCCGGCATGTTGTGAGGAGAAGGTCTGAGGGAGAAATGGATGCAACTGTTTAAAAGTAATGACGAGTGGGCCAGTAGGAAAAAATACTTCAGATTATTTATAACGGTCAAGTTTACAAGAATTTTTAGCACTAATGTATTTTCATACACAGTTCAGTGAAAAAACAGATAATTTTTTTGTGTACTGTAGTGCAGACTAACTTTATTTTCGTGTTAAATATTTCAATATTTTAACTTAAGACAGTGAGATCATCTAGATAAAACTTTACTGATTTTATCTTTGTGCATTTTTATTAAACAATTCAAATCAAATAATTTATTTATTGGTTAGCAATTTTGATAATGGTATTTATAATTTTTTTTACTGTATACTTTGTTTGCTGAATAAAAACTGATATTATTATTATTACAATCAGCATAATTATCCTCTTCAGAGTTTTAGTACTATTCAGATCTATTTACAGTATTTACGTAGTGGTACTTATTTTGCTAGTCTATGAGATTGCAGTCAATGTGAATTCTGTACCTGAAGTGCTGCAGTTCTTGACAGAAGGAAGATCCTGCGTCACTGGAGGAGCCTGCAAACCTCAGCAGGACGCTGTGCTCCAAGTCCGGTCCTACGTAGAGGTACACGGAGCTGACCTGCACCTCCTTGCCAACGTCTTCCGCCTTGCACTTGAAGCTGCACTCGAGCCTCTGGACGTCACCCAGTAACAGAGACAAGCCCCCGCTGCCTCGGGCCTCCAGCTCTGCACTGCTGGACGGGCTGCTCACCACCACCGATACTCGACACAGCTGGACACTTGCCAGGCACCGGTTCCTACAGTCACAAAAGAAGTGAAAAGAATTGTTATTTAATATTTCAATGTGTTAATTATGACCTTGTTTATAACAGTTTTTTACTTTTGAAATACAAAATAGGAACCATTCAAATTTAAACTGCACAGTTGCATAATTATAATTTGTATTTTAAGACTTTTTTATTAATGACATAATTAAAAGGGATAGAAATCACCCATCAAAAGGTGGTGAAGCTATTTCAGCTTTAATATGAAATAGCTCTACCAGCTGCGACTTTTCTTATCAGTAAGGCCTTGCTGGTTATTCCTATACTCTCCTTCTACTGATGACAACTTACCTTACAAGTACCTCAAGCTGAAGTCGCTTGTCTGCCTCATAGCAGCCTTCACAGAAGTGAGCCTTGGCTTCAACAAATGACGTCAGATTGTTCATGTCTACTGCCAGGGGTTTGGGCAAGTTTGGGGCTGCAAGAGCTGACTTCCATAAGCTGTTGTAATTTTGGTTTATTTCAACTGACTCTGGAGCAGTTGGAGGCATCCCCTAGAACAACAACAGCATTCAAGACTTAAAATGACTCAAGCTTCTATAATGCACAAAAGAAAGTTCATCTCTTTATTTACTGTATGTATATTAAAAGTTAAAAAGAAGTTTCTTATATTTAATAATATTAATATGTTTAAGAAGAAATGTAACATTTACTGAAGAGATCTACAGACGATTTTTTCGCAGACGTAAATTTTAATCACCATCAATAATATTTGTCTTCAATAGAATATTAATATATAAATATATTTATAAATAAATATAAATATATATTATATATATTATATATAAATATATATATTATATATTATATTATATTTATAAATAAATAAATATAATATAAATATATATAATTTTTTTTTTCAATTTTTATATTATAGCTTTTGCAATTACTGTGTTTGAATATTTAGAAAAAAGCATTAATTAATTGTAACATGGAATGTGATTTTACAAATCTATTAAAACATCACTTCTAATAAATCTATTATTGTCTTTTCTTATATACAGACGGCTTAATTTAGTTATATTGCATAATCTTCTTAAAAGTTCCTGTTTTATAATTATTTTTAACAGGTTTGAAGAACAAAGTGCACTCACTTGCAGCACCCTAGTGACATTATCAAAGATGGCTGTCTTCTGCTCACTAGAAAGGGTGACGTGTGAGCCCTGGGCTTCAATGCCAAGTGCCACAAACTCCTGCACGCTGGCGGAGAGGAAGGCACAGTCCAGCGCACGCAGCAAAACGTGCGTGAGCAGCAGCGACCAGCGCTCACTGCGGTACTCCCACAGCATGTGGCTTAGCAGCCTGCAATAATAAATAATTCAGTGAATGGAATAACAAAAATAAATTTTAATATAGTTTAATAGATGGAAGATTATTACTCTTAGAAATGCCGTAATGGAAATTTTTTGGAAAATTTTGAACATTCAAGTATTTCAAGTTATAAAATTTGAAGAAGCTTTACAGCTAGTACAAGTTTGTAAGTGAAGTGTTAGATTTGAAATATAAATATGAAGCCAAGAAAGTTGCAATTCTAACTACTACCATGGGTAATGTCACATAATATACATACAACATGACGCCATTATCCCTTACGGGTAAGCCAGCAGCATTATTACCTCGGCCGTCCACTAATATACCTCCAGAGCATTTATTACGGCACACTGCTACTTAATAATTATGTTGAATTGAGCAAAAAAAGAATATCCTCCTTTGAAAAAAATTTCATAATTTAAATAATGCAAATAATGAAAATAACAATGATTACAATATCATGATAATCTTTGTAATTAAGACACTAGACCCTCCAATTATTGCATACTCACGTGAGAGCCTTGCTGTAATCTCTGGCACTGTGGTACTCCTCCGCCATCTGCACCACTACGGGGAAAGAAAGCAGAGTGAGGACAGAGCCATTGAGGGACAGAGCAGAGAGCATTTACCTAGCTGCCGCCTGGTGCGAGGGCAGCGGTACGTCTTGGCCTGAGATATGGCACTTCCGAGAAGAGCAATGATCAGCATCTGTCAACAAAATAAATAGCAAGTTAAATTTGGCACCAGTTTATTGTGTCTAATCTGTTACAACAATAAATATTAAAATTTATGATTCATCCTATATATAAGGAATTGCTTCCTTTTACTAAACCATAAAAAATATACATATACAAAATAATATAATACAATATAATAATATATGATAAAAATGAATGACTACAGTATATTTATGTATATTTAATATAAAATGTATACTGTACATTAAAAAAAAAAAAAGCCTAATATTCAACTATCTGTAGTACTCAAGACTTACAGAATGGTTAACTGCATGTTTCTCTCTGTACTGCAGAGCTTGTATTCCTTCCTTCTCCTTCATCAAGTCAGCTGGTTCAGCACTAAGTTTGCCTGGCCTCCAAGGTCTCTGTCCAAAGAACTCAAGGTCCTCTGCACCATCCAGGGGGTCAGGTGCTGGGTACACAGTGACTTCCTGTAAGGAGAGATTGCTCAGTAAAACTCTTCTCTTGTCCGTGACTCAAATATGCTTACTCGACACAGGTCCAGGCACGCTTGCTTGCGGTCCGAGGCATGTTGTGCCGCCTGCTGGAAGTAGATACCTGGGTGTTGTGTCTGCACTGCAGGCAACCCTTGGTGTATTGACTCATCAAACAACTCTCCAAACATGCAGTACCTATTTAACAACACAGAAATAAGTTATATTCAAAATATTCAAACTTTAAAAAAAAAAAAAAAAAACTTATACATGTATAGATTATTTAACAAAATATTGAACTTACTGCTTAGCCAACCACGCATGGTGCTCAAAAGCAACTTCTTTTGATCCAGATAAAGGTCTAAATATTTCAATATGTTTCCTAAATTGAGAAATGGCATCTCGTGGTAGATTCAGAGAGAATGCTAATTGACAGAGCTTGTAGTTGATAAAACTTGCAACTGTTTTAATTTCCATGGCATTTGTGTCTGCCATTCTAACATCCAAAAGGTTGCTATATGCTTGCGTATAGTGCCTGAAAAAAGAGCAAATTATTAATTCCTTTTCATTTTTTTCTTCTCCTGTCTGACAAAATAAGGCACAGTGATGATGATCCTTACTTGATGGCTACTGTTGGGTCCTGCTTGAGTTCGTTCAGAAACGCTATCTTGAACTGGTGCCGAACAAACAAGTACTGGTGCGTTGTTTTGTTGAGGTGATCACGATGAGCTCTTATTGACCTTACTTTCTGATGGTAAAACGTCTGAGCAAGATCATAAAATGCATTCTCCAGTCTGAAAAATAAACAAATTTAACCAAGGACCACTTTTTTATATATATTTTTTATTAGCAAAATTGAGAGTGTTGTCATCCCCATGCTAAATATTATGTTACTCTGTAGATAATAATTTAGGTATAGTATAATATGTTTTGGGTGAAATAATAAATCACATAATATTTTTAAATTTTATTTAACCCAAAAGGCACACAAATTCAATTACGTAGTAACAGAACATATTACCTGAGTGTGTAGCCCTGCAAGTGATCACTATGGGGAAGAAGGAAGAGACTTTTGGCATTAAGCTCACAGGTGCTACAAAGTGCAGCTGCTCGTTCGGCAGTAATTGCATCTTCACCTGCTGGCAAAGTAGGGGTCTTTTGCACGAGCACAACAGCTACTCGTGTGCTACGAGTCTCAAGGGAAGCCCTGAAAACACATGTTTTCTTAATACATTGACAAGTACAATATAATCCTGACATTATGAAGATATTTTGAACCTTTAAACGTCTTTAACTGTATCATATTTGAGCAATAGGTACCTGACAGATTGTACTCTTGATGCACATTCCATTTTTTTCTCATTCCAAAATGCATCATCCCAGTCCAGATCATAAAATATAACAACAACTGATGGTACTTGGTTAACATATTTATCCATCCAATTTCTTTTGAGAATACCTTTCGGAATGTACCATTCATAAGAATTTCGCTGAAAGAAAATGTTACAGAGTATTATAAATATATAGTTATCATACATACTGGACTGCACCAGTTCATTTTAGCAATTATGAGAAAAATCATAAAAAAATAATCTTACACAGTAAATGATTTTATACTAAGCATATTTATTTAGACACCTAAGTTCAGAACTAAAAAATCACAAATACCTTTGGTTTTGCAAGTGGAAATTCATGATCTGGGTTGAGAAGTTTATACTGTACGGAAGTCTTATCTGGTCTTCGGTTGTTTATAAAAGCATCCCAAATAGCTCTATGAATAGCGTTGTTTAGAGTATCGAGTCCTGTGAGTCCTATAAGAGGCTGAGACTTGCATGAAAGCTCCGTTGGTAAATCGTAAACGTCAGGCGGCAAGGACATGTTTCTCTGCAAATGCAAAAAAAAATCTGCAAACTGCACAAATATCTGTCAGCTGTTTTGCATCCACCCCAAAAAAAATTCGGAGTGTACTTTTGCGCCATCTATTGAGAAATTTTATAAACACTAGAACTGATTCAGTACAGTGTAATGGTTTAAATTTTTCATAACTAGGACTCCGCAGAATTAAACCTGGCCTATATACTGGACTCCGTAGTAAGGATCGATGGATCGACTATACTGTATAATACGCTAAGACTCTTAAATCTATAAATTAAGATGCTTTGCTATAATTTGCTCAATCAGATTATCAATTATTTTTATTTTTTTTTAATCAAACCCTATTGGGTACTTCTATTTACTAATTACATACTACTTTGAAACCCCGATCCTTCCGAAACCCTAACTTGAGCGTTTCGCGGGCTCTTCTGGAACGGGGGCGGCCACGGCCTTGCAAATCCATCCCGGCATTTGCCTGCAGCTGAGGGAAACGTGGAAACCTCAGCCAGGATGGACGCTACAGCTTTTGTCAATGAACCGGAAGTGCAATGGTCCAAAGCCAGGGGAACCACATAGTGGTAAAAGCGCAACGATTTACCCCTGGGTGGGAAACGTGGTTTTTGTTGAAAATGGTCACCTATCAATTATAGTTTCTGATGCAGTTTTTGACATGTATTTATGCATATAATATAATATTTGATCGCTATAAATATTTATAAATAAAAATACTCAAACAAAATCATATATATGCAATTGCTATAGGTCTTTGAAAAAAATGAATCCAAAAAGATCATTTAATAAATAATTAATATAGAATAATATGAACACCAATTTGATGATTATAAAAATATTTATTTCATCCGTTTATATATATATGATCATTTTTAGACAGATAAAAAAAATGTCCATTTAATCTACTTGTTCACCAAGACCAACAAGGAATTTCTCAGCTTCAGCAATTTGCTGCTGGATTCGTTCCTTCATTGCAGAGGACTGGCTTGCAGCTGCTGAGCGAAGGCTAGAACGCAGCGCTCTCAGCTTGGTGTGGTAGCCAGTCACATTGTGGAATACACGTACATGCTTGTCTCCTGTAGTGAGGACAAACTTGCCAGTAGCATCAAAAAGGATGCTGTTGATCGGAGCTGAAAAATAGTAACATATTATTTTAATGTCCTTTCAGTGTGACTTCACAAATCTATATGTTATTTATCATATATATATTTATAATATATATTTCAATCAATATATACCTGCATGTACGCCAGAGAGAACAGCTTCACACTTCCCATTGTCCACAGAGAAGAAAGACAGAGTAGCAGCTGATGAGAGGGCAACAACCTGGCCATCAGGAGAGAGAGCGATGCGACTGGGGCTACCATCAGCTGCTGGCTTGTACTGCAACGTCTGCAGCAGGTGAGGGTCTTCTCCCTTCTGGTACTCGACTGAACAAAAAGTTGTTGTTTTTAATATTAAGTCAGGCTGCATGATATACAACAAAAATTAAACTTGTACACTTTACTGCAGTGTGTATAAAATGCAAATAATATATATTGTATTGTATATTACACTTCCTTAGAGGAGGGGAACGGCTTCAAATTTTATGTTTTATTTAACATTTTTAACGTAGAAGGCAGGGTGGTAGTTTTTTTTTTTTTTTTTTTTTTTTTTTTTTTTTTTTTCATGTACTATATAATAAGTTTGAATTACTGTATTTATAAAATATTAAAAATGTAAAAGCTGACTGTTTTGAATGAAAACTTGAAACTCGTAACTTATTTGTCAGTCTTCTCCAAAATAATATATGCCCACAGTAAATTGTAGCATTAGTATATTATATACATTCATACTACTATTATGAATTATTTTTTCAACAGAATTTTAAATTTGTTAGATTATACATACTTTTTGTGTCATAAACCTTCCAAGTTCCATCCTTAGAAACAGTAGCCATTCGAGAGGAGTCGCAACTGAAGCCAAAGTCAACGATGCCAGATGTGTGACCTTGTAACTCAAATGCACGGGCAGTGCTTTGGAACTCTCCGCTCTTGGAGAACTGAATCTCCCACACCTTTACATCTGGTGTAAAACCTAAATTATAAAAATAAAAAAAAAAGACGTGATAAATGTGATTAGTAAATTGAGATACATAATATTATGATATATATATATGAGATTTACATAATAAAAATAGCAGACAGAATGTTGTTGCTACAGTAAATATTTTAGTGATGAGGAGGCATAAGCACCAAGTGGGGAATTTTAGGGAGCGAAGCACATTTTGATCCTGATAGGAGATCATTAATATTTAATAAGCAAACTATAAAGACTCCTTAAACTAATTAAAAATTAATTAATTAATTGAAATAACACAGGATATATGATATCATATATTACATAAAATTGTCAACATTTATTCAACATTGCTTATTTATACTATGTATATAGCTGTCTGTTTCTTCTAATTTATTTATTCAAATTTATGGTGAGGGTAAGGCAAAAATGCCTTTTCTTACCCCTGCTTGATCATTTATAATATTTTATAATATATGTACATACTGTATTCATATATTTTTTTGCATCAAATAAATAGTAAAATGTTTAGTATATATACTACTATATAATTATAGTCACAATGTATTATATAAAGTTAGTTCTGATTATATATTATATATATATATATATATATTATATATATTAAGTTTTTAGTATTATTATCTCAAATAGCTTCACTGCAAAAAATTACCAAAGTTGGTGTTTCGGAGGCCTTTAACATGCAGCCTTAATATGGGTCAGAAAACAGCTTTTGAATTTCAATATTTTTTTACGGAAAAACGGCTCTGTCAACAATTTTTTGTATTTGAAAGTCCATTAAAGAATTCATCATAGATTACGTACGTATTTTTTAATAAACCATAATTCGGACCAAGTTGGAGTAAAAAGCTGTTTTTTGTTCCATAAGAATGAATGTTAAAGGACTCCGAAACACCAACTTTGGGAATTTTTTTATGGTGAAGCTATTTGAGATGGAAATTTTTTGGTTTTCATTTCTCAATAGAGGGCAGGATGAACTATTTTTAGAAAATAAAATATTTGAAAAAATTCAATCGCTCACTCTACTTTAAGACAGCATGCTAGAAACCTATTACTATTTATTATTATTATTATTTTTTTTTTACTCACATCATATTACATTGGTACATTAATTGTGCCTACAATCCTTTAAGCCTGTATTCATAAATATTACCCCAAGAAATGATTGCTCACAAATTTAGCTACTGTTTATAAAATTATAGTCTGATGCAGAATAAAGTTGATCTGATTCGTCACAAACAAACTTTCTCCTTTGTCCTAGCTCAGATACAATTTTATAGAGGTAATGCTCTGGGCGTCAGAACTACCGTATCCTGTACGGACTCTCTATGCATGCTACCAGTTTCACAAGCTGTTTATCCCCCCCCCTCGTCCCTATAAAAAAGCACACCTTAATACTTAAAGAAGGGGAACAGCTTCCAATTTTCTCTATTATTGTTTTATTGATAATGACCGTCAAACCTGATTTTGCACCCCACAAAAATCAACACTCCACCCTAGCTAGGCTCCTCTTTCTAGCATATTATTATGTTCCAGCAGCTAAATTTCAAATGATGATATCAATGATGTGATGTTGACACAGTATTGAAAGTCACAACGCCACTACACACCAAGAGCAATCACGTGATGATTCGCAGAGTGCTGCGACTTTCAACCTTTTCTGATTGACAGCGCCAATTGAAATTAAGTTGCTGGAAATTAGTACGAAGGTGCATGCTATGGTGGTTATTGTTTTTTGGGGGGATGGGGAGTGCAAAACTAAGTTTGACATCATCAATAAAACCACAAGAGTATATAAAAGCTGTATTTAGTTGAATAAGTTTACCTCTTTTAACATCATCATGTAATTTGTTGGATAAAATTTGCTTCGATGTGTAACTAATTCTAATGTATTCTTCAGTTTGTAGTCAGACTATAACTTACCAGATGCAGCAACAAAGCGTCCACACGGCGATACTCTGGCACAGATGGTGTTCATGAGGTACGTATCAATTGTTCCGAGCTGCTGTCCCTTCAAATCCCACAGGACAAGCTCCGTACGGTCATTGCAGGACATTATGAAACGTCCCGAGCAAGCTATGCCCAGTCCCACTACATCCTCGACGTGGTGCTATAAACGATCTTGAACTTAGCTAATTGTCTTAACTATTTAGTCTAAAATAATGCATCCTCACCTTGTCAAAGGTAATGGCTTTTGTAGCTCCACTAAATCCTGCACCTTCTGATTTTTTTGTTACTTTGTAAACCTCAATGACATTTTCCACTGCCTTTTGAATGATGAATGCTTTTGAATCAGGACTCCATTTAATGAATTTAGCATGATCAAATTCAATGTTGATTCGAAGACTCTTGTGATCTTTCTGAGTGAAGTCCTTAGTATTCCAGATGAACACTGTCCTATCTGAAAATATACAAAAACCAGTATGAGGTATATTATTTATCTTTCTGGAAAAAGATATATTGTTTACTTATACGTCTTTGCTTTAATTAAGAACATTTTGCTATAACTTCCCTACCTGCCCTATCAGCTTTCTAAAGATCACATTAGTTGGACTGGGCATTTTAAATTTTTTATTTAATTGTTTGTAACTAATTCGACCTGCTAATAACCTTTTCTACTTACAAATTCATGTAATTCAGTTGTTTTTATTGCAAATAGCAACATATTTATAAATAATTAAATACTAAAATAAGGTTCTCTTTAATTAATATTGTTGGTAAACAACCAACTCTTAATTTGCCTGAAACGTATGAACTTCCAAGACCTTTAAATAGTTACTATATTTCAGTAAAATCGAAGTTTCTTTACCAGATTGCATTCTTCAAAGTAAATTTTCAAGAATTGTCACTAATTACATTGTTATGCATCAGAGCACTTTAACATTTGTTTATTTTAAGTGCAAATATTTAAGTAAGAAATAAATTAGGACAAGAAATAAATACATAAAAACCCAAGTTTCAGTCATATTATCAAAGTTTTTATTACAAAAATGATGAGATGATATTTTTAGATATTATATGATTTTTTTTTTTTTCATTTTTAAGTGGACATACACAATAAAATTGTTTTTTATAAACATTTTACTGGGAATGCATGGAGCCAGGAGAGTGTGCATCACACCACCTACTAGATAGCTGCCATCACCAAGTGCAAGCAGGAAAACACTAGGCACCTCTCCTTGCTCAAGTACGTACATGTTGTTGACACAGAACTGCATAGAGCCAACCGAGTAAAACGGTTTTTCTGGCTGGTACAGAGGCACTGAATTTAAGTATTGCTTGAAGGCTAAACAAAACCTGAAGCTTAGTTTAATGTAAGGCTTCTAATATCAACAGATAACAAGCTCTTTTAAAATGATTTTGGCAGTTCAAATACAAAAAGTTTACACAAAAAAATAAGCTAAAATACTTGTACTTTAATTTGTTATTTTGTGCAAAAACACAATATGCTGTTAGAATGCACATACTAAAAATTTACACAAAATTACTAATACTAAAAAATAAATAGGAAAAAAATGTTCGTACACATTCACAAGACATACTCACATTTCTTTTTTTGTGACTAGTTTTAGTGTACAGAACCACAACTGCTGTTTCATTCATTTAAGGCAATAATACATTTCTTCGTCTTATTTTTAAATAAAGTTCAAGCATAATGCCTTATCACAAATTTCTAGTAAAAATTGGCAGTTAAAGGTGATGGAACTAACTTAGTTTCCTAAGTACGGACGGAAGTCTTTTCGTATCCTCCAGAGCATGAGTTCCAAACAAGCTCTTGCATCTTCTAGGCTGTCATGGCCTGTGGATTTTTTCTGGATATCTCTGTGGAGATAGCAATTGACAAGTGATCTCAAGGAACGTCGATATGGTAGACCATAGTAATGCGGGAACACTACAGCTGTATCAACCACTGTTCCGTGAATGAGCTTCAGTGCTCTAAGGTCATTCTCCAAACCATGACCAATGAGAATTGTGTCTGCGTTGATGAAACCCATAAGATCATTTTGTACATCTCGTAATGTTTTTGTGGCTTTTGCTAGCTCTCTAGCTGTAATACCCGAGAACCTTGTGTTGTAATCCACTACATGTGCTTCTGGTCTAACAAGTGTATTGTATACTAGGCGACCATCTGCAGCAACAACTGAGATCTTAGCTAGTTCTAAACCAAGAGTGGTGAAGCACATTTCACAGTCTACTGCATACACTCCGAAGTAGCCATTGGGGGGAGGGGTTTTACGAGGACGAGTACGTACAAATCCATCATAGGGTCCATTGACTCCAGCGCCCACTCCATACCACACGTGAAGTTTGCCTGTCGTGCAGCCTCGTGCAGAGCGCCTACCATGACAGCAGTCGTACTCCATACGCATGCCCACGGTGTCTGTATCCTCAGCCTTTTCTTCTTCATCAGGAAGGCGACACACTCGCTGCAGTTTACCCCAGTGGTAAAGGCAGCGCTCTTGGGTCAAGTATTCTCCATCTGTCATCATGAAGAATCCTCGGCCACAACGAACACATTTCTTCTCATCACTTCTTAAACTATGGTTGAGAGATGCTTGACTTGCATCAGGACTAACAAAACTTATTTCCTCATAATCTTCAATGATTAATTTTGAATCAGAATCATCCAAATTTTTAATATCACTGGTATTGGAGAATGAAGTCTTGAGAGAGACTTCACCTTGTTCGTCAGAGTCACCTCCGCTGCTAGTTCCATCCGATGGTTTAGGCCAGTGATGTGGCTTCCATTCGACTTTCATCTCACTGTAGCTCAGTTCTGGACTGCTACCAACAGAGCTGGGTATAAATTCTGGAGCATTAACATCAAAGTGTGAAGATGCAGTAAGGAAAGAATCATTGGATCCTGGTGGATGTGGTTGGTTGAAAAAGAAAGAACTCATGGGACTTTTATAAATTATTGCTTTACTAGGGTAGATGGAACTTTCAACTGGATATCCAAGAACAAGTAACTCCTCTGGACTTAAAAGATAATGACGAAATAAAGCAGATAAATTACTATCTGAAATATTAAGTTTTGTGTATTGATAAAGAGGTGTATGTTTCTTGGACTGGGGTTTCTGTGTAGTTTTATTATTGAATGATGGTTTGTTTTTACGACAGGGCTGGTGTGGAGAAGATGCGGGGGACAGATCCTCACGGCGTGGTCTGTTCTTTCTCTTCTGTCTCCTGCTGACAGGGGAACAGGAAGCTTCACTCTTCTCTGAGGAGTCTCCGCCTGTGCCGGCGTCTTGGCCGATGACGTCTCCTCCGCAGCCAGAGTCTTCCTCCTGGCTGGCGCCCTTGGTGCTGGCACGACCCTCGCTGCCGCTCCCACTGCAGCTACTGCTGCTACTGCTGCTGCAGCTATCTTCTTCTTCTTCCTCCTCTTCCATCCCTCCGCCCGGGTCAAGGGCCTCTGCAGCACTCACTGCTCAGCCAGAACAGAAACCGCTGTGTGACTCATTGGCACCACCCACATACATTTTCAACACAAACCTCCACCCTAACAAGTGATCTATAGAAAGCTGAATTTCATGCCATTATTATGCATCTCTAAACTATGTTCTCATTGACTTTATTTTTTTACGTACTTTAAATAGTACTATAATTTAGTGTTAATAGAATTAAGAAAATACAAAGAAATGTTCTTTTAAAATTGATGTTAGTATCAACTAAAGTGTATACTTTTTTTACGAGTAAAGAAATAAATAATAAATGTACTGATTTAAAAATCTAGTGTTGCTTTTAATCTCCCAAATAAAAGAACATTTCTTTGCATTTTGACAATATTCCTCTAAATTAGTGAGAAACATCACATTCTCACTATGCGTAAAACAGGTGATGTAGATCAACAATGCTCACCTTCTCCGCATGTGGCTACATATTTGCCATTGCTGCTGAAGTCCATGTCAAGCACACGGCCACTGTGACCCTTGAGCGAGGTCACCAACCAGGGGTGGGAGAAGCTCTGCTGCTTGCCGTCACGCCCTCCTCGCTCCACCACCTGCTTCTTCTTGCTGGCCTTCTGGACCGCTCCTCCTCCTTCGCTGAACCCCGTCTTCTCTCGAGAACCCTCCTTTTTCCGCTGCTGCAGTTGTGGTGCTGCGAAAATAGTGAAGAATAAGTTATGACAATCTTCAATACACATTATCAAATTAGAAAACATTTAAAGACCCTCCCCAAAAGTACATGAAAGAGAGAAGTTGAGTACATACAAAAAAAATGTTAATAAATTAAAAATCTCTGCTAATGTAAATAATATATATATGATTAAAATAAATTATTAAGGACTTAAGGGATGACACAATAACAGGTTATCAGCAAGTAGGTTACTTCAAATCAATGAAAAACAAAAATCCTGGTACACATGCAGCATAATACTTGAACTCTTAGTTTGTTGGCATCACATTGTAAAACTGAACAGTATAAGAACTGCAGTGTGGAGTAAAATTTTCATGCAATAGTAATGCTTAAAGGTGAACTGAAGGGATTGCTTTTTTTTTCCATTAGGGAACCTTATATTACCTATCCCATCCATCTGCACTAATTTTTTCATGGCAGATGCTTATTGTGCTGCTGTAGGACAATTAGTGAAAAGGTGAAGTTGTGACGTATTAGCGACGGTTGGTTGACTTAAAACTCGCCGCCGTGAAAAACCACACGAGTGACCGCGGAAACTGCCGAGAGAGTGGCGATCGCGAGCCGATCGCCGCTCCCTCGGCAGTTTCCGTGGTCGTTCGCGGTAGCTTGTGTGTTTTTTCACGGCGGCGAGTTTTAAGTCAACCAACCGTCGCTGATACGTCACAACTTCACTTTTTCACTAATTGTCCTACAGCAGCACAATAAGTATCAGCCATGAAAAAATTAGTGCAGATGGATGGGATAGGTAATATAAGGTTCCCTAAAGGGAAAAAAAAGCAATCCCTTCAGTTCACCTTTAATAATAAAATATGAAATGTGATAACCAAAAGAAAAATAATTATAATATATACCGGTATACAGTGCAGAATAACACGACTTCAATAATAAAATTCATGCATAATAAATTATGCTGAAGAACTGACACTATAATCAACCCTCACTGAACTACTGCACCAAAATATTACAAAACCATGCATTGTTGAAATTAGACATTGTAAAAGTATTGGTATTTAAATTCTCTAATATTTATCAAAGCCCTGTATTACTCGGTAGTTGGTTAATTTTGTTAAAGCAACATTTGTATACAAGGAGAAAGTTTTAGGAACATTTTTGCTGTACATATATAAAGTATGTGCACATTAGAGTACCATACTCAACATTGTTCAATTCACTTGACTAAAAACATCAAGCCTAACCAGAACTTACATTTCAAATTTCAGTAAAAAAATAATATGACTAAATGTATGGAACAAAGCAATAAAATTTTTTAAAAAAAAATAGGATATTACTATGCATAGTCATATAAATATTTATAAGGGGCCCGGATAATGCTTCACATTATATTTGTGGATTCCTTCAATGAATTGATAAAACCCCAAACAAATAGTAAGCCTTCCTTTGCTTGATTAATAAATTTAATGATCATCAGATCACTTGCAGCAGATGCTATTGATTGTAAGTGTTTCTGGTGGCACTGCATGGTTTGGATTTTGAACAACAGATATACTGTACACGGATAATGATAGTGGGCACTTGATTTTGGGCATCTTTGACACAGGCTTTAATATTTTTAATGTGTGGCAAACCAAACTATGATATTACAACTCCATGTGATGTTGTGGTTTGGTGGAAGCAGTTGTGTGCGTGCAGAAATGAAGCATAATTTAACTAGAAGTTCAATTGAAGGAATTCCCTCATAATTACAGTACCGGCATACAATATATAATTAATAAATTGGATGTAAATTTTGCTGCGTAGTTTTAACACTTTTGGCACGTAATACCTACCGGCATACAATATATAATTAATAAATTGGATGTAAATTTTGCTGCGTAGTTTTAACACTTTTGGCACGTAATACCAAGTTTAAGTGTTCACGGTAAAAAACAAACAGATGCCTAACCCTATGTGATTTTCAGGCTCGCTCAGAAAAGTCGTGTTTATGTCTAGCTTAACTGCTGTGAGAAGGGTGGATGGAATATGTTAAAAGATAGGGAAAACCAGTATGCATACTGCCATCTGCACTGATTTACTGGACACCAATATTACATAGAAACACTTGGCATTCTGTGAAGACGAGTTCATATACTCAAAAGCTGCTACGGCATGCCATAGCAAAATCAAGGTCCCCTTGATTTTCTTTTGGAGCTAAGTGTTCTACGGCATCCTATGGCATGAAATTTCCGAGTATGTAAAAGCTCTCTTGAGGGGAAGAGACGGGCACAAAAATTCCAAAGGGTTAGGCGTCTGTCTGTGATGAGTGTGAGTCTATCTGCATGCATGGTGCATGGCATTCATATATTTATATGCCTAAATGCATTCAGTTTCATAAGTAAAAAAAATGGCATTGAATAAGGTATGATACATCTATACATGCATCTTTTAACTATATAAAAATATATTATGCCTATTATCATAATATGCATGCTGTATGATAATTAAGACACAAGAATGTTGTAGGAAAAATTATCACATATATGCATATTTCATTTACGTGGTGGCCCATGATAGCTATGAAGTCATAAAATGTTAACCTCAAACTTCACAACTGAGAATTCAAATGACGCATACCGGCACTGGTCGCACTGCACAAGATTCACAATCTGACTCAACGATGCAATAAAAAATTCAAAAAGGAGCCTAGCGGAATCAAGCATTTATGATACCATACTGTATGCACACAGTATGCAAATTTCGCCTAAATAATTTAATATTATTTTTTATGGTCAGTAATATTCAGCTTCTATAGTTAATTAGGGATTAAGAATTGTCAGAAAAATTTACTGTCGAATGAAAGCCCAATGCAAAAGCACTCCAGTGAAACACGAGGTCAAAAATGCTCCTGCATCTGGAAATACTATTACTACATTTTTAGGAGAACTCTTACATTTATCTTCATCTTCTTTCTTTTGAGATCTTATTAGGTTTGAAATATACACTAATAATAGCACAATTCCACCCACAATTAATGTTAAAATAAGTGCCGAATTATCGGACACAACACTTTCCACTCCGGAGTCCGCCATAACTAGCGCAAGATCGAATTTTTCATGTCGAGTCGATTGATGAATAACGATTGTAGGTAAATTTAGGCGGATGATTCAACTGGAGAAAACATTTGTCCAAAAAGTCATCCGACAGTGCAGCATGATGCACATGTCTTCACTATTAATTAAAATACTATGCTTTTAATAAGTTATCACACGTATATCACTGAAACATTGCAGCTAAAAAGTGATTATCAAACACCCTCCAGCGTGGAGTGTTGATGAGCGACTGTAGCTGGAAAATCCAAGAGAGAGCGCACCATGAAGTGCTATCGCTATCCGCAGGACGACTCTGAGAGGACTGGCGGACTCCGCGGATTCGCGGCATTGGGTTCGATTGCGCAGACGCAGTGGCGGGAAGTGTTAAAAAACTTTTATAGTCGTTCTTTTTCAAGGTAAAGAAGTTCAGGTAGTATATATTACAACAGTAGCAGAACTCTTTAACATATATAGCTATATAGTTACCATAATTTATTATCTATACTGACCTGATAAGTTTGATGGATGATGCAACACAGTATTACATGTTTGCATTTTTTGAGGTTGTACTACATTCATCACACCTTGTAAACATATTTCTGTTGCACCTGGTATACACAATAACATTTTCTTGCGTATGTATTGTAAAGAGAACCGAGTTAATTGAACGTAGTCACTCTTCTACATTTAACTCATCTCTTGTGGCGCTCTTTAACGGTGCATACTCACACTTACTATAGCCAAAGGAAATCCTTTTTCCCGCACTGCAAATGCGTCATTCGTATGTGTGTGCTGTGTATATTCCCCCAAATATTGCGTCAGCGGTTCTCTCTTATTGATGCAAAGATTTTATTTCTTGCCGTCTTTTCTAGCTTAATTCCTTGAAAGTGTGATGACGTGTCCTTTCATTTAACCCGGCAAAACAAGATAAATTTCCAATGCAAACACGTTACGTCACTATATATATATTATAGTATTTTAATATGTTACAAATTTACGATTGCACTGATAACGATTTGCTCATTATAGTAGAGAGATCATTACTTTTGTTTCTTGATGATAACGCAACACTCGGTACATGTATATATGATTATATTAATTTTTACGATATTATATTACGTCTTTGAATATTTTATCGCACCTCTTTGCTATAAAGGGTGAATTTCATAATTATAGCATTGTGTCACTTAGTTTGTTTTGCTTTCAACATAGTTGCAGTGTAAGCGACACGTTTGCCAAGGGTAGCGCCCGCGAGTGCGGAGTGCGTTGAACCGACCTATTCGTCCGTCCACTCTAAACTTACGGTATCTTCAAAAACAGTTTGATTCTTACAATACATCATCGCGATCATTATTCTAGTCAGATTGTATTATTTTGTACTTTAATTTGAGCAAAACTTAGTCGTGTTGTTATACATATAATATATTATATATTAACAATTAATGCACGCACTATCAATATTTTCGATACCATATAATATGTCAGTTAATTTTTGTAAATATAAAAGCGTGCAGTTCAGAGTAAAATAATTTGATTATAATACACATTATGTACTGTATATGTGGATTACAGTTTTATTTATTTTCTTGTGTCATTTAAATCGGTGGATTTATATTAAATATATACTTAATTGTATAATTTTTATAGTTTTACTGTAAAGAATCTATACTTGTACTACAAATTCCGTCATTCAAAATATAGAATATGTAAATTAACAACAAATTTAAAAAATATATAACTATAATATATCAAATACTATAAAATGCTCATAAATTAGGACTGTTTGTTAATTTAATACAAAATCAAATGATGAGAATTAAGAATTTGAATATCCTTATGTTTTCTGGACAGATGGTTCATCTATTTATTTATTTATTAGTTATTACATTTATGAATCAATTGTGTAATTAAGAACTTAAATGTCAAGATCAGCTGATTTTAATAGATGTTGGGCAATTCAAAAAACTATCTAGTGTATTTCCGATCTAGTGAATTTGTATAAATTTAGCTCAATCATGCTGAAAACAAATGAGGTAATACAAATAAACCCGGGGACGGGGCTAATGCCCGAGGAGTTCGAAAAGGAAGAAATTTTCAAAATAAAATTAAAAATAAAATAAAACGGTTTTGCAGCTTTATACTTCCGAGAGTGAAATCAGCAAATGCTAAATGGCAAATATATTAAAATGACAGATACTTGGTCTCTTTGTAGATGCAGTTAGTTTATTAATAGGTACCTTTTAACCAAAGAAGCAATTTGTCCGTTGAAATAATGCTTTTTCGATTATAAAATAATAAACATTCTAATTAATATCATAATATATTCGATTGATTAAAAATATTTTTGACTATTCCA
The DNA here is from genome assembly GCA_949825025.1 of Siphlonurus alternatus. Taxonomy (NCBI): domain Eukaryota; kingdom Metazoa; phylum Arthropoda; class Insecta; order Ephemeroptera; family Siphlonuridae; genus Siphlonurus; species Siphlonurus alternatus. Next base: position 7,505,705 of record OX463779.1, read on the forward strand.
GTTAAAAATCTCCTCACAGAATGATTTTTTTTATGTTATACTCAGGAAAAAAAATTTGATTTCAAGACATTGTAAATTTTTACAAAAAGATTACTAAATAATTTTTTAAGTTTTCACCGAGACATCGTCGTATCCAAAATAAGATCTCACGCTACTCTCCCTTTTAAGCTATAATGAAATTTACAAATTATCTTAAACTTTCTTAGTTAATTTTTAAGTTTCACTATGCTCCATAATAAAAGTGAGGTTTGCAAAAATGTAGATCAGTTGGAACGCCTGCGGGAGCAAGAGTTTATATTATCTTCATTGAATTCCAAAGCAGGTGGAAACGTCATAGAAAATTATATATTAGCACATCAGCATCTTATATTGCTGAATCGAGATAACAAATTTTATTAATAACATTATTATCTTATCGGTTATCCTTTATCAATAACTGCACGGGCTGAAGATAACATATTCATGTAGTCTGCCACGTGATTATCATGTTAGCTGATCAAAGCTTTTAAGTTCATTTAATTTTATAGATTTAATGTACCAAAAATAGAAATATGATTTTTTTTTTGGCCTACTATATACAAAATATCTTGAAAAGTCTACAAAAATGTAAAGTTGCATTTAATATTTTATTTATAAAGACAAAAGGCTTGTAATTACAAAAATATTATGAATGTATTATGAATTAGATTAATATGAATCAAGTAATTAATATAAAATTTATATTGTATTTGGTGCTGTATACACTATAACATTGTATATAATGTATATAATTTTATATTTCTATAAAATAAATAAAAAAAATACACAATATATATATTATAAATGTATTATAATACATTTGAAATTAATTAAAAGAAGCAGGAAATAATATAATAAAACTGTTATTTGTTTTATTTTAGATTTCTTCCTGCAGTAAGTCCATGTAGATCTGGGACAGAGCCCACGTGACGATTTGCACATATGGTACAAGTGCACACGTCTGACAGACTCCATTGTTAGGTACAGAGGTGACAAGGCGATTCACTGATCTGCTAGATTTTTCTCAATAACCGCATATAGAGAGAGCATCGTGCAAAGAAAGGTGCTATGTGGTCACATAAAATGTAAGGCCACATGACCGTGCATGGTACCTTAAAATATTTTAGAATATCTTGCTTATACAAAAAAATAAAAAAAGAATTAGATGAAAATTATTTTCAACGAAGTAATTAATTAAAGTGCGATTTATAATATTTGAAAACGAAATACAGTCTTAGCAGCAGAACGCAAGGCTGTTGGTTTAATCTTTTTTTTTTTTTTTTTCTTTTTTATATTTAACGTTATCCTTGCAGATAAGTTTATTTCTTTTTTTAATTTAAGAATGTTTATTTGCAATATGATTTTCCGATTTTAATTACTATTATTTTTTTATTATCAGAAATATATCGACAATATATTTAACCAGCAGATAGTTAATTAAATTATATTAAATTATATATATATATATATATATATATATATATATATATATATATACATATATATATATATATATACATATATATATATATATATATATATATATATATATATATATATATATATATATATATGCAAATTTCAGTTAAATAATTTTTTTACCACAGTAAATTTTATCTTATTTTTTAAATACACAATATCATGCACTTGTAAAATGTATTTTAGTTTTAATATGCATGTGAGTGAATGAATCATATTCATAAATCAGTTCAAGGTAGTGTTAATGACCCTCTATATGTTATGTATCTTATATGCAGGTTCTGAAATAAAGTTTTGGCTTGGTTGCAAATTGAAACAAGACCCTTGTAATAATATTGTATAGCCAGTCGAGCTTCTTGCACTGGTAGTCGGGTGAAGGTTGGCATGACGTGGCGATCAAGCTGTAGGTCACCTTCCTCCTGGCCGGTGAGCGTCCGGCCACCACAAGCACCCAACCAACCTGAGACCAATTAAACCTGTTGCGTGGCGGCGGCGTCGAGAAATTAGCGAGCACCATTTTCAACTTCTGCCTACATTCCTTCTCTTTCTCTCTCTTTTCCCTGCCAGACACAACTTCAATTAATTTTCTATAGTTTAAGTATTTATTTATTTTAATTGAAGTATAATACAAATACATTGAACTTGTTATGGCAAATATTGCTGGTTTACCTACTATATAGAGTAATGAAGGTAATAAAAGTTAAAAAGAAAAGAACACAAGGAAAAAAATAAAGTTCAAAGAAATATGTTTGTAAATTTTATTGTATAATCCGAGCAATTTATTGTATTAATTTATTGATGCTATAAAAAATGTTCTGGGGTTTCTGTGATATTTCTGTGAAAGAATAACCACATGGATTTTCCTATTATATATTGACTTGCCATGCATTATAATATTAAATAAAAATTCTAAGAATGATTTAATTTTTTTCAAATAAAGACAATAATCTGAGGAGCAAAATGTGCTCAGTAGACAAAGAGGTGGGAGGTGTACACGAAAACGAAGAGAAAGCTCATCAGTTAAAAAGACGCCAACGCCACCAACGCAAAGCGAACGCAAAGTCAATAGAAAACAAGCGGCAAGCTAATGTGAACCATTTTAATTTAATAGAATTCTTAAACAACGTTTCATACATGCAATGTACGAACGATATTTACTTCTTAGTTTCTGGAGAATAATGTAAAATGTAAATTCAGAAGTTCTGGTGGCTCATTCTCCAAAGCACGACTGCAATGATGTTCCGTGACCCAGCTATACCTTCCTGTCCAGACAGCTCTGCTTAGCTCGGAGGATCTCGTGGCGGCCTACGGGAAAGTGGGGGAAAGTCTGCACGGAAAGATGGGGACGTGGTGGAGAAAGTGTAAGACATGAGCATAATATCCCCGATACCGTGTCTTGCATACAAGTACCACATGGCAAATTTAGTGTATGCGAACGTTGCAAGCCTGACTGATAGACACGCCACGTGCCCATCTAACCATCTAAGATATAGGATTGTCGCGAGGCATTTAAAAATAAAATTGTTACAGTCATGGACTGTGGGGCATAAAAATGGGTCGCACTAGAAGTTCAAACAAAGTGTTTATATGTACTTTCTAAATATACTTAAGTAAAAAATATATTCGTATATAATTTATAATGCAATGTCAATGCCTTAAAGAGGACATTACAAAAAGCTAGTAACTATAGAAGTTAAAAAAGAATTGAATTTCTGGTAGAGCAGTAGAGCGTGCTAACTCTCAGGGTTGAATGTCTCATTACGCTGCAACTGAACCTGAAATTATATTAGTCGACTAATTCATCAGATCATTATCATGTCTAGCCTATGTAATAAATAAAGATGCTTAATTTATAATTTTGGGTGATCATTTTATTTTTTGTATCATATTTATTATTATATCATTTATATTATGATTAAACACCATGATTATGAAATATGTTTTAATGTTTGTTTGTTTTTTTTTTGTAAAATTGTCAACATTTTGTCTGAATTTTAAGCTTTGATTGTCTATAATATGTATTAGGGTCATTATTTTTGACTTATTCAGAAAGTCAAATGTAGGCTAATCAAATTTTTATCGCTGTGAGACATGACTCTCTGCTTATGCGCACGCACGGGCTATATCCAATGCAGCATGCACGGCAGCGCGCGGCGGCGGACGCGGTCACAGCATCGATGAGTGGCCTCCGGAATCAAAATCAGCCGGACTGTTGCCCATTACATGCTTGCCCGCCCGCAGCTGAAATAGAAAGCTGACACGTGATTCACAGCTAAGCAAACTGCAGATGATGTTTAGATCAATGGATAAAATAAAGTCATGCATTTAATCATGCTGAGCGCTTAGGCAGCTAATACAACAATTGAATTATTTGTATGTACTGCATACAAAAAAATACGCATATATATAAAAATGAAATTTTTATGTATGTGATAATTTTTTAGTGTTAAAATGACATTTCAATATATAACTACGAATAAATTTTAATTAACTTTTAAAAGGATAATAATTACTATAGCATTGCGGTTGGAGAGAGGTCTCTAACAAGCTTTTACAATTAATTATGGGATTATTATAATAACGCACACCAATATGTGCCGTGTGTCAATTGTTATTTCCTATTTTATGCATATTCCATGTAACATATATTGTAAAAAAGCCGCAGAAAATTTTTGTTGAATATATTTAGGAGAGAAAAATATAAAATCTATACTGTTTAACGTTGTATTTATATATTTTAAGAATCTCTGTAGAACAACACTATAAAATAAATAAACAAGCGTATAGAATTTTCCTATTATATCTATAATTTCTATGATATACGTATATAGATGTGACTCTTTGCTTGAGTGGGTTGAGTTCCAATTAATCCACTATTCCCCTTTTATGCTGCATTTGTCATTGATTATATATATATATATATATTTGTTCAAATATAAATATAACTTCAGCATTTTTAAATGTAAAAAAAAAATCATTTCAATATGTGAGACGTCTACGTACTTAAACTCAATTAATGATGCGAACAATCAATGAGTAATGTGACACACATAATGTCGTGACGTTTGATGCCGAGAGGAATGACGATTTTGTCGTCATCAGTTAACCAGGAGCAGGTATTATAGCCAGCATTCAGCATCCACTAGTTTCCTGCCTGTCTCAAAGTAAGAACAGCACAAACAACAAACAGAAAGTGGAGGGCCTTGGTCGCACTTGGCGGCGCTGCTAAACGTCCTTCGCACGTCCGTTGTGGCGGGAAGACTGCTTCAAGTCGATCTTTGAGAGAGACGCTACGGCAAGAGACAGAGAGTTAGCGGCATCATCACCGAGGTTGACCTAACGAATCCCCCCCCCCTCCCAATCTAACACAATAGACAGCGTGTGAGGCAGCCAATTAGAATTTTTTTTTAGAATATCCTGGCATTCATTACTTGTTTGTTCAAAAATATAAAACAAATTAGTTTTTTAAGTTATTTTATGAGGGCAACAAAATGATATATATTTATTTAATTACCAACATTAAATTAACTTAATTTTATACACTACATGTCATATATTATATATAAATATATAACGGTTAAGTAAAATTTAATTTAGCATTAGCGCACTCCTTATTTTTTTATATATACAGCAAATATACTGTTTTCTATTAAAATAAGAAAATGGTGAAATAACATAGCTTTGTAAGTACACAATTACACTTTGTTAAGCTTTGAAAATGAAGGTGAACAATTGTAAAAGCTGATAATATTATTCTATTTTCGCAATAAAAAGAAAAAATCAATAAAATAATGAAGCGCAGCTATATTGTTTACAATACTAGATTGCAACAGTTTAAGCCATTATATAGCTATATATTTTTTCTGTTAATTGAAGGCAGGAATCCATTGTTCATTGTTGATAAAATTGCGTTGCAAATAGACCGTGCATGGTTTACAGGGAAATGTCACTGCGACTGAAAAATGAGACGATGTGATGAAATACGAGTTTTTGGGGCGCTGTCGGCGCTGATAACCCCCTTGCCAGCAGTAGGCATGCAGCCCCGCGACACCGGAGTCCGAGGGGTGGAATAACGCCAGGAACTGCAGGCGTAATGGCCGCCCGCGCATATCGCTATAAAAAAATATGTGGTTGTTGTATATAAATTACATAATATCTTATTTTATTATTATTAGTGCAATATGTATAATAAAGATTATGGATTGTCAATTTATATACAATTTAATAAATGTTTAAAAATTTACCACTGCATGTAATAATAATGACAACAAGGTGAGCAAGAACTCAATCGTATAATATACAACGGCATGCAGAATACAACCCGCATGGTTAAGACGTTGTTTAATTATGGTGCTTGAGGTATGCTAATTGAAATCTAATTTGTCACTTGAGATAATATATTATGATCTAATTAAGAAGAATACCGTTTTGCACTAAAATATAAACAAGTATAACATATATTTTTGTTTACTATGCTATGTTGTGTTTATTATTATTATACTGTATTTATAATTTAGTATAATATAAAAAGTAAAACTGCAGAGTAGTACTTTTTATAACCTTAAACTACTTTTATTTTTTTTTATGTGTCAAGTGCTATTGTATATACAAAATAATATCAAGATAATTATATTACAATCACAATCAGGGATATGTAATACATTGATTTTCGTTATTTAAATTAAAATATTCATTAATATCTAAATCATGTAATATACTATTGGGCGCGATTCACGAAGCAGTTAGTCAGGTTTCTAACCACGTTTAGCTTAACCACGTTTAACTATACCTGTTTTACGTGTTAAACCACCTATAGTTAAACGTGTTTAAGCTCAACGTGGTTAGAAATATGGCTAACTTCTTCGTGCATCGCACCCATTATATTTTATACATATAAGAATATAATACTTCATAGTGTGTGCGTCCTTCAGTGTAACCATGCTGTGTGCAGTAAATTTGTTTAATCTGCATGATATTGATAATAATTATTATCACTTTTATTGCAAAATGGACTATTATAAAATATATTATACTTTTATTGTTGATAATTTACAGTTGTAGTTGTATGGATAAATTTAAAGGCCTGATAGATTTATATTTTAGAAAATCAGGTATTCTATTTTTTTTTTCTTCGGATATTAAGTACGTTGTTCATTTATTTGATAAAAATTACTAAATATACTGCACAATAAAACATTTTTAAACAGTGAACGTTTTACTGCTGGCTGTATTGATACTATTGTTCTCGAGTTAGTCTCTGACGCATGCACGGGTGCGGGTTCGATTCAACGCAGAGTCTATATACTCAAGATATATATTAGAAGGTTCAATGAGATCAATGCACTCTAAATGACTAAGCAATTTGAATGCAATCACATGTATGTTTGTTGTTTTGACCGATTGTCTTATCCCGATAGCAAGACCTGGGTAGATAATAACAATTATTATTAGCCTAATCAATCATTAATTATCAATATATATATATATATATATATATATATATATATATATATATATATATATATATATAGCTATTGTAATATCCACATTACTGGTGGTAATAAACTGTCAATGTATAAATATCATAAAAGTAAAGATTCTTCTTTTAGTATCGTAAAATTAATCAACAGAATAATACACAGGTAAAGGAAATGTCCTCACTTCATCTTACTAAATAAAATGTTTGTGGTGTTTATATAATAGCCCAGCAATTAATTTGCGCTTTATTATAGTCAAAATGCAAAATATATTAAATATATATTAATATTGTTGTTTATAGCCTTTTGAAATAAAACTAGTTTCCTAAGACAATTATAATTGATTGTAAGCATAATTACAATATCTAGTTGCATGCGTGTTTAAACAAATATAAACAAATTTATGTGTCTAGAAATGTAAGAGAAATTTCACATTAAATTGTCAGGTATCAAAATAAATAATTATTTCTCGCACTGGGATATAACTTTTCAAATGAGCGATTTTAAAGGTGCTAACAAGTTTAAGCCATGCAGCAATGAAGAGCCAAATAATCAAAGAAGAAAATAAAGGATATTACATAAGGCAAAACTTGAGACATGGTGGTTATATAATAGACTTCTAGCTATAACATTTGTTTATTTGGAATAAATTACATAGTAGCTGGGATGTATAATAAAGAAAAAACATATAAGCTGTACCATTTTGACAAGGAAAGGCAAAGTATTTCAGGCTTATAAGATAATAATAATATTATAATTATGTTTATTGAAAAGAAGGAACAATAAGCGTATTGTATATATTATATTATATATATTAAACAAAAAACTGTGCACAGTGCCATGAAATAATAATGGGTTAACTATATTATCTCGCTTTCTCGCCAGTGCATGCAGTGAGATGCACTTGTGTATACATGGTTCTCCCCTGGGCTTAAATTGAACATCTATTGAAAAAAATAGAGGTGTCCTGTCTGAGGTTTTCCACGTTTCCTTCAGTCTCACCCCAGTGAATGGAGGGATTCGTAACCATGCAAGGGCATGTACAATCCTTTCCCTCCCTTATTCCTAACCCATTACCCCGCGCGCCTCTCATAGGGGTGTATCACTGCAAAAAATTAATAAAAATATAATAAATAAAATAAAAAACAATAATTTTGATAACTTACTGTAAATGAAATAATTAATTAGAAAATAATTAAATTTAAAAAATTAACATAATAATTATATTTATGACGTTATCATGCAGGTGTTCATGTGTAATGAAGTATAATTATATCTTTGTTCTGTACAATACGTCAAGGCGAGTAGAAGAGGAGGAGAATTTTTACCACGTAGGAAAAGAAGGAAGGACACTCCTTTTAGCGCAAGGCACACGTTACGTCTTCTACATTCGAACCGAAGCAGTGGTTAGGGTGTCGAGAACTACTCACATCATGCTTCCTCTGCCCCTCTCTTCTCTCTCTATATACTCGCTCACGTACAATAAGGTGACCTTGCTGGCTGGGCTTACATATTCGTGCTGGCGAACATCAGCTATAGGCCCTATGTATATACTGTATATGAATGCCTACATACTATATATATGAAGTTTTTTTTTTTTTTTTCCAAGTCCATAATATTTATTTTATACGTCTGCTTCATTCCAATTCTTGTCATGTGATTATTATGCTAATGGTCTGCAGCAACGTTTCTTACTGGCAGATTTATATTTATGATGCATTTTATTAAACGTATATATACTGATGCATAAAAAAAAACACTATATTTACTTATTAGCGAATACTGCGAAGAAATGAGAACATAATTATAATTTGCGAAAAATTCTTTTCCGTATAAGATGTCTGTATATGACAAATGATCGAATTACATGCATGAAATACTTTTTTAATTGATCAATTAATATAATATGTGCATTTCAATCAAACAAGGTGTTGAATTAGTACACAAGTTTTTTAATTTCTATATTCTACAATTCAATCTTTATGAATGTTAGTGTACTAAAAAAGATTTAAGATTATTTGTTCTGAAGTTAATTATCTTCCTCTCTACTGAATTAAATTTTACGTCCAAATTTAAAAGTTAAAATGACATCTGTTTATTCCCTGTATAATCTTATTAATTAATATTAAAATATATTATGTATATTATGTATAAGTTATAATATATTGTATATAATTATATATATATATATGTATACTAAATAGTTATCTATAATTATATTTTGTCATCTTGGTCGTAAACTAAAATTGATGAATATAACGTTCCCCGCGATCACGAGTTTTTAAAACTTCTGGAGTATACTAATAATATATTTTCATGTATGCTGTCTTATGTTTGTTCTTACTAATAAACTCAATAAACAAATTTTTATATATTTATATTATATTATATATGCATAATTATATGCATGGTGATTGCAATGTTTTAACAAAGATATACTTTTACTAATTCCAGTTAATACCAATATTATATTATCTACAGTTTAGTTCAAAAGAAAAAAAAATATTTTAATTAAAACTCTGAACTTTTTTACGAAGTTAGCGTAGATTTCAGCATAGAACAGTTTAGTGAATGAATGTTACTAAAATTTGATACTAAAAACTCTATAAGATGAAATCTATGCCAGTTTGTGAATGAACTCTTGAATTTACTATGCATATAATTAATTATATACTGTATTATCTTACACATGATGGCTTATTTTTCCATTGGAAAAGCAACTCTTATAATCATGGAAAACTACTGCGTTAGATTTGGATATAATTAATTTTTCTTCTAAGATGTGTAAATTTGAGCTAATTATAATTGAATGAGAATGTACGAAACATCTATAATATAATATAGACTCAATTATTTTAGGTACGTCTATATAGCTCTTACATGGATTTTATCTTTGAATAATTAAAATTTAATCTAGGAGAAAGTATAATATTTGAAAAAATAATTAGTTAATTTTATGAATTGATTGTTCATTTTCTGTTATAAAGATTTCTGTATTCTAATTTTCATAGTCTGCAACATATTTTAAAATAAAAACTTGTGTATACATGTGAAGTTGTTGTATGTACATTAGAGAGTTGTATCAAATGTAGAGCAAAGAGAAGTCGATCGATGTCTCTAAAGAGGACGTCATTTACATAACCCTAGGGCATCATCTGATGCTTTGACTAAAGCCTCGTGGCTTTTAGACTCCGAAGACTCCGACCTTCCTTTTATGATTTGATAGCAGAGATAGAAAATGAACCACACCCATTAAATTGAGGGGGAGGGGAGAATTAACATTACCATTCCCTGCAGTAGTTTCCAGTGAAGCGAAACTTCCTTGCAGATGTTTTATGGAAGTCGTTCAGTTATGGCTTAATTCCCTAGCTTGGTGACACGTGCTACAACTAAACTTCCTTCCTGGAAACACGCAATCTTTACGTAGAAAATCTACTTCACATCCTCGCAGCTGTCAAAATTTACCCCTACAGCTGAGCAAATTAAAACAATATAAACATCAGTGGAAAGATTATGCAATGTGGTATTCCCTGCAATAACGATGAACTTTTCGATAAAGGAAAAAAATAATATAAATATCAGAGATTTTCACACATGCACGCAAAAAATGTATATAAATATTATATATATCAGCGTACAAGTTTTTATACATACAGGTTTTCCCCAGCTTAAGTATAATGTCTGGGAATTATTTATTTGGGATACATCGGAGTGTATTATATAATACAGTTTTCCTTGTTCACAAATTTTATCATGTTGGAAAGTCGGATATTAATTACGATATTGTTCAAATTTTATCAATATAGAAACTTAACTAAATAAATCTATGTTATTAAGTATATCCTAGCTCAAAATAAATCAATGATAATATTTTATTTTAAATAAATTATAATAAATTCATTAAAACAATCAAGGTCTTTCAATCAATATTAGAGAAACAAACGCGCAAAAGTTTCCGGCCAAATCATTTTACTATAAAAGTTTACGGATAGAGAAAATGACCTCAAGTTAATTTTTTTTTTTTAATATATTTTGCAAAGGTCATCAGAACATAAGGCCAACAACAAACAGGGCTGGTCTGCCAAAGTATATGCTGCATGGAACTATAAGCACGCGCCTGATCCGCACCTTAGTGAAACAGTTCACATTGTAATGGCTTGAATTTGTTAAATTTTAACCTTGGTAATGTCATGACGACAGGTCCTATCTTCCCCCTCATAATAACATGTAGAGCCCGCAGAATACCCACCAAACAAAATTATCGTTTTTATTAATGTTTCATTTCACAACCATGCTGCATCATGTTGTTTATATACGTGTACCGTATACCTACTGCACTACTATAAGCTAATCACTGATAATATATATATCAATGACATATAAAACAACAACAAAGGATTTCATGTGCTTATAAGGTCACAAAAATATTACTTTATTATTATTTTATATTATGTAATATATTATGTATAAAATAATAAATTTAAATTTTATGCAATCATTTTTCTTTTTGACACAAATTAAAATAATGCAAACACAATTAATTTTACTATAAATTATACATTTTGTGAAAAACAATTAATGCTTTGTATATAATTGTGTTTCCATTGTGTTATTTTGTGCTTCTTTTGGACTCAACTTCTTCAGTAGAATTAATGTTGTTGTAGGTTTATCATAATGAAACGTACTCACGCAAAAATAAAATAAATGGTAATAAACATGGTATGCAAAAAAATGCAGTGTCTTTCAAGTTATTTTTATCTGGACTCAGGCTACGTGTGATAAAGTCAAATTGGAAGAGGAGAGTAAAATTGTATTTTTATAATTATGACAATTTTAAATATTAGGACGAGGGTTATGGAACGATCTGTGCTGTGGAAAAATTCTCTTGCAATAAATAATGATGAACTGTATTCATAATTATAATTTATAAATCAAATTTAATATTATTATAATATTTATATTATTGTAATTTTTTTTTATAAAAAATTTTGCACTGAAATTTGTGACCTTGAAAATAATTAGGCCTACATAATTTTCATGAGCGAATGACCCAGTTTTAAATCAGCTAATACTTATTTATAAATATATTATTTTTTAAAATTTATAACAATAATTAAAAGTTTCCACGTGTATGCTGTTGTTATTATTGTTATTTTCTAACAAGGAATTAGACAATAGAATATGTTGTTCCTATTTATTATACGCTAATTAAAAAGTGAGGGGCATATTTTAATTGTAAAATGCAGCCATAAGTTTATGTTAAAGCAGCTGTTGAAACATTGTTTTTGTAAAATGTAAAACAATTTAAATATGCAGCAATTCTCTTTACATACTTAGAGAAAAGACAAATAAAACATTTGAAGAGAGAATACGGATTGTTAGAATGTCGGACTGGTTATATGGCCTAGTAAGCAGCTGGCAAGTTGCATATATATGGAGGAGGGTGACAGAAATAGCCGCCGCCTCGCTCACTTGCGGAAGACCGGAGAACGGACGCATCCACGTCGCAGCAACCTCGGGTGCAAGCGGGCGCACAGCGAGATGGAGGGGGCTCGAGCCTCGGCGCGGACTATTCGTGGCGTGGCGGTGCAGCTGGAGAATCGCCAACACCCTCCCTTCCCCCCCACCAAGCGACTGACCTTACCGTCAAGACGTATCTTGGCACACGTGTTACTTTTCGCAGGAAACGTAAAAAATATATATATAAAATTAAAAACATATTTTAGAAATACATTTGTAACGAAATTCGTATAAATAAAAATCTAAATGATTTTACTATAAATTAATCTAAATTATTATACCATATCATATACTATACGCAAAAGAAATAAAATATTGTCGTGAAAACTGCACAGATTTAAATTTAAAATTAATTCTTATCCTTCGTCGCTCTTTTTGTATTAAGTGTCATCTATCCAAAGTAACAACTTAGGTGATTTATTGCTATACTAAAACACATTCATATTAATAGAAATAATAATTTTGCAATCATTTTGGTTTTGGTTGAAAGCAATTAGTTTAAAAATGTAACATGACACTGCAATTCTTCCTTCTGTAATATTATTTACATTATGGTTTAATAATATTAAAGATATGAATCATATCAATTATCAAACAACATAAAAGGGAAAATTGAGTTGGTCATATATTATACTTTTAAGACGCAAAAAACTTACAAAATATTTGCTCATGGTCCAATGAACTGCAAAAAAAAAAAAAAAAAAAATGTCTGCATCGTGTACTGTATGACCTCTAGTAAGAAGCAAGAAGAACGTAAATATTATTTTGATAGCAATGTGTATAATTTAGGTTTTATATAGCTCGTACTCTAGATTTTCAAGTTAGTTTTGCGTCATACGAGAGTTCTCCTCACGTGAGACGATGGGACCGTGGGGGGCACGGCAGCCACAGCAGCCGCCAGCAGAGCACGTAACGCACGGGACGTGGCGGCCCGCGTGACAACCGCCCGCCCGTTGGACTCGTGCCCATCTACTACCGCGCCAGGCACAAAATACGTCCTCCTCGACAGTCAGACTCTCTGAATGAACCTTTCAGCAGTATTACAACATGATAATATAGCCATTAAAAATGAAGTGTGAAACAAAGCAATAAAGTGCTTGGTCAGTGTAACTGCCTGTATATACAATATAACCTATTAGAATTGCACACAATCAAGAAACAGTCTAATACGAATTAAATGATGAGCAGTGTGTGGCCTATATACATAATACTCTTTACTTCTTAGATATTATATATACAGTTTAACAATTTCGTATTTTTTCCACATATTTTTTTTTAAATGAAATTATATATAAATTTTTGGCAATAATTCAAAAAAATATTCAGCATTTTATTATATTACGGTATATCCATTATATTTTTTATTCGTGCGTATCATGCAGTAAATTAATAAATGAATTTATTTTAAATTATAAAATATTTGTGAGTATAAATTTTAATATTAATTAACATATAATTTCATTTAACCTTTTTGACTGTTGTTGTGTTTATAATTTTATTCCGTAACTTTTGTCCATGCACATGTATGAAGATATATACTATTTTATATTTATAGTTACCTCTGTATATACATATTCAACATAATGTACGTTATTTTGTTTGCAAGTAATTAAAACTTAATCATTCGAATAAATCATGCACGCATGTAGTTTTTACAATAGTAAACGTATATTAAAATTAAGTGATGGCATATTAAACAAACCCGAGTATAGTTATTGTAGATATCAAATACTACAAGAACATTAAAACTTCTTGTATAGAGTACATTTTGCTCGTTGACATTTATTAGTTCGTTCCACTTAATGCATTTGCATGTAGCCTCTACATACTGCACGTGTGACTTCAAAAGAGTACGTGTTACATGATACGTACGATAAGGAGAAGCTGCAACATAAGGTGCAGAAGGATTTGTTTGATATTGCATTTCTTGCAAGCTGCTGCTATAACGACGTAAGTGCTTACTGCGCATGTGAGTTTATGGCATGTGGTAGCTGTTCGGTCAAATTCACGTATAATAACAACAATACAGTATATCATGTCATCATGTCGCACTTATATACTTGAGCAGGTGCATGGCATGCAGCTGTCTACAAAAGTCACGTACAGTCATATTTAAAATTGTAAAAATAATTATATATTCTTAATTGCAATTTTAAACGTGCAAATATATAAAAAGTCGAACAATGAAAACTAAACAAGACATTGTAACATCTGAACAAGTTCTGTCGAGTTTACAATGATCTGCCTGCATTGCAGTGAAAATAATTTGTTTCCATAATTTTTGAAAAATGGGAAACCTATCGAATTTTCCACTTTTTTACTTGCAATAGTGATTATTAACAATGGGGTACTGACCGGTATTTGAGTTATCAATACTAATAAAATGTACTGTGAATTCTATGAAGAACGAGCCCTATTAGAGCATTCTACGACAATTTGCTGATTTTATATGAATTTTTAAAACTTTTTTTGATGACGTCATACCATTGAATCTTAAATGGGGAAATGCATCAGTTAACATTGCTAAAATGAAAAGTTATTGAGGTAGGAATTTGAAACCTTCATTATCGTGATTCTAGCACCTAAAAACCTTGCAAATGAAGTTTTGGTTACATTTCAATATTAAGTATGGGATTTGGCAATGTTAACTGATCTATTTTCCCATTTAAGATTCAATGCTATGACGTCATTTTTGAGAGGTTTTAAAAATTCATATAAAATCAGGAAATTGTCGTAGAATGCTAAAATAGGGCTTGTTCCGATCTTCATGAAATTCTCGAGCCTTTTTGAAATATTGACAAAAACTTGCAACTTTTTTTTGGGTCAGTACCCATTAATATTATTATGCATGCAATACGAGGCCTGAAAATTGTAAAATTTGCTTTGAATGAAAGTATTTCTAAAGTCTACAGAAAACGAGGATCACTAAATTAAATTCAAATTGTTAATTTGAAGTCAAAAGTACTCTACCATATTTTTTAAAGACTATATGCATAAATCGTAAGATGATGTAACGCTTTAACAACAATTATAATCACTATGTTAATTTCGTTTAAGTTGATGCTTTCTTTATATTTATATAAATGTACAATAAATGTTAAAAGGAAATCTGACAAAATAATAAATTTTATTATAAGTAAAGGTCATGTCATCATCATACTATACTAATTATTTAATCAAACAACTCAATACTAAAATGCACGATAAAAAAAATCATAGTTTTCTGTGTTATAGCTACTGCCTAAATATTTTACTTTACTTTTTTTTATATAAATATATATAGTACATTATAGAAATTAAAATATTACCCTCTATAATATACCACGAAATTTTCAACCACCATTATATAATTATATTCAATTTTTATTTATTTTAAATGTTACATGGTTGTGATTACCATGTCCACTTCATTATGCCAGCATGTATTAGCAGTGTGGTGACATTGGTCGCGTGCGAGCGATGCGGGGTGCTGAACAAGGCGGTATGGCTGCCGTCGACCTAGAGAGCACCTGAGGGTAGGGAGGGAGGTCGCGGCATTGGCGAGGATGCATCTCATGAAACATTTATCCAGCAAGCCTTCACACAAACTACGCAGTAGTAATTATACAAGTATCATGTCATCAACTATATGATTATTATTTTACAATGATGATATACTCACTTTAATTGTTCTTTATACATTAATCCGTGTACTATTATGTATGATTGTAAAAGTATCCTACCTGCAGTATATACAAATGTAGATTGGCCTAAAAGTTGTGTGTCATTCTGTATTTTGGACTTATTTGAAAAAAAAAAGTGTGAAGTTTGGTGGAAGCGCTCTCGATTTGCCATAATTTTGAGTGGTGTTTTTGAAAATGTCATGTTTTTTATTTATTTATTTATTTATTTATTTATTTATTTATTTATTTATTTATTTATTTATTTATTTATTTATTTATTTATTTATTTA
The DNA here is from genome assembly GCA_949825025.1 of Siphlonurus alternatus. Classification (NCBI taxonomy): domain Eukaryota; kingdom Metazoa; phylum Arthropoda; class Insecta; order Ephemeroptera; family Siphlonuridae; genus Siphlonurus; species Siphlonurus alternatus. The sequence continues at coordinate 7,522,151 of OX463779.1, forward strand.
TTTATTTATTTATTTATTTATTTTTCTCAGCTTATTTAAATTATGGGCAAAGACACTAGTTTTGATGTATATTGAAACTTTAAGAATGTTAAATTTAGCTTAAATAACTTTAAATCTGTTATTGCTAAAATTGCTAAAAATTATATATATAATGATAAAAAAAAAAAAAAAAAACGCAACCTCCACCTCCTTGTAATTAAGGCGGATTCAGATGGCGACAACGGCGATGCGACGCGATTTTGACGCAAGAGCTGTGAAATCCTATGCCGTGAGCGAATTCGCGGTTGCGACGGCGAATATCGCGTTTAATCACGATGCTCTTTTTTTAATCGCCAAATATGGCCGCCAATGGATGTTACAGCAAGTGCGCATTATTCGCTTCGCGCCGCCTGATAAAAATCGCCATGTGAATCCAGGGGATTATTCACCTTTAATATTAAATAATTAACTTTAAGAAATAAAATCATTTTAATAATTTAACCATTGCTATCTTAAAAATAAAAGTAGCTGAACTTGATGAAAGTGAGTAAACGAGCAGCTAATTACCTAACTCCGGTGCCAATACTGTGCAATTTTCACCCCTTACATTACACAGCTAAGACAATTGGGGTTGCAAAATGCAAAGTTGATCGAAGCTTAAATTCTGACATAAAAAAGCTACATGGTAAGTAATAATATAGTTCGGTTAAGATTTTCACTCCTCATAGCGTCGGATGCATGCACAAAATTAAAAATAATAAAAAATTATTAAGAGTGTTCTCTTTATCACATTATCCATTTTTCAAGCCAGAACAAAATCTATAGTGCAATATGCAGAAAGTGGAGAAAACTAATATTAATAATATTGTACACTTGGTATTGTTATTTACTTATGATTCTCAAATTATGTATAGTATGTGAGCAATATTAATGTATCTTAAGTGCGAATGCACTGTGTACACCACTGGTGCTTAATAAATAAATAAATATTATAAATATGTGATAGTATAATAATTATTTAAACACTACATAAATAACGTTTCAACTTCCTCGTGCTTTTCCGTTTTATTTTGCGTCTCCCTTTACTAGTATAGTGAGTATATAATAAAATAGGAAATAATATTTTGCTATCTTTCAATTTGGTTGACATTTTTTCGAGGTTATCTGTTAGCTTCATCGGGGAGCATAGACCTGATCAATTTCCTCAGTATGTTTATGTGGTGTAGTTCACAATTGACAACCCTCAAGCGTATATCACAAGAGGGTGCGTTCTGCAACCATCCACATCAGTACTTCAGGGTTGGAAGCAAAGGACGAAGGTTTTGTCAGGGTTATACGAAGAGTTTATAATATATATTATATATATTTAAAAAGCTATATATATATATGCAAAAAAAAACTTTTAAATTTAGATTTTAATTCAGTATAAATTACTTCTCTAACTGTATATTCCCAATTCAAAAGAATTATATGCAATTAATAAATTAAAGAACTGAATAGCATTTTTTCCCTAGTAAAAAAGTAAACTCCTTAAAATTGCAACTTAAATTTTTTCATCTATTATAACATTTTAAACCTAATAATAAAAATCATTGCAATGGAGTACCGACCTCAATTTTTTTTATTGCAGAAATGGATAGAGGGTGCAAAAATATGCTACTCTGATTTTTTTCAGATTTTTTTGGGACCGGGAAGTATTGCTAAAAAGTTTTGGCGAGGTCGGGTTCGAATCCACGTCCCTTTTGGGTCCTATCTTTTATTAAGAGAGGCGGCAAGAGGCGGCACTTTTTCTGCACTTTCAATAATTTTTTAAAAATACTTCCCGGTCTCAGAAAAATCTGAAAAAATTCAAAGTAGCATATTTTTGCACCCTCTATCTATTTCTGCAATAAAAAAATTTGAGGTCGGTACTCCAATCATTCTCTATTTTAATATTTTTAATAAATTAAATATAAAGTATAATATTAATATAAAGTTATAATAGCAATAATTTGTTTATTCATATTTGAGATGAAGATAATTTTTTCATCAGAAATATAGGCAACTATAATATACAAAAATTAAATGATTATATGATAAATTTCTCCATTAATATATATTTTTTTAAGTTGGCAGCTGACAATTTTAAAAATATTTATAATCGAGATCTTAATATAAACCACTCAACTTATCACCCTGCATACAAAAACATGCGCGATTTATTACATGCGCAGAATATTTTAAGAAATTAAAATAAATTTAACAATCCATTAACCTTCAAATGTTAGAAGAACAGAATATTAATAAATCGAAGGTTGATGATGATTCAAAAATCATAGATATCGTTTTATTGCTAAAACAATGAGGTTGAAGAATTTAATTAATTAAATATCATGGATCTATTTTTGAATCAATGCAATTAAGATTTTTCTAACATGTCTAACTCGCTAATTAAAATGTTTTAAAAGTTTTGAAAATATATTGATTACGAATACAAAATTTCAGTATACAGACCCCCATCACCCCTCCAAAAATAGGGGTTCTTTCCTTTCAGTTTGTATTTAGATAAAATGAATTAACCCGAATCAAATTCTTTGATTTTAGGAAATGTATCTATGCTTTAGAGTTTAAATCATTTATTTATTATATTTATTCAAAAAATAGACTACAGGTTAGGTAATCCGATTATAAAGAATACAATAGTTCATACAAATAAATTCTTATTTAAAATACTCACGTTAAAAAATTATTATATAACTAAAATCTTAGTAGCATATAATACATTATATTTTTATTTATTATCACATGCATGCAGAATAATGATGACAGGGCTGAATGAATGAGGTAAGAATGAGTCAGCATCCAATAAATAATTATTGTCTTTTATAGCTAATTAATAAAGAATCCTCAGAGGATTTATGCGAGATGACGTCATGGTACCTTCTTCAAGAATGAGAGGTTTCAAGAGATCGTATTCTGGTGGGTGATGTGGCGCGAGACGACCGAGGTTGCTGGTTCGTGCGTTTGCAAGGACAAGGACGGAAGGAAGTCACATGCACGGAAAAGAAGACAATGTTAACATAAAGTACAATGGATACGTGCTTTTGTTTTTATGCTCAATGTGTGTTTCACATTTACCTATATATAGGTACACAGTACACTCTGTACGTTTTACAATATATCGACGGTCAGTTTTTCGTTATTATAAAATCTCATTACAAATAACGATTTTTTTTTTTTTTTTTTTTTTTTTTAGATTAATAGTCATTTTGGCAGTCTTCATTCCTAAAATTTAACCCCTTCTTTTGTTATATACTTAAAATTATGATGTGGGAAAAAAGTACTAGGTAAAAAATGATTTATTTTTAAATTATTTATAAACTTGAAATTTATTAGATCCATTTTATTGAGTACTATAAACTGCAGTATATCAAATAAATTGAAAGATACTTATTGTTTTATGATACAAAAATGAAACGTATGGTAAGTTAAATTAATTAATCTTCATGCTTGAAGAAGATTCTGCATGAGCGGCCTCGCCTTGAGATTGTCGCCCACATTGCTGCTGTTCAGACCACTATATAGCTACTTCTGCTATATGCTGCTACCTCGTGATCACTACATACTACTTGCTGCTGGAGCTGCTTATCCCAAGGCGACTCAAGTCCAAGTGTAAATATCGAGCTAAACCATCACGATGGTAAATAAAAACACGCTATTTATAGCAAATTAAACAATGTTCATTTATATTTATTATCGTATGTTCATAATGTTACTCACTCTCAGCAGGTTTAGCTGAGCACCTACGTAGTTTTTATCAGAAGGTCAACACTTGGAATCCCACTACTATAATATTTAATATACATGATCAAGTATTTGAGAGGTTATTTACGTTGTGTTCTCTTTAAAGGCCACTCTGACTGAGGTTTCCACGCTCCCTCAAAAGCTACCAAAGATGAATGAATGGTTTTAAGGTTTGAAAATTCTTCAAACTTCAAACAATTGCTAAATTGCACATTACATATTATTATAAACTTTTAATTCAGTTTAGTCATATTTGCACTTTTTTTTGTTTTTCTTCTTTTTTTTTTTTTTTAAAAAATATGTTATATCCCATGGAGTTTTTTGTAGCACTATAATCCAGAGCTGGGGGTATTGGCAGGGTCCTGCAAGGCTTGATTTCGAGGTGCAATGTATATTGCAACAGTATATTGAACCGCCCTGTACTATCCCATTATTTTACTTTTAAAAATTTATAAAATTAAATGATAATAAAAAGTGGAAACGAATTAGTGACACTTACAAGGACCGGAAACAATGAATATCAACATCTTTATATTTTTAGTGAATATTTTATTGAATTCGTTATATTTTGTTATTCAAATATAACGTCACTAAAATTAATGACCTCTAGAAGCTTTTTGTTAATATTTTGTATTGTGTCCTTCTCCCCCTTCAAAAAAAAAAAATATATATATATATATATAAAATTTGTAGGAAAAAACATCCGTATTTTTTTATCATGTGTTCATGAGGTAGGTGGAAACATGTGGGGGCAAGGTTTCTTAGGTCAAGAAGTGACATCACCACCAGGTTGAACCAAGGAGATGACTTCGGGAGAAGCTAGCTAGTATTACAATAATCCTTATGTATATTATAATGGATATTAAAACATCATTAATTAATTATATAATAATATACAGTATATTAAGTATTTAATTAGCTACATCCTTATTAAAAATTCAATATAAAAATTTAATTGAAGTAAAAGAAATTTTCATGTGATTTTATTTTATTGATGTACCTGCACTCTAAGTACTTTGAGTTGGAGCTTCATCTGGCTCACTTCTCGCTGTGACCCACTTCCACCCTCGCTGCATTCTCTTCCCTTCATCTGCAGTGTTACTATACACGTTACTTGCAAGACATGCTATATAAATATAAATAATAGTTGTATGTTTATTTAACTAACAGGGAAATGTTATTATAAATTATTTGACTCTCACTATTATCATAATTATTTTTATATTATATTAAATATATAAATCCTTGAAAAAATTACTATCCGAAAAAAAAAAAAACACATTCTATTATAATGATAATATAATCACATCAGTATAAAAAATTACGATTGACACAGTGTTTATACTATCAAGGCATCATCGCACGTAAGTGGGGGAAAAAAAAATGCTGTTTCATGACAAATAAGTAACAAACGTAAGACAGGTAATGTCGCTACTATACTAATATTACCACGGCATCACATATATAAGCCCATTCTTTCATTTTGTTTATTATTTGAGGGTCATTTCTTACAGCAAAAAATTACATAATGGGGCTAAAGGGACTGACACACCATAGCTAGCAGTCATTGTAAGAAATCCATTTCAAAGCCTCCCTCTTTTTCTCATAAGTGATAAAATGTACACCATTTTTTTTTTTATTCAAGACTTTGCTTTAATTACAAAAAAAAAATAATAATAAACTTTTTATAATATTATTAATTAACTAATATACATATTATATAATATAATTATATATTATTAGTTAATGGTCGGTTGTTTTCAAATTGGAGTAAGTCCATTTCGTAGGAGCTGTTGTTATCAGTTTCTTATCTGAAAACTATCCTTGGAGTGAAATGTATTTACAACACTTTGATAACAACCAACACACATACTATGTTATTATGGAAAATACATCATTTTAAATTACTAATTAATTGGTTTGCAGTGTGTCTTAAACTTTATGAAATAAATTATTATAAATAATCTATTTATGAATTAAAGATATTTGGGTCCACTGACGTCATTCTCAATTCAATCGAGGTGATATCTAATTTTGGAAAAGTATAATTATGCCATATGTAAATAAAAACATTGTAAATTGAGTTTAATTGGATTCGACAGTTTTACTTATTACATTTTTTTCACTTTGGATTTCATTGGCATGCATGTTTTAGCTAAGTCATTAACTAAATAGGAAATACAAATTTGCATTCATTCTGACATGAAGGTAAAAAAAAAAGGGAAGATTAAGCTACCTTTTTGCTGAATCATATAACGACGAAAAAAATGTACTCGTGAAAAAGGTATAAATAAATTGTAAACAATGTTAACTAAAATCTCGCATAATTATAATATTATGTATAATTACCATGATAATTTTTAGAATAAGGTATACTTCTTCATGGCAATATATTTTTATTATTTTGAGGAATTGTACTGAATTAACCAATTTTTGCTGTTAAAGTGTTTTGTTTTTCATGCATCAATAAAATTGTAATACGTTGACCTATATCAGATAATCAACAAGTTTATATATTTAGAATTTATAAGATCCATTTATTTAATAGTTTATTATAATTTATTTTATTAATTTAAAGATTTATTTGATAGAGGGGGTATATATTAATATAGGACTGGACACCGATTTTGCCCTATTGCCCTATATATAATATTAAAATATCTATAATTTCTATAATAAGGTTAAAATTAATGTTAAATCTTTTGAGAATGTCCCCTATTCCTTCTACACAAAAAGAGGGGGGAAATGCTGGCTGTGGGGTCTGCAGTGCACGGCGCTTCTTAATTTTCCCCATTTCTGTATGAAGTCTGAATATTAATTGTTTGTGCTTAATGATTTATTTGCGTAATTAATTTCTCTGACTCCTGAGCTGAGCCTCTGCTAATATATAAGCAAGTACAGTAAAAGTGGCACGATCCCAGTTGACCGTGGCGCCGCGTTATGTTGGCAATTAGCGAGTAGCACGGCAACACTTAGCACCCAAGCTGCAGACGACCAGGGTCTTCTCTCTCTCTCTAACGAGTGGCCCCAAATTTCTTCTCCATAACTATTCCATTTTCACGTATCACAGCCTTGGTCACAGTCATCGTGATAAGCAAATTACTGTGGTGTGGACCATATAGAAATAATAAAAAAAAACGCACATTTATATCTGAATTTAATTAAAGCAATATAGTTAGAAAACAAGGTGTCATATTTTAATTTTTTTTTAATTATATTTTTTAAGCATTTTTTTATTCGTAAAATATTGAGATCATAGAAAAAAAATTATCAGAACTTCTTTTAACAAATTAATTCTGTTCTGATTAAACATATTATTATGATTGCAGTAAATGGTCGTATCAAATTTTGCTTTATTTATATAGGCGTGCATAACGTTATACTTTAATTTTATTATTGATATAAGAAGCTACAAGAAAAACAATCAGCCTCTTACCTGACTAATTACAATTAAGTTCCTCCGAGTGTGTCACTGATGTCTACCACCGATGGGGACCAAGACACAATACGTGACAAGACGCACCTGCAAGCTTGTATCCTCTACCTACTCTGACTTCCAAATGATCAAGTATTGACGTCATTTTTTCCGTTCTGCAGGGTAAACAAGTGTCATCATATCTGATCTTATCAAAAAAATTAATTTAAATTTCAACAGACTCTTATACCCCAGGATTAAAGACAAAGTAATTTAATTTATTTTTTTAAATTTCAAGATTTTAATATTTTACAACTGATGGATGTATTTCCTATTGTGCGCTCTATCTCTATACAACATGTACAATACTGTACTTACAATATAATATATAGTATGTTCAATTTATGAGACTTAAACTGCAGTATATAAATATACGAAATAAAAGTTAATCAAACATGTGCGGCCCATATTATTTCTGTAATCGTAATCAATACAATCGTGCAATCCCTCTCAATTCCTCTATTTTTTCCAAATAAAAAAAAGCACATTTTAGTAAAATCCTTGAGGTATTCTTTCTATGCGTCTTAAAATATACAGTGTACTATGTGTAGATGGAGTACGTTATATACAATAATATTATCTTTACAAGATACGACACTAAAAGGTGGTGGAATTCTCATTTGCATGAATACGTGACAACTGCAAAGCTTTCTTTTCATTAACGACCGGTCGCTCAGCAGACTGCGGCTGTAAAATATATGACGTAAATGCACTCCACAGCGATCTGGTCTCGTGAGATATATGCAGGTCGGTCCTGCATGCATGCGCAGCATCGATATGCACGCAAACATATTGGCTAACCCTCTCGCAGTGTGTGTGTATTTAACGTGCAATGATGGCATCGAGATAGAGCAGACGCAATGTGATCGGAACAGCTGATCATAGTCGTATCCATGAAGCATATATGATGCAATAAATGCAGTAGAGTAATCTTTTCTTTGATAAAACGTGAAGAAAATCAAATATCAAATTCCATTGATAATGACGTCTGTTTGACGTCTTATAAAAATTTAAGGGCGTGGAAATTTATATTTTTCTAATTACTCATTATCTTATTATTTATTCAAATTATCATTGTTCCAGTGTTTCTACATTTTTTTTTAATAATAATATTTGTTTATTTTGGATAAATTGAAAACTATACTATTTCGTAACATACATAAGTTCACTTCATTGCTATATAAAATAATTAAGGAATTTAAAAAAAAAAAAAAACATAAATTAAAATCTATACATTATGACGACTCAATGTCTTTCATGATTACTCGTTTTCTGTATTTTTTATATTATAGCGTTGAAATTTGAGCTGGTATATAACGTTGTATTATGATTATAATGTACACAAAATTTAATATATATATATATATATATATATATATAATATATATATATGCTATATTTATGAAATAAATCAATTTCTTTATAAAACAATATTATAAAATTTCTGTTCAAGTTCATTTATGTAAAATATAATGTCATTTTATACATTATATGGGAATATAATATTATAATATATTATACATGTATAATATATTATATAACATGTGCAGTTAAATTTTATATTATTATATTTTAACTTGAAAGGTTTCGTCATTTTTCCACGTGCTAAACAATTTGAGACTCGCATAAAAATATATAGTCTTGTAAAAAAATTAGCAAAGGTTATGTAATGTTTTTACCTTTTTAGCATGCATTTTACATTGTATGTGATTATAATATATATATCCTTGTCGTATAATTATCGTTAAGGCTTCTAAATATAACTTTTTACAACAACAACAACAAAAAAATTATGTTTGTTCATCTCTTCTTGTCTATATAAAAGAGAAGAAGCCAACCTCGATCGTCTGTATATAACTATGGCTTAGTGCGTTTTTGTTACGTCACTGACTGCTTCAATGGTGGCTTGATGAGAATGGGACTGCAACTTGGTGATGCAACTGCAGCAATTAATGCAGCTCGGGCGATGGATCTCTTCGTTACCTCCGCACATGCAAGCACGCATGCATCGTTAATCTTATTTTCAATTATGGATAAATTTAATACCTGCGTGGTAATTCAAAAGCAGTAATATACTCTAGGGATGAGGTCGAATAAGTTTTACCCTACTCCAATAAGGGGTCGCGATTTTAAAACAAGACCACAATTGTTGAATTTTCTTTAGCTCACATTTTTCAAGCTCGATAACTAATTTATTATAATGCGTGGTAGTGCTCTGATTATGACATACAAATTTTATTAATTAAATAAGCATACTCATGCAATTATAGTTCTTCAATTGTAATTTAAAAAGCATAAATACTAGAACTCGAAAATGTTGTGTCTGCATTATTATGACTATTAATTATATGTATAGTACTCATGCTAGCTGTCATAGATAGAAAACAATAGAAAGCAAATGGGAGATCCCATAATCTCAATGCTTTTTTAAATAAGGGAAAAAAATGTTTAGCCTATGTTTAAACCAAGAATTTCAGACCCCTTATTATATTACCTGCATTACCTGCATGGATCCACTCAACGTGTGGCGGTTTTGACACCACGAGATTCAAAGAGACACCCCTGATTGTGCAATTGATTAATGTCCTTTTGATTTAAAAATATGGGTCTGCTAAAAGTACATTAAAACAACACAGCACGTGTTTGAAGCCGTTGATTACATGAGCACACTGTGTCGAACACAGTTGTACTTGTGTTGCACATCATGAGTATGTCAAGGCAGAATAGTGACAACAGCCTCTTTTAATTTGATCGGTTAACAGCTAGGGCAAATAAAATTAGAATGTAAGTTATATATTTTAAGCACACGATGATCATTAAAATTTAAATGTGTATAGATTTTTCAAACTTACACCTTTTTGTTTCTAAATATTATGAAATAAATTAAACATTTGTCACCGTACATAGAGGCACTTTGTCAATCTGCTGTATTTGCGGTGATGCGTTTTTCCTTCCCAAAGAGCACAAAGTAAGAAGACAGCATTCTTGTTTATTCATTTAAGCATACAAACTGCATATTGTGTTACAAAATTTCAATTATATACAACATATGGTCAAGTATTGTATATATATGTATTGGAAAAATACAACATTTTATGATGTCATTGCGGGATTCGTGTATTTTGCTAACATGTGCATCGTTTAGACAACAATTCATGCATTTCGTTTTAAACGATGGGAGTGACCTAATAAAATATTTGATTGCTTCTTTTGTTTTCCATTCATTGACTACGCCCATCGGTCTTCGTAATTATTGTTGTCGTTATATTTAGGACATGATTGGCAAACATGCCCATCCCTAATTGCAATAAAAAGTAAAAAGAAGAGCAGAGTCATTTATATTTTATTTCATATAATTTTAATCACCGATTTACTAAAACATATATACGAATAAAATTTTATAATAGAGGAAAAATCATGTTTGACATTAAAAATGTGTAATAATTTTTTTTTTTTTTTTGAGTGAATTTTTTATGTCAAAAATGTCAAATTTACTGAACAGAATCGATTTTAAAAAGACGCTTTCGTCATTTTCTACTACTTCTTGTTATATAGTATCGGGCGAGCTTCAATATAACCCTCTGATGACGATCGAAGCCCTTTGTTTTATAAAATGCATTTTATAATAATTTTTGATCTGTATAAAGCTTAATTACAAAATTTTATTTACTTGTTGGTTGTTGCTACTTATATATATATTTTTTTTTATAAAAAAATTATAGTTTATGGAATAAACTATAAAGGAGAAAGCTAGCCTCCTGGATGGAACATCCTGTACAAAATTCTATGACATATATCATAATAATCTATTACATACAATATGACTCACTCATTATATGATTTAAAACTTGTTAGCAGATAAAAAGAGAAATATTAACGGAAAGTGTGTCGCGCACGCATCATCAATGACGCTTGCCTCGTGGAAGTAAACGAAAAATTGATGATAAAACATAAGCTTCGGAACTGCAGGGGTTTTGTGCATGCGGTAAGACGAGGAAAGGCAAACTGCGAGCGCTAAATACGTGTTATCAGCATAATATGAAGGACATATTATGACGCTTTGTATAGCTTCCAGTTTCCACCACATCAGACCACATGCAAACCTCACGTAAATACAATGCCGTAATATTCTTATGACAGCAGTAAGATAGTCGAATCAACTATTTTGCTGTTTTGAAATTTTTTGCAATTTGATAAAAGTTTTGTTTGTGTGGATGCGGGGAAAAAAAAAGAAATGAACTGCTTCTTTAACAGTTTTTCTTTGCTGTACTTTTACCGGCAGCAGACATTATGCAAGCCAGCTTATAAATATGTATAATGTTAAGTTATCATGCATCTTATGTGTTCATAACAGAATTGTGAAAAGCATTACAAATTACAAATATTATTATCAGATATTACCATGGGTAAAATATATAATATTGTATTATAGTGTTATAGGCAATGGATTATACTGAATCTATAAAGCTATAATATTACGCTAAAATCATTGAAAACTTTGTCAATAAATGTTTATTAATATTGATGAAAAATATCACTATGCATGATGTATTGTATAATTAATGACAAAAAAAAATATGTCACAATAAATTTCAAACAAGAAATTAAAAAACCTTAGTCACATGCAGAGTTATAATATATACAACATGACCATTTGTGAGACAATGTCACCATTTGTGACAATGAGCTGGTTTTGAATAAAAGCTAAACAAATCTTAAAAAGTCTATTTCAAAGGCTAATTATTTTTTATGCAGATTTCTTATGAAAGCCATTATAATGTTATGATAATTATGTAGATGTTGATATTTAAAGACACTACGATTGTAAATAAAAAAAAATGTACTCTACTTAAAAAATTTAAAAATTGAAAAAAAATATAGTATTAATATGTTTTAAATTAGCAATATTTGAATAAAAATAACCAAATCCCTCGAAATATATAAAATTCCCTCATATGCCGCTATAAAGTATAAATTTAATCATTTTGTACTTTTATTTAGATAATCTTATAGCTTTTTTTTCTCCAATACAAAAAAATTTAGTGTGCATCTTCATTTATTTATAAAAATTGTGGATCATCAAAATAAATATATTGTGTGAGAAGAGACCAAAATTGAGTTCAGAGATTAAATTTCATATTTTATGGTACGAAGATAAAAAAAAAAAAAAAAAAAAAAAAAAAAAAAAAAAAAGTGGTGTAGAATGTCATTGAAGGCGGATTTAGCGTATGTAGAGTAGGCCTAGGCAGATATAACGGTGTACTCGCCCCCCTAATTCTACATGTGGGCGGTGAGAGAGGGAGGTGGGTGGATCCTGGACCAGCGTGCTCCACATCTCCGAGGATCGAGCTAGCTAGGGCGGGTCTGCAATTCTCGGCCACTAGCACCAAGGTCACGGTTCATGTGCTACCATTTACAATCGATAGATTTGTTTTACTGCAGCTACGATACTTAGATCCTATAATTGTGAATTAGTTACAGTACCAAGCAACTTAAAATTAGTATTTTTGGCTGTATTTATGTATTATATTATATAAATTAATTATTATTGTTAATTTTCATTTTACACCTTTTGTTCAATATTTCACATAATAATTAACGTAACATCACAATCATTTCTATACAATATAAGAAATGGAAAAAAATACAACCTTTTGTTTATCTATATGTTGATAAAAATAAGAACATATTAGAGGAAAAAAAAATATTAGAGTTCCATTTTTCCCCCCTTAGAGAGCATGTTTTTAAAAACGTTTATTTTTGTAGATAATGCACGATTATGAAAAGTTAAAAAGTACGTTCTTTCTTCATTATGATAAACTTACTAGCTTTCAAATTCAAAATGAAAAGACAAGTGTATTAATTTTAAAACATATTGTTATTCAACCATGCAATCTCAGAGTGTACGTATTGTATATTAACAGTGCATGCAGAAAAATACCATAATACACAGGGAGTTATTATGTAAAAATAATATAAATATATGAGTTACATCGATTAACTATAATAGCTACGCGTATCATATAATATATAGCGGAAAAATATGTTTGAATTTGAAATATCGAATTATAGGAATGAAATTTTTAATAAATTCTGAAGTTATGATATTTTTATCGTCCCTCTGCACTGCACTATTAGCTACGTAATTAAAATTTATAATATTATATTGTAAATATATAATTTAATACAGAATATTATAAGTGAGCCCGCCAATCAAACGGAGATAAAAAACCTAAAAACATTACAGGCAATTAAGACTAGTTTCTTTATATCTCTTCTCATTTCACTGATAAAAATTACCTTTAATGAAAATTGTCTTCATCCTCGTTTTATTGACGGCCTCTCAATATTATATAATATATATAATGGATATATAAAATTTCATTAATTAAGGACTGAATTAATTCATTAATCACATTCTATATAGTATAATTTCAATATAAAATATATATTATAGTACTGCAATACACATCAGATCAGATTGTAATACTAAATAAATGGAGTACGAGTGTTCGGATTGACTAATGAGGACAAGTCTGCAGCTATATTCAGAACAGCTAGCCTCCCCACATACTCCTTCTCGAAGCTCGTCGTACCTCTCTTCACTATGTAAAGTTCGTCGGCGACAACGGTGGCCTAGCTCTCAGCGAAAGGGAACGCAGTAAGAGGAAAGGAAAATTAGAGTAAAAAGATGGAGATTATGAGGTCAGAGGAAGCAACGATGAAGACTAAGTACGCCATGCAATGACGTGTTTCTGATGAGGCTTCATATTATATATATGTTAGAGAAAGTAAATATAAAAAAATATATATTAATATAAAACCAAATATAAGAACTTTGCTTATATAGATATAATAACAAAATTTTATAATAATGGCAAGTTTATAAAATCCCACAGGAATGTATATATGATCATTTAAGTCACGTGACATAGCGGTGCTCAACGGAGAACCGTTGTTTGTGTGTAGGTATCGTCAGTTGAGCGAGCTGTCGGTCGGCATGCAGGCAAGAGGGCACCAGAGGCAGCAAACGACTGGAGAACGACGTGCAAGAAGGCGAATAACCTCTCTGTACTCAAGACATATGCACCCGCTAGGACTAATAACATCCGTCTGTTTTTTCAAGGGCAGTAATCAGGACTTACGGTTCTTACGTTAAACGCAAACCAGATTTAAAATTTCAATATTTTAGCGTTATTCCTCTTATAGTAAAAATTACTCAAATAAAATTATAAATAATAAATAATTTTATTATATTAAATATGCTTCAGTCAGCAAAGGATCGACATAAGGTAGAAGTGTAATAATTGTTAGATAATAGAATATAATATTAACAATTTTTATTGGTATTTTATTAACTATTTTAAGTTAGTCGAAACTTGGCATGAACTTTTGATAAAATAATATTTGTTTATAACCTAGCTAAGTTACCTGATTTGGTATTTATTTTAATAGTCCTTTATTCCCTTTAGCCTCCCTGTTTTAAATTGAAAATTTTGCTGCATAAATGAATGAATGAAAAAAATAGGTTAGAACGTTAGAACAGGTGTTGTATATTCCACGTGAAGATTTCTGTACTGTGGAGCAAAACTAGATGAGTTAGATTATATAATGTTAAAAAAAAAATGCAAATATTATACATTTTACCCAAATCCAAATTTGGCCGGTTGGCCCATAAGGGGGGGGGAGAAGCGCATGCAGCACTAGATCTTTTTGGAACCAGCGAAATGCTCCAAGCATGCACGAAATCAATTCACATTTCGGTTTTGGGCCAAACACCACGGTGTTCCAAACTAGTTATGGTCAAATCGAAATGCGCCACAGCCGAAATAACCAAGTAACAGTCTTCATAGGCTCTGCTGCATTTTCTATTGACCAGAACTAATTTGGAGCATCGTGGTTTGGCCCAAAGCCGAAATTTGATTTGATTTCTAACTTTGGAGCATTCCACGATGCTCCAATCTACTTCTGCGCATTTTTTTCGGTCTGGGCCGAATTCGTTTTTGAATGCCAACATAATATATAATAATAATTCTTATACTGTATATATTTATATTTTGTATTTTAATATTTTGTTATTTTTATATTTTACATTATATACCTATATAAAATATGGTTGAAATGATAATCGAAGGCTCGCACCTATATTAATGCACCTGTCTTGTGAGTTGTTTCAGCTATAATATACACTATATCAGGGGCTATATATATAATATACCAATGACGATCAGCATTAAAAATAAAGAAGTACAAGTCTGTGCAAGAAAATAATTCACAATTTGACTTTTATAAAGCTGTGTTAATTATGGTAGTAAACTTACATAAATAATTCATTAATCGTTATCTTTTCTACGTTTTTAATTAGTATATCGATATAATTACTGTATTTGTCTATTTGTTTTAGCGGAGGAAGTGATGGTCTAGTTTTTATTAAAGATCTTCTTTAATTTAATTAAGTCCAAACTACAGTAATTTTCTTTATTATTTTTTTTTTCCTCTCTGGAGGTAGCCAAAAATGCATATATATAAAATGACTTTCATGCATGTTTGTATATTTCAGTCTTTAAAGTTGTTATATATATTAAGTTATTTTATGCTTGGAGACTGGAAGGCCGGAAAACTTGTCACTTCTTGAGGGACTACAACATTAAATTGAATGTTCTCTGCTCGTAAGCTCCTTCGGCTTTGAGTTCTAGCTCAAAAAGCTCGTATCAGTCAGCCTCCCCGGAAGAGAATTTCATTGCGACCGGCCTTGGGACACCGTCTGCCTGGCCGCCGGTTCGCGGGCTCGGAGGAGGTGTTGGCCTCCGTCGTGCAAACACTCGCCTAGCTGCCTGCCATATATTCGCAATGTGTGGAGACCGAGAACCTAGCTCAAGATATTCGCAACGTACAATTACAAAATATTTTATAACTTGTGTAAATAGGTGTCAGAATAAACATTGTTATAAATTTAATTTTTCTTGTTTATATAATCCGGTCCTTGGAGGAAGGCGCGGATACAGAAAAAAAAAAATCAGGTGGGGGGGGGGGGGGGGCTGCATCCATAAGGCCAATAAAAAATTGGAGTGGGAGAAATGCCTATATTGTCAATGTTAAATATAACATTCTTGCGGCATTAATTTCATGATGCATTTTTATGCATCCAAATATTAACCAATAATTAAAAAATAAAGGAGGCACTCCAGGTCATTGCTCAGAAAAGCAAAAATAAAATAATATGCAATAACCATATTTAAGATTTTTCTTCGCCTAGGGCTGCAGCAAATAATTGTATTATATTGATATGATAATTATTATATTAGGATCGAATTAATGAATTAAATATTTCACAGTTACTTACTGTTTATAAATCGAACAAGAATATATCATAATATATATATAATAATCGATATATATTATACACACACACACACACACACACATATATATATATATATATATATATATATATATATATATATATATATATATATATTGTGAGTTCGCGTCGAGCAGAAATATATAATTATAAAGATCTATATTATGTACACGTTCCACTAAAAGTATAATTTATAAATTAATTTATATTTATATTGCTTGCATGAATTGCTCCTATCTGAATGGTTTTGATCACCAAGGTCTGAATTACTCTCATACTGACAGTAAATTTCACGTGGTCTTTTTTTCTGCGAGCAATATAGTAACATCGTCGTAAAAATTCATAAAATTTATATTATTCCAAAATAATTTACATTATTAATTACTTCAAATACGTGCAATTGTATATATTATATACCGATGTTCAATATTATATAGTCACCACAACCATACTATAATAATATATATATATGTAATTATGTATACAGTGTATAATAGTAATTATTATATAATATTATAGTAAAAGATATTACAATAATTGTACGTCGTTTTTATTATGCAATAAAAATTTTGTCAAAGAAAAACACACGTAATTATCATTTGATAATCCTCTTTTTACAGCAGAGGTTAGATAAGTCCATAAGTCGCTTCGCTGATAAAAGGTCTCAAGGACATACACTATGACAACAAAGAGTTAGAGGCATGAAAATGCGTTGTCTTAAAGTTGTGCTTCGTTCTGTATGTTTTGACGATAGTGACAGCGATGTTACACACGCGTTGTGTATATATTAGCGACGAGACGACGACGCAAGGTTTGCGCAACTACCGGCCTATAGCTATTGCTGCCGGTTAGTCGTATTGCTTACTTTGCTTGGACTTCATGGTCTACCGTACTTGGTATCACCAACGTTGTGAGCTGTAGCCATAAATCGCGACCACACGGCGAGACAAACTCACCGAACAAGTACCTTTCTAGTCATTCTAGACCGTATATAATAACACGAGCCAGCCAGAAGCGTCAATTAATAAAAAATCTTCATGTAAACAGTATTATTTTCTCTGTCGTACAAATATATAGATGCAGAGAAAATGGAATTTAATTAAAAATACTCTGACGCATATAATTATTATATATTGACATTTATAAAATTATATTAATACATCTAAATTAAATCCATATATTTTTTTAAGTTTTAATTATGTTCATCATATATATAATATATATTGCTTCAACTGAACCCTAGTACAGGGTACTGGCCACAATTAAGTGACTGAATTTAACTTCCCGGCTCTTCGTAGACCTTTTACTTTTGTGGGTCCCTAGCTTCCAATAATTATAAAACCATTGACTTAATTTAATTTATTTCAAGGCACATATGTTATATCTCTTTGAAATATAAGCCGTACATACAATACTTCAAACAAATTTGATGAGTGTTCGACCTTCCAATAATATATAAATCTAAGTGTTAACAATATCTTAATAATTAAATCCTTAATTACCATAAATATCTAAAAATATTTGATACGTGATAAAATTATTGAATTATAATACTTTTTGAAGTTTTAAGCTAAATTTGTTGCTTTCGTTCTATTAATTATTTGATTAGCCAATTAACAAAAGATTTTTTTTTCTTCTTTCCTTTTTTTTATGGTACTGTTTATATATATAGTTGCATCACGTACATTTTAGAATGTCTATGGATTTTTATTTTATTTTTTAAACAATGTTGACTTTATTGTATTTACTGGGTTTTGCTGCTTTGATGACATTAATTAATTATACTACATGGCCTCTCTGTAATTGAGAAGTAGAACTTAATTGGACTAGCTGGCTAATCTTTAATTACATATGTATAATATGTACTATATTAAATATGCATCTATATTATTCTATAATATATAATATATTATAATATATGTGATTGATGTGTTATATTAACTTGAAATAATTTACAATGTCTTTGGGAATTCGGACGCGGAAACAGATATTTGATTGCATGGAGACGAGTTCTTGAGGCAGACGTACTTTACGTGCATGTGACCACAATGTTCCGTTATTTGCGGCATCAGCACATCATCATCATCGCGGTAGAACGTGGGAACCACGGTGCGGAACCATTCAGCTTTCAGCCGCACATCCTCAAGTCGCTTCAACAATGCATTGAGTCCCACGTCAGTGAGCTTCTCTGTTCCTCGCGTAATTATTTTCCCATATTATATATAAAATATAATATATATATATATAAAATATACATATACATGTACAGTAGGAGCTTGAGGCGTGACTGATAATAATGATAATATGGGTAATAGAAATAAAAGGAATCTACTACATCGATCAAGGGAGGAAAAGAATAGTGGACCCAGAGTATACCTCTATATTATCTATAATATATACCACGATAGCATATAGGTACATTACCACTGGCCACGCCACGGCCTGCATGTTACGCATTCCAGCATTCACGTACTGATCGAGGGAACCGTGGAAAACCTTGGGTATAATGCAGAACGGACACCGGACATCTCTACTTTTTATCAATGGACCAAAGTGATGTCCAAAGCCTGGAGAACCACACACAAGTGTATCACTGCTTTAACAATTATGTATAAGTGGAAATTAAGTGAATGAACGTAATTTTTATTTTTGAAACTGTCATTCTTCCAACTACCAGCCACATATTCGACCGTATGTGCCGGCCTTGATTTTGGTGATCTAAAGATGAGGATCGACTAATCAATGCACTCTGCGCCACACTCAACCTTAAGGATTATTATACTGAAGGAAATTTAATTAACCCTGATCATTTTAAGTTTAAAATTTAAGAAACAAAATTACATATGTAATTTAATATATATATATATAATATAGCATATAGCATATTATAATTCATGCAGTATACATGAAAGAAAATGTAATATAATATACATGTGCGTGAAGAAATAATATATATTACACTGCATACTAGCTGTGTAAATAAATTTAAGTAAATATTGTAACAAATAATATATAGCTTAATTGATACATCGTCTATTTGTTGTTGTTGTTTTTTTATTTTTTTTTTATGTTTTATTTTAAGTCTAATATCATGTACATATATTACATACAAATACAGTGTAAGCGAGTGTAAACCCCAAGAGTTTGAAAAACTCGTTTTGCCTATTATAATGATGATATACTGGACCGGGCACCCAAACTTGATTTTATGATTCACATCGACTACTATGGGTTATTTTGGCCTATAATGCACCACAGTAATATATACATGCAGAATAGGGAGTCTATATCGATCATGTTAAATTGGTATACCAGTATAATTAATCCGAGCTATAATTAATGCATGGTGGTGGTATTTTTATCAATTTGGTGAAGAGGAAAGGTGCAGCAAGTTATTGGTGTAGGAAAAAAAAAAAAATAATAATAAAAAATTCGAAATGTTAATTTATTATTAATATTGTTATTTTTATTTTTACCCCTTTTCACCTTTTTGCGCACAAAATTAATTTATGAAATTGTGCTTTATATGTAATATTATAGCAAGCAGTTCCCCAACAATGAGTTCAGGAAAAATACCGAAAAAAATCTAAATTGAGTATTATAGGACCTATATTATAACTGGCGCCAAACAAATTTGTTGTTAATTAAGCTAGTACAGCTATATAGAGTTGGTCAGAAAAAAAAAAAAAAAAAAAAAAAATTAAAATTGGTGAGTTGAAAATTTAAGCTCTAATGTCTCCCGCGAATAACAAGAAAAATAGTGAAAAAATTTAACCCCTATTTTGCCCTATATCATGGGGCTGAATCATATTTTTTAATATAAAATTCGAAATTTTCAAATCAGAAAGGATAAAAGGATATATCTATATACCTCCATATACGCGGGCGGTTCATCCTCAATTTTCATCATATAGGACGACATAGAAAAAATATATGGCTAAAAAATCTAAAAATATATATATATATATATATATATATATATATATATATATATATATATATATATATATTAAATAATTATATATAAATTATTATCTGAGTATAAATAACACATATATTATATTATTTATTATATTAATTAATTTAATATATATCATACATATTTTAATTTATATATTATATATCTTTTATCCACATCAGGTTTATTAATTATATTAATTAATAAATTAAATATTTGTAAATTAAAAGTCACAAATATATATCACGCATATATTATATATAATATAAAAATATTACAATTCAATATATTATATATTACATCAAAATTGAATGATAAAATATAATTTGAGGAAAATTGAGGAGCTTATAATATATAATTTTCAACGAATAGAATATTTTAAATATATATATATACATTATTATAATATATATTTTATAGATAAATATTAAATAAATAAATATTATATTATAGCGACCGGTATAGGATGATAGGATCGTAAATCTTTCAGATTGTCACGTTCTGGTGGAAAGTTCGGAAAGTAGCACTATAGCTGTGAACCTAAACCAATGTTTAATATAATATATGTTTTTGTGATGTATAATATTTTTCCAGCGACCAACGCGGGGGTCCCTTATTTTTTTTTTTTTTTTTAATATTAGTTTTTCAAGCTGACGCGCTACTGATGCTGTATGAAAGTTAAACAAATTCCCATAACAAGCTAGAGAGGGCACTACCGTACAAATCAATTTCTCAACAAATCTCAACAAATCCCCAGCTGGCAAATGTTATTCCACTTTTCATCGTCTGTTTGTTTACGTTTTAAGTGTTTTTGAACAATTTACAGCTTCTATAAATAATATTTGGTGCTTGATGGTTAAAATAGCTAACATTTTATCAACATCAAGGACGAATAATACTTGAAACTTTGTTTTTGTGCATATATTTAGTGTAAATCCTGGATTGTGGCACACAGGTCAGAGTTTGCATATCAGACTGATCACACTGTGAGTGTGAGGCTCGCATTACAAGAGTTTTGCTTCTTTAAGGATATGATCATTTCAACGTCTGTTACTGAAGCAAAAACGAAAAACATTATGACGTGCAACAATTTTTTACCATCATTGTTGTTTAAATGAGTGTTTAAGATGTGGACAGCCTTTTTAATGCGATTTATTCGAAAGAAATTAGTATTAGGTGTAATTTTTGGACTGTCACTGACATACTGTGTTCTGAGTTTCCTGTATGAAGTAAGTATAAGATATTAACGATCATATATTATAATTATGCATACAGTACAGTATGTATGCATGCATACACTGTCATCACAGATCTGTGAGACGAGTGTGTGAGAGTGAGACGATTTAATTTACGTACAGTCTTTCAAACGTTAGAATACCCCTGTCAATCATCTTCGGCGTAGTGATTTGTATTCTTCCGACCCATGTTGCCAACAAAATACAAAAAAATAGTTCTTTCACTAGAAAAATAAAGTAGCTGAAAAAAAATCAAAGACACTCGATACCTGTTGCATAATAATTGCTAAATTATTGAAACTTCTTTGCAATATTATCTGTCTCGACTTATGTGAAAATCTTCGTAAAATATGAACATATATTTCTGTCCACTAGCTCTATTGAAAATTTTTTAGTGTTGGCTGCCATTTTTTACAGCTGTTGCAGTTGATTGACAGGTCATCCATGAACTATTTTCCATGGGTATTCTAACGTTTGAAAGACTGTATGATTCAATTAAGGAACAACTTATTTATCATATGAAAATTATACAGTGTGAACCATATCAACCATATAATGCACACTGTATTATGTTTATGCATAAATTTAAAGTACAGTATATGATAAAGTAACATATTATGCATACCTGTTTGAAATAAACAGACGAGTAAGATTGGATGAGATCGGAGAGTAAAAAAACGGATGGGATTTAAACGACGATTTATGTCCACATTTTGCTTGACTCTTCCCCTCAGCCAAGAGAGTTTACTTCTGACAAGTGAGCTCATAGTCTTTTTGCAGCTTCACTTTATTTGCTAAATATGCATACATAGTCAGTTTCAGCATCTTGGTACGCTCTGTTAGTATCAAGGTGCTTTCACATATTCGAAAATCGCTACGGAAACACTCCGTAGCAAATGTGTTGATTTTGCTGCGGCGCACCGTAGCTGCACCGTAGCACCTCGCGATCGATCTACGGAACTCCGTAGCAAAATCAATATGAGTTTGATTTTGCTACGGCATTCACATGATTTTCCACCGCAGCTGCCACAGATGAACGAGAATATGTGAAAGGCCTACGGCATAGCTACGGAACTCCATAGCGATTTTCGAATATGTGAAAGCACCTTCATACATACTGTAGTCATTATTGCCGCAGCACCATGTTATAGCTATTTTGTCAAGTATACATAGGGTATCATAAGTATTACTTAACTTAATCTATTTTTCAGGGTGGCGAACTGTCGAATGATGTTGATAATATTGCAATGAGACCTCGTGACCAGCCGTTTATTTGGCATTCTGGAAAAGATGACTCAAACTCAAGTAATATTAAAGTTACAACATGCAGAAATTCTGTACAGGGAAAAGTTCTTATTGTTGATGATAGAGGTGAGATTTTGTGTAAAGTACTGATGTATGTTTAAGTTGCATGTTCAAAAATGTTTTATATTTTTTCCAATTCTTCATAAGCAATGCATTTTAACGCTTAATACATGTATATTGAATTTTTTCAGGTTATATCTGTTTGCGGGGCAATGTGCTCACGTCAGGGTGTTGCGACACAAAGTTAGAAACCACAAAGCGATATTCCTGTGAGACATGCAAGGAAAACGGGTGCTGCAGTATTTATGAACATTGTATATCATGCTGCCTTCATCCTGACAAGGTATAATAATACCGAGTACTACATATTATTGCTACAGGGCATAAAAGATGTCCTCTAGTTCACACTTTTTCAATGTTCATAGATCATTTAAATTCTAGTGGTGTGTCATCATGGAGTGCGGTGCAGATTGCATATTTTTAGACTAGAAAGCTGTTACCAAAATACTCATACTCAATCTTATGTTGGCCATGGTACACCCCCTGCACAGAAGCAAATGCTTGATTTGTTCTAGATTACCCATACGTAGCAGTTAATGAAACTCAGGCGCGGATTCAGAACCAAAATTATTTTGAGGGGGAGAAGAAGGGGGGGCTCTCCAATGTTAAAAAAATTGAAAAATTGGAGCATTAGAATAGTTATTTCTCCAATGGTTTATTTTCCATAAAATTGGAGCATAAATATATTTATAAACATTACAAATAAAGTACTAAGAATGATTTACAATTAGAAGCGAGATAAAAATAGGGGAGAAGGGGATCTATTACATCAGCATACTGTTTTCAATTTTGATAATCAATTTTGATTTCTTAATACCGTAGGCGGTGCTTCAAAATTATTGTACCAATAGTTCTAATTTTCTTCCTGATGACATTGAAAATCAATCATGTACAGTACAACATGTACATATATCCAAAAACTAAAATTATGTGTGTTGGATATGCAGGATATATCTAATAAATATACAGTAAATAAACAAATAAATTAACAGAATTTATAATTTTGAATATGAAATAACCATAATATTAATATACAGTATATATTTTTTCTTCCAGAAAAATTTACTACAAACAGTGTTGGGAAAAGCATCAGAGACAATGAATGTGCTATTTGCATCAGTGACAGATCATTTTGAGCTGTGCTTGGCAAAATGTCGTACTAGCTCTCAAAGTGTGCAACACGAAAACTCGTACCGGGACCCCCGAGCGAAACACTGCTACGGTGATGCTCCCCCTGCAGCAGAGGCAGGCAACAGCTAGCTTCTCCTGCACTTGTGGTACTTGTTTCACTTGATGTAAATGTGATGAAACTTCCTTGATATCCCAGTGACCTGTTGTTAATCTTCTTACCTAAGATATTTAAACATTTTAATTTAATTATTATAGAACAACTAACCCAATATATACTGTATTAGATGTATAGTATAACTCATATTGCAAATATTGATGTACTGTGGTAGTTCTGATTCACAGCAATTCGCCCAAACATTGTAAGCAACTAACAACAAATGACACAGAGCTTATAAAGTGACTAATAGCTTTTGACGCAAGGTGTCCAAAAGCTGTCAATCAGTTTGGCAGCTTTGCGTTATTTGCTGTCATTTTGAGCTTTCAAGACAACTGCTGTTACAATTATGTCAGAATTACCACGGCACCATACATATATTGATGATGTTCTGTCAAAAAGAACTAACTCATTTTATCGAGTTCCTCAAAACTGACTAACTCGTTTTATCACGCAAGCCAAGATATTTGCTTTTGCACCATGGTTTTCCAGTTATATTTTTTTTTATACCAGAAAAAGCATTGTGCAAAATCAACTAGCTTGGCTCGTAATAAAACAAGTTAGTCGGTTTTGAGAAACTCAATAAAATGAGTTCTAAGTTGGTTATGACGGAACACCTAACCAATATACAATATATTATACATAAATAATATATATCGTCGTTGTAGCGCTCTTTTGACCAATCTAGCTTTATAAGTTTTGACTTTTTGACCAATCTAAAATTATAAGTTTTGACCTTCTGACCAATCTCTTTTTGTAAGTTATGACCTTTTGTCCAATCAATTATTTTCTTAATTTCTTGTATGAGTGGTGCCATCTTGTGGCAAATTTTACGCTCTTTCGAATGGCTCAATAAAAAAAAAGTTGTAACTTTTGAGATTTTGGACATTTGTCCCTGCCAAAATTTTTAAAGATTGGTCAAAAGGTCAAAACTTATAATTTTAGATTGGTCAAAAAGTCATAACTTATAAAGCTAGATTGGTCAAAAGAGCGCTACAACGATGATATGCTGTATGCATGTATTTTGGCTATTTTCTGCTTAATTTTCTTCATTAAAAGAGGGGATCGAATGGCTTCAACAGGGTGTATACCAATATTCTGAAATGAAATTCCATGAGTTTTCCAGGTTTTTCCAGGGAATTTTAAAAAATTCCAGGGAATTTTTTAGCGTTCAGGAGGGGGTGGGGGAGGTTTATTATATAAAAATTAACTTGAACTATGTAATTTTTTAAGGTATCGTTTAAGGATTAAATTCCTTAAATCTAATCTAATCTAAAAAAGGAACAAAAAATCTTGACATTTTATATTTTGTTTTTCTTAACACCTATATATCCATAATTTATCAATGGGGAATTCTCCTACATTTATTTTAATTTTTTTTCAGATGCTCTATGCCTTAATACTAAATGTCCTAAAACAAAAAAGTTTCAATTTTCAAAATTGGAGGCATGGGAATTTTTTAAAAATCTTCCTCCTTTTGAATTTAGCGCCAAAACGTGACGTAGAAACTGCCTAGCAGGCGAAATTTTCCGGCAATAAATTTATATTTTCGATTATCACTCTTCAAGTAAACTCTGATATTGGAGAAAAAACTATTGATACTAGGGTAGAAAAACCTGCTGATTTCGATCGTGTTACTAAAATTTATAGCCAATGACTCCTTGACGCTCAAACTATGATATCAGGCAGTTGTTGTGTGTTAACTAGGGAGTTTCTACGTCACAATTTTCAGGTTTGCGCGCGAGTTGCATACTTTGCCCCTATTTTAATAATCCCTTCAGAGTCCCCAAATTTGAGTTAAAAAAGTTGAAACTTAAGTCAAACTTATTGTTAATATGTACCCTATCATAATATATTATAGTAATTAAATTAAAATTTGAGTTGTAAGAGAATTCCCCATTGAAAGATACAGATAATGAGAAAAAAAAAATGCTACTTAAAAAGTACATACAAGAAAAAATAACCAACACAGTACACGCGCGTGCATAACAAAAAAATTGCGAGCGTATAGCGAGCAACTTTTTTGACAGTTAGAAAATTTTAATGCTCAAATTTTTGATAAAATTATAATTATTAAAATATATATTTTTATAAATTATACTGTATGTATGATTACATAATATATAATAAACTTATACATTAATCTAATGATAATAATAATAGGGAACGTTAAAAATCACAAAAAATAATAATAAAATAAAAAATAAATAAAATAAAAAAAATGAAATTGATTTGTCTGTGATGACACTACAATACAAATACATTATATTTATCATACATAGTGCAAACATGAATGTAATGCAGATCAACTCTTCATTTTTCATTTTACAAAAGAAGTAAATTTGCAAAATACTTTTTGTGGTTATACTACACAGCATTTAATT
This sequence comes from Siphlonurus alternatus, assembly GCA_949825025.1. NCBI lineage: Eukaryota > Metazoa > Arthropoda > Insecta > Ephemeroptera > Siphlonuridae > Siphlonurus > Siphlonurus alternatus. The sequence goes on from OX463779.1 coordinate 7,548,976, forward strand.
AGAATATTTAGATAGAGGGAACTAGATTGAAAATTTTCCTAAATTTTTGAAAAATGTTTTAGTGTCCTAATTTATGGTTCCTAAATTTCTGAATTTTCAGGGAAATGTTTAAAAAAAATAAAATAAAAATTCTAGCAATATTGCATTAACTATTTTATTTTTTAACATCAATATAATTTTATTCGGGTCTGTTTAAAAACTTTAAAAGTACTTTTTTTTTTAGTGCTCACTGTCATTTTAATGAAAAAAAATAATAATTTTAAAAGTCCCACTTAAAATTTTAGTCCGGTGTGAATTGAATGTGGTCAAAATTGCTGGAATTTTTATTTAAATTATTATTTTAAACATTTTCCTGAAAATTCAGAAATTTAGGAACAGAACGGTCTTCTACGTTTAAGACCGTTCTGTTTAGGAACCATAAATTAGGACACAAAACATTTTTCATAAATTTAGAAAAATTTCAATCTAGTCCCCTCTATCTAAATGTTCTAATGCTTGAAATGCTGAATATTGTGTTTACTGAATATTTCAAAAAAAAAAAAAAAAATACAAAAAATACAAAAATACTGCAAAAATTGTGTAGTATATATGATCTATAAAATAAAGTGAGCTCACGCTGCGCGTACCGCAGCAACATAGCGTTGCTTCTTAGTTTTTAACCATGACGTTTATACATTATCATAATTTTTACTTTATTTTTTGTGCTTGAATATGATAAATTATAATAATTTATAATGACCTCTTGTATATATTTATGCTTTCTCATCAAACGATCAACTTCTTTTCGTAATATTCGCGTAAATTGCCGATCTTTTAATTACATGCACTATACGTACTGCATGCATGGTCACTTGCATCATTAAAAATAATATAATTATATTTTTCTAGTTTATAATTCAAGTTGTTTTAATTGAAGGGGTATTGTTGGTTACAAATTAATATTTGAAACATTCATATACTTTTCAGTAAATATTTAATTAACTATTCGTCCGAAATATTGACGTCACTATAATACGCGCGCGATCTCTCGTAAATCGCGATCTTTTTACGTCACGCTTTTGCACACGAATTTTTCCCATTTTCATTTCCAATACTTGAATTTTTTTTAATTGATTTGAATAAATATTAGAACTTGTCAAAAACTTAAAAAAACAAAACAGTATCAAGATTTTATAATTAAGAAAAACGATTACTGAAAAATGTGATAATTCCAGTTTTTTTGACATTTTTTTCGAAATTCCATGATTTTTCCCGGTTTTTCCAGAGGGTTTGAAATTCCATGATATTTCCCGGTATTCCAGGTTTTTCCAGATGGTATACACCCTGCTTCAACTTTTATAGATTTATATTATTGCACACACACAAAAAAAAAAAATCTAGCTCTAGTTTCTAAGAGTCTAACATCAAGTCCCGATGGTCGATGTTAAAAAAAATTGCCACAGTAATAACCCTGGTAGCACACTCATGGAACTCGTAGTGGACTTTATGTGGATTAATGTGGAAAAAATGTGGACATGGATTTTTCCACAAATGTTCCATGCTTATCCACTAGTTTAAAAATTACGGTAATTGATTTAAAATTAATTCCGTGTATTAAGGAAAGCCCTACACATTTGTTTATCATAAATAAAATTACATTGAAAACATTTAAAAAAATTATTGCAGAAAATCTATGTTTTTCGTGGGAAACCAGTGGAAAGACCACACTGGGCCACCAGCTCCACCAATTTTCCATACATTAAAATTTAAGATATTTGATTAAATAGAGTTCCTTGCTCTTTTATGTGTAAGACCGTGATATTTTTTCATATTTTCTTACTATGAATAAGTTATTAATTCGAATGTTTTGATTTGCATGGAAATGGCCCACGTGAACTCCACGATGCACGGAAAAAAATGTCATCAAATCCTCGCGCATGCGCATCGGATTTCAGTGCTGTGACGTTACGAAAAAAGTCCGTGTGCGGAGTAATTTGTTTTGAATTTGTTCGATGGCGTCTACCGGTGTTTACAATCCTGTGTACACTTTATTAAGTGAAAAATCAAGCGTATTTGGATCAGATAAGTTATATTTTAGTACTGAATATGTTTAAGAAGTGTATAATAAAGCTATATAGTTCCAGTTGCTTTGTGATAAATTCTTATTTTAGGTGGCGGTAAACCACCATGCAACCACAGGCATGTTTTGATGCTATGCATACTCTCCAGAAGGATGAATTCAAGTTCAACGATTGGTAATGGACTTTGTGAAGGGTTTCCGTGTCCAAAATTATGGTAATGTACGCGTTAATTATTTTGTCTGTTCAGTTTTGTTCCAGAAAATTAGGTAAGTTTGTTTTTGTTTAGGGATATGTGCATAAGATTCATGAATGTTTTAGCCAAAATCCCTATGCATATGCATACTAATAAGCTGTGTGTACTGCATATATACTGTACTCATTTTGCATGAAGTTTAGTTAATAAAATTGCAACAGGATTTGTGGCATATGAACTCAAGTATTTTATATAATATGCATATTCATACTGCAGTGTACATATCATACACAAATGTCAAATCTTTAATAAATGATTTAATTATAAATATAGTAATGCTACAGTATGAATATGCATACAGTACTGTATGCATATGCATAATTATGATACTGCACTGATTGCATGCTTTATGATCAACGGACAGGAAATTTGACAAACTTTAATTCTGCCCAGCAGTACACGTACCGGTTACCAGGTGGAGTATTAAGTGTGTATTGTTTAATTTCAGGTTTAAATCACAGGTTAAATGGGTCATCCACCACCTTAAGAGACCCACCCCCTTGAAGTTCAAAGTCTCAAAAAAATTCTAGAATCAATGTATAAGATGCAAATGAACACTTTGAGAGATGAATTTTTATTAATTTTAATAATTATTTATAATTGATTTATTTGGTTGATTTTTCACTAAAGAGTTGGTATTACGAACACATGTCCTGCACACTAGCGCCAGCTGGCGGAGGCAGCCAGAACACATGTTCCCCCACCCTAGCGCCAATTTGGCCAGTTGGCGGGAGCAGCCAGAGCAGCCCCGGAAATTGAAGAAGTGAAGACACAATTTTTTTTTTTATTTCAACCAAATTTAACAATACATAAATAATTAGAAAAAAGATAAAAACTCCCTTCCAAAGCATTCACATGCATCTTATATTGAAACTAGAATTTTTTTTGAAACTTTGAACTCCAATTTTTTATGGTTTCTATCCCATGCATTTATATAATTTCCCGTCCATAAATTATATCGGGTGCTGCAACAGCTTGTTGGTCAGCTCCAAGTTCTGCTGAGTCCATGAACGTGCTCGCCGCGCCGCTTGGAGCCTTCTCGCTCATACTTCGCTCGAACGGCCCAAGCGGGCGGCTGCGCGCGCTCCAAAAAGGATATTTATGTGGAAATAGCGGCCAGGCGCCTGTCCCGAGGCACGGCCACGCTCTGAGGCGGCACGCGTCTTTTTAAAGTCGAATGTTATATAATTTTTATGCATGATCGCCGCCGCATTGTAGTCACGGCTCCTCTGCAGTTGTCCAAAACACGTACATGACTCTGACGTCAGCGTTTCATCGGTTAGGGGAGCGTGGGCCATGTGTCGGCCCACCATGCAGACTTTGTGGCATCATACTGCAGTGGTCTAGCTAGCTAGCTGCATGGTTGCATGCTGTAACCAAAGACTTCCGGAAGTCTTTGGCTGTAACACTGCTCTACATGCATCCCCACTCAGCTCTGCTCCCCCATGTGACTGCAACTGCATTATTAAGGAACTCCGTAGTTCGCGTTTTCCCATATACTAGCTTACGCTGGAAGAAACAACAGACTGTTCATTCTACCCCTGCAACGTATCAATTATCACACTTTATAACGCCTTCTCTACCATACCAAGCACCCCCCGGTGTACACGTTGACCCGCCACTATAAGTTGCTCGCGAACAGAAAGAAGTCTTCTAGGTAAAAAAAAAAACTTGATAAAGTGTACAGTCGTCGCCTCGGAAAATTTCCCTTTGCAGCCTTGTTAATCACCGTGCCCCATAAGAATAACACAGGGCAAGGTGAATGACTTCTATTGTAATTTTTCTTTCAAAATAATACGTAAAAGTGATAGCGATTAAATATAATTAATAAATTAATATATATTTTTTTAATACTATTGAAAAAAAAATCACTTATCACTTAAATCTATTTTCTCGGCGTATATATTTTTACATGTCAGAGCACGTGCTGTAATGTTGTAAAATATAATAGTAATCGCGTCGTAATCCGGTCGTATTATTATAGTCAAAACGTAAAAATAATGCAACATAATAATGTTGTGGAAATAGCGGCCAGGCGCCTGTCCCGAGGCACGGCCATGCTCTAAGGCGACAAAAGTCTTATTACAGTCGATTGTTATAAAATTTTTATGCATGATCACCAAGCATCTCTGAAAAATGCAAAATAAAAAAAAAAAAAAAAAAAAAAATAGAAGCGCGGGAAGTAAATAGATTGCGATTTACGCTCTTTAATATGTGAATTTGATATAATTAATATAAGAAAGAATTATTGCTAATAATCAAATAATTTTACTCATATAATCGGAAGAAACCGGGAAAGCGAAACGTGGAAGGGGCGGGAAGGGGGGACCCCGAAATTGAAGAAGTGAAAACACATATTTTTTTTATATATGAACCAATTTTAACAATACATAAATAATTAGAAAAATATAAAAAATTCCCTTCCAAAGCATTCACATATGCATCTTTCATTGCATAAAACTAGAATTTTTTTGAGACTTTGAACTCCAATTTTTTATATGGTTTCTATCCCATAGTCTCCCATAATTATATCGGCTGCTGCAACAGCTTGTTGGACAGTTTGTTGGTCAGCTCCAAATTCTGCGTCCATGTGGACGTGCTCGCGCCGCGGCCGCTTGGAGCCTGGTCGCTCATACGTACTGCGCTCGCACGGCCCAAGCGGGCGGCTACGCGCGTCCCAAGAAGGATATAATTATATAGCGGCCAGGCGCCTGTCCCGAGGCACGGGCACGCTCTGAGGCGACAAGCGTCTTTTTAAAGTCGAATGTTATCTAATTTTTATGCATGATCACCATACATCTCTGAAAAGTGCAAAATAAAAAAAGAAACAATAATAGAGGAGCGTGAAGTAAAAAAATTGCGATTCACGCTCTATAATGTGAATTTGATATAATTAATATAAAAAATAATTATTGCTAATAATCAAATAATTTTATTCATTATAAATTATAAAAATATTATAATAATATAATATAGTAACATTATTATAAATCACAAACCCGAATACAAAGAGAAATATTAGCACCACGAAATTAGGCAACTTTTTCAGATTCGAAGTAAGGCGAGTTTCCTAAACAAAAATTAATTAATTATTTACTTTATTTAATTATCAAATTGAATTCCTGTAAGTAATATAAAAATGACCTTCTACAAAATTTTAAAAACCGACGTGAACGCAAAAATCTTAAATATTTTCTCAAAGTTACAGCAAAATGTAATGGCAAAAGCATGCTTATAGAGATACGACATTTTTTTTGTGGATGATGGCTACTGCACGTAAACAAGCGCGGTTGTCAAGTGCACACTAGCTGTCACTGACAACAACACGACAACAGTGAATGAGGCAGAGAGGAACCAAAAATTGACAACATTGCCGTTTTCCCCTATCTTTGCAAACCATGTGTTAAAACACATGGCCCACCATGCAGACATTGTGGCGTCACTAGCTGCAAGCCATGCTGTGAGCTTGTGAACCACGGTGGCAGGGAGCCCTGTAAAGTCTCCTTTGAAGCTATCATGGCCATGAAGAAGCTGTGATGTTGCATGCTGTAACGTGTGACTCCCCCCCCCCTTCCCCCAAAGATGCGAATTAAAATTTCCTGACACTCAAATAATATGTATTATAAAATTTATAAATCACTGGCTGCTCTATAAGAAGGCATTGTATAAAGTGTAAATAATACGGTCCGGCATCTCTGAAATGCAAAATAAAAAATAAATTTAAAAAAAAAAAATAGAAGAGCGTAAAGTAAAAAAAATTGCTATTTATTTACGCTCGTCAATGTGAATTTGATATAATTAATATATAAAAAATTATTATTGCTAATATATTATATAAAAATAATCAAATAATTTTACTCATTATAAAATTCATGAAGAGAAATATTAACGCCACAAGGATAGGCAACTTGTTCAGCTTCAAAGTATGGCGAGTTGCCTAAACAACAAATTCTTGAACTATTATAAGAAAATTCCAAAAATAAAATGCATCGCGATTGTTTAAGCAGTTCATAATAACGGTGAAATATATTGTTATATTATGTTGTATATTAATTATTATAAACATTTCATGCTTGTATGTTATATATTGTGTATAACCTTGGTTGATTTGTAAATTAAGTGACCAATAAAAAAAAATATATAATTATTTATTTATACACTCGCGTTCAAAAATATATTTCATTTTTTAATTAATTTTTATAACTTATGCATATTACTAAATACTACATATAAATTATAAAATTTGATATTATTTGCATTGCATTGAATAAAATTAAATATATTAAAATAATGCATCGCATGATCATTTCCATCCTAAGATTCTTTCTTTTTGTTGTGGAGATTTAAATGCATGAACAAATTATTCCACATGTAAGAGAGTACTAACGCTGCATAATGTCTCAAAATCCAGTGAGTAACATCAAAAGGAACTTTTGAAAACAAGATATTTTCGCTTGCAATAAAATTAAATATTTTTTTAAAAAAAAAGTGACGTGACGTAAAAAAAAAGCATGCAGAAATATATATAAAAACTTAATTATTCATAATATTCAAAAAAAAATCGGATCGTCTGCAAAAGGCAACCTAGCTGGTATAGTATGAGTTAAAGCATTGCACGATACATATTAAAAAAAAAAAATACATGAAAAACTGATGCAGTTCGTCTTTCCCCGGTCTCCCCCATGAAAAAAAAAAATACTCCTTTTGGTCTCCCCACACATGCCACCACCGTCGTCGGAATTGCAGCTGCAGAGGAGGTGTGGCACCTCCTGCTGGAATTCGTCACTTCGCACCATGAGGGCTGCCTCACACAGGATCGCATGATTTCGCAGCGTATATATATGATAAGAAAATTAAGAACCTATGCGATCACACGTATACGCGCACACTAATTTCATATCGCATCGCATGCACTCGTAGGTTCTTCATTTAAAACCGTTTCTAAATTTATACTATTATATGTATATTATATGTATATATACGATGCGATGCAAAGGCGGCGAGGTTTATATATTTATGCAAAAATTGCAATGACTTCTATTATATAATTTTTTTCAAAACGTAACGTATACGCGCGTGGAAAGAAAAAGTGACAGTGATAATATATAAATATTTTATTATAAATATTATTGAAAAATATCACTTACAGTATCACTTAAATCGAGCTTCTCGAAGTATATTTTCACATGTATATAAAAGCGCACGCTGTAATGTTGCCATAATCGTGTCTTAATTCGGTCGTATAGTGAAAAAGTAAAAATAATGCGGCATGCATGCAAGTGTACTTGCATGGCGAAAAATGTGACAGCAATATAATATAATAATACATCCTTTTTTTAATATCGAAAAAAAATCATCACTTAATTAAATCGAGCTTTTTCGAAGATTAAATGCATGAAAGTATATACTACATGAAAAGAGGGAGCGCTGTGTAAAAATGCTATAGTAAAAATTATAAAATAGTGATCGCGTCGTAGGAAAAGGTAAAAATAATGCGGCATGCATGCAAGTGAATTTTAATTTATGCTTGCATACCTGTATTTTGATTGTTTTATAAATTTAATATAATATGTAATATACATGATAATAATAATATATAAACTTTATTTTCCTAAAAGCTAAAGTCGCATGAATATTACTTGTATGTATGGAACCAGTCTTAAAATCCATTACAATTGTAACATTCAGGAACAATGGAAAAAAAAAAAAAAAAAAATAGACATATTATATAAAAAATGTAACCAATAAATTACTTTCGTATGTATAATAATATATTCATTATATATTATATTATATTATATACAATAATTATACGATATGGAATACTTAATATTTTAAAGTGTCGTACATTATGATAATAATGGTATCGATGGCATGCAATCCAATAATTCAGACGTAATTAAGGCGATTATATGATCGTCATGATTCAGTGCAAAAATTATAATTTTTTTCTATCGCTCACTAAACGAAAATCGCACGTGAAAGAAATTAACAAAAACACACACGTACGAGACACAGCGACGAATAAAATTTTTATTTTTTAATATTGAAAATAAAATATCACTTACTTTCATTAAATGATTGGAGATAGCGAAATACCATCGCAGCATTCGCAGGACGTGTACCTTCCTCCGGCCGCAGGGGTCCCAGCGCGGGTGGCACCCGTTATTTACGTTAACAGTAACTACATAATGCATCTTACTCGTGAGCTGCAGTGCAAGAGAGTGAACCGCATCCTCGACCTACCTCAATCTCAAAAAATAAACCAGTGCTACCAACATAGCAAAAATTGAACTAAACTTGGAACAAACACTCGTGCAAGCCTAGCGGAACAAATTTTTAAATACCAACATGAAAAAATATCTCTAACAATATTGAATACAATACAAACATGTCTCATGCCGTTAAACTTCACGTATTGCATATTAATACATGGAAAATAAACAGCGCAATATATTTTTTTAGTGAGCAATAACGAAGCTTATATTATATACCTTATCGTGGTTGTCGAAATTACATTTTCATAGCATTCGAAGGAAAGAAAATATAGTGCAATTCACACAATACGGTTTGCAACACTGTTTTTCATCTGTAGAGCTAGTGGCGAATAGAAATGTCGGACTGACAGAGCGTCGAAAAACCTTGTTTTGTTTCATTAATTTAACACTGTAATAATACACTCACATGATTTGTACCGTAATATATGAGTCCCTCTATATTTCAAAATGCAAAATCGACGAGAAATATAAATGCCAAAGCAGTTTTGGTAAGCCATCGAAGTTGCTTTAGGGGGTCTCTTAATAAGTGGTAAAACGGTTAAATGTTGCCACAGCTTCATTTACACTAAGGAGCAGTGACTTTGGTTGCTTACAATCATTTCATAAGTCAACCTTAAGTCATTTTTTCTAATGACTTAATTCATATTAATGCATGCTTTACAAGTACACATTTTTCTGTTTGCAGGTTAAACTTCTGCAAGTATCAGCTGATAATAATGATGCCATTGGTAGGATGCTGGGAAGCAGATGACTTGTGATGACGTCACGGGCCTCACGGCTGATTAAGAGAGCCTCGGAGAGATTTCATCGAGGTGATAATCAGCAAGTTGTGAACCGTCACCAAGCCTAGCTGACTGCTGCCGTATACAGTACAGTATGTATATATACTGTAATCTTCTCTCATGTAGCAGTATTGGTATGATTTTCAGTTTATTTTTTTATGAATTTGCCATACCGGCCATATGTTATTGAGTTATTGAAGGTCCGTTTTAAGTGCAGAATGTCTATGCATGAAAATTTGTATATGTAACAGTTTACAAATGGTGTCAAATAGACCTTAATATAATAAATTAAAAATCGAGAATGGCATTACCTATTGAAATTAAAACTTAAAACCTAGAAAATTTCCGTATTATACACTTACGGATACGTTTACGGTTCAATGCATGTACTCCGGACTCTCCGGAAAGTTCTGAAAATTGTTTCTATTCTATACACCCTATAGAATAAATAAATATAGGTAAATAAGTATAAATGACGTTTGCCAGCTTTACAATGAAGCAGCGGGATGTGCGGTGTGGGGGATCTCGACTCTTTGTAAAAATATTGAACTATATATATAATAATTAAATATGATGATGAGGCGGCATACATGACCAAAATGTGTCAATTGCCCCAACATACCAACCAACCAACCAAATATGTGATGCTATAGTTCTGTTCGTAAACCCTGTCCATTTTGTATCTTTCTGCACTTCACCGACCTTATGGCACCTGGACATAAGGTCAATCGAGTGCAGAAATGTACACTGAGCAGGGCTTACGAATAGACTTTTTATATACTTTCAAATAAAAAAGTTGTAAAGGTAGAGTAAACGCCGGTCAGCTGTTCGGCGTAGGTCCCTTTGATTAGCATGTAAACCTTGGCAAATTCACAAAAATTCTGAAATTTATTTGAAAGCCAGATATTAGTGCCTAAAAATTTTAGAAAAAATTTCAAAACAATTTAACGATCCGATTTTTCTTAATTAATTTTTTAGTTTGTCTCTCCACGGGAAAGCCCTATGGTTAATATCACGTCAGATCAATAAGAAAATGGACGAGGTAAATAGATTTTGATGAATTTCACATATGTTACACATCTGACCTAGGGTGATGAGGTTTGGATGTTAATTTTTCAAATTTCGAAAAAACCCAATTTTCAGAATTTTTCAAAAATTTAATAACGATTGAGGGCAATCTCGAGAATTAAAAAAAAATGTATCTCAAATTCTGCTCAACATAGAATTACAATTTAAATTTCTATAAGTTTGTAGTAGAATTGCTAAACATTTTTGCATGGATGATGTTGACATTGAAATTTTTTTTAGGTCAAAGGTCAGAGGTCAAACTACAAAAAGCGTATTTATTCACACAAGATATCTAGCTAAAAAATTTCGAGATATGGGTTTTGAAGAGGGTTTATCCTTCTATAAAATACAGTTTTCAAATGTTTAGGATAATTCAAAATTTTGAAGTTAAGATTTTTTTTATTAATTTTTACAAGGTTTTTTGAAAATCTTGAATTTTGAATTTCCAGTTTTTTAGAAATTTGAAAAATTAATGCCCAAACCTCATTGATCTTGGTCATATTGTTAACCCATGTGACATTTTTGGAAAAAATATTACAAAATTTTTCAAAAAACCAAGAAAAACTTAATAAAAAAAATCGTAACTTAAAATTTTTGAATTATCCCAAACATTTGAAAACTGTATGTTATAGAAGGATAGACCTTCTTCAAAACCTATATCTTGAAATTTTTTAGCTAGATATCTTGTGTGAATAAATACGCTTTTTGTAGTTTGACCTCTGACCTTTGACCTAAAAAAAATTTCAATGTCAACATCATCAATGCAAAAAGCTTTAGCAATTCTACTACAAACTTATAGAAATTTAAATTGTAACTCAATGTTGAGCAGAATTTGAGATACAATTTTTTTTATTTCTCGACATTGCCCTCGTTATTAAATTTTTGAAAAATTCTGAAAATTGGGTTTTTTCGAAATTTGAAAAAATAACATCCAAACCTCATCACCCTAGGTCAGATGTGTAACATATGAGAAATTCATCAAAATCTATTTTGACCTCGTCCATTTTCTTATTGATCCGACGTGATATTAACCCTATGCTGAAAATAAAAAAATTAATAAAAAAAATCGGCTCGTTTAATTATTTTGAAACTTTTTCTATGGCTTTTAGGCACTAATATCTGGCTCTCAAAAAAATTTCAGATTTTTGTGAATTTGCCAAGGTTTACATGTTAATCAAGGGACCTACATCAAACAGCTGACCGGCGTTATCTCTACCTTAAATGTTTCTCAGTATACGTTCGACAGCGTCTGGGACAGCTGTTTAATGTGCCCGCGGTCCATGATTTCTATGACTGACGAGATGAGCTACAAGATGAGGGATTTGATTAATCGGCACTACGAAGGCCACGACGGTACTGAAATCTCTCCTCAAATCAGCCACCACTCCTGTCTGACTGCATCAGTGCATCCAGTTACTGTAAGGTCTAATGAAACTTCCTGTTTCATGTAATTTGATGTAAAAGTGAAATAAAATTACAGTTTAAGCGTATGTATTTTCACTATTAATAAAATTGTTTTTTCCTAACAAATTATTAAGTGCATAGAAGGGTATATTTATAAGCAGTTAAGGTAATGGAAATATAGTGGGAACATCCATGGTGGAAGACCCACCATATTTCCATGGTGGAGAAGTAGTGCGATGATTGTCATACTCCATGTGATATCCACGTGATTGGTCCACCATATATCCACGTGGATATCAAGTGAGCTTATGGTGGATTGTGCTACCAGGGAAGTTTGAAATTAATTAAAAATCAATAAAAATGTTGAAGCTGTTTCCCTCTGTTAATAATATATAAGCTCAGTCTACAGTTTTATGGTATAATGAAATATTATGGCTGCTATAATATATGTAATGCCTGAATGTAGTTTCTTGTTGTTGTTCGTTCCTTCGTTCCACTCTCCTTTCATGTTCAACAAGCTTTATTTACCAATAAATATGTATATTTGAACTGTGCTCTATCGAGTTTTCTTATTAACTTTTTGGATTACTGATGCATGCACTGTAAAATGTTGTCTTTTTTTTTATTTTAAATGTATTATAATATAATTTTAAAAGAAAGCCACAGCCCCTATGGCTGAAGATTTGTTACTTAAAATAATATTAAAATAAGCGCAGGTCTTTAAAAATCTTATAAAACAATCTCTATAAGCTAAAAAAAAAATGCCAGCTTCATGGTTCTTTACGGTTGTAATGTGATAGTCGAAATTAGTTTAACTTTACAATTTCCAGCATGTGAATTCTAGTGAATTCTAAACAAGATAGACATGGCTTTCATCTTGAGTTACCCTGCATAAGATAAGTAAACAAAAATCAATGTATCAATTAATTCTATTTGAAATAAATTATATTCTATAAATATAATCAGATGGTGTTAGGTATCTCAGCCAAAACCTTTTATTTGGGGGTGGGGGTGGGGGAATGTTGAAAGGGGGGGGGGGAACTAGTGACAATGGTTTTTCCTTTTAATTTCTTTCATTTTATAAATAGTGTCAACCTTATTTGTGCACCTCAAAAAGAGTTACCACCCTTCTCCTTCAGAGTTCCAGCAGTTAACATTCAAAACGCGTGCCAAGCAAAATTGCGTGCATTGAAACAAAATCTCTGGGTGCGCTTGGAGTCATTGACACAATTTTACTCTGCACTCTATTCAAACGTTAACTGCTGGAACTCGTAGGAGGAGGGTGGAGACTTTTTTGGGGTGAATTAATTAGTTTGACATGATTTATATTATTTATAACACAATAATAATAAAAAACTGAAGTCATTCCCATCCTTACAGCTTCTTTTAAGATTATTGACCTCATAAAGTACCAATAGATGGCATTGAAAACAGCCTCTATAGAATCAGTATGACTCAACTACACGTGTACTTTAGCCAGTAGCAAAGCTCAGATATCAAAACAATGACACTTTTAGAATCACCCAGGTAAAATCCACCAGATGTCCATACCTGTCTTTATGACGTCAATTCCAATAGGACAGAGAGCTGACAGAATCTTCACTCTATTTTAAAGTTTCAGATTTAAAGGACTTATCTTAAACTGCTGTCTTAAACTTAACGTGAAACTTAATAAATGGTGAAGTTATCACAAACAAGAATAAAGACCCACAATAAATAAGATGCTGCTAAGTAGCCCCCATTACCACAACACCAGCTAATCTCTGCTAGATAGCTGAACTGTTTTTATTACTGCATCAATGAAAATAATTTGTTTAATTTTTTTCATGACAAGATACTTAAAAGTGTTAAAAGATATGATGGTATAAGTTGGAATAAATACAATACATGTGCATCAAGAACAGTTTGAATGATGTACTCTGAGAATACATAAATATATTACATAATATATTAAGTCAACATTAAAAACTGCCCATGGGGCAAATGAAAAAGATTGCTGAGCAGTCCATTCACAGGATTGTGTCCATTAACCCAAAATGGTATTATTATTATGGTATACGTACACAAAGTATCACACCTCTGGGGAAAAAACAAGACATTGTAGAGTGTACTGAACACTTTTTATTTCATGATTATATACACAGAGCATTGGCTGTCCGAGGCATCTCAACCAATTAAGCAAGGCTCCAATTATTATCTAAGTGTGTCCTGAATTTAACATTACATGATCACACTACTGTTGCAGCTAGCAGCAAAAAAGAACAAAGTAAATAATAATACAGTATTAATAAACACTCAGTTGAAAGTTGAGTGTGTTCAAGTATTTTTTATTTTAATCTAATCAATATAGAATTAAACAACCCAAAGAAAGTAGAACAATAATAAAGTTTATGTGTCAACAAAAAGAAAAAAAATATTTGCAATTTTTACAACCCAGAAAAAAGGGTGGGAGAAACAATTTGACACAAAATAAGAAAGAAAAACCACAAAGTTCTGTAATAATAAAGGGGGGGGGGCAAAGCAATTCAACGCTAAATACAATATAATATTCTTAGAGGAAAAATATAAACTTGAAGCAGGTCATTTGGAGTTACAAGCCATGCCGGTGGAAAACAAAACCTTCTGTTTAGGCTTCTTTTTCTTGCGACCATTTGCTGATGTTGTCTCTAGAATAAAGGAGAAAAAAAAAAGTTTTGTTACTTGCTGTTGTATTGTTAGAAGTATTAACACATTGTGACATGCCCGCTGCTTACCTTGAGCAGCTTGGTCACCTTCCTTAGGGGCAGATGAGGCAGCTGCTTGCTCCAAAGCCTCGGCAAAGGCATCCCCAAAGCTCTTGCTGAAAGACGGTGCAGGTATGTAGCCCTCTGGATCTGGCTCCCCGTCAGAATGTGAAGCCTGTGGTGCTGGTTGCCTGCGTAATGATGGCTGCTTCTCCCGATGTCCCTGGCCCGTACGCAGCATCTGTGGAACAGTACATCTTAATAATACTTAAATATTAGGCATTACACACAGAAGAACTTTTCAAGTAAAATTTCAAGAGAAAGAAAGCTGAAGGTTTCTTCCAGCAAATCAGGCAGACTTTAAGTTTGTGTTGTCTGGAGGTATACAATTTACCACCGAGATTTTGACCAGCTGTAGTTTCAAAACACAAAGAGATACTGATTTGCATTCTCAAGTAGTTAAGGAGAAATTTGACTGCAGCCATTTAGTTTGAATTCACCATACCTCCATAGACTGCAATGTAATGCCCACCAACAAAGCAGAGGCAAAGATGCTGTGTTGAGGTTTTTCATCAAATTTCCAAAATTCATTCTTTTGTGGTTTATTTAACAAACCTGAGCAAAAGAAGGTCCTGTTGCCGAGTCCAAGTGCAAGTCTGCGAGTACCTCAGTGGGGGAAGACAGACTTGGTATATCAGGATACTGTTGACTTGCCACGGGTGGAGAGTTATCTATACCACATTCTGGAAATTGCAAGTGGGATTCAATTTTGATCTGAGGAGTTGGATATCGACCCCAACGTTTGTCTTCCTCTTCTGTGATTCTCTTCTCTCGGCGCCTCTCATCTCTAGCTCTACGTTGTCTCTTCTTGCGTCTCTGCTCCAGCTGATCTGTACAACGGAAGACAAACACTATGAAGTTAAAGCCTCAATATTACAAGCTAACAGGATATTAACAATATAGTAATATATATATATAATTTTTTTTTTTACATATGTTTTGACATATGTAATACTTTTTCAGACGTCAACAAAAAATATAACACCCAATATTCACCCAATTGCTTAGACGAGGTCTAACTTTGATTCAGGCTTAACTTTGTTGATTTTAATTGTTGCAATAGTCAAAATCAACAAACTTAAGCCTGGTTTAAGGTTAGACCTCATCTATGCAAGTGGGTAATTTTTTTTTTTAAGAGTAGCTACCTTGAAAATGGTGTAGGGTATCTCGTGAGACAATTGGAGGCCTCAGCTCTAGCTCCGCCACTTCAAACTGGCAGGTGACTGGTAAGTGCTGCAGGTAACGTAAACGTTGGCGAAGTTCAGTTGTCATTGAGCCAGCTTCCTTCTCTACAATGCGTCCTTGTAATAAGAGCGGGGAAGCCTCCAGGCTGCCGTACATTGCCTCCAGCATGCGAGCATTCAAGGAGTGAAGATACATGTGCTGCCCATCAGCAGCTGTAGAGAAAAAGAGTGAGGACTCAATTTGCTGGTATGATTTCCCTCTTCCCCAGAAAGACTGTACATAGTGTTTAAACTTTAGTAATTTAATGTTTCTATTAAATACAGTAAAACAAGCCTTAGATTACGCCTGAGATCACAGACTAGACGTCGCCAAGGCGTAGTAATCTTCATTTTTTAAAAATGTCCTACAACAAGGTTATTTTAAACTATGGAATTTTTTAAAAATATTACATGCTTCTATAATATGTATAACTATTAGAAAAAAGTATAAAAAAGTAAGTTTAATTTGATTTCAAAATCGCGTCGCCACCACTTCGACCACTTTGCACCTCTTCCAGACGAAAGCCTGGGGCCGCGCCGGCCGTCTGGGCCGCTGTTGTGACAACACGTCGACATCAAAAATGCTAAAAACTTGAAAAAAAGTGGTGAAATTAAATAAAATAAGCACCCTTACGCATTTAAAGTAACATTCTGGATTTATTATAGCTTCTGGAGGCGTATATAGACGTATATTCCGATCTGTCTTTTATTTTAAAACGAACGCCTTTTTTCAGCTCAGCTGATCGGTTTAGTTCGATTCGGTTCGATTTAATTAATCGATTTCGAGCTCCTGTGCTCCTGTGACGTCACAATAACAAAAATCATGGCAGCGTGCCTTTTCTGTTTTGGATTTAAAGTTCGCTAAATTAATGAACATTAAACCATGATGTCAGTACTAATAACAGGTTAAAAGTCTATTAGATACTTGGGATGGCCGCTAGGCAAGCGGATTGCCGCGCCCACGGCCGTGGCGTTCTCATAAACCGTCAAACTAAACTAGGGATGTGATGTTTTTTTCTAATCGAGCGCCTATCGTTAAAAAATGAAGGTCGTAACGCAAAACGGTACTATTTTCTATTCAAAATGTCTTCCATGCGTAAACTAAGGTTTGTGATACTGTATATAGAACTTCACGTCAATACAAGACACTAAGCAATATTTTTCTTTGACTTGAAGGATTCAGCCCATTTATTGCATTTCAGGATTAAGGCAGCCAGAGTGTAAGATTCGAAAAAAGTTTAAAAACTAAGCGAAAACTAGAACAAGAAAAATATCTGTTGTATTCCAGAGACAGTACTGGTACTAATTTGCTGCACATTCCATTGTGTTTAAAGCAGTAGCTAAAGAAATTTAATAAAGCTAATTTAAATCATAACGATAATGGTAAAGCCAAGAAACATGTTTACCTTGATAGAAATAGAAGTACTTTGAAGCTGAAGCTTCTGAAGAGATTTGCTGCAGCATGGCTGGAGTCTCTAAGTCCTCTGCAGTAATCACTTTAGTGTCCTCTTTAGTGTCACTCGCCATAATGTGGCTGTCCACACTCTCCTGCCCCTCACTGCTTACGCTCTCATAACGAGCACTGCATAAAAAACAAATTGTCAAGGACCAGAAAAACTAGCTGAAAAATACAACTTACCGTTCTTGAGCATTGCTTTCTACAATCTCATCTGTGATGACTTCGTTGTCAAATGCAGATGCATAGGTGATGCTAGGCTGATTCTGAATGTGTGTAATCGTTTGAGATGCAGTCTCTGGCAACTCCTCCGTGGTCTCAGTATTGGCCTTTGGATAATACAACATTTTAGTTTGCTAGAAAGCATGAAGCAATTTCATGATTTACTAACCATGCCACATAATGGAACTTGACGTTGGCTCAGCAGCTCAAGGGCCTGCTCTGTGAAGCAAATCTCAGGAGTACCTTCTTCCTCTTTTAGACGTTGTTTCAACTCAATACTTTCTTGTTGAAGGATATTTAACACCTGAAATGGAATATTGACTAAGTATGCACAATTATTAATTACAGTATATACTAACAATATATTAAAATGTTAACATTTTTTTGTTTTTGTTTTTTGTTTTGTTCATTTCCTCTATTTCTAATATTTTTATTCAACTCCCTTTAAAAAATATCTAATGTCAACTTAAGGATGAAAAAATATTGAATTACAATTTCAAAGGTATCACTAAAATATGTAGCATGTTTTTAGTAGGATTACGATTTTTCAAGTCTCTAATATGAAATTTCAATTTTGAATAGAAAATCGAAAGTGCCACAGAAATATTATAACTCTCTTTAAAAGTGTAAAATTGCCTCACACACTATGCAGAGCGATTGTATTGTTAACATGTTCGTTATATGATACCGGTATTGCCTATCTTACGCAGCCAAACACTGCTCGACATTGCTCTGTGTAACACAACCTTAAATGTAGTTTTATACCAAAGTGTTCTGTTATTACAGAAATATGGAGTTAGCTTTGAAGCAGAATTTTCCAATGATAAATTAATGTCCTAATCGCTACACAAAGCTTGGCAAGTACCGGTACTCAAAACTTTGACAAGTTTAAAGCTAGGTTACTCACCTGGAAGGGTGTGGCAACAAGAAGCTTGCAGTACAGAGTGTTGATGGCGTTCTCTGCTACAGAGACTGGGCCTGAAGGTATTGTTTTGGATCCATGCTCCACGGGCACTGCCACCAGAGTACCACGCTCACGTCGCATCAGCTGCATGCTCACCACCTCGCCCACTGAGAGTTCCACGTGGCATAGCGCAACAACACTACAAAATTAAAAAGTTTGGTTACTTATAGCTTCAAGTTATTAACTTCTGTTACAATGGGTTATAAAAGATGATAAGGATTTTGATTCAGATTTTTTTCGTTTTTCTTTCTTGAAAAGGAGACAAGTTTCAGAATTTTAGAGTGTTATTATTAGAAAAACTGCTGTAAAGAAATAAAAATAAACTAACAAGCCTTGCCACGATTAGATGTCCGAAGCAGCACTTCTTTTGTGATTGAAAAAGACCACATCATTAATTGTTGGTTGAGTCTCAATAATGTATTTTTTAATATTTGTGTCGTGTGTGTCAACAAGATTCACTTGCTATGGCCATTTATTGTGGTAAAGCTTGTTGGTTTATTCCTATCTTGTAAGTAAATATTATTTTCAAGTGGGATTTGATCAATTGTTTAAATTTGTTTTCACTAATTCATTAGCATAACAAGCCAACTTTTATATCAGTAATAAAAATTAATTAACGAATAGTCACCTTTTGAGGTCATCTCGGTTCACCGATTCATAGCAGATGGGGCACTTGCGCCAGGACTTGTCTGCAAGGGCAAGGTAGTGAAGCATGCAGGGCCAGCAGAAGACATGACCACATCGAGTCATTCGTGCAGCAGTTGGCGGACTCAGGCAAATAGGGCATGACAGCAGCTCTGAGCTTTGCACTCGCTGTGGAGCAAGGAAAAGCATAAATCAAAATGAAGCTGTGATATTGTTAACAGAAGGTTAGGAGCGATTGATAAGTGGGTAACTTGAAATTTTTCACCTTTATCGCACAGGTAAATAAAGAATTAGAGAGAAGCTGTGATGCCGGTAGTGCTTTTTTCAAGTTCCTTATTTGCCTATGTGATAAAGATAATTTTTGTTGTTGTTGTCCCGTAAATTACAATATTTTTCAGAGTGAGGCTCCTAATACCCAATCTGCACCTCAGATGCCCATTATCGTTTCTAAGTGGAGCATAATTATATATATTTAACATTCCATGGTACAGATCTCACCCTACTAGAGTACAGACAGCCAAAAGCTGCCTTCCTCCTACCAACTCCATTATCTAGTACTCCAGTAACACACCCATCCCAAGTCATGAAAAGTCCTCTGTGTTCAGATTTACACTGGAGATGTGAAAGTGTAGTTGCCTATTTGCAGCTCGCTACTGTGGAGGGTACTTACAATCTGCTCAATAAGTGCCCAATCAACCAGCATATCTGGATCATGGAGATAGCGAGAGTAGTCTCCTTCAGCTTTTACCACGAATTGGCAGCTGAAATAAAATAATTTACACAGTAAGAAACATGACACTTTTAAAATAGAATAGAGTTGAATTCATATGAAAATAAGCATTGTGAGTTTTTTTAAATGGGAAGACAACTTTTGTTTATTTTTTACAATTTTTTACATTTTTTTTTTTTTTTTTTTTTTTTACAATAAGTTGATGAAAATTTTTTGAGCGACAAGTCAAACACTGTTTCCGTCACCTCGCTCAATACCATGCACCTCATGGCAAACAGTGTCACCAGTGAGCCAAAATACCTGGCAAACTGAAAAGACACATCTCCTGCTGATGAAATATGCTCGTCAGTATTTCGTCACCTCAGAATGCAAGTCGCGTAAGTACAAAAAAATTTGATGCAACTTTGAACCTTATCTCAATATAACTTAAAGCTCAAAGTCCCATCAATTTTTTTTGTACTTACGCGACTTGCATTCTGAGGCGACGATTTGCCAAGCCACAACGAGCTGGCAGAAATGGTGTTGGACTCATCGCTCAGTAGATTTTAAAAGTTTAACTTTAAAATTAATTGAAAGTGGTCTTCCCCTTTAACTTAAAGCTGGAGTGAGTTAAGATTGTTAAAAATTAATGGAAGCGATTTAGCAAGCGTTAAGGAGCTATTTAAGAAGAGTTATGTTAAGAGGTTTTTTCATACCAGGTAACAAGTAAGAAAAACGTTTCTTTAAAAAATACTTCCTGAATTGCTCTCAACGAATCCTCTTAAAGATTTGAATTTATGATCTAGTAGGAACATCTTACTTGGCCTGCAAAAATTGCTCCTTGTTATACTTGTGGCGTTGTGTGCTATATAACCATCGATTTGAACCAGACCCAGGTCGGCCGTGTGAATAGCTTCCTGCATCTTTAGGCGAGTAGTGGAAATTCAACAGGTGATTTAAATTCACCTTCTTGCTTCCATGTGCAAGGACAGACCCAAATTCAGCTCTCTCCTCCTCTACCTATGAGAAACATGATACATACTGTTAGACACTGAAATAAGATCTAAATGTTTATCTACACTTAGTCTTTGTCCAGGACTGTATTGTTCTTTAAGAAGTAGATACCATTTTTTAGAAATCAAAGAAAAAATACCTTGGGATCCTCCTTTCCACTTGCAAGATACTGTCCCCTGGGTCGTGGTCTCTTGTCGAAAGCTTTGCCTTTCTGTGGTTGGGATTTTCGATTTTGGTCATATTTTGGTATACTTGGTGCTGTTGTTTCCCTCTTCCGAGGCCCACGAGGGAAAGATTTGCTTGTGCTGCTGGCATCTAAAATTGAACAACTCATGTCAATTCAAGTATACAGTACATACATCTGATGTATGTGTATCTTTTAAAATTTATTAAATCAAGGATTAATGCGCTATTGCTCAATATTTCCCAATGGTATATGGAAAACCTTTCTAGTCCACAAAATATATCTCAAAATACTATAACTGTATGCTGATGTAAAAAAAAAGGAACACAAATTCATTGTAGATTTTTAGTATGCATAATTATTATTATATTTTTTTTTTGTGGAAAATATACTGATTTGACTAATTTTTTAAAAGCCACAGCAGTCCCCATTTAAAATTACACTGAATATCTAAAAACTTCAAAGATTTTTTAATTATTATGTATTTGTTTTTTACTTTTTATGAAAATTAATTTTAAGAGGTCAGCAGAATTTGCTACAATTTTCAAAGTATTTCACCATCTACCAAGTCTATTGTTCTTAAAGGGGTACCAAAGTGAATACTTTTTTTACATGTTTGGGCAGCTACGAATTATTCTGATATCCTTGTGGCTCAATATTTTCGTACAATGACTAGTTATTTTACAATTAATTATTTAGTTTGAAAAGTGAGTTTGATAACCGTTGGTTGATTCAAGTCAATGCGCTCCAGCAGCAGCCGCTGATACGACGAGAATCTCCCGCGAAACGGGGGGAACCTCCTCCCGCCCCCTTCTTGTCGTATCACCGGCCGCTGCGGACGCGGGCATGCTTGAATCAACCAACGGTTTTCAAACTCACTTTTCAAACTGAATAATTAATTGTAAAATAACTAGGCATCGTACGTAAACATTGAGCCACAGAGATAATAGAATAATTCTTAGCTGCCCGAACATGTAAAAAAAGTATTCACTTTGGTACCCCTTTAAGGTGCTTTCACATATTCGAAAATCGCTACGGAGTTCCGTAGCAATGCCGTAAGCTTTTCACATATTCTTGTTCGTCTGCGGCAGCTGCGGCGGAAAATCATGTGAATGCCGCAGTAAAATCAAACTCATCTTGATTTTGCTACGGAGTTCCGTAGAACGTGTCGCAGAAGATCGCGAGCTGCTACGGAACAGCTACGGTGCGCCGCAGCAAAATCAACACATTTGCTACGGAGCGTTTCCGTAGCGATTTTCGAATATGTGAAAGCACCTTAAGGTCCAATGTATTAGAAAAAATATACACATAATCAACAATCAACAATATGTACACTAGGTATGTGAGTTTGTTTACTTTCTGCTTTAACATAGTTTTGCAAGTGGTCTATTGACATGATTCAACAATGTATAGGTGCTTTCACATATTCGAAAATCACTACGGAAACACGCCGTAGCTACTCCGTAGCAAATGTATTGATTTTGCTGCGGCGCACCGTAGCTGTACCGTAGCACCTCGCGATCTTCTGCGGCACGTTCTACGGAACTCCGTACCAAAAACAAGATGAGTTTGATTTTGCTGCGGCATTCACATGATTTTCCGCCGCAGCTGCCACAGACGAACAAGAATATGTGAAAGGCTTACGGCATTGCTACGGAACTCCGTAGCCATTTTCGAATATGTGAAAGTACCATAAGTCCGTCTATGCATAAACAACCTAAATGATTGAATAAAGAAATTTAATTTAAACATTAATCTTTAAGAGTTATTTCCATTACTATGCATACTTTAATTATATAAAGGAGCTTTTACATATTCGTAAATTGATTGCTACGGCATGCCGCGGCAGTTTTCAAATATATGAACGCTTCTTTATATTTATTTTGCTGTATTTTCCGCAGAAAGTGCAGAGAAAAGAGGTATGCATGTACAAACTCATTAATACATTGAACAAAGGTTGTCCAGATGTCAACCCTTATCATAAGTGACAGATCATGATGTCTACTGTATTGTATCATGGGTCCAAGGTTCTTGTCCTAGCTCATGCTTGGAACATGTACAGTACAATATGCATTGATAGCATTGATGTATGCATACTGTACTGTACATATATGCATACAAGTAAGGAGTAAATCCACATTCCCCCCCCCCCCCCCCACCCTTTTACCTTGGCTTTTCTTGCAGTCAGTTCCATTCCCCTTGCCCGGAGCTTGGGCAGCACGGCCAGCAGACTTCTTGTCCATCGTACAATCCTCTAACATCTACAGTACTGACGGAGTTGGAGAAACCGTCTCCACATGGAGTTACAGTGATAAGCTTCAAACCCGACATTTCAGTAGGCCATGATTGAACACTTCAATGTAAAAATTATAATATCTTTTACGAATGACTGATTTACTAGAATGTGAAAGGTAAACGGACGAACAGAAAGGTAATATTTCGGGAGCTATAGACTCCCGAACGCCGTGTTTTGACGGCTTAAATATCTCTTTGTTGTTCAACACCTGTCGTCGCTGAAAATGGCGACGGCAGAAGAAAATTAGAATAACCGGAAACGGAAGTTTAAGAAAAAAAGTACAAATGCGCAATTGCGCCGTTGCGGATTGCGCTGCTACGCATGCCTCTAGCGGGAAGCGGAAATCTTTTCACTTCTTCTTCTTCTTCTTGAATTCTTGATCCGTTTATGAGAATAGCCCGAACAGGCATGCACCCAATACTAGTTTTATTGTTCTTGTAATTAACTAATTAAAGTTAGGAGGGGCTTGTAAAGGATTATGGATGAACAATGGGTAGAAATTTTGATTATGGTATGTGGTATGCAAAATGGGAAGGTGATGATGGGAATGCCAGCATGCAAGGTATGTGGTGGTGATTTAATAGGGTCAAGTATGACTATGTGGCGTGGTGGGGTGCAAGAATGTAGGTTGATGATGCAGGCGCCAACATGAAAAAAGATGTAACAGGAGGTTTGAAGCAATCACGTGTCGTCCTGTGGCGACCGTGAGCAGGGAAAAGTAGTGATTGTGAGGGTGCGGTACGTGAGGCGAGAATGATAATTATGAATCAAATTGACTGGGGATAGGGGTATAGGAATCAAGACGATTAATATATAGAATAGGATAAGGATAGTTACCAGGATAGGACAGACAATTTGTAACCCAATATTCAAAAAGTGTCAAAAATTGACTTCAGCTCCCCCGTAGCGCAGGTATAGGAGTTTGGCTACAATCTTTCCTGTACTGTGCTAATAACTTTAATTGTAATATATTTTTTTTACAAGGATACACCCCTAAGAGCTTACAGCTCGCGGCGGGGTACTGGGTAGGGATAAGGTAGGGAACGGATAGTGGCCACGGCCTGCATGCTACGCGTCCCAGCATTCGCTGAAATGAGACTTAGGGAACCGTGGAAAACCTCAGTCAGGACGGACACCTCTACTTTTTCTCAATGGACCAAAGCCTGGGGAACCATGCACACACAAGTGCATCACAGCACTGGGTGTGGAAAGTGAGATGAATTTACCCCAGGAAGGGAGCAGCGTATTTTTTACTTGAAATGGTCACCCATCCAAGTACTAACCACGCTCGACGTAGCCTGACTTCGGTAATCTAACGAGAACCGGTCAATGCTATTAATTAATAAATATTTATATATCATATAATACCAAAGCGGACTTGATGGGATCAACGGGATCAATCTCATTTTAACTTAGATTTAAAGGTTCATCACAACTAATCGATTCGTTTTAATTGTGTATTTACGAACAGACCTAATAATAAACATTATTATATTTATTATTAAACATGATCAGGAACAATCGATTGTTGTGGTCTCATTTGATTAACATGTAAACCTTAGCAACCTCATAATAATTCTGATTTTTTTTTAGAGACAGTTCTTATAGCACCAAAAAAATGTGGAAAAAATTTCAGAACAATCGGACGATCCCAGACTTGGGTCTAGGGAGCGACGATTTCCAGACCAATGCGCATCGATGCGCATGCGCGGATTTCTTAGCGCAAACGTTTGAAATGTTAGAGACAACAAAATACCACCGTTTTTACTCCATATATTATAACATATTAAATAAATAAATAATGTTTTAACTATTAACTAATAAATACTAATATTTGTTAAACTAAATTTGCTTATATATGTTTTATCTTGCGTCTTGCACTAATATATTAATTAATACATGTTATATTATTACATTTTAATTTTTAATATTATAATTTATTTTTTACATTTAAATATTAAGATTTCAATTATTTCGATTTCTATATATTTATATAATTTTGTGAGAATACACTTTGAGGTGATACTGCATGGGGAACCGTGGAAAACCTCAGCCAGGGCGGGCACCTCTATTTCTTTCAATGGACCAAAGTGATGTCCAAAGTCTGTGAGATTCGAACCTCATACAATTAAGCATCGATCACTGCACTATTATATATATATATATATATATATATATATATATATATATATATATATATATATATATATATATATATATATATATATATATATATATATATATATATATATACATGCATGGGTTGGAAAGCGATTTTTTTTTATATACGTACCCCATATAATAATATATAATAATTGCATGTTTATTGTTTATAAAAATACATAGTTTGGAGGGAAAAATATTAATAAATAAAATTAACGTACGTATCAAAACCAATTAATGCAAAAGACGAAAGTCGAATCCATACACAAAATGCGTATAATAAATTCACCCAAAGAAAATAATAATCATTCAGACAATAATGTTGTAACTAATACATCGTCAAAATAATAAAATGAAAAGTTAAACAATTAATAAAACAACAAACACCTAATTGATATACACGTATATGCAAAAGCATATCACACGACATCAGGCAAATGATATATACCGGCCTTGCGGCCTTGCAGAGTCATCAGGCAAGGAATTGTAAGCCCCTGACTATATAATACACGCAGTGGCGTAGCCAGGGGGGGGGGGGGGGGGGTCGGGGTTTACCCCCCCCCCCCATGAAGATCGAGTAGTGACGGCATGGATATAAGAAAAAATGAAAAATTATAGAAATTAATTTGAAAAAAAAAAGTTCAATAAAAAATTGAAATTTAGGGGTATCAAGTTTAGTAGTCTTTTCTTTAAAATAACCAAATTATAAGTTAGTTTCTAATTTTAACATTTTAACAGGAAAAAGTGCGACTTGCGTCATATATAAATTTTTTATTTCCCTTACAAACTGCATGTGCATATAACTACTATTGTATAAATAAAACGCTCTCACGTGTGCTGCACGTACCTTCATTTAATTGGTTGCTCCACGCGCCCGGTGCAGACAAAATTTAACAAAAATAAGAGAAGCAATTCCCCTTTTTATTTATTTTTTACAATATCTTAATGATGTGAACTTGAATTATTAAATCAATTTTAAAAATAACTTGATTTAATTAAAATGATTTACTCAAAGCTTTATTTATTATACGCACGTATTCAAAAGAAATTGAAAAATGGGGTGAACAAAATATGAAATGTTAAAAAAATTGCATCAGGCCATAATTATATTTTACCCTCTAATAAAATAGTATTTTTCCATTATTTTACCCTAAAAAAAGGGTGTGTCCTTAAAAAAATTGCACCTGCGGCGGGCTATTGGGGGACTTCGCCCCCCAAACCCCCCAGTGGGCTGTTCTCAATCTTTGTCCTGAAGAACCCCTCCCCCCTTGGGCAAATCCTGGCTACGCCACTGAATATAATACACGGGGAAATAAGAAGGAAGCGATATATGAGCAGGTAAGCAGAATTTCCCATAGGTGTAGAGAGCACAATCTGACTATATATCACGCAATACAAGGTCTACGCTAACTCCTTTTGACAGACACCCTCTCAGTGCTGAGAACACATTCAGATCATAACGACCGGCCTGAAAAACACTTACTATAAAAAAAGACGTATATATATATATATATATATATATATATATATATATATATATATATATATAATATATATCAATTTTGCACCACTGATCTCCCAAAAGCTTAATATGTCACACACTTGAAGCCTCTTCTCCTTATATGTATATATCTCCCAGGAGCAACGCAATTAATTGTTACTTATAATTTTGAAACGATCACCCATCCAATTAGTAACCACACTCAACGTATATATATAGCTTGACTTCGGTGATATAACGAGAACGCCAAGAAGCTCTTTGAATAAAGCCTCGCGATCTTTGCGTATTTCAATTAACGTACCGTCAAACTGCCAGGATGATTTTCTACTGTGACGTGCGCTACGATATACTGTAAAAAATTTCATTCACAAAACACTTTTGTAAAAAAGTATTAAAAAATTACATAAAATTCAAGTATACTTTCGATAAGAAATAATTTTTAAAAATTAAATATCGTGATCAAGATTCGAAATTTGAGGTTGCATGCGCGTGCACGGCACAATGCATTGACCCTCGGTTCTCGTTATATCACCGAAGTCAAGCTATATACGTTAAGTGTGGTTACTAATTGGATGGTTGCATATGACCGTTTCAAGTAACAATTGCGTTCTGCTCCTATACATATGGGCGCACGTAAATAAAAAAAAAAATCGCTTTCCAACCCATATATGCATAGTACACATATACACAGCTAGTATATAATAGTGCAGTGATCGATGCACTTAATTGTATGTGGTTCGATCGAATCCCCATGCACATGCAGTCTTTGGTCTTTGGCCATCACTTTGGTCCATTGGAAAAAATAGAGGTGCCCGCCCTGCTGGCTGCGGTTTTCTATTATATAGAGTCTATAACGTCAAAAGAATGAAAAATAAAAGAACGAAAACAATTTATATGAAAAAGGCATATATTATAATACACACCGAAAACAAAAAGGACGAAAGTAATTTAACATGAAAACATTTTATACGAAAATATAATTAACCGAAATGAAAAATGTGAATGCATTTATAACGAAACTTAAAAAGCACGAAAGCATTTACATCGAAAACATTTTAGCCGAATGGAGTATTGACCTCAAATTTTTTTATTACAGAAATGGATAGAGGGTGCATAGTTATGCTACCCTGATTTTTTTCAGTTTTTTTAGAGCCCGGGAACTATTTTTAAAAAATTATTGAAAGTTCTTTCTGTGACGTCACGAGACGCCGCTCTTTAAGAAAAAGATAGGACTTGACGCCGCGTGACGTCACAAATAGGACAATAATTTTTTAAAAATACTTCCCGGGCTCTAAAAAATCGGAAAAAAATCAGGGTAGCATAACTTTTCACCCTCTATCCATTTCTGCAATAAAAAAAATTGAGGACAATACTCCATTTAATAATCACGAAAATCATTTGGTCGATATATAGTTACTTGAACGAATTGAAAAACAACGAAAGTCAAATAAAACGAAAACATTTAAAACGAAATAAAAAAAAATCAAGAAAACAATTTGGGCATTTGACCGAAAGTTATTTGAACGAAAACATTACAGACGAATACAAAAATAACGAAAACAATTTCAACGAACGTTATTTGACCGAAATCAAAAACACCGATGAAGAAAAATATTAATAAAAAATTATAACAATTAATTATTGAACAAAAAAAATAAAAATAAAACGAATAGAATTAATGCAATAGAGTCGAAGTATATTAAACATTTATAGTAAAGTAAATTTGATATTATTTAGGAGCTAGCTATAGGCAATTATGAAATGCATCGTGAAAACATGCACGCATCTTTAAAAACTTAAATTTTAGAAATCACGAATTGATGTTTTATATTAAACACTTAATTATAGCGGCGCTGTGTATTTAAATCAAAATTCATTATTACAATCATGTCGAGAGGCCATAATTCCTAGTTGAAAAATTTCGTCTTCAACTCATTCTTTACACACACGTCTATAAACCTAATCTTTTTACCTCCAAAACACATCTTATTTCTTCTCCGCTCAAAGTGAGGATGAAATGAAGACAATATTTCTAACATTTTATATTCAAGAAGAGGAAAAAAGACGTATAATCTCGTCTAGCTATTTCACGTGTACCTCTTTTTTCCTCTAAAATGGTGCAAAATAAGAGGAGAAAAGATGAGAGGAGAGTTTAAAGTGAAAAAAATATGAAATTTATTTCAACTCGTCGCGGGCGCTATATATATGCCATGTAATATATATTATAGCATTGGTAGAAAATGCATGCAGTTGCATGACTTACTTGATATTATTTTATATAAGGGTTTATCTTTTTTTCCATTATACTCTTCATAAATATATATGTGTGTATTTCTTTTATATACTATAATTATATTTTTTAGTAATTTTAATATAATATATATATAAATTATATATATATATATATATATTATATATATATATATATATTATATATATATATATATATATATATATATATATATATATATATATATGCAAAGTTACGTAGCCTAAATTTTTCGGAAAGTGCTGTACAGTGGTTTGCCTCATATCTTAGTAACAGAATTCAATGTGTTCTGGGGGAGAATGAAATTAGATCTGATTGGATCAATCTTAATCAATCCGTGCCGCAAGGTAGTGTTTTAGCTCCTCTTTTGTTTTCGTTATATACAAACGACATTGCTAAGGTACTGAAATTTTGTAAGCATCATAGATATGCAGATGACAAACTAATTTATATTCGTACAAAAATCAAGGATTTTTATACTGCTGTTAAATTAATAAGTGAAGATCTTATATCTGTCAGTAAATGGTCCATCAGTCATGGCCTTGAGTTAAATGCACTAAAAACTCAAGCAATAATAATAGGATCGGAGCATTCTCTTCAGGTGTTATCCACTATGGATCTTGATAAGCCTATTTTAAATGAATGTAAGATTCCTTTCTCTAATACTGTTAAAAATCTTGGCTTAATTTTTGATAGCACACTTTCGTGGAAACCCCACGTCTCATATGTCAGTAAGAAATTTTTTGCCTCGCTTAATCAGTTGTATAAATTTCGTGCTAATACTCTCAGCTGTGGAAACTCGTATCAGGCTGGTTAATACATTGATATTACCATATATTGATTATTGTGATGTAGTGTATTGTGATATAAATCAGGATGTTGAATACAAACTTGAAAAATTATTGAATAATTGTATTAGATATATATATATAACCTTCGTAAGTATGATCATGTTTCGGAGTATTATCAACGATTGTCATGGCCTAGAATAGGTGTTCGGCGTGATTATCACTTGTTGTGTTATGTGTTTAAAATTTTGCGTTGTAAACAGCCTGAATATCTTAGTGATATGTTTACATTAATGAGAGATGTTCATACTAGAGCCACAAGGTCACATGAATTTTATCTTCAAGTTCCTAAAGCTAGCAGTGATTCATTCAGAGTCAAAGGTGCACGATTGTGGAATAAACTTCCTGCTGATGTTTGTTGTAAAGAGTCTCTAAATGTTTTTAAAGCTAGTTTGTTGCAGAAAATGTTATAGATTTTTATAATCAATATGTAAACTGACTGTAATTTTTTGATAAAATATTTTGTAATTATTTAATTAAGCTATTGAATATTATTAATTAATTTTTGCAACTTGTTTAAATTTACTTGGTCTATTGAAATTATTTTGTATAATATATATTAATTATTGGATTTTTGTCTCAATTTATTGTACTTTATGTATTTATGTTCATTGGGTTTAGTTGATAGGACTTTTAGTCCTGACTACGCCTTTTTTACAAATAAAGTCCTTTTTATTATTATTATTATTATTATATATATATTATATATTATATAACTTTATTAAGTAAAAAATGTTTTCTTGATATAATATATAATTCGTTGTTTCGTTCTAATTATATATTTTACATTACATTAATTCGTTCAAATAAATTTCGTTCAAAGTGTTTCGTTATTTTTGTATTCGTCTTAAATATTTTCGTTCAAATAACTTTCGGTCAAATTGTTTTCGTGATTTTTGTTCTCGTTATTATTTCGTTTCGTATTAATTTAATTTCGTGGTAAATAATTTTGTTTATATTTGTTTTCGATGTAATTGTTTTCGGGATAATTAAAGTAATTCCTTAAAAATTCTTTCGTGATTTTCGTTTTCGTGGTATATTGACGTGATACCTTTTCCACGGTTCCCTCATGGAATCGTGGAAACTGCAGTCCTCAGTATCACCTCAAGGTGGCGCATTCTGACAAAATTATATAGAAATCGAAATATTTGAAATCATAATATATATATAATGTATATTTCTAATATTATTTTGTATGTACACTTTTTGTGTTTAATAAAAGACTAATAATATATTTATGTAAAAAATATATATTATTATAATAATATTTATAATGTAATTATGTAATAATATTACGTGTATTAGTGCAAGACGCAAGATAAAACATATATAAGCAAATTTAGTTTAACAAATATTAGTATTTATTAGTTTATAGTTAAAACATTATTTATTTATTTAATATATGTTATAAAATATGGAGTAAAAACGGTGGTATTTTGTTGTCTCTAACATTTCAAACGTTTGCGCTAAGAAATCCGCGCATGCGCATCGATGCGCATTGGTCTGGAAATCGTCGCTCCCTAGACCCAAGTGATCCCAGGGCCGTCCCATGCGCACGGTGCATACGTTTAATTTTTTCTGCTCTATTATAGAGTTTTCCGTAAATTAATAGCCACGGCTTAGAAAAGCTGCGCAGAAACGAGTTTTAAATGTTAGTAGTCTACTGCGCATGGCTCTGCGAAGTGTGCATGATAAAAAAGCTTGAATCCAAATGAAGCTGCGCAAACGCTTGGTGACTAATCTGCGCAAAGCCAATAGCAACTTTGTATGCTTTATGAACAAAGATACGAACTTCTACCCCAGATTGCTTGCGAATTGCAATGTTTAAAAATTCTTTTAATACGTTACTGCAACCGGTTTGGCTTGTAGTATTGCAGTTAAATATCAAATTTGAGATGAGATAAAAAGCAACGTTCTCGCTAATGTTGAACAAAAATTCTGCTCTGGTAGGGGCCCCTCGTGCAGCAAAACAGCTGTTTTGAGCTCACTACGTGACGTCACCTTGGGTGTTTTTGGCCAAAATGCGCAGATCAGTCCAAATTCGTAGGGCTGATGGACCTATCTATTATAGTTGTATCATGGGACGATCCAATTTTTTTAAATGAATTTTTTAAATTTTCAGTATAGGGCTTTCCCATGGGGGGAGAACTAAACTAAGAAATTAATTTAAAAAAATTGGATCGTCTGATTGTTTTGAAATTTTTTCCATATTTTTTTGGTGCCAAGCATGGAGGAAATAGTCTATAATTTATCCATGGTGCCAAGTTAATCAAATATGGAACTACAACAATTGTTGTAGTCCCATATTTGATTAACATGTAACATGTAAACCTTAGCAACCTCATAATGATTCTGAATTTTTTTTGAGAGACAGCTAGTTCTTGGCACCAAAAAAAATATGGAAAAAATTTCAAAACAATCGGACGATCCAATTTTTTTAAATTAATTTCTTAGTTTATATTTACTGAAAATTTAAAAAATTCATTTAAAAAAATTGGATCGTCCGATTGTTTTGAAATTTTTTCCACATTTTTTTGGTGCTATAAGAACTGTCTCTAAAAAAAAAATCAGAATTATTATGAGGTTGCTAAAGTTTAGATGTTTAATCAAATGGGACTACAACAATCAATTATTCGTGTTATCTTACCCTTAAAATAAATTATATAATCGTCCGGAATAATGAGCTATATGCTTACCATGATTTCGTTGCAATAATGACGAGCCATCTGCTATATTTCAGGGGAGTGCAATAATGAGCTCAATATATATTTTATATAATATATGTTTACAACTCAAACTTGCACTCATCTGAAATAGCAGCTAGATAGCTCGATCAATCATTATTGCAACGTAATCGTGGCGAGTATAGATATATAGCTCATTATTGCAGACGAGGGACGTACGATATATTATATATGCTTCTCCGCATGGGCTATTCTCCTAGCTTAGCAATTTAGTTTCATTTTTTAATAATATAATTTATTGTATTTATTATGATTTTTTTTTTCTCTCAAATATAATTAAGTTGCAATATGCTAATAATCAAGATCAATCCCATCAAGTCCGCTTTGGTATATGCAATGGGATTATATAATATATATATATATATATGTGTATATATATATATTATATATATATATATATATAATATACTTTAGTAGACTAGCATAAACACCATTAAGGTAAAGGTTGTTTTCTCAATGTAAACAAGATAAGAAACTGGGGGGTCTTCAGATAACATAAATTACAACAATCCTAAAATTAAGACAGTCTTAGCGTATTCTTTATTGTTGCGCTAAGACTGTCTTAGGCTAAGTTTAGGTTAAGTGGTGTTATTTGAAGACCCCCCTGACCTTTAGTGAAAAGTGGATATATGTTTCTATCATGGGATAGCAGCTCTGTAATAAAATTTTTATTCAGAAACTGCAAGACAAAGTAGTAATTATATATTATAATAATTTTGTAATTTTATTGTTCCCAATATTTTTTTGCCAAATAATGCTTTTTACTATCTCTTTTGAAGCCTGCTCGGGGGGAAAAAAATGAAACCACCTCAGATTTTACCCCCGGAAACTGCAATAATTTTACTGCTTTCTTTCCTTGTCAAATCTTTTACCCCATAAACGATAACATAATTAGCAAAAATTTCATAATTTAGAGTAAACTTGGTCTTAAAAGAATACAGTTATGACAAAATTAATTTAACCATGCATTGGCATTTTTGATATTTTGACTAAAAAATTGTCTCAGTTTACATATTCTTCCATTCTGTGTTTGCCTATTGTTTACTACCTGTTTCTCCAAAAGTATGCTGACTTATTTATTTATTTTTTTTCCTCTTTTTGAATTAAATTATGAAAAGAATTTTGTTGTTTTAAAATGTTCCACTGTATTTATGAACTAAAAGTACAATTTTACACAAACACAATATACATTATTATAAGACCTTTTTGTGCCACAGTTCCGTTTGTTTCTATTTTTTACTAGTATCAGTCACAACAATCCTAAGCTTGATAGCACACCTGAAGCTGTTTGAGAGCGCTTGCTCTGCTTCTTTTGCAATTGAACGTATGCGAGCACCATTATTTCCAAGGAGCATTTTCTGATAGCGTTTGGATGGACATTCAGCAAGAACCACGATACACAGCAAACCTGCAAGAAAATGCATTTTTTATGTCTAATGTTTTATTGTAAAGTTTACACAATGAAACGAGTAGACAATGTAAGATGAAAAATAAAACTGCATGATCAACCTCAAATTTTTTTATTGCAAAAATGGATAGAGGGTGCAAATTTAGGCCACTCTGATTTTTTCAGATTTTTTAGAGCCGGGAAGTATCGCTAAAAAGTTTTGCCAAGGTCAAATTTAAACCCACGCCCCCTTTAAGTCCTATCCTTTTATTAAGAGAGGCGTCCAGAGGCGTCACTTTCTCTGTTTCAATAATCACTATAAAAATAGTTCCTACTCTAAATAATCTGAAAAAAAAAAAAAAATGAGCAGTATAACTTTTTATCCTCTATCCATTTCTGAAAGAAAAAAAAAAAAAAAAAAGAGATCGATGTTTGGAGAAATTTAGTCAATTTTCTTTAAAAAACATGAATGCACCTGTATCATTAGAAAATGAGTTGCCCCAAAGCTATAATCTGAAAATATGCAACATTTCAGTTTGTTTTTATTGAAACACATGATATGCACATATTTTATGATTAATTTTAATTTATAATACCTCCACTGTAAAAGGACTGTAATGGTATAATTTTTTTAAATGATATGTAATGAATGTTTTACAATTGGTCTACAGACTTTGAAAAAACAATACAGTATTCAATTTTTTTCACCCTTTACCTGATTCTGATTTCTCCCACATTTCTAAAGTTGTTTTTATTTTGTAGGGAATTTCCTGAGGTAAATTGTCTAATAATTTCTCTCGAACAGCTAGTTCAGCAATTTCTCGTGGGCTTTGATCCGTAACAGTGTCTGCAGAGAAGATCCATTTGCGAGGCTTTGCTTGCATCAACATGAACTCCTGCAAAATAGGTTTAGTTATAAAATAATCAGTCTACTTGTACTATACTAAATTGCAATAATTTGCATAAACATTAACTTCATGATGGACTCAATAGAAAAAGATGCATTGAAAAAAAAGAAATGCCTTGTACTACCCTTTTTTCAAAAATAAAAAATATAATAATTCAAGTTTATAATTAATAACTGTAATTTTGAAACAAAAAGGACTGAGATACTTGGCTTGAGTGAGCAACAGAGAGTAACCTCCAACAATTTGCATGCATTTTATAATTTTAATGTGATATTTTTGTTTTTATAAGCATTTTTCATCCGAGTATGAATTAAAATCTAAGCAAAGTATGGAATACAAAGTGTAGCAATATTTAAGTTATATTAAAAATTTATTAACTTCCAGAGAAATGCACCACAGCATTTCAAATAGAATGAATAGAGTATTGCGCACAGCTGAACTTTATGAAATTTTCTTAGCCACTAAAGATTCATGACCCGGCAGGTTAGTCTCATCAATTTGTTTGGTCTTAGGAGTAATTTTAAGTCCAACGGAATTGAAGGTTTGAAAATGTTTTTGACTTTTGTTTAAAAATTATTACAGAATTTGCTGCTTACATTGCTGTCACATGATGTGCTTTGCTGAGTGAGCAAACTAATGGTGGACATTCCAGCTGTCATTCACGCGAAGCTAACTTTGAAAATGAAAATTACTCGTTTTTAATTAAGTATTTATAATTTCAGGTATTACAAACATGCAGAACTCCTAAATTAGCTGCATACATAAATTCATAAACGTCATGAACAAACATAAAAAAAAACAAAAATAATAAAATAAAAAACAGAAAAAAGTTAAAATAATTCATTCATTCATAGCATGACGCAATATCCCTTGCCGGGTAAGCTAGCAGCATTATTACCTCGGTCGTAGATGACCAAGGCAATTTTTCTCTTTTTATTAAGATGGTATTCAAGTAGTGAGGCTTGCTAGACCCCACATACCGAGGACATGATGCTAACAGCCTGCCCTGCTGACCAGACTTTAGGATTAATTTAGCAGCTGACCCACAGAGACGATGCACTCATTCCTTTGAGCCAGGATTCCTGCTGCAGGAACTGCCTCAAGGGCCGGGTCAGCATTGCCCATGTTCACCACTAGGAGGTGATGCTGTGCCATTGATTACATTTTTGAACACAGTTAAAATGATAACAGTAAATATAGACCTCTTGTACCGTATAAGTTGATGATTTTATTTTTTTTTAACCATGTTTATACTGAATAACAGAGATAGATCACATAAAATATTTTTTCTATGTTTCTATGTCTGATTGTGAGTTGTTCCTATATATTTCTTATGTTTATACTAATTTTATATGTTTTCAATTCGTTTAAGAAGAAGAAGAAAAAAAAAAATTAAAAAAATACAGTATATCTAATATCTACCAATTCCCCTACCCCACCCCCCCTTTAAGGTAGAGATAACGCCGGTCAGCTGTTTGACGTAGGTCCCTTTGATTAACAAGTAAACCTTAGCAAATTCACAAAAATTCTGATTTTTTTTTAGAGGCAGATATTAGTGCCTAAAAACCATAGAAAAAAATTTCAAAACAAATTAACAAGACGATTTTTAGTTTGTCTCTCTATGGGAAAGCCTTATATGCTAAAAATTAAAAAATAATAATAATAATAATAATAATAATTAAAAAAATTGGCTCGTTAAATTGTTTTGAAACTTTTTCTATGGATTGTAGGCACTAATATCTGCCTCTCAAAAAAATTTCAGAATTTTTGTGAATTTGCTAAGGTTTACATGTTAATCAAAGGGATCTACGTTGAACAGCTGACCGGCGTTATCTCTACCTTAAGGGAGACTTTTTACAATTTAAACTAATGATGTTTGACAGGATGGAGGATGGTTACTAATTTTTTGTGAGGGTCTATCATAATTACGTAAAAATCAAATTATTCATTGCGTATTAAGCATTTTTTATAATATATATATCTTACTTTGATATCACCAACACCACTTCCATGTAACGCTGATACCATGAAGATCTCGCTGAAATTTGGCCAACCCAATTCCTCATAACTTTTTTCTTCCTAAGAAACAACAAACAAAAATTCAAATTAAATACACCTCTGTTTTCTGCTCAATAAAAATTATATTATTACCAGAACAGTCTGGTTAGTAAAATCTGAAGTTGGCAGGTTAGGAGTTTGGTACATATTTCTTGTCCATCTTTTCTGGTGATTCCTTCACATCTTACCTTTTAAAAGGCATGACTGCCTACTCCTAATATCTAACCTTACTAGATACAATTAATTGTCACTAATTTTCAGAGTCTCATCTCACCCTTCAATAATAATCAAATATCTTGTAAAACTGTTAAACAGCTCATTATAATTTGAGAATACATTATATAATATATTGATGATTCCACAGTTTGCATTCTACGGAATGAACAAAATGATGGACTCGACTTTGCAAAACGGCTTCTTTTGATCCTTTATTACTGTAATTTTATACCTTACTGAAAAGGCAAACATGTCATTTTGTACATACAGGAAAATGCAAACCAGCGCTTTTTCCGCGGAACCATCATATAGGACAACATATCAACTTACTGTGACACTAAAATATTAATAAATTGTACCTGGCTTTCATGATGATTATTGGTCCCCAAGTTTCACAATTAAAAACGCAATTAGTTGAAAAATAAAGTTTTAGTTGTCATGATTTGAAAGATTAAAAGAAAAAAAAAAAAAAATGTAACAAAATGTAGGTTTCAAGTTAATAAGTAGTTAAATCAAACACAACTTTGCAGTATTACATGAAATATGCTTGATAAATAATATATATTAAAATTTTGTTCTCTCTAGACAAGGGAAGTTTTCATTCAAATTTTAAGGAGGGTTTTATTAGTACGAAAATGTAATGTCACACCATATTCCAAATAAATTAAAAAATGAATGAAATGAATTGAAATTTATTTTATAGCTTTCGCTGATAATGTTACATCAGTATTTGTAGTACATTCAATTCACACATAAGAAATTTAATGATGTAGCATTTCGGTTGAATATCACTTGACATCCCACTTCCATGTTATAAAAAAAAAGCAACTAGACTGTTGATTAAATGTATTTCATAATATACCTGATGTTGCTCATTTGGTTGAACTTGTATCATTGCTGCTGGCTGCTCTATAGGCCTCAATGAGCCATAGGTCAACTTCTGGACAAGATCTAAGAGAACGCGCTTTGATTTCAGGGCATCAATCTGGACAAACAAATACAGGGTCACTTTAACATTTATTTTAAAATTACACATTGAGAGATTGTTTGGGTAAAGAAACGTTATGTATAGGGAAGAACTGAGCTATGTTTAAAGCCGAAACATAGCAAAAAACAACAAAAAAGGTGGAGAGACAGGCCAGTCTATGTAGTGACCCAAAGGTCAATAGACTTCAAGTCAGCTGATTTTTTAGTGTTCCCATCATAAAAGAAAAAAAAAATGTTTTTGGGAAAATTCCTTAACAGAACATCGGCCCAAGCTGAAAAATTCAGTTGATGATTGAAGAATTAGATTTTTTACGTAATTTATAACCAAGAAAAAAACAAAAAACAAAAAAACTTCACTTCATTTTCAAGTGCACAATGGACCTTAGCGACACAAATGAGCATCATGAAGCGCACTAACTTGAAGCCTCTATATCTAGTAGCAGAGGCGTATACAAGGGGAGGTTTGGGCGATACCCCCCTCGAGGATATTTTAAATAGTTAAAAATAAGAAAACTGAATATTTAATTAATAAATTTTCAAAAGTTAAGATTTTTAGTTTTATAGAAAAAAATAATTTACCCCTTTAGCTACTCAATTGAGAAACTTTGGAACTCTAATAAATATTGAGAAAATAAAGGGGTGACTTTTGGTTTGTTAAAAAAAAAAAAAAAAAAAAAAAAACTTTAGAAGTTTTATTTTTATTATTATTTTTCATCTTCAAATTTTCTCAAATTATTTCTATGATTATCATAGTTTTACTTATTATTTATCATCAAATTATTTATATTTTTTTAATAAACACTTCAATTTATAATATTAGAAATATAATGTTGTGAAAAATCCCCAGCTGCATGATGCTTAAACAAGCAAATTAAAATTTATATTATATATAATATAATTAATATACACAAGAAAAAAAAAGAATATAATTTTTAATTCTATTGTACTGTACAGTGTACAGTACATAAATTGAATTACCGCCTTTGCAAATATAAATACGTACATTTTTTTTTCTTACTCGCACATCTTCATAAATGTGTGTTTTACTTTTCATTAAAAATATTGAAAAAAAAAAAAAAAAATGTAACACATACTGTATAAGAAAAATTACGAATATAATTTAAATATGTATATAATATACATATATATAATAAATATGCTTCAACTTTCCATTATAAAAGATGATAAGCCATGCTCATTTTTCATTTTTTTTTTTTTTTTTTTTTTTTTTAAATTTCGTGACTCCAGCGAGGTTTTTGCTCCTGTGGGACATCCTGTCATGTTTAAAACCACCCCCTTGATGAAATCCTGCATACCAGAGCCAACTAATCACATACCCGCACACTAGCGCCACTGCTCAATATAAAATCACACTCAAAGAGGAAATGACGGAAAAATATGTTTGGTTATTACATTGTGAGATTGTTAATGTTATATTTCTATGTATAATTTTTATTTGCTTTCTCTTGTGAGTCATTATATTTCAATTACAAGCCAACCATTTGTTACACATGGTTATTCAATTGCAAGTAGATATACATACAATTGGTAGAGACTATTGTAATGGACAACCTATATGACATTTTTTTTATTGCAGAAATGAATAGAGGGTGCCAAATTATGCTACTCTGAATTTTTTCAGATTTTTTTGAGACCATAACTATTTTTAAATAATGATTGAAAGTGCGGCCACGCCCCCTGGAGGCGTCAATAGGCGTCTACAGTTCAATTAATTTGATAGTCCCTCCGGAAGTAGCCGGAAGTGTAAGGTTTCTGGCCATTCCATTTACATGCCTGCGTTGCAATTTCGTACATAGTTCAATACTTCTACTGTAATCTTCTCTGTAAATTTTCAAAACTGAATTACACAAACAGAAGAGCCACAAACTTCATACTTCTGGCTACTTTCGGTGGTGATGTATGATAAATTTGACTGTTCCTCTTTTTTATAAGGGTTCAGGGGTGCCAACTTAACTTACAGAGCTTTCTATAATTATTTAAAAATAGTCCCAGGACTCAAAAAAATCTGAAAAAATTCAGAGCAGCATAATTTGGTACCCTCTTTTCATTTCTGTAATAAAAAAATTTCATGTATGTTGTCCATTAATCATTCATTGCATATTATGTTCCAGCATCAATATTAGTCTACAATCTGACACAGTACAATAATGGTAAGCAGTAGACTACTCAGATCGCAGGTTTCTTGTAGAGTGTAAGATATAAAATTTGTAAGCTCTGTAATTATTTCATTGAGTTTATTACTAACCAAAGCTGGGATAAGATTGGGATATTGATATTTATATTATATTAATATAAACATATTAACAGAGGTGGTTGAAAATTGTTTTTTACAATACTTGGTCATGAATTAACATAAAAATAAGTAAAAGATAATAATTGCAGTCTGTTGTATGATTCTCAACTCACCTTATTAAGCACTAGCACAGACGGTTTTTGCGGGGTAATCTTAAGCAGCTCCACCACCTTGTAGTCCAGTGAACTTCGAGTCCACTTGTTGGCCAGGTCATGAACTACAGCAATTAGGTCAGCCTCATGCATAGATGCTGCAGCATCTGCCAAGAATGAAGGCTCCAGATCATGTCTATAGAGACAAGAAAAATTCATTATAGTGATAATTTGATTAAACAACTTGAAATTTGATAAAACTTCTTAGTCTCACAAATCTTTCAAAGGTACAAACAAATATACCGTAATTATATAATGTACAGTATATAAAAATTCCATGCACAAGACATGATATGGTATCCCGACTTACTTTCCTCAAGTTTATGTCCAGAACTGATGAGTGGAAAACAATGGAGTATTGACCTCAAAATTTTTTATTGCAGAAATGGATAGAACGTGCAAAGTTATGCTACCCTGATTTTTTTCAGATTCTTTCGAGCCCGGGAACTATTTTTAAAACATTAATGAAAGTCCTTTTTGTGACGTCACAAGGCGGCAAGTCCTATCTTTTTCTTAAGGAGCGGCGTCTCGTGACGTCACAAAAAGAACTTTCAATAATTTTTTAAAAATAGTTCCCGGGCTCAAAAATATCTGAAAAAAATCAGGGTGGCATAACTTTGCACCCTCTATCCATTTCTGAAAAAAAAAAAAAAAAAAAAAAAAAAAATTGAGGTTGATACTCTATTATTGTACTAATAAATGACACACAAACAAATAAAAAACAAGGGCTTCAAATTCATTCAAACCTTTTGCTTTCCTTCAGAGTTACTAGTCCTGGAGTGTCCAAGAATATAAGTTGAGTACCTTCACTGATGCCAATGGCTCTAGACTTCCTTTTTGTTGTGTGAACTTTGCTGGATGTTGAGCAAACCTGTGTAAATAC
Organism: Siphlonurus alternatus; assembly: GCA_949825025.1. Taxonomy (NCBI): domain Eukaryota; kingdom Metazoa; phylum Arthropoda; class Insecta; order Ephemeroptera; family Siphlonuridae; genus Siphlonurus; species Siphlonurus alternatus. Next base: position 7,590,747 of record OX463779.1, read on the forward strand.
AAAATTACATTAAATTTAATACAGTGACTAAGGACGCCTGCGCTTAGCTTAGCTTCAGATGGAGTACCCAATCTTGTAATCTTAAGTTTCTGCGGTTCTGCGGCCTTCTATGATGCTCCCCAGAAAAATCAAAAACAATTTTCTGCAGCATTTTTCTGACAACCAAGAGCATGGGAAAGCTTGTGGTATTTCCACCACGCCACAACAGAATTGGACTATGTGAAAAAACTTTTAAGTTACACACTGACAACCAAATAACAAGGGGATGCAAGTTACTTGTGATCAGCACTCATTTTCAAAATAATTATGGTTACCTTCTAAGGGAGAGCATTACTTATCAGTGTTAAAATTTTAAAACTTACCCTTCTGTCAAGTATTTGGTTGATGAGAGTGCTCTTTCCACTGTTTGGAACGCCTATGACTGCTACCTTCAGAACCCGACAGGGTCGTGACAAAGGTTCCGATACAATTTGTCCATTTTTTGCACTTGAAGTATCTACAGTCATTTGGGACTCTTCATGGGGACACCAGTATGATGAGAATGTGGTTAAAGTTCTACTAGCAATATACACAGCACAATTATGTTCCTTTAATACATTCTTGCGAACACTATTTTTTCCAGATACTATTGCACTTTTCAAAGTTTTTACAAATGTCAATGAGAATTTTATGTTCATTTTCACGTCACAAGTTAAGTTAAAAATACGGTACAAATAACAATATAAAGTAAAATATATGAGATTCACTTATGCAGTAAATATATACCTAATAACAATATAAAACAATTTTACCATGCAAATTGCTAAATGCTCATTTTATAAACAACAATGAAACAGCTATGTTCAGTTTATAACAAAATCATGATCAGCATGATCTGCAAGGAAAGCAAAGCTGGAAGTCAATTAATACAGAACTGTTATAAAAATACACATGAATAGAAAAAAATTTATACATAAATATTCACAACACATAATAAAACTTGAAACACTACGAACGATTATATACTATTTTTACACACATTTTTTTTTGTGTTTTTAATTAGTTTAATTACTATAAGAAATTTACAAAGTTAATAAAATGCAAAAAGTCTCATTTAATAAAGAGAACTTCAGATAACTTCTCTTAAATAATGAAAAAAGTACTGTAATTAGAAGTCTCAATTTAGGAAAGCAATAGAGGGGGGATGCCGATTTCTGATTTAAACCTTTTCTTTCTTTCTTCCTTCCATTTACCTTTTTTTTTTACATTGCTGAGACTGAACCTGCCTGGAGCGAACAGATTTTCTTTATGAATTTAAAATAGGGAGCAGGACTCAAAGTGTGAAATTTTTTATAAAGGTTTTCAAATAAAAAGTTATATTAATTATTATTTTCCAAAAGCCAGAAAAATTTGAAGAATTGAATCAAAGACTGCATGTCATACATAGGGCATAAATATATATTATTATATATATATATATATATACAGTATATAATTATATACGGACGGTGTATAGGATGAAGGAACACTTTCTGTGTGCAGATGTACGAAACTAATTATTCTTTTATTTCGACACTACTTTTTCCTTTCTTTTTTTTAGTATGATCTCTACCAGTTTTTTTATTTTTTTCGGAATTTTTTGGGAGATGGTTTAATGGTTTATATAAGTCTTCTCTATCAAGACGTTTGTGGTGAGTTTTGAGAGAGGAATTTTCAGTAAATTGTATAAGTTCTATAGTGTGACAAGCCGTCACGCCATATGTGTTTGAAGTTTACTCAGAAATCTAAAGTCTTTACCTCTTTACCACATTCCAAACATTGATATGTTTTTCAATCATTTGGTATATATCAAAATAATATAAAAATGACATATCATATGCATACTACAGTATGCTGTATGCATACTACTATTAGCATTACTGACTGTATGCATACATATTATGCTGTCGATACAGTCTAATATGATATGTATGCAGAATTAGTGTCATATGTAAACACTAGACTATGTTTGTATGTACAGCAGGTGAGAGAGGGCACGGAGAGGGAGAGAGAAAATTAGAAAATTTTTAGAAAAACACAGTGCATGCATACAGCATATATATGCATACTGTAAAACTGTATGCATATTATGATAGATGTATGCATATAAAATATAATGGTGTACAAACTTTTCTTGGTAAAATTGTTCGCAACGTAAGTAAAACAATCCCAAAAATAATCTTTGATGCCAGCTGCAGAAACTTCGAAATTTCTCAAATCCCAAGACACATGCAGCTGATGCAGCTGCGCGCTGCGCAGATCGGCAGCAGGGCTATTACTCTATTGAACCGGGTATAGTCACTCCCTTCCGGCTTATGGAGGCCCAATTCTGAATTCTGATTGGCTTAGAAATAACCCGTTTTGCTGAAACGCCTTCCTATTGGTTAAAAAGGGGTTATTTTCTTGTTGTTTACAAATTTCAACAATCCATTTTTTTTTTGTAACGGTCGTGAGTGACTTTACCCGGTTCAATAGAGTAATATCCCTGATCGGCAGGCGCAACCCGCGCAACTTGCCGACTTACAGTGTTGCCAAATTTATGACACAAACAAAAGTAGGGACCTTTTTCTGCAGGGTGGGGGAAGCTGCGGAAGCTGCGGGCTGGGTTAAAGGGTGCAAGAGCTGGGGGCGGATAGAAGAAAAGGGTTCTTAAGGGTAAGATAACGCCACCAATGTTAAAAAAAATCCCTCACACAAAAATTCTGAAAAAAAGTTAAAATGATTTCCTCTACACCCCCTATCAGTAGCTAAAATATCAGGTATACAAATACGATCTAGTTTTTGAGTTATGAATTTTTAAAGTTGACTACTTTAACATGGAGAAATGGAAATCCCATGTCAATTAAATTAGTCAACTTTTAAAACTCATAACTCAAAAACTAGATCGTATTTGTATACCTGATATTTTAGCTACTGATAGGGGGTGTAGAGGAGAACATTTAATTTTTTTTTTTTTTTTTTTCAGAATTTTTGTGTGAGGGATTTTTTTTAACATTGGTGGCGTTATCTTACCCTTAAACTTCTTAACGTCCCTTATGTCCATTCCTATCATGATATCCATTTTAACTGCCTGAAAATTATATATATATATATATATATATATATACATATATATTGAATGCAATGGTATATTAAACATTTTAGTTCTATCATGCATGCATTTAATTAATTAATGTGAATTATAACAAAATAATATAACAATTATAATTAATAATCTGAATCCTTTATCAATCATTGATCTGTTATATCCAGTCATATATATTATATATATATAAATTATATTGAAAATATCTGTTGTACTTGCCAATTTCGATTCGAGTGACAAAATATATTATTAAATTTTAAAATTTCGAAAATATTTATATATTATAATATACATATATTAATTATATAATATATAAAAATATATTATAGAGAGAGAGAGAGAGCAATTTTTTTCTGTTATAGTCATTATTATGAAAGTATCGAAGGCAGATCTATAAAATAGAGTATAAATAATAAAATTAACGCGGCAAATGTGGCAAGAGTGGAGGAACAAAGTTCCCAAAGGTTTACCCAGAGAGTTGTTTGTTTACCTGCTTTAGCAAATACTGTATCTAGATGGTAGGAAACTGGAAATAAAGAACAATCAGGATTGCTCTTTAATTTGAATCATGATAAGGAAGATACTGCAATGGTGTGTTCTTATAACACTCGGTTAGCTTCATATTACACACTATTTCATTTTTAAAGTTAAAATTGATATTATAATTAAGATTCGCAAAAATTGAATACTTCTTTATGACATGGAAAGTGCATTTTTCTGTTGCTCATTTGAAATATTATTAACTTGCTCTTCATTAGAAAAAAATTAAAAACCAGGTTGGCCTGGGATGAAAGAAACGTAAGGGTATGTCTGTTCGGAACCTCCTCTCTTTAGTTTTCAAATTTCTAAATATTGACATTCCATTATTTTTTATTTTTAGACTTTATATCAGATACTGCAGTTTAATCATAATGCATACCTCTGGCATAAATCAATTATTCGCAGGAACCATAATGGAGGCTTCAAGTCAGCTGATTTTTCGGTGATCCCACCCGCTATACCAAACCTATGTAAAAAAAAACGTGAATTCGTTTTTTCACCAAGAATAAGATTCTTCAGGGATAATTCCTTTACGGAACTTTGGTCCAAACTGAAAAATAAAGTAGATAATTCAAGATTTAGATTTTTTACTTGATTTATAACCGAGAAAAGTTAAAAAAACACTTTGCTTCATTTTCAAGTGCAAGATGGACCTTAGCGACAAACAGTTGCGCAGCGAAAGCGCATCACTTGAAGCCTCCATACATACATTTAAAGGATATTTTCATCAAATTATATAAAAGTATATGTTTCCGCCATCTATACAATGCTTGTTTCTTTGTTTAGTTACCTTTTTTTTCTTCTTTGCAGTTAATACGAGTCAGCACAGTATATATTTTATATATATTATGTAAACTTTAAATGCGCAATAAATATTACTATGTACTGTGAATAAAGTGGTTCAGTAAGTTTTGTACATACTGTAATTGGTGAATTGGACATGAATGTCTCTGCAGTGTTGTTTCTGCTTTAAATGTGATCGTGATTACATATAATATATTATTATAATAAACTAATTTAATAAACTATACATCTAGTTTTTGTTACATACACACATTAAGATGTAATTATATCTTTATAATTTTATAATAATTATATTAATAATATGCATCAATGTTATTAGTTTTGCAATGCAAGTAAAAGTTTGGTTAGAATTTTTACTGAGTCATTTTCATTCATAAATTTACCAGTAGTTGCACTAATGTCACTTTTTTGCCTTTTCTTTTATTGAAACTTACAATTTTATGATGGAAACTCACTGAAACTGTTAGTAGGAGAGTATCTTTTACACTCTATCTTTGTTATGGCGTTTGCGATGAGTGTTGAGTGAAGATTTCTGAGTGAACCGCTGATCACAAATTTCACATTGATACAAGCGTTCACCAGTGTGTGTAGGACGATGACATTTTAGAGAGTTGAGCAGAGCAAAAGCTTTGCCACATATTTCACACACAAATGACTTCACTCCAGAATGAATAAGTAAGTGAACTTTTAATCCACCCTTGGTTTTGCATGCCTTCTTGCAAATATCGCATTCAAATAAAAGTTCACTTGTATGGGTCAAAGTATGTTTCTGCAAACTAAACTTGGAAACCAATAATGAACCACAAATATTGCATTTAAATGTTTTTCGTGATTCTAGAGGTAATTCATGATTTTTTATATGTGTTCTTAAATAGTTTCTTGTTGTACAATTTTTATTGCAAATGTCACATTTGAAATATTGTCTGGGTTCTGTACTGTGCATGCTGGTCTCGTGCTTCTGTAGTTCCACTTTCAATACAAATTTCTTCTCGCATTGAGTACAGGGAAATGGTCGCTCTCCAGTGTGCTGTTTTTGAACGTGATATAAGAAATTATTTTTCTGAACAAAACCTTTGCCACAGTAGCTGCAAACATGATTCCAGCGTTTTTCATGACCTCTTATGTGAGTGCTACGAGAACTGGTTGAAGCAAATGATTTGTTGCAGTAACTGCAAGGGTATGGCTTTTCTCCAGTGTGACTGCGTTCATGCATTTCAAGCTCTTTCTTCCTCGCATATTCTTTACCACACACTTTACATTTCTTACTCACTTTTTGACGTTTCACTTTAACTCGATCTCGTTTGTGACCAGTACCCGTAAGAAAATGAAAACTATCATCAATGCCTGCACTTTCATTTTCATGTACTGATTTGACATGTGCAAGAGATGCTTCAGCAGTTTGAAATAGAAGTTTGCAGTGTGTACATTGGAACATGGTCTTTGTTGGCTGTTGAGATGCTTCTGGAGAAGAACCATCATCAGTAAGTTTCACTTCAGATTTTTCAGTTTCAATATCTGTGGATACTTTTATAGGAGATTTTTTTAGCAAGGAAGTAGATGGTAAAGGTTGGGTTGCTTTTCGCTTGGTTACTTGAGTTTGTCTCCTAGAGCCTTGATTCAAAATGTTTGTAACTAGTAAAGATGGAGATATTTCTGTATCAGAATATCTTGTATTTGATGATGGTGTGCTCTTGCTTTGTTGTGATGGAGAGACACGTTTCAAAAGTGACTGACTCTTAACAGGCATACGTCTAGCTTTTGCAGTTGTACCAGATGAGGTTGCTTTTGAGCTACGAGTATTTTTAGATTGATAACCAGTTTGCTTGCTTTGCGGTATCCAAATTGACGAATCTTGCCCTGAAAACTTCTGTTTTTGGTTCAAGCTTCCAATTTGAGTTTCATTATTGTCATGCATATCTTTGAAAACATTTTGTGCACGTTCTTTATTGGATTCCACATTGTCAGCATAGTTACCATATGTTTCATCAGTTACCGGTGACACACATTCTTCTTTTATAACTACCTCTACTAACTGATTATTAATTATATGTTGTAGGAAGGATTCAGATTTGATAGTTTTTTCTCTGAATTGATAAAAAGAATCCAGTGTACTAACACATTCTTTACAAACATGTTTAGGAAGATTATCTTGTTCAGATATTGTGATTGGCAGGCAAGAATTAATTTTTAACAGCAAGTCTCTCAGCTTACCTTCATTATTATAAATGTTAAATCTACATGAAGCTGATGTCTCTGTAGCACAGAGTCTACAAAACTCTCCGACCTCAAAAGAATTCATGATTAAACTTATGTTGTTTTTACAATGAAGATAAAAGAGCAGTACGCATTCTTAGCTGCTGTCATTTACACAAGAGTATTTTATTTCCAACACAAAAGTACATGACACGCATCGGATACACACTGTATCAACTGTATGCATAATCTATTGTTCAACGAGCTACAGATCTTGCATACTGAATAAATCATGGATCATATCCATACATGTATGATATGCTGCAGTAATACATTACTGTATGCATACCTAGAGATGTTCAGTCAAATGAAAAGGTTTCTGCTACACACAATGCAACTCTTAAAAAAAAGCTATCATAATTTCACACAAACAAAAGTACGTGTGGAGGCTCATCCAGTAGTATAATGCATACAGAGAAGTATGCACTTACATACCTAGCATTGGGCTAGTGTGTGTTAAGACGCTTGCTGGTTCCGTTCAAAACTTCTATATTAACCTGTAAAAAAGTATGAATTGAGCACTTCACTAATGTAAGTTAGTAACTCGATGCTATCACATCACAATTGTCTATTTTGCAAGAAATCTATGAACTTAAAATACACAAAAGCCGATTAATATTCATTTGTAGGACGGAAAATCAAAATGTCAACAGCCATCAGCTGGAACCACAGGGTTGTCAGATCTATTTTTCTTATTAGCCAGCAATGCCAACAGTAGTGTGTTGTGTGTTTTCCATAAAATTATTATTATTTGACTATATTTAAAATCAAAATATTATTTATTTGTATCTGTATTTTCTTCATGATTATAACGCTACAACCTTAATTATAACTAAATAATTATATTTTATAAGATATATTTTTTATTGTACCATATTCATAGTATTCATACATAATAAATTTAACCTCGCCGCAATATTTGATGTTAAAATTAAGCCGCGCATTAATTAAAATAAAGCAAATTATTTTATTATCTTTATAAAATATATAAAAAGAATATATTATTATAATTTAATTGAATCATTTAATATACTTATATTTTATATCTATATTAATTTTTTTAATTGTTATACATTATTTACATTATATTAAAAATATTATATCGATCAAAATATGCAATGGACATAACATGCATGAAAAAATTTTATTGCAGAAATGAATAGATGGCACCAAATTATGCTACTCTGAATTTTTTCAGATTTTTTTGAGACCCGGAACTATTTTTAAATAATAATTATTGAAAGTCCTGTGATTTCAGTTAAGGGCATTGGGTGTAGCACCGGTAGTTGGCAACACTGACGTATCTTCACCATGCTAATTTTTGATCATTGCTCCTCGGAGTAATTTTTATGCTAGAGCTAAGCTGATTGCTGTAGTATCAAGATAATTAGTAGCCCAAGTGCACAATTTGGCTAAATAAAGCCTGATTTAAAGAAAAGTATTTTTCTTTTATTTTAGAAAAATGCATGTAAATTTAAAAAAATTACTAAAAAATACTTTTCTTTAAATCAGGCTTTATTTAGCCAAATTGTGCACTTGGGCTACTAATTATCTTGATACTACAGCAATCAGCTTAGCTCTAGCATAAAAATTACTCCGAGGAGCATGACCAAAAATTAGCATGGTGAAGATAGGTCAGTGTTGCCAACTACCGGTGCTACACCCAATGCCCTTAACACCCCTGAATCCTTAATAAAAAGGATAGAGACTGGACGCCTATTGACGCCTCCATGCAGGAGGCGTGCAGGCCGCACATTCAATAATTATTCAAAAATAGTTCTGGGTTTCAAAATAATCTAAAAGAATTCAGAGTAGCATAATTTGGTACCCTCTATTCATTTCTGCAATAAAAAAATTTCATGTATGTTGTCCAATAAAACACGTACAATATGTATGAATTTTATAGACGAAAAATTAATAAAAGTATAATATATAAATTATTAAATTAATTGTATATGTTAAAATAATTTTTATATTATATATTAATAAAATATTTTTAATTAAAAACTATAGCTGCATGCGGATTATATATATATATATATATATATATATATATATATATATATATATATATATATATATATATATATATATACATATATAAATCATATATGAAGTATGAAGATATATAATTATATGTATATATATTATATATACAGAGTGAACCACAATTCGCGTGCCAACTTTTTTCGTAAATTTGGTATTGCAAAAATTTTCGTACAAACTTCAAATTTGGTACACTTGTAGCTGAGGGTTGTAAAAATTAGTTCAGGGTGTTAAAATTTTTATTGGACATCAATAACACCCCTTTCAGGGGTGGTTTTTAGAAAAATTATTTTCGCCTTATGGAAATTCAATGTTAAATACAACTTTTTTTGAAATCATTGTAATTTTGCGCAGAAAGTTTCTAGCATAGGGTAATCGACCCTCCTGAACTCAGAAATAATTTTAGATTTTTTCCCCGACGCACCCCTAAGGGTGGAGACCTACCCCTAAAATCCATTTTCCTTAAAAATTGTGCTAAAATTATGAAATTAATTTTCAAGGGGTAATCGACCCTCCTGAACTCGGAAATAACTTTAGATTTTTTCCCCGACGCACCCTTGAGGGTGGAGACCTACCCCTAAAATCCATTTTCCTTAAAAATTGTGCTAAAATTATGAAATTAATTTTCAAGGGGTAATCGACCCTCCTAAACTCGGAAATAATTTTAGATTTATTCCCCGACGCACCCCTGAGGGTAGAGACCTACCCCTAAAATTCATTTTCCTTAAAAATTGTGCTAAAATTATGAAATTAATTTTCAAGGGGTAATCGACCCTCCTGAACCCGGAAATAATTTTAGATTTTTTCCCCGACGCACCCCTGAGGGTAGAAACCTACCCCTAAAATTCATTTTCCTTAAAAATTGTGCTAAAATTATGAAATTAATTTTCAAGGGGTAATCGACCCTCCTGAACCCGGAAATAATTTTAGATTTCTTCCCCGACGCACCCCTGAGGGTAGAAACCTACCCCTAAAATTCATTTTCCTTAAAAATTGTGCTAAAATTATGAAATTAATTTTCAAGGGGTAATCGATCCTCCTGAACTTGGAAATAATTTTAAATTTTTTCCCCGATGCAACCCTGAAGGTAAGCTGCTACCCACCATATCCTTCATTCTTAATAATCGAGTAGAAATTGTGAATTAAATTTTTTTCGGGATTTATCGAAATTTCCACAGAAAACAATATCCCAGATTCACCCTTTCACTTGCAGCATGACTGTGGTTTAAATTCACTCAATGTGCCCACTGTTAATTGGCGTGATGGCACATGTTGGTCCACTCAACGAGGCTATGTGTGTAGGTACATGGCCTCTAACATCTGAGGTGTGACCAATTCCATGCAACGTCTGATCTCCACTTTCAGTTCGTCAATGGTCTCAAATCTCTTCTTGTAAACATTTCGCTTCAGAAAGAGATTTGAGACCATTGACGAGCTCAAAGTGACAGACGTTATGTGGAATTGGTTACATCTCAGTTGTTAAAGGCACACATAGCCTCGTTGTGCAGACCAACATGTGCCTTCACGCCATGCAATTAACGGTGGACACATCCATCGTCATGCTGCAAGTGAAGAGGTGAGTCTGTGATTTCTTTTTATTAAAGATTCCGATAAATCCCGAAAAAAAAATAATTCACAATTCCTACTCGGTTATTAAGAATAAAGGTTATGGTGGGTAGCCGTACGTTGACCCTCAGGGTTGCGTTGGGGAAAAAATCTAAAATTAATTCCGAGTTCAGAAGGGTAGAGTACCCCTTGAAAATTAATTTCACATTTTTTAAGAAAAATGGATTTTAGGGGTAATTTTTCACCCTCAGGGTTGCGTTGGGGAAAAATCTAAAATTATTTCCGGGTTTAGGAGGGTCGATTACCCCTTGAAAATTAATTTCATAATTTTAGCACAATTTTTAAGGAAAATGAATTTTAGGGGTAGGTCTCTACCCTCAGGGGTGCGTCGGGGAATAAATCTAAAATTATTTCCGAGTTTAGGAGGGTCGATTACCCCTTGAAAATTAATTTCATAATTTTAGCACAATTTTTAAGGAAAATGGATTTTAGGGGTAGGTCTCCACCCTCAAGGGTGCGTCGGGGAAAAAATCTAAAGTTATTTCCGAGTTCAGGAGGGTCGATTACTCCTTGAAAATTAATTTCATAATTTTAGCACAATTTTTAAGGAAAATGGATTTTAGGGGTAGGTCTCCACCCTTAGAGGTGCGTCGGGGAAAAAATCTAAAATTATTTCTGAGTTCAGGAGGGTCGATTACCCTATGCTAGAAACTTTCTGCGCAAAATTACTATGATTTCAAAAAAAGTTGTATTTAACATTGAATTTCCATAAGGCGAAAATAATTTTTCTAAAAACCACCCCTGAAAGGGGTGTTATTGATGTCCAATAAAAATTTTAACACCCTGAACTAATTTTTACAACCCTCAGCTACAAGTGTACCAAATTTGAAGTTTGTACGAAAATTTTTGCAATACCAAATTTACGAAAAAAGTTGGCACGCGAATTGTGGTTCACTCTGTATAATAATATAATATATATGCGTGTGAACCTCTCTCATGATGAAATGATGATTAGCTCTGATGTCTCTCTCCGAAATTGATAATATAATACATATTGAATTTAATGTTTTATTTTACTTTTCGGACTTGATTTACCTTTGCCGGTGTTTGACGATGTAATCCTTGTGTGTGTATGTTGCGATCCGATGTTCACTTTTAGTGTTCGTGCACGTCACTAACACTTAATTGCATGTACTATCACTACGTTTCGAGAGTCAATCGATCTCTTCCTCAGGTGATCTGAGACTGAGAATGAAGACAGTCTCAGATCACCTGAGGAAGAGAGCGGTTGACTCTCAAAACGTAGTGATATGTGTAGTACATATATGCAAGTGTTAGTGATGTGCACGAACACTAAAAGTGAACATCGCAACATACTACACACATAAGGACCGATAAGGATTACATCGAACACCCGCGGCAAAGGTAAAAGTTATTCGAAAAGTGAAATAAAAAATTAACATGCAATATGAATATTTGATATTATATCCTTTGCACGAAAAAGTTATTTACTAACATATATATATATATATATAATATATATATATATATATATATATATATATATATATATATAACATAAAATAAATAAATACGCGCACGTATATATAATTAATTTATATATAATTTTAACGCTATAATATATACTCGATCAGTATAAATTATAATTGCATGTGTCTGACGATCAAAAAGAAATTGATATAATTAATAATTAAACAGTATATATAATTATATTTTTTTGAATTAAACATGACAAAAATTCCTTGCTGGCTGCCATCATGTACGTGATGTAATTAAATGTCCCAAATTAATAAGGGGAAGGTATATATAACACGCCCAATGTTAAAAAAAATCCCACACTTGAAAATTATGAAAAAGATTTGAAATGTATAATACGTTCTTATCCTCTATCCTCTGTATCCCCTATCAGCATTATATATAGAACTTATAATATGCCCTATTATATAGTGTAGCTAAAATATATCAGGGATACATATTCATAACTCAAAAACTAGCTCGAGTTATGAATTATTTGGATTTTGTATACCTGATATTTGATATTTTTTAGCTTTACTGATAGGGGATGCAGAGGAAAACATTTTAAGGGTAAGGTAACGCCACCAATGTTAAAAAAAATCCCTCTCACAAAAATTCTGAAAAAAATTTAAAATGTTCTCCTCTATACCCCCTATCAGTACCTAAAATATCAGGTGTACAAATACGATCTAGTTTTTGAGTTATAAATTTTTAAAGTTGACTACTTTAACATGGAGAAATGAAACTCCCATGTTAAATTGGTCAACTTTAAAAATTCATAACTCAAAAACTAGATCGTATTTGTATACCTGATATTTTAGCTACTGATAGGGGGTGTAGAGGAGAACATTTTAAATTTTTTTCAGAATTTTTGTGACAGGGATTTTTTTTAACATTGGTGGCGTTACCTTACCCTTAAATTTTTTTCATGTGTTGGTTTTTTTTTTTAACATGCACGTTACCTTCCCCTTAATTTATATTATTTATATAATTTATATATAATATAGAAGGTGCTTGCAGGAGCAACATATATACATATAACATTTAATCCAGTAAATCTTGTTTTCTTTTCATTTCTGCTTTTCACTTTAATTACTTCCCTTACATGTCTAACCTATACAGAGTGAACCACAATTCGCGTAACAACTTTTTTCGTAAATTTGGTATTGCAAAAATTTTCGCACAAACTTCAAACTTGCTACACTTGTTGCTGAGGGTTGTAAAAATTAGTTCAGGGTGTTAAAATTTTTATTGGACACCAATAACACCCCTTTCAGGGGAGGTTTTTAAAAAAATTATTTTCGCCTTATGGAAATTCAATGTTAAATACAACTTTTTTTGAAATCATTGGAATTTTGCGGAAAAAGTTTCTAGCATAGGGTAATCGACCGTCCTGAACTCAGAAATAATTTTAGATTTTTTCCCCGACGCACCCCTGAGGGTGGAGACCTACCCCTAAAATCCATTTTCCTTAAAAATTGTGCTAAAATTTTGAAATTAAGTTTCAAGGGGTAATCGACCCTCCTGAACTCGGAAATAATTTTAGATTTTTTCCCCGACGCACCCCTGAGGGTGGAGATTTACCCCTAAAATCCATTTTCCTTAAAAATTGTGCTAAAATTATGAAATTAATTTTCAAGGAGTAATCGACCCTCCTAAACTCGGAAATAATTTTAGATTTTTTCCCCGACGCACCCCTGAGGGTGGAGACTTACCCCTAAAATCCATTTTCCTTAAAAATTGTGCTAAAATTATGAAATTAATTTTCAAGGAGTTCTCGAACCTCCTGAACTCGGAAATAATTTTAGATTTTTTCCCCGACGCACTCCTGAGGGTGGAGAACTACCCCTAAAATCCATTTTCCTCAAAAATTGTAATAAAATTGTAAAATTAATTTTCAACGGGTACTCTACCCTTCTGAACTCGGAAATAATTTTAGATTTTTTCCCTAACGCAACCCTGAGGGTCAACGGCTACCCACCATATCTTTTCTCCTTAATAATCAAGTAGAAATTGTGAATTAAATTTTTTTCGGAATTTATCAAAATCTTTCATAAAAAAAAATCACAGACTCACCTCTTCACTTGCAGCATGACGATGGATGTGTCCACCGTTAATTGCATGGCGTGAAGGCACATGTTGGTCTGCACAACGAGGCTATATGTGCCTTTAACAACTGAGATGTAACAAATTCCACATAACGTCTGTCACTTTTAGCTTGTCAATGGTCTCAAATCTCTTTCTGAAGATAAATGTTCACAAGAAGAGATTTGAGACGAATTGACAAACAGAAAGTGGAGATCAGACGTTGCATGGAATTAGTCACACCTCAGATGTTAGAGGCTATGCACCTACACACATAGCCACGTTGAGCGGACCAACATGTGCCATCACGCCAATTAACGGTGGACACATTGAGTGAAACCACTGTCATGCTGCAAGTGAAGGGGTCAGTCTAGGATATTTTTTTTTTCTGAAAAATTTCGATACATCCTGAAAAAAAAATGAAATCGCAATTTCTACTCGATAATTAAGAAAGAAGGATATGGTGGGTAGCAGTTTACCCTCAGAGTTGCATCGGGGAAAAAAATCTAAAATTATTTCCGAGTTCAGGAGGGTCAATTACACCTAGAAAATTAATTTCACAATTTTTAAGGAAAATGGATTTTAGAGGTAGGTCTCCACCCTCAGGGGTGCATCGGGGAAAAAATCTAAAATTATTTCCGAGTTCAGGAGGATCGATTACTCTTTGAAAATTAATTTCATAATTTTAGCACAATTTTTAAGGAAAATGGATTTTAGGGGTAGGTATCCACCCTCAGGGGTGCGTCGGGGAAAAAATCTAAAATTATTTCCGAGTTTAGGAGGGTCGATTACCCCTTGAAAATTAATTTCATAATTTTAGCACAATTTTTAAGGAAAATGGATTTTAGGGGTAGGTCTCCACCCTCAGGGGTGCGTCGGGGAAAAAATCTAAAATTATTTCTGAGTTCAGGACGGTCGATTACCTTATGCTAGAAACTTTTTCCGCAAAATTCCAATGATTTCAAAAAAAGTTGTATTTAACATTGAATTTCCATAAGGCGAAAATAATTTTTTTAAAAACCACCCCTGAAAGGGGTGTTATTGGTGTCCAATAAAAATTTTAACACCCTGAACTAATTTTTACAACTATATTTCCTTTTTCCAATAACCCTTTGGGATATAGATAATATATTCTCCTTGCCTTATAGGATGAGAGGAGGAATAATAATCTATAGATGCCATGACTGGCTGACTATCATGATATATAATATATATATATATATATATATATATATATATATAGGTTAATTATTATAATAGGATATATATATATGAATGAAAGAGGCGAAAAAGTCTCTGAACAAAATTAATTGCACGTGGACAAAAATATAAAAATATTTATGAATACAAAAACATAATATATATTATTATAATTAACATCAGCCCAACTCAGATCACGTGAGATACCCAGAGCTCAAAGAATATCTAGAATTTCTTGCTGGCATCATTCCTCCCCCCAACATTCCCGAGTCAGACATCACTTGCCAAATCATAGAAAAAACAGGAAATATTTTCGACGTTCCCAGTTCCGTCGTAAAAGCTCATGCAGTCGCTGCTGACATCAAGATGAATGCAGGCATAGCCAAGAAATTTAAAAATATATACGGCAACTTGGAACACCTCAGAAACAAACAAAGATTCCCTGGTGATATCGCTACACTGCAAGTAGATGGTGAAACCATTCTATACATAATCACCAAGTTTAAGTCCAACCATAAGTATTCCCAAAACCAAAATCAATTTTTGAAGAATTTCCTTAAAGGCCTGAATGGCCTTAAAAATCACTGTGTCAAAAATCAAATTAAAAGAATCGCAATCCCTCGTATCGGCTCAGGACTAGATGGACTCAATTGGAATTATGTCAAGAGCAAAATCGAAGCTATCTTCATCAACGTGGACATCCTTATTGAGGTCTACTCTCTGAAGCAGAGGAGAAGTCCTCGCCATATGGCGTCTTCAACAACATCCCAAGGTGACAACCAAACCCACCCCAAAATTTTCCTATCTGATCATCACACCTCCTTATCATCAAACGATGGTCTCATGCACCCTCCTCAAATCTCCCCTCCAAATTCCCAATTCCCTAAACCTTCTGCCCCTCCTCCTTCCCCCAAAACTCCACCCACAACTCTCCCCAATCCCTCTGCCCCACCCCGCTCCTTATCCCCCCCCACAATGGCCCACCCCACCCCCCAAATTGTCCATCAACCCTCATCTCCCCCTAAGTCCCATCCTCCCGTACTCACCCGTCTCTGCACTTCGCAGTCAACCACCCCCATTCGCCCCTCATGTGTCACAAATACAAATAGTCCCCATCCAATGCCATCAGGCCCTCCCCGCCTCATCAAGGCTCCCTACTACTACAGGCTCAACATGCTCTCTGAAAGTTCCAAGTCCCCCTCCAGCTCTCTTCAGCATTTCCACTACCCCTCTACCCCCCATCTCCCCAAAGTTAACAACCCGCCTCAACATATAATCAGCTCGACCAATCCGAGCCCGCATTTTCGCGCAACCCTCTCTGCTCCACCCCGTCCAAAGTTGACGAGGTGGTAGTCTCAAACTCACCACTAAGGCTAAATATTCTCTTATGGAATGTGGAAGGCCTGAAAAAGCTAATACCTTTAATCTCAGACAATATTCTTGAGAACCGAGATATTATTGTATTCACAGAGACCTTCTTACTTGAATCACTTGACATAAATGGCTACTACTCCTTCCACAACCTTGCTTTCAAATGGCAGAGAGGGAGACCGTTTGGAGGCATCTCATGCTTCATAAACCCAAAACATGGTCCAATTTTAAATTTCTTAAAACTTAAAGATTTTATCATCATCAAAACTAAATATTTTACAGTCATTGCCATGTACCTTAATCCATATTTTACAGTTCTCGAACTAATGGAGGTAGTACTATATGCAATAAGCCTCACAGAAAATGATGCTAATGTAATTTTCACGGGCGATTTTAACTGTAGAATTGACCTTTCAAATGTCCCGAAACATCTACGAAACAAGACAGATATTCTATTAGACATTTTAAATTCAAATGGCTACTTACTCTCTAATAGCCCCCTAGAAAAACTTTTGTAAACGCAAATGGTTCAAGTACAATCGACCTGCTTTTTTATAAACCTAAAAATTTTATATTAATAAAACATGTCATTATTTCTGAGACAAACTCGTCACTGTTAAAGAGTCATCTACCCGGTGAAATTATTTTAAAATTTACCCCTAGCAATCCTCCCAATAAAAAACTTTTTTACAGATCAAATTATTCAAACAAAATTGATATTAGAAATTATAATGACCAAATTTATACTTATGGTGATACCATAATTACTCATATCAATAATAAAGATGTAAATAGTCAAAATACTTTAATTACTAATGTCATTCTACATTCTACTATTGCAAAGAAAAATAATAAAAGAGTATCTAAACCCTGGTTTAATAGCGAATGTTATCTATCAAGGCAAGATCTTCTATCAAAATTTCATGCCAGCAAATTATATTTATTCAAAAACCCAAATTTGCATGAGCAATTTATTCAGGCAAGAAGCTGTTATAAGGCTTTATTGAAACAGAAAGAATTAGAATTTAAAATTAAATCGGAAGATAAAATGATTAAAGACGCAGAGCTAGAACCATACACATATCTTAGGAAAGATAGACCACCAACTAAGTCATGCCCAATTAACATAGACAAATGGGAAAACCATTTTACAAATATCTTAAATACAAATAAATTACAATCCGACCAAACTCTCAATCTTTTATCATTAACAAGAGACTATAATTGTAACTCAAATTATATTCCTCTTAATGAATTTGAAGTCTATAATTGTATGCAAAGCCTAAAAAACAATAAAGCTTCGGGCCCAGATTTTATTACGAATGAACATTTGAAGATAGTAAGCAAGTCGTTAACCCCAACAATCACCAATATGTTTAACCTCTGTATTGAAACGGCTACAATTCCGGAATTGTGGCGGATCGCCTACCTAATGGTATTATACAAAGGGAAGGGTAACATTATGTCACCCGACTCATACAGAGGTATTATCCATGGTGATACCATGTACAAACTCTTCTCGAGATTAATTGCAAACAGGCTTTTTGATTCCACCCACTATCTTATTCCAAAAGAGCAATACGGCTTTATGCCAGGACGTTCCACAATACAAGCTGTATCCACAGTATATAATCAAATTAAACTAGCATTGGAGAAGCCAAAGGGTCATTTATATATTGCTTTTGTAGACTTCAGAAAAGCTTTTGATTCGGTCAATAGGAATTTGCTCATTGAAAAGCTGAAGTCATTTAAAGTAATTCCTTCTGAAATTTTGAATATCTTAGCTGTTATTCTAAATATCAATTATGTATGTGTTCAAGATCGCTTATCATGTTCTAGTAATATTATTCAATCTAACGGAGTTTTGCAAGGAGACCCGAGCAGCTCTCTTCTTTTCAATCTTTTTACTGCAGATATAACCGAGATTACAAAAGATATAAACTGTGAAAATGAAAATGATCAAGTCGTACTAAATTTATATGCAGATGATCTTGCTATTATTTCAAAGA
Organism: Siphlonurus alternatus; assembly: GCA_949825025.1. NCBI lineage: Eukaryota > Metazoa > Arthropoda > Insecta > Ephemeroptera > Siphlonuridae > Siphlonurus > Siphlonurus alternatus. Next base: position 7,609,260 of record OX463779.1, read on the forward strand.
GCAAAGTCAAGCTACAAAAAGCGCTAAATAATCTATCCATCTGGGCCAAAACAAATGGTCTAGAAATTAACACAGAGAAAATCAAGGTTGTTAAGTTTAGAAGAGGCGGACCGTTATGCAAAAACGATGAAATTTATTGTGTCGGTCAAAAGATTGAATTTCTAAATTCATTTAAATATCTTGGCATAATACTTCAAATGACAGGGCATTCTTTTTCTAAACATATAACAGAAAGATGTAAGAACGCTATCACTGTTATGTACACTATCTCAGGGCTGTCTGGTCTATCCGTCAAAACAGGGCTCAAACTATTCAATTTAAAAGTCGCCCCTGTGGCTACTTATGGTATTGAAATTGTATGGCCTCATTTATCTGTATCCGATTTTGATAAATTAGAATCAGTAAAAGCCATGTTTGTTAAAAGATTACTGTGTCTGTCAAAATTTACCGAAACTAGACTGGCCTATAAACTGATAGATTCCAATTATTTTATTACAGAAATCAAAGAAATGTTTAAACTTCCAACGACAGATCAATATTCCAATTTTATAGCTGTCAGGAATCAAAAAGCTCAGGATATTAATCCTGAGTTTTACAGCACTGATGCTATGACATGTAAACATTGGTGTCTGCCCCAATTGGATAGATCCAATGTTAGAAATGTTTTAACTCGCCAGGCTGTTCACGGCTTCCACCATCTAATTTGTAAATCTTCTGGTTATCATAAAGCTGAACAATCTTGTGTATGTAAATTATGTAATGAATATTGTAGCCAATATCATTTAAATATCTGTAAATCTAGAATTAAGCCTATTAGCGATTATGCCAGGGGAGATTTCATATAGTCTATAGATTTTGAATAGCAATGAAGCAATAAGTTTTTTTTATTCTATCTATTTTCTATGTCATATTTTGTTTTATATATGTGATTATATATATGATATATTATTATTATGATGTAACAGGCTGTTAGCTAGTATCACAGACAATAGACAGACGTACTAAGGAATAGGATTTGAAGGCCCGTATCTTTAAACGACAACATTGATAGTACCCGAACCTGATTCAGAGATGGCTCTGCACGTTTTCAAAACAACTTTCGTCGCGAGTACGTGAAAAAAGTTGCCTTGCTTTCCAGGGGCGAGTGGGACGGAGCGGGGCTTGTTGTTTCCTATGATAAGAGCATCAACACTACGTGATGTGGCATCAGTGCTTTCTCCTCTGAGGTACTGCTATAAACATGACTCCCCCGGTCCCCCGGCATCCCTCCACCGTTTGTGACACGCTCCGCCGCCTGCCTCTCCTCTCTCCTCGCTTGCTGCTCGCACTGCAGCAAAGACCAAAATCTGGCGGCGGCGGCGAGGACGATGTGAGAGCTCATTGTCTGGCCGATATATCGCCTCTCCTTATCAGCTTGACTAAAAATAAGTAGACTAGAGGAAAGAAATAATTAAAATATTATTTTTCAACTTCTATGCTCTGCCGCTCGCTACTAATCCATTTCTTAACATCAAGTCAATGAAAAGTGAAGGATACATAATATTAAACTTGTACGTGCTATATCATGGAAACCGCGATTCCATGGAAATGTCACCATTTATGTATTAATATCCTATCATCCTATCATGGATAAATTGTCTATTTCCTCCATGTATATCCTATGTATATACCTGCATTTTTATTTCCATTTTTAAAACTTCAATACTTATAACTTCTGCAAATAATTTGCATGCGGATTTTCTATACTTTATATTTGATTTAATAATAATTTTACATTACAGAATGCAGTAAAAAGCAAAATAGATAATTAATTGTAATATGTTATATCTGTTATGTTCATGGCATTTCTTTAATATATACAATACATTATTTAATTTTTTTCTTGAATACCTAGTGGGTGGTCTCAATAGACGAAATATGAAGTTTGAGCTCCATGAAAATTTTTTGGGTGGAGATATTCTACCCGTTGTATTAAACGAGAGTGTCAAGTTTTGAGTTCCGCTGCGACGCTCCGTTTGCGCTGTCCTCGATTATCTCAACTGTTGTGCTTTAAATTGCGGATTTGATATTTTTTCGTCAAAATACATACTGTAATTAATGTACAAGTGATGTTAGTTTGGAACTTCTATCATGTTTAGTTACTTTTCAAAAAAATCGTCAATATGGTATTAAACACGATTTTTTTCAGTTTTGACGATACAAAAAAATCCATAAAAAAATATATGAATGCTATATATTTATTAAATATTATGATGTATTATACATAAATTACATAAATGACATTTCCTCGTAACTTTTCTATTAAAAAGTCTGAATCGCGGAAAAAAAACCCTCGGAAAAAAAACCCTTGTATTAAAAAACCCTTGGAAAAAAACCCTAGGAAAAAAAACCCTCGGGGATAAAAAAAACCTTCGCTGAAAGTTAACTATTATCTGTATAGTAATTCCAACTGTGTTTTTAGTTAAAAATTATTTTAAAAACATATTTTTTCTAACTTCGAATATTATATATTGCATATAAAATAATTAAAATAAAAAAGTAATAAACCAAAAAAAGTCGTCATCCTACTCGTATTATTATTATATAACATATAGACATAAAATGAACATTTGAAAATTATAATATCTAATAGGTTAAGTGATTCAATAATTATTATTATTATGATTCAATAGAGTATTGTACTCAATTTTTTTTTATTTCAGAAATGGATAGAGGGTGCAAAGTTATGCTACCCTGATTTTTTTCAGATTTTTTAGAGCCCGGGAACTATTTTTAAAAAATTATTGAAAGTCCTTTTCGTGACGTCACGAGACGCCGCTCCTTAAGAAAAAGATAGGACTTGCCGCCGCGTGACGTCACAAAAAGGACTTTCAATAATTTTTTAAAAACAGTTCCAGGTCTAAAAAAAATCTGAAAAAAATCAGGGTAGCATAACTTTGAACCCTCTATCCATTTCTGCAATAAAAAAAATTGAGGACAATACTCCATTATTACTAATGAGACTAATCAGATATATGATATCTTATGTAATATATATTATTGGAACATATATAATGATAATCTGTCAAAATAAATAGGAAAAAAAATGAAGATAGACAAGCTTTAACTTAAAAATGCCGCAGCGCTGCATTCTGACATCGCTTCGTCCGTAAGGTTTGTTAGGAGAAAAATCTTATTTATTTTTTCATTCGAATTCTATGCTGCACAAAATCTCGAATATTTTTTATGTCGCTACCGCGCTACTATACGCCACGAATGCTCCTTGGGGCTGCTCCTTCAGCGAAGGGTTTTTTTTCCGTGGGTTTTTTTATCCCCGAGGGCTTTTTTTCCTAGGGTTTTTTTTCAAGGGTTTTTTAATACAAGGGTTTTTTTTCCGAGGGTTTTTTTTCCGCTTACCAAAAAGTCTATAACGAATACGATCGAATATTCGAATAAAGAATCGTGTTTATTACCATATTGACGAGGACCAAATACCCCCGGCCGGACCAAATATCCCCGCCCGGACCGGACGAAATATCCCCGAAGGAAATACTCCCGGACGAAATACCCCCTTAATTGTAAGTGGAGAGGGGTGGGCGACCAACACGGGAGGGGAAGTTGACTTTATTTATAAAATTTTCACAACAAATATATATCATATATAATATTCAAAGTATATTATTTATAGTTAATGCCGTATCAAGATCTCAAATTGCGTATTTAATTTTATTATACCAAAACATACTCAAAATTGTGCCGCAAACAAACGATTTTTGTATATATATGCTATGCTTACTTTGATTGTACGTGCGGCAATTATAAATTGTCTCAGCGTTTTGCAGCAAGATTTTGAAGGTTTTTAAACGATTTTAGGTTTTTAAACCTAGGTATGTGCCCCTAGCGATTTCAGCAAAGCCCGAAATTAACAAATATTTCGGGCTTTACTCATTTAAATTTGAACATTTCTAGAAGTGCTCAAATCGAAAAAAGCAATCCCCGACTATAAGTTTTATTACGTGGTTTGCTCCTTTAAATTTGCTCATTTCTAAAAGTGCCCAACTCGAAAGAAGCCACCCCGACGAGAATTTTTATTTCGGGCATTGCTCACTGTTTTGATCATTTCTAGAAGTGCAAATGAAAAATAATAGCTGGAAATTGCGCCGTATTGTAGCAAAATAAATAATAAAATAATATAAATTTAATAATATTTTAATTATATCACTTTTTTAATTTATTGATAAACATACAAATTTAACATTAATGGCGTGTATAGTATTTTTTTTTTTTTTAAAAACATTTCTTTCTGTATTATTCAAGTCATATTGAAAAAATACGATTTTTTCACTCTGAGAGACACTTTCAATTTTTTTATTATTATCATTTTTTTATAATTAAAGGTATGATTACAATTTATATATTCTTAGAGTATATAAATTGTAATCATACCTTTAATTATAAAAAAATGATTATAATAAAAAAATTGAAAGTGTCTCTCAGTGTGAAAAAATCGTATTTTTTCAATATGACTTGAATAATACAGAAAGAAATGTTTCAATAAAAAAAAAAATACTATACACGCTATTAATGTTAAATTATAGCAATGAATTCCAGGTAGCAGATAAACAATTTCTAAGTTCAGATGACGTACCACACATGACAAAGAAAAGAGTGTCTCAGATCAGCAGCAGCAAATTCAAAGCAAAGTTTTGTGTTTTGCAACGCAACTATAAGAAAGGTTGTCAATCTAAAACATGTTGTACAAAGAAAAAAATGAGAAGAAATTTATAATGCCATGATAGTAATCCCTGCAAAAATAAGTCAAGTTCAGGTAATAATAAGATCAGGTAATAATCAGGTATAATATTTATTTATTTTAAATTAATAGGTTTATTGGTACCATCTTGAGGAGCTCTGTGCTTCTTAGCAAGTTCTGTAAATTAAGTTAAAAAGATTTTATAATATATCAGCTGTAAAAAAATAAATATTTAAATTAACTAATATAAAATATTAATATAAAATTGTGACAAAATCGTATTTTTCAGTATGACTTGAATAAAACAGAAAGAAATATTTTAATAAAAAAATAATATACACGCTAATGCTAAATTTGTATTTTTGTTACTTAATTAAAAAAGTGATCTATGTAATTAAAATATTATTAAATTCACAATATTTCATTATTTTTTTTTTAAACTTCTCAACTGAACCCTATTTTAGGGTACTGGCCACAATTAAGTGACTGAATTTAACCTCCCGGCTATTCGTAGACCCTACTTTTGTGGGTCCCTTCCAAACCGGGGCGGCCATGGCCTAAGCAATCCATCCCAGCATTCGCCTGGTTGTAACTGAGGAAACCTCAGTAAGGATGGTCGGCAATTGATGGAGGATGCCATCAATCACCTCCCGGATGCACGAGTGGGTGTTCTTTAGCAACCGCCATTTGTGAAAAGTTTGGCGGTGCATGGCTGGGATCGAACTCACGACCATCCGATTACGAATCAGAGGCGTATACCACTGCGTCAAGTGCCCGGTTTATTATTTATTATTTTAATTATTTATTAAAAATTATTACTATAATACGGCACAATTTCCAATTTTTATTTTTCACTTTGCTTTCAGCACTTCTAGAAATGATCAAAACAGTGAGCAAAAAGCCCGAAATAAAACTTCTCGTCAGGGTTTGTATTTTCCGATTTGAGCACTACTAGAAATGGTCAAATTTAAATGAGTAAATTTAAGCCCGAAATAAAACTTCTCGTCGGGGTTTCCTTTTTTCGATTTGAGCACTTCTAGAAATGTTCAAATTTATATGAGCAAAGCCCAAAATATTTGTTAATTTCGGGCTTTGCTCAAGTCGCTAGGGGCACACCTAGATGTGCGCATTGAATTCGGGCTTTGGTGCCAACATATATAAATAGAAAAGGAAGGAATAAATAAGGAAATAAATAGAACAACAAGTGAATTAAGTTTCTTCAGGAGGGGTACACATGCTACGTTAAGTGTTCACGGCACCAATAGCACCGGGGGACCAAAAACAATAAAAAATATTGCAGTTTTAATTTTTAGACCTATACCAATCGAATCAGAATTAAAAAATTACACTAAAAAAACTTACTTGATTTTTTTTTAAAAGTAAAAAATTATATAGGGACGATTTTGAAAATTTTTGGTTAAAAAAAATCTAAAAAAAAATGCAATAAACACTTATAATTAACATGCATAAAATGTATCGTATCAAAATATATTACACGTTAATTTTAATTTGATATGAATGATATGATAAATTAATGCAAAATGTATTGGCCTAACGTTACTAACTTCCTTCTTTGGGTGGGAATATTTGGTCCGGGGGTATTTCGTCCGGGGGTATTTGGTCCGCTTACCAATCGAGGACCGCGCAAACGCTTACGGAGCGTCGCAGCGGAACTCAAAACTTGACACTCTCGTTTAATACGACGGGTGGAATAACTCCACCCAAAAAATTTTCATGGAGCTCAAACTTCATATTTCGACTATTGAGACCACCCACTAGGTATTCAAGAAAAAAATTAAATAATGTATTGTACATATTAAAGAAATGCCATGAACATAACAGATCTAACATATTACAATAATTATCTATCTTGCTTTTTACTGCATTCTGTAATGTAAAATTATTATTAAATCAAATATTTAGTATAGAAAATCCGCATGCAAATTATTTGCAGAAGTTATAAGTATTGAAAATTTAAAAATGGAAATAAAAATGCAGGTACATAGGATATAATACATAAATGGTGACATTTCCATGATATAGCACAAGTTTGTGTATCCTCTTTTTTTAAAAAAAAAAAAAAAAAAAAAAAAAGTTTTTCTGATATTATAATATCCCAAGGTAGAGATAATATATATTATATGTATCAGCTGGAGCAATGCTAAAAAAATCCCATTAATTCATAAAAATTATGAAAAAAATTTAAAATGTTCTCCTCTACATGCATCCCCTATCAGTAGGTAAAAAATCAGGTATACAAAAATGAGCTAGATTTCGAGTAATTAATTTTTAAAGTTCTCTAATTAAACATGGAAAAATGGAACTTCCATGTTAAATATTAGTCAACTAGCTCGTTTTTGTATACCTGATATTTTACCTACTGATAGGGGATGTTGAGGAGAACACTTCAAATTTTTTTCATAATTTTTATGATTGGGATTTTTTTAGCATTGGGCCAGCTGATACATATTATCTCTACCTTTTTATATTGTAATAATAACTTTTCTTTATTTAGTGTGATCACTTTTTTTTCCAACCATCATAAAAAAATTGAGATTTATAAGTAAAAATTACATTACTTAATTATATTACATGCTTCACTTTTCATTGACTTGATGTTAAGAAATGGATTAGTAGCGAGCGGCAGTGCATAGAAGTTGAAAAATAATATTTTATTTCTTTCCTCTACTTATTTTTAGTCACTGATAAGGAGAGGCGATCGGCCAGACAATGAGCTCTCACATCGTCCTCGCCGCCGCCGCCAGACTTTGGTCTTTGCTGCAGTGTAGCTAGGGAACTAACTGCAAAAAACGGGCTATTAACGATACAATCCTGAAATTTTCAGTACTGGTACAGAACCCCTTTTTGGTCATTTTTGGCGGCGGTACCCAAAAAAAAGTTCCATAGGGTGACCTTGAGTGACCTTTGAACTTTGACCTCCGATTAAATTGGATTTATTTTTTTTACGAGGAAACTAAAGCAGGTACGAAAAAATTTGTCATGAACAAATGTGTTTGCAACAAACTGAAGATTCATTGTGAATTTTTGTAAAGACCTAAGTCCATAAAAAACAAAATGGCGGCCAGTGAAACTTTAATTCATGCTTTTTTACGTCACTCTTCAGCTTATTTCAAGTAGACTAGCAAACTTTTTTGTATATAATGACAAATTTTAATTGCCTGTGATTATCAAGATTAAGAAAAGTCATAATACTTGCTGATAAGACAACAATAACGTAAGATATTGTAATTCTTATTGATTATTTTGCCTCCTAGTGTATACGGCTTTATAAAAAAAAAATTAAAAAAATGTGATAAAAGCCTACAAATTTCAGGAATGATTTATTTGGTCATAAGGACCATAAAAAAAATTGGTTCCTAAAAAATTAAGACCCCCTTTGACCCCTGGTGACCTTCAAAAATGGTAATTGTGGAGAACTGGAAACATTTTTTTCTGATAAACAGCAGCTTCGGACGAAAATATTTCTAATACAAAATATGATTGGAATGACTGGAATTATGTCCCTGATTTTTTTCAAAATGCAGTGTTGCCAAATAGAGCACCCACGTTGCCAAACGTGCCCTTAAAATCTGCATCTTAAGGTCACTTCATTGCAAACAATTCGTGCTTCGAATTCAAGCTTTAATATTCATTGCATGAATCATGAACTGGGATCATTAAAGAAATCCACCATAAATTTGTTAAGGTCCTCCCCCCCCCCCCACTTCTTCTTGAACCCTGGGGCCATTTAAAAAACGACAGTCTCTCGATGATATTCTTGCATATGATTATTAATTATTATTTTATTATATATTATATTTTATTTTTAATACTCAAGAATATCATTGGAGTGATTTTAAGAGTATCCCTAATTTTTAATGCTGCGCTGCCAAGTGTTCTTGAAATCTGAGACATATGGAAGTATGTATGTGTTATCTGGAAGAGTGCACTGCATCGTTTTAGCCACAATTAATAGACGGCCCTTGGCATGCATGTATATTTTTCAATACGTTACTATACTTCAGCTTCTTCAGGATCAAGGGAAGATCCACTGATGGGGGATGGGGTTTGAAATGGAAAATGGGGGGGGGGGGGGGTTGGATTATCTCCAGAGATACTTAACATTTAAAAAAAAGGCACCACCGCTACCAGAACGGAGGGCTGTTTTTATATTATTTTCGGAACAAATAACTTATATTATATACAATATAATAGTCATTTTCAAATTGCTGGTATACCAAATATGTGTTTGTATTAATAAAGTTATATCGCGTACTGTAAAGTGTTTTTTTTTTTTTTTTTTTTTTTTTTGTTTTTTTTAGGAGATACAATACAATCTGTATGATTCTTTTTTACTGCATCCAAATTATGCTACTCTGAATTTTTTCATGCAGCTTTTATTTTAGGCCAGGAACTATTTTTAAATAATTATTTAAAGTGCGGCCACGTCCCCTGGAGGCGTCAATAGGCGTCTAGGTTCTATCATTTTATTATGGATCCAACGGGGCCAACATAACTTGCAGAACTTTCAATAATTTTTAAAAATAATTCCGGGACTCAAGGAAATGTGAAAGAATTCAGAGCAACATAATTTGGTACCCTCTATTCAGTCTATTCATTTTTGCAATAACAAATTGTCATGCAGGTTGTCCATTGATGTTACTAACTAATATGTAAGTTGTTCAGTCATTCCATAATGCAATTATTAACGTAATGTATTTATAAATAAATTTTTGTTTTATTTTTGATATAACAGTCTTAATTTATATAATACATTAATAACATACATTAACTTTTATATTATATTATAATATATAATATATGTTATGTTTAATAAATGCTAAACACGAAACCCACCCTCGGTTCTGGTAGCGGTGTTGCCCCATATTGTCCCTTTTCCGCAATAATGAGCTCTCTGCTATATCATGCATGCAGGTGAGCGCAATTGAGAGTTGTTAGTAAGTGTAAAATAAGCTCATTTTCGCGCCCATCTGAAATAGAAGATAGATTGCGGAGCATGCAGGGACGATATCTTCAAAGATAAGTTTTAAATTAGATGCGCTTTGACTACCGACAGTTGGGGACCTGAACGGGCGTTCCATGTATAACATATTTCATTTTTATTACCTTCTATAGGAATTCCTCCCTACCCCACTTTTTCCATTTCAAAACCCATCCTCCCTTGATCCTGAAGAAACTGAAGTATAGTAACGTATTGTAAAATATACATGCATGCCAAGGGCCGTCTATTAATTGTGGCTAAAACGATGCAGTGCACTCTTCCAGATAACACATAAATACTTCCATATGTCTCAGATTTCAAGAACACTTGGCAGCGCAGCATTAAAAATTAGGGATACTCTTAAAATCACTCCAATGATATTCTTGAGTATTAAAAATAAAATATAATATATAATAAAATAATAATTAATAATCATATGCAAGAATATCATCGAGAGACTGTCGTTTTTTAAATGGCCCCAGGGTTCAAGAAGAAGTGGGGGGTGGGGGGGGGGAGGACCTTAACAAATTTATGGTGGATTTCTTTAATGATCCCAGTTCATGATTCATGCAATGAATATTAAAGCTTGAATTCGAAGCACGGATTGTTTGCAATGAAGTGACCCTAAGATGCAGATTTTAAGGGCACGTTTGGCAACGTGGGTGCTCTATTTGGCAACACTGCATTTTGAAAAAAATCAGGGACATAATTCCAGTCATTCCAATCATATTTTGTATTAGAAATATTTTCGTCCGAAGCTGCTGTTTATCAGAAAAAAATGTTTCCAGTTCTCCACAATTACCATTTTTGAAGGTCACCAGGGGTCAAAGGGGGTCTTAATTTTTTAGGAACCAATTTTTTTTATGGTCCTTATGACCAAATAAATCATTCCTGAAATTTGTAGGCTTTTATCACATTTTTTTAATTTTTTTTTATAAAGCCGTATACACTAGGAGGCAAAATAATCAATAAGAATTACAATATCTTATGTTATTGTTGTCTTATCAGCAAGTATTATGACTTTTCTTAATCTTGATAATCACAGGCAATTAAAAATTGTCATTATATACAAAAAAGTTTGCTAGTCTACTTGAAATAAGCTGAAGAGTGACGTAAAAAAGCATGAATTAAAGTTTCACTGGCCGCCATTTTGTTTTTTATGGACTTAGGTCTTTACAAAAATTCACAATGAATCTTCAGTTTGTTGCAAACACATTTGTTTATGACAAATTTTTTCGTACCTGCTTTAGTTTCCTCGTAAAAAAAATAAATCCAATTTAATCGGAGGTCAAAGTTCAAAGGTCACTCAAGGTCACCCTATGGAACTTTTTTTTGGGTACCGCCGCCAAAAATGACCAAAAAGGGGTTCTGTACCAGTACTGAAAATTTCAGGATTGTATCGTTAATAGCCCGTTTTTACTGATATTTGGTCGTTAGTTCCCTAGCTAGTGTGCGAGCAGCTAGCAAGCGAGGAGACAGGAGAGGCAGGTGGCGGCGCGTGTCCGGCGTGTCACAAACGGTGGAGGGATGCCGGGGGACCGGGGGAGTCATGTTTATAGCAGTACCTCAGAGGAGAAAGCACTGATGCCACATCACGTAGTGTTGATGCTCTTATCATAGGAAACAACAAGCCCCGCTCCGTCCCACTCGCCCCTGGAAAGCAAGGCAACTTTTTTCACGTACTCGCGACGAAAGTTGTTTTGAAAACGTGCAGAGCCATCTCTGAATCAGGTTCGGGTACTATCAATGTTGTCGTTTAAAGATACGGGCCTTCAAATCCTATTCCTTAGTACGTCTGTCTATTGTCTGTGCTAGTATCATCTGTTATTTTATTTTATATTGTTTTATTATCATTTTCTATTGTTCTATTATTCTGTAACTATTATATATGTTTTGTATGTATGTTTTATGTGTTCTATTGTAATGTTTTTCTATAATGTATGTTTCTAGTGCTGTTAATATGTACACTTTCTGTGTTTAATAAAAGACTAATAATAATTAACATTGAAGTAAACAAACTTAATGTGGAAACAAAATTTTAAACCTATATGAATTTAGATATATATATTATATATATTTTTTTTTATTCAAATGCAAGCAAGGAATAATGAATGAATAGAAGGGGGCATAATTAAATATACAGTATTATATTTTATATATATATATATACAGACCGGGTATTTCATGGCCGATTATGTTTTTGATTTGCCCTTGCAGGAGCAATATTTGAAGATATTGACGCCAAAATTTAGCACAGGGTAGCTGAATTAAGAACCAACTTGAAAGGTGTATGTGTGAACGACTTTGAAATAACTACCCTTAAGGGGGGGGGGGGGGGAGGGTGCGTGAAATGTTGAAATCAACATTGGAAAACTCACACGTTGAAATGAAAATGAATGTCTTTAAAAATGATATAATTTAAATATGATCAACCACCAATAACACTATCTCCAGCAAGGGAAATAAAAACATAATTCTAAACATTTTCTATTTCTATTTTGGGGGATGAATTAAAAGCAAAGCAAAGTTTGGTTTAAAAAAAAGTCTTACTTATTACAGTATATGAAATTAACTTATTTATATAACTTGTAAGAGCTGGTGCCGTGGTACTTATAGTGACTTCTTAAAGAAATTCTAAAATTTTATTTTAATTTGGGTTTTCTTATGTAGATTTTAAAATTTCACTTCAACCCCCTGTAACATCCTAATAAGGGATATTTCAAATCTCACACACCCTTCAAGTTGGTGTTTCAGCTATATACCATGTGCTATACCTCCAATATTGCTACTGCAAAAACCTGTACAGTACAGGCACTTACAATTAGTTATGAAACTTATGAAAAACCTGGTATATCCATATTACACAGATTAGTATAATTAGTAAGTTAATTCTCTAAAATTCAAGTACCTATATTATAATTATTAATTTATTCAATGGTCTTAGTATGATAATAAAAGTACATTATAATACACAAGTATTAAATCTGCACTATTTGCTACTTATTAATTAATTTATTATATCAAATAAACATTTCTTTTTTGTACAATGGTTTTGATATATAATTACTCACATGAGTATTTTATTATTTTAAGCAACTGTGTAATTAATAATTATACAGCTTGTTGATAAAATTGTTAATATACACAAAAAAAAATTTAATATATTAAATTATAATATTATAATTATATAAAATTATATCAATAAAAAAGAATTTAAAAAATCAAGAGACTTCATTGCAAGCAGAAAAAGCAACTTTGCAGCAATAAGTTATATAATGTGGGGATGAGACTTTTCTAGCAATAATTTAACTATATATATATTATTTGCATTAACATAAAATTAGACATGAAATAATGAAAACCGCAAGTCTATGTTATACATTATGGATTGAGTGTCTATATTTTAAATTGGGGTTACAGGTTTAAATGCAGCACATTTACATTTTGCTGGACAATTTTTTTCCCCAGCTCATTATATTATGATTATATGTATACCCGCTCCGACTATTTACAGTACAGTATTTACCATTTGGTATCCAATAACCAAAGAAAGGTCCAGTTCCATGGCATTTATTAATTTTATTATGGCATCGTTTTATGTTGTTGAGGTTGCAAATTATGAAAAAAATCTATTTGGATAAATAAAGCACAAGAAAATGTATACATATAATTATACAGTATATAATATAAGAATTAAGTATCAACCAATATTTTTTCCATGTTACGAATTTGTAATACTATAAATTTACCCTTAAATCTGTGTTGCATTAAAGAATAGCTAGAGCATAAAAATGTATGCACATTGGATTTCCCCCTATACTTCTCAAGGTTCAGGGACTATTGTTAATGGACGATGACTATATTCTCTTCCAGTATTAACTTATTTTTTAAACCTGCAATTGTTTCCACCTTTTGGGCATCAATTGCCCCTAATTTGTTTTAACAGGTATTTATTGTGATTACATAAATAAAAATTGCCCTCTTGCCAATATGCCTGTTCAGCTTGTGCAATACATTCATCGGGGTGTGGTGTGAAACGAAAGGGTGAATGTATAAGAGCACGGACTGTTGGGAGCTAGAAAGGGAAGGAGGTGGGGGAATGTAAACTATATTTCCGGACTCTGCTTCTACAGGGAAAGCCCCTAGGGTTGCCAATTTTTTGCCAAGAAAAAGGAGGACGCTCCCTCCTCGGAGAGGGCCACGGGGGTTAGCCTCTCGCGGAGGTGAATTTTTTTTGGGAAAGGGGACGTGGCTTGTTTTTTTTTTTTTAAAGGCAAAGTTGCAGTTTCCCTTCTGTGAGACCAAATTTTTGTGGTAATAATTTTGAAATTGCCAGTATTTTTTCCTGATTTTAAATATTTTTTTTGCCCAAATTTTTGTTAAAATATTAAAAATTGTACTTCCGAAAAAGAGAACAAACATTATCTTGGAAGAACGGAGGACAAAAGGGTAAAAAGAAGGACTAACCTCCCAAAAGAACGGTTGGCAACCCCGGTGAAAGGAGGGAGGAAGGGGGGGGGGAGAGGGAAAAAAATTCCCACCCCACCTCCTCCTTGAGTTTGAGTAATGACTCAAACCTATTTGCAGATGAGAGCTTTGCAGATGGATGGGGAAGAGCAAAGGGGTTTTAATGATGTGCATTTGCATAGGAGGGTATGAACAAAACTTATCACACCATTTTTTTTAATACATATTATCATATTACTATAATATTATATATACTTTATTATAAAAATCAAACAGACGAGTGGAGCCAGGAAAGTGTTAAACTAAGTCTGTTCGTATCAACTATATCCATAATTAATTGATGAAGCAATGTTGACATTGACTGAATCTCATTAACTTTTTCAGTACTTGACATGCGTGCATTAAAGTAAAGTGCGCGCTAGAAAAAAAAGTTGAGTTAGTATTTTCTAAAAATAGTTCAAGTAGTCCTCCATATCAAACCAAAATTCAAAAAATTCTATCTCAAATAGGTTTGCCAGAAAAAAATTCCAAAGTCAGAGTGAACGCGTCGCTTAACATGGGGCCTTACCTGACAAAACCCCTCGAATATCTCGAAAAAATACACTGTTAGGTGGTATGAAAAAAATATAGTGATGTTCTATGACCCAAGCTTTAACCAAAAACCGATTAAAAAAATTTTCTCTCGAATCCATTTTTCCGTAAAAAAATCAAGAAAATCTACCATGTTAATTCCCATAAGATTTTTTATTATTTTTTTACGGAAAAATGGATTCGAGAGAAAAATTTTTTAATCGGTTTTTGGTTAAAGCTTGGGTCATAGAACATCACTATATTTTTTTCATACCACCTAACGGTGTATTTTTTCGAGATATTCGAGGGGTTTTGTCAGGTAAGGCCCCATGTTAAGCGACGCGTTCACTCTGACTTTGGAATTTTTTTCTGGCAAACCTATTTGAGATAGAATTTTTTGAATTTTGGTTTGATATGGAGGACTACTTGAACTATTTTTAGAAAATACTAACTCAACTTTTTTTTCTAGCGCGCACTTTACTTTAATAGATACTAGGAATAATAATTAATAATGCAGTATACTAATATTACTAATAGAAAGTACCCTAATATACAGCACATTATGTTCAATACAACAAGAGAAAATCCATTTATGCTCTTATCACCCTCAGTTGTGCCAGTTTAACGGAACTTCATCTCTGGCATGTCGTTTACGGTGGTTGTTGAGAGATGACTTTTGTGTGAACTGTTGATGGCAAATGTCACATTGATAAGGTCGTTCACCTGTATGAGTCCGTCGATGGCACACCAAAGAGTTCCGAAGAGCAAATGCTTTGCCACAAACTTCACATGTAAATTTTTTCACTCCAGAATGTATAAGGAGGTGAATTTTCAAGCCTATTTTGCTACTAAATCTTTTACGACAAATGTCACACTCAAATGGGAGTTCACCAGTATGTATAAATGTGTGCTGCTTTAAACCATGATTTGTAGTGAAAACTGCATCACATATGTTACATTTAAAAGTTTTACGTGATTCTAAAGAAAGTTCATGAATTTTTTTATGTTGCTTTAGATAGCTTCTTGTTGTAAATGTTTTGTTACACACCTCACATTTGAAGCAAACTCTGGGTTTTGTGCTGTGCATGTTGAGCTCATGTACATGTAAATCTTGCTTTCTAACAAATTTCTTCTCACACTGAGAACATGCAAAGGGGCGCTCGCCTGTGTGATGCTTTTGCACATGATAAATGAAATTGTTTTTGTGGACGAAGCCTTTGCCGCAGTAGCTACAAACATGGCTCCAACGTTTCTCATGCACTTGAATGTGCTTGTTTCTTCCGCTGGTTGAAGCAAATGTTTTTTCACAGTACGTACAATTAAATGGTTTTTCTCCAGTATGACTCCGTTCATGCAGCTGTAATTCACATTTACGAGCATATTCTTTACCACACAATTTACATTTTAAACTTTCTTTCTTAGCTACTTTGTCCTTGAACTTACGCTTCCTATTCTCTAGAACTTCTTCTTTTTCTTTCAACTGCTCCACATATTTTTGCTTGTGAATTGCTAAAGCTTCAATTGAGCGGAAACTTTCTCCACAGACATCACATTTATGTATTTTTTTGTGCATTAATGTTAAATGGTCTAGTGAAGCTTTTCGTGTCGAAAATAGTACTTTGCAGTAATGGCAACGAAATAGTGATGGTTTTTGATCAAGGTGTTTTTCATGAACTACCTGCATAGAATTCATAGGAATATTTTTGTTCATAGAGTCGAGGCCAGAAGTATTTGCATAACAAAGCGAATCATCTTTGTTGTACAACGATGATTCACAGACTACATTCTCTGATTGATCTCTGGATTCATCAATTATTATATCAGACCTTTTCATGAGTAAACCAGTGTGATGATCTTGATGTCCTTGATTACCGATATCATTATACATTGGTTTCAAAATATCTGTTGACCTACACTCGTCAGTCATATACATTGGAGGAAGTTGTCTATTTAGTAACTCCTTAAAATAAGACTCAGTTTTTAGACTATTAATTTTAAATATATAAAAAGATTCCAACTTATCTACACACTCCAGACATAGAACTTTAGGGAAGCAATCAATTTCTGACACCTCCACAGCTAAACAAGATGTCAACTTTAAATAAAAGTCTCTCAATCTACCTTCATTATCAAATATATGCAATCTATGGAGAACGGCGGTTTTGGTCGCACAAAGTCTACATAAGTCAAGTATATCATTAGATGGATTCATGATGAGGTTCCTAGTTCACTTAGTTTATTATTTGTAACACAACAGATAATTCTGTAGGGTGGGTTTGAACTGAATCACTGGTCACTGGTTTGTAGTAAAGAATGCATCCAAACAGTATGTGCTGGGTGGGTTCAATTATGTGCATTCTTAATTATAGAATCTAATATACAATGTAAAAGGAAAATGCTTTGTCAAGATACTTAAAACACTTGAAAATTAACAAGAATAAAATTTGTTGTGCTCAATACACAAAAAACAGCTGACATAAAATCAGCATGAAGCTTGCTACGTTGCCACATCGTTTCTAATTACAAAAAGGGTTTGATTTTTCTTTTTTTCTTTTTTTTTTTTTTTTGTAATACAATGGGCGCCAATTTGTTAAATGAAGTTTGGTCAGAATGAACAAAGAGAAAAAAATTAAATCATGATACTATATAATTATTATGTAAAAAAACAAAAAAAAAGTATAAAAATTTCATCTTTTAGCTGTTTGAGTTCAAATAAAACCTGCATATTGTATAATTAGAGAGTTTCCTTTCAGTAAAACTTATTTAAGTCTAGTAAAAAAATTCTTCAATCAAAAAGTTTAATTTATAATTGGCAAATATTTTTATCCTTCATCGGCCACTTAATTAATTTAATTAATTACTGTTAGAATTTTTTTATTTCCTGGAAAAAATGTTGTTATATAAAATATAATAATGGGCAAGTTTTTTTTTCAAATTTTAAATAATTGAAATATTGAACAGTTTAATTTGAGATTATTATATTATTAATTTATTCATCATTAATTAATATATTAAAAAATATACAGTTTAAGACAGTCAAATATTTTATAAATTTTTGGCCTCTATAGCTTTGAGCTCGAGCAATGAGAATCAACATCTGTCTCCAGATCCTTTTGAGCAAATTCTACAAAAGGATCTGGAGACAGTGGGTATATGGATAGGAGCTAATAAAATGAAGCTTAATGTTGGAAAATGTAGTGTGGTTAAGTTCAACAAAAGAAGGGAGCAAAGTCAGGTTAAATATTTTATGGAGGGGGAAGAAATCAAATCAGAGGACAAATACAAATATCTGGGAGTAATGTTTCAGTGCAAACTTAATTGGGATGAACATATTAGGTATGTAACCGCAAAGAGCAGAAGGAATCTTGAGTTTGTAATGAGGAATCTTAAGGGGGCAGGCAGGACAGTAAGAGAAAAAGCATACAAGTCTCTGATTAGACCAATAATGGAATATGGATGTAATGCGTGGGACCCGTATAGAGCAAAAGGGAAGAAAGAGATGGAAAAGATACAAAGACGAGCAGCAAGAAGGGTTTTAGAAAAGGGGAACTGGAGCTTTATCTGTGATAAAAGCAAAATTTATAAGGGAAGAGAGAGTGTGACCAGAATGATAGAGCAACTGGGATGGGAGGATCTGGAGGAAAGGAGGAAGCAAAGTAGACTGACAACAATGTATAAAATAACTGGAACCAAAAGGGCTGGGAGGAGCTTAGCGATCGTACTGAGGAAGGGCGTTATAAAGGTAGGAGGGACCATGATTGGAAGCTGGAGTATAGGAGAAGCAAAAATGATGTGGGCAAGTATTCTTTTTTGAGAAGAACGGTGAGGGAGTGGAATTTGTTGGACTCTGGGCTTGTGGATCGATGCTCGGAGGGTTGGTGAGTTCAGGGAGGGGCTGAGAGAGTCAGCCGCAAGCAAGCGAGCCACCGTGGTGGAATACCCACAATAGCCGCAAGCAGTGGTGTATGCATGTAATGTGTGTACACACTGCTATTTAATCTTAATCTTAAACAATTTTGACGTATAAAAAGTATACATTATATATGTTTGTAACGATTCAATTATTAATTACCTTAAAATTTTCAATGGCATAAATAACTTATGTATAATGTAATATATATATGTATATTATAATATATAACATATGGGGAATTTAATGCACACCAAAGAGTTAAATATTTCGTAAGTCTTAATTTTCAAAGCTACTTAATTTTCTCCAACTGTGGTATAAATTTCATGTAAATATTTTGAGATCGAAATACAGAATGACGCAATTAAAAGGCATGATATTTAGACCCAGCTCCCATTATATAGTATTGTATTGGAGAACAATTAAAGAAAAAAGTTTGTGATGTACGTCAAATCAACAATACAGCTCTATTATAATATATATATATATATATATATATATATATATATATATATATATATATATATATATATATATATATATATATAGCACGGGAAAAGGCTACAATATATATAAATTCCCTGTAGTTATAAATAATTGATGATTTATGATGAACAATGTAATATAATAGTTATTGTCCGAAAAGTGAAATAAAATATACTCAGTATAATATGAATACTCTTTACACGAAAAAGCTATTTAATTGCTAATAAAGAGCTATATTGTTTTACAGATAATTTTATTTGCTGCTGATATAATTAACTTATATTTTTTAACCATCATAAAGTTAAATATTATATTAGTAGTATGATAGAGATACTGATGTATTAAATATGTTAATATAAATATTAATGTGGAAAATTTAAAATAAAAAATTATAAGTTGTACACATTTATTAATAATAAATTCTACTATATATTGAAATATATACATTTATCAGTCAACTTTCAACATAATTATCCTCTGGAATTAATTAAGACCCCCCATGCACTCCATAATATAACAGGCATTTTTTTTTTTTTTTTTTCCTTTTTATAAATTTTTAACGTAAATTTTAATGTAAAATTGACTATATATACTATATGTAATGAAAATTTCAGAAATATAGGACAATTTTCACATCAATGAAAAAAATATATATATGCTTGTTCTCTGTAAATTTTAATTGATCAGCGGATTGGGTGAAAAGTAATTTTTCAAACAATATTTTTAATGGGGGAGTGTTTTTTTTTTGTAGTAAATTATAAGCACGCTCCTAAAAAATTATCTGCATTGATATAGAAGACTAACACTGTAGTGACAAAAGAGCAGATTATACATAATTATGTATATATGTCTGTAATATATAGTTATATTATTCTATTTTTAATAAATACAAGTCGCTTAATTTTCTTTTTAAAGACATAAATTTTATTATAAATAGGAGAATATAAATTAATTGATTTTTGATGTTGCTGAATTTGCTACTGAAAACTTTTATAATATTTAACATTGAATTAATTTTTTTTTTAGGGATATGGACACAATTCCATCTCTTTCTCATATTATTTTTAGGTGATATTTTTAGATTCTTAAGGTACATAATTATTTAGTCTGAGATACATATATATATATATATTTTTTTTTTGCATACACAATTTTGGGTCAAAGTCAGGCAACAGAGCTGCATACTGTAATGTGGTATAATTTAACTGAATATGTGTTGAAATATGTATATTTTCCAAATGAAACATAGAGTAATAATACAATGGGCTTACGGGGTGTAATTTTTTTACTGGCTCAATCAAAAGAGGAGGTCGAAAAATAACCCTTAGATTTTTTTGAGAATTTTTTTAGCACTGCATCATACCTAGGGCTATTACTCTATTGAACCGGGTATAGTCACTCCCTTCCGGCTTATGGATGCCCAATTCTGAATTCTGATTGGCTTAGAAATAACCCGTTTTGCTGAAACGCCTTCCTATTGGTTAAAAAGGGGTTATTTTCTTGTTGTTTACAAATTTCAACAATCCAATTTTTTTTGTAACGGTCGTGAGTGACTTTACCCGGTTCAATAGAGTAATAGCCCTGATCATACCTAGAATGGAGATTAAAAATGTCTCTTGACCTGGAGGCTCCATCCGCAACGCCTATGACATCACTACATTCTTTGGTTCAACTATATAACACTTGTAAAAAAATTATTGCATTGTTGCTTGTTTATTAAAAATAATCATTTGATTCCATAGCAACGTGTTTGTTTAGAAACATTATATAGTTGACCTAAAGAATGCAATGACGTCATAGGCGTTGCGGATGGAGCCTCCAGGTCAAGAGACATTTTTAATCTCCATTCTAGGTATGATGCAGTGCTTAAAAAAATCGCAAAAAAATCTAAGGGATATTTTTCGACCTCCTCTTTTGATTGAGCCAGTAAAAAAATGACACCCCGTAAGCCCATTATTACAAGTGAAATTATACATGATAATATCGACAGTAGTTATGATGAGATAACATAACCTAATTAGAATTTAAATTGATCGATTTTAATTCAGTTAATATATACTGTGTATTATAGTGTTTAAAATACTCTGTAGTTCCTAAACACTACTTCATTTTTTCTCCTCGTGTAATGAAAATTTGAACTTAATTTCACTCCGATTCTAACAGGTATTAAATTTAAGGAGGGTGCATATGACGACATAACTCCCATTTTCCTCAGCGCCTGTTTTGAGCGCCAACCGTCAGGACTTGATGGAACTCCCAGAAGGCAACATTTTTTTGGGGGGGGGGGGTATGTAATAATAAGTTAGACATTAATTATAAATCAATAAAAATATAAAAGTTGAAGCTATTTCAGTTATAGTGATAAAAAAAAAAACCCTCTCACTGGCTTACATGAAGTAAAGTGGCATAAAAAGAACTAACACAGCATAAGGAAAGAAGAAGATATTTAAAGTTGCAAAACACCTCTTCTGTATCAATCCATAATTGTTATAGCAAGAAAACAAAGTAGAAATCAAAGGTGACAAGATAGAACATTCAATAAGTATATTTTAAGCAGCTATAAGGTTACAGTACATTTTTCTTTGTCTTTTTTAACTGCAGTGAAAAGTACATTTTGAATGGCAGCAAAAAGGGTATTTGTTCAGATGAAAATTCAAATTAATTATCCTGATAAAGAGTCACACACAGAGGGTGTGAATATTTTAAAGAAGACATGCATGAAACTACAAATTTCAACTGCTCATGTATTTTCTGTTACTGTCATTGATTTGGTTTAAGAGACATCAGTCAGAATAAATAAATAACATAATGTAATTTGCTATACAATACAAATATAGGCTATATCTTTCACAAATTGCAATGAAGTAAAATAACGCTTATCAGGAAATTAAATATCTGATTTTGATGGTCACATATAACATTTAATACAGTATATTGTACTGTGTGCACTCAGTTGTGCCAGTTTAATGGGACCTCATCTCTGGCATGTCGCTTACGGTGAGTGTTGAGAGATGACTTTTGTGTAAACTGTTGATGACAAATGTCACAGAGATAAGGTCGTTCGCCCGTGTGTGTTCGTCGATGGCACACCAAAGAATTCCGAAGAGCAAATGCTTTGCCACAAACCTCACACACAAATTTTTTTACACCTGAATGTATTAGTAAATGAATTTTTAAACCAATCTTGCTACTGAACCTTTTTTTACAAAGGTCACATTCGTATGGGAGTTCACCAGTGTGAATTAATGTATGCTGCTTTAAATTATTATTTCTAAGAAATACTGCATCACAAATATTGCATTTAAAAGTTTTACGTGACTCTAAAGGAAGTTCATGAATTTTTTTATGTTGTCTTAAATAGCTCATAGTTGTGTACGTTTTATTACATGTCTCACATTTATAGCATACTTTTGGCTTTGTGCTGTGCATATTTAATTCATGCATATGGAGATCTTGCTTGCGAACAAATTTCTTGTCACATTGAGTACAGGGAAAAGGACGTTCACCAGTATGATGTTTCTGCACGTGATAAATAAAATGAATTTTATCAACAAAACCTTTACCACAGAAACTACAGACGTGACTCCAACGCTTTTCATGAACTTGTATGTGCTTGTTACGAGCACTCGTTGAAGCAAATGTTTTGTCACAATATGTGCAGTTGAAAGGCTTTTCTCCTGTGTGGCTGCGTTCATGCAAATTTAGTTCACGGTTCCGAGCATATTCCTTGCCACACATTCTACATTTTTTGCTCTCTTTTTTTGACCCTTTATCTTTAAATTTTCGTTTTTTACAATCCATTTTTACTTCCCGATCTTTTAATTGCTGCAAATATCGTTCTTTATGTACTGCCAGAGCTTCTGCAGAGCGAAAACTTTCCCCACACACATCACATTTATGTATTTTCTTATGCATTAATGTCAAATGCTCAAGTGAAGCTGTGCGAGTAGGAAATAGTACTTTGCAGTAGTGGCAGCGAAATAATGATGTCCTTTGTGCTGCAGGTAGAGGCTTTTGTTGATCAGCTTTGGAAACATTGTTACCGGTGAGTAACATTCCAGAGTTTTTATTACCAGTATTTGGGCCACCTTGAGTAAAACCATCTGATTCCTCCCTCATGTATAGTGATGGTTCACAAACAATGTCCTCTGCTTGGCCTCTACCACCTGACAAGTTTGCTTGCTTTATTGTCTCATATTGTGCTTCAGTGGCATCACTTTGACACAATGGAAAATTTATTTGGTCACTAGGTTCATCATTAAAAACTGGTTTTAATATGTTACTTGTGGTGAGCCCACAGTCTTCAATTCTATACATTGGTTGAGATTGTCTGTTGAGAATGTCTCTATAAAATAATTCAGTTTTTAAAGTATTAGCCTTAAATGCATAGAATGATTCTAACTGATTTACACACTCCATACAAAGAACCTTTGGCAGATAATCACTCTCCGATATATTAATGGCAAGACAGGATGTAATTTTTGAGTTCAAGTCTCTGAATTTACCCTCATTATCAAATATGTGCAATCTATTAAATACTGCAGTTTTAATTGCACACAGTCTGCAAAGTTCACAAATATTATCTGTGATATCCATGGTATTTTTCTTGGTTTATTGAGTTTGTCGGTCTAAAAATATCACATCTAAAGTATTTTGCTTCTACTCGCAGTTCGCAGTTAAAGTTTTGGTTTAGACTACTATCTGTTGGTACTTGAGAATATAAAAAGTTGCTTTCTGTCTGACTTTTGGAGCATCATTATGCCAAAATATTCCACAAGAAACAATATAATTGAAATAGCTTAACATCTTAAGTACACAAATAACAGCTGCACAACAAGTAAATGCAATGTTGCCAATGCTTGATTGGGCAGAATTGATAAAAAAGATGAGCATCTTGCAACAAAAATAAGCGGTGTATTTTAAAATAAAAACTTAAAACCAATTGTGCATAATAGGATTTACAATTTAAATATGATAGATACAGCAGAACTAAACACATTTGCTAACATTTCAGACTAGCTTGATCTATATAATTATTTTGTACTCTGATTGCAATAAAATATTATACATAACTTTTCCCATTAACCAAGGTTTCGATAATATATGTGGTTATATTAAGCTTAGCTTCCATATATAAATACATATGATGCATTAAGATAATGGTAGTATCAGAGACCTCCGTCATAACATATGACAAGAATATTGTCGAAAACATCAATAAAAGGTTCAAAGTTTCCTGGGATGGTAGTGTCACTGCAGTCACTCATAATTAAGCAACATCTGAGAGCTTATCCCGTGCAATTTTCTGTCTATAATATATTATATATAAGACACGGAGGCCTTTCATAGTCTCTAAATGTTAACGATAATAATTTGGTACGAAGCAAGCAAATTTGTGACTCCTAAACAAATTACACCAAGTTGGTTAAGTAATTAAATTAGTTGGTAATTTAAAAGTTGGTTAATTGCCATGCTGTCACACTTTTTCTCCAATATGAAAGTTAGAAAATATACAACATATAGATGCATAAGGTCTCTTCGTAAACTCTGCCCAGTGTACTCTGAACAGCGTCTTCTTGGGTTTATGAACAAAAACCGAAGTCATCTGCACAGTCTGTACTGCACTGCTTACCCCATCAACCTCGTCTGACCCAGCTAGAGTAAGAAAGTGGAGGCAAGGTGTACTCCGAGCAGGGTTTACGAACAGACCTATAATTAGGTGGTTCATCCATCTCGTATATATGCAGGAAATTCAGTTTTACACAATTACAATTAGTAGCATGCATTATTCTACAGCTGCGAAACTGCATATTTTTTTTTTTTTTTTTTTTTTTTAGCTTAAAATTACATGAATTACATATTAAGTATAAATATATTTCAAATTTCATGTCTTATATACACAAATATAGTCAGTATATTATTGTGGTAGGGTCTAGTTCGCCGATTGCAATTTGGTAGAATTCTTAAATTACTGATCTCAATTCTATTTCCGGTAACACATAAAAATGACATTGGCAATTTAAGAATAAATTCTACCAAGATGAGATCGGTGAACTAGACACACATTTTGAAACCTATATACTGTATTATACTGATAACATGAAATATAGAATGAAGTGGCCTTTAACTTAAACAAAGTCTCTGTAATCTGCATGGCGTTAGTGCGACACTATTTGACATGCATGAAGAATAAAACAATAAATATGTAAAAACTGATGACATTCCTCTCCTTTTTCCACCAGACAACTTCTGACAGCAACTGAAATTTTCTCCATCAACCAACAAATTACTCCCCCCCCACCCCCCTCGGTTAATATTGAAGCTCCATGCAGCATACAATTAAGGACTTCTTTTTTTTGTTCATGCAGTATACCAAGGGTGTGGGGGAAGAAAGAGGAGGGGTGAGGATCCATGGGTCTGTGGCGAAGGAACAATTATTTTCCTCCCTCCAACTTTTATCTCACTGAATGAATGCTAAAATTTTAATGGTTTCATAATACCGTCATACTAACCATAAAATGATAATGATACTGTATACAGTATATATTATATATTTTTTAAAGTACTGTAGTGATACAGTTAATGATACTTTTTAGATTGTAGTATTACAGTGTGTATGTAGTTTGAAAAATTTCCTGAGCAATGGACACTTACATGAAATTTTTTATTGCAGAAATTAATAGAGGGTACCAAATGAGATATTAGAATGTGAATTTTTTTTTAGCTTAATCGAAAGAAGGGGTAAAAATATGGCACCGTGAATTTTTTCAGATTTTTCTGAGACCGGGAAATATTTTTAAAAAATTATTGAAAGTCTATTTTGATGATGTCACCGGCGGCACTCCTTAAGAAAAAGGATAGGGCAGTGCCGCCCGTGACGTCATAAAATAGATATTCAATAATTTTTTAAAAATAGTTCCCGGTCTCAGAATAATCTGAAAAAATTCACAGTATCAAATTTTTATCCCTTCTTTCGATTAAGCCAAAAAAAATTTCACATTTTAATATCTCATTATGACTGATTTTTTTTTCAGATTTTTTAGAGCACAGGAACTTATTTTTAAATAACTATGGAGTACCGACCTCAAAAATTTTTATAGCAGAAATGGATAGAGGATGAAAAGTTATGTTACTCTGATTTTTTTCAGATTTTTGAGGGACCGGGAAGTATTGCTAAAAAGTTCTGGCGAGGTCGGGTTCGAATCCACTTCCCTATAGAGGCGGCAAGAGGCGGCACTTTTTCTGCACTTTCAATAATTTTTAAAAAATAGTTGCCGGGCTCTAAAAAATCTGAAAAAAATCAGAGTAGCATAACTTTGCACCCTCTATCCATTTCTGCAATAAAGAAAATTGAGGTCGGTACTCCATTGTGAGTACAGAGGGAGGCCTCAATAGGCGTCACTTCTTAATATGTAAAAGGAACGGGACTAAAAGGGGGTTTGGGCTTAAACCTGAACATTGCCTAAATTCTTAACAATACTTACTGGCCTGTAAAAATCTGTAAGAAATCAGAGAACCTTAACTATTAGTCCTCTATTCATTACTGAACTAATTTTTCTAATATTAGTTGTTCATTATTCCAATTGATAAAAAAATATTCAAATATTGTTAGTAAATAAAATAAAAAGGGTTGAAAAATTGAAAATAGATGAAAAAGAAATGTATGTTGTGCATCTACATGTCATAATTATGTAAGTTTATTTATCTATGTAATATTTTGCATGGCAGATAAGTTCTTTCATATTTTGATAAGCACTCTACAGTATATTATTTGTTGAAGGAGTATGCAACTTTCAACTTCATAAGATGCAGATATAATTCTCCTTCTCCTGCTGATACTATTAACTTTGTGTGTGCTAATTATTTACATACAACATATAAAATAACATGACGCCAAATCCCTTACGGGGTACCGGTAAGCCAGCAACACTATTATCTCGGCCATTTACAAATGGACTCAACTGTACTCGATTCTTATAAATTCAACTTGCTTCAGAAACACGATACTCTTTTGCCTTCTACACTCTAGTACAATAGAGGGAAAAATAATGTAATGCAAAATATTTTGACTATTTTTTTTATATATTATATACTTTATGTGGAGGAACTGCATATCCAGTTTTATAAAACTAGATTTTTCAAAAAACTTGAGGGGGAAAAAAAAAAAAAAAAGAAAAAAAAAAACACTGTAAAGCAGATCTCATTTTTTTTGTTCCCCCCCCCCCCCTAACCAATTTTTTCCAGTTTAAACTTTTCTACATTTTTTACTAAACAATTTAAGTCAAAATTAATGAGATTTAAGAGAAAAATTGTATCTACAGTACAACTTATGTTGATAGTTTGACATTTCTTTAATACTATTACAGTGTATACTATACAATAGTTATACAGTAATACTAAAAACCCTTTCTTTTGTATTTTGTATTATTTTTTTTTTTAAGATGAAACGATGAAACACACACAAATAAAATAAACACACTAAAATTTCACAAAAAAATAAAAATATTGTACACGTAATTCAATTTAAATATCAGTATTTTCCTTTTACAATTATTTAAAGCCTAGAAAACGGAAAACTTAATAAATATACAACAATAGAGCTTCTAATTATGTTACGTTACTGCTAACAAAGATGTACATTTATTTACATTTTATATTTTATTACCAAAGTAAATATATCTTAAATCAATTGTCTTTTGAATGTAGCTTACGATGCGAGTTGAGTGCTGAGCTCTGGGTAAATCTTTTCAAACAAATGTTACATTCATATGGTCGTTCACCAGTATGGGTACGTCGATGAACTCTTAATGTATTGTCCTGAGAGAAAGCCCTTCCACAATACTCACAAATAAAGCTTTTCACTCCTGAATGAATGATAAGGTGCAACTCTAGTCCTTTTTTAGTAAAGAATCGTTTGGCACATTGCTCACATTCATATGGCATTTCACCAGTATGTCGGTGCATGTGTTTCATTAGTCCAGTCTTACCAGTAAAGGAAGCTTCACACAGAGTACATTTATGAACTCTCCGAACTTCAACTGGTATATGACTCCTCCTATGACTTCTAAGTGCATCATAATCTTTACATACTCTTCCACATTTTTCACATGCAAAAAGTTCTTTTGGCATTTCACTATGTTGAGTTTGTTCATGCTTTAATAAATCTTGTTTTTTAATGAACCTTCTTTCACATTTCTGACAAGCAAACGGTCTTTCGCCTGTGTGATTACTACGAACGTGGTATATAAAGCTATGTTTGTCTACGAAACCTTTCCCACAGAAATTACATACATGTTTCCACTCTTCTTTGTGTTTAAGAAGATGAGAGTTAAGGGAACTCTTGCATGCATATTTTCTGTCACACAAATGGCATGGAAATGGGCGCTCACCAGTGTGACGTCTCATATGAAGTACAAGTAAATGTTTCCTCAAATATGTTTTTTGACACTGATTACACTTTAGAATGCGCCCTCCTTTGAATTGTTCTTCATCCTTATCAGAGAAAGAATGATCTTTCAATTCTCTATGTTCATTCAGATCTCCTAAGCTTGGGAATCTATTTCTGCAAATATTACACTCATGCTGCTTTTTGTGCTCATCGTTGATGTGTGTGTAGTATTCCCGAGATGTTAACACTATTTTACAATATTTACACTGTCTAAGAATAGCTTTTTTCTGCTTATTAGGCCCTTTCTTTAATTTTTTGCTTCCTGATGTTGTGTTCTTTTTAAGAAGTGATTCCAATATTGAGTCGGAAGAGTAGGATATTTCAGAATTTAGACGCACTGCTCTTATTGGTCTTGTCCTTATTTGACGAGGCAAACCTTCATGTTTAGCCACTTCAGTCTCAACTTCTGAAGTTCTATTAGGAATTTGTAAACTAATTTCCAAACGAGACCGTTTAGTTTTTTTAACTGGAATAAACTTATCATTTACAGAGTTCTCCACTACTTTTTCTGATTCTTTACTGACTATGTCTCTCACTGTATTTACATCAACGCTGGGAAGAACATGGTTTTCATTATTAAAAAAATCACTATCCTTATTTTTGTCATTGCAAGACTTGACTTGCTTAGTATTTTCACATTTACGATTCTGTATAAGTTTTAATAAGTACTGTTCTGTTTTTACACTAATTGTCCTAAAATCATAAAGTATATCAAGTTTATACACACATTCACCACATATAAATTTTGGAAGACTGTCCTCTTCAGAAATTAAAATTGGGAGACAAGATAAAATTTTCGTTGGTAAATTATGTTGCACTTCACAGTCATCAAAAATAAAATGTCTGACCATTCCAGAGGTATTAATTCCACAAATGCGACAAATGTCACCAATATTTACTTCTGGCTCCATAACTAAGCCTCCAAATTTCTTTGACTCACAAAAGCACCAGCAGAAGATAGGATGACCCACAGCAACACCAACAGATGATCTTCATTCCAAGGAAGAATGTGAAGGAAGAATCTGAAAAATAATACACAAAACTCAGAAATTATAAAATATTGTCACTGATTATTACTTACTAAAGTATTTCAAATATGAGTTTATGTCTCGCCTCACGAAAAAGTCCAGAAACCAATATCAGCTGATCTAGACTTCCAACAAAAAATTAAATAATAGGCCAGGCCCACGTGATGTCACTGCAATGCATATTACATACTTTACAGGAGCCTGCCGCGCCATAGTGTTATGTTGCATCCCAAGCGGAGAAAATGTAGACAAAAATTAATTATAAATTATATACGGCAATTATTACATTTATATAATTTTCATATATTATCATCTGCTAGTTTATAAAGAATACACAAACTACAGTTTCGTTACCTTAAATAATTAAATCTGGCAACAAAGTCAATTTTTCAAACTTTTTTATTTATTATTTTTTTTTATGGTTTTAAGTGTACAATAGTAGGGGAAGGGAGGGGAGGTAAACAGCTGTAAGAAGGCAACCCAACAAACTCATGACACTGCCCTATTTGTACAAGCTAAGTCCATATAATTTATGAATTCACGGAACTTTAGATAAATAAAATATTTATAAGGATTTTTACAATTTTTTTAATGATATGTACCACTAATGTAAGTGTATAGAGTGAGTGATAATTACGGTATTGTCACTACAGTATTCATACCGGTATGTGTGCAGTGACACCCAAGCAGATACTATTTTCTCGAGAGATCGTTAGAAAAATACTATTTTTTAATTTGTGAGTACTGGTTCCAAATGCGTTGTCTGTCATATACACACCAAATTCCAGATTTCGTTTTTACTTTCATCTTTCAGTTAAAAGTAATACATTCATGTAGTTATAAGCTACATTAGTGGTACTGCAGGGTGAAAATACAGAAACTTATGTCGTAATTTGTGTTAAAAGTTTTATTATTCAATTGCACGAGTCTATAGACATATAGAGTTGATTGTGCTGACGTCATGCCCCTGTAAGTTAGGCTGCTCTATGGAAGACCAGAATGCACAGACTATAAGTATATAAACAAATTACATACACGTAATGATTTTTTTTCACTTTATTAAACAAAATAAATCAGGTTTAAAAAAATTATAAAAATACATCAATAAACGATAGGTAGCATAAAAAAAATTGCATCAAAACAGTATTATGTTATATATATATATATATATATATATATATATATATATATATATATATATATATATATATATATATTGATGGTGTTCCGTCAAAAACGACTAATTCGTTTTATTGCGAGCGGAGATGGTCGCTTTTGCACAATGGGTTTCCAGGTATGTACACATTTTTTTTTATACCTGGAAACCCATAGTGCAAAACCGACCATCTCGGCTCGCGATAAAACGAGTTAGTCGTTCTTGAGAGGACGCGATAAAATGAGTTAGTCGTTTTAGACGGAACACCATCAATATTTATATATATATATATTGTCATTTCTCCTATCTAATGCCATAGTAGTTGTGGACCTCCACTTTCTCTTTTCTATCCTCCTGACCGTCCGTATACTTGCCATGCTATTTTCCCTCGTAAACAAAAACAGCAAACAACTCTATATGTATGATATGTTTACTATGATTTATGTCATATCTAAGTACAATTAAAAGTGTAATTAATAAATATTCGAAAAAGGGGCAAAGAATCCCAAAATATGTGCCTGTTCATGCTTAGGCACGCAAGGGTGGGCGTTCACACGCTGTCTGTGTTAGGGCTAGTCCACCTTTTTTGGCGGTTACCCTAAGCAAAAAGTCACCGCACTCAACTGGAAAATCGCAAGGTTCTAGAGCAGAGTCTTCTGCGCGCAATGTTTTTAACAAAACATTGTTCAATGTCTGTCCCGTGGTCCGATTATTGCGTGACGCTTTAGTTCCATTTTGCGCCCGCCAGAGTGACCAGAGGCGCCACTAGCGAGCGGTTTTTGTTGACTATGCGCCATTGTTTAACATAGGAAATTCGAGAGTTGACGCCTAAATGTAACGATAACTTCCAAAATATCACACCAAAAGTATAAAAAAATATAATTATTTCGTACTACATTGATCCAGGTAATGTAAAAAATTAATTATTAGTAAATATAACGGTACTTTATCTTATTTTTAGCACATAGAAAAGACGACGCAGACTGAGGTTTGCGTTTCATTGCCTTTAATGTGATTATATGCAATCATAGATGTTAGATGGGACTCCAGTCACTCCAGCATTAAAGTCTAAAAGCATAGAAACTTGTAAATTATCGAATTACTGCTAAATCTTCAGGATATAAGAAATTCAAAGGTACAATTTTAAAACCCTATTATATTGCTTTTTATTTTTAAATAAATCAACAAATGGACACTGGTGCGGCTGGTAAGGGCAGCCAAGTCCTGTCAGAACTGCTAGCTAAAAGATTTTAGAGCTTACAAGCCCTTGGGAACACAGAAATGATATACATTACTTACACCATGGTTATCGCTCCACATTTCTTCGACCGTTTCAATGATAAAAAACCGTTAAAAATTCTTATTTTTTTCTATAAAATTTCCGCGCATGTTTCTTTCCATTTCACTTGATTTTTGAAAACATGTCCTCAATTTTTTAATTATTTCTATTAGTTTTTCATGTTATTCATAATGCTTTCCTTGATAATTACCGCTCGCTGGTGGCGCCGCCAGCGGCAAAAAATTGTAAACAACGAAGTTTGTTTACTTTTTTGCTTTCTCGCGTTCAACAATCGAAAATTACACCACGCGACAGACATTGAACAATGTTTTGTTAGAAACATTGCGCGCAGAAGACTCTGTTCTAGAGACACATTTGCTACGGCATGCTTCCATAGCAAAATCAGAAAACAGTATATACGTGAAAGGACCTTTACAGTCTTTCAAGGGAGCTAGAGTTTATTTCTGGCAGTAATTTGCAGATTAGATTATGTAAATCATTACGTGGTAGATGTGGCTACACTACACGGTAGCATACAATTTTAGAGGACACATATATCATACTTCTCATCGCTCTATACATACCCCCACCACCCCAAAAGGCAGCAAGTTCCACTCTCTTAATTAAGTTACAGTCAACCGGGGTAACATTGAAGGGTTTTTACTACCTTTCTGATCATAACTTTAAAAAAAAAAATATCTGGCAAATAAAAAAATTACCAGTTGTGTAACTTAGCTAGAGATGTCTAAAGATGTTTGTAAAATTTTTTTGCCCCAATTATTAACTGTAAAAAAAAATTAAAACAAGCCCTTCAAAGTTACCCCGGCAATGGGGTAACATTGAAGGGCCTTGCGGACACTTATATTCAAGCAACTTAAAAGTGTAATTTTTTTATTAATGTGTCCTACCATGTAATTTACTGTTCTGGACATATTTTTCAGTAACTTAGTATCATATTAAACCATTATTTGCAGTTAATTAAAGGTTAATTAGATAATTAATTACAGTAATTAATTAAAATCCTCAAAATATTTTAAACATTCATTTTATTTATTTAATTTTCTCTCTCTGAACATAATATTGTGTCATATATGTTTACAAACATTAATAATTTTATAAAAATGCAGAAGAATTTAAAAAGTTAAGTTGAAACTTTTTAGAAATTTCTTCTCTTCATGTTCAGGCTTGAACTGGCATCATTTCCGGAATAGTATTCGGATGGTTAACAGAGAACTTGAAGTCCTTGGTCAGTTGGCTGTTCAATTATGAACATATAGTTGAACCATTTTGAATATCACAATACATCTTCTTTAACTTGACAAGCAGATAAGTTCCAGAGGTAAAGCCTCAGTTCCGTCGCTAAGTCGCTAATCCCAGTGACGAGCTCACTTGTCAGTTGTAGACAGGGTCATGTTTTTTTTTTTTTTTTATGTCACTATAATCTGTGTTATTCCCATTTGTAATTTTTTGTCATCATTGTTTGAGCTCTTTTTGTCATTCACACTCTGATCACTTACTCTTGACTTTGCAACAGACGAGGAATGTCGACACTCTTCACTCTTACCTAGTGCCATCTTTAGGCAAGGGAGGGGAGGGGTCATGCATGGTTGGGATCATTCGTGTTAACTAAATATACCACCCATTGCCCCTCCATCTTCCATAACCCCACCAGACTCAGCTGACTCACTCTGACTTCAGACCTGGAGAAATGTGCTGGAGACACACTTTTACCTGATGCCACCTGTAGACAGGGGGGAAGGGGAGGGAGGGGGAGTCCATAGTTTAGGTCACCTCTAGAATAGTTCTTAAGTTCAAAAAAACTCCCACCCACTGCTCCTTCTAGTCCCTGTACCCCTCCATCCCAAAACTTTTAGCGGACTCACTCTGACTTTCATACTCCGACGAGGAGCAATATAACTTGAGGCAGTGGCTTGGTTGCCTGGTTCTACTTGAAGGCAAAAGGGGTTCCATGGGGGGGGGGGATGGCTAGGTGACCTACTGGTAGGTCTAAATATTCATCAGTGCAGTCTTGATTGTATACACTCTTTGTATTTGTTGATCTCTTCTGTACTCGAATCAGGCCTACCGGTAGTCCGTAAGAGATTTCTTAATGAATCTGAAATTAAAATTTAATTAGTATGATTGTAGTTCTGTTCTAACCTTTATCATAAAATTAATAAATTAATTTAACAGTAACTGAGTCTTAAAAATGTTCAGGCATGAAATGAGACAAATATAGTTTTAATGTCAAACAATAGTACAGTACCGGTAATTACAGGTAATGGCATAGACAATCCCCCCCCCCCCCCCCCAATTGATGTTGTGGTACATAGAGAAATACATGGGCAATGGGTGGGTTCACTTTCCCCTACTCACTTCTCATGGGAGAAACATTCTGAAAGATGGAAGACTTTTTTTGGAACTTTTTTCTGGCTCCGCCACGGAGTACCGGACCAGAATAAAGTGCTAAAAATCATTGTGGTGGACTTAAAAGAGAAAAAAGTAGTTCAAAATTAATTAAAATGTATGATGCAATGATATATAGTATGATTTGTGCACTAAATTTTGTATCAGATTCTTTTTAAAGCTTCATTCAAGTAAATAGTGATGTTCTCTAAAGCCCTTCAAAGTTACCCCGCCGAGCCCTTCAATGTTACCCCATTGAAAGTAAAAATTCATAAAAAAAAAAGTTACAGGAAAAATTTCAAATCCTTTGGTACATGTGTTAAGAAGGGTTGAAATATAACACTGAATAGCATTACAAGCTCTAACTTGTATTTACTTACCTTGTGGATGGCTTATTTCCAGACTTCTTATTTTGGTCACATTTTTCATTCTTCAGTAAAAAAAAATAATTATCTCCAATTTATCAACTGCAACCCTTAAATCTATTTTTCTCTATTAGCTAATAACATGTTCCTACCATATAGTGAGAAAAAACTTCAGTGTACACATTAGATTGGTCTATAAAAAATCACAAATCTTTAATTTCCTCATTTTCAAAGTTACCCCGGGCTTTCAAAGTTACCCCGGTTGACTGTATTATCAGATTTAGGAAAGACTACTTATTTGAAGGTCACTCACATTCAGTAAAGAAGCTATTTCCACAAAAGTTATGTAACTCTCTTCTCTTTAAAACGCTGTGTATGTATTGTGTCTCTATGTATGCAAACAGGTTGTATTCATATGTTTTGGGATGACTAGCTATTATATGTATGCATACTGTAGGGGACAATCATGTATGCATATGATACACAATTTTAAAGGAATATCCTCCATTTCTTCTTACATCATTAAGCCAATGAATTGGTTGACATTTAATCGGTTTCATAAAGAAAACAATTATGACGGGAGTCTAAAATTTCAGAGACAAGAAGGTCTCGCAGTCTCCCTCGAATCGTGGCTGTTGAACATAATACTTTTTGATCTTTTATAGTATGCGATTCAGTATACATAATTATGTGCAATATTTATCATACTGTAACATATTTAGCAATAGTAACAATACTTACTTTCAAAGATAAAATACAATTCAATCAAAAAGTAGACTGAGAAAACTTCTAAAACACGACTTTGCAATCAAAACAACGCCAGTCAGTGACAAAAAAAAAAAAACAAAAAAAAACTGCACATGGCGAATTTCATTTGTTTTTTGTTTCTACGCCATTTCTACCGCAAATGATTTGAAATCTTGATTATATTCATTTTAAAATCATGCAGATCATCAGACCCTGTAATATATACAGTATAGCATGCAGGGTCTCTTGTTTTAAAATTAAGCTAGTGACTAGTACCTGAAACTAACCTAGGCTCTAGCAAATTAAATTATAATATATATATATATTTTTTTTTAAAAAAAACGTACCCTCTCTATAATATAGAAAGCTAATTAAGCTCACTGCAGCATGCATATATTAATATAAACCCCATATAATTATATAATAATTCCTCTGCCAGCAATTTTTTATTGCAGGTCTGAACCTATTTTTCATTTTGCTTTGAGCCACTCTTCTTGAAATGATCAAAACAGTGAGCAAATATGCCCGAAATCAAAGAATTAATATTAATTCTTTGCCGAAATAAAACTTAATATAAATATAGTCGGGGTTTTTGCTTTTTTCGATTTGCACTAGCTTCTAGAAATGATCAAAATTTAAATGATCGAGCCCGAAATAGTTGTTAATTTCGGGCTTTGCTCAAATCGCTATAGGGGCACACCTATATATGTGCACATTTTTTTTGGACTTTGGTGCCAACATATGAAATATACTATAATATTATTATAGCTAAGGAATTTCATTATTTTTCTCCAGAAAGTCAAATTTAAGGGAGTCTGCTTTTCTTGAAAAACTAATTTTGGTTAAATAAGCTATAAGATCGAGTGTAGAACACTGTAACTATGTATTCTATGTATAATATATTAGTTAAACTTATAGAATGTTTAATTTGAAGATCATCGATTTTTGAAATTCTGATAGAGAGAAAAAAATATTGGACTTGTTTTTTTTTTAATTATATATATATATATATATATATATATATATATATGTTTAATTACATTTTCAAACTGCAAATTGATTTTATTAGTAAAAAGATAAAATATGGGTGGCTACACGGCTATATGGATCGAGATAATAAGAATGGTGAGAGTGGCTTAAAACAGTAATTTGAAGAAGAATGGTTCTCATTCTCAATTATTTTCTGCAACCTTCGAATCAAAAAAAAGTTCACCATGCTGCAATGAAGCCAGTAATGAAGTCTACACCACAGTAACTAATTTAAAGCAGGTGACTAATCAAATGTGTGTGTTGTGTTGACACCTCTGGCCTCTGGGAGATGACACGAATATTCTATTATCTTTGGGAGGTCAAGACACATTTCTACCATACTAAATGAGGATCCATGGATCGAAATCTCCACCAAAATTACTCTGAGGTAACTGATTTGAGATTATCAATATCACAAGTTTTTCAATTTTTACATCACATGCAAATTAAAAAATTAATAAGTACTGTACTGTAAATAAATAAAAAGTCAATGAGTATTCATATCTTAGTTTATCTATAGATGTCTGGTCAAATTTAACAGTTATACAGTGTGTAAATGCAGCAAATAATATGAAAATCATCGCCATTATATTAATATAAAATAAATTATCTAAAAGTTTGAAAAATATTAAATTTAAAACATTTGAATCAATTGATATTTTAAACCTATAGTTACTATACATATAATACTGTATTGTATTAGTTAGTTCAAATATGTATTAAGGTATTACATGCAGGTCGTACCTAAAGACTATGGTCCATTACCTGGATGTGAAGCGGTCCTTAATTAACTTGGATGTGAAACGTCAGACTCGAGTATTTCCGAAGTGGAAAAGCTGATTTTAAATTTTGGATGTGAACACCGAGTGAGAGACAAATCTCTCATCCAGCAACATTCTGTAACTTCTGTTTTTTTCTGTTGATGAGAGCCAGACCGTATCCTCAAAGAGTTACATCCTTCTCATATCCGAATAATGGTCAGAGCAATATATATATAGTATTATACATAATAATTATGTACTGTATACTGAAAATTAAAATCATGAAATTAAATTACTTTTTAAAATATTAAATTTACAATTATACATGATTATATATAAATTCTGTACGTAATATAATGATAGTTCCGTCTAGTACTTTTTTGCCTCTTTTACATTAGGATCATGTAAACATTAAAATTATATTTAAATAAAAATTTGCATGAATAATTTTTACTGACAAAATAAACAGTGCATAAATTATGATTTTTTTTCTTCTTTATCTCCCCTTCTCCCCTTGATTCCTCCAGGGGGGGGCGAGTCTAAATTTTAAAAATAATTAAAAAAAAAAAAAAAAAAGGTCCCAGCCTCGGAAAAATTTGGGGGAAAATAAAATCAGAGCAGCACACTTTTATACCCTCTATTCATTTTTACAAAAATAAATATTAGCATATTGTAATGCTGTCTGTACATTACATGATATACAGTACATACAATTCTCTACAGTTGTAAGTTTTCAATAACATATTTAAATTTTAAATAAAATATATAAACAGGGTGAAATTTGTTACCGCATAATATATTATTATGTATTTGGATAAAAGAGCTAGAGTTGTGTAGTGTCAATTTTAATAAGATTTGTCTTTTTTTAAGCATCTAACACCATGAATAATAAATATCAATTTATAACAAGCTGTGACATCATGGTCATGGTCCCTATGTATGGCTGATTGCATGTTGAATATTAATTTGTAAGACTATGACGTCACAGCAAAAATTTAAGGCTGTTAGAAGGTTTGAAACAATAGGAAAAAATTTGCCAATACAATAACTTAAAATCCTCTATCCATCAAAGAAGAAATAACAAAAACATGCAAGTTGTGCATTGCATTACTTATAATAATCTAGTGTAGCAATATGACTCGTCACATATAATGCAATAGAGCTGAATACCTTAAAAAATGTGGTAAACAGTTTCATTACTGTAAAACATTATTTGCATAAAATTAATTAATTAGATTCAAGATGTTGTTTCACGTGAACAACAAAAGCGATTTTATTTTTCATTGATTTTCCACACTTTTCACAAGTGTACAGGTTATTGACATTATGCAATTTATTGTGCACTGTCAATGAAGAGCGCTGTGTGAAGCGTTTGCCACAAATATCACACATGTACGGTTTTTGGCCTGTGTGAACCCTTTCATGCACCGCTAAATATTCACTCTTCGCAAAGGCTTTGCCACAAATCTGGCACAAGTAACTTTTGATGCCAGTGTGGAGGAACAAATGTTTCTTCAATCCAGCCAATGATGTGTATTTTTTTGGACAAAGATCACATTTATATGGCCTCTCTCCTGTATGTTTTCTTAAATGAATAACCAAAGAATTTTTAGTCAAAAACTTTGCATCACATTTTGTGCATTTTAATGTCTTACGTTTTTCAATTGGAAGTTGATGGCATTTTTTATGGTATCTTAATCCACTACCTGTCACATCTTTATACAAATTTCCACACAATGTACAAACATGGCATGTTAAAAGATGTCTTTCAAGGTCTTGTTTTTCAAAATATTTCATTCCACAAAAATTACATTCAATGTTTTTTACCTTATTTTTTCTAATTTTGTGAATCCAACACAATTCTTCATGCATAGACAAAGCATCAGAAGTTCGAAAAGTTTCGTAACAGTAATCACAATTATGATTTTTCTTGTGCTCTTTTTTGATGTGTTCTTTTGTGGCTTCACGAGTTGAAAAAATTAGCTTACAGTGTGTGCACCTAAAAACTGTAATTTCATGCTTGGTATTTACAATTGTCTCTTGTTCGATTGGTGCAACGATTGTGTCTGTAGTTGCAGAAACAGATGTATTCTGTTTTATTTCAGTCAAAGCAAATCTCTCTTGGCGTTCTTTCTTATGTTCTTCCAAAATATGTTTTGCTGATGCTTCACGGGTATGAAATATTAATTTACAGTATGTACAACGAAACATTGTAGTTGTTTTAGTAACTTTTTTTTTGTCAACATTTTCTACTGATTGTTTCTTAAAATAAGCAACAGATTGATGTTGCAATCCTAAATTAGACTCTACTCTCCTTTGCCTTTCATTATAATGATTTTGCAAAATATGTATTTCAGAATCATCATGGCTTAAAAAATTTAAATTACAGTACCCACATTGATAAACAATTTTCATTTTAATTGACACTTTGTCTGATCTTGGATCTAAAACAACATTGCTATCGTTTGGTTCTTTGTCCGGAGCAAATGATATCAAATTCTCTAATATTAAACCTGGCTGTAAATTTTTACATGATAAGGCTTCCTCCTGTCCATTGTCAAGTGGAAACTGATTGGATTCATCATAATTGGCAGAATCATTACATGGCTCTTCCTTAATTGATATTGAAGGATCACAAAACAAAAATTCTTGATGTCTTTGGGAGTTTACACTTCCCTCAACTAAGAAGTTCTGATCAAAAATATTTCCACTTGGATCACAGTACACAGTTGGTGGGCTTAATGATTCCTGTATAATTACCGAATTGCCATGGCATACTGTCTTCAAGTATACTTCTGTTTCTTTACTCTTTTCTTGGAACTTGTAAAATAAGTCAAGCTGTGCTGCACATTGCAGGCAGATAATTTTAGTTAATGCATCATTATCTTCAATACTAATGGGTAAACAAGATAGTATTTTTTTGGATAAATTTCTTGCATTTCCTTGAGCTTTGAAAATGTCTATTCTACCTGAATGTTTCTCTAAATCAATTCCACAGATGCGACAAATGTTGTGCTCCATATTCTTCAAGTTATTGTTTCTGTATAGTTGGCAGCGAAAGACTTAAAATTTCACAACAGTTCTGTAAAAAGAGAAATGACACTAATTTAGCTTATAATTACAAGATTTACTGGCATAATAAATTCGGGTATATAATGAGGTCATTAGGATCAAATCAGGGTCGGTCTGATAGCAGAAGGCCCGAGCCGCGATTGGGCCCGATTGGGCCGGGGTCGAAAAACATTTGAAAAAAGGGGCGTGGCTTTTCTTTATATTTTGTTGTGAAAAATTGTATTGATTTTTTTTTTATGTAATTTTTTATGCAAAATGCAACAATCTCACTTCTCACCAGAATTTGTTTAATTTATTTTATTTTTACAGGAAAAATTAAATCAATACCATATGCAACTCAATTTGACTTATATAATCTTGAATTAGTAATTATTGCTAAAAATAGTTCGAACTATAGCGCTCCTCCATATAGAACCAAAGTTAAAAAGATAAAAAAAAAAAAATTAAAATGTATTCCATAGAATTCGCTATATTTATGCATGGTTATGGTTCTCCAGGAAAATATTCCGAAGTCAGAGAGAACGTGTCATGGCATTTTTAACATTGCCTGACAAAATCCCTCAATTAATTCGAAGAAAGTTCATCAGTTGGTGGTACGAGACCCACACCAATTCATGAACTTTCTTTAGGGGAATCGAGGGGTTTTGTCAGTTGTATAATTAAGGCCCCATGTTAAATGCGGCGTTCATTCTGATTTTGGCTTTGTCTCTGCAATCCCTGCATTAGCTCCCATGACTTTAAGTACGGAAGGTTTGCTAATTTTTCAGAGTTCAGAGTGAATTACCACATCTATTATTATTAAGATGAACACTCAACACTGACTAATATACCCTTATTAATCTTAATTATTATATTTTTAGTACAAAATTAGCTGTCTATCTACCAGGGGCTCCAGGCCCGCGTATATTTGTAAGTTAATAATTAATGGTGTTAGAAAAAAAAGTTTAGCACGTAATAGTATAAAAAATATTACGTCAATTTTTTTAAATGTCTGCAAAGAAGTTTAATTATTTTCAAATTTTTTTTTTCCTTTCCTTTATTTTTCTTTCCTTTTCTTTTTTTATATTTTTATTTTGTAAAGGCCCCTGGGGCCCGGGCCTCATTTGCGGCCTAGCGGCCCTGGCCAGACCGACCCTGGGATCAAATTAGCTTACATATAATATAGTAAAATCAAACTGGGATTGAATTTTTAAACCTAAGCTGTTTCAGTACAGCATGCATTGTAGGGTACTGTATGCAAAGTATAATAGAGATCTGCACTACGCACGAGCCCAGGCCTGGCATTGGCAGTCTGCAAATGGGATGGGGCAAGACTATTAATTTATCTAATTTTATTATTATTATTTTAACCAAAGAAAAGAAGAAAGAGATTAAAGTAAGCAAGAAAATCTTTTTTGACAATTTTAAAATAAAATGTAAAGCATTAAAATAAAAAGGCACACATCGAGTGAATCGAGGTTGAACCACAGCTGGGCCACGGGCCTTACTGTGCATGGAGCAGGTTTCTCGGGTATGGGTCAGGCGTAGCAGCCACTCGAACGAACGGGGCCTCAAAAATCCGGCCTCTGCAGGCTTCTAATGCATAGCATTGTCCATGCATCCCAGTTAACGTCAGAGTCAAAAATGTGTTGGACCAGTCATGGAGAATATTGGCAAAGCATTGGCCCAACAGTCTCGTCAGCACAAGCCACACCAATGCATTGTGTTTAATGGGATACAGCGTCAAGCTTGTTGAAGAAGTCCCATCTGTTTGCTTCTGAACGGTTTGCAAGAATCAAGAAATAAGTTAAAAAAGTATATGATACATATATCCAAAGAACCAGACGTACTCTTTATCAAACGGTATATACGTATTTATTTGTATGATGCCAAAATTTAATACTGTACATCCGATCATGCAGGTCGGGACCGTTTAAAATTAAACCATGAAATACACCTCCGTGAAGGGAGTTTTTTTTTTTTTACAAGGATACACCCCTAAGAGCTTACAGCTCGCGGCGGGGTACTGGGTAGGGATAAGGTAGGGAACGGATAGTGGCCACGGCCTGCATGCTTACGTGTCCCAGCATTCGCTGAGGTGAAACTGAGGGAACTGTGGAAAACCTCAGTCAGGACGGACACCTCTACTTTTTCTCAATGGACCAAAGCGATGTCCAAAGCCTGGGGAACCACACACAAGTGCATCACTGCACTGGGTGGAAAGCGAGACGAATTTACCCCAGGGAGGGAGCAGCGTATATTTTACTTGAAACGGTCACCCATCCAAGTACTAACCACGTAGCCTGACTAACCACTAAGACGTAGCCTGACTTCGGTGATCTAACGGGAACCGGTCAATGCACTGCGCCACGCTCGACCTTACCTAGAGCTGAATCTATTTTCCATAACTATATATGATGCATACTGTCTATTTATCCAATGTATTAAAAAATTAAAGGAATTAAATTTTCATTGATCAGTTTATTTGGACTAGTCTTCTCTGTGCCCCACAGGTCTCTGCTCAATGACCCCAAGTCTCCTTGGATATGCATATACTACATATATATAATATATTATATAGGTTACTGTATAAAAGTATCATACATAATTATATGCATACAATACATACTTTAGAAAACAGCATTATATAATTAGCTCGTAGGTCGGCTCGACCTCACTTAATTAAGGGTCTCGTCGTCTCACTGTCTCAGGTCTTAATTAATGTCACCAAACACCTAAGTCACCTTGGTCCTTTTATTATGCGATGCTCAACCCTGTCACGGAAAATGTTATGAAAATGTCAGCAAAATTTGCACACCGGTAGAGACCGGTACAGTACATACCCGTATGATCTTATGATATCGAATGTGCAAAACTGGAAAACTGTAAATCATGACTGTAAACATGTAAATAATGGAACCGCCGCTACGCAACCTCCGAACCAAGGATTTTGTATGTATTTTGTATGTACATACAAAATCCTTGCTCCGAACCGCAACCCGCGCAAGTAAGAAGAAATTTGGCAACGTTAGCAAAGGGCTAATCCTCGTGAAATTTGGCAACGTTAGCAAAGGGCTCATCCTCATCGTGAAATTTGGCAACGTTAGCAAAGGGCTAATCCTCATCCTCGCTCCGCCTGGAACCTGACCTGGAACACTAATTA
Organism: Siphlonurus alternatus; assembly: GCA_949825025.1. Lineage (NCBI taxonomy): Eukaryota > Metazoa > Arthropoda > Insecta > Ephemeroptera > Siphlonuridae > Siphlonurus > Siphlonurus alternatus. The sequence continues at coordinate 7,652,860 of OX463779.1, forward strand.
AAAAAGGCACGAGCACGACTGTTACAAAAAAAATTTGATTGTTGAAATTTGTCAACAACAAGCAAATAACCCCTTTTTAACCAATAGGAAAGCGTATCAGCAAAACCAAATGCAATGTTCTAGGGGTTTTATTTTTTTTTTAATCAAACCCTATTTTGATTGCATGGGTATACTTTTATTTACTAATTACATATACTTCTTTGAAACCCCGGCCGAAACTTTCGAAACCCTAACTTGAGCGTTTCGCGGGCCCTTCTGGAACGGGGGCGGCCACGACCTTGCAAATCCATCCCGGCATTTGCCTGCGGCTGAGGGAAACGTGGAAACCTCAGCCAGGATGGACGCTACAGCTTTTGTCAATGAACCGGAATAAGTGCAATGGTCCAAAGCCAGGGGAACCACATCGAACCACATAGTGGAAAAGCGCAACGTTTTACCCCTGGGTGGGAAACATGGTTTTTGTTGAAAATGGTCACCCATATCCAACTACTAACCAACGCGTGGCGTTGCTTGAATTCGGTGATCTGACGAGACCCGTTCAAGCGCCCCTATCAGTAGGTAAAATATCAGGTATAGTTTACAAAAACGAGCTAGTTTTCGAGTTATTAATTTTTAAAGTTGACTAATTTAATATGGAAAAAGTTCCATTTCTCCATGTTAATTAAATTAAAGTCAACTTTAAAAATTAATAACTCGAAAACTATATAATAACTCGAAAACTAGCTCGTTTTTGTATACCTGATATTTTACCTACTGATAGGGGATCATGTAGAGGAGAACATGTTAAATTTTTTTCATAATTTTTATGAATGGGATTCTTTTAGCATTGGGCCAGTTGATCATCTGTATATCTCTCAGGGCAGTCTGCTACTCTGCCCTCTGTCTCTCTATATAATATATACCTTAAGGGTAAGGTAACGCCACCAATGTTAAAAAAAATCCCTCTCATAAAAATTCTGAAAAAAAATTAAAATGTTCTCCTCTATACCCCCTATCAGTACCTAAAATATCAGGTATACAAATACGATCTAGTTTTTGAGTTATAAATTTTTAAAGTTGACTACTTTAACATGGAGAAATGAAACTCCCATGTTAAATTGGTCAACTTTAAAAATTCATAACTCAAAAACTAGATCGTATTTGTATACCTGATATTTTAGCTACTGATAGGGGGTGTAGAGGAGAACATTTTAAATTTTTTTCAGAATTTTTGTGAGAGGGATTTTTTTTTAACATTGGTGGCGTTACCTTACCCTTAAAGGGTGAAAAGAACGATTTTTGAGACGAAGAAGACATTCGCGCACTTATACTTATATATTAGTGAATTCATTTTTTTTTATAGCATTAAAAGTTGGACGCTTCCGATTGGCTGCATGATCAGAATTTGTTGATTTTTTCAGTTGCAAATTTCTATGGTGTTGAAAATTTGCGCTCGGTCCCTCTGTATAAATAATTAATATTTTTGAAAATAGGCTCCATATTATTATTTTTTTTTAATTTGCAAATTCGTTATAGAATTCATCATAGATTACGTAGGTATTTTTTAATTGGTATCATAGTTCAGACAAAGTTGGAGTAAAAAGCTGTTTCCTGCAATGTACCATATAAAGGCTGCATGTTAGTTAAAGGCCTCAGAAACACCAACTTTGGGAATTTTTTGTGGTGAAGCTATTTGAGATGAAATTATTTGGTTTTCATTTCTCAATAGAGAGCAAGTTAAAATATTTTTAGAAAATAAAGTATTCTTAATATATAAAAAAAAAAAATGCAATCGCTCACACAGAGCGTGGTTCTTCCTTGGATGGGCTACCACTTTTGACAAAAATGAAGCTTCTCCCACCAAGGGTAAATATTTTAACTTTTCCACAAAGTATTTCCCTTGGCCACTGTACTTTTGGCTCCGTACGTAGCAAAGTCATTTTGACTGTGAGGTTTCCACATTTCCTTCAGTAACAGTAATGCAAGGATGGATATCAAGATAGTGGCTGCACTTGTTCCAGATGAGTCTACAAAACTCATGATTAAAAAAATATATATATAAACTACAATGATAGTTTATACAGATTTAAACTACATTTTTATTTATTTAATAACCTAGGATTCACATGATAAATTTCCATGATACAGTTGTTCTGAGAAGTTCTTAGAGATACCAATAATAAAGGTGGGGTGACTAAGGTACTGCGACGTGGTGACTTCGTACACTTAATTTTCACTCTTTAAATATTGCTTAATTTTTATGTCTTAAAAATTTTATGGTGACTCTGTGAAGACAATTTTCTAGAATAAAAATTCAGGAAGGAGATGTAGAAAGTCATCCCACCTTATTTAGTACATCCCCCATAAATTTATGAAAACAATTTGAGTGCAAAATAAATACTTCTATATAATTGTACATTTATTATAAAAAGAGTATAATATTCTGTGCGAATGATTCACATTAATCAATGTGTTATCTTGTAAGCAATATGCATGGTACAGATTTATATAAACATTATGAACACAAAGAGAGAGAGAGAGAGAGAGAGAGAGAGAGAGAGAGAGAGAGAGAGAGAGAGAGAGAGAGAGAGAGAGAGTGTTATTAATGATATAAATTTAATATGCAATTATACATGGAAACAAAACTTATCTTGATGAAGACAAAAGTCGTTAATTCTTCATCTCTTTTTTTAGAAGATCAAAACTTTTTAATGTCCAGTGTTACCTAATATCTTGTACAAAAAAGTTATGTTTTTGTGTTTTATTAAGATGAAAAAGCTTCAATGGAAACTTAATTAGAGGCCCAAGAATTAAGTACATGATTATATAGCATTGAGTCAGTGTGACAATTAAGATGGAGAGAAAAAAAAAAATATTTCCTGCCCTAGCTAACAGCTAAAAACTGTACAAAATGCATGTGTGATATCATGAATCATGCTCAATCAGCAGAGATGAGAGTGGCAATGAGCTGCAAAAGGTATACTCGCACCAGCTGCAATCACAGTGAAGTCGTTATGTCTTCAAATTTTAGTGTTTATTTTTTCATTAATACATAACAAATTTACTCATCTTACTATCATAACAACTCAATCTGTGTGAATGCAAATGATAAAACAGTTTTTAGGGTATTTAAAAAATACTTTCAAGACTGCTTTGGTAAAATTTGAACATTCCAGAAATAAAAACATTTTTGCGGTGCAGCTATATTTTGCTTAATCTCAATTGCTTATAGTTATAAAATATTTTTTCTGGGAAGGGATGAAATAAATTGCAAAAATTTGAGAATGTTCTCAAACTTAATCGCTTAACTAAGAGGGAATATAAGTGTGCAGTTTTCTTAAAATAGCTCTGTTTGGTTTATTCTGCTCAAAATTTAAGTCCGTAAGGCTCAATGTTTAACTTCCACTTCAATTTTTACAACAAAATTGGTAAGACATATCCACTCAAACATTATTAATTGTGAACTATGTATTCAGTAATAATCAATATTATATATTGTACCTATTGATGGTCATTTTTAAGTCCCCTGTAAATCTACTAACCTTATACACTATAGCAATCCCAAAATATTTTTTGACCTACGCTCTACCAAGGGGGAGGGGGGAGGTTTAAACACCAAAACAACCTGCTACTTAAATCGAATGTTGATTTTTTTTTTCCTCAGTCTCTCACTTTTTTTCCCGGAAACCGAAAATACATTACTCATGCATGGACTAACTATAGGATTACAATCTTTTACAGATTCTTTGGTGGAGAAGGATTGCACATTTCCCCACTTTAAAACCAGAGTTGTGGGTGGGTTGTCTCCCCCCCCCCCCCTACCCACCAGGGTTATTATTAAAGTCAATAGAGCAATTCACATCCAATATTTTCAGTTCCTGAGATTCATCTTTAAAACATTTTTATAGCAATATATTCATTTTAATTTAAGCCATTAATTAGACGAAGGTTATAAAAAACAAAATATTTTTACTCAATTGCATAGATGAGGTCAAACTGTAACCGTAAGCCATGCCAACCATCAAAATCATCAAAGTTAGGCCTGGCTTTAAGTCATCTATGCAATGGGGTGGTTGATTTGCTACCAATATGACTTCATGATATACTGTACTAAAATTTTTTCAATTTTCTGACTCGATCATCAATATCATGAATATTTTTTAGATGCATGATCAATGATGTACGTTGAGTGAAATTTTTGTAACATATTCTACATTGATGTGGCTTTTCACCTGTATGACTCCGGACATGTGTTTTTAAATTACCAATGGATGCAAAAGCTTTGCCACAAAAATCACATATAAAATTTTTAACTCCAGAATGAATCAACAAATGCAATTCAAGACCACGGCTAGTTGTAAGTTTTTTCCCACACAAATGACACTCATATTTTTCAATGTTTTCTCCAGTGTGAATTTTCATGTGCTGTTTCAAATATTTTTTTGTCACAAAAGCAACATCACAAACAAGACACTTGTGTATCCTCCTCTCATCAAGTGAACCTGAATGGATTCTTCTGTGGCAGTAAAGTCCATTAGGGCCGTTAAACCGTTTTAAACAAATTTCACATTCATAGATTTTGCTTGCATATGGACCGTCTTCATGCACTTTTAAAATGTGAAATTTTAAAAATATTTTATTTGCAAAACATACTTCACATTTATCACATTTGAATGGTTTTTCAAATGTATGTTTGCTTCTTACATGTGTATTTAAATGTTCTTTATAGTAAAAACCTTTTCCACAATAACTACAAATTTCTGACCAATCTTTATTATGAATTCTTTCATGCATTTGAAGAGTTGCTTTTGCAATAAATGCTTTGGGACAAAACCTGCAAGCAAAAGGTCGTTCACCAGAATGCTTCCGTAAGTGCGCTCGAATTTTATACCTATCAGGGTATTCTTTCCCGCATTCACTGCATTTCCAGCCTCTATGGGGTGGAAGAATATGAGGTCCTTTGTTTTGCAATACATGATTTGTTAGTCCATCTTTTGAATTAAACCTAAACTTACAAAATTTACACTCATACTCCTTCATATGGTGTTTTTCCAAATGAAGATTACATCCTTCTTCTGAAGGAAAAGAAATATAACAAAAGTTACACTCGTGTCTAAAACTTTTTGATTCATAATTGATTTTATTTCTAATTTTACTTTCTTTTTTACTGGTTGACTCTGACACCGACTTTTTAATTTGATTTGATGTTTGTGAAACTTTTCCAGCTTTAGAGTTTGCATTAGCTGCCATTTTTTTAGAAGAGCGCTTTGATCTAATTTCACTAATTTTTGATGCAGTTGAAGGTAATAAATCATTTTGTTTGGACTTCACAATTGCAGCTGAATAGTTTTTTAAGTTTGTAATGAGAAGTGGAGGAAGTATTGGTGGCGCTGATTTTTGTATCATGCTTGTGAATGATTGCCCAACTGGGAGTTTAGATACTTCATTTGTTACAAGTGTTTTTTTCCTGTTGAGTGATTTATTGGCAGAGGTTGATGGAGAAACAGATGGAGATAAAAAGCTTGATGTGGCAGGTTTTGGTATTTGGGCAGCCTGGCTTGCTGTCTTTGTATACACAAGGGGAGGAAGCCGAGGAAGTAATGGTTTCAAAGATGAATGTGATTTATACACCTCGGGAGGAAGACTGGCGAAGGATTTTGTAGGTTGTTTGTTCAAATTGTGTACTTGCATAATATGAGAGGCAGATGCTTCAAGAGAAGGTAACAGAAGTTGACAGTACATACATCGATAAATGTTTTGTACTGTTGGCTTTTGAACATTTTGATTTACCTGAACAGTGCCCCCACCTGGGTTCAAACTTATAGCTTGTGGTTGAGCAATAGAAAAACTTTGTTTTTTGTGTACAGTTTGATTAGGTATATTAGCCACGTTTTGTACCAACATTTGAGTGTTACTTACAGTGTTTTGTTCATGGCTTTTGCCTTGAGTTTTGCAATTTGAATCAGCAGGACTTGTTTCCCTGTGCTCTTCTTTTATACATAAAAACTCTGACTCTTGGTGTTGCATACTGAATGAGTCACTTTTTTCCATAGGATGTTCTTCATCAAAATCACAAATATCTGGTTCAACTTTTATCAATGTAGTATGATTGTTTAAAAGTTCATGCAACTGAGATTCTGCATTTTTCATTTTTTCCACAAACTCGTATAACAAATCTAATTTGTAAACACACTTCTCACACATCACTTTAGGCAATTGGTCCATCTGAGTCACTTCAACAGGTAAACTTTTTAATTTCTGGGGGATGCTACGTAGAAGACCTTCGCCTTCAAAAATGTTATACCTAGACCCATCAACAGTTACAATTGCACATGTACGACATAAAAAATTAAAGTTGCCTGGAATGTCCATCACTGCAGCCATTTTGTCATCTATTTGAAGATGACGAGAGGTTAAGTAAATTCTTGCTTCTGCTTTGATTTTTATTGATAACACTTGATGTCAGCAGTTGAATCCAGACCTGACAAATACAAATATTTTAAATGCAACAAAATGCACCGTAATAGTTAAAAAAGTTTTAACAATATCCCAGGAAAACAAATAAATATTATTTTATTTTCTACAGTATGCCTTTACCATGTCTAATACATACCAACAGTGTATATGGTGTGCTGAACTCCTGGCATCATCCAAATCCACCTTTGTTCCATCAGCAGGGATATGCATACATGCACTAGCTAGCTGTTGATAGCTTAGCACAGTGTTGACACCTCTAGCTGTGATCGAGAGTCAGTGGTATCTGACTCCTTGAAAATTTCTGCCTGCAACAATTCATTTATCAGTAAAATTTGATTCGGCTGCAGTGCACGATATTATATATATATATTTCTATTCATAAGCAGGTTTTGATTTTTTTTTTTTTTTTTAAGGACTAGGAAACTCAAAATAACATGTATTTTTCTTTTAATGAAAGTCTATAGCAAGGACCAATTTTAGGTTTAAAACACGTACGTGTCACACTTCATTGGTAATTTTAATTATTGTTTAAAAGTATGAGGGTCTGACGACATATAGCCACAAGGCTCCTTTAGCTTGAATATGATGTGTGAGACCCATTGCAAGTGGGCTTTTCCCCAACTCCATTTTTTTTTAACCCTTGGACAATTTCGTACATCATATTGATCTATAGCACATTTCAAATTAAGATAACTGGCCAGTGTGGAAATTTAAAAAAAAAATAATACAAATCATGTTTCATTAATTAATTCGAAGGAAACAAAGTACATTGAAGGTTTACCACCCCCACCTGTCCCCCACCCCCTCTCCCACTCCAAATTTTAACATTGCGGAAAAGCCCCCTCCCACAGCATGATACACAGTATAGTTCATAATTTAGGTGGAATAACATGGCATTAAAATTATTTTTTTTTTAACAAGGATACTGTATGTACACCCCCAAGAGCTGAAGGTATGTATACAGCTAGTATAGGGAACGGATGGTGGCTACAGCCTGTCACGCGTCCAAGCATTTGATGAGGTGAGACTGAGGGAACCGTGGAAAACCTCAGTCGTCAGGACTTATGCATAAAACTATACACTTCTACTTTTAATCAATGGACCATCCAAAGCGGTGTCTAAAACCCAGGGAACCATTGCATGCAGTATATATGCATAATTCAATATAAAATAATGTGATGTTCATTTTAATAGAATAGAATATATAATTTATTCTATGCATACAACCTGCTGTTTTTAATTTCTCTCTAATCTTTACTAAAATATCTAATCCACCATCGAGCCGTATGTATGCCATATTTCATACCTTGATACAGTACTGCAGTATGCATATAGTAGTCCAGCAGTAGTCCAGCTAGGGGCAAGGAGTCCAGGGGCTAGGGGTCCAGCACAGCAGACAGCTTGGCATTCATCCTTGTGTTTCAGTCGCAGTCCATATATTAATTTTGGCTGCGTCATAGGACTCTATATCTATAGGATACTTGTGATAGAAACATAGGACCAAAGCAAGATGGAATTGTTATTCAAGTACCATATTTATGTTTTACATGACATTACGAAAGTACTGAAATTACATGTTTGCGATGTTTCGTGTTATTTTTCAATGCTTTGAGCTGTGAGAAGAGAAGTGAAGATTGAAGATTCAGCTAGCAACAAGCAGGGTTGCCAAATTGCATGCCGTCTACTGGAACTGTCTGGGTCTACGCCGGTCGTAGACGCATTAAATCTACGCCGGAACTTTTTCAATGTTCAAAACATCCATGACGTCACCCGACGTAGCTCTATTAAACCTACGTCGGTTGTATAAAACATATGATTCATGACGTCACTAATATAACAAATGCAATAAACGGAGCTAATTGTTCAAATTTTTTACTCCACTGACTTGTACGTGTAATTATATTATAATTGATTGTAATAAACGGTATTATGCAGAGTCTGTAGTAATTTTTATATTTATTAACTGTAAATATATTATAATATATTTAATATTTATATAGCTAGTGTGCGCGCATATAATATCATAATTAAATTATTAAAATATTATTAAAAATTCGCATCTGTATAATTAATTCTGTATATAAATAATAATATATATATTATAATATATATTATATAATATTATAATATATATAACATATATTATATAATCATATACTAAATTAATTTAATTAACTAATAGCTATATAGGCAGCTATAATATAGTGCAATTAAGTGACGACGAAGGTATAAAAAAAAAAACTTTCCGGCAAAACTGGCATAAGAAATAAAAAAGCGTACGTGAATTGAGTGAAATATATATAATTCTATATTAATGGGAAGCTGCATGTGACCTTGACGTCATCGCGACCTTTGTCCTGACAATACTTTATTTACAAGAACAGAATTGGGCCGCGCACTACACGTAAGATCCTATAATATACGGAGCAATTTTTCGATCGCGGTATATTGTTAATTCTGTACACAAGTTCTGTTTCCGAATTGAAAATCACGTATTGTAACTAACCTTTTACATTTGCCACTATTAAAATATTATTTGCAACCCCAGCTCAGTTTAAGTAAAAAGAAACTCTAAAAAAATTCGCAGTACTTGTATTAATTCTGATTTTGGAGCGGGAAATTTGCGCAATATATATATATATATGCCCATGGTGTCAAAATCTGCTGATCTTCAACATACGAATATCTTCCAGTAAAAATATGGCGACCAAATTGGCAGCTAGGTCAAAGATTCCCATTGAAATATTCGTTATAGGCAATTAAAACCCACAAAAATTCAAATTTATTTTCCAGGAAAAAGGTCCGTAAAAAAATATTTTAAAATGCATTGAAGAATTCATGATATATTATAGCTAGATAGGAACTTTTCGGACCAATTAATTAATAAGTTTTGAGTAAAAAGCTGTTTTCTGTTCCATGTAAGACTATAACATGTTAAAAAATTAAAATACCTCCAATTAGTTTTAAAACAACAACTTTGGGAATTTTTTTGGTGAAGAATTTTTTATCGGAAGAAAATAAAATGTTAAAAAAATGCAATCGCTCGATCTTCACTCTACTTTAATAAATATATATAATAAACTGCACGGCCTGCATGACGTATACATACGTACTTCATTACTTCGATTATTTGGTACGTCTATAAATTAATTCATTGCATGTATTTTTCGAGTACTAGCTTATAGCTCCAAAAATGTACTATATAGCTAACCTTCTAAAAGCAACATCGAATATTATGTACCATTTCACGTCATAGTGGCCACCTACACCACCAAATATTAAAGTTCTTTGATTTTAATAAAATTAAATCTCAGGACATGTTCGTATAATGAACCTATACAAAAATAGTTTTTGTATTTTTCAAAAATATTCAAAATTGAGGGACAATGGGCATTGCAAATACGAAATGGCGTCAGAATGCAAATGTAGCAATTAAACGGCGGCTCCAGTAACTCGGAAAATATTATGCACAGATTAAATTTGATTTTTTCTATGGATGCATAAGCATATGTGTCTACAACATCCTGCTTTTAGATTTTCTCTATGGGTTTTAGTTTTTTTGTTATACCGGTTCCCGTAAGCCAAGTATGACGCTTTTGAAGCATTTGCTTTCCGCAGCCCAAATAAAGGCTAATTTTTTTTTAAATAAAAAATTGATTCTATATAGCTCCTAAACATCTCTTCGTACCATAAAACTCCTAAAAATAATTTTTTTTTCTCAACTATATAATGGCACAGTAAACGAAAAAGGGTACAATTCGAATGTACCTATATACTTTGCGGGCCAAAAAAGTCGATGTCATTCATACTTTAGGAGAATTTTAATGACACGACTGGAATCCTCGTATCTTAATTAGTAAGAATAAAAAATAATCTCGATGTACCTCTCGAGTATTTCCTTGCAAAAGCTACTGGGGGTTAATATCAGGTCAGTCCAATAAGGAGATGGGCTTGGGTCAATAGATTTCGATGACTTTCACATATATTATGTTACACATCTAACCTAGTTTGATGAGGTTTGGGCATTATTTTTTGAAATTTAAAAAAAAAAAAAAAAAACGAAATTCAGGAATTTTCAAAAAATCAATAAAGAATAAAATCAATCTCGGGAGATAAAAAAAAAATGTATCTTAAATTCTGCTACACATAGAATTATATTTAAATTTTTTCAAGTTTGTAGTCAGATTGCCAAACTTTTTTGCACTGAAAATTTTGACCTTCAAAATTTATTAAGGTCAAAGGTCAGAGGTCAAACTACAAAAAGCGTATAACTTCATACCAAAGCACATTGTTAAAAAAATCAAGATATGGGTTTTAAACAATGTTTATCCTTCTATAAAAAACCGGTTTCAAATTTATGGAGAAATTCAAAATTTTGAAATTATGATTTTTTTTTACTAATTATTCCGAGGTTTTTAGAAAAAAAAATCGAGTTTTGTCATGAATTTTACACAGGTTACTCATCTGACCCAGGTTGATAAGATTAGGAAATAATTTTTTCAAATTTAAAAAAAAAAAAAACGAAAAACGAAATTTGGGTATCACGTCAAAACAACGAAAACAAAAATCACGAAAGCATTTTCAACGACTGACTTTATCCCGAAAACAATTACATCGAAAACAAATATAAACGAAATCATTTACCACGAAATTAAATTAACACGAAACAAAATAATAACGAGAACAAAAATCACGAAAACAATTTGTCCGAAAGTAATTTGACCGAAATTAAAAAGGACGAAAGTAAATTAGAACGAAATTATTTTAATACGAATTCAAAAATCACGAAAACAATTTGACCGAAAATTATTTGAACGAATTCATTTAAGACGAATACAAAAACCACGAAAACAATTTGACTGAAAAGTTATTTGAACGAAAACATTTTAGACGAATCAAAAAATAACGAAAACAATTTGACCGAAAGTTATTTGAACGAAAACATTTAAGACGAATCAAAAAAGAACGAAAACAATTTGACCGACAGTTATTTTATTTTAGTTATTTATTTAAATTTGAACATTTAAAACGAATGGAAAAATCACGAATTTGAACGAACGCTATTGAACCGAAATAAAAAACACCGATATTTTAATAAAAAATTATAACAACATTAAAAAAAAAAAAAAAAAAAAAAAAAAAAAAAAAAAAAAAAAAAAGTAAATTAAAACGAATGCGATAAAGAAGTATATACAGACTGAGCCAGAAATGGTGTTCCGAACCCATGCTAAAATTTGGGCAGGTTAACTTATTTGAGCTAGAAATTTGAAATTTGGCATAAGTGAAGCCAAGAGTTCCAGATTCTTTTGACATGTACGTGTTAAACAATTTTTAAAATTAATATTTCCTACCGTTTTAGGGGTTGATTCACGATTTGCATTTCTTCCTTATGAGATATCCATGTTAAATTAAGTTAATTGAAATAAAAATTTTAGCTAATTTGCACCAAAATTAGTTTTTAAGGTTTTCAGAGCACGCCCTAAAAATTAAATCGTTAACTTGCTCGGATTCAAAAAATTGAAAGGTTGTTTATGAGATAAAAAAATAAGTCCGTTTCAGTGGCATAATCAAAATTTTGATAGCATAATTTTTTCATGTAGTATGGGTCATTATCTCATTAGGGGTTGTTTTCACCACTTTTTAAATTACACCATTAAATTCAACGTGCTCTGAAAACCTTAAAAACTAATTTTTGTGCAAATCGGCTAAAATCTTTCTATCAACTTAATTTAACATGGAAATCCCATAAGGAAGAAATGCAAATCGTGAATCAACCCCTAAAATGGTAGGAAATATTAATTTTAAAAATTGTTTAACACGCACATGTCAAAAGAATCTGGAACCCTTGGCTTTACGTATGCCAAATTTCAAATTTCTAGCTCAAATAAGTTAACCTGTCCAAATTTTAGCATGGGTTCGGAACACCATTTCTGGTCAGTCTGTATATATATATATATATATATATATATATATATATATATATATATATATATATATATATATATATATATATATATATTTATTGCATTCGTTTTAATTAACAATTTTTTTTTTTTTTTTTAAACGTTGTTATAATTTTATATTATTTTTCTTCATCGGTGTTTTTTATTTCGGTCCAATAGCGTTCGTTCAAATTGTATTCGTGATTTTTCTATTCGTTTTAATTAAACGTTTTCGTTCAAATAACTGTCGGTCAAATTGTTTTCGTTCTTTTTTGATTCGTCTTAAATGTTTTCGTTCAAATAACTTTCGGTCAAATTGTTTTCGTTATTTTTTGATTCGTCTAAAATGTTTTCGTTCAAATAACTTTCGGCCAAATTGTTTTCGTGAATTTTTTATTTCGTTTTAAATGTTTTCGTTCTAATTTACTTTCGTTGTTTTCCAATTCGTTCAAATATATAACTATCGGCCAAATGGTTTTCGTAATTTTTGAATTCGGCTAAAATGTTTTCGCTGTAAATGCTTTCGTGTTTTTTAAGTTTCGTTATAAATGCATTCGCACATTTTCTATTTCGGTTAATTATATTTTCGTTTAAAATGTTTTCGTGTTAAATTACTTTCATCCTTTTTGTTTTCGGTGTAATGCCTTTCGTTTAAATTGTTTTCGTTCTTTTATTTTTCGTTCTTTTGACGTAGACTCGAAATTTGACCGTGCAGAATATCGATTTTTTTTTTTTATTTTCAAACCTTATCAACTTAGGTCAGATGAGTAACCTGTGTAAAATTCATGACAAAACTTGAAAATATTTTTCAAAAAACCTCGGAATAATTAATAAAAAAAAATCGCAATTTCAAAATTTTGAATTGCTCCATAAATTTGAAAACGGTTTTTTATAGAAGGATTTAAACCTATATCTTGCTTTTTTTAACAATGTGCTTTGGTATGAAGTTATACGCTTTTTGTAGTTTGACCTCTGACATTTGACCTTAATAAAATTTCAAGGTCAAAATTTTCAATGCAGAAAAGTTTGGTAATCTGACTACAAACTTGAAAAAATTTAAATTATAATTCTATGTGGAGCAGAATGTAAGATTCAAATTTTTTTATCTCTCGAGATTGCCCTCTTTATTGATTTTTTGAAAATTCCTGAAATTTGTTTTTTTTTTTTTTTTGAAATTTCAAAAAATAATGCCCAAACCTCATCAACCTAGGTTAGATGTGTAACATATGTGAAATTGATCGAAATCTATTGACCCAAGCCCATCTCTTTATTGGACTGACCTGATATTAATCTGGGGTAACTCCCTCTATATTATTATATACTCTATACGCACCGCGTGCGCACCTCGTCAGACCCGTGATAGCACGAAGCGGCAGAGTGCTGTTGTGTTTATTGACATATTGACATGAAATTTATGCAAAACTAATATTTTATTGCATCTATGAAATAAACTTGCTACTAAATTATGTCACTGAGATAATTTTCTATCTATATATTTGCTACCATTTTTACGCAAAATTCAATCCCACGTACCTATCTTAATTATAATAACAAATGGAAGGAAAATTATCTCAGTGACGTAATTTAGTAGCAAGTTGCAAGGTTACTCCATAGATACAATAAAATACTATTTTTGCGTAAGTTTCATGTCAATAAACACAACAGCACTCGGCCGCGGCGTGCTATCACGGGTCTGAAGAGGTGCGCACGCGGTGCGTATAGAGGGAGATCAGTTACCCCAGTATAGCTTTTGCGAGGAAATACTCGAGAGGTACATCGAGATTATTTTTGATTCTTACTAATTAAGATACGAGGATTCCAGTCGTGTCATTAAAATTCTCCTAAAGTTTGAATGACATCGACTTTTTTGGCCCGCAAAGTAGGTACATTCGAATTGTACCCTTTTTCGTTTACTGTGCCATTAGTTGAGAAAAAAAATATTTTTATTTTTAGGAGTTTTATGGTAAGAAGAGATGTTTAGGAGCTATATAGAATCAATTTTTTATTAAAAAAAAATTTAGCCTTTATTTGGGCTGCGGAAAGCAAATGCTTCAAAAACGTCATACTTGGCTTACGGGAACCGATATTACAAAAAAAATAAAACCCATAGAGAAAATCTGAAAGCAGGATGTTATAGACACATCATATATATGGTTCTGCATCCATAGAAAAAAATCAAATTTAATCTATGCATAATATTTTCCGAGTTACTGGAGCCGCCGTTTGCTACATTTGCATTCTGACGCCATTTCGTATTTGCCCATAGTCCCTCAATTTTGAATATTTAAATATTTTTGAAAAACACAAAAAGCATTTTTGTAGATTCATTATACGAACATGTCTTGTGATTTTTATCAAAATCAAAGAACTTTAATATTTGGTGGTGTAAGTGGCCACTATGACGTGAAATGGTTTCTAATATATAATATATAAATTTTTATTTATATATATAAATATATAAAAATTGATTTGAAAATCCATTAAAGAATTCATCATAGATTACGTACGTATTTTTAAATTGGTACCATAGTTCAGACGAAGTTGGAGTAAAAAGCTGTTTTCTGTTCCATAAGGATGCATGTTAAAGGCCTCCGAAACACCAACTTTGGGAATTTTTTGTGGTGAAGCTATTTGAGATGGAATTTTTTGGTTTTCATTTCTCAATAGAGGGCGAGTTGAACTATTTTTATAAAATAAAACATTCAAAAAAATTAAATCGCTCACTCTACTATAAGTCATGATTTATGCAACAGCATGGTAGCATGCCAAAAATATTTCTAATATTTTTTATATATTTTTTTCCTATACTATATAAAGATAACCCAATGCTCAAGTAATCGTATTGATTTTGTAAAATAACACAATTATCAAAAGACAGTAATGGAATTATGAGACGTACGTCCATATTTGTCATGGTTGCGCTTTTTTTTTTTTTATTATGTACAGAGACCTTAATAAAAAAATGCATGCTTAGCTAATTTTTGTTCCTTGCAATATGTACCACGGTTATAGCCTAGCAATTGTAATATTGGTCAGAAAAATTCACAATAAAAAATATTAAGAAATATATTTGCCAAACGGCAGCGACGCAAAGTTGGCTCCGAGCACTAGGTGCAAGAATGGGCTTGCCTAAAAACCTCGCCGCAATAAAGATATTTTCTATTCTATTCTATATAATATATAACAGTGCGCCAGGGGACCATTTTATGCTTATTTCGTAATATCACTTTAACTTTTTAGTTTATATCTACGAAATTCAAAAATATTATTAATTCATCTTGGTACGTCCTTTTATAGGCCTTCCTATAAAGTCTATAAACACAACAGATTTTTTTTAAACAAAATCTGAGGGGGGTTTATATTTTTTTACGGGACTATTTGTTCCGGAAAGAAAAAATGAGATATTATTATAGAATGTGAAAATTTTAGTGGCTTAATCGAAAGAAGGGGTAACAAAATATATTGTACTGTGACTTTTTTCAGATTTTTCTGAGACCGGGAACCATTTTTAAAAAATTATTGAAAGTCTAATTTTATGACGTCACGGGCGGCACATCCCTATCCTTTTTCTTAAGGTGTACCGCACGTGACGTCATCAAAATAGAATTTCAATAATTTTTTAAAAAAGTTCCCAGTCTCAGAAAAATCTGAAAAAATTCACAGTACCCTATTTTTACCCCTTCTTTCGATCAAGGCGATTAAGCCACTAAATTTTTCACATTCTACTATCTCATTGTAATTTTTGTGGGTAAATTTCTCATAAGGAATTTCAATTAATATAATATTTCGCCTATAATGGACAACATGCATGAAAAATTTTTATTGCAGAAATGAATAGAGGGTACCAAATTATGCTACTCTGAAATTTTTCAGATTTTTTTGAAACCCAGAACTATTTTCAAATAATTATTGAAAGTGCGGCCACGCCCCCTGGAGGCGTCAGTAGGCGTATCCAGTCTCTATCCTTTTTATTAAGAATTCAGAGGTGCCAACTGAAATCACAGGACTTTCAATAACTATTTAAAAATAGTCCCGGGTCTCAAAATAATCTGAAAAAATTCAGAGTAGCATAATTTGGCACCCTTTATTCATTTCTGCAATAAATTTTTTTCATGTATGTTGTCCATTCACGCTTTTATTTTTCTTTTGCCGGAAAGTTTTTTTTAAAGTAGAGTGAGCGAGTTCATTTTTTTTAATACTTTATTTTTAAAAAATAGTTTAAGCTGCCCTCTCTATTGAGAAATGAAAACCAAAAAATTCCATCTCAAATAGTTTCACCACAAAAAATTCCCAAAGTTGGTGTTTCGGAGGCCTTTATAACGTGCAGCGCGGCCTTATGGAACATAAAACCGCGTTTTACTCCAACTTTTTCTGAACTATATATATGGTACCATTTAAAAAATACTTACGTACGTAATCTATGATGAATTCTTTTTAATAAATTTTCAAATAAAAATTTTTTTTTACGGGGTCGTTTTCTTGGAAAAAAATCATGAAAATCCTTATGGGAATTAAACCGCAAAAACTTTTTTTTTGCAAAAAAAAAAAAAAAAAAAGATTTTTTTCCGAAAAAACGGCTTCGTAAAATATTTTTTTTATTTAAAAATCCATTAAAGAATTCATCATAGATTACGTAGGTATTTTTTAAATGGTAGCATAGTTCAGAAAATGTTGGAGTAAAACGCGCGCGGTTTTATGTTCCATATAAGGCTGCACGTCAAAGGCCTCCGAAACAGCAACTTTGGGAATTTTTTGTGGTGAAACTATTTGAGATGGAATTTTTTGGTTTTCATTTCTCAATAAAGGGCAGCTTAAACTATTTTTAGAAAATAAAATATTAAAAAAAAAATGCAATCGCTCACTCTAGCTACTTTAAATACCTCTCCGCTTAATTTTGCACTGCCTTATTTATTTATTTTTTTTTAGTATACGTTTATATATATTATAATTGCTACATATAATTTAATAATATATATTAATAATTTAATTTAATTATATACACTATATATATTATATTTACAGTAAATAAATATAAAAATTACTATATTATAGACTCGATCTGCATATTAAAATACCGTTTATTACAATTATTACAATAAATTATTATAATTATAATATTATTAATTACACGTACGATCGAGTCATTGGATCGAGTAAAAAATTTGAACTTCAGCCTCGTTTATTGCATTTGTTATATCAGTGACGTCATTAATCATATGTTTCATACAACCGACGTAGGTTTAATAGAGCTACGTCGGGTGACGTCATGGATGTTTTGAACATTGAAAAAGTTCCGGCGTAGATTTAATGCGTCTACGACCGGCGTAGACCCAGACAGTTCCCCGTCTACTACTCTGACTTCTCTTGCAGGCTCGCTGCTCCCAGCTCCCAGCCGTGTTCCACGTTCCACGCAGTGATGTGAAATTCGCGCGAAGATTGGTCTGCGAATATGCGCGCATATGCGCGAAATATACTTTCAAGATGGCGGAACTTAATTCCATGATTAATTAACTCTAATTTAATCCAAACACTAATTAATCAAGGGATTATACCAAGAAAAATAAGAAAAGACTCTCTGTAGCATTTACTGTAGCTTTAATCAGTCTTAAATTGCTACTTTTGTGGCGGGAAAGTCAAATTTCAATATTCGCGAAAATACGCGCATATGCGGCCGCAGATTGCCTGCAAATATGCGCGCATATGCGCGCATATTCGCGAATATTGACATTTGAATTTTTCCACCACAAAAATAGCAATTTTAGACTGGTTAAAGCTACAGTAAATACATGATACAACTATAATAGATAGGTCCATCAGCCCTACGAATTTGGACTGATCTGCGCATTTTGGCCAAAAACACCCAAGGTGACGTCACTTAGTGAGCTCAAAACAGCTGTTTTGCTGCACGAGGGGCCCCTACCGGAGCAGAATTTTTGTTCAACATTAGCGAGAACGTTGCTTTTTATCTCATCTCAAATTTGATATTTATTTGCAATACTACAAGCCAAACCGGTTGCAGTAACGTATTAAAAGAATTTTTAAACACTGCGATTCGCAAGCAATCTGGGGTAGAAGTTCGTATCTTTGTTCATAAAGCATACAAAGTCGCTATTGGCTGTGCGCAGATTAGTCACCTAGCGTTTGCGCAGCTTCATTTGAATTCAAGCTTTTTTATCATGCACACTTCGCAGAGCCATGCGCAGTAGACTACTAACATTTAAAACTCGTTTCTGCGCAGCTTTTCTAAGCCGCGTGGCTATTAATTTACGGAAAACTCTATAATAGAGCAGAAAAAATTAAACGTATGCACCGTGCGCATGGGACGGCCCTGCAGTAAATACTACAGAGAGTCTTTTCTTATTTTTCTTGGTGTAATCCCTTGCTTAATTAGTGTTTGGATTAAATTAGAGTTAATTAATCATCGAATTAAAGCAATCGGCCTTTCAGGCTGCCGAGGTGTTCAAACCCTGAACGCCTCGTAGGTGTTCACGCGATTTTAATTGCGCGCGGCCGCCATCATGAAAGTATCTTTCGCGCATATGAGCGCCAGGGTTATTCTCCTATTGTTATCGGGTATACGCGCATCAGAAAAAGTGGACATTTTCATTGTTGGGGATACGTAACTCAATGTTAAAATCGATTTTTTCGATACTTTTTCTGGAGCTCCAGAGGATTTACATTCTTAACCAAATGCACCTAGGGGTTTTAAAGGGTGAAAGGAACAATTTTTGAGACGATGGAGACATTCACTTAGTGAAATCATTGATTTTAAAGCATTAAAAGTTGGACGCTTCTGATTGGCTGATCAGAATTTGTTGATTTTTTCAGTTGCAAATTCCTATTGTTGAAAATTTGCGCTTGGTCCCTGTATAAATAATTAATATTTTTGAAATAAATAAATATAACAATTTATAACACTATTTTCTACCATTTATGATTTTTTAAATAATTTTTATGGTGTAAAAAGTCTTTTTTTAAATTAAAATATGGGCAAGCAAAGTGTTTTTTTATTGCAGCTCTCTGATTGGTTGAAAAATGGACATTCTTTAACCAATGATATCGCTCGAAAATTTTCAACAATTAAAATTTCAGCCAATTAGAAAAAAAATCAACAACTTTATTTTGGCCAATCAGAGCAATTTCAAATGACCACTTTTAAGCCAATCAGAATTCAGTATTTAGCGCCAGTGATGCAACGCTTCGCGAAGCTTCGCGCGAAATTTCGCTAGTTTCGCGAATATTCGCGAAGTTTCGCAAGCCAAGTTTCGCGCGAAACTTCGCGAAATTGACATATTTGAATTTCCCGCTCTAATTTTTCGAATCGTATTTAATGGGTGCGATCCGTATATCGGCAAACCGGTGAGAACCGGTTGTGCTTTGGTCCATAATTCGGCTCCCACCGGTGAAGCGAAAATCCGAAGTTTCCCGAAGTTTCAAAAGTCATCAGTTGGCGCGCGGAGAGAGCGGAGAGACGCAAGGCTGCTTCCAGTCCAGCCGTGTGACGTCACTGTTTAAAATTGGTGGGAAAAGTTTAAATATTTTACAAAACATATTTGATTTTCTGAGTCTACGTCAAAAGAACGAAAACAATTTATACGAAAGGCATTACACCGAAAACAAAAAGGACAAAAGTAATTTAACACGAAAACATTTTATACGAAAATATATTTATTAACCGAAATGGAAAATGTGCGAATGCATTTATAACGAAACTTAAAAAGCACGAAAGCATTTACATCATCGAAAATATTTTAGCCGAATTCAATATAATCACGAAAATCATTTGGCCGATATAGTTATTTTAACGAATTGAAAAACAACGAAAGTAAATTAGAACGAAAACATTTAAAACGAAATAAACAAATCACGAAAACAATTTGGCCGAAAGTTATTTGAATGAAAACATTTTGACCGAAAGTTATATGAACGAAAACATTTAAAACGATCGAATGGAAAAATCACGAATACAATTTGAACGAACGCTATTTGACCGAAATAAAACACACCGACAAAGAAAAATAATTCAGGGACCGGATGCAAATTAATTCTTCGTGCATCCATGGATGCGCATCCGAGAGCAAATTTATTTTTCATGCATCTGGGATGCGCATCCGGATGCAAATTTATTTTCCAGATGCATTAATTTTTTCCCGTGCATCTGGGATGCACGGATGCGGATGCAAGCCCATTTTTGCGCATCCGTGTGCATCTTGCATCTGCATGCATCGATCCGCATCCGATCCTTGGTTTTTATAATACACTTTGTTTCTTGCAATCTTAAACGACAAATGGCAAATAAATTTAAAAAATGTGCCTCGATCGTGTTATAAGATTTGGGTATCACGTCAAAACCACGAAAACAAAAATCACGAAAGCATTTGCAACGAATGACTTTATTCCGAAAACAATTATATCGAAAACAAATATAAACGAAATCATTTACCACGAAATTAAATTAACACGAAACAAAATAATAACGAGCACAAAAATCACGAAAACAATTTGTACAAAAGTAATTTGACCGAAATAAAAAAGGACGAATGTAAATTAGAACGAAATTATTTTAATACGAATTCAAAAATCACTAAAACAATTTGACCGAAAGTTATTTGAACGAAAACATTTAAGACGAATACAAACACTTCGAAAACAATTTGACTGAAAAGTTATTTGAACGAAAACATTTAAGATGAATAAAAAAAGTAACGAAAACAATTTGACCGAAAATTATTTGAACGAAAACATTTAAGACGAATAAAAAAATCACGAAAACAATTTGACTGAAAAGTTATTTGAACGAAAACATTTAAGACGAATAAAAAAATCACGAAAACAATTTGACTGAAAAGTTATTTGAACGAAAACATTTAAGACGAATAAAAAAATAACGAAAACAATTTGACCGAAAGTTATTTGAACGAAAACATTTAAAACGAATGGAAAAATCACGAATACAATTTGAACGAACTCTATTTGACCGAAATAAAAAACACCGACGAAGAAAAATATTAATAAAAATTATACCAATATTATTAAAAAAAAAAAAAAAAAATTGTAAATTGAAATGAATGCAATAAAGAACAATACAGACTGAGCCAGAAATGGT
Source organism: Siphlonurus alternatus (assembly GCA_949825025.1). Taxonomy (NCBI): domain Eukaryota; kingdom Metazoa; phylum Arthropoda; class Insecta; order Ephemeroptera; family Siphlonuridae; genus Siphlonurus; species Siphlonurus alternatus. The sequence continues at coordinate 7,674,364 of OX463779.1, forward strand.
GTTCCGAAACCATGCTAAAATTTGGGCAGGTTAACTTAATTTGAGTTAGAAATTCGAATTTTGGGATACGTACGTATAAAGCCAAGGGTTCTAAATTCTTTTGACATGTGTTAAAAAAAAAATAAGATTAATATTTCCTACCGTTTTAGGGGTGCATTCACGATTTGCATTTCATCCTTTTGGGATTTCCATGTTAAATTAAGTTGATTAGAAAATTTTTAGCCGATTTGCACCAAATTTAGTTTTTAAAGTTTTCTGAGCACGTTGAATTTAATGGTGTAATTTAAAAAGTGGTTATCATAATTTTGATTATACCACTGAAACGCAAGAATTATATACTGTATATAGTACACTGTATATAATCGTTGACTGAAACGGGCTTATTTTTTTACCGCATGGCAGAAACGACCTTTGAATTTTCTGAATCGGAGCAAGTTAACGATTTATTTTTTAGGGGTGAAACACACCATTAAATACAGCGTACTCTGAAAACCTTAAAAAATAATTTTGGTGCAAATCGGCTAAAATTTTTCTATCAACTTAATTTAACATGGAAATCCCATAAGGAAGAAATGCAAATCGTGAATCCACCCCTAAAACGGTAGGAAATATTAATTTTAAAATATGTTTAACACAATACATGTCAAAAGAATGTAGTACCCTTGACTTTACGTATATATATATAATATATATATATATATAATATATATATATATATATATATAAATATATATATATATATAAATATATATATATATATATATATATATATAAGTAGTGATAATGATAAGTTAGCAAAATCTCCCTCAAGAAGGGGAATGTAAACAATGAAAATATTCTAAGTCCATGTAAACAAATGAAAATTTTCTAAGTCCACAGCCAGCTCGTACGACTCCAGGGATTTAGTATAATATATATATTATATATAAAAAAATATAAATTTAATATAAAATTAAGAAATCTTTTAATTTTTACGGGACAATTAAATTATGATTTTTTTTTAAAAGAAAATTTGCCAGCTCGTACGACTCCAGGGATTTTTGTTTATATATATTTATATATATAAATTAATTTAAAAGAAAGTTTTGCTACCTTGTACGACTCCACTGAGTCGGATATGTAATATAATATATGTAAGATAATTAGAAATGACAATGTTAACTTTTTACTTTCTGGACTTAGTAATTTTTTATATTTTTATCATAAAAAAGATTTTTATTATTTAAATAATTTTTTCTTAATAAATATAATGAAATTATACTTTTTATGACTGGATGTGCTGCCTTCATATATGATGAAAATGATAGAAAGAGGTATGCGGTGAAAAAATCCGCGAATATATTATTCCATGTGCGTCGTATGAGAACGTTTATATTTATCACTGTAGCTACTGCTTTCTTTGCAGTATTTTAATTGTGAATCACATTTTTTATTACCACATTACTGCGCATGTGTCAACGTTTTGGAGACTATATAAACGAGTGAACTGTATTAAATTTTATCATACGCTCTGATACATCAACCAAGTACACTAGTGAAAATGGAGCCGTCATCTCAGTCTGTTAGTCCTGATATCTTCAAAGACACAGAGGAAGCCGAGGCCGAAGCCCCGACGAGATCCATCACGCCTACTTCAAAGTCTGCAGATTCTCTTGTGGAAATTATTCCAAATACACCACCTACGAGTACCATCAGTTCTAAGATCAAGTCTGGCATCATCATTAACTTCAAAACCATTACGCTAGCTCAAGAGTGTCCAGAGTCTCCTGTGAAAGCAGTTTCACCTCAAGCTCCAGCTGACACTCCCGTCAGCTCTGACACCCAGGAAGCTCCTACTTTTGACACCAACTCTGGAACCATGACCAGTTTCACTTCTGTTAAAGAAAAGTCTGAGAATGAGGATGAAGAAGGTGAAGTGACTGACTTTGAGAGTGGTGGGGAAGAAGAAGTGGAGGAAGAAGAAGACGATGCTGATGATAAACCACTCACAACTCCCGCTAAGCGATTCAAAAAGCAGATGCAAGACCTTGGAAAAGTTCATACTCCAAAGGTTCCGAGGAAGAGGCTGCTCATCAAACCCACGGGCGATTCATGTATTTGTGAGGCCATGGAAGTGGAGCAGCGAATGAATGGTGAAAAAGCATTTTACATTGATGACTACCACATGGAAGCAGAGTTCATGGAGAAACGTCGCAAGCTTGCAGTTGAGGAAATTTTACTGAGTGCTGACTACCACATTGGACTTGACATGTCAATCCGTGTGTGTCTGCTGAATGATGCCAACCTGAGCGTGAATGACAGAGTCATAATTGTTATTCAGCAGGGAACCAATGAGATTCGCCTACCTGCCATAAAATTTCTCAAGAGCGGAATTCCTGCCATCAGCCGTGGGCTGATCTACAAGTGCGAGATTGAGGCCATAGAATTCACTGAGGACGAGGAGGACGCTGATGAGGAAATTGAAATCTGCAATGGAGCTGCCTACTGCTACTTCCAGAAGGACAAAATGAGTCGCTGGGCACTGATTCGTCAGTACATTGGTGACACTGTGGCTGAGAGGATCTACATATCAGCCATGACATGGGTTGAGCTGAAGGGCCTTCTGCAAGTGCTGAATCTTACAACTGAGCACTACCTCAACCTTTTGGTGCAAGGCCGAGGTGTAAATGAGCCCATTGAAAATGATGGGTCACCAACAAGGCTGCGCCGGGCCCTGTTTGATTGTTAGATGCTTTTACGACAATAGTCGTAATGTGTAGTTGCTTAGATAGTGTTATTAAATTAACATAGATGTTTTTTGCATGCAAAGTATAAAAATAATATTTAGTTGAAAAATAAAAAAATGAGATGTAAACAATAAAGTGAATAAAAACCAAACCAAAACATAAAATAAATCTTGTTATTTATATAGTATAGCATCCCTGATTTTTATATATAAAGATATAAAAAAAGTAGCAACATAAGAAAATAGTCAGTATAAGAAATGGACTTGAGGTTGAAACATCCTTTCACATCATGTGTGGCTGGTCCAACATCTTCAGGAAAAAGTTATTTTGTTCAGCAATTTATAATTAATGGATTAAAAGGATGTGACACAAAGTTTGAAAATATACTTTGGTGCTATTCTGGTTGGCATCCAGAAATACCATCATTGGATGGTATAATAAAATTTCAAGAAGGTCTTGATGATATTGTAAGGGAGGATAATAGTTTACCTAGACTCATTGTGATTGATGACTTGATGCGAGAAAGTGGTGCTTCTATTGTTGACTTATTTACAAAAGGTTCACATCATACCAACACTTCAGTTATTTACATCACACAAAATATATTTCATCAATCTAAAGGAGCTCGAGATATAAGTTTAAATACACATTATCTTGTTTTATTTAAAAATCCAAGGGACTACACACAAATTTCACACTTGGCACGTCAGATTTTTCCATCAGGACCAAAGTTCATACAAGAGGCATATAAAGATTCTACAACACGAGCTCATGGTTATTTGCTTGTTGACTTGAAACAGTCAACACCTGACCATTGTCGTGTGCGTACAAACATTTTAGGGGAGGAAGATCCAGGCTACCCAATTGTGTATGTACCTCAAGCTAATAAAAAGAAGAAAAAATAGATGTAAATTTAACCACAAATGGAGGAGCAACTGACAGAGCAGCAAGTAGCAATATTGAAAATTGTGTTAAATGCTAAACCTGAACTAAGAAATGCTCTTTTAAAGCATGCTGATAAACATTTAGTTTGTACCTTATGTGAATGTGTGCTTAATATTTTACAAGGTAATATAATATTGGACGAGAAACAGAAGAAAAAATACTCCAAGCATAAGACATATTTAAGAAGCATTGTGAAAAAAACAGGCGACTGGAAAGCAAAAAGAAAATTATTACAAAAGGGTGGAAATTTTTTAATACCACTTCTTCTACCAGTTCTGGGTGCATTACTGTCTAAAATTATTTAAATCAACATGGAAGAAGCTACAAAAATGATCCTCGTTCCACCTGAAATTTTTTCAAGACTTGACACAAAACAGCTTTCTGGGATGGATAAAGAAATGCACAGTATACTATATAACACAAATTGTTCTGACGAGTTAAAATGGAAAATGTACTCTCAAACTTTACATAAATATTTACATTTTGTGAAAGAAAAAGAAAAAGCTATTGAAATACCACTTATAAATAAAAAACCACAACCAGATGCAGATCCAGTTGAAGAAGCCCTTATTGAAAATAAAACTTTACTTCCAACAAAAGATGCTCAAGTAATACATTTACTTAAAAAAGCGTTACCAAAAACTATGAAAGACAAAGGAATAGAGCTATTAAATATATTAATGGCTGGGCCTTTTGTATCCTGGAATGAAACGGGAGAAATTAATGTTAATGGCAAAGACATTAAAAATTCAAATATAGTTGATCTTATATGTAACGCTGTCAAGTCCAGGGGCAATGCTAACCCAGCAGGTTGGCAGGAGTTTACTAAGGCTGTTATTGACTCCAATGTGCCACGACAATTTTTGGGAAAAAATATACAGGATTCTTACTTGACTGCTGTAAACAGTGCTCCTGTGACTCCTCAGCCATCAACATCAAGGACTCCTGTAGTTCCTACAGTTGCAAAACGTAGAAAAATACATTATTCACCCTATGCAAGTACTTGGACAAAATTTAAACTATGAGCAAATTACTTTCAAAGATATATTTTGATACAAAACATCCTGCTGGATATAGTAGCTACAGTACACTTCGGAAGCATGTGCCTAAGAGCATTTCAGACAAAAAAATTAAAGATTTTTTAAGTGGTCAGGAAGCGTACACTCTCCATGCACCTGCAAGAAAAAAATTTAAACGAGACATTGTTTTTGTTACTAATATTGACGACGTTTGGCATGTGGATTTAGCTGACATGCAGAAGTTTAAGCAGGAAAATGATGGTGCTTGCTATATACTTATAGCCATTGATGTCTTAAGTAAGTTTGCAATGGTGCGTGTGTTAAAAAATAAGTCTGCTGAAACAGTTAAAAGTGCACTAGAAGATATTATAAATAAAGTAGCACGCAAGCCATTGAAAATTTGTGTTGATAAAGGACTTGAATTTAAAAACAAAATTTTGAAAACATTTTTAAAAAATAGTGACATTGGTATGTATAGTACTGAAAATGCAGACATCAAGGCTTGCGTGGCTGAGAGGTTTATACGCACATTAAAAACAAAGCTGTGGAGATATTTTACACATAGCAACAGTCATAGGTATGTTGATGTACTTCAAGACATTATAAAAGGATATAACGCCACTGATCATAGTAGCATTGGCACAACACCAGTCAGTGTGAATGAACACAACTTTTTATCTGTCTGGAAAAAATTATATCAACATCAACTTCCAATAGATGGAACAAAACCAAAGCTGCAAGTTGGTGACAATGTTAGGATAAGTAAAACAAAAAAAGCATTTAGTAAAGGTTATGAAAATAACTATTCAAAAGAAATATTTGTTATTAATAATGTACTGCAGAGGAGACCTATAATGTATGAACTTTGTGACTTACAAGGTGAAAAAATAGCTGGTCGATTTTATGAATGTGAACTTCAAAAGGTTGGCTTACCTGAGTTTCATAAAATTGATAAAATCATTAAAACCAGAGGAAAAGGTGACAGAAAGGAGCTGTTTGTCAGTTGGATTGGTTACCCCGAGAAGTTCAACAGTTGGATCAGTGCCAGCAATATTAAAAAATAAAAAATGGAGGACGAATTTTATATTACATTATTAAGCGACTCCTCAGCTACATTACATCCAAAAAACACCACATCCTGCTTTACCAATAAGCTGCAAAAGAGAATTGTTCTTCATGAAGCATGGGAAGTTGCTGTTCATGAAATACATTTTCCAATGACTTTATGTAATTTTTACGGTCAAAACAGCAGAGCGTGGACCAAGCATGGTGGCATGACAAGAAAAAGATGTATTATTCAAGATACTTACACACTTAATGTTGAAAACATATTACAAAAAATTCAAGAAGATTTGGATTATGAATACACATTTAAACTTGATAAAAATAGAGTTTTATGTACCTCAGATATTGTGGATGATGTGAGACTTAGACTCACAAGGACTTTGGCTATGCAGTTAGGATTTCCTAATGCAACTGACTTCAGAGGACAGTACATTCAAGCACCCCATTCACCAGATTTTAATGTGGGTATTCCATCGCAAGCTTACTTGTATTGCAGCATAGTAAAACCACAACTTTTTGGTGACAGAGTAAGCAAAATTTTGAAATGTATTACTATAGATATTAATTCATATGTTCATGGTGGCAGTGGTTGTATCTTTTATAAAGTCCCTCAATATGCACCAATAGCACTGAAGGAAATTGATGAAATTTCCATTGATATAAAAGACAGAAATGAAGAACTTTTACCATTCATAAGTGGAACCTGCTCTGTGCTACTACACTTTCGTCGCTGCTCCTCATAAATATGAATTCATATACAACATATTACTTGAAACAAGCTCAATCAGGAGTTGGAAATGCATATTTTCGTGAACAAACAGGAAGAGGCATTGGAAATTTTTTTGGTAAAATGCTTCGCTCAGTATTGCCACTTCTTAAGAGTGGCTTGTCAGCAATTAAGGACGAAGCACTCTCAGGAGGTGTTGGTGTACTTTCTGACACAATAAAACTAGTGCCTATTAAAGAAAGCCTCCAGAATAGAGTAAGAAACATGGGTCATAACTTAACTGAGAGAGCTGTTCAGAAAATGAGTGGTTCGGGAAGAGTATATAAGCGTAAGAATTCAAAAAATAATCAGTCTGCAACTGTAACTAAGAAACGAAAGACCTCTGCTACCTCGAAGAAAAAAAAAGCAACAAAAAAAGTAAAAAAACAAGTGAAACGTCTGAAACCCAAGAAAAAGAAGTGCGTGAAAAAAGCTAAAAGAAAGAATACACAAACATTTTCTGACATTTTTGGCTAACAGATTCAATGGCTTTCATTCATAATAACTCTCCTGAATGTACCAAGAGTGAACTAGACCTATTTGCTCTGCCACCCACACAAATTAGCATTGAAAATTCAGAAGTATTGTACATTAAACCAAATGCTTCAATTGACAACGAAGCTCCTCTTGAGTTTTCTATTCCTATTAGTGCTGATGATTACTTAGACCCTTCACATACATATTTAAAACTCTTGGTTAGCATAAAAACTGATAAAGGAGAAGACATTGTAGCTGATGTTAACAAAGTTGGTCCTGTGAACAATTTTCTTCATTCACTTTTTTCAGAAGTAAGTGTTTCAATGAACAACAAAATGTTGTCACCACCATCACAGTTGTACCCATACAGAGCGTACTTTGAAACATTATTTAATTATAATGTTACAGCAAAGGAAAGTCATCAAACCATGGCTTTATATTATAAAGACACAGCTGGAAAAATGAATGACTTAGACGCAAATGTGGGACTTGCACAACGAAGGGCACATATCAAAGGCAGTAAGCTTGTGCCTCTCCTCGGTCAAATTAAAGTAGACATATTTGGACAAAGTACATTTATTATAAATGGTGTCCCAATAGACATTCTTTTCACCAGATCTAAGCCTGCATTTTGTCTTATGGATTCTGGTGATGCAAAGTATACAATCAAAATTGCAAAAGCAACGTTACTTGTGCGACGAGTGAGAATATCTCCATCAATTCTAGTGGCACACAGTAAGGTGCTGGCAACAACCAGTGCAAAGTACCCTATTAGTCGTGTAGAAATGAAGTCATTCACAATCCCACCTGGTGGTCATAACTTTGGAGAAAAGTTATTCACTGGCCCGACTCCTGTAAGAGTGTTTTTTGGACTCACCAAGAACAAAGCTGTAAATGGAGATTATACATTGAACCCATTTGACTTCCAACATTATAATATGAATTATGTCTCACTTACTCGAGATGGAGTACCAGTCACTACTAGACCACTTGAAATGACATTTGAACCTGCAGCTCCTGACTACATTCTTTCATATTTCCACACATTTCAAGGAACCAGAATTAATTTCAGTGACGATGGTTACCATATAAATAGGGATGAGTATGGAGCTGGAGGGTATGTGATACATACTTTTGACTTGTCTCCAGATTTGTCTTCAAACCTTCACATGTGGAACTTACGAAAGAATAGTGTGATTGAGCTGGAAATACGGTTTGACAAAAGTTTAACAGACACTTTGACTTGTGTAGTTTACGGTGAGTTCCAGAACCTGGTGGAGATATGCAAAGACCGAAAAGTGACAGTTGATTTCTAAATGGAGAGCATACATTATGCTCCATTAACGAACTTGGATATAAGTCGTGTGCTTCAAAGAGACCCCTGCACAAAAAAAATATTCAAAGGTGTTTATGCAGCTGATACGTTGCCAAAGAAGGCAAGGAAAAATAGTGCATACATTGTGAACACAGACAAACAAGATATGCCAGGTGCTCACTGGGTGGCAATTTACTTTGATAATTTTGGTAACGCTGAATATTTTGATTCATATGGGCTACCTTCAATTGTAAAAAGTCATGAACAATTTATTAAAAGAAACAGTGATAATTGTGTAAATAATACTAAAACATTGCAAAGTTTAACTTCATCTGTATGTGGACACTATTGTATATTATTTGTAAGTGCAAAAGCACATTATATTAGTTTAAATAATTTTATTCATAACTTTCATTGTAATGATGTTTATTCAAATGATGCATATGCAATCCTTGGATTTCGATTATTTTTTGATGTTGTTAAGGGACATAAAAATGCAAAAAACGAAGACTTAATATGTCGAGCAAAGTGCGCATGCGCTAAGTGGTAGTTTTTCACTATATAAAGGAAATCATGTATAATATTTTCTTCATTTTAAACTTACCTGTAAAGAGACACACATCATCACAATGGCTTCAAAGCTGCTCGACGTAACTTACGGCTTGACTCCTTCACACTGCAAAACTGTGTCTTGTGGAATCCAAGTTGCAGAGGACGTTTCACCAAATGTTTGGTTATCAAAGCCAGGCACTTCCTACAAAATTAGATTTACTTCTGCAGAGTTCAAGCAACTTGTGGATTGTGAGCCAGCCATCTCTAGCTTCTTTTACAAGACCTCAGCAAACTCAGCAAACTACATAGAAAGATTTATGACATTAACAACGGGGCTGCGGGTTCGCTTCGATACAACCTACTCCAACAAGATGTTGGTTATCGAGAGAGCTGACTTCCAACCTACAACATCTGGCTTTGAGGCATCTGACAATGTCGTCTCAATTTGGATTGTCGAGAAAACTTGGTTTAACTTTGTTAAATTGTTTCCTCTCATTACTTATTTAACAAATCAACAGCAAACCTGGTGTGATGAGATTAAAGATTTGTACAGCAAAATGGTTAAAGAGATTATTAAAGACCATGAATCCAGCTTGATGAAAGTAAATCATAGTGAAGATTTCAAAAAAATTCTCAACCAACTTGATCTTACTAAGTTTGTGTACCCTTCTGTTAATGGACTGGATGTTTTACGTTGTTTGTATGAAATGATTAACCTCTCAGCTGATAATTTGCTAACCATGTGTCTCAGAAAGAAATCTGATATGTAATTGAAAATTATTATGTATAGTATGGTTAATTTTTTTCATTGTTCATCATATGATAATCAAATTAGTAGTAAAAAGTAGTCATTTTGTTCATGATTATATTTTTAACTTTGTAATAGATAAGCATAGTAGCATTAATCCTTTTAATTTCTTTATAATTAATCATCATATAAACTTTTTAATAGAATAGTTTAGATATATAAAACATTAACTGTATTTTTAACTTTATAATAATCATTTCATTTTCAGTACATTTAATCACCGTGTAGTCTGTATTGTTTTTAACTTTGTAATTGAATAGTTTAAATGTATTAAACATATATACTGTATTTTTTACCAATATAATAGAGAATCATACTAGCTTTAAACATTAACATTTAATTTTTAAATTGAAACACATTTATTGTATTAGTTTTTACTTTATAATAAAATAGTAGTGTAGCATAAAACATGTTTTTTCATTATTTTATCATAATATATGTATCATTCTTAAAAAATAAAAACTAGTAAAAAATAATGATGTGTGTTATATGTTATAATATTTAACTCCTTAGAAATAATAATAATGAAAAAATAATATATAGAAGATTGAATTTTATTTTTAATAATTTTTATTATCATAAAAGACATGCAAATTCATAAAACATAGTACGAACAAAATATATTAAAAGGCATGCAAAGTAAACAAAATCTGGTATATAAAAAATACATATATTTAGTCAGATTTGTAGCCATATGGAAATGTTATAAAGCTGTCTGGCTTTACCCATCTTTTTGAATTTACTGTTCTGTAGACTTTAGTCATGGGTTTGGTCACAAGATTAAAATCTTTATTTTTTAAAATTTTTCTAGGAATTGATACAACCTCAGATGGTGCTCCTTCAAGAACCATGCTCTTTAATTTATCAAAATTAACTATTTCCTTATTAGAAAAGTTTTGAGATATTCCTCTGCATTTCATTACAGTTTTAACATTGTTACCTTTTGCATCTATTACTTTATAACTGTAATGTTTTGCTCCACCAGACACAAAATGAGAAATAATACATCCCTCTTCTAGTTCTGAACTCATATCTCCTAAGTTATTTCCTGTTGGTATTCTTTTGTCCCCTGGATTGTATCTGCTTAGCGTAGAATCCGTATCTACATATTTTAGCCTTCTTTGTAACATTTCCATTTGCTCATAAAGGCGGAGGCGAGCTCCAGCAGTAACAAAGCAAGCAACAACAACGTTAACAGTATTATTTTGAGGAATTAATTCAAGAGGAGTTTCATAATTAACTAGTACATATTCTTGATTTATACAATGAACAGTGTGGACAATTATATTAGGATCCGTTAGTAAATCATAAAAGTCCTTTGAATCTTTAATTATTTTTGTTTGGCTGCGTTCTAAGTTCATTGCAAATCGCCCATACAGTGCATTTAACAATAACTTTGCAATGGCTCTTAGGCCAGGGTTAACTTCAATTTCATCACGACACAACATAATTCCTTCAGCTTCAAAGTAATTTTGAATATATTTATCTTTGCTTGCTTCATCATTTGCCCACTCAGGCCATCCACTAGCTTGTTGTTTAATTTTTAAAAATACATTTACATATGAGTTAAACACACCTTCAGTACCTGTTGCTTTATCATATTTTGAAACCTGGTATTCCCATACTTCAATAATTTTTGTTATTTTGTACCCCAAGGAAAGAGCTTTTCTTATTTCCTCTATGACCCATGTACCAGATAAGACACGGTCCATTTCATTTTCGTGAACACATTCTCCCTGAGTCAAGTTTTCACCACAAGTTCTGCATAAAACAAAAACCAGTTTGTCATTTAATTTCAAAGGAAGAAGTGGCAAGAAGAGAGATCGTGGTGGCAAAATAACACACTTAATTAATCCTTCTATTAACTGTAAGTCTGGAAAATTTGGACCAAGATGAATGATAGGGTGATGAATTGGCATTGAAAAATACTTTAAAATTGCAGGGTATAAGGAAATAAAATCATGAAAGTTAAGTTCATCATTTTCTCCAACGGTAATTTCATCATAGATAGCAAAATTTTCACACCTTCCTCCCATCATTGCATCCCTTGGTACCAAAGGTGTCTCGCATACCAATGGGTGCCCATCTAAGTAATTTTTAAGTGTTGGATTTGCTTTCAACTGTCTCATAAAATCACATTCTTTCATAACTTCAACTTTATACCCCAGGTTTTTTAATGCTGCTATTTTACGTTCTGTGTTGCTTCGTCTCATTGCCAAGTTACTGTGAGGATCATTAGCGTATTTAACAGACTGGTTTAATTCACCCTGACACTCACAAAAGTGATAAAAACAGCCATTTAGTTCATAAACTGTTTCTGTTCCATTAATATTTGAGTAACCATCCACCAAGAATCCTCCTCTTGCTGTCCTGTACTCTCCAGCATTTGCGGCATGTTGAATTTTTATGTTTCGAGTTTTTTCGAGTGACAAGAGCCATTTTATTGCTATTTTAGACTGAGTATCATACATTCTATAACCTCTAACAGGTAAGACAGCTAACATATTTTCTTCTAAATGATTACGCCTAAAAATGAGACTAGCGCAGTGTGGCAAAGTTAAACATTCAGTTACAGGGTCTACATTTCCAACTTTAATTATGATGTCTCTAAACCTGTTCATTGCTTTTCTTAATATTTCTACGTCCAAATTACAATAATGTAAAATTTCTTTTTGCATGTCAAATATATAATTTTCATTTACTTTCTTATTGTACCAATTATAAAATTTTTCTCTCTCATCTACAGATAACTGATCAGGATCATAATATTTGGCTTCAGGCATAATGCCAACGTAATTTCTATTTTCAAAACTGTTAAACAAAAAAGGGAACCGACCTTTGCTTAAATCCTCATCAAGGCCTAGCGTTTTTGGCAATAGAGAGAGTCTCAATGGTAAGAAGTTTAAACTGTCTATAAATTTTAGTTTTTTATATTCTAAAGAAATGACTTTTGCCCCTCTAAGCAGAACTTTAGGTGTTACATTCATGACTGTTAAGAAATGTCGTATAAGTAAATAGGAATCAAAACCCTGAAAATTGTGGCAAAGTAAAATTATTTTTCTAAATATTTTTCTTGGCAAGCAAAGAAAATTTAAAAATGCAGCTACAGGGTCAAACTGAAAAACTTGAACTCTATTTCCTTCATCTCCTCCACATCTTGTACATGGTACATCTGTGTCATTATTTTTACATACTGAACATTGTGTGTGAGCTATAATTAAATTACATTCATGATAAAATCCATCATTTTCATTTTCGGACACTCGAGTGTCCTGAGTTGTCTCCGCATCCCAGTACACTAACATTACATTTTCTTCAGAAGGTGGTTGTTTTTTCGTGTCCTTCTTTATATAGCATCTATGATGTCTACCTTCAGGAACATGTGTCCTACAGTTACTACAGTAAGTTTCACTACAAGTGTGAGCATGCTTTCGCCCAGCATAGAGCGTATATGTTTTTTTACAGAGTGTACAGCATTTATAATAATTGCATACACTTTTTATTTTGGTTAACATATTAGACAAATGATTGTCATAACAAGTTTGAGATTTGAAATCTCCACCACAGTCAACACATTGAATATTTACATTTTTTTCAGGTACACATATAGGAAATTTAAAACATTTTCTACATTTTGTCTTACACCTGTGTGTAACTTTGCTTTCATAGGCACTGAAGCACTCTTTACAGTAATAAGAGCATAGAAAAAAATTGCAAATACTAGAAATGGTAGAATAATGGTGGTCATGTAAAAATAAAAATATATGAGAGGTTACACCATCCATTTTACGCTTAAAAAATATGTGTCTTGTCTGAATATCATCAAAAACAACAAGTTGAATATGAGAAGGCAAAATATCTTGAATTATATTAAGCTCAACAATACTTCCACCATGTTCTAAATTTATACCAGCTAAGTCAAGTAATTCCTCTACTTTCTCTTCCATTCTATTTGTATCTTTTTGTATATCTTTAACATTTGGTGTTTTGTTTATTAGTTCCAAGCCTACTATAACAGCATGTGCAAGACATTTTGTACCTTCTGCAATAATTGGTATAACGCCTCTGTTTTTTTTTTATATATTCATTCACACTACCATATATACGATTTCTGTCATATCCTTTTCCAAAGTTTAAATCTATAACATTTACATGGGCAGAGATTTCACCCTCTAAGAAAAACTCTGTGTTTGACTGTGAAACTCTATAGATGAGACCCCATAATGTGTCGGCACTAAGCTGCGAGACATCTCGATAGGACAAGCCAATTGGTGTCAGTAGATCCTTTATACTATTTTTAATAACAACTCCTATCTTATTGCATGGAGACGTGTTTTGTTTAAACAACTTAACTAAGTCTTCAATAACTTTTTGGTAATGTGTATAAACATTTTCATTTGCAGATGGTTTATGTAATTTTAAAACATATTCCATTGCATGAACATTAAATTTTTTTACATAATTCTTCCTTCTACCTTGTATTGTGAAGGACTTCTGAACCTGTGAACCTCCTCTCCCCTCCTGTAAGTTCATTGGCTGATTCTGAAATAAAAAACGATTATATGTTAATATTTATGTTATTTGCTAAGTTTTAAATATCTTAAACATATAATTGTTTTTCATTTTTACATTAATTTTATATCAATTCAACTGAGAATTTAAAAAAGTGTTTAAGTTAAAACACATATAAAAATATATTATTGTTTTTATGTGGTACTTTTTGTACTCACTTCTTCATTTTCTTCTACATCAGAAGAAGAAGATGTGCTTGAGCTGCTAGAGCTGTCAGAGGACGAGGAACTTTCGTCAAGATTCTCAACTGTGTTTTTAGGAGGAAAAGCAGGAGGAAGAGAAGGAAGAGGAGGTGGGAGTGTAGCAGGAGGTGAAGGTGTAGGAGGAGGGGGACTTGGTGAAAGAGAATGTAAACGTGGCATTGATTTGTTTTGCTGATTTGCATGAGAAGAGGAACATGTTTTAGTCAGGTCAGGTATTAATTTACCAGGAGTATTAGGCATTTTCTCAGGAGTAGTTATAGGAGAAGGTGTAGAAATATTGCGTGTGTTATTATGAGGACTGCGCGAACGGGAACGAGAGGAGTCACGATGATTATTATTCTTTTGCTGCTTCAAAATATGCAGTGGGGTAGGAGTATACTGCAAAACCTCTGGTGAAATGGGCATGCTTGGATTCCATCTAGTTTTTTTTTGTTTTTGCTTCTCCTCATACTCATGAAACACTCTCTCTTTAGTTGATTGATGATTACTTTCATCTTGGTTTACAGCTTTACTTTGCTTTTTAAGTGACAATTTTTTTACTTTTTCAGATTTATCTTTCTTACTATCAGTTTGAATAGTAATGGAACTGACAGCTCTTTCTGTCTCTACATCATTTTGAAGATGACGGTTTTTATGTTTACGTTTAACTTTTAATTGAGCCGTGTTGGCAGCAATATCATCACGTACACTATTCCCTGATTGTTCAGGTACAACCTCATTATTTTCTTGCACAACTGTAGAATTAGAAGCTTGCATATTACCCTCCACAATAGTGTTAACATTGTCAGTGTTAGAAAAAGGAGGAGGGGGAGGGGTATTTGGATGTTCAGTTTGGGGTGTAGCAGAAAAAATAGGTTGCTGATGTATTACAGCATTAGAATTTTCAGCAATGACTGGTTGGAGCTGATATTGTTGCACTCCTGTAATTCGCTTAACAATATCTACAGTACGATTAGAAATTGCAGCTTCATTTGGGACAGATGTATTTTCAGATTCCAAAGCTTTTTTATTTATTTTAATAGGAGGAGGATTTTTTGGAAGTGCTCCTAAAGTTTGAGGTACCAATTTGTACATGCTTCCTGTAGTTATTTTATGACGAGTTAATACATCTGTAAATAAACAAAAACAAAATTAAAAAAATACATTTTTTGCTTCAAAGTGCATTAAAAATAAAAAATGAAACGATATTTACCTATTGCAGCAGTAGGTTGGCCAGCATTGACAATGGGTGGAAAGTATTGAGATGGTAGCATTACAGAAGGATCAAATGTGATGCTAAACTGAGGCACTGAACCTGAAATAATAATTATAAAATTATATTAAAATTGCTCATTTTATTTTAACTTTCAAATAATAATGTACTCATATTTACCTGCTACACCATTTGATGAGGTCGGTGGTGGAATGTATTGTGAGGTACTTGCATATTGAGGCGCTGAACCTGAAATAATAATTATAAAATTATATTAAAATTGCTCATTTTATTTTAACTTTCAAATAATATAGTCATATTTACCTGCTACACCATTTGATGAAGTCGGTGGTGGAATGTATTGTGAGGTACTTGCATATTGAGGCACTGAACCTGAAATAATAATTATAAAATTATATTAAAATTGCTCATTTTATTTTAACTTTCAAATAATGTAGTCATATTTACCTGCTACACCATTTGATGAGGTCGGTGGTGGAATGTATTGTGAGGTACTTGCATACTGAGGCACGGAACCTAAAATAATAATTATAAAATTATATTAAAATTGCTCATTTTATTTTAACTTTCAAATAATGTAGTCATATTTACCTGCTACACCATTTGATGAGGTCGGTGGTGGAATGTATTGTGAGGTACTTGCATACTGAGGCACTGAACCTAAAATAATAATTATAAAATTATATTAAAATTGCTCATTTTATTTTAACTTTCAAATAATAATGTAGTCATATTTACCTGCTACACTATTTGATGAGGTCGGTGGTGGAATGTATTGTGAGGTACTTGCATCTGCTGTTGAGGCCTCTGCTGTTGTAGCAGTATTATTCTTTTTTCCTCTAATAGCTTTTATTGCTTTAGGTTTTGGAGGTGGTTTGGGCTTTGGAGGTGCTTTGGGTTTTGGAGGACGCCCTAAATAAAATATACTGTGTAAATACTATTGTTAAATTTTTACATTATTTTAATTTTACCTAGTCTTTTTTTTGGAGGTGAGTATGTGTCATCATGTGTACCACTCGATGAGGCACTTGTAATGTCATGTTGAGTGTCAGATGTACTAGGCTGTGAAGTTTCAATTCGAGCTGAAAATAATATTCAAGATAAATATATTTTTTACAAGCTAAAATAAATGTTTTACCTCTCTTTTCTGGTACAACATATCCACTAATGTTATTGGTCGCTGCTACAGGAAAAACATCTAAACAATAAAAAATGAAAAATATTACTAATATAAAATGCAATAGAAATTTAGCATGATCAAATTGTATATACACATAATAGTTTGATCCGCGCAGCAAAGTTAAATATTATAACTCAACAATAAAAATATTATAATACGTAAATTTTGTATGCATACAAACAAAATGGATTTTCTGTATTCCAATAATTAAATAAAAATAAAAAACAAAAACTAAGTTTTTTCACTTTCGCCATTGTCTTATTATAACAAAATATATTTTGAATTGATGCCATATTGTATATATTTTATTTCAAAAATTATTTCGTAATTGAAAAATATTGTAGAAAGCCACAATTTTTACACGACAGCGTTTTGTTTTAATGTAAACACAATCCGCATGGCACGCATTCACAATGTTAGCAACTCCGCCTTTCCAACTGTTGACATCAGCGTGTACCGTTCGAATCGTTGTAAACACTACTCCTAGCAGCAGCATCATATATGCATACATATTGTATATGTAGTTAAAAAATATTTGTTTGTATAATAACACACGATACATTAAAAAAAATATTATACCATGTAAACACTAGATTGTATCATAAATATATTTCTTCATACAATAGCACACGAATCTATTCATTATAATAGTGCTCCGTGGTTTACCTTCCCCTTTTATAATAGTGCATTCTACTTTATTAAAAAAGTAAAAAAATATTATTTTTTTCCTTGTACCAACAATGAATTTTATACATTATATTTTAAAGCTATTTTGCAAAAAATAAAATGTAAAAATCAATATTAAAATGCACTCAATATTTTGTAATACATCCCTGATTCTGCTCTGCAGGGCAGCAGCAAAATATATACCACGCCCACCCACTACATAAGTACGCGCATGCACTTTACACTATAGTCAGCATCCTCTATGGTGAGACCGCGCGTCGCTTGTCGCTTGCGCGTCTTACAATGGTAATTATCAACCACGCATTAAAGTCACCAGTGGAAAGTGGAAGCAACATATGAATATAAAAATTGTTTTCGAGAAATAACACACGATATAATATAACATTATAATGTTTTAAACTCCATTGTGTAGCATAAATATATTTCTACAAACGAAAAACATTTTTTGTCAAAAAATAACACACGATAAAATAAATTATTTTATTGTATTTAACACTTTTCATTATACTATACCACTGCGCATCGCTTGCGCGGTAGGTAATGGTAATTTACAACCATACAATAAAGTCACCAATGCCAAATGGCAGCAAAACATATATAAAAAATTGTTTTCGCAAAATAACACACGATATATTAAAACTCCATTTGTAGCATAAATATATTTCTTCATAAAAAATTATCCTCGCAAAAGAACACACGATGAAATAAAAAATTATATCGTATTTAACACTCTTCTGTAAAGTAAATATATTTCTTCATACAAAAAACACACGATTTTTTTACTATATAAACGTTCTAGCATTTAACTCTCCCTCTCATACCACCCCCCCCCCCCTCCCCTTAATCCCCCCCCCCCCCCTCCTCCTACTCTTCCTTGCTGGCAGCCAATACTATGTATTCCACCCACCAGCACCAACAAGGCTGCGCAAACGTAGGCAGCATAAATGCATCTGCGGCGCACAAAAACAACGTGAAGTGTGTTTTTTACTGCATTAATTATATTTACGCCGAGAATAAAAAATAAAAACATTAAAAATATCAAGTTTAGCAGCATAAAAAACCTACTAAATCCTTTTTACTGTATTTTAATAAAAAGCGTCTAGGTTTTGTACATCTAATAGTTATACAGCAAAGCAAAAAAATAAAATACATATATATTAATGTCTAAAAATTAAAAATATTTTACTGTCAAACACATTGTGAAGTTAACTTTGAACTTAATTATGTATACTAAATTTAAATTTTATTTTCAACCATAAAATATTATAATGAGACAATTTTTTTATAAGCAGGATGTTTTGTTTTTTACTTTACACACTAACGCTCATAGATGTGCAACGCTTTTTTATATACTACAGTCTCGAAAATAAAAAAATTAAATCATTTCGTTAAAGTTTAGAAAATTAATTCCTACTACAACAGTTTTTATTTTGCAAGCCAAGCCCCGCCCCCCCCCCCCTTCCCCGATTGTCTGCTAGACGCTAGTTAAAAGTGAGCAAATAATAATATAAATAATCTGTCGACGTTTAGGAGGCAATACTGCAGCCTTCCCCCCCCCCCCCCTCCCTCCCACCAACCCATCGCTAGCACTCATAGATGCGCAACGCTCTTTCGCGCACTTGAGTCTCGAGAAGAAAAAAATAAAAACATAATGTTCAAAGTTTATAAAAAAAAGATTCCCAACTAAAATGTTTTTTTGTCATGCAGTAAAGCAAAAAAATAAAAAAGTATTGTCTTAAAAACACATTTTATCATCTGAGCATGAATATATTTTTACTGCATACATTTTATAAAAGTTAAGGTATTTCAACATAGCAACAAAGAATATTTTAACATTTTACTTACATTGTCTTACATATTCTTTCTCAGCATTCCCATTTGCATTTTGAGCAAAGTCAATAAGATTATCAATTCGTGGTAGATATTCATTTAAATTTTCTTGTTCATGAACACTTTCACAAAGTTCTAATATACGTCTTTTAACACCACGTATTTGACGAGCAGGATGTAATTGTAAAAAATCACCCATGTCTAACATTTCTCTGACAGTTTTAAACCTCTCTAAATAAGGTTCCATGTTAACTAGTGTGAAGCTGAAGTGGTGGTCACCAAGACTGACTGCAGTGTAGCGGTAGCACCTCCCCAGCAGTGCCAATTTATACCCTTCCCCTTTTCAAGATGTGCAAGAAACACTTCCCCTATCTAACTTCTAATATTCTAATCCTCTGCTACCCGACCACACGCACACCGGCTTCTAATCAAAGCGCGGTAGCTCCAGACATAAACAGGGGCGAGGCTCGTGTTCTCATAAAGCGCGCACAAGATTCTCAGAACTATTCTACACATACTTCTTTCATTATACCTTCATCACATATCAAGGCGGCACATCCAGCCATAACAACTACATACATTATATGTCCGACTCACTGGAGTCGTACGAGCTGGCAAACTTTCTTTTATAAAAAAATTTAATTCAATTGCCCCGTTAAAAATTAAGATTTCTCAATTTTATAGTATAATTATACTATATATATAATATTCAAACAAAATCCCTGGAGTCGTACGAGCCAGCAAATTTTCTTTAAAAAATCATATTTTAATTGTCCCTAAAAAATAAAAGATTTCCAAATTTTATATTGTAATTATACATTATATATATATATATATATATATATATATATATATATATATATATATTATATATACTAAATCCCTGGAGTCGTACGAGCTGGCTGTGGACTTAGAAAATTTTCATTTGTTTACATGGACTTAGAATATTTTCATTGTTTACATTCCCCCTTCTTGAGGGAGATTTTGCTAACTTATCATTATCACTACTTATATATATATGCCAAATTTCAAATTTCTAGCTCAAAGTTAACCTGCCCAAATTTTAGCATGGGTTCGGAACACCATTTCTGGCTCAGTCTGTATTGTTCTTTATTGCATTCGTTTCAATTTACAATTTTTTTTTTAAATAATATTGGTATAATTTTTATTAATATTTTTCTTCGTCGGTGTTTTTTATTTCGGTCAAATAGAGTTCGCTCAAATTGTATTCGCGATTTTTCCATTCGTTTTAAATGTTTTCGTTCAAATAACTTTCGGTCAAATTGTTTTCGTGATTTTCGTATTAAAATAATTTCGTTCTAATTTACTTTTATCCTTTTTTATTTCGGTCAAATTAATTACTTTCGTACAAAAATTATTTTCGTGATTTTTAATTGTTCTCGTAATTATTTTGTTTCGTGTTAATTTAATTTCGTGGTAAATGATTTCATTTATATTTGTTTTCGATGTAATTGTTTTCGGGATAAAGTCATTCGTTGAAAATGCTTTCGTGATTTTTGTTTTCGTGGTTTTGACGTGATACCTACTATACATCACACATTCTATGGCGATTTCAAAAAATGGCTGGTAAAGCGCGCCAAAAAATTTAACAACTGGTGAGAACAGCGTTCCGTATCTACAACCGGTGAACTACAAGAAACCGGTGAAAGATGGTCCATATTTTACTCCCCAGTATCACCGGTTTTACCGATATACGGATCGCACCCAATGAATACGCCGTTTTCTTCCTAATTTTGCTTTCATGACAGGTTTAATTGCATAAATGAATTAAAAAAGAGTTCAATTTAATTTAGTAGATATAAAAAAATTATTTCTTTTTAATTAATTTTAAAAATTACTTTTAATTATTTTTAAAATCATTTAACACATTCGAGGATAGACAGGTCATGAAAGGGGCTATTTTATCTTGTTTTCTTAATTTTTTGATGAATATATGAAAAATCGCATTGCGACAGTCATTTTTGAAATTTTGCGAAATTTTCGCGAAGTTTCGCGAATATTCGGGCGAAAGTTTCGCGAAAGTTTCGCGCACCATGTTTCGCGCGAAGATTTGCATCTCTGTTTTAGCGCCATAAGCCAGACAGTGGCGCGTATACCCTCTATTATAGGAGAATAGCCCTGATGAGCGCATATTCGCATGCGCATATTCGCGGACCAATCTTCGCGCGAATTTCACATCACTGACTGGGAGCGCGAATGGACTGAATGGAGAGGAGAATGGAGATTCCCTCGTGTGTTGTCGGCTTGTTGCCTTCGTATCATGACGAGACATTCATCGCAGGAATGGAATCAACTCCTCCTCTGTCTGCGCATGCGCGAATTTCTCAGCGCACACACGTTTGAAACATTGCAGCATCAAATATCTTGGTTTTTTAAAGGCTTTTTGTTATTATATCTACAGAAATCACAAATTACAGGTTTTTCGATATTACTGTGTTGTGGCATTATAATCTGTATTTACAAAATACTTGTAAATGAAGCATTCCAAAGATTTATTTGCAGCAAGAGTGAATTTAAAGTTTATGTTAAATTGATAAACTCACGCAAGAGACGCGGGGAGCGTGGAATTTCTAAAATTCAACGCTTGTCTTAATTATTATACTTTTAAAAAATTATTATTAATTATTATCATTTCTATCCATACATATCAAAGGCTAATTTCATTTTAATGTTTAATTATTATATATATACACGAATAAACTTATACATAAATACATACTTCGTGTATATTATATATATATATATATATTTATATTATTTATATATATATATATATATATATATATATATATATATTATGTTACACGTATATACATTTTTATTTTTTCAGCTCACAAATATTTTATTTATAATGTATACAGTATAATAATATACGTGTTGTATACAACAAACTTTCATGAGAATGTTAGAAGTATAATATAATATTAAATAGTTATATAAAAAATATAAATAACTATGCGATTAAAAAAAATAAACAAATTATGCATTTTAAAATCGTATTTATACCTTTTTTCTTTTTGTTTTACTGTGGCTATAATATTCAGTTTTTTAATATATTATAATATATATTTTATGTTATATTTTTTATATAGCATTTCTTATTATATAATATATAAAATATATATATCATGTCCGCGCGCGACACTGAATCGGACAGAATGATTTTTTTTCTTATTTCCATCTTTCGAAAGCACTTTATTTAAAAAGCGAACTATATAATATATATATGTTGGCACCAAATCCCGAATTCGGGAAAAGCCCGAAAAAAATGCGCACATCTAGGAGTGCCCCTAGCAATTTGAGCAAAGCCCGAAAGAAACCAATATTTCGGGCTTTGCTCATTTAAATTTGATCATTTCTAGAAGTGCTCAAATCGGAAAAAGCAAACCTCGACGAAAAGTTTTGGGGTTTGCTCATTTAAATTTGATCATTTCTAGAAGTGACCAACTCCGAAAAATGCAAACCGCGACGAAAAGTTTTATTTCGGGCTTTGCTCACTGTTTTGATCATTTCTAGAAGTGCTCAAAGCAAAGTGAAAAATAATAATTGGAATTGTGCCGTACGTATTATAGTAATAATTACTAAAACAATACAATATTGTAAATTTAATTAATAATATTTTAATTACATCACATTTTTAATTAATTGACAAAAATAAAAATTTAACATTAGCATAGCGTGTATATTATTTTTTTACTAAAACATTTCTTTCTGTATTATTCAAGTCATACTGAAAAATACGATTTTATCATACTTTTATTTATATTCATATTGTATGCTAATTAATTTAAATTAATTTTTTACAGCTGATATATTATAAAACCATTTTAACTTAATTTATAGAACTTGCTAAGAAGCAAAGAGCTCCTCAAGATAGTACCAAACCTACCAATTAAAAAAATAAGCATATATGCAAAATAAATCATTTTTAAACCTGATCTTTTATTATTACCTACATTTGACTTATTTTTGCAAGGATTACTATCATGTCATTTTAAATTTCATCTTATTTTTTTCTTTGCCCATGCAACATAATATATGTTTTAGATTAACAACCTTTCTTGCAGTTGCAAAACACGAAACCTTGCTTTGAATTTGCTAATGCTGCTGCTGATCTGAGAGACTCTTTTCTTTGTCATGTGTGGTACGTCGTCTGAACTTAGAAATTGTTCATCTGCAACCTGGAATATATTGCTAGAGTATAATTGTAATCATACCCTTTAATAACTTTAATTATAAGAAAATTATAATCATAAAAAAATTAAAAGTGTCGCTCAGTGTGACAAAATCGTATTTTTTCAATATGACTTGAATAACACAGGAAGAAATGTTTTAATAAAAAAATAATATACACGCTATGCTAATGTTAAATTTGTATTTTTGTCAATTAACTAAAAAAGTGTTGTAATTAAAATATTATTAATTAAATTCACAATATTGTATTGTTTTATTATTTATTACAAATTATTACTATTAATACGACACAATTCCAAATATTATTTTTCACTTTGCTTTGAGCACTTCTAGAAATGATCAAAACAGTGAGCAAAGCCCGAAATAAAACTTTTCGTCGCGGTTTGCAGTTTTCGAGTTGGTCACATCTAGAAATGATCAAATTTAAATGCGCGGCAAACCCCGAAATAAAACTTCTCTTCGGGGTTTGCTTTTTCCAATTTGAGCACTTCTAGAAATGATCAAATTTAAATGAGCAAAGCCCGAAATAAAACTTCTCGTCGGGGTTTGCTTTTTTCGATTTGAGCACTTCTAGAAATGATCAAATTTAAATGAGCAGAGCCCGAAATATTGGTTTATTTCGGGCTTTGCTCAAATCACTAATAGGGGCACACCTATAGATGTGCGCATTTTTTTCGGGCTTTGCCCGAATTCGGGCTATGGTGCCAACATATATACATATTATATAGTTCGCTTTTTTAATAAAGTGCTTTCGAAAGATGGAAAAGTAAGATAAAAAATTCATTCAGTCCGATTCAGAGTCGCGCGCGGACATAATATATGTTATTATCAGGGGCGGCTCGTGCTCCTTTTCCGTGGGGGTGCTGCCTGACATGGGACCCGCAGAACACCATGGGGGGGGGGGGGTTGGGGGGCGGAGCCCCCCAATGGCCCGCCGCAGGCGCGATTTTTTTTAAGGACACGCCCCTTTTTTAGGGTAAAATTATGACAAAGTCATATAATAATGCTCTCAACAACGAAGCAGAAATTATCTAAAATAAAAAAATGCATGCATTTTATTTATAATTTGTTATGACATGCACTTATGCGAGCCCTTTTGAAATCGTGATTGAATATTTCAAACTTAATATAATATCCAATTTTTAATTATTTTTTTCAATTCATAAGTCCTTTCACGTGGTAAGAAACATATATTTATATAAAAATAAATATTGTTTTAAGCCCTTTTTTTTTAAATAATAGTGTCAATCAAACTGCATTCAAACTGCATTGTTAATATGAAACCTGAATGTCTGGTATAATTTTTACGCAATGTATATAATGAACATCAAATAAATCGATCATGGTATATACAATAAGTACAAAATTAGGCAACAACCAAAATCTAATATAAATTTTTAAAGACAAAATTTAATAAAAAAATAAAAAATGAAATTTATATAAGAAAAAATTGCATTATTAAACATTATTTCAATATTATTAGTATTTATTTAATTGAGAAAAAAATAATCGTAATCCTGTTAAGGTAGAGATAACACGGATCAGCTGACCTAATGCTAAAAAAATCTCAGTCATGAAAATTACGAAAAAAAAAAAATAATAAAATGTTCTCCTCTACATCGCCTATCAGGTATCCGGCATTTTCGGTGTAAGACATTTCGGTGTAAGGAATGTTCGGTGTAAGCGTTCGGTGTACGGAACTTTCGGTGTAAAGAGATCTTGGTGAAAGGAAGATTCGGTGCAAGGAATTTTCAGCGTAAAGAAAATTTGGTGCAACGTTAATAAAACTGTTAAATATAAAATAATGTAATTGTTTTTCAATTTATTAATACTTTTTCTATTTGAGGTCAGAATTAGAAGAACTAGAAGAACTTATGCTATATATATCAATAGTCGGATCAGTACATGTTGTCAATATACACCGAACGCTTACACCGAACATTCCTTACACCGAAATGTCTTATACCGAAAATTCCTAGAATCCCTCTCGAGCGGTATAACAGATCAAAGATCCCAATTTTTTTATTATTGTTTTATTTTTTTTTTTAGCCATGCAATATTTCTTTGATTACTATCGCATATTTGCTGCTAAATAATGTACTGCCGGTACACGCAAACCCGGGAAAATAAGCTATATATTTTTCTCATCCTGGAGTATATATAGTTAACGTTTTCTTATATTTTGTATACTCGTACACTTTTTCAACTTGTTTTTGTTTTGTTGTTTTATTTTTATGTTTGAATTTTCACATTAATGGTATAAAATGCTGTAGTGAATAATTAATAAATAAATAGCTCCCATGTATATCGACTTGTTCCTGGTAAACTTATAATTTATAATAAAATACATGGGCGCGATTCACGAACGAATTAAGTTATCCAGATTTCTCACTTAATTAATTCGATCGACGTTTAGTGCCATCGAGTTAGACTGGCGCTAACTGCGTGGTTAGTAAGAAACCTGTTGTTGTCGTTGTTCGAACGTGAGATCTCACGATTGTTTACATGCATACACCACTTAATTTTCAAAAGACAAAAGTGTTGGTTCTTTTGGGACAGTCATATTTTTATTAAAGTAAAATAAAAGTGCTGGTCTTCATTCTCAGGTGCTTCAATATATTTAGTCAATCTTTGCTAGTATATTCACTGATTAATGTAATTAAAATTTTGTTAATCTGCTCAATGAAACCATATTACAGGAAAGGTCTTCGAAGTGTTGTTCAAAATTATTCCCGCATGTCAAATACCACAAGCTCATTGGTTCTGTTGAACCAATGAGCTTGCGGGTACTGCCGATCGCACAGTCCCCGATCGCTCCAAAATCACACAGCTTGAGTGGGAGTTGAAGAGGAGGAGAATGAGGGTGGGAACACTGCTTTGGGCTACTGCTAGTAGTGGCAGTACCTTCCGCTGGGCAGCGCTGAGGGAATAAATTTACGCGGCAGCGGCAAAAATTTCATGATTTTAAATGTTAGAACTGATAAAAATTTGCTGGAAAGTTCAGAAAAATTATAGGATTATTTGATATTTCTAATTGTGTGTTTGTTCCCAAAATTTCTGGGGGGGCTGCAGTACCGCAGTACTATAGTACGAGCCGCCCCTGGTTATTATATATATATTATATAATAAGAAATGCTATATATTATTGAAAAAAAATTCAACAAAAAATATGTATATATATTATAATATATTAAAAAATTGAATATTATGTAGCCACAGTAAAACAAAAAGAAAAAAGGTATAAATACGATTTTAAAATTCATAATTTGTTTCTTTTTTTTAATCGCATAGTTATTTATATTTTTAACTATTTAATATTATATTATACTTCTAACATTCTTATGAAAGATTGTTGTATACGTATATACTGTATACATTATAAATAAAATATTTGTGAGCTGAAAAAATAAAAATGTACGTGTAACATAATATATAAATATATATATATATATATATATATATATATATATATATATATATATATATATATATATATATATATATATATATATATATATATATATATATATATATATATATATATATATATATATATATATATATATATATATATATGTGTTGGCATCCGGACGCGAATTCGCTTCGAACGCGAAATTTTTGTTCCCAACGCGTTGGGATCATTCGAAAATTCCAAGAAGCGAAATTCGCGTTCGGAGCATCGCAATTTTGATCCCAACGCGTTGGGCACTTCAGCAAAATTCACAACGCGTTGGGATCAAAATTATTTTATCCCAACGCGTTCGGAACAAACGAGAATGATCCCAACGCGTTGTGAACAATGTGAAAAACGTCCAACGCGTTCGGAACAAAATTAAGATGTTTTTTAATGATTTCCATGACGCGAAGTTGATGGCGAGAAAGTCAAACTCATTGAAATTTAAAATAGGACGAGTATCGCGGTTCGCGATGTACATTAATAAATTAACAACGTAATACTTTCGTAATATGCTAATTAATTAATTGAAACTTGAGGAAGAACAAAAAAATAGGGTCGTATTATGAAAAAGAAAACAGCACTTATACCTTTCAAAAAAGCATACAAAATATAAAGCATATAAAAATAAAATATTATTTTGCATAAAATTCAATATTGTCTTATAACAATTCTTTTATAGCAGTATAAAAAACACTTCTCTCTATAATTATTATTTTACACTGCAACGAAGAAACACTTGTTCATGTTTTTAGGCATAATGGTATTGTTGGCGCTATAATAGTTAACCGTTTCAACTTCATAATTAACGATCATTTTCCATAAATTAACATGTAAATCAACAACCGTCCCACGTTTTTCCTTTCACGCGACAGACATTACACAACAATAAAATTCTTTGTTTACTAACAACGAGCAGAAGACTTTGATTGAGTTACATAAAGGTGCTTTCACATATTCGAAAATCGCTACGGAAACGCTCCGTCACAGTACAGGAAAGATAGTAGCCAAACTCCCATACCTGCGCTACGGGGGAGCTGAAGTCAATTTTTGACACTTTTTGAATATTGGGTTAAGAGCTTACTTTTTTTTTGTAAAAAATACTAGATTTTTTTTCTAATATTTTAGTAAAAGTTCCACTGTGCTAGCTTTAATAATTTCCGAGTTAGAGCAGATTATAGTTGATTCTCCTATACCATAACATTGCAGGATGCCCCATTTGGTCGTGCCCCTTTCCTATGATTTTAACATTGCGGCGGACAAACATGCCGTTGACGCGAGCAGTTTTCGACTTCGATTCTAACATACGACTTTCTCTATTATCTTCTCTATTGACCTCATAAAGTACCAATAGATGGCATTGAAAACAGCCTCTATAGAATCAGTATGACTCAACTACACGTGTACTTTAGCCAGTAGCAAAGCTCAGATATCAAAACAATGACAATTTTAGAATCACCCAGGTAAAATCCACCAGATGTCCATACCTGTCTTTATGACGTCAATACTGTGCGCTCCGTAGCAAATGTGTTGATTTTGCTGCGGCGCTCCGTAGCACCTCGCGATCTTCTGCGGCACGTTCTACGGAACTCCGTAGCAAAATCAAGATGAGTTTGATTTTGCTGCGGCATTCACATGATTTTCCGCCGCAGCTGCCGCAGACGAACAGGAATATATGAAAGGTTTACGGCATTGCTACGGAACTCCGTAGCGATTTTCGAATATGTGAAAGCACCTTTGCACATTAAATTAGATTAAATTTTCTTCAATTTGCAAGATGAAATGACATGATTCATTATGAATTTTACATGAAATTAGTAAATTTATTTTTTTATGTAATTGTCAATTAAAAAAAATAAGATAAGTGATATCCTAGTGACCTTTGGTACTCAATTGTTGATTATATTTATTTGGATACGGTTTATTACAAAGGTCAAGCATGTAAATTTAAATTAAGTCATTTCACTTCTTATTCGTGTGCGGTGCTGTCGTGTTGGTTTATAATGCCTAAAAACATGGACAAATGTTTCTTCGTTGCAGTGTAAAAATAATAATTATGGAGAGAAGTGTTTTTTATACTGCTGTAAAAGAATTGTTATAAGACAATATTGAATTTTATGCAAAATAATATTTTATTTTTATATGCTTTATATTTTGTATGCTTTTTTGAAAGGTAAGTGCTGTTTTCTTTTTCATAATACGACCCTATTTTTTTGTTCTTCCTTAAGTTTCAATTAATTAATTAGCATATTAGCATATTATACGTTGTTAACTTATTAATGTACACCGCGAACCGCGATACTCGTCCTATTTTAAATTTCAATGAGTTTGACTTTCTCGCCATCAACTTCGCGTCATGGAAATCATTAAAAAACATCTTAATTTTGTTCCGAACGCGTTGGACGTTTTTCACATTGTTCACGACGCGTTGGGATCATTCTCGTTTGTTCCGAACGCGTTGGGATCAAATAATTTTAATCCCAACGCGTTGTGAATTTTGCTGAAGTGCCCAACGCGTTGGGATCAAAATTGCGATGCTCCGAACGCGAATTTCGCTGCTTGGAATTTTCGAATGATCCCAACGCATTGGGAACAAAAATTTCGCGTCCGAAGCGAATTCGTTTCCGGATGCCAACATATATATAATATACACGAATTATGTATTTATGTATATATTTATTAATGTATATATATATAATAAACATTAAAATGAAATTAGCCTTTGATGTTTGGATAGAAATGATAATGTGGTCGAGCGTGGCGCAGTGCATTGACCGGTTCTCGTTAGATTACCGAAGTCAGGCTACGTCGAGCGTGGTTAGTACTTGGATGGGTGACCGTTTCAAGTAAAAAATACGCTGCTCCCTCCCTGGGGTAAATTCGTCTCGCTTTCCACCCAGTGCAGTGATGCACTTGTGTGTGGTTCCCCAGGCTTTGGACATCGCTTTGGTCCATTGAGAAAAAGTAGAGGTGTCCGTCCTGACTGAGGTTTTCCATGGTTTCCTCAGTCTCACCTCAGCGAATGCTGGGACGCGTAAGCATGCAGGCCGTGGCCACTATCCGTTCCCTACCTTATCCCTACCCAGTACCCCGCCGCGAGGTGTAAGCTCTTAGGGGTGTATCATTATTATCATTATAATTATTAATAATAATTTTTTAAAAGTATAATAAGACAAGTGTTGAATTTTAGAAACTCCACGCTAGCTCCCCGCCTCGCTCCCCGCGTCTCTTGCGTGATCGAGTTTATCAATTTAATATAAACTCTAAATTCACTCTTGCTGCAAATAAATCTTTGCAATGCTTCATTTACAAATATTTTGTAAATACAGATTATAATGCCACAACCAACAACACAGTATAATATCGAAAAATCTGTAATTTGTGATTTCTGTAGATATAATAACAAAAAGCCTTTAAAAAACCGAGATATTTGATGCTGCTATGTTTCAAACGTGTGTGCGCAGAGAAATTCGCGCATGCGCAGACAGAGGAGTTGATTCCATTCCTGCGTTGAATGTCTCGTGTATCACGGGCTTGTTCGGGATTTTCAGCGATTATCATGAATTATCATGATTTTTCATCATTTTCATCCGATCATTTTATTAACATGTAAACCTTAGCAACATCATAATAATTTTGATTTTTTTTTTTTGAGAGTCAGTTCTTGGCACCAAAAAAATTGAGAAACAATTTCAAAAAAAATCAGACGATGCAACTTTTTTAAATTATCGTCAGTGTAGCGTATAGGCGGAGTATAGCTAGGGCTTTCCCATGGAGACCTAAACTAAGAAATTAATTTAATAAAATAGAATCGTCCGACTGTTTTGAAATTTTTTCCACATATTTTTGGTGCTATAAGAACTGTCTTTACAAGGTTTACATGTTAATCAAATGGGACCGATGGGACTACAACAAACAACAATCGACATGATGGTTATCTTTTAATTAACCTTAATATATTAAAATTTTCACAAATATATTTCCTAATTACTACATACTATAGATAAATTTATGCACAGTTTTATTACTCACAGTATAAATTAAAAGCAATTAAAGTTTTTTGCGTCTTCAAATTTTAAATACGCAAAATGGGAAAGAAGTGCAAATATAATAACACGAACTATAACTGCCTTAAATTAAATAAGTATTAATGTATTAATTTATCATTCATAAAAATTGTTAGATCAGCATTTTTAATATTATTATTTTTTTTAAATTAGACCACTTGCAAAACTATGTTGTAGCAAAAAGTAAACAAATTCGTGACAATTCGTCCCCATGCAGGCACCCAGTGTATTGTTGTTGATTATATTATGTGCTTATTTATGAATTGAGAATTTTACGATTTTCACATACATATTTCAAAATATGACAAATATAGAACTGTAGAAATAAATATATCACCGGAATCTGAAGTTTTTGACCATTTATGCCCCTAAAAAAAGAATCGAAAGAAGTTTTATTATATTTTAAAACGGTGTAATTTTCATATGATACCAAATCAGCCAATTGCATGGGATAACATAAGATACGTAACTAAGCAAGCTCCAGTCTGTTGATTATTGCAACAGTTAAAAACAACAAACTGGAGCTTGCTTATATAGTTACGTATCTTAATATCCCATACAACTGAGAGTGATTTTGTATCGTATGAAAATTAAAATATTGAAATAAAAAAAAAACTTCTTCCGATTCACATTTCATGGGCATAAATAAGCAAAAACTGCAGATTCCGGTGTTATATACAATTTTACAATTCTACATTCGTCATATATTGAAATCTGTATGTGAAAATCGTAAAATTCCTATAAAAGGTCCTGCAATGTATAAGTAAAA
This sequence comes from Siphlonurus alternatus, assembly GCA_949825025.1. Lineage (NCBI taxonomy): Eukaryota > Metazoa > Arthropoda > Insecta > Ephemeroptera > Siphlonuridae > Siphlonurus > Siphlonurus alternatus. The sequence continues at coordinate 7,706,227 of OX463779.1, forward strand.
TTGACACACATATAATCAACAACAACAATACAATCGGTGGACGAGTTTGTTTACTTTCTGCTACAACATAGTTTTGTAAGTGTTCTATTTATCGTTTGCATTTTATCTACAGTGCACATGGCACAATAATGCAATAAACTGAAGACATGATATTATATTAAGAAAGTATATTTTACATATCATTATCTATCACGGCAAAATTTATGAAAAATAATTAAAAAAAAAAAAAATCCTGTTGTAATATGTTTCACTTCCCCACACCTTTCTGTAAGTCATTAAGGTAGAGATAACGCCGAACAGCTGATCGACGTAATGCCCTTTGATTAACATGTAAACCTTAGCAAATTGACAAAAATTCTGAAATTTTTTTGAGAGGCAGATATTAGTGCCTAAAAGCCATAGAAAAAAATTCAAAACGATTTAACGAGCCGATTTTTTTTAATTAATTTTTTTAATTTTCAGCATAGGGCTTTCCCATGGAGAGCCAAACTAAAAAATTAATTTAAAAAAATCGGCTCGTTAAATGTTTTTGAAACTTTTGCTATGGCTTATAGGCACTAATATCTGCCTCTCAAAAAAATTTCAGAATTTTTGTCAATTTGCTAAGGTTTACATGTTAATCAAAGGGGATTACGTCGAACAGCTGTTCGACGTTATCTCTACCTTAAGCTAGCTGACTTTGGGATTACTTTCTGGAGCACGTATACTTAATAAATGGAATATGGATTTTTTTCCGGTACGATCGGGTAGGTATGATATTATTACACTTTGAAAATTCGATCATAAACGCATTTATTTTTTGTTTTAATTTTTAATGCGCACTTAAAATACAAAAACAGAACGAAAAAGTCAGGAATAATGGAGTATTGTCCTCATTTTTTTTATTGCAGAAATGGATAGAGGGTGCAAAGTTAAGCTACCCTGATTTTTTTCAGATTTTTTAGAGCCCGGGAACTATTTTTAAAAAATTATTGAATGTTATTTTTGTGACGTCACGAGACGCCGCTCCTTAAGAAAAAGATAGGACTTGTCGCCGCGTGACGTCACAAAAAGGACTTTCAATAATTTTTTAAAAATAGTTCCCGGGCTCTAAAAAATCTGAAAAAAATCAGGGTAGCATAACTTTTTGCATGCTCTATCCATTTCTGCAATAAAAAAAAATTGAGAACAATACTCCATTCAATGTCGTCAATTGAAAATATTGAATATAGGTTTGCATTTATTATTAGAAAGAAACACGAATATTGGTAAGAAAGTTTAAATTATGATTTGATACTTCAAAATAATCTAAGTTAGTTATATAAACGCATTTCTTTTTTATTTTTAATGCGAACTATAATCAAAAATAAATAATAAAATACAAAAACAGAACGAAACAGTCAAGAATAATTCAATGTCGTCAATAGAGTATTGTCCTCAATTTTTTTTATTGCAGAAATGGATAGAGGGTGCAAAGTTATGCTACCCTGATTTTTTTCAGATTTTTTAGAGCCCGGGAACTATTTTTAAAAAATTATTGAAAGTCCTTTTCGTGACGTCACGAGACGCCGCTCCTTAAGAAAAAGATAGGACTTGCCGCCGCGTGACGTCACAAAAAGGACTTTCAATAATTTTTTAAAAATACTTCCAGGTCTCACAAAAATCTGAAAAAAATCAGGGTAGCATAACTTTGCACGCTCTATCCGTTTCTGCAATAAAAAAAATTGAGGACAATACTCCATTGAAAATATTGAAATATAGATTTGCATTAGAAAGAAACACAACTATTGGAAAGAAATTTTAAATTATGATTTGATACTTTAAAATAATCTGTGCTAGTTATTAAATTTTATCTTTCTAACTCGATCATCAACATTATGAATATTTTTAAGATGTGATAATAAAGAAGAGCGCTGTGTGAAATAATTGGAACAAACTCTGCATTGATATGGTTTCTCCCCAGTGTGACACCGGATATGAGTTTTTAGTGTACTTTCTGATGCAAATGCTTTACCACAGAAATCACAAATAAAGTTTTTCACTCCAGAATGGATTACCAAATGTAGTTCAAGGCCATGAGAAGTAGCAAGTTTTTTTCCACATAAATGACATTCAAATCTCTCAATATTTTCTCCTGTGTGTATTTTCATATGCTTTCTTAAATAATGATTTTTTACAAATGAAGCACCACAAACCAAACATTTATGCTTCCTTCGCTCTTCAAGGGATGCAGCATGTGTTTTGTTATGATAATACAAACTGTTGTTGTCTTTAAATTTTTTACCACAGACTTTGCACTCATATACTCTAATAGGTATTGAACCATCATTATGTTTACTTAAAATATGTTCTTTTAAACTAGCTTTTGAAGCATAACACGCATCACATTTGTCACATTTAAATGGCTTTTCTTTAGTATGAGTAGTTCTCACATGGTTATCAAAATAAACTTTTACATAAAAACCTTTTCCACAGAAATTACATATATAACACCAGTCATTTTTGTGTTTTCTTTCATGCATTGTCAATTGTGCTTTAATTGGGAATGCTTTAGGGCAAAAGTTACAGCTGTATGGCCTTTCACCTGTGTGCACTCTAATATGATTTTGAATCTTGCACTTCTTTCTACATTCCTTTCCACATTCACTGCATTTCCAAACTTTGTTTTCCTGGGGTGAAAAAATATGTTCATCTTTTTTCATATGATCAGTAAGAAGCTTCTCTGTACTGAACCTAACTCCACATACCTTACATACAGGCAATGGCTTATGGTCTTGCATATGTAAAGTCAATGCTTCATGTGTTGGGTACACAACATAACAAGATGTGCATGCATAAAAAGGTGGTGTATATTCTGATTTACTTCTTAAACGCTTAACTTTCTTAGATGCCGTTGATTTGGGTAATTGAGGTTCTGATGTTTGTGTGCTACATTGTTTTGGTGAAATTTTTGTAGTCTCAGAAGATTTTATAGAAGATGCCAAATCAAGTTGTGTTTCTGAAAGAGGCAACATTTGGTCCACACTTTTATCATTTTGCTCTTTTTTGTGAACTTGCAAAATGTGAGTGTTTGCAGCATCATGAGATTGGAAAGAAAGGTGACAAAACCTACATAAAAAAAACATTGGAGACTGATTTAAATCATCAATACTCGTTGTGAAATTTGAACAGTCAGATGTACTTTTTGGTGCAGGATGTTCGATGTAAACATCTTGATCAGGTAAAGTTGTTGAACTAATAATATAAGCTTTATTTTGTTGGTCAACCTTTTGATATGCATTAGTACTTCTTTCTAACGTTGATTTTTTTCCTGGGCATTGTGGATCTAGAAAGTGTGTACCACAAATTGTATCTACCACTGTATCTTCTTCCTTCAATTCAGTTTCCTGTCCTCGATTATTGATTGAATTGCAAACATTTAATGAATTATCAGCATCGGGCTGCTCATAAGCACAAATATCCGGCTCAACTTTAATAATAGTTGCTTGACAACGTAACATGTTGTTTAGATGAGCTTCTGTATTTTTAATTTTTTCTATGAACTCGTATACAATGTCTAACTTGTAAACACACTCCTCACACATCACCTTGGGAAGTTGATCGTTCTGGCTCACTTTAATGGGCAAACTTTTCAATTTTAAAGGAATATTGAATATGATGCCTTCACCATCAAAAATATATTTTCTAGATTCATTGAAGGTTGCTATTGCACAAGTACGACACATATCATTAAAATTTTCAGGTGCAGCCATTTTTTAAACTCAATAACGACTTGTTGCTTACTTTGTATGTAGAATAAAGCAGCTAACAGAAATGTTGATGGAAACTTTTAACAATATTTTGACGACTTGCACAGCTTGTACTTAATAAGTATTTTTTCCTAGAAGAAGAGAGAAAAACAAACGATTACAATGTGTACAATTAATATGCCCTGCATTAGGCCGGTATTAAGCCTATATTACACGATGCAATTGTTCTGATTGTTGTATACAATTTTTCCTAGCAAGAAAATTTACTCTCCATACAAAAAAATGGAGATTAATTTTTCTTGTAAGGAAAAATTGTATACAATTTTTCTGATGTATACAATTTTTTCTTACAAGAAAATTTAATCTCTGTTTATTTGTATTGAGTGGAAATTTTCTTGCACAGAAAAATTGTACACAATAATCAGAAAAATTGTATCGTGTAATATAGGCTTAATTATACATTTGAATACAAATACTAAAAATAAATTTTGAAAAAGTAATTTTAAGCTTCAATAGACGAATTGCAAAACCCTATTTTAGCAGAAAGTAAAGAATCAAATCACCCCAGTTCATTGTTGTTGTTGATTATAAGTGTGTTTGAATTCACGGGCCAGCCCGGGCTACGGGCCAGCCCGGGCTGGGTAAAATGGCAGTGACCTTGGTCACGTGGTATGAAACGTCATAATTAGTTCCCAGTCTGTCCGCTAGGTCTCAGGCACACTGTAGAGTCCGCCCCAACGTTCCTTTATACAGGTTAAGACACGCACGCATTTCGTGCGTCAATTTCGGTAAATTTTCAGGCCCCATTGCACCGCAAAATTTCAAAAATAGCATTGCATGATGGGTGCATTCAAAATTTCGCGGCACGATGTGGCCAAAAATACTTGAACGTGATTGGCCAAGCCCTTTAACATTGGTCCAATCGGTGACTTAACCTGTATAAAGCCAACCTTGGTCCGCCCGCGTCAGCCTGGGCCAGCCAGGAAGTGACGTCACGAGAGGAAAAATGGCCGCCGGGCTGGTACCACTTGACGACAAAAAACGCTTCAGCCCAGACCAGCCCGGGCTGGCCCGTGAATTCAAATGCACTCTATGTGTATAAATTTTTCTTATACATTAGACCTTATAAGAAATGTATGATTTTCGCACACATATTTAAATTTATTTCAAACCTACGATTCTAGATATGAGAATATCACCAGAATCTGCAGTTTTGGCCATTCATAATCCTGAAATACATATCAGAAGAAGTTTTCTTTATTTTAATATGTTAAATTTCATATGATACCAAATCAGACAATTGCATGGGGGAGATAAGTATCTGGGCAAACTCCAGTTTATTTATTTTAACTGTTGCAAAAATCAACAAACTGCATGGAATTTCCTTATAAATTAAGTTACGCATCTTCCTCCATGCAATTGGCTGATTTGGTATCATATGGAATTTAACATATTGAAATAAAGAAAACTTCTTCTGATACGCATATCTGGAATATAAATAGCCAAAAACTGCAGATTGTGGTGATATTTTCATATTTAGAATCAAACGTTTGCAACATACTGAAATCTGTGTGTGAAAATTGTATATTTCCCAAAAGGTCTAATGTATTAGCAAAATTTATATATATACACATAATCAACAAACAACAATAAACTGGGGTTAAGTTTTGTTTGTTTACTTTCTGCTAAAATAGGATTTTGCATCAAGTCATCTATTTATTGTTTATAAACAAACAATTTTTAATTAAAATTATTTAACAGATATAATCAAATTATTTGATCATTACATTTACATATCTACACAGTCACAAAAAAAGTAACGGTGAAGGCTGGAGTACGTCGCTTTTCTGAGTTTTATTTTACTTTAAAACTACTGTACTTCATTTGTTTACCCCACCATGCACCAGCAAGGGACCTGATGTCAATACATCAATATATAAATTCAATTTAGGGGGGGGGGGGGCAGTGATGGGACCATCGCCCCTCCCCCCAAAAAGGTCCCAAAATACACTGATGGTGTTACCACCCCCCACCCACTCCAAATTTTTACTGCCCCCCCTCTCCCCCAGAACCGCGAGCTGAATCCACCCCTGCCAGCTGCATATGGTATGCATTTGTCAGAGTTATGTATACTATAAACGTTTAAACCACAGTTGTCCATTACAACAGTTTTACAGATCTTATTTTACGTGTAGAATTGACGCGCGGCGATCGTCTTTTGCTTTTTAACCCAGCCAGAATAGGATGACGACAGTCAGGAAAGCTTGGCACCTATTACTCTCCGCCCAATAGGCACCATAGTGTCTACAGGTATTCTAAGATCTGTTGGGCTGTATCATACATCCGGCCTTTGGCATCATCGTTTCTTCCCCATGACTTAATGTACCATATGCATACAGTTTATGGACATTTACAGCACAGTAGTGAGAACTAACCTCTACATTATATAAAATAGAAGATGGATGATGCTTCAGCCTTCTATACATTCGGGTACTAAGTATGCATAATCTATCATTATATTGGGAGGGGAGATCATCAGTGGAAGCTGGAGTTCAGGGGTAGTGGAAGTGATGTGGGAAAGTACTCCTTCATAAACCGAACAGTGAGGGAGTGGAACTCCCTGCCGTCCGAGGTGGTGGGGGCGGAGAGTTACGGGGGATTTAAGAGTGCGTTGAGCACTATATTGCGAGCCACCGTGGTTTAGCCAAATTTGCCGCAGAGCGTTAAATCTTATCATACACAATTCTTCGAGTTTGTCAGACCTTTAAATTCTGGAGGTCATTGCAGGGGGGGATCAAAGCTCGCGGTTCTGGGGGCCAACGAGTGCCCTATCCCACAATGTTAAAATTTGGAGTCGGTGGGGGGTAGTAACACGTTCAGTGTATTTTGGGACCTTTGAGGGGGGGGGGGGCGATCGCCCTCATCGCCCCCCCCCCTCCCACTGCTGGAAGTCAAAATTGCCTCTCTGCATGCATACTGTACGTATGAAATGCATAATTATTATATTATGCTTATTATACATATACGTACAGTTGTATGCATGCATAATTGCATACAGTATGCCCAATGTACCAAGTTAAGATATAAGTTACAATTAAAAGATACCGGTATCACTTTTTAATTACATAAATAAATAAATAATACTCCCACTATGCATAATTGTTTAAATTGTATACATACCATATGACGGTATGCATAATGCATATGATCCATACAGTATGGCAAATATTATCTCTGGCATACATGCATATCTTTTTCTTTTCTGGTTTGTAAATGAATTGGAAAGGATTTTTTCTTACTGAAAATTACTCGCTCTCTGTCGGTCCAGACCTTCGCTGCCTCCAGGCCGTCGAGTATGTACGTGCACAGACAATTTGTGATATGCATACGTGTATGCATAGATCTCGCTTTTTTCGCTTGTTGTCTTTCTCCTGTCCTGTTGTTGTCGTTGTTGATGATTTTACCAATTTTATCGGTGTCTGTTGTTCATGAATATCAATCAGATGATTCAGATCTGTGTTCAGCTGTGATGTTATGGTGAACGGTATGCGGTCTCATCCAAGGATCTTGTATCTTGGATCATACATGATCCTAGGTCTCATCTAGGATCATACAAGATCCTTGGGTCTCATGCGGGCTTCTTCTAAAATTATATTATATTCTTTACTCGAATGCCTATGAAAACGCAACACAGAAAAGCTTCAACTTGCGTGAAAAACATTAAATGCTACTGCGCTGATAAGCAAATTTATGCAGTGATGTTAGTCCGCGCATATTTGCGGCGAATATGCGCGCATATTCGCATATTCGCGCATATTCGCGGGCAATCTGCGGCCGCATATGCGCGCATATTGAAAATTGACTTTCCCGCCACAAAAATAGCAATTTAAAACTGGTTAAAACTACAGTAAATGCTACAGAGAGTCTTTTCTTATTTTTCTTGGTATAATCCCTTGCTTAATTAGTGTTTGGATTAAATTAGAGTTAATTAATCATGGAATTAAAGCAATCGGCCTTTCAGGCTGGCGAGGTGCTCACGTGATTTTAATTGCGCGCGGCCGCCATCTTGAAAGTATCTTTCGCGCATATGCGCGCATTTGCGCGCATATTCGCGCATATTCGCATGCGCATATTCGCGGACCAATCTTCGCGCGAATTTCACATCACTGAATTTATGCAATGTTGCCTTGTTGTCTCCGCCGGTCTCCGCTCCACTCCATTACTCCAAAGAACTCGAAGCTTGACTCGAAGAGCAACGACGCAACGAGCAAAAAATTAAAATAATACACACACGGCCATGTCATGTGCCATGTATTCCCATGTATGTTATCTCTGCACACGGCAGTCGGGCGCTTGGGTGGTAACACCCTCTTCTCTCTGGTAACACCCCTTCCGAAAGTTTCGAAGTTACACCCACGTGACACACGACCTGCACAAGGCACCAAGAGGCAAGAATCAAAATTCTTTGATTTTATGCTCACTTGGTCTTTATTGACGTCACCCGCTTCAAGTTACCTAATTCTGAATCCTGGAAAACAGCAAGGGCATGTATTGGAGTTAATGGTGTTTGGTCTGCTGGTCAGGCTGGTCTGATACATAAATATATACATACCTGTATAATAGGCCGGGCCGTGGCCGGGCTTATAATAATCGAATAATTACGCAGTGAGTTTAATAAAATAAAGTTATACATGTATGCATTGATGTATGCATATATATCATAGAATAGAATTTTATTTCATAATTCATAATTCATAATTCATAATCTTTATTGCTTTTCGATTGATTACAGTTGTAATATATATGCATAGCTAGATCATGTCGTTTCATTTTCATACATATCATACTGACGACTGCATGATGTATGCATATGCATCGCTGTATGCATATGTATGTAACCAGCATAATTATTATGCATAAATATGTATTTTATGCATAATACGTATGCATACAAATACATACGTTTCAATTATATAGTTCTCTGATATGAGTGATATGAGACTGTTTGCATACTTGATTATTGTATACAGTAATTACAGTATGCTATAGTAGCATATTATAATTATTATAAACAGTATATTATGCATACACATAATATTATTATACTCGCATACATCATGATGCAGTGCATGCATACAAAAATATTTATCATATTATGCATACAGTGTTATATCATACAGTAAAACAAATATAAGTTTACGCCTGACATGGCTAGACTATACGTCTAGACCGACTGGCGCCCCCTATCTTAGCCATGTTATGACTTCCAAGATGGCCGTCGCGCGTAATCGAATCCACACGTAAACTAAGATCTGTTATACTGTATATTGATGTATAATATGTATACAGTACAGTGTGCACAGCCCAGTTTTTTATTTTAGCCCTGTTTTAAATTGGTTCCGACCTGCTCTTAGGCTCCTTATAGGCAAAAAATAAAAATAAAAAAAGATTAACCAAACCCTCCCTTCCATGAAAATAACAACTGCAATATACCTTGATAATGTTTTTACATCGTTCAAAAAAATAAATAAAATAAACAGGGTTTTTAACAAATAATTTGTTTTTATTTTTTCTTAACTATAAGTAAAAAAAAAATATCACGGTATTGCAGTTGTTATTTTTATGAAAAGGCTGATTTGGTTAATGGGTTAAAAGTTTATTTTTTTACTTTTTTTGTCTATAAGGAGTCCAAAAGCAGGCCTGGACCAAAACCGGAACATTTTTTTTTTCATGTCCCTCCACACAAAATTTTTTTTTACTCAAAGAAATCATATGCTCTGATATGGAACTGAAATTATTATAAACTCAATAGGTGATTTGTCCTTACACTGATCCTCGCCATCTGTGAGTGGCGCTGCAACTTTTTGCAACTTTCAGTTCAAAGTCGACCAATCACTTGACAGCATGACGTCATGTCGTTCTAACCCATCAATGGCTGCTCTGTGGTCAACCAATCGCAGAATCGCTTGGCAGCATGACGTCACACACGAGCCGCGGTAGTTGTCTTTATCTCGCTAGTATTTGGAATTGAGCAGTGCTAGGGTGAAAACAATTGCACTGAAGCAAACTAGAATAGTTATACCACGTTTTGGCAGTGAAAAATGTTAACTTTTTATTTTCTTTCGTACCTAACTCGCGGTTCACAAATTTTTCCCCCATCTTCGCAATGTATTATTTCGTTTCTACATGCTTTGACCGTACACGAAGTTGCAGCGCCACTCGCACAGATGGCGAGGATCAGTGTAAGGACAAGTCACCTATTGCTGCATTCTATATATTGAACATGTTAATATTTTTTTCAAAATTTTAAGAACCCTATATATGGCAGATAGAAATTGTTAAAAGTGAAAAATGTCTTAAGGGGGTCCGTTACCGGGCTTCATGGTGTACAGTTCAACAAATCTAAGTTTACGCCTGACTTGGCGCCAACATAGTCTATACAGGCTGGCGCCCCCTGTCTTAACCATGTTATAGACGTCCAAGATGGCCGCCGCGCGTAGTCGAATCTCATGTAAATTAAGATCTGTTATACTGTATACACCACGTAGCCCGGTATAAATGGACCCCCTTAAGACATTTCGCACTTTTAACAATTTTTATCTGCCATATTTAGGGTTCTTAAAATTTTGAAAAAATTATTAACATGTTCAATAGAATGTAGCAATTGAGTTTATCATAATTTCAGTTCCATATCAGAGCATCTCTTTGAGTAAAAAAAAAAAAAAAAATGTGTGTGTGCAGGGACATGAAAAAAAAAAATGTTCCGGTTTTGGTCCAGGCCTGCTTTTGGACTCCTTATAGCCAAAAAAAAAATAATAAAATTGTAACCCATTAACCAAATCAGCCTTTTTATAAAATAACAACTGCAATACTGTGATATTTTTTTTACTAGTTAAAGAAAAAATAAAATTGAAATATTTGTTAAAAACCCTGTTTTTATTCGTTTTTTATTTTTTTTTTTGCAATGAACCAGTAAAAAAATTATCAAGGTATTGCAGATGCTATTTTCATAAAAAGGAGGATTTGGTGGGTTACAATTTTATATTTTTGCTTTTTTTGGCTTTAAGGAGCCTAAAAGCAGGTCGGAACCAAAACAGGGCTAAAATTTAAAAAAAAATTTGTTTTTCTATACGGCGTTCAGAATCAGATCGCGATATCTATATATGGCATAATCAACAACATTTGCTACGGCGTGTTGGTAGCATGATTCCGTAGCGAAATCTGACAACAGTACAGTGCACAGCCCAGATTTGGATTTTAGCCCTGTTTTTGTTCCGACCTGCTTTTAGGCTCCTTATAAGCAAAAAAAAAGTAAAAAAAAAAGAAAATTGTAACTCATTTAACCGAACCCTCCCTTCCATGAAAATAACAACTGCAATACCTTGATTATTTTTTTACTGGTTCAAAAAAAAATCAAAAACGAATAAAAACAGGGTTTTTAACAAATAATTCATTTTTATATTTTCTTAACTAGTAAAAAAAAATATCACGGTATTGCAGTTGTTATTTTTATGAAAGGCTGATTTGGTTAATGGGTTACAATTTTATTTTATTTATTTTTTATTTATTTATTTATTTATTTATTTATTTATTTATTTATTTTTTTTGGCTATAAGGAGTCCAAAAGCAGGCCTGGACCAAAACCGAAACATTTTTTTTTTACTCAATGAGATGCTCTGATATGGAACTGAAATTATGATAAACTCAATTGCTACATTTTATTGAACATGTTAATAATTTTTTCAAAATTTTAAGAACCCTAAACATGGCAGATAACAATTTTTAAAAGTGCGAAATGTCTTAAGGGGGTCCGTTACCGGGCTATGTGGTGTATGTGAAAGCACTTTGATAATATGCATATATTATTTACTTATATATATATAATATATATATATATATAATATATACGATGTATCAACTGATATTTAATGTGAATGAATAAATAAATGCTGACCATAACTTTCAGTAAATAATCATGCTATTATACCTATTTTTCACTTTTTAGAATGGCCGATCCTACGATACAAACTTTCTGCTGTCATCGAACAAATCGGAGTGAAGGTGGCGAACATGTTTTGTTGGAGTTCAACTCAGATGAATACAATATTGTATGTTCTATCTCATCATGCATTGGAATATTAGGAGCCATTTACCAGGTGAATATTCCCTTAAAAAATCAAACTGTACAGTATCCCATAAATATTAGGTGCTTGCATGTCCATTCCTTGCTGGTGGAGCTACGCTATGTATAAGCATAGGACAAAATATTAAAAAATATATTATATGTGTTTTATATATAAATATAGTATAAAAGAAAAAAAAACTGACTGCATGAGGTGAGCAAAAGTTTGTAAATTTAATTTAAAATATTTTGTTCCCCTCACATTTTTTATTTTCAATAATTTATAATAAATTCTTTTAATCTTTTGCCTACATAGAGAATTCTCTACCATTCCCACCTAAGGATTTTGTATATATATATATATGCATATAACCTCTGGATAGGTTACCCCTATACCAATAGCATTAGAGCTGCTGAGGCAAATCTCCATCGATTCGTAACATGGCGGCCGAGTGCAACCATCTGCATTGTATACAACAAAGCGAACTTAGATTATATTAAAGCGTGTCACATCCAATTCGTAGGCCCTATACTGCGCTTTGGTTCAAAATTTTGGCACCGCAATGGTGTTGTGGCGCTGGTGACACGTACTTTTGTGACGTTGCCAAATTGCTAGTGTATCTTGCAATGTTAAAAAGTAAGTGTCAATAGCGCCAACGGAGAAAAAAAGAAGCTCCAGACTTGTCTCGATTTTAACCCAGTAAGTACAGGCATACAACACGCTTTAATATAATCTAAGTTCGCTTTGGTATACAATATGGAAATTCCCCAACACAAGATGGCGAGCATTCCATTGTTTACTGTTGTAGCCACCACCCACTTCCTCCTCACGACTTGGCCTCAACGATGGCAGCACCATCACCTATCCAGAGGTTATATACAAAATGGAGTATTGACCTCAATTCTTTTTATTGCAGAAAGTGATAGAGGGTGCAAAGTTATGCTACCCTTATTTTTTCAGATTTTTTAGAGCCCGGGAAGTATTTTTAAAAAATTATTGAAAGTCCTTTTTGTGACGTCACGCGGCGGCAAGTCCTATCTTTTTCTTAAGGAGCGGCGTCTCGTGACGTCACGAAAAGCACTTTCAATAAATAATTTTTTAAAAATAGTTTCCGGGCTCTGAAAAATGTGAAAAAAATCAGGGTAGCATAACTTTGCACCCTCTACCCATTTCTGCAATAAAAAAAATTGAGGTCAATACTCTATTCTTGTTCCCACCAGCATGGTGGCCTGCATGCACATATGTTTTCTCTCATCTTCTGTAAAGTACACTGATTAATTGTGTTGCTCATGCAACCACCTTTAATTATAGGCGGTACATTGAGTTAAAGATTCAGTGTATAATTAAACATCCAACTTTTGAGGAAAGTTCCCTGTCACCCCTCAATTGTGGTGAAAACGAATCGATTTTCTTCACGTTGGAATCGCCCACAGTATGCATATATATACTATATAAGCAATGCTTATATAAATTAATATACTGTGAGCATACTGTATATATACGGTATTATATATATCAGGGAGTCAAACCGCAAGTGTAATGGTTCCGGTTTTTGCGGAACGGGTTCGAGTCGTTGGGGTTTGCGATGCGTTCCGGTTTTGAGAGCTAATGGCCAAGGGGTTCGGGATGCGATTCGGTTTTTAGAGTTCATTGCTAAGGGGTTCGAAGGAGCGGTTCGAATCGGTTCCGGAAAATATTGCGGTTTTTAAGGGTTTTTGTTGTTGCATTCCGTTCCGGTTTTTGTGAAATAATATAAAAAACATACTACGAGCTATACTTGATCATTATATAAATATATAACATCACTATTCAAATTGAGGAAAATAAACCATTTAGGTTGTGATAATGTTATTAAAAGAAAAGGATAGGAATAACCAGCAAGGCCTTACTCTTTCGATCGGTAAGGCCTTGCTGGTTATTCCTATCCTTTTCTTTTAATAAGATTATATAACATCACTGGAAAAAAAAGGGATTTTTCAAACAATCAAAACTCGTTCAAAGTAATCAAATTAATAAATTAAAATTAATTAATAAAGTGCAAAACTTGAGAAAAGTATTAGGCGCACATAAGTTTCCAGCAGCAGGTCTTTAGATGAGTAAACTCTCTTGTATGCATAGACTGTAGACTGTATTATATAAAGAGAGCCGATACAAAGAAAAGTTGTAAAATTCAGGTAAGGAGCGCATCCCCAAGCTGGCCGAACCGCATGGAGCTGATCGTGAACCGATAGCTATAGGAGCAGTAGGAGCGCAAGCTTGGCTCACGTGCTGGTTCAATCAACTCCACTGCAGGCTTTCGTTCTGCGGGAACTGTCACATCAGGTCCAAATGCTCCGAGTCTTTCGGTTCAGTTTGAAGAACGTTTGAACCGAACCAGATCACGAGCTTGCACTCCAAGGTTTGCGTTCGTTCCGCTCTCTGCTGATCCGCTCCGGCTTGAGGTTCGCGATCAGTTCCTTACCTACGGTTCCGCCCGCTCATCCCTCAGTGCATTATGTGCGCCTGATACTTTACCATTATATTGCAGCTTATTTCAGTGGCTATAGTGATTGATGTTAGTTAATTTTAAAACAAATTTTTATTATTGATGATCATTACATTTAAAAGCACTTATTTTTATTAAAAAAATACTCAAGAAACTCTAAAATAAAAAAAATCCAAACCGCTTCCGATTGATCTCGAGAATATTATGTTTGACACGAATCGAACCGCTTCCAAGCTCTCCCAGTTTATGCGTTCCTCTGAACCCGCTCCGAACCGGTTCAACAGTTTATGTGCTCCTCAGAACCCGTTCCGAAATGGTTCTGGAGTGTTTTCGTTCCTCTAAACCCGTTCCGAACGGGTTCGGAGTTTTTATGTAGTTTTAAGCGGTTTCAATCGTTCCGTTCCGTTCCGGTTCGACTCCCTGATATATATAATAAAGTTAGTAGTAAATCTGGGTGTAAAAGCTAAAGTATGTGCACCTAGTGATGATAGATTGATTCCTTAACATTGTATAATCAGACTGTATCCACGGCATACATTTATAAAAGTGTAATCAGTGATGAAAAATAAAAAAATGTTATCAGAACACAACATTGTTACCTCCTAGTTGATGGAATATGGGTAACACTGACCCGGTCCTTGAGGTATTGAGGTAGTTTCTGCAGCAGGAATCCTGGCTCAAAAGAATAATGTACAAAGTCTTGTTGGCAAGGCCAGCTGCTAGCAGCATGTCCTCAGAATGTAGGGTCAAGTAAAGCCTGTATTACACGACACAATTTTGCATACAATTTTTCCTTGCAAGAAAATTTCATCTCCATACAAACAAATAGAGTTCAAGTTTTCTTGAAAGGAAAAATTGTATGCAATAGTTAGAAAAAGTGTATGGTGTAATAACGGCTTAAGCCTCGCTACTTAAAATAACATCTTATTAAAAAGCAAAGAAAATTTGCTTTGGACATTAACAACCAAGGTAATAATGTGGCTTACCCCTTAAAGGATATGGCATTATGTTATGAATGAACAACACCATAAGTAGCTGCAACATACCTTTTCCAACTAGTATTAAAAATATTTCAAATTTGTGAGTGATATATGAGTCGCCGCGGATCAAAAGGGGTTATATGCAAGCCCAACTGATTTTGAACTTTTTAGCCTCATTTACATGAAAAATATTTTTTTCAGACCACTTTTGAACCTATTATAGATTTGGAAAGACAAGTATACAGTAATTATCTTTCCAAATCTAGGTTCAAGAGTGGTCTGAAAAAATTATTGTTGATGCAGCTGAGGCTCAAAAATTCAATTCCAGTTAGTCTTGGATATTATAACCCCTTTTGATCATCCGCGGTGAGTCATATATATTATGTGTTACTCTTGCTTTTAAAATTGTTCCTGACTATATTGCGTAACATTCTTTTCGTGGCAGTTAAAAAAAAAATATAATTACGTACTGTATAATTATGTTCATTAAAGAATTAAAGACATCCAATTCATTATTTTCTATTTATAGCTTCTTCCTAGAGAGGAGCTAAGAACTTCAAATCGGTGGGTTGCCTTTCCAGTGACAAGAGGACGTCAAATTATTACGTGGTTGGCTGTGGCAGATTTGCTTGCATCCATAGGTAAGAATTATTATTATTTTTTTTTTTTTTAAGGAATGTCTGAAACAAGCTGAAAATTGTTATATTCTTTTAAAATTTGTATTGTAAGCTTTTATACCACCATTAATTATTTCTTAATGTTACAGGAGTATTTGTTCGGTCAATATTGTGGCTAAATTTCCAGAAATTAGTACCAAGTGGTGATGATAATTCAAGCACTCTATTCTGCTCAATTTCTTCCGTAAGTTTGATATGATTATTGTATTGATTATTATTGCATTATTGTATTCCATAATTTTCTTCTGTTACCCTGTCATTGGTTTTTAACAATGAAGTTGTTATTGTTTTTTGCAGAATATTGTTGTCTTTTTATATAGAACTTCTAATATAGTCAAAAGATAGATTTCTAACATTTTCTAGGCCATGTAGCATATAACAAGTCGCATAAATTGTTACAACTAATAATTTAAGGGTAAAACAACATGGAGCAGCTGATGGATATAGTCCCATGTAAACCTTAGCAGACTTTAAAAAAATCTGAATATTTTTTAGAGACGCCCAGTATCTAGAAGTCATGCATACACACACACAAAATCAAAACAATTTGTTGTTTTTTTTTTTTCTTTTTTTCTTTTTTCTTTTTTTAATTTAAACGGAAAGAAAAGGACAACAAAGGCCCATAAAAACACAAATTATCAAAAGAGCTAGGGGCCATCTGAATATAGCATATAATATCGAATTTATTATCTTTCGATAATTTGTGTTTTTATGGGCTTTTGCTGTCCTTTTCTTTCCGTAAAAAATATTGCATAGACGATTTTCATTAAATAATAATTTTTTAAATTAATTACATTAATTTAAAATTTATAGTATAGTGGCCTTTCCCATGGAGAGCTAAACTAAAATCTTCATTAAAAAAAGGGGGCTGTCACAATCCATATATATATTTTTTTTTATTTATTTTTTATTTATTTATTTATTTTTTTTTTTTTTGCGAGACACTACTGGATTGCCCTGGTCAACCCAGCAGCGCCTCATTTTTTTCCCCCACTGATGCCCAATTAGAGAGCCAGACTTCCGGCCGCAGTGGGACCCAGCCTCCACGGAATCACATTGTTTTTATTATTTATTTTTTTTTTCATTTTATTAATTATTTATTTATTTATTTATTTATTTATTTATTTATTTATTTATTTATTTATTTATTTATTACTTGTAGATACTATATAAGGGTATGATCTCTTAAAAAGAATTCAGAATATTTGTGAGTCTTCGACAGTTTATATGTTAATGCATCAAATGGGACTCTGTCGATCAGCTGATCTGTGTAATCTTACACCAAACATTAACTTAAAATATTGATAGGTGAACAAAGAATATTATTTTTTAGTAAAAAAAAAAAAATAATAATAATAATAATAATAACAACAACAAAAAAAACATTATAAAACATTTTATTTATTAAGTACAGTTTAACACTACATTATAATTATTAAACACAAATAGTGTGTACAGATACAATTAAACATAAAATTAAATATAAATAAATACATGGACATAGAACATAGACACAAAAAGAGTTATGGAACAGAAATATTAAATCAAATTGATTAATATAAAATAGTTAATAACCTGAGAATATAGAACATGGTTTATTTAACTACAATTATAATTAGAGCGCGGAAAAAAGTCTTTTGGACTTTTTGTGTATATGGGGCCTATTTTAATGTCATTTAGGATGTCCAACGATCTCCGGAAATGGATTAAAATGAGCCTATAAAAAAAGCGACTTTTTAGACTATTTTGTGATTTTACGACTATTTCGGCAAAAGGTGACTTTTTGAGACTTTTTGACACATTCTAGTATATTTTTTAGTTATTTTCTTCTCGAAAATATAGTTAAAAAAATAGAATAAAATAAAAAGCTTTTGAACACAGTTATGCGTGTCAAAAATAATTTTTTTCGTGGAAAAAGCCAGAGCGTTGATCCTGGACGAGAATCTACCTCTGGACTTGGTTTGCGTGGCAAGCAACTTTGGTTTTCTGCCTGGAAAAATCAAGCAATTTGAGGACGCTAATTTATCCATGGAGCAAACCTTTACCATCCTGGACAGTGTGGAGTGCAAGTTGAGTGAAGTGAATGGACCTCGTGGTGCCTCCGTGCAAATGAAGTTCAAGACTTGTATGCAGAAAAATGTGGGACTTGCTTTCATGCGAAAGGTGTCGCAGGTTCTTGGAGGATCCTACACTGGTGACACGAGCACCGTCACAGACAAACTCGCTGTCAAAGAGGTGATGGCGTTGAAATACGCTCAGCTAACCTCCTGCGACGTGGAACGCTCCTTCTCCATCTATAAGAACGTGCTCACCGAGAAGCGCACGAGCTTCACCGTCGAAAACTTGGAGATGTACTTGATTTGCAACTACTTCCTGAACCGCCGCAACAGCAAAGAGTTCGGCCAGCCAGTGGCGAACGCAGAGGACAGTGAGTCTGAGGTGGAGGAGTATTAAAAGTACCAAGAAGAAAATTAAAATTGTTTTTTCTTTTAAAACTGTATGGCCCACTACAATAAAAAGCATCAACATTATCTAAAACAATGTCTTGTTCTTTTTATTACTCATAGAATTATTTAAATAATTTCATACTACTCTTAATAAAATTAGTGAATGAAATTAAAATATTTTAATATCTTGGCTTTCTATAACAAAACTCTCATTAAAAAAATTGACCTTAAAACGGTATTTAAAAAACATTTTGTACGATTAAGTACAAAGTCGTAATTTAACACGAATAAACAATTATTTTGTTATCAGAAATAGCACTATTAAAATGCATTTTTGTTGCTTTTTTTTTAAAAAAAAAAGGGACTTTTTTGGAGACTTTTTTCGAAAAAAGTGACTTTTTTAGAGACTTTTTTGCAAAAAAAGTAGACTTTATAGGCGACTATTTGTTAAAAAAAAAGAGACTTTTTTCCGCGCTCTAATTATAATACATATTATATAAAGCTGTTTCCTTAAGCATTGAAAAATGTTCTTGATTTTTTTATGTATTATATATTTATTTATTATTATAATTAGTATTATTATTTTGCACCTTTTTCACTGACTCGTAGCATCCTAAAATGCAAGCTTCCCTTAGCTTGGCCTGTATTAACAATAAGCTGTGAAGTAGGTAGCTCGCCTTGTCCACTTTTATCACACAATCATTTCTTATGTTACTTCAAACACGCTATCACAATTTTACATTTGGTATTCAAGTGTATATAATTTTCTTTGATGAAATTGAAATCCAAATCTAATAATCTTCTGACTTTCCGTAGGCATGGATTCAATATTTCTACATGGTGACATGGTTGTGGACATTGTGTTATGCAGTGGACATTAAGTTAGTACTGAAGGAACGAGATGGCAAACCTTGGCTGTACCATTTGGTTGCCTGGATGTTACCTGCCGTGCTGACTGGTGTAGGACTGTCTATTCTCTATATTCCAAATGCTAAGTAAGTCATGTACTTTGAGCTCTCTTCATTTATTTATTTTTCTCTACCCTTTGGCTTATATAATTTACTCAATTTTGTAATTTTTTTCAGCTGTCATAATTTGGACTCAAATGCATTTGCTCGCATCTTGCCCAACTATTGTGCCACATACATTCCAATTGCCATCGTAATGGTGGCAAATCCTTTGCTCTATACTTCCTCATCCCGTGATGTACAGTTGCTAGCAGCAAGAGCATTAGGTCAATTCACGAGCAAGGAACGCTCTATAGTTGATGCAATACGCATCAAGTTCTGTGCTATTAATGCAGCCTTCTATATCTGCTGGCTACCCAATCTAATAAACGGAGTACTTCTTTGGACCCTTTGGTTCAATTTACCTGTCAAGGTTGTCACATCGCTGTGGTATGTTATGGTAAGTATAGCAAATATTAAATAATGAAAGTGAGGCTTTTTTAATCATTTTTATATGTATTACATACAGGCAGTGACAAACCCTCTACAAGCATTGCTCAACTGTATTGTCTATCGTCGATGGAGAGGTCAACCCCAACGGCTTTATATTCCTTGCCGTCGGTTACCAAAATCACTGTCTGCTAGCTCAAGCTCGCCCTCAGTGCAGCGTGAGTCCTCCACTGCTAAGGCTGATGAAGGGACCCCACTGCTTCGGAGCGATGATCTCAGAAAACACCACAACACTAGCATCAACGGCTGCACTGCCACTTGAGTGCCATGACTATATATCTACAACTCATCACTTTCCTTGCCCTGCAAAGCTTCAAGGTGATTACAATATTCAGATTAAAAACTAAAATATAGCTTAAATTATAAAAACAAAGAAGATTATGATACAGAAAAATATTGATCTTAAATTTAAAATTACCATATTCTTCCATGTGTTTTATGATGATAAAGTATATAATATATATATAGATGGTGTTCCGTCAAAAACGACTAACTCATTTTATTGCATCCTCTCAAAAACGACTAACTCGTTTTATCGCGAGCCGAGATGGTCGCTTTTGCACTATGGGTTTCCAGGTATACATTTTTTCTATACCTGGAAACCCATAGTGCAAAACCAACCATCTTGGCTCGCGATAAAACGAGTTAGTCGTTTTTGAAAGGACACGATAAAACGAGCTAGACGTTTTTAACGGAAGACCATCGATATTATACATGTATGTGTATATATATATATATACTGTATTATAAATATAAATTTAAGGAAAGAGATAGGAATAAACCAACAAGCCTTACCACGATGAGATGTCCGCAGAAGGTGAATCTTGTTGGCACAGATGACACAAATATTTACAAATACATCATTGAGACGTTTCGACCAACATTTAATGATATGGTCTTTATCAATCACAATCTTTATCAATCAATCTTTTGTGATTGATTATTTATTTATTTATTCATTGTACATTCAGCCACAAGGGCTGAGGCTATTCAGGGAATTCAATCCCTCTTTAGCCGTAGTATATACATAAATTTTTGTTGAGATTTTTAGAAGAATAGAACATGAGATATATATAATTACATAGGGAAAAAAAAAAATACATGAAAAAATAGTTTACCCTAAGATTCTAATACAATATGGTATACAATATATATAATGCTGTAGAACAAAAACAGGTGGCACACAAAATATAGTGACGCTCGTGATATACGTTATCTGAAACAGAAGGACTTTAGAATTTTTGTTGACATGCATGATCACAGATAATTGCGAGATAAAATTTGAACTTTATTTTGACTAGAAAAGTAATTAAGCAAGTACTGTAAATTTTTTTAATAAAAGTTGGCATTTAATCAAATTAATATTTATAGTATTTGCTTATATTGAGAATTAAGGTTTATTTACTATGTAGAGATTATATTATACTGTATATAAAATATTGACTAGTTATATTATAATGGTTTTACACAATACAAAAAAATTTAAAATATAGAAACATGGATGACTTTTAACTTAAGGCTTTTAACACATTAATATCACAATTATATGACAACTATGTAGAGATTAATACTGTATATATAAAAAATTGACTAGTTATATTATATGGTTTTACACAATACAAAAAATTAAAATATAGAAACATGAATGACTTTTAACACATTAATATCACAATTATATGACAATTACACATTGGACAAATAAAGATAATCAGGTAGTAGGACCTTGTGATTGATAAAGACCACATTATTAAATGTTGGTCGAAACGTCTCAATAATGTATTTGTAAATACGTATTTGTGTCATCTGTGCCAACAAGATTCACCTTCTGCGGGCATATATATGTTTTTTATTCATCCATATATATATTTATATATATATATATATACTATATATATATATACATACATACACAAAATGATAAGTCGTTGAAGTAACATTGTAAGTTTGATACTGTAATTAGAAATTCAGGATAGCATGTTTTATTTTATTTGCAGTAATGGAAGATGCAAATTTGCTGTAGTATTAGTTTTATTTGATTTTTGAAAAGGGAAAATAATTTTTGTTGATGTATTTTGGAAAGCAGGTCAAAGGTATAGTAACAAAACAACAAATTTAGAATGGAGAACAAAACTAATATGGTCAAAAGGATTGTAGGTCAACAAACAACTAACTAACCAACTTATGATATTACTTAATAACTCCTAAATTTGTAAAAATCAGTACAATTTTTAATAAGCAAAAGATTTTAGTCAGTTACTTGGAAGTGTTAATTGGATTAGCATAGATGGCATTATATTTTTGAAATCACTACTTAGTGTCCTCGTTGACTGCAGCTATAAGAATGCAAAAAATCATGTTGCATATAATATTGTTTATCTGATATACTTAAGATGTTTACAGGAGGGTAGCTGTCTCGTGCCAAGCTTCTTGTCAGGTGCCAAACTTATTTTAGGTTAATTGTGTCATATGAGAACATTTTCTTAGTTGCAAAGAATTGTGAATTTTTCATCTATTATGCCATTATTTTATTGATCGTTTTACTGTCTCTGCAAACTTTACTATAATATTTTAACACTAATGGAGTATTGACCTCAAAAATTTTTATTGCAGAAATGGATAGAGCGTGCAAAGTTATGCTACCCTGATTTTTTGCAGATTTTTTTGAGCCCAAGAACTATTTTTAAAAAATTATTAAAAGTCCTTTTTGTGGCGTCACGCGGCGGCAAGTCCTATCTTTTTCTTAAGGAGCGGCGTCTCGTGACGTCATAAAAAGAAATTTCAATAATTTTTTAAAAATAGTTCCCGGGTTCTAAAAAAATCTGAAAAAAATCAGGGTAGCATAACTTCGCACCCTCTATCCATTTCTGCAATAAAAAAAATTGAGGTCGACAGTCCATAGTACAAAAGTCTGAAGTCTCATGCAGTACAGTTTCCCCCAGCACACAAGCCTTCAAATCGTAAATTGAATGTGCATGAAGGATTGGCCTGGGTTTCTTTAAGTATCATGGAAATATTTTAATTACAATTTACATAATAAATACACAAAATTTACAGCAATTTAACTCTCACACTTGATCAGTTGCTTGTAATAAAAGAGATCCTTGCAAGTTTTCAATATGATGGGATGATAAATGATGATATTATGATATAGAAATAAAAAAAATAAAAAATGAATAAATAAATTTATTGGTAATAATTGTTTATTGGGTTAATAAATACATAATTACGTTCCTGCATTTCATTTTTTTAATAGCTCGATCGAAAGAAGACGTCGAAAAAACACACCACCTATGAATTTCATGCCATTTTTTTTTAGCACTGCATCATACCTAAAATAGAGATGAAAAGAGGTCACGTGACCTGGAGGCTTCGTTTGCAGCACCTACGACGTCATTACGTTCTTTGGTTCAACTATATAATGCTTGTAAACAACCACGTTGCTATGGAAAAAAAATAATTTTTAATAAACAAGCAACAATGCAATAATTGTTTACAAGTGTTATATAGATAAACCAAAGAATGTAATGATGTCATAGGCGTTGCGGAAGGTGCCTCCAGTCACGTGACCTCTTTTAATCTCCATTTTAGGTATAATACAGTAGGAAAAAAATCACATAAAATTCACAGGTATATTTTTCAACCCTCTCTTTTGATTGAGCTATTAAAAAAATTACATGCAGGAACCTAATTTGGAGGGCTTTGATTTGATGGTTTCATTGGCCCGTTTCTGACGTGTAACATCAATTGCTTGGCTATGTTAAGCAAATGATGCAGGCATTACTCCTGAATTCTTTGACTGGGGGAAAATAATGCTGACACAATTAAGACCTTGACATGCAGCAGGAATAAGGTGCATGGAAAGTACTATAAGACATGCGTCTGATGCAAGCAAGACATTTTATGTGTTTATACCAGGGACCGGATGCACGCGTTTTTTTCGTGCATCCGAGATGCGCATCCGGATGCAAATTAATTTTTCGTGCATCCATGGATGCGCATCCGGATGCAAATTTATTTTTCATGCATCTGGGATGCGCATCCGGATGCAAATTTATTTTCTATGCATCTGGGATGCGCATCCGGATGCATTAATTTTTTCCCGTGCATCCGGGATGCACGGATGCGGATGCAAGCCCATTTTTGCGCATCCGTGTGCATCCTGCATCCGATCTTTGGTTTTTATAATACACTTTGTTTCTTGCAATTTTAAACGACAAGTGGCAAATAAATGTTAAAAAAATGTCTCGTGTTAAAGATTTATTTAGAGGCTATTAGCAAAAAACATGATGAAAAAAGAGAAAAAAAAAGTGTTAAATGGATGCAAATTTATTTTTCGTGCATCCGTGGATGCGCATCCGGATGCAAATTTATTTTTCATGCATCTGGGATGCGCATCCGGATGCATTCATTTTTTCCCGTGCATCTGGGATGCGCATCCGGATGCATTCATTTTTTCCCGTGCATCCGGGATGCACGGATGCGGATGCAAGCCCATTTTTGCGCATCCGTGTGCATCTTGCATCTGCATCCGCATCCACATCCGATCCCTGGTTTATACCTTAAGACAGGCAGCCAGGCAGTCCAGCTTTGTCACTGCAAAAAGTAAAGGGGAGAGGGTTGTTGAAATGAAAAGTAGACCATAAGGAATCATTGCTAATAAAAAAATGCCTGCATGTGTTAAAAAAAATATGGAACTGTGCCTTCTAGCTCACTGTTAACCTTCAAATATTATTTACATATAATATTCATATATTATATAACTTGTAAAAAATGACTTATTTTACTCATTTAAAAGAAGAAAAAGAACTTCCTTTGTAACTTACATCATGAGCTGTGAAAAAGATCTTTTATAGATTCAAAATAAGTTTGCTAGAATGTAAATTAATAACATGAAGTGAAGAAAATGGAAGTAATTTGAAATATTTAAAATCTCTGACAATAGTTATCATTGTTTTAGCCACCGTCTTCCAATGAATACTCTGTTTCGATCTGTCTTGAATTATCTAAAAAAAAAAAAAAACGTAATTTTAATAAAAATAAAATCTAATATTTTGACAGATTTGTAAATTTTTACAAAAAAATTATTGTATAAAAGCTAGCTTGCCTATAATGACATTATACATTATTATGGCTATAATGTCTTAATTATAAATATAATTATTATTAGAATAATAAAACTTAGCAGGCAAAGTAGACATTATTTAAACTATTTTTGTTTTACATACCATTTGATGTATGCTGGGCAATCTTCGCCGATCCTTTATTTTATGCAACACTCTACAATTAGCACTGATTTTAATAATATTTAAATTAAGTATATACATATGCATATGTTATTTTAATAATTATTATTCACAAAAAAATGTACAATTTTGCACAAAACTTAAATGTAATCACTTCAAAATCAAGTTTTGTGCAAAATTGTACATTTTTTGTGAATAATAATTATTAAAATCAGTGCTAATTGTAGAGTGTTGCATAAAATAAAGGATCGGCGAAGATTGCCCAGCATACATCAAATGGTATGTAAAACAAAAATAGTTTATAATTATTATTGTGCTGTAATTACTTAAATATTATGTTGAATGTTATGCCTGTGTACCCACTGTGATGAAGTTGAGTTTAATACATATGAATGGTATGACGAGGGTCGTATGATAAGTTCCTTATGTCGTATAGAAAAAATCCGGCTAGATAAAATTAACAACTGTACCAGGTTAAGTAATATTTCAGTAGGTCAGATACAAATTTTTACCCCGATATCACTTATATTAATTTCTGGGGGTCAGTTTTCGTGAAGCACGGTCGGGAAATTAAAATTTGACCAAAAATTAGTACTTTTTACCAGTTTCAATATCTGTTGCAGAAAAAAGTTGATGCATGGGAAATTCATGAAAATCTCGTGAAAACATCAGAAAACCTTACTCTATCAGGCTCTAGTGCTGTTTATTTGTTACCTAAATTTTTAATAGGATATATGCCTCACTGAAGTGTACACCCTTCACTGTTTGGCCAAAATCATTTGTCATTTAAGATTTCATTAAAAAAATACACAAAATTTTGAATACAGACAGTCTTATGTAACATCAGCAAATAGCAGAGATTATGGGCTTTGTAATGATATAATTATATTACATCTCCAATGAAAAATTACGACGAAAAAACTTGCCGCGTAAGGGGTGCCGCAAATGAGCTTTTTAAGGCCCAAAAAAAGGGTGGTGACGGTCCATGAAATTTCATAATTGCTTGTTTTTAAAGCAAAAATCAAACTATTTGCGGTGTCTGGTGGCACAGAATAGATCATTGGATCACGGCGCAATACCAAAGATAAAAAAACATCCCTGGAATATCACAGCAGTGGGTGTTATACCGGTTCAAAGTTCAAATTTAGTCAATTTTGAGGGAGCTTCACGAAAACTGACCCCCAGAAATTAATATAAGTGATATCGGGGTAAAAATTTGTATCTGACCTATTGAAATATCACTTAAGTCGGTACAGTTGTTAATTTTATCTCGCTGGATTTTTTTCTATACGACTTAAGGAACTTATCATACGACCCTCGTCGTATAAAAATAAAATAACTTATTTTATCAATAAACATATTAGTATTTATGATTATAATGACTTTTTTTATCAACCTCAATCAAGGCACTTAAGCTGTTAGCAAAATTTTGCCTTGATCGAGGTGAGAGTATTTTAAGTGTTTGTGCCAAGTGATGAATCCTAATTTTAGAATTTTATTGATATGATAGTAATAATTGTGTCAATTTCAATAATCAGTCCAATACTGTATGGTTTGTAAACTTGCATGAAAGAACCAGCAATTAAGTAATATTATATGCAGTTAAATTTTGAGCCACGATTACTAAATGACCAAAATAAACGTCCATGTATTTTGTTTCCAAATACATTTTCATGCAGTGGTATACAGGTTATGAAGTAAAACTTTTATTGAGGGCATGCAGTTGGACTTAAAAATGGAGTTTATATATATAATTATATATACGCTTAAGGGTAAGATAACACGAACAATTGATTGTTGATAGTCCCATTTGATTAACATGTAAACCTTAGCAACCTCATAATGATTCTGAATTTTTTTTGAGAGACAGTTCTTGGCATTAAAAAAAAATGGAACAAATTTCAACACAATCGGACGATCCAATTTTTTTAAATGAATTTTTTAAATTTTCAGTATAGAGGGCTTTCCCGTGGAGACCGAAACTAAAAAATTAATTTAAAAAAAAAAAAAATGGATCGTCCGATTGTTTTGAAATTTCCTCCATATTTTTTTAACGCCAAGAACTGTCTCTCAAAAAAATTTCAGAATCATTATGAGGTTGCTAAGGTTTACATGTTAATCAAATGGGACTACAACAATCGATTGTTCGTGTTATCTTACCCTTAATCTCATTTTTTGAGTGTAATGTCCTGAATGAAATTACGGTGTAAATTGATTTTTTTATTTCTGGTGATAAAAACTTAAATTATATTTAACTATACCAAATAAACTTTTTTTTTTTTTTTACTTAATGGCTTCGAATATAGAGGATCCTCTATATACGAGAGAAAAGTTTTTTTCAAACTTTCCTAAGCAAAATGCCTCATGTTAAGTTCAGAGTGTATAGGGAAAAAATATCGCCAAATCATTTCTTGCTTCAAATTATAACTATATCTTATAAAGTGGATACAAATATCCTCATAGGTAAAAGAAATTAATTGTTTGATATACAGTGCATAAAATATATGCTTTATGTCCAAATCTAATAATGAAATATAACATTTTATCCCTTGTCTGCAATAATGACGAGCTATCTGCTACCATAATCTCGTGTGCAATAATTAATGAGGTATCTGCTCTATCAGGTGAGCGCAATTAATAAGAGCTGTAAATATTATAAGTATATAAAATAAAGATCATTGTTGTGTTCACCTGAAATAGCAGATAGCTCATTTATTGAGGACTATATATATTATACTATAGGGACAATTTGTTTTGTAATTTTGTTAGTTATGAAATAAATCCTTATCTCAAAAGTCAGATGAAATTTCAAATTCTTCATATGATAGACATAATTTAAAGTAAGAAAATAATTTTGTCCTTTCTTGACTATATTATACTCTAATGCTTGTTAGAGTATTGTGTTGCCATGTGTATTATATATTTATAATTCATAGAAATATGTATGAACTTTTAAAAACATTGACACCTTTTTGGTATATGCTTAAATTATTTAGTCCTAAACTAAAGATTAATGTATGATAATAAATAAAAAAAATTAATATTGATGACATCAGAGCAATTCTGATTAACAGCGTTGACCCTGCATGAATGCAATGAACCAATTAACAAAAAATAAAGTGAAGCTGTCAAACTGACCATAAACAGCTTTTAACAACTGTGGTGGCCAAAATGACTAACAAGAAAAGCAGGCTACACTGCACGAATTAAAATGATTTTTTTTTTTTTTTTTTACATTTTGACCACAGCAACATCAATAATATAATATTTCACAGGGTTTAAGAAGTGAAAGGTTATTACTTTTGTATCAATTTTTATAGATATATCTGTACAGTATTAGTTTTATGTTACATATTTATATAATTAAGCTTCAATTGCTATAAATAAAAACAATAAGTAGCATTGATTACAATTCAGCTACTAATTTATTAGTATTTTATATTTAAATAAATTTTCAATTATAAATCATAATAAAAATTTTGTAAATTTTAAGTTTGTTCTTATATTATATTAAAATGTAATTTTGTTACTTAATATTTCATAAATAATAATAAAAATTACAAAAATTGAAAAGCTGTATTGATTATTTTTTTCCAGTACAATTAATTTTGTTACTTAATATTTCATAAATAATAATAATAAAAATTACAAAAATTGGAAAGCTGTATTGATTATTTTTTTTCCAGTACAATTAAAACAATCAACATATTAATCCTGGGTAAAAGATCACATATTATACCTTAATTTTTATTATAGTGTATAGCGTAAGTTCACTTTTACTATAATATATTGTATTAAGATAATTACTGACTTTTCTCTTTTCACATTCATATTGTATGCCAATATATATATGTATGTAAATATAATTATGAGGTTGGAAGCAAAAATGTCAATTAAAAGAGGGGGGGGGGAGGGTCAACTTTTAAATGACTGAAGTCTCACAAGCCTATATAATAAATAAATATTTTATAATATATATATCTATACTGTCCATATTTATATATTTTTTGTAAGTAAATCATTATATAATAAAATTATCGTCCTAGATAATTCTTCTTAAAAAGCAATTGTCAATTTGTCATGGATATGTTTGATACATTTAATATAATATAGTAAGAAATGAAACAATATATTTTATAACAATATAATATTGGAGCTATATAGATTTTTACAGACTCAATCTAATTAAGGGTAAGGTAACGCCACCAATGTTAAAAAAAATCCCTCTCACAAAAATTCTGAAAAAAATTTAAAATGTTCTCCTCTGTACCCCCTATCAGTACCTAAAATATCAGGTATACAAATACGATCTAGTTTTTGAGTTATAAATTTTTAAAGTTGACTACTTTAACATGGAGAAATGAAACTCCCATGTTAAATTGGTCAACTTTAAAAATTCATAACTCAAAAACTAGATCGTATTTGTATACCTGATATTTTAGCTACTGATAGGGGGTGTAGAGGAGAACATTTTAAATTTTTTTCAGAATTTTTGTGAGAGGGATTTTTTTTAACATTGGTGGCGTTACCTTACCCTTAAATATAATTTTACAATTATATTTATGAAGTTCCTTGCAATATATATGCTACTAAATTTATTTAATATTACAGCACAATTCACTGGTGTTTTTAGCATTTTATTTAAGCAGAGTATATAAGTATATCGGCTTATAACGATCTCATTATTTTATATTATATATTTTGGCAAATTATAAAATAAATTAGTGTTTTTTTTTTTTTTTTTTTTTTTTGCAGAGCATAACAAAATATAATACAATGCATAATCTGCATGTAGCAACCTCTCAAAAATTCATTTTCTTCTTGTTTTTCAGCGTTTTTCAGCTAGCATGCTAAATACTTTAAAAAAAAAAATTTGAATGACCCGCGGGGGCTTATTTGTTTTTGATTTTTGTTTTTTTATGATTTTTACCATATGGGGTTTGCAGTAACAGTTCTCTGATCTACAATGTGTGATGGAAGCATCAATTATATGATTGCATAATGATGCATAATTGCATATTGTTTTAATTATTATTGCCACTAGAGTATTAATAAAAGTATAAAATCAACTGTTGAAACTTAATTGGCATTAAGTATAAAAGAATAATCAATATTACAAAATAATTGTCAATTTCAATAATCATAATTTACAATTGTATGCGTGTACAAGAATTAACATTAAAAAAAAATAAATAAATGAAATCATAGTCCCCGTTTGCTTTGAGTTTTATATTACAGCTAAATTACTGTTATATAACAGCTTAGAATAAAATTCTGCGTTCTTAAAAAAAAAAAAAAAAAAAATCACATTACAGAATAATGGAGTATTGACCTCATTTTTTTTATTGCAGAAATGGATAGAGCGTGCAAAGTTATGCTACCCTGATTTTTTTCAGATTTTTTAGAACCCGGGAAGTATTTTTAAAAAATTATTGAAAGTCCTTTTTGTGACGTCACGCGGCGGCAAGCCCTATCTTTTTCTTAAGGAGCGACGTCTCGTGACGTCACAAAAAGTACTTAAAATAATTTTTTAAAAATAGTTCCCGGGCTCTAAAAATTCTGAAAAAAATCAGGGTAGCATAACTTTGTACCCTCTATCCATTTCTGCAATAAAAAAATGAGGTCAATACTCCATTACTGAATTATATAGGGATTAATGTCAGTGGTCTGTGTTTTTCCCCGTGGAAAATCTAAAATAAAAACAATTTCAGTGACACTTAAAATAACAAATAAATTAACCCGTTAAAAGTGGAGGAAAAAAACCTAATTTCATAGATATTAATTTTTTTTAGTATAAAAAGATTGTTGATTTGACTAATGGTTGCATTAGCCCCTTTGATTTTAATGCTGATCTTCTAATGTGCTCAATGATATACTTACTTATATATATATTTAAAAAATACAGAATATTGCTGTATTTTTTTCACACTATAGCAGGAAGGATTGCTATCATTTTTAGAGTAATTCACCATATTTTAAGAACACTGACATTTCATATTTACCCTTAAATAGAAACATAAAAACAATTTTAAAACATAAAATTTTATGCATTTGTATTCTGTAGTAATTAATCTGCAGCAGCCACCAACAGAACAGCTGACAAATAAAATGCAAGGGAAAACACATTCCTAAATTACACTGCACTAAACATTGAAGGATGTAGTCCTTTCTGTATGCATGCCAGCAAACAAACAATTTTAAATATAACAATTTGATTTAATAAAAGGTCCAGCCTTTCTGAAGCAAAAGCTGGCAGAGATGAATAAGCAGAATAATAGTAGTTACAGGCCTAACAACAAGCATTAAGAACCAAGAGGATGCTCTTTAGCTGAAGTTTCTTGTGGATGACCTAAAGTGACACTAGTCACATCCTTAACGATCATAGCTGCTATTTGCCACGCCATTTCTTCCTTTGCCTGCAATAAATTTAAATTATCAAAATATCATCATATTTTTTTTTTGTTTTGTTTTTGCTTACCTTATCTTCCTCCAAGTTAACAAATTTTTTCACCACTCTAGTTAGTCGAGATTCTGAAACAAATCAAAGCATCAGTGGAAAATGCAGATAGTTCCCGTAATTTAATTTTTAATTTAATAGCACACAGATTAGATTAGTAACATCAAAGACCTGTCCATGGTGATAGTGTAAAAAAATTACACCAGTTATGGAATAGTCAAATCTGTTTTCCTGTAATAAAATTAAAAAAAAAAAAAAAAAAAAAACGCTTATGAGATTTAAAATAGGAAATTTTCTTGACTTTTTTATGAAAAAATGGATAGAGCGATTTTTTTAAATCTGTTTTTGGTTAAAGCTCGTAGCGGGGTATTTTATCGAGATATTCGAGGGTCTTTGTCAGGTAAGGCCCTACCTATGTTAAGTGAAGAGTTCTTTATAACTTTGGATTTTTTTTTTTTTTTTTTCCTGGAGAACTTATGTGAGAGGTGGAATTTTTTGGATTTTGGTTCTATAAATTTAATGGAGGTCTACCTAAACTATTTTTAGAAAATACTGTTTTGTTTTTTGTGTTGTTTTGTTTTGTTTCCCAACAGCTGTGATAGATAGAAAAAATATTAAATTGATTACTATTAAATTTTTGAGAGGGACAGGAAATAAGCTTTAAGCAAGCGTTTGTTATTTGGCATAGTACCATCGGGTAATGAATTAATTTTTTACTGCAATTTTGCTTTAATGTTGTGTTTTTTGTTGTCTAATCGCGACCTTGCTTTTTGGATTGTTCACAGTGCTCTCTGGGGCTCTTAATTATACCCAGTCTGCACACAGTGGCGTAACTACAGAGGAGGCCAGGGCCCCGGGCCCTCGCATCAAAGAGGGCCTTTTTAGGCTCAATCATTGAAGAAATTTCAATTGAGCTGGGAAAAAAAATTTTTTTTAAGTATTTTTTTATTATTTTTTTTAAGTCTGTATTGTATGATTCGGATGTATCATGATAATGTTCACAAATATTGTTACAAATTAATATAAAACCATTCCAATTCTCAGACAGCGACATATTTTTATAATTTCAAATGTAAAACCTTCAGAATATAGTGTTTTCTATGATAAATTTAAACAATAAAAGCATACATAATAAATCAAGTATACTTCACATGCAAGTAAAAATAATTTTTTTTCCAAAAAGACAATAGGAACATGATAATTATACGTATAAAAGCATCCATAGGCATGCAATTAATTAAATTATTTTAAAATTATTTTTTTTTCAGCCACATATATTGCAGCGTATAAGCAGTACTTTAATTAATTAGTACTTTAATTCTTAATTTTTTAAAAAATAGAACGCAGACTGAACGCTCACTGCTAATTCAGGATACATACATTTTTAATTAGAAGCGCACAATTATTTTTAGCCCCCCAAAAATTAATTGAATGCAAAATATTTCGGAACTGCAGATATAAATTAATAAGAAATTCATAAATATTGCGCAAATCTAATTTGATTTAAATGTGTTATTTTCTTAATTAAAAAAAAAGTGCCACGCCTACTTTTCCTAAAAATTTTCGACTCCAGCGGAGTTTCCTCTCTCCCCCCCCCCTACTCCCCGGAGCCGCCGCTTCGTGGCGAAAGGGTCCGAACAGGCCTCCGGTCCCCGGGCCCACATTTTGTAGTTACGCCACTGTCTGCACATACAGTATATCAGACACCCCAGTACGATTTCACATAATTTTGTGCTATAGAGCTACCTCACTTTAAATACACCTCATTAATTCCAATCTAAATATACAATAAATCTTAATAAGCATCAGGCAATTAAGAGGGTTGCATAAATGCACTAACAATTAAGCACACAAAGTCATTTCATTCGCTAAATTTATTTTGAAGCTGACGATCGATCACTCCTTGCTAACATCTTGGCAATAAATAAAACAAACAATATACAGCTAAAATGTATATTTGCAGAGGCATGATTTTGTTTTTGTTGACAGCAAATAATAATAAATAATGGTATTGCTTACCTCCTTTCCTGTCTGGTTCAGGCTCAAAGTCAGTCTCAAATCTCCCCAATTCATTTATTCTTCCAAACGAAAGGCCGCTAAAAATAAATCAATAAATAACTTACTGTTGCAAGCATCAAAATACCGGGTGATTTCTTATTTTTATAAATGAAATTCAATGTAAACTGTACCGGAATCAAATAAAATTTCAGTATAATTAAAAAAGGGTCACACCTTTGATGCCTTCTTCTCCACAGTGAATCTGGATCATAAAGTTGACGGGAGTCTATGCTCATTTCCCGCTCATCAATGTTGTGGATAACCTTTCGTGGGGCGTCCTCGGCAACAGGGGCTAAGTTATTGCTTGACAAGCTGTGCTCACTGCTGCAGTCCGAACCTACACAAACCATGGTAATCTGTGAATCTTGTATGATCTACAAGATGCTTCACGTCTTAGGGGCATACAAACCAAAATGTATCAATTGTCCCAAAATACAAACTAATCAATTAACTTACGTCTTCGACTAAGGAGCCCATGGCCACTTTGTATTGTGTTGATGAGTTCAGACAGGTATTTGAGGTAAAGCTGAGATGATAGAAATTGTTGAAAATAATTCTAAAAAGAGGAAAAAATTTGTGTTGATTTTCACTCATTATTTACATAAAAAGAGCCAAACCAAACCTTTTCAAGAACATGCATCACAACTCTTGCAGGCTGCTCGAAGCAATCTGGCAAAGGCCCTTCTTCTCGGCATATGTTTTGTTCAACATCTAATCGAACTTTATCACTGAAGCCAAGAGGACAAGTAGCCTGCAAGGAAAAGTATCTGAAAAGAAAAGAAAAATTAATATGAAAAACAATACCAGTAAACATATATTTCATGCAGTAGTAAAATGTATAAATTATAGGGTACTGTAGTATAAGAATAAATCAACAAGCCCTACCTTATTGAGATGTCCACAGCAGGTGAATCTTGTTGGCACAGATAACACTTTCACTACGTTTACATGGTGGTGTTTAATACGGATCCGTTGACGACGGATAATGTTATTCTTATGAGGCGTCGTCAACGGATATGCATTAAACACTGTCATGTAAACGTAGTGAGTGATTGAAAAAGACCACATCATTAAATGTTAGTTGAAACGTCTCAATAATGTGTTTGAAAAATATTTGTTATCTGTGCCATGTATAAATTAAATTGTATAATTTATCCATGATCTATGCCAACAAGATTCACCTGCTACGGACACCTCATCGTGCTTGTTGTTTTTTTTCTATCTCTTTCCTTAAATTAATATATCCAACCACAATGGTTCCCTTTTTCTTATAATACTGTCAATACTGTATTTATTTGTATGGTATTTTTTATTGCTCAATAAACATTTATTATATAATAATAATATCGTAATGTAGCATGTAAGAATAATGATTTTTTTTAGGGCTATTGCAGACCTCTTTATCGTACTTCCATCTCTTTCACATACTGATAATGCGTGGGCAATTCTGACTTTATGACAAAGGTTTAGCATTTACTGCTATATAAGCACTGCATGGAACCAAAACTAACAGCAAATGACATGTAGCTCCGAAACTGAACAGTTTTTTACCTGCCAAAATTTACGGTGATCAAAATTATTACACTGTAGTCACACCAAGAAAATCTGTATCTGTATCATTGTATGAACTACAGTGTTGTCGCACTTTTTTTGTAATAATGTTGGTCATCATACATTCAAAGCTGTTACTTAGTTTAGTGAGTTGGTGGCATTTGCTGTTAGAGGAGTTTCTTAGCAAACTTAGTCAGAATTTCTGCGGCAACATCAATATATTATGTAATAAGTGTAATTATAATATCTAGAATATAAAGTTGAAAATTTAAAAATAAAACAAGCACGAAATAAATGTATTAATAAGTAGAGTTACTAAATCTGTTCTGCTTTAATCTGGCTATATCATATTACAATCAAACAATTAGAGAAACATGTTGTCAAAATGTACAAACTGGTATTTAATAATGTAATTAAATAAGCAAATAAATGAAAGAAGTAAAATACTTAAATAAGTAAAATAAATAAAAGTTAGTATTACACACTTTAACTCTTTAACTTCACCTCCAAATTTGTGCATGGACATTTCAACTTTTTTTTTTCTAAACTACTTCTTTTCAAAAGTATAATAATGATAGTTAAGAAAATAAGGTTTCGATCGATACTTAATTGACTACACGTAATTTACCTCTGAAAAGTATTAGTTACAATGACTTACTTATCATATAAAATAATAGCATCATTTTGAGCTTCTATCGTATCATATGAGCCAGATTTCTCCAGCAACTGCTGGTGGAAATTTGAAGCAGCCAGCCAAAACTCTAGCAGGCTTTGGTTTCCCTCTTGCTCCATAAACTGCAAAATATTTCTAGTGTCAGTGTACAGTTTTTTATTGAAATACTGTGGCAACAGTAAAACTTAAACATGCCTATTTGTTTTTAAAGAGGCACAGCTTCTGATTGGTGGACCCTTTGAACAGCAAAGTTAGAGAGTTTTAAATGCTTCAATTTAATTGGCTAGTCAATTAAAATGGATTTAATGTTAAATTGGTAGCTTAACCTGATATAAAGGAATGTTGGATACCACTCCTTCTACAGCTGTTTACTCAGAAAATAAAAAAATGGAGTTACCGTAGCCAATGGAGTAACAATCCCAGGAATATTTATTGCAGAAATATGAAAAAAGGGTGCAAAGTTATGCTACTCTGATTTTTTTTCCCCATATGTTATACAATCCAGGAAATATATATTTTTTAAAATATTGAAAGTGTTTTTTATGAAGTCACGAGGCAGCACTCTTTAATAAAAGAATAGGATTTTGCCGCTGCAAAAACGGTCATGGCAGTCAAAACCAAACTTTCATTTTTTTAAAAATAGTTCCAGGCTTAAAAATCTGGAAAAATTCAGGTTGTCACGATTTTGCACTTTTTTTATTTCTACAATTGATGTCGGTACTCTATTACATTGACAAAATATCATTTGCAGAGACCATGGAAATCCAAATACTTTGTGCAAGTGAATAAGCAATTCTTTTACTCACAACGCTCTATAAATTTCAATTTATAATACTACTATGCATGCAACCTTTTGCTTACCTCTGCAAAGTGAAAGAGGGCAGTTTCATTAAACAAAATATCAGACAGGGTGACATTTCCACTTGTTAGTACATCAATTTGGTGCTTGCAGTGGAAGTCTGATCTCAGAAATTCGTTAAAAAATCTGAAAAATTAAACAAACAAAAAATTATGACTTGAAATATTTTTCAATAATACAGTTGTTTTAAATGAATACAGTATCCCATTCCTAATATTTGTTAATCTCGGGCTACACAAACTTTGTCCCTCACTGATCTGCTGATACTGCTGAGACTTTAAGACACAAAGACGTGATGTATATTTACAATATATTTTGTATTTTACAGAGTAAAAAGAGCACTTCAATAATTGAAGCCTCCCTAAACAAAACAAAATCTTTTTTTTTTTTCTTATGTTCTTTTTAAGTTCTAAAAGACTGTTTGACAATGCTGTCAAACAGAGCAGGTTTTAAAGGTTGTGCTGTTCCGAGCTGACAATGATTGATTTATCTTTCTGATCTTTGATTTATGTGGAATAAGTCACTTGGATTAAGCTGGAACTAATGGAAATGTGTATAAAAATAAGAACCTATTTAATTATACGTACAGAAACATTCAAATGTTGCATTTTTAAATATAAATAATGACAGAATTAAAAATACATAGTAAAAAATTATAAACAATATTTTATATGGAATAATAATCTTGATTCTTACTCTTTTTCCATGACACTGTAAACATATTCTTGTGCTTGAGCAAAGCACTCGGGGTCCACTTGTCCATCCTCTCTACTAATGTGGTCCACCACAGAGGTGCGAGCAGCATCTGGTATTTGAACTGCTTGCTTTCTTGTAGCGTGAGGACTCAGGTACTTGCGGTAGATACGAACAGCATCCATTAGTGCATCTCGTGAAAGACTTTCAGCACGGGACAGAACAGTCTCTTCAACACTGATATCCTGCACTTTATTAGAGTCATCCTCGTTTTCTTCACTAACACTGCATAAATCTGTCCTCTCTCTTAGAGATACGTCTACTGACGGAGACATTGAGCCATCTTCAGTGCTGGCTATAGATGTTGAATCTGCCCCCGCTATCACATTTACACTTTCTAAACTTTCTCTCGTTACAGCCCATGGAACAGGACTTCCTCGCATTTCGTCTGAAGGAGTCATTCTTAAACATTTTGCTGCAGCACAAAAACTTTCAGAGTCTAGCCAAAATTTTATAAATCCCACTTTTTGTCGAGCCTCCATATATTGAATGAAATAACCTAGAGCTCCTTTATCAGCCAAAACTTCACACAAGGATTTAGATAATTTGGAAGATTTATGTCTTTGAGAGTTATCACTGTTGTCTGAAGCACCTGAAAATAAAGAGTACAGTAGCATTAATTACTAATTTAAGTACTTTTTACACGCATACCCTTGTTGAGGGATTAATGTATTGTCAGTGATAAAAGAATGAATAATAATACGACATTGCAACTGAATGTTAGTTTTTTTATCTCCGTTACACTAATAAACTGTAGAAGAAACTAAAGAAAATTACCTTTTTGAACCTGAGGTAAAATAAAGAATTAATTAATTAACCTAACAACACAACATTGTTTTGAAAAGTGACATCTCTCGCAGATGAAAGAATATGTTCTCCCTTGGTTTACATATATATACTGTACTTGTTTTGCTCTTTCAGAATGAATAATAATAATAGTCTAGGATTACGGCAGCGATAAGGCAGAAACAGTGTTTGACTCATCACTTAGAAGAATTTTATCAACTGACAAGTCAAAATTAATCTAACGTGACTTTCTCCTTTAAAAATGAAACGGGAGTAATAATACTGTATTGTGTTTATAATATACTGTACCTAGATCACCAAAACTTATTTCTTCATCTTGGAACCCTCGCAGAGGTCCAACACTACCGGGATCATTAATATCACTTGCTGTAGTGCCATTGGTTAGCAAACAATTGTTGCTTGCAGTGTTTGGATGCTGAGATCTCGGAGCATGTGCAGCATTTCTTTGCTGCTCTGCCTTTACTTTGGACCCTGTAAAGTAAGAAGTTGTAAACCCAAATGCCTTTCATGATTGACAACCATGGCCAATTCATTTTAAACTTTCTTCCTTTTACAAATTAACACACTAGGCTGCTTGGACCATAAAAAGTTATGAATCGTATGATTTTTATTTGTTTAATTGTTTTTACTTTAAAAACCATTTGCATACGGCAGTGGCGTAGCCCAAAGAAAATAATTCGGAGAGGAGTTAGTTCTTCAGCTTGGGGGAAGAACGGGACCATTAAAAGTAGGTAGGGGAAAGGTGGACTCACCCACAGCTCATGTATATACATATACATATGCCTATATGTATTGTAAATGTATAATTATGTGCCTATATATTCAGCGAATAATTCGGGGGTAAGGAAGGCATAGAGACAAGGGACCCTTCCATTGTCTATGCCAATGCCTCATAGCATGTCTCAATCCTCAAGAGCTCTCTAGTAACAAAAGGCACCTTGTTGACCTAGCTGGGAGGCTGTCGTGGAGATCACAAGTTTGGATCTCCACTGTGCATGCATGGCATGTCTCTTCAACGCTCCCTGGCAGCACTGTGTGTACACAATACTGTACTCATATATGTCATACCATACACAATCACACATACAGAATACGTACATGTAGTTACTCGTTTCTACAGAATGCATACTGTATGCATATGTATGCCTACTGTGCACCAAGTAGCAAGAGAAGTGTCCCATTTCTCCGCCTGCTCCCAGCACAGAGGCGGGCTACCTGTGTTGTAATCTATCGTAACATCCGGTGCTTGCCCGACCCAGCTCCACCTCAGGGGAGAGGGACGGCAGGACAAGAAAAACTATACTGTAGACTAAACATGTAGACTATAAACATACCACTCTTTTTCCAAAACTGCAACATCTTCGACTTATCAGTAGAGGAAATCTAACCACATATTTTGCATAAAGCTTGTAATTACTGTCCTCTTGGCTTTTTTGAAATCATCATTTTTCTTTCATTGATAAAATCATTTCTGGCGTTGGAAATGAAGCACTTCCTGTAAGATGAAGTGGATTATAAGTGTGTAGGACACGAAATGCAGAGGTACTGTGTACTGTATCAACTTTACTGTATACAAAATGTAAATTGACCCTTGAATTACCAATATTTTAATATTCAAGCATAGATGCTAAAATGCCAATTTATTAATCTTATCTTACCAATACTCTCCTTTCCACTCTTTTCTCCCCACTTTCTTTGTTCCTTCTCTCGTTTTCTGATAGTCAAGTGTGTGACCAGTGTGACAAGTTGCAAAGTTTACAATTTGGAGTGCCATCTGTGAATCTCTTTTTGCACCATCCTGTATTATCAGCTGATAATATCAACAACACGCCGCCACGCCCCCAGAATCATGCCCTGCAGAATGGATTGTTAATTCATGGTTAATTATAAGTTTTGTTTCTTTTACTTTTATTTAATTAAAGTGTGTATCAGATAAAAAAAAAAAAAGAGAATTAAAGGTCACGGCAAGTAAAGGTAATCTTATAATGCAGTATAATACAGTAGTATGTAATGTAGGCCACCTTGCACATATTTAAAGACTGGCTTTTATTCAAAGATAAGCTAATCTGCAAATCTGAATGATTAAACGAGCTTGAGAACTGAGAATGAACCTTGAACATTTCCTATCAGCGTATCTGGTGCCAGTCACTGCATGAATATATGATACTGAGGCAACACCAGGGACAGGCAACACTTTGCACACAGTAATTATTATTATAATATATGTACGCTTTCGACGTTCGCATCCTGGCTGCAGCTGTGGCTGCAGTTTATTAGGTTATTAAGTTAATGCCTGCAGAGTGCAGTATAACATAATATATTTATATTGTTTGTATATTATTTTGTGTATTAATTTTATGTATACACTGCATGTATGCATACATTTTAATTGTCATAATATATGCATATTTTTAGATTTCTGAATTACTGCAACCATGTTTTAAATATATTATATGCATATATATAATTATGCAAATTAACTTATATGTTTTTACAGCTCCACTTCTGACGATAAAATGGACATCAAGGAAAGTGATGTCTTTAAACTGGATGATTTTCCCAAAGGCCCGTTAGATGAATACAGGCAGCAAGCAACGTTTGATTGGAAAAAATTTAAACTGTATTTTGATGATCCAGAATTAGTGAAGTTTAAGGTAAGAGCTAGATGCATAATTGCATATAAGGATGGTGACATTAATTAATCCTTAAAGGCCCGGGTCTATATGACCATTTCACAGTACACAACGCAGCCCGGTAACGAATCCCCTTAAGACATTTCACACTTTTAACAATTTTTATATGCCATATTTAGGGTGTTCTTAAAAATTTTGAAAAAAATATTAACATGTTCAATAGAATGTAGCAATTGAGTTTCTCATATATAATTTCAGTTCCATATCAGAGCATTTCTTTGGGTAAAAAAAAAAATTGTGTGGAGGGACATGAAAAAAAAAATGTTCCGGTTTTGGTCCAGGCCTGCTTTTGGACTCCTTATAGCCAAAAAAAAATAAAAAAATAAAAAAATAAACTTTTAACCCATTAACCAAATCAGCCTTTTCATAAAAATAACAACTGCAATACCATGATATTTTTTTTACTAGTTAAGAACAGGGCTCGGTTCCGAGAACGTTCACGGATCCAGATCCGCGAAAGATCCGCGGAAAACAATCGAGGATCTGGATCCGGGATCCAGGTTCCGAGAAAAACGTTCGAGGATCTGGATCCCCGATCCCGGTTCCGCGAAAAACGTTTGCGCAACCGAGGACATTTTTCATGTTTATTATTATTCTCCAAACTTTCCTCTTTAGGATTGTTAAATTGATTGCTGATAAGGTGATGAGTAAGGAAATAATTATTAATATTACTAAATTACTATACTTAATATTCCATCATTAGTGTTTATGATTACTGTTTCTGTAAGTTATAAGTTTGTTAGATTATATAATAACTATATGCGTATATGGTTGATAACCAGTGATTACCTGATTACTGTTTCTGTAAGTTATAAGTTTGTTATATTATATATATAATACATAATAATAGCTATATAAATAAATAAATAAATAAGTAAATAAATAAATAAATAAATAAATAAATAAATAAATAATAAATAAATAAATAAATAAATAAATAAATAAATAAATAAATAAATAAATAAATAAATAAATAAATAAATAAATAAATAAATAAATAAATAATTTAAAAAACAATATAAAGATTATAAAGAAGCAACATTCAGATAAAAACATAACTTTTTATTTTTAATAATATAATTCAAGAAATGGATCCCGGATCTAGGTTCCGCGAAAACCGTTCGCGGATCCCGGATCCCGGTTCCGCGTAAAAGATCCGAGAGCTCGGATCCGGAATCCTGGTTCCGCGATAGACTCCCTGGCACATTGATCCGGGATCCAGGTTCCACGAAAAACGTTCGCGGATCTGCATCCCGGATCCCGGTTCCGCGTAAAAGATCCGAGAGCTCGGATCCGGGATCCTGGTTCCGCGATAGACTCCCTGGCACATTGATCCGGGATCCAGGTTCCACGAAAAACGTTCGCGGATCTGGATCCCAGATCCCGGTTCCGCGTAAAAGATCCGAGAGCTTGGATCCGGGATCCTGGTTCCGCGAAAAACGTTCGCGGATCTGGATCCCGGATCCCGGATCCGCGAAAAACGTTCGCGGAACCGAGCCCTGGTTAAGAAAAAATAAAAACGAATTATTTGTTAAAAGCCCTGTTTTTATTCGTTTTTGATTTTTTTTGAACCAGTAAAAAAATTATCAAGGTATTGCAGTAGTTATTTTCATGGAAGGGAGGGTTTGGTTAATCAGTTACAATTTTCTTTTTTTACTTTTTTTGCCTATAAGGAGCCTAAAAGCAGGTCGGAACCAAAACAGGGCTAAAATCCAAAACTGGACTGTGCACTGTATTAAAGGCCTTATGAACCTTTGCACAATATTAAGTCCGTACACGGTTAGCTTTGCTTCAGTGTGATTCGGCTGCATAAATTTTTTTGTTTCAGTAGCACAAATATGAGAGATGATAGCCGATGAAGAAGCACCTGTGACGTCACTCACGCTCATTCAGCGGTGACAATATAGG
Source organism: Siphlonurus alternatus (assembly GCA_949825025.1). Classification (NCBI taxonomy): domain Eukaryota; kingdom Metazoa; phylum Arthropoda; class Insecta; order Ephemeroptera; family Siphlonuridae; genus Siphlonurus; species Siphlonurus alternatus. Next base: position 7,749,126 of record OX463779.1, read on the forward strand.
GAAATCCCTGCAAAAGATAGGTTCACTCCCGCTGCAACCACGGCCACAATTTTACTTCTGGAATTTTGAAACTTTACCAGGACAGTCTTGATAGTATTTTTCAAATAGTCTGAAAGATTTTTTTTGATGACATTCATACAAACTGAGTTATTGCGGTAGAAAGAGGAGCGAAAATGTTGTATAGGAAAACAATGTTAAATTTTTGGCTTATCTTGCTACCACAATAACTCAGTCTGTACACACGCCACCAAAAAAATTCTTTCCGTCTATTTGACAAATACTATCAAGACTGCCTTGGTAAAGTTTCAAAATTCCAGAAGTAAAATTGTGGCCGTGGTTGCAGCGGGAGTGAACCTATCTTTTGCAGGGATTTCCCTATATTGTCACCGCTGAATGAGCGTGAGTAACGTCACAGGTGTTTCTTCATCGGCTATTATCTCTCATATTTGTGCTACTGAAACAAAAAAATTAATGCAGCCGAATCATACTAAAGCAAAGCTTACCGCGTGTACTTAATATTGTGCAAAGGTTCATAAGGCCTTTAAGACCACATTTGGCATTGCCTCAATGTGATATGGCTGCATAAAAAAAAATGTCCAAGCAGCATGAATATCAGAGATAATTGCCGATGAAAAGTCACCTGTGACATCCCTTGGGTAATGACAAGTGATGTCATTAATATTTCCTCTATGAAAAGAAATGAAAACTAAAAAAAAGGGTGTCAAAATTGTATTGGACTGGTACTGTAATATTGGCACAGTACTGGGCCCAACAGTCTCAACACTGGACTTACAGAGTTGTGTTTTAAGTGTGCCAGTTAATTGAGTTAATTATCAAAAATTAAATTAATTAAAGTTGCGCCTAAATGCTATTGATAAAAAAAACAAAAAAAATGCAGTAATATATTTCTGCACCGGTTTAAATGATAGGAAAAACCAAACGTTTCCGCAACGGAAAAATGTCACAAAAAGCTGCGGACCAATCACAGCGCAGTACTGGAACCTCTCTTGGGTGTGGTTTTACTGTAAATTATTTTTGTAGCAATAAATTTAGAGATTTTGATGTGCAAGTCATGCAAATTCAAAACAATTCTTATTAATTATTTTATTCAGTTGAATTCTCGAGTCTCTATACTGTATGTATAATACTATTAATACTACAGTACAAGTATACACTTAATTACATTATATACCATACAAACATATAGATTTGACTGTTTATGTTTACGTGAGACTTGGGAGGAGAAATAAAACATTAGTCGCTAATTGCTCGCTGCAGGAAGAGGGGAGGGAGAAAAAGAAAGTGGTGGGCAAGATTGTATTAGAAAACATATAATAGGAGCAATGACCATAAAAAAAAAATACTTTTAACAGTTTTTTTTTTTTTTTGTTTGCTCGATTCTTTCTACGAGTTCTATCATGTACTGTTACTGTTTTATATTCTTGTAGTGTTTAAACCTGATTTATTTTGTTAAGTTAAGTAAATAAAATTAATAATAATTATACACTTTGTTTCTATTCTAGTCTGTGTATTCTAGCCAACCTAAGTTCTGCCTACTTGCCAGGGGCATTACATCAGCACAATCCCCTCTATATTATGTACATATATTTCTGAAATGCCTGCTTTAACAGTGGCATAGCAAAGGCGGAGATTTTGGGGTGTTAGGAAACTCCTGGTGGTTAATGTATAAGTAAAAAATACATAGACAGTGAGTGACTTAATCTTTACTCCACCAACTTAATTCCCTCTCCAATCAAATGATGAAAAATCTTTTGTATTTTTCCCCCTTGGCTGTGTCACTGCATACATATAAGCAAAATAAGAAAATAGCTGGCAGCAATCCACAGGCAAATCTGTGATTTTAGATGAAGGTGTGGAAAGCAATGGAAGAAGACCCGCTATTTCAGCACCCTCTGGTCACTCCAAGCCTGGATGAGTACAGAGAGCTTACACTGAAGCGCATGTATCGCATGCGTCAATTAAATCTGCTCCCACTTGAAGAGATGATCAATGACTTACGAAAGGTGATGAAGGGACTTTTTATTACTTGAGTGCATGAGCATCAGATCTGTAGACTGAAGTGGTGCATCTCATAAAATACATGTGTAGCACCAAGGGATATTTTAATTCCTTAGGCCTGTTTGTAAATGCACAATTGATTTACTAATGAAAAAGCAGATGAGCAGAGAACATAAGAAAAACAAAATTCTTTAACCTCATTTGATTGCGTGTTTTAAATGGACTTATTATAAAATATTACCATGTATTGATTTAATTTTATCTTATAAAATTTGCAATGGTAATTCTCGTATCAGTTTTTATTGATTTTTTGACGGAAAAATTATTTTGAGAACAAATATTTTTTTTAAACATTTTTGGTAAAAGCTCAAACCGAACATTTCAATACTTTTTAATGACACTAATGAGGTAATTTTTGAGAAAATCTATGGTGTTTGTCAGCCAAGGCCCCATTTTAAATGACACCTTCACTCTTACTTTGGAATTATTTTCTGGGGAGCCTATAAGAGAAAGAATTTTTTGGATATTTTGGTTCGATATAGAGGACTATACTTGGCCTATTTTACATAATGCTAACTTGTTTGTGTGTGTGTGTGTGTGTTACCTTAAGTTACTTTAGGTTTCCTTTAACTAAGGGGGACGAATTGCAATGTTGTTTTTTGGGATTAATGATTTTTTGTTTCATTCATGCAGCTTTAATGTCTAATACCTAAACAGAGATTTGCTCAAATCCACACATATGCTAATATAAATTTCTTCAACATGTGAATTTTAACACTCTTTTAAATTTCAGCCATTTGCATTTGTGTATGCGATTAGTCAGTATGACCCTTCCCTTATGGTGAAATTCTTCTTGACCTTTGGATACTTTGAAACCACTGTGAGAGGAATGGGAAGCAAAAGGCACCACCACTTCATTGAGAAGTCAGAAAATAATGAAGTATATTTTCCTATATTTTTTCAAAATAAAATTTTAATGTGAATTTTAATTGTGTTGCTTTACTTTAAATTAATTTCGCAATTTTCACTATGTTAGATTGGTAGCTGCTTTGCTCTTACTGAATTTTCTCATGGAACAAATACAAAAGGAATGAGAACCACTGCAACATATGATCCTAAAACCGAAGAATTCGTACTTCATTCACCAGATTTTGAAGCAGCTAAATGCTGGGTTGGCAATTTAGGTAATATATAAAATCTGATGCCATGAAAAAGTTACAAATCTTAATTATTTGACAGGTAAATGCAGTACCCATGCTGTTTTGTTTGCCAAGCTGATCACTCCTGATGGAACAGACCAGGGTCTACATACATTTGTAGTGCCTATCAGAAGTACCTCTACACTACTGCCACTACCTGGAGTTGTAGTGGGAGACTTGGGGGAGAAAGTAGGCTTGAATGGAGTCGACAATGGGTGAGTTGAACACAAATTCTATTTTTAGAAAATTTTCACAAATGTAATAATATTATAATGCGTTTTCTCAAGGTTTGTCATGTTCGATCAGTATCGGATTCCTCGAGAAAATTTACTAAATCGTAATGGTGATGTTACACCTGATGGACGTTATGTTACACCTTACAAGGACCCCAAAAAGAGATTTGGTGAGTATTTTCACAAAATGAAAGACAATTATACTGCACATACAGCTGACAGTTCTTTAATTTTGTGCCATGAATATTTTGTTTGTTGTGTATAATGCCTAATGTTGTCACTCATCATAATTTTTAACACTAATAAACTTGTTATAATGCATACTTACTCTGTATATACAATATGTCATTACTTCATTGAAAGCGTGACTGTATTAAAGTCTACTGCTTAATATTTCAGGAGCCTCACTGGGAGTGCTATCAACTGGGCGAGTGAGTATTATAAACATATGTGTTGCTAGTCTGTGCAAGAGCATCCCCATTGGAATTCGCTACTCGGCAGCACGTCGACAGTTTGGAGCAGAGGAAGGCAAAGAGCTTGCAGTTATAGAATACCAGTTGCAAGTATGCTTACATAAATTGAAATATAACGGAACATGCAAGTAATATATATTTCTTTTACTAGCAATGCCGTCTCTTTCCATTTGTTGCTGCAGCATTTGCACTGAAAATTTTTGCCTCTTTCTCTTGTCAAGCTTTGGCAGAATTCCAAGTTGAGTCTGCATTGGGAGGAGACAAAAATGTATTGGTAAGAGAATTGCCAATTTTTTTTTATTTTTTTTATCGTTGACAACTATTATTTATAACTTTTACTGCTATTCTTTATTTATTTATTTATTTATTTATTTATTTATTTATTTATTTATTTATTTATTTATTTATTTATTTATTTATTTATTTATTTGTTTATTTTTTTATTCTTACATTGATTAATATTGTTATTTTATATCATTTAGTAACATTAAAAATTATTTGGTACATTGTAACTATGGTACATATTAATACATAACATGAGACCGTCTGCTTCAAAACCGGCTCTTTGACTTTCTGATAAAGTCTACCTTTCAGGTGTTGTGAGCTCTTGTCGAAAAGTCAAAGAGCAGGTTTGAGTAGAATAAATCTTGTATCTATTTGTCATCGGATCTTTTCACCTTTTTACGTACTTTTACCCTTTTCATATATTAAAATTTTGTAAAAGCACTTTTTTTAACTGATGAACATTAAAAACTAAACATATTTATGACATAAAAAATGTTAATTTGTGATAGACTATTTATACATACAGAGCATTATAGATTTCAGCAGCTGCAACTTTTTGTACTTTTTGCAACTTTATACAAAATAATTACGAATTGATTGTTTTGAATCCTATATTGTTATATTCACATATATATTGATGTCTAATTTGAAGGCTGAAGTTGGTACTGAGATCCATGCTATTTCCTCTGCTGGCAAACCAATTGCAGCATGGACATCACGGGATGCTGTCCAGGAGTGCCGAGAAGCTTGTGGTGGCCATGGATATCTCAAAGGTGAGTTCTTAATTGCAGAATGTTGTATTTAAATGTTAAAGTAGATCTGACAACTTACATTATGTAAACAATATTCATATTAACCTAGAGCTATGATAATAATATAACTATATATATGTATAACCAATTGAATTATAATATAACCAGGTGCAAATTAAAAAAAAAAAGAAGGGGGCGGGGTAGGCTGGTCCATAAATGTCAACAACAAAAAAATAGAGAGAGAAAAATGTTTTACTACTGTATAATTATGTTAAGTTAATATATAAATATATTATTACGCCCATATAGGGTATATGTTAATTAAAAAAAAAATAGAGAAGGGGTAGGGAGCCCTCTTTGTCCCTCCCCCCAGCTAGGGACCACACCCAAAATTAATTACTGTGTTTATTACTTGAACATCACCCTATAAAGTATATAATGGCAGACAATTAAAACAATCATTGAGAGGAATTATTTTTGGTTTCAGTTGGTGGTCTTGGAGATATCCGCAATGACAATGATGCCAGCTGCACCTATGAAGGAGAGAACAATGTCTTACTACAACAAAGCAGCAATTGGCTTCTGCATCTGTGGAGCAAGAGGAAACAAGTTGAGATTAATACTCCACTTGGATCAGCAAGCTTCTTGGCTGACTGGCAGAGAATTTTGAACTCAAAGTTTGAAGCTACCTCAGTTGATGCAGCAGTTGAACCTGACAGTAAGAACAGCAAAACCTGAAATAGAACATCATAATATGAAACATAAAATTTAGATGCTCATTAATGGAGTACCGACCTCAACATATTTTATTGCAGAATTGGATAGAGGGTGCAAAAATATGCTACTCTGAATTTTTCCAGATTTTTCTGAGACCAGGAATTATTTTTAAAAAAATATTGAAAGTCCGTTTTGATGACGTCACGAGGCGCCTCTCCTTAAGAAAAGGATAGGACTTTAACGCCCGTGACGTCATAAAACGGACTTTCAATAATTTTTTAAAAATAGTTCTCAGTCTCAGAAAAATCTGAAAAAATTCAGAGTAGCATATTTTTGCACCCTCTATCCATTTCCGCAATAAAATTTTTTGAGGTTGGTACTCCATTATTTTAGTATGTATTTATTTTTGTGTTCTTTTCAGACTTACTTGCTGCCTATCGCTGGCTTGTATGTTGGCTATTGCAAGCAACAGAGGCTTGTTTTGTAGGCTTAAAACAACAAAATAAAGATGGATTTACAGCAAGGAATGAGTCACAAATGTTCCGCGCCCGTACCCTCTCTATAGTGTACATTGAGGTTCGTCAACTATAATAATAAGATGCATTTACGGTGTACCTTTTAAATCAGTATATATTATATAAGGGTAAAAAATGTTTACAGCATTACATCCTGATGAAATTTTGGGAGTATGCATCAACTAGCGGAGAATTCAAGCCAATCTTGACAACACTCTGTTCTCTATATGGAGCATGGTGCCTTGAAAAGCATTTGGGAACCCTCTATCAAGGTAAACAATAATAAATAATACAATTTTTTTTACTGGTAATATTTACCTATATATTTGATTATTCCATCAAAATGTTTTTTCTATAGTAGTGTTAATTACTTCAAATCACATTTTAGAGCAGAAAGAAATATTGCTGAACTGTGTTACAATTAAACAGTTGTAACAATTTAAGTCGGCAATTTAACAATTTTGTATTTTATTTTTTATTCAAGCTTAAATGAAACCTGTATGTTATTTATTACTCACTATTTGCAGTCAACTGGGCCCGGGTATTTTAAAAGGAATATAGTTATGCATTTAACTCACAGATATAAAAGTCATTTTATCAGTATAGTGTAGTCCACTCGCCTCAAAGTCAAACTATATGCTCTTTTAAAAAGACTTCTGTCGATATGCATCCATCTAAATCCACGTTTTTTTTCTGTGTTAATTGAATTTAATCAATTCATTAAAATTCTTGATTCAGCTTGCCGTCTAACAGTATTTCTGTTATATAGGTGGCTACGCCCAGTCTCCGAAAGTTGCTCAGTTGCTGAGGGATGGCGTAGTCTCCCTGTGTGCTCAACTCAAGCCAAATGCAGTGTCTCTTGTTGATGTACTTGCCCCGCCAGACTTTGTTCTTAACTCTGCGCTCGGGCATTCCAGCGGGCAGGTATGTTGGAAATATGTTTTAACTGTGAATAGACTTACTCCAATACACATTTCAACATATTTTTTTAATTGCAAAAATGAAAAGCATAATTATTGTTGCTACTCTTGATTGTTTTAATTTTTTTTCCCCCTAGCAAACAAGAAAACAATTGTAATAAAAGTATGGAATAAATCTAAACTGACCATATAGAACTATATTTTTTTCAAAAATATTTTTGGTGGTACTCCCCATCCCCCCTGGAGGTGTCACTACTTAATTTAAAGATTAATGACACCATCCTTAGTAGCTTATATAAAATCCTTTAAATTTTTTTTTAAAAAAGATAAGAATGAAAAAGAAAATTTTTGGGCAAATAAGAAAGAAAAAAAAAATGCATGGGATCAAATTTTTTAGATACTAGGACATAAGTTGAAAGAATTTCATTAAAATTGTGGTGACTTTGGTTTAAAATTTAGACAAATCAGCATCTAAAAAATTAATAGCTTGAAGACTTGATCCAGCTATATTTTTTTTTTATTTGCAAGTTACTAATAAATTTGTCCTCTTTATCTTTTTTGGTGTAAAAATGTTTTAGGTTTACCATCAATATGGTAATGGTCGCCAATGGTGTCATTCATCCTTAATGAAAGGGTAAGGCCTAAACGCCTCCTGGGGTGCTTAATAAAATAATAGGGCCTAGATGCCTCCCAAAGGAAGGGGGCGGGGAGCAATAATTTCAATACTTTTTTTAAAATATTGTAGTTCCCAGCTAGAGTCTGAAAAAATACAGAGTAGCATAACTTTTCACGGTCCATCCATTTCTGCAAAACAAATTGAGAACTGTACTCAATTAAAAAAAAAAAATAAAAAAAAAAATATAGGTATATAGGACGTACTAATTCAATAGATTGACTGCAAACAAAAACTATTAAAAAACTGTAAAACAATATGTATTTTTGCCTTCAGATTTACCAGAACCTGCAAGCAGCCATTTACCAAAGCCCCAAGGTGATGGAAAGACCTTCTTGGTGGAGGGAGGTGGTGCAAAACAAAGCAAAGCTCTAAAAGGATAGAAATACTTTTATGACACGTAACATTATTGAGAACACAATTGTTCAGACAATTAATATTTTGGTGCTATTAAAGGGACACCGTATACCCTAAAAAAAAGGTAAAGGTATTTTCAATCAAAACTTATTAACCAAGCATCCGTCGCTTGTACTGGCCACACCGCACAGCACATCCCTAACAATGGCTCACACTCCTCCACCTGCTGTTCTCTGTGTGACATTGCCAGTATGCTAGTCCCTGGAGGCACTTCACATTTTTTATTAAATTAATCTAAATGGGGAATTCTCTTACAACTCAAATTTTAATTTAACTACTATATCATGATAGGGTACATATTAACAATAAGTTTGACTTGCGTTTCAAGTTTTTTAACTCAAATTTGGGGACTCTGAAGGGATTATTAGAATAGGGGCAAAGTATGCAACCCGCGCGCAAACCTGAAAACTGTGACGTAGAAACTCCCTAGTTAACACACAACACCTGCCTGATATCATAGTTTGAGCGTCAAGGAGGGATTGGCTATAAATTTCAGGGAGTCGAACCGGAACGGAACGGAACGATTGAAACCGCTTAAAACCACATAAAAACTCCGAACCCGTTCGGAACGGGTTTAGAGGAACGAAAACACTCCAGAACCGTTTCGGAACGGGTTCTGAGGAGCACATAAACTGTTGAACCGGTTCGGAGCGGGTTCAGAGGAACGCATAAACTGGGAGAGCCTGGAAGCGGTTCGATTCGTGTTAAACAATATATTCTCGAGATCAATCGGAAGCGGTTTGGATTTTTTTCATTTTAGAGTTTCTTGAATCTCGAGTATTTTTTTAATAAAAATAAGTGCTTTTAAATGTAATGATCATCAATAATAAAAATTTGTTTTAAAATTAACTAACATCAATCACTATAGCCACTGAAATAAGCTGCAATATAATGGTAAAGTATCAGGCGCACATAACGCACTAAGGGATGAGCGGGCGGAACCGTAGGTAAGGAACTGATCGCGAACCTCAAGCCGGAGCGGATCAGCAGAGAGCGGAACGAACGCAAACCTTGGAGCCGAACCAATAGCTAGGAGTGCAAGCTCGTGATCTGGTTCGGTTCAAACGTTCTTCAAACTGAACCGAAAGACTCGGAGCATTTGGAGCTGATGTGACAGTTCCCGCAGAACGAAAGCCTGCAGTGGAGTTGATTGAACCAGCACGTGAGCCAAGCTTGCGCTCCTACTGCTCCTATAGCTATCGGTTCACGATCAGCTCCATGCGGTTTGGCCAGCTTGGGGATGCGCTCCTTACCTGAATTTTACAACTTTTTTTTGTATCGGCTCTCTTTATATAATACAGTCTACAGTCTATGCATACAAGAGAGTTTACTCATCTAAAGACCTGCTGCTGGAAACTTATGTGCGCCTAATACTTTTCTCAAGTTTTGCACTTTATTAATTAATTTTAATTTATTAATTTGATTATTTTGAACGAGTTTTGATTGTTTGAAAAATCCCTTTTTTTTTCCAGTGATGTTATATAATCTTATTAAAAGAAAAGGATAGGAATAACCAGCAAGGCCTTACCGATCGAAAGAGTAAGGCCTTGCTGGTTATTCCTATCCTTTTCTTTTAATAACATTATCACAACCTAAATGGTTTATTTTCCTTAATTTGAATAGTGATGTTATATATTTATATAATGATCAAGTATAGCTCGTAGTATATGTTTTTTATATTATTTCACAAAAACCGGAACGGAATGCAACAACAAAAACCCTTAAAAACCGCAATATTTTCCGGAACCGGTTCGAACCGCTCCTTCGAACCCCTTAGCAATGAACTCTAAAAACCGAATCGCATCCCGAACCCCTTGGCCATTAGCTCTCAAAACCGGAACGCATCGCGAACCCCAACGACTCGAACCCGTTCCGCAAAAACCGGAACCATTACACTTGCGGTTCGACTCCCTGATAAATTTGAGTAACACGATCGAAATCAGCGGGTTTTTCTACCCTAGTATCAGTAGTTTTTTCCCTAATATCAGTTTACTTTAAGAGTGATAATCGAAAATATAAATTTATTGCAGGAAAAATTCGCCTGCTAGGCAGTTTCTACGTCACGTTTTGGCGGTAAATTCAAAAGAAGGAAGATTTTTAAAAAATTCCCACGTCTCCAATTTTGAAAATTGAAACTTTTTTGTTTTGGGACATTTAGTTTCAAGGCATAGAGCATTTGAAAAAAAAAATAAAATAGATGTAGGAGAATTCCCCATTATTGGTGCTGTTCATCAAACTGGATTGACATTTATTTTTAATGCTTTTATGTCAATAGGAAACCATTTATACAACAACATTAATGTACGCTGTCTCTTTAAGTTTTCATTTTTGTGGGATATTTTTAATATCAAACTTTGGGTACCTTATATTTTTCTTTGTATAAAATATGTTTATCATGGAAAAATATAATTATATAATATATACATGGATTATTTTTGTATTTTCCTTTACTGTTTATAGTTTTTATTTTTGTTATTAAAAAAATTATTACCTAATCTTTTGTCTTTCATTTACTACTTCATCCACTATAGCTCTATAGCTATTATAATTTCAAGTGTTCAAAAGTGTAATCAGATAATCGAGCACAGCAATATTACCTCCCAGTGGTGAGTATGGGTCCCGGTCCTTGAGGTAATCCTGCAGTAGGAAGCCTGGCTCAAGGGAATTGTCTCTGTGGGTCAGCCGCTATAAAATTTATCTCAACCAAAGTCTGGTCAGCAGGGCAAGCCGTTAACATGTCCTCGGTACATGGGGTCTAGTAAACCCCATGTCCTCGGTACATGGGGTCTAGTAAACCCCACTACTTAAAACAGGTGCGGATTCAGGAAAAAAAAAATCTGCTTCCAAAAGAGAGTCAATGTTTAAAAAAAAATGGAGTGGGGAAAATACCTATAGATATTAACATTTAATCCAACATTTCACCCCCCTCCCTCCTGGATCCACGCCTGGCTTAAAATAACATCTTACTATAGTAAGATGTTATTTTAAGCTTTTTATAAAAAGCAGAGAAAAATTGCAGAGATAACCACGTTAATATATATAATGCTGCTGGCTTTTGCCCGCAAAAGGGATAAATATGTCGTCACATATATGTTATGAATGAATGTATTTAGCTGAATAAGAGCATCAACCTGGGGATCAGTGGGCTTATATTTCCACAATCTATTTAAGTTCAGTAATTTCTTATATTGTTTCACAGATAATTAGATATGAACCAATTAACCTTCTACCGTAAAAGAGTATTAGCTATAGCTGTTTTTGATCGCCAGGGTTTCATCATACACATATAATATATATTATAATCAAGCTACAAAAAGCGCTAAACAATCTATCTATCTGGGCCAAAACAAATGGTCTAGAAATTAACACAGAGAAAACCAAGGTTGTAAAGTTTAGAAGAGGCGGACCGCTGTGCAAAAACGATGAAATTTATTGTGACGGTCAAAAGATTGAATTCCTAAATTCATTTAAATATCTCGGCATAATACTTCAAATGACAGGGCTCTCTTTTTCTAAACATATAACAGAAAGATGTAAGAATGCTATCACCGTTATGTACACTATCTCAGGTCTGTCTGGTCTATCCGTCAAAACAGGGCTCATGCAAACTATTCAATTTAAAAGTCGCCCCTGTGGCCACTTATGGTATTGAAATCGTATGGCCTCATTTATCTGTATCCGACTTTGATAAATTAGAATCAGTAAAAGCTATGTTTGTTAAAAGACTAGCTATTGTGTCTGTCAAAAAATTTACCGAAACTATATAGACTGGCCTATAAACTGATAGATTCCAATTATTTTATTACAGAAATCAAAGAAATATTTAAACTTCCAATGACAGATCAATATTCCAATTTTCTAGCTGTCATCAGGAATCAAAAAGCTCAGGATATTAAGGGTAAGATAACACGAACAATCGATTGTTGGTAGTCCCATTTGATTAACATGTAAACCTTAGCAACCTCATAATGATTCTGAATTTTTTTTTTTAGAGACAGTTCTTGGCATTAAAAAAATATGGAGAAAATTTCAAAACAATCGGACGATTCAATTTTTTTAAATTAATTTTTTAGTTTTGGTCTCCATGGGAAAGCCCTATACTGAAAATTTAAAAAATTCATTTAAAAAAATTGGATCGTCCGATTGTTTTGAAATTTTCTCCATATTTTTTTAATGCCAAGAACTGTCTCTCAAAAAAAATTCAGAATCATTATGAGGTTGCTAAGGTTTACATGTTAATCAAATGGGACTACAACAATCGATTAATTGTTCGTGTTACCTTACCCTTAAGGGTAAGGTAACGCCACCAATGTTAAAAAAAATCCCTCACACAAAAATTCTGAAAAAAATTTAAAATGTTCTTCTCTACACCCCCTATCAGTAGGTAAAATATCAGGTTTACAAATACGATCTAGTTTTTGAGTTATGAATTTTTAAAGTTGGCTAATTTAACATGGAGAAATGGAATTCCCATGTTAAATTAGTCAACTTTAAAAATTCATAACTCAAAAACTAGATCGTATTTGTATACCTGATATTTTAACTACTGATAGGGGATGTAGAGGAGAACATTTTAAGGGTAAGGTAACGCCACCAATGTTAAAAAAAATCCCTCTCACAAAAATTCTGAAAAAAATTTAAAATGTTCTCCTCTATACCCCCTATCAGTACCTAAAATATCAGGTATACAAATACGATCTAGTTTTTGAGTTATAAAATTTTAAAGTTGACTACTTTAACATGGAGAAATGAAACTCCCATGTTAAATTGGTCAACTTTAAAAATTCATAACTCAAAAACTAGATCGTATTTGTATACCTGATATTTTAGCTACTGATAGGGGGTGTAGAGGAGAACATTTTAAATTTTTTTCAGAATTTTTGTGAGAGGGATTTTTTTTAACATTGGTGGCGTTACCTTACCCTTAAATTTTTTTCAGAATTTTTGTGAGGGACTTTTTTTAACATTGGTGGCGTTACCTTACCCTTAAATCCTGAGTTTTTTACAGCACTGATGCTATGATATGTAAACATTGGTGTCAGCCCCAATTGGATAGATCCAATGTTAGAAATGTCTTAACTCGCCAAGCTGTTAACGGCTTCCATCACCTAATCTGTAAATCCTCTGGTTATCATAAAGCTGAACAATCCTGTGTATGTAAATTATGTAATGAATATTGTAGCCAATATCATTTAAATATCTGTAAATCTAGAATTAAACCTATAATATCAGCGATTATGCCAAGGGAGACTTCATATATAGTCTATATTTTGAATAGCAATTAAACAATAAGTTTTTCATTCTATTTATTTTCTATGTCATATTTTGTTTTATATATGTGCTTATATATATATGATATATTATGATGTAAACAGGCTGTTAATATCATCTGTTATTTTATTTCATATTCTTTTATTATTATTCTCTATTATTCTGTAACTATTATATATAGTTTGTATGTGTGTTTTATGTGTTCTATTACAGTGTTAATTTATAATGAACATATATTTATAATACTATATGTTGTATGTACACTTTTTGTGTTTAATAAAAGACTAATATATATATATATATATATATTATACAGTAAAAACTTGTTATTACATGAAATCAAGATACCCAGGAAATTAGGTTTACCTTAAATCAAGTTTTAGCAAACAACAAGTTGCATAATAACAAGTTTTTACTGTAGTTATACTTTGAACTTTCAAGCCACGAACGTCAGATGGATACTCTGTTCGAGTTGCTCGGGGCCATACTGTTCAATTTACGTAGATGATGCATCCACGTGATCTCATCTCTAAGATTGATCCCAGTGTGATTATGGAATATGAAAATATTCCCTCAAAGTGAGTTTCTGGCCTCCCTGTTCATGTCAGAGTTTTGAAATTTTGCAAATAGGTGACTATCATGCATTACGAACACATTAATTAATAAAAATTAAAATTTCAAATACAAAAGAGAGGCTTTTCACTTCCTGATACTTAAGGTAGAGATAACACGGATCAGCTGACCCAATGATAAAAAAATCCCATTCATGAAAATTATGAAAGGAATTTAAAATGTTCTCCTCTACATATCCTCTATCAGTAGCTATAATAAAATATCAGGTATACAAAAACGAGCTAGTTTTCGAGTTATGAATTTTTCAAGTTGACTAATTTAATTAACATAAAGAAATGGAACTTTCATGTTAAATTAGTCAACTTTAAAAATTAATAACTCGAAAACTAGCTTGTTTTTGTATACCTGATATTTAAGCTACTGAGAGGGGGTGTAGAGGAGATCATTTTAATTTTTTTTTTCATAATTTTCATGAATGGGATTTTTTTAGCATTGGGTCAGCTGATCCGTATTATATCTACCTTAAATTCTGATGGGTGGAATGTTTATTCAGACTTGTTTTTTGGAAAAGAAAAAGAAAACCATATAAGCAAAATAAAAAAAAATTGTGAGATTCAAGTATGTACCAATATTTTAATACTGCAGATAATGAAAATATTTCACATAGAAAATAAAATGTTGCTTTTAAGTTTTAAAACTATCAAATACAACACAAATCTCTTTTTAAATGTAATACAATGAGATTCTTATAAACATAAAAAGCCATGTGAGATTCCAGTGAATTAATTTAAATGAATACAGTGGTGATGTAGCAATAATGACTATATTTTAATAATTAAGCAAAACACTAGCTGAAACAGCAAAATAGAATTAACTAATCAAAGCATACACAAGAGTCAATGATAAAACAACATGTGCATTATTATTAAGAGGGGGGGGGGGAGGGAATGAACCCCCAAATTAAAAGTATGGCACATAGGCCTATGTGTATCTATCTTAAATGATTATCAATTTTCACTCTGTCTACTGATGAATGTGTTGTCATTGCCAGATCAAGCATCCCCTTTAATTAACCCGCACAATTTTCATCTCATTCACTAAACCTTAATATTTGGTCAATTAGTTCAGACCAACAATCTTCTTGTGAGGTTTTACAAGTTTTTTTTTTTTTTATAAATACTGTATAGCAATAGAATCTTCAGTCATAACTGTGTTGGTCAAAGTAACCACCATACAAGATACTCAGCCGGAATATTGTCATTAAAATTTTACATTTATAATCAACCAACACTAATGACAAAGCAAAACCTTAATTTTAATAATAAAAATGTATCTTATGCAAATATATAATTTGGTCCCAAAACTGAAGTACATAATACAGTAAATGTGATTTTGCCTGGAAGTAAATAATTTATTTCTATTTCAGCTCAGAAATAAAATAAGTAAATACTGCTTAGAAAATAGACTATTATATATACAATTGGAAAGGACACTTACAGATGTGCTATATTCTGGCTGATTATCAATCAATCAATCAATCAATCAATCAATCAATCAATCAATCAATCTGAAATGCATGTATTGAAATTGCAGAAAGTTGGTGAGACAGATTACAGTTTGGAAGGAACCATCTTGGGGATCATTTCTTGCCACCAAGCAGGTCGCTCAAACACTCCAGGATTCTGGAAGAAAGCTGCTTGCAGTGCCTTGTAGACCTAAAATCAAATATTAAATAAGTAAAAATTATTTGGAATCCACAGCATTCATGGAATTCAAGTAAAGCAAAATTGAAATGCTGCAAAGAATCTAATGGGAATCTAATATTAAAGACACCAACATTCTAAATTTATATGCAATACTCTGACCTAAATTAGAAAACGGTGGATAAAGTTGGTGCCAAAACTGTTAATTAACTATGAATTGCAGAGGAAAGTATTAATTATGATGCATGAATTACAATGTAAGAAAAAATTGACTTAGATTTGCACCTGTTATACTGTTATATATATATAATATATATATTGTCGACTCATTTCATCATTTTATACCTGGGAACTCTCATACAAAAAACAACTATCTAAGTCGCAAGATGAAACGAGTTGGTCAGTTTTTAAAATAAAATTATAAAATGAGTTAGTCATTTTTGACAGATCACCAAATGATGTGCTTTAAAATACTGCAGGCTATTAATAGCTTACCCCTCCATCTGATTTGCCAAGTGCAGAGTTAAGGATGAAGTCTGGTGGGGCAAGGGAGTCTGCAAGAGCCACGGCCTCAGGTTTCAGTTCCACACAAAGCTGGAGGATGGCTTTTCTGATCAGCTGAGTGGCCGAGGGTCCAGTTGCAAACCCGCCTGCAAATAGTCATCATTATAGACATCCCATATGTCACAAACCAATGCTTTCTCCGCGGAACCATTGATAATCAACATACCTTCATAGAGAGTTCCCAAGTGTTTCTCTATGCTCCATAATCCAAACAGAGTGCAGATTTTTGTCATGACAGGTTTTAATTCCTGTTCAACCCCCTCAGCATGGACTCTCTTCCAGAACCACAGCATGCAGTAATGCTGCAAATACACATGACAAAATTAGTCCATACTACAAAGGCAGACACAGCAATAAAATATCCTACCTCTATGTATGCAAGAGACAGGGTGCGAGCATGAAACACTTGGGAGTCATTCCTGGCAGTGAAAGGGTCTTTGCCAAGCTCCAGATTGGATTTATAGAGACTTTCAGTAGCACTCAGGAGATAGCACATCAGCCAATGATACATTTCAAAGATAACTAAAACATAATTAAAAACATAAACAATATCACAAGGATACGTATGATAATATAGGTTGTATTGCAGGATAAATTTGGAAAAATGATAAAATTCAGTATTTAACAAAAAAAAAAAAAAAAAAAAGGATAATAATAAGATTAAAAATAATTACTTGAACTGCACTTTTATTATAGGTTTATCTCTAGCTTTTACTGCACGTGTAGTTATCAAATTTTCAAGCTGAAAAACTATACATACTGGTATGTATTTATTAAATTTGGTTATTTTACTTCAGATACGGAACAGAAAAAGAAATATATTAAAAAGGGATATCAACAAAGCACCAGAGGTACTATTTCATAGTTAAGGCTGTGACCCTCAATAATGAAAAAAATTTAAAGAAAAAAAAATGTATACACAGCATATTAATAACAAACAATATATACAGAGAGGACAACGCGAGCATTGTGAAATGTAAACATACTTGATGGGTGCATGAGGTCCTCCACAGTACTTGCTCTGAACCTCAACTGTGTCGCACGGTCAATGTCCTGCAAGAAGTGCACAGAGCCAAGGGGCGAGCTGAAAGGCACGGAGTTCTTGCCATTACGTCTCTTCTCACTCCACAGCTGCAAGAGCCAGTTGCTAGTCTGTTGCATCAACACGTTGTTGTCTCCCTCGTACGTGCAGTTGGCATCATTGTCATTACGGATATTTCCTAGACCAGCAGCTATTGGTCCATGCAGAAATTTACAAAAATTATAAATATTTTTATAATTATCCTCTCTCATCAAGAATCAATGTGAAGCTTACCTCTAAGGTAACCATGGCCTCCACATGCCTCGCGACACTCCTGAATTCCGTGCTGAGCCAGCCAGCTGAACAACGGCTTGGCTGATGACAGTAGAGCATGCATTTCAATGCCTATGTCATGCTGTAACAATAAAAATAAACAAAAATCAATTTTAAACAAATAAAAAATAAGTAAGTAAAGTAAATAAATAAATAAATAAATAAATAAATAAATAAATAAATAAATAAATAAAATTGTTTTATTTTTGTGTCCTACATGCTTCAGAGGTTGTCAGACATCAAATAACACAAAAAATTAATAATTTACTTAACTATCCATCTTTTCTTGGTGGTAAGAAGGGTATTCTTCAGTATAAAAATTTGTGATAAGGTGTACAAATGGTCAAAGGAAAATAACTTGATTTTTTATTTTATTTTATGCTGTTTTTTTTTAGCAACAGCCCAAAAATGTTAACTAGTAGGAAAATTTTTTTATACAAAAAATTACTAACCAGCTTCTCTCTGTCCTCTCCCATTAGAAGAGCTATTGAAAAATCCATGTATTCCTTCAGCACCAAATCTCCAAATGTTGTAAGTAGAAATGTAGCAGCAAGGTAGGGGAAGAGACGCCATTGCTAAAAAATATATATATTATATGGATACATATTTATACAATCATATATATAATGTTCAAAACTTTCCGCATTCATAACAAAATGAGATATTAGAATGTGAAAATTTTAGTGGCTTCATCGGGGGTAAAAATATGGTACTGTGAATTTTTTGATATTTTTCTGAGACCGGAAACTATTTTTAAAAAATTATTGAAAGTCCGTTTTATGGCGTCACGGGCGGCACTGCCTTATTCTTTTTCTAAAGAAGTGCTGCCCGTGACGTCATCAAAATAGACTTACAATGTTTTTTTTAAAAATAGTTCCCGGTCTCAGAAAAATCTGAAAAAATTCACAGTACCATATTTTTACCCCTTCTTTTGATTAAGCCACTAAAATTTTCACATTCTAATATCTCATTGTTAACTAACCTGCAGTTGGTACTCAATGACTGGAATTTCTGGTCCATGTGTAGGGCCAAACTGCTTTCTGACAGCAGAGTAGCGAACTGCTATCACAACCGCTTTCAGGAGGTTGCTTGCACAGAAGCTGACGATAGCAACTCGACCTGCCAGCAGGCTGCCAAGCGAAGCTCCTGTTCACCAAAGAAACTTTTTAGAATGCAAACTTAAATAATTCTTAACTAATTTTTCTAACTAACCAAATCGCTTGTTGGGGTCCTTGTAAGGCGTCACATAGCGTCCCTCTGCTGTCACTGATCCCGTCCGATCTAAAAGATTGTCCTTTGGGATGCGGTAATTGTTGAAAATTACAAAGCTAAAGACAATACAAAGACAAAGCTTAAGAAGCAGTTCAGAAATATTAATAAATTGCAATTTCTTCGCATTATATTGTGAATAATTATTTGGAAAGATATATTCTGAAAAAAAGTGTACAGCTAGTACATTAATTCAAAATAAAACAAGGAGGTAAACAAATATATGTGTCCGTTTCACACAACTTTCTTTAAAATAAATGAAAAAGAAGTAAAATAAATAATAAAAATATAAAATGTGTAAAGGGTGTAAATCCATGAATTTAAAAACAACATATGAAATAACTTCAGCACGCAAATCGTAATTTGATTTAAAGGTTAATAATTCAATTTTTTATTTGAATAGGCTCACAGCTCACAGAGTGCTGTGGAGGGAAAATTGTATGTAGACGGCCGAGGTAATAATGTTGCTGGCTTACCCCGTAAAGGGATTTGGCGTCATGTTACGTCATGGATAAATTATAGAAGGATACCCAACAGGGATATAGAACTGGAGATAAGGGTGTTAATCGACACTAGCGCCATCCATATGAAGTTTTTCGACCTAACCTAACATCGTCGCCCAAGCGGATTATTATGCTTATTAGATGCGAAGTTCGATTGACGATTTACATTTCCTTTTAGTGCTAGCCAACAGTTCAAGCCACCGTGAAATAAAAGATATACTCGCATACCTTATTAAATTTCCAGTCTTCTACATGCAGTCTGTTTATTCCAAGGCACAATTTTCATCACAAAAAAATGTATCGAAATCGCTAATGTGTTACCGTGATCGCGGCTTTCCATCACCCACTTATCTGTGCTGTATCTAAGCTTTGGCGTGTTCTAAACAAATAAAAAGCACTTTCCCGTATTGCTAATATACATGGATTGAAGTTAAAAATTGCTCAATCAAGCCATTTTATTGAGGAATAGGAAATAATTAAATGTTGTGCTCATGAAGAAAAATTTCACGAAAAACTCATGCAGCAGCCATTCAGCAGTGCAGCTGATGCAATAAAAGGCGGGAAGCTAGGACAAGTAGAAGGCCGGTAGAAGGATGGGTATTCTCTAATATAACGGGAAAGTGAACCGCCATACCACCGGAAATTCTATTGAAATCTATGATAAATTACTATATATTTTATCAATTTATTAACAATACAATATTGCATTAAATGCTTAAATATTCTCAGCAAATAATAAATAGTAAGTTTCGTATGCCTGCAATCAACTGTTATTGTGGAACTACATTGTCGCGAATACCCATTCTTCTACATATTCTATAATTGCGGCTAGGCGGCCGATGTTAGGTTAGGTCGAAAAACTGCGTATAGATGGTGCTCGTAGCGGTTAACACTCTTATCTCCTTTAATAACAGGGGCGCGTACTTCTAGAATGCTCTCCTGTCTATTTCCTCCATGAGTTACGTATATATATGTAGTCTTAATAGTACATACATATATACTTAAAATTGTCTGAATATCATTTGATGTTAGCAAGCATACAGATTGAGTTACTGCATAAGCAAGATCATTATTTTTTTTCCCCAATGTTTAATGTTTGCTACTCTTGCTACTGTAATAACTTAATCTGTATTTGTGCTAAAAAGAAATGCTTTTCAGACAGTTTGAAAAATACAATTAAGACTGTAAGATTGACTTGAAAAATTCAAAGTTCTAGTGTGTTTTTTTCTACACTAACATGAGAGGGTACAAGTGACATCACACACATCTTCTTGGGCTCCTAGCTTTGATATCCATTCAACAGGACCAGTTTTATCCCCCTTCAAATGCATCATACTAACTGTACTGTAAACTGTGAAAGAGTCACAGAGTTTTTAAATAACAACAAAATATGCAATGTATGTACACCTCGGGACACCATGAACTTTACTACCCCTGCTCTGTTTGTGGGCAATGCCACGCAG
The DNA here is from genome assembly GCA_949825025.1 of Siphlonurus alternatus. Lineage (NCBI taxonomy): Eukaryota > Metazoa > Arthropoda > Insecta > Ephemeroptera > Siphlonuridae > Siphlonurus > Siphlonurus alternatus. The sequence continues at coordinate 7,770,029 of OX463779.1, forward strand.
TCTTTGAACTTCTTGAGGATGGCTAGAGCAGGTGCTTTTCTTACCTTTTTCAAAATTGCAAATCTGCATCTCTTTGCCTCTTGCAATTGTTAGAGCTGCAAACTAGGCAGGGGTAAATTTCGTCCTGTCCCGAGGTGTACATCATATTTACATTTGCAAAACTGTTAACTGTCAACTATGAATATAATTTAGTGCTGCGCTTTAATTAAACTCACCCATTGTCCATGGCATTCAAGCCTAGTTTCTCACCCATGTCCCCCACTACCACTCCTGGGAAGGGCAGCATGGTTCTTGGGTCTCGGATGGGCGTCAGGAAGGCATGAAGTCCCTTGGTCTCTCCATCAGGGGTCACAAGCTGTGCGAATATTGTGGCATGAGTCGAAGACTGGCCTGGAAAGACAGATAATTAAATCAGTATTGCAGTAAATTATTTGTAAGCTCTTTAATTTACCTAAGCTTCCTACCCAGCATTTGGCAGCCTCGAAATCAGGGGTGTGAAGAACAAATTCTTGTGTAACAGGATCAAACGTGGCTGTGGTTCTCAGTCTTTTGGTGTTCGTTCCATGTGCTACTTCAGTCATGCCAAAGCAGCCTGCCATCTAAAATGAAAATAACTTTATTGAATTTTAAGACAGAAAGCTTTTCGACAATTATAAATTAACTTCAACAGATACCAGGAATTATACTAAAAATAAAACTTGTAATTCTCTAAAATTTAAAACCATTACAAATCAAAATATTTTCAGCTTATTTGATACTTTTAGTACAATTTATTAATAAAAACTTAATGTTAACCCTTTGGATGGATCCATGCTGATAAAGCCTGAGAACTGCTACTTAATTTTATGATACCGGTATGTACCGGGTTAACAGTTTATACCCTATAAAATAGGCCCCTGAACATTCTCCTATAAATGCTTACAACAACTTACCAATCTATTTTCTGCCTGCTTGATATATTTGTGGTGCTTCTTGGTGCCCAAACCCTTGATGCTGCTAAGAAAGAACTGGAATGGCACCACGTACTTCAACATGACATTTGGGTCGTAGTGGTTCAATGCAACAAGGAGCACAATATACTGAAAATTTAAAAAATAAGATATTTATGTATTATTAGCAAGACAAATTACTTACAAGACTTGTTGCCTAACGACACGGAAAGAAAAAGAAAAAAATTCTGCTGCTATTGCCTTGGTCAGAACAAAACATCTTCCCTTTCTAAATCCCAAACCAAAGAATAAAAAATATTGACAAACATGCATTTATTTCCTAACAATAAGTACAATCCTTTTGCAATGAGCTGTACAGATAATTCAAGCCTGACATATTCCATCAATCTGCATAAGAAATTGCAAGGACGTAAATATTTAAAATGTATGTTTAATTAATTATATAATGTAATATACAAGGTAATATGCAAAGCATGCAATGTAAGCTACAATTGCACCTAGAGGTGAAGCAGTACTTCACGAGTCATTGACAACTTGCTGACGAGTACTCACCTTGCGAGGGTCCATCATGATGACTTCGTCAGAGATGAAGTTCCAGTCTTTGATGCGGTGGAAGCGAGCAGTAGTGATACGACGAAATTCATCAAGACTGGGAGAGCGTGGCTCATGTTGGAACAGTGGATCAGCCTCCATTGTTTTCCAAATCTTCATCTGCAGCAAGCAGATGAAGATTTGAAGAATTTGTCAATTCACAAAAAAAAAATAAAAAATAAAAAATCAAGAGCAGGTCAACATTAAAAAAATTAAAAGTGGGGGAAGGTCCAATACTACCCATGACAAAGATGAAAAAAGAAATCACTTTCTTCTGTATCTCTGTTACTATGAATGTCAATAGTAAACATATTTTTCATATGATTATAGTTAAGCTACTATAGGGATGATTAGAGTAAGTTCTGACATCACATTGGTTACGCTCTCCACCTGACATTAATTTCTGGCAAGACGGTGCGGGGAAAGAGCATCATGGTCGTAGAAGTATTATAGTGATCACAATTTCTCAGAGGTGCTTGAATACGCTCTATCTATAGCAGCCTTACGATGACCCCGTATTAAAATAAATAAATTAAAAAAAAAAAAATCAGGCACACATGCCTATATACATATGGTATGGATACTTTTGACAGTTTTGATATTTCTTTCAAAACAGCTCTATGGTTTAGTGGTGAATCATGTCTCAGAGGTCATTGGTTCAAATCCTGAACATTCAGACTTTTTGTGACTTGGGATGGGTGTGTCTGACTACTAGATTATGGAGTTGATAAGAAAAAGGTACTGAGTTTATGGTTTTCTATACTCTGTTGTGGTGCTTTGCACCGCGGAAGGTTTCATATTCAACATACGAGCCCCACAACAAAAACAACAACATTTCAAGGTAACCGAAAAACAGACACAATTGGCCCCTTTTCCTTTACCATTTACATTCAAAATTGATGTTCATAAAAACTTGTATTACTGTAGTTACATATATAAGATACATACCTTAAATCTTAGTAAGCTCTCTTCTTCCATTAACAGCCTTAATTTTTTCCAACAAAATGAAGATTGGTGTCTGTAAACATCTAGAGGGCCTGATGGAAAGTCTGGAAGTATATCAATTTCTTTCTCATCCAGATCCATTGTAGTCTGCTCCGAAAGATTCATTGGCTCAGTTAAACCTATAAACAGGGGAAAAAATAAAAATAAAAGCAATAGAGAGACAGCTCGACATCAATAGAATGATGTTTCAGATTTTGAGAACTCCCTAACTTCTTAAAGGACTGGAAGCATATATAATGACAAAATATGTTTGCACAAACTACTATCAAACAGTTATTGAAAATTTATTTTTTGTTGTTTACCGCAATTACTTTTCTGAATAAAAAATATAAGCACTAAATTTTAAAGGACAATATGTTACGTAGTATCTGGTTAGGAGTACACAGTCCTTTTGTTATTTTAAATCACTATAACTTGATGCCTTGATGCATTCAGCATTAAAGGATGGGCCTAGAAAAATGCAACATTTTGCTCAAGTAAAACTGTACATAATTATGTAATTTATAGTACTACTGTCGCTGTTATAAGTCGGTGCGCTCCGACTTTGGAGTTGTAGCTCAGAGCTCAATTGGCGTAGGAGATTTTAAAAAATATTGGCACACATAGAATTTTATTCTTTGCACAGAAATATTAATTTTATACTCTTGGAGCAAAAATTAAAATTTTGGGGAATTTTTTTTTAAATTAACAATTTCTGAGAGTACCTCAGGTTTAAATGAAGGAAACCGCCACATCAGCTTTTATATTTTTATAAATAATAAAAAAAAAAATAATTGTTCCCAAGAAAAGTTCATCAACATCCGTCGTCTATTTGTTCCGTCCGGTTCGATGGTTGACGTTAAAACAAGCGCCGCAGATTTTGGGGCACACTTCGTCACTCTGCGCATGTGCAGAACGTGGAGAGCAGTTTTTAGCGTTTAAAGGAGCTTTCACATATTCGGAAATTGCTACGGCATGACACTTGGCTCCGTAAGAAAATCAATGGATCTTGATTTTGCTATGGCATACCGCAGCAGTTTTCGAATACAGTATGTGAAAGCGCCTTAATACTGCATGCATCCCTTGTAATACGGCATAATACCGGGAGCTGGCACAATACAAATAAATATGATTATATTTATAATGCATACTGTATCATACATACTAGCTGTCAGGCTTGGACTGGCCACACGGCTTAATCAGGGATCCCTAACTGGCCCCTCTGATTTTTAACACAGAGAGGGTATTCAGTAGGATACAAATAAAAGTGGCCTCAGGCCCTCTTTCAAGTGGCCCCCTCCTGCCTGTAATGCCTATATATGCATACATACCATAGCCCTCTGGTCGCTGGTGGACCCACCAGAGGACTATGTACATACCAATATGGCCCTGGCTGGACCCTAGTTTCCCAGTACAGTATGCATATGCGTCCGAGCCTGCTACTGTAGCTGATGTATTTCCACTGTATGCATATTTATATACAGTATTTAAAAACTCATCAAGTGTATGCAAACGTGTTATTCGCTTTGAAAAATACCGTACTGCATGCATACATCAATACATTATAATAAATACACTCAGATGTATGCATATTATGCATAATTATATATTATACCGGCCGGTATACGTATGCATACCGGTATGTAAGGTGTATCGTACTGTATGCGCGATACTGTACATACATTATGTATACATATTATATGCATACATATTATACTATACACTTATGTTTAATGCAGTATGCATATAATACAGTTACGTAATATTCAATATATATGCATACCTTCAGTGCTTTGCTGTCCACTGTTGGGACTACGGAGTTATGCAGCCCGATGCACCCGCGGTTCGTATCATATAATTTACCGGATGGCGGCGATATGGTGGATAGTCCAAATCAATTACAAATGTATGATATTGTTTGTCGCCTGTACTGTACAGTAGATTTAGATTTTGTATACCATCACCACAGTACAGAGTACAGTCGTAGTTCAGCCGTTCAGTCTGAACTTCTGAATCGTTTGTTCTGAGAAGGAAGTGCGGTCGGCCGGTCGGTGCGGCTGCGGCGCTGCGGCTTGCGGGCTTGCGGCTGTCAGTTTCAGTAAGCGGAAAGCGGGTCAGCACTTACGTGAGTGACGTCAGCACCGTCCAAGCCCAAGATTACTATGTGGAGGGACCTTGGTCCAAGCCAAGTACCGTCAGACTCCGTCAGCCAGTGTCTGATCGGCCTCGCAATAATACATTAAAAAAAATAATAATAATAACACTCATATCAATTTAAAATTTCCAACGAGAATTTAACAGCCGGACGTGCAAATTAATGCATGATACAACTATAATTAAGAAATTAATGGGTATTTAAGGTTCAATCTTTGCAAAAAAAAAATTGCAAAAAATATCAAACTAAAAATAGATAATATAAGAAAAATAAACTTTATAGTTCAGAAAGTTAGAATCCATAACATATATATCAGTTTTTCTAAAATATGCAACACTTTCAATTAACTTCTGGGGAAAACGATATAATAATTTAAATGTGTTCACTATTATTATATATTATATAGTTGCGCACAGCGGTAGACGTACCAGGTGCGGATCCAGAAAAAAAATTCGGGGGGGGGGGGGGGGGGGGGGGCTGCCTCCATTAGGCCAATGCTAAAAAAAAATTTTTTGAGTGGGGGAAATGCCTATATTGCCCATGTTAAATCCAAAATTTCGGGGGGGGGGGGGCTGCAGCCCCCCCCCCCCTGGATCCGCGCCTGCAGCGTACCTCTATAAGAGGTCTTTCACCATACGTCACAAAAATATGACGTCACGTGAATGTAGGCAAAAAGCACCTATTTAACATGGTAGTAGCATACCAAAAACTATTTATTTTCTGCGATATGACAATCGTGGTACTTTTGACAATTATTTTATATGATAGATTGAAATGTCAAGTAAATGGAAAAAAATACAATATTTGCCAATGATATCTGTGAAAAATACAATAAATCATTAAATAAAATGTTGATTGATTGATTGATTTATATTTTGGGGCAATTGACACATTTTGGTCATGTATGCCCCCAAAAATAAAATGTAATCGACTCCAAATTTCACGTCAATAATGATCATTTTAGGACACTTATGCACTGATATTGACCCTAAGATGCTTCAAAAAAATCAGCCAATCACCGACCATTGCTTTCCCCGCGGACTTTTGAATACGAGGGGGAAACGGCACAACAAAAAATAATGATAAAGAAGCTAGGTAAAATAAAAAAAATGTATATGTTCAAGTTATGCATATTTATTTCTTACGTATATATTATTACTAAAAAATAATAAAAATATTTTAAATTAGGAGGAATAAATCAAGTGATTCCAGTTCCCTCTCAGTATACCTACTGCTGAATGTAAACAACAACAAAGCTAGCCAAGCAAACGCTAACAACGCGCGGCAAACCGGCAATGGGCCACTCCTTTACGCGGGCTTCCGGCCAGTACGAAATGGGACATGGGCATGAAGAAAATCTATAATTTATCCATGGTCATGGGACTGCTCTAAGACCAGTCCCATCGACGTACGGTACACTGTCAACTCTTTATCACAGCGCTCGAGCTCGCGTGGCTTGCTCTCTTTTGTTCATCAAAAATTCACGCCGGTATATAAATATTAAAATATATTATCTATAAAATAAATATATATATATATATATATATATATATATATATATATATATATATATATATATATGTTACCACCAAAAACCGAATTCGGGCAAAAGCCGAAAAAAATGAGCAAAACTAGTTTTGAGCATCAAGTTAAGCATATATATATATTATGTTGATGTATATATATATATAAGCTTCATCCTCATATCTATATATTTATATTATTATGCTGCATGATGGCATGTCTGTGGCTGTCTGCATGAATCTGACTTCGGCCTCATGTCCTTTTCAGAATGTTAATTAGATTTTTTCTTGGAACCCATGCAGAAGGAGATATATATATCCCACACAGCACACAATGGATATTTTTTGGATGATATCTAGATATAATCTGTATAGAACTTTTTACTTATCTAAAAATTATATAGATATTATCCATGAACTTTCATGTATATTTTCTAGCTAAATGTCCTCTATTTTTTGGATAAAGTTATCTTGTTAATATCTTATCCTATAATTATACATTTTTTATCTAGCTATATTATCCTCCTATATACTATGCTTCTATTTTTAAGTAAAAACACACATAAATAATTATATTAACATACATTTTTATTATTTATAACATTTCTCAATCAACATACACATTATTGGAAATTTTAAAGATATTGTGATCAATCATGCATCATACTTGTAAAATGACAAAAAAAAAGTAATGACTAAAGTGGTTTTCAATTTTTAACAAAACTTAACTGCTGCTGGTATATAATAACATAAACACATATTATATTAAATAATACTGTATGCATGTGCATTAGTATTTCAATAAATATATAAATAATTATAATATTAAATCCATATATTATAGTCATTGCATGCATACAGTATAACAAATTCTCTATAAAACAACAGTATGCATTGTATATGTGTTTTGTTATTAAAAAAGTAAAAGAACCTTAATTGAGCAATACAGATGTACTAAATTTTTATATATATGCAAGACTACATAAAAATACAATTAAAATAACTTAAATTTAGTATGCATACATTAAAAATTATCTGACTTATTCATTTTAAAAACATATACACACTGTTCTCCCTACTTGCTTGGCTTCTTTTGCTGGTCAGCATTGCTGATCTGTAGTGATGATCTGGTGATATATTGCCCATTACAGCTGGCTGCAGTTTTCAGAACCAAATGTTGCACTATATAAATTATGCCATGCTGGGTAGATGAGCTGGGTCTGGGTATTGGATGTTGTCACATGTCTGCACCTGTAAAGAAAAAAAAACAAAACATATTAATTAACATCACTATTTATGTTTAAGCAGCAGAATGGCTGCATTGGTCATTATGAATATAGCCACTGTGTATGGCCAATGTAAAATTTGCTCCTGAAAAACAATAAGGCCGGTGCTGAAAACTTATATAAATATGTATGCATTCTGCGCGCACCTCTACAGTATTTCATATGCAGCTGCATATGAAATACTGTACTGAAATTTTAAAATAAATATGCTGCTTAATTGTGACATATTGTTTTAGAATTATACTGTGTATACAGTCATTACAGTATACAAATTTCCAGTAATAAATATTATAGTAAAAATACAGCATCCATAAATACACAGCCGTAAAACGTATGCATACGTATACCCCAAACGTATGCATATACAGTATGCATATGATATCATAAGGACCGAGGTCGAGGGGAATACAAACTAAAATTGTTAATAATATATGCATATTATAATATATAAGTACAAGTGCTGGCCTGAAATAATGATAATTTTAACACTGGCAAAAACATTGTAATAATTAAACCCTGATTGCATACCTTATAAATTACTAGACGACTTGAAATCTGCATGGCTTCTCCAATACTCCAAGGTGCAGCATCAAGGCGATGTATCTTCTTTATGTAACGAAATACTTACAAAACGTGTGAAAAACCTTCCTGAAATAGCCACCAGTAGCGCGTCAATCGTTATTCTGTGCCGTGACGGGTGCTGCATTGCCGGTTCTTACCGCGCTAGACCGCGCCGTGCCGATTAACAATGGTCACATGAGTTTTTTCACCAAAGCTCATAAAATATTACGCACAGTTTTATGATAACTTCCTGAAACTACCGCTTGGGAGCCAAAAATACAAATATTTGGGCCGCCGGCAAAGCTACATCCCCATGGCAGCATGCAGTCAACCGCCACAGCCCATATAATCCCACTTTTCTGGACAAAAAGAACACACATTGTTAAAGCTGACCAAAGATTTATGAGCAGAAAATACTCATAATTGATTTCTTACCTTCCACTTGAAGATATTTTCGGTTTTAGATGAGAAATTTACATATTTTTCACGAAAAAACCGTTGTGTTTACAACAAACATGCAGAATTTTCGAAGTGCGCATGACGTCACATAAAAATTGTACCCGCGATGCAAAAAAATCACTCCAGATAGAGAATAGATAAAATTATCTATAAAATATCCAGATAAAAATATCCTCAGATAAATAATAGATAAAATTATCTATAAAATATGCAGTCAGTTTTAAAAAAGTTTACATCCGCATTAATTAATTAATTCATTAAATAAAGAAAATTTTAATTAATTTAGTTTTCAAAATTTAAATAATTCAAAATTTCAATGGAATACACAAATATGACCAAATATGTACATATAATTTATATATTAAAAATTAAAATTATTATTTATAAGTATATAATATAACATTAAATAATAATAATTTGTGTTAATTTTTTTTATACTTTATATTCAATAAATCTATTAAATCTGTATTATTGTATTAATTATTATAAATTTTAACTGTCATGTGCATGTTTAAAATTTGTGTAACTTTATCTATTTAATATCTCTTCCAAAATAAGCAAAGACAAAAGATAGCAGTATCCAATTTATATCTACATGTTATCTCGGCACTTTAGATAAATATTGTATAAATATTAGATATCGTTATCTTGAATTGTGGCATATCCACTTAATATCTGCATATACAAAAAATATCCAAAAAATATCTAGATATTGAGTTTTGTGTGCTGTGTGGGATATGCCATTCTTTTATAAATTCCCATATTAACTATGCTATATGTTACCTCTATTTGGGGTAATGCAACTAAAGCAGTATTAGATCCATTACAGATTTTGCAAAATAGAGCAGTTAAATTTATATTTAATATGCATAGATTAACCATGCAGAACTGTTGATGTGTTCTCTACAACTATAAGATTCTGAATATAAATAAGCAGTATTTTAAAGAGGTTGTAATCATGTTTTATAAAATTCATCATAACTATCATAAGTTAATTAAGACAAAAGTATTAATCTTGAATTTAATGATAATATTCATCATCATTTTACCAGAAATGCCAGAAATATTCATCTTCATCAAACAACTTGTAAAACTGGCCAACAAGCATTCTTACATATACTATATATAACAAAGTTTTTCATAACAAATTTCAATATTTTCTATATTATAAATGTATAGCCTTATCTCTAAAATTATGTTACATGATTTAAAATACATAAAACTTTTAACGTTCCCCGTATATGAGTTTCTAACTCTTGGGGTTTAATTACCAACAATTATATTGTATTATGTATTAATGTATATGTGTTTCTTCATGAATAAACAAATGTAAAAAAAAATAAAAGGCCTAGCTAGCTGCCAATTAAAGCCACGTATAGACTATATATAATATTTTATATATATATATATATATATATATATATATATATATGATATAATATATATATATATATATAGGCATGCATTTTTTATAAATTTATGCAGTATTAACCGGTATTAACACCGGCAGGCGCGGATCCAGCGGGTATTTTCAACATTGGTCTTAATTAAGAAGAGGGCCCCCCGATTTTTTTTTTTTTTTTCTGGGTCCGCGCCTGACCGGCCGAGCGCTGCATGATGTCTACGTACGTGATAAAAGACGAAAGAGTTGAACTTTTTGTACATCATATCTATTTAATTTCAATGCATTTTGTTGCCTAATTTTTCCAGTAAATAAAAAGCTATATAGCTAGTAATATACATTAAAATATGCACATTGCAACTTATTGCAAATGCGTGGTTGCACTGGTTGGGTAGTTGGTTGGTATTTTGGGGCAATAGACAATAATGGTTGCATTTTTTTATTTCATAATTAGAAAATATACCTAAAATTATGCTTTTCTGACTTTTTTCGGATTTTTTGGAGTGCAGGAACTAATTTTAAAAAAATATTTAAAATGTCTGAATTTGGGTGGTACACCTGATAGGACAACCGTGACGTCATCGACAGCCAATCACAGCAGCCGTGACATCATCAACAGCCAATCACAGCACGACAAATGACGTCACGGTTGTCCCATCAGGTGTACCACCCAAATTCAGGTATTTTAAATATTTTTTTAAAATTAGTTCCCGCACTCCAAAAAATCCAAAAAAATTCAGAAAAGCATAATTTTAGGTATATTTTCTAATTATGAAATAAAAAAATGCAACCATTATTCTGTTCATGTATGCCCCCAGCGCAGCCATTTATTGGCCGCAAATTTTCTTGCTATGTTTTTTTGTAACTGTGTTTTTTGATTATTTCTTTAATTTCTTTGTATCTTGATTTTGTTTGTTTCTATTTACAGCATCCAGCAGTCAGAGGTTCGCCTGAATGGTGAATTCCAAGACTCGCTGCACTGCCTCCTCGTCATTGGCGAGGACTTGCTCCACTGTGCGCGTAATAAATTTTGATATACAATTAATATGATTATATAATGCAATGAATGCAATCTACGCAGTGCTGAGAAATTAAGTGATGCAACAAATTGTAAGTGTTTTTTGTTGCCCCTATAATTCTTCGACTTTACGGGAAAAAAATAGGATATAATAATATATCACCAGTTAGCAGTTAGCAAAAGAATTGTAAGAGCAATCGTAGCAAGAATATCGTCATAATTAAAAGCAGTTTTAGTACGCAAAACACAAAATTTAGGGTGCCATGCAATTAATAGTGGCATTAGCCTTTAGCTAAGTCAGTCGACTAGAGTGACTGACTTACACTTTTATAAAACCTACACACTCATGAGTGCCATTGCTACCTTAATTGCCATGTCTGTGACTAAAATAGTGCAATTTATCGGATGCGCTTTAAAATTCAAAAATTTCCATCAAGAGTATAAAATTATAATAGTTAGTGTAATTAAATCTAGCATTAATAGGGTCTTCCTAGCCTCACGCATTATCAAAAGGGAAGAAAAGGGGGGTCCCACAACCCACAGGTAAAATCTCGAAGCTGAGATTTTTTTGTCCCCTTGGCTATTTCTTTCTTCTTGATCTTTTTATTTTTGAAATACGTTGCTAGATATATATTTATGGTGATTTTAACAGGGAACATTTATACATTCTAAATTAATCGAGATTAACTCATAAGTCTCATAAATGAGGTTGAGGTTGAGCGTGGCGCAGTGCATTGACCGGTTCTCGTTAGATCACCGAAGTCAGGCTACGTCGAGCGTGGTTAGTACTTGGATGGGTGACCGTTTCAAGTAAAAAATACGCTGCTCCCTCCCTGGGGTAAATTCATCTCGCTTTCCACCCAGTGCAGTGAATCCAGTGATGCACTTGTGTGTGGTTCCCCAGGCTTTGGACATCGCTTTGGTCCATTGAGAAAAAGTAGAGGTGTCCGTCCTGACTGAGGTTTTCCACGGTTCCCTCAGTCTCACCTCAGCGAATGCTGGGACGCGTAGCATGCAGGCCGTGGCCACTATCCATTCCCTACCTTATCCGTACCCAGTACCCCGCCGCGAGCTGTAACCTCTTAACCTCTTACAAAACAGAAAGCTCGTAGTTTCAGCCTTGCGCCTAAAAGCAAAGTCGCAAGGGGTGTATCCTTGTAAAAAAAAAAAAAAAAAAAAAAAATGCATGTCATATATAAGCATTATAAATTTTTAAATGAATTTCATGAATAGTAATCATCACCTTTTGTCTTACTTGTTAATATACAATATGGCTATAAAATTTTTAATTTATTTTTACATTTCTATCGATTAATATAATAAACTGTGTGTGTGTGTGTGTGTACATTAATATTATGTACATTTAAATTGTTTAATAAATATTAAAATTTTATTTTTTAAGTAGTTTACTTAGTTACTTCTCTTTTTATACTACAAATCGTGTTTTTTTTTTTTTTTTTTTTTTTTTTTTTTTTTAAATAGCAACAACTATATATCTAACTGCACGCATTCATACATCTGAATAACATTATTTCAATGCGTCCTCACAATAGTGAAATATATATTTTGCAATTTCCGGATAAAAACTAAATGTTCAGTTATATTAATAATAACTTTCAGTGAAGTCGGAAAAAAATATGCACACAACTAATTTCCTTGTTTTTTCGAACTAAACAGTATATGTACTCTTTGTACAGTACCTATCCAAAGTGGACAACCTGCATGATTTTTTTTATTGCAGAAATGAATAGATCCGAGGGCATAACCCTGAATTTTTCAAATTTTTGAGAGGCCAAGAAATTAATTAAGAAGTATAATTGCTAAAAAGTTTTGCTGAAGTCGAGTTTGAACCCATGCCCCTTTCAGGTTCTATAATCCTAACGACTATATTGACGCCTCTCTCCGTACTTTTTACTTTCAATAACTTTTTAAGAATAGTTCTCGGTCTCTAAAAAAAAATCTGAAAAGCATCAGAGTAGCATAACTTGGCGCCCTCTATTCGTTTCTGCAATAAAAAAAGTCATGTAGGTTGTGCATTTGCACCCTGAAAAGAGTGACAAGTTTGCTCCAGAGAATGAAATTTATAATTATATCATGAAAATTAATACTTTAAAAGATTAAACTTGCAAATTGTGAGAAAATTAAAAAGGAAATAATGATAAATAACAGCTCAAATAAAAGGAACGAATTTCTCGTAAAACAATTTTTATTAAAAAATATAGAAAGCAATATTATAGTTACAAAATAGTGCTTTAAATTAATAAATGGATTAATTAATATAAAAATACAAACAAAAATATATGCAAAATTAGTTTTATTTTAGTTGTAATTGAAAAATGCATCTTAAGATAGCCTTAAGCAATAAAGTTTGTTATTGGTATATAATATATTTTTTACACATTTATATAATTTTATATATTATATTTATAATTTCTATTTAGTAAAGCAAATTTATTTTTGACAGTTAATTGTTTGTGATTAAAGTCTAAAACCATTAAAAATTTCAGTTTTACGCAACCACTGGCACAAAAGTTAAATCCATTTCTTTTGGCACATATTGAAATTTGTTAAGTTATTTTCGTTAAATATTAGCAACTTATAATGATAAAATATTTTGGTGTTATTTACAACTTTTTTTACAGTTCAAGTCCTTGTTTATTTTCCTGGTTCCTCGATAGATCTGGAAATTAATTAATGCTCTTGCATGGCAAAAATTATTATTATTAGTATTATCATCTCAAATAACAAAGCACGAGATAAAATTCTTTGCAACCCTCGCAGCTGGGCGGTGTTTAAAATTCAAAAGTCAGTGTTTCACATGTTTCACTTGCTTATAAATTTAATGTCTCTAAATAATATTGTGCTTCGAAATGGAGATTGCAAAATAAATAATTTAATAATTGACCACATATTATTTTTTGTTCTTTCGATTTTATCCAAAATTTTGGATATTGGAGGGTATCATTTTATTACTTTGGTTTTTGTAGATATATCTGCATCATGCAGCATATCTAACGATTGTTGTTATTACGTACTTCAATAACTACTCCTCCATTTCGAGTTGGGGAAGCTAAATTTTGATCCAATGAATATTTGTTTTTCCCTGCTAGACTATTATTTGCATAGCTTGAAATGAATGAAGATGTTGGAGGATCTCTTGATCGACTTTTCGTTACTGTGGTTGTCTCCGTTGACTCAATTGTTTCTGTTGCCACTCCTCCACTTGCTCGTGGTGACGCTACTGTTTTTTTGGAGAAATTTTTTACGGTATTGGTAACGCTGGGTCTGACGGGATCATCGGATGTTGAGGTAATACGCACGGTCTCGGAGTAATCATTGCTCCCTGTTCCGCTGGTGTGAGAACGGAACGATTGAGAGGGTGAGAGCATTGCCTTGGTGTCTCCGTTGTGTAGTTGAGTGGGCGAAAGAAGTGAGTTTGGAGGCGAAGTGGTGGAGCGACGACTGCGGGCAGGACGAACGCCTGGAGTCAGCATGCTCGACTCCGATCCACGGAACGAGCTGCTGTACTCAACACGATGAGGCGTGCTTGTCGCGTGTGGAGAACTTGGGCTCACAGGACCTGCCTCGTCCCCATGTAAAGTACGAAACAATTCAGGAGCACGGTCTAACAAACCTTTCATAAATAATTTTTTCTTACTTTCTTGTAAGTTTCCACCAATAATAGTATTACCATTAAACATGCCTGATGGACTTTTACTACCAATACGAGGTGAAAATTTGTTTTCTTCTTCCTCTATTGTTTCTCGTTTAATGGCTTCAGATAGATCACGTTGGCTTCGACTGATACTAGATATTATTCCAGGACTTTTAAGTGGTGATGACGCTTCTTCCAAGCGATGTATATGCGGATTAGATCGGTAATACGATGAAGACTTAGGTTGTTGTTGTTGGAAAAGGCGACGAGGAGGTGGTGCGTCGTTGGCCGCTACATTGAAACTCTGGCTGCGCGCCAAGGTAGAACGGTACGTACGAGCTGGCTTGGCAGGTCCAGCGACTGTGGAACTTGGGGTCACGTTGTTGATGATGGACACGTTTATAAGACTGCTGCTGTGCGGCTGAGCCCGAGAAAGGCGAGCGGCTGAAGATGACGAGGACTCCCATTGCGAGTTGGAAGACATGGTCCGCGTGGCGGGCGTGTGAAGAGGGACCGGGCCGCGGGACGACGAGGAGCTGGTCACCACACGGACGTGTTGCTGCTCGTCACGACGTGGTGTTAGCTTGCGGGGTAACGTCTGCGTGGACCGCGGGGCTCCTCCCTCCTCGAACTGGGAGTGTAAGCGACCCGTGGATCGACTGTAGCGGCCCAGAGTGCTACTGTTGCTCACGGTGGGGGCCACCTGAGGTGGGCTGCAACAAAAGACAAGCTTAGTATCGATGATCTCTACAGACGCATGCCAATTTTGGTACCCTTCTTCATCGTTCAATTTCATGAAGAAAACGCAACAGATAGAACGATGAATGAATTGTATTTTATGGAATCAAATCTATACACCAGGTAATTTATAAAATATACAATGATAAAATTTTACTTGATATTTAATATCCAAGGTTGTGTTTGAAAAACCTGACCAATGACCTTGAGACAAAGTTTATTTGGATATGCAAAACTTTTAGACGCGCACAGAATTATTTTTTCGACGCATTAATATTATTTTCAATTTCATGCATGGTACCGTGTATATATACGTATACATGATTTTATATTGATAATAACAATATAGGGATATATAAATATTTATTTTATTTTGTTATCTCTTTCATGGGCACTGTACAATAATATAACACATATATTATAGTCAAAATTAAAAACAAAACAGCCCATGGGGCAAATGAAAAAGATTGCTGAGCAGTCCATTCACTAAAGTGTGCATTCAACCAAATTAATTAATTGAAACTTAAAACATGGTGCAACACAATATTGATAAACTATATATAAATATAATAATATAATTGCATAATTATTTTAAAGTTAGTTGGTGTTTAAATATTAAAGAAGTATACTGTATATGCGTCAAGTACGAATCAGCAAATACATTTATATAATTGTTTAATTTCGGTCCCTTTTCAAGAAATCTAATACATCGACATAAAAGGTCTCTACAGTGTTTATTATAGAATTTAAATGTAAATTTTATAATTACAAAGAAATATATATATATATATATATATATATATATATATATATATATATATATATATAATATATTTTACTTTTAATATTAGTTTTTTGCCACATGTGCCATATACTATTATATTTAACAATATTTTCTAGGTCTTGGATTTCACATAAAATCGCTCATAAATATTCATTTGGGAAGTAACTTAGCTAAACGAGAAAAGAGAGAAGAAAAAAACAAGAACTGTTTTCATTCTCCTCAATAGTTTTGTCACACATATAAAGAGCTTGTTTTTACGCGTTAGAAAGCGAGTGTGCGGAAAGTGGAGCCGCGACATCCATATATGGCTGCGCCGTCCTGCTCTGGCCTGCTGAGCCAGCAAGCAGGCTGCTGGCCGCGTGGGCGGGGTCGGACAGCTGGATCACTCACCTGGTCCTACTGCTGCTACCACCACGCACCTCCTCGTGCCACACCACGCTGCGCCCATGCGACACGGCTCCCGTTTCCTCGTCCTGCTGAGAACCACGTCGCGTGCGGTGACTGTGGTGTCGACCATTGCGTCCAGATCTCGCAGGAGGAGTCACTCCGTCGTATTCCTTCTCTCGTCCGTAAATACTACCTCCGAACGGATCTTCCCCTAAATAAAACCTTTTTGGTTCCATCATGTGCTCTCTGCGAAGTCTTGAATCCAACTGATGTCGGTGGTTAGGTGAAGGCTGTCTTTGGCGAACTCGGGGTGGGGGGACAGGTAAAGATGACGTCATTTCTCCTTCCTCATCGCTATACACCTCCTCCTCCTCTGCACTACCGCGCCTTACGGCCTCATTTGGAGGCGACTCTCCGCGACCTACACGCAACCGCCTGGTCGCCGAGGATGGAATGTTGTTGTTCTCCAATCCTTGGCGATATGAGCGCGAGGGCGATGTTGTTCTGCTTGATTTACGTTTTTTATTTTTATCATCACTTGAACGAAATTTACCAACAAATCGACGCAATGAATCTCCAAAAGATGATTTTGTTTTTTGAGGAGATGAATCTACGAAGCGTGTTTTTTGGCTAGATTTTCTATGACCCTCATGAGGAGGGGGTGACGGTGAGGGGCTGCTAGTGGCTCGAGAACGTCTACGATGACCAGGGGAGTAATCAGGTGGTGGCTCTGTTTCTCGAGGAGGTGGAGAAGAATACCGTCTTTCTACTTTGAGCAGCTCGGAACTACCACGGCGCTCAGTCCTCAGCAGGTCTGCACTGCCGCGTCGCTCGTAGCTGGGTGCCTCTGTAAAGATGCGCTGCTCTTGTTGAAGTAAATCGGCACTACCCCTCCGGTCCCGCACTCCCCGCGATGGCTGCTGCCTTACAGGGGATACCGCACGACCTCTCCATGTTGTGGCATGCTCCTCCTCTTCTTCAAACGAACGATAACCCTGAAAAATAATATGAAAAACATACCTTACCATGTCTGGAACATTTTGAATAGGTATAATAAGCAGAGAAATAAAAAAAAAAAGGTAATCGTAATTATATATTTTGTTCTTTACTTTAATGCGTAATAACAACAAGAAGTTTCGTAACGAGAATGTTAGCAAAGTGTTTTTTTCCTGTCTTTCAGCCACTGTTGGCTGTCGCATGAATAATGACCTTGTCAAGTCAAAAGTGACGTAATGGGCGTGAGAAGGCGTGATTTCATGTCACTTCTTCTTTTCTCTCAGCTGGCAGTTAGACAATTATTGTTGTTACTTCCTTCCGTCCTGTTGCAAAAAAGAACTAGCCATGTATTATTTATTGCTCCGATTCGCTCATTCAAGTCTCCATTAATAATGAATATATCTGAGTTTTTTTTAAATTATTATTAATTATTTGTTGTCTGTCCTCTGTGTGGACTGTGTGCGGTGACCATGTATGTTATTTATTTTTTTTTTTAATTTTATGTATATATGCATCGATAACTTTAAATTATCTGTACTCTAAATTATATGTAGCTCTGCAGTCCATTACATATATACATATATACATGTATTATAGGGTATTAAACTATGTAGATGTCTGAATCTGAATGAGTGCTTTTCTATAGCCCAAAGTGAAAATATTAATCTACTATCAGAAACAAAAAGGTGTGCCCCTGAATAGCATACAAGTTCCATAAGGAGAGGAGCACACCTTTTTGGTTCTGATAGTAGACTATGACTTTTTATTATACTATTAATGGAGCTATATCATATAGTCCCATTAAATTACAAGTTGGGGTAACGATAAAAATTATTAACGACCAGCTAGCAGTGTGTACATCAGTACACACTATTTTCCATTTCATTGCAAAATTGTAAAATGTAGTATGAAATTATTAACAAGATAATTATATCACATCAGACAGTTATCCAATTAATGGCCATTATTTTGATGATTTAGCATGGAAATGAAAATAGATAAGCGATTAACGATTAGTATAATATAAATTGAAAAGCAATATTGCATGCAAACTATGTTATATTTTGAAATTCATACCAACAACTAAATAAAACAAAATATTATTATATCTACTCTACATTATACATAATTATATTCCATGAACTCATGCATGCATGTATTGTACGTATAATATTTGTTACTACAATGGAATTGCATAAATTTAAAATTATTTTTTTCTCAATTTCATCTAAATTTTAACTGTAAAAACCACAAGAGTTTTTTGTGTGATGAACTGATGAAATATTTCAAAAAATTCCTTCAATATATAATTATTAAATTCATGGGTTTGGATGAATACAGAACTATACCCATCTTTAAATTATTATAAATGACTATATATATATATATATATATATATATATATATATATATATATATATATATATATATATATATATATATATATATATATATATAAATATATATATATAGTAATGTGCTTGCATGCTAATTGCGATGTATAATATATTATTATGCAATTGCTCTTTGTGGGGCAGTTGTCAGTTTCATAATGAGAGAAATGTCATGGAAAATTTACCTGGGGCGGCGAGATGGGTCGTTGAGCTGAAGGGTAGCCGCCAGGCGAGACGGAACCGTTGAGGTGGTGGGACGAGGTCAGGGAGGACACAGGCTGGGGTGAGGTTGCGCCGTTGAGCCGTGAGGAAGAGTTGAGCGACATGATGGGTGAGACCGTGCCGTTGAGCCGAGAGTGGTTAAACTGAGACTGAAGTGCGGGGCTAGGCGAGGGTACACTGCTAACACGGTTGAGTATAGAGGGGGGAGACGCAGTACCATTCATACGAGAGTGACTGATCGAAGACTGGTTTATAATACCATTAACACGGGAGTTGGTGTTATTATTTATAGTAGTATTACTATTATTTTGAATTGAAGGTGAATTAAATGTATGACCCGGTCCTGTAGGTAAGACTTGAATACGATCTTGTCTGGCATTTAAAGCTGATGAAATTCCACTAATATTTCGTCGATCTGACCATTCGCTGACACCTTGGAAAAAACCTGCGGTTCCACTGCCGCCACTGCTGCTGCTGTTCTGTCTGCCATTGACGAGGCGAGTGGGAGATGTGGGCAGCACGGGGGGAGGTGGAGGTGGGGGCGAGGTCAATGATGATGGAGGATCACTGCTAGGTTCAGGGGATGATAAAAATACACGCGCAGGTGTAAAGGCGGCTGGCACTGTCGTTTGTGGCACTGGAGATGTCGGTTTCGGACTAGGGGTGCCCCGTAGTACTCTCGCACCCGTTCCATTAATTGGTCTGGATTTCATTGTTACATTTATAAAATGAGCACCACTTGGAACAGCTGGCTGTTCGTCGTCAATTGAACTTTTTGAAGATCGTGAATCACTTCCAAAATGATGTTCTAACCATTTTGATGTTTCAACTTTCCTTGTTTCTTCTTCTTGATCAAAATCTAAAGGTCTTTTCGTTAGTGCATCTTTGCGCGCCGCCGCTGCCGCGCTCTCAGCAGATGTTGGATCTGCAATGGGAGAGCCTACTGCAGCTGGTCCCGGCTGCTGACGTCTCATACGTCGCATACGAGTTGACAAACTTTCCCACTCAGGGTCTGGATCCCCTTCAGTACCTCCCTCTACATTTTCAGCAGAGTACCTCATTTGTTCTCCAATCTTACGCCCTCCTGTACCTAAAAATTGAACAAGATCTTGCTCCTTGGTATGAGCGTAGCGGTGAGTTCCTTCTCGATGATTAAGCTCGTGTTCCTCCTCGCTGGCAGCACCGTTGTCCTCCGGTACCACTTCGCCGCGATCCTCCTCGTGTTCGGTGGTGCGTCGAGTCTCCGTGACCACGTGGCCGTTCTGTACTTTGCTCAGCTCCTGAGCGTCTTCGGTGTCCACGATGCGGCGCGAGCGACTGGACTGGTGCACGACGCGTGGCCCCGAGCCCTCGGTCACACTCACAACGCCCCCACCGCCCGTCTGGGGCTGTGGCGACGGAGAGTCCGGGCTGCCACTGCCTGCCCGCACCGCCAACCGCACGTCCTGCTTCGAGCGCACTGACGCAAGGTACGCCTGTAACACGACACGAAATATCTTTCAAATACTGCATGCTATAAGAGTAAGCTGATAATAAAACTAGCATTATATTAAGTATATAATATAATATATTATATTATAGTTATGTTATATGTTGATATTATATCTAGTGTATTTTCATAATACTTTCATGCGCAGAATGTATTCAAACATTTTTAAATATCAGAGAGCTTTAAAATCTGTGTTAATATCTATACAACTATAATATTAATTTGATCTCATATGATCGGATAGTAATAAAGTTGAATATATAATCATCAACGAAATGGTGGTGTAGCGAGCGGGAGAGCGGTTATGCTTCTATGCATAATAACACGCAGAGCTGCAGCCATGCAGGATGAAAGGAAAGCAAATAATAGTTAGGTTCTTTCTTACATTTACATTGCTGTGACTCTCCAAATTAGCTTTGTCATTCTAGAAATACACGTTGATCACTGCAATCATGAAGGTCAAATAGCTTCTCTTTTTTTTTTAAACATGTAGTATTTTGGAGTTTTTATTATATTATAATTTTGCCAATATGCATGCCATGGAAATAGTACTGCAAAGGTTAAACAACTGTGCGTAAAGAAGAGGGTATTTAATATTTCATGATCGTATCTCACATTGTCTATCTGAAAATGTATACAGTATAGTTAAAATTTTATAATTTAATAAAATAATAATTATTAATTAAACCTTAAAAAAAAATACTAGTGTAAATTTTTGTTCAGTGAAGTTACAGTATGGTGTATGGTTCATTCAATAAAAACCATATGGCATTATAAATTTATTATTGTGTATATAAAAAAAAGTTTTGTCTGTTGAGTGTAAAGGGCTTTGATGCCAAAAGCACCTCGAGCAAAAACTCCGTCTTCAGCTCCGCGGAGCAACTCGGCGCGGCGCCGCTCGTGAGTCGCTGAAAAAGGCAAGTGGCCTTGCGAAAGCAAGCTTGGCAAGCAATGCTGGATGGATGATGGTACACTAAGTAACCACGGACCACGCATAACGTATAAGGCTCTGGACCACACCAAGGTAGTATCTTTTTAACAGGTAAGATCCATCTCAACATGTTGTGTGCTTCAATTATGTTCAAAATTTGAAAATCTGTTGTTGTTTTTTTACAGACCCTATAGTTTTCAAAAAATATGATTATATTAGAAGAATTTGTTTGTATATTCTACTATACTGCATTTGTGTATTGCAGATATATGTATGTTGACTGTACATTTGTATCTATAGTTATAAGGACTATAATACATTATTTATTGTATTATATGGTATTATATGTACAGTACATGTACTGTATAATATAATTCTAAAGCATAGCACAAAATAATAATTGTTAAAATGCTTAAAATGCAATATTTTCCTTACTTATATACTTATATATTATGTATGACGTATTTCAAGAGAAATTTTTCCATTAACATTTAATGCACGCAAACAAAAAAGCAAGGCAGTACATAAAATATATTCTTTATTGCATCCATTCAAAAGTTATAGAATAAGGACGAAATTATTTATTCAAAATTTATCTTGCACACATTTTGATCGATGTGATGCATGAAATGCTTTTGCTTTGCCATACGATGGAGCCTGAAGGAGATTGGACACACCGCCTGCACCCCTCTGGCCTGGCTGACCTGTGGCCAGACCTCTCACAGGCAGCGCCAGCCCGCGCGGTCGGCACACTGACCTTGTGAATCTGACCCACAATTTAATCCCTTCAGGCTTTGATTCGCGCTAATCGAACTAAGTCCTGCTACATCAACTCAGTTCCGGCATATGTGGTAATCAACTATTAAAATTCAATTAAATTACTGCAAATGTATTACTAGTACTAAAACTGCATTCTATTGCATCAAATATATTTCATTTTATAATAATAAATATAGTGTCATCATCATCATCATCATCATTATCATCTATATCATTTATAGTCGTCCCGGGACTAGCCTTGATTTGACTTCACGCGACACTCTCATTATATAGTATTGCATTAGAGGGCAAAAGAAAAGGTTCTTCTAAAATTTCTCAACATTTTATTATCATTAATTTTAGCCTTAAAGCACTAAAAATTCTATAATACGTAATATATATTTAATTAATGATGTATAATTTACCGTCTTTACTTTATAATTATATAATTGTTCCATTTATAGGAAGTATGGTCTCTAAAAAAAAAATTAAAAAAAAATAACACCCAACAATTTTATTCGAAAAAAAGCATTTATTAGGATTAATGTCTTTGAAAAAAATCACAACACAAATTTTTACTGGTACAAATTTATAAATAAATACTTTTAGTATAGCATAGCATGTTATAGGTTTTATATTTAATTTGTTATTATATACTAGATATTTTAAATATTAAAAAATAAATAAATAAATAAAAAATCAGATTTGTATCTTAAAATGTTTAAACATTTAATAATCTTCCAATGAATTGAAATTTTCTCTAGCTTCATATTGATAAATAAAATAATATAAATAGCTTTGAGGTTTATAGCTCAACTTTATTTCCAGTGATAGTGCCAGTCGGTATATAATTGGAGCTTAATAAGAAAATGCGTGTGATTCGTGTTGACCGCAGAGAAGGAATAAAGACGAGCAGATGAAGCCATCACAGTCATGCAGACACTATAGGCAAGCAGGTTGCAGACCATGAAGACCGAAATGATGTCTTGCCGCGCCCTTGCTCATGCCCTTTAGTGCAGCGTCGTCTGTCCACCTCCACACCTTAGTATAAATATGTCATAATTTCCAAGCCATCTTCAACCATATAACAATCTCCCACTTATTATCGACAATTGCCATATTTGCCATAAAGTATTGATATTCCGGTTCATTCGTTTTCATAAAAATAAATTGGCCTTAAAATAAATTTTAATACTTGAAATATTAGGGAAATGACAACCATGCAATGAATAATAAAGGTTCAATGACAATTAAAAGTAGATGTAACCGTTCTGTTCTTATGTTATATATTATAGTTTCTCCTTCGTTAATCATTATAATGAAAGTTGAACAAGGTTGATGATGTATGATGCTGGTTGACAGGTATGAAGTCAGCTCTCTATACATATACCTCAAACCCTCTTGTGGTGGGTATCTGACACTATACACGTAGCTTGCATTACTCTCATAGTGGTAGTGGTGGTTTTAGAGCAAGGTAATCTAATTAAAGATGTAAGATAGCGTAAAATGTCATAATTATGTTCATATTCTAAAATATTTATTTTTTTAAAGACCATATGGTATAATATATGTTTTTATAATCCGGATACTATTATAGCTAATTATACTACAAAATAGAATGTTATGTACCGATAGGGGTCTTAAATTTGTCTTGTTGTTTGCATAGATCGTATCAGCATTGTATCAGTGGAGTAAAGTGATAAAAGGTCATTCGATAGATCGATACTATCTTCTCTTATCACTCATACCTGAATTGATCACAAACGTCTTTATGACATTTATTACCCATAAGGCCTATATGATGTATAGACAAATGTTAAATTTTAAGTCCCCCAAATATAGAAAATATTTTTTAAAACAATATTTTGACCGGTGTACTTTATGCCCCTACAAATTTGATTTTAATTAATAAATTTATTTTGATTTCTGGTATTATATGTATCGCATACAGATGGTATAGAAGTGCATTTTTAAAAATTCTACACTTGAATGTTTACAGAGGAACGTAAACAGAAGAATTTCTATCTCTCGGCTGATGGTTATAATTATGCATTTTCGTACTGCACTTAAGCATCCTTGCAGGTGCACGTTTTTATTGAGCCTGAATCTACATACGATGGCAAAGCAGAGACAACGCTTCAAGGTCGGTGACTGTTGACGCAACTGCTACGAGATCCGGACACTTTCAGGACAAAGGTCACTAAGGTCACCAAACAAGGTGGCTACGATTTCAAATTTTCCTAGTCGATCAGTTTAGACATGTGACTGATATCGGCAATACTATAATGAAGCATGGACAAAAATTATGGATTTTAAGAGATTTTTCATAAATTGAATGTTCACCATTTATTTATTTTATTTTTTACCTAAAAAAAAAATAATAAAAAAAATACGAAATTATATATTTTGTAAACTTTTATAACAAAAATATCACAGTTTGAAATTTAACATTAAGAATATAATAGTTATTACTATTATTATTTTTATTTTTTGCTATATATTCTTAGTAAAGTATAAAAGGCAACAACATTCCTTAAGCTATAATATTATAGCGAGCAAAACTGGTTTGGTGAGGTAAGGTATAGAGAGAGATGGTGACTTCACAGCAGCAACTGACTCTTAACTGCAGTCCACACTCATTGCCAACCTTATAAAGTTTAATAAGTCCGTTTTCATTTATGTATCCCATGTTCCCATGTTTAATTCTTTTGAGATAGCTTAAATTTAAAAAATATATATATTCATGCAGACGAAGTTATGACGATTGGGCGTCAACTAATAAGAATCGACCTGGCTTACTAAAACCTTAGACCGCACCTGCACGTGAAACGTGACTTGGCTATCTTGCAGCTCTGCCAGCCATATATACAGAGTACGTTTTGCAGCGAGAAGAAGTAGCAACGTTATTGTAGAAGATATCAGTAGACAGAGTACATAAAATACAGTCAGCTACTTGAATGCAGTAGTAACATTGACAAAACAATAAATATTAAATTGAATAAGCTTCTAAAGAAAGTTAAATAATGTGATTGCTCTTTAAGTTTCTATATAATGCTTGTTATAAATTATTCTTGAGGTTTTTCCACAGAGCTCCATGGTATATTATACATGCACATATAGAAGAAGCGGAACAGAAAGCGAGTCTGGTGCCAAACAGAGCACCAACACAGTCCTTTAGGGGGTAAGCGGACCAAATACCCCCGGACGAAATACCCCCGGACGAAATATCCCCGCCCGGACCGGACGAAATACCCCCGGACGAAATACCCCCGGACGAAATATCCCCGGACGAAATACCCCCGGACGAAATACCCCCGGACGAAATACCCCCTTGTAAGTGGAGAGGGGCGGGTGACCGACGCGGGAGGGGAAGTTGACTTTGTTTATAAAGTCTGTTTTTCTGTCGTTTGTCTGACGTCACGCGCGTCGTATTAAAGAAGGAAGTTAGTAACGTAGGCCAAAATACATTATGCATTAATTTATCATATCATTCATATCGAATTAAAATTAATGTGTAATATATTTTGATACGATACATTTTATGCATGTTAATTATTATAGTGTTTATTGCATTTTTTTTTAGTTTTTTTTAACTAAAAATTTTCAAAATCGTCCCTATATAATTTTTTAACTTTAAAAAAAAACTGAAGTAAATTTTTTTTAGTGTCATTTTTTAATTCTGATTTGATTGGTATAGGTCTAAAAATGCAATATTTTTTATTGTTTTTGGTCCCCCGGTGCTATAGGTGCCGTGAACACTTTACGTAGCATGTGTACCCCTCCTGAAGAAACTTAATTTTCTTGTTGTTCTATTTATTTCCTTATTTATTCCTTCCTTTTCTATTTATATATGTTGGCACCAAAGCCCGAATTCAATGCGCACATCTAGGTGTACCTCTAGCGATTTGAGCAAAGCCCGAAATTAACAAATATTTTGGGCTTTCCTCGTATAAATTTGAACATTTCTAGAAGTGCTCAAATCGAAAAAAGCAAACCCCGACGAGAAGTTTTATTTCGGATTTAAATTTACTCATTTCTAGAAATGCTCAAATCGGAAAAAGCAAAAACCCCGACGAGAAGTTTCGTTTCGAGCTTTGCTCACTGTTATGATTATTTCTAGAAGTGCTCAAAGTAAAGTGAAAAATAATAATTGGAAATTGTGCCGTATATATAGTAATAATCTGTAATAAATAATTAAAACAATAAAATATTGTAAATTTAATAATATTTTAATTACATCACTTTTTTAATTAAGTAACAAAAATACAAATTTAGCATTAGCGTGTCAATTATTTTTTTATTAAAACATTTCTTACTGTTTTATTCAAGTCATACGATTTTGTCACACTTTTTATATTAATATTGTATGTTAGTCAATTTAAATAAATATTTTACAGCTGATATATTATAAAATCAATTTAACATAATTTACAGAACTTGCTAAGAAGCAAAGAGCTCCTCAAGATAGTACCAAATAAATAAATAAATAAATAAATAAATAAATAAATAAATAAATAAATAAATAAATAAATAAATAAATATAAATAAATAAATAAATAAATAAATAAATAAATAAATAAATAAATAAATAAATAAATAAATAAATAAATAAATAAATAAATAAATAAATAAATAAATATATAAATATATAAATAAATAAATATTATACCTGATTATTACTTGATCTTTTTATTATTACCTGAACTTGACTTATTTTTGCAGGGATTACTATCATGGCATTTTAAATTTCATCTAAATTTTTTCTTTGCACAACATGTTTTAGATTGACAACCTTTCTAGTAGTTGCAAAACACAAAACCTTGCTTTGAATTTGCTAATGCTGCTGCTGATCTGAGACACTCTTTTCTTTGTCATGACTCATGAGTGGTACGTCGTCTGAACTTAGAAATTGTTCATCTGCAACCTGAAATTCATTGCTAGAGTATAATTGTAATCATACCCTTTAATTGTAAAAAAATGATATTAATAAAAAAATTAAAAGTGTCTCTCACTGTCAGTGTGAAAAAATCGTTTTTTTTTTCAATATGACTTGAATAATACAGAAAGAAATGTTTTAATAAAAAAAAATACTATACACGCTATTAATGTTAAATTTGTATTTTTATCAATAAATTAAAAAAGTGATATATATAATTAAAATATTATTAAATTTACATTAATTTATTATTTATTGCTATAATACGGCACAATTTCCAATTATTATTTTTCATTTTGCTTTGAGCACTTCTAGAAATGATCAAAACAGTGAGCAAAGCCCGAAATAAAAATTCTCGTCGGGGTTGCTTTTTTCGAGTTTCTTTAAAATAATAGTAATTAAGAATAGTTATTATACGTTATTACGGTTTAACTTGCAATTAATAAATAATTTTATGTAATTTTGACTCTATATTACATAATTATATACTCATGCTATATAACTTATAATTAACTGAGAAAAAGTTGTGCTTATGGAAAACTTAGACAGGCATCTTTTTGTTCCGCTTTCATGCCATGGTAGTTACAATAGAGAACCTCAAGTTAGAAACATAATATTTTTTAGGAATTAAATTTTCAAATGTTTTTAAGAGACATATGAATCGTTTAAAAACCTTCAAAATCTTGCTGCAAAACGCTGAGACAATTTATAATTGCCGCACAATCAAAGTAAGCACAGCATACAAAAATCTTTTGTTTGCGGCACAATTTTGAGTATGTTTTGGTATAATAAAATTAGAGACGCAATTTGAGATCTTGATACGGCATTAACTATAAATATACTTTGAATATTATTTGATAATATATATATATTATATTTGTTGTGAAAAATGGCGTTACTAACTTCCTTCTTTAATACGACGCGCGTGACGTCAGACAAACGACAGAAAAACAGACTTTATAAACAAAGTCAACTTCCCCTCCCGCGTCGGTCACCCGCCCCTCTCCACTTACAAGGGGGTATTTCGTCCGGGGGTATTTCGTCCGGGGGTATTTCGTCCGGGGATATTTCGTCCGGGGGTATTTCGTCCGGGGGTATTTCGTCCGGTCCGGGCGGGGATATTTCGTCCGGGGGTATTTCGTCCGGGGGTATTTGGTCCGTGATTCCCTTTAGGGTACAACGCTGTGCAATTCACCAGTCTGCTGCATGCCAGACAGTCGAGTTCGTGTGACCATACAGCATACATAATATGTTTCCATAAAATGAGATCGCGCCCCTACCGACTGAGGACCCTATATGGTAACCTGTCCAGCCAAGTAGACTCCTCCGATATCGCAGTAATCCATCAATTTATCCATGAAGGTGACACTTCAATATATATCGATACCCGCCCATACTGATTAACATCAGCACTGTATGGAAACTCGTCGATCCCTCAACATTATTTTAAATTTCAATGATAATATTATTTTAACCCTTTTCCGGTAAAGTTGTAAACATTATATAAAGAGTTGCAATTTATTTTCTTCCGATATTTTAACTTCATATGTTGCATAATATATTGATTTAATTCATTACTTTTATGAGGTTTCATTCAATGAATGTTATCTTGCCAGAAGAATTATCTCGGACATGTGTAATGAATTTTATTAATATAACTTAATAAATAAAAATTAAGTGGTAAATAACGTGTGTTCAGCCCCTTTACTGTCAACAAAACTCTGCACATGCATGCAGCAAGGTTTGCCTAAATCGTCTTTCAGCAGGCTGTGAAGATTTTATTGAAAGAGGAATTTATGCATACATATTTAATATGGTGGTTATATAGGTTTGCTTAATTTAAAATAATAATAATAATAATTAACAAAAAAAAAAAGTAAATGGCAGAAAAGAGCTGCAAACTTAATTAAGCAATTACAAGAAACATTTAATTTGCCACAATTTTCATGCATTTTTATCTGTATGAAAATCAATTTAGTATACGAATGATATTCTTTTGTCTGCCATGCAGCAATTTCATCCATCATCCATATAATATAAATATTAGTAATACTTGTAATTAGTGATCGAACAGTTCAGTAACCCCTGCATGCAATAATTATTTTCCTACATATACGGTAGTATTTTAACCCACGGTAAGATGTTGTAATGAAAATATGATATGCATGGGGATGAAATTCACACCTGAGAGGCTGGCATTGAGCCAGACAGCCACAGGCGGCATGACATCGATGTGGGCCATGCAGGCTCGTGCGCATCTCTGTGAGAGCAGGGGTCACGTGACACCCCAGGCCAGCAGAGTGCTTCGTCATAAACCTTAACACTATTTTATTAATGCCCTAAGAGATAATCCAATCTGGAATGTAAGGTGCATCAAAGAATATTCGTTAAAAAAAAACAAAATTAACAAAAACATAATAGGACGATATTTAGTTTACAACGTAAGAATTTCTGAATTTTCTGTATTATTTACTGAAAAGTAGTTTCAATTTAAGTATGTTAATTAACATAGTTTTTCTATTGATTGTTATGCAAGATATTTTCATAAGTACAGTACTGAACCTAATAATGCAGTAAGAACGATAATTATATAAAAGCAAAACAAAACAAAATCAATATAATAATATTTCTATACGTCGTTTATGGAAGATCTATTACATATATTATGAATAATGAAATAATGCAAGCATTGTTTTTTTGTAATTTATGCATATTTACAGTATAATTACATTTTATTCATTATATACTGCATGTCATCAATTTTATGGAAGTTTATGCACACTGATAATGAGTGCTATTTTTTTTTTTTAATAATATAGCAACTTAACAATAATGATTTACTTTAAAACTTGGTCTTTTAATTGAGAGTAATATGAATGAAAATAAAATTATGCATTAACGATTTATGTTTTTATTTAGATGATTTAATAAAAATAAAGTAAACGTAATTTATATTTTTTTAAAAACTCGCCCTTGATATCACGATAATTTACACACGATGTAACTTTTTATGTGACCTTAAGTATTTCCTTTGTGCCTTCTACAACTTCTACGCTTGATATAACATTTTGATCATTCTACAGTCTCCAGAGATGTGTGTATATCATATAATACAATAATGATGTAATATACTCATGCATGTAAAACTGTCAGAGTCTCTTTTTAAGTAATAGACAGGAATGCAGTCGCACAGATTAAACCGTAGTAAAAAGATACAAAATTAGTGCATTTTACAAGTCAAGCATTAAATTTAAAAACGAGAATAAATATGCATTAATTTATAGTGTCACACCAAATTTATCATAATGCAAGATTTTTTTTAATACTATAATATAACGCGCCACATTTTATTAATGGAAGGCTATAAAAATATCAAGTTTTAAACATAAAACAAGAAATTTTCCAGTGGTTGTACAGATTAAATAATCATTGAGAAGATAAAACGAGTTTTTTTTTTTTTTTTTAATTTTCATGAATAATACGCAAGCCGGATCTTAAATTATATATATATAAAGAATAAGTTAAATTCTACATATTCTACAAGTTGATTTCTTTTACGTTTTTAAATAAGGAACTAATCATATTAAAATATATGTAGGTGTTAGATATTATCAATTCCATGGTTTTTAACTACTGTAGAGATTATTTTTTAGTGTAGGATGATTACTAATCAAAAGAAAACTTGTGTACACTTGAGTTAACATAATTATTTTTAAATATATGTTGTTTTTACTCACCTGTGACCAAAAATGGTAAAAGTTAGAATTCCATGCTAGTCTAGATATGGTATTATTGTGTGGTGCACGGTAAAGAAGGTAGTTAAGAACTGGAGTCTTGCTGGAGCCGGGCTGGCAGACAGTGAGAGGGATCGTGAGTTAGAGTGGGAGGTGAGCGCTGCTGCCGCCGCAACCGCTGCAGCCACGATCATCGAGCCAGCCTCCCCTGATCCCTGATGGCCGGTGCGGCCAGAACACCGCCGCCATGCATTGCACGGTTCTTCCAGCAGCGAGGACTCATCCCCGCCCCGCGCTGAATGACGGAGGATGCACGAGAGACGACGAGCTGCTCCATCAACAATGACCTTTCTGCTCTGACCAAACATCATCATCAAGTGTGAGAGTGACCTCAGCCTTCATCACTTAATTCAAGGATTGTAAACAATTGTAATATTTAATAGAGACACACAGAGTTTTTAAGAGGCTTGAAGACTTCTAAACAGACTTAATAATAAGGGCTAATCGATTGAATTTTATAAATTTTTATACAATATTGAAAATTAATTCCAGATTCATGTAGATGAAAATTATAAAAAAAAACGTTTGTTAAAAAATACAAAATAGAAATATCATCTCTATCTAAAATGCAGTATGACCTTTTTATAATTATTAATTATTATATAATATATTACGAAAAAAATAATAGAACGAATATTTAAATTAGGGTCAATTGTGTCATGCATCTTTTGTCGGAGAATCGATTATACTCCGTTGCTAATACCGCAACAACAACAACAACAATGTCGTCAGAACAAAGGTGTGATGGAGCAAGCACGTGACCCCACGGCAAGACAGGCAAAGGGGGTGGGGCCGGAACTGACACGCAGACTCGCCGCGTCTTCCTGGTCTCGCCACTGCGACACACATTACATCAAGCTCCACGATACGATGTACACGATTCCCGGAATCCTCTGGTCTTGTCTACATCAGAACTCTCTACAACAAATTCAAGCTATATTTCAAGTCACGTGACCAATTTCCATGAAAGAAATTTAACCTAAAGGTAAAGGATGATTAAAAATAAAAAATTCGAAATGTAAGTTACGTCTCAAAGAAAAAAAGAGGGATATTTCAATGAAGTCAATGAAAGGACGCATTGAATCAAATATTTATGTTCTGAAACGTTTACGATTTGTATATTATATTATAGTTTATTTTGTATATATTTTTAAATAATTTATAATGATGAAGGTTGTTTCTGTTTATTTTTATAATATAGTGAGGTATAAGAAATTCCTTACTGTAAAAAAAAAATATTTTGTATATTTTTAAAACACAGGTGAATGAAATCAGTTATGCAATAGTTTAGAGGTTAGCGTGACCAGGAAATTCAGTCAGAAAAAAAAAGCAATAAACCTCTCAAGTTTTTCTGCAAATATGTTAGCAAAATTCTAGCAAACTACTTTTCTTCCTTATGACTCAGCTAAATGAGCATGATAACCCATGATTGTTCTGCATTTTTAAATTGTTTTACTACTTGCACTGTAAATTAATGTAAATATATTTAATTAAAGAAAAATTATTTATATATTATTGCTTTTTTTCAATCAGTGAATCGGTCTTATAAAAAAAAAACTGAAGTTAACAACGGTGTGATATGTATAAAATATGTCACGAATAAAAATATTCTTGATAGTCATAATAATAATAATTACATTACATTATTGATTATATTATTATAATTATATTAATTTTGAAATGTTCTGTATGTTTGGAGTTAAAATTTAGAATGGAGTTTTCAACAGCCACGTCAGCAAAATGCTTCTGGAAAATATTACCAACACAATCGAAAGTTTTTCTGATTGATGATCATTTTGGTAAACTTATAACAAGAAGTGCTTGTTTTGAACGAAAGTGATGCATTGTTATCATTATATCAAAAAGGACGATTGGTGTGAGGTGAATATAACGTGGATCAGATTCGTGCAGTAAAATCCACTTGTGCACTATATGCAGTGGTAAGTTCAACAACACTCTCCTCTTTTGTAACACTCTATCAAGCCTACATAACAACAACATAACTATGCAGTCTCAACCGGGTCAAGGAAACTCTGAAGTAAATTGTAATGTTAAACACTTTTATTTTGAAAGACTATTTTAAGACAGGATGCATTATTTGAATTACATTTAAATTTTATAATCATGATCGTTCATCAAGCTTGTTTAATTTGCATACTTTTTATGTATCAATTGAAAGTTCTGCAGTTTACAAGTTTACACCCAACTCAAAGTGTCATTGGGTTAAATAGTTAGTTCCTAACAAAAATTCCACTTTTTGAAATTTTTGAGACTAAAGGTTATGATGAACAAATATTTTTTATGAGGATATGTTGCGTGAAAAGAGGAGGTAGAGTTTTCTTATACATCAAGTTACTGGTGTGTACCTTAATTCCCAATACGTCACGTTTATTCCTTGTGTGTGACACAGTCACAGAGAAAACACCGCTATAGCTGCATGACACTAATATTCTATTCTCTCGTATTCCAAATCCATAGTGAATAATATAATTCTCTTTATCAATGTACTTTGTATTTAATATGATTAGTGTTTTCTTCATTACTATTATTTATCATGCATTAAAGAAAGTAAAATTTATTTATTTGAGGTTTATTGTGACCTCTTAATTGCACTAATCTGTTGAGCTATTTCTATGTGTGCATGTATCATGCAAGTGTAATTTTATTAATGTGTCCTTCTCAAGTGCATTGCAATATCTGGCATGCATGCACGTGAAAATTGAGTTATTTTCAGTTAGTACTTAAAAAATTTTAGCCTATAATATAATACACTTTGAAAGATATGTACTGATGAATGTCTATAAATATTTAACAAATCTTTTTATCTCCTGTGTTATTGCAATGCCAGAAAATCCATTAAAATAGATTAAATCATTCTGATTATTGACACGTATATATTCAATATTGACTTTAATCTGAAGTGCTATGTTTGATTTTGTCAAAATTAATTTTTGAAAGTCACCCAGATTTTTCTGCTTCATTTGAATTTTTTTTCCAGTGTTGCATGTAAATAATACGTGGAGACTTAAATGACTGCATTCAAAAGTATAAGCACACATTGCACCTTGCGTACCATTTTTAAAGAACAATATTCTATCAGCAGAAATATGATATAATATATTTTATGAATAGGATAAAGTATTGTAAATATAATTGAAACATAATTATATTATATGTATAATTTAACAAAAATTCTTTAAATTATTAAATAATAAAAAAAAAACTGTATGCTGATGCACAGTTATAATACTTATAATATTTTGAAATCTTTGAATCATTTAAATGTTATTTAATTTTGTACAAACTTAGGTTAAGTTGAAGTGCACACAGCACTGCAAACCTTAATAATGATCAATATGAACCAACTAGTAGTAAGGCTTGCTTGGTCACGTGACTGTAACATGCGCGCACGTCTGTTTGAGCACGGAGAACGCATCATTTCTCACCTCACTCGCGAGCATGCATAACACCGCAATAATAAATCCTTAGGAATAATTTACGGCTTTTATGCACTTACCAGGCCACAGGTTAAATACATTTATGGGACGAGTTTATATGTATATACTGTATGTTGTGAATTATATCTTTGTCTCTTTCAATATAATTATAATGCCTGCACATGATAATATTACAATATTTATACACACATTGAATTCATACAAATACATTATAAATACAAAGCTGTATACAACTATATGTTTCACATTTAATTAATTTAATCTTAGGATATTCGACACATAATTATATGCGAGCCCCATTTTAGTTTTTATTTATTTTGAAAACATTATAATATTTGCTATAAAATAAATAACCTTCACAAAAAATTATAGAATTAATTCGCTTTAAATATTGACATTGTCAATTGCAAATGATTAATTCAATTAAATATTCCAAATAAATTATGTTTTATTTTTAAGGTTTAAAAAAATATTAGGAGAGTACACCACGTGACGTCATGTCTGCGTGACGTCACGCGCATCAGTGCATGTAGCGTGGCGGGACCGAAACGTCATGAGCAGACGCGTTACGCCCCCTCCTTCCGTGAATCACGCCAACTTTCAAACGTAATTTGCAAATTCAGAGCTTTTGTTCTTTTGTTGTTATTGGTATTGTTGTTGTACGAGAAGATAATGGAGAAAATCTTGACATTACCTGAACTTTATTTATAAATGTCATGCAAGCTTTTATATTTTCTCTCGCAGTGTATATGCAGCCTGACATTGTGTATATTCATTGCATATAAGTTCGTGAACGTTGCTTACAACGATCGCCTATAATTACCCTGACACGTTTGGCGTGAGAACATCAAACACTTATATAACTATAAATTTAATGCATCAATAAAAATTTTAGGTATTATAGCTCGAGTAGCAAAGTATGAATTTGCTACTCTAAATATCTTGATATCTCCTTTCATATAAAAAAACAAAAAATAGCAATACAAAATTTTCTTACGTTATGCTGTTATATATAAAGAATAAAAAAAAAATCAAAGGAATTAACGAACTAAAAAAAAAAAAAAAAAAAATCATATCATATCATATCATATCATATCATATCAAAACAAAAAATATAATATTATACTATATTATATTAAGCATTGCGTTGTTACATTCTCATGTTGCAAATTCATAAATATAATATATATATATATATAATATTATATAGCTAACCA
The DNA here is from genome assembly GCA_949825025.1 of Siphlonurus alternatus. NCBI lineage: Eukaryota > Metazoa > Arthropoda > Insecta > Ephemeroptera > Siphlonuridae > Siphlonurus > Siphlonurus alternatus. The sequence continues at coordinate 7,805,718 of OX463779.1, forward strand.
TATTTTAACTTCACAGAAAAGTATTTAAAATTAAAATTGTAAACTATAATTATTTTTTAAATCCTATCAAATAAAATTATAATATTTAAGTTTCTAAAATTTCTATTTTCAGATAGTTATATATTTTTGAATATCATGATTATTATAAAATAATTAATGTGACAGTACTGTACACTTCAACACGCGCTTTAATAATGAATGCTGCGGCAATTTACTACTATTGCTCCAGTGGCCATGCAAAGCTTACGACGTTGAAGATAATTATATTATTCTTATTTAGAGGCCCAAATGTAAAACTCATATTTTAAGTTTAGCTATATTGCAATCGATCGAGTAAAAAAACATTTTATTGCTTTGTTTGTTCATGTATCTTCCTATGCATCACCTATTTCTGCTCAGCTTTCCACATTGTTATCATGACAAAATTTCAATGTGTCAAAACTCTTACTTTCTTTCGAGTCACATTAGGGGTGAGTATTGTGAGCTAAGCAATTACCGAAAACATTTAATTATTGTGACGACAGCAGTACTACTCACCTCGTCTGAGAAGTCACCGAGGTGGTGCACGTCCTCCGTCTCGAGCAGCTCCTCCTTCTCCTCTTTGCTGTGCACCGTCCGCTCGCGAACCTCTTTCACGAGTCCCTCACCCTCCGTAGGTATCGCCAGCCACCCTTCACCTGGCGGGTCATCGCCAGTCGTGCGGTGCTGCAACATATACGTGATTCCAGTCAGCTATACACCCAAACCTTGTCTAACTTAATATGGATGAAAGAACTAGAGTAGTTTACATTATTGTCTAGTTCTGGGACAAAGTTAAAGAAAACTTTGAAAAGAAAAAAAAAGGTTTTCAAATTTTAAAATTCAATAAATTAAAAATGTAGTACTGCATTAAGCTGCCTGTGCTTACCTCTGTGTGCTTGTGCTCCTGCTTCTCCGTGTCCTCAGTGGTGTTGGTGGACACGATGGGGCCAGAGTCCTCCACCACCTTGCCGTCCTCGAGCACCAGCTGGCGCTGCACACGCGTCTCGATCTGCCGCGTCGTCGTCAGCTCCACCTTCTTCTTCGTCACCCATTCCTCTGAGGACACCAAACTTTATGTCAGTGGAATTGATAATGGCAATTATGCATGACAATATCAAAGATATTTCAAATCTAGAAGTTAAGATTGAAAGTCTGTGGACAGTAATTTTTTATGGTAGGAAATTGTAGGAATTGCATACATCGATAGTCTTCCGGCAAAACATCGTTTTTAAAATTGTTCAGGAGAGCAAAAATAAGATTTTTTTGGGCTATAAAACTGACACAAAAATTTTGTTTATATCTCAATTTATTTATTTTTACTGCTGACAGATGACACGAACATCTATCGTTCTGTGTTTATTAAATTAGGATACGAGCAAAACTCCGTAATCAAAATACTATGGCATGCATGAAATACAAAAACAGCTGTAAAAAAAAAAATCCTTTAATATAATGAATTCAATTTTTTTAAGGTTTTAATTTTTAAATGACAGCATAAATTTAAGTAACCATGTAACAATATATATTATAAATATTAGACTCTAAAGTGTTTAAAAAATAATATAATGTAGCACATGCAGATGATGTTGAGAGTGAACAGTAACCATTCTTTCACACGATTATCATATTTATAAATATAAAGCATCAAAAACTAATGATCCAGAAAAAAAAGTATGCAGTTGTTGATATTTTTTGCCTAGAGTAAACCGTTCGTACGCCATACATAGTTTGTGATCTGATAGCCAGCCTGATATTTTTGTTCATGCAACAGCCATTGGCGCTGGCGCTCTTCGGGCACCATTTCTCTGGTTCCTCCGCATGGGAATAAAATTGTATTATACTGGAGCAAGCTAGGTTGCCACAGACTTATCTTAGCGACGCTAGGGGGCACACGTCAGGCCTGAGTAAGATCGATGACTGAAGAAGAAAAAGTGACGTCACTTATCTACCAGCTGGCTGCTGACTGTTGTTCGATAGCCGTGAGGTCAAACAAAGGGAACAATGAACACCGATGACCCGGCCTAACATGACGTTGCTTTGCATAGTTAAAGGAACATTCTAGAAATCTCAGTTAAGTACACGTCTTATTTATACCAAAATGGATGAATGAGATGAATTGAATATATATTTTTTGAGTTTAATAAATGAGTTTATAAGCAATATAAAAATTCAACGTAACGATCGAAGTTGACTATATTGACAATACTCTTACTATCGATAAGGGAATGTTATTAAATTAATGCAGGTAGTAGAATCCGAGTGGGGAATCAAGCAAAAAAGTTCTTTGTGTGTGTACCATCCTCGCACCAAAAATTTCCTTCAACTGAGAGATGGCATCATAGCTTCGATGTAATTCAAACAATACATCAACCTTTTCCATCATTGATGTCAAGAGAAATTTTCAAAGGATTGCTTTTATAGGTGGAGTGTGACCAGAGAGCAACAAGAGACCTCGATTATCATGATTCACTCGTCAGTTTCGCGATCTAGATAATACTGCGAAGGAACCGGTCACTGGCGGCCGAGCCCCCGCCTTGCAGACTGCCCGCGTTCCCAGCAGCAGCAGGAGGACCTCCGTACCCGCGAGGCTCAGGTTACGAGAATCGCTACCGAGGAGACCGCCCGCCTCCAAACGTGAGCACCTGCTGGACACAGGAAAATCCGCGTCCAACAAACCCCCCGCAGGCATTTCAACTGTACATGTTGACAGTTCATTATAGAGAAATATGTCTCTAGTCATCGGTGATTTTACTACGCCATGATATGATTTTTAATTGTGTATAAAATATACTCTATATAATATACATATTATATAAATATGTACTTTTGAAAATAGGTTCTATGATAAAAAGTTGATTAATTAATTGATTGGTTTGTACTTTGGGGCAATTGACACATTTTGGTTATGTATGCCCTATGGAAAAAAAGAAAAAATATCAAAACTCAACTTTTGTCTCTGAGTACTTGCTTGGGTTTCAAGTAGCCCAGGATATTTAAGTTTTGACCAGGAAAAAATTAGTATAGGAAGCTGAAAATTTCAGGATATGTTCTTACCAATCTTAGAAAAAAGACCTGTGACTTACATTGCAGTTAGACTGAAACTTACTTTGATGTTTACTTATCTAACGTTTAAGCGCCTACAAAGTATGCAACTTCTTTTACAGCTGTTTTACCACTCTTTCAGAATTTTACTTTAATAAAGGCTGAGGGCAATAAATTTCCCTGGTAGGTTTGTCCATATACGTCTACATGAAAAAAATAATGCAACACGTTCAACTTACAAACTTTTGGTAAAAGGAGGAATGAAATTGTATCTCAATTAAAAAAAAAAAAAAAAAAAGACGCGCGTTTCTGAAATTTGACTTTTTTAAAAGTGACAATTTGTGTTTAAACTTATCTTGTTAATTTAATCGATTCTTCATTTTAGTTCATCAATGATTGTTGAAATTTCATAACGAAATTTAAATTAGTTTCTTTTTTTTTTTCCTTTTTAGTACTGAAAAAAACATTTTTCCCCCAATATTTTACAGTACTTGGAATGGTGAGACAAAACCACATAATTGTCAAGGATGCATTGCATGTCTGTATTTACGACCAGTATCATGCTATATGTATTAATGATGTCATGTGTCAATTACAGCCTAATACGTTCATAGTAATTTTTATTTCTATAATAATGTATAATTAAACAACTTGACTGTACTGTGGAGGTATCGCTTGATCTATTATATTTGTTACTGCTGCCTCAGCTTGACGGCCTGGACCACAGTGAGGCGTGCATGACGGTGACTTGCGGGCGAGATCGTTCAATCACAAGGCTCACAATAACCAAGTGATGTGATCTACACACTATTTTTTTTCTCACATGTTTGCGGGGCCCTCCCATTCGTATAAAAAAAAAACAATAAGAGGTCAGCGTTCGCCCAAGTGTCTGCTCGAAGACCAAACTGACGGTATTATTTATTACATGGTGGCACTCTTCAGCTAAACTTGAGAACACTTGAAAACTTGACATGCCAACGTCGAGAAATATATTGTATATAAGAGATTTTTTTTTTAATTCTGATCATCACTCTCGCTTTGCGTTACTTTTCTCAGAAACCATTAAAAACCTTAATTTTTTTTTAAGTTTTAAATATCAGTTTCACAGTTTCACTGATGTGACATCAAAATTATTTGACAGGAAAATTACTATACATATATTTAATTACAATAGTGAAGATGCAATATACTTATAATAATTGTAAATATTATATATTATCATATGTATTATGTGTATAGTCCCAGACATACATATATTATATTAAATATTTTTGAAGAAAAATTTTTACTTACATAAAATGATAAAAAAATTTAATTTAACCCAAAATCGTTGTACGAAGAATATATACGTATAACATAATATTGGTATCTTCAAAAATAAGTATTTACAACTGCCACATGCACTATTAATGATCCTAGCTGGGTTGCGTGTTAAGGGACATTATTGTTTTCAGTTTGCGGTAAACATTATTATTATTATTTTTTTTTGCTAAACTTTTTGTATGCGTTGGTGTCAGCAGCGGTACTTCAGGCGCGTCAAGCTATGTGCACGCGCTTTACTCGGGTCGTTCTGCTGCTTGCCACTTTCACCCGACCTGCCAGCTTTGCACCGTGGTGCTTGGGCAGCCATCCAAAAAGTTGGCAATCCAAAACAACCTTCATCATTAACAGCACTTGTACTACTGTTGTTTCTACCACTGCATGCGATGTAAAATTAGAATTCTCGACTCGCTCTCCCACGCAGTACCAATATTATCTAATTACTTTTTTTTTTCTTTTCATACTCAATTTAGTAAATCACACAAAAAAGTCAATATCATTCTTTGTTTTTTGCTCCCTATATATAAAGTAAACTCAATTAAAAAACTTTCACTTTTTAGTATTAAATATAAATATATACCACTAATATGAAAATCATGTGTACAAAATAAGCATGAATTACTTAAATAAAATGTGCATCGTGCATAGTAATTGCCAATGATTCGAGATGCAAATTATGTAGTACAAACCAGTGTCAGTTGTTCTGCTGTGAATTCAAGCCTACTCTAGCCGTGAAATCGACATTTCACAATAAACCACTTACTCTAATACAAATTGAAGTGTGTCTTCTTTCAAATAAATTGCCAAGGTTATCAGATTTTAATGTCAACTTTGTAAATTTGCATATCATCAGAATGTTGTACTAAATCATCAAGTCTCCACGCCTTGCAGGTATGCAACCAGTTCTTGGTTTGTGTGTGTATGTATTATATATTATTAAACATGTTAATCCAACGTATTAGGTATCATTTAAAAATTGTGTTTTAAATCTAAATACTCCACCATGTATATAATATTCAAATTCAAATTTTAAGCTGTTAATGCTGTTATTAGAAAAATCATGTTACATCATACATAAAGTCATACATATGACTTTTTAGCCAAATCAGCCATAGAAGTAAATTAGTTATATATTGTAATTTAATTAACAAATATATAATTAGTCTACTGAAATTGAATTTAAACATACTAAATTATATATGTGAAATTCTGTAGAACCGGTTGCATACCTAAACATTTTTTTACATGCACGAAAACTTAAATGTGTCGTACATATTAATTATATAATACAAATATTTTGTCTGATGTTTACATTATATTCTGAAAATTCTTACACAATTTGCATAAATCTTTATTTAAAATACAATATAGTCAGTATAATTATTAATATTAATAACAGCAACAGATAAAAAAAAAAAATACTTATTTACTTTAGGTATATGATTATCTTATACTGCTTAGCAGTTGATTTTAAAATTGATTTTTTAAAATATAGGACCTGCCATCAATTAAAAACAAACTGACATTATGCACTTAAAATTACTAATAATTAAATTATTTTTATGTACTCACCTTCTTTTGTTGTTGCTATAACGTCTCCATCAATCTGTGAACATGAAGAAGAAGTACTTGAGTTCACATTGCGACGATTATTATTAAAAATAATAAAATCATTTCTAGATGATTTATTAAATTTGGATGATGTAGAAGATGAAGAAGCTGCAGGAGAAGTAGAATCTTCTGCCCTGATTAGTATAACCACCATTCAAGCTCTAATCACACGTTCACTAATATATATATATATTCAATTATTGTCGTCAGTACACACGACTTGTATGACGCTAATGTGTCGTCGTCACTGCGGCGGTGGTGCTGGCGACAAGGTCGTCCTTGACTTAACGATTAACGCCACGGCATGAGCGGTGTAACTTGGTGCTGATGCCGCGAGCGGTGTGGCCCGGACCCAGGTGGAATGACAACTGAGGAGGCGGTGTTGCTGCTACTAGTAGCGCGGTGGCCACGGATCTTGCCTTAGCCATAGAACCGCCTTCAAGCCGCCACCAACGTGCATGCAGCGATGCTTGGCTGACCAACACCACGCTCAACGTGCGTTCTTTTACCGCAGAGTACAAAAGAATAATACAAAAAATGTTAGATAATATATCAATATCAATAGTATACTGTACCATGTTTTATCAAATTAATATGATTTTATGATTTATATTAAAATAAATAAGAATTTCGGGTTAAAATTTTGTTATTTTTATTTAAAAAAATTATTGCTGAAAGTTTTCATTACTATATAAATGCATGTTAAACACTAAAAACAGTATCATTATACAACAACCTATTTAATTTATTTTATAAGAGGACCAAAAAGTTTGTAGACCCTTTCATGAAATGCACTTGCGCACAATTGTTTCTAAAAAGAGTAATTTTTGTATTCTCGTTTTGTGTATAAAAATGAATTATCAACCAAATTAAATGAATTTGTATATATCCATCTGCTGATTTGGGGCTCAATTTCCATTTTTTGTGCATTACAAAAAGATGGAAAATCAGTATATATATATATATATATATATATATATATATATATATATATATATAATTATATATATATATATATATATATATATATATATATATATATATATATATATATATATATATATATATATAAACATACTCGTGCACAAAGATACAGTAGATAATATAATAAATTTTTGTATATTTATTCGTGAAATATATATTAATCAGAAAACTATAGTAGCTGAAAAACGGTGAATTAAGCCTTTTTTAACCATTTAGGTTACGTTAAATCATTATAATTTAATGAATAGTACATTGTTATAAATAAAACATGCAATTATTGTAAGTCTGTCAATAAGTTTTTCAAACTTCTTTCTAAATTAATTTCTTGCTAATTTATTTAGATCATTATTTCTAAATGTATAAATTTACTTATTTTTAATGGAAATTTAATATTTGCCTATAATAAAATATAATACATGATACGATTCAAAGAAAAATTATTTTTTATCATAACCAACCTGCAATGCATAGCACTAGCTAGCACCCAAAATCTAAAGAACTAACGACTTTTCCATGAGCTTTTGTTAAAAACTTGGTAGATTTTTTTTCTCTTCGTCTTAAATCTTTTATATCTTGATTCAAGTAAGACAGAAAAAAAAATTATATCAAAGACAGCAGCAGCCATGCACGGTGTGGATCGACCAAATAAAAACAGCTTCTGCCGCTCATGTAGACGGCCAGAGTTATGATGACGGCTGATGGCAAGGTGCGTGGGATAACAGGTAAGCTACTTGCTGTAAAATATGCTCAATGATTTCTGTTATCACGTTTAGAAGACTTGCAAGTCCATGAGATGCGATGGATCTAATAATAATTATCCGTACTATCATGGCACTTATAAGTGAATAAGTGAACGCCAAAAAGTCATTACAACCAAAGTTTATTATATGAGTTTGAAGGTGCTGTGGGCTTTACTGACCATGCCGTGAGAAAAGAATTTTATGTTTCAATAGACTTTTTTTTTCTTTGTAAGAAACGATAAGAAATAGTCACAAATTTATATATGAAAAATCACCTATATAAAGAATTTCTGCAGAGCAATAATTTAATTTAAAAAATTTACCAAGGTCTTCTTATATTTATACCTATTATATTTATTATTTATAAAATAAATTTGACTCTCTCAGCAGGGGTTTTAAAAACAGCAATTTTTTAGTGTAGCAGACCAAAAGATTTTTATAATAGAATTTTCACAAGTAAATTTTTCAAGCAAGTTGCATGATTTTGCAAATATAATAATATATTAAATGATATTATTCCAATATAAAAAAATAAAAAATACGAAAATAGTATTTGAAATATAAAAACACGAAAATAATAATAAATGTTGCGGAAAATATACGAATAAAGATTTGAAGTTGATGAATTGAGTATACTGTAAATTGAGGTATATTGCAATTAATTGAAATAGTGGTATTTTTTATGTCTTTAGAATTGTTTGAAAACCACACGGGGGAGGGAGGGGGGGGGGACGTTTCTTTGTTACTAAACCGACTACTTGTGAAGTATCATAATGATTTCTCAATCAGAAGAAATCACTTATAGCTAATGCTTACCATACAAGAGGATGGATGGGTCAAAAAGAGGCCATCGTGAGGAAAAGGAAGCATTTTAGGATCACTGGCCGCAACGGGAAGCTTATAGAACTTTAATATAGCACTGTATACTATGCATGGCGTCACGCATAATGATCGAAACTACTTCTGGATGCATTTATCATTAAAAATAAATATATACGTCTTAAGAAAGATTTATTATTTCATTCATTGCTACAAATCTCGCAGCATCCTCGAGCTTGATGAGAATTGTGAGGCTCGATGGCGCCGCCCTGGTCTGCGCGAGAAAGTGGTCTCTGTTCACAGGAAGTTTCATGTTTTGTTGTTTGTGGTTACAAGCAGAAGACTTAACTTAACCTCAGTCTTTATCTCCACTTTCATCGGAAGGAACTGCGCGCGTGTTCTGCAGACTGCATTATCAATGAGACCGCCCTACAGGTTATCCAACTAGGTTTTAATTAGTATGTACCGTAATAATAACTTAGCAGTTTCATGCACTCTGCCTTTTATTTATTGCACTTCAAATTGAACAAAAATCTATCATATCAAAAATATTCTTCAGGAATATCTAGTATTACTCAACGAACAAATATGTTGTACGGCGCTTTTCAATGGATTATATACAATAATAAGCATTTAAATTACACGTCAAGAACTATTCATCAATATTACTGGTATGATAGTTATTGTGATACATTTAATCACAGATAAATATACGTCCTCCATGACTCCATCTATAATTAATATGAAACAATGACATATAGAGGGACAATTATATAGTTTGTAAATATAATATATAGAAACATAATACATAATATTGTATGTAAAATAAATCCTGTGCATCTATCTTCTCATGTAGAAAACTTCGTGGTGACATGCATTGTAATTGATAAAGTTTCGAGTCAATCAAGGTTTCATTGTGTCTATCGAAACGTGACTCTTGGTATACACGCAGTCAGACTGTTGACCTTAGCTGCTGTGATCACTGTTAAACTGTCAGCTGTGTTATTGCACACTCGAGTGCGTCCCCAACGTTATAGTAAAACGAATGAACAGCAAGCAAGTAACTAACATTGCAATAGATAACTGCACTGTTGCACCTGCTTGTCTTCTCTCATAAACTTTTTTTATATATATTATCTTTCTTTGCTTTTATTCCTTCTGGATTTAACAGACTTCATTCTTTTAAACAAGTATGCACATTATTCAAGTGTTCAATTTATCTTTAAGTTAAAATCTATACCTTGTTACTTATATAATATGTCCCTTTACATGGGTGGTCCCTGTTGTTTTTTCTCTGTTTCTTATATAACTTCTTAATAGCTTTTAAAAATACCATATATAAGATTTTTTACTGTCATCAAAATGTTACATTGTTATTTGATTCACATTCTTTAATTAAAATCATTTATCAAAATATTTTATACTTGAATTTGCAGCAGTTTGTAGTATTATATTATCATTCATGATATCACAAAAGTCATAAAGCAAAAAATTAAATATTATAATTTTTTTTAATGATAGTAATTATTGAAAAACAATTGTCAGTGGGTAATTAAGTTTAATGTTTTGTATCAATAGAAAATATATATGACGTCATTATTAAATTCCATGGTGTGTAGTTTACATTTTTAATGGGTCTTGACATGAGTACCATGACAGAGGTATGTGCATGCCTGCCTGGCTGTCTTGAGAACTAGACACGTGCTTTGTGGACACGAACTGTGGGTTGGACATTTGAAGCTACAATCACCTTCATAATGTTGAGCCCCCTTTGTATTGTGGCTCTTACATGCTGTTGAGGTACGCAATGTTATGTCAGTGACAGTAAGGAGGGTGGAGGACGTGATACGTGATTTTGTTACTTAGCTGCAATAACTTCCACTATATAGGCATGCCGAGAGAAGCCAAGGTAAAGAACATTCCTTCTCATATACACGAAGACTCGTTAGCTAATGAGCAGACCGTATATATATATATATATATAATATATTGTATCGCGAGCTTTGAATCTTTGATTACACTATACAACAATCACCTTTGACATTCTCACACTAATGCAGTAGCAATGTACATAAGACTGCAAGCAGCTAGTATGTGTGGCGTTTGATTGTAGCAAGCCTGCTACGTGTACTGATCCATCAGTGAAGTAAATCAAAGTTAACAATATAGAAATAACAAGTTGAGATGTATTGGTTTTATTATGAAAATTATAATGGATTTAACCATTCGAGATTTATAGCCGCGGAAAAGATGAAGGTTCAACTTATTGATTTTATAAATTTATGACGATTATATTGTTTATAGATTTTCTAATATATATTATATATATAATATTAAATATTACAGACGAAAACTTAGAGATATAAATTACCTATAAATTACTGCTAAGTGATGTTATTTTCCAACATTAGACTTTTATTAATTAAATTTTAATTATTATTGTAAGAATTGGTGAATAAGCGTTACATTGAAAACACCTTTGTATTCAAATTATTATTATGCTTTGGATTTTTTCTATACGCTTTAAACAACAGTAACATTTAAAAATTGATTCAATGATAATTAAATTATTTTTTTTTAGTATATTTACTTTTCAATTATGTGATTTCAATTCCACGACTGAAGATAACCATGCAGGCTTCTCAATAATCACTAATTGTTAGCCTAAAAAAAATGTATTAACCACGGTTAGTGATGAGAAACCTGGATATATTTCTCGATAACTTCTTCATGAATCACGCCCATCCTAATCACTTGACGTTTATTTTGTTGTTAGCATGGACGCAGACATTCCCAGGTGGGTGGCTCGTCATGTTGAGCAACGGAGACTCTTAGCTCGCGGCGGCATCAACACCCGCTCCAAAGCCGTGTCCGAACGAGGAGAGCTGTTATTATTACTTTTAACAATCTCATATACCTTGATTTGATGACCGGGGCTCTAAGAAATGCCTGCCTTGAGGTACCTTTTTTTTTTTGTGTGTGTAGTGTGTTTGGGAAGTTCGAGCTATGGGTCCGAGCTCAGCATGAGTTAAAAATAATTGACAGACACGTAAAACCACATGTTTTATATAAGCAGTACTGCAGCAGTATAGAAAACCATAGATGGAAAAGCAAAATAGGTACACCAAACTGTACGCACAATGTAAGCTTTTTGCGGTCTCAATATTAAAATAACCTGATGAGTAGTGAACGTTGTTAAATATACATAATTTTGCTGAAGAATAAAATTTAAAAAAACTTCAATAGTTTTTAATTTTTATTTTATATTTGATATGCAGTGACTTGGTGTGTATGTACCTGATATTTGAAATATCCTTGGTTAAAAAAAAATATAATTATTTTCTTTTATGAGCTAGCCGAAAAAGAGAACCAAAAAAATATATATTTATTTTAATGGTACATTATTTCTTTGGAGAGTGGTAAGGTTTAAAAAAACGAGAGAGTGTGAGTTGTAAATGAATTTCAAGTGTTTTTAGTCAGGAGGCAGGATAAGAATTATTAGTTGAGGTCTAGAGTTATGCAAGCCGGTCATCATAGAACAACAGGTGCTTTCTCTAACGCTGGACCATAACACTTTCTATGCAAACATGTGCTAATATTACAGCATAAATTTTAGTTTGATTATTTAAGGTTGAATGAACTCATTACATATTTTAATTATACAAACAAATTTAAAGTTACAAAACTTATATATATATATATAATATATATATATATATATATATATATATATATATATATATTATTGATGTTTTGAAATATAGCCAGACCTAATCTTATGAAATTATTGTGGCACAATAGAATCAACACAAAAATCAATTTTTTATTATTTACACGAAAAAACAATAAAAATATTCAAAATTTCTTTAATTGCACAATATTGTTTAGGTTTTTGTATAAATTTAATAAATTATATATACATGCAATGCAAAACAAATTAGTAGATGTACAGATATTTTAATCTAAAATATATAGAATTAAGTAAGAATCAATGCACAAATATATATATATATATATATATATATATATATATATATATATATATATATATATATATATATATTATACATTATAATATTTATATATATTTGGAGAATCAGTATATTATATCAGACAGTACTATACTATATTCTTGTTGAATAATAATCTCATTAAGAGGCCTGTTCCCTTTCGTCTCCTGGAAGTTATGCAATTTTTAGTATATTTTAATCTCCTCGGCATATTTTTTCAGAGAAATAAAAAGAGGAGCACTTGTAAACCCATAACCCGTGTTTTCAATAATTTTCATGAATGTCAAAAATTGTATTATCAATCAATAAAACAAAATTAGTTTTGACTTAAATAAAAATTAAAAACACAAATTTTCCACAGAACTTTTAGAAAGCATTCTTTTAAATACATAATAATTTATACAAGGTAAAGGTTTTTGTTTTTCCGAAAACGTGTACCGTATGACAAAGAAAAAAAAATTGCATACCTTCCAGGAGACGAGAGTGAGCCTCTTAATAATAACATTTTTACCTTTCCAGAAGAAAAAGGTAATATACACTGAAATGTAAGTGCATGCTTGTACATAGAATCTAACCTGTTTTAAATCAGACACTTAAATATTGAAGGGATAATTTATGCATTTATATTTATTGTTATACAGGTAGATGAATTAACATCAAGAAGAAGAAACACAGAGAAAATGAAACACGCCATCCTTTCAATAATAAGATTGCATGTATAATAGAGTTAACTGTTAATTAAATAGCCCTGCATGCCTTGCGGGTGTGCAACCAATTCTCATCACCCATTGTATAATACATACAGAAAAAAAATTCAAATATAGGCAAGTGGAAATTTTTTAAAAATCAAACCGGAATTGCTTGTACACCCACAAGGCGTAAATACAAGGTTGCAATTTTTTTTTATTATTATGGGATGATGTATATACATAAAGCACCTAGTTGATAATTAACTCACCAGCCCTTGGTTGAGATTGGCGGGAGGTGCTGCCTCGAAGTGGCGCACGGAGAGCACCCTCTGCGGGTCCACGCGGGCGCCACCGTGCAGCAACCCGCTTGACTCGACCGCGGCCGCCATCGCGACCCTCTGATGTCGCGAGCCCTGTAACCACAAACGCCCGCGTTGGTGACTCACAGCGCCGCATTAGCATACACGTCTGCAGAGCAGAGCCATCTGTAGTGACGTCATCGTCAGCAGCAGCCCTGGGCCGCCACCGAAGCAAGGTCAGACAGGTAAATAAAGTGAGGCGCCGGACCTGCGAGCTAAATTGTAAAATATACCAGGCTAGAACATCAACTATATTATAAGAAATAGGAAGAGATTAACACTGAAGTTTCGGTTCTATGTAAATTTAAATACCTTGAGGTTATTTTTTTTTTAAAGGTTATACCGAACTACATGTTATAGGTATTGGAAAAGAAAATTAACGACTCATGTGTAAAAGTTACACATTATAGTTTTTATATTATAGCTCTAGTCTTCATGGCTAGGAAGTAGAAAAGGATTCTAAAGACAAGTTTATAATATATTATATATTTGATTTTTTCCCTTTAATTCTATTATACTAAATAAATTTTTCCTTCTTTTGATATTTCAAACGCAAAAATGTTAGATAATGATTTGGTAATAAATAAGGCTACTAATAAAATGCAGGCAACATGGGACATTATAAATAAAGGGTGCCAAACAAAGGCAAAAAAACTTAATACAGTTAATGAATTTATAATAAATGGAGCAAGTGTCACAAATCCAAAACAGATTTGTGATACATTAAATAATTTTTTTGTGGATAATGTAAAGAACATACTTAAAGAAAATTTATCGGCAATTATTATAAATAACAACGATGATGCTATTATAAGTGATACTGTAGTGAACTCATTTTCGTTCAATCACACCAATCAAAACAAAATTTTAAATATAATAAATGATTTGCCTAATAAAAAATCATCAGGCCCAGATGAGATACCATGTTCTGTATTAAGATTTTGTGGAAAATTATTAGCACCCCCATTAACATATCTTATCAATCAATCAATAACTGAGAAAGTATTTCCTAATATATTAAAAAAATCTAAAGTTACGCCAATTGGTAAAAATGGTGACAAACTAGACATTAATAATTATAGAGGAATATCTCAACCCTCATGTGTATCAAAAATTTTTGAAAAAGAATTAGATGATCAATTAATGGAATATAGGATAAATAACAATCTCATATCTCCATGTCAGCATGGATTTATAAAAAATAGATCAACAGAGACAGCAATATTTTCTTTATTAAATAAAGTTTTTGAGGCGTTGGATAAAAAAAAATTATGTGTTGTAATTTTTTTTGACTTGTCAAAAGCCTTCGATTGCTTGGATAAAGAAATTTTATTAAATAAAATTAAAAAAATGGGAGGGGACGATAATAGCTTACAGCTAATTAAATCATATATGTCAGAACGGGAGCAGTATGTAGAAATCAATTTTGAAGTAAATTCCAAAAAAATTGCCGTTAAATCTAATAATTTACCTGTCACCCTTGGCGTACCACAGGGGGGGAGGATATCCGCAGATTTGTTCTCTTTGGCAATTAATGATCTGGCAGATTTTGTAAAAAATGGTGAATTAGTCAAATATGCAGACGATATAAGTGCGATTGTCATAGCTGATACGCAAGAAGAGTTGAGTACTAAGGCATTAAAAACAATAGAAGAAGTGGAGACATATTTTTATAAAAATAAACTTGTCCTAAATGCCTCAAAAACAGTTTATATGCATTTTCATACTGCAAGAACTCCACCAACATATAGTCTTTTATTAAAAACAAAAAAAGAAATTATTAAAAGAATCAAATTTACAAAATTCCTCGGATTAAATATAGAAGAAACTTTAGATTGGGAAATACATGTAAATGCAATAAGCAAAAAAATTAACTCAGGAAACTTCATATTATATACGTTAAGAGATTCAGTGTCAAAAGACACTTTATTCTCTATATATTATGCCTATATTTATTCACATTTAACATATGGTCTAATTAATTGGGGATGTAGCGCGAGTCAATTAAATAGAGTATTTATTTTACAAAAGCTTGCCCTTAGAACCATGTTAAGATTCAAAAAATGTGATACCTGTGTATCATATTTCAAAGATAATAAAATGTTAACTCTCTCTTGTTTATATATCCTAAAGTGTGCATTATTCAAAAGAACCAATTCCGGTCTCTATACTCAGAATAATGACATGCATTCATATAATACGAGAAATAACAATAAAGTAGCAATAGGCATTCACAAATCAAGCTTTTTTGAAAATAGTGCCATGTATAAGTCAGCAATGATATATGACTTTTTACCATCCAGTCTTAGAAATATTGAAAGTGATAAAGCATTTAAAAACAAATTGAAACGAATTTTAATTGAAAAAGAATTTTATTCAATCAAAGCATTTTTTTGTGCTAAATTGCCTGAAAACATAATCAGGAATTTTTAATATAATTAATATTATTGTACATATGATTTCTCTTTAACTCAAATAAATATAAAAAATGTATGTTAAATTATTTATCATGGTAATAGATGTATAAAATTCAGATTATATAGTTAAAATGTATTTATATGTTATTTGTGTGCACTGTTATTGTTGTGATGTGCTTTGCTTTTGTCTGTTTAATTGTGTTTTTTTGTTTGTTTGTTTGTTTGTTTTTTTTACTTGACATGATCTAAGTTCGTCTATGTACAACCAAAATGATTGAATAAAAATTTGAATTTGAATTTGAATTTGATTGCCAATGCACTTACATTTATTTTAAAGCATATAATATTATGATGATATTATAGTTATATGTATAAGATATTATTTAACAAAAACAATTAATTTACTCATTGAACTCTCTGAGCCTTACATGTATGCAACCTCTTCTACATCAATATGAAATAGAGTTATTTTATATTACAGCTGTTATTATATGACAAAACAAAAATATATACATATTAAATTTGATTTTTAACTGAGCAACAGTACATGATAATTTTTCTTCCTAAAGAGCAATATCTCTTAGGTAATTTCATCAGCTCCCGTGGCCAACATCCTTACGCTCCCTTATATATTATCCCTACTCATTACCCCGCCTCGAGCTCTAAACTGATAGGGGTGTATCCTAGTAAAAAAAAAAAAGTGACAGTATGTAAGTTGGACACACAACAACGCCCGCCATGTTTGGTAGATGCGCTGAAATCTTGCAGGCACACCTGCGAGCACGCCGCGCGGATGCTGCTGCAGTGACTCGCGTGTTCTGCACGGCCTCGCTGCTCGCGGCCACAACAAAGGCGACTGCGTGTGCATTTCCAACCCGTATTGGAAAACATAAATGGCAAAGCTGTGTAAGTCAGAGTCTGTTTGAAAAGCTATGTAAACTATTCAACAATTCCTGAATGCATGCTTTGCAGATTTTATTTCAAATAAAAAATAAAATATCAATTTCTCGTGTACATAAGCATCTATAATACTTAAGTGTTTTGTAGAATTTAAATTGCAGTTTACAAGATTTGAAAGGAATTTAAATGCGAAGTAAAAATACAAAAAAAAAAAAGTTTTTATGACGTACAACATTGACAGTATAAATATATTGATGATTTATGTCAAACTACATAAAATATTATTATTTATTTATTATTATGCGATACATATTATTTATTTTTTATTTACAAAGTTAATGAACTCACTTCCTCAAAACATCACTGATCAATTTAACATAAACATACAAAAGTTATTACGATAATGTAATATCATATTATACAAAATGAATTAAAACTTGAATTATACCTGATAGCCCTGTAGGCGACAATGTAACATAAATACGACACTTCCTGAACTAGTGAGCAAGAAATCACGACCACTATATAACTATGTAATAATAACAGTGAGCAGCAAGCAGGCAGAAAACTTATGAAAACATATCGAAGGAGAAAGTGACCCTCTGAGCGGCTTGAGAGGTTGAGATGCTGGAAGGCCGTTACGTCACGGTTCACAGCTGCGCACAAAATGCACCACATCTCGGCCAGAGGTCCGTCCCGCGCCCTACAGATACCCGAGTGACCCCAGCAAGGGGTGAGAATTTCGGAGGCCCGGGATCGAGCCTCGGAGACGGTCGCACGGTCAGTGACAAAGAGATCACGTCCAGACATGTGCTGGGAACCGTGTCACAACATAGTCGCCTTGACACAAGGTCGCTCTGCTGAAGTTGCGTCACTGTCTAAATGACCCCCAGTAGCACTCTTCTCGCCAAAGATCTTATCTCCAATTTTATAACAATGAGAGGAATTTACCTTGCAAATTAGTTGAAAAAATATACTTTTGTACTTAAAAAATGCATTTGAAATTGATAAAAAGAATGGAAGAATGAGAAATTAGCATTTTTATATGTATACAATGTAAATTAAATTTATTAAGCGTCAGATTGCTGTTTAACGTTTAATCACATACGATATTGGCTTAGAGTTTTCAATTGTTCTTATGTTCTTCTACGCAATACAACGTAAAGAAAAAACACTTGCTGAGAAAAATAATAAAAGTTATAATAAATCAGGTTTATTTTACAAAATATATAAAAACTCACGATTGTTAAAGTGCATAAATATTATTATAATAGAGTCCACAAGGCAATGTTTTATAATGCAAGTGTTTATATGTATTATACTGAATATTATATACAATTATGCCAAGCCTATGTATAAGAATTGCTTGTTTGTACTACATATGAGAATAATTGAAAATGTGAGTCATGCGCTTCCTCGGTAAAATGTCGTAAGTGAGTTCCAGGTAAGAAACTGGGATAGAATTAATTATTGATTGCTATAAGAGAGTAATTAGCATTCAACCACATGTCCCTACACATTGCTTGAAATGGACCCGAGCCTAATGAGCCACGCGCTGGCAGGACGGCCTAGGAGGGCGTGGTGACTCTAAGTGAATCACGCGGAAGTGATGCAATTAGAAAAGATGAGTTTGGTAAAAAACAAAAGCTCCCAACTCCCAAAAGACACAGGATGTTATATTTCTATCTCAGCTGCACCAATGTTGACGCAATTTTATATGCTGTCAAGGACAATGAAATATACAGTGAAAATATTTAATGTAAAAAATAAATTGAAATCATTGTTGCTGCATGTTATACAGTAATGTTTAACTTTAAATTAAAGATAGTTAATTGATGACGAAGTTATAACTAGAATTCCAAGCTTCATATAGTGATAATTAAAAATAATTTCAAAAATAATACACAAAGCCTAATATTATAAAAGTCTTTTACTGATAATATGTTTAAAGCGTGCAGCTAACTATACTAAAGGGCGAATGAAATGAGAATTATGTATGGAATGACTGATTTTCTGATAACAAGTTGGAATGTAAAGATAAACAATACGATAAATAAAGAATAAAATATCAAATCAAGTTCTAAGGTATCACGAACTTGATCTCTTTTAAACGTCGCTTATTTTGTAACGAGGTATGATGCTTGTTTATTTTCTAGAATTTTATTTACCATGCAGAGAAGATGTATTTTTTGTCATGGCGTAATGTAAAACAAAAAATAATAAAATCTCATAAGAGTTACAATACAAATTAATTAATCTTATTAAAAAACTGAATTCACAGACTTAACGAATGACTTCTTTTGCATCGGGTAGTATGCTTTTTTTCTTTTAACATTTTTCCCATTAACCACGTGCCAAAGAAGTTGCATATATACAGGGGCTTATACTAAAGACTCTCAAGAGATCAAGTACATGCCATTACTCAATCCATGCTCGAAACTGAGCTTTCCACGTGTATGCTCTCGTCTCGAGAACACGAATGGACGTTGCACCCTCGACTGCAGACATCACCTTACGTCGAGGTTTCCTCCACGGTACGCTGGGCTCCAAATGTCAGCCCCGAGTGACGGAGTGTCATTCTCAGCTAGGAAAGCTGTCACTTTTATTGTCTGCAAGACGTTTCGTGTAGGTCGTGACAACTGTGTCGTGCTCCTGTCAATGTTAATTAAATATATCATCTTATGCTAATTGAACGTTATACTAGTATGACAAAATTGAAGTTTTATAATAACTCATACCATTCAAGCTATTTTACTGCAAAGTTTAATAAGAAAATAAAACAAAGGTATTTTAATTTTAAGATGATGCTGGACATTTTAGAATGAGAAATTCATTGAAAGAACAATCTAATTGAAGTTAGCTTTTGCAATTGAACGGCCAAATAAAAGTCAAACGACAATATACCGGTGGTAGAAGTATGTTAATTCTTTTCAATTTTTATTCAGATGCAGTTTTTGAAATATCATTCTTTACATTACACTTATTACAGCTTCAGATTCTATGTGAAATTTGTTTCAAGGGAGGAGGGGGGATATCTTCTGAAAATATAATTGACCTAATACTTGCGTATGTAAGGGTTGTACATGAAATGACTAAAACTATCTCGGTCATCACGTATATGTGCCAGGATGACACGCCCTGCAGGTGTAGGAACATCGTGCTCAAGTCGAGGGCTACACCCTAGCCAACATCTCAGGATGACCTCGATCCCTCCTCCACTCTAACCCTAACGAAGGTCACCACGTCCCGCGCTCCACTCGTCCAAACTAAAGAGAAGGCGTGTCGGAAGGAGGGTTAAGCCAGTTAGCATATATTTCCCGCATTCCTGTAATTGAGTGGCATGCATGCTGTAACAAAAAACTTTGTAATACGATTAAATTTGGTGTATAACTTTCAATTGTGATAAAAAAAAAATAAAAGACAAAATAAATTAGTCAACATGCAGCTTGTGTACATTCAAGATGTGTGAAATTTTACCCACCTCGCTTACATTTTGTTATTGTTCAATGAAAATAATTATTTACAAGAAGGCTTTGTATATAAAAATTGGCTAATTATGTTATTGTTTTTGTGAAGTGCAGATTTATTTAAAATATGAAATTACTACTATATATTCAATGAAAATTGAACGTGATTCTTACAATTTGTAAAAGCTTCAATCAGTATACAAATTATATATAGAATGCATTATATTAAGTAGCATGGCTAAGAGACCTTATCTATTACAAATAATTAATTATATATAATGTAATGTTGATAATATTCATTTATATATAATTCTAATTTATTTTTTATTCATACATTTACGTCAGTTTGGGAGTTTATTTTTAGCATTTCGTATGATATTAGGATATTTTTAAACTATAAATTAATATATTTTACAGAAATATAATAAATAATAAATATTCTGTGTAATGCGGAGGTAATGCCTTTATTTTTAATTGAAAAAAATTCATATAGGAATTAGAAAAGAAAAAAAAAAATAATGAATAATTTGCAACCTTACGTGGTAAACTAAAATTTATTATTGTCAACTATATTATAATAAATGGTAAAAATATTATTTGGGCACTTTTAGGATCCAAACCGCGAGCCATTATAGTCGGTGCAAAGTGATAATATGTTGTATAATAGTGTTGCAGTATCTCATTAATAAGAAAAAAAAAGCTCAATAAACCTCATTAAAGGCTTCATTGCAGGCTTTATAGAAAATGCTAAAAGATTTCCCCATATAAGCTGTTTTTGAGATGAGAAGCGGCATCTTTTGTTTACATCATGCAGGGCAATTAGATGACTGGAAGCAAACTACGTTTCTTTGTGTTTTTTAATTTTCATTAGGATAATAGGAGGACACAAATTGGCCAATAATGCGAGTTGCAACATTGAAATATTAATTTCTTGAAAACTTAATATCTATTGACTTGCTTTGAGTATTACACATAAAATTTTAATTTATAATTATATGGCTATTGTTTAAAGACAACATTATTTTAAAAAAATCAACTTTTTCCTAGGCTAGCAAAGAAAAATGAAGTTCATATGCATTATTACACGATTTGATTGATTTCAAATAAAAATTAGTCTGAACGTCAAATTTTGTAATTAAAACAGTGGCTTACAATTAGTTTTCTTGACAAAAATCTCAATAATTAAAGTTTGCCTTACCTGCCTGCTCTGATCACCTTGATAGGTTAGAACTGATTTGCGGTTACGTGGTCGTGAACAATAAATCGCCTCCACACAAGATGAATGAGAGCTACTTCGCTTGCCTCCATGTACCAAGTGCATGAAGCTGACTTCTCGAGCAGCTAAAGTGGTCAGATCACAGGGAGAAGTGATTTTATTTCAAAGCTGGATAGCCTTATTCACATTAACTATAAAAGCAGCTGCTGCTGTTGTTACTTCTTTACAGGATAAAGATGAAGAAGAAAAATTCCAATACCTTGCCGTCATAATTCTTCTTACTACTTCACTTCATACAGCAGTTAGTTATTATTACCCAATCAGCTTATAAATATATTTCTTATTATATTAGTTATTAAAAAAAAAAATGACTTTTCACACACAACTTAATGCAAGAATATATATCAGGTTTTAAAAAAGAATGAAAACATATTTTTACCAAAGAAGCTTTATTATTTTATATATCTCTACGTTTGGAAGCTTGTTGTGATGAAACTTAGTGTGTGACGACCATCAGCCGCCTCCACGTTTGACTAATGATCGTTAAGTCTTTCTTTATTGCCAAGCTTAAGTTGCAACAGAGGAGCTGAACTCTAGCGCTGAGCACCTGACATCTGGTTTCTTATAAATACAAAATTTAATGACTGAAAATGTGCAATTCTTTATATTTTTGACCTTCATAAAATTTACAATGATACTTAATTGGTGATACGTTGCATAGAGAAAAAAATATGGAATATTTAATAATACAATTTTTCGACTTTATGTTTATATTATCTTTAGTTTACTTTAAATACTTTAAATAAAGCATTAAATTTATTGCATCATAAGAACATTAAATATTCAATAACATTGCAATTGTTGACTGTAGGATTATAAATTATAGTATAATAGATTTTTAAACTGAAAGAAAGTTTTAACACTTTATTTTTAAATTAGGTAAATAATGACACAAGAGTAACCCACGCACACTAATTTTTCCTTACTTATTTTATTTGCTACCCCAGATTACAAGTTAACAAACATAAAGAAATATCAAAAAGAAGGTGTGGCTGCACAAATTAAAGTAACTTTCTAAAGATTCCCAGCCTACGTATTCTTTTATATAATATACTGTCACTCGTGTTTTGTTTAGAAACAAAGCTTAATCAAATAACAATAATTCATCAGTCTAAATGCTTTTAATTATCGCTTAAAAAAATATTACCAAGTTGAGTTGTCAATATGTGAACGTCTCGTAACATTTCTCTGGATTGTAATTTTTGCAAGGAGGCCGGCAGGTTGGTTTGTGATCGCCTTGTAGGGATCAAGGCTGGTGGTTGCATTGGCGACGTGGGAGCGCCAGCAAGGTGCTGCGCAGTGTGTCCCTTGCCTCCTTTCTTAGCCTGGATCTGCCCACGCTGCTGACTGCCTACCCACCGTCGTTACCACATTAATAAGCAATCTAAATACTGCGGACGTGCCTAAGTAATAAGCCCAAGCCATATTTTGTCATCGTCAAGTCAGATGTAATCTCTTCATAAATATTTCGATACTTAATTATAGTTTTATCCACTATACCGAAGCTGTCAATCAAGTAAAATAATTTTTACTTATTTTCTATAGGTTCTTACTTTAAATCAATGCAAAGATTTACTGCATTTTGTACTTCTATGTCACGATAAAACGTGATAAGAACTGCAGTCAGATGGAAATAATAAGACGGAAACAATATATATAATAGTGCAATTATTATAAGTCAATCAACAAGAATATAAATGCGTGCAGAGTAAAATAATTATAAAAATACACAGTTTATCATCAGTGTTAGCACTGAGGATGTGCCATACATTTAATTTTACCATGATAATGAACTTAAGTTTTTTTTTTTTTTTTTTTTTTTTTTTTTTTTTAATAATTGAAGTTAAACCGAAATGGTAAAATTAAATTTTCTGTATATTGTTATATAACGATGTTTTATTAGCAATTTTAAATTCTTTTGAAGTTATATGTTAATAGTTATCAGTTTTATATTAAAATTGTACTTTGAATCATTATAGTAAAAATTGGTAAGTCACCGATATATAGGAGGCCAGAACCCAGGTGAATCTTGATGAGAAATACATACAAAAAAACTTGCATGCAGTGTATGTAATTAATGTAATTATATAAAAATGAACTTGTTATGAAATAGGGTAACTATATTACCTAATACCATTAGACATACATTATATAATTATTATTATTCTCGTAATTGTAACTGGATCATAATATATTATCATTTCTATATATACACTAAAATAGCATCTAATATCGGTACAATATTTTAAATGTATATAATTCTGTGTGATATTATATAACAGCTAGTAAAAAACTTTCATTTTCTATCATAGGTTTCTTTTGGTTATATAAACCTTATTGATACCTTCATCACGTCGAGGTGAACGTGGGCGGTGACCAAGATAATTAAATTAGATGTCAGCTTAAGTAGAAAAGCTTGTTAGTTGAAGAACGATGGATCATCGTCGATGTTTCCTCTGACAATGAGTATAACCTAATATTGTAAATCTACCCTTGTCAGGAAAGTCACAGTCTACCGTCTAAATTGTAAAGCCTACGTCATCTCATCGACTGACTATGCGTGTTGTTGCAACGGCCCTGCATGCAGATTGCAGCGGTCCACTCCGCCTCGTCACGATGTTCGGACATAAATAACGTAACGCAATAGAAACTGGGTGGGAAGACAACGTGGGTTCCTCATAGACTGCAGCATTGAAATGAGCTCCTTTCACATTATTTTCTTTTTTTAATAAAAAGAAAAAAAAAAAATGAAGGCGTAGAAAAATATAAAAATAATAAAAATTGGATACACCTTTCATTAAATAACCTTTTTCTTTTATTCAAAGAATACAATTGTTGTGTAATTTTTAACAATGATAAAGAAATTAATTTATGTAATGATGCGTTTTATATAATAATATACGATGATAACTCTTTTAATATTCACTTTAGGTTTACAGGTGTTTTTTTATTTCACTTTTATACTAATTAATATTCAAAAAGCATCATCTAATGTAAATTCTCAGTGCATTTATCAAGTCTTTTAAAACCTGATGACATTGGATTAGTGCATGCTGAGGCACGTAGTTGACTGGAGACCACGGCGGCTTTACAAGGCCGTCTCATCTTAGTAGCTCATCCATTAATCTAAATCGACCATAAAACGTTTTCGTGCTGTCGTGCAGTATTATTTACATTCATTATAATACTAAATGAGGAAGATAATAATTGGAAAATGATCCATTTAAAAAATCATTGAGGGTTATTATTTAATAAAATGAGACATTAATTTATAAATAAAATTACAACATTTATAAAGTCATGTTATATTCTGAATATAAATGCATCCAAATTTGCTTATATCCTTTTTAATTTTTGTATTATACGTTCTTGCATAAATGTAAGTATTAAATAATTTTAATTAATTAATTTTAATTCAAGGAAAATACCATAAAAATATGACATTACAACAGCCTTATTTGAAGATGGACAACCTCTGGTTATATTTATATGGCAACCTTGATTTTCAAAGAGCTGTAATGCCTAATGGTAGAGGTCATGCGTGTGTCAGCGGGGGTCACGCTCCTTATATGACGAGATTGAGACATGCCAGTGCTGCTGCAGCCAAGGCGAGCGCACTGAGTCAGCGATATTATTCACCTCCCTGAACCATGGAGATTATTTATAAGTAATTTATGGATTAACTGAAGTAATAGCTTGCATTTAAACTGCACAAAATGTTATTATGTAATTTTAAACCGACAAACGGCAGTCACATAAATATTTACAAACAAGAAAATAATCAGGGATATTTTGTTTCTTTTGACACTTTAAAATATATTAACGGTTTCTCGTAAATTGTGTACCATCAATGTCGCTAAATAGTATGGTGACTGTAAAGCATCGCATTGTCATCTGTCATGTCAACCTTGGCACGGGAAATATCTTGGTGATAGAGCTCTATTGTTACGTGATGTTGACTTACTTGGTGCTCGTGCAACGTTAATACTGCATACGCTGCACCCACACACGGCCATGGAAATAGTACTTCAAGAGAAAAATAGACTAAATAAGGATACAATACAGTATAAGTATGTATATTGAGTCATAGATCTATCAATGTGATTTTTTTTCCTCTTTTGAGCAAGCATAATTTGCTTTTATATTAAGTTTATATAATAGCAAAAGAAAATCTATTTTTTTTAAGTGTATCTGATGAATTTTTCACGGTTTAAAATGTTTTATAGATTGAAAGCGTTTTTTGAGGGGGTCCAATGTTAAGTGGGCGGTATTCGATGTTAATGTGGCTTGACTTCGCATGGGTCGGCTTTCCCTCTCATCAACTTGCATTGGAGAATATTATTATATAGCAGGCAGCCAAAAGAGCTAGTCTATAACGTCTCTCACTTTATACGCTTATATCAAAGAACCTGAAAATCCTTGACCTTAGGTTTTGAACCCTGGCTCAGACAAGATTCACGCCTGTAAATATTATATTGCATGGCTATTTTGATTTTTTTTTGTTATATACATATACAACGTCCATATATTCTTATGGACTTGAAACTTTGGCAAGGCTACAATATCAGTCTTATTGTTACAATGAGCTTAGAATATTTTACGATGTACGGATGAAAGGTATACCGGATCATGATCAGTAATGTGATTATAATCTCTATATAACAAAGGATTATGCTATTGCCAAAAATAAAAAAATAATAAAACATGATATTGACTTTAAAAAATTATTTGGCAAAGTTTTATTTAAGCATTGCAATCAAATGGAAATATCCTTAAAATCGTATACGTGCATGAGTGTAAGAAATTCTACTTACAGAAATTAGCACATTTGCATTGATAAACGTTTAAAAAATACCTGTAAAATTATGAGTAAATTGCTGTGTTTTTTATGAACCATTATAATTAATACGTTTTATTTTTTCTAAAAACGATGCAGCAATATATTTCCGTGACTTGAATAATTTAAAAAAAAGATTGACATTTATGTATAATATATATAAGAATGCAAACATCATACAATATAGTAGACAGGTAACTACTGCGTCATAATATCATGCAAGTACATGCACTGAAAGAGTGGATATTACATTGTGTTTATGGTTGCATCAAATCTCCGCCGACATCGTGCATCATCACGTTTCCTCCCCCCGCCCACACGTATCTCCTGCGATGCGAGCAAGCCGGCGATTGAGCAACTCTCTTATGCCGTAGAGACGCAGCAGCTTCACTCCATTGCTCAAGCCAGGAAAGACCACCGTTTTTGTATATTCTCTATTGTCAGAAACTTGTTAATTGGATTAACACTTACTCCCTTATAGACTAAAAATATATATTTATAAATAGCTTGTCTATATTGCAGAACAGTGCAGAGTCGTGGATCAAAAATAATAAAGTGAAAATTGAATTTGATCACTCAAAGAGCAACTTCTTAATTTTAGTTAAATGTTTAGTATATAATGTCATATTATTAACGTCAGTTTAGAAATCGTTGGTGTTTTTTGGAATGCTGTCGTTAAAGTCTCTGGTGTAGGAGAAGTTGCATAACTTGAGATGAAAATCGGGCACTCGTACCGCGAAATTATCCACAGCTTACCATGTTAACTATAAATAACTTTTAGAACTCGTAACCCCCCACAAAATCGAGAATTGATATGGTTTTTGACATTCTATTTTGTAATGTTACATGCATGCACGTTGCAAATTTTCTTATTCCTAATATAGATAAAAAAAAAATGCGGCTCAAAATCATGATTAACGTATTAAATAACATATATATAATATAAATAATTATAAATATAATATTAGTATACATGAAATGAATAATATAAAATTCAACAAAATAATCAAATTACTACATTTCTATGTAATCGTACTTACCAAACACTAAATGGGTGATTGAGGTTCTGCGGGTCGGTTCACCAATCAATGCGGTATCCCATATAATCACTGGACACAGATGAACGAGCGTGTTAGGCAGAGTAAAGAGGTGGCCCGTGCAAGAGCGCGTGCGGACCTGTCTGAGCTCCTGTTGCCTGTTGGCTAGCTGGTGTATAGCAAGCACGTGGTTCTCCGTGGCCGCTCGAGCGGCAGAAAGTGGGGGCCGCCACGCCAGTAAAGGATCGTCCCACTCGCAGCTACGTAGTATACCTTGCTCGCTCGCTTGCTTGCTTGCTCGCCTCCTCGACTCACCGCCTCTTCGCATCTTCAGCCCGCAGCGTGGAGGCGTCCCGTCTACGTGTGGCCGCACCCGGACGCGAACGAAATATTCATGTAGAAATCAAATATGATTGATTTCTTGGCTCCTGTGGTGAAGAAGGTGGTCAAAATACATCAGCCTAATTTAGGACAACATTAGTGACACGACGAGAGAGAGAGAGAGAGAGAGAGAGAGAGAGAGAGAGAGAGAGAGAGAGAGAGAGAGAGAGAGAGAGAGAGAGAGAGAGAGAGAGAGAGAGAGAGAGAGAGAGACCAGTTTCAATCTTTGGAAAAAAATCAGTTATAATTTAATAATATAAGTGGTTTCATTGGTGGTATATATTGAAAAAATAAAAAAAAAACATAAATTTAAGATATATAACAAAATTAACTTAATTTGTGAGTGAGAAGTTGAAATGAAAGTGACTCACTGCCATGGAAGCTGGAGAGGAATTTATTTTTTGTAAGATTTTTTTTTAATTGAAATATTATAATTTTGAAAGTATAGAAGTATACTGTGTACAACATAAGATAACAGATAACAGTTATCTGTAGTTACTAATAATGTGTGATAATATTTAACATTAATTTAATATTACTGTTTAATTTAATTGAGTTTTCATTTTTTTTTAGTTTTTATGTATATTTATTTGCATTTGACAAAACGTATCAATAAAATAATAACTTAAATTGCTATGTTGGTATATAATTAATTAATATAATAGTATGTTGGTTATACAGTCTAACAGATATTAGAATACCTGTAGACACTATGGCGCCTAGCTAGCTTTCCAGAGAGTCGCCATCGTATTCTGGCTGCTGGGATAAAAAGCAAAAGATGATCGTCGCGCGTAGTCGAATCTACACGTAAACTAAGATCTGGTAATACTATATATATGATATATAATACATATGATGATATACGATTGAAGCGTGGGTGTTGTACATTTTATATATATTTATATATTTTTAATATGGTATATATTTCTTGTCCTTTTACCAAGAATCTAAATCACAAAAAATATATATATATATAAAATAAAATAACAATTAACAATCCAAATATTGTAAAAAAATTATTGCAATAGCTATCGGGAAAAACTGTTTTAATTGACATGTCCTGTCAAATATTGAAATAAAGATTATATAAATTGGCTCATGTTTAGATTATATTTTCCTATAAGGACAATGTTTTAGTTCCAAGTATTTCCTGACAGCAAGTGTTTGCTATACGGGCGAGTTTTGTGAGAGGTTCGGTAAACTGCACCGTCCGCCGCTTTGTGTCCACATCACGGTGAAGAGTAAACACTGGTGAACGTCTTATGAGCCATCATCATTCTCACACTGTGGCCCGCGGCCGCTCCCCAGACCTGGGCCGCCGCGAGCTTTCTTTCTTATTCTCGGCGGTGACGCCACGGACACCAAGGAGCACTGACACTTCTTACCTGGCACATCAACGTCAAAGTCACCTCTTCCTACGGCCATTCACAGGCTCGCTATTCAAATGGCTATAGTTATAGAATCGCCATGCATACATACACATGCAGAGAAGACCATCAGCAGCTTGTCCAAGAATCACTCATAAAAGCGAGTCTTATACACTATGCAAAATAATTTCTTCCCGTTTCAATATATGGACGCTAATCACCTTATATTATATAATAATTCATAATTCATAATCATTTTATTGCTCTTTGATTGTACAACAATATAAGCACGTCATAAACAATAATCACAAACACTTTGAAAGCACGTCAAGAAAAAAAAAACAAAAAAAACATAACAAATAATCCTGCATACAAGCAAATCAAAGCAGTATAAACAAATATATATCATACGTATAAGTTACTGAAATTTTGTTGTGAACCATAGAGCTAAAATTGATATAATTCGCAACAATAAAATAAAAGTCAATAATTTAAAAATCAAACGCAACATTCTCTTCATATCCTAAATTATCTAAATCTTAAATATAGTTACAACTTATCAATTAGCCGAGCAGATGAGCATTGCTCAGCATTTTTGAGGTTTGCATGATCTTCGAGAAGCTAGCTGTGATGAAAGACAGTGTGCTATAGCTTGCTGGTACTATGCGAACGGTACTAAATGGCAATGTTGTCCTGCTCCCAGCCATATAAGGATGCCGAGAGCATTGTCAGCTCTTTATGCATGGCAAGTTCAACAGCAGAAAGAGCACAACTTATTGTACAGAATAATGAACACTATGGAGTTGATCGTATGAACTCGTGTCTATAAATGTTTATTTTAAATTTTTACTCTTTGCGCGCTCTCGAAAGAAAATCTGTAATGGACAACATACATGAAAAAATTTATTGCAGAAATGAATAGAGGGTACCAAATTATGCTACTCTGAATTTTTTCAATTTTTTTAAGACCCAGAACTATTTTTAAATAATTATTGAAAGTGCGGCCACGCCCCCTGGAGGCGTCAATAGGCGTCCAGTGCTCCAGTCTCTATCCTTTTTATTAAGAATTCAGGGGTGCCAACTGAAATCACAGGACTTTCAACAATTATTTAAAAATAGTTCCGGGTCTCAAAAAAATCTGAAAAATTTCAGAGTAACATAATTTGGTACCCTCTATTCATTTCTGCAATAAATTTTTTTCATACAATGTAATATAATTATGTTGTTCATTATTATTATCCACCATAAGTATAAAAATTTCAACGATACGAGTTTTGTTAAATATTAATTTATCATATTTTGTTCAATTAGCGCGTCCGATATGAACAAATATTTTTGTTTTGTTTCCAAGTTGATTAGAAAATAGCTCAAAACAACTTATATTAATTAAATTTATTTACTGTGAAACCCCATACACCTATTTATTATACTGTCACAAATATTGAACACAAATTGCAGGCCAATTAAAGTGCACGATGTATATACGTTTTAAATGACAAATTGGGTGGCTGAACACTTCATGTGAATGGGGCAACCGTTTTTAGCCACCAATTGGGCAGAGTTGTTTATGCATTATGTATAAATATATGTATTTTGTGTTTCTGCAAAAAAAAACATCTACATTATTATTATATCATCATATATTTACAAGATACATTTTCACACTATACACTATTATACAATTTACGCAGCTTTGCGTCTATTGTTGATTATATTCTACAAATTCGTTATTTTACTGTATTTGTTTCTGATGTGTTCTGTACTCCTGATCCTGTGCGCCACGCCGGTCGCTCCACTGCTGCTCGGAGGCTGCGCTGCGTGATCATCTCTTCTCGTTGCTCTCTGCTGCTCTCTCGCGCGGCGACGGCGGCGACGGCGCAATGTTTTTCGTTCAGGCGCGAATTGAGAAGGAGATAATCAAAAGTTCAACTAATAACAGTGCATAGATCTAAAGCTGCGCTTTTCTCTACCCCCGCAATCTATGTACAATCTATGTACGTACCAGCAAGCATGCAGGCACCGGCCACCCAAGGCCTTGCGGCTGTCTTATAGTGTCATTGGGAAGGTGATCAAGTCCGCAAGGCAAAAAGTAGAATTCATGTCGTCATGGAACAGGGAGATGTCAACGTGGGCTGTTAATCTTTGTTACATATTATTATAATGAGCAGGTGCAAAGCCGTGCTGCAAGTCAACTACCATATTTGAGTTCTAGTACTTCACTCGTTGTAATACAATATTTTATATTAAAAATGGAAATTTGAAGAAAGAAAAATACATTATGTGCGCGATACGTAAAGTGTATTTTGATTTTTTGCCCGGTCTATTTATTATTACATTTACATTCATGTAACTGTAATTTTTTTCATGTATTAATTTTATACTTTGCAGACCCTTAAAAAAAATTGAAGAGGCTGTCGATCGTCTTTACTTAAATTAAAAATTCACAAAATAAATAATAAACTTGACAAAGAAAATAATTAACTTAATTGATTGAAAAATTTGCAATCATAACATATATCATAACACACAATTTATCAAAAATTTTGCTTCGCTATTATATTATATTTTATTTTTTTTATTTTATTTTATATACGCGCGAAAGCGCGGATCCGGAGACGGGGGGAGGGGGGGGGGCTGCACCGACCCCGAAATTTTGGATTTAACATGGGCAATATAGGCATTTCCCCTACTTTATTTTTAAATTAACTTAAAATTATATTTTAAAATTGTGTTGTATAGTTTTTACTGCCATCTATTATAAAAATAATGAACTATTAAGACTTGCAGTATTTGATACCTGAAGCTAACATGAGACGTCGCTAGCGTTCGTAATCCTCTTTTTTTTTCTTTTTCATTTATTAGTAATTGTGTTACATAATTATAATTATATAATACTCCAGTTACTCGGTTACTCCTGTTAGTTCAGATACCCACCCTAGTAAAAAGGAATTATACTTTTATTATAACAAGTTAATAATACAAGTATAATATAACTCGCGATCCCTTAATTCAGTATATTATAGTTTTATTTTATTATATTATATATTATAATATATTATATATTATATTTTATTATTATACACAGAATAATAAAATGCTGGGAGAAATGCCTATATTGCCCATGTTAAATAAATCCAAAATTTCGGGGGGGGGGGGGGTGATGAAAATTAAAACTGGGAATTATAATTTAAATTAACGAGAGTGATTGATGCATGAGCTATTAGGTGGCTAATTAATAATCCAGATAATTAATATTTGTGATTAATTGCCATTTGTTAATACTGATAGTGCGTGGGACATATCACTATTATATATTATATAGTAGACCCAGCATATATTGAGGTGATTGAGGGAAGTTGAGTCCGCCACACAAATTAGCCCGCATTACGCGCCTCCCACGCCATATCCATGCAACAGAGCCAGCTCTTGTTTTGATGAATCACGCGAGGCGAGAATTAGTCTACCGTGTGAAATGTAAAACAAATTCTACACACAAGCACAGCTTGATGTTGTCTTCTAAAATTTCAAGTAGGATGTTGACCGAACAAGGTGAGGTGTAAAAATCTTCTGTGTTTACAATTTGGCCTGGGACGTCCCACAAGCAATTTTCTTTATAAGTTTTATTTTTCCAGTCCTGTAATAATTAATTTGAATTATTATTGTCAATAACATAAATTTAATAAAGATTATAGCATGACATATGCAGCAGCTGTAATTTTGATGGCTGTTCCTCAGTTTAGAAACTCCTGACGCAATTCAACGTTTTTACGGTCCCTATAATTTTGAGGACACCATTTAAAAATCAAATTATCTTTTATAACTTATGTGGGCTAAACCCTTGAACGATAAAAAACATTTCATATGAATCCACAAAATTGTAATAAATGTTTTATTAGTTTTCCACATTATTTGGGATTATTATAAAAACTATAATATAAGTCTGTAGAAGAGGATGTATATATTATAAATATGAGTAAGCATTTTTTCTTGGTGTGAAATAAACATGATACAAAAAAGTATATAGTATTTCGCAGTGCACAGTAAAAAAAAAGTGATTAAATATAATAATTTAGTAAGTGTATACGTAAAATAATTACTTTCAAATTTCATTTTTTTTTTTTTTTACAAAATTAATTAATGCAGAACATTTTGACGAACATCAAAGGTATCAACTTGAAACTGTCATTAGTGTTCCCTTATACTTCTTATACCTTCTTTTAATTCTGTTAAAAACCATTAGTCTTCACGAGCGCTCTCTATTAGTGCGGACCATGAAGCTATAGCATATTATATAATATGGCTTCTCGCGATGCCCATATACACGATCGATATACCTAAGTGGTCATTTCGTCCCGCAGAGAGGCCAACAATTTTTCTTGGCCCGTCTTCTTAAGTCTTCATATCCTCTCGGACAGCAGGCAACATATAGCTACTTATTAGAAGCAGCAAACCATGAATTGACCTTGTGAGAGAGTTATGACTGCAACTTAAGACTAGTCTATTATACAAAAGCGAAGTAATTAAGTAATACAAAGGAATTTGTTTCTACTCCCCTACAAAATTTATACAGGACATAAATTCTGAAGGGCTCTATTACTTATGCCTTCAAATATATACGCATTAACTATAATTGAAAACTTAATTTAAAGCAAATCGAAGGACTTATTTATTTGCGCCTTTGAACTTTTTAAAGGCCCTATGACCATTTCACAGTATTAAGTCCACAGTTAGTATTGCCTGAGTATGATACGGCTGCATAAAAAAAATTGTTCCAGCAGCAATAATATCAGAGATAATAGCCGATGAAAAGGCACCTGTGACGTCATTTGTACCCATGATTCTGCGGCGACGGTATAGGAAAATCCCTGTAAAAGATAGGTTCACTCTAGCTGCAACCACGGACATAATTTTAATTCTGGAATGTTCAGGGCAGTCTTGATAGTATTTGTCAAATATCCTGAAAGAATTTTGTTGTTGACATTTACACAGACTGAATTGTTGCAGTAGCAAGATAAGCAATAAGTCGGTCTGTGTAAATGTCAACAACAAAATTCTTTCAGGATATTTGACAAATGTTATCAAGACTGCCTTGGTAAAATTTCAACATTCCAGAATTAAAATTATGTCCGTGGTTGCAGCTAGAGTGAACCTATCTTTTGCAGGGATTTCCCTATACCGTCGCCGCAGAATGGGTACAAATGACGTCACAGGTGCCTTTTCATCGGCTATTATCTCTGATATTATTGCTGCTGGAACAATTTTTTTTATGCAGCCGTATCATACTCAGGCAATACTAACTGTGGACTTAATACTGTGAAATGGTCATAGGGCCTTTAAGTACTCCACTTACCCCAGTGTGGAGTTTGTGTCAAGTTTGTGGAAATCTGCTAAACTTGAAGTCATCTAAAATGGTTTAAAACAGACTGCACATCTTACCTTCATCTTACCATATTAATAAATCAATAATTAAAGCTAGCAAAAAATAAATAAATAAATAAATAAATAAATAAATAAATAAATAAATAAATAAATAAATAAATAAATAAATAAATAAATAAATAAATAAATAAATAAATAAATAAATAAATAAATAAATAAATAAATAAATAAATAAATAAATAAAAATAAATAAATAAAAAATAGGGCAGAAGTGTTTTCTGTCTTGAGCTGGAATATTAATACAATTCACATTAGAATATAATTATATGCTATACTCATGAAATATGTCCTTCATTTTATTCAAGTTGTTCAGTTATTTGCCTCATTTTCCTCTACCTTTCAAATATATACTAAAATATCTCAAAAATATCTTGCGTGAATATCTCTATATCTTAAAAAAATATACTGCAGCATTATAATATGTATTGGTATTAAATATTAAAATGATATACATAAATACAAAAATATTGATTGATTTAGTTGTACAATTTATTCTTCAAATATATCATTTGTATTTTCACCGACCTTACAATAGTTTTATTTTTCTTTCACAAACGTAGTTTCATATTAATTATGCAAACACTAATTTAGTTTTGCGTGTTGTTGTTAATGGTATGGGCTGGGTTACCGTACCACCACTATGGCTGATGATCCGTGTTATGCAGTAGCATCGCGTGACTACTCACGAGCGCCTACCAACGAGGGAGGCGTGGACTGACCCGCAGAAGCACGGCAGCAAAAGAAGGCCCGAATGACAGCCACCTGCTATATTTGCATGGCTTCTGCGCCACATTGACTGAATGACATTCTAACCTTTCCAATGCGGTAGCAAGCATTCATGCAAATTAACTTTGAAATATTATAAGTCACATACTATAACTACAATTTAATATAGCTCTCTGTAGCATTAAAATGATTGGTCTAATATTTAGTTTTACATAAATATGAATACAATTTGTTACCATCATGCAACAAGGAACCAAAACTCTTTGTTTAAATTAAAGTGCTGGTGAATAAATTGCTGCGGCATGAAGGAATGATATTTTACAATGCTAACGTAATGGAAGTTTATACGGCAGTCCGGGCAGTCTATTGTTGAACCTTTTTACTTTGGGCTTGTGAAAACAATGCATCGTGTTCAATATAGATGGATATAAACTTTTTTATTTATGTGTATTATTTACATATAATGGAGTACCGACCTCAAATTTTTTTATTGCAGAAATGGATAGAGGGTGCAAAAATATGCCACTCTGATTTTTTTCAGATTTTTTAGGGACCGGGAAGTATTGCTAAAAAGTTTTGGCGAGGTCGGGTTCGAATCCACGTCCCTTTTGGGTCCTATCTTTTATTAAGAGAGGCGGCACTTTTTCTGCACTTTCAATAATTTTTTAAAAATACTTCCCGGTCTCAGAAAAATCTGAAAAAATTCATAGTAGCATATTTTTGCACCCTCTATCCATTTCTGCAATAAAAAATTTTGAGGTCGGTACTCCATTATATAGGTACATCAATCGCTTTAAGTGTCTTCTCAAAGCTATAATATCTCAATATATAAGTCGAATTATATCAACTTTTATTTATTCATCTAAAAAAAATGTGCGTTACGTACATGCAAATAACTTTAAAAAAATGACGAACATTTAATTCAGCCGAAGTTTACGATAGCACGCAACATACAGTTCATGTATATATATATAAGGGAAATAAAGTTTCCTAGAAACATGAGCAGGAGAGAAACGGATTACAGTTATACACTTTTACTTTAATGAAAACATTGGGGAGGCACTGTACCTATAATATATAAAAAAGTAGTAATATAAAGCCTAAATTCTTATTTTATAGAAGCTTGCAGAAACATTTAAGAAAAGTCAAAGTCCATACAGCTTTAAGTAAAACGAGAGAAAGACCAAAGTATTTTGATTATATAACGTGCAAATTTTATTGTAAAAAATAAAGTAAAACTAAAATTGTCACGTTTTATAAAAAAGCACGTATAATGTAGTATCCTAGATTATATTAAATGTAAATTTATGAGCTGGGGAGCGATTGGAACGATTTTTACGTTTTGAATAATAAATGAGCTATGAATTGTTAGTGCAAGTTTCACTTCTTTGCTCACAATTTTTTATTACTATCTGAGGGACCCTACATAAAATACTACATATTTACAAGTACGTATGGCTATAATATAACTAAAAGAGAGAAGAGAGAGAATAAATAAATTCCAGTAATGTGATTAAACCTCATATTAATTGATCAAAATCTGAAATATATTATACCTGCAACTATAATTTTGCACTGATGATGCTATTTGATGTAATATGTATGAATATATTTATATTTTATAGAGCCGGCTCAAATGCTAACTGACAACAACTGAATCTTATTGAGATTAATACACAATATAATATGAAGGTTTGTTCAGTTCACAAGATAGAAATCTACTATCAGAACCAAAAAGGTGTACCCCTCTCCTTATGGAACTTGTATGTTATTCAGGGATATACCTTTTTGAATCCGATAGTAATTTTCCTTTTTTCTAACAATAGATTTAACATTTAACAACACGAAGTGGGGCTCAATTACCCGTGGGAGTGCACGTTGTCGAGATTCATTGTTGAGTGAATCTCCGCATTGCAGCTGAGCTAGGTTGACATTGAGCGGTGTCCGCAAAAACAGCTGGCGAGGTCAAGGTCGCTCAGAGGACCGAACTGACCTAATAATGTAGGTCAACGCACTGCTTGGGGAAGCGAAGTTATAATAAAATCACCATATATTTAACCATATTTATCTTCTAGCTGTCAGAGCTATCTCTCCAGTTCAAAAATCTGTTGAATATTTAACAAAATTAAATGAAGCCAAAAAAATTTTTCAGGCTGTTTTTTTCAATAATCATGCGTTTTTATTTTATACTCATTAATAATACTAAAAAATAAAAATCGTAAAATTGTACTGACGGGGGCGTAAGCAACTTCTAAATTCTAAACATATACAGTATACAATGATATAATATATTAAATATATATATATATATATATATATATATATATATATATATATATATATATATATATATATATATATATATATATATATATATACATATATATATATATACATACATAATATATTATGTTTGGAATACTGTCATAGAAGCAGCAACGCGATGTGTTGCGTCCAAGAGAAATAAGAGTCAGTCAGGTCAGCGAGGTGACTTTAAAAAACGTTGACTTGTAGATAAGTTGCAGCATTTCTGTAACTAAAAGTTTCAAGCAATTAAAAGCAATATATGTGCAATATAGATTATGTAGAAATATGTTCCTTACGCCCCCGCAGGCATATTATATAATATACTAAAGTAATAAATTTTTATTATATTTGCAGATAATTGATGTGATTTCATCCCATGTATTAATTTTGTTATTAAGCATGGCGATAAGAATGAAATGAACATTTTAGACATTCCGAGGAAAAGTACGCCAGCTCTAGAGGACGCGTTGTTATATATTTATTTTATAATGTATTTTTTCAAGGGATTGAACAAATCAATAGATCAAACTGTATCAAAATAAATAGTAAATATATTCAATCAGATACTTTAATTCTTCGCAACACAGTTTTATTTTCAGTTAAAATTTAGTAAATTTATATACTACACAACTCATGCATGCATATTTTCATGAAAACTTCAAATGTCTTCCGAATTAAAATACTCCAAACCATATCTCTATATGGGAAAACAGCAGAAATTAGCATAGGTAGAAGTCAATAAGAACTACTACTGTTTTCTTATGTGTCTTCCATATACATATAGTCATTATTCTATCGAAATCAAGCCATAACATCAACATTGAGGTACGTATAAATAAGAATGATGTTTCCATATAAGCGATTCTCAGCAATAATCTCAGTCTTGTTGTGTAGAGCATAATTATACCCTTTCTTCAAACACGTGTACCTGCTGTGTTTCTAACAGAAACTTGATCAAAACCTGTCTATAGCGGTGACCTTCGAAATATACGTATATTGTCAATCCTACAGTGTTGACTATAATCCTGTTTGTTATTAAATTTCTGCATCAATAAATTAAATTTAATCGTTTAAGATTATCAGCTCCTTATCTACACAAAAAATCAGAAATGCTGAATACAATATATTATGCTTGTTATAAATTTGTGTATAAATGCATGGTAAATTTATTAATTAACAGACAGAAAAATCGTACAAAATTGCTGCCCATTACAGTAATTTCATGAAAAAAGAATATGATGATCGATATTATATAATTTTTTATGCCATATAATATTGAAACAATGAGAGATAATACTACGATAACCTAGTCTGTAAAGATTTACAACTTTGTTACAACAAATGATGTTTACTTGCGTGGGAATATGGATACAATAACGATCGTGAAAGAAGATAAGCATGTAATAGTTAAAAGAGCACGATTAAGGAAGAGAAAGAAACCTGGCTATATGCAACAAGTTGAGTGCAAGGGTGGATTGTGACGTCACAGCAAGGTAACGAGCGTTGCTTGGCAGGCGCGGATCCAGGGGGGGGGCTGGGGGGGCTGGGGGGGCTGCAGCCCCCCCCCCGAAATTTTGGATTTAACATGGGCAATATACGCATTTTCCCCACTCAAATTTTTTTTTTAGCATTGGCCTTATGGAGGCAGCCCCCCCCCCCCCCCCGAATTTTTTTTCTGGATCCGCGCCTGTTGCTTGGGGCAGGGTCACTGAGTTGTTCCACCCTGGCGGGCTCTGCTCGATGGCGTGTTTATGGAGGGGGACCCCGAGAACGCCGCGCACGCCGGCAGCGACGCTACACCAGCAGCGTGCGGGTTCGCTCCTTCAGCAGACTCCAAGCCAGTCAGTCAGTAGCCGGCGCTCAGCGCAACCAAAAGGGATGTAGCTGGTGGAGTAAGATAGGAGCCTAAGGCGGCCATGTCCGAGGCTCCTACTATAATAATATCAACCTCATCATCACCTTTATTATTAACAACATTAAAAGCGATAAATGCAGGTGAAGAAGATGCAGATTTACTTAAAATTAATGTACCATACACAGTATTTGAATGTTTGGTGGCTTTATTTGCAATTATTGGTAATGGTTTGGTGCTCATTGCGTTTAAACGTGAAAGACGGTTACGTAGACGGACTAATTACTATATTGTGTCACTGGCTGCTGCTGATCTCTTGGTGGGATTGCTGGGGATTCCGTTCGCCATCCTGGCTAGCGTTGGTCTACCCACCCAGCTCCACGCGTGTCTCTTCACCGTGTCGCTCCTCGTGATGCTGTGCACCATCTCCATCTTCAGTCTAGTCGCAGTGTCTGCAGACCGCTACTGGGCTATCATTTACCCGATGGGATACTCCAGGAATGTGAGAACCAGAACTGCTATTGGTAAGATTATTTTAATAATATATAACGTTTAACCTTGAAAAAATGGCCATGCACGTTTATTTTTGGTACAGTTCTATCAACAAATTTTTACCTTCTTTCATAATGACGTAGAACACAAGGTGAACAGCAGAATTATAACCTGTTTCATTTTATTTGTTCGTAACATCATGAAATTTCCTTGTTTATATTTTTATTTAAAAATTTATTTATATTTATTATTTAGCATGGTAGAGATTTCAGGTCAAAAAATTAAAGAATACATTTTTAATTTATTTATAATTCTGTTCTTATATAAATTTAAATTTATGTTTTTTTTAAGTGATCATGCAACGCAGCTGCACAATTTCTTTTAAATAATAAGGAAGCAACTAACTATCCAACGCTTAAGCCTATATTACACCATACAATTTTGCATACAAGTTTTCCTTGCAAGAAAATTTCATCTCCATACAAATAAATGGGGTTCAATTTTTCTTGTAAGAAAAAATTGTATGCAATAGTTAGAAAAATTTATCGTGTAATAGTGGCTTTAGAAAAATCTTACAGATTCAGCTCAATTATTCTTAACGTAGGAGAATGATGAATACCAATGAGAAGCAGCGCATAATTTTTAACTCCAAATATAAAATTGCAATGTACACTTGGAGCAAGTTTGAACGTTAATTCCGTCTGATTTACCGAAGTCCCAACAAATAAAGTCATGCCAATTTCCAAGATCCATCTTAAAAACAACAACAACAACATTAAACTGCTTGAAATCTTTACAGACAGAAGGTATAACGTTCGTGCAATACAGAGGTGTATATACAGTTTAATGAATTTAATGAATTATTATCTTAAAACAAAGAAATTAATTAAATTGTTAAATCTAACGTGAAACTGAAGGGATCATAAATTCCCTATAATGGAAACTGGCTTTAACACTTCCTCGACTTCCTTGGTGGCATTACAATTCTTCTTACTCTCTGCTTTGTCATTGGGCAAACTAATTTGACTTGTGTTGTTCTCTCACATAACTTACCTAGATTAATTGTTTTCTACAAAAGTTCTGAACAATCGCAATCTCAGTTCTCAAGCAAATAAAAAGTTACCCTGCAGGCTTTTTAGCGAGTACACTGTGTAGAATACAAATTACAATATAATGATGTTATATCTAGCAAAAAGTTGAAAATCAAGTTTTTCTTCATGAATGAACATCAAATTTACTATTATGATAAATTTTCTCGGCATTTAGATGTAAGTCCTATGGTAAAATAGAATCTGTAGATTCTTTCTGTGTAAGGGTATTACACTCACAATTAATATAGCTCGTCATTTTTTTTTTTTTTTTTTATTATTTGAACAGCACGAACTTCCAATGTAAATGCATGCTAATTTGATCTAATATAAAACACTTATTTTTCATTTTTCACTAACGTATAGAAATTATAATTTCCTCTTACAATTTTTATAATTATCTTCTTCTACTTTCAGTACATTAATTTAAAATATAATACACGTATACACGTGGTATAAGTATTATATTATATATATAGTTGGTTTACATACTTTACATACTATTATGGCTTACATGCAGCATTTTCTATCGCATATCAATCAAGAAAGATTATACTTTCTTGCAAATATTAATTCTTTGCAGCTATAGAGTGCCGGCTGTATGAATGTGCTATATTAAAGCATGCATGGTTCACAATATATTCCGTACATGTTGGTCTTACTGTGTCGTGCAATGGACTTAATGACCCTCATGAAGCCAAGGCCTTCTCTGCTCTCACTTGCTCTTTCCTACTCCTCCTACTCACACAACGTTATCAATCATAATACCCCTGGCAGTTAGGCAGCCAGGCAAGTTAGATTGCATGAAGCAGCTAGGCAACCTTTGCAAGGCCGAGGAAATACTATGGCAACATCGTGAGGAAATATCATAGGCATATTAAAAAGTTAAATTCCTGACAAGAGGTTAAGTCATAAATTTGATCAGAAGATACTGTTACGTAACAATTTAAGCAACTTGTTTTTAGAAAAATGGGACCAGTGTTACTTTTTTTTTCAATTTTCTCAATTTCAATTAATTTGTTCATTTTGTTTGTTTTTTTCTTAGACTTTTTCACGAACGAATATTTGTTGTCTTGGTATTGTGGTAATATAGATTTTTTTTTTTAAAGAAGTACAATGAACTCTATGGGATTTTACGATTAATCAGACGTCCGTGTAAATCTATATCTATCTTTTTTGTGTATATCTTTCGATAGTAGATATAAAATTGCTGTACCTGACATGTATAAAGCGGTAAATACAAATAAAAAGATACAAAGTTTATTGTGTAATAAGCTATTAGGAACGAGCAAGATAATATTAATCAGTGTAATCAATAAAAATTTATTTTATTTTATCTACGACATCAGAAGCATTAGATTGGAACTTGAAATAACAAAATTGTTGATGATAACTTTTTTTTTTTTTTAGTCCAATAAAGTTATGTATCTTATGATTTTGATATTTTACAACTTTTCATTCAATTCAACATCCAATCAGAGCTACGAATCAAACAACAATTTTACGAAGATCATAAATTTACTATATTATTCGTAATTTTATTTTAACTTTCTTAAACCACTTCTGTGACATTCGTCCTTTAAGTTTAACCTTCAGTTTAATGAGCCATTCAAGACGACAGAATGTTACAGCATCAAAACTATTGAACGATAACCCATTAACTCGATTACAATACATCGATAAGTATTCATTACATGCAGCAGTTATAGAGGTTAAGTGTTATTGTGTTATTATGTGCTAGTAAATGCAGGTAAATATTAAACGACGTAATGACATTGATTAAGAAAAAGAGACTTATGTGTTATTAATTATTATTACTAGGGCGGGGGGGCCTTTACGAAAAGGCCCCAAATCAGTGTGCAGTGATCATTTGCAATGCCAGTCTTAATTTTTCAAAAAAAGTTTCAACGGGTTCGAAGAAATTGCAGGGGTTTTAATAGGGGGCTTGGATTTGATAATAATCATGTTGTGAAAAATATTTGCATCAAAAATATACAGAAATAAAAAATAAATAAAAATAGTAATGAAAAATAATAAATAAAGCGAAGATACAGCACCTCTGAGTCGAGTAGGTCCACTTTCTTTTGTCACCATTTATTACAAAGTCGTCAGCAACAGCAAAGCGAATCGTAGAAGGTGGGGCTCCTTAATCGGATGAAACCGGGAAAGCGGAATTCGGTAGGACTTTTTAATCGGATGAAACCGGGAAACCGAAAAGCGGAAGGGGGCTTATCAGAAGGAACCTGGTAGCGGCCAGTGATTTAAAATAAATTCAGTGGCCATTCACATTTTACCTTGCAAGTCTTGGTATCTGAGTCAACCTTGCTAGTCGGCGGTCAGAGAACGAATGACTGTTGAGAACGTCAACGACATTCTCAGAAGTTTTGAAATCACGTCCTCTCGCCGTTCCCAACAATGCTTGCATGATTACCCGTTGCCATGGCAACGACGATCCACAAGCTGTGACGTCATGCACATTACGGGGCCTCTCGAATGTTGGCGGGAAACCGTTCAAACCGCGGTGCACGCGCGATATAATATGCATGAAACGTGTTTCCCACCCAATAATGATCGCCAGCAGATTTAAATATTGCCGCCCGCTTTATTTTTTGATTTTCCCGCCTTCCTCGATCATTTCCGGTTCCCGACAGTACTAAATTCGAGTTTCTGGCATAATTTTACATGATACTGGACTGTAGAGGGGAGATTGATATGGCTCGCAACGCGTAAGAATAAAAAACATGCGTTCGTCACGGGTCCGCCATTCATACGCAGCTCGGCTCCTTCGGAGACCTCACCTAACCATACAATGGAATAAGATAGTGTTGGCCTTTCGAAAAACAGCTCGGCTCGTTCCTCGCCTCGCTTAAAATTCTTGGATAGATGCGTGCGGGCAATGAATAACATTGCCAACTCATACGCAGCTCGGCTCGTTCCTCGCCTCGCTTAAAATTGAATATCAAATAAAATATTGATCTGAGCGTTAAATAATGGTTATTTTCAAACTCCAGGTATGTTTTTACGTATTTAAAGTCAATTTAATATTTTATTTACCCTTAAATAACACCTGTACATTGAAATCATGCATGGAATCCAGCATAGTGCATATAAGAAAAATAGGTATTTCACCCGCCGCCATCTTGTTTTTCGAGATAGGTAAAATCCGAGGCCAGATTCGTGATCAGCGTGGTCGATATAGTCAGAAACCATCGAAAACTCAATTTCGATTTTTCCCCCTATCTTCCCCATGTATAAGCGGTGAGAGAAGGGGTACCCCTTCTGAAATTTTTGTCAAAAACATAAAAGTCCAAAAA
This sequence comes from Siphlonurus alternatus, assembly GCA_949825025.1. Classification (NCBI taxonomy): domain Eukaryota; kingdom Metazoa; phylum Arthropoda; class Insecta; order Ephemeroptera; family Siphlonuridae; genus Siphlonurus; species Siphlonurus alternatus. The sequence goes on from OX463779.1 coordinate 7,850,213, forward strand.
TCTCGAGAACTATGGGTCGCAGCTTAAATCTGAAGACTGCATCTTGTCCGGCTCGAAAAACTGGTCTAGAAAAATTGGACAAACAATTTTTCGGGACAAACACTTTCCCGAAATCGGGATTTTGGATATCGAAATATTCGTATCTTCGATCGGGCCGCGTGGGCCTCCTATGTGCCGGAAAAATCCCAAAATTGGTTTTTGGGCATTGTTTTGGGTCCCCTACAACCTCCCGTCGAGAGTTTGCTCGAAAAAAAATTCCTTCATCGAGTTTGGCGCAACCCGTAAAAAACGGGTATTTTGGCCGGCAGATCCGCCCGCAATGCTAATCAAATGGCCCCATGTTATTCTTATGGGGATTTGAGACCCAATTTCCGTTTTCGAAAAAACGCACTTCCGGTAGTCGCAGGGGGTCGAGTCAGGTATCAAATTGAAGGGCACATGGTGTAGAGTCCATAAAGTGTCAGAACAAAGTTGTGGAACGTTGCGCTCGGCCGCCATATTGGATCCAAAACGCGTACTTTGAAGGGGGGGCCCTTCGGGCCCCGTAAGACCCACATTCTTGAAACGCATATTTTTAGGCGTGGGACGCTTAGTTTTAACAGGATTTGACAAAAAAACACCATGTCAATACAGTAAAAAAAAAGTTATTCGGGAAAAGGATGCATTTCCTATGTTATCCTTATGGGAGGAGGTTGTTTTACATTTCCCGCTTGCCTGGGCTAATCCTCATAGTTGGCATCAATTTGAAAAAAGTTTCTGAAAGAAAAAGAGTGTGGGCAACTTTCATACTGCGCGGAATTTTCGATTTCAGGTGTGCTCAAAAGTTATTCGAGGGGGAAAGTGGTCAATTTTTAGCATGCGTAAACCCTATGTTCCCATGCGATTTTTTGACTTTTTTGAAAATCGAAAAATCGAGCCGAAGAAAAGTTAGGACTTGCCAAAAGCTTTCAGAAAAGGTCTTAAACTCGTTCTTAGCCGAAAAATTGCCGAAACTGTTGGGGGGGTTCACCAGATTGAAGCTTGCAAAAAAGCTTTGGAAACTACCCCTCTGGAGGGGGCCCCAGGGGCCCCAGGGGCCCAAATTGATATTGGTCAGATAGCCCGGTAAATTTGAATCCTGATGGGTCCCAATACAAAAACCGGGGGCCCCTTCGAGGCACCTTTTATGGGGTCCAAAAATAAAAGATGCACCCCTAGGGGTTTCGGGTGCCATACTGTACAGATCTGGCCATAGCACGGTAAGTATGCTTCGGAGGTGCCATGTTTGTATTTGGCGAAGCTGCGTCATCTGTCGGGACACACTTTTGCCATGGAAATCTTCGCCATAGCTCTTCAATCTAATGATTGAAGGTAAGGGCCGTAAGACATCTTTTTTTCGAGGTCCCAACCTTCCGGGGCCCACAGCTGCGGAACCAAAACAGATAGGAGGGAGCTCAAATGAAGCTTAAAGATGCCCGACACAGTCTTCTAAACGATTCGACCGAAAAAAGTTTCAGTTACCAACTTTAAATGACTTTTTCGGCAAAAACCGCAAAAACGGCGATTTTTTTTGAAAAAATCACTAAAACGGCCATAAAAAATTTTTGGGGCACAAATTCAAAAATAACACCTCCCATATAAAAGTTTACGTCCCGGGCTACATTTCGCCCATTGAGACCTAAGCTCTAACTCTCAAAACCGCTTACCGGTGGTTTTTTTAAAAAAATTAACATTATCGCTTATGGCGGGCGAACGGTGCGCCGGACGCCATCTTTGAAGGCAAAAAGTAGGGGTAGCGCATGTTACCTAAAGCCGTTTTTGGGGTCAAAACGTCATTTTTCGGAAATTTTTGAAATTTCGGGAATTTTGAAAATCCCCCCCGGGAATTTTTGGGAATTTTTGGATTTTGAAAATGACGGGTGGGGCCCTTCGGGTCCCACCCGGGACGCGCCCTGCGGGCGCGGCGGGGCCCTGCGGGCCCCGCGGAGGGCCCTCCGGGCCCCTCAAAGATTCTTGACCATGCATTTCAAATCAGAGATTTAGTGCTTTTAATATAATATAATAAAGCTGATTTTCTGTTTGTGTGTTACTCGCACATGCATCAAGTGATGCATTGCCGCCTAACAAATGCGTTTGAAATGAATTTTTAATTATTATTATACATATGTATACCACCAAAAAATGAACTTGCACGCAACGTTTCATATCAGTGGTATATTTTGTTTACACACACACACAGATATATAGATATATATATAATCAAAACTGAAAATATATTTTATATATCAGTATAAATAAGACGTGATACTTACATCACGTAGACAAAATTTCTTAAATAATTTATAAGCACTTCAATATACACTTGAATACTTCCGTGACATCTCAACAATTCATGCCACTTTATAATTTGACCAGAGCTTCTATAAGAACGCTCTGCTTTGAGTGCTTTGACAGTGGTTACGTGCTTCAGACAAAAATCTATTTCATTTTTTCCCTCCATTTTACAACAGAAAGAAAGATTCTGATTTAATGTTCCTGTTGAATACCCTCGTGAATTTCGTCAACAACTTTATAAAATTTCTTTTGATACCCAGCAAGTTCATAATTCATAAAAATATCCTACAAATATCTTTCTCATTTTTTTTTCTATATACTTATTTCATCCAAAACCACCTCGTAGGCTTTGGTGGAAGTGGTTTTATTTATCTCACCTGTACCTTTTGGCGTGTATTTTTTTTTTTAAGTTACTTTAACTGTTAGTATATGAAATAGAGATCTTAATTGAAACATTTCACCTCAATAAGATGAAATCACATTGTTATATATATTATACATCTGAAATAATAACCCAAAATAATATATATGAAGTCATCCTCAAATAAAAAAAGATGAGAGTAAGTATTAAAAATATGAAATTTATTTCAGTTCGGGTTACAATAATAACATTTTCCTAAATCCCAGTAAAATCAAGCCTCCCCCTCCATTTTTCTCCACCCCCACCACCATCATACACAAATGCATAAATTAACCCCATTTTGGCAAACTTTTAGAGAAACTTACTACTTGCTGTACTTTTGAGATTTATTATATACGTGACCTATAATGTAATTATCTCGTGTGTAAGATACGATAATTGTTTACATAGGTCAATACAATATTTCTAAAGTAAGAGACACGAAACACGAGCAACCTAACTACACATAGTGTGTAATAAAACGCCATTACGTGGTCCGTAATTGCCTAGGAGAGTTCGCGCCCTGTGAGTGATGCGGCACCAACAAGGGCTGAGACACCCGATCTCCTGAAGTCGAGGGAGAGGTTACGTTGAGCGCCACTCGAGTCTGCGATGACGTCACACTACACTCTGGTATGGACGCTGTTAGTGTAAGATAAATATATTAGAATGAGATGTAAAACATAAAACATATGACCAAAGCCTACATGGGCTATGCATGATGCATAAGACTATTTTTATTTACGCGTATTAAATTAAGTATTTCATTTGTTTGAAAAACAAATTCAAATGCACATCACTAAATAACGCATATATAAAGTATCTTAATAATGATATTTGTATAATATAATACAAAATATATGTATAAAATTAAAAAAAAATTCATGTATGAAGAGCAAAGTAATGCAACACATTAAAACTTAAAGAAAGTGTCAAGCCCAAAACTTCAAAAGAGAAAAAAAATACACCATTAATATATTCCATTATGAAATGTGTATTGATTATATTATAATACATTATACACTTATTATTTGAAAATGAAAGCACAACCTACATCTTAAACTCCTTAGTTCATTTGGTTAGAGTTTTATTGCTACGATATTAGTAATAATCAGTTTTAACGCACTCATAAAATTCAATCTTATATATAACTACTGTCATACATATTATAATAGTAATGTAAAATTAAAATTCATATAATATATCTAAATGTAAATAGGCATCAGAAGTTAAGTTTAACCAACTGCCGTAATATAATTTACGTAATGCTAAATATGCGACGAGATGCCTTTAATACCCCGGGTCGTTGGTAGATGTGACGTCACCGTACACTCGAGTGAGCTCCAGTGAGGCTTGTACTCGAGCTTGGTCCCAACAGCTTGTCCATCATAACACCAGAGTATCTCTTTACACTTTAGTACTCATAACTAAAATGGATGTAAAAAAAAGTGTAATATTTAACCCCGTAAACAACGTAATCTGTGCTGCTGAATTCATAATAAAAGTTATCGTATTTCAAGGACGCAGGTAATAAAATTTAGGTATACAAATAAATTTAATTATGAGACGTTTATAGCTTCCATAATTTTTACAAAAGTTTTTTTACTATTTAACATTCCTAAATTACTTATAACATGCTTTCTGATTGTCAACATGTATATTACATTATAATATTTTAAATATAAAATAAAATTAATGTAGATAATCAACTTTGACCGAATTTAATATTTAGTATGTTTAGCTCTATTAAATAATTTAAAGCAATATTAGATTTTATTTTTAGCATGCAAGGACGTAGTATAACGTATAACTTAAAATAAAAAATAACAACAATTATTCGTTTTGTGCCATATGGGCTTACAGCCAAACCATTCTAAAAATAGCATTTAACACTTATTTCAATTATGCTCTACGCACATGCGTACATAATAAATTTATAAAAAGCTTCCACTTCTCCAGCGTGCGGAAGAAGGCGGTGATAAATTTATTAAATTGTGGCAGCGAGCGCGCAGCTGAGGCGCCCGGCGATGCGGCAACCCCCGTGCCACGTGCGTACAGCAAATAGCCTACCTAAAATAATTGCAGGCGCTCGAAATTCTGGCAACTCTAATTTATTAAATTTGTTAATTTTACCCAAAATACAGAAAAAAGAAATACATCAAACTAATGAAACATGATCGAATATTTAAAAAGACATTATATAGTATTAATTATATTGTTATATTAGATAATATACAATATAGTTGTATTTTTTTTTTTTTTTTTTTTTTTTGCATCCACAAGGTATAATATTGACTTTTGCATGCTGAATTCATGTAGTAAATATACGATCCTATATCAAAATATGGAAGAGAGGTATAGCTCATATTTGAAACTATTAGTCTGATCATTCTGTTCTGAAAATACGTACTCTTTCACGTAAAATAAGACTATTTTTGCTATCATAAAAACTGCAATACTTCTACATTCTCATAAAAATAAAAAAGCCATGAACGTATCAGCTAATGTGAACTAAAGATAGATAGCAATGTTCACGCCACTGTCCAAAGTTTAACTGTGGTTAGTTGCCACAGTTTAATCGTCTATTTGGTAAAGAATTATAAGTTTTGATAGCTAAATTAAGTTTGCAAGCTAAAAGAAATTTGTTGCCGTTGTTTGTCCGCGGGAATTCTCGTAAGAGTTAGAACAACAATTACCTCAACGCTTTCGTTTTAATTAGAAGGGACGGCTTTTGTCGAGCTAGAGAGTGCATTGTTTTATTTGAACTCCGAATCTGCATGTGTAATACACATACAGCATATACTGTATTATACGTATATTATACAATATACAGTATATTAAAATATACAATATGTATATTATACAAAAAAAAGATTACGTAAATTGTTTAATATTATAACATTTTCAGTATTTCTAGATTTCTTGACTAAAAGCAGCCATTAAGTATTGACCCAATTTTACATTATTATAAGTTTTTAATGATGATTAAAAACACTCATAAACAATAAAATATAAGTAATTATATGCAGGATGAAAATTGCAAACAATATATAGGACCGATCAATATATTATTATACTAAGCAACTTGAAAAGTTAGCTCAATCTTAAAAGTACAAAACGTATAATCTTTTAATCTTTTACTTACGTATAAACACGCAAAGAAATGTTTAGTGTTTACTGTATAGATTATCAAAAGTGACAGCTACATACAGTTGCATTTTTATATAAATAATAAAAAACTTTTTAATCTAAAATTGTTACATATCTATAAATAATATGTCATGTATATTGAATACTTTTTTTTATTTATAAAAGAAGTGAAAAAGAACACTTGCCAAGTTCTGTTTATTTATACATATATATATTTTTCAATAGTACGAGACGTCATTGATATTTCAATTCTTCAGACATTTCATATTTTGATACATATGTATATTATTATACTGTACTGAATATAATGCCAACTTGAGAAGCCACAGCACAGAATGCCTCAATTTTCACATGAGAGATCACCACCAGAACATCCATATTATATAAAATATATTAGACGATATTATAGAAACGTGAATGTGCAAATATGTGTGAGCCTGTGAGATATAATATGACAAATGTAAAACTTTCAATCCAATAATTCTCCTGGGAAATCTTCTCTGTGTTTGACGTTACGTCATTGACAATTCATGTGTGTGACGTTATCAAGAAGGCGCAGCGTAGAGCGTGTTTTGTGTTATAGACCATCTAATTACACAGACGAGTGGATCGTCGTTCTGTGGAGATGCAAGCCGCGTGACGAAGGCGTTGCTGCTGGTGATTAATGGCGAGGGAGGTGACACTTATGCTGAGCCTGTACAACGTACAACCATACTGACCCATTATACATTTATATTCTGCGGACGCCAATGTATTAGCGTGATTAAGTTAGACTCAAACACGCTATTCATCTAACAACGTTTCATGGTAATTCATTTCAAAACTGTCTAGTCTACAGAATATAGATCGTTGACCTGTTATATTTACTGCTATTGGAAAATATCGTATACTTGTCACGTATATAGAATATGTTTTGTGTATAGACATAATAATATATAGGTTTTAAAATTGAAAAAAAAAATGTAAATTTTACTTCATAATAGAGACCATTTTGTTAATATTATACGATTGTCTCATTGGTTCATTATTTTAATAAGTTTATACTTTTTCATTTTTTTTTTTTCATTGAACTTTTTAGGACAAAAAGAGATAAAATACAAGTATAGGTAGTAAAAAAATTCATTAAATAATAGCATTTAGAAACAATTTAAAACTAATTTACATGGATTATAACCATAACATAAAATTGCAGTTGCATGTTAGTCCTCTCATTTTGTTTATTGGTTTTATTGTTATTCAAAATTTGGAATTTGCTGCCTAAAACTTGGATTTCAATCAAGAAGAAGTCGTGTAACGAAGTTAGGATATCTGTGTGGAACTTCCACCTGCCCCCCAGGACCTCAGCTGTTGGTTCACGCGATGCTGCAGATGTGACTCTAGAGACGACTGCGACGTTCGTTTGCCCCCAGATGCGATTTCTTGGAACTCGGCTCAGTGGGCCGCAAATAATTACGGTTGACCTTTGTGTGCTCCACGTGGTGGCCAGGTCAGAGATCTGTCACGCTGATACGTCAACCAGCTGTGTGGGAGGGGAAATTAATCACTGTTTCATGTATAAAAGTATTAAAGGTTACAATGCAAATACATTAACATGTATTAATATTAAAGGTTATAATATAATGCAAATACATAACATGTTATGGTAAATAATAACTTATAATTTAACTGTATATACAGTATAAATATTCAATTCATATGCAACACAAAAGATGATTTTATCGAATGTAAAATTGAAATTGACATTTCACTATTTTCAACGACATTCATTAAATATTAAATTAAGAAAATTTATTACCCAACAACACAATTAAAAATGTCATATTTTTTCAAAGTAAAATTTCTACTGGCCATTACGACGTGTTAATTCTACCGTAACGTCTACCCATTATAACATAATAATTGCTCTGTGATTATGTAATTGCTGATAGATTAACCAAACTTAAAAACAGGAAGATACATTAAGAACTCTCCCGTATGTAATAGAAACATTTTAATATTTTAGGTTAGGCTGCCCTCATAAATGTCAAGATTTATAAGCATATAAATTAGTAACTACATTATATTATAATAAAAAAATACATGCAGTCCTTAATAATATTGTGCAAGTCTTAGTTTCCGTCTTCTCCATTGTTAACTTCTATATCACTATAATTATAAAACTTCTATATAATGCGGCCGTAATGTGTAATCAGCATCAATGCTATGACATTATCCAATTTAATAAAACGTCACAACGAGTTTTTGCTTCAATAAACGTAATCTGAAAGAGATGACATCTGTTTCAATAAAATGATGACACTGATTGAAATTCATGAGATAGCTCCTCAGCATTCACTAGTAATAGTAGCACTAATTGAATATTCCAGTTATAACTGGAAGTTGTCGGGAGTGTAGTGTTAATTTAATTGTCTGCAGGGTTAAAGGTAGCTTTAAAATATGCTCATGTCAATCCTCAATGGCTTGAAATTTCTGTTAATAGAAATGGCTTACCATTGGCATAGGGCTGTCGTCAGATACGTTATACTGCTGGAAGAAGTCGATCTAAACATAGTCTGTGTTATCATGTGCAGGCATCATCGCGCTGTGCTGGGTAGCTGGAAGTTTGGTGGGTCTACTACCACTGCTGGGGTGGAACGCCGGGGGAACGGAACGGAGGTGCCGTTTTGTCGAAGTCATGGACTACAACTATCTTGTGTTTCTCTACTTCGCCACCATCATCTTCCCGGCGCTGCTGCTACTAGCATCCTATTCTCACATCTTCCTCGTTGTAAAGCGCCAGGTGAGCAAGTAATTAGTGTTTTAGATTTAAGATTTAAAAAAATTTTTTTTTTCGTTTAAAACTTTGTTTTAAACTTTGTTAGTAGAAGTTATTGTGACTTTTTTTCTTTCGTGATACGCATTAAAAAGTACGCGTAAATATTAATATTAAAAAAGAATGAGCTAATTAAAGCATATACAGCAGAGACTGTTTGGCGACAAAAAAACAAAAAAAAAAAAAATCTTTTTTCAAATTTTTTCATCAAAGAACAATGTAATTAAATCCACCCACCCATGCGTGAAATATTTTATATGAGCTTTCAATTTACTCTCATATATGCTAAAATATGCTAATAAATAATATAGCTTGCTGCTGTCGACGACAAATTTCAAAACTTAATATAATATATCCCACTTTGTGACGCTAAACAACTGTGAACACGAGGCAAAATAATATGCAAGAGAAAAATACCACGAGTTAAATGTTTATCTGCAGTTTCATTTAATATATTCACATTTTAAATGCATTTGATATTTTACATAAAAACTTAAATTCATTATTTTTTAAAACTAGTTCATTCGATCTCCGCTGATTTGAATTCCTTGCTGCAGTACTAATTTTGATAGTAAAGCTTAGCTTAAGGTAGAGATAACACGGATCAGCTGGCCCAATGCTAAAAAAAATCTCATTCATAAAAATTATGAAAAAAAAATTTAAAATGTTCTCCTCTACATCCCCTATATATCAGTAGGTAAAATATCAGATATGCAAAAACGAGATAGTTTTTTAGTTATTAATTTTTAAAGTTGACTAATTTAACATGGAAGTTCTATTTCTCCATGTTAAATTAGAGAACTTTAAAAATTAATTATACTCGAAAACTATAGCTCGTTTTTGTATACCTGATATTTTACCTACTTTACCTACTGATAGGGGATGTAGAGGAGAACTTTTTAAATTTTTTTCATAATTTTTGTGAATGGGATTTTTTTAGCATTAGGCCAGCTGATCCGTATTATCTCTACCTTAAATAGCTTTTATGTAAATATTTTATGAAAGCTGCTTTTTTATAAGATAAAAAGAATTTGAAGTGTTAGTCTTAATTCTACTTTGTGTAGAAAGGTATTTATAGGGAGTATATAATATTATATAAGGCCAATCTCCAATTTGTTTGCACCGTTCTTAAAAAAAAATCCATGTTGGCAGTAGCAAACATTTTATTTTTTCACGGAAAATCGCAGTATATTTTTCCAAACCACAAAAATTGCTTTTATCTTAATGAAGTTTGAACGTCTTATTAAAAATTAAAAGACTTGCTAAGTTTGTCCACTTTTGTGATGTTACTGATGTGTATGTGGCTCTTTGAAAATATATTTATTTCCTTTTCTCAACTATTTACGCATAACGTTTCCATTTTTCATTTTGGTATGCATTTATAAATTTGTATTAATTTCGTGGTGGTACAAACTCAATTTTTTTCCTTCCATCAGAAATTGTAATTATAATAATTGGAAAATACCTTGATATTAATAATATAAACAAGAACCTTGATCTAATACATGTGCACTCTTGTTGTTGCAGATCCGTCAGATGGCGAGCATGCACCCGGCGCCTCGAACCAAACTTCGGGTGCTTGGTGCTGCACAACGGCGTGAGGTGAAGGCCGCTCAAAACCTCTCCATTATCGTGCTGTTTTTCATCGTGTGCTGGATTCCACTCTACACCATTAATTGCATTAAGGCATTTTGTCCGACGTGCGAACCACCCCTTACGCTCACAAACTTCTGCATCATTCTTTCTCATTTAAACTCTGCAGTCAATCCTCTTTTATACGCTTACCATTTACGTGACTTTCGAGCCGCATTAAGAAACATACTGTGCCCATGTTCTCGCATAGAAACTAATGACACAACTGTATATGGTAGAAATTCAATAGCATCTGTAAATCGTGTTCAACATTTAATTGTAGCCGCTCATCCTCAACACGAGTATCGTCAACATTGGGCACCACCACCGTTAATGGCGAACGGTATTAGGAGACGCTCTTCTTCACTAGGAGACCCTCCTAGTACTAAAGAAACAGTGCCAAGTGATTTAGAGGACATGGGAATTCCTCGCGTCATGTCTCGCAGAGAGGTGCATTCTGAGTCCAGTGTGTGCCAAGGGGTTGCTCGGGTGCAGCAGGTACTAGGCCGCTGCCACAGTGAGGAGGTGCACCACAGTGGCCTCATCAACACGGGGTTTGAGGAGGGCGAAGAGCGTAGTGGAGACGTGGAACGCTTGGTTACCGCTGGAATATCGATGCTGGAGACGCAGCTGGTCATTCAGGTGATCGCCAGGCCCTCCTCCGCAGCTTCTGGAGTGTCGGCAGCATCGCATGACAAACTCGTACGAGAAAAGACTTAATAAACATTATCATTATAAACCCTTCATTGTCTTCGTATCGATATGAAAAATTAAATTTGACATCTCAAAATTTATTCTATATCCCAATTTTATTGATTTTCATATTTTTACATCTTCATCATTTAATTAAGTTCACTACTTGAAACAATTATTATTGAATTATTTTTTAATATTATAATTATTTCGTCGTAAATAATATTGTGGGCATGCGTTTATAATATATATACATACCCTGGTGCAATACCTGGAGGTAAATAGGAGCATGCTTCTATACTATCGACTATATGCTATTCTCTGTACTATCAATTCGTCAAATTCTTAATTAAAGTGAAATATTGTTATTATATTTATTATACTGCTATAATATGATAGTGTAGTATTGGCTCGAGGAATAGTACATTACTTGAGCTAAAAACTATATAGATATTTATTGGAACGATTGGGACACATAATGCTTATTTTTTACAAATGACGATTTCATTAAATTATTCCTCTTCTATTTGAGGTTTAATGAAATTGTCCACATTTTTTTTTTTTTTTTAATATCCAGGTAAGAATATTAAAATGAATTCAATGCAAAAAATACAACCAAATTATATATGGTAAAATTATGAATTGGAATTGTTCAATTTATTTATCAAAAGTATTTTTCATAACATATTTTCTTCCGCAAAGACTAAAAGTTGACACTGTCCTATATAATTTGATACGGTACATCACCATTTGAAAACATTTCTGTATGGCTGTATAATTTACACAAATTGGTTTGTCACTTATCACTGAGTCAAAATTCAGTCTTGAAAGTTTTTTTTTTTTTTAAAAAAAAGAAAGCCCAATTCTAATGAATCTGCTTCCGTGATTTTTTTAATTTTCATGTGTTTTCTCATTCTATAAATATGTATGACGCGTCAAAGAGCTCAAATGAATATTCCATCATTCCATTATTTTTGTATCTATAAGATTGTGTTACAAAATTAGGTTATAAGTGTTGTATTTATCATATTATGCATGCATGCAATGCATGCATGTATTTATAAAGAAAGAAAATTTTAACATAATATATTTTGCCTCTTGTATATATTAAATTAAATGTTACATGAATAATGTTAAATTATTTGCTTATAAATTATATAAAATACGGTGTATGGCGTGTTTGCATATAATAATGTATACCTCATTGTCACATATAATGTATTTTAATTATAACAATAAAAATAATTAAAATGTTACGAGTCTTTATAAATGTGCAAAAAAAAATATTGTAATGTATCTTTTGTATGACACTTCATTAATTGAACTCTCTTTATAATAAATGTATAGTAATTTATATTAAAATACTCATTTAATTGATGAGGCATTACTGCATGTCTATAATACATTATATAGATGGCTTATTTTAATAGTAGTTATGTATCGCATGGCAATGCCATGTAAGCTGGAGTACCATCAGTGTTGTCATCATCACGCACATGTTCATAAAACTCCCCAGCCGTATTGGCAACTGCACATAAATGGAATTAGTCTTGTGAGTCTGCATTTACGTACAGCCCATCCCTGCTATAATAATGATTATAGTAGGTCATTAAATATTGTTATATCATTAATGCTGCATTGTATGTCCGTGCATGAATATTCATAGCGTGTGTTTGAATTCTTCCTGTATCTCTCATGACTTCCTTATCAGTAATAATTGCAATTTATAATACACCATATTATATTATACATTGCATGAAAATATGTGTAAATTTTACATTATATATAAATATGTGTAACCTAATGTTATAACGTGTATTTGTAAAATATATCGTTTTGGGATCAAATATAAATTGTTTAAAAAATAAATTAAAAATGCATATTTTGTTTTGCAGCAAATAAATGCACAATTAATTTAAACACAAATATGTGGAAAATTTTCTTTGCATGGCTTATAAAAAATTTAAAAGAGAAGTGAATTTTATTCTATAAAAGAAAGTACTCCACATGCCTAAATAATTATTGTTACTTATTTCCACAATGATTTTTATTTCTCTCTCTCTCTCTCTCTCTCTCTCTCTCTCTCTCTCTCTCTCTCCTCTCTCTCTCTCTCTCTCTCTCTCTCTCTCTCTCTCTCTCTCCCTCTCTCTCTCTCTCTCTCTCTCTCTCTCTCTCTCTCTCTCTCTCTCTCTCTCTCTCTCTCTCTCTCTCTCTCTCTCTCTCTCTCTCTCTCTCTTCTAATTCTATAGAATGCAGAAGATAGACATTTCTTATAATGTTCTTTTTAATAAGTATTCGTGGAGACTAAAAAAGTTTGAAAAAGGCTTGTAAAAAAATACACAGATTTATGTATGATAGTTATTTTACTGAATTAAAATAAAAAATAAAATGAAAGTTAGTTTTATTGAATTATTACAACAGTTCTCATTATTATTTATTCTATAAATTTATATTAATAAAAAAAGGATAATATAATTTCCATCATTATTTTGTTTGTAAAAAATAGTTTTTTATAATATATCATTATGATTTAATTGAATTCTTTTTGTAGAGGATAATTCGAAATCTTATCAGGTTTTTTATGCTTATAAGGAACGATCATTCATTCATAGCTTCTTCATACGTCGATTTGTCTATATTTTATAAAAAGTTTGAACTACCACATTTTTGCGGCGCGCGCAGTTCGGCACGTTTGATTTGCGCGCTGCCGTAGCTGTAGCAGCACGGTAGCCGAAGTGTTCGATTACCGATCGAAGCTGTGAGGGGTGCGGGAGGTAGTGATAGGCTTTGCGAACTGTCGATTGTCAGCGAAGTGCGAGTTAGACTGCAGCCAATAGCTGTATATGCGGCTCACACACGACTCTAGGAGGTCGCGGTCTCGGCAGCGCGGGAGTATCGATCGCGTTGAACACGAGTTGAGAGATGCTAGCGGGGAAAACAGTGTGTGAGAGAGGAGAGCGAGGGAGCCGAAAATACGCACAAAACAAGTGACAAAAGAGTTTCTGCGTTCACCTTGGTGTTCCCACTCAAATGAGGCTCCCATCAAGGTACAGGAGGTACTGATGTACTCCTACTTAACAATATATTGTGCGTGTGCGTATGAAAATCGCTCGATATATTAACTACAATACAAATTTTGCAAAATATTACTGTCATGTCTGTCTACAGAAAATAAATTCTTATATCAGTAAATTATTATTAATGTAAATCTATAATTAATATAAACAATTGACGGTGTTGATTATTTTGCTTTAACTGAGAAGACTCCCTTGCATGTTTCCTTAATTTCAACATATAATAATAGCTATATTATGATATTATTAATATAATACTGAATATATACAGTAAGATACGACTCATCATAAACCTGGAATGAACAATGAACACATTAATTACAATTACAATGGAACAACTAAAACAAAACAGAATAATGCATTACAATTCATAACATTACATCAAAAATTAAACATTATTTTATTATAAAACCTAGACTTAAAATTTGAGCGTATATTTTAACCTGCATGTCGTTCAAGAAGAATAAATTATATTCATTTACTGAAAGAGTAAATGAATACATAATGAATATATGTATTCATATGATATGAATAATATATTCATTCATTCATTCATTCATATTCATATATGTATGAATACATACATATATATGTATACATAAAAAAAAAACTATTAACCGCGGGAACGTATAATAATGGGACGATGCTCTAAGTAAAAATTGACAAATGTAAAATTACTAAAAGTACAAATTAAAAGTGTCGTAACTAAAAAAGTGAACCACCATAACTCAAAATGTAAGCAAAGCAATATAATAGCAATTGCACAAATCAATATTCTACTATCTCAAAATTCACTTAAATCAAAATTCAAACAAAACAAACAGGTAGTGGAAGGCATGCCACCTAGCGGACATCATAGCTACCGACATTCAATAACTACAATCATATCGCCCGAAAAGGAACGATTGCTGCTAGAATCGGGATGTTTCCACTTCTAAAAATTCTAATAGACGTAGTTGCAGTCTTTAACACTAGATGACAATTGCGTTCGCTGCTTGAATTTTTTTCTATTTCTTTAAATTATTTTTAGTGTCCTTTTTTTGTCATTGAGCGATTAGTGTGATGAGAACTCCCCGACAGGAAGGTTCGATAGCCGAGTGATGCTCTGCTTTATTTGTGTCGTGGTATAAATTTTCATTTTTAGTGCATGCATAAATTTCTCGATTTTGTTAAATTAGTATAATAATAATATTTATATTCTGAGAACAAAGGACCGTGTGATACTTTTTATTTTTATTATACATCATGACGTGTGGTAATCAATTATAAAAATTAACCTGTTAGTGACTTACATATATATAATAATAAAATTGAAATATTATATTATTGCGGGCAAAAAATCATTATTATAAAAAATAATATAATTATAAAATTTATTATGACAAATAAAATGTTATACAATATAATACAATAATAAGATGAACTGATATATTATATAAAATAGCAAATCATATATATATATATATATATATAGTTACATTAATTAGTAGTCAATTTCATATTATAAAGTAAGTTTAGTGTAATGTATAAAAAAATATAATATTATACCAAAAATTGTTATGTTTATATTTTTTTTATCAAAAAGTTAAAATCTATTTTACTGATTACGGTGGTGTGATAAACACAAGCTGATTGAATACGTGAATGCTATTAAGACTGCTCCTATGAAAGCAATATATTTGATCTTTTTTCCGTTCCCCATATAATGAAGTCCAGGCTAATTTTTGACTTCGTTGAAATACATATACTTGTGAATGTACAGTACGCTGCGGCGAAAGTGGCTTCCTGAACAATGCAAAGTGCAATTAATAAATTTTACTGCATTGAGATATAATCTGTTATATTTAGCTAATGATTTTACGCAGCATATTGAGTGTACTAATATATATCATTATATTGTATCTAATACAGCAATAATTAAACTATAATATGTATTGTAATCCATATTATTTTCATTATTAATTAATTAACTTGGAACATATTAATTAAAATTCTACAATTCAACAATAACTTAAATGTAAGTTTTATAGTTAATATTTTTTAAATGAATCAATTAGAATAATAATCAAATTTTCATCATAACAATTCATAGAAACTCATTAATACATAAATTTTCAGGCTGCACTCGGTGGATCCACTCAGACAAAGATGGGGGGGGGGGGAAGAGACGGCGATTGTTCCATCTAAAAGATTCCAAAAGTTAATAGTACTTGATGTCGTAACACCTCCGAAATCTCCCCCTCAACTCCCACCCTAAAATAGCCATTTGTTAGGGATAGTGACCCTCCCCCTCTGCTTTCGCTGGCTGCGCAACCCGGCAACCCTATAATTCGCCCTTGGTACCTGTTTGCATTGTGTATAATATATTATAAACAGGGTTTTCGAAAAGATTTACAAATAATTTTAATGGGGAAAAAAGTGTAACAGACTCTAGTATGTAATATCTGTTGTTTTTTTACTTTTCAATAGAGTATTGTCCTCAATTTTTTTTATTGCAGAAATGGATAGAGGGTGCAGAGTTATGCTACCCTGATTTTTTAGAGCCCGGGAACTATTTTTAAAAAAATATTGAAAGTCTTTTTCGTGACGTCACGAGACGCCGCTCCTTAAGAAAAAGATAGGACTTGCCGCCGCGTGACGTCACAAAAAGCACTTTCAATATTTTTTTAAAAATAGTTCTAGGTCTCAAAAAAATCTGAAAAATATCAGGGTAGCATAACTTTGCACCCTCTATCCATTTCTGCAATAAAAAAAATTGAGGACAATACTCCATTCATTCAAATTATTGCCGATGAAAAATTTTTTTACTATATAAAAATATCCTTAAGTGTGGAGGATTTAGCTACAGTGTGTCGTTTGACCACCTCCAAGAAGTTTACGCTCATGTAATGGTTAATTAAGGTAGAGATAATGTCGATCAGGTGTTCGACGAAATTCTTTTTAACTAACGTGACAACGTGACAAAATGTATACACCTTAGCAAATTCACAAAAATTCTGATTTTTTTTAAGAGGTAGATTTTATTGTTTAAAAGCCATATAGAAAAAGTTTCAAAATAATTTAACGAGCCGTTTTTTTTTTTTTTTAAATGCGTTTACAGTTTGTCTCTCCGGATGGGAATAAGGATCTATGCTGAAAATTAATAAAAATAGATCTAAATAAATAATAATAAAAAGAAAAAAAAATGAAAAAAAAAAAACGTGTCTTTCTAAATTGTTTTAAAACTTTTTCTTTGCTTTTTAGGCATTAGGCACTAATATCTGCCTCTCAAAAAAAATTTCAGAAATGTTGGGAATTTGCTAAGGTATACTTGTTAATCAAAGGGGACTAAGTTGAACAGCTGATCGGCGTTATCTCTACCTTAAGCTGAATTATTATTTATTTTAATTATAAAATCGTCAAAACTCCCTTAAATTGAAATACATACGATTCTATTATATATTCTATAAAAGTGGCAAAAACATATTTGTCGATTCTTTCTGACAACCACAACACTCTTAAGCATATTATAGTTTTATTTCTTAAAATTTTGTTTTATTCATAGTATTTATACTCGCTAAGGTTAATAAAATTTTAGCTGCACACATGGTTTTGAGCATGCAGCAAATCTAGACTATATAGACGGAAAAAGAGTGTATGAATATTTTTTATCTTGGGAATGATATATTTAAATGAAAACCTCACAAAATTTCAAATCGGCCTCGCTTTGCCACTTGGATTTGCAACTCCCGAGCAAAACTTGTAGCTGAAGGAATAACGTTCGGAGTGTCCTGAGGTGTAAATCAAAACTATATGAATCAAATAATCATAGTAAAATTTACATGCATTATTTATTATTTATTTCAATTGCACTAACAACAAAAAATTATAAAAATTCTGTAATGGATAACTTGCATGAAATTTTATTACTGCAGCAATGAATAGAGCAAGCACCAAATTATGCTACTCTGAATTTTTTCGGATTTTTTTTTAGGCCCGGAACTGTTTTTAAATAATATTTGAAAGTTCTGTAAGTTAAGTTGGCACCCCTGAATCCATAATAAAAAATATAGGACTCAGACGCCTATTGACGCCTCCAGGGGGCGTGGCCACACTTTAAATAATTATTTACAAAATAGTTCTGGGTTTCAAAAAAATCTGAAAAAATCAGAGTAGTATAATTTGGTACCCTCTATTCATTTCTGCAATAAAAAAATTCATGTAGGTTGTCCGTTATAAAATAATTGTATCAGTAATTTAGGTACTAGGGTAAACACATAAAAATCTTGTAACCTACGTCTCAGTCTATATTTCAAAATTTCTCATGTCAGTCGATCTTAATGATTATATATTATATATATTATACTTACATTATTGATTGATTGATTGATTGATTGATTGATTGATTGATTGATTGATTGATTGATTGATTGACTTATTCATTCATTTTACAAACCATATTATTATTACTTGCTATAGTATTTTATGGTTAAATAAAATGTGTTTTCTTAATTTTTACTTTTTAAGAAAATAGGGCAAGAAATTTATAATTATAATTACATATAAATAACAGAATTTAGAGGAAATAAATAACCAATTCTTTGTATAGAAATGAAGATATTGCAAAAATTAATAATGTGCAGCTATACATAGTAAATATTAAATTATATAAAACAAATACGTACGCACTTATTAGAACAACATAATAATTCAAATTAATTTATAACTTTTTGTGTTTTATTGCATGTCCGGGAATGTCACAAAAATTCAAGTAAAAACTTATTATTATTGAAACACATAAAGCCCGTATTTCATGGTTATTTGCTTGCTGTCGACTGTACAAAATTGTTCGCTGAAAAAAGGTGCGGTGAGAGCTAGCTGAGGGGATGAAAGGGGGAAACATGAATTCCCGTTACACTATTCACTCGCATTCTAGCTGGCCGCTCACTGCGATTGCAGTCAGCAGCAGGTGTAGAGGAGAGAGAAAGCAAATAATTATAGAAATATGATGCATTTTATAATTAAATGCATTCAATATTTATAAATATATTAATTATATTTCATTTTAATATAATACATATTTTTATACAATTGTTTTATATTTTATATTATTATTTTTATATGTATTATATTTTCATATAATTATAACATCACAAAGAGAAAAGAGTATAAATAAGCAGCCTGAAAAGACAAATGCAAAAATTTAATGGAGGCCCACGGAAGTCTGCAGTAATACATCGCTTATACGTCGTCAGTACGTCGTCGTGGGCAAGCAGCTGAACTACAGTTTTAAGTGTAGTGTACTATAAAAAAAATGAGTCAAATTTCTTGAGTTTGCATTTTTAAAAATAGTGTGAAAAATTTTCAACGTGGAACCAAATATAAAATAAAACTTCTTCACATAGGTTTTCCAGGAGAAAAATTCCAAATTCAGAATTTGCGTGTCGAATATTTTTATATTTATATAACACCTGATAAGACCTTCGAATATATCTAAAAAAAATTATAATAATAAAAATACTGAAAATTAAAAATTAAAGAAAAAATATTTAAATTCTTGGCTCCATTAAAAAATCTGGAAAATCTGCAATGCCAATTTTGATAACTCAAAGGAGATTATCTTAATTTTTTAAACACAAAATTATGTTAAGGGTTAGTTAAGGTAGTGATAATACGGATCAGCTAACCCAATGCTAAAAAAATCACATTCATGAAAATTATGACAAAATTTTAAAATGTTCTCCTCTACATCCCCAATCAGTAGCTAAAATATCAAGTATACAAAAACGAGGTAGTTTTTGAGTTATTATAATTTAGCTATTTCAGTATCTATCAGTATACTGATAGAGGATGCAGAAGAGATCATAATATATATATGGATATGTTTCATAATTTTTATATGTGGGAATTTTTTTAGCATATACGGCATATATACCTTTTACTCTTATGCATTTTTTGTCTTTATGTTCGAGACATAAAGGGGAGGATCGGCGGATCCAGCTCGCGGCACAGCCCTGGTGCTGGGGAAAGGGGGGTGTCCTGTTCCGTAATATTAAAATTTTGAGTGGGAGCAGGGGGTGGAGCGACGGGTGTGGGTAGTGGTAATAACTTTAACATATTATCTGTGGAGGGGGAGGAAGGAGGTGATCGTGCACACAACTCCCTCCCCCCTCCCGTGCATCCTAAACTGGGGACATAGAAATTTGCTATATATATTTTATTTTTCATACTAATCGCAGTATTTTTTCGGTATAATATATATTTGAAAGCCTTTGTCAGTTACGGCCCCAATGTTAAACTTCGTATTAAATCACTCTGACTTTTTTGAATGCCAAAACTCAAATATTTGTGTTTTTTTTTTTTTGTTAAGCGCACTTTATTTTCATTCATCGTATGTTAAAATGCTTAACTTACATAATTAATGCATTTTGTAATTTAAATAAAAGATTGTATGTATTTTATGTCATGCTTTTTTTATTGCAATATGTGTTTGTTTCTTCATTATTTCTTCCTTTTTTTTTCTTTTTTAAGAAATAAAAAATATTTTTTGTGTATATGCATAATCATTTACATCATATTTTTCTTAGCTTAGCTTTGTTACCTCATCAGCATAGTACGACTTTTTTAGAAGTATAATATAATTAATTAAAAAGAAATACATGAATATAAAATAGGTACTCATATATTATATAATGCGTAATATGTAATTTTTCTTATATATTTTCCAATCACATTTAAATTTTACATAAATTTTAAATATTATTATATTAATATATATATTAATATTATATATGTTATTAGTTTTTCATTGCCACTAGAGTTTGGATGCAAAATAAAATATTTATTTACAGTTCTAGTGGCAATATATGCTTTATTCCGTCCTGTCTTATGTAAATATATTTCCTCCTTGCGCAGCAGCGCATATGTATAATGAACGATAAAAAAGCAGGTTAAAGTGTCAAACGACCCGTTGCTATCAAGAGGGTGATGTTAAGTAAGGTGATCTGAGATAACACGCCCAATATTAAAAATATTTCACACATTATGAAACATTACATATAAAAGTTCTCCTCTACTTACCCTATCAGTAGCTAAAATTTCAGGTATACAAATTCTTTTTATTTTTTTTAATATTTTTCATTTTTGACTAATTTAACACGGAAGATCCATTTCTCCATGTTGAATTATTCAAATTATGAAAAATCATAACTGCAAAACTAGTAGAGGAGACCATTTTATATTATGTTTCGTAGTTTTCATTTGTGGGAGTTTTTTTAACATTACGAGTGTACAACAATAGCAATTTAATTAGTGTAGCTCATGTGACATGTATGTAATATTTTTTTTTTTAATTGTTACATGTTTTATGGTATATATGCGTACATAGAATCCATGATTATCACGTAAACGATAAAAATAAAATAGTGGACATTCATAGGACTTATTTAATACTACTCATCTAGCCTGAATTCTTATCCCGGGCTAAATCAGGAATTAAACATTGTGCTAAACCAGCGGCTGTAAACATTGCATGTTACCAAAAAGTGTGGGCGGTGAAGCAGTGCAAACGCATATTATATTAAGCATATATAGGCCACTTTGTTTAGTACCATATATATATTTATATAGCCACTCGTCTTATATATATATATATATATATATATATATATATATATATATATATATATATGTATATATAGCACTCAATTTTTTACCCAGGATAAAAACCAATTCCAAAGTGCTTTGTGAATGCCCCTCCCCCCTCCCAATATTTATTGTTTTTAATTCGTTTCTGTAATTTATTATTTATAAAAATAATATTGATGCTAATTTGGTATAATTTATTGTTCTTGCATGTAATGATGTATCTCAGGCTCAGGTCTGCATCATGGGTCCGGTTAAAGCATTTCCCCAACGCAAAGTTTTTCTTGAAATATTTTGCTTACATAAAGTCAGCCTTACCATTCTTCCTCCCCCCCCCCCCCGCCCCTGAAATTTGCATGATTCTAGTCCACGCCTAAATTGCACGCACAAATTCAACGTATATATTATAGTAATTACCAATTATACCTTTTGTATTCCTCACCATATTAAGTGTTAGTATATTAAATATTATTAATTGTATATATATATAGCTAAAAAAATTATACAAGTGCGGAGTAGTGCAAGTAAAGTGTTTCAAATTTTAGCTATGATATTTGAGTGAATATAATTTTGGTAAAAAGGGTAATTATTTAGATTTCTCTCAAAATTTTATGAAAACAAAAATCTGCGAAATGAGCCAAAGCTGAAATAATAGTATTTATCAGATTTTGCTGTCTTACGTATAAACAAACTCCTTATAAGTTAGTATCACACGCTATCCAGTCAGAAGTAGAATTACAAAAAAAATTGATCTATTAATAATATTTGCGTGTAGTGTATGTGTATATACGTATCTAGCTGTGGATAAACATATATATATGTATATATATATATATATATATATATATATATATATATATATATATATATATATATATATTGAAATAACACACCCGAGAGATCTTTACATCCTAAGTTCTGAGAGGTACGTGACTATACATGTTCAAGTATTTGAATATGCACACAAAAAATTAATTAAAAATGATGAAACAAATTATTTTTCCGAATGTGAATATATATTGTAATTGAAATTAATGTTTAACATTATTTATTCATTAAAGCTTATAAAATAATATACATATCGAAGAAAATTATTTTTTTTTTTTTTAATCAAACCCTATTGGGTACTTTTATTTACTAATTACATACTACTTTGAAACCCCGAACCTTCCGAAACCCAAACTTGAGCGTTTCGCGGGCTCTTCTGGAACGGGGGTGGCCACGGCCTTGCAAATCCATCCCGGCATTTGCCTGCAGCTGAGGGAAACGTGGAAACCTCAGCCAGGATGGACGCTACAGCTTTTGTCAATGAACCGGAAGTGCAATGGTCCAAAGCCAGGGGAACCACATGGTGGAAAAGCGCAATGTTTTACCCCTGGGTGGGAAACGTGGTTTTTGTTGAAAATTAATTTTAGTGCAATAACAAAAAAAAAAAACATGCATGTGGTATATTATTAATTATAATGGCATAACAAATATTTTTGCCTATTATTTTAGGCTTAATTATTTATTTTGTTGTTAATATAATTTTGCCATGCATAACAATATTTTTATTTTTTTCTTGATTGTACAAAATATTAACAGTATATTATTTAACAAAATTAATACTTTTATATAATATAATATTTATTTTTAATGTTATATATAATTATATTCTATGTGAACTAATAATTGGTTATATTGCCATGGTAACTATTTTTAATATAATATGTTATATTCTCAATTTTACACTCTTGACAATTAAAGCCTATATAATATAGGCTTTGTTTCTTCAATACTTATGAACAAATACTCATGGACTTACCATGTTAAAGCAACTCTCACTCCATGACATTATACGTATAAATTCTATTGAAGATACCATTCAAGAGAAGCAAGAATATTTCTTCTGTAAATTACCTCACGAAAATCTGTGGAAGTGGAGTAAAAATGCTAACAAAATGCAAAGAAACTTTTCTAGTTTCATGTACATAATTATAATATAGTTGTTAATGCCACAAAAATAATTATGATCAAATATTAACAAATTTCAATTAATTCGACTTTTAAATAAGTCGCAAATACTTGGCAAAATATCCTGGATTGTGCACTCAACGCCCTCTTCAAATTACTTCTGAAGCTGTAATTTGTAAAAATACAAGTACATCCACCTATGTTGAACGTTTCAAAGTAATTCTCTTTTCCAGGAGATGGATTACCAATATAATGAAAGTCCCACTATCGATATCAATATTGGCGATATATCGCAGTTGGACAATTTATACCTGGCATTTGAGGATAGGAGAATTTTGAGTTAAGTGAATTTTTACTTTTGTACATTTTAACTTTTTTCAATTTTTGTTTAAGTATAGAAAATATATTTTGAGTTAGGGATATTTTAGATTATATCATTTTAAATATGCATTTATGTCTTTTTGAGTTTCTGTCAATTTTTTGGTTCAGCCACCTCCCATAATAATATATGTAATTAATGTCAGTTTGCTCCGCAGCTGCAATACTTGTTGTATTTAAAATAACTAAAAATATAGTTAAGAATGAATTATGGTTAATAAATAATAATAATTAGCAATCAACTGTAAAAAGTTTGACAAATTAACAAAATGAAGTTATTGAAAAGTTTTGAAAATTTTAATCATCTAACTAGTATGTGGTTTATTTAAAAAAATAAGCATCGGTTCACTATGGTATAAATATAACACAAAACAAAATATTTAATGGTCAAATAAATATATAATAAAATTATATTATATTCTATTTGACTGCAGCATAGCAGCGCGTTTTGCTTTAATGTATTTAATTAAATTTGTCACTTAATATTTATTATTTTTTTTAACTTTTCATTGTTCATGTTCTTGATTCTTGATATATTATTATTTAATAAATTTAAAATAACGAAGTATAAAAAATTTAATATAATTCAAGGAGTCTCACAATTGAATTCATCATATTTGAGTTCAGTGTCGCTATTAACGGTTTATTAGTTCATCAGCTTATTGCAACTGCCAAATTATAACTTATTTTATTACCAATTGTCTCGCGGCCCATTAGCTCAGTTGGTTAGAGCGTCGTGCTAATAACGCGAAGGTCGTGGGTTCGATCCCCCCATGGGCCACGTTTTTAAAATAAATATACTACGTGTGGCGAATATTGTTGAGAATATAATTATGTTGTTTTTAATTTTACATGATGGAAAGATGGAAATTTAATATTAATTTAACATAGCGAGTTCATTAATTTTGTAATGTCATTATGTATTTGTCGCTGAAGTACTTTTCTTGGAGACTTGTATATGTTATATAACTAGCTAGAAGTGTCTGCCATATTGTCTTCTCTCCTTAATTTTAGGCAACTTGTTCAGCACCGGAACAGAGCAGGTTGCATATACAACAGGGGCAATGCTATAACACCATCTTTATTTTACTGGCAATGTGTTGTAATGATCTTGTTACATACGATCCTGTATAAGTTACCTAAGGAGGCTAAGGTATCATGACGAGATGATGTGAACAATGGAGTATTGACCTCAATTTTTTTTATTGCAGAAATGGATAGAGGGTGAAAAGTTATGCCACCCTGATTTTTTTCAGATTTTTAGAGCCCGGGAAGTATTTTTAAAAAATTATTTAAAGTCCCTTTTGTGACGTCACGCGGCGGCAAGTCCTATCTTTTTTTTAAGGAGCGGCGTCTCGTGACGTCACAAAAAGAACTTTCAATAATTTTTTAAAAATAGTTCCCGGGCTGTAAAAAATCTGAAAAAAATCAGGGTAGCATAACTTTGCACCCGCTATCCATTTCTGCAATAAAAAAAATTGAGGTCAATACTCTATTACTTAATATATGATAATACGCAAAAATAATGCTTGAGTACTACAAAAAGAACACTTTAATCGGCAGCATCTATCGTCGTTATTTTTCTTACTCCAAGTATTAGGCCACACACCTTATTTCAAATAAAGGTTGCACATATTTAGCTCAAATTTCGACCTGCAGATGCAATATTAGCTGGTTTAAACTTTATGAAAATAGGAGAGGTGATTTGATTTAATTAGTATACTCGAATTATAATAATATGTTATAATTATCATATTCGCATCCTACAGAATTGAAGTAGAATCCCTTCTAGAAATTTGGTGATGGATGTTTGCCCTCTAATGCTTTTATCGTCTTTTTTTTTATCAAAGGTCAGTTCTAATTTCTTTGTGTTGAGTGAATTCATCATATTTTTCAGGTGAGAAAATAATTAATCAATCTCTTCTTCGCCTTCTATTATATACTAATTTTGTATTTGTGTTCTTGTCAAACATATATATTTTATTTACATTCTTTCACCAGTGACGAGTTGGAGATTTTTAATGCAATTTGACATAGGCTTTATGTTTGAGGACAGTTTCAACATTTAAGACAAACTTTTGCATTCTCAGCAAACCATGTTAATGTACTGTACTTTGTACACGCACATAAGTTACAGAAATTAATTATTATAGATATTAATCGTGTCAAATTGTAATGCCTTTTTTATAATAAATTTGGAATTATAATTATGTATTATAGGAACAAAAAATAAACAAACATTAAATGTAATTAAAAAAGTTTATTTTTTAAAATATTGAAATGCAAGTAAGAGTTCACATTCTTTTTGTTGGAGATCTATACTGAAGGTATCATAATTTATTATGCACATTTATTTTAAGATTAATACAAATTAAGTGTTAGTGTGTGGCATGGCACATACAATATATTTTTTTACATTAATTTAGAACAGAAATTGAGAAAAATATTACATAAAATGCTGGACGACACAAAATAGGAACTCTCATATCAGGATAAAAGTGTAAAAAAATATATAATTATATAAAAATAATAAGATTATGATAATTTAAGCACTTCAACTAGAATAAACTGTTTAATATTTAACTATAAAGCATTTAACCTTTCATATATTCTTTCATATTTCCTATAATCAACCTGTACCATGATCAACATCGAGTTAACATAAAAAAATGTAAATAAAAAGTAAAAGCAATAAAATTAAGTTATAATTTGAATTAAGTTAAAATTAGTAGTAAACAAAAATCCATAACCAGACTATTTTCAAAAAAAAATATATCAACAAATTGTTAGGCAAGGCTCTGGAAGATTAATTCTGACCTTGATATAATGGAATAAAAATGACAGTATTAAATTAAATAATTAATTAAAATCTTTACAATATAATATTAGATTTCACGTTTAAAAAAAAATAGGATCATTGAGAGCTTTAATAGAGTCGTCCACAGTCAGGATCACAACTTTGATAGGGTTAGAGAGCTAGGGCTACTAGCCGAGTGAGGGGCGAGTGAGTGACTAGCCGGGGCGGAGGAGACCGCACGGCGCCGAGCACAGACGCACCAGGAGCACCAAGCGTCACTTGGCAGCCGCCAACTTGAGCGGGTCGCCGCCGCGCGCTTTCAGTCGTCTGAAACAAGTGACACGTTATCAAGTGCCGTCTTCTTGTCACCGCAACACACAAGAATGGCGATTCTACTCACCCTCCCAGTCCGGAAGACGTGGTAGTTCCGCCACAACCCCTCGTGTTATTTCCGCTACCAGACTCCAATAGCAATAGTCGACGCTCTGCTGTAGCACCTGTAAGTTTTTTTTTTTATTAAATATTTTGAATAATGTAAAGGTTATCACTATATTAAGTATTGAAGTATACTGAATTTTGTAGGTGCATGACGCCAGAATTATTAATTAATATATAGTGTCCTTTTAGTTTTAAACAAAAGAAAAGGATAATGTTTCTAATGACTCGAACAAGTATAGAATGCTTAATTAATTAAGGTTGCTTTTGGAAAGAATGAACCAACAAAATTTTAAATTAAATCTGTTATTAAATATATTTGTTTTTTTTAGTGATACTTCCCTTCTCACAGCTGTATAACAACAAAAATACAAAAAAATTAATTTAGACATTTTTACCATCGATAATTAGTCAAGTGGGTTTAATATTATACTAATGAAAATAGAATAGTTTCGAGAATAATTACTTCATTACTTATTAATTAACTATTAGTGCATGTGATGTATATTTGACAGATTCTTTGCTGTCAACAAAATGATTACATAAGCTGACTGTTTACCATTTGCCGTACGGATAAACTGGTGATGTTCGTCGCGGCGCGTCTTGGCTGGTGACTTGCGAGGTGCCGCTGGGATGATGCGCTCCACAGGCGCGCGGTGCTTGGACAAATCGGGGGCGAGCACGCGTTTAGTGGCAGCGGGAGAGCTTTCCTCGGCGGCGCGAGGTGAAGAGCGTGGACGTCGAGGACGGGACGTACGGAGGCGTTCGTTGCGGGCCTCACTCCTGCACCAATATGGAGAAATTAGAATTTGCAAAATCGACTTTAGATGCCAAGTGAATTAACTTGTTTTTACCTTTTACCAAAGGTATAAACGTTGAAGACAATACAAATAATAATAAAAGTCTATAGATCCATGATTCTAATTTTATCTGTTATAGATACAATGTACTGTATAAAACTATATATATTTATGTATGTACGTGCTAAGTACATTATATTGCAAGAAAACAATTTAAAACTTCTTTTCAGAGCATACTAATACTAGTTACCTCAACAGCCTTAATTTATTATTTGTTTTCCAACATGCACGTAAAATATGCTGTCCAAATTATAATACTAAACATGATTATTTTGGAGCAGTATAAATTATATTGGTAATTTAAAGTTACATAATGTGAAACTTTAAAATTGAAACATTTTTTCTGTCATTCAGTTTAATGTAATTTTTGTTTTTATGCAATGCATACTTCATTGTAAGTAAATAATTATATTTTTTATCATGCGAAGCAATAAATTATGTTAAACGAATCCACTCATTATAACATATCAATTATAATGAAATATTCATTTTAAATTATTTCCAGGCTACTTTTTCATTCTATCAGTGTTATCAGAAATGTCCAAGTTTTGCGCATGCTATGAGAAATTTTTGATAACCTCACCTCTCGCGTGCCTTGGAGGCCTCCTCCTCCTCCTTGGTGAGCTCTGGCTTGACGTTTGCGGCTACCACCGGACGGCGACGTAGCACTCGCTGCTTTCTGCCGCTACCTCCCTCATCCGAGGAGCTCGCACGCTGTTGGGAGGGCGACCCAGGTATTGTGGTAGGCCGCGCTGCAGAGCTAAGGACAGTTCCACTGCGCACACCGGGCAGCGCAGGACGCTGGGGGATGCGTGGCTCCTTACTGACGCTTTCGACCGAGGAGGTCGACGAAGTAGCCTTCTTCTTGAGCCTACTGGCTGCAGTTGTGACCTTCTTGCGAGGAGTTCGTTCCTCTGTGCGGCTAACCTCACCTTCACGTAGTGAAGACAGTCTTGGCACTGGTTTCTCGTCGTCACTGGATGCTGGGGAATCGTCACTATAACCATTCACTGCTTGCAGAATCTCATCAGCAGCACGAGTTAGTTCTTCAATAAGAGCTGCTGATGATGTGACGGGGGGCTCTGGTGGAGGAGATAATTTAGATACACTAATAGCAGCTTGATTCTGGTATATTGGTGGATCTCCAGTTACCAATGTATTCAGTCTCTTCATTGGACTTAATGAACGAGCTCTACAGCTTTCATTAGCGCTAGTATCAAGTCGAACTTTAGCAGTCTCAGTAGTGTAATCAGATAAACGTCCTCGGCTGGTTGAGCGGTGAGAAGCAACAGATCGACGAACTTCACGAATTTGCTCAGTTTTGGGGCGGCTTGCGATCATTTCGTCCTCCCCACGCCGGTCTTCAGGTCGTGGCTCAACTTCTAGTACCTCAGCACCGAAATAAGTTTGTTGAGGAGTTGTTTTTTTAGGTGGTGTTTGATTTGGAGACGGTACACGCCTGGTAGGAGCAGTAATTGGTCCTTTAACTAATGGAGCTCGCGGACCTGCAGGAGATATCGATCTACGCATTGGTGACGAACCATGTGGAGGTAAGCCAGTCGATATTTTGTTGGATGACGCTACAGATTTCGTTGACGCTGTGGTTAAACTTGTGACACTTGATTTGGTGGTTGGCGAATTACGACTTTCATGACTTGCGGTCAAGTCTTGAGCTTGTTTAGCTGGAGACGCTGAGAGACGTGAGGAAATTGATGTCACTGTCTTGGCGCTGCTGGGAGAGATAGAGCGCTTCGGGGAAGGAAAGGACGTGATTGACTTGGAGGGTGAAGTTCGATTCTCAGATACCCCCCAGTTACTAGGACTGGAGAGTTTGATGGGCGAAGAGGCTCGGCGGCCCGAGATAGCGGTCACTGACTTGTTGGTGGGTGGGCTGCTGGACGCAGAAGTATCGGCCTCTCCCTCGTAGCGCAGCGAGATGGACGTGATGCGAGGCGCGCCGCTGCGGGTGCTGACTAACGTGTCCACCGAGCGCAGACGGCCCTGCTCGGTTGCCTCAGTCCCACAGTACGACGGAACGCTGAACGTGGCTGCTGTTACCTGCATGGGCTGGTTGATGACCTCACTGTAGGATCCTGCTGTAAGAATGAAACAATAAATTAATTAATTTGTCCTAAGTCCTAGCTTATAACTGAATTCATATTTCTTAATAAAAGTGCTCATTAGCTGGAAAGTTTATTTTTGTTTAATAATGAGAACATTTCAAAACGCAACCAGTTGAGCTGGTAACATCCTGTAATTTTTTAGAAAAAAATTCAGTATCATTTAATATTTAAATATTGTTATTAAATTTGAACACAAGCTTTCCTCAACACAAAATAAGAAATTTATTATGTGAAGTTGATAGTGATACCTTGTTTGGAGGATACATTATGAGTATCTTCCCTCGTCGTGTCAATATTTCTCGGTATATCAGTCTCTTGTTTGGTGAACGTGGTAGCTGCGCGTCGGCAAGCTCGAGGCACAGGGCGCAGCAGAAAACCCGAGGCCTCAGCAGGCTGTTTAAGGCGCACAAAGCCAGAGGACGCGGGGACAGGGGCGACATCTTGGCTCGGCTTAACCTCATTTGTCGGGGGCTGGTACTTGTGGAACTGCTGGCTGAGGCGAACGGCGCGCATTTTGCTCCAGCTTCCGGATACCACGCTGCCTCCACACGGCGAAGACGAGACAACGGACTTAGCACTTCTCTGAGGCGGTGTTGGGTCCTCGGGACTCATGAGAGCGCTCACCTCGCGGTCTGCGGCATCGCTGTCATCGTCCTCCCCCGCAGCCTCATAAAGCTGCCTAAGTGCTGCCAGCTGACCGGGAACACCTAACTCCGGCAAGGAAACTCGAGGCTCTTCCAAATCTCGCACTCTAGCTGGAGAGAAAGAGTGGCCAAACGTTTGCATGATTAAAGATGGAGATTTCAATACTCCAGTGGATGCTCTTCTCACAGCTTCAGGTCTATACTTGGGGCTTAAATTACCACTTTGATCAATACTTATTGATGTGGTTTTAGTTCGAGTGGAATCTGTGGAAGACACTGATGAATATCCATTATTCAAACTTGATGTTGCAGTAGCAGTTGAAGTATTGAATTCCTCGTCTTTTTTCATGTGGTTGTTTCCTATTCGTACCACTAGTGGTCTACTGCTGTTGATATGCCCTCCAGTTTCTGTAATGGAGAACGTGTTATGACACATTCATATTACATTTTATGGACTGCAATCCACTTATTATTTTTTTTTTGTATTTTTTGTGTAATATATGCAGTATGATGAAAGCTGTTATACAAGACTTAGTAGTAATAAATAATAACATCACACACAGCGATCGCGTGCTGAGGTCAGCACAATATCAAAAGTATGAACCATGCACGAGTCAACGAGCGAGTTGAGTTACATCAGAATTACAGGCAGGCAGGCAGAGAACGAAACTCGAGTCTCGCTCGCTTGTGTTTGAAATCTTCAGATTACAGGCATCAATCAGTCAGGCATTGCAGGCAGATAGAAGAGCAAAAGAGTGTTTTCTTTCATAAATGGATGTATTCTTGCTTGTATTCATGTTGTATGTTTCTTGATGATGATTTTTTTTTTAAAGAAATTATCAAGGAAGTGTGTTGAAGAAAGCTTGGTTTATAGCCAACAAAATACAATCATGCAAAATAAATTTACAAACACCCAAAATAATTTTAAAAAATAATGAAAGATAATTATAAGATTTTCAATAAATTCATTAAACAACGCATAATTATAAATAAAAATATTGAGTGAAGTTTTGTTATAAAATATAATGTAAAATTATAAAATTTTATCATGAAATCTTATTTTCATCTTTCACAATTTGAGTTTTTTTTTTTTAACTTACCTATATTCATGCACAACACAACAGAAGCAAGCTTTAAGTATAATAACAAAAGCAAGTCAAACAAGCGATGCAAGATGTAGTGTACAATGTTGTACTGTATTGAAAAGTATAAGTAATAAAATAAACATAAAAAAGTTTGCTCACCTGACGTTACGTCCACAGAATCATGTCGCGTAGGAGAAGCGCTGTTCTCCTCAGAAGATCCGAGCCATACGGATTCACTATTTTGAAGTACAGTTGTCTCCCCAGAACCTCCGAGGTTAATTTTAGTGGAAAACCCCCTTGATTTCCGGTCTTCATGCTGTCGAATTCTCTCAGCAACGGACCACGTGGGTAAAATTGGCTCTTGTGCAGTTGTTACACGCATGGTATCAGTAATGACACTCAGATCCAGAGAGCGGCGCTGCGGAGCGGCTGGACGTAGCGAGCGAAGGAGCTTTTGTAGCTCCATTTGCC
This sequence comes from Siphlonurus alternatus, assembly GCA_949825025.1. Classification (NCBI taxonomy): domain Eukaryota; kingdom Metazoa; phylum Arthropoda; class Insecta; order Ephemeroptera; family Siphlonuridae; genus Siphlonurus; species Siphlonurus alternatus. The sequence continues at coordinate 7,882,656 of OX463779.1, forward strand.
CTGGTGAGGATGACGTCACTGATGAAGGAGAAACAGCTTGTTCGTCCTGGACTGGATTTCTCAAAGTCACCGTGGACCTCCAAACTGGAGCTGCCACAGAAGTCGTCGTGGTTGTGGGTGGTGAAGGCAATGGTTCCACTCGACCCACGGGTCTCAATCTTACTCCCCATACACGGCTCTCTTCTTGATCTGCACTTAACTTGTTCTCCAGCTCATCGAGGTCCATTCTCCTAAAAATTCCTCGGGGACGGCTGTCGTCTGAATCTGTGTGACGTCCGCTGTCTTCTGATGACAGTTCGGCACTCACAATAGTGTTTGGGATTGTGTAAATGTGTTCCTCCACTCCTTTCTCTCCACTGCCTTCTACAACTATGGGCACAGTGACCTCCTTGGGTTCAACTGGCGTGTCACTCGCAGCTGGTGTCGTGGTAGTAGAGGCCATGAGCATCTTCTTCTCATACATGGAGTCTCCGAAGCGCAATTCCGGCAGTGGAGGCTTTTGTGCTACCACAGGCGCTACTACCGCTGTAGCTGCAGCATTTGTTGATGATGATGAAGGTTGCGATCGCCTTCGTCGTCGGAAATTATTAGAGGGAGGGGGCTTTTCATCAGTTTCAATAATATGAAATCTTCCAGATTCAGCAGCAAAATGAACCTCTGTTTTACAAAATTCTACTCTCCTTTTTGTCTTTTTATGTGTGGTAGTACTCAATGCATCATCAGTATCTACATCTCCATTACTAACTATTTCTTGTGAGATTATTGAGTTTGTTGTATTAAATCGAGAATTTTTTTCTTCGCAATCAGAATAATAATTAGTTGTATGGTTTTCTTGGGATAGGAGGGATGAATCTCCAGCCCAGCTGCGACGTTTAGCAGGGCCTAGTCCATCCAGCTGGCGACGTGACGCCCAACCAAGGGTCTCGGGGTCTGGGGACGAGGTGTCTGAGTGTCCATTAGTAAACGCTCGGTTCGAATCGGGCAGCTGTCTCAGAGAAAACTTCTTCCGCTCACCCCCTTGTTCGCTCTCGTGCTGCTGTTGGAACACGATGGGAATAGTGATAGTGGTCGGCTTGGGGGCGGCATTGGCCCTCCTCGCCGCAGCCTGGGCCTCAGCCGTGACACTACGGAAAAAAGCTGTCGATTCGGAAAAGCGACGACGTGTTGGTGAAATACCATTTTCAGTATTACTTTCATGCCCTTGCCATTTATTAGCAGAAGACATTGCATTAAGTGTAATAACTGTCTTCTTACGTCTTTGTTCTTCATTTTCTTCAATACATTTACTTGAATTTACAGTTTCATTCCAGGGGGCGGTCGCCGTGTGCATGGGCACTGTCTCAGTAGAGCGACTGATTCCACTATCAGCAGAGTCTGTTTTCTTGCCCTCTGTTATGCTGCCCCCACGCTCGGATGCCTGCCCATGCACCTGTTCAAAGCCGTACGACTTGCGACGGTTGAACCACTCATCAGAGCGTGCTGCCGCTGACGCACGCGAAGAGCGAGATTCGAGGCTACCCGTCTGCGGTGCAGCGCTACTGGGGCTTGTAGCGGAGGGAGCCGGTCGCTCGGCGTATGGCTTAGAAGTTCCACGAAGCGTATTCACGGGACTATCTGACTCTGCAGCTGTTTCTTCACTGGCAATACCATCATCTTGTTCGTCATCATGACGTCGATAATCTGGGATCTTCAGAACGCCATTTTTCTTGCCACTCCTCTCTACCTGATCTGAAGTTAAATGTCGGAGACGACCGCGCACTTCTTTAAGTGACTCTACAGTGATAAAGGAGTGTCGCTTGGTAGCAGGCACAGGCATACAAGCGCTGCTGGCTCGATCGCTGTCTCGAGGAGAGAACTGCAGAGAGCGGCGCACCCTGGCCCCACGTCGCCAGCTCGACATGCCTTCGTCCTGCTCGTCGCGCGCCACACTCTCAGCGGGAATATCATCAGTAGAAGAGCTCTTGCTTAGTCTCCTGCCAAGTGCAGGGCCAAATTTAAACTCTTCATCGTCTCCCATACTAAAACGAAGTTTCTGTTCCTCGTGAACTTGCTGATAGAGCCGAGATAGCTCGGAGAGATGGACGGAAGGTTCTTCGACTACCAGCTGGTGTGATGGAGCAGAATCCTCCTCGGCGACAGCGCTGGACACGCTGAGGCGACGAGAACGAGAGGATGGTGGACGTCGACCACCAATAGAGCCACTCCTCCCAACACACGCTTTCATCTTCAAAGAACTCACGTCGATAGGGTTCAAGGCCAACTATTGACAACAAAACAGAACATTGTATTAATAAAATTAAAAGAAAATTTCAATCTAATCAAAAAGTAATAAAAAATTTACAAAGTATTTTAATATAGGCTTTTTTTGTTGTTGTAGTTGCCGTAGAAGGCGTGAGGTGCCAACAAAAGCTTTAGCTCTTACCTCAAGGTTGGCAAAGTTCTCGGCCGGTTCGAGGCTCCTGCTGGCGTCTTGCACCGTGCTGCCTCCTGCAGCCGACCTCGAGGACCATCGAGAGCGGCTACTGGTGCTACTCGAACTCACCTTCAATCAAACAATGACTCGTCAGTGGTCACGGACAATAGTTCCAAATTGGCGCTCCCTGAGCTGGCCAAGCAAACAGTTGTTGGTAAGTGGTGCTCATCTCTCCTCACGCCTAACTCTGAGATGTCTGACAGCCAAGGGCAGCAACCGTATCGCAAAACTCTAGGCCACCAAATGATTGCTTACATATTTGATACTGTATAAACTTCCACCCGCGCCCTTGTGTTCACATCTCCTCAACAATTACAACAACAATTCCAAATTTGGGCATCAAACATCAATAATTTCTCCTTGAAAATAACATTCTGCCTCTCACTTATTTATTCCAATTTATGCGGTGACTTGCAATTTATCATTCCATATGTAATTTAGAGTTTATAAATAAGGAGGAATTTTTTTGGGCATATTATTATACTTATATTAAATATATACTTTATAACATATAACATATCTTTACTTATTTTACTAGAAGAGGTTTAAATAATTTATGAAAAAATATCGCTATCCTTGCTCGTTGGTGATTGCTATTTTTTTTCGCTATATTTTAGTTTAAATCTTAGGAAAAAAATCGATATTTTTATAAAATAATAATAAATACTGCAAAAGCACGACCACGGATTTATAACATACGCATGTGGAGTCGAATCCTATAATGTTGCTTGCTTTAAAGACAATTTATATTTTTATAATTGTATACGTACATGTTTATTGTAAATGCTAAATATTAATTCATATAAACTGTTGAGACTACTTGAGACCTAAATGAACAGGAATTTCTGTAGCAATTAAAGCAATGCATTATATAATTAGAATATAATTATAGCTTACACTAAAATTGTACTGTATAACAACTCAATGAATAAGTATAATACTATATATAATATATACTATAATATATAATACACGCTTCTTCCGATATAATATTCACGCCTTTTAGATATGAAAATAGCTCTACAATCATGTAATCATATAAAGGTGCAGTAATGGTTGCATACCCTGAAGGCGTAGATTTCAACACATGCAAAAAAGACTTCATGATAGGAATTACGTGTTTAACACATGACATATACTAAGTACATAAGAAAAAACTGGCCTGTGGTAGGCTGGACAAGGTATATAATAGATTGTTAACATATTTATTGCTCTTGGATCCAAGTCAGAGTATTTGACGTGCTGGGACGAGGATAGATTTCTCACCGTGGTGGAGGCTGCGAGGCGTGAGGGCCCTTGCTGCTGCTGGCTGCTCCACGAGGAGGCACTCTGCGTGCGGATCACCTGCAGTGCACCCCCTGGCACGCGTGACTGAAAAACCTCGAGCTGCTGCCGCTGACGATGATGGCCCGCGTCTCCAGTCTTGGTCGCGTCCACTACCTTCTGCGAACATATAAAAGCACACGTCAATCGAGCAGTCACGTCTCTCCTCAGTACTTGATACACTAGTTATATGATTTGAGAGGTTTTTGTACTGGCAGTGTTACATGTATTGAAATCAAATGCCAATCGCTTAATTTTGTAAGCAATTTTATCAATACTGATGTAATGATGTAATTTAATATAAATAACATGGACCGAGAGTTAATTTTATATATAACTTAAAAAAAAAAATCCTATTAATAAATAAAGTGATTAATAAATTCCCGACTTCAAAAAAACAATAACATGTATATTTTCAATAAATAAAGGTTAACAAAAAACGCACGTTGTCTAAAAGAGTTATTTTATTGTAAAACAAGGTTTGGTAAAATTGCACTTAAAAACACAGTTAAGGTAGTTCCTGGACAAAGATTGATGACATGATAAACGGTACCGTGTGTTAAAAAATATACGTAAGGGAACGCTCAAGTTTGTTTTTGGACCCGCCCTTTAGCTTTTTGCAGCAACACGACTTTGACGACGTTGGCTTGAGCGGACGAGCACCACAGACAGAGGCACGCGCGTGCAGGAAGCCATTAGCAGGTTAACACGCATTCTTCATCATCCGCAAGTGAGCAGCGACCTTCACGAGTTACCCGTCATCGCGGCCCGCGCTCCGACAGCATAGCAAGGGGTCTGATCATGCCCATGTACGGAGTGTAACTGCAGCTGCTTCCGGTAAGCGCCAGGCGCAACTTCCGGGGCGCCTAGCCATATGGTAGCCTTGTGAATAGAGCGCCACATAATCCTGGCGAAGGCCACTAACCAAGCTTGAGCCATGATAAAGTATATATAAATAATATATGGAGAGTAAGGTTAGGAGGTCATTCACAATATTACCATCTCAATAATAATACTAATGCACTACAGGGTAAACTAAATACTTATTGCTTAATTATATATATAATGACTATAATATATTATATAATATATAATGACTATAATGTTGTGATTTAGACACCTTGAACAATTACAATGATAATGATAGGTACAGTACTCATGAAAATATTTAGCAATAGTAATCATGCATACAACTGATGCGTTAAGTTGAAGAAAAATTTTGCTTCCTGATACTCTCTTGTCTTTTTAGTATATATATTTTTATAATAAAATTATGGAATCATGTAAATTTATGATAATTTAAGATGTTTAATAACTGCAGTTTTGTCTTATATTTACATTCAAGTATATAACACAAGGTCAATTATAAATGTATTGATTACATGCACACAACTTACTGCTGCACTATAATATATTATAATTGAATTTGATGCTATCAATTTAAACTCATGTTATAATATACATTCTAAATTATTGGTCTTTTTCGATATGATCTTTTAATAATACAATTATATCGTGTCCTTCAATGCAGTCCATTTTATACCTTAAAGTGTTATAAAGATTATTGATAAGGTCATACATATATTGCAACTAGCTTCATACAGTCAAAAACATCACTAAACACTTTGCAACAAATCTCAATAATAACAATTTTATATTTGGCCTATATACTCTTTTGTGTCTTGTCGGCAGGTTAATGTGATATGCTTAAGGCGATACGTTTTTTTATTTTGGTGGCGACTGCTGGGCAAGTTGACCCCGAATGGTGTTTAAATTAGATGAATTAATCTCTTGTTAGTTACTTTAGATCTTTCTTCCATTTCTACTGCTTGCTGCCTTGATATATTTTTAATCCTGTTACATAAAAGAGTTTAAACTTGTATTCCCACGAGCGATTCTCACAGAACTACTTGTCGAATTTATTGGTGTACTGCATGCTAATAGCCAGTAAAATACCGCCCAAGTCCAGTCTCCACGCCTATTATATTTAATATATATTTTATGACAAATATTTGCTTTCAACTTTTAATATCTTGTGAGAACGGATGTATATGATAATTAATATTAAAGTTAAAGCACGTAGTTTAAGAATGTTTAAATGTATAACGGATTTTATATTTAAAATTGAGTTTATCAAGAAAGAGCGTACTGCACAATATCAATTTTATCATAATGGAGTATTGTCCTCAATTTTTTTTATTGCAGAAATGGATATATAGAGCGTGCAAAGTTATATATGCTACCCTGATTTTTTTCAGATTTTTTAGAGCCCGGGAAGTATTTTTAAAAAATTATTGAAAGTCCCTTTTGTGACGTCACGCGGCGTTAAGTCCTATATTTTTCTTAAGGAGCGGCATCTCGTGAGGTCACAAAAATAACTTTCAATAATATTTTAAAAATAGTTCCCAGGCTTTAAAAAATCTAAAAAAAAATCAGGGTAGCATAACTTTGCACCCTCTATCCATTTCTGCAATAAAAAAAATTGAGGTCAATACTCCATTATAATCAATACCAAAAAATCATTCATTAAATAAAGTTGTAATTTAATGATTTATGAATGGAGCTTTCTTTTAACTTTTTCCATTCATTTTACACACATGATATATTATAATGAAATCAACCTACTGTATAATAATAGTAGTAATAATAATAACTTACTTAAAAGTTGTATTTCCTTACACGCACGTTGACATAGAGCATAATGCGGTTCGCCGCGGTTTGGCTTTGCCAGCAAGGATTACACTTATGCTGGGGTAGTTAGCGCTCTGTTCTTGTGTTTGCAGCAGACGTGACCACGAGGTGATGTACGGCCTGGCGAGGAGCGAGGTGGCTTGTACCACCGCCTCCGCACACTTCAGCCGATATTAACATACGATGATCCGCTATGGAACGATTACATGAACTGAAAATGAGCGACTTTAACAGGGAACATCGTTTCATCTAAAAAAAAAAAATGTTGCAAATCAACTCATATTTACATAAATATATTGTTTTATATGTATATTAATAAATGCAAAATTAATTTTTAAATAACTTATAGCTGCATGCTTATTAATAATTATAATATTCAAGACAACCACGCCTTCATATTTTTTTCACTTTTTACGTTCTTGTTCTGTATGAATAAAGTTTTCAATTATTATAATATATAAATATGTATTATACTGTATAATATGCACAGTACTCTATACGATTTACAATAAAATAATTGCTTGTTTAGTTTCGCCACCCAATGTAAGCTCACCTCTAATTGCCATGGCTTCATGCGGTAATGTACAACAATGTATAAGCTCTGAAAGCTGGTTGATTCATGATGCAATAAGTTGCGCACAGACACGATGACCTGCGGAGTCACAAATGTCGTTGAGCCTCCTCACCATCAGGAGATATTACTTTTATGTAACTCCGCGAGATCGCCAATAAAGGCAGTCTACATAGTCGCAAAAAACTTGATAGTAAACTTTTTTTTATAAATATATAAACATATATTAATCCACTGATCAAACATCGACTCTTTTTAAATCACTACATCTCGTTCTAAGAATTTGTTCGATCAGGTTTTTAAATCAGATCAGAGAGTATAAGGAAAAAAATACACATAAAAAATAACAACTGTTTTCTCTCATTCTATCTGATTGGAAATATCATCAAAGTTAAACAAAAAAAAGTAGCATGGATTCAGAATTATGATGTCTCTAACCAGGAAGTGTGAGAGAGCTTGATTGAAAGTCTGGCATTGCCTCACGTCCTGAATAATCGAACACATCATGCAATAATTGTAATGTGTAACAGTGCATGCAGAAATGCACAGTTCAAATTATTACTTATTTTGCTAGTATTTATACCTTATACGTTTAATAATGTACAGTGTATTATTATATGCTCTGTATAAAATTATCTCGATTCACTCTTTCACTAAACAAAAAATTTGCAAAACATTTAATGTCCAAGCATGATGTAAAAAAAAAAAATAATGTGTTTATACTATAATATTTAGTCTTATTTACTATGGTTGATTGAGTTTGATTGAGTAATGAATTATAAAATGATATCATTTCTTCTACAATAAGACCGAACGTTATCATATATTGATTTAAAACTTAATATATAATTATACATTTGGGGGAAGGGGGCACATCGCTAAATATTGTGACTTATACAAATTGGAACTGCCCTCTTCCTTAAAAATAGGCATAATGGACAACATACACGAAAAAAATTTATTGCAGAAATGAATAGAGGATACCAAATTATGGTACTCTGAATTTTTTCAGATTTTTTTGAGACCCAGAACTATTTTTAAATAATTATTGAAAGTGCCGCCACGCCCCCTGGAGGCGTCAATAGGCGTCCAGTCTCTTATCCTTTTTATCAAGGATTCAGGGGTGCCAACTGAAATCACAGGACTTTCAATAATTTTTTAAAAATAGTTCCGGGTCTCAAAAAAATCTGAAAAAAAATCAGAGTAGCATAATTTGGTACCATCTATTCATTTCTGCAATAAAAATCTTTCATGTATGTTGTCCATTATAATGTTATTTTTTTATTATTTTATCAATCATTCGATAAATAATAAGTTTATGATGTATAATATATATATTTATTATTTGGAAAACCAAAAATTTATACCGACGTATTAGTCCATAATTAATATAAAAAAAAATCCTGAAAGCCTCAAGCCCACTTACTTTCCGATGCCAATGAACTTACGGCGATTGAGAAATATTTTACTTTCCAATACCACGTCAATATAATAAATATTTGCATATATTATTTATATATTTTTATTATCATTGTTACTTTATTTAATTAAAGCGGATGACAATTTTTAATCTATATAATAATGATAAGCATATTTTTTTTCCAATCAAAGCTAAGTTTTGACTATAAGTAAAACGCGTATATTATGTTATTATGATTATAGTTGAATACAGAAACAGATACAGAACATAGTTATGTCAGTTATGTGTATTATGTTCTGCCAACAGACAGAGAAAACAGAAAATATTCATTGCTGGCGGCGCGCTGCTATTACACTCGCTGGCTCGGAGATGTCACTGCCCACGCGCCCTCACTGGACACCGATGTCCATCCTCCCACCCCCGAGTCCCCTGGTGTACTTTACCTGCAGACATTGCCGCTGACTGCATCGTATTTCTTAACAAGATAGAAATCCTAGATACACTTTATTTGTATGTTTTGCTTTAACAAAAGATGTATAGTAGCAAGCTTGAGGCTGCTGGGGTCAAATGTTTAAATCTAAAACAATGGTAGATAGAATAAATAATTTTTGCAACAATAGAAGTCGTTTGAAATCAAAAGATGCAATCTAGATATAGAATTTTAACTATTTCTCAAGAAAAAATTCTTTGAGTAAAGAAAAAAAAAATTAATGTCTTTATACAAATGATATATAGTATAATTATATATTATAGGTTATGATAAAATCAGTTTATTTTATTCAAATATCACATATAATATATATATATAATTATATTAATTACATATATATAATATATAATAGGAACATTAAATTTAATGAAAACAATTTTAATATTTTTTTGTTTTACTATTATATATATATATATAGTATATACGCGCGGTTATGTAACTTTTGATTTGACCTATTATATTATACAAGAGCGAATCTACAATGAGGTTAAGGGTCAACCTCATTTACTATTTTCTCTCCCGTCCCTTAATTTTAAGAATTAAAAACTATTATATATATATATATATATATATATATATATATATATATATATATATATATATATATATATATATATATTGATTTGTTTATATTATATTTTGTTATTAATGCTAAATAGCTAAATATGAAGTGGTTATTGTTGATGTATTAAAAATTATAATCGCGACTATATTATAGGCAAACTAGGAGAACTCGCGTGTTTAATTATGAACTTAATTAAAAATCTTTAATTATATAAAGTCGATCGTTTAATTAGTAAACCACCATTCAATTACTCCCTTCAAAAAATTGAACTTTATATAGTTTCCTCAAAATCTTAATCCAAATTTATTAATCCGTTAACTCTTTTTTTTTGGGGGGGGGCATGTAACTTTCATGTATTATTGTATAGTTATTGCATTAAAAATGCCTTTATTGATTGATATTATAAGCTTTTAAATTTTTATTTAAATTGTAAAAATAACAATACATGCTAAAAAAAAAACGTTAAAGTAAATACAAATCAAAATACGGATTAAGTTATTTTCCTTTAAAAATACATTTATACCTATTATTTGAAAACAAGTTAAAAAATCTTATTGTATATGATAATGAAATATTATAATAATTAGTTGCTGACCCTTTTGGAAATTAATATTATATAGTTCTACGTGATGATGTTGTGAGAGTTTGAGTCTGATAATATTGTGCAAGAGTCTGTAAATTTAATCGTTAAAGTATAATGATGAGGTGAGTTGTTAACGATGCGAAAAAAGAAAACACAATCATCATATAGGATCACTTACAGATGATGTAGGATAATTGTATATGTGAAGGATGTTATACTTCGTAAGAAAGCCTACAATCAAACTGAAATTATCTTCTCATAAACAAAAAAATATTGTAACAAGAATTGTGGGGCAGCAGCGGCTGCGGGCTCCACGCGTTACCTATAGAGCTGCTGAGGTCCTCTCACAAGCGAGTGGGTAGCTCGAGAGAAAGAGAAAATGTGGGTCGAGAAATAAAGGAGCGAGCAAACCACATATAATAGAACCAAGTTATAAGTAGCTTCGTATCATAACTCAGAGTTGAGATTTCGGTCACAAAAGGTAATATTATTTTTGTAAGATAAGCTTTACAACTGCAAAGCTGACATTTATTTTTTATAAAAACTTCTTAAAATATATTTATTTTTGTGTTGGTGCATTACTGTGGTTTCTATTACCAAAAAAAATCACACATTTTGAAAGGATTTTTATTTGTATTTATTATATTTTGTTTAGTTGAATTGTATTTTATACATAATTAGCTATAATTTTATTAAAAATAAAGTTAATACTCTCTTGATTTCCATTGTTAATGATACAATGCACTTTTGCTGGCACTGCTAAAAATTTTTAGCATATCATCAATCAACATTAAATCATGTCTTAATATATGGAGGGAAAAAAATGAAGCCTCGTTTGCCAATCACATGTATTGTAACGAAATTCGCAAGCCATTTGTTTTGTGCCTCAAGCTATGAATGCCGGAATAGAGATTTAAAGTAGAAAAATTGCTAAGGCGTTTGAAGTGTATGGAATATAATATGTTGATTCCATGACATCATGTACTGAAAATCGTGGGTTGCATACCACAACACAGCAACAAACTGAAAGCTATTGCACATGCAGCGTAAAATAAAAATTATTGTCTTATATATTAAGGGTAAGGTAACGCGCCCAATATTAAAAAAAAAAAAATCCACACATGAAAATTATGAATAAATAAAAAAAAAAATAGCTCTAATTTTTGTTCCTGATATTTTAGCCACTGATAGGGGATGCAGAGGAGAACATTTTAATTTTTTTTTTCATAAATTTCAAGTGTGGGATTATTTTTAACATTAGGCACGTTTACCTTCCCCTTAAAATATTTAAACTAGATTAAAATGTAGGGTATTATATTTAAGAAACTTATTAAACAATGTTTATGTATCAGAAAGTTAAATAATTGTTTACCTAGATGTAGAGCCTTCATGCCTTTCAATTATTTACGGTAATTACATCAAGGTTTTTACTTTAAAAAGACTTTTGGCTTTTTCTTCTCATTTTCCTGTAACTTTCAGCAGTGTACTTCCTGCTTTAAATTAATCCATGGTAAATAGGCATGTTACCAGCACATAATTCTTCTTCTTCTGAATCTTGTAGTGTGAGTTACCTCTCCCATAAGGCTGCCGTGTACAGTACAAAGGTGGGTGTACCAAAGTGGTGCCGAGGTGTGACCAGGCGAGCGAGAGGATGTCATGAAGCCAAGCAAAAACTCTCTGTTGGAGCCAACCAAGGTCGGTGGCCTCTCTGTGGCTTCAAGGTTGCTTGCTACCTTATAGGTTGGTTCCTCCCTTGTGTGCAAGCTAACCCCAAGCTGACCGCTACTTAGCGAAAATTTCACCAATTTGATGCAAAAATCTTCGAGAACACATATAAGACATCACACAGTCCCAGTCAAAACAAATATAATAAATAATAGTTTTTTATCAAAACATTTTAAATATTTGTTACAAATAATACTTATAAATAACTGCTTTCTAATTTTTTATAATAATAACCTCTATAATTAAATTATAATATACGGATCAGCAACGTCAACCTGCTGAGAAAAACAAACATACTATAATCTAGTTACATTAATTTATTATGCAATACGCGCGTAAATTTTGTTTTAAATTAACCATTAAATTAAATGCAAGAAAAAATCAAACATTTTTATTTAACTTTATAATATAATGTATTAATCATTTTATTTTATTTGTATTCTATATTTTGAAATTTTATGAATGTTATTTTTTTTTTTCTTTCTTTAATAGCAAAGTCTTCTGCTCGTTGTTAGTAAACAAAGTATTGTTGTGTAATGTCTGTCGCGTGAAAGGAAAAACATGGGACAGCTAGTTGTTGATTTACATGTTCACTTATGGAAAATGACCGTTAATTATGAAAATTGTTGTGTCTACTAGCGCCAAAAATGTGTCTACTAGCGCCAACAATGCCATTACGTTCTCTGCTCTGGTGGCAAAATTAGGCATTACGTCGTCCCATGCATGTTTAACAATGAAAAAGGCTTCATGCGACAGACATTATAAACAATGGTTTGTTACAACCATTGCGAGTAGAAGACTTTGCTTAATAGCATATAATTATACATAGAATATAATATATATATTGTAAATAATAAAAAAATAAGAATAATAATAATTGTTGGCTTCATTTTTTTTTTTTTTTTTTTCAATATCGATTTCTATTATAACGAGATCCTGTTTTACCATGGCATTGTTTATTTTGACGATATAAGACCTTGGTTAACAAAAATAAAATATATTAAGTCTAGAATTTTCTCATCCGGCACATTATATTTCTTTTTACTTGTTGTATAATATTTTTCTTCAAGTACACAAACAAAAAATGAAACTCCTGACGCTTAGGACTTTTTTTTTTTATAATTTTGCAATAGAATGAATGATGTCCAGTGAATTTCTTAGAACTTTTGAAATTTATATATTAAAAATAATGTCTTCTTATCTTATTATATACGCATGCATGACATTGCAATATATATAAAAGAAATAAAGAAGTGCAATTCAATTGTTGAAGGGGCTCAAAAGTAAATACATGATATTTAATAGACTTTAGGCTATATAATATATAATAATGATAAAATATATTCAGTATCAAGAGAGAAAACGTGGGGATCGAAACAGGAGCATAGCAGATTTTAAAATAGTTGAATTTTTAAATTGCACTGAAAGAATACTGTACGGTAAATATGATCAGGTATAAGTTTGAGTTACAAGCAACAATTTCAAGGAATGGTTATGATCCGTTTTGTTATACTTGATTTGTGGCGCAACTGGTTTGCAATAAAAGACCCTTCAAACATGACACTGAAGCAGAACACATTAAATATACTTCATCATTTTACCAGCACTTACTTGTATGCTTGAGAGTTACAGTGATTAAATCAATTAAAAACACAGCCAACATATTTCCTCTTCCACAACATCAATCAAGAGACGTTGTTGTTCAATTTTCCGTATATAGTTTTTTAAATGCAAGAATGCAGTCTGTCACGTAATTATCAACCTATCGCTACGCAACCTTTATAAGCTGTATAAAATAATAAAAATTAATATGATAATGATCAAACCTTCATATATTAGTAAAAATAGCTTTATCGTAAAAAATATTTATTATTGTTAAAAAAATTATCTTAATAGATCTTCAAATCCTTGAGGATATAGCTCTATTGTATTAAGGCACATTCAAAATAGATGTGAATCTTCTTATTTATATATACATTCTACGGTTATGAAATTATACAGATACTTGTACTTGTTGATTTTTTAAAAAAAAAATAAACAAAGAATGTCCACTTCATGTTTCATGTAGCCTTCAAAGAGGAGGGGGGGGGGGAGAAGAAGATAAAAGCTATAATGCGGCGCCGTGTCTTTAATTTTCTTTTGTTTGTATTGTGTTATAGCTTGGTGATCGAGGGTGGTCTCTGCAGTTATGGCTTGAACCTCAATCAGTCAAAGTCACGTGTCATAACTGCCGCACGAGCCCGTGACCCGCGGCCGTGACCCGCTGGCTCGGCAGACAGCGACGGGCTGCTGCACGGGGTCACCACGGAGATGCACTCGGCAGGTAGCTCAGTATATAATTTGTAAATTTATATAAATGATACGAGAGAGTAAAATTGCATTAGATTTGCTTGCAACCTGTTTTACACTTTAAATTAGTATAATATTTTATTATTCTGTTTTATTACATTAATCTATATACAAAATAGTTTCAGTCATGCATTGAAAGTATTTTTTTCATGCTGTTTAGTGTTTATAGACAATTAATTAATTATTAAAATAGAGAGTTATAGAGGGGATTGCGCTGACGTCATGCCCCTGGCAAGTAGGCAGCGCTGAGGTGGGCTAAAATGCACAGACTAGCATATAAACAAAGTGCATGAATTAATATACTGTACACTGAGAAAAATAGTTAAAGAGTAACTTTTGAAATCAAAAGTTTAACACTGGTGGATCTATGCCAGCCCCAAATTTTTTTAAAAGTTAAGTACTCAAGTACATTGAAATGTACCTTGTATAATATATCAGAAAGTAAAGAGTCAGAAGATAAAATGCTAGCGACTTCGGTGTAGTATTGTATGAGCTGCAATGCCTAGAATGTCACTGTTTTAAATATAAAATTCTAAGTAGTAACTCCTTAAAATTGTAAGCAGCGGGCTCTCTATGGCTTTATGTCACAAGTGCTACTTTGTTAAGCTGTAAACTCTTTAGGTTTTTAAGCGTAATAACATTACTTTAAAAGTAGAATACTACTTTACTTTTTATTGAATGTACTTTTTATTTTTAAGTTCATAATGGGTAAGATTCAATGTATCAAACCATTATTTTTCAAGAAATATCTACATTACTTAGTATAGAGTAAACTATATTATTTTATCTACTTAAGCAATAGAAAGCTACCTGTTAATCTTTTTGCTTTCAATGCATGCCATAACTTAACATGTTAAATATTTACTATTTTCATGGCAAATGTGTAGCAACTTAAATCATAAATGAATATATTGTTCAGTTGGATTCATTCATCGACTAACATGAAGTAAAAGCATTAAAGTACTGTTTCAAGTAAACTTCAATGCTTTTGCTTTGTGTCAATATATAAATTGATCCAACTCCACATTGCTACAAAAAAAGTCACAGTTACAACAGATTTGGAATCGTTATATTAAAAATAGTAAATATAAAAAAAGACATAAAAATAATAACTACATCATAACTTAATCAATGAAAAAAATGAATATGATTACAATATACAATTTATTGAAATAAATGGACATATAGAAATAGCATACATAATAAACCTTGCTTATTTAACATAACATCAGAGCAGCGTATTATATGATGTTGCATGATGTGTTGAAATTACAATTTAATAACTATGAAAACATTATCTACACGGAACTTCTATTCTGCAGACGCTGCAGCTCAGTGCACAGGTTTCCTGGAACCTGAAAGTAACATTAAAATCATGCTTTAAAACATTGTCATAGCAATTTCATTCCTATTAAAAATTTGGGGCGTGAAAAAATTATGGACATACGTTGCTGATTCACAAATATTTTTTTTAATGCCGTTGTTTAAAAGTTTTCCTGTATATAAAACTTTTGCTATGACGAATAAAAAAAAAGGCACATTTTAATTTTCAGTGAATAAAATTATTTGATAAATTTAAATAATATTCAATAATTTCACATTATATTTTCATGGAAATTTCCCCACGCCCCAAACTTTTTTTTTTTTTTTTGCCCATGTAACATTAATCACTAATCAGATTTGCAGATTTGTCCATAGGACCGAAGTTGACTTTGCCCATGACCAGGGAGGGGGGGTATTTTTTTTTCACTTTACCAAAAGTTTGTCGTCCTGAATCAAGATAGTAAAAAAAAAAATTTTGAGGAGGGGTGGGAAAAATTTCCCCCACCCCAATTTTTTTTTTTTTTTTTTTTGCCCACGGAACAATAATCTCTAATCAGATTTACAGATATGCCCATAGGACCGAAGTTGACTTTGCCAATGACCCGGGAGGGGGGGGGGTATTTTTTTTCACTTCGCCAAAAGATTGTCGTCCTGAATCGAGATGTTAAAAAAAAAAAAATTGGGAGGGGTGGGAAAAATTTTCCCCCACCCCAATTTTTTTTTTTTTTTTTTTGCCCACGGAACAATAATCTCTAATCAGATTTACATATATACCCATAGGACCGAAGTTGACTTTGCCAATGACCCGGGAGGGGGGGGGTATTTTTTTTCACTTCACCGTCCCTCCGTCGTCCACAATCAAGATAGTGAAAAAAAAAATTTTTTTTGGGGGGTTGGGGAAATTGGGGGGGGGGGTCACCCTTCCCGGATTTTATTTTTGCCCATGCGAACAGAATCACCGATCAGATTTGCAAAGTTGCCCATTGGGCCGAAGTTGGGTTTGCCCACATATGTAGTATGTAGTGGCAATTGTAGTAACGTGGAAATTAAAACAAAAATAATACTTAACAACTATAAAACAAAACTTTTAAAAAGAGTTTGATTCCGATGTTAGCATACTTACAGTTTTATCATCAGATGATCCCCTCCGGGAGTTGGATGCCATGCTGTCTTCGGTAAAAAAAAAAAATTGAACTTTCAAACACATTATTTTAATGAAAATATGACATATATCACTAAACTTTATGACACAACAGATAAATAATTAATGTATTAAACTAAAAATCTTTAGTTCAAAAAGATAGTACTAAAGATGACTTCGATGTTTGAAGATAACTTGTCGAATATAAATGGCCGCAAACACGGCAAGCAAAGATAGATGAACGACTGACCAACTGTCATCGCTGTACGCATGTGGTGCGCATGCGCTTTGTAAGTAAGAATTCCGTAACTTTAAATATTATGCTGCACTCTTTAACTTTTTAAGCATTATACGACTTGATATTTTATGGCGTTATGAAGTAACTTTTACTTATTTGATTCTAATGTTTTTTAATGTTAAAAGCTATGAAGCAAAGAGAGTAAGAAACTGTTTAAAAGTTCAAACTGTAAAATGCTATACATCGAGCGTTGTAAGTTAAAAAACAAACAAGAGCAACACATATAATGTTAAATACAAAATTATTAGATATAGTAGTATCATTTAGGTCGATACTTTATTATATACTTACATTTATTGAATTTAAATTATTTAACTTAAGTCTCCAGATTATGTATTTTATAACTAACTAATAACAGAGTTGAGTCTTAAAGCATAATGTACTTGTTGCATTAAAATTTCTTTAATGTTTTAAAACTTTATAAGTTTAACCTTTCACCGACCTAAGCAGCGAAAAAGCAGCAAAACTTTAAAATTTTATGTAGAAGACGGTTGCATTTTAAAAATAATTGCTTTGATTATATACCAAAGTAATTTGAAGCTTTATTTTTTTCCTCAGTGTACATATATGTATACATTTTTTTACTCAACTTAACTTAAAGTTTAATTACTGTAAGAATTACTGTAAGAATTACTGTAAGAATTACTGTAAGAACAGCGCACGATAGAACTTGTAGGAAAATTTCGCCACCAAAAAAAATGTAAACAGTATTTTATTTATTTTTTGTCATTGCTCCTATGTTTTCTAACACAATCTTGCCCTCCACTTTCTCTCTCTCCTTCTGTAGCGAGCAGTTAGCGACTAACGTTGTAACCTCCCCTCCCGGGTCTCACGTAAACGTAAACAGCAATCGACTCTATTTAGAGTTATTTTGGTGCAGTGCCTACCCGGCGTGCCCGCTGTCCTACGATATTTGACGACTGATGCGAGTGTAAAATTTATGTTATATATTATATTATCAACCATATTTAATTTTTCAATGTCTATTTGTGAATGCATGCAACATCATTCTAAAATTAAGAATCAGAATTATATCTTGTAATGGGTATAAAACTCATATCTGGTTTTTCATCTTGTTTTATTTTATTGCGTCCTTATTAGCAAACCTAAAAAATTAATAATTATTTTTTATCTCCCTTAAAACCGTCTGAAAATAAATTTCATTGAAGTATCATTGATTCGAATAAATCATTTTCCATCAGTCATTAGCTTCATAAATTTACTTCTTGTTTGCCGACTATATTGAAGCAAAAAGTTATAAAGTGGATGACCTGTCGTTGTTCAGATTACCTTTTCACTAGTGTGCTCTGAGAGGACAGCGGCGGCGATGGCGGCATTACAAGACGTTTCTTCTCTGAGTCACACGAAGGAAGTCAAGCAAGACGAGAAATAACAAACGACATTATTTTTACATCTATAACTACGATGATTCACAAGATTCCTCATGTCACTTATTACAACTTCTCATCAAGCATGTAAAGTACCATAATATTAGTTTCCTTTTTATTTCTTTTTATATTTCAAGGTTAAAAAAGCAATGAACTGAGCAAGAAATAAAACACGGTAAGGTATGTACACTACGCGAATGCAGCGATTTATACAGTCTCGCACTGTTGGTATCTTGTGTATGCAGTTCTGCCTGGCCGCCCGTTTGCCCTTGCCTGCGTGTGCTATGAAAGTTACGTACTCTTGACCATCCAAGCCGGATTTTACATGTCTCGTATAATATAGTGATATTACCACTTGAATGCTTTTCTTCGTTTTTTTAGAGTTTTTCAATTTCATTTAAAGCAATACAATGCCAGCAAGGTTGAATTAACCTCTCTGAAAGCCAAATATTTCCCACACGTAAAACCAATAAGCTGTACAGAAGGTATATTGAATTTAAAGTTTTAGTTTATTTCTTATACCATATACACTTAGCATAAATTTAAAACTTTTATTGCCAAATTTTTCCACATGAAATCATTTTAGGTATTTTTATTTGCTATAAATGAATACATGTCATGTATTATGCTGCATATTTATCTTAGCAAACAAATATGTCGATCGAGATTTTTATTGCTTAAGTTTCTCTCGCTAAAAATTGTTAACGATTCATGGATTCTTCTTTCTATAACTTTCAATACATATTAAGCTAAGGTTTTAAAAACTGTGCAAATCATGCAGTTATCCATGTAATTTAAATTTGAACGAAAAAAAAAAATACAAGAAACTATCATGATAATATAAAAAAAATATCACTAAAATAATACAGTGTAACGTTTACATGTCATAAAGTATATCCCTCCAGCAGATTCAGTGGAACTATAAACGACATGTTTATTATAAGTACAAAAGGTGGAGTTTATGTTGGCAGAATTTTTTGCGACATTTGTACACAGATAGGTTCGTCTCCACCACGACTTATCTATGACATGCACGGCGGAGCGCGGAGCCCCTCGCGGTGCGCTGGCTTTGTTCTCCGGCATCTTATGTCGTGGGTCCCTCGGGGGAGCGAGCGTATCGCCTGCCGGCCAGCCCCGAGACCTTGGGACCAACAACAAGCAGACTTTGCGTGAAATTAAACTCAGTATTCGATCTCCAAGGCCAGTACGAGTCAGTAAACAAGCTCTTTAATGAAGATTTGTGTGCGACAATAAGTAAAAGAACTAGATCCAATTTGTTAGCAATTACTTTTTTTAATGCAATATTAACATACACAAGCACCATACTGCATGATTCAGCATCATTAAGAAAATACAAGAAACTTCTTACTTAATAATATAATACGTAGTTAAAATAAGGAATATAGTGCATGAATAATATAATCAAATTCCAGTTGTGTACATGGATGATTAAACATAAAAGCAAAATGGTAAAATTTTCTTAGTAAAATTAAATGCCAATAAAAAAATATAGCTATATTATAAAACTGAATACGTATATGGAAATTTAATTTATTCAATTTATAATATTTTAACATCTCTTTCATCGGCGTATAAAAAAAAATAATTTTAATAAATCAAAAACGTAAAACAACTTTTTCTTCCTTTTTTAATGCCATGTCTCATGTGTCTGAATACAAATCTTCGTATTTTACTGACAGTATTCACATCATAAGGTCTCAGCCTGCTTAGAATGCATATTTATGCAACTGTCCGAACACATGCATGGGAACAACAAACGTCAAAGACATCGATCGTGCTTTCGTCGCCTAAAAATTGCTTTGCGTATCAAAAATAATAATTCTTGTGGTTAGCTTCAAGGACATTTTGGTAAAATTATTTATTTATATTTTTTTTTTCCTTTACAGATTGATCAAAGATATTGTATATGAAATTTATATATACCATTAAAAATTAAATGTTTTAATATTATTGAGAACTGTTTTATTTAATTTATTTTTAAAGAACTCAAAATTGAAATTACCATTTATCAATTTAAATTCGAATAAATAATTCAAAATGGAGCTTAAGCCTCAAAATAATAAAATGTAGTAAACTTTAAAAATACACAAGTACATAAAAATTAACATGTTATGACATTTATTTCAATAAAAAATCAATCTCTTCGTCATTTTGCCACCCATCAGGTGATTTATGAAATTGGTAATGTATTGTGACGTAAGGGAGGAGCGGTCATCAAAAGAGCTGCACCTGCTCGTCCCGAGCCTGGGAGAGGCCATGGAGGTGCTTGCCAGTCTCACGAGCAGGCCTCGAGAGCCGAGCGAGCCGCTCGTTTCCTTTTGGGGCAGCTTGTCGTCCGTCCTGAGCAGCGGCATTCCTCCATCTCTCAGGCCGCACCACACGCCCACCTGCAGCAGCCACTTCAATGCAGCGTGATCTTCCTTCCTTAATACTATGACCTTATACCATAAAAAACAATGTACTTTAAAGTTAGTTAATACCACGAATTAATGCTTATATAAATTTCATCGTTTAATGTTTTTCCTCATATTTTTTCAGATGAATTTCATCCTCTATTATTGCATATATTTTGGACGAAAAAAAAAATCAATATTTCGATCATTTTCAGCAAGACAAACTATTATAACAGATAGGGAAAATAAAACTCAATATTTCAAAATATCGAACGAGGTTGAAATAATGACAGATGTTATAATGCATTTTGAAGGTAAAAATATGAAAAGTATAAACTGGAGCGTGTTAAGTATAATATGAGATGAGTAGGAATATTTTTTATTTATATTTCTCAATCGGAATATTTCTCAACCCAAGCAAAACATTTTGACTATTTATACAGCAATATTAATATTCTAATTTTCTCAATTTCTATGTGCCAAGTTAAAATTATACTGATGAACAAAATAAAATAAATATGTGCTTATTTAAAGTAACTGGCTTCAATTTTACAGTTTTATGCGACAAACTATTTAATGTAGGTATGGGCTTTAAACTTTGATTTATGGTATGGATTTTTTTTAATATGTAAAAAAGAATGAATAAAAATATTGATATAGAAAGACTTCTGAGTCATATAACAAATTCATTTTCGCCCACGTTTATAGATATAATATAGACTTGATGATATTTACATATCATCATCATAAATATATTATTGTCCAGACAATTATTCTGCATAAAATTCTATTAGTATACGATCAATAATTCTGAACGATTTTGCCTGAAGGATGAAGGAACGCGCAGGAAATGTTAATGAGTTTATAGTTCTATATAGAAGGTAGAGGTTAAGTATTAAGTATCCCACGCATACAACTCATAAATCTGCCTTAAGCACACTTTTACACAGGAAATAAAATAATAATATATGGATAAAAAAAAAAAATACTCAAATCCCTTAAGGATATTTTTATGTACCTCAATTAATTTTCATTGATAACACATTAATTAATGTTGTGTTAGTATAATAAAGGACTGCAATTAATAGCTTATTCAAGTTTTATATACCATATAGGTATAATATATATAAAATAAGAGGCAACTTGATGAAATGTGGTTTAGCGATTAGATAAAGGTAATCTGGTCCAGCTCTCAGTCAGGTGTTTAGCTTGCAGCGCCGGTGTACCAGTGACGTAACGGGACGGCTTCACTCCAAATCCGCCACCGTCGTCGCAACAGACCCAACCAGACAAACTGAGCTATCGTTTCTTTGTATAATGTTACATACATTGCGAGCCAACTTGTGCCTTGCATGGTAATAGCCACTTTTTATATTACGTACGTATTTAAAATGAAGAAATGTGTGGGTATATTATATTGAAAAACAACGAATATCTTTATGTACTGTGCTAAACAAGAAAGTTTAATATCAAATGGAATTTTTTATAAAAAAATGTTTAGCGTTTAGATTACATTCTAGTACATTGTAATAAAAAATTATAATTGATTATTAAAAAAGCTACAGTGCTTTAATAACTAATAGTATAGACCACTACATCAGAGTAAAGAAAATGATTAGAAAATAAACAAATATTATCTGTCTTTTACTTGGCATTTGCGTGCATGGTAGCATTAATTTTTATTGGAATGTAAATGATTAAGTATTATGGCAAGCTTATTTATTACTATATACTTCATTCCTATTTCTTATATATAATATAATTATGTAACCTGATGGTTGAAAAAAAAAAGTGAATGGATTTAAAATGTTAAGTAGTTTATTATTATTATTTTACTGTATAAAAATGTGCTATTATAGGTAGATATCACAAGAAATATAAATGAATTGAAATTCGACCAAAAGAACATTTGTCATTTCTGTTAGAAAGTAAAAAAAAAAAAGCAACATTCATATTTTCCTAAACAAGTGACCCTATCAGATTAGATCCATTCTCCAACTTATGTAGTATAATATATTTATTATCATGGCACTTATAATGTATTGTATGTTAATATATTTATATATTTTATTTAATTTTATTAAATCTTTTATAGGCTTAAAATACAATAGTAGAAACAAAGAAAATCACGAGAGCTTATGGGATAAACAGAACGGCTGTAGAAACAATCTAATCACTATACAGTCTATTCACCTATATATTAATGTATTAGTTGCGGAATCGTGTAGATATATCACGCTTGCTTACTGGTTGTGTTGTATAATATTCTACAGTCATATAATGTAATAACCATTCGTCATTGTAGTCCCGAGGGACTGCAGATGACCGGTGGTGTCCAGGGTCAGTGACCTCCAGACTGTGAGGCGGGCGGACACAAAGCTATCACCGCGTCCATCTCGCTGCTGCTCGCGGTGCAGCAAAATCTTTTGCTATTATACCGTGTGGCTGCGACGTGACAACGGAGGAGGCAAGGGGCGGACTCGGACTATGTGGGATGGGATTATCGACTTATACTAATCGTATGTGAGTGACAATATGGCAGATTGACCTTTCATTTTTTATCTATTTAAGGTATGTTTTTCAGCAAGATTATTTAATGTGCAAGCGGATTATAGTAATATTAATATGAATTATGTGCAACATATATTTATACTGTATATTAACATTTTAAATCTTTAAAATTTTAGGTTACGCCTAGTTGTAAAATGGCTGCATGCTATCGTGGTATTTCTGTTTCTAACAGCTGTGAGCAACAAAGACTGCAGCAAAACAATATTTTACCATAATAACTTGTCTTAAAAAGTTTCATAAAAATTTTTAGTATCAGGGTCATAATATAATGCGGCTACAGAAATTTTGTTTTCATTAAATATTAAATATCTATGTAATTTTTTCCATAATGTGTTAATTAAATGTTGTTTTGTTTTTTTTAACTGATGTAGCGTAATATGGGTAACCAATAAAAACGTACTGCATAATGTAATAAAGAAGCAAGCTGATGTTATAGCATTTATTCCACAAGGTTCACTTTATGTTAATTGTTTTTCACCTTTAATTGTTTATATTTAATCGTTTTGATGAGTATAAGGAAGTGATTGTAATTATCATGTTAAAAATTATTCATTTGTTGCACTTTTATGACGCATTGTTTATTATTTAAATTATTTAATAGTGTTTAATCATGATTTTTTTTAAATTTAATTGTTTTATATGCAATAAGTATTATTTAAAACCTTGAGTTTTGTACTTAGGGGTCAAGGGCAGACAATCTTCAATGTTTTTACCTCAATTGACGTCTCTCTCATTATTATTATTATTATTATTATTATTATTATTATTATTATTATTATAATTATTTGTGTTTTTAACTCCCAACCTAATTGGGGTGGTTAAGCGCCAGCACCGGGTCCAATTGGGCCAAGATGAAGGCGCCCGCTGATCCTGTTGGTGATGTTACGATCCAGCGTCTCCTACTCAGCTGCGGGCAATGAGGGCTTCCCGGATACACCCGCAAATAGCCCATCACACAGCCTTTCGGGCAGGTCCTCTCCTAGGCGCGGTGGGACACATTTCCGCTAGCACTCTTGGGTGCTGGATGCCTTTAACCAGGGCACTTAGAGGTGGGGATGCATCTTGGGCTTCCCAAACCAATGCCCTGGCCGCCCTGTGGTTCAAGAACCACAGGCTACGGGCCAGAGGTCACACTCGCAAGGCAACCCCCAACCCGCATGTCCTTCCTGAGCGCGGGGGGACACGTACCGCGAGCCAGAGAAGGGCCTACGCCCATCCCGTAGCTGGATGCCCATTATTATTATTATTATTATTATTATTATTATTATTATTATTTTTTATTGTTGCAGCTTCTCGTCGGTTCCGTCGTGTCAAATCGCCGCATTCTCACGTTCTATTGTTAAGTCCGCGCGTCCGTCCACTTTGAGTCAGCACCATCCTCGCTTCATCAAGAGCAACAGTTTTATAATAGTTTTTTTTTTATGTAATCTATATCTTGTATACTCGATCTACGTATCAGCTTTTGATCGATTTAATCAACACGGTTCTTCGGACGGACGATCGCCAATGTGTGAAATGAAACGACGTGACGGTCCGTCGCGTTGGTAGCTGCTGCATGCCTGCTGATGTCTTGCATGACCACCAGAGTCTGTGAAGGCCAAGGTAAGTAGAGGAAGGAAGTAATCAAATTGTTTTCTTATAGCAGCCTGATTTAAATCTGAACTACAAAATTTCAATGTTACAACAAAGAATTAGTATTTACTCTGCAGTTGTACAGTTGTAGTTACTTGGTTGTAAATTAATTTAAAATAGTTAAATTATGATAAATTTTATTTATTGTTGTGAGGCTTTTGTGATTTTGCTATTACGAATAATGATATTATGACAACCGATAAATATTGTATATTTATACTATATAATAATATATTTCATTAATTATGGTCTCTTGCAAAACACAGTCCTTCTATACTTGACAAGGATACGATATGACCTATCTGTATGATGCATACTTTACAACATTAAAACCTTCTTATGAGGTATTATAATTCTAATAAGGTGTAATTTAATTGTTTAGTGTTATATGTTTCGTTTCTTTACTGACGTGTCTTGCCCCTGCTGTGCTTATATAATTAATAAAATGTATATCTTGTAACTGAATTTGATGAAATAAATAATTTGAATTTGAGTTTATTCTTTATTTCTTTCGATTTACTCGCTTGCATGCTCATTTGCATGAGCAGGACATGAGTGAGTGAGTGTGGAGGATGGGCTGCTCGAGATTTCGTGGAAGGCAACAAGAGGGGCGGGCAGCTCGTTCGTGGTTGCGGATTTGTCACGAACTTGCGCCACGTGACACATGCGCTTCTGCAGCCTCATTAGTGACGCCTCACGTGCTCATGCACGCCCTCGCTGCCAAACACTAGTAACAAACGTGCAAGC
The DNA here is from genome assembly GCA_949825025.1 of Siphlonurus alternatus. NCBI lineage: Eukaryota > Metazoa > Arthropoda > Insecta > Ephemeroptera > Siphlonuridae > Siphlonurus > Siphlonurus alternatus. Next base: position 7,908,360 of record OX463779.1, read on the forward strand.
TGACAGTCACGAAGCAAATCTTGAACCCCCGGCCATGCAAACTTTTTAACAATTACACATTACTCTTAAAAATATAAATATATGCTATGTTTCCTTTTTTTACATGATAAAAAATTATTTTTAATGGTTCGAGAAAGTGGCATTCATAAAAATATAAGTAAACAAAATATAACATAGTCAATTGGCATGATTTGGAATATAATGGGACTTTATTTCTTTATAGAATTAAAAGCTGAGAAATATTGCCCATGCAAATCTTGAATCGACGAGTATTCTCCAATTTTGACTACTCCTCATATTAATTATGATTTTGGTTTTGACTAATTAAAGTTTTAATGTGTGATTGCAGTGTGGAGAAGGTAAATTTTCAGTTCTTAACAAAATTTCAATTAATACGTTCATTCAAATTTGAATTACAATTTATTTGATATTACACTGCAAAAACAACTAAATACCAAAGGCATTGAGAATCTCCACAATCACTTTTGCATCACCAAAAGTGTTTAGCTTCTCAATGCTTTTATTGTTTACGGTCTTCATACCTGTTGTAAAAACCTAAAAAGTGATCACCAATCTAACTACTCGCCAGCTTAACTTCGGTAATCACTTTCGATCATACCCTTACCACTGCACTGCTAATGCTTTCTTAGTAGGAAGAGTATTATTGAGGTATATAAAATAAATAAGAGCTATGGTGAAATGACAAGGGTTCATTTTAATACAAGGTTATACAAATTTCGAACATAGAGTAAAATTTGATGGCGGTTCTAATGGCGACCCTTAAATTTGCGACCCTTTGACCCTTAAGGGTCAAAAGACCCTTAAATTTTTTTTTCGTGAAAAATTGCAAAATTGACATTAGCAATGTCCTTAATTAACTTTAGAGCTCTTATTTACGCATTTTAAGGGTCAACCCTTGGGGTCTAACAGGGGTCATTTTTTTAAAGTATACAAATATTTATAACAAAATTTGTCAAAAACTGTGAGGATTATGGATTTAGCATTGGCTTTAATTGATTCAGTAAGAATAATGACCCTCTAAGGGTCGACCCCTAAAATATATTACGATCTATTCCGCATATATATATAATACTTCTAAATGCTATTAACATGCAATTTCTGAATGCTAATTCTATTAACAAATTTTTCTAAATACTTTTAACGTTCAGTAAATGTTAAAAGCATGGAGGGTCTGAATACCGATTTTTTGCAGTGTATTTGTGGCATAATAATGTATTGAATATAATATTATGTAGGATAAAGAATATAATATTTATTATTTTTAAGAATTTGAATTGACGTCATTAAGTTTCTAGTAAACACTATACGTTTTAGGAAACTGAAAATTAATCATTAATAAATTAATTTCCTTTTGAATAAATTAATTGTGTTGTAACATTGTTATTATAAGGAAAAATAGAACTTGGAAAGCCCGTTCTTATTTATTTATTTCAGAACGAGTTACGAATTAATGAATAAGAAGTAGCTTACAAAGAGAGAGAGAGAGAGAGAGAGAGAGAGAGAGAGAGAGAGAGAGAGAGAGAGAGAGAGAGAGAGAGAGAGAGAGAGAGAGAGAGAGAGAGAGAGAGAGAGAGATTCCTTTACGTCTCGATCTCACAGGAGAGTTGCGTGGCAGCTTTTGGTAAAAGTGAATGAGAGTTCTCTCAGTTCTGCTGCTTGCTACCTGTTTGTTAAATATTTGTACACCAAAATTCTCACCACGTGAGATGATGTTGGCCCAGTTCATTATAACGCTTGAAGTTCAAAGTACTGAAAAAAAAATGACGCAATCGATTGTTCTTTGCTGATCCCATGTTATACACAATTAAAATTTCACTAACGTTTTTCCGCACTTTTAGTTTTAATTTTGAATATCCAAATCAACGCAACCATTATATGTTTATATAATTATGTATAATATAACTGGTTTAAAGGTTTTAGCCTAATTCAAAACTGCTTGACAATCCACACTTTATAATACTGTTATATAGGTACTTTATTATATTATAATGAATGGTATATTTAATTTAGTACCATTATCCAAATTGTAATAAAAATTGTGGATTATATTATATTTTTAGCCTATAATATATCCCTTAAGAATTTTTTTAGCTTATTAAATTTACCCCACTGAGATAGCCGCGATACTTTTTAATGAAGTAATAAGTTATTTAAAAATATATAATGAGCATTTGATATTATAATATTATATGTAATTAATATTCTATATTAAGTATATTATTTTATATAAAAAAATACCGCAATATTATTAATATACTATGTATACAGTTATGTAGAACTTGAGCCAGCTGTTGCTCATACAGTCTATTACAGAGCATGTAAAATATTTTTTCTTATAAAATATTCCACTGTATAATTAAGTTGTTACTTTAACAAGTAAGTATAATTTTGATTGACATAAATGATCTTGCGTAACCTAATTTGTATACGAGTAAGCAAGATGCTAGTTTAAGATTTAATAAAATGAAATTATTACTATGATGAAATGCGGAACTACGATCGAGTCTATAATAACCTTTTACTTTACAAATAATACAATATAAGTTAATATTATTATATGTGTTAGTAGACATATCAGTGTCATATTATGAACACGCATTAGTTGTGAAAGAAGAACACGGTTTACTGCAAGTCATTAGCAATGTTGCATTACAGTTGTAAAGTCGGTAATGAGTTTACGTACAAGTTCCATTTAATTGTTGTTATCTATATCTGTAGCATTAAAATTTAAAAAAATATTGCATTAAAACATAACAGGTGTGTTCGTAAATACTGTCCAGAGTACACTTTCTATATCCGTTCAACCCTATAATGTTCAACGTAAGGTCGATTGGGTGCAGAAAGTATCTAACGTGCGGGGTTTACGAACAGAGGCTATCTTATATGTCGATCTTTAAATATGCATGTGGTAGAGTTTAAAATATAAATAAATAAATAAATAAATATCATTATATATAATCAATTTATTTATTTATTTATTTATTTATTTATTTATTTATTTATTTATTTATTTATTTATTTATTTATTTATTTATTTATTTATTTATTTATTTATTTATTTATTTATTTATTTATTTATTTATTTATTTATTTATTATGAAATAATGTGAATAACTTAAAAAATAACTTACATAACATGCCTTGCTTTTTAGTTAATTATAGCTTGCCTAAAAGTTACTGGAAATCAATCTCGAAAAAAGAACGTTGGTAAATGTTAAAAAAATCAAAGATATAATAATTTATGAGTAAGAAAGTCACTTCTGTTACGCCATAGCAACTGTATTTATGTTAGCTGATTTTTAATGGCATATTAAATAAAACGATGTGATGTGTAAGTTGGGTATCAGTAGCTAGTAGAGAGCAAAGAAGGCGGTGGTGCTGGCGTTTACAGGCCACTGTATTGCAAAGCCGTCATGGTTAGTGCTCTTCGTTTATAGCCCAGCTTGATGTGAGATTTAGCTCCTGTAAAATGTCTGAGTAGCGGAAGAGGTGCCAACAACCACTTTCGCCATCAGCATCCATTTTTTCAAGCACTTTGACACGGTATATATGTATACTGTGCAGCTCAATGTTATCAAAGTCAACTCTTGCTTCGTGCTATATAGTTCTGAGGCAATTTTAACTTTTTAACCTTAATTAGTTAGTTGCTACAAATAATAATATATATAGTTATCATTATTTTAAAATTCCCATATATGAGAAACATAATTATAATTTTATATTGATATAATTTAAAAATTTGTAATTTCTATAATTTTATTTTTTATTGCAAATTGTTCGTATTTTGTAGTAATAGAGTATGATGATTTATGACAGAATATGTTTGAGTAAGAATTATTACCGTGTTAACACCTTCGCATTAAGTGTCATTTAATCTATTGTGCGTAAAATATTGAGCTGACGAAGCATATTTTGCGCTTCTCAATGAATAATTTGAAGAGGAAAATGAAAAGTATAATGTCATCAATAACATTCATTCGCACATATTAAAGTTGGGTAAATAATCTTTTTATGCAGCATATAATTTTTCATAGCATTTGATAATATTAAGTTCTTGCATTAATTACAATAATTAATTATTAATTAATTAATAATAGAAAGAACTCGAAACATAATTAAATACAAATGAATTGTATTGAATATTTAAAACATTTATTTAATGTATTTTAAATGTATTGAACTTCTCCTGGCTTTGTACCATTGCACTATATAGGGGAACGTACCACATATTGGAAAAGCGTGCATTTTTTTTTTTTTTTTTTAATTTTTCTTTGTATTTGTATTTATCCAAATACTAAATAACCACGCTCAGCGTTGCTTGACTTAGCTGATCGGTCGAGAACCGGTCAATGCACTGCGCCACACTTCTATAATTATTTTTTATAAATATGTTATTCATATAGTATGAGAGTTAATTAACAATTATCGGGTTGAACGAAAAGGAAGACAAAAGTTTTTATAATTACACATTGTATAACTTTTAATATATAAAATGACATCAACATAATAATATACACAATTATGTACGAGACGTTTGCAAGCTCGCGAAAAGAAATACATTCAAATTTCTCTGTTCCATTTAGAGTACAGCTGCTGCGATGACCATGACGGTCTGACAATTCATGGATGACACTCTACTTATAATTTCAATTTTTTTCTTTAAATTCAAGGTCTTGTTGATATTTGTGTAGGCTCTGTACAGTCTAGTAGTCACGCTCACGCACTGGTTCAGGTGAGAAAATCCAGCAGTGCAGTTTCGCATGGCCTGCCTCCTAGTATACACGGTTCTCATCAGGACCCCCCCCCCCCCCTCCGACCAGCAGGTGACATCCCGACTGGCACGCAATGAGTGACACTACAATCTGACTGTCCTAGTCCCAAGCACCCCGTTCTCCATGCTTAGCAATAAAGCGGAAAATTCATTTTGTAATTTATTCTTGTATTGAATTACGTAATTTTTCTACATCTCAAGCTGCTATTATACGCTGGCTTTAACCAAAAAGTTGTTGCTTATTTTTTATTGTTCTCTTTTTTTTTCTGTGTGTGTGAGACACTAGATTACTTTCACCTTAAGTTGCACAAATGATTCTGTAAGGTCTAACCAAACTGGTTACAGATTAGGCCGTAGACGTTGTTGCTTTATACATTGGTGTTGTATAATATATTGTTACTGCTGTTGCGCTCAATAAAAATGTATGTAAAGTTATTGCATTACCATAGTACGATAATTATAAATAGATATGAGACAAAGTTAATTCCAAGTATTATTCTTGCTGCTTTTTTATTGCCGCACATTATCATTTTTGTTGATAGTGTTAAAAAATTAAACACTACAAGATCCTAACGTAAGTATATATACATATTAATTTATTTAAGGACAGATTTTTTTTCATGTATTTTAAAAATTACCATCTTAAAAGTCAAACCTCTTAATGACAACATTTATAAATGTATTATTACGTCATAATAAAAGGACATTAAATTTAATTCGTCATTATATTGAACATAAATATGAATGGGCAACTTACCTTGCCGTATTTGTGACTCCCTCCCCTGGCGTCCACTCCTGCCCAGCGGTCAGTCTGGACTCTGGCGTGTTCTAACATTCCTGTGAGCTCGTCTAGCCGGGACCATTCCTCCACATCGCGGCGCCCGAATGGACCATCGTCCGTTCGCTGCACCACCTCCATGGCGGTTGTGTCGGCTCCACTTGCGGCCTGCAGCTGGCCTCCTGATCGCCTCAGCGTTGAGGAGGACCTCGCATTGCCGTGGCCTCTGTAACAAGTACAATTACATCGTGAGTTTGCTTTCATGGAGAAAATTAGTTTCAAAACGTTCGAACTATACTACTGCGTGCTATAAAGATTATTTATAATATATAGACGTGTGAGAGAAATGCTATAATTATACTAGCAATTTAATATAATTTTATTACTTCTAATTTGATTTAAAATTTAGTGAAACATGTTCATAATAATTGAAGATGTTGCAGCCAGTCTGCTTTTGATGAATTAAATAGATATATAAAATAACTCTATAACCTATTAACTCCCCTTTATATTTTTTGTACTGTAATTATATTTTCACATGCCTGAAGCCAAATTATGCCATGAGAACATCTGTTGGTGTCACAAGTTATTATTTACAACGTGTCAAGCTATAGAATGTAGGTAATTACTAATATGTAAATTAACTTGATATTTGAGAAAAGTATAGCTTGCCCTGATGAAGAAACGCTCGCATAACCTATGATTTGGTTTCTCGACAAGTTTTATATATGGGATATAAAACATACCCTACCAATTAAGGTATGTATGGATCGAAACAGAAGCTTCCTAAGTCCATATAAGAAAAATGTAATAAATACACCATTAAAACCACCATATTGTCCGTATTAATGTATACTATATATTAAAATAAGTTATAAAATAATCAATTAATTACTGCATGTTTTTAATTAGCTAAAAAAATCAATATAAACGCTATTTTTGCAAATTAAAGTTGTTGAAAGTAACGGCTCTCCATTATAAAATGTATTATTTTTTTGACCGCCATGCTAATGATAATATTTCTGTATAGTTTATATCTGTATATATTTACATTAAAATAAATAATATACGTGTATATATATACTTTATATCATGATACCCACACACAACGGGAGCACGAGACAAGTCTAAGTGAAGTGAAGCAAGACAATGACATTATTATTACTTTCGCCTCCTGAGCCACTGTTGCACTGCATGTATGCAGATTTGTGTGTCAGCACGGATGAGGGCGAGGCTGTCTGCAGGGTCACGTGGGGGCTCCAGCAAGCGAGCGTGCCAGGCGAACCCCCACACGTCTGCAGCCCACCCTGATGACGGCGGGGAACCTCCACCAGGGGTCCTCAAATAATTAGTGAACCAGTTATAATGCGGATGTGATTTATTAAACTCTATGAATTAGTTATAATAAATTAAACATTAAATTAATGAACATGTATTGTACTTAAAACAAAACCTATTTAAAAAAAAAAAAAACAAGTTTAAAAATTTCAACACTGACGATACGTTATTTATTATTGTATTACATTAAATGCAGTTCTTGGCACTACAATGTTCAATATCTTCAATATCTTTTGTGATTTGCATTTAATACAAAGCTTAACTGTATAACCTCTATATATCCAGCAGCAATCCCGGCAATTTTGTAACAATTTATTCAATCTGTTTACACCAGAATGATTTGATGTAAGTGAAGTCTTATTTGTTAGTTCTGTTATAGAAATACTATTTACTTATAGTATTATAGTATTTTTGTTTTTGCTAACTATCAAATATTCTCATAATATGCGTTCGATAAAATTGTTTACATCCAAAGTATAACCTTGCCAAGTCAATTTGCCTGGCTAATTTTTTTTTTTTTTTTTTTTTTTTTTTTAAATCCTGCATCGAAGTTTTATATTTTTACAAATATCAACTTCAAATTATGCAAGAATAAGCAAACTTGGTTGGACAGTCACAGACTAACTACTCCATTCCATCTTGAGGTTATCAGCGCTGTCAAATCAAATATGTGTTTAAAAAAATACATAAATATATTATAAGAAAATTTAAAAAAAAAAACAAAAAAAAAGGAAAGGAAAGGAAAGGAAAGGAAAAGAAGAAACTTGCGCAAGGACTAGATGTTTTTTTACCATGTCATAAAAAATTGACAATCTTACATTTAAAGGCTTGTATAGATACATCTTGTCCACTTGTCTGCGAAATAACAGTTGTCAAGCTGAAGTGTGGTTTAGCTTTAGAACAAGGCTAAATTATGAAGAGGTTAGCTATATATACATTATAATAATATAGATGATGACAGTAAAGCATGAACTTATTAACAAAGAAAGACGTACATTGCAGACTACAGAGAGACATTATTTTATTATAAATTTATATTTAATGTTTTTATGACTCAGTATATATACGATTAAACACTTCACCGTTTTTGTTGTTTTTTTATCAACTTTGGGCGTATTACTACAGTTCCCGGAGGAATGACACCACACCCTTCAGTAACGTAACTGTCCTCCTATTTTCTCTTCTATATTTTCTAAATATGACGTCATCATAGCGTCTACCTGCACCGATAGAAAATAATATAGTTCTATGATATCAAGGTCGTCATCATGGTCCAAGAAAATGATATAGAAAACAATGGGTGAGCGAGAGAAGAGCGACGCCGGATATAATATATGATATTGTGAGATGATGTGACCTCCTTCCCGGAACTAAATGCGTGTGACCTGTGCTGTCCTTCCTTTGGATCAGGTCAGCCTAAAACATTTTCTCCGTCATAATAAATGAGAAGAATACAAGACTTAATAACTTTTATATGTTGCTTGTAAAATGCCACGTGCCATCTGATGGTTAAACAATACGCATTGAATATAAGACTAATGGAATTAATATTATTCCCATGTTGAAACATCAGGGCGTGAATAGATAATAGAAGAAATTTATCACGTCTGCAATGCATTTTAATGTTATTAACTATTAACTATAATTGAACTGCGTAAATAGATTCCATCACAAACTATCAGTAATGCTTTACAACCTAATGCAAAGTTGCAAAGTATATATAAATAAGTAATATATGCAGCTCATAGTTATTTCTGAGCTTGATAATTACTTAAATTGGACGTTTTCCAATTTTACTCTATAGAAGGTGTGATATATTTATTATCGTTTTTATTTATCTTCTCACGTATGACATAGGGAAACATTCTATAATATATCAGAGTTACATTTACTTAACATTATATTGGTATAATACATTGTCCATACAGCCTGCAAGTAGCATTTAAAAAACAAATATATAATAATCATAAGTCTCATTCATCAATACTTCAAAATAAAAGTGCTTCTTTAAGCAGATAATTCCCTATATATAATATTATACGCAGCATTAAATATATGGACATGGACTCTTACTTCTCAAATTGATGCATGGAGTTTGAATGTTTTCAAGTTCATTTCCAAATATAGGTATCTTAATTGTTATATAAAAAAAACTTTTTTATCTTCTTCCTACATAATAATAATATATATGCAGTAATTTATTTAACAATGTATTTATATAACAAAAATATTTGTAGAAGAAGCTATATTTATATACACAGTATATTATAGCTTATTAGGAAACTTAATGTTATTTATATAATAAAATATTATACTTATATACGTAGTAAGATTTAAATGAAATTTGATTTGTATATTACCTTGAAGCATTAATCCTAATTTATATGTTGTATTCCACAACAGTAAGAGAGCACATAAAAGGACATGAGCATTGCGTCACATTCTCCTCACGATCTTTTCCACGGTGATCGTTTCTGACTGACTTGTGTTGGGATCAGGCGCGTGAACGGAACTCGAAATTATACGTGAGTGATATCAGAGGAGACCGCGACACACCACAGTAAACATACATTGAGATGTAAGCTAGTGAGATATAGCGAAGACATAATCTGATTGAAAACCTTATTGGAAACACTAGGAGGAATAATAACAGAACCATGTATAGAACAGATTCGTAACATATATATACGAAACACCGTCAAAGAAAATCGCAAAATTAAATCTTTCTCTACAAAACACTTCTCAGTATATTATATATATTAAAGATACTGTACCACATGCCGATCTGACCCAATCTTTCATGAATTTATATTGCCATTTACAATAATTACACATGAAGTTATAATAAACAAAACTCATTTTATGAAGAACATAGGTGCAGTGAATAAAATTTAAAGTTTGTGTGTTGATGAATTACCATGATTCTTGGTGACTGTTATCACGTAAATTAGTTTTAGAATTTAAAAAAAGCTCTACACATGAGCGAGTATTTTCAAAATAATCATGTGGATGATGATCGATGATCGAACTCTATGGATTGAGATTGAAGGTCATGAAAGGAAGAAATATAAAGCCTGTTGTATTGGATTACGGTGTTTGGTGAGGAAGAAGTTTGTTGAAGAATAAAAATAAAAAGTTTAAATAACAAAGAGACGATTTGTCGTTCTAAGAAATGTGTAACATTGGAATAAAAAGAATAGTAGTTGCTTCGGTCAAGTTGCAAGTAATGCCTGCCAGTAGCAATTTGGTATTTTGTATGTGCTTCTCTTTAATTCTTGTCCTTACCGTTACACATCTGTCCTCTAGGTAACAGCAGGCCTTCTGTAGTCTGTACCACATCGTAAGAAGACGAGATTCTTTTACTGAATAAAATTGATAGTAAATTTATTAACGTAATTAAGGTAATTACGTTACACATTGAAAGGATTGGAGAATGATGTGTATCATGATTATGATTTTTATTTATATAGGAAATTTATTACAAAAATAAAATGAGCAATACAGTACAGGTCCAAAATTTCCATTGAAATAGTATAATTTTTTTATATTTTACGATTAAGTATATTTTTGTTCTTGGTAACATGCAGTCCTTATTTTTAATTCATACAGTGTATCATGTACTCGTAAATAAATATATTTTATTTATGTATTTACATTAAAATTTTAAATTACTCTTAACTTGTAAGAAAATTTGAACTTGTGCATAGATTACATGTTTCTATATAGGTCTCGAGTATCGATTACTAATTGTATTGAAAAAAGATAATTCCCTTACATTGTACCTAGTAACCCTGAAATTTCAAGCATTTTAACTTATTAATTAATTATTTTCATTTTGTTCGAGCATAAAACCCAAAATTTATTAAATTCGGAATCAATTTACATGAGTTCCATGACTAAAGAAACAATATTATATATGCATAAAAACAATAATTTTGAAGCTTTTAAAAAATTAATATAATAAATAATTCTCACACACCTTAGAATTTAAAATGAGCACATAAAATAGCCATGTATATGCTTTTTTTCAATCTTGTTTCAAACGGCATGAGCAGAATAAGTAAATTTATAAATATAAAAAGTAGTTGTTCATCGTTTATTATACTTTTTAACGGTACAAAATGAATCTAAATAATTATTTTTTGTGTAACATGACTAACATGATTCACTCGAGTGACTAGGTGGATTGATAGTGTTAGGTGTTACATAATTTTTAAAAAAAATGGAAGTGTATTTATTAAAGAGAGAGAGAGTTAAAAAGAATGTAAAATTTTGTAGCAATTTGTCAAGTTTTATTATTTTATCTAATGCAAATTAAGCTTCATGGAGATACGAGCTTGTATTTTTGCTGACAGCACTCACTCTAGCCCAACCCAAATCTTATAAGCTAAAATATTCAACTAGAATTTAAGATGCTTCAAATTCTCAACTATACACAATTTTTTGTGCGTGTCTAGCGGAGATTTGATACACGCAAAAAATATCAACATGCAAAAAAATACCAAAAATAAAATCATATATAACAGTAGAGAAAAGGAGACAACTCCGCTGTCTCTGCTATTTGGTATTATGGAGAGAGAAATGGCGCCTCCTTCCATGCTTGCAATGCAAATTATCATGGCACACACGTCACTGACGTTATACATGGCAGGAAAGCTCAAAGAAATGTATAAAATTTTACTCTGAGAAGGCGTATTAAGCCTCATTTAAAAAATATAGCACTTATTCAGTGAATATCCTATAGCTATTTAAGCAAATTAATTATTATAATATTTTATTAATTTCAACGAATTCTATATACGTGCGGATAATTATGTTATTACCAAAATAAGAGCCTTATTTGCTGAATTGATACTTTGCTCATCATTCTGTTCATTATATAATACGAATGAATTTTCAAATGGTCTCATCCTCATAGATTATAAGAGTTATCATTAATAATTTTAATAATTTTATATAGCACTAAAAATACTATATGATATTTTTTAAGTCTCTATTGTATTTTACCTCACATATGGCCTCATTATTCTAATTTAAATAAATTTTATTAGATTTTATCGCTCCAGATGTTAAGATCATTGAACTCTTAATGATATGATTGACGGACATGCATACAACAATATAAAATATAGGCGAAGGAGTAAGATGTGAGAATGACTGAGCAATCTATACGCTAAACGTCAATAATAATAAAATGTACGGCCTTCACGCAACGTGAGAAGAGATGTGGAGGAGGAGACCCACGTACCGTAATTATAACATGGTGCATGGTATGCAGGCACTTCTGCAAGCCATCGGCAATAGTGGGTGGAGCCTTGTCTCAGGTCTAAGTTAATTATATCAAATCATGACACGGTAAAAAAATTACACGAATGTTATAAGTAGAATATAGCGACAATAAAGGTGACACCAAGAAGAGTTCGTTTCAGAAAGGTCAGGGTCAAAAGTCAAAACTCTTTTTAAAAATTGAAATAAAAATTTAAAGAAGATGAGTGGGGAAAAAAATAATAAAAAACAGAAGTAAATGTTATTGTGACCACGGATTATTATTTAAAATAGTTAAAAAAATGACTTACGAATGAATTAACAAACAAATCAAATGTGCGTCAAGACAATTTTAAGTGATGCAGGTGTACTTACAATATAGGCATTTAAACCGAATAATTAAGTTTAAGTGTAGAATTATAATTAAAAAATATGGCTCAAGTACTATATAAACCACATCACAATTTGACATGATGACACTTGGGAAGTGGAACTACGAAAATTGTAATGTAAAGATTCTTATGGACCATTAATGTAAAATTATTTTTTATTCATCTCACATTCGTTGGGAACAACAAGAACAAAAGAATGGTGGAACTGAAAATAAAATTATACAGTTTATATTGTACTTACAATTAGATGGATAATAATTTTGGTTGTATGTAACGACGAGCCATTATAACAATTCCACGTACTGTGCAAGGTATATTAATGCTAGCATATTTATATAATATATTGCCTGAGGGAAACAATAGCTATAATGGGCACCAAAGATACGCACGCGGTATGCCACAACATTCCTGATATACAATTTTTATATTATATAAAAGAGTCTATAGAATTAGAGTGTACTTTGATTCGATGAATACGAAAGATTTTAATTGAAAGTAAGTAATTAAGCTTTAGAATTACAATACTGCATGATTGAAATACAATCACCGATTATTGTGATTATTTCACAATAGATAAATTAGTAAACTTCTCATTAGGAATTATAATCTATGAACATGATTATATAACGTGTGTTTTTTTTTTCTAAGTTTACTTTTTAGACAGATGACATCATGCTGCACCTTATGCACTTAACTTCAAATGCTAGACAGCAAACAGATGGTTTTCTTTATGAACCAAGAACTAAGTAAGCAACCTTTAACCTTAACCTGCGTTTGCATCTTAATTTGTCTTAAGCACGCTCAACAATTGAACCGATAACCTTTTTCTCCCTGCTTGGAGTTATGACCCAGCCGGGTGAACGACTCGCGTCATGCTCGCAGTACACCGCACCTTGCTTTACTTCTTGATAGTCTCGATCATGACCCGCCTTGCCGTACCGTACCCGTGGGCGATAGTAGAGTTTGACTAATCACCATATTGGCTACAAAAATTGAGTATCGGAAATCGAAAAATTTGTTAATTTCTAAAGCTATTATAAATAACATTTAACCTCATCGAAACATGACCTCACTCACAATATCCACTTAAGAAAATTCGATATTTTTTCTGTTGTAATTTAAGTCAATGACGTCATTGTTCTATATGTCAATAAGTGATTCATGCAGATCTTAATTCATTATTTCACTAACAATTCTGGGTGTTAAATTGAGTTTAAAGGATATACTGAACATTAAGTACACTACATTATATAGTGACGTAATATGACGTCAGCGAACACTTTTATTGGTTCTTGTATCAAATAAATGCACCTTGGTAGCCTGTCTTTGCTACCTTTATTCTGCTTACAACTGTGGGCGTGACAAAAAGGGAAAGATACAGAAGTTTGCATCATCAATCATTTGTCTCTGACAATAACATTAACCGCAACTCCACATTCTCTAAGCACTGACCTTAATTTGTACTAGAATATAATGCATGAAATCATTTGTTTATCTCCGCAACATAAAGATTTATTTCAACAAAAATTAAGTGATTAAAATTAATTTGTTGGGTAATTTCATATTATGTATTCACTTAGTAATATTTCGACATTATTAAAAACAAGTTTAAATATACAAAATATAATTATAAAATATCAGATTATTAATTAAATCGTTTTTATTAATCCCTTCAACATCCTGTAATCCTTAACTATTCATCGAATACTTTATATCCTTCTTCCACTTTATTTTAATATAAAAAAAGAAAAAAGAAACATTGACAAGAGAAATCTATTTTGTGCTCTTTTTATTTTTTCTAAGTATAACTAAAGAACAATAACGTGTTTACGTAATTAAACATATTTAATACAAATTTAACAAAAATTATATAATTATATATTATACAAGTTATATGGCTCGATATATGATTTACGTGAACATGTAAAGGTATTTTTATAGTCCATATTCTTCATAGGTCTCAGTAACTAGGAAGTATTGTATTGATATTTATTAAAAAAAACTATAATTAGTGTTTATACATTGCAGTTGCAGCATCAAACGCACTGTGGAGAAGGCAACCAAAGTGGTGGTGGCATCGCGGCTGCGTGAGCGAACCAGCTAGGAGGATGGTCTTTTTTTACACGTGGGAGGCACCGAGGACGTGCTGCTGCCCGACTCAGCATGAGCAAATAATTCCACGCTTTCCACAGAGTTTCCGTGAGGTAATCTTACTTTCGCTTCATCAAATATTTTTGCACACATAACTTAACTTACTAAACTCTAGTGTTTGTTTGATTACCGTATATTTTATTTAAATTTTTATTATTAACAAAAATGAACTTTCCAATTTTTATTTACAAGTAAAATTTAATAAATATATCATTTAGTTTAAGTATTAAGTATACAATATAAGGAAAGATCTAGTTTATTTTTAGTGTCTAGTGTGCATTTCTAATCCGTTATACTGTAGATAAATAATGTGCAATATTTACCTTTTGCAACGATTTGCTCATTCGTGTGAAATATTTACTTTATGACACATAACATACAGTATAATATAATAGCCAGTATATCGTGTTAAAAACGCGTTTAACGATTAACTAGGTTACTAGGAGCAATTAGGTAAATAATTGTGAACTTCTAATTACTAATTAGTAAGTTTAAAAAGAAAACTATCTAGGACAGTGGTCACCTTCTTTGCTGAGAATATTATAAAATGATGGTATATAAATATAGATTGTTTAAAAAATGATTGCGTGACTGTGGCACCGCTTAAATATATAATGGTGAAGTTATAATAACTAGGCAAATTTGATGAGCTGGAATTGAAAATTATGAATAACTTATATTTAGTGTCAAATGCGTTTAAATATTTTCCATAAAACATATTATTTAGACGTAAACAGATTTCATCACTAAAATAATCATGTTGTTATTATAAATAAAAGATTGGTGTTCAAGGACCAAAACAAAATCTGCCATAAAAAAAAGCATATTTTAACACCACTCAGACATTATCATCAAAACACATGCACGTATAGAATGGAGTATGAGGGACCAATTGCTGTTATTAAGAAGTTGTGATGATGGTCGCACGAATTCGTACTTCCTGCAGTTAGAGAGAAGTAACGGAATCTTCTCCGATTCTTTTTTTGCCCTTCTGTTGTTGGTTACATTGCTATATGGTGATTAGGGTATATGGTGGCCACGTGACTGCTGCAACATCTCGTGCTGAGAATGGCGTGACCGCTCAACTTCAAGTTTCACCTGTTATGCATTCATTAGATTCTCTGAATAATCTTTTATTGACTAATGTAGCGGTAATATTGATAGTATTATAATATAAGAAAATATTATATATTGTTAAAGAGGTTTTATAGTAACTGTATTTTATTTATTGTTATAAAAATCATCATTGTATCATAATAATATACAGTCGCTTTAAAAGCTCAAACGATCAATATCAATATTCAAATTTTGTTGTGTTGAATTGAAATTAAAATATTCATAAAATTATAAACGCCTAAATATTTAGGGGTATTCACAAAGCATTTTAGTCACATTTTATTCTAGATTTTTATCCCGGGTTAAGCCCACATTTTTAGTACCATGTGTAGTTTAGTAATAGATTTAACCAGGAATAAAATAAAAATAAAGTGGGCCCTATTATATACATAATTTTAATATATATTATACCAATCTGTCAATTATACTCGAAACTGTCCTTAACCATAAATATCTCACGTTGTAAAATCCATGCATCTATAATATACACCATTGATCAGCAGTAATTGTTTTTAACATTTTAACTAAAATAATTAAAATACATTATTTTCCTTTTCATTTAATAAAACATCTGAAGGGCACGTTTCTTTTTTTTATATATAAATATTTATATAAAAAGTTAAATTTTTGTTATTTTCGAGTTAACATACATACATGTACACGTATTTAGTAATCTCACACCTATTTTAAAATTCAATGCCATATATAATGTTGTATTAAATTTCATATAAAAACATACACGCTGTTGTAATATGAGATAATTTAAACAGGGTAACACCGATCACGCTATAAAGAGGGCTTACTTGCTTGATCGATCAGAATTTCTAACATGAAAGAGGAGCTCGTGACAGTGTGCATCAGTAGGCTGGCGAACAGGCACCGGAGCACCACGATGGCGGCGCGGCGCAAACAGACCGTGAATACGTCAGCAAGAGTGCGCCTTGTTGCCGCTCGGAACTCCCCCAGCACCTTCACTTTCAGATGCATTTGCACGACTTAGCACCATCAATGTATATTCATTACAAACAAAGAAATCACTCAAATATAAAAGTAAAAACGTGATGAGTACAAGAATCATTGTTTTTAACAAGTGCAAAAAAATTGACTTAATAACAAAGCTTCGATGTACATGACATCATGCATGTAAAACAGAAATTCAAAATTTGATGTAACATCATGATAATTAACATAAATTTAAATTTTAAGGAAGATCTCATATGCATGATGGACTTGCATTATTACACGTTTTCTTTTATTTGAGTAGCTCGTAGCAAAACTTTTCCAGTAGTCTATAATCATAATTATAATTAACTTTCAATATTCTCAACATTTTCTGTTGAGTTGTTCAGTAACTCAGTATCATGTCGAGTGTCCGATTTCAGTCCGCGATGGAGGGATGGAACAGGAAGAACGAGTGGCGAACCAGCAGCAGCCACGGCTCATCGGTCGCGCCCTCATGGGTGACCACTGGACAATTAGCCCAAGGTCAGTGGCGTCAGCAGGATCGCTGGAACTGGGGCCGGAGCAGACGCGGCAGCAGCCACATCAGTGTAGGCAGTAAGACGGAGAGATGAACGCACGAGCCAGTGAGTCACTCACGTCGCAAGCTTCCTATCTATCGTCAAATCAGACTACGTGGTACAACTAATATATTTTGTTTAAAACAATGATGACATATCCAAGAATAAAATAAGTAGGCTATGTGAATAAATTTAAAACAGGTAAAAAGTTAGTAATACAAATTTACGTATGTTATTTTTTTAACTCTCAAATGCTGTACTTCGCCTCAAAATATGAAATGAAACCATAGAAGAAATCATCACTTGCATAAGATTTTGCATTGTATTTTCATTCTTCATTGATTATGTACATATATTATGTAAAATGTAAAAAAATATAGTATCTTAATGATATGAACAATTTAATTATATGGTTCGTTAATACTAATATATAATACCAAAAATCAAAGAATATTTTCCAAATAAAAATTTCTTCGTGTATTGCCAGTAAGAAGCTTTAAAATTTGTACCAACCAATTTCCATGCATTAATTAGACGTCAAGCAATCAGTTTGCTTTGTGATGAATTTTAAGCAAACTGGCCAAACATTGGCTTCAAACGAAAAGAAAATGCAAACTAGTTTCAGGATGAGAAAAAAGTGTTAACGTCACCAAAAACACGTGTCATTTTAATTGTTATTAATTTAAACAATAATGACTGTACTAATTTCAACAACGTTAAGATGGCATTAAATTTTATAAGAGTGTTAATTCTTTCGAAGATTTTTCTTGCATGATGTTATGCATTAGCACAAAAAAAAAATCTTTTACATTATGCACGCCCTTTCAACTTTTCGTTTAACAAATGGAATGTCATCGCCAAGACACAAATTTCACTTTTAGCAGTTATTACTTCGCTATATTTTTGAAAGGCAATAAAAATTTAAGGTATAATCTTAGAGACAAAAGCTTGCTACGATAATAGCTGGGATGCTGCTCGCATCAGACCGGCCTACATTAGAAAATAATGTTGGTGTTGCTGCCCTTTCTCCCACGCTATATAGTTAGACTACGGTAAGCCATGGACCGTTTCACCATTGCTGTACACTCAATGATGAAACTTTCCTCTTCATGGTATAATATAAAAATAGGAGCTGTTATTTTTTTCCAATCCTTTCAGATTTTTACAACTACCGATCATCATAAAGAGTGTTGTATTATATATTATATGTATATACAGTCGTTTAATTTGTTGAATTATCACACTAAAAGCTTTTTTTTTTTTTACTTAAATTGCATCTTTGTATTACATAATTATAATATGCATTCTTTATAAACACAAAGCTATTTTCTTTTTATATTGAAATTAACATTAT
Organism: Siphlonurus alternatus; assembly: GCA_949825025.1. NCBI lineage: Eukaryota > Metazoa > Arthropoda > Insecta > Ephemeroptera > Siphlonuridae > Siphlonurus > Siphlonurus alternatus. Next base: position 7,927,066 of record OX463779.1, read on the forward strand.
TTTAATTATTCAATAAATTATTTTATTAAAATAAAGACATCAGTGCAGAAATTCATATAATATATATTATATAATATATATATTATATATTATATAATATATATATATATATATATTATGTCGATGTAAAACATCCTAATTTCTGCAGCAATTTTTTTTTACGTACTTCATAATTATTTAAGATTAATTTATATTTATTTATTCAATTAAAGCTGACACTAATTAATTAACACATAATTATGAAAGTTGTTTTTTTGTTATATAGCAGATTAATTATTAATAATTATATGAAATAAAAATGTATAAATGTACTTACAGAGGAGGCAGTTTCAGATGTAATATGTCAGCAGTATAAGCACTCCAGGCACCTTAATTAACGCCTTAACGAAACACAGATGTTTAATAAGAAATAATTGTTCATATTACGAAAAAAATAGTATTGAAAAAAAAAAAAAAAACACGTAAAGAGAGAGTGAGTAAATGTCGTGTGGGGTGTCGAGCCTCCCACTTGAATATTTCTCCCTCTCTCTCTAAAGCTTATGGAAAATACACAAGGCGGGTTTAACGTCGTCGTAGTCGAGCGAACGAGTTGCGTGTAGGTGTCGCGGTGTGGAGGCGAAGAAGTTGTTATGCGGGGGTCGCCGCCGCCTTCCTTGCCTGGCTGCTTTTTTCTTTACTGCTGAGGAGGCCTCTTAGAACGTACGTGTGGAGCCGGCCAAGTCCCGGAGCAGACTGGAGTAAAACCTCGAGTCGCTGACTTGCTGTATGCTCACGCTCCAGACGGCCACCTCTCGCTCACTCGCGTGGTCTCGACACACATCAGGCAACACCGCCTTACCTGTACGCCGTACAAGGCAAGTACGGTAGGAGCAGCTATATGCTAGCTTACAGTACTGGAGTGCACTGGTACATGAAGTGAGTAGGGAAAAATATATAGATAAAAAAAAAGTACAGTATGAAAATCTCAAGTATATACATAATTATTATACTATAGTTACATGGCGCATGAGAGCGCTGCTTAATTTATGTTTTATTTAGTGACATCGTCCTCCCTAAAAAAAACGATATGTTCTGTGCAGTATAATTAATTATACTGTATATAATTAATTGCTTATATTGTTGTACAATTGAAAAAGCAAAAATGATCGATTCTGAATTAGGAATAATTAAACGTGAAATTAAAATGAGAAAGCCTCAAAGGAAAAATATATAATAATAATAAATAAATCCACACATTTATTTATATAATTACTAGAGCATTATAGTTCTACTATCATATACTTAAAAAACACTATTATAGCCTCGAATGACTGCATTGATCTATTGACATGCGGAATTGCGGATGTGCAGGTGATGAAAGAGGGAGTAACAAATAATATATTGGGCAAAAAGGCAAAACAAATGTGCCTTAAGCAGTATAATGTCGTGGATGTTTAAAATGTTGAAACAAATGCACATTAGTCGATCTTTATGAGTTCTCAGTAAATCATGTATTCAAATATTGTATATATATTATATATATATATAATTATATATAATATTATAATACATAATATGTATACATATTTTATAATTATATTGAATATTTTTTCTTATAATAAACTATAAGATGTTAATAAAGAATGTTAACTCGACTACAATATTTATTTGTTATACATTTATTATTAATTTATTAAAAAAATTATAACTTTAATTACTTCGCCTTTAGAAGTGATACTTTCTTTGCCCTTTTAAAGTATTGCATTATATACATATATGAAATGAGCTGTATACATATAATATATTTATTATTTTTAAGATAATCATCATTAATCTACACGCATGATGCGTGATGTAACTGATATTCTATAAATTCTAATTAACTTGTCTATATTTTAATATAATATAACCTGAGAGAATTCAACTCTTTGAGCTCACCACAAAATAAACCTCGATCGTTGTAAAAGAATCGATGATGGTTGTTGGAGAATATTATTATAATACTTAATATATAGTAGAGAGAAAGAAAGGACAAAAAAAAAAAGTAAGTAGGTAGTTTCTTACTGCAGACGCGACTGCGTCCCACTTATGTACAGGACACCTGTTGTTATAGCTGGTGAACAGTAGAGGAAGGGACGGTGGTGGTGGCGGCATTCAAGTATAATAATCGTCAAGAAATCGAAGCTCATTCGCCTCCTCCGTAATGTTGAACTGCTATAAAATCGGTTTCTGTGGCACTTGTTACATTATATCCTGGAGGCTTTGTTCGCGCGAAACCGCATCTATACATATTATACTAATATTTATGAAAGCTATTGTCATGCAGCAGTTTCATGATGTATGATGTGTTCAATAGCATATCTCTTTTGATTATGATATAAAGATAATGGACAACATACATGAAAAAATTTTATTGCAGAAATGAATAGAGGGTACCAAATTATGCTACTCTGAATTTTTTCAGATTTTTTTTAGACCCGGAACTATTTTTAAATAATTATTGAAAGTCCTATGATATCAGTTGGCACCCCTGAATTCTTAATAAAAAGGATAGAGACTGGACGCCTATTGATGCCTCCAGGGGGCGTGGCCGCACTTTCAATAATTATTTAAAAATAGTTCTGGGTCTCAAAAAAATCTGAAAAAATTCAGAGTAGCATAATTTGGTACCCTCTATTCATTTCTGCAATAAAAAATTTTCATGCATGTATGTTGTCCACTGTAAGATATAATATTCAAAGATTGGAATTGTTTTTTACTAAATTAATGGTAAGAATAAATAGCAATATCTGTATAATTAATTGTAACTAAATTATGTACTGCATATTCATTTTGAAATATCCCAAATACTAATTTACTAATGTTTTGAATGTTAAAAATGTCCTGAAATATATATCTTCAAGGTATTTTTTAAATTCACTATAAATAAAATATATAGAATTTTGTTTAAGCAATGTAAGTTTCAAATTTTTCATTATATTTTATACTAAAGTGATTTTGAATTTTCGAACAAACTTATTAAATATTAAGTTGTTGTTGATTCTTGATAGCAATAACCAAGAAATTGGCCATTCATTGTTAGGTTAACATCATGCCATTATTATTAATACTCAGCTTGCTTATATACAATGGCATGTCATATTATCTGACAAGATACAGCTGTAGGGGTGTAGGGCCATTATGTTATTATTACGTTTTGCTTCTGGGTGTGGTCATGAAACAATAAAAAAAATTAAACAATTCATTCTGACTTAGATTGTACTCAGGTTATTCTACTATTATATTACCACTTCCACCCTCCTCGCCTCTCTCCACAATCAAAGGTCGAGGAGAGCATAATGGATATTGTAATAGCAGTAGCATGCAAGCAAGTAGCATTATAGCGAGTTGGCTTACAGATTGTGCTACGTTTCTCTTTAACATCGTATCTCCCTCCTTCAACAATATCATGCAAAATCACGAGTAAAACATTTCTCTAACTTGCGAACAACTTGTTTTTTAAGAAGCTCTATACAATAAGTAAAATAATACATATTTGTATTATCTCACAATAAAATTATTTAGTATTTGCGCTGTCGTAGCCCCTGATCATATTAAAGTTAGCAACCCTTACAGCAGATGCGTAGAACAAGTTGCAGCACATTCTCGATAAGGGTATTTTTAAAAATGGTGGCCATAATATTAAATTCAACCTGTACAAAATAAAAAAATGTTGGTAAAAAAAAAATATATTATATATATATAGAAAAAGAAAAGAAACAAAGGAAAAGAGGAAGTTTAACTTCTTTACAACGGTTATTTGCAATAAAAAAGGCCTATTTCTTTTATCATAGCTTAATAATAATACATATAATAATTATTTGTTCAGTTTGGAAGCTGCATGATATCCGCGATTTTGTATACTAATGAAGCTGTTGTGACAAGTGTCTATATCATCATCATGATAATATACTGTATACTTATATAAGTATATAATATATATAATAATTATATTATGTATCAAAGATATCAAAGGCCTGTACAAAAAAAAAAAATCTTGTGTGTTCTTATACAAGTATGTATTTTATTTACACATTTTAATGTATATTTAATATTTTAAATATTATAATTAAAACTATCGAATATTACAATAATAAATTTATCATTATATTATATGATGGTTACTTTAATTACACAAGGCTTATTTAATGTAGATGTTAGATCTTTGTTAATGATATTTTTAAGCAATCGTCCTTTAAGTTGCAAATACATATATTTGTCAAGAATAATTAATATTTTACATTAGTTGCCAACCTGGCTACATCAGCAGGTCGCCACGCTGACGCCTGCCTTAATACAAACAACAGGCTCACACTCTGATTTGTCGTGTGAGATAAATAACTTGTAACATGAAGGACAAAACAACAGGAGTAAAATAAATGACTTCTTATATAAATATATATTTTTTATTGTCATTACATTTATTTTCAATCTCTCTGACTGTTTGTAAAGGATTGTAACCTTGCTCCGTGGAAATATTCCGGTTGATTAGGGTTAGAGTTCATATGGGACTGGTTTTCTCGCACCGCTTAGATTTCTTAGTGGCTGACTGGCTGGATTCATGCTTATTATATGATCCATGCTTGGGTGTGTCTTATAACTATACCACCATGCTGAGCACCGCTGTCTTTATGTTATTACATACTATGTCTTTTGGACTGTTGACCAAAGTTGTTTATGAAAGCAAGACATACAGTACTGTATGTAGAGACTTTGCAATCACGATGATTTGTGTAATAATATCATGTACGTCATTAATAGTCATTATAATATATCTGTCTGATGATGTCACAATAAACATATTGGAGTTAGTACTAAACATTTTTAATGAAATTTACTGAACAAAATTTAAAGACTGATAAATTTGGCATAGAGCAAAATCCAAAATAATAAGGTCACAAGGTGTCAATTGCTGCATACATGGGGTCAGGGTGTATGGGCCGCATAATATTTGACAGGTCTATATCCCATAATAATAATTATGTAATTAATTACAATTTGCAGGTAAATTATAAAGCTAACTCCTTACATTTTTAAAATCATGCAATTGTATAAGTTGCATAGTAGTATATATAAATTTTATATTTTAGTCATTTTATTTTTTTATTTATTTTTTTATTTTATTTTATTCGAACAACTGGTTGTACAATTAACAACATGGATCACGTCAAATATTCAATATATATATATAAAAAAAAGACAATCACACACACATATACATACACACATTATCAGATTATCAACAGGACATACAATTAATATTACATTTTATTATTCATTTTAACAAATAAAATGCTATTATTATTATTGTTATTATATACAAATTTAGCTGCCACGCATACACAACGATATCATACTTTATTATTAAAAATTGTCTTATATAACAAATACTTGTATTAAAATTAAATCTTCACAATTTGATGAAATTTAAAGTCTGTGGAATCAAAGAAAATCCATGGAAATTTTACTTGCTATAGCTTCAAAAGCATAAAATAAGATAATAAAAAATACGAAGAGAAAAAAAGTTATTCAAAGGATGTGTTAAAGATTTTCTAAAGATTTAATTTAATGTGCATTATGTGCATGTATAAAAGTAAAATATGATTTTTAAATAAATAAGCCTTTTATTATAGCTGTTCAGGTTTAGAATCAGAAACTTCAACAAGGAACATTGACTTGAGATACATAATTATGTAGCTATTTGGTAAAAGTCCAGCGATCGAAAAAATCAGGAAACTTTTTTTGCCATAAAAATCTATCATTATTTGATTATATAAAGCCTTCAAGAACAATTTTAGTAAATTTATATAGCTTCAGGGTTTAAAATATATTTATTTCTTATTTTATTAAATCATGATTCAACATTTATTTTCAATTAAAATATAAGCTAGAAGAATATAAATGGCTGACGAGTTCGAGTTGATAAAATCATAGGTTTTTGTAACAACAATTTATATATTGACTAATTTATATATATTAAAAAGGTTAATTTATTTATGAGGAACACATTAAAGTATATAAATATGAAATTTGTTATATTTTGCCTTTTATATCAGTATAATATTTATAAATATTATAGTACATATCACTTATAACAGTTATAACATTTCTTTCATTGTGTCTATTTCCAAAATTTACAATAAAAAGGAAATACATCATATATATATGGCACTTAATGTTTCCTCTTAACTATTATAGTATAAATATTTATGTGTGAGCATCAAATCGTACGTAGTGATTATTAATTTAATATACCATCATGGTGGCGTGCGATGAGTACCAAAGAGTCAAGTGCTGTCACTGCGAGCTCGTTCCGCAGCTGCCACGAACATAAGAAGTACAACGACGTCATTGTTCGTCTCGATCGTCACTTGGTCAGCTCACCCGGAGTTTGCATGTCATTAGTAAGCAGACAATTCCGACGTCCCCCTACATTTTCGTGAACAACAAACGTGAAAGTCGCCCACTTAATTACTTCCACGTCGTTGTGCACTGAAATTCTAATCCCTATCACAAGGACAACAAACTATAACTAAGCGATATCATAAGAAATAAAACACCTTTAAGGAAGTTAATCTATATATTATTATATAAAAAATATGCTATTAGGAAAAAAATCCCTCAGGCTATGATGCCTTTTTTGGTCATCACCTGATATAGTTTCCTATGTTAAGGTCTGTTGTGGTAAATTTTAGCTTCATTATTAATGTAAAATTTTACGAGGTAACAAAACATTAATAGTTTCATGCTTTACTGAGATTTATTTATACTAAACAATATATATTATGTTTATCTAATATATTATGCAGTATACATTGTATATTTCAAATTAAAATTTCATTATATTTGTAGCACAGTTTAAAATAATATTGTTATTGCTAGGCCAAGACCTTGATAAAACTCAAACTATAAATTAAATATCCTAATATATATATTAAATTTAATATATAAAATTGTATTATTTTTTTTTACGTATATACTGTACTACAAGAACGCGCGCATATTTAATATATTATGTTAATATTATCTAAATTAATATAAGATCAAATTATTTCTATAAATGTGACAAAAAAATATATATGTCTAAATATTTATGAAACTTGTAGTGCATGTATGCCATGGTTTTGGAATTTAATGTTTCAAATTATATATGCATGGTTGTGAATAAATTGAATAAATGAAGTTTATTTTTCATTTTTGTTGATTTCGTCAAATGATAAACAAGACTAATCTCCCATAACAATAGAAAATTAACCCCGAATATAAGTATGTCAATTAATGATGTGCAAGCAAAACGCACAATCAATTAATGACTCTCTTTTTGCTTTTCATACGTATACATAGAATGTAAATTATATAATATAAAGTAATAATATAAATAAATACAATATCATAAGTAAAAAATAAAACAGTTTTATTATTGGTAATAATTATAAGCTATCTGTCTATATTGAAATGTAAAAAAGATAAATAAATAATTTACATGACACGTACCTTGATCTGTCCATGGTACAAACTGAAGAACAGGTATATAATATAGAGAAGATGAAAAAGTCTTACAAACGTTAATGTGCATTGCATATTAGTTTGCATATTGTAAGAGGTTGTTATTGATGTCAGAAACATGACGTCATCAAAATTAAGTAAACTTTTATAATATAGTCAATATCAAGCAAGAGGAAATCAAGAAGGACGTGGTGCGTCAAATGTGTGATAGCTGCATGGGGTTATTTTGTGTGAAGTGTGAAGGCTGAATGTAGACTGCGGGCGTTTAAGTCACCAATGGCAGCATCGACACTTCGAGACAAGGAAAACTATTTGTCCTCGCCGTCACCGCAAAGCATATGTTTACTTTCAAAGATTTTATATTGAAGTAAAGTGCGCATTATAAAAATGAACGCCAAATTTTTCAGTTATTATTTTTTAAACATATATTATAGTTCCTTCCAATGGTCCTCCAGCATAAGGTAAACCGTAATAAAAAAAAATCTATCTCGATGATCACATAGATTTTCCAGACGAAAAATAAATAAATAAATAAATAAATAAATAAATAAATAAATAAATAAATAAATAAATAAATAAATAAATAAATAAATAAATAAATAAATAAATAAATAAATAAATAAATAAATAAATAAATAAATAAATAAATACATAAATAAATAAATAAAGCAATGTCCTTATAAAACTCGAGCTCTAACCAAAAATTTTTTGCTAAACGACCCATTCACTCTGACTTTGGATTTTTTTTTCTGTAAATATACGTGAGGTAGAAATTAGAAATATTTTTTTATCATTAGGCAGTATAAAATAAAGTGATTAAATCACAATACAAACATGGATCTTGTCAAGTCTTATATACTAACAATAAATCAAAGCACAATGAAGTTTGTGACAGTTTGTCATATCCAGATATTTACATTATATATTATAATAGAACTTTTAAAATTTTAGTACCATATATACCATATGGAGGACCATTGGAACTATTTTTAAAAAATACTAACTAAAAAATCTTGGGTTCATTTTTGTAGAGTGCGCACTTTACTTTATATATTAAGCATAAAAACATTAATTCATGCATGCGTATAAAAATATAATGCATGTATTTATTATATATGCATGCTTTTTATACTATTATATGTATTTCGTATTCAGAGTAATTATAGTGGACGAGGAAATGTCGCTACCTCAAATCTTAAATAATGAATAACTATTATATTATTTATTTAAAATTTCAAAATTGCAAAACAGGAGAACACCACACGTACTCGTGTGAATTTTTATGTTAATTGCATAAAACATAAACAATATTATTTAATCGCCACATGCAGTATACTGAAGGAAATAAAAAAGCGTGTGCCATAGCCATGGCAGAATGAATAAGCCTCCAGGAATATGGGCGTCTATTGTGAAAATTCTTGGAACATTATTATAAACCATGCCCGGACACGTCTTTATACATAAAATGTGATGGAAAAAAATTAGAAAAACATCTTTGCATGCAGATATTGCTTTGCAACCAAATATATAGTAATAATGTAATAAAATACCAGCATTGCTATGAATTAGAGTGTCGTTATACTGCATGCGAATATAATAATAATAATATATTTAATATAGTAAAAATGGATAATTTAATTAATAATTTTTCTAGTGACGTGTATGGTTTAACTTAATAACAATATTTTGCTTCTAACAACAGCAACATTTTATAGCATAATATAATTTATATATGTGCTATACACATTGAAGCCAACTCCTAGAAGGTTGACATGCAACGATTTTTAATATTTTAATAAGAAAAATTAATTAAATCACACTTATTATTTTTAATTATATTAATTATAATCATTACATTATATATGTCAGAAATAAAACATTTGCTACTGCACTTCCTATAAAATACTATAAAATACTTGCAGTAATTATAATTGTTTTTTTCAATGAAAACAATTTAAAGCTTAATATTAATATTGCATGACTTCTATATAATAGAGTAAATAAAAACACACAACTTGGAATGATCGAGTTTTTCAAATTGTTACTAAATCATACAAGATATAATATACGATGTGGATTCTTAGAAGATCTAACGGAAAAATAAGCAATGAAACTATCGAGAATAAACCTTTACAACCATTGTTTCTCAGTTCTTCCTATACAAAAAGCTCCTTATTTGCAAAGAGGTCATCATTGTTAAATGTATATACGCATATCATATAGTGTGTGTGTGTTTTCTTCTGTACAGCGTACATTTTATCACTTAATTCTATACTTTGAATTTAGTTCTTCAAATTTTTGTTTTCTGTGAATCAATGCAGGAAAATTAACGAAATTATGTAATGGACAATGAGATATTAGATTGTAAAAATTTTAGTGGCTTAATCGAAAGAAGAGGTAAAAATATGGTACTGTGAATTTTTTCAGATTTTTCTGAGACCGGGAACTATAATATTTTTAAAAAATTATTGAAAGTCTGTTTTGATGACGTCACAGGCGGCACTCCTTAAGTAAAAGGATAGGGCAGTGCCGCACGTGACGTCATAAAATCGACTTTCAATAATTTTTTAAAAATAGTTCCCGGTCTCTAAAAAATCTGAAAAAATTTAGAGTAGCATAACTTTGCACCCTCTATCCATTTCTGAAATAAAAAAATGTCATGCAAATTGTCCATTCAACGAACGATTTAAAAGAAATATACATGGTCTGACAATATATCAATAAAGCACTAAAATATAATAATGTATTGGATTGGCTGCTGATAGTCAAAAAGATTCGAATGATTGGATTCGATATGAATATATAATATCTATAGTATATTATTAAAACAACAAGAATTTAAAGATCCAATTTTTAATACTTGATATTATATTATAATAAAAAGTATTAATAAATATTTCGTGCAAAGGGTAGTCATATCTATATATTATATTGAATGTATTTTATTTCACTTTTCGGACTTTTACCTTTGCCGGTGATCGATTAGGGTTCATGCACGTCACTAACACTTGCATGTACTACACATATCACAACGTTTTGAGAGTCAACCGCTCTCTTCCTCAGGTGATCTAGCTGAGACTGAAGTATTGTTAGCGCACTTCAGTCTCAGATCTCCTGAGGAAGAGAGCGGTTGACTCTCGAAACGTAGTGATGTGTGTAGAACATGCAAGTGATGCAAGTGTTAGTGACGTGCGCGAATACTAAGTGATCATCGCAACATACTACATACATTGCAGCATACAGAAGGATTACGAACACCGGCAAAGGTTAAAGTTCAAAAATTGGAAAAAAAAAATAATAAAAAATAAATAAATAAATAAAAAGTCGTGATGAGGTAACCAGTAAATAGATGAAGGAAATAAAGTACGTGCTTCGTTATATTTTAAAATTCACCGAAGAAAATATTAATGCACGTACATTTAACATGACACTTCATACTTATATAATAACTGTCGTAATATAGTTCATATTATATTATATACTTATATAATCATATATAATTATTATAATAAATATTCAATTAATTGTTTATCGTTATATAATATAGTAAATATTTAATATTATAATGCTTGTGAGAAATGACTATAAAGTTTTCTACATTAAAAAATATTATGCAAATTTTATTATATGTACACGATTAATATATTATGTATCATAATTAAGTAAAATATGTTTAATTAACACTAAATATTGTCGAGGAATAGTTGTCATGTAAAATAGTAAATAATACAGGTAGGAAATTTCGATTTTTTCTTTTGTTTTGGAAGAGTGGAATGATGAATGCAGCATCCACACTCGCTCGATCAGGCGTGGATACGTATGAAGGCCATTTGAAAAAAAAATATATTTTGGATTGGGGGAAATGGCTAATCCTGCCTATGTTGAATTCAACATTTCGAGAGGGGGGGGGGATGGTTGCAGTCTCCCCAGCCCTCCCTCCGTGCCTGTAATGAAGCCCACATTCTGTCTATATGTATTTTTTCTTATACGTACTAGCTTCTGCGACATTTCATTAAAGGATTTCAACTTTCAACCAGAAAAAAATATATATATAATTAAAGTAATACTAAAGAACCACTTCAGAAATCAAGCACGTTGCACGTTCATCCTATCAAAAATGCAGAGTAACATCTCCGGAAAATCCTCGATTTTTATTAGTATTCTGATCCATTAGTCACAACGTACGTACGTCCAGTGGCTGCTGGCCTTGATTTATAATTCCTCTCTGGACGGTTGGGCGATGGACAGATCACGATGGACAACCATTCAGCTCGCATGCTCATTTTTCTGCTGCTTCTTGGGCTAGTGCTTGGGGCTACAACCCAACAGTCACGTAAGATCAACTCTGTGACCCTAGCGCGCCTGCAAAACGCGTCGATTCTGCAACCAGCGCGACAAACCCCAAACTGCGCTTTTTGCAGTCCTGGCGGCCGGCGATGCCCTCCCGGTTGTCGTCCTGATAGTTCAGGCAGAAAATGTGTACCAGATTCAAGCTGCGTAAGTATACTGTAATACATATTTTGATAAGATGCATTATATGATAATTACGAGTATATATGGATTGTTAGATATATAATATAGAGTTGATCGATCGACTATATAATAAACTTATATATTATTTTATAGTTGATTCTATACTATAGCTGTAAAATGTAAAATTTATATAGAACGCATCACTCGTCCCATTCTTTATTATATATATATGGCTTAAAAATTAACCAAAATATATAATATATAAATTAAAAGTGTATTAAAAAAATCCAATTCTGATTCCTATCTAATAATATATAATATATGTGGCACATTAACTATATATAATTGTAATATGTCAATTTTAATATGTAGTTTAATTGACAATCAGTTCAATTAATGTACCAATACTACCAAAATATTAATTATATTTTGTCATTAATTGCTGCATGTGGAAATATTTACGATCTGATATGTTTACGAGGAGTATAATATATATATATATATATATATATATATATATACATACACGAATGAGAAGTGGATATATTATATATTAATATAATCAGGGAACAGAGATAATCTCTAGCTGTTCCCTAATATAATGTACACATGGACACTTAATTGTTAATTTATTTTATTACTTATCTTAATTGCTAACGAATGATTTTAAAAAAATCAGTTTTTTAGAGCCCGGGAACTATTTTTAAAACTATATTGAAAGTCCATTTTAAACGTCACGAGGCGGCAAGTCTTATCCTTTCTTAAAGGAGTGCACGCCGGCTGCCTCGTGACTTCATAAAATTAACTTTCAATTTTTTTTTTAAAATGTAAACTTCGCACCCTAGCTCTATCCATTTATATTTTATTTATTTGCATGAATGGTTTTACGAACTACAAAAAACGAAGAAGTACATCAGTATATTATGTAACACAAAATATAACATGAAGCTGAATTAATGCTAACATTAATAAAAGTATATTTAATTGGAACCAAAAATTAAATTTTTGTGCACTAAAAATATAAACCAATAACATGACACATTTATAATGTAAAAAAATTAATATTATATAGTATAATAATATATATATATATATATATATATATATATATATATATATATTATGAAAATATATTTAAATATATAATGTTACGTTATAAACTGTGTAAATAATTATGCTGATGGTAAAATGTATTTAATTACAGAGAAATTGCAACTGCAGACGATAAACATGAGCACACCAAATGGTAATGAAGATCACCAAAATCATCAAGGACATGCACAGCAAAAAACAAGCATATTTTTCAGCTCTGTTAAAATCTAGCAATATTTGCTTTGACTGCATAATGCAGGTAATGCTTAAAAGCTTTTCACACAATATAATATCAATTTAATTAGAATTGTAACTGTTATAGTTATATAATATATTTTTATTTTATTTTATTTCACCCATGTCAATTTATACATAAATACATATATGTTATATATAATAAATACAATAAAACAAAATAAATCCACTGTATATGCATTATTTTATTATTTAACTAAATTTGTCAAGTATAAATAACTTATTGATAAAAAACATAATAATTATAATTTAACTTAATATAAAAAAAAGAAGCAATAAAAAATAAATGGCATCACATTATAAAGTACATTGTAAAACATGACTACTTCAATAAAACTTAAAGAAATACAATAAGTATCAGAATACAACAAAACCCAAAATTTGAAATGCATTAATTAAGTGGGAACCTAGCTGTTCCGATTAATTTGGATAGAACCTTAATTATTAGAGTTGATGTTAATAATGGACAACAATATGTACGCATATATTTCTGTAAATAAATTTAAGAGAGGACTTAGTCCAAAAAATATCTGATATTTTTTTACTTTAATTAGAATCCTTAAAATGGTGCTTCAAAAAGCTGTGACAACATGATATTGTGCAAAAATTTAACACAAAAGCATACCAGTAGGGAAAAGCATTATATGACTAACCTATAATTTTATTATCTTCTTTTATCTTGATTTTTTTTTTTTTTTTTTTTTTACTGTAGTGTACTGTAACTGTACATAACTCAGGTAAAAAAAAACATAAAAACACATGGTTGTCCATTTTTAACATTGTCAACATTGCAATAGATTTCCAATATAGAACAGAATGATTGCTGAACCAAGTTATGTTATTTGAAAAAGTATATTCATGAATAAAACTAAATTCAAATATTACTAGCAATAGAGCAAGAAAGTTGGAAGTACAGGATGTGCTCTAAAATTCTAAAAGCTGTACCGTTAAAACACATACCACAGCGGTAGTGCAAGGTAAAAGGCCACGCGTTTACTGCTAACCTTATCTACATATAGCACCAGTACTCAACGTTACCAAGTCTCCTCACTAGCTGCGAGCTCTGCATTTGCTCAGAAAACAAGGCTGTAAATGAGTCAGATCAAGATTCGAGGTATTTCGGTAACTAATTTTATTTATATTATATACAGTACTGTACATTAGCAGTAATATTATAAGATGTACTTCATAATTTATTAATTTTATTATAGTAACCATAGCAATTTAATACAAAATTTGAATTATTTTTGTTGCTGCTTAAAATGCCTTTACATGACTTCATTTCAAAAGTACAGCATAAATATTTCTACAAATAAGTTGACAGCATTCGCGACCTTATTACCTTGCAAGATCTTGCCTTGATTTTTAGCAAGGCTCAATAATCTTTATTATACATTTACTATACATGACTTTTGTTCCTTACCGGTATTTATTTGGATACCATACAATTTGTGTCGCTTCCTTGCTACCATTCAATCATGATGATACTGAGCATCCCATCTGTAAGGAGCTTGCACTTAAAAAAATAAAATGGCCATAGAAAAAAATAGGCATTATCAAAATAAAATAGAGTATTGACCTCATTTTTTTTTATTGCAAAGTTATGCTACCCTAATTTTTTCAGATTTTTTACAGCCCGGGAACTATTTTTTAAAAAATTATTGAAAGTTCTTTTTGTGACGTCACGAGATGCCGCTTCTTAAGGCTTAACCTGAGAAATTTGGACGAAAAATTCGCTACAACAGATTTTCTTCAAATTAATTTGGTGGACTTACAACAATCGTCAAATTAGCTCTGAATTTTTTCGGAACTTTTTAACCGTTGGTTTAATTATAATCAATTTATTTAAATGAGAATTTTGTATCCTTCCAATGTTAAATTTGTTAATTAGCATTGCAAAAAAACTATACAACAGATTCTTTTACTTTTTTTTTTTTACTAAAACCTAATTTTTTAGACTATTTTTCTGAATTGTTTTCATATATTTTGAACCGTGGCGATGATCGTTTCCTGTATGTGATGAGAAATGTGGCAACGTTCTCAAGGACTGATGTCACCACCCCCTCCTAAAAAATTATTCGCATTCCAATGCAAACAGTGTTGCCACTATAGCCACGCCTCTTGACCTTGACAGACAAATTCTCAGGTTATACCTTAAGAAAAAGATGGGACTTGTCGCCGCGTGACGTCACAAAAGGGACTTTCAATAATTTTTTAAAAATACTTCCCGGGCTCTAAAAAATCTGAAAAAAATCAGGGTGGCATAACTTTTCCCCCCTCAATCCATTTCTGCAATAAAAAAAATTGAGGTCAATACTCCATTATTGCATAGCAGACTTTGAAAACATATTATGGGTCCGGTGCTTTCAACGAATAGACACAATGACCTTAGTGCTATGTCATAATTTATTCAAGTGCAACTTTCCAGAGTCTAACAGTACCATCATCACTTGCTGAGGCTAGCACACCATCCTGGTTGGGGCTCCAGACCACGGCGTTGACATCTTGCAAGTGAGCCTCGCCCGTCTGTATAAGGTCAAACTGAGGGGCATCAGGATCACGTTCAGGCTGCTCACGGAAGAGACGAATCTTGTTGTCACCACTGCCTGTGGCAATTAGGCCTGTCCTTGAGCACCAGGCTACGTCATAGACTGTGCGGGGGTGGTAGCCAGATAGAGTGCAGACA
Organism: Siphlonurus alternatus; assembly: GCA_949825025.1. Taxonomy (NCBI): domain Eukaryota; kingdom Metazoa; phylum Arthropoda; class Insecta; order Ephemeroptera; family Siphlonuridae; genus Siphlonurus; species Siphlonurus alternatus. Next base: position 7,943,096 of record OX463779.1, read on the forward strand.
CACTTCCACGCAGGCACACCATCTGGAGTTGCTATGCCTTGAGCATTGCCAGGTTGGTATTCCTGCCAAATCTAAAACAAACATATTAATGATTGTTATTACAAGACAGTAAGGATCCAGGTTATTATAACAATAGATGTAAAAATAATAAAAATATACTACAATAGCTTATTGTACATTGAAATTTTTTATTAGACTTTTATTAATTATGCTTGCAGACTCTAGCAATATAAAACTGCTAGACTTGCCTTAAAGTTAGGCAGCTTGTTTAGCACTCAAACAAGATGGTTATAACACCGTTATCTTACCCCTGCTGCATGATTACTCTTTCCATTTTTATGATAAAATAAGTTCGCTAAATTTTATTTATTTATTTAATGTACTACAGTACTACAGTATATTATTACTACCAGTATTTTTTTTCATTCTGTTATATTTTTCTATATATAAAAAAAATACATAATAATTATAACAAGCTTCCCAACTATGCCGCCCCCTTCTCCCATAATAAAGACTGGAACACTGATTCTTTTTTTTAAACTTTTGCATTCATTATGTATGTAAAACAAGAAGCTACAGAATTTAGATAGCACCTTTAGAGTGTTGTCGTCACTGCCTGATGCTAGTCTGTCCCCAGATGCATTAAATGCAATGCTCCAGACAGTAGATTCATGTGATTCAAGTGATGAGGCCATGACCCAATCAGTTCCGTCTTCTCGAAACACCTTGATGGTATTATCATAGCTGCAGGAAGCTATCACGTCTTTCCCGGGTTGCCATGCCACCTGAAAAAAAAAATGTATAATAATATACATCAGAACTAATAAGGGGGAATTAGTATTCAATTAACAATAAAAGCAGCAATAGGGAAAAAAATACTACGCCTAGGTACTACAGTATTTAATTTTAACCCTGCTGTATCATACTTATGAACTACTGGCGTATTTTAAAAATGTTGTCCAACTTGCAAGGACAGAAAGGACAGGCATTATGAACAATGGTTTGTTACAACCACTGCAAAAATTAGAAGACTTTGATACCATAATTTCTTACATGCATGGATTGAGAATAATCTCAGTGTCCAACTTTCAGCGATAAAAAATTGTGAAACATTATTTTGGAAAAAAGTTTAATTCTTTAGTTTATTTTATTGACAGCATCTGGTGATGATTTCTGCTCACTGAGAATTTGAAGGGACGATTTTGACAGTGGCTGACGAGAGAGCAAAAAAACGCTGACAACTATGAAATTTACATTACAGACTGTACATATGCATACTTCTGAAAATTTCTAGGGATACTAGGATATCCCTAGAAATCCCTAGATATTTCAAGGGAGTTGGTAAATAAGGTTCGGCACTGCGTTGGAGATGAGGCGTTGGTGTCGCTGATTGAGGATTTTCTAAGGGATAGGGTGCAGAGAGTTAGGGTTGGAGCTGCGTTTTCAGACCATGTTAGAGTATCGTCAGGGGTTCCCCAGGGCAGTGTCTTGGGTCCTTTATTATTTCTGATTTATATAGAGGATTTGCCAAGAGGAGTGAAGTCGAAGGTGAGACTGTTTGCAGATGACAGTGTTGTGTACAGGAAGGTGGAAAGTGAGGATGACGTTGTTGAACTTCAGCAGGATCTTGATATTTTGCAAAGGGTGGGTTGATGATAATGGGATGAAGTTGAATGTGGCGAAGTGTTGTGTGGTTGTGTTTGGCAGGAAAAGAACAAGGAGGGTGTTGCAGTATATATTGGGGGGTGAAGTTTTGAAAGAAGTTGAGAAGTACAAGTATTTGGGTGTGGTGTTGCACAGAAAATTGATGTGGAATGAACATATTAAGTATGTTATTTCTAAGAGTAGAAAGTTCTTGGAGTTTGTTATGAGAAATCTGAAGGGAGCTAGTATGTTCGTGAGAGATAGCGCTTATAGAGCCATGGTGAGACCGATGCTTGAGTATGGATGCAGTGTCTGGGATCCATACAGGAATGTTGGGATGAAGGAGTTGGAGAAGGTGCAGAGAAGAGCAGCGAGAAGAGTTATGGGGCGTATGGGAAGATGGAAGTTGGTGGGAGATGGAAAGGAGGTCAGAAAAGAGTTTGAGAGTGTAACTGCGATGATTGATAAGTTGGGGTGGGAGTTGCTGGAGGAGAGAAGGAGAAATTGTAGACTTGGTGTTATGTATAAAATAACAAGAAATAGTGAGGGTTGGAGGGAGTTGAGCTCTCGTATTAAGAGAGGTGTTTACATGGGAAGGAGTGATCACAGTTGGAAGTTGGATTTTGTCAGCAGTAGAAGTGATGTGGGAAAATATTCCTTCATTAACAGGACTGTAAGAGAGTGGAATTTGCTGAAGGCAGAAGTTGTTGAAGCGGAGAGTTATGAGTTGTTTAAGAGGGTTTTGAGACAAGCAAACCCTTCGCGAGCCACCGTGGCGTAGCCACATTTGCCGCGTTAATTTTATTATTATTATTACTTTCCAATCTACCGGTGGGGCTGGACAGACTCTATGCATATGAAATATGTAGTAGGAATGTATGCTATAGTATCAACGATATGCAAGCATTATGATATTACCGGTACCGGTATTCAGGCATAATTTGAGTTTCATTCGTGTTTGTATACTGTCTTATGTATGTACAGTATACTGTAAAATATGTATGTATGTAATTTATACATTGTTCTTACCTTTTTCACGTCTTGTGAGTGATTGAATAGTACAGCCGAACACTCATATTCATTGTCATCAGCAACCTCCCAAACCCAAACACTCTTGTCTCTTCCACATGTAGCTAAATAATGTCCAGACTGTGACCAAGCTACGCTCTTTACTTCATTCTCATGACCTTCTAATGTAGCAATGCACTCATACTCTCCAGATTCTTTGGTCCAAATCCCGGTAGTCGCATCAAAACTTGCAGTAGCAAGAAACTTTCCACAGTGAGACCATGATACAGCCCTTATAGTGCGTTGATGGCCTTCGGTAAGAATAGCTTTATTTACCCATTTACACCCTTCTTTTCCCCAAATTCTAACAGTTTTGTCATCCCCACAAGAAGCTAATATATTACCTTGAGGATGCCATGCTACATTCCAAACCCTTCCTCGGTGACCCTGCAAGATATGAGACACTTCAAACTTCCCCATGCTTTATTCTAAAGACACAGATCAGTCACTCTCATAAAAGTTGTAAAATATAAGCATTAAAAGATAAACAATAATATAGTATTTTCAAAACGTTTTTTATCCAATTAATTTTGTAAATATAATTAATTTATAAAGCTCTGTGCACTCAAAATATTATTCAACACACGTTCTTTGGAACAGCTGTACGAGTCGTCGTCGTCGCAGCTGTACGTAAAATCTAGGACATTGCTAGGGACAAGGGAGCCTTGTCCCGAATCGGGAATCTACCTTCAATTTCAGAGTTTCAAGTTCAGACCGTTCAGTGGAATTGCGGCGCTAGCTGTCAGAGCAGACACCGGTGGCCGTAGGGGGCAGACTACATTTTCCGGTGTAAAATATTATATAATTTAATACACACAAGAAATGGCAACCTGGAACCTCATTAGAGCATGTTCTGTACCAGGTAAAATACTATAAGCATATATTTGTATATATTTCATCTCCATTTTCTCGAGGAAATTATAAAGAAGATGTAAGTCAGGAAGCCGACACACCATCGCTGCATATGCATACATACTGCATACATATCATACATATACTATATACTGTACAGTATGCATAATATGCCATTTGATACCATACATAACCTATTTTATGCATATCATAAATATATGCATACACAGGTCTAATATATATGCATAAATATGATAAGATAACAGTATGGGAGTATGTATGCATACTGTACTGTACATAAATACAGTATAACAGATCTTTTAGTTTGCCACTAAACAGCTCAGTAGACTAGACGGCGCCAGATATATCAGCCAATGAAAAGGCTAGAATGTCAGCTGGCTACCTTTTCATTGGTTGATATATCTGGCGCCGTCTAGTCTACTGAACTGTTTAGTGGTAAACTAAGATCTGTTATACTGTATTTATGTACAGTATGCATACATACTCCCATACTGTTATCTTATCATATTTATGCATATATATTAGACATGTGTATGCATATATTTATGATATGCATAAAATAGGTTATGTATGGTATCAAATGGCATTAGATTACGCCTGAGATCACAGACTAGACGTCGCCAAGGCGTAGTAATCTTAATTTTTTAAAAATGTCCCACAACAAGGTTATTTTAAACTATGGAATTTTTTAAAAATATTACATGCTTCTATAATATGTATAACTCTATTGGAAAAAAGTATAAAAAAATAAGTTTAATTTTATTTCAAAATCGCGTCGCCACCACTTCGACCACTTTGCACCTCTTCCAGACGAAAGCCTGGGGCCAGTGGGGCCGCATGGAGCCGCTGTTGTGACAACACGTCGACACCAAAAATGCTAAAAACTTGAAAAAAAGTGGTGAAATTAAAAAAAATAGGCACCCTTACGCATTTAAAAGTAACATTCTGGATTTATTATAGCTTCTGGAGGCGTATATAGACGTATATTCCGATCTGTCTTTTATTTTAAAACGAACGCCTTTTTTCAGCTCAGCTGATCGGTTTAGTTCGATTCGGTTCGATTTTAATTAATTAATCGATTCCGAGCTCCTGTGACGTCACAAAAACAAAAATCATGGCAGCGTGCCTTTTCTGTTCTGGTTTTAAAGTTCGCTAAATTAATGAACATTAAACCATGATGTCAGTACTGATAATAGGTTAAAAGTATATTAGATACTTGGGATGGCCGCTAGGCAAGCGGATTGCCGCGCCCACGGCCGTGGCGTTCTCATAAACCGGCAAACTAAACTATATAGGGATGTGATGTTTTTTTCTAATCGAGCGCCTATCGTTAAAAAATGAAGGTCGTAACGCAAAACGGTACTATTTTCTATTCAAAATGTCTTCCATACGTAAACTAAGGTTTGTGATACAGTACTGTATATGCATACACTGTATGCATAATGTAGTTTACCTTGTTCATAGAAAACATTGAGAAGATCTAGAGATTAATACCCAGCTGTCTAGCGGATGATAGGAGGGTATTACATATGAAAAGAGTATATAATATGAGAGGGTATGTATTGGGAATGATTGAGAGTTTAGAGTGGGATTCGCTTGAGAAAAAGGGAAGATCATGTTGATTGGGAGCTATTTGTTACAGTTAAAGATACATGCATGTTATAGATACTAAAGAAGTGGAGGGCTGGGATGAGATTGGTGACAGGGTTCAGAGAGGTACTGTATATAATATGTTAATATATGGGAGAAATAACCACAAATAAAAGGTGGAGTTCAGGGGAAGCAAAGTATTCTTAAATCAGATGATAAGGGAGTGGAACTTGTTGCCAAGTAAAAATACGGTTGAGTCGTTTGTGTGCCTTTACCCTTAGGTGGGATGAACGTGATTTTTGTTGATAATGGTCACCTGTCATTGATAACTGCTAACCATACTCTGTACAGGGGCGGATGCAGCGCACGGCTTGGTGACACTATCCTGCAATGCTAAATTTGGGATGGGAGGGGGGTAACACCTTTAATGTATTTTAAGTTCTTTTGTGGGGGATCAATCCCCGAGCTCTCTCCCCCTCCCCTTTCCCTGCCTCTTTCCCTTTGGATCCGCACCTGACTCTGTATTGAGTGACTTTGGTGATCAATGCATTATGACTGACGTTTGAAATACTTTATAATTATTATCATGTTTTGTGTTTCAGCACTCAGACGTACATTGAAGCAATTTATTGTTGGCCATGACCTGTTCCTAACATCAAATTTTGTAAGTTCCACTTGAAATGTCAATATTCAATAGAGTATTGACCTCATTTTTTTATTGCAGAAATGAATAGAGGGTGCAAAGTTATGCTACCCTGATTTTTTTCAGATTTTTTAGAGCCCGGGAACTATTTTTAAAAAATTATTGAAAGTTATTTTGTGACGTCACGAGGCGCTCCTTAAGAAAAAGATAAGACTTGCCGCCGCATGCATGCATACTTTGCACGCTCTATCCATTTCTGCAATAAAAAAAATTGAGGACAATACTCCATTGAAGGAGGAAAAATACCTTTGAAAACAATGCTATATTTTGATTGAATTTTGAACTAGGGTATGTAATGGACAAACTACATGATTTATTATTATTATTTTTTTTTCAGAAATAAATAGAGAGTGTCAAATTATGATATGATACTCTGATTTTTTTCAATTTTTTTTTGAGTCCAGGAACTATTTTTAAAAAATCATTGAAAAAATTATAAAAAAAAATATATATAATATATATATTGAAAGTGCGGCCACACCCTCTGAAGGCATTATTAGGCGTTAAGACTATCCTTTTTATTGAGAATCCAGGGGAGCAATAGAACTTGCAGAACTTTCACTAATTTTTTTAAAATAGTTTCAGGTATAAAAAAATAATAATAATATTTATAGTAGCATAATTTGGTATGCATACCCTCTATTCAAGTTGCAGTAAAAATGTATCATTTAGGTTGTCCATTGTAGGTTTTAAATTTCTGTTTTTTAGTAATGTGTATTTTTAAATTAAAGCTATATAATATACTGTACTAAAATTAAGAATTAAATTCATTATTGTTCAGTAATGGAGTGTCTACCTTATTATTTTTATTATTATTATTAATATTATTATTATTGCAGAAATGGATAGAGGATAGAGGGTGCAAAGTTATGCTACCCTGATTTTTTTTTCAGATTTTTTTGAGACCGGGAACTATTTTTAAAAAATTATTGAAAGTCCTCTTTGTGACGTCACAAGGCATCTCTCTTTATAATTAATAAAAAGATAGGACTTGCCGCCGTGTGACGTCACAAAAAGGACTTTCAATAATTTTTAAAAATACTTCCAGCTAGGGCTGTAAAAAATCTAAAAAAAATCAGGGTAGCGTAACTTTGCACTTCTCCATTTCCATTATCCATTTCTGCAATAAAAAAAAAAAAAAAAAAAAAAAATGAGGTTGATACTTCATTATTATTAGTTGTAGTATGAAATGATAAAACTAACCGTGATGACTGACAAATGAAAATTGGTGCTGCAGCGCAGTCAGCTATCAGCCAACAAAAGATTCCTGCCATCTGTCACATTCCACCGCTTGTATGCAGTTGCTGCGGAGAAGAAAGTGTTTCAACGAGACAAACCTCACTGTAATGTGGGCACTATTGGTCACGTAGATCATGGCAAGACAACACTCACAGCTGCAATTACTAAAGGTAATAGTAATACTAATACAATAATATGTAACTACATCCCTTATGATAAGCCTCAATTATTAAATATTCCTAGAACATAAACAAGCAAAAATCACCAATCTCTATGTGTAATGTATTCAATATATTTTTTATGTTCCAGTTCTCTCAGATAAAGCATTGGCTCAAGCTAAAGCATATACTGACATTGATAATGCTCCTGAGGAGAAAGCACGAGGTATTACCATCAACGTTGCTCACGTTGAATACTCCACTGATGCGAGGCACTATGGGCATACTGACTGTCCGGGGCATGCAGATTACATCAAGGTACAGCTCTTTATAGTACTGAAGGTTGAAGATACCTCTCTGAGTGACACTGATATAATTATATATTCTTGTTTTCATAGAACATGATCACAGGCACAGCACAGATGGATGGTGCAATTCTTGTTGTGGCAGCCACAGATGGAGCCATGCCGCAGACAAGAGAGCATCTACTGCTTGCCAAGCAGATTGGGGTCAACCACATTGTAGTCTTCATAAACAAGGTAACATTTATATAAAGAGGCGGTGAAAAAAAGTAATGAATCCATCATTCCTGAACTAGGCAAATATTAAAACTGAGGGAGGGGGAAAGGGACAAGAGAGACAGGGCATTATATATCTAAATAGCACCAAAGTACTGATTCCCCCCCCCCCCCCCCCCCCAATTAATCATAGTCAGACAACTTCATTTATGCATTCCCAATATTGTCTCTTAAACATTTGAAATCCCAGTGGTACAATGTTAAAAAGATATACTGTATCTTATTCTTTCTACTTTTCATTCTTAGGTTGATGCTGCAGATCAGGAAATGGTTGACCTTGTTGAGATGGAAATGCGTGAGCTGCTGACAGAGATGGGATATGATGGAGACAATCTGCCTATTATTAAAGGCTCTGCTCTCTGCGCCCTTGAAGGAAAGAGCCCAGAAATTGGTAAGTTAAGATATGTTAAAGAAGCATAAAAACTTACAACATAGATATAGCTACACTAAAAACTCATTATTATGCAACCTATCCTATATCCTATGAATATGTGCTAATTAAAACAGGAGTTTATGAATTACATATGTATACCTCACAAATTTTATGGCACCACAAAGCATAAAAAAACTGTTTTCAGCACTGAACATTCCAGAAATCTCATTATTAATTTATCGATTATCATAATTATACATATTGCTTTTAGTAGTGTAGTTAGGTTGTCGTCATTAATCTATTTTTATCATCATTAAATTTTGATTTGAACATTTCAGTAAAACTATTTATTTCAACAATATTTGAAACTAGTTGGTAGGTTTGTAAATATGTTTGCAAATTCTTCAATTGCATTTGTAACAGGTGCGGATGCCATTATAAAGCTTCTGGAAGCTGTGGATAGCACGATCCCCACTCCAGTGAGAGAATTGGACAAGCCATTCCTTTTGCCCGTGGAAAATGTGTATTCAATCCCAGGTGAGTTCATGAAAATTTCTACTCGGTTTATTATTGTTTATTTATTTATTTATTTATTTATTTATTTATTTATTTATTTATTTATTTATTTATTTTTTAAAGACAGTAGAGCAGCTATTAAGCCAAATACATGATACAATTTTTCTAACTATTGAATACAATTTTTCCTTGCAAGAAAATTTGAACCCCATTTGTTTGTATGGAGATGAAATTTTCTTGTAACTTGTAAGAAAAATTGTATTCAATAGTTATAAAATTTGTATCGTTTACTGTAATACTGGCTTTAGTCAAATTAGATTTGTAATGTTGTTGAGCATTTAGGTTGAGTTCAGGCCAACATTAGAGTTATCCAGAAGAAAAATTACCAAGAGCTGGAGAGATTTCAAATACAGCAAACGCTTAACTTTGTTGACTGCAGAAGTAATTTCTTTAAATTCTTTATGTGTCTCTTCTGCAAATACAAATTTGATGTGATAAAGCAAATTTACTTTTTCATTTTCAGGACGAGGTACGGTGGTAACTGGACGACTGGAGCGAGGAGTACTGAAGAAGGGCGCAGAATGCGAGTTCATTGGGTACAGCAAAACCCTAAAAAGCACTGTTACTGGTAAGTCTCTAGCTGTTTCAAGCTAAAATTTCTATTTTAAGCATTTATTTATTTAATAAAAATTAATTACATAACATATTTTCTTCAGACCTGGAAAATTGATTTAACATTTATTCCAGCCTTTAAATCAACATTAAATGAAAATTTACAACATAATTTTCTCGATTCAACTGAAAATATTTTTTATCAAAATAAGCTAAAATGTACCTTCACATCGGATCGGGTTTTGGTGAAAGTCTATTGACCAATGGTTTTGGTCAAACTTCCTACGGTTGCGGTTGTTTGAATTAGGGGTTGAGAGTTAACAGAAATTGTTTTATGAAAACAAACAAGTTGAAGTAGCTACCTCACGCAAAAAGTAATCAATAATGTAATATAAGAAAAAATATATCATACATTTGTTACTGTAACAAATATGCTGTTTGATTTATTTATATTTAAGTGCTGTTATAATTGCTCACGTTTTTCTATCAGGTGTGGAGATGTTTCACCAAATCCTGGAGGAGGCACAGGCCGGAGATCAACTGGGTGCTCTGGTGAGAGGTGTCAAGCGGGACGACATCCGCCGCGGAATGGTGATGTGCAAGCCTGGTTCTGTCAAGGCCAATGACCACATGGAGGCCCAGGTAAGCGCAGGACTTAAATCAATTATCAAGGAGGAAAAATATTAATTTAATTTTGATTGTAAAAATCATTATATTCCTTTAAAATAGGATTTAAAGTATTTTGTTAGGAGTAGCGAATTGTATATAGATAAATTGTAAACAACACAATGGTAAATATTATAAGCCAAATAACTTATTAAGTGAACCGTCACCACATCAGAGGAAAAAATTACTTTGGCAATAAATTTTTTGCACCCAAAAATTTAATACAGAATAAAATAATATTTGCTGGCGTACAGATTAATACAGATTGTAATTTTATTAAAAGAAAAAGTGATTTTGTGGAATTTTTATTGAAAAAAAAATGGCATTTAGGTTTTAAAAAAGTAAAAAAAGTTTCAAAGTTTTCAAAAACTGTAAAAAAAAAAGAAAGAAAGAAATAATTTCTGACAATGAGATACATGAACATTTGAACATTTTTTTTTGTAAATTAAGATTCAATGTAACATGTATGTTTGCAAATTTTGTTAACCTGAAGATCAAGAACTTGATCAAGTGATCGGGTGGTTGAGTGTAAGACTGGGCTTGTTTAAACCCTGCCTAATAGAGGCTTCAAGTGTTCCCAGGCGGGAAAATTTTACTCCATAAGCCACCATGTTAGAAAATTCGAATTTTTTCTCCGTAACTATTAAAGTAACTATTACTTTGAAAATTTGAAACCATTACTTACGCCCCCACCCCCCCTCCATCTGAAAAATTTTGTTAATGCCAAAAAAAGTAATTTAGAGTTTTGAGTTTTTTTACATAGGTTTGGATAGGACTGTGGGAACACCGCAAAATCAGTCGGCAGAATTTAAACCTCCATTAGCTACTTTTATTATTATTATTATTATTTTTCCCTTCACTTTTTACCAATCTGATAGTGGAGCTCATACTATGGTTTTCATTTAGACGTAATGATGTTACAGGTCTACATTCTCAGCAAGGAGGAAGGCGGCCGGCACAAGCCTTTCATGTCCTATATTCAGCTCCAGATGTTCTCCAGGACGTGGGACGTAGCTGCCCAAGTAGCTATTCCAGACAAGGAAATGGTTATGCCAGGAGAAGATGCCAAGTAAGTTGTATTCAAATATTAAAAAAACTTTGCAGAGATGTACATTCTCCTTAAAGAAGTGTAAAACTTTGAACATAAAATGAAGATAAAATTATTCATTTTCCCTTGATAATATCAATTTTCATGTGTGTTAAATATAACCCCAGTTTTCATCGAAAGATATTGGAATATGACTGTGACGTCACGATGACATCATTGTGACATCACAGAGTCAAATTCCAATATCTATCTCGATAAAAACAGAGGTAAATAATTAGCACAGGCGAAAATTAATGGTATCGAGTGAAAGAATAATTATATGTACCTTGTAAGTGAAAGTTGTATGCACCTTTAAGAAGTTATTTGACTACACCTTTAGATTCCAATAGTAACTATATACTGTACATATTATACATACATTTGTGTAGTCATTCTTGGTCTCTCCAGTATACATATATAAGAATTCAACACTATTATTGCACTGTAATGTAGATTAAAATTATTAAAGTGATGGATGAAAAAAACTTTCAAACTAAAATAATTGTGTTTTTGTACCTACAGGCTTGTACTGCGGCTAATGCGGCCAATGGTGGCTGAACAGGGTCAGCGTTTTACCCTTCGTGATGGAGCACTGACTCTGGGCACTGGTGTGGTAACCAAAGTGCTACCCCCTCTATCTGAGAAGGAACGGATTTCACTCCAGGAAGGCAAGAAGGCCCGTGAGCAAGCAGTGGCAGCAGCCAAGAAATAATCCCCAGCTATTGTCCATCCTTTAATCCTACCTTCATTCCTGGCGGTATAGTTTTAGCCTCGAGAGTGTGTTGTGGTGATCTGCAATGTTTTACCTCAGGCTTACATTTCCTCTGCATGACTTAATTCTCAGAGTATTTGAACATGAACATCCGTCACTGTGAATAGCTTTGTAGCCTCTTTTTGATGTTGTCATACACTAACACATTATGTATTGCCCCTATATGTACTAGGATATTTATGTAATAACAAAATTCATTATTATTTGTCACTTTTTTGGTTAAATAAACTCCTTCTTTTTTAAACATTTAGTGAAATTTCTTTCCTTAAAACTCATCCCAACTAGGAAAATATTAAAGACATGAAGAAAATACTCTATAATCTATCCATGATTAAAGGAGAGAGGGGTGATCTGCTGTAGTGAAAGGAACAATTCCACATATTAAATTATTAAGGGTAAGGTAACGCCACCAATGTTAAAAAAAATCCCTCTCACAAAAATTCTGAAAAAAATTTAAAATGTTCTCCTCTCTACCCCCTATCAGTACCTAAAATATCAGGTATACAAATACGATCTAGTTTTTGAGTTATAAAATTTTAAAGTTGACTACTTTAACATGGAGAAATGAAACTCCCATGTTAAATTGGTCAACTTTAAAAATTCATAACTCAAAAACTAGATCGTATTTGTATACCTGATATTTTAGCTACTGATAGGGGGTGTAGAGGAGAACATTTTAAATTTTTTTCAGAATTTTTGTGAGAGGGATTTTTTTTAACATTGGTGGCGTTACCTTACCCTTAAAAGCTTTTCTTTTTTGACAATTTTGCATTACAGCCACCCAAATGTAGAGGTAACACCACAAAAATGTAACCAAAAAAACTGAATTTGTATGAAGTTTCTAAAAATAGTTCTAGTGCTCCTCCATGGAATCATCCTAAAAAAATTATTTCACATATATGTATATGATATATGCAAGTTCTTAAATTTTCATTTAAAAGTATAATAGTCTTTCAAGCTTCATTTTTTTTTTTTTTTTCACTTATGCCAAATAACCACAATTTTTTTTAAGGGTAAGATTACATATATGCCCTATGTTTAAAAAAAAAATCCCTTACATGAAAATTATAAAACATTTCTTAAGGGTAAGGTAACGCCACCAATGTTAAAAAAAATCCCTCTCACAAAAATTCTGAAAAAAATTTAAAATGTTCTCCTCTACACCCCCTATCAGTAGCTAAAATATCAGGTATACAAATACGATCTAGTTTTTGAGTTATGAATTTTTAAAGTTGACCAATTTAACATGGGATTTTCATTTCTCCATGTTAAAGTAGTCAACTTAAAAAATTTATAACTCAAAAACTAGATCGTATTTGTATACCTGATATTTTAGGTACTGATAGGGGGTATAGAGGAGAACATTTTAAATTTTTTTTCAGAATTTTTGTGAGAGGGATTTTTTTTAACATTGGTGGCGTTACCTTACCCTTAAAATGTTCTCTACATCTTCTATCAGTATATAGCCAAAATATCAGATATGCAATCTAGTTACAAGTAATTTTTACAGTTGACTGATTTAACATGGTCGAACATGGATTTTAAGATATGTCCGTTTCATAATTTTCATGTGTAGGTTTATGAAACAAATTTAAAATGTTCTCCTCTACATCCCTTATCAGTAGCTAAAATATCAGGCCTGTATACAAATTCGCAGGCGCGAGTCCAGAAAAAAATTTCGGGAAGGGCTGCCTCCATAAGGCCAATGTTAAAAATAAAATTTGGAGTGGGGGAAATGCCTATATTGCTCATGTTAAGGTAACGCCACCAATGTTAAAAAAAATCCCTCTCACAAAAATTCTGAAAAAAATTTAAAATGTTCTCCTCTATTCCCCCTATTCAGTACAATATCAGGTATACAAATACGATCTAGTTTTTGAGTTATAAAATTTTAAAGTTGACTACTTTAACATGGAGAAATGAAACTCCCATTTTAAATTGGTCAACTTTAAAAATTCATAACTCAAAAACTAGATCGTATTTGTATACCTGATATTTTAGCTACTGATAGGGGGTGTAGAGGAGAACATTTTAAATTTTTTTCAGAATTTTTGTGAGAGGGATTATTTTTAACATTGGTGGCGTTACCTTACCCTTAAATACAAAATTTCAGAGGGGGGGGGGGGGATCCGCGCCTGCAAATTCGAGCTATATGAATTTTTAAATTTGATTACTTTAACATGGAAGTTTTATTGTTCCATGTTCAAGTAATTAACTTCAAAAATTCATAACTCAAAAACTAACTCGAATTTGTACACCTGATATTTTAGCCACTGATAGGGGATGTAGAGGAGATCATTTTATTTTTTTTTAACATTGGGCACATTACCTTACCCTTCAATATTTTTGTTGTAGAGTATGTGAAATTTTCTTCGATTTCTTTGTGGACCTGATCTGGCGGTCAATAAAATAATTTTGAATCAAAATTAGGGAGATACTAGTGAGAAGGAACAAAAAACGGTGAGATGTGCCTGTGTTATTGATGTTATTATTGAAAACTACCTATTTACAAGTATGGATGATTAATTAAAAAAACAATTCTAATATTACGAAGTAATTTTATTAACTTTCATGAGAACAGAAAATTGCAATTGAAGCCCTTAAAATTAGAGGGTTATCAGAAATTCATTTACACACACCATTTTTGATACAATAAAAAATAACATTAACATTCAAGTGGAGATTTGCTATTTTGATAAAAAAAAAAAGAAAAATCACAAGGTTTCAAATTTTTAGCATCCACTCATGCACTCATTTGAGAAAATAAAATGACGTTCATACATTCAAATTTTGCAAGCTTTTTGTTTCTATTAATAAATTACAACCCTTTAGAAACTCCTTAAATTTATAATCATTAATTTTATTACATGTTAAATAGCTAGTGTAAAAAAAGTAAAACTCAGGGCATATAACTGTCATGCTTCAAGAGTTACAGAGAAGAGGGAGGTGCCCAGGGTTTCACAGGTCTTCATCATCCTCGGGAAGTGCTGTTTCTTGTGCCTCCTGTAACAAATAGGTGATTTTACATTAGGATCATCACTTTGCAACTTGTAAGTAAATTTAACTAGCAAAGAATTGTTAACGAAGTATGCATACTGTATTAACTTTTGGAAAGTGATGTCATCTGCCGCATTTTTTATTAATTAATTTATTTTTTAAATTAAGTACAGACCCCAAAATTTTATTGCAGAAAAAAAGATACAGGGTGCAAAGTTACGCTAGCCTGATGTTTCACAAATTTTTTGAGATTTCAGGAACTATTTTTAATTATAAAAGAAGTATTAAAAAATTCATTAAATGACGAGGCTGCAATCCTAAATAAGGATAGAACTTCGCCGCTGCGAAAAATAGTGCAGTCGTTAAAACAGAACTCATGACAATTATTTAAAAATTGTTCAGACTAGGGGAAAAAAAAAAAAAAAAATAGTGGCATAACTTATTTGAGGTCCGTATTCTAAATTGATAGCATGAATTTCATTTTGTATACAAATTATATTGAGAAGTGGGTAGCACAGAGACCTACATGTTTTATGGCAAGTAGTTTGATCAAAATTTTCAAAGCTTCACTGACTATTTTCTTGACATCACTATACAAAGGTAATGTTGTCAATATTAAAAGAATTTATCCAAGTCTTATGAAAATCAAGGGATCTGATCCTAACATCTGGGTAACTGAAGTTAATCCTTGAATAAGAGATAAGCTATTCTATAGTATTATTATCTCCACTCCAACACAAGCAGAAATGAGACTAACCTTGAGATCTTTCTCAATCTGTTGCTGCCAGGTGGGGTCCATCTGGACCTCAGGTGGCAGAAGTGCAGGCATGGCAACAAACTCTAAGTTGGGGTCGCCGATGAGCTTGCGTGCCAGCCACAGGAACGGCTTTTCAAAGTTGTAGTTGCTCTTGGCACTGATGTCGTAGTACTGGAATGAAGATTAAATGTTAATACTATAAAATAAAATATTTTCTTTCTTTTTCTTTTGGGAAAATTAAATATTGTAGAGCAAGGAGGAAGGAGAGGGGAGGGGGGAGAGATCTATAGTATTACATTGTGGTAGCATCCAAATATCCAAAGTCAAATTACTGTACTAGATTTTCTATTAATTGAAGAAAAGAGATAGGAATAAACCAACAAACGTTACCCCAATGACATGTCCGTAGCAGGTGAATTTTTTCGGATCAGATAACACAAATATTTAAAAATCTTCTTTTGTGATTGAAAAAGACCACATCATTAAATGTTGGCTGAAATATCTAAATAATGTAATAATAAATACATATTTGTGTTAATTATGAATAAGATTCACCTGCTAAGGAAATCTCATCTTGATTCTTGATAAGGCTTGTTGGTTTATTCCCATCTTTCTCCTTAAATGAATATTTCCAACCACAATGGTTCACCTTTTCTTATAATAATACAGTATGTAGTAGATTTTGGATACTTAGATGCTACTATCACAATAAGATAATAAATAAATTTATTTTTTATTTGTTTGATTGTAGACTGCATTAAGTTCAAAATAGTGTTGTAAAAAACGAAAGGAACTTGTGATGAGTGAACTTTCACAAGTTCACTTCGCGAACATTACAAAGTTCGCGAACATGTAAAAAACCGGGAACGTTTGAATTCTGTACCAAAGTACACTTAATTCGATATTCAGCAAGCTAAACAGCAAGATGTTCACATTTAATGACAATTAAACTTCATGAAAGCAAGTTTAAGATTTAAATTGATTAAATTTACCGTCGCAAAAAAGTAATTATTTTTTTTGTCCTGTCATAGCCTTTAGGGATTAAAAAAAACATTTAGTAACGTGTCCTTTCATTTTTGGCACCCAAAATAGCAGTAATAGTTACAAATAAGGTGTTTTAATTCAATTTTCTATTAAATTTTAACTTTTTATTTAAGAGCACAGATGTTCTTATCTTCACAATATTGGCTTAACATTAAATTTAAATAAAACTGAAATTTTACAATTCCAAAATATAAGAAACAAAATTTCTAAACTAATTAATATAACAATGGGAAATAACATATTAACATTAACATCAAAAGCAAAATTTTTGGGTCTCATTATAGATGATGATTTAAGGTGGGTGAGTCATATAGATAATATTTGTAAGAAGTTGGCTTCAGTAATTTTTGCACTGGGAGAATTAAGATATGAATCTGAGCTACAATGCCTAAAAACTTTATATTTTGCAAACTTTCATTCAATTATTAAATATGGAATTATTTGCTGGGGAAATTGTACAACAGCTCATAGAGTATTTGTATTGCAAAAAAAAAATAATAAGGTCAATATGTTTTGCTAAAAGATCTGCCTCATGCTTACCTTTATTTAAAAAATTAAATTTGCTACCATTCCCATGTATTTATATTTTGGAATGTGTAATGAATGTTAAAAAAAATATGTCACTATATAAGCAACATGAAGTTACACATGAGCATAATACAAGAAATGTTAAAAATAATATTCCCTCAATGTGGTGTAGACTTGAGATGTATAAAAGTGGTCCCTTTTTGAGCTGCCCTAATCTTTATAATAAGCTCCCTCTCTCAGTGAAGTGTATAAAAAATATTAGTGATTTTAAAATAAATGTGAAAAATCTGCTACAAGATATGTGTTTTTACAGTGTTAAAGCATATTATGACTGTGCTTTTGTTAATAAGTGAGAAGAAAATTAATGACATGGACTGATTCTTTCATTATGAACATTTCCTAACACTGCTTTTATTGACTTGTCCTATAAACCTCAACAAATGTTATTGTATATTATGACACTTTGATTGTAGGAAAAATGGAAATAAAAATATATTGAATTGAATTGAATTGAATTGAATGTAACCAATCAGAACGCTGAAATTTACGCGGGATATTTGAATTAGGTTTCACAAGTTCGCGAACGAACATTACATGAGTGAACTTTACATGTTCGCGAGCGAACTTCTTAAATGTTCGCAGTGAACTTTCACATTTTTACAACACTAGTTCAAAAATACAAAATTTTGATATGTAGTTCAATAAACATTGAAATATGTTCAAACAAGGCAGAATTGTTAATATCATAAAGATTATAGATGCACACACATGCAAATCTGCTTCAGATTAGAGGGACAAAAATATCATCAAATAGTTTCAGCAAAAATAAACTTTGGGTTATCATCATTAGCAGTATTAGTACTAGTAGTTATTATTTAATACATAGATTAGTGTTGTACACTCGTTTACAAATCATTTACGAAAACCTCGGAGCAATGATCTTCTTATGACTCAAGGTAAACTGTGTGAGGAGTACTTGTCACTTATAATGAGGGTTGACAGCTCAGCAGCCTTGATGCTGTTAATGTGACGATTGCTATAGTAGAACCATCATATGGTCAGCGCTGTCACTTTGACATGTGCATTCCTTTCTTATGTGCCATGTCAAAGTGACAGCGCTGACCATATGATGGTTCTACTATAGTTATATTTGCCACATTATTCTCAAAAAGCACAGAAAAGGAGTCAAGTAACTCATTACAAGCATCAAAGGTTTTTTACAAAGGGCTTTTACTGCTACCACGAGATTTTCCAGGAAAGATTTGTAATTGGAGATAAGTCATCCATGCAGGGAACATAACTTAAGGTAAATTGATTTTTGATTCTCATTTGATTGTATGCAGTATTTATGAACATGTTTATTATGTATGTGTATTTAGTTACAAACCTGCAGGTTCTTCTTACGATGGAACACAATGCTCTTGGCCTTGACTTTGCGATCTTTGATGTCTACCTTATTGCCACATAACACAATGGGAATGTTCTCACAAACCCTCACCAAGTCTCTGTGCCAGTTGGGGACATTCTTGTAGGTAACGCGGGAAGTCACGTCAAACATGATAATGGCACATTGACCCTGGAAAAAACAAAACAATATCATAACTTGACAAATGGAAGTACCAACTCAGTTATTGCAGGTCTGTTTGTAAAGGCACAACTAATTCATAAATGAAGAATAAAAAAATAAGCCATCTGCACAAGAAACATACAGTATATTGGGTTTTTGATTCTTGATTTTGAAATGATTGAGCATTTACAAACTTGAATTGCCAAATTAATTATATATTTATTTATATAATAATATAATATTTAATTGAAATTAAAAGAAGGTAGATTAGTTTGCTTCTGGGGGGGGGAGGGGGGGGGCAGCCGCGTCCGCAACAGCGTATTCTCAATATCAAAGCATTGTTCACGTGCCCCCTGGATCAACTTAACGGCTGAGGTCAAATGCCCATGGCAAGCCAAGAGATAAGAGAAAATGCCCTTCTCAGGGCAAAAGAAGAGAGTTTGCTTATCACAGCTTGCTGTGTCAATTACACCTAGTAACCACCTACTCGCCTTTTGGCTCAATCTCTCTCTCTCTCTGTCAAAATAAAATCTAGTTCTAGCATTTTATAAGCAAGCAGGTCGGTAAGTGAACCAGCTTGATTGAATGGGAAACTTACAGCAAAGCGGTGCTAAGCAAATCAAACTTTGTATCTTTAACTACAATATTTAGAGGCTTCCAAGTTTACTGATGTCAAGGTGTTACAACCATCCTATCCAAATCTACATAAAAGAAAATATAAATTGCTTTTTGTCATAAAAGATTTTTTTTTTTTTTTTTTTAGAGAAAATAAGCTCTTCATTCATTATCAGAAGACACATAAATGGGAGGTTAGAAGATGGCTTCAAATTTCAAATTAATAGCTTTAATAGTTACAGAGAAAAAATTCAAAATTTCTAACATAGTTTTTCCCGCCGGGGAACACCTCTGTTCTGAAAGGCTCTGTAGATTCTTTGTTGTTACGTATGCCTATATTGTGAAGCCATTGTACATGCAAGACCTCCAATGCAATTCCGATCTCTTTATACTGTAATATGCATACAAAACCCAAAACAGCAGAGGTACTGGTGTCACAGGCAAGTTGTATGATTTTTATACTGTTCAAATTAAGCAATTATTTTTTTAATGTGCATACCTGAATGTAATAACCATCTCGTAGTCCACCAAACTTTTCTTGGCCTGCTGTATCCCACACATTGAATCGAATGGCACCTCTGTTTGTGTGGAACACTAGAGGATGTACTTCTACCCCCAAAGTAGCAACATACTTCTTTTCAAACTCGCCCGTCAAATGCCGCTTTACAAACGTGGTTTTTCCAGTGCCTCCATCTCCGACAAGGACACATTTGAAAGTTGGAATTTCAGCTTCAGACATCTTTGGTAACTAATCTGCAACGAAATAATAATAATAATATAGTATTTAACTCAACACATTACTGCTAAAATTTTACAAGGTGAGGGAATGAAGAGCTAGGGAGCTGCAGCCCTCTCCCCCCACCCCTTTCCAATAATTTCTTTAAGTAACATTGGTCTTATGGGGCTAGCACCCTCCCCCTCCCCCGAGATTTTGTTCTGGACCCGTGCCTGAAATGAACTACAGTATTTAGACTACCGTATTTCTAGACGTTAACTCTTGCTCGAAATACTACCGGTATTTGTAGTGGCATGCATGCATATTTATGCATCATACAATTAAAAATACAAACAGTAGTACCGGTACGAATAATATTACTATATCTATCATGTCACCAGTGGTGAATAAACCTCAAATTATGGGGGCTGGTTGGCAGAGTATGAAACTTTACTGGTACACTCCTCGCCTCTGAAAAGTTCCCTTCTGCAGGCCTTGTTAATCACCATGCCGAGTTTTTCTTACATACATACTGCACTTTCGAGCAAAGTCCCGAAGTGAGAGGTTGCTAACCAAATCTCCTAACCCTAACAACCAAGCATCAGCCAAGAGGCGTTCCGTAATTAAAAGATGAAAAGTTATTTGGCTCAAAGCTGGTCCGAATCTCACAAAAATTGAAAATTAATACAGTAAACGGTATGGACTGTAGCCCGTACAGTATATATATATGCATATATCATATCACGGGTGCCCCATATCACATCATAAGTAAAGTATGCATATATGCATACACTAAACACATGCAATCCCTGGACATTTCGTGGGTAGAGGATATATGAACACTGTAATCACTGTATACATAATAAAATTATGCATAACGTATATGCATACATAGTTTTATGAATAATATAGAATTAAATCTGGTGTTTGCAAGGAAGTATACGGAGATAACCAACTATGCATACAGGTTGCCTTTTGCCTAAGCTGACGTTAAATCATTGGATTTGCTCAATGGCATAGTGGTGTGCATATTATGCATACTTGTGTAGTTGTCAAGGTCACAAATAATATACCCGGCGAAGTATTTACAGATAACAGAGTGGCATATTTTAAAACTCCATATTTACATTGCAGACATGCACATCTTAATTATTGGAAATTAGTGCATTGGAAAATTGCGAAAAATAAAATACGTTTCCTTATGGAAAAGGCGCCCTTTCAGCGTCTCACAGGAAAATGGGATTGCGATGCCGGTGAAATCACAGAATCCTACAAATAATCCTACGGATATCCCAAAATGAAACAGTCTATATTATTGAAAATAATACAATAGTTAAAATATCTTCGCAAATCAGAATATGATTACGAGATGGGCACAATATTCAAAGATAAAACTTACATGACTCGATGGTCGTTATGGTCTACTATGGCGTTCCGTACGAAGGGGGTGGAGCTACGCTGCAAACCGTAATGTTCAAAATATAAAATTGGCTATTATGTCATTAAAATTTAAAAACAACTTAATTATAAGAAATAAATTTGTTTTTTTCTGGATCTGTGAGCATTTTTTTTTATTTGAATGCAAAAAAGATGAAAATTTATTTATTTTACGACATTGTTTTGACGTCAGGAAGCAGAACGACAGTCGGCACTGCAGAAGTAGCGAAATCGTGAGCGTATCGATTTTTATGATCGTAGTGTCTGTTTCCTTAGTTTTTAGAATCTTTTCATGGAATATATAGTGAATGGGACTCTTATGTAAAGCAAGACGAATAAACAGAGTGTGATTCGGACGGCTAGAAGATGACGAAGGATAGGTTAGCAGCGTTGAAGGCGGTAAGTTCTTTGGATGGGGCGTTCAGCTTCTCTCAAACCGATCCCCAAAACACAGCATGTTGCAAAGGTTGCAAAGACTAAGTTTGTCTTCCTCGACTTCCTTGTCAAATTTAATAAACTAATGAGCTTCTCAGCAATTTGCGCCACATTCCACCAAATTTTAACGTCAGAGAGAATGTAATTTTCTTATCACTTATCAACAGTTAGACAGCATTAAAATCCAAGGAAGGCGTAACCATTAAAATAGACTTTTTATTACTGTAGCCTACTGTATAGGTGTGTTCGTAAATGCACAATCAGTTAATCAGATGAACCTTCTTTTCAGGAAAGAGAAGGCTTATTTAGTAATTGATTATGTTCTAAATGTGTATGATATTTATTTTACAAATACAGTATGCATACACCTTTTGACTTCCCACAGGTACTGTATGCATAATATATAATATGCTGTACTGTATGTACAATGTAATGCATACTGTATAAATTTGTTCATTAAGATTTGTACGTGTATATGCATATTATACTGTGTGCATACAATGTATGGTAGTAAATTTTTTGAAGATGAAAATTCCGAGATAACAATTAAAAACTATGGATATTGCTGGACCTATTCTTTGCTGATAAATTATTCATACTGCAAAATGATTATGCATATATGCTATACTGTATACATAAATTATGCACACAACATTTATTTTTCAATGCTGTCCAATCTACTTCATAACATTATATGTATGACTAGTCCCTTTCACATACTCGAAAATTGCTACGGCATTCATGCCGTAGGAGTACACCATAGGTAGCTTCGTTAGAAAATCAAGGAGACTTTAATCTTTGCTACGGCGAGCTACAATATAATATTTTGCGAGCATGTGAAGGTGTTTTATGTCTACATTCATATGCATACTGTATTGATGATGCTGTGTGTCCATAGTGGATAAAAGCATCACATCAAACGCTCAAACTGACTAACAGAAAATTACGTAAAGCTGCCAAACTGACTTTTAACACAGGATCAACTAGAAAATCCGTCAACACTATCAGGGATACACAGCATAAACTACATGCAGGATTGTCTTATTGTGTGCTTAATCATACTCTACAGTCATTTTGGCCCCACGTCTCTTCTAAGCTGTTAGTAAAACTGTAAGTGAGTTTTGCAGCTTTGTATCATTTTGCTCTACGTACTGTATTCTGTTTGAGCACAAATTGCTTTGGCATCTACGATAAACAGTGTACTTACATACATACAATTGATACAATATGCATACACTAGTTGACAAATTTGACAATATGCAACAGCTAAAAAAAAAAAAAAATGAAAAAGACCAATATGTATTATGCAATTATGCAATACAATATGCATACTGTATGATTATTATATCGACTGGAGTCACTGTTCCTTATTTCTTAACAGAGTTTTGCTTTGAAGTACAGTAAGTGAATTTTGAATTTGAAATGATGCTGATAAGTTTTTGGCTTGGCACAATTACTAATGCCCTTCCCCCCCCCCCCTCCCCACATCACCCTTCCCCTTCCTTCAATCCTTCAAATGCAGAGAAAAAGTTAAGCTTTTCAATGAGTTTTAAAATTGGCACCGTTTTGTAATGACGAGGTCTCTAGGTATGCCTATTTGGAGATGTTGCAATAATGGCATGCTCTTTAATTTTGTGATCAGCATAATTATTTTGTTATAGATAGTAGAAGATAATGCTGCTGATGTCAAGGTCATGTGTTTTAGGCAAGCTCTGGACATAGGCATATCTGAACCCCCTGTCGTTACAGTATTATATGTATACACAGTAAAGGTATCTCTCTTAAAATATATTGTTTGCACAATAAATCGTTCAAACATTGACACTGAAGCCTATGAGAAAATTCATACTCAACATAATATAGGGTAAGGTGGGTTAATTTTTGTACATTATTTTACAAATTTGGTAGAGAGAGAGAGAGAGAACTATATGTATATTATTTATAATTATTTATTTTTTCACTTGTTATTTTTTATATACTGTACTTAGTGCAGTACTGTAGCCATTTTTTTTTTAAGAATAAAATTGGAGTGTGAATGTGATGTTTGTTATTTTCTGATTTCAAAAGCTCAATGCTTATTGTCTTGTGCAATAAGATTTTAGATTATAATTGCAACATTATAAAATAATACCGCACTCTATATTAGCTCCTTGCAGAACTTGTGTTACTGAACCATTTTTGGATGGTGTCACGCTCAACAGGCAGGAATCCAGAACCAAATTTCGGAGGGGAGAAGAGGAGCTAATATATAGCTATATATATATATATATATATATATATATATATATATATATATATATATATATATATATATATATATATATATATAGCTATATATGACATATAGTCAGCCCAGTACAGTAATAATTATTTGAATTTTTCGGAGGTGGTGAGAGAACCAGCACAGGAGGGGGGGGGGGCTTTAAAGATGCTGTAAATTTTAAAATCCAAAATTTAGGGAGTAGAGCTGAAGCCTTCCCCCCCCCCCCCCCCCCCCCCCCCCCCCCCCGTCCTGCGCTGGTTCTCTCACCTCCGAATATTTGAAATAATTAATTTCAAATACAATACGTAATTATTACTGTACCGGATTTACAGCAACTTTAAATCAGTGAGGGGTAACGAATGCTTTGTCTACAGGTGTACATCAGAAATGAGTTAAAGAGTGTCATTTCAGTCTTATCAAATAATTCTGTAATGGACAACTTGCATGAAAAATTTTTATTACAGACGGGTACCCCAAATTATGCTACTCTGAATTTTTTGCTTTTTTTTTTTTTTTTTTTCGAGTTCCTGAACTATTTTTAAATAATTATTAAAAGTTCTGGAAGTTAAGTTGGCACCCCTGAATCCTTAATAAAAAGGATAGTGTCGAGACGCCTATTGACGCCTCCAGGGGGCGTGGCCGCACTTTCAATATAATTATTTAAAAATAGTTCTGGGACTCGAAAAAATTCAGAGTAGCATAATTTGATACCCTCTCATTTCTACAATAAAAATTTTTCATGCAGGCTGTCCATTAACAGATAATCTTCTATACCTTAAATTGTGCCTTTTTGCAAGTTACTCTACAAGTATTATATACAGTAGTACGCAGACCCAATAAAAATAAAGAAATAAAGAAATTCAGGTTATGATAATGGTGTAATTTTTTTCATTGCAGAAAGTAAAAGTTGACATAAAAGTGAATCATTTTATAGATTTCTTTATATAACTTTTACCTTTACTGGTGTTCGTTGTAATCCTTCTGTATGTAGTATGTTGCGATGATCACTTACGTACTGTTCGTGCACGTCACTAACACTTGCATGTACTATGATGTACTGTACTACACATATCACTACGTTTCGAGAGTCAACCGCTCTCTTCCTCAGGTGATCTGAGACTGAATACGGGTACCTAGAGTACTTGAGATACCTGATGTAAGACTTTGAGAAGAAAGGGGGAAAAGGAGGGGCTATATTTGTGGATGGTGTGTGGAGATGGAGAGGAAATGAGGAAAGAGTAGACGGAGGGGCGAAAGATGACTAATTTTAACAGCTATTTATAAAGTTATTTAAAGAATAATGGGGGACATTCACAAAGCATTTTAACCCCCACTTTAGCCTCGATTTTTATCCCTGGTGCTAAACCATAGGCTAAACATGGTTAGTCCCTGGTTTGGCGCCAGAGATAAAAATCGGGGCTAAAGAGGGGGTTAAAGTGCTTTGTGAATGTCCCCCCTAACTTGCATATTCCTGAAGAGAATAAAAAAAAAAAAAAATGACAATGTCCTCTATTCAAATTTGCAGAAAAATAAAGCATGCAGGTCATCCATTATTTATACAAATATATATTAATAAAAATCCAAATATTATTGAAAAAAAAAAAGCAAAATTGAAGAGTTAGTTGATAGTGCTTTGTAGTTTTATGGGTGGTCTGATAGATAAATTTGTTAAGAAAATATGGTGATTTATCAACAAGAAAATGAAATCTTGAAGAAAGGTTGTGATACATGAGAATCCCGAGAGGGCAGTTTGGCACTCTAGAGGAAGAGCGGGGTGCGAGGGATGCTACTGGCTGGCAGGCCAGACGCGTGTATGGAGCTGCTGGCAAGCGAGCTCTCTCGTTCTCTCCTCCCCAAACCCCGGCGACTCTGTCTGGCGCCGCAGACAGCCTGTCGCCAGGCAGCCTGCCTGCATTGCCACGCCGCCGACTCCCGCTGCTCTTTAGCTATGCCGACGTTGAAACTGTCAAAGCTGTGAGCTTGCGATGGCCATTAATTTGCATATGACAATGACGTACTTCTTCACACGCTTCACAT
Source organism: Siphlonurus alternatus (assembly GCA_949825025.1). Taxonomy (NCBI): domain Eukaryota; kingdom Metazoa; phylum Arthropoda; class Insecta; order Ephemeroptera; family Siphlonuridae; genus Siphlonurus; species Siphlonurus alternatus. The sequence continues at coordinate 7,969,370 of OX463779.1, forward strand.
GTGGCGCCAAACTGTTATTTTTCACTCCAAAGAAGATTGTGCCTAACTTGACTTTAATACTCATGTGAGTTCTTCTTACCCATCCTCTGCAAAGGTATAAACGAACACCTGTAGAAATAGCAACCTGTCAAAGAAGACAATTATATGTGTATATACTATATACGTACTGTAACAGTACGTGTGTGCTTATGTTTTTCATAACTTGTTGAGCATAGGGACTACTTTTAAACAAATTATTAAATGGATCAACCACGTCCCTTGCCTGCTCACTAATATTTATTTATATTTCCTTTATAAATGCCAAAGACAAGCATGATCATCAAACACTGAACTTCCATCAATAATGGACAATTTGCATGACATTTTTTTATTGCAGAAATGGATAGAGGGTACCAAATTATGCTACTCTAAATTTTTTCAGATTTTTTAGAGACCGGGAACAATTTTTAAAAAATTATTGAAAGTCAATTTTATGACGTCACGAGGAGTCTATCCTTAAGAAAAGGATAGGCGCTAAACGCCCGTGACGTCATAAAACTGACTTTCAATAATGTTTTAAAAATAGTTCCCGGTCTCTGAAAAATCTGAAAAAATTCAGAGTAGCATAATTTGGTACCCTCTATCCATTTCTGCAATAAAAAAATGTCATGCAAATTGTCCATTCTTTAAAAATGTTGAAATGGCTGTGAAAAATATAGAAAGAAACAAAGTCACACAATAGACAACCGACATGAATTATGAATTTGTTTATTGCAAAAATGAATAGAGTGTTCTAATTTATGCTATACCTATTAATTAAAATTTATTCAGATTTTTTAAATTTCGGAACTATTAAAGGTAGAGATAATACTGATCAGCTGGCCCAATGCTAAAAAAATCCCATTCATAAAAATTATGAAAAAAATTTAAAATGTTCTCCTCTACATCCCCTATCAGTAGGTAAAATATCAGGTATACAAAAACGAGCTAGTTTTCGAGTTATTAATTTTTAAAGTTCTCTAATTTAACATGGAGAAATGGGACTTCCATGTTAAATTGGTCAACTTTGAAAATTAATAACTCGAAAACTAGCTCGTTTTTGTATACCTGATATTTTACCTACTGATAGGGGATGTAGAGGAGAACATTTTAAATTTTTTTCATAATTTTTATGAATGGGAATTTTTTAGCATTGGCCAGCTGATCCGTATTATCTCTACCTTAAAAACTAGTGAAAATTCTGCAAGTTCTGTTGCTCCTCCTGGATCCGTAATAAAAAAGATACCTAGGGCCTAAAGTCTATTAAACATACCCCCAGATTTCAAGATTTTTTCAAAAATAGTTCCTGTGATGTATAAATAATAATAATAAAAAAATTATAATATCATAATTTGACACCCTCTATTCATTTATGGCGTTTAAAGGCTTTAAAGTTGCATGTGATTTTTTTTAAGTTATCTATTGTGTGTATGTAATATGTATTTAATATATTTAATTAATATTAATTATTATATATATATATATTATTATGAAAGTATTGACTGCATGGTGTTTATGAGTATAACGTAATTAATTTTTTAGTGTTTTTGAGCTGCTGATTTGATTAAATTGTAACTAATAATAATATCGTTGGGACTGCGGCAGTCTTCCTTTTTATAATTATGCTATATATCTCACAGAAACTGGATCCTATTATTTTATATATTATTATATACATTGTATTATTATAGTTATACAGATTATCAGTTTGCTTTGCTTTGCTATTGAAGTTATGAAATTTTTATGTTCTGGTACTATATTATAATTTGATTATTCTTATCTAATGTCAACACAAAAATTTAACATTATTTAATTTCCGCGCGAATCCGTTGCGGTTTTAAGTAGGAAGCAGGAAGAATATTGAATGTAATACCATTTTTTTTTAAGAGAAAAAAATATAGTACGCGACATTGGGACATGGCATTCCAAAATGACTTAGAGATGCTTCTCCGCGCGTATAAATGTGTACATGATAGTATTAAATACTTTACATAAGGAGAGTCTTTGGTAGCTGATAGAAGAATATATAAGGCATTTCGATAACTTCAATTGACAATTTATTTTTCGTTTATGGTTTAATTTCCCTGGTATCATGCCTGCAGTAAATATTTTCAGAGATGCTTATGTTCACTTAAGGATTATAATGCATCATTGGTAATCATTGGTATATTTTTCGATGGATATTTAGGGCTACAAATAAGGCACTAAGTAAGTATTAACCCTAACATTACCATTACCAAGACACTTTTTGGTCACACGCTTTACCGAGGGGAGGGGGGGGGGGTATTTAAATCAAATGTTAAAAAAAAAGTTAACAGTAATTTTTTTTATTTATTTATTTTATGTTAAGTTTTTTAAATGCTGATTTGTTATTAATTTACAGCGTTTTTAAAGTCTGGATCAGCCCAAACATACTCTAACCTCAATTTGAAAGACTTGGGGTAATTAACTCCTTCGCGTGTAAAACGTTTTATTGGGCCATGTCCATGTCTGACTGGCTGGATAAGAACCTCGGGTGCGTTTGTTCTCTCTCAAGAATCACGTCATGCGCCAAAGTTGCGGTTATGTGTTGCTTGCAAAGCTGTTCTTGTGATAAATATAAATTTTGTATCTTGTTATCGTTGCACCGGATGTTTAAGGTCTGTCGCTATGAAAATATGCAAGTGGAATGAAAAGAGATGTCACTACCAGTCTTTAGTAAATGATGTCCGAGATTGGGTGATTTTAATTCCAACATTTCAAAGGAAATAATAAGATTAACCGTTTTTAAATGAGCAACAGTCATTATAATTATGTTTATCTATTTCCTAGTCTGATTAATTTGTGAATACAATAATTATATGTTAAGTTATTGCAGTTAAAAAAATGCCCCTGTAACTCAGAGAGCAAAAGCTCAAGGCAAAGAAAGAAATATGAAGGGCAGCCGTGCCGTGATGAATGCTCCTTCTCTACCGTTGCGAGTGCGCCTCAACATTCCACTGTATTTTAAATTGAATAGAAGGGAGAGTAACGGTAAATAAACAAATATGTATTATTTTGAAAGAATTAATATTATGATTTTTAGGATAGTATAAGCATCGAAACTTTTTCTTTTTCGATAAAAAAATAAAATATATTATTGTATTTTTTAATTCCTTTTGTTATATATATATATATATAATGAATCTAACTCGAATCTAAGTAATAATCATAATAATTACGTAATTTTATATATTAAAATTTACTATCATTCATAATGCTGTTTCGCTTTATGTGGCTCATCATATGCTTGAAATAAAAATAATTTGATAATAATTTGTTTCTGGATCCGCGCCTGATTATATTTATATACATATATTAATATTTTTTTTTTTTTTACAAGGATACACCCCTTAGAGCTTACAGCTCGCGGCAGGGTACTGGGTAGGGATATAAGGAGGGAACGGATAGTGGCCACGGCCTGCATGCTTACGCGTCCCAGCATTCGCTGAGGTGAGACTGAGGGAACCGTGGGAAACCTCAGTCAGGACGGACACCTTTACTTTTTCTCAATGGACCAAAGCGATGTCCAAAGCCTGGGGAACCACACACAAGTGCATCACTGCACTGGGTGGAAAGCGAGACGAATTTACCCCAGGGAGGGAGCAGCGTATTTTTTACTTGAAACGGTCACCCATCCAAGTACTAACCACGCTCGACGTAGCTTGACTTCGGTGATCTAACGAGAACCGGTCAATGCACTGCGCCAATAATATTATTATTAAAAAAAAATAATAATAAATATAAATATTTATTTATTTATATTTATTTATATTTATATATATTTTATATTTTTGTAGATATGTATTATATAAATACATATAACTATAGATATAATACTATATATATATATATATATATATATATATATATATATATATATATATATATATATATATATATATAGTTATATAATATTATAACTATATTATAAATGTTATAATAAATATTATAATTTTATATAATTACGGTCCAATAATTAATAATAATTAATTAATTTTTCTCTCAATAAAAAAAATCGATACATATATATATAATGTTTTTTTTTTTTATTGGAGGAATTTAATAGCTAGAGCTAGGCCTTGTAGGAGCCATCAATTTCCGTGTGCAGACTACCAATGCTGAGCTGCATGAGCACGGCCCATAGGTCTGCACGACCCACGGGCCCGCCCGTGCAGATCCGTGCGCGAGCCCGCAGAACCTAAGCCGCCTCGGCGCCCTCCCTGCTGCTGGTAAAGCTCAAGCTGACCATCCTCACTTGCCTCGCTGCTTGCTGGCGAGCAAGCTAGGTGCAGTCCCGAACAATGGGACAATGCACAGTACATCCGAGGAGAAAAAAATTCAGCAAGAGGGCTTGTGACAAAGTGGGGAAATATAGTGTGTAATTTTCTTACTTGTAAAGTCCTTAAAACATTGCTGTAAAGTATCCATATTAACTTGTTCATCAGAGAATATATATATAATTAATATTATACAATTAAAAATTAAATATCCTTTAAAGTTTTGTAAAAATGTTGGAACAAAATTCTTCCAATCAGTATTTTTCGAAACGCAAACGTTGCGCCTCTGGTGGCCGGCTACGTAGCGACAGTCCTTAATACATATACGTTTCTCTCCTGCGGGCAAAGTAATTAAAGAAGAAAACATGTACACACAGAGTTAGTCGTTAAATGAACAAAAGACAGTTGACTTGAGGAGTTAGCAAGTAAATCTATGTGGTATCACCATATCATATTCAACTGCATTTTTAATAATTATAGCAACAACTAGTGGATAACTTGCATGAAATTCTGTCATTTTTTTTATATTAATTTGTATAAACGGCCTCGAGTTTTAAATGTATTATATTCATTTTATTTAAACCTTATAAAACTCGCAAAACAAAAGGGGAAATATATACAGTGCGGCTGTATTTAGCGCAACGTCTTTCCCTATGACGTCACAGCATTTTGAGAGGAGCCTTGTGGCCCTTTGTCGTCAGACCCTCGTACTTTTAAACAATAATTAAAATTATCAAAGAGGTGTGACACATGTTTTAAACCTAAAATTGGGCCTTGCTATAGACTGTCATTAAAAGAAAAATACATGTTAATCCGGGTTTACTTAGTACTTTAAGGATGCAGTTAAATTCAGGCGCGGATCCAGGAAAAAATTTCGGAGGGGGCTGCCTCCATAAGGCCAATGTTAAAAAAAAAAATGGAGTGGGGAAAGTGCCTATATTGCCCATGTTAAATCCAAAATTTCGGGGAGGGGGGGAGCTGCAGCCCCCCTAGCCCACCCCCTGGATCCGCGCCTGGTTAAATTCTATGGTTTATAAAAAACTGAAAAAAATAAAAATAAATAAAATAACAATTTTACTTAACTCGAGGTCCTCTCTTATACGTTGGAGTATATGTGAAAATTATAATGTATTGCTTCAAATTATTTTATATTATTATTATATGATCGATACTTCTAACAAGTGTAAGTTTGATGCTTCAAGACACATTAATATTCTACGTGCAATGTGTAATATTTATTGACTCAAGTTCTCCAAAGGTTTTGATTTTTTTTAAGATATTGATTGTTGGCTTTGGAGGTGACTCCAATTTATTTTGTACCTGTTTTAACAACACTGTTGCACTGTCACAGAAAAACACGTGACAGAATAGAATCTAGGTCACACTGCTCATAACTATTAGATGGATCTTTGTCGTTAGGGTTACTTTTATGAGATACTAAGTTTTTTTTAACCATATCTGCATATTCTGTATTTATATTTATGATAAAAGGACACTATACTCATATTATATTTTTATTATTATTTATGGTATATTTATATTGTTAAAACACAAACATTAAAATAAAAGCGAAGAGACTTATATGAACTATTTTTAAATAATCATTGAAAGTTCTGTAAATTAATTTGGCACCCCTGAATCATTAATAAAAAGGATAGGGCATAACAGACGCCTATTGACGCCTTCAGGGGCCGTGGCCGCACTTTCAATTATAAAAATAGTCCTGGGACCTGGGACTCAAAAAAATCTGGAAAAATTAAACGTTTAAAGCAGTAACTTATAGCTATGCAGAGAAACAAATCATATGGGAGGTGGGTGTTATTTTTTTATTAATTAAATAATTGTGTTGAACTGATCTAGACAGACTCGTGTGTATTTTCCCTATACCGTGATTAATTGAAAAGGGCTACGCCACCAGTTGATCGTAGTTTTTTTTTTCTTGCAATTTAGGAGTTTTACATGTATTTTGTCTCTTAAATTATTTCATGTTTTTCTTAAAAACAAAAATACTGTACCGATACATATTATATACTTGCTTACTGTTTTCCTTTCCACTCTTATTGATCTAACGGACTGTGTCGTCGTGGTAGCACGATAAGATTGTGTTATATCTCACTCTTTGTATAGAAAGTCCATGTACAAAATTACAGACAAAAAATTACATTATTTTGTGAACTCCCTGTCATGATGAAGCTCACATTGTAATCATGTTATTCGTATTATTACAGGCGCAGAGCGACGATGACGACGTTGGGCCGGACGATGTGGCCGTCAACGTCGAGGGCCGTGACGGCTTCATGGACGAGTTCTTCGCCGAGGTGAGTCACAAGATACTTCGCTATGCACAACCCTTGTCAAATTTTCCATACAGAAAAAGAATAATAAAAAAAGTGGTAAAATAATATTAATACATCATAATATTTATTTTATACTCTTTTACATGCGGCTGCTTTCTAAAAATCTTACATAGTTCAAAAAATTTAGTAACAAGAAAATATTTAAAATAAGGTGTAAATAAAGGCATTTTGCAAACAATAGGGAGTAATGTAAGTATAGGAAACATTGAAACCTTTGTAACATTATACATAGTTTAATACTACTTTGCCTTCACTTATTACCTTCTGAATACTCCACAGCTTTAGTAATTAATTTACTAAAAGTCAAGGTCGCTGCACCGGAATTTGAGGTATTGTAAGACGGATTACAAACCAAGTGTGGGATCTTTGTTCGTTTGGTATTGATCAGATGGCATGTTGAATGAAGTTGAATTTACTATGTAAGATTTTCTCACCGGAAACAGGTTTCATAATAAAATTATTTTAAACTTTTTTTTTTGGTTTAAGGTCGAACATTACAATATATATTTATTGTATATTTTTTTCGTACCACCAATTCATGAACTTTCTTTCGGGTACGTCGAAAGGGTTTGTTAGGTAAGGCCCGCCCTATCTTTAAATGACGCGTTCTTTCTGAATTAGGATTTTTTTTTTTTTAAGACTATATGTATTTTTTTTTTTTTCGTTACACTCAATTAAAAAATAAATAAATACTAAATCATAATTTTTGGGGGAAATTGTCATGCCGTTGGTTTTACTTTAAATACTTATGAATCCGTATAAATTAGTGTTTGTAATGTCATCAACCATTGGTTTAAAGTGTTTAAACCTTTCTCCATCAAACTAGTGGCATCTTTTTTTATACAACAGAGCAGCTGTTCTTTGTTTATTGTTCCATGAATGAAAATCCTTGTATTGCCATAATATGTATGTACAGTACATACAGTTTAGGGTCACTGTGTTAAAAGTGTTTAAACATTACGCAGCCGTAATGTTTCAGTATAATTATACGTAACATCTATAGTGAGCAAAAAGAAATGAGCAAATGCAAGCAAAATTTGCCCGATTTAAATTGTTTCATTTTTTTTAGACACTATACTTCATTCACATGACTTGTAACTGTCATGTGTCATGTATGATACATTCTAGTGACTCATGATTATTGAGATTTGAGTCACGCCATATTATATTTAGTATTATTCACTCTTTTTATTCATTAATTTCAAATATACAGTATATATATATATTATAAATACATTAAATACTGTAAAATTATGCATTTGCGTTTATTAAATTCATTACTATTATATATTTTTATTATTATTTTATTAACATTATGTTATAACCTTTAATATTTAATAAGGTTCACTTTTCACTCGTATTGTCGCCAGAGTCTGCGCGTGGACAATTAACGTTATTATTAAAGTGCTATGCAGCTTATCTTTAATTTTCACTAATTTAATACGACAGTATATAGTATATAATTTCTTTCTATACAAGGTGCTTCCTATATACCTTACTTCCTATATAAGTTATTCATTTCTATGTAATATTAAATTTATATTTATTTAACTGTCTTGTAGTGGCTGCTGTGCTATTGCTGCTACCTATGTGCCGACAGCGAGGGAGTTTTGAATAAATTTATGCCAATATGCCGGAAATTGAGTTCAATTTTTCCTTTGACCCCGGTATGAAAAGTGCTCGTGATTAGACTGATGAGGTATAGTAGCGTCTGGGCCCGTCTGGGGATTTGCGATGGAGACCGAGAAGGCGGCAAGAAAATGGCAGAGTTGTTAGCTATAGAGAGCGCTTTGCCACTGTCGGTGGATATAATTTTCATGTGAACTTTACAAGAGAAGCGGATACGAATTACACTGATGGGCTGCGCATTGCCGAGTGGGCGAGCCAGCCAGCATGCGGGGGTTATATGGGAGCTTCGCCCACCGACCGTTCTTGACATTAAGCTGCAACAATTTCCTCCACAAAATAATATACCTTATATTGTTTATTTATTTTTGTGGGGCAAACTAGTAGGTGTTTTATTCATTTAATATTGTAACTGAAGTGTAATAATTATTATAATAAGTACATAATTTTAACAAAACTATATTATAGTTGTATTATCTGGATCTTGATAAATTATAAAATTTAGCTTTCAATTTATTATTGCTGTAAATAATAATTGAAAAAAGAAATTTTCAGTGTAATCCGTTTTCTTGCATTAAGGATAAAATTGAAAATTGAATAGCGGATTGTAAAAAAATATATATATATATTGGCACATGGGAAACTTGAATTTTTTTAATACTAATTTTTTGTTTTGTTTTCAAGCTATCGTCGGATAAAATTCACCAATTTTCCCAATTTTAAACACAATTGTTTAAAATATGGTTTAGTAATAATTATGATTTTTATGACGGACGGTGGGCGAAGTTTCAGCTCGTTCGCAGCCGTAGGGTCAGATTCAAATCGAAGGGAAAATGACGCGTTGTAGGAATTAATAAATTAATATTAATTGGTCATTGTTTTTGTGTTCTTTGTTTTTTTTATTAACGAATTAATGAACATTAATTCATACTATATATACTCTAATTTCTATATTATTACACACCCATATAGCACGGACCAGTTCACAATCTTTGCCCACATAATAAAATTATAGCACATAATTATATCCATGCTACAATTTTTGTACGGTCTGAAGAGGCTGACCATTATAAATAATTTTCAATTCAGGCATGACGAGTCAAAATATTTTCTCTATATATACATGGGGTTCAGCTAAACCCCATTTGTATTCTTTTGGCGGTTAGGTGTAAGAATGGGCTTGCCTAAACCTCGCCGCAATAAAGCACATTTCTATTCTATTCTATGATGTAAACTGACCCTGTATTTGAGAATTTACTATTCTGCTCCCCAGCGGGAGTTACGAATGTTACAGTATGTTAAATTATTCTCTTACAGTGTACTATATATGCATGTGTGGTCGTGGTAGAAATAACATTGCTTTCACAGTTGATGGCCTCGAGAATATAATATACTGACGTCAACATTTGAATATATAGAATCTTCTGCATTCACGATATCTAAGTAAATTAATCTCTCCCAATCTATTATCTGCACTTTATAATACATCTTATTCTCTCATAATATTAACTACTTACTTCATTAATATTATGTCCCTCAGCACTTAGGTGTATAAAACTTTTATAAAGATAGGTGGAGTCGTCAAATCACAGACATGTTAATTATTTAACCGGCTTGATCATGCGACTGAGATTTATTTAAAATTGTAGTTACAGACAGGGCTTCAATAGCTAACTGTATCAATAGAATCTCGAACTAAAGATTCTCAAATCTGTGTATAGATACAGTATCATAAAATACACTGCAGATCGTAAATAAGATAAATTGGAAGTCGTATAATAATATTAATTTGGTGTCATTATATACCGGTAACAAATCGCCACACTTCCACTTCCACAGACTGCCCACGCGAAGATGGGGTAACTTTCGAGTTATTCCGAGTTGTACTGTACACTGTGTACAGTGCTCACGTAATTGCAAGGTTTCTGGCAGTCCTATTTATATTTTATATAAATATAAAGCATTGCATGGGTACAAATTCTATTCTTTGAGTTTAAAGCTCTCTGTAAATAAAACGTAAAACTTTTTAGAATATCTGCCCAAAGTTCCGTCACTGGCATTCTTCATGCGGAAGCATATTTAAATACATTTTTTGTACTAAATTTTAAAAATCGGACGTTGGTGAAATGTGCTGTGGAAACCTTAATAATTTATAACACAAATTTTTAACGCTAAATACATTATGTAATTTATGTATATAGTTGCAGGTGTATGAATGTAATTACTAAATAATGGACAATTTGCATGACATTTTTTTATTGCAGAAATGGATAGAGGGTACCAATTTATGCTACTCTGAATTTTTTCAGATTGTTTTTAGAGCGGGAACTATTTTTAAAAAAATTATTGAAAGTCAGTTTTATGACGTCACGGGCGTTTAGCGCCTATCCTTTTCTTAAGGACAGACTCCTCGTGACGTCATAAAATCGACTTTCAATAATTTCTTAAAAATAGTTCCTGGTCTTTAAAAAATCTGAAAAAATTCAGAGTGGCATAACTCTGCACCCTCTATCCATTTCTGCAATAAAAAAATGTAATGCAAATTGTCCATTGAAGTTAACCAAGCCTCCACAGTGACGCGACACTGTCCAAAAATGGTACAGTGTTAACGGAAGCTTTGTCTGGAGCTGTACACTTTAATTACAGTATATTATGCAGTCTCTAAATCAATGAGCTCGTAGTTGTATTGTGATCTTGAATTAATTATTTATACAAAATTATACTATGTTATAGAGAAATATACTATAAGTTCCAATATAATTTAATTTTAACAATAAATAAATTCTTATTTATTCGGCAACAGTTACAGAACCAATGACCAAATATAATAAAGTCAATAACACAACATACAAAAAAAATAAAAAACACATAATAATAGTACCAATAAAAAATAAAAATGACTATAATATAAATATAAAGGAAAAAAAGAAAACAAAAAAACAAAAATAACAGTAAAATAATAGTCATGCACAATAAATAGCAAAAAAAAAAAAAAAAATTAAAACCTTAAAACAGAGCATTCATCAGGTTGGTCCGAAATTGACATAAAGAAGAGTTGAATATGTCCACATTACTATGATCAGATACAAATTTGTTGTATAGATTTTGCATGCTTGGAAAAAAAACAAACTTTGATGCACTGTTACATTAAATAAAATAACAAAAACACGTATTTAAAAAAAAAAAAAAAAAATGCACTCTTAAGGTAGAGATAATATGTATCAGCTGGACCAATGCTAAAAAAATCCCATTCATAAAAATTATGAAAAAAATTTAAAATGTTCTCCGCAACATCCCCTATCAGTAGGTAAAATATCAGGTATACAAAAACGAGCTAGTTTTCGAGTAATTAATTTTTAAAGTTCTCTAATTTAACATGGAAAAATGGTACTTCCATGTTAAATTAGTCAACTTTAAAAATTAATAACTCGAAAACTAGCTCGTTTTTGTATACCTGATATTTTACCTACTGATAGGGGATGTTGAGGAGAACATTTTAATTTTTTTTCATAATTTTTATGAATGGGATTTTTTTAGCATTGGTCCAGCTGATACATATTATCTCTACCTTAACTGAACATTGCTTAATATGTTACAGGTGGAAGAGATACGGGAGATGATAGACAAAATACAGGCGAATGTGGAGGAGGTGAAGAAGAAACACAGCGCCATCCTCTCTGCGCCGCAGACCGATGAAAGTGAGTAAAATTTTGGATCAGATTATGTTAAGTTGGGGTATGTGCGATGTGGAACATTATTCCGATTATTAAATTGGAGTTATATAATATAAAGTACAAGGTTTGCTGTTTTTACTAAAGGAGGTGGCTGGATGTATGTGCAGGTCTGCATTGGGTCACTTCAATTTTATTTTTAAAGGTAATGGAGGATGTCAACAGATTGAACAGATTTTGATGTTACAACATCTGAGCAGGGTTTGATGAGGTTTGGATTTTATTATTTTCAAATTTCTGGGGAAAAAACTCGATTCGAATTAAAAATATATGTAATACATTAATTTTGACAAGAAAAAAAAAAAATGGTACTTCGAATTAACCAAATCATAATTTAATTTGAACTTGCAATGAAACTATACTAAAAACCCTTTTGCAATGATGACTTTTGAGTACTTTGACCTTTCATTTCTGTAAAAAGGTATAATCTTTATTTAAAACACCCTGCCTTTTTAGATTATGAAAAAATTCAAAATTGTGAAATTTTATTTTTTATTGCAAGCTACTCTGAAACTTATTTCTATAGGGGGACATTCACAAAGCACTTTAACCCCCACTTTATCCCCGATTTTTAACCCTGTTGCTAAACTATGAGCTTAACATGGTTAGCCCCTGATTTAGTACCATGTTTAGCACCAGGGTTAAAAATCGGGGCTAAAGTGGGGGTTAAAGTGCTTTGTGAATGTCCCCCATAAAGTATAAAGTTATTATAACTTCATCAATCTGAAAAATTAATTTCTTCAAAAATCTAAAAACAGTATTATAGGGGCTACTCACACACGTGATAAAACACACATTTAGCCTAGGAATCTTTAAAGTCTTGTTACTATTATAGATTTAGTATTCCGGAATTATACAAGCAAGAATATGCAAAGATCTTTGTGATATTATACTGTATGTCAATATAGCTATAGCCCCTAGTTTTAGATTTTAGATTGTTTGCGCCTTTCCTACTTTCTGTTGCCCGCCCGCCCTCCATCCTTGTCTACATTGCAGATTGAGAAAAACAAGCTAGAGAAAAACAAGCTATACATACTGGAAAGAAGCTAAAAGAAAATGTCTTCAAATTTTATTTGATTTTGAGGCCATTGCTACGAAATATATATATATATATATATATATATATATATATATATATATATATATATATATATATATATATATATATATATAAGTAGTATTATATATATATATATATATTATATATATTTTGACCTGTAACGTTTATAAAATTTGAGGTCATAGTCATATTTGATGAAAAAGATTTTGATAATTTCAAAAATTACAACCTTGAATTAATTTTAATAATATATATTAATTTACGGGTATTTTGTAAATATCAGAATGTTAGATGCATTTTAAAAAAAATGCATTTCTCTATTTCTCTCTCTGAGTTGTCGAATTTTTGCCAACAATACGTTGTTCAGGTTTTTCGTTGCTTATATCTATGGCCTATTTCTATTATAGTATTCCTATTGAAACACGTAACATTACGTGTTATTTGAAATTTGGAGCAGTTTATAATACTTTATAATAATCACACAAGTAAAAAAAGTATAGTTAAACGTAATATTGATTATAATTGATTGTTAACTGTAACATTATCTGCTTTACCGGCTTCACGTGCGTGCTTTGTAAAATGTACATTACATGGGTCTTTCACTGCCGGAGCTGTTGTATAGCTCTTTATTCTTTCGGTGAACAAAAGAGCAAGAGATTTTTTTAAAGGTGGCAATAACACAATTTGGTTTCCGTGCAGAATGGAGATTGATAGGGTGGAGCTGGAGGGGTGGGGGGGATAAAGGAAGGAAATTAAGGGAAGTGGGAGGCATTCAGTACTGTGGCAAGGAGCGGGCTCGCACGACTGGAGTTCCCTCGCTTGACCCCACCCCCCTGTACTGCTGACGTCACTGATGTAAACTGTAAAGTGCAAGGCTCGGGACAGGGAAAGCTAGGAGTACGCTGTCCAGTCTGGATGAGCTGGCTTTCGCAAAGGTCTTGTGGAGTGGATTTCCATGGGGCCGATGGAGCAGCATGTATATAAATTTATAGCAATGCGAAGCTTGGCGAGAAGGACTCATTTTTGTCAATATAATAATTATTACTCTATAGTTTGCATGGTTAAATAATAAACATGATATAGTAATAAAAAACATGTACGTATATACTCACCGTCAGTCTAAAATACAGTAATACGCAATTTGTGCATCTCAGATTAATGAAAACAATGTACATTCAGTATAATATTAATGTATAATTAATATAATTATACATAATATATATTATAATATGTGTTTTATAAATTTAAATAATAAAATCAACATAAAACTTAAGATGAACCACGGTATATTATGGCGTTAGGTGCAAATAACGGGCTTGCCTAGTTTAGTCTATTCAAGCTAAAATAGGTTTGTAAGGCAAATAGATATACATTCACACAATGTCTAGTTCGTATTAGTTGAAAAAAAATGCTATGCAAGAGTAATATCATAAGTCATATATGACCTATAGGTGTCATGGCAAGCTTACTTGATTTTTTTGTTTAGATATAACAACACCACTCACTAATTATTTAAAAATAACAAGATAGGTGGCAATCGACATCTTTTGTGTCAATATTTTGAAATGTATATTAAAACAGTTATATATATATATATATATATATATATATATATATATATATATTGATATATTATTCCAGACTCTTGTGTGACTGCTTTAATCTACCTGGATCTAATAGTGTCGCGTGTATGCAAACCCCACGTAGGGGTGCATGAAAGAGAGGAGAGTGAGTTAGGGTTGCGAGGTGGTATATAGTCTCAAGGTGAGACATCGATTTTTTATTCCTCCTCAACGACACGTGATAGGTCGGCGAGCGATATCGGTGCTCGCTTAGTCCTCACGACGCGACAAGTGCAGCCTCAGCTAGATATCTGGCGCTACGTCCCGCCAACGTCGTCAAGGATTATTAGGCTATTCCAAGCTCTGATCAGGGGATCGAATTACTAACTTTTATCATCCACCGCACGAAGCTAACCTCATACTTTGGTCATAAAAATACAGTATCCTAACTATACAGTATATAATCAATATACTGAATATTAGGCCACAATATTGTGATCGGAAAATTACTCTATAGGTAATATCAGAATACTACCAAAATTCATCCAGCAACTTAAATGTAACAACGGCCGAAAACAAGCAAAACAACAATAGTTGTGGTTCCAAATGTTCCAATGATACCCGATTCCAATTTCTTATACAGATTTATAAAATCGGAAGAATTTTTATTAATTCTTTATAATTTTTCTTCGCAGATTTTACTCTGTATGTTATGCAAATTAATAATTATTGCTGCATATTATATGTCATTTGCTTTAATAATTTTATAATATGATGATATAGTGGCAGTATACAAAATATCTAATTTTATTTATTTTTACTTCCATGGGTGGTTGAATTAGTTCTCAAAAACGCGGTTAACATCATTGGGCTTTTTGCGGTGTGTAAGTAGTTTATCTGGCACAGAAGGCGCAATGTTTGCCATCGTGACGTCGGCAGTAGTAGCTTTCTTGCCTGCTGCTCCTCGACTTTGCTCGCTCGCTAAGTGGTTTTGGGCTAAGGTCGGACTTCTTGACTGTAAACCCCATGCATTGCTCATTGCTCGCTACTGCTTGCCTAGCCAGACGGCCCGATACTACAAGAGCTCAAAAGGCCTCGTGTATCGATTTTTGTGGGCCGGCAACAACCGTGGCTTTCGCTTATACGCAGGGACCACCCACCCGAGAGAAGAAATTTGAAATTCGTGTTTATTTACCTCAAGAACCTATATGTAGTAAAGCATTATGGTCCCAACTTGCCTTTTATATACTTGACCCCTCCGTAGTTTTATAAATTTATCTGTCTTTATGAATATGAGCCATGACGTATCATGCATGCAGGGGAACTCAACTCACCATTCTAATTTTTGCTTATGGCGTTGCATTAATTAATGTATTATAACTTTCACCATGTATGCATATCACATCACATCGGGTCCATCGGGAGCGATATCATATATTATTGGAGAATTGCGGATACACATGCATGGCATATTTGATACAATGTTTTTCAGCGAAACGGACAAAACAGTTCACTCGTCTGCTTGCGCTATATATAACTGCATGGTACCGCCCCACCTACCGTTAAAAAATCGTGTGTTGCTCGAGAGCATTTCAGAGCTACTAGTGTTATCATTACTGTCGGAGTGTTAGCACTATAGTCTATACATACTGTTTATGGCCTATGTATCTCTGTAGTACCCTTAATGCATGATTTATCATAAACTTTTTCGGCTCCTACACATACATTATAATAAGCACACCACTTGTCGCCACTCGATCTCTAACCAAAGCAGCTAGCGGCTCAGTACACTGAATTGATATTGAGCTTCCCGCCGCAGCCACTCGGAGAATATTACATGAGTCGTTGCCAACAGCGGAGTCATATTTAATATTTAATATATATACTGAAACCTGGAAACGGACATGGGGGGTGGGGAGGGGGAACATGCCCTTCTATATCTCATTAGTATAATTACAGAACAGAGATAACTCTTTAACAATCATGCAGATTGAAAGTAAAATAGAAGATTAGTGTCTGGAAAATAACGAAATTGGAAGGGGCGTATTTTTTTTATATAATATATGCAAGGGGGAAAAGGGGTAGAGTTTTGAAAATATAAACAAACAAATATCTTTCTATAGATTGGCTTAAACGTGGTTAGTGAGAAATGTGGACAACTTTTTGGATAACTTTCGTGAATCGACCCCAAATATAAATATTTTGCACTTTATTAAGATCCAATCTATAATCGCTGCATACACCAATCACTTCATGTAGGTACTGAACGCTAGCATGCATGTAGAGCTACAGCGAAGAGGAATTAAGTACTCCAGGAGATGTATATAAGCTTCAGAGGTTATAAAATATCATGGAATGTTGTGGGTCTCTGCAGAGACGGAGCGAGGACAATATATATGTGATCGAGACAATAGTATTCAGCGACATACCTAATCTTGGCTCAGCAGTGACGACGGCAATGCGATTACACGTACGCGGCACTAAGCCTATAGTATATTATATATGCATACGTACGCTGCTGACACTGCTGTAGAGAGAGAGAGAGAGATAGAGAGATTCTGAGGGTGCGATGTAAATGCATGTAGACCGCAGGAGCATCCGAAAACGTTGACGGCAACCCAACAAGTTGGCTCACACCCCTGTCGATACGCCGCAATCCCATCCAGCACCTCATGCACTTGGCCAAACACTCTGGTGCTCCAGAGAAGACGCAACTGGAGGACATGATGGTTCTGTGTTGCAATTAATAAAGCATGCTTAATAATTTAATATAGAATAATAAATATTGCATTATAATACCTCCCTCTTGCCATTGTGAGTGACTGGACGTGCATTGTTTTTCGGTCGATGCGTCGACCGAAAAAATTCTAGCTCTTGAATACCGCCAAACTTTTGATTGCAACTTCTGTTTCAAGGCTTCATGTGCCTTCAGATGATAAGTAACTACACTTGTGTTAATGGTGTTCCCAGTAAAAGAGCATTTTATATAATATATATATACTGTATATATATTATCATTTTTAGGTTCTCTGAGGTAGCGTTAGATGGGAAAGGCAAAACGGTGCTCCAGAGACACTGAGATTCATGAATATTGTATGCTACAAAACAGAAGACATACATGGCATCCGCCTCTCTTGACCCAACATACATAACATTGCGTGATTTTATTACTGTTACTATATACTAGGATTAAAAAGGGGGGTACTGTTTGCTTTAAAATCAGATGTTGTAAATTATAGAGGCTTCAAGTGATGCGCTCTCGCTGCGCAACTGTTTGTCGCTAAGGTCCATCTTGCACTTGGAAATGAAGCAAAGTGTTTTTTTAACTTTTCTCGGTTATAAATCAAGTAAAAAATCCAAATCTTGAATTATCTACTTTATTTTTCAGTTTGGACCAAAGTTCCGTAAAGGAATTTTCCCTGAAAAATCTTATTCTTAGAACGAATTCACGTTTTTTCCCACACCGAAAAATCAGCTGACTTGAAGCCTCTATTGTAACTTGTAAATTATGCAACATGCACACCAAGCAAATGTCTTAAATTCACCTTTCAAATTAAACTTTTTTTTTTAATTATAGGATTTTTACTTGACAAAGAAGAAAATGAAATTTAGAAGAGGACTATTACTACAGTTTTCTCATTTTAATTTTTCTCCATTCTGTAGCATATATTTTTTTTAAAAGCAATTTTTGTGATTTTTCAAGATGGATGCTGTAAGGTCCAAGTTTAACATGGGCTGCTCTCTCACAGTCAGTTTGATGTCTCCAAAGTTCATTGGTAAAAAATGAAAATATTACGTTGGCCCTGCAATACAAAGCTTGAGGCTTTTTACAAATTTTTGTCAATTTTTCGAAAGAAAATTAGTGTAACATTAATTAAACTCCGGCTAAATGAATATTTTTATTGATTTGTTTTAAATATATCAAACAAAATACAGTGCATGTAATCATGTTGATGTCATAATTTTCACTCAATTAATATTCCCTGCTAAACAAAAGAAATTCCTTTCTTATTTTTTTGAACCCATACAAAATAGCACGGTTTGTAGGAAACCTTACAAAATATTCTTTAATTTTCTTCCGTTTAGAGTACTATAAAATCCAAAATATAAGTTTTAAAAAGGGGCATTCACAAAGCCCTAAGGCCACATTTAGGGCTCGATAATTTAAAGCCTGATTTTAGGCATGCTTTTTAGACCCAAAATTTCTGGTCTTAAATTATCGAGCCCTAAATGAGGCCTTAAGGCTTTGTGAATGCCTCTTAAAGTATTTTATTAATTCCGTACGAAATTATGCACCGTTAAAAATTCAATAAAACAAATCCTATATAGTATAGTATATAGAAGCTTTTGCTGTCATAATTTTTATTTATATTTTAATGCAGCTCTGTGAAGCTCTATATATATAAAATAAATAAACTTAACAATTTTCAAATTTTTAAAGTAAAGTGCTCTTTACAAACTCTTCGAGAACACCACATCAAATTCTAGCCCTTTGGGTCAATAGGAATTATCAAATATAATTCGAAACGGGTACAATATAAATGGGGAGTTTTATTTTGATACAGGCTTTTGCTTCTCATTTGATGCAAAACTGACATTTTTCTTGGAATTTTACTGAAAAGTACTCTTAGCTCGAAATCAGTCTCGAGATTGATAAAATAGCATTTCCGGTTTCCGTCCGTAAGAACCCATGTGAAACATCTACCTCAATAGAAAATAATGGTTGCATTTTTTTATTTCATAATTAGAAAATAATGAAAATATATACATAAAATTATGCTTTTCCGAATTTTTTTCAAATTTCTTGGAGTGCGGGAACTAATTAAAAAAATATATATTTATAAAATATTTTAATTAGGGTGGTACCACCTGATGGGACAACCGTGACGTAATTTTCTCGCACTGTGATTGGCTATAGCCACGGTTTTCCGATCAGATTTTACCTCCCTAATTCAGATATTTTTTTTATATTATTATTATTATTTTGTTCCCGCACTCCAAAAAATCTGACAAAATTCAGAAAGCATAATAATTTTATGCATTATATAGTTTCTAATTATGAAATAAAAAAAATGCATATACATTATTGTCTATTTTTACAAAACTGATCAGACAGATCCACTTCAAAATTCGTACGACACCTATTGATGGCAGGTTTAAAGTCCCCTGCAAGTCTTGTTAAATTCAATGAGGCTGATTCCGGAATCTCAGTTTTTTTTTTTTTTTTTTTAGATTAATCCTTCGATTAATTCTAGCCGGGAATCATTCAAACCGTTCTTATATAATACATTCCAACTAATAGCATCTCTCTTTTAATTATTTCATCATAATAAATTAAAAAGTATATTTTCATTAATGCAGCAGTAACGACATTCAGTTCAACTATATTATAGCACAAGATAGAGAAGAGAGGAGGTGAATGAGTAAGACGGCCGATTACTGCGACCATATGATAACAAGTTATTTATTTTATTTCTCGGTAGTTTCAAACTTGCGAATATGTAAATTTCACTGTTTTTGGCAGGTATCTAAATTAGTTTTTGCTAAAAATAGGTCATTGTAGCCCCGCGGATAGGTCCTTAAAGTGAATTATTCATACTGGGCATGCTCATGCTTAAATAATAAAAGTGCTCTCCTTCTACTCTGCATGCTCTCGTCATATGATGATGCATTTATTATAATTGCTATCATATTTTTCAATTTCATTTACTCTTCATATTTAAAAATTGTAAGTATGTAGAAACTTGAGAATTCACCAAGAAGCCTCTGAAAAGATTTCATGCATGGCCTCACTGTGGAGCAAGAAATATTCGTACATGCATGCTATATAATTATATTATGTAATAGCAGCGGTTGGTCAAAGAGACCCTATATATAGGTTATACTAATTACAAGCCTCAATTTGCACCTGGTCTGCAAGTCAGTTTTAGTTAGTACTGTTAGATAGCTACATGCGTGATTATTTATCTAAACGAATAATCACGAGGTATAATACAGTACAGAGTATATCGTTCTGCGTTCTGCTGGTCAGCAGGTTGCCGCTGTTGAGCGATCGCGTATAAGTTAAACTGCAACCTAGGTTGCAACTGGCTGGTACTGTACCAACTACAAACGTCCCGGCCTCGATCAGCTGCATATTTATATATATACTATAACAGCGCAGATCTGAGACCGCTATTTTGATACCCACTAAACAAATTGCAATAGAATACGTGTATCTCTTCTAGCTGAATGATTATATTTTGTTTATATACTGTAGATAATGTGTATGACATCAAATTTAGTATCCTCCCGAAGTTTTACAGATTAATATTATTATAAACGTAATACACTATGATGCATTCGCTTTACTTGTCTTCATTTGAAATGTTGAATGAAACAGTCTTCCATTGTATTAGTATTAACTCGTCATTTTTTTTGTCTTGCGATGTAAATGAAGATTTTAATTTCTCTTAAAGACCTGCACGGCTATGCGTTACCTTGCCAACATTCGTGCTATATGCTTGCAAGCACGAAAGGTGGACTAACAACTAGGGGCTTGCTGCCCGATCCATTCGTTCGCCACTTGTTGTGGGATGGGTGGAAGCGAAATGATACACGACAGCTCGAGTAACGTGATTTACTTGCTCAGCACGCCATACGTGACCCGCCTGCTTGGCTGCGCGCGCTTGTGATGCAAACTGTAATAACATCGGATAAGCTGAGGTTATATCATAGAGAGACTGGCATTGCTGGAATGGATAAGGAATCGATATTTTTGCCTGCTACCAGGTCGGTTACGCCCGTAAGCATGTTTTTGGTGATAGAGCTTAAATCTGCGACTTCGGTACAGACAAAAAAATATATGCTGGAAGACAAGGATAGTCCACTCGATGCAGCAACGCTAACTCTTAACTTTAACTTTGAGCCCTTTATGTTCGAGTGCGCTTATTCCTGTCTATTATCCTCAACGCGCGCCTCTTTATGTTCTGTGCTGCGGCACTACACGCGCTGCATGGAAGCGGGGGTGCGTAACCCACTCCCAGTCTCCCACATCGTCGTCGTTGTTCTCCGCCTCCGTCACGGCTCTCTCTGCGGCAGAGCGAGCCGCCCTCTGTTATATGGTGCGGGGGTGCATGCCCCGCCCCCGTATCTCCTCTCCTCCCCCGCTAACGCCCCCGCCGCCTTCTACTACTGCTGCTGCGGCACCGCGGTGGCGGCGTCACAATCGATACGATGACGACGGCAGCCAGCCAGCACCACTGACGCCACGGTTACCATCCCTACTCTTTCGCTCTCACCCACTGACCCGAGTAGCAACACAATAATAATCTCCAGCCGCCACCACTGTCAAGTCAGCGCGCTTGAAAGCCACCGCATTTTGAAATAATCAATGTACACCGTACGCTAGTTGCATCGCCACGATTGATAATTGACACTTCAAACTGAAACTGACCTATACAATGACGCGAGTTTGATTCATTGTACAAAGGCTTACAATTGAATAAAATAACATTTTTTAAATCAAATTTGCTTCATACAGTATTGTGTGATACTGCATCATAGAACGGTGATACTGTGTTTTACCAGAATCATACTTGCTGGTTTTCCTGGCGTTTTGCCAGCAAGTAAAATCAGTCCGCTGGCTGCCACCACTTTATTTGGCCCCTGCGCCTCGATCGCTACCCATGCAATATATATATATAATATATATATTTTTTTTTAATAAACAATAATGATAATACACAGCCCGGCTCTGTACGGTTGTAATCAGCTTCGCTATAATAATTATATAATATAACGACTGAGATCAACGAAAAATGGTCAATTTGAAGTCTCTAGCGCATATTTTTAATTAATTTAATCAACAGAAATATTTCAATCAGCAATATATAGTTATATATAAATTTTATTATATTTGTTTCTTTTTTTCTTCGTGTATATGTTTTATGAATGTTTACTGTACACTCTGAGTTCCGTTTGCTAATGACGGGCGTAAATTACAACGAAAATTTCTCATCGTGCACGGCAGCCGGCAGCACAAACAAAAGTCGTGAAGTCATGATGTTTCTTTTTGTACTAAAATCGAAAGTTTGAAAAAAAAAATCCAAAATGCCAAAGTTTACAAAAAATAATTTAGGGACGATATAGGGTTATAAAAGATTACATTTTACAACATGAAGTTGCACATAAAGATTAACCTTAAATTTAAATGATTAGACGAATGTTGTTTAATTCTGAGGTATATATAAAAATGAAAAATCTATTTCAATGGCAAAGTCAAATTTACGATAACATCGCTTTTTGACGTAGTAAAAGGTAATATCTCATTTGGGGTTGCATCATGATTTAAATAACGCCATTAGATGCAGCGAAATTAATTTTAGTGTAGACCAGACAAAAAAATTCCAGCAACTTTTACAAATGGAAATCCCATAAGGAATAAATGCAAATTGTGAATCCACCCCTAAAAAGCATGAAGGGATGATTTTTAAATTTTTAAATAAATCAAAACGTACATGTCCTTGGAACGCAACCCTTGGCCTAGCTAATTTGTGACAAATTTCAACTTACTAGCTAAATTAAAGCCATCCCACCGAAAATTTAGCACGAAATCGTAAAACCATTTCTGGCCCGGTGACCCTGTCTGTACTGTATAACACAATATAACACTATGCTGCTAAATAAATAAATAATACTCTTGTATACAGTATATAATTATATATTTTTATTTAACTTGTATTTCGTTTTGTCTTGCATGCATGCATCACTTTGCTTTGTCTTTTGTTAATATTGTTATTATTCTTATTAGTTTTTTAGCAGAAAAAAAATATTAATTTATTTCTCCTACCCCCCCCCCCCCCCCATTTTAGGAGTCTTTTGATAAATGAATCAAGAATTTATTTTTCTCTCGTGCCAAAAAAAGTAGATTTTTTTTTACATATAGGTTTGGATAAGACCCCTTTGTGTCGTTATAGCAGCGGCTTCTATGGCCACGCGCCGGCTTGCTTGAATCACCTAACGACTTTTGGCATAACTTTTGAAACTAAATAGTTAATTGTAAAAAATTAGGCATCGTATGCAAATATTGAGCCACAGGGATACCAGAATAATTCTTACGTACCCGAATATGTAAGAAAAGTACTTACTTTGGTACACCTTTAATCAACTGACAATGTAAGAATAATTAGATACTTATATAACTTTTGAAAACTTGCAGAACCGTACTAGTGTGTGTGTATATATATATATATATATATATATATATATATATATATATATATATATATATATATATATATATATATATATATATATATATATATATTAAAAATTATAAAGTATAACATGCGCATTGCTTGTATGAGTACTGTATTTAAAAATACAGCATAATATAGATCATGTCCAATAGTCATAATAAAATACAAACAACAACACAACACTAAAATCACAATACATAATTATTGTCTTCTTCAAACAATTTGATCTATTTTTCGATGGCGAATTAAAAAATTCTTTAATACTGTACAAATAAGACACTTTACCAGCAACTTACTGAGAATACCTCTCACATTTTGAGGGTTATAATAATTATACTTGGTAATAAAATATTCTATATGATTGTAAATTTGAGAACATGCGTATTGAGGGCTTTTAGTTAATTAGTTTATAACTATGGGTATAAATATTTTATTTCTAGAATCTAGACCTAACATTATGGTTGTGTAATTTAGAATTTTTCTTAAATAGATGAGGATGAGATATTTTCAACAAAACAACAAGCTTCCAAAGATGTATAAACAGGGCATAGTTAAAATCTTTTTCACTATAAAATAAATATATAAATAATGGCCTACAATGCTCTCTGTAATGAGTAATAACCCTTTCATATTACCCTTACAGCTCTTTTTTGCAATATTAGCATTCTGTTATACTATACCGGTAATAAAATAAGAATAAGATAAATATAGATAAAAAAAAATTAAAGTTTTGAATGTTAAATGTTTTGATTTTTATGTATAATTGTATTAATTGTACATAAACTTGTATTTATGAATAAAAGAAAATAATAAAAATATGTATTAACATTTTTCACTTCTACTTATAGTTGTTAGATGATAATAACATGTAATCATTTTTTTCTGATATTATATTATATTCCAGGCCTGCATTCCGTGTTTTATCTTTGCTGTACGTAGTGTAGGTGTCTTCGTTAATAAATTTATAGTTATTTTTCTGTAGAGGCAAAGCGGACATTAGTTAGAATGACTTATCTTGTTTTTGTTGATTTTCGGATGTTTTCCACTTGTTTCCTCCTTCAATTTTTTTATTTTATTATTAATAAATTTTTTAATTTGTAGTGTTTTAATGAGTCTAGTACTTACAGCATCGGATTTAATGTAAAAAAAAAAAAAATCTGACAGTTTAAACTACACTGATTTTGATAGTTCAGCTACTTCATACAATGTGCTACCACTTGATCGCCACTTAATATAAACTGCAGTGTATATTACTTTATTGCATTGTAGAACTTCATCTAACTTAATAATTTCTACAAGTTGTGTTGCTATAAAAACCTCTGATACCTGATACCTTTGTTTATTGCAGAGGTCAAGCAGGAGCTGGAGGACCTCATGGCTGATATTAAGAAAACTGCCAATAAAGTCCGTGCCAAGTTGAAGGGTAAGTAATAACTCAAATACAGAACAGGCGGGAAATTCAGGAAATCGGGAAATACATGTAGTTCATAGGGGCAGCATGCTAAAATGAAACATGAAATAAACAAAAACTGAATGGGGGAAAGTCATTTTTAATCAAAATTTTTAAAGAAAGAAGGTTCCTCTTGAATACACTGCATTTTTTTTCTTCCCCCCCCCCCCCTGCCTTACAGCATTGTTATAATTTTGTGTGTTATTTACTTGCTGCTACAGTTATAGAACAGAACATCGAGCAAGAGGAGCACACCAACAAGTCGTCAGCGGACCTGCGAATACGGAAGACCCAGCACTCAACTCTCTCCAGAAAGTTCGTAGAGGTGATGACCGAATACAACCGCACCCAAACCGACTACAGGGAGCGATGTAAAGGACGGATACAACGACAACTCGAAATCAGTAAGTAGCATGATTCATCAGTATTTTATTATCATTGAATAAATTTGCTAGAAGCCTGTGAAGATTATTATTATTATTATTTTAGTTTCTTGTGTAGTACACTAAAACTGTTATGAAATGCACGCCTCAGCTAAGTTTTAAATCTCCCAAATCAGCATTCATTGTATAATTATGGATCTCTCCTAAGTAATGAATATCTTTATTAAGAAAAAGCTTTTTTTAGCAATGCCTGTGCTGCAAACGTACTAAACTTGCTCATTTTACCTGAAATTTCTGTAAGACATCATGGACATAAAATACTTGAATGTCAATTGTGGATGAAGTATGTAAAAACATTTTAAAAAGTTTTCACAGAGAGTCTAGTTACTTCTTTAAAAACTTAATTTCATTTGTAATTCATTCATTTTAAGTTTTACTATAAGATTTTGTATGGTTATCCTAACACGATCTTTGTGCTGCCACTAAGATTGAGTAAGTAAATTTTAGTTTTTTTTTTTTTTTTTTTTTTAAGTAAATTCAATAAATTTTCAATGCGGAGGACATAAATTAAAGATGACTGCTTATGCACTTGCAATATTTATTTCTATCAATTTTAATATGCTTGTTTTATTTTGTAGCTGGCCGTACAACCACAAATGAAGAACTGGAGGAGATGCTTGAACAAGGCAATTCTGCGGTTTTTACACAAGGGGTAAGTTAAAGGGTATCAGTGACTGCCTAATTTGTGATTTGGGGCCCTATTTTTGCCCCTGATGTCCAGTTTATTGCTGTACAAAACTGACTTATGTTACATGTTGCAGATCATTATGGAGACCCAGCAGGCCAAGCAGACCCTAGCAGACATTGAGGCCCGTCATGCTGACATCATCAAGCTTGAGAACTCCATCCGAGAACTCCACGATATGTTTATGGACATGGCCATGCTGGTTGAAAGCCAGGTCTGTATTCAGTAACAAATTTTTAATTGTATGTGGTTTGGAGGGGGCGGGAGGGAGGGGGGTTTTTTTAAAGCACTTTTTATGATGTGTGTATTTTTTAATTAATTTATGATGATTCGTCATTTTTTTTTATTAGTTCAATCAAAAGATGATTTCCAAAAATACAACTGTGACTTTTATACAATTCTTTCCAGTACTTACTGCATCATGCCTAAAATGGATAAGTAAAAAGCTCACATGACCTGGGTGATCTGTCCGCATCGCTTATGATGTCATTGACTGTTCGGTCAAATATACTATAAAATTACCATATTTGCTTGTAAATAATTATGAACATGTTGCTTGTTTATTATTTATTTTTGTTTCCAAGCAATATGATTGATTAGAGGCATTATATAAATATTACAAATATTACATTATCTGCAAAGATTAAATTTGCTAGTTTGACCGTATAGTCAGCTTCTGCTGCGATAGTGTCTCACCAATGCGTCAAAAATACGTGTTTATAGGGAAAAAAATTGCTGTAACGAGACTGTTTATGTATCAATTGTTAAGATTTGAGGTATTAAATTGCTGTTAGCACAACATTTTTATATGAAAATATGATCAGTAACGATATACTAACGATAGTGTCACTGATTTTTTCCCCTAATTTTTTAAGTACATGAAAAGTCTCTTTTTATTTTATACATTGAGGATTTTTTACCCACGAAAAAATATTACAGGTAAAAAGGGTGGATATCATAAGGATTATATTTGGGGATTAGTTAATTTTTTTATTTATTTATTTATTTTTATTTTATTTTTTTTTTTCTTTTAAGATTATTTTCTGGGGTGTTAGAATTTTGTATAAGCAGTAAATCACATGTAAATTATGAAGGTTAGCTACCCTTAGAGAAAAGGAGTAATTCATGTTTACTCCCCGGCTTTCGAGTTCTATTGCCTTTAAGTAACTCTATACCAAATTTGGAAACTTTATCACAATTTGGCCATTTTTTTTGTTAAGCACCTGCACTAAATGCAAATGCTGCAGAATTTAGTTTAGTACAGTGCTCATAGGACACAACTTTTATGAGACATCTGGCAACTTTGTAATTATTGTTTTACCATTACGACACTCTTACTTGCATGATCATGCGTGTTTATGTTTGTCTGCTGGTTTTCTAAGATTAAGATAGCCAAGAGAGTGGTGGGGGAAAAGCAAGGTGAAGCGAGCAAAAGATTTTTACTTTTTGTTACGTTTCCCGATAAATTAGAGTTTTACATATTGCAGCATTGAGACTTCTTTCTACTGCTTTTCCTATATAACAAAACAAGTTGCTTTCTATGAGCACTGTTGACTGCACTGTACCAGAGAATTTCAGGAACGTGGACTTTATATTTTAAAACTTGCATTTAAAAATTATAATTACAGGAACAATTATATTTTAAAACTTATATTTAAAAATAAGAAATAAGTAATTGATTTCAGACAGTAAAAAATACTTTTTAAAAAAAGTTCCATCAGACTTTTTTTTTTTTTTTTTACCTTTTTCAGAGTGTGATGTAATCCTCACTGTTTGTAGTATGCTGTAATATGTTTATCACAAAGTTTTCGTGACTCATTGTCAGATCACATGAGAAAGAGAACTGTTAACTCTCAAAATGAGCACGAACACTTTGTGATATACTGAATTACAGCATACTACAAAAAGTGAGGATTAAATCACACACAGGCAAAGGTAAAAGAACTTTTCTTTGAAACCCTTTTGCTTGCAAAAATTTTATACTAATATTGATATTTGTTGTTCTGTTTGTTCGCGGAAATGGATATAAAATTCTACAATTTCACTTTCTTTTTTATTAAGTTGCAATTTAAATACACTGCTGTACAGATGGTGCTAATATTTTAATTTTATTGATCATTTCATTCATTTGTAACAAATATCCAAAGCAGTAGCTTAATGCTTAACTTGATTCGAAATCAAGAAATAATATTGCCTTACTGCCTTTGTTTCCTTATACTTTATGGTTTTTTGAAGTGCGTCTTGCTGTGGCAGGTTCAGTGAAAATGACTGCATGAAGAATCACATCCTGACCTAACCCTACCAAAAATTAACAAGTGTCAATTGTAAATTTTTCACAATAAACATATGTGTCATCCTTAACTTCACTTACTCATGGCTCATTCATAATTTTCATAACCTTCGTTTTCATGTTTGTAAAATGTTGGGTTGGGTTTACACTACTAACACCTTTCCTTGTCTCTATCTAACTCCCAGGGTGAAATGATTGATCGCATAGAGTACCATGTAGAACATGCTGTGGACTATGTCCAGACTGCCACGCAAGACACCAAGAAAGCTCTCAAATATCAAAGTAAAGCTAGGCGGGTAAGTTTCGAAATCAACATTTTTACTAATATGTTGCTTTGTTCTCTGTCTTTCCTCCCTTCATC
The DNA here is from genome assembly GCA_949825025.1 of Siphlonurus alternatus. NCBI lineage: Eukaryota > Metazoa > Arthropoda > Insecta > Ephemeroptera > Siphlonuridae > Siphlonurus > Siphlonurus alternatus. Next base: position 7,998,490 of record OX463779.1, read on the forward strand.
TCTCGCAATGTTAACTGTGTCTTCATCCAATATAACAAATTAAACAAAAATCAATTGGACCAAAACTAATAATTGATCTGCTGGGTGTTCTTACTGGGCTATAAAATGTTGTAATCTAATTACAATCTTTGTCATTTTCTTTGTGCTGGTATATGGTTGTGTGTGAATGTCCTTACTAACAAATTCTTCTTGAAATTCTATGTACATAATATATAATTGCTTTATGTTTCTACTTGATGGTTTGTATCGCATTGGTGTGGCTTGCTTTTTGCTTCCTCTATGTCTGCTTGCCTGGTCCAATTGGAATATTCCTTTCTCCTTTTCCGTCCTATGCTTCCCATACCCCGTGGCGTGCCACATTGCCACGACCCAGGGTGAATTAGTTGACAGGATTGAGCATCACGTCAGTAAAAGCACCGACTACGTCCAGACAGCAAGAGAAGAACTTCAAGTTGCTGAGGTGTACCAGACTAAAGCCAGAAAGGTAAAAATGGCAAGAGATGGAAATGTGTAAGATCCACCCTCTTAACAAGGAAGTGTTAGAGTAGTAAATCTCTGCCATTGTCCTGGCACATCCCAAACCTCGCGTTCTTTCCTAACTGCACTCAATCTATCCTCCCTTTCTGTTCTTTTTTATTTACAGTATTTTATTATTGTTATTATTATTTTTTTAAGGAATGTAATTCACATTTATAAGCAAAGCTATGTTTGCATAATGTTAAATTGTATAAATTTTTGCACCAAATATTAATGTGCAGTTGCATGTGTTAGTGATATTGCAGTAAGTAGAAACTGACTTGATTGTAGAGCAATTAGGAATGAATGAATACCTTGTCCAGGTATTAAATTTATTAATTGTCATTTTTAATATATTACTAGTATAGTAAAATTATAAATTTTTTACTTTTGAAAGTTGTAAGGGCTACTTTTAAAAGATTGGAACACAAATCTACCGTGGCTTAATAGAAACAAATGACTAAATCTACGGACACAAGCTTTTAAGTTATTGGCCATCTTTGTCAGTTTAAGGAGGGGAATGGCTTCTGCTGTTAAATTTTTATTGTATTATTGATGATGGCAAACCTAATTTTGTAAAAAAAAAAAAAAAAAAAAAAAAAAAAAAAAATCCTAATTCCAGCAGTTAAAACAAAAAAATTATTTAAATTTGCTTCAACAATGTACCCTGCTGCATGAAAAAGGTAACTGTTGCAGTGCTTTGCCAAACATCTCACGGTTACTGCACCGTGCTGTGTTTGCAGTGTTCAACTTTTTGTTTTGGCACAAGCATGACATCATTGAAGCAATTTCAAATGTTTTAACAGTGGAACCCCTTGAAGGAGAGTGGTGACTCGTTTAGGGACATTAGATTTGATATCAACAACAAAACGATAAAAATATGAAAAGCTGAAGCCGTTCTTCTTCCTTATATATATTATATATATATATATATATATACAGTATATAATTTTAAACTTCTACCGTGTTTACCCGCCAAGACAAGAAAAGAAGACTTTTAAATTTTCTGACAAATTTTCTTGTCTTGGCGGGTAAACACGGTAGAAGTTTAAAATTATATAAAATACTGTCAATGTCTGTAAGTTGAAAAAACTTACTATATTTCATCTTTATATATATATATATATATATATATATATATATATATATATATATATATATATATATATATATATATATATATATATATATATATATATATACATTACTGATTAAGATGGTCTGGTGGTAGATCAGCCTAAATCTGAACTCTATATCCCAGAAACTTCTAGTAGGAATTCCAGTGATATCACTTTCTAATTCTCATTCAGTTGAATGGAAAACGCAAAATAAAATCTTGACTCGCTCTGTCCTTAATTAATCAGTATAAAACTTCAAGGCTAGCCCTAATAAAATTTATTCTACTAACGGATTTGTGTTCTTATCAGTTAACTTGGCCCTTTCCATGTGTCAATCTTAATACGTATATAATATAAATATAATAGAACACATACATGCTAATATATATTTATGCTTGTTAATAATTCTTTATCTTACATCTGGACTTGGTAATAATGGCTTTATTTTAATTTATTTTTCTATTATGTTTTTTTTTCTTTTGTTTTTCCACAGAAAAAGATTCTCATCATAATCTGCCTTCTGGTTGTGGCCATCATTTTAGTTATTGTTTTGGCCTTAAGTTTGGCATGAAGTTTGCGATCATGTAATGATGCCAGCAGGAAGAACCTTCTCCTCGTACTTGATGCACCTATTGATTTTTTCGCGGTGCTCAGGCATCCAGCATACACTGCCCAGCTGCCTCTGCTGGCACTTGTGGACAGCCTCAATCAGCGATAAGCCCCATGTTGCCGCCCACCCTGTTGAACTTCCTCTTATAATCAAACATACAAAATTAACGAGAAGAAGCACTCTGTGTTCCCACAAAAACAGGCTATTAAGTGGCTTCAATCTGCTGCTTTTGCTGAATGTGTGTTAGTGTTTCAAAAGCACAAAGAAAAAGGTCCCTTCTAATGTTTTTGCTGAAGTAAGAAAAAAAAATGAATATGTTCCATTTCTTATATAAATGCTTCCCCTATATATATAAAAAAATGTTCGAAATACTGTGGTCTGTGGTATATCAATGCGGTAGCGTAAAGGAGGGGGGGGGGGGATTAACTAGGTTGTTAACCTGAACCTCAATTTGATCTATTAGGTAACATTGAAGGTTAGCTTGAGAGGTAACTTTGATGGCTTAGCTTGATCAGTAACCTCCAAAGCCTTGTTAACTGATTAAGTACTCTTTGCTGGCTGAATCCTTCACTCTATTGATAATCCATGATAAATAAGCAACATGACTTTTTTTGGGGAAGTTACCGATCGAGTTAAAGCTTTTGCTCTCCAGGCTATACTGATCAAGTTACTATTTTTTTTTATTAATTTTTGTTGCACTTCCTCATTAAATAACAAATTGTGTTACTTTATAATGTTCAGTGCAATAGCCCAATTAATTTTGTTGTGATTTATTTATTTATTATTATTATTTTTTTTTTATGGGCAATAGAAAAAGTCATGACAAACAGCAATAATGATATTATTAATAATTTTCAATTGCTAATGATTTCAAACACTTATAATATCTAGTATCTCTTTAAGTCTCTTCTAGTCCCTATAGAATCTCTAATCTAAATGTAAATAATAGTAAAGACACTAGCTAGCTAATTTTTATATATCGTCAATCAATAAGTAAATTACATAGAGAAATCATTAATATGTATATTGTAATTATGTTTGAACTGTGGTATTTGCTTCACCAAAAGCATAGCCTCATAAATAAGGTGCTTGATAGTCTGCTAGAAGTACATCAAGATCTCAAATTTCCCAACATTTTTGTAAGTAAATCAAGCACGTATTTGTTCTGCATACATTTTTTGTTTTAGTTTCATTTTTTTAACACCATACTTTTTTATGTGTATTCCCTGTATTATAAATTGTTATTATTATTCAAGCTTGTATGTAATTATATTATTTTATAAAATTTTATTTATTTTATTTGTTTTTCAACCCTTAAGCCTATATTACACTGTACAATTTTGCATACAATTTTTCCTTACAAGAAAATTTCATTTCAATACAAACAAATAGAGTTAAAGTTTTCTTGTAAGGAAAAATTGTATCGTGTAATACCGGCTTTAAATTAAGGTTTATATTTTTTTAAATTCTCGTATGAAGATCCTTTTGTGAGACAGACAGTGCAGCATTCTGATTGGATGCCAAAGAAGCAATAATTGCTTCTGAATAATTGCTTCTGCCAATCAGGGCACTAGATTTCCCTTAGCACATGGTAGTTGTCTCAGGTCTCATTAGTATAATTTTATTTATTATTATTATTTTATTCATCCAACTTTGAAAAATGGTACGAATGATTTTTTTTTTTTTTTTAATTTATTAGAAAATGACAAAGAAATTGAATTTTATTATTGACAGCCCATTGTGAAGATATTAACCTGTCACATATTATATACTATATTTATAAATCTAAATATGTATACTCTGCTCTTTCTGATGCAATCTTCTGCCTCTGCAGAAGAAAATTATGATCATGATCTGCTTGACCGTTCTGGGAGTTGTTCTTGCTTCCACCGTCGCAAGTTACTTTGGGCTCTGAAGAAAACATACGTAAGTAAATTGGATATCTGTATTTCATATTTACTTGACACAATTTCATTGCATGATTGAGATGAATGATCTCAATCATATCTTTAAAGGCAATTGAAATTCTATTGTTGCATCAGCATTGTTGATCTCTTCCAGCACTTGCACAAAAATAAAATGCATATAATGTTTTTTGATCCACCTCAGACGAATGCATTTTAGACACCATTTTTATTGACAGTTCACATGAGAAGTATGATCCATATCTCATGTTAAATACAAATCACACTGCTCGCGATGGTGAATGTCAAAGACTTAACCTGCTGAATGGTATACATGTAAAAACATTATAAAAATAAACGACTAAATAAATAATAATACTAAAAATATTTTATAGTATGGACTTGCAGCACTATGGAAATAAAACATTAATTATCAAGGAATTTGAAATCCGCAAAAATTTAATTTTACTAGAGGAACACGAAATGTGACATTTATTTATTTGTTTATTTATTTATTTATTTATTTGCTCAATAATGATACAATAATTTGACACATGGGGTGAGATATCCCAATTTGTTTTATTATTAAGAATATATAAATATATTGATGGTGTCATGGCACTCTGGGCTAATTCTGTTTGCCATATATGAACACCTAAACCGATCTGATAAACTCGGTTTACTATGAACACCCCTGTACTGACTAACTTGAGCTATTTGGTTCGGTGTGCCGCCAAACAGACCAAATATTATATAACTCTGACAAAAGTACACAAAAAAGACTAGCAGAGTAACTGATGACAACACTTAATTGTTGGGTGCAATATCCGTAACTATAGTGTTGCTATGCAGTTACTTTATTGGTCTTCTTTTATTACTATGCATAAACCTGAGTTAGCCGCTCTGTTACCTATTGCGTCAAAACGAGTAAATTGGTTTGGGTGTACATGACAAGCGGAGTTAGTCCGAATTGCTACAGCTGCACCTTCGAAATGCATGAAGTGAATCATATAATTATATCAATGTTTAATGAAAGGAAATGGATAGAAATAACCAGCAAGGTCTTACCGATTAAAAGAGTCACAGTAGGTGAAAATCTTGCGGTCACCTAGGTTTACTTGAAAGTTTTTTTGCAAAAAACTACAAAAAAAACTTTCAAGTGAACCTTTGTGACTGCAAGATTGTCATAGCTTATTTAATATATCACATTTCAATTGATCAACAATTGAACAAATATCCGGAAGTAAACACATAATAATACTTATTTAAATAATTATAAGAGTAGCTTGGTTTATTATATTGTTTGTAAACTAACATTACCAGTTAATCTGTTCTCAAGTCGACAATTGTAAATGTAACGAATTGTTGTTCCACATAATTTTGGGAAAAATAATGTTATAATGTGATTCTTTCCCCATTGTTTCAAGAAACTATTTCTTTGCTTTTTGTTTCCTCTGCAATCAATATTTTAAAATCCACTTTCTATTTCTTTTGAATTAATTTACTTGGTTTTGTATTTTGTAATTGACATTTGCTGTCTGCATTTCAGTGTTGACAGTGGAATCCTCAGCCATCCTGCCCATCAGTGCTGGTGTCACAGTAAGGATTACCCTAGCAAGAAACTAACAACTTTTGTTGAAGAGACTAATTATACCCAAAAGTGTTATGCATGCATAAACTACTGTTATTACTTATCTTGGGTCCCCACCTATTGTCCCATGATTGTGTTTTTGTTTTAATTCTTTTGGCGCTACTTGGTTTCTATCTTCATAGAAATTCTTGAAGTTCCACGCAAATTTTATTTATTATTATTATTTTTTATGCAGAAAGTTCAATGTGTAAGTAAATTCTAATATAGTAAACACACTTAAAATTGCAGCATTTAAATTTATAAATATTAAACCTTTCCTCTCTCTCCCCTTCTAATATCACTCCACAGAAAAGTTAAAAGGGTGTGTTAATCTCAAAAAATTTTAAGCTCATACCTCATACTTAATAATTGGGCTTAATAAATATTATATATCTATATACAAGTTTTCTCTTAATGGTGTCTATTATACATAAAATATTGCACAATTAAATAAGAACAATTCAATTAGTTTGAGAAAATCAGCAATATTAAGAATATTTGAAGGAAGGGATTGTTGAATTTTGTACCAAATTTTTGTGCATATTTTAAGAAAACTCACACAACCAAAGCAAATAATGTAAAATAAGAATAATAGAAAATAAATAGAGAAAAAAAATGTCCGAATCTGTCTGAGGATAAAGTCTTATCCTTCCGGTAAAGATTTTTTTTTTATATATATAATACATAATTATATCCTCTGCATATCATTGGCATTAACCACCCATACTATCTCTCTTTGCCTCTTGTCAGCCTGTCTATAACTCTCTTGAAGTGTAGGGAGATTAAATCTTACTAATTAATTGTCACTGTTTGTACACTTGCTCATTCATACAGCAAGTAGATAGAAATATATTTCAATGATTTCTCTTTGGTCTGAGTCAATACTATTTTTCAGCCAGAGGACTTTTTGTAGCGGTTAAAAATAGAAATTCCTAATATTGTTAATATTGACATCCATATAATTATTATATTTGCGCTTTTTGTTATTATTGTTTCATTCAACATTGGATTAAATTTAACATTTAAAAAACTAATAATAATTTTACAGTTAAATGTACCAGAAATGGCTTAGCAAATCTATTATTACTGCGAAAGTCCTCTTTTAGTTGTTTCAATTACATAAGAGTTTAAAAAATTTGCTGTAGCAATAACTTAAAAAATGTGTGCAAGATTTATTTATTATTCATGTGATATAGTTGTAGAGATTTTTATGTCTCATAGATTATTAATGGTGTGTGTTTATGTGTACGTACATTACAATATATATATATAATATACTATAAAAATATGTACATTAAGTAATATATAAATCATAAAATAGTAGTTTTAAGAAAGCTTAATTAATTATTTAAAATATATAAGACTCATTTCCTATCATTTTAATTTGCCGCCGCTTCTTGATGTTTGTGTGTAAAGAGAAGTGAATTTAATGAATTACCGGTTCATAACAAAGTATGTGCATGTTCAAGCACATATGTGCAACACATCTGTATAAAAATAACTATAAACAAAAAAAAAAAAAAGTATCCCATATGTTTTACGAGATATTAAATAGGAGACATTAATTCTGTTTAACAGAATTTGATACATGAAAATACTGGTATGTCTACAATGATTATTTATAATTTAGAAATCTCTTGATAGCAAGAAAGTAATATAATTAAAAATGCAATGAGACACAGTCTCAAAACAAATTTATATTCCAGATACATAACATTGACTTTTAAAAAGTGGATAGATTTATATATTTTGATTTAGATTTAAAAAGTAAAGAAATTTATAATATTGCATTTTTAGGCAAGCAGAATATACTGAATTATCACATAATATTCAGATAGGTGCATGTAAGCATCTTGTAGGCCTAATGTTGAATCTTAGTGCTGAAGATTTCTTCCTGAAAAGTGTGTCAAATCTGTTTTCCTAAAAAGAGGAAAAATTATAACAGCTTTCCCTGGCTGTGAATCTTATATCCCCTCTGCTCTTCAAAAATTCCTAATCTTTTAAATTTACATCTACACTTTCCTTTTTTTTTTTTAAAAAAACAAAAAAATATAATATTACTGTTACCAAATCTCTAAAAGCGTATTACTTTCTGATCTTTAATTATAAATGGCAATTGACTAAAAAAATAACGAAAAATATATAAAATAGGGTACGTTAAGCTATTTAAAATGTTTACAAGTAAGTAGTTTACTATAAATAATTTATGGGTATATTATATTGTACAAGTCGTTCAAGTTTTTCTTTACTACTGCTGTACAGGAAAGCATGTTTGTCATACTATTTTTATTGCTATTCTTTCCACCCACACCCCTTCTCTCCACTCTTATCCCATCAGTTTTGAAGATACAAACATTCTATAACAACTTATTTTTAAGCATGGGTATATAATATTTGATGATAAATAGCACACCAACTTTATAAATATTTTGGGACAAATTTAAGTAAATTACAATGTCCTTGATTATGAAAAATAATTCAGTTGTGTATAACAAAATGTGCTACATATTCTGCACGCCTTATGTAGTAAAGCATGGCTAATAAGTGTATTTCTTATTACTGAAGAAATACCAATAATGCTTTTGCCTAGAGATAAAGAATTTCCTAAGGGCCAATGTGGATGGGATACACAAAGGGCAGCAAAGTAATACAAGTGGTAAAGCAGCGAGTGTAAAAGAGAAAAGAAAAATAAATAAAAATGCTAGTATTCCATCGAATAAAAATGTTTGTTACCAATAATAACACAACATCAAATTTATGTATTAAAATATTTTAATTATTATGTCCGAGTCAATTTATAAATGGAGATTAGAGTAATAAAAAAAATGTAAAGCATTGCTTGGACAAATTTGTTAATGAAAAGAAGAAATGTTAATGCAATTTTAAAAGTGAGAAAGCAGTTTTAATAATTCATAGATTCCTAGATTAGCCATTAGATGGTGGAATATTGTTCATATTTATAAAAATAATTGCCATAATATATATAATAATTGGACTCTATTATAATTAAAGCCTTTTATGTTAATGTGAAAAAACGTTTAATTGTTACATTGTACAAACGAGGCAATATTTATTAAACCTCTCCCATAATCATTACTTTTTACTCGACTAAGTCTCCTTCAATATGTGTGCCTCAACCCCTATCTCCATGCATCTTGTGTCGTCTGCTTCTCTCATTTCATTACAGAATATAACTTTATATTATATATAGCCATTTTATCTATAAAAATATGTGTGTTCTTTTTGTAAATCTACACTAGAGAGGGAAATTTAAAAAAATGGCCTGCTTTGGCATTATATTTGTTGCAATTATTATGTCGTAGTGATGATTATGGGAGCTGAATTTGTGATGAATTCATGTCCTGATGTTCATATTACCAGCACAAAATACCTTTCATAATTATTTATACACTTATAAAACATAGTAAATGTGGTGCTGTTCATTTTGTATTAGCTGTCTAGCTTAAATATAAAGTTCTATTATTTCATTTGATAGAAAATTCTTTTTATCTAAATTAATTTAAAAAAAAAAAATCACGTCATGCTTTTGAACTCTTGTTGTTGTAAAGAATGCGTGCTCTTTTGCTAACCAAATAATTAAAAAAAAAAGAAAAAACAATTCTTGGATAGTGCATATTCTGTGCATAAATGAAAACTTTTGCCGTAGAATTACAATATAAAACAACTTTTTTTGCCGAGAAGTTTCAGTGTGATTTCTATTTGAAATATTAATAATATTAACTAATAAAAACACGATGGCCGTGCATAATAATGGCAGAAATTTCTGTAGAGTAAAATATCACCAAAGCTAGAGAACATGCTATGTTTTCTTGACTTGATGTGGGATATTGAGGATACTGTTTGAAGCTGTGTAAAGGAAAATCAATTTAATAATATGTATAGTCTTTTTTTCTTGGCCATGCCTATCATGTACACCTCAGCTGTGCTCAACTCCCTGTAAAAAAAAAAGGGTCTGTGTTCAAATGTGTACTCCAATTGAGCCTTAAACAAGGGACAGATTCTATTACTTCAGCTTCAAACAATGCGCTCCTTCCCCGGGTCTCACTCGTGTGTTGTGATCTTTAGCCTCTATGTGTCTCATAAAGCTATAGTTAATTCATCTTTCTGTAGTCTGTATGCCCCTACCACATGATGACAACAGAAAGAATTAAAAATAATTAAAATAGTGTACTTTATTATATATCATAATTATCTGTTCAATAGGTAGACTTTTTCAGTGTGACTTTTCTTGTAAATATTTAATATGCACTAATACTATTTAAAGCTAGTTAATAAAGTTTAAAAAAATAATATGTAATATGCTTCTATAGAATATGGGTCAAAGTTTAGAAGACAATAATGGATGGATGGGTGTTAAGTTCTTGTGGAATAAATTCTTTTTCGTATATTTCTGTGATTTTTTCACAAATGTCATCCTGTGGTACTTGGCAAATAAATTCAATATCTAGAACATTTGTTTTAAGAATCATAAGTATATTGTACATTTTGAGATTGGGAGTAAAAATATGATAAAGTAAAAAGACTTTTATGATTTTAAAATACGTTACTATATAGTACCCTCTATTTGCATGTATCATAAAATATATAACTGCAACTTGCGTAAATAAATCCCTTTAAAATCACGCTGTCTATAATATTATATTATCAATGATTTCACAGAGAAAGCGCTGATTTGCATTTTGCGAACGAAAAGAACAAAATGACAGGTTTGCCTTTTATTGTAAAAAGGTTTCTTTTCATCCTTCGTTAATGTAACCTTAATTACTAAAAAGCTAGGCAAACCCGTCATTTTATTCATTCTGGAAAATATATGTAAACCGGCACTTAATTATCCTTGGTATATACCATTGTTAATAATTATATATATAATATATTAGTTATGGTAGCAGTTAAAGTAGAGTGAGCGATTGCATTTTTTTTAATATTTTATTTTCTAAAAATAGTTTAAGCTGCTCTCTATTGAGAAATGAAAACCAAAAAATTCCATCTCAAATAGTTTCACCACAAAAAATTCCCAAAGTTGGTGTTTCGGGGGCCTTTGACGTGCAGCCTTATGGAACATAAAACCGCGTTTTACTCCAACATTTTCTGAACTGTGCTACCATTTAAAAAATACCTACGTAATCTATGATGAATTCTTTAATGGGTTTTTAAATAAAAAAAAAAAAAAAATTACGGAGCCGTTTTTTTCGGAAAAAAATCTTTTAAGTTTTTGCGGGTTAATTCCCATAAGGATTTTCATGATTTTTTTCCAAGAAAACGACCCCGTAAATTTTTTTTTATTTGAAAATTCATTAAAGAATTCATCATAGATTACGTAAGTATTTTTTAAATGGCACCATATATAGTTCAGAAAAAGTTGGAGTAAAACGCGGTTTTATGTTCCGTAAGGCTGCACGTTAAAGGCCTCCGAAACACCAACTTTGGGAATTTTTTGTGGTGAAACTATTTGAGATGGAATTTTTTGGTTTTCATTTCTCAATAAAGGGCAGCTTAAACTATTTTTAAAAAATAAAATATCAGGGACCGGATGCACGTGTTTTTTTCGTGCATCCGAGATGCGCATCCGGATGCAAATTAATTTTTCGTGCATCCATGGATGCGCATCCGGATGCAAATTTATTTTTCATGCATCTGGGATGCGCATCCGGTTGCAAATTTATTTTCCATGCATCTGGGATGAGCATCCGGATGCATTAATTTTTTCCCGTGCATCTGGGATGCACGGATGCGGATGCAAGCCCATTTTTGCGCATCCGTGTGCATCTTGCATCTGCATCCGATCTTTGGTTTTTATAATACACTTTGTTTTTTGCAATTTTAAACGACAAGTGGCAAGTAAATGTTAAAAAAAAATGCCTCGTGTTAAAGATTTATTTAAAGGCCATTAGCTAAAAACCTGATAAAAATCGGAAAAAAAAGTGTTAAATGGTTGCAAATTTATTTTTCATGCATCCGTGGATGCGCATCCGGATGCAAATTTATTTTTCATGCATCTGGGATGCGCATCCGGATGCATTCATTTTTTCCCGTGCATCTGGGATGCGCATCCGGATGCATTCATTTTCCCCTGTGCATCTGGGATGCACGGATGCGGATGCAAGCCCATTTTTGCGCATCCGTGTGCATCTTGCATCTGCATCCGCATCCGCATCCGATCCCTGTAAAATATGAAAAAAAAAATGTACTCGCTCACTCTACTTTAAAAAACAAAAAAATCAAATTTTGTTTTGTGCTAGAAACTTTTTATGTACTCAACACATTGAGTAACTTTATATCGTCGTCTCAGAATTAATGCAATTATAAATAAGGGTATATAAGCCTAGATAACGCCACCAATGTTAAAAAAAATCCCTCACACAAAAATTATGAAACAAATTTAAAATGTACTCCTCTACACCCCCTATCAGTATCTAAAATATCAGGTACACAAATACGATTATAGTTTTTAATTAACATGGAGAAATGGAAATTCCATGTTCAATTAGCCAACTTAAAAAATTCATAACTCAAGAACTATAGATCGTATTTGTATACCTGATATTTTAGCTACTGATAAGGGGTGTAGAGGAGAGTATTTTAAATTTTTTTTCATAATTTTAATCTGAGGGATTTTTTTTTAACATTGGTGGCGTTACCATACCCTTAATTTATTAGTCTTTTATTAAACACAAAAGTGTACATATAGAATAATATTAGAAATACACGTTACATAATAATATAACACGTACAACAAACACACATACAAATTATAGATAGTATAGTTACAGAATAGAAACTGATAAAAGCAATACAAAATAACTGTTGTGTATGTTCTATATTATTATTATGTAATGTGTATTTCTATTATAATACTATTCTATATGTACACTTTTGTGTTTAATAAAATACATAATATATATTAATGCAATTAAGTATTATATATATTAATATAAGTACAGAATTTTTTTAAGTAAGTCAAATTTATATAAACCTTTCTTTCAATACACTATTATAGTGTATATATACTTGCATATTCTAAGATGATTAATGATTATAATATATATATATATATCAAAGTTCCTATTTTTCCAAACCAAGCATAAATCATAAAAATTAATATAGAGATGGACATGATACCGGAAAGAGAAAAAGAAAACATATTGATCAATCAGAAAGTGCATGCAAATAAAAGTATCGATCAGTTTTGAAGCTGACATATATATATGTATAAAATGTCAACAGTTTTATTTGCAAATTTTGCAAGTCTCAAATCTTAATTTAATGTCAAAATTAACTTGTAATTTTAGTATTATATTATAGCTAGTAATTATTTTCTCATATATAATGTGTATTAAAAAGAAATCTTGCAATAAAAACTTTTGATTGCCATATATATCTATATATTAATTATACGTACATTTAAAGGAAATTAACAAAAACGCATTTGCCTTAAATATAATAATGTTGTAATTAAGAATTCCCTTTTTTTTTTTTTTTTTTTAATTGTTTACTCAGAACTCAAACATACATATATATTACAATAGAAATACACAAGATAAACCCCTACGATAATAATATATCAGCCTGATATCAGGAAGTGGACAGAAGAAACCTGACATCAGGCTGGCCTGATGTTTCCCTGACATCTCCACCTGATAGTTCCCTGATGTTTTCCTGACTATAACGCCTGATAATGGCAACCATTTTGGACTATAATAGATAAAAACACATTTTATTATTAGAATTAAATTAAATAAATAACACTATCATCATTAACACTATAATAAATAAAGAATCAATAAAACAAATTGAAGAAAATTTAAATACAAATGCGATGTTGTGCAGCTAGGAGCTAGGTGGCCTTTATTCTAGCTGGCTCGACTGTTGTCCCATGGTCCACAGCTATAGGCAGCAAGACGGTGGATTTTCTAATATTTCAGGCCTCAGAGTCCTAAAATACCTGCAGCAAAAGACACCCCACATAGTATATTACCCCCAAATCAACTTATAAGCTAAAGAATTATAGTTTAATTACCATTATTTGTTGATTTTCTCCTCTCCTGAAGTAGCTGCCATTTTTCTATCAACAAACCTTTCTCCTTTGATGCAACAATGGTGCCGCCTAGTGTTAAAACTTATAACTAATGGAGCCTGACACTCCCCTGATACCCCCTGATATCGCAGGCTGATATAGCCCTGATGTCCCCCTGATATCAGGCTGATGTGACCTGACATCAGCCTGATACCCCCTGATATCAGCCTGATACCCCCTGATATCAGGCCTGATATATTATTATCGTAGGGGAAACCCCAAGAGTTTAGACTTTAGAACTCGTAGACGGGGAACGTTAGTTTGTTATTTAAAAATTTCGAACAAGATGGCAGAAATTACAATTATATCATACTATTTAATTTTTATACATTAATTGAGATAAATAAAATACAGATATTAAGGGTAAGGTAACGCCACCAATGTTAAAAAAAAATCCCTCTCACAAAAATTCTGAAAAAAATTTAAAATGTTCTCCTCTATACCCCCTATCAGTACCTCAGGTATACAAATACGATCTAGTTTTTGAGTTATAAATTTTTAAAGTTGACTACTTCAACATGGAGAAATGAAACTCCCATGTTAAATTGGTCAACTTTAAAAATTCATAACTCAAAAACTAGATCGTATTTGTATACCTGATATTTTAGCTACTGATAGGGGGTGTAGAGGAGAACATTTTAAATTTTTTTCAGAATTTTTGTGAGAGGGATTTTTTTTAACATTGGTGCAATGGCGTTACCTTTTACCCTTAATTAATACGTACACTACACACATCATATAATATATATATATATATATATATATATATATATATATATATATATATAACTACACACATTATGCTGAACTTGCCAAATTAAGCTATATATGTATATAATATATATATGTATATAATATATATATATATATATATATATATATATATATATATATATATATATATACTTTCGTCAAGATGAGAAAATGACAGCGCAGAGACTATAATATTAAATTTGTTGGGCAAGGTATATCTGTTTTTGGTTTTTATATAAATATTTTTTACACTAATATTTTATACATATTAAAAAGAAAGGTATATTATAATTAAGAAATATATATCATAAATATATTTGAAACGATTTGGAATCTCTCGAATCGGAATCCTTTGACATTTGCCGCCCATATTTAAATAGTCTGTGCGGAACCGGCGGAAGTGCACAGAAGTCGACAGAAGTACTGCAATAAATTTTTAACGATGTATCAAGTTCAGTATTTCATTTGAAAATTACATAATTTCTTTCTATTTTGTAGATGAAAATTACAGTATATAAATTATTTTTACTTAACTCTGCAGTGTTTCTAAAGTTTACACTAGACCTGTACTGGACAGCGCTGCAGGAAACAGCTGGTTCTGGTTGACTGTCGCCATCGCTGTTCAAATTTGTTTTCATATAGGTTCCGATATTCCGAAGAAGTTTCTTTCTTTCTGGCTCAATCCATATATTTATGATATAGGGTACAAATGTACAACTCTTCTCTTCCGGAACTAAATATTATGTAGAATGGTTCGTTTCAAGAATAGGTAAGAATATGCATACTTTCTGTAGTGAATCCGAGCTCCTGCATGGTCAGCATGGTAGTTACCCCATTGTGACTTTTGCCTCGGGGCCGGGCTGTTCCTGAACTCCTTGGTATGCTGCTATGCATATCATGTGCACATGCATACTGTATGCACACTCCCTGCATGGTTGCATGCCTCCACAATTTCCTGGTTCAGCTAGTTGACTGGTTCCATTCTCTCACCATCCTCTTGAAAATAGAAAATTTGTCCAGATGCCCACATCACTTTTGCTACCTTCATACATATGCATATACAGTACTCCAACCCAACATCCAAACATGATCTGTCGTTTCCCTATGTTGCTTTGCTCAACTCCACATCCACAGTCCTGTTGGTAACTTAATGGTACTGTATACATTTATATATATTACTGCAGTAATATATATAAATGTATACAGTACCATGGTATGCATAATATATATATATATATACTCTTAAAGACTGCATACAATGTTATGGCACATAATTATGTGCATATATATATAATTATGTGCATATGCATACATAATTATGTATGCATATGATATGTATCAGGAACTATCAAAGGTCTCTGTGTCTTTATTCCCTCTGACCTCTCTTGTTGTATTTCATAATGAGCTAATTTTTGCTCAAGATCACCGCCGCCCTGAGAGTAATGCTGCAACCCAGAGCACACGATAGAGGTATAGAAGCAAAAATCTACATCACAAAAATGGGGGGGGGGGAACTTTGTAAATCGAGAGTTAGGCTCGAAAGAAACTGAAAAGTTAGCATTGTTCTCGACCAGCAGCCTCAAAGAAGCACACACTCCATAGCTGTGACGTCACAAACGAGCTAAGGTAGCTCTCTTTATCTTGCTAGTCCTTGTAGTCTAGCAGTCTAGAGTGATAACAGTTGTGCTGAAGTAAACTAAAAGACACATACCCCATTTTGGCAGTGGTAAATGTAGCTTTTAGCTTCTTTCGTGCTTAGCTCTCGTTTGACAAAGTTTTCCCCCCATCTTCGTAATGCACTGTAGTTTTTCACTTCTTTACCTCAATCTCGTGCTGTGGGTTGCAGCGCTACTCGCAGGGCGGCAGTGATCTTAAAGGGAAACTGTCCTATTGTATTTCTTCTTGCATTAGGTATCTTGTCGTTGAAGTCAACCCTACAAGTGCAGCAAATTTGTCTAAATTTACATTGAAACCACAGTCCTTGTATGCTGCCATCATAGAGAAGTTACAGCAACTGCATGGAGACTTCGGTGTAGCAGCTGCACGTTCAGGCTTCTTAGGTTTGTAGTCTTTGTACAGTATATGTTAAGGAGGTGAAATGTGATGGGCGTATAAAAATTGCTTCCTCCTTTTAGAAAGACTGAGAAAACACAAAAAAAATAGAGGCTTCAAATGTTCCTCGGTGAGAAAATTTGAAAATTTCCACCATAAGTCACCAAAAAAATTTTTTTCTCAGTAACTATTAAAATTATTAATTAGAAACCACTTCTACCCCCTCCCCCCGGTATTCTGCTGCAACTCTTGCTTGAAAGACTGTAGCATCAAATTATTGCAATATATCAAGGCTACAGCCATCTAATGGGAAGAGAAATTTTCAGGCAATAGCGGGTACACTGATTTGCAAAGAGTAAAATAGGAAAAAACTGCGAGTTTAGTTTGGCAGCACATTTAGACTTCAACTGTTATTAACATAGAAAGTTTTAGGTTTTATTTTTCCCTCTCTCTATTTTTCATAATTGTTTTTGTTACAGCAAAATACTGCAACCAGTATACAAGAGTAGCATTCATTCGGGTGCGTCATGGACCACATAAACTAGTTTCCAGCTCCTTGCCGCTGGTGACTCAAGTTGAACGAACAGCTGTAACACTGAAAACTCTGTACACTGGAGCATCTTTAATGCAGTGTAACAAATACTTGAGAGTGAGTATTACAGATTGGAAAACTTGGTGAAAAATCGTAGGTTTCAGTGAAGTTCCAAGTGCAATGTTGTCAACAGGGTTCAGTACAACTTTAAAGTTTGGAGTATCACAGGTGCTCAAGACTTAATTGATGTAGGAGATGATAATACTGTAATAGTATAGGCACACAGAAAATTTTGTTTGTTCTGAATTGATAACTCTGAATTCAATTGAAAGTAATATAAGTGCACGGGAAATTTGTATTTTTATTTACAGTATTTATTTATTTTCTATCTTTGTACTTTTTAATATAATTATATATTTTTAGAGCAGAAATAACAGTTTAAATGAAGTGATATTCTTAAGAAGGCGATGTTGGACAAAATCACTGACTTTTCTGTTCAGCGGATACTTAAAAATTCATGAAAAAAAAAAAATGGAACATGGCATCCCACCATTTCCACCTTCTGTCCAAAACTAATTGTTCAATTAAGTTTTGTTGATTTTTTTTTTTTTTTTTTAAATAATAGCCCCTGTTGCGCAATACCTCCTAAAATGTTAATTAATTTTTTGAAACTCAACAAAGCCTAGTTAAAAAATTTGCTTTGGACAGAAGTTTTATTATTTGTTTGTTTTTTCTCCCGCCTTGGAATGGCGGATTTGATTTTTGGGGTAAAAATTCCACGCAGGAGATGCATTTTATTCATTCATAATATGACGTCATTTCCCTTGCAGAGTAAGTCATCAGCATTATTACCTCGATCCAAGGCAATTTTTCTCTGCTTTTTATATATAATATGATATATTTTAAGTTGTTAACATCTAAAAACTTAAAAAAATATACCATGAGTACATATAAAATATGTTGTTATTGACATAATACTCATATTAAGCATTATGCTCTTGGATATGATGTCAAAAAATGACTTGGACTTTGAGATTGTTGTGAATTTTAATATTTTAAAATACAAAACACAGAACTCATTATTTTCATGACAGTCAAAAGTGACACTTAAAGCCGGTATTACACGATACAATTTCTCTAACTATTGAATACAATTTTTCCTTACAAGAAAATTTGAACTCCATTTGTTTGTATGGAGATGAAATTTTCTTGAAGGAAAAATTGTATTCAATAGTTAGAAGAATTGTATCGTGTAATACCGGCTTAAGCTAGGAAATCAGTATGAAATATTGCCATAAAATTAATCAATGTCTATGTGTATTATTATTTAGAGCAGCATAACTCTATGCTTGGGTCTTTATTTTTAAACTGCTCATCTAGTTCTGCAATGCTGAACATCTTTTCTGATTTCCAACATATTTTATACAGGAGCAACCAAATACCTATACACATCGTCAGTTGTAAATGTTTATTTCATTTTACTTGTTGCTGTATGTAATTAATAGGCTTCCTAGAAATTTAATTTGCATGACATACCAAAATCTGACGGTGTATGTATTCTTTGTTTTCAGAATCACCAAAAGCAACAACTCCAGAAAATTTGGCCTAAACTCAAGTCTGAAGATGAGAAAAGCTGTATGCAAGAAGCCTTCTTAAAATTAAGACAACTTGCTCAAGAATAAAATAATGTAAGACAACAATTTGCTTTATTTTTTATATCATAATGCAGAATGGTTGGAGATTGCAGTAATTCTGGAAAAATATTGAAAAAATTTACATAATAAAATTGATTTAAATTTAACTATTGACATATTTAACGAAATATTTTACCTCAATTAATTGCAACCTCTAAGCTGAAAGCCTATAATAAAAACCTGTAAACTCACTTCTTTCTCTCCCTTCCCTCCTTCTTCATCCCTTCGAAGACCTAATTGCTTATTATACTGTAATACTTGACCCCGTTATGCTTTGTTTTTGAAATTATGGGTGTTACGTGTTATGCTCTGTCTGCAAGTAAAAACCAATGGAAATTTGATAGATAAAAGTCGGGTAATAAACTCTAACTGTCCCTTCCTCTCTTCATAACGCAAGCAAGCAACTAGCCGTAGTTGATGCTGCAAGTGAAAGGGTACATCATCTAACTTTTGTAGAATTTTCCCAAGCTTTCACCTGAGGAGTAAGGAGCAACTAACTTTATTATGCCTGAAACTTTTAAGAAGGCACCTTATTGAAGTAAGTGCATCTTTCCCGCCCCACTCAACAACACTACATGGAAATCCACCTTTAAGTTATCACCTTGAGCTTCAGCTGCAAGGCTATTGGATTCTGATCATGTTAAAGCTTGAAATATTGAAGTTACTAATCAACTTCAAGTGTCTTTTTCTACTACACTATGATGATACATTGTTACAGTTCTATTTTGATAGTAATATCACAGGGAATAAAATAACTTAAAGATTGCACTTTTGGCTGTAACATAATTTTATTTTGTGCCATTAGCACACAAGCTTTTTATTACAGTATTTTTCTTCTTTGAGCACTTTAAAGCTCTTGCCAAATTCTATAATATATATATGTGGGATACGAGTGCTGTATAATTCTTTGTGAAATAAAATACTTTTTAATTGAACATAAATTTAATCAATTTGTTAAAAAAAAATCAATTTAATTCAGTAAGATAGTAATTATTATTATGTTAAGATACCAGCAAGAAAAATTCAATAATGTTTTTTAACAGAATGAACTTATTTATTTATTTATTTATTTATTTATTTATTTATTTATTTATTTATTTATTTATTTATTTATTTATTTATTTATTTATTTATTTATTTATTTATTTATTATATTTATTCAGAAAACAGACTACAGGTTAGATAATCCGATTATAAAGAATGCAATAATTCATACAAATTCTTCGTTAAAATACACACGTACACTCCCACGTTTTCAATTTTGTTTGCTTGAAAATCTCAGAAACCAAATCAATGTGATATTATTTTTCTTTTCACAGCATAGCACATTCATTATTATCTCCGTGTACAATTTATAAAAAAATAAATAAATAAAAATATACTACTGTACACTATATAGTATATTTGTTTATTGCATATGCTCACAACCTCTGGCATTTAAACAGAACAAAAAAAGTAGTAGTGACAAATATGACTTAAACTACCATTTTGCCAGAGTATGTACTAAGATAGTTGTTGTGTTGTTGTCATCACTGATTGTGAATATTTAGTAATGTAGAACTTAAAAGTCTTTATGACACATAGGCCTGTAATTGACAACTGCAGTTTGTCAGTGGAGTATAGACCTCAATTTTTTTTTATTGCAGAAATGGATAGAGGGTGCAAAGTTATGCTACCCTGATTTTTTTCAGATTTTTTAGAGCCCGGGAACTATTTTTAAAAAATTATTGAAAGTTCTTTTTGTGACGTCACGAGGCGCCGCTCCTTAAGGGTAAGATAAATTCAAATTCAAATTCAAAATTCAAATTATTTATTTTATCTCATTCCAAATACAAGGTACACACATAAAATACATGGTATCATGCATGGGTAAGACGCGTCATTTTAGAACAAAGAATATATTAACACACACACAAAACAACAAGAAAAAAAAAAATTTTTTACACATCCAAATCTGTCAAAATTTAGCATTCAAATATTCATCTACACTATAAAAACAATACTTATTAAGAAACAATTTTACAGCGTTTTTAAATTCTATATATGTGTAGATATCTTTTAATGAAACAGGAAGTTTATTGTAGATTTTAATACATGAGCACATAGGACCTTTGTCTAAAAGTTTAAGTCTGCTTTTTGGAGGTAATATAGTACTATTTATATTCCTAGTATTATGGTCATGGACTTTCTCCTTATGAAAAATATCAAAATTACTCTTAACAAAACAAACACACTCTAAAATAAAAATGCATGGTAATGTGAGAATACAATGAGATTGAAAATGTTTTTTACATGATTCACGGTAGGGTAAGTTTAACATTGTTCGAATTACCCTTTTTTGCAAAATAAAAATCTTTCTTGAGTCAGTAGAATTACCCCACATAATAACCCCATACTTCAAAATGGAATGGAAGTTTGCATAATACAATATCTTCAAACATTTCACATCACAGGCAAATTTCAGTTCATTAATTCCATATATAACGGATGCTAATCTCATTTGTATGCCCCTAATGTGCTTTGCCCATTTTAGATTACAATCCACATAAACTCCAAGAAATTTTGTACCCTCCGTTGTATTCACTGTTTCATTATTTATATTTATATCCTGTGTAAACAAATCTTTATTCTGAACAGTATTAAAAACAACTACTTCTGTCTTTTTCCCATTTAGTGCCAAACCATTATACTGAAACCATTTGTCCAACTTTGGGAGAATACAGTTTATCTTCTCTGCCAAGTTAAAATTATCATAGGCAGAGATTCGAACATTTGAGTCATCAGCATAAAATATTGGGGAAACACCAAGTGATAAACAAAACTCAGGCAGGTCATTAACATACAACATAACATAACATAACATAACGCCACCAATGTTAAAAAAAAAAATCCCTCACACAAAAATTCTGAAAAAAATTTAAAATGTTCTCCTCTATGCCCCCTATCAGTAGCTAAAATATCAGGTATACAAATACGATCTAGTTTTTGAGTTATGAATTTTTAAAGTTGACTACTTTAACATGGAAGTTTCATTTCTCCATGTTAAAGTAGTCAACTTTAAAAATTCATAACTCAATAACTAATCGTATTTGTATACCTGATATTTTAACTACTGAAAGGGGGTGTAGAGGAGAATATTTTAAATTTTTTCAGAATTTTTGTGTGAGGGATTTTTTTTAACATTGGTGGCGTTATCTTACCCTTAAGAAAAAGACAGGATTTGCCGCCTCATCACAAAAAGAACTTTCAATAATTTTTTAAAAATAATTCCTGGGATCTAAAAAAATCTGAAAAAAAAAAAAAAAAAAAATAGGTTAGCATTTAACTTTACACCCTCTATCCATTTCTGCGATAAAAAAAATTGAGGTTGATACTCCGTTCCAGCATTGTGTTGATTTGAATTTGGTATTAACATACTAAATACTTTATGTTTAACACTATAAATATATGCTGTTATATAGCAAGCAATTGGTGCCACTAACTTATTTTTGTTGTTATTATTCAAATTCACGTAATACATAAGCATTGAAGTATGATTTTGAAGCAAACACGTTGGAAGTGTAGAAGCGTCTTGCATGATCCATCTACTCAAACATTCCTTGGCATCATTTCTGGAAAAGAAAATGGGAACTTGTAACAATTTGTTACCTGTAGTTAATTAGATGAAACAGCAGCAAATACTACAAGTGACAAAGAATTAAATTTTTGTATTTTTTTTTTTAGCAAAAATACACACTTCTCTAGTGACAGTAAAAGTACTGTCACTAGAGAAGTTTAAATTCAATTTTTTTATGTTTTTTCTAGTCCTATCTTGTAACTTTAAATCCATAACCGGATGCAAAAATTATGTGTTCTGTGCGTAGCGTAGTTTAAGTTTCTTTAGGTACCTTTACATAAGGACTGTTTGGTTATTATGTACTATAGATTTATTTAATAACTTCTCTAAAAAATAAAAAATGAATAGTTTAAAAAATACTGCTCAAAACCGATTTGAAGAAGAAAAAATGCAAGCTATTTTGTTTGATATACATACA
Organism: Siphlonurus alternatus; assembly: GCA_949825025.1. Lineage (NCBI taxonomy): Eukaryota > Metazoa > Arthropoda > Insecta > Ephemeroptera > Siphlonuridae > Siphlonurus > Siphlonurus alternatus. Next base: position 8,021,428 of record OX463779.1, read on the forward strand.
TAATTACCTATTACAATTAGAATGCAGTGATTACATAGAGAAAAAAAAATAATACATTGTACATACTGCAAATTATAAGTGCTTGCAATCAGAAAAAAAAGGGGGGTTCAATCTTACAGAGGGAATTTAGCCCCACACTTTGCGGCAATTCCCGTTTGCATCTTGTCTGAATCCTGGAAGGCACGGAGTTCCAATGATATTAATTTGTGAAATGCCGGATGTGGCTATTGGCTCTTCTGCTGGAGAGCCGTATGGGGCTCGACATTTACCAGCATGATCTTTTTGCTGCCCTTCAGGACATGAAACAGGAGCAATTATAAGATTTGTCTTAGATGGTATATTGAACCCTCCGAGAGCTTTGTCTTGAGGGTTAGAGAGACTTTCAATCAGCCGCTGAGAATCTTCGACTTGTTCAGATTGACTCTTAATTAACTCTGAGATTGGAGATTCGCTATATGGTGTTGCATGAAAGTCAGCGCTTAGGGAAGACTCCCCTGATGCAGCTGGCTCTCTAAGTGGTGACTCAACGTCTTTAGTGCCAAGTTCATTCTCTCGTGGAGGTTGCAATTTGTGATTTATAAGTGGCACACAACAACTACCTGACGTTACAAGCACAAGTAATAGAAAAAACTTCAAGTCCATGTTTTCTGTGTGTTCTTCTGCACTCCACATATTTTTCTTTTAACTTTTAGAGAAGTTGAGAAGCAAAATGTATGGAAGGGATACTTCTTGTTGTTTGAGGTTACTGTTTGATAAGAAATTGAGCCTGTATGTAATTATGAAATCCTGTCTCCTCACATCCTTTTGTTCTTTCCTGACAGATTGGAACGTATATTAACCACTTCCCATGATTTTCTTTTAATTAATTGAAATAATTGGAAGTGTCAAATGAATTCTTACTTTTACCAGTAATTAAAGTAGAGCGAGCGATTGCATTTTTTTTTAAATGTTTTATTTTCTAAAAGTAGTTTAACCTGCCTTCTATTGAGAAATAAAACCAAAAAATTCCATCTCAAATAGCTTCACCACAAAAAAATCCCAAAGTTGGTGTTTCGGAGGCCTTTAACATGCAGATTTATGGTACAAAAAACAGCTTTTTATTCCAACTTCGTCTAGCTGAACTATATATGGTATTAATTAAAAAATACCTACGCAATCTATAATAAATTTTTCAATGGATTTTCAAATAAAGAATGAATTAAAAAAAAAAAAAAAAAACACGCAGACGTGACGTTTCTTGAAATCGGAATCTGGAAATTTTTGTGGGTTAATTCCCATAAGGATAAGGATTTTCAATATTTTTTTCCGGAAAAATGGCTCTGTATATGTATATAATTATTTAAAATTTGAAAATCCATTAAAGAATTCATCATAGATTACGTATGTATTTTTTAATTATTGGTACGTCTGAACGACGAAGTTGGAGTAAAAATAAGCTGTTTTCTGTTCCGTAAGACTGCATTTTAAACGTCTCCAAAGCACCAACTTTAGGAATTTTTCGTGGTGAATCTATCTGAGATGGAATTTTTTGGTTTTCATTTCTCAATAGAGGGCAGATTAAACTATTTTTAGAAAATAAATTCTTAAAAAAATGCAAATGCTCACTCTACTTTAATTATAAATATTTTAGTGAACATTTTATCCTCATAAAATTATTGGCATATTTTATGTGTTTTTTAATGTGCTATTTATTTGAATTTGGCATTATAATAACTATGCATTGTATATTATCAATTTTGTATACAGATTATAGTTAGTCGCAATTCATGTTTTATTTTCGGTCATGGATTTTGAAAATAACAGCTCTGTTGTTTGTGGAATTTTGAAACTTTGTACCCTGACAGCTGCAATACCTTTGTTTATTACCTGGTAGCAAATTTCTCATAATTAAAATGACACCATATCCCTTGCGGGGTAAGCCAGCAGCATTATTACATTTATTACCTTATTTGTCGATGCCCAAGGCAATTTTTCTCTGCTTTTTAGTAAAGTGTCATTTTAAGTATAGTGAGGCTTAATTACTAGACCCCACGTACCAAGGATATGTTGTAACGGCTTGAAATTAATTTTGCAATGAAGAGTTTTTGTTTTGAAATTAAAGGTTCTTTCACATGGTCCGATTTCCATTGCGGCGTGTTGCGGAAATACCGCAAACTTTCATAATATACTCTTGTTTGTCTGCGGCTGTTGCGGTGGAAAATCACGTAAATACCACAGAAAAATCAAAAGTTCTTCGGAGCCCCGTAGGACGCCACAAAACGTGCTGCGAGACGAGACATCGCGGCGTTTTGCGGCGTCATCAACTTTGTTGATGCATGATTTTGCGGCAAAATAGGACTATAGAAAGAATCTTAATGATTTTATGATACCTTTGTTAATGACCCGCGCTTGTGCCGAATTTGCGATGATTTTTTTTTTCGACTTTACTGACGAGGGTCTTTATTCCAAAAATCGTGTTTGTTTTAAATTATGCCAGATTAAATTAATACAACAACTTTATTCAATGTGCACCGATGTGCACGGTGTGCACCAAATTTTTGTATGCATGGGTAAATTGATCTTCTGAATCCATTGCTACTATTTATTTATATTTTCAAATTAACCAAAACAACCCTTTACGATATAATGGGTTCCACAACTTAAAAAAATCAAATTATCCACTTTCTGTCATTGTCATTCAATCAGGTTTCATTTATTTTTATCTTGGGAACAACTTTTGATTTATTTTTAAATCAGCTAGTTCACATTGAAAAATTAAATTTAAGGTAGAAATTTGTCTACCCTTAGTTTTAATAATTAATCTTAATGTAAACCGTTTGAAAAAAAATGCTTTTCCTAAAATAAAAAAAAAAAAAAAATAAAAATAAATAAAAAAAAAAAAAAAAAAAACGGATTGAATGACAATGTCAGAAAGAAGATAAATAATATCTTACAAAAAGCAGAGAAAAATTGCCTCGGACATCGACGACCGAGCTAGGTATTAATGCTGCTAGCTTACCCTGCAAGGGATATATGGTGTCATGTTATGGATGGATATAATATAAATATATTATATGTACACAACTGCAGCATGCAACGAAAGTTATTTTATAATAATATAGTTTAATATTTATGGAAGATAATTCAGTATTTTATTATAAATATATACATATTATGGATATGTTATATCGTATTAGTTACCTGCTTAGAAGAAAATTATCCGTATACAGTTCTACATTTTCCACTGCGAGGATCCCTCTGTTCGCCTGGTTTACACGGTATTATTGGAGCGATGATGATCCCCGTGGTGTTTACTTTCATCGGCGCTCGGGTGGTGCGGGAGTTGGCAGGTGCGGCCGAGACTTGCGTCCCAAGAGCGAGCACCATCGCCACCAACAGCAGTGTGGTCAGTCCCTTCATGGTCGTAGACGCTTGCAGAGTGTGATTTTCAATGTTATCTCCCGCGTTCTGCTCTCGCAAGTACCGCAAATACTCCCGCTTCACTTGTCCACCAATGAATGATCTGTGTAGATTTTGCAGCGCACAATCTATAATTTACAAAACGCTAAGTCAACAGACGGGGAGCGCTATGCGATTATGATGTTTTCTCCTAACTTCTAGCTATTCAACAAACATCACTTTAAAGTTCAAGGAAAAATTGAGCAAAGTGTTTTTTATTTACACAGAGTATATTTATAATTATATATATTATTTATGTGCGTCGTAAACTCGTAAAAAACTCTAATATTGACTCGATCTTTGTAAATATAATAAAATTAATATACTGCAATGCACACAAATATATATAGAACCGCGAGTATATTATATTCATGCGATCATGCATTTTTATTTACATTGTAAATTTATAGCTGCACCATTTTCTTATTAATTATATATCATGTATCTATCGTCATTATAAATTATAATATATATTTTATTAAATAATATATATACTTGACGAATCAAGTTTGTGTGATTTTTTAATATATTTATTTTACTTAATTATTATATTATATACATATTATATAAACATACATACATATGCATATATGCATCTATATATTATGTAAGACACATGCAGCATGATCTTCTGTGTTGAATTTTAATTTTATTATACTTACAAGTCAAGCATATGTTTAGTAGAGTATAATATCTAATATAGATTATGCCCATGAAGTGTCGTATATTGTATAGAAAGTTTTTTATGACCTAAATATAATTATATATAACGGAATTGACCTTGATTAATCAGATCGACCTTTTATCAGCAGCTAGGCCTGCATGGTGCCACATGTAATTCACAAAGCAGCGAAAATATTCTAGTTTATCTCTTGGCTACCACAGAGATTTGGAAATGGAAGCGTTAAACAGCGATTACTTCATTGGTGTGGATGTGGGTACTGGCAGCGCGCGGGCCGCCCGCGTGTCACGCTCAGGTGTCGTGCTGCGCCTTGCTTCGCACCCCATCCGCACCTGGAACCCCGCACCTGCGTTTTATGAACAATCCTCGGACGATATTTGGCAGGCTTGCTGCGCTGCAGTCAAAGTGAGTATATAATGTATATATACTATAAGTGCACCAACATATTTTAACATTCCGTGCAACAATGAGGTCATCAGGATCTTTGCAGCTATAATATATAATAATAATAGCTGTGCTCTGATTAACACTTTTGAAGTTTCAACTACTGTATAATACACACATATATATATGTGTATATATGTGTGTATATATATATATATATATATATATATATATATATATATATATATATATATATATATATATATATATATATATATATACTGACAGAGAAAAATAGGTGTCAACAAGGTGTGTATATAATATATAGATAGTTTATACGCTATACACTTTGGGTGTCAATAGGCGTCCAATCTTTAATAAAATGATTATTAATTGATAAATAATAAAGGATAGTAAATGGGGGCTAAAAAGGGTCGTGGTTTCAAACCTGAACTTTGAACAACTTTTTAGCAGTGCTCCTCCCGACCTCTAAAAAAATCTGCAAAAATTCAGAATAATATATATATATATATATATATATATATATATATATATATATATATATATATATATATATATATATATTTTATTTATACATATATACATTATACATATAATATTATGTTTAGTAATGTTATATAAAAATGGACACTAATTACTGTTCAAACTATACAGGAAGTGACTGCTGATGTTACTTCAGACCAGATAAAAGGGATAGGTTTTGATGCAACATGCTCACTAGTTGTATTGGATGGCGCTGGACAACCCGTTTCCATCAGTCCTACTGGTAGGTTAGAATATTGGTGCCTCAACTGGCAGCTCAAATTAATTGATGTATTAACCAGGAGAGACCCAGCGCAATGTAGTGCTGTGGATGGATCACCGTGCAGAACAAGAGGCGTCTCTCATCAACCGACAGGGCCATTCTGTGCTGGACTATGTTGGCGGCAAGATTTCACTTGAGATGCAGACTCCCAAGCTTCTGTGGCTTAAAACTCACTTACAGGAGCAATGTTGGGACAAAGCTCAGCACTTTTTTGACCTGCCGGACTTCCTCACATACAAAGCTACAAATGATCCATCAAGGTATTCACAGAACAACAAAAATTTGGTAAATATGTTGCTTTAAAAAAATATATATTTTACAGGTCCCTATGTTCTGTGGTATGCAAGTGGACTTACCAGGTTAATAGTAAAGGAGCTGGCCAGTGGGTGGAGCAATATTTTGACCAAATTGGACTATCTGATCTCAAGGAGGATAACTGGAGAAAAATTGGTACGTTATTATTTTATTTTTTTCTCCACAATTTTTTCTAATTATGACATATATGGCATAATTAGCAGGGAGTGGACCCGGTCGTCTTTTTGAGCGGATCCGGATCCGGGTACCCGGATCCGATTTTTTTTATAGCGGTTCCAAAATTTGGGATCTAGATCCCCTTGATAAAAAAGGGGATCTGAGATCTGGAACCGGGTCCCCTTTAAAAAAATGGGGGGATCTGAAAAACGGATCCAGATCCCCTCTTGAAAAAAGCGGGTCCGTTAGATCCGGAGCCGGATCCCCTTGTCTAAAAAGGGGATCTGAAGCGGATCCGGATTCGGGTCCAATGAAAAGTTAGAAAATATTCACTTTGAACACTTTATTATACTCGGGGTTGTAATTTTTAGCTGTTTTAAATTTTTTAAATTGTCGTTTTTTAATAGAGTGGATTTGTGTCCAGATCCCCTTTTTAAAAAAAAGCGGATCTGAAAACCGGTTCCAGATCCCCTTGAAAAAAAAGCGGATCCGAGATCCGGAACCGGATCCCCTTTAAAAAAAGGGGGGATCTGAAAAACGGATCCAGATCCCCTCTTGAAAAAAGCGGGTCCGTTAGATCCGGAGCTGGATCCCCTCGTCTAAAAAGGGGATCTGAAGCGGATCCGGGATCCGGATCCGGGTCCACTCCCTGATAATTAGAATATATTATACTGTATGTTTGTTTACAGTATTTTTATTTAAAAATGAATTTTTTATATATATATTTTTTTTTAAATATTAGCATATGATTATATGTTTGTTATTCATAGTGTGCAACTTTTATGAATTAAAACTTTATTTATTTGTTTATTTATTTATTTATTTATTTATTTATTTATTTATTTATTTATTTATTTATTTATTTATTTATTTATTTATTATTATTATCTTTTTTTTTAAGGCTCTAAAGTGAGAATGCCAGGAAGTGCAGTAGGCACTGGTCTCAGTGTTGAGGCAGCTGCAGCAATGTGTCTCAGACCTGGAACCCCAGTTGGTACTTCACTGATTGACGCTCATGCCGGCACCCTGGGGCTGCTGGGCTGTTCTGCCCCAGGTGTCAACACAGACTTCACCGCAAGGCTTGGTGAGCCCTACATTTTATCTAATTGTTTGTTTGTTTATTGACATCAAATACCAGCTGTAGATCATTAATAACATCTGATGATTAAAGGTGAACTGAAGGGATTGCTTTTTTTTCCCTTTAGGGAACCTTATATTACCTATCCCATCCATCTGCACTAATTTTTTCATGGCAGATACTTATTGTGCTGCTGTAGGACAATTCGTGAAAAAGTGAAGTTGTGACGTATCAGCGACGGTTGGTTGACTTAAAACTCGCCGCGGTGAAAAAACACACGAGCGACCGCGGAAACTGCCGAGAGAGTGGCGATCGCGAGCCGATCGCCGCTCCCTCGGCAGTTTCCGCGGTCGCTCGTGTGTTTTTTCACCGCGGCGAGTTTTAAGTCAACCAACCGTCGCTGATACGTCACAACTTCACTTTTTCACGAATTGTCCTACAGCAGCACAATAAGTATCTGCCATGAAAAAATTAGTGCAGATGGATGGGATAGGTAATATAAGGTTCCCTAAAGGGAAAAAAAAGCAATCCCTTCAGTTCACCTTTAAGTGGCCTTTAATTTTGTCATTTTATTTCTTTATATTTGAAACTTATGAACTCCTTTTAGCATGCATGATCATAAGAAAATTCAAATACTTGGAAAATTTAATATATCAAGTTGCTCCCATATTTGTCTGGCTTTCACTTGAATCACACTTCTAATAATTTTCTTTGTTTTCTTTTTTGAGTAGTTTGAGTAGACAAAAACACTGTCAGCATGAACAGACAGTCCCACAAAAGAACTCCATGGTAGTAATAGAATAAACATAACCATTGTAAATTGTGTTCACTTAATTAATAAATTCATAAATATTTAGCCTTTTTTTAATGCAATGTATTTATAATGCCTTTTATCTAGTTCTTGTACTGTACAGTCTTTTACAGCTAATTTTCTCAATTCAGGGAGGAGTTCCTCCATAAGGCAAATGTTAAAAAAAAATGGAGTGGGGGAAATGCCTATATTGCCCATGTTAAATCCAAAATTTTGGGGGGGCTGGACACCCCCCCCCCTCTGCCTCTGGATCTGCATCTGGCCGGAATTAAGCTTTTTAAATATGATATAAACACACACACACACACATTGTATATATATTAATGTATGTTGTTAATGTTATTTTTGTTCTGCCATCAGGATTGATTTGTGGTACATCATCATGCCATATGGCTGTGTCAAAAGAGCCAATGTTTGTGCCGGGAGTGTGGGGTCCATACTTCAGTGCCGTGGTTCCTGGACTGTGGCTCAGCGAGGGGGGACAGAGTGCAACTGGACGTCTCCTTGACCACATCATTGATACACATGTAGCAGCACATGCCATCAAGGAAAAGATTCAAGGGTAAGAACAAACTTGTTATGTCCAGCACTGCTTTTACCCATGAGAAAATTACCCCCTCTTCGCTGTTATAATAAATCCTATGATTAATGCTTTTGATTGTAGGAGATTAAGGAAATAAATATTATTGAATTTCAATTTCAATCTAAAACCAGTTGTCCTTAAATCAATGGAATGTATTTGCCTTATGAGGCACAGTGGGTTGCGGAACTACCCCGTACGGAAAGGTGATTCTGCTCCGAGACAATGCTTCATTATTTAAAATGGTCTACAACCTTCACCCATAGCCACATTTTTGTCAAATTTACTGAAGAAGAAAGCTTAGTTTGTGACTATAATACTGTATATTCCAACACTGAATCTTTTTTTTTTTTTTTTTTTTTTTTTTTTTTTTTTTTTTTTTTTTTTTTTTTTTTAAGCAAATTATTAAGCAAGGTCCACAGAATACTGAAACAAAGGATTTTTAGCAAGTGTATTACAATATCTTTACCAAACAATGAACTCTTTTTGTCCTCTCTACTTCTTCTTTTTAATGCTGCAGCTAGGTAGCACAGAAAACCTTTTTCTTATCTAATGATGCTGATGGCTTGTCCTGCTGCTGACCCACAGAGACATTGTACTCAGCCCTTGAGCCAGGATTCCTGCTGTAGGAACTGCCTCAAGGGCTGAGTCAGCGTTGCCTGTGTTCACCACTAGTAGAGCTCTGATTGCACTTTTGTTTGTATTTTCAGATAAAGGAATTTTCTTACCCCTAACATTTTTAAAATAGAAACGTTGTCTAAAATTACCCCCTTAAAAATTCATAGTTAAACTTATAATTTAATTGATACCTATTCATGCAGAGAGATCTAGATATTTTTGAATTCCCAAGTTAGTGACAAGTCACACTCATAAATATTTATAATTAATGTTGTAATTATACTGTATTGTCTATTAATTTTATATGTACACAATTTGTGTTTAATAAAAGATTTAAGATTACCAATACAATGTTTTTGTTTTTCTAGGCACATTCACTCTTACCTCAATGCCAAGCTCCGAGACATGGCAGACACCAAGGGGTACGGATCAGTAGCTGTTCTTGCACAAAATATTCACGTTCTTCCAGACTTCCATGGCAATCGCTCTCCCCTAGCTGATCCGTCAATGAGAGGCATGGTATGTTAATTATTTTTCAATTCATAATTTACTGCATGTGTTTTATAGCAAATGTAATGTTCTGGTAGCCAAGTGTATATGTACTTGTTAATGTTATTTACATTGCAGCCAGATCTACTTAATTGGTTCCTAATTATGTGTCTTATTACTTCAAACAAACTACTAACTGTTTTATATCACATGCAGTATTATTGGCTAATAATACGTACTTGCTAAATAATTAGGGTGGCAGGAAAAACATTATTTCAATAATGTATTAAATACTTAAAACTTAATTTCATAATTTAATTATTTGTTCTTAACATTTATTATATTTAGTAGTTAAAAAACTTATAAGAATATGCAATTAAGTTACTGTTATATATTGATGAGTCTGCGGCAAAATGCTCACTTTGCAATATCCAGATGGTAACAAAAAGCCCACGTTGCATTTTAAGAAGGTTGTAAAAAATATACCTAGCTGGAACAGTAACAATAACCTTCTTCATTTGCAAAGTCAACAGTTTGTTATCATCTGGAAATTGTAAAAAGTGAGCATTTTGCCGCAGACGCATATATCAATATATATTATATGTACTACTATTTTCAATTGTCTTTAACTTTCTAGGTGTGCGGTTTAAGTTTGGAATCAGATGAACAGCACTTAGCTCTGTTATATTTAGCCACAATTCAAGGTATTGCTGTAAGTATATAATACTTCACACTTTATTAAAATAAATTTGTGTATAAAGAAAAGGGATATTTTTCATGATATTTTACGTTGATAATTAAATAATTACAATACTAGTAGTTAGACTTTTTCATAAGCGCTATATAATATAACAATGAAGGTGTTAATTGATTGCAGTTTATGGAGCTTACAATTTTTAGTTAATATGAAGTTTTTAATCATCAGTCCCTGTTTTAAATAATACTAATCTTAAATCACATGCTGAATATCTCAAAAAAGTTTCACCGAATGTGGTCTAATTTTTTATCATGAAAAATAATTTCATGGTTCCTGTCAGGAAGGTTTGTTACAATTTTGAGAACATATGGTGTGTCATCTACCAAGTCTCTTTTTTTTTACCACTGACATTAATCCTTAAGGAACAAAGAACTGCATGTATTTACAAATTGGAATATGTGAGGTAAGAATCTTCTTGAGCCCTTACAATGGCTAGATAAAGCTATTCCAATAAATTTGAAGTTTACCAACCTCCATAATCTGCATAACAAAAGTCTACAGACTTCCAGAGTAGGTAAAGTTTGTGTTGTTTTGAGGAAGGGTAATACGCACAAGGGAGGGAAAACGGGTGAAAGGAGGATATTATAGGAGAAAAGTACAAAATTACCATGTACATTTGAGATTTTTCAGTGCATATATAATGTGAAAAATAACCAGAATATTAAATTTCCTGTCTACTACAGTATTTAATTGCTCAATTTTTCTTTCTTTGTGCAGTACGGAACTCGACACATTGCAGAAACATTGCATAAGGAGGGACACGTTCTGCAGGTTGCTGCACTGTGTGGGGGCCTTGCAAACAACCAGCTGTTTGTACAGACAATGGCTGATGTGCTGGCTCTACCTTTGTTACAACCAGAAGAGAGTGAATCAATGTTGGTGGGTGCAGCAATCCTCGGAGCATGTGCTGGAGCTGCCTTCCCAAGCGTGGAGGATGCCATTCGCTGCATGGGTGGTTCTGCCACTTCAGTTCTGCCAAATACAGTAGACGCAGGGTAGGTACATGATTCAAGCAGACAATTTTTCAATTTTTGCTTGTTTGTTTTTTTAAAAAAAAGGAAAATTAAAATGTGAGGAACTAATCAGGAACTGTATGTAATATTTTTTCAGTTTTAGTAATTTAGTAATTAAGGATGTAAATCTTAACCAAAATTTCAATTTTGCATACTTAATATTTAGCTTTTGCTATTATAATTAAAATATTTTTAATTTAAAATAAAGTGACTTTATATAATAATTATGCTGTTTATGTTGTTCTGCTTAATATAATTATAGTTAAAAGAAAAACATTTTCTGAAACATTAATTCTATTGTGTTAAAAATAAATTGATGTTAGGATTTTACTATAAATATCCTCCGCAGTACTTATTTTTAATACTATTCTTTGTTGTATGTATATATAGATGTAGATGTATATGTAATAATTAAGTTATCAAAAACTAGTCCATTTTTATGCTCTATTATATTTTTGGCAAAATGTTACAATGGATCATTTTTCTGAATTTTTAGAGTAATTTACAAACTTTTAGGTGCCTATTTTTTACCACTGACATTAACTAATTTCCCAAAATCCTTTTATTTATGTTGGTAGCTTTTGAAAAAAAAATATGGAAAAATATTTTAACCATGCTTTTAATGTACCATCAAGATCTTCAAAAATGTTATCTCCATTATTACTAAAGTCAATTTCTTGTCTTTTTTTCAGGTTCCACAACAAAAAGTACAAGGTATTTTTAAAAATGATTGATGATCAGTTGACATATGTACAAACAATGTTTGAATGATATAAATTTGCATGGATATATGTGCGTATGTTGGGACAGAGGGCTGAAACTCCTTCCCTCTATAAATTTAACTTAAAAGCTATTACTACTCTATAAAAAAGATTAAAGGTCTGTTCGTAAACCCTGCTCGGTTTTTACACCAATTTCTTACAACAGCTTAAAGGGTGGGGTAGGGAGTGCAGTGCAAATGACATCACAATTTTTGTTTGTAAACTTGCTCAGAGTACACCGAGCAGGGTTTACGAACAGACCTTATGATACGCATCAAATTGTTATAAATGTGAGAGCCTGCGGATCAAATGGGATTAAAGATCATTTTCACTACAGGTGAAACGAGATAGGAAACTATATAACCTTTATGGGCATTGGTCTTTAATATATCCCATTTGACCTGCAAGCTCTCGTGATCATGTATAAACATTGGGCTTGATTCACGGAGGAAGATATTCAGGTTTCTCACTATTTCTCTCCACGTTTCATTACTAACCGTAAGTGATTTAGTGAGAAACCTGGATATCTTTCTGGATAAATCTTTTGAGATTAAATCTCACCTATTTTGTCTATTATTTCCAAAATGTAAACTACACAGGTACACACCACACAAAAAAAAAAAGTGATCTGGCCTTAAAGTACCTTTTAATTGGAGTAGTATAATATTTAGATAAAATCTATCAACTCACTCAATTTTTATCTTTTTTGTACTATTGTTATTTAAATTCTGAAAAAGCGTTATTAATATGTATGTATGTATGTAATTAAATTGCCAAAAATTTGTATATTATATATGCATGAATCATTAACTATCATGCCTCAATCCTGATCCTGAGAAAAATTAACTTAGACATAAAATTAAATATTGAACTTAATTACTATATAATATATATTTGTTTATGTGTTCAGGTGTGTGGAGTTATAATTATTAAATTGTTATTTAATATTGTTGAGAAAAATACATATATGTGCAATATTCTAGTAATAAGTTATGTTTTTCGTTAAAAATATGTATACCGATTCCTTTTTAAAACCATGAACTATTAAAACAAATCAACATTGGTATAAATCAATCTGCACTGCACTGCTAAAAATCAGATTCTTGATCCACAGTCTTCCACTGTCATGAATTTTACATCTAAATTAAAATTATAAAAAATGGTATTTGTACTTTTTTTAATTTATTTGTTTATTATTATTATAAATTATAATAGTAAATTGTTGGTCATCTGTATGTGCCTAGCTGTAACACTCAATATATCTATAACTTTACACAATAATATACTATACATAATATTTATTTTTTATTTTATTTTATTCACATTAAATATCAGTTGATATATAGTTGATGCATTGTGACTATAAACATAATTATACTAAACATATAAAACAATTTTATTCACACTTTTTTTAAGTTTTTATATATTTTCATACATATAATAATATAAATATATGTAATTTAAAATATATAAATTTGTATTAATTATAACAATGTAAAAAAATGTATTATTCATTTGCACCATTTTGTCTGAAATTTATAAATATTTTAACAATTAATGCAACATTCCCCCTCGCTATACAAGTTCTAAACTAATTAAACTCTTGATGTCTATTAATCTTGTATCTCTATTGTAATATATTAATTATGCTATCAGCCATAACATAATGTTTTATTTCTGAATAAACCATAAAAAAAATTCAATCAACTTTCTGATTAGGGTGTATATGTGGGCTGGGCGGTAATCGGGTACATATATATTATGTGAGTGACCATTTTATATTCTAAACAAAATCTTATTCCCTTTGCATTGATGGTTAATTAAGGGGTAAAATATTAATGTGATTGAATTGATTTTAAGTTATAAGTTTCGGAATGTTCCATCCATTAATTGCATCAGCTGCTTTGATGTATGTATAATATATATATATATATATATAATACACAGACATCAGGGTCAGAAATGGTGTTTGCGATCGTATGCTAAATTTTTTTCGGCGGGAGGAGCTTTCAGTAGCTTATAGAAAGTTGAAATTTGGCATACATAAAACCAAGAGTTGTAAGTCTTTTTGACATATATAATGTGTTAGAATTTTTTTAAAATCACACTCTATTCCTTTTTAGGGGTAATTCACGATTTGCATTACTTCCTTATGGGATTTCCACATGTTAAATTAAGTTGATAGAAAAATTTTGTCCGATCAGCTAGTTATTAGGGGGTTCAAATACGCTGAATCTAATGGTGTAATTTAAAATGTGATAAAAAAACACCTAATAAGATATTGACCCTTTTATTACATTAAAAAATGATTGCATCGTATAATTTTGACATTATCCAGCATTGAAACGAGAGCTATTTTTTTTTTACCCCAGAAAACACCTTTGAATTTTATGTTGAAATCCTTAACTATATAACTCCGATTTAAAAAATTCAAAGGTGCAGTTTTCTGTTCAGGGTAAGATAACACAAACAATCGATTGTTGTTAGTCCCATTTGATTAACATGTAAACCTTAGCAACCTCATAATGATTCTGAATTTTTTTTTGAGAGACAGTTCTTCGCATTAAAAAAATATGGAGAAAATTTCAAAACAATCGGACGATCCAATTTTTTTAAATTAATTTTTTAGTTTCGGTCTCCATGGGAAAGCCCTATATATACTGAAAATTTAAAAAATTCATTTAAAAAAAATATTGGATCGTCCGATTGTTTTGAAATTTTCTCCATATTTTTTTAATGCCAAGAACTGTCTCTCAAAAAAAATTCAGAATCATTATGAGGTTGCTAAGGTTTACATGTTAATCAAATGGGACTACCAACAATCGATTGTTCGTGTTATCTTACCCTTAAAAAAAATAAATATATTATTATAATTATATATATTAAGGATTGTCCAGAAAAAATCCCGCGGAGTCAATTTTATTAATTTTTTTTTTTTTTTACATTAATTTAAAAAAACATATATTTAAGAATAAAATTACGTAAAAAGAATATGTTAAATTGTGATCATCATATATATAATATATATAATTATATATGTTATACTAAATAATTAAAAAAAATTCAATTAATATTAATATAATTAATATATATATAAATATAATAATATTATAATATATTAAATATATATATATATATATATATATATATAATATAATATATATTATAATTAATACAGTATATAAATTATATGATATATATATAATATATGATATCATTTTTGGAGATTATAAAAAATTCAGATTATATTAATATATAATTAAATATCTATAATATATATATATATATATATATATATATATATATATATATATATTAATTATATTTTATATATATCATATATAATTTATTTTATTTAATTCCATCATTATATATATATTTTATAGTGCAAAAGCTAGATGATTAAAAAAAGGAAGCCGTCCAGGTATCAATTGTTATGACCAGTAAGCCCACCGTCTCGGTTGTGTGACCACTTTACCCTGTGGTCGGGGTCGAGCTTGGAGTTTTCCTGTACTCCGTCGTAGCTCTTTGTTGGCGGATCCCATATGTCGGGCATCACGCCGGGTTTGCCTCATGTTGGGCCTTCCTTCGTCACCATGCGGACGTTTGCTCTCCGATTAAATGGCACTTCATGGCTTCACAATCTCAACCCATCCAGACTTCCTAGCCTCCAGGTGGCTAGATTACAGGAGTGCGCCACTACTCCCAGCTACGATGCATTGGAATATCTTTGTTATATAAACAAGTTGCTGTGCATAAATTACTTTCCTTGTCCTTATATAATTTTTTATGCTTTGCTTAAGTTTGGGAATACCGTTTAATAAAAATTTTCAGTGTAAATTAATTAAAACTACAAGAATTTATTAAAATAAGAAATGTGAATAAATCATTATCCTTAACATTCAGAATGATGATGATGATAGTACGCTTGCGGCTTGCGTCGATACAAGCACAAACTGTCAAAGTTCTTTAAACTGATAATAGGTGGAGAGAGCATGCATATTTTCCCCTTTTCATCAACTTGTATTCAACTGATCAACAGCTTGGCTCAGCACCACGCCCCCAAGTTGCATTTTGCAATTTAATCGATTCAATAAGCAGCAGGAAAAAATTGAAACATATTAATTAAATATTTTGCAACTGGTCTACTTAAAATGCAATCACAATGAGCGACAGGTAAAAATATTGCAGAAAAAAAAAAGTTCATAAACTTAAACTTCTCGTGGATATTTTTATTCATACTGTATGACATAATTATACTGTATGACATGTGACATGTATGCATACTGTATGCATATGTAAATGATGTGCATGGTCTGTAGAGTATGCATATTATACGTATTCATACAGTACGTATGCATATTATGAAATATTATTATTAGTCTTTTATTAAACACAGAAAGTGTACATATTAACAGCACTAGAAACATACATTATAGAAAAACATTACAATAGAACACATATGCATAAAACATACATACAAAACATATATAATAGTTACAGAATAATAGAACAATAGAAAATGATAATAAAACAATATAAAATAAAATAACAGATGATACTGACAGCCTGTTACATCATAATAATAATATATCATATATATAATCACATATATAAAACAAAATATGACATAGAAAATAGATAGAATAAAAAACTTATTGCTTCATTGCTATTCCATGTTTGCACAATTTGCATACGTGTACTGGATAATTATGCATTCATACAATTATCTTGTTAGCATTTATCATACATATTACAGACCTGCATGTTGCCAGAGGCGGATTTTTTTTTTTTGCATCCTGTTCATGCAGTTCTACTACTTTTGCTGCCTTTATATTTGGTGGCTGCCTCCTGCCAGCCCCCAGCTCTGAGCATCTTTTGCTCCCTCTCTGTTAATCCTGTACCTAACAATAGTAAACTGCATCGAGTCTTCACCATGAAACGGTATGCATATAGAGAGAAACATGGCACTGTATTCTGACCTGCCACTCGACTAACATATATGTACAGTGTGAACGTAATCTACATCTGATGTAGCATCGACATAAGGCAGGTCGCATACAGCCTCGTCATTAAGAATCGGTTCTAAAATCCATAATTATCATAAGAAAGCATAAATTACGAAGCTGTGTGCGCGGCTATACCTTTTCTTGCATATATTCTTAATTTTTAAATCAAATATACGCTGCGAAATCATGTGATCTATAGTGTGAGGCAGCCCTAATCACATTATTACATACCTCGGAGCATCTTCCTTTATAGTTGTATGAGTAAAAGTGGAAAAAAACATTGACAGTAAGTGGGTGGGTCCACCTTTTCTCTCTCCCTTCCTTTGTCATGCCTCTCTTAATTCCCTCCCACCTCTGCTTCCATGAATTATGAAGAACCGGCCCCTTCTGATTTCCTTTTAAGGCTATGCCACTGAATCTTAATATCCTTAACTTATTTTAAAAGTTTGGCATCTACTGTATTAAGGTGCTTTCACATATTCGAAAATCGCTACGGAAACGCTCCGTAGCTACTCCGTAGTAAATGTGTTGATTTTGCTGCGGCGCACCGTAGCTGTTCCGTAGCACCTCGCGATCGATCTACGGAACTCCGTAGCAAAATCAAGATGAGTTTGATTTTGCTACGGCATTCACATGATTTTCCGCCGCAGCTGCCGCAGATGAACGAGGATATGTGAAAGGCCTACGGCATAGCTACGGAACTCCGTAGCGATTTTCGAATATGTGAAAGCACCTTTAAATCTTTCTAATCTCAACAATACAATTAATTATAATATATAAAACAGTATAATATAGACATTTTTAAATAACCAAACTCTGACGAGTGAATTCAACTCTAAGTCTCATAATAATAACGAACACAATATATTTGTTGCAGGAGTCACCAAGAAGTTCACAATACGGTGCTATCATTAGTTGATGCCGGAAATGATAACCGTTTTCAAGAATGGCTTAGATTAAATAGACTTCTCATCAAATCATGGCACTGCAAAGACTGCTCAAGTGTTATGGATTTCACAAGTGACTCCAAGGTCCTTGATAAACATAAATGGGTGTGTCAAAATAGCATGTGTAATAATAATGCAACAGGTGTATCAATACGCCATGCATCTTTTTTTGAAAATCTTCCTAAAGCATTAAGCCTATTTGATGCATTTAAAGTAATTTTACTGTGGTGTGAAGGACGATCCTTAAGCAGCATTGATTTTGATACAGGTAAAAAGAATTTAGAATGGATAACCTAGCTGTATGTATGTTGTTATTTTTTGTTTGTTTTGTTTTTTGCATAAATGTAATATGTAATATATTATTGCATAGTAAATTTATCATTATCATAATTTCAATGTTTTTTTAATGCTCTAACTCTCTCAAAATCAAGGGGAAAGATGTTGTTACTGGTACAATTAGCCATGCACTTTTAATGCCTTTCCCTTTACTTGCAAGTTAAATACATTTAATACAAAAACATACTATATACAGTACATATTTATGTAGTGCATGACAATGATGTCACAGCATTTTGTAGCAAAATTTTAATGTTGTTTGAGAGCTGTGGTTAAGAAAAAAAATGAATAACTTAATTGAGATCCTCCATCCAAATATATAGTTAAAAAAATCCATGTAGGTTTCATTACTTTATTGCTTCTTAGTTTTTATTGTACTTAATAGTTTTATTAATAAATATTTTTTTTTTTTTTTTTCTCCTCAGGGCGTCAACGGAAAATTACCAAACAAGTTTTTCAACTGTGCGACAAAGTAGCTGAAACTCAGTTGAAAGAATGGCAAGGAAAAACAAAAATTGGTGGTAAAATTGAGGATAATTGCCTCGTGCTTATGGATACATATCCATGTGGCTACATGTTGGGTGAAACTGACAACCCTCCAGGCACCATATCACACTCCACACAAGGCCACAATCAATTTTTGTGCTTTGCCGACATGGACTTCATGCCACCAATGATGTGGGTACACTTGCTTCGTCAGGGGAACAAAATTTCTCAGATTGTTCGTGACACTGTACACCCTGGCTCTATCATTGTAACAAACCTTCGGACTATCCCAGCAGTGCGTCTTAGGCAGGAAACAAGCTTCCGTGCTGTGGACGTTGAGACACTTCGCTCCCTGGATGTCCCATATAGATCTGACATCTGCAAAAACCTAGGTGAGACTAAAGCTTCCAAGCTGTACATAAGTAATCAATAATTTATAAATATTCTTTAATTATGTGCTTTCGATTTGATGAAGTTTTGCTTTCTAGACCAGAAAATGTGTTTTTCTTTACATACACTATTTTGGGAGCAATTCAGCAGGCATAAAGGAGCGATTTTCTTACCTGTTGCCTGGTATGAAAAACGCTTTTTTAATTTGTTCCATAATGCTTGCTGAATCGTTTCTTTAATTTTTTTAGTATTACAGTATGTACCGGTAACATCGTATTAGGAATGTAATTTTTGTTTTTTCCATTGATGATGAGTATTGAAACAAATTACTTTAATTAATAGTTTCATGCAATTCTACTTACTTTTCTTGGCACAGGGAGGATGAATACTAATAAATTATGTAAATTAATTTTAATTACAGTAGCTGCTTTGTACTTTTCGACAAATTATAAAATGTATCCTTTTATTGGGCTTACAATTAGTTAAAACTTAAATTGTAAAACTTCCATAAATTGCTAAAACAAATTAATAATATATCAAAAAAGGGATTTGCAAGGTGGTTATTTGTAATAGAATTGCAGGACTCACTTACCTTATGCTTTCAGAGACAATCTGGCAGCGGTTGCTTCCTGTGCTGTGTGAGGCTGAGAACCTACCCATGCACAACACGCGTCTACTGCTGAGCCGTTTCCTGTGGTATCAGCGGTATGGAAACAATGCCGCAAGTGCCCTCTACAACCTCCTTGTGCAGATTGCACAGCAATTTCCACTCCCTCGCTAAAGCAACACTTGGTAAAACCAAAGTCTAAAAATAATGATTAATGATCTAGAATTTCTGTGCTTTTTTTTTTTTTTTTTACTAAATTAAAAATTAATTCCATACAATCTAATGAAGTAAAAAAAATCAGCATATTTTGATGATCTATTGACATTAGTCTAGTTGCAGTGAATGGTAATTCCATCCATTTTGAAAAATCTGTACAATTATAATATATATTTCTTGTACTTAAAACGATTGCCTACAGTCACTGCAAGTAGGGTTGCTTTAACTAGAACCATGGCAAGTCCTACTTCTGGAGTGTTGAAATCTACCAAGAATATCTTGGTAGTACAGTATTTACTAAATTAGCGTGCATACCAATTGAGTTATTATGGCAGCAAGGGGTGAAAAATTGTTACTTATGAAATTAATGTTAAAAAATTGTTTCTCTTACTACTGTATAACTCAATCTGCATTCATGCTCATAATAAATGTTTTTTCTGGATATTTGACAAATACTATCAAGACTGGCCTAGTAAAATTTCAACATTCCAAAAGTAAAAGCTTCACCATGGTGGCAGTTAGAGCGCACATACTTTGTGCAGGGATGGAGTATCAACCTCAAATTTTTTTTATTGCAGAAATGGATAGAGCGTGCAAAGTTATGCTACCCTGATTTTTTTCAGATTTTTTAGAGCCCGGGAAGTATTTTTAAAAAATTATTAAAAGTTCTTTTTGTGACGTCACGAGACGCCGCTCCTTAAGAAAAAGATATAGGAGTTGCCGCCTCGTGACGTCACAAAAAGGACTGTCAATAATTTTTTAAAAATACTTCTAGGGCTCTAAAAAATCTGAAAAAAAATCAGGGTAGCATAGCTTTGCATGCTCTATCTATTTCTGCAATAAAAAAAAATTGAGGTTGATACTCCATTGTCTGCCCTGAATAGAGGATATCAAATCTGATTTATTTTCATATTTTTCAAAATCCAGGGATTATTTTACAAAATTATTAAAAGTGTGACCACACCCCCTGGAAGCATTTAGTTCTTCAATTTTTCATAGAAGGATGGGGCTTAAATTCTTCCTGGGAGCGTCACGCAATTTCAACATCTTTTTAAAAATAGTTCTCGAACTCTGGAAAAAAAAAAAAAAAGTGAGTAGCATAATTTAGTACCCTCTATTTTTGCAATACCAAGCTTTGTTATCTAGTTTGTATATCATCCACATTTCTAATACATACTATATTTTTTATATTATCTCCATAAAACATGATTTAAATTTTCTAAATTTTTTTAAGTAAAGTGCGCGCCAGAAAAAAAAGTTGAGTTAGTATTTTCTAAAAATAGTTCAAGTAGTCCTCCATATCAAACCAAAATTCAAAAAATTCTATCTCAAATAGGTTTGCCAGAAAAAAATTCCAAAGTCAGAGTGAACGCGTCGCTTAACATGGGGCCTTACCTGACAAAAACCCTCGAATATCTCGAAAAAATACAACGTTAGGTGGTATGAAAAAAATATAGTGATGTTCTATGACCCAAGCTTTAACCAAATACCGATTAAAAAAAAAAATCTCTCGAATCCATTTTTCCGTAAAAAAAAATCAAGAAAATCTACCATGCTAATTCCCATAAGATTTTTTATTATTTTTTTACGGAAAAATGGATTCGAGCGTAATTTTTTTTAATCTGTTTTTGGTTAAAGCTTAGATCATTGAACATCACTATATTTTTTTTCATACCACCTAACGGTGTATTTTTTCGAGATATTCGAGGGTCTTTGTCAGGTAAGGCCCCATGTTAAGCAACGCGTTCACTCTGACTTTGGAATTTTTTTCTGGCAAACCTATTTGAGATAGAATTTTTTTTAATTTTGGTTTGATATGGAGGACTACTTGAACTATTTTTAGAAAATACTAACTAAACTTTTTTTTCTGGCGCGCACTTTACTTTAAACGGACAACTTATATCCAAAAAAAAGTAGTCCATAAATAAATAAAGTATACAAAGTTGTGCTACTTTAATTCTGTTCAAATTTCTCAGTGTCAAGCTTTGTGAGAAAACCAGATGTTCAGGAACGATCAGAGATGTCCTCTTCTTATGGTCAATATATTGGTCATAAGAATCAAACGTCGCTGATGGTCTCTGGCAGACATTTTAACCATCAAAAGAGTAAATTTTCTTGTTTATTGGTGAGTGAGATATAAAATTAAATTCACCTGAAAAATACATTTAACTGGGTGAGAAGTATCCACTTGATTAAATCATATTTTTTTACCTTATTTTATCAACATACACCCATCAACGAACCAATTATTAAGCATTGAGGCAACTATTTTTGGGAGGTATCCTTTCCTTTCTGCCCTCTACACCTATTTTTCTTTTTCTTTCTATTATTTATGCACTGCGTTGAGGCAAATAGTTCATCCCATATTGTGTAATATAATACAGCATACTGATGATTATATTATAAGTGAGTGTGTAATTTTTCAATTGATTCACAATTTTGCTTGATTTTATATTAAGATAAATCTATATAATTATGTTATTGTATGCCTATATTACTGTTTATAATGCATAATTAACTAGTTAATTAATTAATTAATTTTGTCATATAAAAGATGAACATTGAGTTAATGTTGAGCATAAGATATTGTATTTTATAAAACTGTTCTGAACTAAAAAGTGTGTTGATTATATAGGAAAAATATACTGTGAAATTGAGAACAAGAAAAAATATACCTGCCATTACTCAAGTAATTTTGCAACCTCAGAATTTAATTGCTACTAAAATTTTAGGGTCGACTGCCACCAAATTTTCTTGCAGTTGATCAATTTTAATTTACGAGCAATTTAAATTGCTTCGTTGTGTCTAGCTTTGATTTTTAAATTATTTATTATCGATGGGAAGAGAATAATGTTTTTGGGCAATAATATAAAGTTATTGCTGTAACGATAGAATTATTTTGATGCTAGCTGTAGAGAAAAAAAGAAATTGTTACTTGGCTAATTACAGGTTAACCCATATCAGTGCCTTAATCACAATAATGTATATATGACTGACAAATTTAAATACAATTATTGATATTTTGTTAAAAACAAAACAAAAAACATGAAATTAGAAAAAAAAAATGTGTCTTTTTAAGATGAACATGATGTGTTATCAAGCAGCATTACCTTAGAGTGGTCACAGATCCAGAAAAAGGAGAGTTGCTGAGACCAATACTTTAGAGTGAAGAGATTAATTAACTATAAAATATTATAGATCACACTTCCTGGATCAGTGAGCAGTCTCTGACATTTCTATTTTTCTTATATTGTGTCTTAAATAAGTAACGGCTCAAAATTTCACTGCTGCTTTATTGTGAAAAAAGTGCCTCACAATATAGAATAGAAATATTTTAATAATTATGTATTAGGGCAATAAGATTTTTCTAAAACAACAATATGTATAGTGTTTTTAAGGAGCAAATAATTCAAAGGAATTTGATGTTAGTATGTAGTTTGCTGACAATTTTACAGATTTTACTGTATTATACTATTAACAAAATATTTTAGTACTGTACATTGCACTTATACTACAGTTACAATCTATAATTTTTTAGAATAATAAATATTAACAGGCAAAGTAGACATAATAAGTTGATGTACTTTTACATACCATATGTATTAAAGTCAGTGTTAATGTGTGGTGCTGCATAAAAGTTCAAGGAGCGGCGGAGATTGCCCAGCATACATATGGTATGTAAAAGTACATCAACTTATATAATGTTTTGTTTTAATTGTTTTGCTTACTAACATAAGATTGAATAGTATTGTCTGTTTTATTTTATGATTTTCCACCAAAAATTATTTTAAACAAGATATATGCATGATAAAGTTGTATTATACTCTATTTACACTTTGTCAAGAAAAATTTTTTTTGTTTAATTTAATTAATTCTTTGTATTAAGAATTTTATAAAGTAGGAAAGAGGTTTAATTACATGTAGATTTTAATTAATCTTGATGATATCCAGTTTTAAATTTGTTTAGTTTAAGTGTGTGTCTTCAAACTCCATCATAAATAATTGCATGTTACTGGTTCCTGTATGATAAATTTTTAACTGTAGATTGTATGTTCTGTGTTAGTTATTTTATTTATTTATTAATTGTTAGTTCCAGTTTTCTAAAAGTAAATGATTTTTACTTTTCTTCCAAACCGAGCTTCCCATTAGATTTTTCTTAATAAACTGCTGAAATTATTGTTTTCAAGCACTTTAAACTCATTGTAGACAAGTACAAATACAAGTAGACATGTTCCAAAATTAAAATAAATAGATGATAATTTATAAATTTTTTCTCTGTTATTAATTATTACCAAAGTCAATTTATTTTTTAGTATTCCACAGATTGTACGAGTAACAACTGTTGTACATTTTTGGTTTGTTTATCTCACGTAAATTGCATGGATCCCACGACATTTTTGTTTTTGTATATATATGTATATATATTTTTTTTTATGTGGTAAATTATATTTACACCCATCAACTAGCTTATTAATTATTGTTACATACCCTCTTTTTTCAACCGGCCTGCATATATATTTTATATATATATATATATATATATATATATATATATATATATATATATTATAGGAAATAAATTACTCAGGCTTACACTATCTTTATAACATGCATTCAAAAGCAAATTTCAAACTCATGTGAAAAAGCTAGCACCGCTGGCGCGGAGTACGATCCCAGAACTTTGGTTTGCCGGACCAGTGCGTTACCAATTACGCCACAGTGCCACTTCTCCACTCCAGTCTTAAGAATTCTACTTTTTAAATGCCATGTCATTTTTGGCTGCAAACTGCTGCCATATGTGGCTAACGGCTAACTGCAAGCATGAGTTCACATGAGTTTGAAATTTGCTTTTGAAGTTTGAATGCATGTTGTAAAGATGGTGTAAGCCTGAGTAATTTATTTCCTATACATCAATCACCATCTTCTCCCTCTTTACCTTTTCCCTTTCCTAATATATATTATATATATATATATATATATATATATATATATATATATATGCAAAATAATAAATAAAATATTTTTAATTTAACAAACAAAATTTGCATTTAAATTATATTTATTTCATTATTTATATTCACTAGTTGTACATTGTATATACATTGTGACTATATATTATAGTACATTTATACATTAGTTAAAAAGTTATAGCTGAAAAAAACAGTGAATTAACATAAATTATTAATAAAACAGATATACCATGCAGCATGCATATATCATCATGGATAAATTTCTCCATTCATATCATATTAAATTATATACAATTAATTTATGCAAAAATATTTATAACAATTAAATTATTTTTCCATGTTAATAGAGAATAATTAATTTCTTTATTTAATAAGAATTTAAGATATAAAATAATAAAACTTAATAAGAATTATTTTTTAAATAGCTGGCAGGCTAGCTGACACGTACAACATCCAAAATTTCTGTACAATCAATAATCTGGAAGTTTAGCAACGACTGTAATTATATCTTTTACTATAAACTTGTATAGTAAATATATATAGTTCTTGGAAGATTATATCTATTATATACATTCATGCATATTATATTGTACAAAATTTTGCAGCTATATATAAATAGTATTAAGGGTAAGGTAACGCCACCAATGTTAAAAAAAATCCCTCTCACAAAAATTCTGAAAAAAATTTGAAATGTTCTCCTCTATACCCCCTATCAGTACCTAAAATATCAGGTATACAAATACGATCTAGTTTTTGAGTTATAAATTTTTAAAGTTGACTACTTTAACATGGAGAAATGAAACTCCCATGTTAAATTGGTCAACTTTAAAAATTCATAACTCAAAAACTAGATCGTATTTGTATACCTGATATTTTAGCTACTGATAGGGGGTGTAGAGGAGAACATTTTAAATTTTTTTCAGAATTTTTGTGAGAGGGATTTTTTTTAACATTGGTGGCGTTACCTTAACCCTTAATCGTGGCATCGCGATTGCAATTGGCGTGTGTGCATGAAAATTAATATCAAAAGTTATATAAGCGCGCGTTTTGCGCATTGCATCAGTTATTTTGAGCAAAAACTAATGTAACTAAATTAGTTTGATTTTCTTAATTAAATTAAATTGTGTATTAATTATTTAAAAATGAAACGTACAACACTCGATCGTTGATGTGAAAAAAATCTGCAAAACAATCATGACATATAATATGTATATATATATATATATATATATATATATATATATATATATATATATATATATATATATATATATATATATATATATATATATATATAATATATATATATATATATATATATATGAAGATGAAATATAGTAAGTTTTTCAACTTACAGACATTGGCAGTATTTTATATAATTTTAAGTTTAAAATTTTATATATATATATATATATATATATATATATATATATATATATATATATATATATATATATATATATATATATATATATATATATATATTAAAAATTATTGTCACAGAAAAAAAATTCAAAACAATTATTCGAGCCATTTTTTCTAATTAATTTTATTAATTTTCAGCATATAGAGGGCTTTAACTCCCATGGAGATGAGCCAAACTAAAAACTTAATTAAAAAAAATCGTCTCAAATAATTGTTCTGAAATTTTTTCTGTGACTTTTAGGTACTATATAAAATATCTATCGCTAAAAAAAATCAGAATTTTTGTGTGTCTATAAGCTGCTAAGGTTTACATGTTAATCAAATGGAACTATAAGAAAACAGCTGATCGGTGATACATAGTTTATCCAACACACAAGGACACAAAAATATTTCCATGTACCAAGGATCGAAACAGTAAAGTTTTTAAATTATAAATTAGGCTTATTAATAATTAATTCGTTGATTTGTAAAATGACTCCTCGGCCGCGGGTGCTCAACCCATTGAGCTCTATACAAGGCTAGAGGGCTAATCAGCTGTTTTAGGCGCGCACGGCGTCTGGGAGGAAAGTGGGTGGTGGTCGGTGCTATCGAATGCCTGGTTGACCAACCTAAGAAAGTTTCCTTATAAAATAAATATTAAAAGTTACACTGCAGTTGGCAATTCTGAGGAGAATACGTTGGAATGTGTGACGAAAGCGCAATCTCCCACCCACTTCCTCCCGCCGGACCGTGCGCACAGTTTAACATTGAGAAGTATAGGGCATTATCCCTCTAGCCTTGTATAGAGCTCAATGGCTCAACCATAGCGTACTAGAATTAGATTCTAGTACGCTCTGACTCAACTGTATACACGTAATATATGCGCTAAAAAGTCTAAAATCAACATATGCATGCATGCAATTGACACGCATGAATATTTTATTGCACATTTTGATTCCCCAGAAAAATATTTTTCCACGGAGGTGATCGATTATTTCATTTTTAATTTTAAAAATTATTGATTTTATTTAGAACAATTTATAATATATCATGAAACTAATTTTTTAGTGTATTCACCAATATCGCGCGTTTATTCTTCTAAAAAAAAAAACGTTTTTCTCACCTTAATTTCTTTAATTTTGTATTAATTTTTAATTAGTAAAAAACGATTATTTAAATTTACCCGAGGTTCTAAAAAAGATCGATGCGCCCATGATCTTATTTTAATTTTTACTCTGAAAATATTTAGTATTATGTATTATTTATAATATATATATATATATATATATATATAGGTAAATTTAAATAATCGTTTTTTACTATAATAATTATAAAAAATTAATACAAAATTAAAGAAATGAAGGTGAGAAAAATGGTGATTTTTTTTTTTTTTTTTTTAGAATAAACGCGCGAAATTGGTAATACACTAAAAAATTAGTTTCATATATATTATAAATTGTTCTAAATAAAATCAATAATTTTGGGGCAAGGGGGAGGGGGGGTCTGCCTTCATATATGGATAAGCCATATCAATGCCATTGCAATCTTTTTTTATATTAAACCAATAATTACGTATTTTAAAGCGAATCTTAAAGTTATCCATCCGTATAACCCAACATTTATATCATTATTTATTTATTTATTTATTTATTTATTTATTTATTTATTTATTTATTTATTATTTTTTATATTATCTGATTATATTGCATAATTGTAACAATATTGAATATAAATTTATAATATTTAATATATTATTAATAATAAATTATTTAATTATATATACAGTATATTATATGAGCGCAAATTAAAAGATTCCTTTATAGCTTATAGGTTACGGAGAAGGGTTCGGTGACCTAGCATGGCCGGCAAATCTCGTGACATCACGGTCTCGCCGTTACAACAGTAATAGCAGAAACCATGCATCTATATTAACTCTTCAATGTATATATTATATTTTTTTTATCCACCAGATCTTGCCGCACAGGTTTGCAGGAAGACTATATGTAGCGGCGTTTACTAGGTTTCGCAGCTCAATCATCTTCAGAATGTTGAAGCCGCTGGTCGTGGTCCTTTGTGTTATGAGCGCAGGATTCGCAGGGCCTGTACCTCAAGGACCGTTTGATAAAGAAGTGCAGCATATTCATTACGATCAACAGCAGCATGCTCCTGATGGTAACAACATACGAGTGAATTTGAATAAAATTTTAATCGCGATATTACCACTTGAAGAAGTCTTAGCTGGGCTTGGGCAGTTTGGCGGTAGTGACGAGAGTTACGATGTAGGCGATGGAGCGTTTACTGACTTAACGATTGCGGATTTGAAACCACCAAAGCCACCTGCAGAGGAGGAGAAACCCTCAATCGAAGAAGTGGATAATAATAGTGAGAGCGCTGTGAGCTCTCAGACCCCCAGCACTGCTGACAAGGCTCCCGTCTCCAGCACATCACCTTCAACGACCACAGAGGAGAAGAAGAAGCCGATCGGTGAAGCCGTGCGAAATCGGCCCCTCAGGAACAAACCTACTGCGGTATGCAACAGTGATGATATTGCAGCTGGACGTACTTGCAGGACCCAACGGAGGTCAGTGCATGCTTCATAAAACAAAATAATAATTTTTAAAAAATTGTCTTTTTAACGCACATTTTTGCCAATTAATATTCTAAAATCTAGTCTAGGGGTCGGTATAATTACGTAGAACCTAGTTTTTTAAATTTTAATTTATCAAAAAGATAATCAAAAAAGAAATTCTACACATTGTAAATTGCTGTAGGCATCTGTATAATTATAATAATAAAATATAATAATAATAACAGGTGTACTTCATAACTTTGGTTGAGTGTGTACTTCATAACTTTGGTTGAGTGGGCTCCATGATAATACTCTTTGTACTTGCATTTTTATATAATTTTTTTCCAAAAATTTATCATCATGTTTTAATTTTGAAATTCAGTTCCACACTGTACGTGCGAGAATTAATCTATAAAATTCCTAAATAATTAATAAATAAATTTGATTTCAAATTTAATGACCCAAAATCTGAAATTTTGTAAATATGCGCGTATATTACATACATAATATACTATTTTACGTCACTATAATACTTTTTCAATATAATTATATATTAAATTTTAAATAAATATTGTATTGAATAAATTATATAAAAATGTGTATAATTATATTTATGACATAATACGCCGATATTATAATTTTTACATCCTAATCTTAACCATAATAATTATTAATTATCATTATAATTATATTCGTTTAATTGTTTGCAGTCAAAATCTCCATTTTACATTTTATATATAGGTAAAAAATATAGTCTCGAACACGTTTAAATTATCAGTTCTTAATTAATAAGCAGTTCATAATTATGTTAATTAAAGGTGTAATAATAATAAGTTATTAATAATTGTATGTTCTTGTTCCAGGCCTGATGCAGGTAGACTTGCTAGCCATTTGATGTCTCTACTAAAACGGTTTCAACAAGACTGATCTATAACATTTTCAATATATAATGATTATATATATATATACTCTGTGAAGAATAACAAAAAGGGAATTGTATATAAATTAAAACTAAAAAAAAGAAAAATATATGATTGGCTTTGTATTTTTTTAATGAAATCTTTAGTATTATTTAATTAACATATATAGGAGTATCATTTTATGAATTAAACTGTAAATTAAGACGCAGGCTAGCAGACGATCGAGTGTTGCATGCTGGGCACACATGCACATGGAATTTGAGGTATTAATTTCATGGCTGCAATCCTGTAAACAATTTTAGTTCAGATTAGATTACAAAACATACATGTAGACAATTGTAGACATATCTAATAATTATTGATTTAGGTATAATATATAGCCTTCAATGTTCAAAGGATCGAAGTATACTTTAATTAAAATTTTAATTAATAAGACCAAACTAAAAATTAATAAATAATTTGTTGTGAAAAGAAAATATTAATATTAAAAATTATTTTATGCATATAATATTACATTTTATTATATATAAAGGATACACTAAATTTAATACATAACATGCAATGATGGTATATATAGTTTAATTGATAAACGATATTGCCTTAAATTTGGATATCACTTTGTTCCATTGATAAAAAGTATAGCTGTCCGTCCTGATGAGGTTTTCCACGGTTCCCTCAGTCTCACCTCAGCGAATGCTGAGACGTACGTACGCGTAATAGCTAGGCCGTGTGGCCACCATCTTTTCCCCTCCCTTATCTCTAATATCGCCTCGATGTAACTGATGCAGTCTTTTCTGTTCATTATTGTCAAAGTCAAAAACGACTGATGCTAATAAAATCTTAAGTTAATAGACAATAATGGTTGCATTTTTTTATTTCATAATTAGAAAATATACATTAAATTATGCTTTTCTGAATTTTTTCAAATTTTTTGGAGTGCGGGAACTAATTTTAGAAAAATATTTAAAATATCTGAATTTGGGTGGTACATCTGATGGGACAACCGTGACGTCATCGACAGCCAATCATAGCAGCCGTGACATCATCAACAGTCAATCACAGCTCGACAAATCACGTCACGGTTGTCCCATCAGATGTACAACCCAAATTCAGGTATTTTAATTAAATATTTTTTAAAATTAGTTCCTGTGCACTCCAAAAAATCCGAAAGAATTCAGAAAAACATAATTTTAGGTATATTTTCTGATTATGAAATAAAAAAATGCAACCATTATTGTCTATAATTGTATTATTATTATTTTGTAATATAATAATTAATGTAATTCGATTCGCGTGATGTAAAATTAAATATTTCTAGCTTATTTTAGACCATGATACATGTATGTTTCAAACTTCAAACTATGTAACAATTTTCTCACAGAATACGTTTTGTTATAATATAAATTATCTCAATTTTATATTTTAAATTTAGGTAATATAAGGCCATATATACAGAAATTCCTTATGAAAAATAAAAATAAAAGAATTTTGCACTATATACATAAAAAAATCATGCAACTACTGGAATCTAGATCATATATTAGTTACCATTTAGACGTGACCTAGGTTATTTAATTAATACAGTTGTACAAAAACAGGTTATTCTTAGACGGATTATACAGTATATTGATGCATGCTAAACTTACCTTGCGCACTGCGCGGTCACGCAAAGCTTGAGTCGTCTACTTCTAGAGGTGATGAGGCGTCAAATACACTCGACTCGACGTCCTCTCCTAGACAGAAGCGAATAAACAGAAAGATAATGGTAGATATCGTAAGTACGGTGATCGCAGTGTGATCTGCCATGACTGTTATAGCTATTAATTGCTGTGTGATCGGGCAACGGTCCGGGAGCAAAGTGAGTCTCGGTGCGCCTCGGCTCGCACCTTTTCTCATCCCTGAGATAGTGGGTCAGGAGCTGAAGCATTTTGCCCCGCCTGCACTTTCTCCCGCGCAACATCCGTCATCAATAACAATGGATGTTAACTTTTAACGCCCTAGGACAATTATTTAAAGTTGATAATACTTTTACAATCAAAGCACTTTCTATTAATTAAAATTTATTTATTTAGAAATGTCATTGTTATTAAGTCTTTTATTGTCTGTGAATGAGAGTTTAATTTTTTATGAACAAATTAAATGAAAACATATTTTGTTGTTATTGATGAATAAAATTAAATTTTATAGCTTCATCCACTTTTCACTTATAAGCAGTGGTGAAAGTAAGCCGGTGCGCGCCAGTGCGCCGCACTGGTAAGACATTTGACGCCAGTGCGGCGCACTGGTAAGACACCGATCGAATTTTTTTCGAAAATGATCAATAATTTTAATTAAAATTAATAATATTTTTAAAATCAAAGAAGTTACGTTGTAAAACATTAATCATGTTTAAATAATGAATGACAATTTTCTTATACTTCGTACTTTTGTCTCACGAATTAAAATTTACTCTTTCTTTCGAGTTAAAAAGCTCCTAAAAGGAAAACAATTAAAATCAACTATTTACTTTACTATGTCGAGCTAACGATTATTATTTTTTTATTTTTATATAGAAATAGTTTTTAATATTTTTCTCAATTTATTTTAACTCCTAATATATATAGGCTTACTGGGTTTACTATTTTATCTTCGATTTTTATGAAGAGACAGCTATTTGTGAGACCGTGTAGTATTTCTTTCAATATATAATATATTTTATTTTTTTAATTCCTGAATGACTAATAAAATTAATTAATTGATGCGTTGTAATATGTATAATTTATAATATATACTACGCCACGAATTTTATTACATTTTTTTTTCTGTCTCATTTATTGTGCAAAATTAACACATTTTTACTAAAATTAATTTTTGTTTACAATAAAGTCAAGAGGCAGAGGGAGGAGTGCCTTCTCTGGCCCACATACCCACCGAGGTAGGTAGTTTAGAGGGTTCATTTACGAAAGGAGTTTAAAAAATTATAGGGCAAAGGATTCGGGATCGTAGCTAGGAGATCAGTCACAGTCAGTGCTAGATTAATAATATTAAGTCTTCGTCTTAAAAAATTCCTCATAGTAATGAATTTTTTAGAGAAGCAAACAACAAATTTTAAGCTCAGTTTTTTTTTTTTTTTTTTTTAACGATATTCGAGTTTGTAAAAATTAAGTGTAACAAAAATTTAGTCACATATGCATGCGACTCAAGCATTGCTAGCAAGTAATGAACAGAGTAGCTCACAGTAATTCAGCAGCTATATTATTAGGGCCGAGATGACTGCATGTTTGGACCGGATTTAATATGGCTAATAGATTTTAATTCCTGTCGATGACAAAGGGGAACAATACTTGCCACAATTAAGATCTAGAGTAAATAAAAATTAATTACCAAAGCAAATATATAAACATTACAATTTATAATTATAAAAAGAATTCTCTTGCGTTTTTTTTTTTTTTTTTAAATTTGTTTAAATATTTTTTTTAGTCATATTCAAAACATTAATTTAAATTTTAAATATTTGAGAATGTAATATTTGAACGTATTTGATTAAATTATATCAATTAAAGCATTCCAAATCGTAACAGTTAAGTTAAGTATTTTTATTATATTAATATATATACTGCTGTTATATGATCAATGAAGATCGAAGTGCTTTCAATTTAAATCACTAGCGATTTTCTTTCGCATTAAAATTTTTAATAGCTATAATTATACCTATAATATCTTTAAATATTTTTTTTATGAATTAATGTGAGAATCATGCATTTTTTTTTTTTTTTTACAAAATTTGGATACTTATTTAATTAAAACCACTTTTCAATGTAAGAAAAATAAAGCCACGCCCCTTTTTCCCAAAAAATCGCGCCTCCGGCGGGGGTTATGGCCTTTCAGGCCTCTATTTGAGGCGCACTGGTAAGAGATTGAAACTACTTTCACCACTGCTTATAAGGTCAGTTTCCGCATATGGTCTTAATTGTTTTCATATAGATAACAATTAAAACCTGAATGGTATACATATATTTAGGCAGTTTTGATCTGAATTTAAGGGTGGATTATGATCACGCAGCATCAGAATATATTTATGCTTATATTTACGTCTTATGCATCAGCATATTTTTATAGGGCTGCGCATATATTAAGAGATATATAGTTTTGCACGGATATGTTTAATTACATGTTCTGGAGGAGGAGGGGGCCTCAGCCCGTCCTAGAGTTGTTATATAATTATTTCTGAATCCGTGTGCATGCATGGTATATTAACTATATTAAATACTATTACATATTATACTGTAATTAAATAACAGTTTACCTATATTGTATTATTTATAATATATACGTATATACATAAATACATTTAGTTAGTTGTATTTACATATATATAAATGGGATTTTTCATCTCAATTTGCCCTTCTCACTTTCGCATAAATTATGGATTTGTTGTTTTCATTGTGCTCGAATCTATATAAAATTTAATATATATATATACGAGTATTTATATTGTGGATTATGATTATGAATTCAAAAAATTTGCATTTTGTCATCTTTTATCATAGAAAAAATATCATACATTTTTATCATACTGCTTTATTAATGTAAAAAATTTACATTTTGCATGATGCATACATTTTAAAAATACAACTTAATATTCAAAATAAGTTAGCATAATTTTTTTGTGCAAAAATATATATTATCACAGTTGGCTGTTAGCCAATGATGGGTGAACAAATAATAAAAAAAAGTTAATAATTAGAGGGGTGAACCAGAGCATGGTCTAGGCAGAACCAGGCTGGACTTGGGGGGCTGGCGCCTCTCCAGTTAGGGGGACCACCGCTGGGGTCGCGACTGCTGCAGCAGCGGCACGCGCGGCGGCGGCTCGTTCTCGACGAGTCGCGGCTGACACCCGGTTCACCAGCTTGTACAGAATCTTTATCCGCCTCTTCGTGTGATTTCGGTCTTTAAGGAGCTTTTTGTTCCACCTCTTATAGGCTTCCATGTTTTGCAAACGCTGCAATGCAGAAAATAAGAATATAAATATAATTATAAAAAAATATTTATAAATAGCAGCAATACTATGCAATATACTATAATAATATATAAGTATATTGTTTATATATTTAGATAGTAATATAGTAATAGTAATATGGCTCAACTCTCGATCGACGTTCGTTATAAAATATTTAAGCAAAAACGATGAAAAAAAAAAAAAAAAATGAAGAATTTTGTATACATATATATAGTAGCTGTACGACAGTACGTTGAATTAATGCTAGAATGGGAAAAAAAAACAAAAAAAAAAAACAGACTCAGAAGGGAACTTAAAAAATTATTTTCATTTTAAACGATATGTATAATATACTAAACCGTATCTGGATACGCACGCAATATATACATTAATTTTATTATATGTAAAAATGAGGCTGCAATGTATATATACCCACCGCAGTCCATTGCTCACGATTGAAGTTCTTCAACCGATTTAAATGTCGGTTGTACATCCTAATAACGTCATTGAGCTTCTTCATTTGGGCGGTGATGTCTTTTTTCATTCTGTTCACCTTCTTCCTAGAAAGTAGCAACACAAGGCCTAAAAAAACGAGTAAATTAATGGAATTCAAATTACATCTAATAAATTAAATCAACTAATTATTTGAATATATCACAATTATATATATAGGAATATATTTTAATACTAACGTGGCATTTTTTTTTAACTTCAATAATTCACTCAAAAATTGCTGTGAATACTATCAAACTTAATTATACCGACAAATCCAACAATCGCGTATTAAGTTTTACTTTTTATTTTATTTTTTATAACTAACAATAGCGCAAAGATTTTATTTATATATGTATTTTATATCTTATGCAACGAATTTTTAACTGTTTTGTTACACAACTATAATATACACAACAACAACCAAGGAAGGACTGAGAGGATAAAAAACGTGCAGCATATGAATAAAATTGTTGACATTTAATAATTTAAAGCAAAGAATTCAATTGTTGTCTTTGGATTTACGTTAATAAGATTAATTAACCTAAATTTTGCATTATATATAATTAAGATATATTTTTCAATCAATTTAACTCTTACTAAAATTTCTTATGATCGAGGTCTAACTTAAGCCTGGCTCTAAGTTAAATCTCATCTATGCTATTGGGTGTTTTTATAATAAAAATAAAAATATACATAAAATATGTCAACTTGCTCAAAGCATGTAGTAAAATTGAACAAGTGGTTGAAGCATATAATATATTATAATTTATTAGTAAATAACTTTTTCGTGCAAAGGATATATTATATTCATATTGAATTTTAATTTCACTTTTCGGACTTTTACCTTTGCCGGTGTTCGATGTAATCCTTCTGTGTGTAGTATGTTGCGATATGGTCACTTAATTAGTGTTCGTGCACGTCACTAACACTGGCATACAATGTACTACACATATCACTACGTTTCGAGAGTCAACCGCTCTCTTCCTCAGGTGATCTGAGACTGATCTCATAGATTCTGAGCCGTTATATGAGCGCCATACTGCAATGGTTCACTTTTCGTAAATCGCGTTAATTTAATCATACTATTCATACTATTATAAATAAATAAGTTTTTTGTTTATATTATAATTATAGAACTACATAATACTTAAAATACTTTATATCTTTATAAATACGTATAACTTTGTGATAACACAAAATAATCTTGCAATAATGTGCATGACAAATATAATTATTGAATGGTATATATTTATTATCACCGTCAGACCAGTGCATGCGTGTGATTGATATATTATATATAAATTTAATATATCAAAATATCCTTGCAGTTATAATTAACTATTTGCTTTTAAACAAAATTTTCTCATTATATTTTTATTTATCATTTGATCAATTTCACAAAAAGCTCTTCTCTTCCCCCCGCCCTTCCCCCCGTTTTTCTTTCACTTCCTCCTCCCATTCTTCCTAGATCATTTAGAGTGAATGAACACACTCACATGAACACACACACACACACACACACACACACACACACACACACACACACACACACGTATATATAATTGTGTCTATAGCAAATAGCAATTAAGATAATTGGTTCATGGTTTTATATTTACTGTGTCACATATTGATTTACTACGTGTGTAAATTCAGTAAATTGTAATTTTATTATATAATAGCATAATTATTTTATAATTTATGTATAATATATATTTAATATAGTTGAGTGGACTTTATGAAAATTGATATTGAGGTCAAAATTATAAACGTTTAATGGTTTATAGCGTATATTTTATTGTGCGAGGCGGAAGTACGGAGAGCAATAAATCATGTGCGAGTGTTGCGGGAATCAGTCGGTGGCAGGAGCAAGCCCAAAGCTGAGCACTTTAGTGGAGATGACGGAGCGACGGCCTGCTCCACGAGAACTGTAATAAAAAAATTAAAACATTGTGAAAGTGTCAAGTTAGTATATATGTGAATAGAATTAGCTTTTAATTATTGCATGGTAATTTACTAATTAATGAACGAAACTCAGGAAATAATTTAATATACCTTGAAATAAAACATTTTGTTCACTGAACGCATTTGCAATATTTTGATTTTTATTTAAAGTTTATAATTTAAATATAAATGTATAATATTTTTATATTTTAATATATGAAATAATAAATAAAATATAATAATATAATCGATAGTGATTGATTTTAGTTTAACTAAAATAGAATGACAAAATTGATGGGTCATGTAAAGAAAGATACACGAAAATCTAGTAGACATTTACAACTACAAATTTCTGAAATTTTGACTCCACACTCCAAAGTTTAAAAAAAGATAGTGCGAATTAAACGATAACAGGAGCCAACACCACAAACGGCACAAACTGTCAACATACTTTTATTAATTATTTTATAACTTAAAATATAACTAAGCGCACAATAGTATAGTGCATGCATTATCTCGATGTATTTTATTCAGTTACGTGAATTGTTCTCACCTAGGGGCGCCATCAACTGCTGGCTCCAGTGCAGCAACTATCTGCTCCAGTTTTCCAGGTGGAAGTGCCGCCACGGCTTCCTCGATTGCAGATACCGAGGGCGCCTCGGTGACAGGTGCATGACTTGCTGCAGGCTCCGTCTTCTTGTCTGCCGCCATCACGCTCTCTTCAGGCTTAGCAGGCTCAGGTGGTTCAGGCACATTTTGCTCCACTTGTTTGGAATCCTGAATTTCATGGTGTGGCTGTGCGTTTTCATTAACTACATTATTTTCCTCCTGAGAATCTGTTAAACTGTGTTTTAGTGACACACTACCAGATTTACCAAGATCAAAAATATTTAATGCAGTTCTTAAAAAATTACGTGGAGGTACAATGAGAATAAGTACATTTTCTATATCAGTTTGAAGGTTTCTCTTTCCGTATTGTGTCTGATTGTAAGTGACAACGCGTGCTGGTGCAGCTGCTGTGACGGTGCACAGAGCGAGCAGCACGAACGACGCTGCAGGTACCATCCTGCTGAGACGAGTGAGCAAGTCTTGTGGTCTGCGCCTTGATCTGCACTTGACTGCCCAGACTGGCTGAGTCCTCAGGAGTTTTATTCACATATTATACGATACACGGACCGGTTGCCCACACAACTATAACCGTAGCCGAGTAGACGGCGCTAAAAAGCCACAGGGAAGGTCAACCATTAATCTGATTTTTTTTTTTTTTTTCGCTCGTTATAACATCCCGTAATACATATACGTAGTCATATACGGTGTATACTGTTAGATCAGATCACGTTAGATCACGTGATAGTATATTTATAAATATAATATGTAACTTTCCTATGATATATTATGTACGTAATAATCTATTAATTATATTAATATGCTCAAACATATATTTATGAATACAGAACGTATAATTAAAATATATTTTAGCTATTTTTTATATCTTGTTTAATGCCTATTATTTTTTCGATGGTATATGCATTTAGAATATTACAATTTTATTAAAGAATTAAAGATTATAAATTATTGATCTATATGATGAATAATTAAGCCAACGATCAAAATAAAATGAATTATTCATGTTGTTATGTTTAGAAACTTACATACATATATATTACATGTACACCACTGGTGTTTGATTCTTAAAAAAAAAATAGTAATAATTATAATTATCAAAAATTTCACAATTTCAACACAAACATGCCGAAATTCTCCCAAACGTCACTGCACATACTGGTACTTTAACTTGTTTCCTAATATTAATTAGAATTCTAAGAGTATATAATACCTCTTCGGTCACACTGTAACTGCGAAAGAAAGCCAATCGAGTGAAAAGTGCTGGAGGGTGTGTCCGTGAACTTTTGCTCGGCACACATCAAGGTTGAACGAACCAAGATGTCCTCTCTGTCTCTGTCTCTGTCTCTCTCTCAGCTCATCTCAGCTCTTCCCTCCATTATCATCAACAATGGAAGGAGAGCTGCGTGAGGTTGCATCTTTCAGCTGGAGGTGTGAAGTGTTGGATATTGTATACATATATGACTCCACGCCCCGCAACTGAAGTAGTCTGATCGTGGGATATTGGTGCAACGTCACAGATGATATATCATCCATCAGTAAATTTTTATAAGTATATATATTATTATATATTTATTTATTTATTTATTTATTTATTTATTTATTTATTTATTTATTTATTTATTTATTTATTTATTTATTTATTTATTTATTTATTTATTTATTTATTTATTTATTTATTTATTTATTTATTTATTTATTTATTTATTTATTTATTTATTTATTTATTTATTATATTTCACTACAGCATTTTATACCATACATTAATGTGAAAAGTATATATAATATATATATATATATATATATATATATATATATATATATATATATATATATATATATATATATATATATATATATATATATATATATATATATAAATTTATAAATTATATAATCTTTTATCAGTTTTATTGAAATTATCAGTTGTCTTATTTTGCATCTGCCATATAATATG
This sequence comes from Siphlonurus alternatus, assembly GCA_949825025.1. Taxonomy (NCBI): domain Eukaryota; kingdom Metazoa; phylum Arthropoda; class Insecta; order Ephemeroptera; family Siphlonuridae; genus Siphlonurus; species Siphlonurus alternatus. Next base: position 8,061,185 of record OX463779.1, read on the forward strand.
GTGATCTCATAAATATTTATATAAGTGTACACAGTATATATATAGATATAAGAGGGCAGGGAATAAGTGATATATTATAGGTAAATATATATAAACTATATATTATATTCTTTAATTAATATATAATTAATTATACAACCTTATAGTATGAACTTTTAGTGCACAAGGTAAGGTATAATAAAAGTAACAAGAATATTAAAAATATTTATAATGTATATAAGTTCAAATCTTAATTTTTATATTAACGTACGTATAAAATGGGTCGCGATTCACAAAGGAAGTTAATTCCTTAGATTTTTTATTATTAACAATGGTTATAGCGTCACTTATAGCGTCAGCCTATATCTCAATGATACTAAAAACGGATAGTGAGAAAGCTGCATGGTATATACTTCTCTGTGAATAGCTTGGTTAATTGCGCCCCTTTCACTGATCGGCGTACTGCTAGTAGTGCCAATGTGTCATGCTCATCTATTTTATTACATGATGTACTAAATGAATTTCAGTTGAAATTTAGTTGTTGCTCGCTACTTTGAGAAGAGAAGGTTTTCTTCTGTAGTGACTTCGACTCAATTTTAATTTTCATGTACTGACTCTTTTGACTGCACGTCTTTTTTAAATATTGTGTGACATGCCACCTTAATTTTCTTGGATTTTTCTAGCGTTTCTGATAAAATAGTGTTATACATAGTTGGTATTTCAGGAGAAAATATCAAGTGTGCATGCTTACCTAATTAAGTAATTGCGCGTGCAATTTATATCTTATTGAAAGCTGTTTTTTTTATTTAATAATTCGCAAAGCTTAATTATACATTATATAGTGGCAAAATAATCATAACACAAGGCAAGGAATGAGCAAATTCTTCGGACACGCAACCACGTTAAAATTAAAATAAATTTTATGTTCTTTGCTTACAATAATTTTGAATTTTATTATAAAACATAAAATAATAAAAATATATCCAAATGCGTTTAAAATAATTTTTTCTCCGAGGTGCCTAAAATTTCCATAAAAATGAAGTTTATGATATAAAATCAAACTAACTTTATAAGTAAAAATCTTTAAAATCTACAAAGATTATTTCATATTATTTTTTTATAATTTTTAGTGCAAATTAATTCTTATATTACAGCAAATGCAGGGGAACGGGATTTGAAGCTCATATAGAACGGTTTGAGTTCAACTCCCTGGATATATTCTCTTTCGTATATATTTATTTACAGTATAGGATGTATAGTTATAGTATAGGAAATTGAATTATAATTTTAACTTTAATCTTACCAGGATCAATTCTCCTATATATATATATATATATATATATATATATATATATATATATATATATATATACATATATATTATATATTAATTCATCTTTAGATTACGATGTTTTACGAATATAGGAAGTTTTTATTTGTAGTTATTTCTAACGATATTGCAGGGAGTTCCCTGTTCACTACATATAGGAATTTTCTGCCAATGAGACAATGTGACGTAAATAAGAAAATAATTCTTTATAATCCCTTTTTGTAGACAATCTTGATTTTTATTTTGATTAAACAATAAATAAATAGAAAAAAAATATGAAGCCTGGAGGTTAGGCCACTATTGGAGCCTACTTGCAGAGCGGGTTGCGTCGAATCTTCTTGCCCCCTTTTGTGCTGCTGATCGCAGGCATGTAGCAATGCACCTTGTTGGATTTATTGCTACAACTCTGCACGCTGCTGCACTGTGTAGTGGAGGCACACCGCGTGGGAGCCGACACTCACAGCAGGTCCGTTCTCGGAAAACGACAACAGTGGCTAGGCGTTGAGTGGTCCAGAAGCCAGTTGTTGAGGAGCCAAGTGAGCAAGTCTGAAGGCACGAAAGCCTGGGAAGCTGAATCTAAAACATGTGCATAATAATATTGTGAAAACACATTTGTTACCTCGTCTTACATGAATATAATTAAAAAACAAATAAGAATAATTATTACATTCATAATTTAACATATAATTAAAAGTAAGAGTTTGTTGGGTCATAAATACAACCGCATGCAACTAAAATTAATATATTAATTTAGAAAGAATATTTTTTAAACATTTAAAATTTAGACTAGAAAATTTTATAACTTGTCTTACGGGAAAAATGCTGGTCTGCGACTACGTCTACGTAGATTGCGGCAGCGTTTCGTCAGTGGATCTCTGACAAAACCTGGCTTGCATGTAACGGAGCTGGGAAGTTTCTTAGCGGGTGCATCGCGATGGTAAATCTCAGGCCGTGGCAGGTTGGAGCTCTTGGCTGGGTCGTTGGGTAGCTGCGAGATGTTCTCCGGCTTGCCGTCAGCCACGAAGGTGAGCAGCACGGGCAGCTCTTGCTGGACAGGTGAGTTCGTGGACGATGTGGCCTCCTCGTGGCCACCACTGGCGCTGTGCTCCATCTCCAGGCTATCCTCTATCTCCTCCGTGGTGGGCTTCGCGGGCTGTGCTGAGCTGCTCTCCTCCAAGTCCTCGTAGTCGTACTAACGAAACCAAAAAAAGTAAAAGAAATCGATGATATTTGTATTTTTTACTGCATGTAACACCAAATAAAAATGTTTACTGTAAACTCGTGCAGATCAATTTAATTATTAAATGAGAACGGCAAATTAAAAATTTATTAATTTTCTATAATTGTTAATTTACATTAATTTTTTAAAGGATTTTAAAATGTTTTTCAACATAAATTATAATATGTAGTATGTACTCTGACTACTGAATGTATATACTAATTATAATGAACCTCAAATTAGATGAATAGATTGGATTCAATGAACAACTAAAACGATGTATATACATATTTTATTATTTATTTTGGGCATGAATTATTGATGCTTATTATGTATTATTGTGTATTACTAAAATGATGTGGACTACAAAATAAATATAATACCAAATTTTGAATTAATTTTTAATTTTATATTCATGCATGTAATATAAATGCGCTTGCACTTAAGATGCTCGACAGCCCCATATTGGATAAAAGGAGAAATTTGATGTGGCTATTGTATTATAACTAGTGTTATACTGTATGAGTCCTGCCCTCTAGTATTAATCTCGTGATGGTGATAGAAAAACACACACAAAAAAAACATTATCAATATGGCAGCTGGCATCAAAGTAAACTTATTAAGCACTTCCCAAATAGCAAAATACAATGGTCTACTTGCATGCTTGCCACACATGCAATTTCAATTGAGAATGCAGTTCACAAACTGCATGCAGACAGGGGCAAAGCCAAGATCCGGAGACTATCCTTATACAGGCTCAACCTGATATAATTATAACTGCGCCACACTGCTTGCTTAATTCTCCGTGTACTATAATTTATAATTCAAATAATTTGTTCATTTATATATATAATCTATCATCACAAATTAATTATTAATAACAACTTTTAGTGGATGTGTTTGTGGTCCAGTTCATTAAAAATCCTCCTACCAGGTTATAAATTTCATTTTTATTTTATTTTTATTTTATGCTTTACGGTCCTCAAACATTGGTACTTTTAATTTCTATTCGCCACTATAAAAGTATAGATATATAATGCCAACTAAATGAATCCAAAATGTTTGAGTTAGAATGTTCTAAAGATATTTGTCATGTTCCTCTATATGGAACTAAAATCTAAAAAATTCTATCTTTCTTAGGTTCTCCAGAAAAAAAATAATAAAAAATAATAAATAAATAAATAAATAAATAAATAAATAAATAAATAAATAAATAAATAAATAAATAAATAAATAAATAAATAAATAAATAAATAAATAAATAAATAAATAAATAAATAAATAAAAATCAGAGAGAACGCGTCATTTAACATGATATAGGGCCTTACCTGACAAAATCCCTCGATTTAATCGAAGAAATTTCATGGATTGCATGCATGGTGTTTAAAAAAATATATAGATAAATTATTTATTAATGTTTTACAATTTTGTGACTTATTTAATTAACTATGAATAATTCATATGAGCTTTAACCAAGAAGCGTTTAAAATAATTTTATTGCGTAAAAAAAAAAAATAAATAAAAAATTAAATTTGAAGGATTTCTTGATTTTCTCATATAGTTTAAAACTGTTTTTGCAATAAATTAAATTTAAATATCTTTTGGTTAAAACTGCAGCTTGAGTAATTATAAAATTAATATCATTATAATATTTTTTTCGCACCACCAATGAATGGACTTTCTTCGAATAAGTCAATGGTTTCTGTCAGGTAAGGCCTAAGTTAAATGACGTGTGTTCTCTCTGTTTTTTTTTTTTTTCCCCTGGAGAACCTATACATGTGAGATAGAATTTGATGGATTTCGGTTCCATAATATGAAGAAGAGCACTAGAACTATTATTAGAAAATACCAACTCAAAAATTTTGAAGTCATTAATTAAGTTGGCGTTACTTCAAGGTAATATTGGTTATTCTAATTAATTATGTTATACTAATTACATTATGAACAAGATAATAGTGGCTTGAGAAAAAGCAACAACTTATTATTTATATTTTTTTCGTCTCCTACTAAACAATAAACTTTATTGAAAAAAAAAAAATCATATATATTCATGTGCTTTAATTGGGGTAAAATGAATGAGGGGTAAATTATTGATCCGATAATCATAAATAATTTTTGCTATGATCATAGCTATTCTATTCTATTCTATTCTATTCTATTCTATTCTATTCTATTCTATTCTATTCTATTCTATTCTATTCTATTCTATTCTATTCTATTCTATTCTATTCTATTCTATTCTATTCTATTCTATTCTATTCTATTCTATTCTATTCTATTCTATTCTATTCTATTCTATTCTATTCTATTCTATTCTATTCTATTCTATTCTATTCTATTCTATTCTATTCTATTCTATTCTATTCTATTCTATTCTATTCTATTCTATTCTATTCTATTCTATTCTATAATATCGAAACTTTTATGAGAATGCAGCAGGTCCCGCGCGGAAGTAAAGTTTTTTTTTTTTTTTTTTTTTTGTTTTTTTAAATAGATAGTTCTGTAGAACATTATTGAAGTTGTATATTGTATCATGCAATTATTATGTTACATTCACATCTTTAATTTATCAATATATATGATGATCTGATTATTGAAAATTTACTGTATTTTAAATAGTAATAATAAATACGATTGTGATGACACTAAACAGTCATGCATGCAGCATAATATATTATATTATATACATATTATAATATAACAATATACAGTAAACAGGTCATGACTTCTGGGTAAACCAGTTTCTTGGTGCGCTCATGAATTTTTATTAAGTTGTTTTTTATAATTTTTTATATTATATATTTACACAGCGTCTAACTTGTCACATTAATCTACGCTTTATAATAAATTGCATTTGTTTCGTACAACCATCGTTATTTTACTTTGCAATAATAACAGTGTATAATGCGTGACAATCTTGACGTGATATTTAATTAAAACTAAAAATAATTTAACTAACAACAGATCGATGCATGATTTTTACTAAAAAATCATTTTTAATTTGAGTTGCACGTAAAACTAATTTTACTAATTATTTATATTAATTAATAATCATCACGCTTTTATCTATATTTAACGTAAAAACGATACCAATAATGAATGCCCAAGATGTATAAGAGATCATTAAGTCAACATTTTATTTAATATTTTGTTTTTAAATAATAAATATTGAAAGAATTTGAAACTGTGCATGGCATTACGACATTGCAATAAACTTTCTATCAAAGTGTAGTTAATAAATTGAATAAATTTATGTCAATTATGAAAATAATGGGGGACATTCACAAAGCACTTTAACCCCCACTTTAGCCCCGATTTTTAACCCTGGTGCTAAACATGGTACTAAACCAGGGGCTAACCATGTTAAGCTCATAGCTTAGTAAAAAACTAACGAATAATGCGCTGTATTTAATATTAACAATACTATCAGAGAGCATTAATTAGAGACCTATATATGGCCATAATAAATTATTTGACCAAGATTTTCAGAACTTCGCGGTGTCTGAAATTTTTGGTAAAATAAGTCAAGTTTCTATCCATACTCTGTGCTACTATTCTCTCTCTCTCTCTCTCTCTCTCTCTCTCTCTCTCTCTCTCTCTCTCTCTCTCTCTCTCTCTCTCTCTCTCTCTCTCTCTCTCTCTCTCTCTCTCTCTCTCTCTCTCTCTCTCTCTCCCTTAATTTCTCCCCCTCTATTGAGCAGTGAATGAATACATTATAGTGTTAACATTTTATTTTGTAATATATGCAATGTATGAATGCGTAATTAATCAGCTATAATGAAATATTGCTAACAAAATACAAGAGTGCCATACCAGGAAAATAATTTGTTACGCTACATCGAGATCTTCTCACCTCCAAGTCTTCATCATCTTCATCATAGTAGTCCGAGTTGAGGACGGCGACGATTTTGATATCTTTGAGTGACACCTGCAGATTGTATTTGCCATGCTGATTCTGATTCCACGTCACGATATCACGGCCCGGGGCTCCAGCTCCGTTACTGTGGCTACTTGACACAGGCCCCGAGGCAGGGACAGCAGCGGGGGCGGCGGATACAGTGGCGAGAATCGTACTGCATAGAAATACGGTGTGCCACCGATTAGCCTGCATCCTGATCACTGGAGTGACACAATACTGCAAGCAAGTGCTGTAATTTTTTGTGTTTTTTTTTCCGCTGTCCTCTTTTTAAGTGTATCAACTGGAGTGATGGAGCGTCGTCACGTCGTCGTACCAACTGACGTCGTAGGGAGACTGAGGAGGAGCTGCTGGTCGCTGTGTGGCCGGAGTGGCGTTAGCTCTGAGCTGAGGTGGACCATGCGGCAGCGACGGTGGCGGTGTGCGAGTCATCGACCTGCCCGTCGCAACTACAGGCGCAAGGTCACTTAACGATGGAACCAGCTATTATAAAACTTAAAGAAGAAATTATAAATTAAGTGCATGATAAAAAATATAAAAATACCCATTTTATTATTTTATTGATGGTTGGAATAACTTTTTTTATAAATGCACAAATAATTCTATACAATTTATTGTACATGCAATTGTGATTTTACAATGTACAAGCTGTGCGCGAAGTGCAAAAATATAGTGTTTCCCAAATTCCAAAATATTAAAGGAGTAATCAATATTGTATGTTGATTAAAAACTACATTTTTTTGTAACTTAACATTATAAAACTCTGTAATCGTGTGTTAAATTATATATTAGAGAAGTGCACTGCATGAAGCCTGACCGTATTTTAGTTTTGCGTGTGGTCTAACGTAAGTAAACATAACCTTGGGACCATGAAAAATCTTGTGTTGTTCAAGTTCCTAGAATGCTCAACGATCTATATAAATTCAATTTTGAAAAGAAATATGTGTATAATTAAATTCTGCTTATATATAATAAAATACAATTGAAAAAAAGTATATTTGGGAACAATATAGTTCAATATTCAATGTTTTCTTGTTGAACTTTTTTAACTTTTTTTTTATCAATTATATTATGTCAAAATGTCAATATACGGATTTGATAGATGATAAAAAAGTTGAAAAAGTAAATATAATTATAGTCTTGTCATGCATGGTTAAATTGCAGAAACACTACTCGAATATACTATTCGGTGTCATGTTCTTTTAATTGGCATAATTATAATATAATTATGTTACTCATGGCATGAATGTGTAATTTTATTTATTACATAATTATGATCGATATAACTGAAGTTTGCACACAATGAGAGCGAAAATAATTAATTATAAAATGCACAATACTTATAATAATAAAACAGAGTATATAATAATTATAATTATTCATGTGGTTTTGACGTGAACCCCCAAACACACCTTTTGCACCTTCTTCTCCCCTTTCCATATTTCATATCAGTCGTAGTATTAGGGAAAAAGATGTGGACTGTGCTGGGACCTTGCTTCCACCCACTTCTTATATGAGAGGAAAAAAAAAAAAAAAAAAAAAACGAAGCTGCGAAGTACCGTTAACTGAAATCACAGGACTTTCAATAATTCTTTAAAAATAGTTCCGGGTCTCAAAAAAAAAAAAAAAAAAAAAAAAAAAATCTGAAAAAATTCAGAGTAGCATAATTTGGTACCCTCTATTCATTACTGCAATAATTTTTTTTCATTTATGTTGCCCATTAATGTACTTTACGTGTAGATTAATGTGATTCATTTCCATAATTATGGTTTCATAATACAAAATTGCGCGCGCTTATAAACTGGATTAAATTTAACATACAAAATAGTTTTCTCGTTTACGCTAATAGCTTAATTGGATTAAATTGTAAGAAATGGGGATCAATTTAAGCATATAATACACAGAAACAATTATACAATAAATTCATGCGACTCGATCAATGCATTCAAATTTATACTATAATATATATATAAAAATATAGCAAATTAAGTGTTATATATATAACATAATTATATATATATAACACTTAATTTGTTCTATAAAATCTAGTAAGTTATATAATGTTTTAAATAATTATATCAGTGTTTATAATACAGTATCACAATCGGAAGTTCTTTTCAAGTGTAAACTTAAAAAAAAAAAAAAAAAAAAAAAAAAAAAGTTGGACACGTTTAAATTTCCGCATTCCATCCCATATGATTACTTTGTGATAAAAAGTTGCAATACATATTTAAGAAATAATTTTATAAAAAATATTTATTATTATAAATTTAATATATATTTAAATTTAATATAGTTATTTAATTGTTATATTATTTTATTATGTATACTAATTATTATATTTATAACCAGCAATTTTTTATATTTTCTAAATTGATTTCTCAACTTTTATTCAACGTGCTACTTTTATTCAAGAACTATGCTTGTAATTTCAACGTCTAAAAGAAGAAAATGCGTGTCTTACGTACAACCAACCCCTCTTTTTTTATTTATTTTTTTCTGACACATGCATGATATAGCGCTGACTCTGTTTTTTTTTTATTATCAGGCTTTATCCAGTAATAGTTCCAGTAAATTTTATACAAATTACATCAAAAATCACTGACAATTTTCTAGTTTTTTTTTTTGTTTTTACCTCTCCCCCTCCCCCTAAATCACACAATTCAACCCCATCCTCCTCGATCCCTTATGATGCTCGCACACATATAATACCTCTCCCAATTTTTCGCTACCTTAAATTTCTTTCATCTTTAAATTAAATTGTAATCATTAATATTGAATTCTTGAATGACTTAAATCTTGTTCCCATAATGATAGCTGCATGCATTCATGTTCACTGTTAATTTTATTACACAAATATGAGAAATGTAGAGGACATGTATGCATGCATGGCTACTGAATGGCTAGAATTCATTTATATTATAGATTAAATTTAAACAAGAAATATTAATTGTTTTATAAATTATCAATAATTATGTATTATACCTATAATTGCTAATGTATATTCCTACTGCTAGTACAATATTGTTCGTCAATATATACACATAATATATAATTATATATGTATTATAAACACCTGTTAATTCTCATGCTGCATGTATGTTTATTATATATATATTATGTTTATTAATAATATGTGTTAATCTGACATCAATAAATCATATCATGTATGTGGGGAATGCTTATTTGCTTAATAGCTGCTGCAAATAATGCTCTCGGCGATTATTTATAAAGGGTGCATTAATTTATATTTTAAAAAATATATAATATGGCAAAATAATTTCTTTTTTTATTTCACGCAATATATATTAATTAATATATTTAATTGGTTTTCGCGATTGATATATATTTATTTTTTATTTTATATTCATGATAATATATATTATATAAATTCAAGGAAAGAGAGAATAATATCAGCCGTTTTGTATGTTATATTTTTTTAATACAGCTATTAGAGATGATTCGAGTCACAGAGTAATTATTTTTTAATAAAAATTAACAAGAAGCGCCCATTTAATCAACAAGCTGATCTTGTGATCGAGAAGTTTGATGTCCTTAAATAAGAAGGTTTGTACTTTGAAGCTTTGTACGTTTGTACCTCCATACAAATTTATATAATACAGTATATATTATGTATATATAGGAACCTCGGATCTGTCCTCGGCCAAAGTTCCTCTGCACTCTGCAGGACCTAGCCGACCAAGTAGGTTTTAAAAAATTACCGGGCTGGATACGCTAGCGTCTTGCAGCGTCTTGCAGCATTGCGGATAACTTTGTAACTATAAAATCTCATCACAAAAAGGAGTACCGAAAGTTCGACTGGAACATGTGGTGGTTATCGGTAAAAATGTAAACAATCAACAGTTTGTAATTTCGAATTGCACAAAAATCAGTGTTCCATCTTTATTATAATGTGACACAGTACATATCTATGGTTTTAAGTCTGCACACAAGTTATTTTCATTTTTATCCATGTGTTTTGTTGCAGCATTATTTCGTTGTGAGTATGATTTTTCCGATTACGCATATAGGCATTAGGCGCAGTGTTTATAATACTGTACTGTATGCTTACATTATAATTAAAATTGTACTGTCTATATATGCATACAGTACGGTACATAAAGTATGATACACATTGCATGCCATGGACGCCCATGGACTGCATGCATAAAATTATATTATGTATTATATATGCATCATACTAGCTGTACCTATATACAGTTATGATAACTTATTAATTGATGGTCAAAAAGACTGGGACACTTGACTTTTGCTGACTTGCACGAGTGTAGAAATTAGCACCATCACTGTGACCAACAGTCCGCTCTTTTAATTAACTTGTAGGACAACTGGACAACACTCTTGGAGCTTTTAGCTGGAGATGGGAAGCAAGGGGTGTTCAAATTCATTGAACAACCCCTGAGAGCAGCTGAGGTGAGGTTACTTACAGTAAATAGTAAATTCGAAAGTTTTCTCCTCCGGGTACCTCCTCTGACAAAGTGAGTCTACCTAGCCACAACAATAGATTAATTTACAGTGATGCTGCAGTAGCAACCATGCAACAGCTAGCTCACTTTTGCATTAATTATATCACGTACATATTATATGTACTCTCCGCTCACTTGCCTTGCTGACCAAGTGGCTGTTGATGTTTTTTTTATATATTATTTATAATAAGAAGTTAATATGTTCAATTTACATTAAATTCACAACTTTAAAATTTCATTTTTACTTTTTTTTTTATATGCCAACAATAAATGAAAATCTGTAATCCATTATTTAAATTTTAATACAGCACGAACATATTTTTTCTTTTTTTTTTAGCACAATACATATAATTTACATTTTCAGAATATTTCACAAGTAAATTGATCCCTATAATTCTACTACAATATACGATACAGCATTCTGCTAATATCCCATGTACATAAGGTCGATTGGGTGCAGAAAGTGTACACCGAGCAGGTTTACGAACAGGCCTATAATCTATTTAAATGAAACCGCATAATAAAAAATAAAAACAAAACCTGAAAACATAATAAACAACAAAAATAAAACAAAACATAAATGGAGTATCGACTTCAGTTTTTTTTATTGCAGAAATGGATAAAGGGTGCAAAGTTATGCCACCCTGATTTTTTCAAATTTTTTACAGCCCTGAAAGTATTTTTAAAAAAATTATTGAAAAAGTCCTTTTTGTGACGTCACAAGCAGGGTTATACTTACCATCCCAATGGAGCATAGCCCTGGTCACGAGGCGCCTCTCCTTAACAAAAGGATAGGACTTGCCACCGCGTGACGTCACAAAAAGCACTTTCAATAATTTTTAAAAATACTTCCAGGGCTGTAAAAAATCTGAAAAAAATCAGGGTAGCATAACTTTGCACCCTCCATCCGTTTCTGCAATAAAAAAAAATTGAGTTCAATACTCCATTTGTTATTTCCCATTTATTTGAAACAAAAAAAGATACAGTACACAGTATATTATACTATTTATAATGTCACTTCAAAATATTATCAGACTATAATGTAACTGTACTTGTAATTTATAATAATATGAACGATTTTCTTGAGTTTCCCACAGGAAATTGGTTTGAAGTAATTTATTTATTTATTTATTTATTTATTTATTTATTTATTTATTTATTTATTTATTGTTCTCCCCCCCATTCAATAAAACATCACAGATTTAGAAGATTTGATCGAAATCTTTGTCTTGTATTGATATATAATGGTAATACTGTATGGTTATTATAAAAAAAAAAAAAAATACTGCAGCATTTTATTTTATTGGTCCAAACATAGCGTTATTGGATTTACCTAGAACATTTTATCTTTAAATAAATTTTACTGTGAGCAAGAGCTAGAAGTTTCCTAGTTTACAATTACTTAATTAATTTTTTTTTTTGTTTTGTCGAGTATAAAGTAAAAATTTGACGTTGTCATCGTTCGTAAACAAAGATGTAATAATTAGCCGCTATATTTGTGTGAAGCTATGGTAATTAGCACGTGCTAACTAATTAGAGATGCGGGAATTACATGTTGAAAGTGGGAAAGGGCAGCAGAAGCGCTGAGGGTCGGGTCGTTGGGGGTCGCTGCTGACTGGCTAGAGTGCCAGGGCATGCGCGTCAGTCCAAACGGTTGGAATAAAAATAATGCGAAAGTTTTGCTCTGTGGCATATGCCAAGCACCGTTTCACTGCAAGGGTTAAAAAGGGACATCTATAACATCTTCGTGTCGACAGTTCAATCTGTATCCTGCGTAATGATAGCTGATAGGCATCGATACGTAATAGATGGTACGTGTTCACTTCGACGGCCGTGAAAAATATATTTTCTTTTTCTCTAGTTTCTATCTCAAGAATATAAAATACGTGTGAATGTAAATTACAATATATTTCTAACTGCGTTTATGAATATTTTATACTTAAAAATGGTAATATTGATTTTAAGACAAGATATATATTATCTTTCCTCTTTTTTCCAAAGTTTTAACGTTCCAAAGTTTTACCGTAACTTAAATAACTTTCCGATAGCAAAATATTTTTTTATAATCATTAGCATGAATTTTTAACATTTACCTATTGCCCATGTAAATTTTCCAGCTCATTAAAACATCATTTTGCATTTTCTCCGTTGTTAAGTCAACAGCAATCCAGATTAAACTACAAATGTGCCATAGAGCTCGTGAGCGGTGTCCAGCGGTTTTAATCCTCGGAGCTGGTGTTACAGACGAGACCTACAGCAGCGGATCCCTTGCTGTGCACCGTCCGTCCACCACCCTGCTGCTGCTGACATTCCTGGCTACCACGATCCTAGGCGCGCTTTCGCCCGCCGGAGCCGCCGATACCCTCGGTGAGTAAAATTACTTTTCGTATATATACTTGTACTTATTATTTTCTTTAAAAGATAAAATGGTACCTTAATTATTTTGCATGTTTTATTTTGTTAATACTTTGTACTATAGTTTGCAATTTAGAGAATAAATTCGTTTGTATATATTATACATACATAGTTATTGAATTTCACGTACTGCTGTACCTTAAGTAGAGCGTAGATAAAATTTCTCCTAAACCAAGTGCATATATATAATAATATAATTTTCGAAATAATATTTTTATCTCCGTAAAAAAATATGAAATAGTAAAAATACTTGAGTACAATATTAAGTTTACATTAGTTAAATTTAATTATACATTATTAGGTTTGTTGATATTTGTATTTTTTTTACTGTAATTTAACTTCATATTAATTTAAATTGATAATTGTGAGTAATTTTACCATTAGAGTATATTATTATATTATTAGGAACAAATCTTTCACATGTATGCAATGCTGCAGTATATAATATATTATATTTTAAAAGTTTTTTATTAAACACGAAAAAGTGTATTATTGTATGCCTGATAAGAAATCACTCTAACAGTTATAATCCCTTCACAACTTAAATATGATTCAGATTTCAAATAATGCATTGTTGTTATTGTTATAACAATTGTTATAACATATACAGAACAGACGAATTTTTAAAATTTTGTAAGGATTAATAATTAATAATGATCGAGGCTGCTAAGTGTGAAACAAGACAAATAATACTGTACTGTATTGCAGTTTCTGATAAGAGTTTTTCTCTCTTTTTCTCTATAATGAATTGAAAATGTAATTATATATCTATTTCAAATGTTACTGTCTGAATTAATTATTTTGCATCTTAGGAACCTCATTTAATACATAATATATATACCAGTTCAGTACTTTACATTAATATATATATAGAATAATTATATAATTTATATATTATGTATAATTATAATTTTAAAAAGACGCAAGGACCATTGCACTTCCGGTTCATTGACAAAAGCTGTAGCGTCTTTCCTGGCTTAGGTTTACACGTTTCCCTCAATCACAAGTAAATACCGGGATGGATTGCAAGACCGTGGTTGTCCGCGTTCGCGATGAGCCCGCGAAACGCTCCATGTAAGGATTTCGGAAGGTTCGGGGTTTCAAACTTAGTGTGTAATTAGTAAATAGACTTGATTGTGGTTTGATAAACAAAAATATCAATTATAATTATTCATATTCATATATATGCATGGGTAAATATTTAATATTTCATTATTAATTTAAAATTTACTCATTCAAAACTATTTTCGTATCAAAAGTTCAATAGTTCTTATAAAAGGGAAAAACTAAAAAAAAAAAAAAAAAAAATAAAAAAAAAATAAACAAATACATCAAGCGTAAATATGTCATACTGCATGAGCATGAGTCATGTATCCTGCATTAACTATTAAGCGTTTAATGCGTTTATAGAATCTTTTTTAAGCTTTTATTCAAACTTAAACACTAAAATTTATTTTTTCACGTTATTAAACTGCGAAAAGTTCATATTTTTCACTCTAAATTAGCATATTATTTTTAAGTTTAAATATATTATACAGTATATGTAATGGAAAAATCGATTTCGATTCTGCAGTGAAGATTTAATGTGATCGTGATTCACTCGGCTAAAGAAAATTGGTGGAAAGGGAAACTGATCTTATGCCGACTTTTTATTATCATATTGGTGGCTGGTGCAGCGAACAAGCGCCATCACTTAGTGGTGTCAGCGCTTACATACATCATCATTAATCATTATTTCCGCAGCCAGTCTTTGTGCGAAACCTGCTTTTATAATAACCACACGCCACGAAGAAAATAAACTCGTCTCGTGGCAACGCCTACTATAAATGAAACGCTGCACTGCATATAAAAAAAAAACTTGATATTATATGCATTTTAATGTTTAGAGTAATTACATATAATAAAGGTAATTATATGTGTACAGTGTTACAACATATATCATATCTCAATTATTCAGACCGTATATATTTATATTACACAGTGCAAACAATTTCGTTAATTAATTATTCATTATATAATGATGATCATTGCTGGTAATTAATTCATCAACACTATTATTTATTGTAAGATTATTATATATTTAAGAGTTAAAATAAATGCCAGGCTTATTTTTTTTCTATGCTTATATATTTATACGTACAAATAAATAGAAAGCAGGAATTGTTAATAAATAGCTACTACCACTAACTACTTGTTAGTGGTAGTAGAAGTAGTTTGACGTCATCAAACACCCGCTAATAGGGAATAAAATTAATTAAAAATTAACAAAGACTTAAATGAAAAATGTGCTTCCCACAAAAGTTGACTAATATTAGTACCCTTAGGATGGCGTACTTGATTTTCCGGAAAAATGTTTTTTCAGGGCGGAGATCGATTTCTTAGTTCTTAATTAATTAAAAATTAACTAATTCATTTATGAAAATTAAACTTACATCATTGCGTTAAGGACAATTTGGTCAATTGATTTTAAAAATTTCGTTGTTATAACTTAATTTTCTGATTTTCTGTGAATTTTTAAACCCGAGGTACTCGGAAAAACCGTTGATTTTACCCGACCTTGCGTTATAAAAAAATTCGCCAAAATTTTAATTTTTGCTCCAAAAATATAAAATTAACATTTTCTTACAGAGAATAAGATTTTGCGTGTGCCAGTATTTTTTAATATCGTCTACGCCAATTAAGCTCTCAGCTACAACACTCCAAAGTCGGAGTGCACCGACTTATGACGGCGACAGTAAGATCTGCCGTCTGCACCGACGGCGGCTCCAAGCAGGCTCATGCCCAGACCCTTCAGCGCTACATATAGTTACAGTAAAGTATCGACGTAAAAAAAATTGCGTAAGTGAATAGAACATACGAAGTTTATGTTAGTATGATTTTTTTCCTGAGTCCATGTTGCTAGGAAGTATATATTAAAAAAAAATATCGAAGTTTAGTGTTAACGACTACACCCCCTTATTGGCGGCTATGTCCTCTTCTTTTGTTAAGAAGTGCCGGCTGGTCCCGCCGAAAAGTGGATTTTTAATCATTAAAATTAATTCCAGGTCTGTAAAAAAAATAAATAAAAAAAATCACGGTTGCATTGTTACTTTGCACCCCCATTTCTGCAATATATATTTTTTTTGTGTCGATACCCCATTTTTGCCACATTCATTAAAATTGCGATTTTACAGATCGTTAATGGCAGGTCTGAGGTTCCTCTCGTATTACGTTTCTGGGCTTTCTCTCACTTGCTCAGCGAGCTACAATAAGATTGAATGGAGTATTGTCCTCAATTTTTTTTTATTGCAGAAATGGATAGAGGGTGAAAAGTTATGCTACCCTGATTTTTTTCAGATTTTTTAGAGCCCGGGAAGTATTTTTAAAAAATTATTGAAAGTCCTATTTGTGACGTCACGCGGCGTCAAGTCCTATCTTTTTCTTAAAGAGCGGCGTCTCGTGACGTCACAAAAAGAACTTTCAATAATTTTTTAAAAATAGTTCCCGGGCTCTAAAAAATCTGAAAAAAATCAGGATAGCATAACTTTGCACCCTCTATCCATTTCTGCAATAAAAAAAAATTGAGGTCAATACTCCATTGTAATGCATGTTTTCTAAAATTTGTATTGGGAATGTTTGAGACCATAATATTGAACCTCGCTGAGTTAACTAAAGCGCCTTTAAATAAAAAAAAAGTGTGACAGTACTCAGAAAATTAAATTAAATGGGTTCTTGAACCTTGTGAGGGGGGAGGGGGGGGGGGGGGGGGCGGTAGATGCAATGTTAAATTAATTTATGTTCATTTACATTAATTACTAACATTACTTAATTAATTGCAATAGAAACAAAAATAGAACGTACGTTGAGACTACGTTCTCTTTAGTAATGAGTATTCTTTAGTATTTGAATTCATAATTATATACATTATAAATTTTATATGTTTTATCGTTTTAACTCTGGTTGGTTGGTTGGTATTTTGGGGCAATTGACACATTTTGGTCATGTTTGCCCCCCCGTTTTAACTCTTTTAATATAACGACATGCACACTTTCAAAATGTTGCTAGATATAATCATAATCAACATTTTAAAACCATATAACCATGGTATGATGGTATGAACAATTTAAATGATGAATGAATGAGATATGCATCTCATGCATGACATGTACACGGATGTATTTTCATGAAATTCCAAATTTGAGGTGAGGTGTTTCCTGTTGCTGACGTGGTTTGAGTCAACGGGTCTTTCACCATACGTCACAAAACAATATGACGTCATAATTGTGTAGGCAAAACATTGTCAGCGGCATAGCAAATACGTGTTAAAATTGGTCTCGAAATTAATTTCTTCTGACGATTCGTATAATTTTTCGTAGAATTTTCTTTCATAAGAAGAACCAAATAATGCTAGTGAAAAAAAATATTTGGTGACAAAAACTGTTATGAGAAAAGAAGTGTCGTGAGTTACGTTAACACGCACAGCAGAGAATTTTAGGGTTTTCTGCCTACATCTCGAAGCTCTTCGAGCGGCTTCGGGCATCTCCGTGCTACCCAAAATGTAAACATGAAATTTCCGTATAGTGTCTCTGGTCAAGAACCAGAGACCCTACAGAGACCTCCGTGTCTTATGGGTAGAAATTTGAAGAATCTTGAATTTAGTTCCACCGGAATTCCGAGTGGCAACACTACTATCGACCAATCACCGTTGGTTTCATCATCAGTGACGTCATCCGAGATATCCAATCGGCGATTTTGTGATCAGCGATTGGCCAGCTCGGATGACGTCATTAATAATGAAACCATGATGATTGGTCGATAGTAGTGTGGCCACTTGGAATTCCGGTGGAACTAAATTCAAGGTTCTTCAAATTCCTACCCATAAGACACGGAGGTCTCTGTATAGGGTCTCTGGTCAAGAACTATATACTAACTTTCAAACCGGCTACTTTTGCCGCCAACGCGCCGTCATTTGCTCAACCCTGTGACGTCACGACCTTGCCTTTTCTAGCGCATTTGATTGGCCTAGAGTGGCTACAAAGATTCTGCGGTCAAAGATACCGCTTTATTAGCCATCTGTCAAATCTTTGTCGTCTTCAAACAAACCGCCTGAGCACGTGGCTTATTTAGCGGACTTCCCCGAAGGTTGGCGAGAATTGTCGAGTATCGAGGTTGTTCAATAATTCGTCCTAGGCCGTCCTCCCAATATACAGTCGTTGTGGTCTCTGGTGTCATATAAAGTAACAACGCTGTTTTACTTTCTATAGGCGCCTTTATATTTATGCTAGATAATCTTGGATGCCTGATGTATATTAAAACAGCAGCATCTAGTCGGTATTTCTTTAAGAATATCCTCGTATTATTTGGGCAAAATTTATTTAATTATTAATTGATTAATAAGTTCCGCCTTGCTTGCCTCATTTATAAGCCTCAAAAGGCTTAGTTAAAGTTTCTGCTGCTTATAATGACTCCATTGGTATGCTGGATTATAACAAAATATATTATACAATTAATTAAGGTCCAGTGTTGTTAAGATTTATTTATACTTAATTGCAATTAAATCTTATTAGATCATTATTTGAATTATATTTTAAACTATTTTGTTAATAAAATTAAAAATTGATGTTATATATGTAACTAAACAAATATGCACGACATTTATTAGTTTTAATTTAATCACTTAATTAAATTATTAGTAAAATTGTCTTTATTATATCATGGACTTTGCAGTATCATACAAGCTCTTATGATCGGTAGAGTGAATTGAATTGATTGATGTATTGACTTCTGGTCTAAGGACCAAGCTGCAGTCATTGCCCGTATGATCGGTAGAAAATACAAATAAACCATTGGCAATCGCAAAGAAAGAGTTGTTTGCATGGACAGCAAAGCAAAGTCATACTCTTCTGGGTCGTGACACTCGAGTGTCTTTCTGACCGTCAGCCGCCACTGTTTACTGTGCAGCGGTCCTCCACTCACGTGCGCTTCTTCTCACTTTTGTTTGATGTTCCGACGACGACCGTACGTGCGTCTGCTCGTGACGGCAGTCAGAGGAGGCGACATGCATTGATCACTAGCGGACGGGAGTGTTCGACCTGCCAGCAAGTGATCGCTCTAGTATTTGCATATACACTGTAATATGTAAAACTCCATACCGTGATGCATGTATATTTTCATTTTACAGAGATGAAAATTGGATGTATTCAAAATTTTATTATAATGATAATAAAATATATTATGGCTTATATGTATATAAGGATTAATTGTGCCATGATATAATCTTTGCTAATATTAATATATTTTTAAAATCATGTTTTTAGTTGCTAGTTATATTTCTACAGCATGATATATGACGTGATCTATATAATAGATTTATATACTACATATATTATATAATATATAGATCAATAGGGCTATATCAAGGATTTTCTATCCTTGGGCTATATATTATGTATACAGATTGGGTCAGAAATGGTGTTCCGATTTCATGCTAAATTTTCGGTGGGATAACTTTCAGCTAGAAAGTCGCAATTTGGCACACATATATAATATAAAGCCAAGGGTTATTAGTTATTAGTTTCAGGGACATTAAGAGAACAAAGGCAAAATGGGATCAATTTTTAAATATATATAAATATTGGAAGAATATCATGTGTGGACTGTGCCATGGTGACTATAATATTAGTCAAATACAGCTAAATCAATAATAATAAGAAAAAGAAAACTAAAAAAAAATTATAACTAAAAAAAAATAATAAATAAAAAATAAAAACTATTTTTATTTACTTTTTTTCCCCCAAAAAAACTAAGTATATCAGCTATATAAAATTTTGCTATTATAAAATTGAATAGATAATTTGAATATTGATTGAAGTGCGTATTTTTATACTGCCGCATTAATAAATAAAATATAAATATATAGAAACTTGAGTATGAAAAGTTTGTTCTTAAAAATTGCCATGAATTTGTAAAATAAATTTATTTTACAGTTTTTATCTCCTGACTTTACCAATACATACAAAGAATTGTCGATTTGGCGCAATACATCAAACATAATTCTTATATTATAATATACTATAACACTGTCTACAAATAATATATTATGTCTATATATATTATATAATTAAATAGAAACTAAGAATATACAATATCTCTTTTCACAAACGTCAAAACTCTTCAGCTCTTTTTTTTCTAGTATTTATAACACTGCAGTTTCTGTGTCTGCACGCCTAGTCCCCTGCCTCCACGCGACCCGCAGCACTCGTGCGTCGTGCTGGTTGCAGGAAATCGGGCGCGCTACAGAAGGCAAAAGGCAAGCGCACATAGAAGCAAAAACGTGGGCGACAACCGAGTGCTCAAGAGCGCTCTGTCGCTCGACCAGATTTTTATTGTTGCCATGGTAATGAATTTTTTGTGTTTGTTTCGTTTGGCTTTATGCCCGTAATTTTTTTTAAACAGCAAAAAAAGAAGAAATAAAAGAAAACAAAGAAAAGAAAAACAACTACATATACGCGCGTTGTTTTCGTATAACCAGTTCTGCTGTAGAATTAAGGGAGCGAAGAATCAAGGAAAAATACACATAATTCTTATGCGACATGTGCATGTGTGTACATATAGTATATAAGAGCTATAGGGGGAAAAAAAAAACGCTTGGTCTATAGCGCTATAGCGCAGAATACGGCAGATACAAATAAATATCATACATGCAATGTATATTTTATATTTAAGTAATTATAATTCAGCTTGCATTTAATTACAAGAGTAAATGGCAAATATTTTAAAAATAAACTTGTGCAATTTTCTTAATATATCATGGTTCAAAAGCAATCTCAAAGTGCACATGATTTTTAATATAATAGAGTACCGACCTCAAATATTTTTATTGCAGAAATGGATAGAGGGTGCAAAAATATGCTGCTCTGAATTTGTTCAGATTTTTCTGAGACTGGGAAGTATTTTTAAAAAATTATTGAAAGTCCGTTTTATGACGTCACGGGCGTTAATGTCCTATCCTTTTATCAAGGAGAGGCGCCTCGTGACGTCATCAAAATGTACTTTCAATAATTTTTTAAAAATACTTCCCGGTCTCAGAAAAATCTGAAAAAATTCAGAGTAGCATATTTTTGCACCTTCTATCCATTTCTGCAATAAAAAAATTTGAGGTCGGTACTCCATATATATATAATATAATATATATTATTATATATTATAATATTATACATAATAATATTATAGTATTAAGGGTAAGGTAACGCCACCAATGTTAAAAAAAATCCCTCTCACAAAAATTCTGAAAAAAATTTAAAATGTTCTCCTCTACACCCCCTATCAGTAGTTAAAATATCAGGTATACAAATACGATCTAGTTTTTGAGTTATGAATTTTTAAAGTTGACCAATTTAACATGGGAGTTTCATTTCTCCATGTTAAAGTAGTCAACTTTAAAAATTTATAACTCAAAAACTAGATCGTATTTGTATACCTGATATTTTAGGTACTGATAGGGGGTATAGAGGAGAACATTTTAAATTTTTTTCAGAATTTTTGTGAGAGGGATTTTTTTTAACATTGGTGGCGTTACCTTACCCTTAATATTTTTATGTATGTTATATAATTATATATATAATGTATTATTCAATAATGATTTATGAATAACCATAATATGTACAGTTAATTTTATTTGATTTTACGTATATAAGTTTAATTTAGCGGCATGTAGATGTTTTTAATCTCTAAATCCGGATTCCTTTGCAATTGATCTTTTGTCGATCGTCTTGTCCATGCAAGATATATATATTAGTTGCAGAAATTTGCTTAAAAAAAAAAAGTAAAATAAAAATAAATACATTTTTTAATTTCTTCTTTTAAAAGTTTTGACTGGCCATAAATTTAGAAAGGGACTTATTTTTTATGTCACATGCAGTACATACAGTATATAATATAGATATCACAAAATAATATGAAATTTTACAGGAGAACTTTTAAAACTTTATTTATATTATACATTTCATACATGCTCAGTTGATACTGTATAATTTAGTATTATAACAATGTTAATTAATTTATACTTTGTTTTATAAAACAAATATATATAAATTAAGACATGATACACAATGTTTCTTATAATATACTAAACTTAAACATCATCTTCGTGGTTA
Source organism: Siphlonurus alternatus (assembly GCA_949825025.1). NCBI lineage: Eukaryota > Metazoa > Arthropoda > Insecta > Ephemeroptera > Siphlonuridae > Siphlonurus > Siphlonurus alternatus. The sequence continues at coordinate 8,083,665 of OX463779.1, forward strand.
TTATTTTGTACGAGCTGTAAATACACTTGAGCAATTAAAATTAAATTAAATTTCGTTGCTTTCTTGCTTGTGTGGTTGTTGAATATTGCTAGGCTTGTTTTCAATTGTCGGCCTGAGCTTGCGGCTTCTGCTCGCCTCTGTGCTGTCATTGTACGCTTATAAATGGGCCAGTTTTCAAGCGAGGGAGGCAGAGGTTTCTGCGGGAAGAAGACGGTTCAACAACTCGTGGCGCTTTGTTTTTCTTGGGTGGTTAAGACCCGCGGCCCTTCGCGAGAGCCGAGGCCAACTAGAGAACAAACCACAGAAACATAACTGTGACGTCACGCGTACATCTTAAGGTAGAGATAATATGTATCAGCTGGCCCAATGCTAAAAAAATCCCATTCATAAAAATTATGAAAAAAATTTAAAATGTTCTCCTCAACATCCCCTATCAGTAGGTAAAATATCAGGTGTACAAAAACGAGCTAGTTTTCGAGTTATTAATTTTTAAAGTTGACTGATTTAACATGGAAGTTCCATTTTTCCATGTTAAATTAGAGAACTTTAAAAATTAATTACTCGAAAACTAGCTCGTTTTTGTATACTTGATTTTTTACCTACTGATAGGGGATGTAGAGGAGAACATTTTAAATTTTTTTCATAATTTTTATGAATGGGATTTTTTTAGCATTGGTCCAGCTGATACATATTATCTCTACCTTAATACTTGAGAATTTTTTGTAATTTTTCTTCTCCTTAGAAACTTAATACTTTTTACTAAAAGATAATTTTTCATTTAAATTCATTAACCAATATTTTGCTTTCCACGAAGTTTTTTTTTAAACACCTTTTTTTTCTTCTAATTAAACTCTAAAAAGAATTAATATTTTATGTTGAATTATTATTACTGGCATGTTTTTTTTTTTTTTTTTTTAATCTTTAAAATTTTGGTACAGCTTGTCTCGAACAGGCATGCACATTTTAAATACCAAAACAGGGGAACATTATTATTTAATGTATACAGAAGAGAAACGTTCCGAAATTCATCTAAAATTGTTTTCATTGTTAATTAATGTACGTTTCTTGAGTCGTGGCATTGAATTTAAGAAACATATATATATATATATATTTCTGTAAAACAGAAGCTAGCTATTGTTCCTTTGAGAATACTTTTCAAAGAGTTGGAATAAAAAATATAAAGTTTGAAGAGAAGATGTTTTATTTCTCATTCTTGTGGTGGCGTTGCCGGGAGGAGTGCGGGGTCGAGAGGGTAGCCTGGAAGCGGCTTGCTGCTCAGTATGCCACGTGCTTGGAGCCTAGGTGATGACCCCCGGCCTCTTCGTGTCACCCCACCCTCTAGCAGCCGGCCGGCCTGCGCCATGAATATTACATCGCCACTGCGGGATTCGCAAGCTCCCCGCCGCGTCAGCTACCACGGTGCCGCGGTGCCTCAGCAATTAACGCCATGCCAGCCCTTTGTGATTTGAACGTCAACCTGCCACTCGTGGTAGCTCATTTCACTTAAATGTCTAATAGAACTTGCAAAAGTTTAACTTAAAAAATATTCTTTTCCGCTTTTTTTTCCACCTTTCTTTCCGCGTTCTTCTTTTTAACAGTTTTCATTGGATCGATTCTTTAATTTTTATTTTATTATAACCTGGAACTTTATCATATTGGTACTTGGCAATACTGCATGCATATCACAGATCACTGACATGCAAAAATGTTTTTAGTACATGAATTCACTAAAATACAATTGAGATATTCATAATTTAATATTTTGCCGTTTTTTTTTTTTTTTAATGACACAATTAATGCATTGCAATCATGTAGACTGAACGGGAGATCCAATTCATAGCTTAAATTTAGTGTAGTCATCTGTGTAGTGACTGTAGTGTATTATAATTGATAATTTGGAGCTTTTTATTATGTGACCGCCGTCAAGCCTCAGCTATTCTTCTTATATCATTCTATCTGTCACGTGACTTGTAGACTAATGTTATGTCATTGCAATATAACCACGATTCTGTGTAATTGGATGTTCCCTCTTTTTTTTTTTTTTTTTTTCATTTCTATTATATATATGTTTTATCCATCTAAACTGTTCGTGCGCTACAACTTTTTTTATTGGCATGCTTTTCTTCTCTCGCTTCTCCCCAGCTTACACTGCAGTTGTCATCGCTCAACTCGAATCTTCGCGCACCCTATACCGCCGCTTGACTGCCTGCGAGAGCACCACACAAGAACAAAAATAATAAAAAAGTTTCATCACATAGAGCGAGAGGGTCGGCGGAGAGTTTTCTCTCAAATCTTGCTCTTCTTCATGCACCGCATGTCCCACTGTGCCGCCTGTTTCTTGTTTTATCGACCAGTGGAAAGGCAGTGGCGGCGGCGCGAGAGGGGGCGTTATGTGCCGCCCCATTACGTAGCGCGGCGGTCACCGTGTGTCAGCGGCCCGATGTGGCGGCAAGAAGGGATTACCTATAGCAACCCCTCTCGACTGCCGTCACTCCGACCGCCAAACTAATGAGCCTGTCATCACCAAAATGACATCACTGCCGCATTATTATAATATGATTACAAAAATATAATAATAATATTATATATATATATATATATATATATATATATATATATATATATATATATATATATATATATATATATATATATATATATATATATATATATATATATATATATATATATAATTATATATATATATATATATATATATATATATATATATATATATATATATATATATATATATATATATATATATATATATATATATATATTTGCGTTCATTCACGTACGTTCATTGCTGGGGATTAAATAATCACATATATATACATAAATATATAACATACATATTAGCAGGCGCGGATATAAAACCAAATTTTGGGAGGGGCTGTCTCCATAAGGTCAACGTTAAAAAATTAAATTACAGTGGGGAAAATGTCTATATTGCCCATGTTAAATCTAAAATTTCGGAGGGGGCTGTATCTTCCCCAGCCACCCCCCTGGATCCGCGCCTCATACATAGCTCAATATCAAATAATACGCAAAAGCAATAAACATATATATCCGCGTGTTTGTTATAAACAAGTTGTCAAGTTCTATATTTTAGTTTTTAGATCGAAGATTAAAATATCCCTAATATCATACATATAGTTCATTATTATTGAATGTAATACGTTTTGGCAACATACTACATATTATATAATAATATATATGGCATGATTTTGGCATTTATGATTATAGTAGTTCTTAAAATGTGTTTTGATATAGATTTATAAAATAACACAATGCCTTAAACTTGGCAAAGATTATATTGAGACCCGAGCAAATGCCCCTAAGGGAGCATGGCTTGAAGCCAGAACAAAGGAATTTACCAGATGGTTCACTGATTTAGTCAGGTGTACGGAATTTTACAGCCATGCAGGTCCACGTGTTGCTGCAGTACACGTGTTTGTATATTTATTTATTTTTATTTTATTTTCTTTATTCGAACTTTTTCGATTGTACAAGACAACATATGTTCATGTCAAAAAAACTTAATATTAACAAACATACATAACATCATATAGTATAGTATTGTAGGATATGTTTCGGTCCGTTTTGGTGTAACTCCAGGTCAAATTTTTCAGTGAAAATAACATATTTTACATATTGATGATTCCGGACTAAAATATTCGGTTGCAGCTTTATTATAACGTATATATTATAATAATTTTATGTTATTGGCACGGGGTACGAGGATGATTTCTTTGTTATAATAATTTATAGTACTTCGATTCCCCCAAATTGAGCTCAGAGTTTGGTAGTTTAACCTCTTATTCACTCATTAAATTATGACAAAAAAGAAGTAATATATATAATATAGGGACGATTTTTATTAGGATTTGTATAGGACTAAGGCAATAAGATTTTTTTTTCCTATAAAAAAGTTGAATAACATAAGAACCGCGCCTATTGCCCAGTATTGCTATTATACTGGGACGTAATCTCTCGATCTTTGTTGCATATATAATTATTATTACTATAATATATAGATATGATATAGTGATATATATTATTTTGTTTTGTCATTTGTTATTTTAATTGCTCGGCAGACCTCTTTCGGAAAATCCGTGGCGGATGTTATTCTTCTTCTCGTTGGTCTCTTGCGACTTGCGACGTTTCGCCTCGCATATTTGACGTATCTTAAGCAAAACGTCGCAAGACAAAGGACGAGGAGAACAACACCCGCCACGGATTTACCGATAAAGTTATAGCGAGCATTGAACATAATCTAATATTAGCTATTATCCTTCACTGATTATTATATGTACAGACTCGCATATAAATAAAATGAAAATTATAAACTTTATTATAGTTTAATTATATATAATAGACTACAGAAATATAGGGAAATTGAACTCTAGTATTTTCAAATTTGTATTTTTTGTTTATTGAATAAAATACAGTATATATTATACAGTTTTTCCATAAGTTTGATGCATGGATACATTATATATATATATATATGTAGTACATCTCCAGGAGATGTACTCCAGCCTATAACATAAAACAATTTACAACAGATACGACTTAAATAAATATACCCACATATAACATACAATATTATATTATAAATGATTTGTTGTGTTTATTAGCGCATTGGATTTCGTATCAAATTATTCTGCTATCGTCGATCGAATTATTCAATATCTCTTATAATGTTACAAAAATAATTAAAATTCTCATGGTATTACATTAAAAACACCTGAACTCTCGCTGTGTAGTCTGTGCACGAAAAAACTATAAGAGACATTAAATTTGTAGTACAAGTTTTAACTGACAATAATCATTGATAAAAGCAAAATATTTATTTATTTATTTATTTATTTATTTATTTATTTATTTATTTATTTATTTATTTATTTATTTATTTATTTATTTATTTATTTATTTATTTATTTATTTATATTTGTTTGTTTGTTTATTATTTATTAGTGATAATATGATAATAGTAAATCAATGCTGCAAGTAATTTTACATGTTGTGTTTTTGGTGTGTCCATGCAGATGCAGGCAAGGTGGTAGTGGTGGTGCTCAGCCAGACAGACTCGTTTTCTGTCAGTCAGACTCGCCAGCTAAACCAACACCTCCAAGACCAAGCCACACATGTAAGATATCTCTATGTAAACTGTGTATTTGAAATTTGAAAATCAATTTATTTATTTTAGTCAAGAGTGCAAAGGTGGATCAGTTCTATTCTTTTCATCATCACCATCACTGCTTTGGTCAATTTCTCCGATTTCTCGAATGACTCTAAAACCTGCCTACTTGATGGCCTCTTGAATTATTGACTTCTAGATTCATTGATGTAAATTAACTGTTCCAAGCAAATCAAAAGATTCCAGTTATAATAAGTAGGTATAATGGAGTTTTATTTAATATATTACAGTTATGTCATTCACTCATTGTAAAAAAAAAAAAAAAAAAAAAAAAATCAGAAAATGGTAATTTATTTCAGTTGAAAACTGTAATATATTCCATTTTTTCTTATATTCATTGTTTTTAGCAACAACCTGTGGTGCATTTGCTACATGCGGATTTTCCTGAGCCTGGAGCATGGACTGTTGTGCCTATTTTGCCAAGGTATACTTTCAGCAACAAACCTTGTGTCCGGCTGTCAACTTATGTTGTTGGTTTTTCTCTGCAGGCTACTGACACAGCATGGACACAACACATCTTGGTTTTTCATCTGCGAGCCTCGTACCCGTCTCAACCTGAAGCTACTCTCACAACTTCTGCGTCGTCTTGACCCCAATAAGCCTGCATGGCTGGGTCACGCTCTCCATGACAGGGAACCCACAATCATTCATCATTTTGCTCTCTTAAATAACCACCAACTAAAATTTCAGTATCCAAACTTTGTTACTGGATTCGCAATTAATATTGCTTTACTTAAAGTATTAGTTAGTCGTTTAAATAATGACGATTGGCCTCAAACTGATTTTTCAATTGATGTTTCACATGAGCTATCATTGTTTGTATGGAATGAAGGTAGAGGAACAGCTTTAAATCATTCGGAACAATTTTGTTTAAAAAATAATTCTAACTGTGCCTCATACCCTGTGCCTTTTACTCCTTGTAAGGAACCTGTGTCTATCAAGTCAATTTTCTTTGCTGTGAAGACATGTAGCAAGTTTCATCACACCAGAGTGCCTGTAGTGCTACAGACATGGGCTCGTCATGTGAAACACATCACTCTCTTCAGCGATTCACCAGGTATGAAAACTGTTATTATCACTATCACCATGAATAAATATAAACACAAACAAACAAATGTATATATAATATAGGTGTTCAAAAGTGTAATCAATAGCACAGCATTATTACCACTGAACTATATACTATGGAAAGCTAACGCTCGCTCTTCTACACCCTCCGCGCTGAGGCAAAAAAAAAAAGTTTCGATCTCCTTTATTTACCACCACAGCTGATCCCTTAACATGAAATAACGTTGAAAAGGTCTGACCTTCCTATTATAGTGGGAAGAAATCAGCTGGCAGGCAGGTAGAAGCAATCTTTATTTGCTTCAAACCCTAGTGTGCAGTCTCGCCCCCTGATTATTACCTATATAGTGGTGAACAACAGGCAATGCTGACCCGGCTCTTGAGGCAGTTCCTGCAGCTGGAATTCTGGCTTAAGGGAATTAAATGAGTACATTAAAATTGTCTCTGTGGGTCTCGCTATTTAATTAAAATAATACCTTATTAAAAAGCAGAGAAAAATTGCCTCTGACATCGACGACCGGGAATGCTGCTGGCTTACCCCGCAAGGGATATGGCGTAGGTTATGAATGAATGAACTCAATTAACACACACACACATTACAAACATATTATATACCGTATTATTTATAATATGCATTCTTTAATGGCAGTCATAGTATTGGTGAAAGTCAGCCAATGTGTATCAGTACTGCAATATGTAGCATATATTGTGGTGTAAGAAAAACTCACTGATAACAATTTTAAGAAAACAAAATTACTTTCACCACTGCTTACAGCAATCTATATTTTTATAGTGACTACACTATTAGTACATTAAAGTATAGTAAAAATAGTTCAGTTAATATTTTCTAAAAATAGCTCCAGCTATATAGTGGTACCTCCATATGAAACTGAAATCTAAAAAAAAATTATTTTGCAGAGGTTCCACAGAAAAAAAAAAAAAAAAAATCAAAGTCAGAATGAATGTGTCGCTTAACATGGGACTTTACCTGAAAAGGGCTCTCAAATATTTCGAAAATATACTGTGTTAGGTGGTGTGAACCGGAAATTGTAAAAAATGCTCACTCAACTTCTTTGTTGTTGTGAGCACTTTACTTTAATTTAATAATATTTTCAGATTCATCCATTCCTAATATTATGGACCTTGGAGTCCCCAACACTGAACAGGGCCACTGTATTAAAACCATGGCCATTGTGCACCATGTGGCTGCTAAGTTTAATGATGATGATGAGCTGAAGTGGCTCGTTCTTGCAGATGATGATACAATCTTCAGGTTAGACCAGCACAAATATAATTATATAAATCTAGTGTAATACTATAAGCATGACAACAATTTTTACATTTGCACTTTTACGGTTTTACTCAATGGCAAATATAATAAAAATATTTTAAATTATAAAACAAAAATAAATGTATAAATGTATCTCTATTATGTTTTGAACAGTTAGTCGCTTTATTATGTTATTTACATTTTTTTTTTTACATATAATTAATAATAAAAAAATAAAAGTTAATATCCTTGACGCCATTTTACCCTTTCGGGTGTGGCCAGGTATTTAACCTTGTGTGTAAGAGTTATATAATATAACTGTGGTTAGTACTCCTGGCTCCGGTCCGAGAGGTCCCCGGTTTGATTCCCGAACCCGGCAGACTTTTCGTGACTTAATTGGGATGGGTGTGACTGATTATAACTAGATTATGGAGTTGGTAGGAGGAAGGCAGCTTACGGCTGTCTATACTCCGCTGCCCTGCAGAATTGCACTGCCACTGCAGGCTGCACAGATCTGGTAGTAGGAGCCCAAAAGAGTGCAGGAAAGGGTTCTGGGAGCCTGGTAAGCCTCAGCATGGTCGCAAGATAACTCTTACTGACAAGGCTAAATATCGGCCTGGCCACACCCGAAAGGGTAAAATGGTGTCAAGGGTATTAACTTTTTTTATAATATATACAGTATTATAATATATACTCTTATTTATGAAACATTCAATTATGTCCTAAATTTAAATGAATTTTTATTTGCTTTAAGGGTAAGGTAACGCCACCAATGTTAAAAAAAATCCCTCACACAAAAATTCTGAAAAAAATTAAAAATGTTCTCCTCCACACCCCCTATCAGTAGCTAAAATATCAGGTATACAAATACGATCTAGTTTTTGAGTTATGAATTTTTAAAGTTGACTAATTTAACATGGGAGTTTCATTTCTCCATGTTAAAGTAGTCAACTTTAAAAATTCATAACTCAAAAACTAGATCGTATTTGTATACCTGATATTTTAGCTACTGATAGGGGGTGTAGAGGAGAACATTTTAAATTTTTTTCAGAATTTTTGTGTGAGGGAATTTTTTTAACATTGGTGGCGTTACCTTACCCTTAAGTGTGTTTTGCTCAGAAATATTATTACAGTTTGAAGTTTTTTTTCCAGTATTGCAAGACTGCAAGAATTTCTGAGCTGTCATGAGCCCAACTCAACATCAGAGGTGGTATTGCTTGCACTGGGTGAGCGCTATGGCTACCAAGCTCAGGAATCGCACGGCTACAGTTACATCACAGGTGGAGGTGGAACTGTGCTCAGCAGAGAGGCAGTACTGCTGCTGGCCTCGCCAGGAGCCTGCGAGTGTCCAGCGCCAACTGCTCCTGACGATATGTTCATGGGGCTATGTCTTGCAAGACTGAATATTCCCATAATTCACTCCCCTTTCTTTCATCAGGTAATTTAATAACCGCCCTTATAGTTTTAAACAACACATTATTTATAAAATTGAACATAAACACACAAATGAGACCTTGATCAAAAATTGAATATATTTCATTATATTCAAGTAAAAGGTTGTTTGTTGACAAAATATAAAGAAACTAACGTCTATTGAAACCGTGACAGAGTTTATATCAATTGTATAACTATATATATGAAAGCAAAGTCTTCTACTCGCAAGGGTTGTAACAAACCATTGTTTATAATGTCTGTCGCATCACACTATTTTCGATTGCTGCAGATGGGACAGGAAAAAAGTAAACAATTTCGTTAGTTCATCATTTTTGCCACCAGAGGTGCCACCTAACCGTTTCAATTGTTTACAAATAGCCCATGGTTCTAATGCAAAGACTCTTGTTTGACATATGTTTTAGGGAATATTGAAAATATGATCGTTCTATTTTAAGGAATACAATATATAAATGTAGTAATTAATAATTTATTTTAACTTTAAATTAGTAAAATAATAAGTACATTGTACTGTAAAACGCTCATAAAAATTCAGCACTACCCTTAAAAGCCATTATAAGGGCTTTAGTGGAGTGTAATAAAACACTAAACACAACTACATTAATTAATATCAGATAGCACCTGGCATGATAACTTGTGAAATTTTCCTAAAATAATAAGAAGAAAAATCTTACCGATTGTGTCGTCTCAACTTAAATTTAAATAATTTTTAAAAGAATTTTTACTGGACAAAATCAAATATTTAAAAAAAATCTCAATAACAAAACTTCTCAAGAGGCATTCACAAAGCCTTAAGGCCACATTTAGGGCTCGATAATTTAAGACCAGAAATTTTGGGTCTAAAAAGCATGCCTAAAATCAGGCTTTAAATTATCTAGCCCTAAATGTGGCCTTAGGGCTTTGTGAATGCCCCTTCTCATGTTTTATTCATTAATGCACTTAAAAAGTTCATTAAATATGTTCTTCATAAAAAAATTTCATGTTTAGTGAATTTTTTTCTGATTTTTACATAGTACACAATAGTAAACATGCAACACTGAAACGGTTCAGTGGCGCCGCCACTGTCAACTGCGGGCGTTTTCTTGTACTAACTCGGTCCGTGATTGTTGTGTGATGCAACAGACATTATAAACAATGGTCTTTTGCAATGTATTTTAAACCTGTTTGATGAACAGATAGATCCTCAATTACAGAGGGTATTCCAGACAAAGAACAAAAATTTTCAAATTAGGTTACCATAAAAAAATCGAGTTTAAATTTTAGAACTTGGTGGGGGGCTACAATTAAGCTATATTAAATTGTTAAACTTGCAAACAGAGATGTCACAAGATTTTGCGGGACTTTGTGCGAGCCATTAAAAAGGCGGTGGCCTTCTAAACAGAGCACAGACCCCTCCCGGGTTCCTGAAGCACGGAGCCCAGTGCGGTTGCACTACCCTAACGACGGTTCTGCTTTCAAATATGCAAATTTCACTATTTTTATTAAATTTCTCAATTAGTTTAGGTCAAAATTGGTCACTTTAATTGGAACCCTTTAAGAATTAATCTCATTCTGTTTTTTAGGCACGTCCCATTGACTATGCTCCGGAATACTTATCAGCTCAGCATCCTATATCTTTCCATAAGCATTGGATGATTGATCCAATTAAAGTCTACAAAAAATGGTTCGAAGAGGCAGACAGCCATATTAAACCCAGTGAATCAAACATAAATATGCACCTTGAACTTTGAAATCAATTATTTTTTATAACCCCCTTTTTTTTATCATGTACCATCATATATATCATATATATGGTAATTGAATTTTTGCAAAAAGACTTTTATTATGCTGTATACTTATAATTTTTAAAAATTGATTTTACATATTAATATACATAAATTTTGTTTGTATCATGCATATTATGATATGGGTAATTATGTAAATTTTCGACCAATCATGGTTGCACCAAGGTCATCGGATGTCTATGAATTTTTTGTTGAGGGATAATATTTTTGAGTATAAACCGTAACTAAAAAAATCTGAGTTCCGACCAACACTCTGGGCTGCAGCAGCGTGCGAAGTCTTATGGACATTTGACATGGGAAAATGATATCCACTATAACTTCTACTAAAAAAATCGTGGAGTTTTCAAATTTGACACTATGATGGTACTTCATAGTGGTCATTAATTGGCTATCTTAGTTTTCATGAAAAAAATTTATTTGTTCTGAAACCAGACATTTTTCATTAAAAATACCCCAACTTCCGTTCAAAAATCTCGATGTGGTAAAACTAAAATAATATTTAAAAAATATATTTTTTGAAAGCTTGTTTCAAGTACTATAACATATGTGAAAATCAAAATAGTTATTTTTTTCATTTATTTTTAAATGTAATTACAAAAATCGAAAATATGGTATGCTTATATTAAAATATATATACAAATTTCAATGAGAGAGGAAAAAAAAAATCTCCGCAAAAATGAAATATTTCCATAAAACTAAGTTTTTTTATTATAAACATCAACATATATCCAAATTTCAAAGTTCCACAATTTTTTACGGTAATTGGCGAATTTTTTTAGAACTTGTCAAATGTATTCATTTTTTTAGCAATTTTCTCCCAAAATAAGCATTTCGGATATAAATTTAAAAAATTCGCCGATTGCTTTAAAAAAAAATATGGAACAATGAAATTGGGATATGTTGATGTTTATATAAACCTAAGTTTTATGGGAATATTTAATTTTTGTGCAGAAAAGAAATTTCCCATTGAAATTCGTATAAGCATATATTATAGTTGGTATACCATTTCTTTGATACTTACGTTAAGCTGTTTTGTAATTACATTTAAAAATAAACGAAGAAAATAACTTATTTTGGTTTTCACATATTTTATATTATATTACTTGAAACAAGCTTTTAGAATATGTATTTGAAAAAAAATATTTTAGTTTTACCACATCGAGATTTTTGGAACGGAAGTTGGGGTAGTTTTAATGAAAAATGTCTGGTTTGGGAATGAATAAATTTTTTTCATGACCACTAAGGGCACTATATGAGAAGTACCATCATCGTGCCAAATTTGAAAACTCCACGATTTTGTAAAAAGTTATAATGGATATCATTTTCCCATTTTCATTTGTCCATAATACTTCGCACGCTGCTGCAGCCCAGAGTATATATTTATATTGGTCGGAACTCAGAATTTTTTTAGTTACAGTTTTATATACGTACTCAAAAAAGCTATCCCTAAAAAAAAAAAAAAAAAAAAAAAAAAAAAAAACATAGTGCATCTGATGACCTTGGTGCAACCAAGATTGGTTGAAAATTTCCAGAATTATTGGTGACATAATTGTATGTATATTTTACTTATATGTCTATTTTGACTGAATATCAATTAAGTGACATTATTTGCCTAAAAAAATACTGTTTTTACTTAATCAAATTTTGATATAATTAATTAATGTTAGAATTACATATATAATTATAAATGTTAATTATATTTTATTACTTCTCTAATAAAGCTTATAAAAATGCACCAGAGTTACTATATTTTAATATATAACAACTTTACAAAAAAAAAACTAGCGAGGCAGATTCAATAGATATATACCTATACAGGGTGTCCCAAAAAGATCTTTAGATTTTTCAAACCCTAATAGCAACCGTTTGGTATTTTTTAATGTTCTTTTTATATACATCAAATTAAAGCTCTGAATTTAACATTTTCAAAAATGTGAAAAGAAAAAAAAAAAAATCTGAAAGGTGATGTTTCTTTTTACCCGTTAGAAGGCAAAATGGGAGCTTTTTGCACATTTCGTGCATCGTTTTTTGGACGAGGTGTTCCCGGGCATATGGATCGACCTGGGGTCCCACAGCATGGGTCCCCAGGTTGGCCAAGTTCCCTGACTTCACTCCCTCAGAATTTTTCCTACAGGTCTATGTGGAAGACAACGTATTCAAAATTCCAGTGTGAGACTCGTTGGAGCTAAAACAAGGCATCACCACCACGATCCAGTCCACCATGCCTGCCATATATATGCTGCGCAATGTGTGGCGTGAGTTCGAGGAGGGACTGGATGTTTGCTGAGCCACCAACGGAGCCCATTTAGAGAGGCCTTGTTGAATTTGCTTTGCAAAAAAATCAACAAGCATAACAAATGACGGATTAACGCAATCAATTTTTAGGTGCAGGAGCAGTCGTGATTCCGAAAAAAAGTGACCATTTTGCTTTCTAACGGTTAGAAAAGAAAAATCACATTTAAAACAAAAAAATCTGTTCATATTTTTGAAAATGTTAAATTCAGAGCTTTAATTTGATGTATATGAAGTGAATCAACATTAAAAAATACTAAACGGTTGCTATTTGGGTTTAAAAAATCTAAAGATCTTTGAGACACCCTGTATATTATATTTATGGAGCAATTATTTATAAAATGTATTTTTCTTTTGCATACATAATATAGTTAAAAATATTTACTTAATTTGTTACAATTTGAATGTATTATTTCAGATCGATCGAACGCATGCGTGTTTATCATATTTATTATTATTTTAACTGGTCTGTTTTTGCTGTCAAAATAAAGCATGCAATATATTATGCGTGCATGTATACATGCATATATATAATATATATATTATATATATTTATATGTATATATATATATATATATATTTATATGTATATATATATATATATATATATATAATATATATAAATTATAATATTTATAATATAATATAATTTATCAACAGGTACATGCATATATATAATATATATATTATATATATTTATATGTATATATATATATATATATTTATATGTATATATATATATATATATATATATATATAATTTAATATATATAAATTATAATATTTATAATATAATATAATTTATCAACAGCCCATGTAGCACATTTGATCGGCGCAATATTCACCACAGATCGTTTTGATATCGCCTCAATATCAAATTCGACGTTGGTCCAATAGTGCAGCTGCAACAAACCTCTATGGCTGGACGATATTTAATATCAATGTTGCACCAACATTTAAAATAAGCATTGTTCGGATATTTAATTTTAATATCGTTTCAATAGTGCAGCTGCAACAAACCTCTAGGGCTGGACGATATTTAATGTCAATGTTGCACCAACATTTAAAATAAACATTGTTCGGATATTTAATTTTAATATCATTTAAATAGTGCAGCTGCAACAAACCTCTATGGCTGGAGGATATTTATTGCCAATGTTGCACCAACATTTAAAATAAACATTCTTTGATATTTAATTTAATATTGGGCAAGTGTTGCTATATACAATATATTTTTTATAAATCTCAGGAATGGCCAACCAATATTGGCACAATATTGGATTCGATTTTGATTCCATAGGGTAATAATATGTATTTATGTATTTAACATATATTACATATATGGAGCTGCATGCATCATGGGGCTTTTTTTTTTTTTTAAGACTTTTTCCCAAGTCTCGATGATGGAGTATATTTTTAATGTATAACACTTGTATTTTTATCATAGACTATTTGTTATTTCAATCTATATCTCTTTTTAGAGTTTCTCTTATTGTTTATTAATTTTTGATTCCGTTAACAACAGCATTAAAATATTTATTGTCTTAAAAATTCCCAGCATAATGGTTCTATTTAGTGTTTACTTTTAAAAAAAAGTACAGTGACTTAAATTAATTTTAATTTAATTTTTAAGTGTTTTTTAAATTGAATTAATTTTGCTGCCATCTATTGACAAAGTTAGAACTTATAATTGGTGCAATATTGGGCCAATATTTAGCCAATCCCAATCTAAATATTTCGAACATCGCACTTCAATGCCCACCCAACGTTGCATTGACATTGGGAAACTTACATAGTATACAATGAATATTCGGCAAAGTATATTGGAGCAACGTAATGAAATTAAATATTGTGCTGGAAACCTTAATCCAACATTGCATGAATATCGAGCACAAATATTCAGCAATATTCACATATCAATATTGTTTATATATTTATTACAAATTCCTATGATACATTGAGACTGTCAATCCGTAGCCAACATTCAACCAATGTTTAATGTTGACACTGCAGCAATATCAGAAAGCCATTATTGTACCGACATAAATATTTCAAGTATTGAACTTCAATGCCCAGCCAACGTTGCATTGACATTGGGAAACTACATACAATGAATATACGGCAAAGTATCTTGGACCAACGTAATGAAATTAAATATTGACGTCATAAAGACAGGTATGGACATCTGGTGGATTTTACCTGAGTGATTCTAAAAGTGTCATTGTTTTGATATCTGAGCTCTGCTACTGGCTAAAGTACACGTGTAGTTGAGTCATACTGATTCTATCGAGGCTGTTTTCAATGCCATCTCTTGGTACTTTATGAGGTCAATTGTGCTAGTAACTTTAATCCAACATTGCATGAATATCGAGCACCAATATTGAGCAATATTCACATATCAATATTGTTTGAATATTTGTTACAAATTCCTATATGATACATTGACTTTCAATCCTTAGCCAACATTCAACCAATGTTTAATTTTGACACCGCAGCAATATCAGAAAGCCATTATTGTACCGACATAAATAATTCAAGTATTGAACTTCAATGCCCAGCCAACGTTGCATTGACATTGGGACAACCACATTTAATGAATATATGGCTAACGTATATTGGACCAAGGTAGTGAAATTAAATATTGCGCTACCAACTTTTAGCCAACATTGTATGAATATTAAATGCCAAAATTGGGCAATGTCGGCATATCAATATTGTAAGAACATTGGCTACATATGGGTGATATCGTAGATTTTAAGCCAATATTCCCAATATCTGACCAATATTTAGCCGATAAAGTGTGCTACATGGGAGGTATAATTGTAATAATTAAAATATGTTATGAAAACTATATATTAATTAATTATCTTATAATTATCACTTAATTAATTTTAATTTATAATTAATATATATATATATATATATATATATGTATATATATATATATTATTATAATATATATCATGGATAAATTATTTTCTCCTGATATACATATTTGTTGTACTTGCATAAACTTGAATTAAAAAAAAAAAAAAATGTAATATCATACAGTATTACAAATCTTAGACTGTATACATAATTATATATAATATGTAAATATGTCACCGTTGTGCGAAGTCTGCATGATGCGCGCAGTACGTGACGTACGTGTAATACTGCTGTAATATATAAAATGCTGTTTATACATGTAATGCATGCCCTATATTTTTTGCTAACTTATAAAAAGTATAAAAACAGTAAACTAATTAACTGCAGTATATATAGTATGAATTATTGTTATTATAAATCAGATTTTAAATAGGAGTGCCTTTTTAGCGCACGGACAGCACGGACCAATCATAGCATTCTAAGGCCGTTCTGTTCTAGGGTCTACTCTAGGGGCAGAGCGTACTTGAGTAGGAGGCCAAAACCCAGCCGGCGCGATCGTCATCTGTCGAGACATTAGCCGTCCGGAATTTAAAAAATAACATGCAATGTAATCGGGAGGAAATATTTTTTTTTAAATATTTACTTGATATTAATGAAGGTGTCTTGTAGTGCAATAATACTTCAATGTAGTCTCCCGTTTGCTAATTATTTTATTTAGTTCATAAATATCATACTTCTTGAGATATAAGACGGTAAAGTTAGGGCGGGAACTTGGTTCTATCTTCCAAGCTTTAGTAATATATCATGACGTCACGAAATATTGAAAATACAAAAGTACTTGAATCAACTTTCATACATTATTTTCGATGTAGTAAATAACTTTACTTGATATATACAAAGTATAGAAAATGCAATTAAGTAAAGTGAAAGTCACTCGCTATGAAGAGAGGCTTTCAATGTTCATATGACGTCATCGCCAGTAAACTGACTTTTATTACTTCGCGCATGCCGGCGCATGCGCAGATGTAACAGAAGTAGCAGAAGTCGGGTTCATAAAAGTTTAATTTAAGTGTATTAATATTGTTTTTGCGTGAAAAAAAAGGTTGTCCAGTAAGATTAAACTATATTAGAGTTAAACTTGTTTCATTTTGAAAACTCTAGCATACAGCGTAATTGTCGTAAACCGCGACCAAAGTGAAGCCCTCTCCCATTTGATTACACGCAAACCTGCTGCTCAGTAGGACGGCTATTGAAAAGTGGGCGCGGTCGTGTTGTGGCCTTCTACTGAAGTTCGCTCTGCTAGGGGCTTGGACAAAAAAGAGGGAAGGGGGGGGGGGGGGGGGGGGACGTGGGATCGTCACTCGTGATCGTCAGGCAGGGAACACTGAACAGCTGTTTTATTAAGATGGCAGACGTGGTGACTCGGCTTTTGAAACATGTGTACATTTTTTACTGTTTTATTGTGCTATTAATACTAATTGAAGAAATATCTGGACTTAAAGATGTTATTTATGCCATAAATGCCGGTGGTGATGGACACGTAGACGTGGATGGTGTAAAATACGAAAGAGATCCATTGTTCGGCAAAGTGGGAACTGCATCTGATTACGGCAAGCAACTTCTAATCGGCCGTGTTCATCAAAACGATCAAATATTGTATCAAACAGAACGATACCATCACAGTACATTTGGTTATGATATACCAATCAAGGAAGATGGAGACTATGTATTAATTTTAAAGTTTTGTGAAGTGTATTTTAATGCGCCGAACATGAAGGTAAGCAGGATTATAATTTTCATGCAACATCAGGATTGCCGGCCGGTGCACAATGTTATTATATATTAAATTTAACACGTGTATTTGTGTACGTGTCACATAATAGTCTCACCTGTAGTATTAATAATATTATGTCTATGCATTACTGTATGCATATTTTATGCATAATGTATGTAATGCATAGGCATACATACTGTATGATTTGCTTACATTATGCATACCGGTATATGATGCAGTAAACATTTAACATATTATAGCATCCTGACACATGTTGACACAAATAAATAATTTGCTTGTACGTTTATTAGTATGATTACACTGTGTAGAAACAATAATTTAATTTTAATAAAGAATTTTATATTTCAGGTTTTTGATGTTGTACTAAATGGAGACCATACTATTGTTGCTGATTTGGATATATTTGATCGGGTGGGAAGAGGTGCATCACATGATGAATATATCCCATTTAGTGTTGAAAATGGCAGATTACACTGCAACGAGGAAGAGTCGGATATACGAGGTGGCAAGATTAGAGTGGAGTTCATCAAAGTTAGTATTATTTCAAGGAAACTCTTCAAAATATTTCTACTTCCTTGTTCGCAGTGTGTTATAGTACCAAAGCAAGTACTGTATAGTTTTTATTACAGAAGTAAATACCGTATGCATATCCATAACTCCACATACTTGAATTCAATATACTGTAAATAATTTTTATAATATATTTTATTTTATTATACAGTATTATATTTTATTATATTATATTACTGTATATTATATTATATACAGTAAGTATATACTGTGTATAGCACCTTATACAAATATACTATACTTGTCATATTGTAATTAATATTCACATAATGGTATAATTCGTATACAGTATGATACCATAAGTTATGCTTACATATCAATGGCGACTTATAGGGTGTGTGGCTGCAGAGCCCAAACCATATATACTATTTTCTGTATATTTTTGTACCTAAAATTATTGTGTCATACTGAATTATTTTGAAATTTTTACTTAGCTGAAGCCACACCTGAAAACACCTCTCATGAGTCGCCACTATTGCATACTCAATTACTGAACATTTTAAAGATTAATTTTGAATTTTTAGGAAAATAAATCGTTTACCTGTATGCTTATAGTATACCTAGTATATTTAAAAGAAAATGATGGGAATATCTAGCAAGGCCTTACTTATTGATAAGCTGCAGCAGGATAAAAATCTTGTGGTAATAATAAGTTCTTTCAAAAATTAGTTACATTTTCTAATCTAATTTTAAATTCTAAGACATAACACATAATATGTTAGTTAAGATTTTTCATCAGTTGAAAGTAGCTAGAAGTTGAGTGACTTCTCCATTGGTAAGGCCTTGCTGGTTATTCTTTTAAATTTCTTTCAAATATTCATGTAAAGAAGAATGTAAAATAATGTTGTTTATCAAAAACAAATCAATTAATAACACTAAAAAAAATGTAATTTGTCTTCTTCTTTTCTTATGCTTACGTTGTAGCTATTAATTTATATTACTTCGAGTAAGTCAATAGAGAATGGATCCTTTCTATTCTTTCTTCATGTTGCCAGACGAGTTATGCTCCGCAGTTAATGCGGAGCATCTAAATAGATGCCCTCTTTCTTGAGGTTTATTTTTAGATACAGTAATTTACAATGGACAACCTTAATTCAATTTTTTGATTGCATATTTGGATGGAGGACTTTGAGTTATATATCGAGATTTTTTTTTCAGATTTTTTTGAACCCTCTAACACCCTCAAAATCGAGGGGAAAGACGCTGTGACGTCATAGTCATGCAACGCATTTCCCTATGCTTGCGTGTTAAATAATTGCATGACTATGACGTCACAGCGTTTTGTGGCACAATTATAAGGGTGTTAAAGGGTTCAAAAAAATATAAAAAAATATTGATAATTCATAACTCGAGGTCTTCTATCCAAATATGCATTAAAATTTTTTGATGCACATTGTCCATTGTCGCGATCTTGAATTTTAAAATTCTTCTGACAATACAAGATATTTATGGCCTGTATCTAGACTGAATTTAGCAGTGTATGTGTTTTTAATTTTTAAAATATAATATATATATAAAAAAAAATGCAAATCGCCATCTCTTTGCTTCATATGGAGCTGCAGCGTCAGCAATTCATGCATGGGTTAAGTTCTTGCTGTTCCAATACCAAAGAAACAAGTGTCGATTGTTGAAGGAGACAAAAATACAGTATTAATTACATGATTCTGAGTTCAAGAATGATTCTTAAATTTTTTAGTTATAAAAATGTTAATATTTTTTAATTTTTCTTTTCCTTGTCACAGGGCTATCGAGACAATCCAAAAATCAACGCAATTTTAGTGTTGAAGGGACAAATAGAAGGTACGCCAATTAATGCTGCAGATGACATAGATACATATTGCTATAAATAAATTTTTAACTTTCAGATGTTCCCAAGCTACCTCCACTTGCATCAGAGGCAGAAGAAGAGTTACGAGAAGAACCTGAAGAGGAACGGAAATCACCAAATTCTCAACCATTGAAGAATCGTCACCCTAGTGGTCCTCGCACACCTGACCCATACTCGGTGGATGACACATCAATGATGCTACCTGTGTTTGTCGCTATTGGAGCATTTATTCCATTGTTGTTCTGCCTTTGTAAGCTCTGAGTTAAGCCAGATCAGCTGTTGTTGTAACACAAACGTTATGCACACAAACTGTTACAGTGATCTCTCAGGTTGAAGCACCGTTGTCATTTTCTTTTGTTGAGGACAACAAGCCAACTGCTTCTGCCTTATCCGAACATATTTTCCTATAGATAAAGCTCAGACCATTCTCAACTTTTTTAGACCAATTGAAAATTCTTACACTTCACTAGCTTAGGAGCAGATAAAAAAAAGTAAATATAGAAAAAAGAAAATCACCCTTTCTCCAAGCTTTTGCCAAAAAGAATAAGAAATTTAAATTAATAAGGACTACAGAAAATCCAAATTTCAGCACCAATTATGTACTTCTTGCTACACCAACAAAGGTACTGGGATAAAAGGTTTATCTTTTTATGTGCAATGCAATGTGTAAATATGCTGTGAATAAATTTGTGGTTAAATTGTTATGAAACTAGTCGGCATACATTTCAGATGAGGCTGGGCTATTGATTTAAACTCTGAAATTCAATACTTTTTTTTTTTATACATATCCAAAATTATTATTATAATATATTAATTTCTGTGTATGTATTTCCTAAATAAAAAAAAAAAAAATGTTTATGTTAGCATCAAAAAGTGAATTTGCTTTGCCGGCAAATACTCTTATCCAAATTCGTTGGGATCATGCAGAAATTTCAAAACGTAAAATTTGCATACGGAGCATCATAAGTTTGATTCTAATTTGTTGGGCACCTCAGCAAAATTCCCTATGCTTTCGGATCAAAACAATTTGGCAATGAGTTCGGAAAATATGAAAATAATTGCAAAGGGTTGTGAACAATGAGTAAAGCACCCAATAAATAAAGAACACAATAAAGATGATTTTTAATGACACAAAATTCTCAAATATAAAATAACCGAGTAAGGCCCTAAATTGAAATTGTATTTTTTTTTATAAATACTAGATAAAATAATATTTTTCAAATTGTGCTGTTAATAGTTTATGAAATGTTTAAAAAATACTAGGAAATGAAACATAAAAAATTAAATGGCTGGGGCAAAAATTATAATTGTGAATTTTAATAAACTGTATAAACAGTATAATCTAATATATATATATTTGTAGAATCAGTTGTTTTTATAAAACATTTCACAAACTCCACCAATTTTATCACTACTTGATAATTTTCAACTTTTAATTATTAATCATAAAATTTTAAATACATGTACTTTAACTCGCTCGTTTTATCAGAAATATATTCATACACTTAAAAATATATTTTATTTTCAGTATCTTCAAACATTGTCAATATTAATTATAAGCAAAAAATTATAGATGTCACACATATACATAGTCATTTTTAATTAACTCGTTATAAACAATAAAGTGAAGATGTGCAAACTAAATTTTAAATAAAATAAATGGAGTACCGACCTCAAAATTTTTTATTGCAGAAATGGATAGAGGGTGCAAAGTTATGCTACTCTGATTTTTTTCAGGTTTTTTAGAGCCCGGCAAATATTTTTTAAAAATTATTGAAAGTACAGAAAAAGTGCCGCCTCTTGCCGCCTCTCTTAATAAAAGATAGGACCCAAAAGGGACGTGGATTTGAAACCGACCTCGCCAAAACTTTTTAGCAATACTTCCCGGTCCCTAAAAAATCTGAAAAAAATCAGAGTAGCATAACTTTGCACCCTCTATCCATTTCTGCAATAAAAAAGTTTGAGGTCGGTACTCCATTATCACCCAAATTCTTGATTATCCAACTCCAGTCACATTTTATCATTAATACATAAAAAAAAATAATAGCCGTACACATACACGACATCACTTCTATTGTTGATTATAATGTTAGGTAATAACGGTTTACAACATGTTGTTACAATAGTTTGTTCACATTTCACAACAGCAGAAAATATTTTCATATTTTCCAAACGTGTTGAGAGCAAATTGTTTTCTTCTAAACAAAATTTTACTGAAGTGCCTAATGTGTTCAGATAAAATATTTATTTCCAGTGCGAATTTGCTTCCAGATGCTAAAATATGTGTTTTTTAGTTTTATTATTGTTTTTTTTTTTTTGTTGTTGTTGTCGTTGTTAATAATTTACATAGCCTCTCGAACATTTTGTAGTTTACAATAACGTTTTTTCAAGAGCAAATTAATAACTTATCGCACATGTGGGAGAGAAAACATCAGTGTGCATTAAACCACTTCCGACAACCTATTTCATTAAATTGGAAGTCTGATCAGTGCACGACGTGATGTTTGGGAGAAAGCATTTTTATCTTTGACGGGAGCACTAAAAGTGTTATTTGGTAGTAATATTTTGTGTTAAATCACAAGACCACTTTTCTTGCTGTGTGACACCAGATCAAAATGTCAATAGTATAAATGTGAAGCGTATAATAATAACAAAAATAAAAAGTGGGTGAATTTTGTCAATTAAAATTGTATAATAAAAGTGGATTAAAAAAACAACAAAAATATACAGTAAAAAATGTGCCATTTAAAAAAAAAAAATGTATATTAAAATTGAGTGTGTGTTTGGCAGAACTGTCAAATTTATTTTTGTTATTATTATGATGCACACAATAAAGATTAAAGTACAGTACAAGGAATTGAGCTGATGAGAGCCTGCTACAAACAGCAAAATAATTTTACTGTAGATTTGTGTTTTGTGTATCTTCCTGTCACAAATAATAATTGCTATTGCTGCACAAAAAAATTATTAAAATCAATATATTTTATAAATATTGTGATGAATAACTTAATCTTGTCTTGCATTACTTAAAATTTAATACTTAAACCTCCAAGACAATGTAAATCCTTGTAGGCACAAAAAATTATTGCATGGATAAATTACATTACCTCAAAAGTCTTGGTCGAGCAGTGACACTAAAGTTGCTTGAGGTCACCACATTCTTGCAGAATTAATACATTAGCTCAGTTTTATTTAATAGTTATTCATTGTTTCAGTGCCAGTGTATAAGCTATTTAATTATTAATTAATGTATTAGTTATCAGCTCAGGCAGTCACAATTATCTGACACCCATATTCAAAACCAACTAACTTATTTCATCACGGTTGCTAAAAAATTATACATATTATTATGTATATATATTATTGTTGGTATTCCATTAAAAAATGAAAAATTCGATTTATCATGGCCACTCGAAAACAAATAATTTGATCTATAACGAAGTCGAAATAATCATGTTTGTAAAGAGTTTTCCTGTTTTAAAACAATAGTCAGTTCCGTGTTAACGCGAGATAGCTGTTTTTGAGCAGCAGTGATCAGTATAAGAATAAGTTGGTTTAGAGCAACCATGATAATAACATAACGTTGCCATGTTCCTTATAACGAGGTAAGCCATCAGAATTTTTCTCAGCCATCTCTCACAATCTTGCTTACTTTAAGCTATCAGTTAACATTATTTCCACATATCTTCAACCTCCCAAATATTTGCAAATTTTTACTAGAACAAGAGGAAAATTACATGACAATAACTGTGACAATGCCAATAATAATATTATTTGTTTATTGGGTTAAGTAATACAATATTTATGGAGAAAATTAAGTTGCAATAAAAAAAAAAAAATAGTGCAATTATGTTTTAAGACTACATAATATATAAATATGACGTATTATGACAATGGATTTTAACCCTTAATATCACTAAGCTGTACTGATAACTAGCCCATTAATGTTACCTATTTTTTTTTTTAATTGATTCAATGGGTGATATATTCTCATATCTCATAATATATATATTACTTCTGTTAATTGTTATTGTATATATTAGCATCATGGCATAACTGCAAAGCTCATCAGGCATGCAACCATTTTTTATTTTTTTCCCTGATTTTCATGTTGTATTCAGATTTCTTTCAGACACGCTTCTTTATTTTTACATATGCAACATTTTTAATCTCTATGACATTAAATTTACAAACAGTTGACAATATTTAAGATTTTTCGTGCAAGTCAAGACTTAATTAATATACATATATTATGTGTTATATTTATTTTATATATTATTATATATAATGGCTTCATTTTTTATTCTTTATAGGCAATTTTCATAATCTTGCCCTCCCTCAAAATGCACACCCTCACAAAAAGGTCCTGTTTATAAGTCAATCAATTAAGCATACAAATTAATTTGTTGTGATTTACTATAGTAATTTTATCATATTTAATTGCAGGTCTTTTTTGCAAGGGCGTCTATGTGCATGCGCAGTAATATTGCCCAATCTCCTAGATATCACATCTCTTCTCTCCAATATTGCCTGATATCTGGAGTGGTGGGGGAACCAAGTGTCGCTGATATTTGGCTTGGGAATGAATAAAAAAAAATGTAGTCTGTTGAAATATAATATGTACTGACATATAATGGACAATTTGCATCAACTTTTTTTAGTAGCTCAATCGAAAGAGGAGGTCGAAAAATACACCTGTGAATTTTATGCGATTTTTATTCGTACTGCATCATGGCTAAAAGAGAGGTCACGTGACCTGGAGGCGGCGCCCGTGTCGCCAATGACGTCATTGAACTGTCTGGTCAAACAAACGATCGTCTATATAACGCTTGTAAACAATAAATTAATTGTTGCTTGTTTCCATAGCAACGTGGTTGTTTGCAAGCGTTATAAAGTCGATCGTTTGTTTGACGGAACAGTTAAGTGACGTCACGGGCGACACGGGCGCCGGCTCCAGGTCACGTGACCTCTCTTTTAGCCATGATGCAGTACGAATAAAAATCGCATAAAATTCACAGGTGTATTTTTCGACCTCCTCTTTCGATTGAGCTAGTAAAAAAAGTTGATGCAAATTGTCCATTATAATATGTAATATGACATATGTAATACATGTATGTATGCATATAAAATTATAACCCCAAAAAAAGAAGAGCAAATTTGGAACAGTTATTCACTTATAATTTCCTCTCTTTAGCATGTACAGCATAATTATATAATCAAGTATCGACTTCAATTTTTTTTTATTGCAGAAATGGAGGGTTTCAAAGTTATGCTATGACCTTGATTTTTTTTTCAGTTTTTTTTTTACAGCCCTGGAAGTATTATTAAAAAATTATTGGAAGTAATTTTTGTGATGTCACGAGGCGAGGCACCTGGTCTGCTGTTATATAGTTTAAATTGATAACTTATCAATATTTTTGGCTTCATGTATTCATATATTAATTTGAAACTATATAGAATGGATCTTTAAAAGCAGACATCAAACAGTATAACAGTGTAAATATCTAGGCGATCAATACATTAAAAATATTTTGCAGATATTTGTTCCTGCATGTTTAACATGTGAATCATAAATTTTGTAAATTTTATGAGTTTTCGTATGTATGATAATATGATATACTTGCTGTATAACATAATACTTCACATAATTAAATTTCACTTGTAATACAACATCTATCGTACAAATTTATATCTGCTTAACAGAATTCTACGAAAAATATTTACACATTTGAAGCAATTAAGTCTCACTCTGTTGTATGCTAACTGGTGTTTCCTGTGAAGAAAAAGTGTTGAATGTTAATTATTGTTATTATGGCATTTTTATAATGGATTTTTATGAATATATAATCCAGGGTTGGTTTTGGTTGCCAGTGAATACCCTCTTAATTATAAGTTCATGTATATTTACTAATACAAAAAAGATCCTTTTAGGACCAATTTATGATGCAGTACTGATTTATAGCAGACTTTGGAAAGTGCATGTAATGGTTGGGGGTAGGGGTTTGTGTAAATGAGGGAGGGGGGGAGGGAGAATTCGGAATTATTTATTGGCTCAATATTTTGCCCCTTTAAAGGGAATGACATGTATGTTATTTCCTGAAAATTTATTTTTGCTGTTTTTGTTGCACCACTATAATATATGTATTCCTCATTTATGGTTTGTTTTATGTCATATTACTGTTACTTATACCATTCCCCGGCCTCATATTGTTTGTACTTAAAAACATGATACAAGACTCATACTTGCCATGAAAACAAATTACCAAAGCTGTTCAAATGAGCAAAAGTTATTTTGTATGAAAATGCATGTGCCTGCTGATTCATCAATATATCAAATAAAAATGCATTACTTTAAAACAGCTAAAACTTTTTAACTTGTGCTGCGTAAGGCACTGCCAAGCAAGTGCTCCACTCTAGATGAGTCCAGATCGATGCTTAATTTACATGTAATCAAAAACTTCCAAGATAGAAAGTCATACTCCCAAACCCCTAGTGTCCCATAAGCAATCAATGATTTTGGACAAGTGCTGCATATGGCTCAGGAAGGTTGAGAAGCTTTTTGCTTTAAAACGAAGTCAAATTAGTTAACACACATTGTTTTATATAGATCTGGCCTTCACGAAATTTAAGTTTCATAATAGAAACCGGCTCATATTATCTCCTTAAGGGTAAGGTAACGCCACCAATGTTAAAAAAAATCCCTCTCACAAAAATTCTGAAAAAAATTTAAAATGTTCTCCTCTATACCCCCTATCAGTACCTAAAATATCAGGTATACAAATACGATCTAGTTTTTGAGTTATAAATTTTTAAAGTTGACTACTTTAACATGGAGAAATGAAACTCCCATGTTAAATTGGTCAACTTTTTTTTTTTTTTTTTAACATTGGTGGCGTTACCTTACCCTTAATTCAGTTCAGTTTTAATAACTTTGAGATCAAGAAAACACCGATCAGCTGCCATATGTTTTTTTTAGTTCCATTTGATTAACATGTAAACCTTAGCAAACACACAAAATTTCTGAATTTTTTTGAAAGATAGATTTTAGTAACTATATAAAATATAAAAGCCACAGAAAAAATTTCAAAGCATTTTTATTTGAGCCGATTTTTTTTAAATGATTTTATTATTATTTTTTTTAATTTTCAGCATAGGGCTTTCCCATGAAGAGCCAAACTAAGAAATTAATTAAAAAAAAAAAAAAAAATCGTTTTGAATAAATAGCTTTGTTCGTAAATACACTATCAGAAAGAATTTATTTTCAGTGATGAACTTTATGTACGAACACAGCTATTGTTTTGAAAATTTTTCTGTGGTTTTTAGGTACTACAAATGTATCTCAAACAATTTTCAGAATTTTCATGTATCTGCTCTAGCTAAGGTTTACATTTTAAATCAAATGGAACTAAAAAAAAAAAAAGCAGCTGATCGGTTTTCTCTTTCCCTTAATGCGGATGAACATTTAAAAAATAAATAATAGACTTTAATGTTTAAATAAGACATTGAGGCTTCAAGTCAGCTGATTTTGTGATGTTCCCATTTAAAACCCTATTGGGGGGAAAAAAACAACATCAAATAATTAGGGTTGCTTTATTAATTAATTTATTTTTATTTTTATTAATTGTTTTTTTGCTTGATATTCTTACAATTAGAGAAAAATAAGACCTTGATTCTAAATAAAAATGGGGGAGGGGGGGGGGGTATGAGACATTTTTATATTAACAACTTAAATGGAGTATCGATAACCTCAATTTTTTTTATTGCAGAAATGGATAGAGGGTAAAAAATTATGCTACCCTGATTTTTTTCAGATTTTTTAGAGCCCGGGAAGTATTTTTAAAAAATGATTGAAAGTCCTTTTTGTGACGTCACTAGGCGGCAAGTCCTATCCTTTTCTTAAGGAGCGGCGTCTCGTGACGTCACAAAAAGAACTTTCAATAATTGTTTTTAAAAATAGTTCCCGGTTTCTAAAAAATCTGAAAAAAATCAGGGTAGCATAACTTTGCACCCTCTATCCATTTCTGCAATATAAAAAAAAAAATGAGGTCGATACTCCATTGTTATTGAGAGAAAATTCAAATTTTCTAACATGTTAACTTGTGTACGGAGAAAATTTTCCAAACGATCAGGAAAACACACTTGAAGCCTTAATATATTGTTATGGTAGTGTCTACATATAATATACTCAACTTACAAAAGTTTGTAGAATTTACTTAAATTGCTTATGTCATTTTGTGTATGTATGTTACCGGAAAAAATATTGAGATCATCAATTTATTTTAAATTAATTCTACCAAAAGTTGAGATCGGTAAACTAGAAGTACGCTACTACAATGATATTATTCTTTATTTTATTTTATTTTTTTCTAATCCTGCCTGGTTTATAGTAAAGTATATTTACTTGAACTGATTCTTATAGATCTGCGCCTGCGTGATGTATTTGCATGAATTGTTGTTAGGCCGATTGAACTACCAGAGACTATAATTAATTTATAATACTGTATATATATATTGACCTCTAATATATACTTTTACCACTATAATTTAAATATATATATATATATTACACAGTTCATTGATTGCTTATAACCTATCAGGGGAGGGGATGAACGAGTTGCAGACACGCAACCACAATTTAAGCAGTATAAAGTTATAAATCAATTGGAGTAAAATTATTCAATATTATATTAATATATAATATAACACATATTAATTCATCAGCATTATTTAATTACATTACCAGCGTTTTTCGTGAGTTTTAAATTTAATGAGGACAAATCTCAACTGTACGTGTGCTTCAAAATCAATCCCAAGGATTGTTTGATTTTATATGTGTATAATTTCTGTGATGTGTTAATATTTTTTAGATAAATACACTTATTTGTTTTAAAACTTGAAAAATTCCCGTGTTTTAATTTTGTTATTAATAATAATTTTAATTATAAATGTGCTTGAACTTGACAGGTGATATATCTGTATTCCAGTAACTGCATGCGAGTAACACAAAATATTAATCCTTAATTAAATTTTGATGAAGAATCCATCAAAATTCAAGCATGCATTGAAATTTGATGGAATTGCTACATGGAATCCTTGCGAAAAGTGGAAATATTTGATAAAATATTTCCATTATTTTTTTGCTTTTCAACCAATTTTCAATCTCAATTCCTAGAGCAATTTTCTCAGTAATTTCATATGGAAATTCACAATTAAAAATTAATTTACATTGCTCTAATTTTAGAGATTCTTGGAAAACTATATAGTGTTTTTCCAAGAATAAAAAAATAATAATAAATAAAAAAAATAAATAAATAAAAAAAAAATGTTAAAATTTTGAATGGGCGGGTGGAAATTAAAGTTGACAAATCGTCGCCTCAGAATATAATTGTCGTGTAATTAAACCACGAAGTTTTGGTACAATTTTAGACTTTAATGTCATATAATATATGTAACATAATTCAATTGCAGCAAAACGATCGTCATGCCAGTTACAATAACACTTTTATATAATATATATATATATATATATATATATATATATATATATATATATATATATATATATATATATGATATTCTGACGAGGCGACGAAATTCAATGTTAAGATTAATTTGTGCAAAATATTCACTCGGCCTCAACCCTGTTGGTAAAAAAATGGCAACATATATTGTGAGTCATATATGCACTTAATTTCTTCAAATGCTATAGCTATATTTTGAATTTAAAGCAAATTAATTAAGGGTAAGGTAACGCCACCAATGTTAAAAAAAATCCCTCACAAAAATTCTGAAAAAAATTTAAAATGTTCTCCTCTATACCCCCTATCAGTACCTAAAATATCAGGTATACAAATACGATCTAGTTTTTGAGTTATGAATTTTTAAAGTTGACCAATTTAACATGGGAGAATAACTCCCATGTTAAATTGGTCAACTTTAAAAATTCATAACTCAAAAACTAGATCGTATTTGTATACCTGATATTTTTAGCTACTGATAGGGGGTGTAGAGGAGATATGAACATTGCATTTTAAATTTTTTTTTCAGAATTTTTGTGAGAGGGATTTTTTTTAACATTGGTGGCGTTACCTTACCCTTAAGTTATATCATCTTCGATAAATCCCTAATAATATATAATATATTATATGAAATGAAATAATCTTTATTTAGCTTTCGCTATTCAGTACAAATATATATATATATAGTTTAATTATATATTGTTTTAATTAAACAATATAAAACAGGTGGTTCATAAAATTTATGTATTTTTAAATACAGTATATTTATATTAAACTTTTTATTTGATTGAAATGAGCTAATTTAAAGGAAATATAATATGCACTCACAGCTGGGGTTATCATTTTTTATAATACCCCCACAGGGTTGGGGGTATCATAATGAATAAAACATTTTGCAAGTCTGCTAAAAATTATAAGATTTTTTTTTTTATTATATTGAAATCCCATGCATAATAACCGACATTTGTGCACTGCGTCCAGTGAACTTCAAAAAATAAAAAATCGGAATGAAACTTCAAAATTTTCAAGTTAATTAAAGGGTCTAAAACTTTTGGTTATTAAATTAATTAAAATAAATTTTATTATATGTGATATCAAATTTTCCCTCAATTTTTGTTTTCAAAACAAACGAAGAATCGAAAAAAAAAATGCTAGTTTCTCTTTATAAAACGCAACGTTACACTGCGCAGAAACGAAATTAATCATACAAATTGACCTATTGCGCAATTTTAAATGCTCAATTTTATTATTCTCAGCATTTAACTGAAACTTTCGCGCCTGGAGTCTTCGGTGATTTCGGTGTGCACACGTGTGAGAAATATTGTTCTTTATTGGACGTTATTTTCATAATTTGTATTGAAATTTAATCAGGATGACTACAATACTTGATAAGATTGCTGGCATTGAAGCTGAGGTAAATTAAAAATAAAAAATCCTTCTGGTCCAAGAATTGTGGCATATTAGAAATGAAATTCTTGTAGAAGCTAGAGCAAGGAGGATATATGTATTCTCCTTGAGCTAGAGGTCCTCTATACCCTCTACTCTTCTAGCCTACGTCGACTGTCATATGATTTATATGCAGGATATATTTATTTTGCATAGGCATACACTGCTTACGGGCGAGGACTGCTTGGTTTATTGAGACATTATCAATAAATTCAATTCAATTTGCTTATTGTGAAATACAGAATGCAGGGCAAAGTAAAGCACTGTAATTAAAGCAGGGTATGCATATTGTAGACATGTATGCAAACTGTATGCATACACATACAGTATAATCATATGCATACAATCTCAGGACATGCACATATATGGGTCTCAAATTATGCTTATAGTATGCATATGTGTATGCATACATACTGTATGCATAAAGTAAAGTATAGTTTATGCTGCGGCAGTTGCGGTCATACCACTATGTGGCTCATGACACAGTTTGGGGCCTATGCTGCGGCAGTTGCGGTCATACCACTATGTGGCTCATGACACAGTTTGGGGCCCTGCTTGTAGCAACTAGCTCCCTGAACTTCTTCACCCTGCGGCCTTTCAACCTTTGCGGCTATTCTGGGTATTACTGTATTCCATCAGGACGACATGCTTATTTCTGGCTGCATACCTCTCTCAGCCCTTCCACGAACCTCCCGGCGCTTTGAGCCTCCACCAGCTCAATCATTTGAATTTGATCAGCAGTTTCCTCTCACTCGCTGTTCTCAGAAAAAAATTATTGCTACTCTCGTATTTCAGCTGCTAACTGTTGACTCTCCTACCTTTGTAAAACATAATGCTCTATAAGTATGATATGTTTTTTTTTAGCTCTTTTTTCAGCCCTTTCAGGTCCTGTTTTTTTTTATAATTTATTACAAGTCTGCTTTGTTTCCTCCTCTCTTCAAGTGACTCCCAAAATAGCTTATATCTATTTACCGGTAGTTACTCAGCCTTTCATTCATGTTCATACTGTATATATTCACAGCTATATTGAATATATACAGTATATATTGAACTTCAGCAGGATCTTGATATTTTGCAAGGGTGGGTTGATGATAATGGGATGAAGTTGAATGTGGCGAAGTGTTGTGTGGTTGTGTTTGGCAGGAAAAGGACAAGGAGGGTGTTGCAGTATATATTGGGGGGTGAAGTTTTGAAAGAAGTTGAGAAGTACAAGTATTTGGGTGTGGTGCTGCACAGAAAATTGATGTGGAATGAACATATTAAGTATGTTACTTCTAAGAGTAGAAAGTTCTTGGAGTTTGTTATGAGAAATCTGAAGGGAGCTAGTATGTTCGTGAGAGATAGCGCTTATAGAGCCATGGTGAGACCGATGCTTGAGTATGGATGCAGTGTCTGGGATCCATACAGGAATGTTGGGGTGAAGGAGTTGGAGAAGGTGCAGAGAAGAGCAGCGAGAAGAGTTATGGGGCGTATGGGAAGATGGAAGTTGGTGGGAGATGGAAAGGAGGTCAGAAAAGAGTTTGAGAGTGTAACTGCGATGATTGATAAGTTAGGGTGGGAGTTGCTGGAGGAGAGAAGGAGAAATTGTAGACTTGGTGTTATGTATAAAATAACAAGAAATAGTGAGGGTTGGAGGGAGTTGAGCTCTCGTATTAAGAGAGGTGTTTACATTGGAAGGAGTGATCACAGTTGGAAGTTGGATTTTGTCGGCAGTAGAAGTGATGTGGGAAAATATTCCTTCATTAACAGGACTGTAAGAGAGTGGAATTTGCTGAAGGCAGAAGTTGTTGAAGCGGAGAGTTATGAGTTGTTTAAGAGGGTTTTGAGACAAGCAAACCCTTCGCGAGCCACCGTGGCGTAGCCACATTTGCCGCGTTAATTTTATTATTATTATTATTATTATTAAATATAATCAAGTATTTGCATGGAATTAATTTAATGCTTTGAAATGAAGTTTTAATTCAAAATTTATCCATAAACGTTAAAGGTGGCACCTGTTCAGTGGGGCGTGCCGGTAAAAAAGTGATTCATAAAAACCAAAGCTGTGTTATCTGATTTTTAAAAAATTGTGTCGTATATTTTTTAATAATGGGTACTGAAAGTGTATTAGCTAATTAATTAACAAAATCACAAAGTCAACATTGATGTTTCACTTTTTAACATTATAATGTTCTTTTCAGATGGCAAGAACCCAAAAGAATAAAGCCACTGCTGGACATTTAGGACTGCTCAAAGCCCGTTTGGCAAAACTTAGAAGAGAATTGATTACTCCTAAAGGTGGTGGAGGTGGCACTGGAGAAGGATTTGATGTTGCCAAGACTGGTGATGCTAGAATAGGATTTGTAGGTATGCTATTTTTTTCAAATTAAACAATAAAACATAATAACCAAAAACCATTATGCATACTCAGGTTTTCCATCTGTTGGAAAATCAACATTGCTGAGTAACTTGGCTGGAGTTTATTCTGAAGTCGCAGCCTACGAGTTCACTACACTTACAACTGTACCTGGGTGTATTAAATACAAAGGAGCAAAGATTCAGGTAAGCACACTGCACATGATCATGTATTTACAATTTTGTTTTCATTCTTCCTTAATAGCCATTTTTCATACAACATAGTTTTTACTGTATTTTTTTTTTTTTTTTTTTCCAATCATATTAGCCAAAATGGCAAGATTTTTGGTGATCATTTGAATGTTCCAAATCTGACACTTGGCAGAGTTATTCATGTAAAAAATTCTTACCAAACTGTATGGTACTAAAACTCCAACGCTCTTAAGGCCAGAATCCTCCCTCTTCTGTCTGCCTTCTGGTATGATCTTGCAAGTTCTGGCTTGCACGTTGAATAATTTTAATGTAATATATTTTCACAGTTATTGGATTTGCCTGGAATCATTGAAGGGGCAAAGGATGGTAAAGGCCGAGGACGTCAAGTGATTGCTGTTGCTCGCACCTGCAGTCTCATTTTTATAGTACTGGATGTCCTCAAACCTCTTCAACATAAGAAACTTATTGAGCATGAATTAGAAGGGTTTGGTCTCAGACTTAACAAGAACCCTCCTAATATTGTATTTAGACGTAAAGATAAAGGAGGTGTTAATTTGCAAACTATGGTAAGTACTGAAGTATGCCATAATTTAATATATATGACTATTAAAATTTAATTTTATAAGTAATTTATTAAACAAAAATAGTGTACCTTGGAAATTAAATAATATATATTCAATTTTTTAAGAAAAATAAACCATTAAGGTAGAGATAATACAAATCAGCTGGCCCAATGCTAAAAAAATCCCATTCATAAAAATTATGAAAAAAATTTAAAGTGTTCTCCTCTACATCCCCTATCAGTAGGTAAAATATCAGGTATACAAAAACGAGCTAGTTTTCGAGTTATTAATTTTTAAAGTTGACCAATTTAACATGGAAGTTCCATTTCTCCATGTTAAACTAGTCAACTTTAAAAATTAATAACTCGAAAACTAGCTCGTTTTTGTATACCTGATATTTTACCTACTGATAGGGGATGTAGAGGAGAACATTTTAAATTTTTTTCATAATTTTTATGAATGGGATTTTTTTAGCATTGGGCCAGCTGATCCGTATTATCTCTACCTTAAGGTTGTGATATATTACTTAAAGAAAAGGACAGGAAATACCAGCAAAATTAAAGGCTTACCTACCGATCAAAAATGTCAGCAAATGAAAATATCTTCTCCTTTTCTTTAAATAATACATATAGTATATAATTATATGGATATAAACACAGCACAGTCATGAAATAACATATAATCATAGGCAAAGACAAATAAAAAAAAAAAAAAAATAATAATAATTTTGCCTCATCTGAAAACGTAGGTGCAGCAAACGGAACTTGACCTAGACACTGTGAAAACCATTCTCTCAGAGTATCGCATACACAATGCAGATATTACTCTGCGATATGATGCCACCAGTGATGACTTGATTGATGTGATAGAAGGAAACCGGGTCTATGTACCTTGCATCTACCTGCTAAACAAAATTGGTTAGTATAAGGCAGAGGATGTCGATTGACTTCGTTTAGTAAAATTAAAACTAGTGGCACATCTAGAGTTCTAGAGGTCATCTTTTGAAGACATCTACTATGTTACAGTATTAAAATTTATAGTGTAATGGCTCGATGGATTGTTAACGTATACCAATACAAATTGAGTATAGTAGTTAAATTGTTAGTGTGATCTGTTATTGAGAACAATGTTAATAAATTGTTTGTTTAAAATTTACCAAGTTTTGAGGGGACCTGGTTATCACAAGACATAAATTACTCCACTTGTTAAATTGTTTCTCTTGCATTCATTTTTTATTAAGTTAAGTTTCCGCAGATGGGCATCATAGAAATCCTCTTCTGCTAGAGGAATCCTTCCACTGTTCCTCTTTCACTCGCTGTAGCTCCGGCTCATGTGTAAAGCTATAAGAAGGGTGATTAGTCCCTTAAAGTTTTGTGGAAAGTCTTACTGTACTTTAATTGGAAGTTCTAGTTTCTTATGAATATTTTTTGCATATTAAAAAATATAATCGTTTTACAGATCAGATCAGCATTGAAGAGCTGGACATCATCTACAAAATCCCACACACTGTTCCTATTTCTGCACATCACAAGTGGAACTTTGATGATTTGTTGGAGAAGATGTGGGAGTATCTGAAGCTTGTGAGAATGTAAGAAATTCTGTTCTAGGGTACATATTTGTCTCTACAATGAGTAAAATTTTTGCAAGGATTGTGGCAAGGAGTTTTGTATTGAATTGAAATTTTAGTTGTTCTTGTAGTTAATAAATAATAATAATTAATTACGTTGTAATAATAACAGAAACAATGAATTTCACGTCATTTGCTGTTAAGTCAATTTGAGCAACCGTGGTAAATGCTATTGTCAATATTGTCGCAGCACCATCTATCTTTATTATGTATTATTGATGTTACAATTAGTGTGTTAATCTGTTAATATAACTCAATCTCAGTTCCAATAACTTATAAAAATGACATCGGCAATTCAAATGCATGTACAATCCTCACCTCTGAAAAGTTCCCCTCTGCAGCCTTGTTAATCACTATGTCCCGTAAGGATAGCACAAGACATGGTGATTAACAAGGCTGCAGAAAGGAACTTTTCAGAGGCGAGGAATATGCAATAATACTTATGGCCATTAAATGCGAGTTGTAATATATTTTTATTATTAAGTTATTTGATATTCATGGATTGCTTTATAATGCTAGCATAAATTTATTAATATTTTAAATGAGTTTAATAATAAATTTAGACTGCAGCTAGATCAGCACTATTTCTAACAGAGCATCTGTTTTGCTTGCAGCTACACCAAGCCTAAGGGTCAGCTGCCAGACTACGAGTCCCCTGTGGTTCTGCACTCTGAACGACTCACCATCGAGGACTTCTGTAACAAACTGCATCGATCCATTGCCAAGGAGTTCAAATAGTAAGTGTCTTGCTTGTCATGAAATAATGAAAAATGTGTGTAAGTACTGGAGTATTTTGGAGGTCAAGTTTATAATCCAGCATGAAATTGCAACACAGCTACTATTTGGAGCACAGATAAAGTGACTCTCAGTATATAATGTATTTTCTCACTCCCCTCCGTGAGGCTCCGTGTTGTTGCTATTTTACGTTAGATTGAGGTAGTACTTCCAAACTCGTGGTGGGTGCTCTATAGCTCGTAAACAAAGTGTCCTAGTCTTTTTGACCATACCTGTACTAATGAAAGGCTGTTTTATAAAATAATTTACTATTTAACGAAGGCATCTCACTATACCATGTCTCTCTATTGCATTATTATTATTTTTTTGGTTACTGTCAAATTTTATATCCCCCCTTTCCCCATCCAGAATTAGACTTAAATGTATGTAACTATTTCCCCCGTCTTTTTTTTTTTTTTTTTTTTTTTTTTTTAGTAAGTGTATTCCCCTCCCTCCCCCTCCAAAAATAAACTTGCTCTGGTTTTAAAAAGTTGGTATTAATGGGTGAATTAATAGTGATTTGTAACGCAGTTAAATAATTTTATTAAGGGGTCCGGGGAGGGGGGGGGGGCAGAACTTGGCCCTCTTGTAGGGAGACTTCATCTGAATTTAAAATTTTTGTTGCGAAAATTTTATACTATATTTAACTTTATTGTATATCGCCCTAACTTCTAAAATCAATTTTGTGACCGTCCTAAAATATCTCCTCCTTTTCATATACCAACATTCTGGTGATTGAGCCATTTTACGATAGAGACGACATTTTTTTTTCTTCTTAGATTCTGTCTTCATGCTGCCAGGCAACGAGTCTTTAATTTTTTTTATTTTAATTCTAGTCAAGTATTTTATTATTATTATTATTTTTTTAGTGGATAACCTTATACATGATGCTTATCATTGCAGAAATGGATAGAGGGTAATAAATTATGCTACTCTGATTTTTTCAAACTTATCAACACTCAAGAAAAGAATATTGGTACCTTCTATGCATTTCTGGAATAATAAAATTCACGTAGGTAGGCTGTACACAATAAAATTTCATCAATGCACATATTTAATTTATTCGCACTGCCCGGTGACTGCGGCATCTCTTGCCTTGTTATTTTGCAATGATAAGTGTATGATGCTGTAATTTGTGTGCAGTGCGCTGGTGTGGGGTTCGTCAGTGAAGCACCAGCCTCAGAAGGTGGGCAAGGAGCATTTTCTGCATGATGAAGATGTGGTGCAGATCGTCAAGAAGGTGTGATGCTCCTGGATATGAAATGTGTCCACACTCTACTTGATTGCATGCTTCTAATCAGTTTTATGTTTGGTTCTCCAGGGTTCATCTCAAACAAGTTGGATTTAACAAATTTATTTAAGACCTGTTTTTATAAATGCACAATTGATAATAAATAAAGGAACAGATGAACCTTCCGCACAGTTAACATAAACAACAAATCTTATTCTTGATATGAGATTGTGTATTTACATACAGACCTTTAATTCTTAACCCATTGATTTTTTGCCTAATTATTTAACCTTTACCCTACGAAATGTTTGATTGAATTTGTACATATTTAAATTATTAAATTCATAAACAAATAATTTGCCTGAAGGGTTAATGTAACATGCTAATTTTATGCCTCTAGTGTATTTTAAGTTATAAGCAAATTCTACGCTATAATATGTTGCTCAGAAATAGTGTTTCAATTAATTCCATGTCATTGTAATAATATCCTTGTGATGCATCAAAATATTATTTAAATTGTTTTGCTAATTTGCAGTTACTATATTAAAGGAGTTGAAATATTGTAATGGTGTTAAGAAGATAATTAAAGATGTACAGCACATTATGTTGTTTTTCATTGAATTTATATATATGTATTCCAAAAGTAAAGATTATAAAATGGAAGGAGGTTTTTTAACTTAAGACTGCATGCAGAGCAGACAATGATAAGGATTAATGTCAGTTCTAAGACTTAGTAGATTGTACTCTGAAAATTGTAGCAAACCTTCCTGGACATCATTAAATTATTTTTCATGCAAAGGAAAAATAAAAAAATACCAAAATCAGTGACATATTCGAGATCACATAATAAAATTAAGTGCAGTACTCAAATTATACACAATTTCTTTTTTCCTACATTTTATGGATCAAAGGTATTTTCAATTTACCATCAGAAAATATTTAGCAACTTTCAATTGAAGTCAGGTATTGACATCTGGTGGATTTTACGTACACCGGCCTGAGTGAACATGCAATATTGTACAAGATTACAAGAAGTTGTTAGCACTTTCAGCAAAAGTCAAAAGATAATTAATTAGTGTTCATTTTATTATAATCACTGAACCATATAACATTTTTATAACACTACACAATTTATTTATTTACAAGCCGTGATTGAGATATAGGTATTTTTTTAAATAAAACCAAAAAGCAGTGTACGTTTCTTGTTACAAATTTGATTTTATTATAAAGCAATCCATAAAAAAAAACACGCCATTAAAAAATAAACATGTAAGAGACCCAGCCATGAAAACAAGTTCATGAATTGTGCTTGCCAAAGGTTAAGTAGGTGAAGTTGAACGAGAAAAAACTGACCCTTACTTGCAATGATGTAATGCCTGTTTGCATCACAGTGACACATGATTTATGTATATGTCAGAATAATACTGAACCCACACCATCATTGCTATTAATGCTAAATAGTGACAAGAAAATATGTTTAAGGGTAAGATAACACGAACAATCGATTGTTGTAGTCCCATTTGATTAACATGTAAACCTTAGCAACCTCATAATGATTCTGAATTTTTTTTTAGAGACAGTTCTTGGCACCAAAAAAATATGGAAAAAATTTCAAAACAATCGGACGATCCAATTTTTTTAAGGGTAAGGTAACACGAACAATCAATTGCTGTAGTCCCATTTGATCAACATGTAAACCTTAGCAACCTCATAATAATTCTGAATTTTTTCTGAGAGACAGTTCTTAGCACCAAAAAAATGTGGAAAAAATTTCAAAAGAATCGGACGATCCAATTTTTTTAAATGAATTTTTTAAATTTTCAGTATAGGGCTTTCCCATGGAGACCGAAACTAAGAAATTAATTTAAAAAAATTGGATCGTCCGATTGTTATGAAATTTTTTCCATATTTTTTTGGTGCCAAGAAATGTCTCTCAAAAAAAATTCAGAATTATTATGAGGTTGCTAAGGTTTACATGTTAATCAAATGGGACTACCAACAATCGATTGTTCGTGTTATCTTACCCTTAAATGAATTTTTTAAATTTTCAGTATAGGGCTTTCCCATGGAGACCTAAACTAAGAAATTAATTTTAAAAAATTGGATCGTCCGATTGTTTTGAAATTTTTTCCACATTTTTTGTGTGCAAAGAACTGTCTCTCAAAAAAAAAATTTTCAAAATCATTATGAGGTTGCTAAGGTTTACATGTTAATCAAATGGGACTACCAACAATCGATTGTTCGTGTTATCTTACCCTTAATTAAGGGCTATATCTTTTATTTGGATATAATTATAGAGCAATTTATGTATCAATATTTAAAATCTAAATTTAAAACAATTTATCCATTTGTTAAAATGTTAATGGACAAAGGTCATTTAAAATTTACAATATTTAAAATCTAAATTTAAAACAATTTATCTATTTGTTAAAATGTTAATGGACAAAGGTCATTTAAAATTTACATCAACATTTCACTTAATGAAAGCATCTTAAATTTTTTCACTTGAGGTGTGTTGAAGGAACCACAGCGCGGAGTTGATAATATTGTCAACATCGTTTGGTACTTTTCCTAAGGGATGATTGTCATCGTACATAAGAATCCTAAAACACACAATTTGCATTATTTTATATTCACCTTAATAATATATTATTAAAGAAATCAAGAGTATCAAGACCCTCATATTTTATGACTCTTGATTAACATGTAAATCTTTGCAGAGACACAAAAAATTCTGAAATTTTTAGAGACAGAATTTAGTACCTAAGAAGCCAATCAATCAGTTAATCCCCCTAAGTTTGGTATCAAGTTTTGAGTGGAAGGAAGTTTCCTGCTTCATAGGTATGAGAGCTACATAACTCATGCTCATTCAGAGGCAGTGGCGTGCGGTGACATTTTAGACTAGTCAAGCAAATGAAGTATAATGGCACAGCAGAGGGGGCCCCGAGGGGCTAATACCCCGTCGGAGGCGCGATTTTTTTGAAAAAGGGGGCGTGGCACTCGAATTTTCATTGCAGGAGATATACGTAAATTTTATAATCATACAAACGCTCTCAATAAAATTGTTTCCTTAATTGGCTAATTGCCGTAGATTTTTAATTTTTTTATTCATTTTCGATGATGGGGGTGCCTACAACTATGCATATTAATTAGCTTTTTTTTAACTGTATATGCATTTAAGTACCTTCGGTGTACCTTTTCATTCGGGAATAGGGCGGCCTGCACGAACGATTTGCGTTTTTTCAGTTATGTTTCTAGCGCCAATTTTTTTTTTTTTTTGTAAAAGATTAGGAATAGTATTTTCTTCTTGAAGTAATTCTGCCATTTTAATAATAATAATAAAAAAAAAACGTAGTCATCACGCAAATTATGAGAATTAAATTGTACAAAACACCATAAGATGAAGAATTTTTTTATGCATGGCAAATTAGTGCGTTTTTATAGTCCATTAATTAAATAAAATATTGGGGAAAAACACGAGAAAACACTTAATAAAAAGAGCCACAAAAATCACGCACTGTTGCTTATTATTAGTTTCCCGAAAACTAAAAACTAAACTATGATGAGTCACTCGTGGACCTTTAAATTTTGTCCCTGATTTTTATCATTTATACGCCATCTATTGATACACCATTTAACCAGTTGGGGGTTCCGATCACCCAGAGCCGCCATTGTACAAGCAGTGCTTGTACATTCCACAAGCCTCAGCATTTACCACCCCCTCCCCGTACATTTCCTTATGAAGCTTTACGTTGGGTGGGTTGTTTACAAGCAACCAAAGTGATTGCTTATACCAGTAGAGGCGCTGCTATCGCAAGACAAAAAAAATAAATCTCCGATTTAAATGCGGCAAAATGCTGGCAAATTTAAAATTGTTAAGAGAGAAAAAAATGCTTGTCACGAAATTTATTTTCTTCTTCTTTCTCGGAAAATTCAGGACAAGCATTGCTTGCATTGCTTTTATGGACCGCACGCCCCTGTTCAGAGGAAACACCCTCAAAATTGAGGGGAACGACAATGTGATGTCATAGTCATGCAAATATTTAACACCCAAGCATAGGGAAAAATGTTGCATGATCTTCACATTTTTTTAAGAAATTGAAATCCATAACCTGAAAGTAACAGGTAAAATTTTTGTTATAACACAGTTAGGAGGAGATTTACAGTAAATAAATTTCAATGCTTTCATTTCAATTTTGCTGAATTGTGCTGACTTGTTGTGTGCCAAGCAAGAGCACCAGTGATATTTGATCTTATTAGAGATAACTTTGCAAGACAAATTACAAAATGTTAAGAGGATTAAAAAATCTAAATAAATCGATAATACATGACTCGAGAGATCCTCTATACAAATACAGTATACAGTAAAAAAATGCCATGCAGGTTGTCCATTATAAAAAATGATTACTCTTTTTAAAGCACTAATTACAACACCTTTTACATGGGTAGCCAAACAAGTTTTATATTTTTATCTCACATGAAATAAAGGAGCTCTTCAAAGTTTTAAAACAAACTTGAAAAGTGTGTTGAAATGTATGTGCAATCAAAATTTAATTATAAAGTAACTTACTTGACAGTTGCTCCCTGAGCTTTCAGCGCATGGTAGTAGATCATGGCCTGGCTGGGTGGGACTCTCAGGTCGCAGCTACCCACCAGTAGTAGAGTGGCAGCCTTAACATTGCGAACATGCCACAGGGGAGATTTGCGACGCATTAGAACCAGCTGCTCCGTGCTGCGAGGACCCAAATCGGAAAATTCCCAACCACACTCTACTGCACTCCTGCAACACAAGGAAATATGCACCAAATTATAATGTATTTTAAGAATTTTGAGTAAAAGAAGTTGTGCTATGTGATAATTTAAGTAACATCAATTTCATATAACATAGTTCAAACTTGAAACAAAGAGGCCTAAATCTAATAATCTAATATATATATTATATATCGTCACCTCAGAATGCAAATCACGTAACTACAAAAATTTGTTATGCAACTTTAAACCTTATCTCACTAAAACATAAGGGTCAAAGTTCCATCATT
This sequence comes from Siphlonurus alternatus, assembly GCA_949825025.1. NCBI lineage: Eukaryota > Metazoa > Arthropoda > Insecta > Ephemeroptera > Siphlonuridae > Siphlonurus > Siphlonurus alternatus. The sequence continues at coordinate 8,126,540 of OX463779.1, forward strand.
TTTTTTTTTTTTGTTTTTTTTGTCGTTACATGATTTGCATTCTGAGGCGACGATATAAATACTGTATATTTTACACAGCAGTTTCATAAATATTCATAAAAAAAATGATAAATAAATAAAAAGTTTATCAGAGTCGAAAAAAAAAATTAATTAATTAAACCCTCCCAACTGGTCAATAAGGGAAATTCTTTTGGTTGGAATTATTAACTGATCCAAAAGAAAGAATAAAAAAAAATAAATAAATAAATAAAATAATGAATTAAAAAAATAAAAAAAAAAAAATGTGAAACTGTGACAGTATGTAAAAAATATGTTTCTAAGCAACTTAATAGAGGAACATAAAACTAGTGTTGAAAATGAAATAAACAAAATCCTACCAATCTGGAATATCAGAAGTACCCAGCAGAGTTGCAATATCTATTACTGGATTTCTTGCCACCACAGCTTTGTATGAATCCTGTAACAAAATTGTTAGTTCTACTCCAATAGCATTTGGAATGTTTTAAAGACTCACAGGAAACTGGCCACTCAGGTGAGTGACGAGGAATCCTCCATGTGAGCCTCCGAAGAGAACACAATGTTCTGGGTCGAGCAGCGGTAGCTTGGCGAGAATATGCTCGACTGCCTGCTGCATGTCTGCCACATCATTTTTCCCCACGTGGCCCAACAGAGAGTTAACACTTGCCTCACCGTACCCGACAGAGCCACGATAATTCACCATCAAAACACCAAAACCTGTGGGAGAAAAAAAAAAAATAAATAAATAAAAAATAAAAAAAAAAAAAAAATTGGGAGATCAATAAGAAATAAAAATTGTAATAATATTTATTAAATGGTTTTAAAGAACATTGAGAACAAATATTTTACCTTATCAACTGTTCACCTAGCACCTGTGTTAATTTCAACCCTTAATATATCCAAAACTATTAGCCCTTTGTTGAAGTGAGCTTTTAATTTAATCCAAGAGCTTTATACAGAGTTTTGAGAATTACTTCAATTAAAAGATTTAAAAGAGAGGAAAAGCTTCATTGCTTATATTTCAATGTTTTACTAATATATGACGCTAAATCTAATTTTGCAGTCCCAAAAACCTCACCATCCTGCTCCTTCTAAGAGTTCCAGTGGTTAAAATATTTAAAATTATGATGTTGATGTGCTCTTAAGGTAGAGATAACGCCGAACAGCTGATCGACGTAATGCCCTTTGATTAACATGTAAACCTTAGCAAATTGACAAAAATTCTGAAATTTTTTTGAGAAGCAGATATTAGTACCTAAAAGCCATAGAAGAAATTTCAAGACGATTTAACGAGCCGATTTTTTTAAATTAATTTTTTAGTTTGGCTCTCCATGGGAAAGCCCTATGCTGAAAATTAAAAAAATTAATTAAAAAAAATCGGCTCGTTTAATCGTTTTGAAATTTTTTCTATGGCTTTTAGGCACTAATATCTGCCTTTCAAAAAAAATTCAGAATTTTTGTCAATTTGCTAAGGTTTACATGTTAATCAAAGGGCATTACGTCGATCAGCTGTTCGGCGTTATCTTTACCTTAAATGTAAAATAAAATATAAAATCAATATATATATATATATATCAGGGGCGGCTCGTGCCCCTTTTCCGTGGGGGTGCTGCCTGACATGGGACCAGCAGAACACCATGGGGGGTTCGGGGGGCGGAGCCCCCCAATGGCCCGCCGCAGGTGCGATTTTTTTTAAGGACACGCCCCTTTTTTAGGGTAAAATTATGACAAAATCATATAATAATGCTCTCAACAAAGAAGCAGAAATTATCTAAAAACAAAAAATGCATGCATTTTATTTATAATTTGTTATGACATGCACTTATGCGAGCCCTTTTGAAATCGTGATTGAATGTTTCAAACTTAATATAATATCCAATTTTTAATTATTTTTTTTTAATTCATAAGTCCTTTCACGTGGTAAGAAACATATATAAAAATAAATATTGTTTTAAGCCTTTTTTTTTTTAAATAATAGTGTCAATCAAACTGCATTGTTAATATGAAACCTGAATGTCTGGTATAATTTTTACGCAATGTATATAATGAACATCAAATAAATCGATCATGGTATATACAATATGTACAAAATTAGGCGACAACCAGAATCTAATATAAATTTTTAAAGACAAAATTTAATAAAAAAATAAAAAATGAAATTTTTATAAGAAAAAATTGCTTTATTAAACATTATTTCAATATTATTAGTATTTATTTAATTGAGAAAAAAATAATCGTAATCCTGTTAAGGTAGGGATAACACGGATCAGCTGACCTATGCTAAAAAAATCTCAGTCATGAAAATTACGAAAAAAAAATAATAAAATGTTCTCCTCTACATCGCCTATCAGTATAGCTAAATTATCAGGTATACAAAACTGAGCTAGTTTTCGAGTTATTAATTTTTAAAGTTGTTTAATGTTGACTAATTTAACATGGAGATGGAGAAATGAAACTTCCATGCTAAATTAGTCAACATTAAAAATTAATAACTCGAAAACTAGCTCGAATTTGTGTACCTGATATTTTAGCTATACTGATAGGGGATAATGTAGAGGAGAATATTTTATTATTATTTTTTTTTCTTCATAATTTTCATGAATGAGATTTTTTTAGCATTGGGTCAGCTGATTCGTGTTATCTCTACCTTAACAGGATTACGATTTTTTTTTTTCTCAATTAAATAAATACTAATAATAATGAAATAATGTTTAATAATGTAATTTTTTCTTATAAAAATTTCATTTCTTATTTTTTTATTAAATTTTGTCTTTAAAAATTTATATTAGATTCTGGTTGTCGCCTAATTTTGTACATATATTATTGTATATACCATGATCGATTTATTTGATGTTCATGCAGTTCTGATCACCCTATAATTACGACACATCGGTATAATTGGCTTGAGCGCACATATGAGAAACCTCTCGAGCGGTATAACAGATCAAAGATCCCAATTATATTATTATTGTTTTATTTTTTTTTTAGCTATGCAATATTTCTTTGATTACTATCGCATATTTGCTGCTAAATAATGTACTGCCGGTACACGTAAACCCGGGAAAATAAGCTATATATTTTTCTCATCCTGGAGTATATATAGTTAACGTTTTCTTATATTTTGTATACTCGTACACTTTTTCAACTTGTTTTTGTTTTATTGTTTTATTTTTATGTTTGAATTTTCACATTAATGGTATAAAATGCTGTAGTGAATAATTAATAAATAAATAGCTCCCATGTATATCGACTTGTTCCTGGTAAACTTATAATTTATAATAAAATACATGGGCGCGATTCACGAACGAATTAAGTTATCCAGATTTCTCACTTAATTAATTCGATCGACGTTTAGTGCCATCGAGTTAGACTGGCGCTAACTGCGTGGTTAGTAAGAAACCTGTTGTTGTCATTGTTCGAACGTGAGATATCTCACGATTGTTTACATGCATGCACCACTTAATTTTCAAAAGACAAGTGTTGGTTCTTTTGGGACAGACATATTTTTATTAAAGTAAAATAAAAGTGCTGGTCTTCATTCCTCAGATGCTTTAATATATTTAGTCAATCTTTGTTAGTATATTCACTGATGAATGTAATTAAAATTTTGTTAATCTGCTCAATGAAACCATATTACAGGAAATGTCTTCGAAGTGTTGCTCAAATTATTCCCGCATGTCAAATACCACAAGCTCATTGGTTCTGTTGAACCAATGAGCTTGCGGGTACTGCCGATCGCACAGTCCCCGATCGCTCCAAAATCACACGGCTTGAGTGGGAGTTGAAGAGGAGGAGAACGAGGGTGGGAACACTGCTTTGGGCTACTGCTAGTAGTGGCAGTACCTTCCGCTGGGCAGCGCTGAGGGAATAAATTTACGCGGCAGCGGCAAAAATTTCATGAGTTTAAATGTTAGAACTGATAAAAATTTGCTGGAAAGTTCAGAAAAATTATAGAATTATTTGATATTTCTAATTGTGTGTTTGTTCCCAAAATTTCTGGGGGGGCTGCAGTACCGCAGTACTATAATACGAGCCGCCCCTGATATATATATATATATATGTATATATATATATATATATATATATATATAAATATATATATACATATATAATAAGGTGGTTGTATGAGCAACGCAATCAGTCTACTTTACAGGTGCTGAGTGAAAACATGCGCGCGCAGGTCACCATTCTGGGGTATTGTTAGAGAACTCTGCATGGAGGCAAAAGATTAAAAAAATACATTATAAATTATTTAAAATGAAAATAAAAAATGTGAGGTGAACAAAATTTTTAAAATAAAATTTACAAACTTTTGCTCACCTCAGAATTTTGAATCTTTTCTTTACATATTTTTAAATAATTTTTTTAATAGTTTTTCCTATGCTTATACATTGCGTAGCTCCACCAGGCCACCATCGACGACTGGCGGACAGCTGTTGAAACTCCCAATCTGACATCACACTGACGTCACACGCAAGCGCCTAATATATTTAAAGGTTGCATGCCATGCAGCAACCAAGTGATGACTAACAAATTAGTGATGTTTAACTTTTTCTTGCAGTGTGAGCGTGATTTCATTAACCAAATTTTAAACATTTTAATAATAATAATAACTGTTTATTGAGCAAAATGAAAATACAATATAATTATATACAAACCTCATAGACCAATAATAATATTTCGCTCAAAGGGTGAGATAAAAAAGGCAGAACCCATGCACAAAAGTGATCAATCACCTAACATATAAAATCAGAAAATAAAACTACTTCCTTAAATAAGAAAACAATGATAAAAAAACAAAACAAAAAAAAAAAAAAAACAATAATAATAATGAAGAATACATAAAAATAATATATACAATGGGAATTAACGTTATTGCAAGTTAGTAACAAAACTTTCCTTATCACAATCAGCTAGGTAATGCATTATACGCTTTTACAACTCTTGGGAAAAAAGAAGAATTTTTCTGAACTCTTACAATTAGTAGAAGAAGAGTGGTGACGTTTTTTGGGGGGCACAATATTAAGATTGACTATCGTTATCATGCAACTCCTAATTAATTTGTGGTGCAGGATTATACCTGTTATTTAATTTTGAGCACAGTAAATACTAATAAAATAGTATTGCTTAAGATAACAAAAGAATTCATGTTTTCACTCTTTTTAGTTTAACTTACCAAGCAGGGTGAAGAATGCTGCTACGTCCTTGTAATCACACACAAACATTGAATGAGGACCACCATGGGGCCACACAATCAATGGAACCGATCTAGCTGTACCAGTTGAGGGTCCCAAGTACATGGCATTGAATTTCTCTGTAAAAAAAAATATATGTAGGTAATAATAAGAAGCACAACAACAACAAGAGATAGAGTGAATTACAACAATAAATAATTCCTCAATAAATTTCTTGTACAGGAGGTACAGGTATTGCAAATGTACATGGCATGCAGTTTTCATCACAGATAAACAGATGCTCTACCATATAGGATTTTTGTTAAGACTTTCTTCCCCTCACAGTGACGTCAAGCATTCCTTTGTATTATATGGTGAAGGTACGGCACCACAGAGATGACATTACTCTTTTTCTTTATCTCTTAACATATCCCCTCCTTTGATACCCCTCTCTCGGCAGTCTAGCTGGGCTTAAACCCGGTGCGTACAAAACTCCTACATGATAGGGCGTCTGTTGTGGTTTCATTTAGAATTTCAATTTGCATAACTGCAATAAAATTTGATGGTAAATTAGTCTAGTATTATTCAACAAAATTGGTGTTTTGAGCCTTAATAATAATACAGTAGTTGTTACTTTTTAGCTTTGTTGTGATGAGGTAAATGACTTATGTCAATTCTATATCATAGCAGAATTCATGAAACTCATGTTATTGTCACCGATCTGTTCCTCCCCAACCAACTTTTTTATGGGAAGTGTGTGCATTTTATACTACTGTTGGAGTAACTAAACGGTGCACTCTAACTTTGGAGTATCATAGCTCAAAGTCCAACTAACCTAAAAAGTATTTATTTTACATGAAAAATCATCTATCCGATATTTATTTTAATAAAAGAAAAGGACAGACAAAAAATACCCATAAAAACACCACAAATTATGGAAAGGTGGTGTAAATACTATTATTCATGAATTCATGAATTTTCTTTTGTCTCACTTACTTTTGAATGTATTTCGTTTCTGATATAATGACTGAAATAGCAATTAATATGTTTATTTACAAATTTGTTATGTTAAACTTATAATTTCTGTTTATTAAAATCTTGAAGAACAGTTATGTATTCTGTAGCAGAGCCGACAAGGAAACTATATCCCTGGCTGGTACAATATCATGTAATAAAAATGAAAAAAAAAAAAAAAAAAAAAAATATACTTCTATGGCCCCCCTGAATGCGTAACTGGTCTTTTTTTTTGTCCTTTTCTTTCATTACAATAAATGACCTGGGTAAGTAAAATATATTAAAATGAATTTAATTTAAGATTTACCTTGTCCATTTACCCCAAAGCTTTTACTGTCATAATTTGATTCCTTAACTTAGAAACAATGATAAATGTAAAGTAAGGTACAAGGTGAGCTTACTTCCAACAGAAGTTGGGCCAGGAGCCTCGAGGGTGAGCGAATGGTAAGTGAGACTCTTCAGCTCTACTGGTTGTATCACAGTAGTCAGGGGTTTGTACAAAACCTTGGGCTGGTTTGCACTCTGCTCAAGCTTTCCAAGAAGTAATGAATGCGGCTGTCGCATACTACTTGTGACACATACCACTAGGTCACGCCATACATCCAGCACAGAGCGGCTCTCATCTTCAGGCTGTGACTTGTCCAGTGGCAGAATAGCGCCAGTCTCTGAAACAACATATTATCATAATGGCATATTGTACATCAAGTAATAACTATTTATTAAAATAATATATTGTGGATGTCGCAGCAAATTGGATGAACAGCAAATGTAGTAAAACTTTGTAGGTATAAAACGATACACAAATTAGAAATTCGCTTTAAGTCTGTTTTGCCTTGGCATCTACAGTAATATGTGTAATAATTTCCTTATCAATGCCAAGTTTACTCCCACTTTTTTGTACATACATGTATAAAAAAAAAAATTGTATGCTCAGCTAATTTTTGTTCATTGCAATTAGGGATCGGCGATTTTTTTCGATACTACTCGATACCCGATACTTTTCTGGCGATATATCGATACTATTGAGTACTTTTCTAAGCCGATAATTATCGGATATTCGATACTAAATTATGAGTATCGCGGCCGATACTATTTATCAAAAAATGCATGCAAAAGTCACTTGCGGTAATCAAAAACTAAGGCAAGACAAAAAAATATTTATTAATTAAATAGGTTTTCGTCCATGAGTTCGATACTATGCGTTTTAAAATTCTTTTTCCAATACGAAAATCTACTCGTTTGATCGAAAATACGCGATTGGCCATTTACTACTACAAGATGGCATGGCTTCCACTAGCTGGCAGTGGCACTCAATACCTCCGATAGTTTTACTTACTATTGGCTCGAGAGTACTTGGCTTTGGCAGATTATAGTAGCCTAGCTAATAGAAGCTAGCTATAGTAGGTCGTATAGTAGGAATGATTTATACTAAATACTTTCACCGATATATCCGCAAAAGTATTACAAATTATTCATTTATATACAGAGTACACAGGTACAGGTTAGTATTTTCAAGATGGCGGAATACTTGAAAACCTGTTGTGTATTTTTTTTTTAAAATTATTATATATAACGTACATAAAAAATAAATGTTGGTAATATTTACTACATTAAAAGAAAAATGTATTTTTACCCCCCCCCCCAGAAGCTAAAAAATATGCTGAATTTTAATATTTTTAAAATTACCGCCAATATTTTCCGATATATCGAAATATCGATATATTTTGAGCCGATAATATTGATGAGTATTGATACTTTTTAAAGTACTCGATATAAAAAGTATCGATACTTTTTTCACTATCGCCGATCCCTAATTGCAATGTACCACGGTTATAGCAGTTATTAGTCAGAAAAATTCACAAAAGTTTAAAAAAATATATTTGCCAAACAGCAGCGACGCCAAGTTGACTCCAAGCACTAGTGCGTCGAGTGACCATTTTATGCCTATTTCGTAATATCGCTCTAACTTTATAGTTTATCAACGAATTTCAAAAATATTTCATCTTGGTCCTTCTTAGGCCTTCCTAAACTAATTGTATTTTTTTTTTAACAAAATCTGAGGGGGGGGGGGATTTCACAGCTGCCCAGGCTAAATAAATGGACCGGCCCAATTGTGCTTATAAGAAAAACATAATACCATACCTAAGTTCACTAGGTAAGGTATGACTTTATCAACTTGTGGAGAATTAATAATAAGGTGGCATCCATCATTTGTCCAGCATCTCCGTGGTAATGATGAGCTATACAGCCCATAGAAGGAGTCTCCATTTGCCAGCAACTCACTCTCTTGCACTATTTCCACCAAAGTGCGAGTCTGAAATATAAGTCATGATTCAATATTACCGCTAATAGCACAATAAACAGCAAAAGAGACAAATGCTAACAATAACAAAGTTTTCAGCTATTGAGACCATGAAGCTTGGTGGAAAATCTAGACTTGGTAAGAATTAGAACTACGTGCTGAAATGAGGATAGAAGCTCGAAAGTTTCCCGGCGAGAAAATTTTCTCCAGAAGCCACCATGTTAGAAAACAAATTTTTTTCTCAGCATAAGATAAGAAATAAGAAAGAAATTATTTTCCTCCAAAAAGATCACTTCTTTGCCAAAAAAGCAATTTTCAGTTGTTGTTTTTTACATAGGTTTGGATAGGACGGTAGGAATACTGCAAAATCAGCTGACTTGCCTCTATTGTTGAATCTGATTAACATTGTAAAATCATGTAAATACTCCACCAGCAGCCACAGCTTAATTTTACAGAAATGACAATATCATAATTAGTTGTCATATATTATGCCTTTTGAGAATTATTTAAAAAAAAATAATAATAAAACAACTTCATAGTTTGTGTATATATATATATAAATAAAACAACTTCATAGTTTGTGTGTATATATATATATATATATATATATATATATATATATATATATATATATATATATATATTTGTGATTTTCCTAATGCTATAGGTATAACTGATTCCTTGAATAGAACGGCTAACATTTCTGCTCAGAGCCATTCAGGACTTTTATGTTCACAATACCTTTGTTGACTCCAAGTTGTAGCTCATGAGACGCATGCACCCATGGTGTGGACCTCCTGAATTACGCTCAAGCCAAATAATTTGTGTACCATCAGGGCTGCATCTAGGTGAGCGCACTGCTACCCCAGATCCTGATATAGCACCTGTAAATATAGTTAAAATTTTAATAAATGTATACTATAAGTTGGAGGAGTATATAATAATAATTTACTTAATTATTGCCAAGTAAATTGTTCACCTTTGGAGAGGAAAATTATTGAGGAGGAAAGCTAAAATACAAGTATGTATACAGTATAATTATAAATATTTGTTTGATGCTAGTAAGTGAGCATACATAGAATACAGGTTAATATTATTCATTTACAATTTACAGTGCTGCATTGAATGTATGTATTTACTATCAGAGTAATATAAAAATATCTCTTTCTAAGGGTTTTGGGTAAGCCTTTTTCACTCTTAATAGTACAGACAATTCACTTTTTGAAAAATAAAATAATAACAACAACATGATGAAGATAAAATAACTCTTGTTTGTTCTTTGAACACAATGTAATAGTTGGTTATATTTTTACATAATTATATCAATAGTGAAATTATTAACTTACGGTATGAACCATCAAGGGTGAGGTGGAAGATGTGGCCAGGACGGTTGGTGCAGTAGATGAGGCCAAGGCGACGGGGGAGATTTTCCCATGCAACTCCTACAAGAGCTTTTCCATCCCTGCTCCAGGTGAGCTGACCCGGAGAAAGGTCGGACGGCAGGCCAGATAGCACTGTCGGAGAGGCCCCAGGCTGCACGCTACATACCACAATCACGGGCTGATGACGACCAACCATCTGCTCGCCCCAGTCTAGCCGCAGGGCAAACTGATCCCCCTGAACAAAATTTCACAAAACTCATGAAAGTTTCCTTAAATTTAAAATCCAATAAGATCAAAACCAAAACTCACTTTCGACACTGTCTTTGTAGATTCAGAATCAGGTTTCTTAAAGGGCAAATATGGATCTGATTTTTGGATTTTTTCTTCTGCAATGAAAGCAATTTTTTCGCCTGACGGTGACCAAACCAAAGATGCAAAATCGGCTGTTAATCAAAGAGAAAATATCAGACTGCTTAGTTCAGATTAGATACAGGTCATGTCAAGACTATCTTTGATAAAATCAGAAGACGTTCAAAATCCAAGGGAGCATCAATGGAAAATTATGTAAAAATGAGCTCACAAGAGGGCATCTATCCAGATGCTCTGCATTATCTGCGGAACTGGATTTAATGTCTGGTAACATGAAGAGAGAAGAGATGGAATTCTATCTCTATTTGCATACTAGAAGTAAAATGGCTTGAAAGCCAAAACGTGGGCATAAGAAAAAATGAGAAGAGATTACAGTAAAATTTCTGTAAAATTTCCTAAAATTCGAGTCTACATTTAAAACTGACATGAAAATATCCTGTGGACATTTAATAACAGAGGAATTGCTGTCTTAGTGAAAAAATCATCAAGTTGATCTGAAGCTGCACAACTAGACACTAAGCAATAAGTATTCATAGAAGATAGAGTATATGCATGCAAATCAGCAAATTGATAATGGTTGCTACATGGGAGCTTGTAAATAGGCCTTGAGTTGACGCAAGTGGAATTTCAAAATTACAGTACTTCTGATTGGTTGGATAAATTGTGTGAAATTTTTGCAGCAATCACTATCAAATTATACTTTTTGAAATAACCACATCCATCATAAAAATAAATAAATTATTGAAATTTTTTCACAAAGAAGAATTGACTTTATATAATATATATTTAATAGTAATAATAATAATAACTTTCTTTATTTTTTACCTTTTTTATCTTTATTTTATTTATTTATTATTATTATTATTTAGAAATGAATAGAATGGTGTAAAGAGCTACTCTAATTTTTCCTATATTTTTAGGAGTACAGGATGTGTATGTGTAAAAAATTATGAAGAAGTCAGGTGTATAAACAATAAACAATGCTCCTTTTTTGACTACATATATCCCTTTACTAGGCAGGAAAGTCATACTTTCAATATTATTTTTTAAAAATACATCCCAGGCTCAAAATTTTTTAAAAAAATTAGAGTAGCATGACTTTGCATCCTCTCTATTTATTTCTGCTGTAAATAATTGAGGTCAATACTCCTTTAGCAATATTATAATTGAAAAAAATATCAATTTTATTTAATAAATTTTAATGTTAATTTACCTTCAGAATACACACTACCATGGATGTCAAGAGCTGTCAGGTTGCTATTCAGGTACATCTGGTGTCCATGCCATATTTCTAGAAATTGTTGAGCAGTCTTTGCTCCTGCAGTAGCAGGTGACTCACGAATCACAGCCTTCAATGTACCACATGGAGACAAGCTACTTAAAAGCCTGCAAACATTGAAATACATTATTTAGGACATATTCAGTACTGTACACATGAGTAAGGTGTTCTGTATAGATTGAAATAAATTGCACTATATTCTCTACAGTTTTCTTTTAAATAAGTATGAACACTGTAATTAATTATGTTAGTAATAGTAGGGTTCATAATACTGATCTACTTACTCATGGCTTGTATCCACAGCAGGAAAATCTTGAATTTTATTTAATGAATCATCAAGTAAATATATCTGCTGAGATGAAACTTTTTTGCCAGTCTCAACATTGTTCTGAGACCACTTTGAAAGCACAGATATGAAACTTCCATCACTTTTCAAAATTTCAGCAAATACAGGCAGAGAGTAACGAGTCACAGATTTATAAATATTTACCACCTTTTCCACCTGTTGAAAGAAAAACATAAGATTTTGTTAAGGAAGCATCTCAGTCCATTGGGACCTCAGAACTGGCCCTCTTGACTTCAATAAGACTTGCAGGGGACTTAACAATCGTCATCAACTGGTAACATGACTTCTTTCAAGGATTATTGTCACTAAAAAATGTAATTATTTTTTTATGGTAAAAAAATAAAAAATTGAGATGAGAACATAGAGAACAAAATGACTGTTCACTTTCTGAAGTAAAAAAAAAAAAAATAATAATAATTATTCAGTCCAGTTTTTGAGATATTAATTTTTTAGTTGAAAAAAAAGTGTTCTCTATGGAAAAAGATGCTGATTTGACTAATGGCCGCTAGATTTCCAATGATATTCTCACTATTTATATCCTGTATATCTAAAAAACTAGACAAACTTTTGCTTCATTTTTTTTTTTCCGCTGAATATTTATGTTATAAGTAAGAAACACTTTTTACTATCATTTTCAGAGTGATTTACCATCTCCTAAGACTAGTGACAATAATCCTTAAATTAATCTGTCTGTGTCTGACCAATTTTATGAAAATTGTGAAAAAATTTCTTGGAAATTGCACTTCTTTCTCTTTTTTTTTTTAACTACTGTGCCGGTACTTTTGTTTATTGACCACTGCTTTAGTAAATGAGCAAATGGGTATATGTAATAAAGTAATTAGATATGCAAGCAGAAAGTTGTCTGTCAAAGAGAAGCAGGTGGTTCCTGCTTTAACCAGTAACCAGAAATACCATAAGCCAGAAGGCCTATATAATTTGAAAAACTATGTACTATAATAACTAATTAGCAACCAAAAAGAATGACCCATCAGGCAGATAATCGTATGACAGAAAAACAGAGATGAGGCATCCAATTGGACTTTTGATCACAATTTTCTTTTGCATTATGCATTAAATGATGACAGTACATATACATATACGGCAACCTCTCTACAACCTAGATGGCAATGTTGACATTCCCTCGTATTATAACATATCTTTTCCACCAATACCCCTAAATCAAACGATAAGGGAGTGGAACTTGTAAAAAAAAAATAAAAAAAAAACACGACAATCTAGCTTGACATTAATAAGCGAGGATCTAATTTCCATAGTCTTTCAAACCTTATTAGTTTTTAAGCTTCAATAATAGATGGTTCATGGACGACCTGTCAATCATCAACATCAGCTGATAAAAAATGAAAGTCAACACGAAAAATTATTCATAGCTAGGGTTAGTGGACAGAAATATGGAACATTTTATGAAGATTTCCACATAACTCGGGACACATCAAATATTTGAAAGAAGTAGTTTCAATAATTTAGGAACTACAATGCAACAAGCATCAAGTGTTCTCATCAAGGATTTTCAACTACTGTATTTTTCTACTACTACTTCTACTACTACTACTACTTCTACTACACTACTACTGTAGTGTGTGATTTTCTTTTTGCTGTACTACTGTTATTGTGATTAATTGTGTAAGTATGAATGTAAAAGATGTGTGTGGAGTGTGTGGAAAGAGTGTGAGAGCGACAGATCCAGGGATTAAATGTGAGGAGATCAAATGCAATCGATGGTACCATACCAAGTGCCAGGGAATCAGCAATAATGAATACGAGGATCTGCAGGTCAATAACGAGTCATGGAAGTGCAATTTCTGTAGATTGTTGGATGCGAGGGTTCAGATTGAGCGACAGATGATTTTACAAGAAATAGGTGAGGTGGTTGAGGCAAGATTTTTGGAGATTTCAAAGAAGTTTGAGGTAAAAGAGCAGGAGGCGAAGGCCGAGGCATTGAACCTCGTGGCAGGTAGAGGGGCTAGAAATGGAGCTGCAGGCAGTAAAGAAGTGGAGAGGCCCAAATGTTGCAGTGGTAGCTATGGATATAGAGACGGAGGAACGTAAGGTAGACTATTTGCGGGAAGTGGATGACGACTTGTTCTCAGCTCCAGGGGACTATGCTTTTGTTAATGCTGCAGGTAGGGACCTTCGGTGCGGTAGGGGGGCAGCGCTTCAACTTATCGAGGAGTTTGGGGGAAAGAAGGAGCTGAAGAGCCAGGACGCTAAAGTTGGGGAGGTGGCGCATGTAAAGAAGGAAAGGGATATCTTCTATTTGATTACGAAGGAGCTATCGAGTGGGAAGCCCCGTATGGCAGATATGATTCGGTGTTTGGTAGCGTTGAGAAATGCCTGCCAGTCAAAGGGGATACTAAAGCTGGCCATGCCTAAGATAGGTGCAGGGTTAGACAAATTGGACTGGCAGGAAGTTAAGGCAGAGATCAATAAGGTGTTTTTCGACTCTGGAATTGATGTAGTTGTGTATACGAGAGAGCCGAAAGTGGCTGTGGTGATTGGTGATTCGTCGATGAAGGTAGCGGAGGGTAAAGTTGACGGAGTGTTGATGTTGGTAGAAGACGATCATACAGGGATTGGATTTGGCAGGCTAGAGGGTCTAGTAAAAGACGCCCCTGTTACTGAGGAGACTAGGAAGATGGTGCTCTATTTGGGAGCCTGCGTAAGTAGAATAGCTTTGGACAGAAGTAGATTAGAGGTTTACGCAGAGGTGGAGAGGCTGATTAAGACTGCAGTGGACAAATGTGAGGAGCATAATTTGAGTCTCATAGTGGTGGCTGGGGTGAATGTCCACACTATCCCTGAAAAAATGTTAAGGATAGCTAATGCAATCATTAAGAAAGTTTGCAGTGTAATGGGTATCCAAGTCGAAGATCCGTGGATACCGTTCACAAATAAAGCAGAAAGGCAGGGAGATCGTTGGCTTACGCCGAACAAAGCAGGTAGGGTGCTAGGCAATTTTCTCAGTGACCTTTGTCACTGAGACGGGGGGCGGGTTGCAAGGGAAGGGAGTTTGAGGAGAGGGGAGAGAGAGGAGATGGAAGGTAGGAGGGAGGAAGCTCAAGGAGATTTGGTGATTGGAGATTTGATGATTGGAGGGAGGGGTAGCAGTATTGATAAATGTTTGAATGAATGTATGAATGATTGTGTAAAGAAACAAAAAGTGCACCGACGGAGGAAAATAAATGGAGACAACTCTCATGGAGTGGTGAATTGTGAAGGTAAGCAGAGAAAACTTGATGATGGGAAGGTGAGGGTGATGGAGGTGAATGCTTGTGGGATTTTGGGTAAGGTTACTGTCTTTACCACAAAAATTGAATTATACGACCCTGATGTTATTGTTATTATAGAGACAAAGTTAGATGAAGGGATTCTTGATGCCGAGTTAATGATGCCATTGTATGATGTTTTTAGAAGAGATAGAAATAGAAATGGAGGTGAAGTAATGGTAGCAATTAAAAAGCTACTAAGAGGTAGAGTAGAGTGGGTGGACAAGGATTGTGAGCTAATGGGGTTGGAGATTATGCTAAAGAATGGGAAAATAAAATTGCTAGCTGGTTATAGACCAAGAGATACGGCTGCGAGTAATCAGATCTTAGTAAAATTGGTGCATAAACTGGACGAAATGAATCCAGACCAACCAGTGCTGATTGTGGGGGATTTAAATTTACCACACGTTGACTGGGATGATAGGAGGAAGTAGGTTCGGAGAACCAAAGACTGGTGGCACGGATTTTGAATAGGGATTTAGTCCAAGTGGTTGACGAGTACACGAGAGAACATACAAATGGCACTAGAAATATTCTGGATGTAGTTTTGGTTAGACCTATAGAATTCTGGGTGGAAACCCAAGTGGTGGATGGAATTAGCGATCATAGAATTTTGTTGGTAGATTTTGCAGTAGGCAAATCAATTCGGTCGGTGCAAAAGACGAAAAGATGGTTTTATAATAGGGCTGATACTGATAGGTTAAACGATGAACTGGCAAATAGATATAATAATTGGAAGAACGCGAATGATGTAAATCAGCTGTGGAATTCATACGTTGAAATTTGTAACGAGCTAAGAGATATATATGTTCCGTCAAAGATATTCTCGGATATTAGCGACCCGCCTCAACATAATAATAGAGAAGTGAGAAGTAGGAAAAGATGTTTGAGAAGACAGTATGGCCGTTTTAAGAGGGGAGAGGTGAAGAAGAGTAGTGTTAAAAAAGCGGAAATAGAACTTAACACTGCCAAGGTGTGTTCTGAAAATGAGTTTATGAAAAAAATGTTTGATGAGAGGGATAAAAGTGGTAGTTGGAGAAGAATGTATCAGCATGTGAAGGGACTTCGGCTAGCAGGAAATCAGATACCAGTGCTAAAAGATACCAGGGGGGTACATACCACAGATAAGGAGAAGGCAGATGCATGTGCCAGGCAATATCAGGCAGTTTTTCAAGAGGACTCGGGGGCAGGGGAGGTTAGCGACATAGCAGATGAGAGTCAAAATGAGGATTCTAACGTTAATGCTAACTTGGGTGATACGAAGAAGTTTAAAATTAGGTACAAAGATGTACAAAGGGCGCTAAAATCTCTGACTACAGGGAAGGCAGCTGGCCCAGATGGTGTATCAGCAGCTTTTTTAAAGCTTAATATAGGTATGCATTGTAGATATCAAACGTTTTTGTTCAAGGCTATTTTAAATGCAGGCGTCATCCCGCATGGATGGAGGGAAGCATGGGTAACTCCCATTTATAAGGGAGGTGCTAAATGTGAAGCAAAAAATTATTGACCGGTCAGTTTGACCTCGGTGGTTTCCAAAGTTATGGAAAAAGTAATTGTTCGGTTTATGATGAGAGAGCTAGAGAAACAAAAGTTCTTTAGCAAAAGGCAACACGGATTTAGAAAACATTATTCTTGTGATACCCAGCTGTTGGGTTTTGTGCAGCAACTAGCAGATTGCTTAGACAGTAAAGGGGAAATGCATGCGGTGTTCCTGGACTTTGAGAAGGCTTTTGATAAGGTTCCGCACAGCATCGTGATAGATAAATTAAGGAGAAAGTGTATGCTTGATGAATGTTTGGTTGACTTGATACAGGATTTCTTAAGGGATAGGGTTCAAAGAGTGAAGATTGGATGAACTTTTTCGGATGAGATTAGGGTGCCCTCAGGAGTTCCGCAGGGGAGCGTCCTCAGACCAATCTTGTTTTTGATTTTTATTGAAGATTTGCCGGAGGGAGTAGATTCTTTAATGAGACTGTTTGCTGATGATAGTGTTTTGTATAGGAAAATAGTAAATGAGGAAGATAAGAGGAAGCTGCAGGAAGATGTAGACACTGTAGGTAGGTGGGTGGACAAAAATGGTATGAGTCTTAATGTTGGCAAATGTTCGGTAGTTAATTTTAGTAGGAAAAGAGTAAAAGAAGATGCAGTATACCTAATGAGAGGCGAGGTACTTAGGGAGGACGATAAATATAAATACCTTGGGGTGGTTCTTCAGAGAGAGCTGAATTGGAATGAGCATATTAGGTATGTAACGTCAAAGGGAAGGAGAAATTTGGAGTTCGTTATGAGAAATCTGAAGGGGGCGACTGTATTTGTCAGAGACAAGGCCTATAAGACCTTAGTGAGACCAATACTGGAGTATGCATGTAGTGTGTGGGACCCATATAGGCAGATTGGAAAGAAGGAGTTGGAGAAGGTTCAGAGGAGGGCTGCTAGAAGAGTTATGGGTAGAATGAGAAAATGGAGATTAGTTGCAGATGACAAAAAGGTGTGGAAAGATTATGAAAGCGTGTCGAAAATGATTCAGACTTTGGGGTGGGAGCCACTCGAGGAAAGGAGAAGATACAACCGATTAGGAAATTTGTTTAAAGTTAACAGGGAGATGGCAGGTTGGAGCGAGTTTAGCGACAGAACTAGGAAAGGCAGATATATAGGGAGGGGGGATCATCGGTGGAAGCTGGAGTTCAGGGGTAGTGGAAGCGATGTGGGAAAGTACTCCTTCATAAACCGAACAGTGAGGGAGTGGAACTCCCTGCCGTCCGAGGTGGTGGGGGCGGAGAGTTACGGGGGATTTAAGAGTGCGTTGAGCACTATATTGCGAGCCACCGTGGTTTAGCCACATTTGCCGCAGAGCGTTAAAAATCTAAATCTAAAATCTAGTTAAAGAACTATTTTTCATATTTCATTGGCAACATGCTGTATACATATATGTATGTGTCGGAATATCACAGATCACGGGGAATCTACATTATATTAATATAACGCAGATGATTGACTGGCTAAACGAAGGCTTGAAAGACTGTAAGCCTGTTTTTCTTGTGACTGCATGTGTATGCTTATATGCATAGTCTACTGTATAGCTATCTGGGATACTCTGGTACTTTTCTTTAACTCTTTTGTTTTCAAAATATGCATACAATCCTAATGGGAAGATCATGTGACGTAAAATGAAAGGTTGAACGTGGCATAGTGCCTGACCGGTTCTTGTTAGATGAGAAGATCACCAAAGTCATCCGAAGTCGGGCGTGGTTATAGTACTAGCTTGGATATGTGTGACCATTGAAAGTAAAAAATTATGCAGCTCCCTCCCTGGGGTAAATTCATCTTGCTTTCCACCCATACAGTGTGTATATAGGGATGCATTTTTGTATATAGTTAAAGAATTGGGCTCAAGGTGCATTATTTGTCATTGCCCCAACGATGATTTAAAAAGTATGTATACTATAAAATAATAATATCCTTGCATTGCCCATAAGTTTAGGTTATTTGTATGAACTACATACTGTACTGTATGCATATTTATATTACATCATACAGCTGCACACAATTTTCTCACCATTTCGAACACCAGTTAATATTTCTCTTCTTGATTCTTGAAACGTTCTAACAATATTAAATTATTTAATTAAGTGCTGATACGTTACTGTTAAATTTAGAACACAATGACTTGAAACTTTCTCTGTAATATATAGCGTTGTTTACACAGTTGACAGTATTCAAGTGTTTGCACACTTTAATAAGCCTCCTCGCTTATTTTAGTGGCCAAGCGGCGTCTATATCTCAATAAGCGGCTACACTGCACCTCCACGTAATCTCCTTTCCAGTTACGGTGGTTTGCCTTTGCCAAATTAAGGACCATAGAACGTATAGATAAAACCCAAGAGTACTTCAGCTTTTTCTGTTTTCAGCAAGATTACGTGGATTACGTAGTAGCACGTAATCACAGTTAAGGCATGTGGTTAGGGTCAGAGTAGGGCCGGTACTATGGTTTCCAGCTGATACGAAAACAGGGTTGCCCAACGTTCCTACAGACACACACAGTCTGTGACGTTCCTTTATACAGGTTAAGACACGCACGCATTTCGTGCGTCAATTTCGCGAAATTTCAAAAATAGCATTGCATGATGGGCGCATTCAAATTATTTCAAAGTTCTGCGGCACGAGGCACGATGTGGTCAAAAATACTTGAACGTGATTGGCTAAGCCCTTTAACATTGGTCCAATCGGTGGCTTAACCTGTATAAAGGAACGTTGGGGTTGTCAACACAACAGTGGCGAGCATGGATAAATTATAGAAGGATACCCAACAGGGATATAGAGCTGGAGATAAGGGTGTTAATCGTCACTAGCGCCATCCATATGAAGTTTTTCGACCTAACCTAACATATCGTCGCCCAAGCGGATTATTATGCTTATTAGATGCGAAGTTCGATTGACGATTCACATTTCCTTTTAGTGCTAGCCAACAGTTCAAGCCACCGTGAAATAAAAGATATATTCACATACCTTATTAAATTTCCAGTCTTCTACATGCGGTCTGTTTATTCCAAGGCACAATTTTCATCACAAAAAGATTTATCGAAATCACTAGTGTGTTACTGTGATCGCGGCTTTGCATCACCCACTTATCTGTGCTGTATCTAAGCTTTGGCGTGTTCTAAACAAATAAAAAGCAATTTCATGTATTGCTAATATACATGGATTGAAGTTAAGAATTGCTCAATCAAGCCATTTTATTGAGAAATAGGAAATAATTAAATGTTGTGCTCACGAAGAAAAATGTCACAAACAACTCATGCAGCAGCCATTCAGCAGTGCAGCTGATGCAATAAAAGGCGGGAAGCTAGGACAAGTAGAAGGCCGGTAGAAGGATGGGTATTCTCTAGCAGGAAAGTGAACCGCCATACCACCGGAAATTCTATTGAAATCTATTATAAATTACTATATATTTTATCAATTTATTAACAATACAATATTGCATTAAATGCTTAAATATTCTCAGCAAATAATAAATCGTAAGTTTCTGATGCCTGCAATCAACTGCTATTGTGAAACTCCATTGTCGCGAATACCCATTCTTCTACATATTCTATAATTGCGGCTAGGCGGCCGATGTTAGGTTAGGTCGAAAAACTGCGTATAGATGGTACTCGTAGCGGTTAACACTCTTATCTCCTTTATTAACAGGGGCGCGTACTTATAGAATGCTCTCCTGTCTATTTCCTCCATGGTGGCGAGTGTGGCGACAAGCGACAATAACGTATGAACCCCAGAATAAATTACAAATTATTACTAAGCTCTTTATTTTTCCAAGTGGTCTAATTTTCATGCGGGCTGAAATTTGCAAAACATATCGATTGTTGATAGTCCCATTTGATTAACATGTAAACCTTATATAGCAACCTCATAATAATTCTGATTTTTTTTTTAAGTTCTTATGGTACCCAAAAAAAATGTGGAAAAAATTTCAAAACAATATCGGTCGACTCGATCCAATTTTTTTAATTAAATGAATTTTTTAAATTTTCAGTATAGGGCTTTCCCATATATGGAGACCTAAACTAAGAAATTAATTTAAAAAAATTGGATCGACCGATTGTTTTGAAATTTTTTCCATATTTTTTTGGTGCCATGAACTGTACGTCTCTCCCGATTAGGTTGCTAAGGTTTACATGTTATTCAAATGGGACTACCAACAATCGATTGTTCGTGTTATCTTACCCTTACGGGTAAGGTAACGCCACCAATGTTAAAAATAATCCCTCACACAAAAATTCTGAATAAAATTTTAAATGTTCTCCTCTACACGTTACCCCCTATCATGCAGTAGCTAAAATATCAGGTATACAAATTCGATCTAGTTTTTGAGTTAAGAAATTTTAAAGTTGGCTAATTTATTTAACATGGGATTTCCACTAATTTATCCCATGTTAAATTAGCCAACTTTAAAAATTCATAACTCAAAAACTAGATCGAATTTGTGTACCTGATATTTTAGCTACTGATTAAGGGGGTGTAGAGGAGAACATATATTTTAAATTTTTTTCAGAATTTTTGTATGAGGGATTTTTTTTAACATTGGTGGTGTTATAACCTTACCCTTAACTTACTTTCAATATTCAACCACTGATGAAGCTAAATTACTATTGCTGCATTGCACCATAATATTTAGAAAAAATCTTCAGTATATTGTGGAAAAAAATTGTATGTTGGTATTGTTGGCTTTAAAAAGTAAAGTGCGCCAAATTAATTGACAATTAATTTCGCTCTATATAAAATTAATGCATACATTATATAATTATATATAATTTATACGTTTTATTGCGTATAAAAGTAAGTTTTTACAACTCATAGGGTTTAAAATTATACATATTTTTAATATTTTACACATTATTATGTAGATACATAATTATATATAATATATTATATATGAAGATTATGAAGAGTATGAACAAAATATATTAATTATTATATATAATGTTATTTATTTTTTCTTAATGGTTATTAAGGACAAAAATATAAAGATTTTTTGTCATTTTCTCACAGATGAGTCTACGAAAACCGGACAAGTGGTTGAAAATGCTGGTCATGAGTCTGATAAAAGTGGACAAGTGTGGCACAAAAAAAGTTGCTCATGCGCGTATGACAAAAGAATTGACCAAGAGTCTTATTAAACCGGAGAAATGACAAAACACAATTAATGGCTACATTTTTGTCAGAGGTGATATACCTTCTCATGCTTTCATTACTATACAAGTAACATATAATTTTAACGTTAATCAGAAAAAGAGGAGGAAAAAAATTATCAGTGTTGAAATTGGACAACATACATTAAATTTTTTACTGTAGAAATGAATAGAGGGTACCAAATTATGCTACTCTGAATTTTTTCAAATTTTTTTTTGAAACCCAGAACTATTTATAAATAATTATTGAAAGTGCGGCCACGCCCCCTGGAGGCGTCAATAGGCCCAGGGACCGCATGGGTATCCCCGGGACACAGCGGAACGTCCTTGCAATGCCCCGCGAATGTCCCGTGGTCTATATTATATTAATTTAATTCTTTTTAAGATTTAAAATTTTTAGGAATTGCTTAACTTATAGTGTAGAAGGGACACAGAAGAAAATAACGCAATTATATTGAACTTTTGGATCAAACGTCCTTTGAGTGTCTCGCAGGGATACACCAGGGGTATCCCATGTATGCCCCGCAGGTGCACTCCTAGGACGTTACTGTTTTTTTAATATTGGTTTTAATTGGTTAAATTATAGTATTTTAAAACGTTTAGCTTCATCTCGAGAAGATTTTGATTAATTTGATAACTATCGATGAATGTCTCGCAGGTGTCTCTGTGGGACACACGGGGGGTATTGTCGAAAATTGTAAAATAACAATTTTCTTTGCTTAAGTATGTAGCTGATTGAATTTTTAATCACAATTTTGAATAATTTTAATTAGTGAACAGAATGTCCCGTAAGTGCACCTGGGGGTCATTCATGAGACGTAGTTTTTTTCTAAAAAATTAAAAAATAAAAATTTGTTAAAATTTGAAGATAAACATTATTTATGTGCCGTATTGGAAGTTTCTCAATATTATTATTAAAATTTATAAAAGAAACCATAGATTGTAAAATATCCTAAAGTATCAAAAATATACAAGTCGATTTCATAATTTATAGTTTATAAAATTAAGTTTTCTACATTTTAGTATGAAGACATGTGTCCTAGTGGTAAAGACACCAGACTTCAAATCTGATGGTCCTGAGTTCGAGTCTCACCTATGCCAGTTTTTTAATTTTTTTTTGCTATTCTTTCTCTTTGATAACATCATTATAATTGATAAAAACATTTTTTAATTGGTAATTATAAGCATATTTGCTATATAACCCTATGTATCCCTGCAATGACTTCAGGGTGTATCCCTGGAATGTCCCCAAGGGGTACCCTTTTGTGCATGGAAATAGGGGATACACCTTGGGGCACTCCGGAGGGACGTTTGAGGGGTATCCCTGGGACGCCCCGGGGATACACCTGCGGTCCCTGGGGGCGTATCAGTACTATCCTTTTTGTTAAGGATTCATGGGTGCCAACTTTACTTACAGAACTTTCAATAATTGAGTACCGACCTTAATTTTTTTTATTGCAGAAATGGATAGAGGGTGCAAAAATATGGTACTCTGAATTTTTTCAGATTTTTCTGAGACCGGGAAGTATTTTTAAAAAATTATTGAAAGTCTATTTTATGACGTTCACGGGCGTTAATGTCCTATCCTTTTCTTAAGGAGAGGCACCTCGTGACGTCATCAAATAGACTTTCAATAATTTTTTAAAAATACTTCCCGGTTTCAAAAAATCTGAAAAAAATCAGAGTAGCATATTTTTGCACATTGTATCCATTTCTGCAATAAAAAAAATTGAGGTCGGTACTCCATTATTTAAGGATTGACCTCAGTTGATTAATTTGGATCTCGGAAACGGCCCCCTTGATTCTAATGAGACTTGCAGGTGTCTCTAAGCTCGCCACAATAAGGTTGCTTAATTTTTTGGAAGTGGATCTGTTCAACCAGTTTTGAGAAAACTGAGGCAGAAGTTTATCATTGGCCTTATGGACGGAAACTGGAGGAAAACCGCCCCCTTGAATTTGCTCAAACCATAAGCGATTAAGTTTAAGAGCATCCTCAATTTTTTTAAATTTATTTCATTCGATTCCGTTCAACAGAAATTTCCTGTTTCCGGTTTGTAACTGAGGTCAATCATTAAAAATAGTTCCATAAGTGTCTCAAAAAAATCTGAAAAAATTCAGAGTATCATAATTTGGTGCCCTCTATTCATTTCTGCAATAAAAAGTTTTCATACATGTAGGTTGTCCAATGCCTAACTGCACAAGTCTGAGAAAAAGTTTGCTCCAAGTTCCTGTAGAATTTACTATTTTGGTTAAGCAGTTTATTAGGGCACTAGTCATTTTTGAACATACTTTGAACATCTATCTTTGAAGGTGTTTGATCAATTTCAGTTTTTGACCTTTGAGCATTTTTAAATGAAGAAGCAAGACTTGTTTCTGTTGGTCGTCTAAATTTAGTAATTGATTCATCTGTATGTTGGAATTTTTCTAATGCTGCAGTAAACTGCTCTTTAGAAGACAAATTTCCCTCTTCTTCTAATGCTTTGTATGCTGCAATGAATCTTTGACTCTTCGTTCTCAAAGTAGAATCGGTAAGGTTCACAGCATCATTCGCAGATTGTAGTTTTTGGAACTTACTAGAAGAAAGATAAATATCATTATGAAACTGCATATATATATATATATATATATATATATATATATATATATATATATATATATATATATATATATATATATATATATATGCCCAGATTGTGGGGGTTCTTTCAGGTCCGAATTCCCCGCAACAAGAAGCATGAGCCTTGAGATTGTAAACTCGTTTGAGCAAGAATTGACTCGTTTGAACTGATTTTACCAACCACAGCACAGAACATAATATGTAGCATTGTTGGTGCAAGTTCAGTCCAACACTTTTATAATTAACATTCATTTCTCATAGAGAAGCTTTCACATACTGTATTCAAAAATTGTTATGGCATTCGTGCTGCAGGAAGCCATAGCACACATAGCTCCAAAAGAAAATCAAGGAGAACTTGATTTTTGCTAAGGTATGATACAGCACTTTGCGAGTATGTGAAGGCATCTTAATGTAACATCCATATCAACGACTGTTCCGTGCTCCGTGCTGTTCCCCACAAATCGCTGACAGACTTTATTCAACAATGCTTTGTTTACAAACAATGAGTAGGACACTTTGATGGAATTATTCAGCGCCTGCGTCGATCTCTTCTAACCTAGTAGTCCTGGATCGGGCTTGTGTTAATTCATGGACAGTCAAAATAGTTCAAAATATTTACACTTCAACGCAGAGCGCTGCAGTACTAATAAAAAAAGTAGAGGTGCCAACAACATAAAAAATTCCTAATATTGTGAACTCACATTTTAAGGTCATAATAATATTTATTTACACAAGTAAGTATATTACGTGTAAAAAAAAAAAAAAAAACTATTATTGGCGGCTTTATTAAAAAAATTAAAATTCAGTTTAAACAATATAAAAAAATATTTTAGTTCTCATTTTTATGTTGGCACCAACATTAATTTCAAAATTCGCCACGCAAAATTGTAAAAAGATGATCGCAACTGTTAGTACAGTGGCGCTCTGAGAGCATTTGCGTCAATAATTGGAACTACGCTGCAAGATATCCCACCAAATCGCTTAGTGCAAGGCAAGAATCTATTGACGCAGGCGCTGGAATTATTAATTAATCTATATGCTTTAAAAAAAACAAGTCTAAAGCTGGCATCAGCCAGGACTAATCCTCTATTGTTAGGGGTATGGTCACCCCATTCCAGCTGATGGCAGCCAATAGACGACTTGCAAAACTCCATTTTTAGCAAAAAGCAAACAAACGAAATTGACCCCAAAGTTCATTGTTGTTTTGATTATGTGTATAAATTTTGCTTATACATTGGACCTTGCGGGAAATTGACGATTTTCACACACAGATTTCAATATGTTACAAACCTACGATTCTAAATATGAAAATATCCCCAGAATGCAGTTTTTGGCCATTTATAATGCTGAAATGCGTATCAGAAGAAGTTTTCTTTACTTTAATATGGTAAATTTCATATGATACCAAATCAGCCAAGTGCATGGGGAAGATACGTAACTAGGCAAACTCCAGTTTGTTGATTTTAACTGTTGCAATTATCAACAATCTGGAGCTTCCTTGGTTACATATCTTCCCCATGCAATTGGCTGATTTGGTATCATATGAAATTTACCATATTAAAGTAAAGAAAACTTCTTCTGATACGCATTTCAGCATTATAAATGGCCAAAAACTGCATTCTGGGGATATTTTCATATTTAGAATCGTAGGTTTGTAACATATTGAAATCTGTGTGTGAAAATTGTTAATTTCCCGCAAGGTCCATTGCAATGTATAAGCAAAATTTATACACATAATCAAAACAACAATGAACTGTGAGGTCAATTTCGTTTGTTTACTTTTTGCTAAAAATGGGGTTTTGCAAGTCGTCTATTCTGAATCCTGATCTGCTTAGAAAAATAGAAGAAAAACTTTTAGTTGAAATTTTCTCCTATTGGCTAAAAAGTTTTTTTTTCTGCTTGTTGCTTACAAATTTCAGCAAAAAAAAATAATAATATTAAATAATAATAATAATAAGAATAAAAACAATAATAATGTTATATATAGAGATTAAAGGTATTACAGAGAGATTGTTCACTAGACCACTTGCAAAACCCTGTTTAAGCAAAGAGTAAACAAACTCACACACCCAGTTTATTGTTGTTGCTGATTGTGTAAAAATTTTGTTTATTCATTGGACCTTATGGGAAATTTACAATTTTCACTCTCAGATTTAAATATATTACAAACATATGATTCTAAATGTGAAAATATTACCTGCAGTTTTTGCTTTTGGCCACTTATAATCCTGAAATGCACGAAGGAGGAAGTTTTCTTCATTTCAATGTCTTAAATAAAAAATTATACACAATCAGCCAACTACATGGAGTACAAGTATAGCTTTAAGCAAAAGTGCCAGTTTTTTTTAATTTTAATTGCTGCAATAATCAACAAGCTTGAGCTTGCATAAAGCTGTATTCTGCATTTCAGGATCATAAATGTAAAAAAACTGCAGAATCCAGTGATGTTTTCATTTTTAGAATTATACATTTGTAATATATTGAAAAATATGTGTGAGAAAATTGTAAATTTTCCATTAGGTCCAATGTATAAACAAAATTTACACACACAACAACAATAAACTGGGTACACACCAGTTTGTTTACTTTTTAATAAAACAGGGTTTTGCAAGTCATGGTCTATTCAAAAGAGGATTAGCCCTGACATCAGCATACCGGTTCCCTTTCCAGTCATAATTAAAATATCCCTACTGAAATGTTCAGGATTTCTTCACATTATGCAGTACAGCAGAAGGAATAAACCAACAATGTTACTTTGTTGTCACAGTGCAAAGTTTAAATTCCCATCTTCTAGCTTATCACAGCTCTCTTAGAATGCTCGCACTCTCAGCGATGCCCGCCTACTCAGCAATCAAGTGGGCATCATTGATGGAATGAAAATTTATAGAGAGCATAGTAAGCTAGAAAGAGGAAATTTACATTTTATATGCATACCGTAACAACTGTAGTGGGAAAAAAAATAATAATAGTAACTCACGCTCTGATTGCATCTTCTGGATATAAGATGTTGGTCAGCGAATCATTTGAAGATATTGTTGGTACATTTTTGGGTGGAAATGCTTCATACACTTCATACCAAATAGGTTTATCTTCGTATTTTAAAGCACCAGCTCTCATCAAACCAGTGATTCTGGAAAAAAAAAAAAAAAAAAAAAAAAAAAGGAAAAAATTTTATGCATACAAACAAAACGTGACGCAAAATATAATATGCATTATGCAATGACAAGCTTCGACTCATAAATGCCGCAGCGCCGCATTCTGACATCGCTCCGTAAGGTTTGTTAGGAGAAAAATCTTATTTATTTTTTCATTCAAATTCTATGCTGCACAAAATCTCGAATATTTTTTATGTCGTGGAAAGTGATATATCTTTCCCGTGGCTCATATGAATTTTCAATTTTGCCCTTCAAAAGTTAACCGTCAGAAAAAATTAAAAACCATATACCGCTGGGTTAAAGGATAGGGAGCTTGGTAGAACATGTCGTCGCGCGCAGTTCGCGCGCTAGATTTTCATTGGCTGAGAGAATTGTGTCGTCAATATTAAAGTTTCTCATTCTCAATTTATTCTGAGCACATAGTCAGTCAGTGCACACTTAGAGGGTGCTAAAAGCTAAAATAGTACAGTAATTTGATTGCATGTATCATATTTCAATTTTAACAATATTATATATTGGAAACATGGAATATAATACATTATGCATACCTAATATATAATGTTTTTGGCACATACTGTATGCATGTGGTAAATGTATGCATACACAGTAACAACTGTACATATGCATAGTTTTACCACTTAGTTACCGGACACATGGTTTCTTTCATAATTATCATCATATCCGGTTTCCATCATAATACTGTATGTATACATAATATGTAGAGAGAGGGTATCATACTCCAGCCCTCACCATTTCTCCCTTCATTGGTGGTTACGATACTGTTGTATGTATGCATAAATATGTATGTACAGTATGCATATGTACAGTATCTGTATCTATACAATCTTAGTTTACGTGTGGATTTGATTACGCGCGACGGCCATCTTGGAAGTCATAACATGGCTAAGATAGGGGGCGCCAGTCGGTCTAGACGTATTGTCTAGCCATGTCAGGCGTAAACTTAGATTTGTTTTACTTGTATATGTATCAGTGCGACTGATAAGTCCCATAAGGAAAGGAAAAAGTAAAGTAAAGATTGGTTTATACTGCGGCAGTTGTGGCTACACCACTATGGCTCACAGTTTGGGTCAGGAAAGCGTTTTACACGGTTTTACAGTATGCATATGTACGTACAGTATGTATGCATATGCATACGTGTTGTTTCTTTACCTGGTATAAATTGTTCCAATCTTTTGAAGCCTGCTGCTTGCCATCTTAAGCGTGGCTTATACGTAATAATGGTAATAATCAAAGTTCTTTGGTAATAATTATGTACTTTTTTATTTCTGCAGAAGCAAAACAGCACCAAAGCACTGTGAGTCACTACTGTGACCGACCAAAGAACGAACAGGCAACAGCTGAAATTCCCTTGTTTACATATTACAAAAAAAAAGTGTTGAAGAGTGACATCTCTGAAACGAGATGTCACTAGCAGTCAAGGAGATGTCGTCGGAAGCGGAAGCTTGTAGCCGGTTAGCGCGGTTAAGCCGGTTAGCGCGGTTAGGTTGGTAAACGCAAGGAGCAAATAGTTTTAAGGGTAAGGTAACGCCACCAATGTTAAAAAAAATCCCTCACAAAAATTCTGAAAAAAATTTAAAATGTTCTCCTCTATACCCCCTATCAGTACCTAAAATATCAGGTATACAAATACGATCTAGTTTTTGAGTTATAAAATTTTAAAGTTGACTATACTTTAACATGGAGAAATGAAACTCCCATGTTAAATTGGTCAACTTTAAAAATTCATAACTCAAAAACTAGATCGTATTTGTATACCTGATATTTTAGCTACTGATAGGGGGTGTAGAGGAGAACATTTTAAATTTTTTTCAGAATTTTTGTGAGAAGGAATTTTTTTTAACATTGGTGGCGTTACCTTACCCTTAAAAAATAATTTTTTTATTTATCTCTTATGCAAGCAAAGTTCCTCTATTATGCAAGGTGGCTGGAACCCCATAATTGCTGATAGGTTTAATTCTAGATTTACAGGCCCGGTATTTATTGGCTACAATGTTCATTACATAATTTACATATATATATATATATGCATGATATAATATGATGTAACAAAAGCTGTCAACATCACCTGTTATTTCATTTTATATTGCTTATATCATTTTCTATTATTCTGTAACTTATATATATAATTTGTATGTGTGTTTTATATGTTCTATTACAGTATTATTCTAAAAGACTAATAATATAATATATATGATGTAACAAGCTGTCAATATCATCTGTTATTTTATATTGCTTATCATTTTCTATAAATGCTGTTAAGGGTAAGGTAACGCCACCAATGTTAAAAAAAATCCCTCTCACAAAAATTCTGAAAAAAATTTAAAATGTTCTCCTCTATACCCCCTATCAGTACCTAAAATATCAGGTATACAAATACGATCTAGTTTTTGAGTTATAAATTTTTAAAGTTGACTACTTTAACATGGAGAAATGAAACTCCCATGTTAAATTGGACAACTTTAAAAATTCATAACTCAAAAACTAGATCGTATTTGTATACCTGATATTTTAGCTACTGATAGGGGGTGTAGAGGAGAACATTTTAAATTTTTTTCAGAATTTTTGTGAGAGGGATTTTTTTTAACATTAATTGGTGGCGTTACCTTACCCTTAACTATTAATTGTGTGTATTAATTTGTGTGTGTTTATCTGTTTATTATGTTCTAATATTATTCTATATACATACATATATATGTACACATTTGTGTTTAATAAATCTAGCCGAATCTAGCTGGCAAAACCGGTCAACTGGCTTTTTTTAAACTTTACAGAGGAGAGCAAAAAAACACTTTTTTGAGCGTTTAAAAAATCATAAAATTTTTAATTTTTTACGGATTTTTATTTTTTTTTTTGTGGGATAACTTAAGGTAGAGATAAAGTCGGTCAGCTTTTTTTTTTAGCTCCATTTGATTAACATGTAAACCTTAGCAAATTCACAAAAATTCTGAAATTTGTTTGAGAGGCAGATAATATTAGTGCCTAAAAAAGCCATAGAAAAAATTTGAAAACAATTTAACCAGCCGATTTTTTTTAATTAATTTTTTAGTTTGTCCCTCCATGGGAAAGCCCTAATATGCTGAAAATTAAATCAAATTCACATGATTTTCCGCCGCAGCTGCCGCAGATGAACGAGAATATGTGAAAGGCTTTTACGGCATTGCTACGGAACTCCGTAGCGATTTTTGAAAATGTGAAAGCACCTTAAAGGGGTACCAAAGTGAATACTTTTGTTACATATTCGGGCAGCTACGAATTATTCTGATATCCCTGTGTGATTCAATATTTTCGTACAATGCCTAGTTATTTTACAATTAATTATTTAGTTTGAAAAATGAGTTTGAAAACCGTTGGTTGATTCAAGCATCCCCGCGGCCGCAGCAGCCGGTGATACAACAAAAAGGGGGCAAAGGGGGCGGGAGGAGGTTCCCCCGATTCGCGGAAGATTCTCGTCGTATCAGCGGCTGCTGCTGGAGCGCACCAACTTGAATTAACCAACGGTCAGGTCATCAAACTCACTTTTCAAATTAAATAATTAATTGTAAAATAACTAGGCATTGTATGTGAAAATATTGAGCCACAAGGATATCAAAATAATTTGTAGCTTCCCGAACATGTAAAAAAGGTATTCACTTTGGTACCCCTTTAAGAGTTCAAACAAGTCCTAAAATGGTTTATGTTCAAAACAAGCACCATGAGAGAAGTGGGGTTAAGATATATGTTGTCATGCGTGCACATGACAGCATACAGCGCTGCTGGGGTGCAGCCGATTGCATGCACTCCTCCATTTGAATAAAAATGTCCGATCCAGTCATGTTAAAGTATAGCCGGATCGGACATTTTTATTTGAATGTTGTGTACAAGAGTGGTTATTTAAATAAATTAATCTCTTAATTAAGTGTGGGATCAATCTTAGCAGCTAAATAGACCTGTAGTCAGATTTGTCCAAAAACATAATATTAATGTAGCGCGATGATGTATATTATAAATTGAGACCATTCATTATGAAAATGAT
The DNA here is from genome assembly GCA_949825025.1 of Siphlonurus alternatus. Lineage (NCBI taxonomy): Eukaryota > Metazoa > Arthropoda > Insecta > Ephemeroptera > Siphlonuridae > Siphlonurus > Siphlonurus alternatus. The sequence goes on from OX463779.1 coordinate 8,158,199, forward strand.
AATCAAGTTTTCATACTTATTGGATTGATTCCGTATATATCGTATATATTATATGTATATATTTACGATGTGACATTTTAAAGGCATAAATAAAAAAATAATAATAATAATAGAAAATTTTTAACTTTTTTTATTAGTGTTAATATTTCTAAATCATGCAGACACAGGAAATAACATTTGGACATAAAAAAATAAAAAAAATCTAAAGTCATAATATACCGCTGCAGATGTTGGCTCTGATGCATTATCTATGCATCTCTTACAAGCCGCTACACTAAATATTAAGGTATAATAAGTGTGTGCTTCAGGCTTGATTTTTTTTTTTTTTTTTTCGTTTTTTGTTTTTTTATGGAAAAACTTAATTTTTTTTAATTTATAGCTTGATGATCTGCATTTACAGCTTTATTCATTATTATTTTAAGTGTAGATTTTCAAAAAAATAGTAATAAACAAAGTATCATAAAATCTGACCATAAACTAATGATGAAAAAAATTTGACGCAGCCTCCAAAACATTTTTAGCAAGTTCATCATAATGTTGTCCTCCAGCTAAATATGGAGAAGTAAATTCTCTGTAAGCAAGACACACTCTGAGCTCTGAAGTATCATCACGCAAAACACTATGCTCCCACTGGTAACGAGCTTCTCCATACAGAACTATGAGAGACCTTGCAGGCATTGGAATTCTTACAACAATATTTGGGCTACTGTTATCAAAATTTTGAAATTGAGGTGGGATGAGGTCTAGGTTATAGCGAGATCTATCCTTCTCAGCAAGGCAAGTCATTGTAAGGACGCTGTCGCCTGTCACGTTTACAGTGACCACTCTCTCACCCCACACCCAGCAATCATCAATGTGAGGATCAATCGATGAGCCTCTCTCAGGACAGTATTCCAATGAGCACTGTTCTATAGTGCGGAATCCATTCAGCAATGGCACTTCAGACAGTTTTTCTTGAACAAACTGAGAAAACTTGGGAAAACCACGAAAGTTCCCAATATTTATTTTTTTCTTCTTAAAATTGCATTTTGGTCCAAAATTCTGAAAAAAAAAGGTTGATATTAATTACTTTATCTGAAAATAATACAAACAATGTCATGTACATACATACACACACATTTATATAATTATGTACATATATACACACATAGCTCTCAAGCCTCATTTAGTCTTTTAATTTAAAAGCTTTTTTCCCTGCTCAGTATATAAATGTAAGTGAAATGAGTGGAACGAGCAAAAGTTATGTAACTTTTTAGCATAATTTAAGGCTTGGAAGACCTTAAGGGTAAGGTAACGCCACCTATGTTAAAAAAAATCCCTCTCACAAAAATTCTGAAAAAAATTTAAAATGTTCTCCTCTACACCCCCTATCAGTACCTAAAATATCAGGTATACAAATACGATCTAGTTTTTGAGTTATAAATTTTTAAAGTTGACTACTTTAACATGGAGAAATGAAACTCCCATGTTAAATTGGTCAACTTTAAAAATTTATAAATCAATAACTAGATCGTATTTGTATACCTGATATTTTAGGTACTGATAGGGGGTGTAGAGGAGAACATTTTAAATTTTTTTCAGAATTTTTGTGAGAGGGATTTTTTTTAACATTGGTGGCGTTACCTTACCCTTAATATCTTTGAATATCAGTGTGCAGAAAAACAAGAATCAGTGGTCCGTAGGAGCTTTGCCAAATCGATAAAGAAAAAAAGAGGAGGGTGGAAGCGAAAAGCAAGAGACTTGTATGAGGGTAAATGTCTGTGTCCTTGTCAATAAAAAAATATGTGAGAACGTTACTTATTACAGTAGTGATTGTTGTTTTTATAGTGTTGATGCTTATTTGCAGTTTAAGTTCTAATAATATCATCACCTAAGAATGAAAGTGCTCTATCCACCACTTTTGTTAGCCAGAGAAAAACAGCTTAGAAAATTCAATACACTGGGAGTTTCAAAGACATGGTTATGTAAAATGTGTTTACTAGATTGTCAATAAAACAAAAAAGTTAAAGTTTTTTTAAATTTTAATTTCACACTAACAGCCATTTCTAACTGCAAAAATGGCACTTGGAGCAAATTCATTCAAACTTTAGTTCTAATAGACCACTTGCAAAACCCTATTTAGCAAAAAGTAAACAAAGTCGTCTACCCAGTGCATTGTTGTTGTTGATTATGTGTGTCCATTTCGCTTATACATTGGACCTTATGAGAATTTTACGATTTTCACATACAGAATTCAATATATGACGTACGTAGAATTGTAAAAATGAATATATCACCGGAATTTGCAGTTTTTGGCCATTTATGACCCTGAAATGTGAATCAAAAGAAGTTTTTCTTTATTTCAATATTTTAATTTTCATACGATACCAAATCACCCAATTGCATGGGATTATAAGATCTAATTAGATTTAAACCAATTTATATATATTTCATTGCTGAATTGGGTAATTTTTTCAGACCAACATAGCCACCTAATGCTTTAACAAATGTTTTGCAACCCAATTCCACTCAAAAATGCTCAATGGAAAATCAACAACCACCAGCACAGGATTGTTATATCAGATATTTTTTTCTTTTTACTAAATAGTTAATTATTTAACTTTTGTTATTTTTTATTTATGAAAAATTGTGATATTTATTATTTTAAATAATAAAAAGGATAGACGATTAACCCGTAAAAACATTTAATTTCTTCTTTGTATTTTTTACACTGTACCTGCTTTCTCCTTCCACTTTGAGAAACATCCCAAGGCATTTCATTAATTCCATTCATAAGAAGAGTCTCTTCCTCTTTGCTGAGAAAATCCAGCTAAAAAAAAATGTTTTAATTAAAAATTTTATACTTTCATTAAAAATACTCTTAATCCTATTTAAAGCATGCAGGCATATTGTGTCATTATACAATGAAATATAATATGGCCACAACTTTTTGCAATATGCATGATCATATATCATATCATATAATATATTAGATCTTCTATGGGAGAGAGGAAGGAAACAATTAAACTTAACTAGTAAGAAATTTATGTATTGTCATACAGGACATACATTTTTATTACTGCGTGTACACCCCAGAGGGGATGACAAATATTTTGTGAGTCTAGATAGACAGGCGTGGATCATTTAGAATAAAGTTTCGGCCGGTGTTGGTCTCATAAGGCCAATATTAATTTTAAAAAAGTGAAGTGGGTGTTTTTCCTATATAAAAAACAAAAAAGATGGGGGGAGGGATGTTTATGATTCACACAGCTGTAACAACTACTGTATGATTCTATAGTTGAGCGCCTAAAAATAAATGATAGACTACTGCACTCACCTGAATGAATACGCCAGGAAAGTCTATTGATTGTCCCTCATGGTTAGGGTGTGATTTAAAATCATATATATCCCATCCCTGCCAGGCTTTATTGCAGAATGGACAATACACGTAGACAGATCCCTCCTGAAAACCGAATTATGATTACAAGAGTTACAAGACTTAATATGAATTATTTTTTATATTAAGTTGCTTTCACATACTGTACAGTATACTCTAAAATTGCTACGGAATCACACCGCAAAACGCCAACAGCAAAATGTTGCTTATGACGCCGGAGCACACCATAGAACCATGCAATTTCCTGTGGCATAATTCTATGCTCTGTATTTTAAACTATGTATATTATTGGAAATAATGTTTGTCCAGTGAAAGAAACAACACAATACAGTTGTTGATTTACAGTATATATATTATAGGGAAAAGGTCTTTCTTGCGGAAGGACAATTGTAAAGGTGACAAACAGCTTTTGGCGTAATGGCTACTCTCTAATCCGTCACTGGGGGGTTGAGTGAAAATGAGAAGATTATGAGATTGTACCGCTGCCTGGAGGGATGATTTCTAGATGAAAATAGAGGAAATGATAGACAATTACAAGGAAGGTATTAATTTGAAGTATTGAATAAAAGGATTAAAGGAAGAGAGGAAAGATTTCAGGAGCAGGCAGAGGAAAAATTATGTATCACATTGGCTGAAGCTCTAGCTGTTGGGGGGACTGGGGAGAACACTGGTATGTCATAACTGTAGTAGGCGCCGGGTTGTGACGTTACCTAGCAGCCAATCACAAAGGAGAGGGAATTTCAGGGTACTTTTGAGGCAATGCCTGGGGGTACCACTTCATACAATTTCCAGGAGCTAGAGGAGAGTGCAGATAGGGGGAAGCCCACACTAATTGTCTGGACTCTGAGAAAGCTTTTGATAAGGTCCTGCAGAGTGTTCTTTTAAGCAAAGTTCAGGAGCCGTTAACGCTGGGAAACTGGTGCAAATCATTAGAAGTTTTTTGACGAAGAGAGTACAAAGAGTGAAAATTGGGCAAACACTATCGGAAGAAGTGAACGTTACGTCAGGAGTTCCGCAGGGTAGTGTATTAGTTACTGTTTATTTATTTTTTTATACAAGAATGGTTTAGAGTTGAAACTTAGACTTTTTGCAGATGATAGTGTGCTATATAGAACAATTAAGAATAAGAAGGATGAAAATAGTGCTATAAAGAGATCTTAACAAGGTGGGAAAATGGGTGATGAATAACAAAATGAGTCTTATGTAGCGTGGTGGTGTTCTCCAGAAAAAGAGAACTTACGGATATGAATTATACAATTCAGGAGGAAATAGTTAAGGAAGAAGACAAGTAAAAGTATTTGGGAGTCGTTATTCACAAGTATGTGACGACAAAGAGTACAAGAAATCTAGAATTTGTGACGAGAAATCTATATGGCACAAGTAGGACGGTGAAGGCATACAAAACATTAATTATACCAATAAAGGAGTATGAGTGCAGTGTGTGGGACCCAAACTGTACCTACATATACAGACAGAACGGGAAAAAGGAAATGCTGAAGAAGACACAAAGAAGGGTAGCAAGAAGGGTGTTAGGAAGGGCAGAGGTGAGATTTGTTGGTAAGATAATTTCACCTGATTGCATAGATGAGGTCTAACTCTAAGCCAGGGCAATCGGCAGTCAGAACAATCAAACTCGTCAGTCTCTGGCAATTGAGTGAATAATATTACTACATATTACGTACAGAAAGAGACAGAGTAACTGAGATGATAAATGAGCGGGGGTGGGAGGCGCTCAAGTACAAAAGCAGAGGTGTCAGGCTGATCACAATGTTTAAAATAACAAAAGAAGAAAAGGGATGGGAGGAGATGAGTGAGATGGCGGAGACAGATAAATATCTATATACAGGCAGGATATTATATGGATCACGAGTTGAATCTGGATTACGAGGGCAGCAGGAGTGATGTGGGGAAGTGTTCTTTTTACAGAAGGAGAGAGAGTGGAAACTGCTGGGGGGTCTTCAAATAACACCAATTACAACAATCTTAAAATTAGGACAGTCTTAGCGTATTCTTTATTGTTGCGCTAAGACAGTCTTAGGTTAAGTTTAGGTTAAGTGGTGTTATTTGAAGACCCCCCTGGTCCGGGAAGTGGTGGAGGCAAGCAGTTCCAGGGAGTTCAAGAGGAGGCTGAGAAGCGAAAACTTGAGGCGAGCCACCGTGGTGTAGCCACAATTAATTTTATTGCCGCTTATAGCTAACAAGTAAGATCAACTTAATATAAATACATAATATAATTATTTACTTTCTCGACTAAAAGCAAAAAGATATGAATATTAAAAAGTACATACAATAACAAACGTCAGGTTTGGTCCTGTTTGAATACAAAACCCAAATGTACTATGCATTATAATATAATAATTAATAAATCATGCTATATTGAAACCTCACCTTTTTATTGATGACAAAGTCTCTTTTCTGTGCTCCATATTCGCATTCACAAATCAGACAGGTTCGAACACCTTTGCAACCACATGGTCTTGGTTTGGCCATGATCTCTTTTTATAAGTGATACAGTTTTGAACACGTACAGGTACTTTAACTGTATGATTAGTATGATACACTATGTAAAAACCCTTTTCTCTCTCAACTTTGATGTTACAAAATGCTTATTTAAGTATTGACACAACTTGACACAAATCTTTTCCACCAATAAAAAAATATTCTCTAACCCACTCTATACAGCTGTTCGGCCAGTGTTGCCAACAAGTCAGATTATTTCCCCAATCCCCAGTCAGGTTTATAAAATATCATAATAAAATTATAATATCATGGACCCAACTACACATTATATACAATGTATTAAAATTAGTGTAATTGCCCTCTACTTAATAAAGCTAATTTTTAATTAAATTGCATTTGAAAAACATTTTTTCCAGAAAATCAAATATTTATTATATAATTTCCATTCAATGGAGAAATTTAGTAGTCAACTTTTGCAAGAATTTAAATCAATAAACTGCATGCCATGATTATCTTTGTGAATTATCTTATTAAAAAGAATATTTAATATTACATAACTAATTAGCAATAAGAAGGGTATTAAGTACGTACTTAAGTCTTTTAACACTCTTCTTATCGCTACTCAATTATTACGTAATAATGAATGCGTATAAATTTTCTTATTTGTAATTTCAACATTTATATATTTTTTAATGATTTGATCTGTGTTTTCATTTTGCTTTACAGTTATATCTATAATTAATAAATAATGTAATTATCATATGTAGTCACAATGGGCTTACGGGGTGTAATTTTTTTACTGGCTCAATCAAAAGAGGAGGTCGAAAAATATACCTTAGATTTTTTTGCAATTTTTTTAAGCACTGCATCATACCTAGAATGGAGATTAAAAATTTCCCTTGACCTGGAGGCTCCATCCGCAACACCTACGACGTCATTACATTCTTTGGGTCAACTATATAATGTTTCTAAACAAACACGTTGCTATGGAAACAAATGATTATTTTTAATAAACAAGCAACAATGCAATATTTTTTACAAGTGTTATATAGTTGAACCCAGCGCCTGCGTCGATCTCTTCTTGCCTAGTAGTCCCGAGACAGGCCTGTGTTAATTCATGGACGGTCAAAATAGTTCAAAATATGTACACTTCAACGGAGAGCGCTGCAGTACTAATCAAAAAAGTAGAGGTGCCAATCACATAAAATATTCCTAAAATTGTGAACTCACATTTAAAGGCCATAATAATTTTTATTTGGACAAGTATATTACGTGTAAAAAATAGACTATTATTTGCAGTTTTATTAAAAAAATTAAAATACAATTTAAACAATATTAAAAAATATTTTAGTTCTCATTTTTATGTTGGCACTAACGTTAATTTCAAAATTCGCCGCGCAAAATTGTAAAAAGACGATCGCAACTGTTAGTACGGTGGCGCTCTGAGAGCATTTGCGTCAATAATTGGAACTACGCTGCAAGATATCCCACCAAATCGCTTAGTGCAAGGCAAGAATCTATCGACGCAGGCGCTGGTTGAACCAAAGAATATGTAGTGACGTCATAGGCGTTGCGGATGGAGCCTCCGGGTCAAGAGACATTTTTAATTTCCATTCTCGGTATAATGCAGTGCTAAAAAAAAAAATGCAAAAAAATCTAAGGGTTATTTTTCAACCTCCTCTTTTGATTGAGACAGTAAAAAAATTACACCCCGTAAGCCCATTATATAATGCAAACTCGATCGTGGTCTTGGAAAATTTTCCACTTTTGAAATATATATATGTAATCATCATTCCTTGTTTTATTCTCATGGGTCATGGTGATTAACTAAAGGCCACAAAGGAAGGATGATTTGACAGTACAGTACCAATTAACTGGTACAATATAAATATATGCATGCATCATGGGGGAGTATACAATATATAAAATTAATTTGATATTCGATATCCCACCAGAATTGAGAGATTAATTTCTGTACTTTCATTTTTTTTCTATAAAAATTTGAATAAATATAGAATTTTAATTAGAGGGAAAGAGATGCATCAAATAGTATATTGATTGTTGTCATTTGTATGCCATGGTATTAACAATGGACAACATACATGAAAATTTTTTATTGCAGAAATGAATAGAGGGTACCAAATTATGCTACTCTGAATTCTTTCAGATTTTTTTGAGACCCAGAACTATTTTTAAATAATTATTGAAAGTGCGGCCACGCCCCCTGGAGGCGTCAATAGGCGTCCAGTCTCTATCCTTTATCAAGGAGGATAGATAGGGAGGACCATCTTACCTGTCCATCAATGCTAATCAGTGATTCAAACCTGTGTTCAACAAAGTTCAAACAATTTGCAGAAACAACCACTCCAAAGAAATTTTTATGAAGCTCGAATCTTTTCTTTGCAAGTGCTGCCATCTGGTGGCCACCATGGTGTCCCTGGTCTCGAAATTTACTTGCATCAAGATTGGTCTTACACGAACTTTATTATTTTATGGAATAAATACAAACATTCAGAAGTTATGAGTTACCGCACAATTTTTTTTATATTTTTTATAAACATTTTGTAATCAGTTTGTGTTTGTTGTTATAATAATTCAAAACATATTGCAGTGACATGTGAAATATGGAGACCGCCATTTTGATTTAAACAAAACTTACAAGTCATATACTGAAATCTCTTCTCCACATTGTAACCTTGGGCATAGCTCGTTTGGAAAAGCGCTCGACTTCAAATCTGATATCGCTCAGCGACGTGGGTTCGAATCCCAGTCGGGACGGAGAACTTTTTAATTATTTTTTAATGCTTCGATCGTTTCACTCGGTGATATCATTCAACCATTATTTCATTATAAAAATTATTTTTAATTAATAACTAATCCACGCATGATAAAGAAAATAATAAAAATAAATTAAAAATTGTTTTTACACTTATAAATTTTCGTTTGAATACTTGAATCTTGAATAGCATTATACCGATAGAAAATATTTATGAAATAATAAATAAAAAAAAATATCCTTGCAACACATCGGCATCAAACCTGGGTCTCCAGGTAGATTACGTAATAATATAATTCATTAATATGCATCTCGTATTTACTATCAATTCTCATTCACGGGATTACACTACAGTTAATTTGACATTACATCCGGAAGTAGCCGGAAGTATCAAATTTGTGTTTTTCTGTTTGTAATTCAGTTTTGAAACTTTACAAAGTGGTTTGAAGTAGAAATTACCGACCTATGTGTGAAATTGTATCACTCTGAAATATGAATAGAATTATTTAAAGACCAGAAACCTTACACTTCCAGCTACTTCCGGATGGAATATAATGTAAATTGGACTATACGTAATATTAGCGGGAATATTGCGGAAGCGGAAGTTTCGTTTCCCGTTTCCGGTCATCTTCGCAATCGCGCCAATCTTCAAAAGACGTGTTGTGTGGGAGGAATTTATTTTATCAATTTATATAATTTATTTAGTAACAAATGAAAGAATAATAGTACTGAAAAATCAGAAATAAATCAAGTAATAGGCTTGTAGAACTTAGAGATCATAAAGATCAAAATAAAGGCATAAAATAGCAAATTGTCTGAAAGCCGTATCCTAACGCGGGTTAATTTCGAGACCAGGCATCGATCCGACAACACTGTCTCTCCGTGTACATCTTGCATCACCGTACAAAAACAGCTGATCGAACACAAGCTGGCTTCTGCCACGCCCCCTCTCTTCCCACTCCCTATGTATTCTCCTTGTCCTTTATATTAAGGCTGCAGGGGTGCCAACTGAAATCACAGGACTTTCAATAATTATTTAAAAATAGTTCCGGGTTTCAAAAAAATCTGAAAAAATTCAGAGTATCATAATTTGGTACCATCTATTCATTTCTGCAATAATTTTTTTTCATGTATGTTGTCCATTATTAATACTGTCTGTACTTGAAGCGAGTGGACCTCAAACATTATGCTAATAATTTTTATATTTGTAAGCTACTTGATTCTGAATTATGTAACACACATGTCGTGCAGCAACGATCAATATACATGTAAATAAATAACTAAATAAATGTATTTATGTATGCAAACTGCAGTATTAATGAGCAAATGGACAAGAAGCATCAATTTTTTTTATTGGCTCAATCGAAAGAGGGAGGTCGAAAAATACACCTGTGAATTTTTTGGGATTTTTATCTGTACTGCATCATGCCTAAAAGAGAGATGTTAAGAGGTCACTTGACCTGGAGGCGGGGCCCGTGACGCCTATGACGTCATTGAACTGTCCGGTCAAACAAACGATCGTCTATATAACGTTTGTAAACAATAAATTAGTTGTTGCTTGTTTCCATAATAACGTGGTTGTTTAGAAGCGTTATAAAGTCAATCGTTTGTTTGACCGGACAGTTCAATGACGTCACAGGCGTCACGGGCGCCGCCTCCAGGTCACTTGACCTCTTAACATCTCTATTTTAGGCATGATGCAGTACGAATAAAAATCTTATAAAATTCACAGGTGTATTTTTTGACCTCCTCTTTCGATTGAGCTAGTAAAAAAAAATTATGCTACTTGTTCATTCTCTAAAAGACATAGTACACGTTGACACTTTCACCACAATAACATTGATGGTTACAATCACATACAGTGAAATTCAGAGATAAAGCAGAAAAAAATTAAAAAAATTATAACATAACAATTTATATTTAAAAGTAATGAAAACTTTGGACAAAAATGACATAGTTTGATTTCTTTGAAGTCAGTTTGGTAGTGTGAAAAAGCACCGATAAATAAATTATTAGGTTACAAAAAGTGCCTCAACACTTAATGATTTAAAAAAAAAAGAACTTTGTTGAGTATCTAGCTGACATCCTAGCCCTTGATGACAGCAATGGGTCTCAGCTTGATGGCTTTCTTGCTGATGCCTGCAGCATGACAAGTGTCCACCACATCCGTGACGTTCTTGTAGGATTCCGGTGCCTCCTCCATGACGAGTTTAGGTGAGGCCACACGGATGGAAATGCCACCCTCCTCCAGCTTCTGCAAAACCTCCTGGTAGCTGATGTTACGACGAGACTTAGCACGTGACAGCGCACGACCCTGCACACACACATTACACCAATAACAAATTTATTATACAAGTCTTTTATTAAAGTAGAGTGAGCGATTTCATTTTTTTGAATATTTTATTTTCTAAAAATAGTTCAACTTTCCCTCTATTGAGAAATGAAAAAAAAAAAAAAAAAAATCCATCTCAAATAGCTTCACCACAAAAAATTCCCAAAGTTGGTGTTTAGGAGGCCTTTAACATGCATCCTTAGGGAACAGAAAACAGCATTTTACTCCAACTTCGTCTGAACTATGGTACCAATTAAAAAATACGTACGTAATCTATGATAAATTCTTTAATGGATTTTCAAATAAAAAAATAAAATTTACGGAGCCGTTTTTCCAGAAAAAAATCTTGAAAATCCTTATGGGAGTTAACCCGCAAAAAATTCAATATTTTTTTTTTCGTAAAAACGGCTCCGTAATTTTTTTTTTATTATTAGAAAATCCATTAAAGAATTCATCATAGATTACGTAGGTATTTTTTAAATGGTACCATAGTTCAGACCAAGTTGGAGTAAAAAGCTGTTTTCTGTTCCATAAGGATGCATGTAAAAGGCCTCCGAAACACCAACTTTGGGAATTTTTTGTGGTGAAGCTATTTGAGATGGAATTTTTTGGTTTTCATTTCTCAATAGAGGGCAAGCTAAAATATTTTTAGAAAATAAAATATTCAAAAAAATGAAATCGCTAACTCTACTTTAAACACAAAAGTGTACATATAAAATAATATTAGAACATAATAAACACATAAACACACATACAAATTACATATAATAGTTACAGAATAATAGAAAATGACAAGCAGTATTAAATAACAGGTGATATTGACAGCTTGTTACATCATATTATATCATATATATATATATAGGTACATATAAAACAAAATATGACATAGAAAATAAATAGAATGAAAAGCTTGTTGCTTAATTGCTATTCAAAATAGACTACAGTATATGAAGTCTCCCTTGGCATAATTGCTGATAGGTTTAACTCTAGATTTACAGGTATTTAAATGATATTGGCTACAATGTTCATTACATAAATTACATATTATACAAGACAAATTTAAGTACAGGATCACAATTTACAACCTTCGGTTGGTTTAATTTAAATTCACATAATAAATAAATAAATAAATAAATAAATAAATAAATAAATAAATAAATAAATAAATAAAAGTTTAAATATAATATATATAAATAAATATGAAAAATTAATAAGTTATTCTTTTTAATATATAAAAAAAGTTAGATTTCCACCTGTACAAATTAAAGTTAAATTTTTAGATTCAAAGCATTTTTACTTTTTTTTATAGAAAATTAATCAGCAATTTAATGAAAATAGATAACACAATGAATTACAAAAACTTAACTTACCGCGCCATGACATGTGGAACCAAAGGTCTCCTGCATGCCCTTTTCTGTGCCAGTTAGGACATAGCTGCATGTTCCCATGGTACCTCCAATCAACACTGGCTGCCCAGTAAGCTGGTAGTCCACAGGAATCAATGGATGATGAGGCGGGAATGCACGAGTTGAGCCCTATAAAGAATGAACTAAGATATTATATGCACATGACTCCTACCATCAAACTAAACAGATCAGCTTTAGCAATCTCCGAGGAATCTACTTCAGTTGCATAGGTTTATTTACATTACAGTCTACACTGCCCTTTACATTTAATGTGTTTTTTGTCACTTTTGTAATGTCTTCAGTCATAATATAATATGCAGACAGTTTGTAACAAGATTCCTGATTTGCAGAATGGAGTATCAACCTCAAAATTATTTATTGCAAAAATGGATGGAGGGTGCAAAGTTATGCCACTCTGATTTTTTTTTCAAATTTTTTAGAGGCCAGGAAGTATTGCTAAAAAGTTTTGCCAAGGCCGGGTTTGACCCACACCCCTTTTAGGTCTTATCCTTTTATTAAGAGAGGCGTCAAGAGATGTCACTCTCTCTTTACTTTCAATAGTTTTTTTAAAAACAGTTCCCGGATTCTAAAAAATCTGGAAGAAATCAGAATGGCATATCTTTACACCCTCTATCCATTATATATAAATTATATACAGTATAAACTACAGTATATAAATGTATTAAATTAACACTGCAAATAATAAAGAGCACTCACTTTACGGTGAACAAGCAAGGTTTTTGGCCTTCCATCAACCATATGCTCCTCAATCTTGGCAATATTGTGGGACACATCATAAATCACATGCATATCCAAGTCATCTGGGGACATGTTGAATTGCTTAGAGAATGCCTGTAAAAAGAAAGAAAATTAGCATATTTTTGGAAACGGCTGTTGATTTTTTTTTCATGCATAACTTTTTCAAACTCACCTGTCGAGTGAGGAAGGTCATAGAACTGCGGTTGACCCAAGCAAAGTTAGCAGCAGCTGCCATTGCCTTCAGATAGTCCTGGCCCTCCTTTGAGTTAATCCGTGCACAAGCTAGCTGTCGATCATTTGTTTCAATGGCGTCCCTTTTCATAGCTTTCTCCATGTCAACAAGGGCATCTACCATGAAATTAGATTAAAAATATATATACTGTATTATGTATAATATAAATATTATATTATCCCTCATCTGGAATAATGAGCTATCTGCTATTTCAGGCGAGTGCAACAATAAGTTTTATTTTATACCTTAATTTTCAGGAAATCGTGGTAAGCAGATAGCTCATTATTTCGGACGAGGGACGATATAATATATGAAAAGATAAAGTTTTTTGCATGAATTTTAGTTTTAATATATTTTTAGCAGAAGAGGCTCAATTTTATTTTTATTATCCAGGGCCCCGATTTAATATTATTATTTGTTGCGATGGCAGATGCGACGCGTCGCTAGCAAATATTTTGCGATGCACTTACCACGCTCCTTTGTGACGTCGCAAAGTGAATTTAATATTAGAGTCTGCGACAAAAAAATATTTGCTAGCCCCTCCCCATCGCAAGTCATCTTCCAATCATGACCGCGGTACTAAACGTGTCAATCGCGTCGCAAATTCGAATTTGCGATGATGACGTCACTGCGATGCTCAAAGTACATCGCATCCGATCGCGTCGCAAGTCGCATTTTACCGCGCGGTTCAAATCTTAATTTACTAATACTTTAATTTGATTTATAAAGCAAGGGAATTAAAAACATTATTTATTCGCACCTTTCTTGGTTCAATCCGTCTCGGGAATAAAGAAAAACTGAAAAAATATTTTTTATGAATCGATTAATTTCTTAAATTAATTAAAAATAAAGCAGCAAATTTTTGGAAAATATTTAATTTAAATTGGACACAAAATAATACCTTGATTAATTTGTAAAACAATTTACGTTCTTCAATCCAAGAACAGGCAATTGAAGTGCTAGAACTCGGCCATGGATGCTTAGACAGTTTTAAAAAAAATATGAGTACGTAAAGAATCTATCTAAGAAAACATTGGCTATTCTAGATAAATTTTATTTTTCTTCTTCTTTGAATTAATTAAGAAGAACAAAGTGATTCCGAGGTGAGAAGAGCGTGGTAAGTCGTCTTGCGGCACCTCTTAGGTTATCGCAAATTTGGCATCGCAACTGCCCGAATTTGCCGTCGCAAGTCTGCGCCGCGGACGATATTAAATCGACTTTTGCTTGCGACGCTTCACTTGCGACGTCGCAATGGACTTGCGACGGCAAGAAATGGATATTAAATCGGGGCCCAGCTCTTTAATCCCTCTAGAAACCTCATTTTCTATCAGGTTGATATTTTTCTAACTGTTTTGTTTTTGGAAGAGAAATCTTACCTGTGTTGATATCATTTTCTAACACTATAATCATTAACAATTTTACTGTAGTGTGAATAATGTACCGTACAGTATATAAGTAAGTAATTTAAGTAATAACAAGTCTCCATATGTTCACTTACCAGTGGCAACTTGATGTCCAAAGCCCCTGCTTCCAGAGTGAATCATGATGCAGACTTGACCCTTGCTCTCAATGCCCATCTTACCAGCGGCCCACTTGTCAAAGATTTCTTCAACCACCTGGATCTCAGCATAGTGATTTCCTGCACCAAGGGTGCCCAACTGTGGTAGTCCTCGTTTCTTGGCACGCAGGCTCACTTTCGAAGGGTCTGCATTGAGCATGCGGCCATACTCCTCACAGTGCTCCTTATCTTCAGCCCAGATGTAGCCTAAACAAAAAATCAATAAAGGAATAAACGGTTTAAACAATGTTGCAAAACCTCTGCATAATATTTTGTATTGTCTTATTTTGTTTTGTCTTGTTAGCAGGGACCGGATGCAAGCGTTTTTTTCGTGCATCCGAGATGCGCATCCGGATGCAAATTAATTTTTCGTGCATCCATGGATGCACATCCTGATGCAAATTTATTTTTCATGCATCTGGGATGCGCATCCGGATGCAAATTTATTTTCCATGCATCTGGGATGCGCATCCAGATGCATTAATTTTTTCCCGTGCATCTGGGATGCACGGATGCGGATGCAAGCCCATTTTTGCGCATCCGTGTGCATCTTGCATCTGCATCCGATCCCTGCTTGTTAGTAATAGACTGGAACTTTTGGCATGATTAAACCTCAGAGTGACTACCATCAGTGCACTACACAATACCAAGTTACCTTAAATGGTAATACTTATAAGTACAGATGCAATTAATAAGCTATAATTTGGCAACGATACACTACAAAAAGATAAAATAGACGCTAGAAGTAGAATAGACGCTAGAAGGTTAAAGCATAGAGTAGTGACATCAAAATTTTTTATTGCAGAAATGGATAGAGGGTGCAAAGTTATGCCACTCTGATTTTTTTTCAGGTTTTTTAGAGCCCGAGATGTATTGCTAAAAATTTCAAGTCTCTGTCGCCATCTTTCAGTGCTACACTAAACTATCTAAACTTCAGAAAATCAAAGAAACCTGAGTATGACTGGGATGTACAGTACATACCTTCTCTTAAAGACCAGTCCATGCCCATCTCCAAAGCCTCCTCCAAGTCATTAGCAGTCATGGGAATTATGCCTTTCGACCCCACACCAACAGGAATGTGATCAAACAGGCTTTGTGCCAGCTGTTCCTAAAAAATAAAGAACATTGTTGGCAGTTCAGCATCATTGTTGATGTCCATTACATATGATCCACAATTAAAAAACAACATGCTAATAATCTACTAATAATCAACTAAAACTCAGCATACTAAGAGAGTGAGTGTAGGCAGGAGGATTATGGGTAGAATTGACCATGGCTGAAAAAAAAAAAAAACTCCTCATTTGAGTCAGCATAGCTAGTATAGCAAAGTTTCGATATCACAACAATGACACTTTTGAAATCACTTATAAATGTAAAATCCATCAGATATATTGATTGATATCTCTCTTTATGATGTCAATGGCAGGGTTATCTTGCAGTGAGTTGTTGTCTAACAAGGCTAAACCAGCTGTGTATATATAACTCTGTCCAGTCTGTCCTAATAACAACTTTAATGTATATGGGTCTAAAGTATGAGTGTGTCAAACAAACAGTCTTGATCGAGTAAGTTGAATGCTGTTGATACGAGTTTCTTAAGGAATAAGTGTGGTACAAAGACTTCTGCTCATTGCTTGTAAACAAACTATTGTTGGTAATGTCTGTCTGATGAAGGGAAAACACGGGACAGTTGTTGATTTACATGTTATGGGGAATGACTGTTAATGGTGAGCATTCATCTTGACGTTACAAACTGCTGTACTCTTACCATTTACTATCAAGAAACGATTGGGTGCACGCAAGGTTGTACACTGAGCAATTCTTAGATCTCAAATTGTAAACTCTCTAAATGCCATGAGCCCTAGCCTGATTGCAAGTTTAAAATTATGTATTAGCTATTAGCACTATGTATAAACTTTTACATTTGCTGGTATGAAAATTTTATTAGTAGCCTCAGTTCAGTTTATTTAATAAATCTAAAGAATTATGCGGTGTTCTGAATTCGGAGCAAGAAAACATGCATGCATAAAATAATTGAATTTTACATAATTTTGCTTCTTATAAGCTTACTTTAACTGGCAGGACATCCTTCTCTGTAAGATTGGTGCGAAGCAGTCTTACTCCACAATTGATATCAAACCCTACACCACCAGGTGAAACAATAGATTTGGGGTTTCCAATGTCAAATGCTGCCATGTTTCCTAAAAAAAAGTAAATAATGTCAAATTTACTTGCAAATTAATGTGTTGTGTGAAGCAATGTCAAATAAAATATTTTGTGCCTTACCAATGGCAAAGCCATATCCGGAGTGTACATCTGGAAGTCCAACTGACCGTCCAACAATGCCTGGCAAAGCAGCAACGTTGGCAATCTGTTTCATGCCAGGTAGGAATCCTCCAACTGTTCCAGGAC
The DNA here is from genome assembly GCA_949825025.1 of Siphlonurus alternatus. Lineage (NCBI taxonomy): Eukaryota > Metazoa > Arthropoda > Insecta > Ephemeroptera > Siphlonuridae > Siphlonurus > Siphlonurus alternatus. The sequence continues at coordinate 8,175,507 of OX463779.1, forward strand.
GGCAAGAATTACGTAACTCCTCAAACATTAGCTTCTCCAGGTTTTTGTTGACATAAAAGATCCCCTCAACCTAAAACAATAATAAATATTTGCAGCAAGATGCAACAAAACACTGTATATGACATATAGGTATTAAGGTGCTTTCACATATTCGAAAATCGCTACGGAGTTTCGTAGCAATGCCGTAAGCCTTTCACATATTCTTGTTCGTCTGCTGCAGCTGCGGAGGAAAATCATGTGAATGCCGCAGCAAAATCAAACTCATCTTGATTTTGCTACGGAGTTCCGTAGAACGTGCCGCGAGGTGCTACGGAACAGCTACGGTGCGCCGCAGCAAAATCAACACATTTGCTACGGAGAGTAGCTACGGCGTGTTTCCGTAGCGATTTTCGAATATGTGAAAGCACCTTTTGATATAGCTATATTATATGACAGAGCACAGGGGAAGGAAATAATCCCCTCAAACTCCTATTATAGGCCGGCCTGGTGTGCTCACTGTAATGCATACCACTCATCGTATACGCAGTGTCGTTGCATCTTGCATTATGTACTGTACTTGGAACTTGGAAGAGGCCTCGTTCGTATGCTGTATAGTGGATACTCTAGCTGACATGCAAAGCTAAGTGTGTTGCACTTTCATATACAAAGACTGTACTGTACAAAAGCAGGCCTGGACCAAAACAGGGCTAAATTCCAATACTGTGCTATGCACTGCATGTATGCATACTATAGTATGCATACATACAGTAAGCATGCATAACGTATGCGTCTGCATCCATTTCATACAGTCACAGACAAAATAATACAGTATGCATACAGTATGCATATGCATACATGCATGCATAAGCACAACAACACAGAACATTATTCAACTCACGTTCATGTTTGGCTGAAATCCTTTTTTTATTCTCCAACTATAAGGATTAATCTGCTCCAAGTATTTCAACTCATCATCATATTCCCGTACAACCATGTTTAGCAGTAAAGATTAAAATATGAATGCAATGAACTGACTTGAATGAACGTCAAATTTGAAATCAAAACAAAATCCTTGCATCAAAACACGACCGGAAACATCTTTCTGTAATTCGTAATTCTGTATGACAGTGCGGACCGCTGCGGACAGTGTCGGATAGGAATGATAGGATAAGTGTAGACGGGTATTGAAGTAGACTATATATTATTAGTCTTTTATTAAACACAGAAAGTGTACATATTAACAGCACTAGAAACATACATTATAGAAAAACATTACAATAGAACACATAAAACATACATACAAAACATATATAATAGTTACAGAATAATAGAACAATAGAAAATGATAATAAAACAATATAAAATAAAATAACAGATGATACTAACAGCCTGTTACATCATAATAATAATATATCATATATATAATCACATATATATAAGACAAAATATGACATAGAAAATAGATAGAATAAAAAAAAAACTTATTGCTTCATTGCTATTCAAAATCTATAGACTATATGAAATCTCCCCTGGCATAATCGCTAATAGGCTTAATTCTAGATTTACAGATATTTAAATGATATTGGCTACAATATTCATTACATAATTTACATAGTAGACTATATAGTTAGACGGGTATTCCAGGTATTCGCGATTCGCGACAATCGCGACCGCCGCGAGCAGAGGCCGCTATTAAACAAAGTTAAAATTTAAATATATATTAATTAAGTTATAATACACAATTAATTATTTTGTTCATTAATTTTGTAATTTTTATTATAAATGAAATGCATGCAAAATGCAAATAATACTAGAAAGAGTGTAGACTGTAGAGCTTCTTACTTGATGACTTCAGTACGCTTCAGTACGTCACTGCGATTGGTTCGCTCGCTTCCACTCTTTAAATATGGGCGGTATTCGCAAAGTATTTTCATAAAAAATATAAATGGTATTTATAATTAATAATAGTTATATATACACACAGCGTCTTGATTTGAAACTATTAAAAAAAATCTAATGAAAGTGTAAATTCTTATTTGCAACAATAATTAATTGTAATATTTTCTAAATTTTAAATTTTTATCATTTTTTTGTAAAAATTGAAAATGTTAATTTTTTTCCCTTATTTCATATAAGCAGTATATTATATATAATATATATGTAGTCACAATGTACTAAATAAATAAATAATAAAAATCAGTAATAAATCAATAATAAATAAATAAATAAATAAATAAATAAATAAATAAATAAATAAATAAATAAATAAATAAATAAATAAATAATTTGGTGAGCAAGAGATTGGAAGATGAGAAACCCAGCTTTGCTAGAAATGCAGTTGGTGGTCACTTTTGCAATCAAGGATAATTAATTTCTCCATGCTTGCAATGTTACATTCAAATTAAGGAAAATAAACCATTTAGGTTGTGATAATCTTATTAAAAGAAAAGGATAGGAATAACCAGCAAGGCCTTACCAATCGAAAGAGTCACAGCAGGTGGAAATTCTTGTGGTCACAGAGGTTCACTCGAAAGTTTTTACATTTTTGAAACGTTTCAAAACATCTCCACGATGCGAAACGTTTCAAAAATGTAAAAACTTTCGAGTGAACCTCTGTGACCACAAGAATTTCCACCTGCTGTGACTCTTTCGATCGGTAAGGCCTTGCTGGTTATTCCTATCCTTTTCTTTTAATAAGCTTGCAATGTTACATTCGAAAATCAAATCATTTCTTTTGATGAAGCGTTGGGCAAAGCGTCCTAAAATTGTATATATTTTATTTTGAAATTACAGAATGCTTTGCACTGCAATACCCACAGCATATATTCACAGCTTGGTCATCGAGTCTTTTTACAATATATGTTGAGTCAATGAAGGTGGTGGACTCCAACACTTTGGTGATAATCTTTATTAGTCTACATACATAGTAATAGTAGAGTATAATATATATAGTTTCTTAATTTTTTATCTTTGATTTTTTGAAATCATTACTGCATGGGAATAAAGAAATTATATGTTTTTCAATTGGTTTATATTGATCACTTGATGAAGACTTTCCGACCCAATTAATGGACAACATACATATGAAAAAAGTTTATTGCAGAAATGAATAAGGGTATTATATATATATATGCATACCAAATTATGCTACTCTGAATTGTTTCAGATTTTTTTGAGACCCAGAACTATTTTTAAATAATTATTGAAAGTGCGGCCACGCCCCCTGGAGGCGTCAACAGGCGTCCAGTCTCTATCCTTTTTATTAAGGATTCAGGGGTGCCAACTGAAATCAAAGAACTTTCAATAATTATTTAAAAATAGTTCCGAGACTCAAAAAAATCTGAAAAAATTCAGAGTAGCATAATTTGGTACCTTCTATTCATTTCTACAATAATTTTTTTTCATGTATGTTGTCCATTAAAGATTTCAAGAGCAGCGTTGATATGTTCTAGGTGTCTTTTTTTTTTTTTTTTTTCTCTTGCCGCAATAGGGCAAATAGAATGGATGATGATGCAAAAGTATTATCCTGTAGCTGATGTATAGCTACAACACTATTGGTCATATAAAATAAGCTCCTCCTGTTCTTGCACATCTACACACATAGTTGTGCATTTTCCAAGAGCCCTGAACTCAGCAAATTAAAAAAAGAAGACAATATACAAAATGCTTGCCTATGACTAAATACTCTATTTACAAACACGAAGAAACCTGACTGAATGAGACAGAGACTGTAGTGTAAGTAAACAGCAATGACTTAAATAATTAAAATACTGAAATGAACAAAAAAAAAAAAAAAATGTTTTGAACTCAAAATTAAAATGAGATGTGCTCTCATTAAGATTTAATTACATTTCAGAAGTCATTCATGACCGGGGTAAACAAAACTACTTGTGTTTCATTGAATAATTATATATATTTTAATACAATATTAAAAGCAAAAGTGTTATACGTTACATGAATGTTCGCATAATATTTTCTTGGAGTAACAGCAATGAAAATTTCTTTATCCATGAAGAAAGAAAATAAATATAACAACAAAAACTTAAAAATAGCCTAAGATGAATTCATTGAATGCCTTTACCTTTAAAAAACAAATTCCTGTAAAACATGATACAAATCATAATTATTATTACTGTTCCATGAATTGTGTCTAAGATGATACAATTCAATATATAGCATACATAAATATTATATAGTTATGCAAAATATTTCATAAGTATTTTTAACAGTTTATGAACATAAATTAGGAGAGCCAACACAAGTACAAAAATCAGTACATTTCGATTTTTATTATGAAATATTCATAAATAATTTTTCTTTTCTTTTTTTTAAATTGTCTTGGTCAATTAAAAAAACTTAGGAACTTATCCAGCACGGCTCACTCCAATAAATAAATAGAAAAAGTAGCAAAAATTAGCTTGGTTGCAAGATGGTTTACAGTGATCATAAAGAATTTTATGAAAAGCTAGAACATTATATAAATGTATGAAATACATTTAAGAGAAAAGTCCTGATAGGAATAATCAGCAAGGCCTTACCAATCGAGAAGTCACAGCACTATATGTAGTATGAAGTACATGCACTCTGAGTTCAAGAGCTCGCAATATAACATCAAAAATAGCAGGACTTTGGCAAAGAGTCATTGAAGTAACTGCCTTAAGATTATTTTGAAGTGACTTTTACCCCCCCCCCTTTCGCTTTTTTTTTTTTTTTTTTTAATGCTTGCACTTTACCAATGTTTGCATTTGATAAAACTCTTGGCCATATATTTTTTTTTTATTATTATTATTATTATTTAAGTATACTAATAAGTCTTTAATGCACTTGTGATTAAATAAGTGGTATTACTGTATTTATTTTGCTGAAAAAAACAGCCTTCAACTCTCCATATACATAAGGTGTCCAGTATCATGCACACACAGGGGCAAAATATTTACTTCTATATTCTTACCACTGATACATTTGTAACAGTAAACAAAAAAGAAAACATCCATTCATATTGAAAAAAAGCACTACACATGATTCTTCTGAGCAGCCTGTAACTCTTTCAAAATTATTTTTTTAAGACAACTAAAAGTTGTATTACAAGTAATGTACGGGTTTTTTTTAGCTGCTGTACTGTCATCAGTTCTTTTATCATCACTAGCTCACAAGGTTGTTTCTATTTTCTCTGTGTGGTGTTTCATCTGCATATAGGTGAGTGGGTTGACCTGGCTCTTCTGATACTGTAAAAAAAAAGAAAAAAAAAAAAAAAAAAGAAAAAGAAAAATCAGTAAGAATCCTTATTGTGTTTCAAGTAATGTACACAGTAATCAGTGAAAATTGATAGGAATTTAAAAGAAAATTTGAAAAAAAAAAATTAAAAACACATGATAGTATTTACAACATATTCACAGTATCAGGTATACAGTATTTTAATTTGCATTCAATGTGATTTTATATTTTAATTATCTCAAAAGTTATGCTGGTGAAGTACTTAAAAAATTGAATGTGTAGAAGGACAGTAAAGAAGATATCAAAAAACATTTTTCATTTCAAAAAGTTCAACACTTCCCGACATGCATTTTTGATAACTCTACTTTAATACAGTACAAAAACAAGTCAGCTTCAAAATCGTACAAAAACAATGTTTGACAAAGGCTGTTGTTAAAGAAATGTAAGTCAGTGACTTGGCTTTCATCCCTAATAATGTTGTATGTTCAGTTTTCAGCTGATATTGTTTCAATGCAGTATTTGAAAAACCAACACCATGTATAAACTACACACCAAGGAAAACTAACTATGCAAATATAGGATGTGTATCTAGGCTACTATAGCAAATACCAAAAAACACAAAGTCACAAGATTGAAATGAACATAAACAAGGCATTAATTGCCATGGGGAGATTGTCTGTAAACCATGTGGTCTTGGTTAACTCCAGTGTAAGAGTATTCAATTAAGGTGTCACATTTCATTTTTTATGTGTCATAAGAATTTGCTTTTTTTTTTTACTTAATTAATTCAGCACTCAAATAATCCCAAACAGGCAGACTTTTCATACTGACTACTAGATCATGGATTTGATAGGAGGAAGGCAGCATTGGCTGTCTATACTCTGCTGGGGTGATTATATAAGGCCGCAGAATATTGTAAATGCAACTTAAGTCCCCAACTAAGAAATGGCATTGGACGTCTGGCATGCAGGCTGGGTATTAGGAGCTGGGTATTAGAACAGTGTTGAAAAAAAGTTCTGCTGTTGGTAACCAACCAACCACTTCATTAAGAATAATTTGTAATTAAAATTTAAATAATCAAAATAATTTAAAATATAACATATTATACTGTATTTTCTCAACTTAATTTAGTTTAGGTTGTGATAATCTTATTTAAGCAAATTAGCAAAGGATAGGAATTATAACCAGCAAATTCTTACCAATTGAAAGGAGCCATAGCAGCTAAAAATATATATATATTTTTTTTTCAAAAACGTCACATATGTTAACAATTTGACCTAGGTCAATGAGGTCTGGGCATTATTTTTTCAAATTTCTAAAAAACATGACATTCAAAATTCAAGTTTTTTTTAAAAAAAAAACTCTGAAAAATTAATAAAAAAAATTGTAACTTCAAAATTGTTTACTATCCCAAAAATTTCAAAACGGTATGTTATAAAAGGACAGACCCTCTTCAAAACCTGTATCTCGAAAATTATTAGCTAGATACCTTCTGTGAATAAATACGCTTTTCATAGTTTAACCTCTGACTTTTGACCTAAATTAAATTTTAAGGTCAACATCGTCAATCAATACTAAGTTTAGCAATTCTACTAAAAATTTATATAAATTTAAATTGTAATTCTATGTTGAGTTGAGCAGAATTTGAGATACATTTTTTTTTCTTTATCTCTCAAGATTGCCTTCGTTATTAAAGCTTTGAAAAATTCTGAAAATCGAGTTTTTTTGAAATTCGAAAAAATTATTTCCAAACCTCATCACCCTAGGACAGATGTGTAACGCATGTGAAATTCATCAAAATTTATTGACCCCCTCCATTTCCTGATTGGTCTGACGTAATTTTAACCTTTTATTTCACTACATACAGAATACCGGTAATATTGTTTTTTATGTGATGAAGTAGTTTTATTATCTGATTTTTATGTTGGGGTGACTCTTCATTAATTTAGGCATGGGTTCTGCCATTTTCACTTTACTCTTTGAGCAAAATATTAATATTTGTCAATGGTGAGTGCATATAATTTTATATGTTGTTTTCTTGCTCAATAAACAGTTATTATTATTGTGTTAGTCACACGAAAAATAAAAAGAACTTTTATGAGGCGGGGATCCAGGAAGAAAGAAAGAAGAAGGCTCCCCCAAAATTTTGAATTTATTATGGGCAATATAGGCATTTCCTCCACTCAATTTTTTATTAAGATTAGCCCATTATGCACCGTTCATTCTTTTTTATTAAATTTTTTCCCCTGGATGCACGCTTAATTTCCATACACCAAAACTGTCAAAATTAGTTTAGAAAAGAAACTTGACACAGCAGAGTAACAGTAAAACCCATCAAACACAAAATAATGCAACTCACTGACCTAAGCTTTCGAGTGGACTGTCTCTTAATTCAAGTTTAAGTGCTACATCCTCAACTGTGGAGAAAGAAATAATTTTATGTATATAGAAACCATGCAAGGGTAATAAAAAGAAAAATACTACATGCAAGACTTTGTATTTAATTAAGTTAAGTACATAATAGGCGGGATTCACAATTCTTTAAAACCACATTTAAAACCATGTACTGTATTTTTTAATCTCAATTTTAATCATTATTTCAGGTCCAAAATTTTTGAGACTTAAAAATAAGACTTAAGGTAAAGATAACAGGGATCAGCTGGCCCAATGCTAAAAAAAAATCCCATTCATAAAAATTATGAAAAAAATTTAAACTGTTCTCCTCTACATCCCTTATCAGTAGGTAAAATATCAGGTATACAAAAACGAGCTAGTTTTCGAGTTATTAATTTTTAAAGTTGACTAATTTAACATGGAAGTTCCATTTCTCCATGTTAAAGTAGTCAACTTTAAAAATTTATAACTCAAAAACTAGATCGTATTTGTATACCTGATATTTTAGCTACTGATGGGGGTGTAGAGGAGAACATTTTAAATTTTTTTCATAATTTTTATGAATGGAATTTTTTTAGCATTGGGCCAGCTGATCCGTATTATCTCTACCGTAAAAGTATGTGAAGTTGATTGAGGTGATAGCGGGAGATTTTGAACTTCTACCAGTCAAAAATTTGACGGACCGCCTCTAGTCTTTACGCTTTAAGAATACCCCCTACATAATGCATTAAATTTAATTATTATTTACATTTAATTTTTTTTAACAAGAAAAATATGAAGTTGAAGCTGTCATGCATCTTTTCATTAGATACAGTACTGTACAATGTCAGTCATACATATCCTAAGTACTGGATCTTTATTTTTAATGTTAAGAAGCAGCTGATTACTGACCCTGCTACAAGATATGGGGGTGCCTGGAGGACTTGCCTGTCGCTTCTTGCTCTGCTTCCTTCTTGTCTCGTATGATGTAGATGGCTGTCATGAGGAAGAACAGACCACCGAGAACTTCCACAAAGTTGGTGGTGAAAAGAGAGTACTGCAGACTGCGAAATTTGACCTCCGGACTAACTGCATCAGGCTCCACCATCAACCCTTGTGTCATTGTTGCATTGTTTATCTCCAACATAGAAGTAGGATATGACAGCGTCTTTTTCAGCACCTCGGATATCTAAAAAAAAAAGGTAAGAGTCATGATAAAGCTGATAAGGAATGTTAAAGTTCAAGTTTACTACAAAGTAGTTCCATTTATCAGACTGTAAAATGATTTCCTCCCAAGCTAAAGACAATGTTAATCAATCAAGAATTATTCTCTTTGATTTATTTCTAGCAGTAAACTTCCGGAGGACGTAGTAACAATCTAAGGGACCTTGTAGCTTTAATTGCATGAATATATGTTACAGTATTTTGTTTTATGTGAAAGTAATTTTTGTCCATCTATTATTTTTTTGTTTCAAGAAAACCATCCAACACAACCTTGCACAACCTTGAAGTTAAAATAAATCAATAAAAAATTAAAAATAAATAAATAAATAAATAAATAAATAAATAAATAAATAAATAAATAAATAAATAAATAAATAAATAAATAAATAAATAAATAAATAAATAAATAAATAAATAAATAAAATAAATGCTTTATATCATGTTTACAGTATCTATTCTAAATCAACAAACTTACCACACCCACAAGATAAGGACTTCCTGCATCACCAAGAGCATGGGACAGCAATATCTGAAATGCTTCTGCTGTAGATCTTCGTGTAGGTATAACTACATACTGCAAACAACAAAATAGGTTATTAAATGCCATGTATAATTAGTTACCTAATTAAAGAGTAAAAGGAATATTTACTACCATGCTTTCAATTCAAGGTACAATGTAATTATAGAATGCCAGAAGCTGCTTCTCCTCCATTTTTTCAATTTTTTAGTGAACTTTGTGGTTTTACTGTTTAAAAGGTAATGTTCTGTACATGCTGAAGTTTGACAAGTTAAACAAAGTTTCAATCAAACTTACCAGCAGCATGTCGGCTACTATGGACCAGTTCAGGTTAAGAGAGACCTCACCAAGGAAGATCAAGGTGTAGCAAAGCACAGGGTTTGTTGAGGCCGTTAGTGCAGCACCAAATAGCAGTGGAGCACTCACTAGCAGTCCCACTGCGCAGATTAGCGGGTCGGCTCTCGGGTAGCGAACTCTTAACTTCTGTGCCAGAATAGAGCCCGCAGGAACACCAACCAGCCCCGATAGCATTGTTATAACTCCAAACTTGAACGCCACACTGCAAATGGAATTACGACTTAGTACAAACCTAGCAAAATAGTAATTGATGATAATTTAACATATGGTGAACAAAATTGACCTGCCGTCCCCTTCTCGTCATGTCACTGGCTACTAAAGTGTGCGGCAGGTTTAACTAGACCAATCGTCTTTGCTTCCACTTTTCAAATTAATTGTCATAGTGCAGCTTCACTAGGAACTGTATGGAGGCACATAGGATAATAAAATAACTGCTGTTTTCGAATATGTAAACAAACAAACAAACAAACGTTAGCTCTTTAAATTTAACCTGTATTTTTTTCCCTTCCTTCTTTATACAATTTTAGTTTACTTCTTCAACTTCTTCACAGTAAAATGATATATTATATACAAGTGATATATATATATATATATATATATATATATATATATATATATATATATATATATATATATAATATATATAGTGCAATATTGATATTGCAATATCATACATCGAACATTTGAATTTGAGTTTTATGTAACATAATTTTAAATATTTACCTGCAAATATAGAAAACATAATTGAAAATGTATGTTATATTCTCAAATATATTATATTTTTTTATATCATTTATTTATATTATATTATATTGCTTCAGAATGCAAGTCATACAAAAATGCATAGGAATACTAACCTTAAATACTAGGAGCATAAGGGTCATTATAATTTCATTTTTTTTTACTTATATCTGACTTGCAATCTGAAGAGATGATATATAAAATCAATTATTTTATATTTAACAAACATGTGTTTATTTATTGGAGACAGATAATATGAGGACCTAGCATAAACTGGTTTAAAAACAATATTCACTACAATTTGTTAAGAAACTGACATATACCTACAATTGTTTATACTTTAAACGTCTGATCAACAAGCTTTGAAAATTTTCTAGTCATGATTTACTCGTGCTTCTTGTATGCTTTAATTTGTTCATTACACTGTCCGAGAGACAATACATAGTCAAGTAGCCTTGTTACAGATGGAATAGTCACTCACTCGCTGAGGGTGGTGTTCTCCTGGCCTGGCTGCAGTACCAGTCCCATGTGGATGAAGGCTGGACCCCACCACGAAAGAGCTCCCGCCACAAACGCAACACACGTGAAGCCCAATGTTGACAACATAAAGCTGCGACTGCAGAGCAAAAGGTACCTTATTAATAACAGTGTTCATTAAGTTTCAGGAACAATCTATTTTCAGGTATTATTTTGTTTATTAATTTAAGTCAACAGCAAAATTATGGTGTTTAGTTAAGTTGAAAATATCTGGGTGAAAAAATAAAACAAAAAAACTGTTGAAGTAATATAGAGTTATATATATATTAGGTCTGTTCGTAAATACACACTCAGAAAGAAAGATTATTTGTGATGAACCTTATGTTCCATGTACAGAAGGTTCATCATAAATAATTGATTCTTATTTACGAACATTTATTTATTTACGAACAAACCTATTGCTTATAACGATAATATATTTTATTTTATTAACAGTGAGTTTTATCAATTTGGAAAAAAAAAAAAAAAAAAATTTAGTAAATACAGTTAAGACCAAATGCAATTCAGACAAAACATACTTCTTAGAGAGCGCAGCAATATCGCTTGACCACGAAGTTGGTTGCAGGTTGGAGTGTCCCTCACTCTCGCCTCGCACTGGGTCATGCATCACAAAGAGGATGAGCAGCACGGCTACAGCACCCAACACTGGCGTCACACGAAGACCCCAATGCCACGTCCCAGCCATGCGCGCCGTCTCCGAGCCCACAATGTAGCCGAGGCCGCTGAACAAACAATACACATGTTAGTAACGAATGACGGCAAAATGTAATAACAATGCAATTAATACCGTGTCAAAAATAACAAATAACGGTTGATAATGCATTTCATAAATTTAAAACTTTTTTATTAAATTAATACTTAACATTATGACAATTTTCGCAATTTTTCTTCAGCAATTAAGTTTACATTATTATTAAAATACATACGGGTAGGAGGGGGAGGGCACTTATTAAAACATGGGTTATACATGACATTTTATAACTATAATAGTACAGTATAATGAGTCAACAGTTACAGAGAACAGAAATGTGTGAAGAATTGTTTGCATATTCTTGTTGCAGTTCATTGATATGTATATGATAATATAACACATGCCCACCTTCCAACGGGAATTGCGAAGTAGAAAACAGCAAGCATTTTGGAGCGCATATCACTGACAAAGAGGTCACTGATGATGGTGGGTGCGATGGTCGAATAGCTAGCCTCGCCAATGCCGACAAATGCTCGAAATGTTAGGAACCAGCCATAACTCTGTAACATATAGCACGAGATTGTTATCTTGCAAGCTTTACATGCATGAGCAATCTTACGATATACAGATTCACAAATGTATAAGCACCAGTCTATGTATGCTAGTAAGAGGGAGAGCTTTCTGAGAGATGGCAGCAAACACGTGCCCACTCTAAAGAATTATTAAATCTTCAAAATTTTAGATGATACAGCTTGTTTAAAATGGTCTTTCAATTATTACTGCATTTTTATCTATATTTTAAAATATTAAAAATTACTGCAGGCACTGAAAAGAGTGAAACCAATAGCCACCACACGAAAGAAGCCTTTCGACATGGGAAAAATCCAAAATACACAACTACATATTTAAAGTAATCTTTCTATTCATATTGCACTGCACAGAAACAAATTTATTTTTTATTTATGTAAATTTATTCAATATTTTTATGAATTTAATAATAATCTCTAAATTTCACTTACGTCCATAAATGACCCAACGAGAGTAGTAAGGCTCCAAAGGAAGACTCCAAATGCCATTATGGCACGGCGGCTGTAGCGGTCACCCAAGTAGCCAAACAGGGGAGCGAACACCATGTAGCTGAGTACGAAGGCTGTTTGCAGCAGCCCACCCTTGTCGTCACCCACATTGAAGTGTGTCTGGATATCTGGCAGCACCCCTGAAATACCACGTTAATCATTAATATCACTGGTCATAATATAACACAGTGTTCCTGTTCATGTGTCAGGGGAGATATTATATTAAGAATTTAATTTTCCTAATAGAGACTTGACAATTTGTATTCCTACTGAAAACATACTACAAAACTTAATGGTAGCTTTGAAATTTGGATCCAACACATTTTTCAAACCGTAAAAGGGGTCCAAAGTTGAAAGTTTGATTTTCCTTACGGGGTTTTATCAATGTTAACGTAGTCTTGTACAAAAGTTGTGTCAGATCTAAATAAAAATTTATTTTTAGGAGACACATGCTGAATCTAATGATGTAAGCTAAAATTTACAAAAAAACAACCCTTAACATGTTAAAACATAATTTTATATTAATTCTGACAGCGCCATTGAAACATGATCATTTTTCTACCCTAGAAGCAATCTTTGAATTTTTTTAATAGGACGATGTAAAGAATTAAAAAAAATATAGGGATTGTTTCCCCACCCCCTATTTTTTTCAATTCTAAAAAATGTCAGGAAAAAAAGTCAAACTTTGTGTCTAGGGTAAAAAAAAAATGAGCTTGTTTCAATGACGCTGTCAAAATTAAGATATAAATTGATTTTTAACATGATAAGGGTTGTTTTTTTGTAAATTTTAATTTACACCATTTAATAATTAGAATCAACATGTGTTTAAGTTTAAAGTTTTAAACCCCTAGAAATAATTTTTTTAGATCTAACAGAATTTTTGTTTGAGACTACTTTAACATTGAAACCCTCTAAGGAAAATCAAACTTTCCACTGTGGAACCCACATTTCAGGATTGAAAATTTTGGTCAGATAAAATTTCAAAGTATCATTAAATTCTGTGGTATGTTATTAATAGGAATACAAATTTTCAAGTCAATTATAGGACAATTAAATTTGTAATAAAAAAAATTTTCCTGCATGACACAATTAAATAATGGAACACTTTGTACACTGTATTTTTTATATAATATATTGGGCACGTTTCATGAAGGAAGTTATCCAGGTTTTGTGAGCAATTGTGACTAACCACGTTTAATACCATTCTAAAATTAACGTCACTAAACGCTGTTCGTGAGAAAGCTGGATAGGTAACTTTCTCAAATTTTTTTTCAAACACCACAGATCTTGAAGGAAGTGCGAATACGAAAAGAATGTGTTTCAGCGCGAGGGCGTTTAGATGACGTTGTTTTATTAAATAAATTTGGTAGGAACTGTACTTCTCATTTTCACTTTATCTCTAGAGCTTTTCTTTGCTCGTCTTCTCATGACATCTGAATGACATCACATGAGTGGGGAAGACGAAGCATACAGTCTTAATTAAGGGAAAGCCGGGATATAATATCACATACAAAAATATATTTATAATAAAATATTTCCTTGCGCTATTCACGCTTATCCGTGTATTGGGAAAAATCGTGCGTACTTTCAGTCTTCATGCAACCTCATATTATCATGCTTTTTACGCAATATGCTAATAGATCGTAATATTATGACTGATATACATACATATTTTAGGCATATTTGGCCACACGTTGGTGCTCTATTTCGCAACACAGCATTTTGAAAAAAAAAATTAGGGGCTCTCATATGTATTTCAGGCATTTTGTGTCTGTTTGTTTGAAAAGGTGCTTGATCCTTACAAATTCTGAAAAAAAAAAAAAAAAAAAAAAAAAAAAAAAAAAAAAAAAAAACTGTAAAATTCATCTTCAATATTATATGCCAAGATAACCCATGCAGAACTGACACCAAGATCTTAAATATTAATAAACAATATTAAATAAAGAAGTTATAGCATGCACTTATAGCGCAACTGATATAATATATATATATAATATATATATAAATGAACAATCTAAAGAAGTGAAGAAAATTTATAAATACTTTAATTTTAATATTCATTTCGTCATTACCATTTTACAAGAAATGCTAGAAATGTCAAATGTGCACATTCAACAAATTATGTGTAGAGAATTGGTCAAGGGTCAAGATGCATTTTTCCACAGATCACAGAGGTGATATTGCTATTAAAAACGTTTTGGGGTGCTATTTTTTTCGATTCAATGTCTTTGGACATTAAAATAGGGTCTCAAAAATATTTTCATTGTTTTATTATTGTCGCAAATTGCTAGGCTCATTTGCTATAACTTATTCATAAATGTGTAATTATATTTTGTCAACTTGTCATAAGTTAATTTTGACGTTCCCTGGTCACGAGTTTCTCAAACTCTTCAAGGGGTTTACTATAAGCTATTTATTTTTAATTTTTATGTTATTATATATATGTCTGTCATAAATAAAAAAATAATCAAAAACAAATTAAAAAACAATCATAAAGCATCCCGGTTTTCCACAGCTGCCATCAAGGTCCCCGTGAGGGGTCAAAGGGGGGGGGGGGAAATCTTGGGCTGCTAATTGGTTTTAAAGTTCGTAAACACGATGAGACATCCCTGAACGTTTCATGCACAGTTTTCTACTAAGAAACCGTACTATTATAATTATAATATAACTGCTGACTAGTGTAGCACTTTAAACTATAAAAGTATAAATGTCATAATAATAATAATAATAATATATCAATGATGTTGCGCCGCCGGTTGGAGAAATTGAATTATTTAATTTATATGTTTTACGGTGCTTGAACTATAAACCTAATAATTATTGGCAATTATTGCAGAATTCTTGCTTTATAATATAAACACTGTATATAGTAATACATACCATAATATGGTTTCTACAAAAATAATTAGAGCAAAAAAAAAAAAAAAATTAAACTATCCAAGCATGCAAGGTCGACGTGATAGGCACCATCAAACGCGTGATTTCACTGAATTCACTCAAGTGCTGTTGCCACAAAAACTGGGAAGAGGAATGCATGCTCGAAAATCGAGATTCCGGTATTATATACCTTCTCGCTTTTTTCAAAGTTTTTTCTAACTGGATTCTCAGACGTCGTAAGGCGCCAGACGCTCAAGCAGACACGGAATTAATAATAAAAGGCTTCTCTGCTGCACTCTGTGGTTGGGCACTAGCTTTTCGTCACTGTGGGGTTGCAGCGCATAGTTGAGTCTATTAACAGGAAGGGTGGCAGCTAGCCAGCAGCATTTAATTCGAAGCCTCCATGAAGACAATTTATTTTAATTCAAATATCTTTAGATCATGAAAAAAATGAAATAAAAATCTAGTTATGTCATACATCATGCGCATTTTTATTTTATTTTTTACAAATATAATATATAAATATCAGTACTCACTGTCCGACTAGGTCAGCTGACTTTAAAAGTAAGGTAAAAAGACATGACGCGTTGCTTTTTCCATTATATTTATATAATTACATTTCGTGCAATTATGTATTGTTATGTAATATATAATTATGTTTTATAATATACGTATTAACGTATTCTTATGTATAAGAAAAGTGAATCAGTAACCACAAAGCCAACAACACTTCATGATGCAGAAAAAATAGTTGAGATTTTGTGAGCGACCACAGAAAATTTAAATGAAGAAATTAGGATTTTTCATTCATAAACCTTGAAGAGCAAGGCAGCCAAGGCATTAATAATTATTTTATTAGCTCTAAGTGTGAGAACATTTTTTCCCCCTGGAAGTTCTCTTTTACAGAAAATTACCTTGGGAGGGAGAGCAGCAGTCAAAAGACGCACAGCAGCTGCAGGACGGGAGGTGGGGAAGGGGAAGAATGTCAAGAGAGAAGAGACAGCAAGCAGCGATAGCAACAAGAGTATAGCTTTGACTTATAATACAGTTCAGTACTATATAACTTCATCTTGAATGGACCACAGGAAGTACCCACTCCACAAAACCCCTGGCAAGGAGAGCATGCAGCCACTTGCTGCCTTGGTGTTGCAGCGGCGGCAGAAAACATCTTGTATTATAGTAACGACGGGGCGAGGTGCAAGCAACGTGGGCGTGGCACTGACGGGACTCCAGCTTATTATACTCCTCGACCGTCGCATGCAACACCCGCGCGTGTAGCGTGTATGACTCACTCAATCCATATTAAATGAGTGATTCAACAAACTTCACGCAGCAGACGATTGCTGACTATTTTATGATAATATGCACCGGTACAGCCAGCTGCGACAGGAAGATTTTCTCTGTTTATTTAGTATACATGTCATCATTGTGTACGTACATACTGCTTGCAAGCTTAATAAAAAAAAAAAAAAAAAATGTGCATGGGACAAACACAGTGATACACAGTTCATCCCGAGTAAATTCCTGTGTTTCTTGCACCACAATTTACTCCAAGATTTCTTTGGTTGATGATTCATCATGATTGCTTCTCGGCCTTTTCACACGCATGATAGATTAATATGCATCCATCAGAGAAGTATCAAGCTATCAAACTGACGTGGAAAAAATAAAGGTGCAACAATGCACAAAGCATTAATTGTTGGCACAAAGGCAAGCAACTACAAGGCAAAAGAAAAAAAAAATATGGGGCGCAGCAGTCTGCGAGTATTATAATTAATAGTATAATAGTATCTCTCATTACATTATACTGTAGGGACTAGGGAGCCATGGTTGGTAAAGACACAATGAACGACTTGGCACACCAAAGTGGCATAACCTCAAATTATGGGCCTGAGGGCTGGATTTCAGAGTAGGCCCCCTGAGCGACGTCCAGGGGACGAGGGGAATTTGGCCTTCGGCCTAGCTGTTATATAGGACTCTGGGCAAGACTCCATTCTTTGGAGTTAAGTCGTATACAATATTTTGAAAGCAGGAATTCAAGGAATTGTATTTTATTATAACTCTATTTCATTCATAAATCATTCATATGACCATATCAAATAATTGTAACAACACTTTAAAAATTAAATAGTTTTGAGTAGGTACTTCATTGTTCAGAGGTGTGGTAAGTTCTGATAACTTTTTAACTATATATATTTACTTATTTTTTATGCAGTTATAATATTGTTCAAGCCCACTAGAGTCACAAGACATGCAGGTAGAGTAAATCGAAGAGGCTATGAGTAAATCCACTGATAATACCAATACCGAGCATTTTAATCTGAAATAAATTACATTACTCTGCATGTTCTTCGACATTAAAATTATTACATAATGGTCAGCATCCATGATGACATCACCAATCCTTTGTCCTCCCATTTACTTACAAAAAAAGATTGGGCGCACGTAAGATCCTATACGGAGCAATTTTTCGATCGCTTATTGTTAACCCTCTAAATAAGTTATGTTTGCAAATTTAAAATTACGTATTGGCACTAACCTTTTACGCTTGCTGCTATAAAAATTTTATTATTTGCCTTGGGTCAGTTTAATTAAAGAGCATCTAAAGAATTTCGCGGTAGTAGTGTTTTGACTTCAAGCCGAAAAAACGTGCGCAGAAGGGTTGCGCGACGATGCGCGGTAGTTGTAGCATGAGTCAAAATCAGCAAACGAACATGGCGACTATATAATTTTTCTGATGGATACTTACCATTGATGGAAATTAATTTAAAAATAGATATAAACGAACGTTTTAAATACTCTATAGTTAATATAACATAAATATATGTAGTATATGTATTTATTACATTTTTGCGACAATTAAAACTGTATACGACTCGGCGCGTGAAATCTATATAACATACATAATAAAACTTTTTGTGACGTAGTCTGTTCAGCTTTCTTTGAGATTACGAGACCAACAAGACGGAGCTACGTCAGCGACGAGCCCCTCTCTACACCAACGACGATTACATAATGTGCAAAAAATGTGCCATGCGGTGAGCTGCAAAATTATAATTCCATCCTGTTTCTATTGCATGCATGGTCAGGATAACAAATATTTCAGACTGCAAAGCTCAAAATCAGACGAACTCTTTTACAGAATTTATTTTCTACTTGGTTGTGATGTTAATATACTTATACAAGGTGGGAATATACCCACCTTGTAACAGGTAGCCGGAACAGGAGGGAGTGCATTAAAGCATAAAGCGCGCATCTCTACATATATTGTATATATAATTATGTTCGATCTGATTTGTGTGAATAATCCTTACTTCCGTGCTGTAAAAAAGTTATATTTCCTATTAGCAAATAAGGTATGCTCGATTCATTAATAAGCAGAGGACGTCGTTATGTTTATTTTTAGTATTGACGTCATCATAAAGCATGCAGCAGTGCAGGCAATATTTAGCAGGCACCGGGCGGTGTGAAAAACACGTTATTGAATGTATGAATGGACTACTGTCGTCGCCAAAAGTCGGGACACCTGGACTTTGCAATTTTACTGTGCACTACAGAAAAATCGCAAAATTTAGAAAAAAATATTGCATTAAACCGGCAAGCCTCCTCTATAACTTAAAAAATATAACAGGCCGATTAATTGCAAGGCTAATTTGTTATAATTAAGGAAGTGACGCAACCTACCCAAAAAAATGACTTTTTCACGAGATGCCCGTCTTTGCGCTCTTGTATAAAATAGAGTTATGCAGGTAGCGCTTTCATTTATTTTTTTCCTAATAGCCAAATACTTCAAGATGTGAAATCAATTTTTAATTTAAAAAAATTAATTATTCCCTAATTACAATTAAACCAAACGCAAAATTAAACTCTAGTTTTGCAATTTTGAAGCTACACACTCGAAAAAAATATCATTATACACAGAAAAAAAATCAAAAATTTTTGGTGGTTGCCGATTTTTTATAATTTGTATATTAATCAATGTTTACATTTTAATTAAGAGCAGCGTTGCCAGGTTTCAGCTGCTGAATACGGAAGTATAATGCCCGGCCGTGACAGTAGCTTTGCTGTGTACAAAAAGCTTTTTATATGAGGGTCTCTTTGCCCGAGGCTGATCACTATTGTTTCAGCTAAGCCAGTTATATATCATTAAGATGGAGAAACACGCAACTAAAATTGACATGATTGTGTTTAAAATGAATTCAGCATCTATTTGAGTGTTTTAATCATATTTCTAGCTTAATTATTAGTGATTATAATGAACTTTTAATTACTTACAAAAATCTCTTAATAAGCTCAAAAATGCAGCTAGAATTTTGATTAAAAAAGACATATTATTCATATTTAATTTTAAATTCAACCACTTCATCATCATGCACATTAAAGAGAGTTTCAATAAACAATCGAGATCATCGAACCATGATGCAATTTCAATTCTACATGGAATGTTAAAATAACAACCCTTCCTTCCTGCTGCTTGCTGCAAGACACAATACAGTAGAACACCGCCTTTGAAGAGAGAACGATCCCCATTGTTATTATCTTTTATGGCCTGTCAATCAACTTTGCTATTTTTCTACTGAATAAGGCCACTCCGAGCAAAAGTTAGGATATGGCAACCCAGCAGATTCCTGAAAGATGGTAATTTCATCATTAATTTATGTAAAAAAAAATTAAAAATTTATAAAAAATCGACGACCACCAAAAATTTTTAATTTTTTTTCTGTGTATAATGATATTTTTTTCGAGCGTGTAGCTTCAAAATTGCAAAACTAGAGTTTAATTTTGCGTTTGGTTTAATTGTAATTAGGGAATAATTAATTTTTTTAAATTAAAAATTGATTTCACATCTTGAAGTATTTGGCTATTAGGAAAAAAATAAATGAAAGCGCTACCTGCATAACTCTATTTTATACAAGAGCGCAAAGACGGGCATCTCGTGAAAAAGTCATTTTTTTGGGTAGGTTGCGTCACTTCCTTAATTATAACAAATTAGCCTTGCAATTAATCGGCCTGTTATATTTTTTAAGTTATAGAGGAGGCTTGCCGGTTTAATGCAATATTTTTTTCTAAATTTTGCGATTTTTCTGTAGTGCACAGTAAAATTGCAAAGTCCAGGTGTCCCGACTTTTGGCGACGACAGTAGCTGTGATTTGTAATACAGAACAAAATTTAACTATGCATAAAGCATAAAAAAAGAGGAAATCCCGTTCTCAGCTATAAAAGGATTACAAGCTCTACCGCAGACGCTCATTCGCAGGCCCTGCAACGCCTTGGCATCCGCGGTGAAAACTTTTGATCCTCCAAAACATTAAGCTCTTGATTCAAAATTATCCAATCAAGCAACGCTCCGAGTCCTGACAAGCACAGGACCGATTTAGCATTGGCGCGAGTGCGGTGGCGAGAGGTCCGGCCTCTTTCTCTCCCTGCCTGCCACGTATTTCACCGGGCCCCTCTCCCGCACCACAAGAGAAACACGTTGCATACTTTGCCCGCTTTACCGTCAGGTGACTTTTTTTTTTTACTACACTGCTGGCCGCTCTTTTCATTGGCTGAGGAGGATCGTACGAGCAGCGACGTCAGCAGATGGGAGGAAAGCACGACGAGGAAGAAAAGTGGGAGGCCAAAAAACTCACACACAAGCATTTGATAAGGCAATAGTATAACATTTTGCAACATCACTAGTATGGCGTTTTACTTTATAGTAACAGCGTTTTCTTAAAATCAGTTGAAAAATTAGCTCGCTGATGTAGACGCATTTGAATAATTTAACTAAAGTTACAAAACTAATAATATAATTAATATATATAGCACATGAATGAAAGAGCATAAGTAACAGCAGAGATCTTATATTATAGTGTAAGATCTCTATAAAATATCTCTGGTAACAGTTACCTACTCTAGGCAATTATTCAGCAAAAAGTTGATTCGAACACCACTTCTCAACGTGTTCAAACACTTCAAACATGACACAAAAAGGGATTTTTCAGTTTGGTCTATCGTCATTTTTCACGAGTCTCGCTGTGTACAATATATAATATCAGTATAATTAAAAAAAAATAATAATAAAATATTGCTGCTATCTCGCTTAAACTGCGAGATATAGTTATTTAGAGAAAGTACTGTGAAGATAATGTTATACGTTCAGTCACACACACACTTCCAAACTGAGAGGCATTGCCTTCAAGTTTCAATACTAATTAATATAAGTTCAATATAACTATAGTATGCAGGAGCAAGTTTTTACTTTTTTTTATATGTTCAAGATTTTTCCATCCTTAGTAGATGGTACATCGTTCCTATTTTTATAATAAAAAAAAATAATTTTGGAGAACGGAAAAAAAAAATAAAAAAAAAGAAAAAGAATATCATTACATAAATATAGAACTTCAGTCAATACAGTATTTATTCAAATCGGCATCTAAAAAAACACTAAAAAATTAATAACTTGATCCATTTCCCATTAGGTGTAAAAATATTAAATCTAAGCGATACAAGATAATATGTATAACTTGAATACAATTAATTAACTTGAATTTTATTTTTCACAATAACATTTTTCTTCAGAGCCGAAGCTTGGCAGGAGTAAAACGGCAGGAGTAAAACAAGTTACACATTATCACTCAATGAAATAACGAAGAAATTTTAAATAATTTTCGGTTAATAGTAAGGATGGACTATTTCACGTAATAAATTCACTGTAAAATTTAACACTACTACTGTATTACATTCATATTTTACATTAATATTTAATTGTGTCCTTGTAAATAAATAGAAGCCAGCCAGTCAAACCCTAGAAAATCAGCAAGCTACCCTCCTCTTTGAAGCGCTGCCAAGTGTGTCAGCAGTAGCGGGTAATAAGGGGTGAGATGTAAATATCTGCCTAGGCTCATGCTGCAGGTCGCAAATATTCATGCAAATTAACTCCAAGGTTTCAGTGAGTGGAAAACGAGATTCAGTTTAGTTTCGAAAATAACTGCGGCTAACGGTGAACCCACGGAATTCCTCCTGGATCAACGACGCGATGCCATGCAAGGTCATCCTCATCAGCAAAAGGCCAATGACTGCATGGACATATCTAGTGGTTGGAGAGAATGGTCAGTTCAGCGTTTCTAGATAACTGACTCGGGCCATCATATAATTTATGATGTATGATCGTATGATGTACGTGCAAAGGTCGTTACAATGGCCTTGTTAAAGAGCAAATGTACACTACGCAATAGCGTTATTATTTTAACGCCTTGCTCATTTATAACTTTATTTCTAAAGGTCTATAATGCAAGGCCGCATGAAAGAACAATTGAATATTAATACTATGCAAACAAATACAGTGCAGTATAAATAAATATTTTAGACACCTCTAATATAGTTTATGGCATAAAATAATAACACAATAATTAATGCATATATTTTATTACAAAAATATCCGCTCTGTAGTGTAGTGGTTAGTACCCCTGGCTCTGGTCCGAGAGGTCCCCGGTTCGATTCCCGAACACGGCATACTTTTCGTGACTTGGGATGGGTGTGACTGATCACTAGATTATTATAGAGTCGGTAGGAGAAAGGCAGTCTATACTGCACTGCCACTGCAGGCTGCACAGATCTGGTAGTAGGAGCCCAGAAGAGTGCAGGAAAAGGGTTCTGGGAGCCTGGTAAAAGCCCCAGCATGGTCGCAAGATAACTCTTACTGACAAGGCTAAATATCGGCCTGGCCACACCCGAATGGGTAAAATGGTGTCAAGGGTATTAACTTTTTTAAAACTAAAATACGTTTCCGTACTACTGAATACAATATGACAATGTATAGATGAGCTATACAGTCTTTCAAACGTTAGAATACCCATGGAAAATAGTTCATGGATGACCTGTCAATCAACTGCAACAGCTGTAAAAAATGGCAGCCAACACTAAAAAATTTTCAATAGAGCTAGTGGACAGAAATATATGTTCATATTTTACGAAGATTTTCACATAAGTCGAGACAGATAATATTGCAAAGAAGTTTCAATAATTTAGCAATTATTATGCAACAGGTATCGAGTGTCTTTGATTTATTTTCAGCTACTTTATTTTTCTAGTGAAAGAACTATTTTTTTGTATTTTGTTGGCAACATGGGTCGGAAGAATACAAATCACTACGCCGAAGATGATTGACAGGGGTATTCTAACGTTTGAAAGACTGTAGATTGCTATAAAGATATATACAGTATATATTATATGTAAATAATGAAACTCTGCATACAGTATAAAATCAAGGACTATATACAAAGTTATATAACTCCCTACCTTAAAATGTAAAAAGCATAAACAACAGAAAATGTATTGAATTTGTCAAATCAGAATTTCCATTTAGTAGAAAGAGACATCAATAGTAATGAAAATTATTATGACATACATAGGCATATTATTCTGAGTTGGAAGTCTTGAAGAATTATTGTAATTAGTACTATTTTATTTTTTGATGACAAAAATAAATAAATATAATGGTAAAACTGAATTTTGTTATGCAAATAGCTAATATGTACAATCAAATGTTTAAATGTATGACTCAATATGTTTTTTTAATACTTCTTATGTTGTAATAATTTATATATAACAAAGTATGTTGTTATATATAAATATACTATGTATTCTATTAGCGAAAGCTAAAATAAAAATCTATTTCATTTCAGGACGGCCTAACTTTTTTGCCGCCAACGCGCCACCATTTCCTCAACCCAGTGACGTCACGACGTCGACTTTTTTAGCGCATTTGATTGGCATAGAGTCAGCTACAAAGATACCGCGGTCAAAGATGCCGCTTTATTAGCGATCTGTCAAATCTGTCAAATCTTTGACTTCCTCAAAGAAACCGCCCGAGCACGTGGCTCATTTAGCGGACTTCCCCGAAGGTTGGCGAGAATGGACAACATACATTGTATGAAAAAAATTTATTGCAGAAATGAATAGAGGGTACCAAATTATGCTACTTTGAATTTTTTCAGATTATTTTGAGACCCGGAACTGTTTTAAAATAATTATTGAAAGTCCTGTGATTTCAGTTGGCACCTCTGAATTCTCGATAAAAAGGATATAGACTGGACGCCTATTGACGCCTCCAGGGGGCGTGGCCGCACTTTCAATAATTATTTAAAAATAGTTCTGGGTCTCAAAAAAATCTGAAAGAATTCAGAGTAGCATAATTTGGTACCCTCTATTCATTTCTGGAATTAAAAAAATTTCATCTATGCATATGTTGTCCATTGTCGAGGATCGGGGTTCTTCAATAAGTTGTCCTAGGCGGACCTAGGCCGTCCTCCCAGTATATATAGTCCTCGGTATAAAATAATAAGCATACTGAGAGATAGTTTGCATATCAGTGCTTAAATTCAATTTAAACAACTCATAACTCTCCGCTTCAACAACTTTGCCTTCAGCAAATTCCACTCTCTTACAGTCCTGTTAATGAAGGAAAAATTTTCCCACATCACTTCTACTGCCGACAAAATCCAAAGTTGGAAGTTTATTAACTTCCAACTGTGATCACTCCTTCCAATGTAAACACCTCTCTTAATACTGTATGGGCTACACCACGTAGCCCGGTAACGGACCCCCTTAATGAAGACATTTCGCACTTTTAACCATTTTTAT
Organism: Siphlonurus alternatus; assembly: GCA_949825025.1. Classification (NCBI taxonomy): domain Eukaryota; kingdom Metazoa; phylum Arthropoda; class Insecta; order Ephemeroptera; family Siphlonuridae; genus Siphlonurus; species Siphlonurus alternatus. The sequence continues at coordinate 8,200,720 of OX463779.1, forward strand.
CTGCCATATTTAGGGTTCTTAAAATTTTGAAAAAATTATTAACATGTTCAATAGAATGTAGCAATGGAGTATTGACCTCAAAATTTTTTGGATAGAGCGTGCAAAGTTATGCTACCCTGATCTTTTCAGATTTTTTTGAGCCCGGGAACTATTTTTAAAAAAATATTGAAAGACCTTTTTGTGACGTCACGCGGCGGCAAGTCGTGACGTCACATAAAGAACTTTCAATGATTTTTTAAAAATAGTTCCCGGGTTCAAAAAAATCAGGGTGGCATATTATAACTTTGCACGCTCTATCCATTTCTGCAATAAAAAAAATTAATAAATCTATTCTATTCTATAAGGTCAATACTCTATTGAGTTTATCATAATTTCAGTTCCATATCAGAGCATCTCTTTGAGTAAAAAAAAAAAAATTGTGTGGACATGAAAAAAAAAAGTTCCGGTTTTGGTCCAGGCCTGCTTTTGGACTCCTTGTAGCAAAAAAAAAAAATAATAATAAATATAATTGTAACCCATTTATAACCAAATCAGCTTTTTCATAAAAAATAATAACTGCAATTCTGTGATAATTTTTTTACTAGTGAAAAAAAAAAAAAAATGAAAGAGTCTAAAAGCAGGTCGGAACCAAAACAGGGCTAAAATCCAAAACTGTAATTGTATGAATATGAGTTGTATGCATCATGATAGGCAAGCAGTGTACTGTGTGCATAAATAAAAGTTGTCAAAATAAAGCAAAACTTACCAGCAACAGTAAATCGATCCATGTAATTGATCAAGTTCACAAAAAATAAAATAGCCACAGTAATCCATTCTTTTCTTGTTATGGAGGAGCCACGCCTCTCTTGTGGTCTCTGCGAAATTGTATCACCCGCGTATCCTATACTGTCACTTTCATCGCCACTCATCAGCTGTTGGTTAGAGCTGTTCGATGGTAATCCTTTCGGCTCCATTTGGAGTATTTGAAGAGAATGTTTGTTTTCTACAGGTATCTTTTGAGTTGGCATTGGTTCGACAAACTCCCGGCTTCACTGCTCACACACCACGCTTCCAAACCGAATGATGCTAACAACATTTTCACCGCGCTTTCGAGACACCCAAACAGTAACCTCTCCTTTGCCTGATTTGCCTCTCCTCGACTACCCCCCACTCTCTGAACTCTCTCCCTCTTTCGTCTCACCCGGTCACGGTCACGAGTTTTTCTGGTTTTAGTTTACTGTTTTGCTCGCTAGAGGACACTACATCACACACTGATTTTTTGCACCGCGAAATTTTGGAAGTTTTGGAACGATACGGTCCAGAGTGTCTGAGTGTCCAGAGACCCGCGCGGCTGCATGGATATACTGGCAAAATGCCCACTGTGATACAGTGGGCATTGATACTGGATACGGTCACCATCACCATGTGCACGTAACGGTCACATGATGAAAGTGATGAATATTATTTATAGTGAGTCGACGCCTCTATATTTTATAGCTCATATAATACGTACCTCCCAATATATCTCGAATCTCATGCATGCACTTCAGAGAACAAATAATAAATTAATATATTGTTCTCTGCATGCACTTACTTAAATTAACTTGCCATATATATCCCACGATCATCAAACTGTAAATCAAACTGTTATCTCTTGCTGCTTAATTAATTGTTATCGATGATATTCGATCTATATAGCGTTTGCTTGGCTTTGTTGTTGTTTACATTCAGCAGTAGGAACTGAGAGAGGGAACTGGAATCACTTAATTTATTCCTCCTAATTTAACATATTTTAATTTTTGTTAACAATAATATATACGTAAGAAATAAATATACATAACTTGAACATATACATTTTTTTTATTTTACCTAGTTTCTTTATCATTACTTTTTGTTGTTCCGTTTCCCCCTCGTATTCAAAAGTCCGCGGGGAAAGCAATGGCCGGTGATTGGCTGAATTTTTTTAAGAATCTTAGGGTCAATATCAGTGCATAAGTGTCGTAAAATGGTCATTATTGACGTGAAATTTGGAGTCGATTTACATTTTATTTAATGATTTATTGTATTTTTCACAGATATCATTGGCAAATATTGTATTTTTTTCCATTTACTTGACATCTCAATCTATCAAATAAAATAATTGTCAAATGTACCACGATTGTCATATCGCAGAAAATAAATAGTTTTTGGTATGCTACTACCATGTTAAATAGGTGCTTTTTGCCTACATTCACGTGACGTCATATTTTTGTGACGTATGGTGAAAGACCCGTATAATATATATTTCTAAAAATGCTAGAAAAAAAAGAAGATATAATTATTGTATATATTTTATTATAATTTTAATTAAAGTATGCATAATATGAAACACAGATATCAGATGTTATATATTATATAACAAAGAATTCAGTATTCAATTAAAATTGAATTATTTCATTTTCATAAAATGAGAAATGGAATTGTATATTTATACGTATATATATACGTATATTTTTATTGCTTCTTCATCGTCATCACTATATATCATAAATTAATTTATAATACTGTGTAATATATATTATTATATACGTGCCATGTCTATATTAATAATTAAAAGCTTATAGCTATACCAATTTATTAAATTACTATTCGTTTGAAAAAAAATTTTTTTTTTCTTGCTCGCACGACATCACACGCATCAATATGCATATTATACATCTTCATAAAATGTGCTATATTTATTAAAAAAAAAAAAAAAAAGTACAGTGCCAAAAAAAAATGTAAATTGACAAGCTTTAATCTATGCTGCACAAAATCGCGAATATTTTTTATGTCGTGTAAAGTGATCTTTCCCGTGGCTCATATGAATTATTAATCTTGCCCTTCATTATAATTAAGAACCGTCAGAAAAAATTATAAAAACCCGGTACCGCTGGTTTAAAGAATATAGGAAGCTTATGATCCGACACAAGCTAGTTTAGCTGTTATATTTAATTATAGTTAAGAAGTTAAGGGTATCAGCCACGTACATTAGTGAAATAGTGCCTTTGGTGCTTTGCTGGTTATCCGCGCGCATCCTTTTTTACTTGTATTTTTCTTTTGTAATTTGGATGGAATAAATAAATTGATAGAACATGTCATCGCGCGCAGTTCGCGCGCTAGATTTTCATTGGCTGAGAGAATTGTGTCGTCAATGTTGAAGCTTCTCAAACAAATAAAAGAAATATGCTTTAATTGTTATTATTTTTAATCGAAAAAAATATATATCACGCCCCTTTTTCAAAAATTCACGTCTTCGGCGAGGGTTTTGCCCCTCGGGGCCTCCTATGATTTTTGGCACCCCTCCCCCCCCCCCCCTTCCCCTTGGTAAAATCCTGGCTCCGCCATCACTGTTCAGCGCTCACCGTCACGACCCTCCTATCTCCCCGAGCGAGGTTAATTTCGCTGAGCGAGAGCACCGCCACCCGCCTTCTGCCACCGGCGGCCTGCATGATGGTATATGTACAACGCTTTAGTTCCATCCATTTTCATAAGGATGCATGGTTGCTGGATCCTAAATCCGCGTCTGATTATTAGTATAATTTTTGTTAATTTTCATCATTTTGATGTGTGTGTGTGTGTGCCCATGTATTATATATATATATATATATATATATTATATATATAATTATTAATATGACTTAATTTTTTTAAGCTTTATATAAAGCAAAAATTGCACATAATATATAATAATAAAATATCATGTTTGTGCTTCTATACATGGTGGAATGATGTCTGTTTCCTGAACTGGAGCCAAAGGTTGAACCAATGTATAAAACGAGCACGAGCATGAGTGCGTGCATACCATAATGATCGATGTATATATGAAGACTTGTCTTCAGTGAAGACCAAGACGTCTGTGACATTCAAGCTTTCTCGGATTTCATTCCATCATAGAGATTGTATATGCGAATTTAGTATCCTTCATTCGATTTTCTGAAATTGAAGTACTTGACGGGAATGTCAGGGCTAGCTATCAGTTCTCGACCTTCCCACGCACCCGTGTCAATGTACATATTATACCTACAGTGCATTTCATGAAGCCTTGTGACTTAATTAATTATCTATTATATATTGCTTGACCTCTGCAATGCGTTGCCGGTTTATATATATTCCATTGATCACGATTCGCCAGATTGTCCAGTCATATAATAAAGAATAAGAATGGTCCAGTTCATTGAACATGCAGTCAGATAATTTTTAAAGGCACATATACATTTTTTTGGATTTAGTTTTTCCATGGCAACTTTTCGGGTGCGTAATTAAACTATAGATATATACTTCGTTGTATAAAAACACCAATTAATGGCAATAAAATTTTATAATAAAATTATTGTTTTGATTTTTGAAAGCAATTCAAAGATGCCTTCATTAGTTAATTCTCATCATCTCATCATGTTGCATCATGTTTTTAATTCAATTGTGTTAAATTGAACACAATTTTTATATCATATATCTTAATTTAACATGGAAAACCCACATAAGGAAGAAATGAAAATCGAAAATCAACCTCTGAAACAGCCTGAAAAAAATTATTATCAACGTAATATAACACAAGATATGTGCGTGGTGAATTTATACGAGTACCGAAATAATTTGACTAGTTTTTGGTACACAACTTGCAAAATCTATAACATGCAGCCATGTTTCTAAGACTAGCTTCGTCTATTTTCCACAATTATATTGCAACGTCCACAGTATTGACGATGTTGACAAAATATTGATATATACGCATTTTTCACGTCGCATATTAATATGACATATCAATTTAAAAATATCACCCTCACCGAATCTATAAATTTAATTACCATAATTACCTGGGGTAAATTCGTCTCGCTTTCCACCCAGTGCAGTGATGCACTTGTGTGTGGTTTCCCAGGCTTTGGACATCGCTTTGGTCCATTGAGAAAAAGTAGAGGTGTCCGTCCTGACTGAGGTTTTCCACGGTTCCCTCAGTCTCACCTCAGCGAATGCTGGGACGCGTAAGCATGCAGGCCGTGGCCACTATCCGTTCCCTACCTTATCCCTACCCAGTACCCCGCCGCGAGCTGTAAGCTCTTAGGGGTGTATCCTTGTAAAAAAAAAAAAATAAATAAATAAAAAATAAGCAAAGAAAAGCAAAGCATCAATAGTTGTTCTTTTTGTTATTATGCAATATCACAAACGAAGATCTACATTGAAATTTTATTAATGCTTTTGATTAATTTTTATATAATACAGCTGACCCTCCGGATATTTTCTGTACATAAAAAAAGTTAAGCAAACAAAAAAAAAAACTTATTTTAATATTACTGCATTTGTAAATTCATGAACACTGGACATTGTTAGCAAAAATTAATATAAATTTCCAAGGCTGACATTAATGTCTGTCTCACTATCAGCTTATATATCATATCATTTTGTTCAAATAAGATAATTATGTGAAGATTTTTTAATTTAATCTCACAAATTTCAAATTTTACCCGACTAAAACAATTGCTGCCTAGCCAGCCAGATTAATTTTTGACCACGTTACCTCTTGGCAGGCTCGGACTGGCCATAAGAGTTGGTGAGCGATTGCTCAGTAGGCCCCCCCGGTTGGAGGCCCCCAAAATGTTAAAAGTAGGCCCCCCTAGGGTACAGTAGGCCCTCCCTACATCGCGAAGCGATGTAAGATTTCATGTAGACAGTGTTCTGAAGATGTAGAGTAAAACAAGAGGCTTAAATCACATTACAAAGAACTGACTAGCTATTATATTTAATAGGTATTACTATTATATATTCATAATAATCAATTTCTTCTTATACATTTCAATTTATTTACTATGAATTTTCAACTTTGAAGTGCCAGAAATTTTTAAAACAAAAAAAAGGCATCAATTACATAATAACTTCCATGAAAAAATATAAAGGTCCTCGGCACAGTTGGAGGCCCCCCAAAAATATAAAAGGTAGGCCCTCTAATGACTAGAGGACCTATAACCTTCATTATTTTTAAGGGGCCTCCAATCGTGCCGAGGGTCCTTAAATTTATTTAAAAAAATATTGTGTAATTCTCTTTCATATGACCAAGAAGGCCTTTTATACATCGCGATCGGAAAAAATGTGAGAAAAACGAAGGAAAATAATTTTGGAAAAATAATGTAGAGTAATTAAATCAAGATTTAAAGCCCTGAAGGCCCCTTGGTCCTGCACTAATATAAGTCAAATTTAATATTAACATATTCTGTTGCGGTATATATGTTTTATTTTATTTTTTAATACGTACACATCATCTTTTTATAATTATATTTATGTCAAATATTATAGTGATAAAAATAAGCCAGAAAGGTCCGGAACGTCAATCCGGAAAGGTGCATGTATTATTGAATCAAAAACTCATAAATTTTATTTTTAAAAATATGTCTAAATTATAGATTAAATTTTGCAAGCTTTTTTTTTTTTTACAAAAACTTCCGCTAGCTTCGTTTTCGTAATTCGTAGTCTTCTTCATTTATAAGACTAAAAGATGTATAGCACTTGCGTATTTTTTTTCTATACATTTTTTTTTTATCTATTCATGCATGATTTAATGCTCAAATCACTTCTGCATATCCGGCCCAGAATGCAGTACAACTACTTTTTTTAGGAAATGGGGGAAAAAAAAAGAGTCTAATTTTGACCTGAAAATAAAAATTGGAGAGATTTTAACATACCGCAATATAATTTGTAATGAATTCGGTCATTTAATTTTCGAGCACGGTTAAACAACTATACACATAATACATGACTCTGAAGTCACTGAAATATATAAAAAAAATAAACGGATGAAAATACGTGCATTGCGATAAAAAGGTTTGATTTTCCCAATTTAATCAAATTTTAATTAAATAAGAAGTGAAAAATGTATGATCTGCTCTCTGAAAAAACATTTTTCCGGAAAAACAAACATTCCGTCCAAAGTAACAAAATATTCGTCAACTTTTGCTGGCAATACATTTTTTATTAAAAGCTTGATTGATTTTTAATTAATTTTTTTATCGTTTAACTGTTCAACGCTGGCTAAAACTATACACAATTATTTTAAAATTGATGAAGCTTTGAATAAAAAATGTATCCCCAGCAAATATTTTTGTTGGCAAATATTATTTTGCGTTGGATGCAATGATTGTTTTTCCAGAAAAAAGTTTCTCTATGGAAAAGATACACTTCTCACTTTTTATTTAGTTCAAAATTAATTTTTCAAATTAGGACAATTCAACCATTTTTATCGCAATGTAAATATTTTCATTCGTTTATTTTAAATATTTCAGTGTCATAACATGTTTTGTTAATTTTATATGAATTTTTAAGTGCCATGCACGTACGCAAATCGGGAAAGTCATGAAAATCCATTGAAAGAATCCTAGGTTGTTCTGTCAAAAAAATCACAGATATTTAAATTTTTGTTTCAAAAACATGAAAATTTTACTACTAAAAATTAAGAAATAAATTTGCTGTGTGTCAGTATTTTTTTTTTTACAATATTCTGGGCTTATTGAAACCTGCAGAGCTACAATTTAACACTCCAAAGTTAGGTGACTCAATTAACTTGTGAATCCAAGAGTAGTAATCCTTATTGAAAATCAAAATTTGAAAAAAAAAATTTTACATATTCGGGTACATTACTAGAATTTTATTTTGGTATAATTTTATGTTCCACAATAATTTGATAAGGTTATTTTCCTAGTTGTGCATTTTTTTTTTTACCCAAAGACACACAGAAAAATGTTCCAATAAGGTTACAATTGGGACTTTATACTTGCAAAACTCCACAATTAAAAAAAAGAAAAAATAGGTAAAAGAAAAAAATATATAGTAAATATGACTCGCGTTATCAGTGTTATCACCAAAAAAGGTTTCAAATAATTTCTCCTTAGACTCCAAAATTTCACAAAAAATAATATAAAATCTCGCGATGTTTAGACACTTTTTTATTAAAAAAGATAAGCGAGCCACGCCCCTTTTTTGAAAAAAATTGCGCCTGCGGCGGGCTGCTTGGGGGGCTCCGCCCCCCAAACCTCCCGATGGTGTGAGGCCCCCGCCTTTCATTGCTCAGTAGGCCTTTTGACCCCAGTCCGACCCTGCCTCTTGGTGTACTTACATTGCCAAAATTACATTACATTATATCATAATATTTATTTCATCTTTTTGGGAAAAAATACATAAAATAACTATGGTTTTGCTTCCACTAGAATATGTGTATTATAATTTTTAAGATGGCATTGGGCTGCTAGTGATAAAATTGGATGGTTTTGGAATTTTAAATGTGACATTCATAATAAAATTATAAATACGTGTGTGAATATAATTAAAGAATGAACATTATGTCGTCTTACAAGTAGCAGGTACAAGTCTAAATTAAGTTTACGTTTACGTAAACAATGAAAGCACAGTCGAGAAAAAGACTAAAATAGCTGTTTGTTATAAGGTCGTTTTATTCTTTAAGAGGACAAGAAACTTACCTTTTGTAGAAAATCGACGCATCTTACGCTGAGATCTCAATAATGCTATAAATATATATGTATAAAAATATATTATATATATATATATATTAATGCAATTGCTGGTAAGAAGAGTCATTCATTAATTAAATGAGTACAGTACTCATTTATAATATTATATATATATATATATATATATATATATATATATATATATATATATATATATATATATATATAAGTATATCTGGACAATTGTGGACATTGATTATGCATCAATCGAACACTATACAATCCCTTTCATATTTAATACATTTATAATGAATATATTATGAAAGAACAAACTTTTAGCCACAAAATTTTTCTACTGATAAATTTAGATAGAGCTTAAATTTAAAAATCGATGAAATCTGTTTTAAAGATGACCTAATTTGACAGCAAAAAGAGTAGTTCATCCGATTTTTTATGTAATATTTTTACTAATTATGTTGAATCTTGTTTCATTTGAGCATGCAGTGAAACTGTCACGTAACAACAGAAAGCGTTGCTAATTTTTTGGAGCTAATGGTAAGTTTAAACCACATTTTTGCATCTCATAATAAATAAAGGCAGTTGTGTAGAGATTGCTGTACAATATGCGACCATGCTAAGATCCCTATTAATATATTATACTACGTACTATAAAATTAAATACATGATATATAATATAATGTATATATATATTATATATATATAATCTTTCTTTCACCTGATTAATTATCAACATTTCGGGCGTGCTAATTATTGGTATATATAACCCTGTTTTATCAAGATATTATAGAGATTAAAATTTGAATGTGGCATCGTGATTATGATGTCAAATTTAAATATCTGTACATCGATTAAAATAGGGGTAACTAGTTTTAGCACGAAGGTGAAAATTATATAATACTAGGTGAAAGAGAAAATTTATACTCATACATATTATATTATGTATTTTTTTGTTTTTGAAACTTTTATATTTATTATATAGAATTATATATGCTTTATACTTCCGTGTATACACTTTAAAATAACAGTTTTAAGATTAACTTTCATAATTATACTACTTGTAATATTTTTAATGTACAGTCGTGTAATGAATATTATATTATAAATATATATACAAACAAATATATTATGCATGTACATTTAATACAATATTCATTTTACATTATAGATAAGTATATAGTATTTTATTATAACTATATACATATTCAAACCTCTTTTTCGCATGTCATCTCACATCTCGATCACAGGCACGTTGACGTCATTTATAGTGATTAACTATAGAGATGATGAGTGACATGTGGCTATTGCACCTGCGATGCCACCTAATCCCCAGCACTGCATGTGATGCGGGACCTGTAAGAGAGGAACTCTCAGTCGTGCAGTTCTATGCTAGGGATGTACGCCACCGTCTCAAGTAGTAGCAGTCATGCACCAGGGGCAACCTGTCTGCCCCCGCCATACGCCGCTGCCCCTGATGAACTTGAGGTGCTCCTGGGAACACCAGGCTCCAACTGCGCGAATTACACGTCTTTGCTTAAGGGTCCTGTACCATCTAGCAGCAGCGGAAATGGCACCAATAATGACAAGGTGAAAATTTTGAATGTAACAAATACCGATCGAGTGCTGTTTTTGCATGACAAATTTATATATCAATATTAATTATTATATATATATATAATTATTATAATACAAAAATCAATTTAACGATAATCGATAATCCTATATCATTTTAAATTAAAGAAACAGCCCTATTTATTAAAAAAACTTTAATATTAAATATATTTAAGGTATATGCATGCATAATTTTTTCAGTTTTTCATCATACAATGATATATATTATATAATAACACAATATTTGAAAATTTATTATATATTTTATTATATTGATGTGCATATATAGAATAGCTAAATGTTATAATTTTTACTATTTACTATAATAATATTTATCATGTCGTTTTACCCTTTTTTTCCCCCATCTCTCCCCCTCTTCTGTTTCCTCCTTTACCGTGAGGAGGGCCAGGGACCCGATATACCTCGCATTTGCGTATAAGTACTGCACCAATCAACTCCTGCATATTATAGCCATGCACGCAGACATATGCTCAGACTGGCCAAGAGGTTGAGTCAGGGATCCCTGACTGGCCTCTCCACTTTTTAACACAGAGAGGATACAAAAAGTGGTCTCAGACCCCCTTCCCAGGTTGTCCCTGCATGCTGTCTGTAAAATGCATATATGGCCCTGACTGGCCCCTATCCCAATCCGAGCCTGCACGCAGATGATCAAGGTTGAGTGTGACGCAGTGCATTGACTGGTTTTCGTTAGATCACCGAAGTCAAGCTACGTCGTGCGTGGTTGGTTATACTTGTATGGGTGACTGCACATTTCAAGTAAAAATTACGTTGCTCCTCCCTGGGGTAAATTCATCTCGCTTTCCACCCATGCAGTGCAGTTATGCACTTGTGTGCGGTTCCCCAGACTTAGGAGTTTGGTCCATTGGTTTTCCAGCACGTGCGCCGTGGTTCCCTCAATCTCACCTCAGCATATGCTGGGACGCGTAACAGGCAGTATTATAGCCCCACCATCCTTTTCTTCCCTTATCCCTAGGAATCCCTAGGGTATACCCATGTATTACCCCGCCTCGAGCTCCATGCAAGCTCATATAATAATAATAATAATAATAATAATAATAATAATAATAATTTTATTCTGATAAATTGGTTGTACATTACAACATATATCACGTCATTTCAATAAATTATTTTAACCCTACAAATAAAGTAATAAAGCTTAATATACATATTTATCTCATCTTAATAAAAATCATACATTATGAATCACATCTTCCAAGTTTCTGAAATACAACATGTATACATCACTCTACAAGACAATTTTCAGACAACTTATTAGAGAAAAACATTTTTAATGAATAAAACTCTTTTTTTATCAATACTGATTTTAATTTTGCCTTAAATAATTTATCACTTTCAATATTTCTAATACATGCAGGCAAAAAATCAAAAAAATTTGCAGCCTGATATAAAGGACTTTTTTCTAATAAAGCTGATTTGTGATTAGTTACCACTGTTTTGGTTTTGTTATATAGCAATAATAATAATAATAACACCTAATGGAGACAGTGTGTTAATTCTTTTTATTTGGTTCAGTGCTCAGTGCATGGTGAAACACCCTATTTCTCACTTTTCCAGCGATTGCAGACTTCGCTGCATCCACACTACTACAAAACACGAGAGCGGATTATGCCAGCAAGGCCATCACGTACCAATTGGTGCGCCGTTCTGCTAGCCTTTCTATCTGGCGTGTTCTTCACACTATGTTCGGCGCTCGTCAAAGGTCTGCACTCAGTGGCACCCATGGAGCTTTTGGCGCTGCGATCCGCCATGCAGGTGGCCGCAATGTTGCCTATCGTCGCCTACCGCGGAGAGTCTCCATTTGGTCCTAGAGGGTTGCGGGGCCTCCTAGTACTGCAGGTTGTTAAGTATACTCTTATTTTATGTAGAATATCATTATAAATTTTCTGTGTAATATTCGAAATGTTTTGACTTTTATCAGTACAATAATTTCTCTTGCTATAGTATAAAAAATATATACAAAACATACAACAGAGGAACAGAGAAATAATATTTCAATGAACTGCATGCACTGCGGTGCATAATTATATATATATATATATATATATATAACTATTTTTACTATATATAGGCCCGGTGCTATGTGTATGTGACTTGATAGAATGTATTTGAAAGTATATTAATTTATTAATGCATGCTGCAGGCTATATTATGTATATAAGTATATAATAATTGTAATATAGAAATTAAACTTAAAATCATTGTTTTATAAAAAAATTATTTTGGTCTCGACTCGTCTGACAGGGAGTGGTCGGTGGTCTGACGCTGGTGCTGCTCTTCTTCTCATTCCGCCGACTGCCCTTGGGAGACGCCACGTCCATCATATTCAGTTCCCCCGTGTTTGTGCTGCTGCTCTCATTCATCTTCCTCCGCGAACCCTGTGGCTTTTTTCGCACGCTCGTTGTCTTCCTACTGCTCACTGGCGTCGTGCTCATTGCCAAACCACCTTTCATCTTCCATCAGGTCAGTGACAATCATTTTTATATTAATTAAAACTTATACAAATATACTGATGTACTCGTATATTTTCGTTTTTTAATTAAATTATACATAATTATATGTTTTATCGTTTTATGTATATATTATATATGTGTAATTAATTGTGAGTCTAGTTAATAATTTTAAAATGAAACTCTTTTAATGCCACTTTGTAAATGTAAAAAAGGGAAATTTATAACTCCTGGAGATATTCGGAGGCGGAATTTCCGGAGGATCGGAGGTACCGAGTAAGAATACTGGAGTATTTTTAGTACCATGACCAGTACATAATATCTAAGCCTATTAAACTGAAATATAATTATATCTAAGACTATTGATATTCTGTCGTTATAAGTAAATAAATAATATAATACACTTACAGGAAGAACATGGTCACTACGACGCCCTGGGCTACTCGGCTGCAGTGCTTGGTGCTCTGTTCACGGCCATTAACATCGTTGTGATGCGGCGTTGCAAGGAAGTCCACTTCTCCGTACTAGTGCTGCACTTCTCAGTGTGGTCTCTGCTGGTAGCAGGCGCGTTGCTTTGGGCGGGCGGTCCTTGGGCAGGGGGCAGCGGCGGTTCACTTCTGCACGCCTCCCTCGTGCAGTGGGTACTGGCTGCGCTCGTTGGAGTGTCCGGGCTCAGCGGACAGGTTCTGCTGGCACGCGCACTTAGCATGGAGGGTGCAGGCAAGGTGGCCGTCACGCGCTCCCTCGACATCGTACTTGCATTCGCACTGCAGTTGGCGTTTTGGGGAGAAGTGCCAGATTGGCGAGGAGCTGTAGGAGCTCTGCTTGTGTGTATATGTGTAGCTGGAATGGGGCTCGAAGAGCAGCTAACCCGCGCTGCAGCCTCCATACCGTGATATCGTATATAATCTGTGTATAATAATTTAATACAAAAAGCAATTGAAGCACAGTGTGACAATAGAGTGGTGGGAAATTCAAAGTGCTCACAACTAGCTTTAATTTTAAATATATCAATTAAAAATAATTATACTTATTTGTATTTGATATTAAAGATATTTCTATTGATGTCAAGAAACAATTCAATTTTAAGGATCCATGCATGTTTTTAAAGCAATGTCCATAAGTCTCATCATCTTATTATCTTAATATTTCTTTTTTTAAATATTTTTCACCTGTTATATTGGTAGTCCGATATTTCACTTCTAAATATTTCTTACACACGTTTGTTGGTTTCATATATTGAAATGAAATGTTATTTTCATTAAATTAACTTGCTGTGTGTAGAGATGCATCATGAGTCTAAGTTCGAATAAAAATAATTTCATTAAATTCACTATTAATAACACCACTTTTAATTGTTATAATATTATACATACAAGGAATAATGAATTAATTACTTCACAAATTCTAATTAAATTAATTATACTCTATCAAGTATGTAGGTGAACAGAAAAAAATAATAATAAATATAATAATATTAATAATTATAAATTATAATATAATGCCTGTTAATGTTTTGTTCACATTTTAACGGTGAAATAAAGTAAATTTTAAGGATTAGGTCTTTTATTCATTTATCATGAACACAATTAAATGAAACAATTGTAAGAAAATGAAATAAATAAATGCAACATTTTGATTGTAATGTTAATACAATACAATAGACAATATATTATAATATATGCACATGATAACAGTAATTGCAACTAGATTTCAGTCTGATCGTCAATTTTATAATAAAAATTAAATGTTTGGCTGTTGTGATTCTCGCACATATGCTTCTAATATTATATACCGATAATATGAGTATCATCAGAGCTTATACTATATCAGCTCTCTGGTATCATGTATGTATTTTGCAAATAATTATTCGTGATAAATTAAAAATAAAATAAAATTAGTATCTTAAATTTTTTTCATAATTAATTAACCATTAAAAATAAAAAATAAATACTCAATTAATTAACTAGTTGAACATGAAACGATGATCAACAGGTGGCCGCGTCTCCCACGTTCTTGGCTGTCGTCGCGGCGCGGGTGGCAGGAACCTGCAATATTATATTGCAATAATATTTTCATTTGCTCTCAACATGTCTTTCGACTTTCGAAACTTACGGGGGAGGTGACGGCGGGTCCCAATTCCTGGCAGCGGCTGGGGTGGCTGGGGTTTGCCAGTCCAACAGGTCAAATTCAAGGTCATCAGACCACGTGACAGCAGGGCCATGGCTGGTCAGTGTAGCGTCCAGAAAACTGCATGGTGATAGCCGCTCCAGAGAGGTCGTCGAGGGCTCTGGACAATGAAATTATGTCATGCTCATCCTTTCTTTAAAAGCGTATAATATGTATTACGCTGAACAATTATTATTTTATTTAATACAATGGGTACTGACCGGTATTTGAGTTAGCAATACTAGTAAAAAGTACTGTGAATTCTATGAAGAACGAGCCCTATTAGAGCATTCTACGACAATTTGCTGATTTTATATGAATTTTTAAAACTTTTTTTGGTGACGTCCTACCATTGAATCTTAAATGGGGGAATGCATCAGTTAACATTGCTAAAATGAAAAGTTATTGAGGTAGGAATTTGAAACCTTCATTATCGTGATTCTAGCACCTTAAAACCTTGCAAATGAAGTTTTGGTTACATTTCAATATTAAGTATGGAATTTGGCAATGTTAACTGATCTATTTTCCCATTTAAGTTTCAATGGTATGACGTCATTTTTGAGAGGTTTTAAAAATTCATATAAAATCAGGAAATTGTCGTAGAATGCTGTAATAGGGCTTGTTCTTCATGAAATTCTCGTGTCTTTTGAAATGTTGACAAAAACTTGAAACTTTTTTTTTGGTCAGTACCCCATTGATGTTGACATAATATATTGTAAAATATAACAGTAGCTTTAAATTTTAAAAACAATTTAAATGCATGTAAAATGAGTAAACAGTGTGGAAAACAGATATATATATATAATTGATAATTTTAATAAACTTATTAATTATCATATTATATTATAAATTATAATATTTACTTGAGAATTTTTAACGACTTTATATAAGTACAGTATAAATAATTATAATACTCGATCATGCATACATATAAAAATATGAAATGTACTTTACATATTTTAGTTTCGTGTTTATAAAAGTTAATGAAGATATAGCAAAAGTACTGCATGGCTTTATATATTATCGTGTATATTATTACAAGGGTTTATTAATATGATATAAATACTTATTATCGTATATAGTATTATTATGCACGTACCAATCTTGCAGACTTCTGTCTCGAATATTTGCTGCTGTGGTTCTGGCGAACGAAGGTTGTCTGTTCTGAGTGTTGAGGGTCCTGACGAAGGGAGAGGTGAAGGTGTCCCCAGCACTGAGCACACGAGCTGCTGGAACACGGAGAGCTCCCGGGGTGGAGTCAAACGGCGCTGCTTTGCGTTAGTCACGGCTGGACGCGAGGGAGTAAGCGGTGGACGCTTCATGTCTCGAAAGATAGGCGGCGGTGGCTCGTCAGCTAAAAGTTCTTCAATCCTGTACAATTTAGGGAATTTAGCAATCAATTGAATCAATAGTCTTTTGGAGCTGACAATTAAGTTATAAGAGTGATAAGGATGTAAGGAACGTACATTTATTCTGTAATATATTATTGTATTAAAAATCATGCAACTATAATACTTCACCAAATTGTAATATACCTCTATCTCGATTATGCTTGCGCAATGACTTACCCAAGGTCAAAACTAATGGTGGTGAAAACTTGATCCAGTAATCTAAGCTGGGGTACATCTGCTGGTATCTCAAAATCAGGAAGCCTGGGAGATGATATCGAAGCTAGTGGATGAATGAACGAGATGCTCAATGCTTGAGGTGGTTTTGGGCTGGATTCAGGCTCTTGAGACGAGAGAGGGCTATAAGATGGACTTTGAGAGTAGCTTGACTCAGGACTTCTAATCATATTCAAGAATGGGCTTTGTGAACCCAAACGCAGACTGCAAGGGCTTAACGGCTCGTCAGGTTGGGGACTTTGCGGTGGTTCCATCGCAGAAGCTGTAGGCAACATTGCTGCAAGTTTGTCCGCCTCCGAAGCAGCTTCCTGTGACACGTATGATACGTTTAATTAATCAAAGAACACAATTAAAAAACTTTTTTAACTTTTACAATTAATTGATTTCTCACATGAAAAATGTTTATACTATATATATATATTGTATATATATATTATATATATTCCCTCACTATAGACAGGGAAAAGATTATGGTATTGCCTGCTATAGAGCTTTTGAAAACTATAAGAAAGAAAACAAAACATGCAGATATATAAAGAACATATAAGTACACATTCTCTCTAGAATCAATTATTTGTAAAGAACTAAAGATGCACGCGCGATAGAAAAAAATGCATAACTATTAATGGGCTCATTCTTAGCCGATAATAAACTGAAGATATTTACATATATACAGCTCTTCATTAAATTTATTTCGGCAGCCACCATTTTGTTTCTTACCCCGAGTTTTAGGCAACATACCTTACTTCAGAAATTTGCCTACATTTTAATCTAGCAGTCACAGATCAAGTCAATTCAACTTCAATGAAACTCTCGAATAAAAAAAACAAAACATAAACTCTATATAATATACATAACACTGAATTAATTAAAATAAATACCCTTTATTAAGAGGCCTGCATGTTCATGGCACTTTAGTCTCCTGGAAGGTTATATGCAATTTTCAGGACGGTTTTGTGTTTTTACTCTCCTCGCCATACAATACAATTTTAAAGCAAAAAAAAAAAAAAAAAAAAAAAAAATACGTTTACTTTGCAAATGCGATATACATAGTTGATTGCATTGCATGCATATTCATTATATAATATACATATAATAACAATTATTGAAAGCACGCGTTATTCAATCCGCGATGCATTTGCAATATATATATATATATATGTGAAGTGTATTTTTATATTTTCGCCGCGGAAAGCGTAATTTATATATTATATATATTAAATACCGTAAAGTGAGGAGGTTAAAAATAAAAACAGTGCACAAACATTTCTCAATATACTTCTCGGAACAGCTCAAACTTAACCTTGCTTGTTTATATACATACTATTATATGATATAGATAGGTGTTAAATATCATGATGTACATCACGCAGTTCAATATAATTATAATATATATATACATATATGTAATACATATATATATATAATACATGTATGTTATAACTAAATATAATGTGCATTCTGGAGATCGAGGCTTGGTGAAATTAAAATCTTCTTGCCTTACCCAAAAATTTTGGAGCTATAAAGCTCGAAAATATCATTACAGGAATTTGCAGGGATAAGTTCATGCTGTTCAGAGGTGTAAATATATAAAGCAGAAAAGAGTTAAGGTTGTAAAACTAAAACTATTATAATAAATATATTATATATATATAATTCTTTACGCTACATTAAATCTGTCAAGTGACATTTTATTTAAAATAAATGGATATGCTGTATATAGGAAGGAGCTTTGTTTTACTGTCGAGTCTTGGCCAACATGCACGTACTGTCAAGGATGGTGGAGGATTCACGGTGGCTGCGTGGTGGCCGATTCGCGTCACGGGGATCACGGGCAGCTGACCATACTTGGCTCGGATCTGTTCACTCATGGAGCGCCCAGACTGCTCCTCGCCGCCTCCCTCGGACACAGGTGTGCAGCTCGCGGCGCTCGTCTGTGCGTGGGAGCCGTGCAAAATAGTTAGCGCAGACAAAAGTCGCGGAAAAGTTATACGATCAGCAGATCTTATTACATATAAAATATATGTTACATCATAAATCTGATTCAAAGAAAGAGAGAGATATCTAATATATATACAGTATAGCTTACATCGAAAGGCTCTTTATAAACTGTGCCTTTTTTTAAATAATTTATTATAAATACAGCTACACGATAGCATTCGTATAAAATAATTATATTTTACATCTAATTAAATTTAAATTTTCATGAGCGACAACGGCGATGCGACGCGATTGTGAAGTAAAAGCTGTGACATACGTCCTATATGCCGCGAGTGAATTCGCCGAGAATCGCGACAGCGAATATTGCGTTAATTAATAATTACGATGATGCTCTTTTTTTATTTTAATCGCCAAAATATGGCGTCTTGACTTAACACCTCTGGTATATGTAATCGGGTGTATGAATTTGGCACTGAAATAATTAAATTAAATTGATGCACTATTATAGCTGTCTGTAGATTGATATAATAAGTGTGTTCGTATTTATCATTATTTCATAAAAAATGGGTGCATGGCTGAGACAAATAAATTAAAATAATTAAACTTATGAAATGCCCACAACTTTAATATTCAAACAGCTCTCTCTAGTTCAGAAAATGCGATACAATATTCTTCATTCAGCGAGAAAAGAGTTATACGTTATTTTGTGATGTTGCTGTTTAATTAGTCAGTAAATTTATTGCATAAATTGTTAAACATCTAATTGGATTTTTTTTAGTAAAATACAATTAATATGTAGAACGAGGCATCGTGTTTAAATTTATATATATTTACATAATATTGTTACTACTTAATTTTGTTGGTTTTAATATTACCAATTACTAATTAGTCTAATTACTAATTTAATTAAAATAAGGCTAAAATTAGATTTGATTTATTTTATTCGATTTTTGGTGATAATAGTGATAATACATTATGATAATGATGGAGCATTTTGCTGCAAGCTGTACACTTAATTTTCAGATCGTTAAGATTATCACATTTATCACCGCTCTGACACAGACACATTTAATTAAGGTAAAGATATTATAAAAATGCTAAAATTTCTGGCCAGCTCCTGAGGCTCACCTTGGCGGGCGCACGGCCGACGGCTGGAGTGCGGGGCTCGCTCGCAGCTGGACTACCGGGAGCAAGGACCGCTTTTTCAACTGCGAAGAAATCTTACATCAGCTACCAGAATAGAGGCTTATAAGTATGTACTCGGTACAAAGTTCTATAGCGTCATAAATGTAAAATAAAATAATGTGTATTACGTTGTTCATATATAATGGTCACTTAATTGTGTATACATGTTGTACGTTGTATATGCTCAGCAACATCAATCGATACTTTCTATATGATTTTATAGTATAGTGTGTACAGTATAGCTAAAAGACAATTCCCCTGAAAATTAGGCAACTTGTTCAGCTTCATGAGGAATTCTCAAGCTTTAAGTAAATTAACTTGTCTGCTCGAAAACCGAAAACCATGCTGCACTAAATATTTTAATGACATAGGATTAGTCACTACACTTCTGTTGGTTTGAATATACACCTCGTGAAACCATAAAATTTACCCCTGTATGGGGACGTTGCTATAGAGTAGAGGCGTTCTGAACTTCTTTTTTATATATATACTGGGTACTCTTTAGACTATATATAGAGGATTACAAAATATGAAAAAAACAACACTTAATTTGAGGTTCTCTATCCATATATGCAATGCTAAAAATATATTTCTATGCATGTCGTTCATTCTATAAGTGCTACGTATCACATTTATAATGCGCAATGATTTAAAAACAAATTTAACGTCTTGTAAGGTAACTAGAATGAGACGACAAAAAAAAAAAAAAAAAAAAAAAAAACGTAACGTAACGTAACGTAACGTAACGTAACGTAACGTAACGTAACGTAACGTAACGTAACGTAACGTAACGTAACGTAACGTAACGTAACGTAACGTAACGTAACGTAACGTAACGTAACGTAACGTAACGTTATTACCGGGATAATAATTTTGATGTCCCTGCAGTCTTCTTTTTTACTTGAAAGGTCGCGCTGTAAGTAACAAGCCGACCTCGACTTTAACTCATCTTTTAGGAGGGGCTTCCAAGATCCGGGGAGCGCTTTTTTTTTTATAGAAGTAGCATCCTAATTTTATAGGAACTTTACACAAATATTAAAGACGTTTTTAATTATATTTGAAGAAATAATTATTACATGAGGTTAGGATCAGTTAGGATATGTATTATTTTCATTATACACAATTGCGTCTGAAAAACTTGAACTCAGTAATAATAATAATAAAAAATAATTAAAAAGCATTCATATTTTTTAAATGTTTTAAAATCATTGCAGTGCACGAGTGACAAACAGAACCATCTATTTTATACGGTATATTGAAAATGGTCTAATAAATAATCTATAATTTATATATAAACAAGAAATTAAAAAATAATTATTAAAATTATTGGAAAAAATTAATTTGATTTTTTTTAAATAACATTTTAATAAACATTGACATTAAATATAGTCACATTTTCATGTTGACTATAACTAATACTGCACTGGAGTAGGACAACACGACCTGACGATGTAAAAGGATGCGTCCTGTTGCGAGGTGGGCGCGGCCCTGACCCTCCCCTCCCTACAGACCACCTGACCAGCCCCTCCCCTCCATTTGACTCAGCAGGTCAGCCGCCCCGACCTTTCGACCTCCACAAAACCCGTTCTAAAAAGAAGATCCTATTATACCTCGGACCTGATGTGAATACCTGATCACTTATTAATAATTATAAATGGAAAATATATCAGGTTGTATTGGAAGCATGAACCAAAGACCATCAGAGATGTCATTGTCGAACATATCATGTCACATATACAGTTACAGTCAAATTTATGTAATATTCCTACCGGAAGTAGCCGTAAGTGAGAGTTTTCTGGTCATCTTATTCAAGTCTGAGTCTTGAAAATTCGAAAACATGTTAGTACTCTTCTTACAAACCTGCCATCAAATTTTCAAATTTTAAATACAATTAGGAAGACCAGAAATCTGTCACTTCCGGATACTTTGGGCAGGAATTTTAAATTAATTTAACTGTAATCAAATGTTAGGTTATCGCCGGAAGTAGCCGGAAGTGGAAGAATTTTAGCTGAACCATAGACATGAAAAATCTAAGATATTGCAGATAGTTCGAAATCCCTATAGTATGAATCGCTGTGCCAATTTTCAGGTTCAAAAATGATGTAGAATGTCCAGAAACCTCGCACTTCCGGCTACTTCCGGTGGTAACCTTACATTTGCTGAACTGTAGATGCATGACAGTAGAGTTTCTTTCGCGAGACACCTCTGAAATGACGGCCTATGGCCACTGACGTCTCACATATAATATATTTCTTTGTGTATAAAAGTTAAATCAATTTAGTTCATTGAAGCTGTAGCTTCAAGAGACTCAGATATGCAAATAGGGAGTTTTTGGAGGATTTAATAACATTAGTCCTGCATTCCTACAGAGATAATCTCTTTACCCCTCTGTAGACTGCAATGCATGTGTAATGATGCCCAACAACCGAAGCTAAGGCAATGTTCTCATTGATTGCCATACCAAACAGTTGCAAATGCTAGAAATAAAACAGCAATAATAACTTTGGACAGGATAATATGTTAGTATATAATATAATATATATGTACTGTACACTATAACAAGTTAAAATTATTATATTATTATATTATTAAAAATTGTCACAATAAAATTAATGTTAAGCAATTTAATATAAATAAAAGGTGCAGATTAAAAATATCAACTTAAACTATTTGCAAACTGCACAACTCCATTAAGGGTAAGGTAACACTTCCAATGTTAAAATGTTAAAAAAAAATATATAATATATATATATATTTTTTAAAATGTTCTCCTCTTCATTCCCTATCAGTAGCTAAAATATCAGGTATACAAATTCGAACTAGTTTTAAAGTTAAAAACATGAAAGTTCCATTTCTCATCCATGTTAAAGTATAGTATTCTATTATAAAAATTCATAATTTAAAAACTAGCTGGAATATTTATACCTGATATTTTAGCTACTGATAAGGGATGTAGAGAACATTTTAAATTTTTTCATAATTTTCATGTGAGGGATTTTTTTTTTTTTTTAACATTGGGCGTGTACCTTTAATACCCTTAAATGTGATGAATAAAAATTCATCATTTTTAAACGCCCCATCATATGAATATGGTCCACCTCAATGAAGTTATTACATTTTCTATAAAGTAAGCTCTTCACGCTTGTATGGCAAATTAACATAACAACAATAAAGATACTTGAATTGATACGTTCTTAGAGACAATCCCTTCATTTACATATTCAATTAACAATAAAAATGAAAGTCAAACAATTACTGCAGTGTATATATAGAATTGTTATATAAAATAAATTTATTATTCTTTAGTAAATTAAGTATATGATAATTAAATTAGAGAACATGCAGCACGTCGTTGCATATTTTATTCCTTGTATGGTAAGTTCGAGTATAGTAAGTACATCACGGGATTAATAAGTGATGAAGCTACTTTTCATCTTCTATTAAGTATGCTATGCATGTTGTACTTTTACGTTATGAGATATTATGTAGTTTATAATAAGAGGGGTTTGTATAATAATAAATAAAATTGGCTCATTATATAAAATTATAATATGAAGCGCGTAAAATTTATATCTTTAGTTACAATATTATGAAATGTACGGTCGTCGCATGGGAAAATGTCCTTTTGCAGCCTTTTTTTATCACAATCCTCCGTTAGAATAACACTTAATATGGTAATTAACGAGGCTGCAAGAGGGAAATTTTCCAAGGCAACGAGTGTACAATACTCAAATGAAAGGTAAAAAAAAAAAAAAAAATATGCAATTTATTATAAGAAGGAAATTTATGGAGCATTTTTAACAATTAATATATTTTAAAATAAGATAATTATTTATAATTTTCTGCATTTTTAATTTCCTGGCTTCCCAAATAGAATAGAATAGAATATTTTTATTCGACCACTGGCGGTAATACAGTGACAAAAAAATTGCCACAATACAGCATAAGTCTTGTCAAATTTTTACATTTAAAACATAACACATACATAGCACTATGACAGCAAGTTCCTAATATAAAAATAAAGGACAAAACAATATCAAATCTATTTTTTACTTCAAAGTCACTATGAATATTTTCTTATATTACTTGATGTTGTAAATTTTAAAATGTCTCTCTCTACAATTTTACTCATTATGAAAAACATTTTAACATCATAATATTCCTTATCAATCAATATTTTCTTCAGTAAATTTTTAAACAAAGTCTCATTTTTTACATTTCTTAGCATATAAGGAAGTTGATCATATAATTTAGACGTTTGATAATAAGTACTTTTTTCTGTAATTGATTTACTATGCATAGGAACAACAACTTTTGCTTTATTTCTGGTATTGTAAGAATGAACATCTTTATGCAATAAATATAAATGGTTATTTTTCCTTTTAAACATAATACAGTTAAATATATACATAGATGGCAACGTCATTATTCCCAATAATTTAAATTTTGTTTTACATGACTCTTGTTGTTTTAAATTTTTCAATGTTCTTATTGACCTTTTTTGAAGTATAAAAATATTATTACTATTTGATTCCATTGTTCCCCAAAATATTATATTCAAATTAAGACAAAAGAGAATGAATGTACGTATGCATAATATATTGATAACATGGTAGCAAGGGAAACTGAATTTTTGATTGAAAACAAAGCAAAATTTGCAGAATTTAGTTTTTTACTAATTTGTTTAACATGAATATCCCATTTAAGATTTTCTTGAATATTTAATCCGAGAAATTTAGTGTTTTCTTCACGTTTTATTATTGAATTACCAATTTTAAACAAAAAACTATTAGTGGGAATATTAAAATCTGAATGGAATTGAATATATTTAGATTTATTTGGGTTTATTATTAGTCTTGTTTCATTACACCACTCCTGAAATTTTAGTATTGTGTTGTTTGTTTTCTCAATTATTTCTTTATCAGTTTTAGCAGATATAACAACATTTTTATCGTCTGCATATTGTGTGAGGGTTACTTCATTCTTGATTCATTGTAATTGAACTCCACGATAATTTTGATGCAAATCGTTTGAATTCACAATAATTGTTGAGAATATGTTATTTTTTGTTAAAAATTTTGTTAATTGATGAATAGTTTGTTATAAAAATTTAAATATTGATATAAATTCATGTTTTGTTTTTTTTACTCAATACTATTATGTGGTATTGTGATATGATATTGTGCATGACAAATTATTTAGTTTACGTTTTAACAAAAAAAAATATATATATATATATATATATATATATATATATATATATATATATATATATGTTTCAAAAATTTAATTTTGATTGATTCTTATAACTAATTTTTTAAATATTTTAAAAAAGTATGTACTTAAAACTTTTACGTAATGTTACCATGCATGATGTTGCAATGATACAAAAAATTAAACTGACTTGTCGACAAGAACATTAAAACGGGTGTATAATGTTTATTGTGAGACGTTAATCAACGGTGTTAATTATGTCGTGTCTTATCAGCTATGAAATCCAGAAATTATATATAATATATGATATTAATGATATTGCATTTAATTATTATAATAATAATAACATAATAATTGTGTGT
Source organism: Siphlonurus alternatus (assembly GCA_949825025.1). Taxonomy (NCBI): domain Eukaryota; kingdom Metazoa; phylum Arthropoda; class Insecta; order Ephemeroptera; family Siphlonuridae; genus Siphlonurus; species Siphlonurus alternatus. The sequence goes on from OX463779.1 coordinate 8,225,784, forward strand.
ACTGCATGTGTAATATAACTTAATTAAGATATATACGTCCGAGTCTGCATGCTAATTTATCGATGCATAGTCTTAACCTCGTCACTTATACAAAGTCATTTAATGTAACAATTATATTATATATATTATATATAATTAATAATAACAAGTTCAATGAATTGTGGAATACTATCAAAAGTAAAATGAAATAAAGATTCGACGTACCTTGCTTACGCACGAACTTCTGCAACGCCGCCTTGAGATTGCGTGGTGCGGCATTGAGGCGAGGTGTGGGGAAGGGCTGCTGCTGCTGCTGGGCTGCTTTGGGTCGCGGACAAATGCGCACCAGAGACTCCACGTCCAGACCCACTGCGAACCATGTTTTTTTTTGTTTACTAATCTTTATTTAATATATGAAAATAGACAACAACGAAGAGAAAATTATGTATAACATGATATATTATAATTAGAGCGCGGAAAAAAGTCTTTTGGACTTTTTGTGTATATGGGGCCTATTTTAATGTCATTTAGGATGTCCACCGATCTCCGGAAATGGATTAAAATGAGCCTATAAAAAAAGCGACTTTTTAGACTATTTTGTGATTTTACGACTATTTCGGCAAAAGGTGACTTTTTGAGACTTTTTGACACATTCTAGTATATTTTTTAGTTATTTTCTTCTCGAAAATATAGTTAAAAAAATAGAATAAAATAAAAAGCTTTTGAACACAGTTATGCGTGTCAAAAATAATTTTTTTAGAGACTTTTTTGCAAAAAAAGTAGACTTTATAGGCGACTATTTGTTAAAAAAAAAGAGACTTTTTTCCGCGCTCTAGTTATCAGAAATAGCACTATTAAAATGCATTTTTGTTGCTCTTTTTTTTAAAAAAAAAAGGGACTTTTTTGGAGACTTTTTTCGAAAAAAGTGACTTTTTTAGAGACTTTTTTGCAAAAAAAAGTAGACTTTATAGGCGACTATTTGTTAAAAAAAAAGAGACTTTTTTCCGCGCTCTAATTATAATGTTACTGCACCGAAGTGCAGCCCAATAACTAAGCAGCGCACAATATAGAAATGTACTTGCATGCATATGTATATGGGGCGTTTCCATATGACAAGCAAACTTATAGCTAATCATGTTATAATTCTTTTTTTATACTATACAAAAATTACATAATAATAAAATATAATATATATATATATATATATATATATATATATATATATATATATATATATATATATATATATATATATATATATATATATATATAATAATAATATAAATGTACAAATGTTTTGCTAATGTCCTAATAATTGGAATATAAACTATATCAAGCTGAATTCTAGTTTTTCTACAGATACACACTGCAACCTCCCACTCTCACTGTTTTAGTTTCATTCTATTTTTAATGAAAAGAATAAAAATAAATTTAAAGAACCAAAGAAAAACAAACCAAATTAAATTAAATCATTGGATCAATTAATTTATAAAACTTACCCCAGTGCTCGCTGATAACATGTGCAATTATCTCAATCGATTTGCTCTCCACCGCTCCGTCTTTCAGGGGTTCTTTCTTCTGGAACTCGGACTCGTATATGTATGCACCAGTTTTCATCAAGAAGGAGTCCCTGACAAAGAAAAAAATTCATTATTTTCGTGTTTTAAATTAAAAAAATTGGAGACTCACGTGAGGCGCTCGCGGTGTAACAGTCGATTGGAGTTACGTTCCGCAAGCAGCAGCACGACGGAGTGTCTCTCGCCAGCAGTGGAGTCTGCCTCGAGTGCTGCAGCGTTCTCCAGTTCGAGCTCAAGAGACACCGAGACGACTTGAGGACTTTTTTCCTCAGCACTCAACCTGAGCGTGTACCGCGGTAGTCGAGACACCGCAGACTGCAGCATGTTGCCCAGAGGTGGTGCACGGTTCACGATCTGTACAAAATGGAAAGAATTGTCACATTATAAAATTAAAAAACGTGTATATAGTGATTGTAATGTCAAATCGTGTGGCAAGGTGGTACCTATATAAAACTCATGTGTATTCTGCAGCTCAAAAATATAATTTGAAGCTGCTTACATGTATAGTATTACAGCAATTACATTAATTAATAAAGTCGAAGGACGTATATATATATATATATATATATATATATATATATATATATATATATATGATATACTGTACAGTATACACAGGGGTGGATTCAGGGCGCGACTCTGGGGGAGGACGGTGTTCTAGCTATCCTGCAATGTTAAATTTTAGGTGGAAGGGGGGGGACGAAGAGTGGGGTTGGTAACACCATCAATGTATTTTGATACCTTTGGGGGGGGGGGGGGAGGCGATCGCCCCCATGCCCCCTGGATTCGCGCCTGAGTCAGTATATATATACATATAAAATATAATGTGATAGAACGTAAACATACTATAATATGACATGTCTGTCAACTGGCTATATTTATAGCTGCTCTAATCACTATATACCTAAATGTAGGCTTGACAAAAAAGATTTATCTAAATAGCTTCTATACACCTGTGAGGTATTAAATTAGTGTAGTCAAGCGGACTATATATGTAAATGCACAATTGTGAATATATTAACACGATACCTAATATATAATATTATAGGTATCTAATTTATATTATATATTAGGTATCGTCGTATCGTGTTGGGAATTGTTATAATCTGCTAATCTCCCTCATCAAACGTTGGTAAATGACTATGTATGTATTATTATATAAATATGCTTGCCAATTAAGCGGTATAAATTAAGTGTCGGGGCTGACGGTCTTACCCTCTCTAGGTCTCGAGGGTTGGCGTCTCGGATGGTATCAAATGAATTCTTGCCAGCCGCGGCAAGTTGAGAGGCGAGTGCAGGCCCAATACGGTCCAGCTGGCGTGACACGAGCGGTGAATCGTGCCACAAGCGGCAGCAGAAATCCTTGGCCAGCAGCGTGGCGTGCAGTGTGGCGCGGTACTGCTGTGATCGCTTCACCGCCATAAACTCTGCAAGACCTGAGAGGAATTAAATATATATACGTATAAATTTATATAATAATTATATAAGAGCTTCTCCATTCTTTGCACCCAATAGTAGTTGATGAGCGAAGGAATATAAGGCTCAGTATTGTTAGATTGTTAGAAAATACATACATATATAGTATATAATTATGTATATATACATAGTATACTGCATGCTTCCCAATAAGCACGTATTATAATTTAATTTAACTTAATTTAAGTGCACTCACTAACAACTAACATGTATATTTTATAAGTTTATTTTACCCTGAACCTTCCGAAACCAAAACTTATAATTCGTGGTTCATATCGAACGACGTCATTGGTCTGACAATCCATTCCAGCATTTACTTGTTACTGAGGAAAACGTGGAAACCTCAGTTAGAATGGACGCTACAGCTTTTGTCAATGAACCGAAAGTGTATAATGGTCCAATGTTCGACTATAAACTAACCATCTATTGGAAGGCGCAATGATTTACTCCTGGGTGTGGGAGCTGGGAGAAGCGTAGTTTCTGTCGAAATGTGCATGAATTTTATTCGGTGATCTAAAGAGAACCAGTCAAATTCATTACCCAAATTGGACACTCCCACTCTTTTTGTTTTGTTTCAAAGTTGGCGGAATGATCAATAAAGAACAAACTTTTCCATATTCTACAGTTAATTTTGTTATAGTATATAATAATTATAATATTATAATTATAATAATTATAATTATAATATTATTATTATATATAATATTATTATTTTCTTTATTGAGCATGTATTATTAAATTGAAATAATATACATAGTTATAATTTATAATAAAACAAAAAAAAATGTAATAAACATTTTATCTTCCGTAATTGGTCTATCATAAAATCTTAACAATAATCTGTCTTGGATATATTAAATACATTAAAAAAAAAGTTGTATCAGTATTAATTTGTCATTTTTTGTTCGCTCAATAACAGCTATATATAGTACCAAATATTTAAAGTCAATTATAATATGAATAAAAAAAAAAATCATCAATAAGTTATAACTCACATTTGGAGACTCGCTGACCAATGCGGATGACCTTAACTGTCTCTTGGTGCAGAGCGGGGTCCGGCATAAGCAAGTTTCCCAGAGCAGCCTGGATCAGAACGTTGACCTTCATGTCATGCCCTTTCACCTTGCCAGGCAGCGGGAAGCGCACGGTCTCACGCTCCTTGCAGCGGTTCAGTGTGTTAAGCGGTCGCCTCTCGTTGACACGTAGCTGTACCTCGGAGAATTCTGCACACCGCGACACGGCGGCCAGCAGCTCCGGCATCGTCTCATCACCTGTCAGCTATACCGTGACACATCATAGAGCTATAATAGACGTACCACATCACCAAATTCGTATATTTCATCCGAGACGTACCTGCATGAAGATTTTCATGGAATCAAGTTTCATGTAGTAGCGCGCCATGAGGCGGCCCATATCGGTAGGCACCACGTCCATACCATCAAGCTCCACGATTTCGCAGCTAGCAAGCGCGTTCAGTTCACGCATGCAAAGTTCTAAATAAGAACCAGAAATATTTTTTTTTCTTAGTTATATATTTAGTGCGATTCAATATTATAAGTATAATATGTACTTAAATATGAGGTCCTTGCTGTACTGAACAGTATAATATTATAATAGAATGATAATATTTTACAATGGTGCTCCACTAACCATGCAATCGCGTCTCAATTTTATCCCTGGTGCAGTTTTCAGGCCCAGGCTGGTGACCCGCCACGCCGTACGCCTTTGGACTTCTCAGTGCACGCACGTACAGAAAGGTAGAACGCACCCAGTCCATAGCAACCCCTAGGTCCGTGATGGTGTGAAGCACAACTTCAGCGTTGAGATGCTCGGGTAGGTGCCGATGCAAACTGCTTTCCACAATTTGTCGGCCATCCACCAGTCGCTCGTACCGTGTCTTAATTTAAAAATCCAGGAGATTTAACATTTTAATATAATTACATTGTTACATTGATTCATACATTATTATATATCATCATAATTATTATTATTTATTTTAAAATACCGCCGGGTGTCCAATAACTCCTTTACACATTTAATGCACCCTAGAAAAGACAATAAAGGTACCATGGTAACTTGTAGGGTTGCAACCCCCAAAAGTAGCTCAGAGTAGCTGAAGAATCAACTTGAAAGTTGAAAGGGTGGCTTAAGAAAATTTGAAAAACTATAATATACCCATGTTAAGATTTTACAGGGGGTGGAACTGAAAATTTAAAATGAACATCCATGTTAAAATGAAATTAGAAAAAATCTTTAAAATGGTAAAAATGAGTTTAAACGCCACCTTTAATTATAACCCTCTTGCAAGAAAAATAATTTTTTTTTTTTTTTTTTTTTTTTTTTTTTTTTTTTTAGAATCTCAAAAATCACAATGAAGCCATTTTTTTTTTAAATAAAAGCAATTTTCCTTGCAAGAGGTTTGTAACATATAATAAATTGTTGTAATTAGTGGGTAATACATTTTACCACTTTTAAAGAAATTTTGTAATCTCATTTTAACATGGATTTCACATAAATTAACGCTTAACAATGATGACGATGAATTCCCGATGACAACTTTTAATTCGGCATTGGCTCATTTCCATTTGAGCAAAACGCAAAACTAAATAGTTCTCTGAGTATCGCAGTTTCACCAAAACCCGAAATGAAATTTTATTTCAACTTTTGAGCAACATTTGATTAAAACTAACTCTGCGTATTTCTAAAAAACAAATAGTAATTTGAGGTACTGCGCGCAGTGCTCGCCACATCTATGTCCATATAATTATTGTTTATTTATCTATAATTTTTTGACAGTTGATTATGAATTAATAATTTATATATTCTGAATTATTTTTATTTACTTATTTTCCATTGTTTATTTAGCAAAGATGCCCTGAAATTAGAAATTTTCTGCGAACGGTATATATGAGAGCCTAGACAATACTTTTATTTAATTTTAATTTAATAAGAATAGTCGACAGAAATTTCCTTTTAATAATTTTACTTTTGCTATAGTGGGTTAAAGGAATATAACAATATGTGTTGTTGTTTTTTTAATAACAATTTTTGATTGACAATTAGTCTGCGTGATCATGTAATTTATTTTCAACTGATTAATTAAAAACAATGCAAGCCAGATACAACTCGTAAATCAATTGATACATCTGAAAGACATGACGGTGACAAAAATTATTTATATTACTTGAAATAATATAAATAATAATTTTACTGCCAGAAACCAGAAGGACGCTAAATCTGTGACGATCAAGCGTAACAAAGACAACACCAAGATGAAGATCCGGTGCAGCAGGTTTCTCTACACTCTCGTCATCACAGACAAGGAGAAGGCAGAGAAGGTCCGGCAGTCACTGCCTCCAGGCCTCCAAGTCAAGGACATCCAGAAATCAAAGAGGAACTGATATTTTTAATGTCTAAAATAAAATAAATAAAACTTGTTGTCACTGCTGCAATGGCACGTACTTTGAATTGCATTTTATTTATTTTTTAAGGACCACATGCATGTGCATAATTTATTACATCATTTTGTCTTGATAAACAATTTTTTATGAGTTTCACCCGTATATACCTCGATCATTAATTTTCATTTATAATATATAAAATCTTACCCCCTTCCGGAGCTTTATAGACATGTGATAATAATATACGGGTTACAATGAAAGTAAATATGGTATATTATGAACAAAATTACTGAGTTGATTGAAATAAATTGGATTAGAACTGTCATAAAATTCAAATTTTCATCTGCAGAGAGAAATACAAAACTGAAAATAAGACCACTGAACATGACAGTGTTTAAAAAATTATATATAAGCTTAAAATGCACTCAACAGCTAGTTAATACAACGTCAACAACTTTATAAAACGAGAAGCTTGAAAAATACAACAATCCTAGAATTAAAATATATATTATACATGCATATAGTTTACATATAATTATATATGAGTGTTCAAATCCATTAGAATTTGTTTAGGGTATAATTTTGTATTTAATTTAATATTTTTATAAAAATATGAGCTACCTTGAGTGAACTCTTGGTCATGATGACGGCGGTCGCGCTGGTGTCGTACTGCGGCCTGCCTGCACGTCCCATCATCTGCAGCAGCTGGCTCTCCGGGTACTCTCGATATACACCACCAACATACTGCTCTGTCGATTTGATCACCACAAGGTGCGCCGGCAGGTTCACACCCATAGCTGCACATAATCTCACGACATGTTAATAATAATTACTTGACTCAAAGATTACATATATATGTATATTATACCCACCCAATGTTGAAGTGGCCACGAGTACGGGTAACGAAGCACCACGGAACAACTGTTCCACCGTGTGCCGGTCATTAGCGTCCATCCCTGCGTGGTGGCAGCCTACACCCCGTAAAACGCTTTCTGCAAAACAATTGTTTCAGATTACTCAAAAACCCAAGCAAATATACAGACCTAATTAATTTAGGAATTAAGGTATTATATTTATAGCTGCTACTTTGATGAATCGCTCAGTGAGTTTGCACACCTTTCAATTTGGCGTCCTTGATGTATTGCGCGGCGATCGTTAGCTGCTCTCTCTGCTCGTCGCTAATGTGGAAGGTAATGTCCTTTACCAGCACAGCTGCAGTCTGCTGGACACCCTTCCGCGTGCTGCAGAAGACCTGCAATAACGTATAAAATATAGTTACACTCAACGTTTGCTCTTATAATATTATTTTTCATGCATCTATTATTATCTACGGTATATATAAAAAACATAATATTAATTGCTTCATTGCGGAACAATTTTACACCGATAAATTTTAAGGTGGACATTTTTGAATGAAAGTAGCAATTTGATTGGTGAATTGTTTTTTAGGGGACAATTAAAAAACGAAAGATTCAGTATAATATAATTATATATATATATATATATATATATGCAATTAATTATGCAAATTAATACAAGAGCACTGGGTGGTATAAAAATGTTAAAAAAATAACAATTAATTTGCAATATATATATATATAATATACAGTATATATTATTATAGTGAGGATATAATTATTTTTCTATTGCATGATTAATGGAATGAATTAAATTAATTGAATTCTCTTTAAATGAATTATACTCACTGTAAGCAATAGCCTATAATTATATAGGAATTGTATCTATAATGAGATTAATTACATTTTTTTTTATATAGATAAGTTTTTAAATATCAATTAGACCATTTTGGTTAATCTGTAATTATGTAAGTGTATGCTGGTACGTACGTATGTATACTAAAACTATAATAATCCTGCTATAGTATATATATATATATATACTGTATATGTGCATGTGTATACTGTAAGTATAATGCATTCTATTCTAGAATACAATAATATGTATATTTTATAAACCTACGATAATACGAATACATAGAGGCTAATTAAAGCCCGTTAGTAATTTAATGTTCTTACTAAAGATGGCTTTCCCTCTGCATGGGTGAAGAGAACTTTTTTCAGCTTGTATGTGAGCGAGAGATCAAATCTAAATGGCGACCAAGATTCTTGAGTTGGAAATCCCAGGACGACTTTCTTCAGCTTTACAGGGCGCTGCTCCTCGCTGATCCTGCAGATAAGGCCGAGTGATCGTCAGTCAACACTCTACACTTACAAGCAGTTAAGTCTCAAGCACAGTTCATGTAATTATATGCTAATATGACAAATTTTTAAACTACACGTACGCGTAAAAAAAAAAAAAAAAAATGTTTGCACCAAAAAAATAAAAATATTGGAATACTGGAAAATGCAGCAGTATAATTATATATACTGTATAATATAGTATAATATAATTGTGGGATAATGTCTTGCGTAAATTTAAGCAAAACTACTTTATATTACTAATATTTAATTAAGTCAGGCGTGGATCCAGGGGGGGGAGGGCTGGGGGGCCGCCACATTGGCCTTATGAAGAGGGCCCCTTCCTCCGAAATTTGGTTCTGGATCAGCGCATGATTTAAGTAGGTATGACAGACTTGTATGCTGCAGCGGGCAGTTCACTGCTATCTGAGAGCCATTCTGCCACGTCCTCGATGTTGGGGATGGTTGCGGAGACAGCGACGAAGCGCACGCCATGTGGCAGTGCGTCATGTGCCCCAGGTTGCTGCGGCTGATGCACGCGATGTTGTCGCGAGCGCTGTTCAGACTCGAGGGAGTGTTGTACTGTCTTCATGCGGCTCACCACCGCCTCCATCGTCGGCCCACGACGCTCTTCGTTCAACAAGTGCACCTGTGAGGGTCCAAGGAGTTCTAGTGTATAATATTGGTCTCACATACAACGAGAGAATATACAGTATATATATATAATATATATATATATATATATATATATATATATATATATATATATATAATACAATTATATTCTTCATATACACTACACAAATTTCTGAAAATATTTATACTTTCATTGAGAATTTCTTATAAAAAAACTAGCTCTTAATTATCAGAAAGTACAATTATCTATAATATGGTATATATCGTACATGAGACCCTGCAGGGACAGTTTATTAAGTTTTTCAATAAGAGATTGATCTATTATGAAGAAACAAGTGGGATACTGAAATGTAGAGTGAAGGAGAGACTCTCATAATTACCTCGTCGATGAGAAAGAGCTTGACGACCTGCACGAGACTCTTGTTATCGCGCCACTTGCGGGTCAGCGAGTCCCACTTCTCAGGCGTTGTCAGGATTACACGCACGTCACGCAGCTCAAAGTAGTCGTTTGTGTCCGAGTCGCCAGTTACCTCACGGCACGTCAGCCCCAGCGGACCCAGCTTTGCCTGCCAGTCATTAAAGCGCTCGGAGCACAACGCCTTCACCGGCGCCACTGAAATGTACAGAGTTATAATCATAAAAAAAAGAGAGTGGGACAAAAAGGGTGCACCGTAAATATTTACCAGTATATAGTTATTTCAAATTTGACTGTATACAAATAGAATTTTTATAATTAGTTAATCATCGAGTTGAGTTACCTTCCTGGTAAATTCTCTCAAACCATACCATATTAAGTGATATTAACAAAATATAATCTAACTTAACTAATTTCATATAAAAAAATGTAAACATTTTATTTATATAAATTTGGATGTTTTGAACAAGTTTTGGCAGTATTTTTACTTGTTAATTTTGAGATCGTGCTATATATTACATAAATATGTAAAATCACATTCGCGAGCATCATCCCTCTGTTTGAGCTGTAAACTTAATGTCATGGTTTTACAATCGTCGCCTTGGAGCTTCTGAAAATATTTCCCTTTGCGGCCCTGTAAGAATAACACAGTTATGGCATGGTGATTAACAAGGCTGCAAGTAGTAAATTCTCCAAGGTGACCAGTGCACATAGACAAACTTGGATCATGAAGTTTTCTTTAAAACAAACAAACAAACAAACAAGAACAAAGCAAACAACAAAGGGACACGTTTTTTATATTTTAGCACCGTGAGGTTAGGCAACTTGTTCAGCTTAAAAGCGGAGCGGGTTGCGGGAAAAAAAAAGTAAGGGACGTAACCCATTTGTAATATATATAGCTGTTATACTAGAAGAAAGTATAATTTTTATATAAATCCAAGGGGGATGCATCGCTGTTTTTTTGAAGCACTCTAATGTGGGGCGACGGGTGGGTAAAAATAAGAGGTCCACGATTTTTTACAACAACCATTACGAGATGAAAGTAGTGATAATGTATTCAAAATAAACTGAAAAGTATTTTAATAAACAAGGAAGATTATAATGTTAACAAATTTTATCCACACAACGCAAAAATAACAGAGACGCCGCGGAGATGTATAGCAAACTGGACGTAGCTAGTACAGAATAGTTACTAATATATGGTGAGAAAAATCCAATAAATAAATTTAAAATTTATAATTGGACAAAAACATAAAAAATGTTAATATGATAGTCATGCACTGTGTGAAATAAACGTCAAATATGTGAGTGTAGTTAATTTTACACATGCTAAAATCTTACCGGGTCTATAAAATACAATTTTAATAATAAATCATACGTGAAGACTAATAATTGCATCAAGAATTAAACTGTGTATATTATATATATACATATTATATATTATTATATACGACAGTAAAATTTGAATTTAATTCCTCCCATGTATTTGAGACCTTCTATAGGGAAGAAGATCGGATCCTCTCTCGTTGCTTCTTTCACCCCCCCCCCCCAATTTCCCTTATGTAATTTCATAATTTTAATTGACTTTCTCCACCGCTTCGATCCATCAATCAGTCCATTAAAAATCAAATGCATCACTTATTATATACTCATATTGACTTTTTATCACAAATTTAAGTTTATGAAACAAGAATCAGATTAACATTTTTATGTATAAATTATATGTAGGATCGAGCAAGAATTAGAAAACTATTATCTGATTCTGAAAATAATGTGAATTAATTTATAAATAAACGTGCTGTATACGGTGTGTACAGTATATTATACCCGTATATATTAGAAATAATTATAATAAAAAAAAATCAAATGACACTTATTGTTAGCGACTTACTATAGACAATCTTGAAGTCTCCCTGGTAACCACGATCTTCAATAGACTGTAACAGCCGCACGATGGCCATCTCAAACAGCACGGTCTTGCCTGAGCCCGTCGGCGCAGCCACCACCACCGGCTTGTCTGCAACATTCGCGGCATGTCGGTACAATCTTTTTTAAATGCCAGATTTAACTTGTTTACCTGAATATAGCATGTCGTCCATCACCTGCGATTGAATTGCATTGAAACAAGGGTAGCCAGCAAAGATGTGACGGTATTGCTCAGCTGCGTCCAATAAGGAAGTCTTTGATCACTTATAATATGATTGCATAAGTACAACATAGGGATCATGTCGTTTTAAAAAATAATAAAACACATGATTCATACAAACAACCACATTATACAACAGCATTATATATATATACACAATAAATAAACGTTAGTATAGCGTCTTTCCTTTCGATTTTGGGAATGTTAAAGGGCTAAAAAAAATAAATAATAATAATTAAAAAAAAACAAACAATTTTTAACTCGAGGTGTTCAAATGTATATGCAATTAAAAATTTCATATGCAGGTCAATTGAATTGTACAATATTTGTATAGTTGTTTTCTTCCAGGAGCTGCTACGCATATATGTATATGTATATAATATATTATATATTACTTTGTCTTATATTACTTGTTAGAATGAAAATTGTATTATGTACGTAAGTAGTAGATTGAGACCAAAGAACGAAATAGCGAACTATCCTTGATAACAAACTGTCCTAAGTAGAGCTAATTAATTGTTCGGTATTATAGCGAGATGTCATGTAACGAATTGTCCTGCTACCGAGCACCGGGCTTTGCAAGTAGTCTATTCAAGCTATAATTATATATAATAATGTAGAACTGTACACATATCATTGTTTTTTATAACATTATAATATATAATTGATAAATCATCAAGAAAGGATACAAATTTCAAAGACGCTCCGCAGGCCACTTGGTGTGTCAGCATTTGTTGAATTCGATGATTTTAAAACTGGGCTTTTACTGACAACTCTGCAATTATAAAATAACTTAGTAACAACCACATTTTAATTAAATATAACAATATTATATGATTCTATAAATATTTAATTGTTTCTACTAAAGTTATAATATATACACATATAAAGGAATATATTTAGCTTGCATATGATATGTCATATAATATATATTGTACTCATGATTAATTGTATATTGATTAATAATTTTATAATATTATTTAAATGATAACACTGCATGGACGTCTCGCGCGGGAGCGGTTACAGGAAAAAAATGAAAAATGAAGATGGAATATGAGTGGAAATGCACATTAATTGCAGGTATATAATTAACATGAATGTATTTTATGTATATATGTGTATATATGTTATATATTTAATATTTAACATAACATATTTATATAAAAATTATATCGCATAATTATTCCATTAATATCCCCCTTGTAAAAAATACCTATAATATAGTATAATAAATCATAAATTCAGTTGTAATTAATTATAAATACTTTATTAAATATAGGACTCAAATTCCAATTCTTTAATAATTTAAATAATTATAATATACGACGTATTGCAAATTGTGAATAAATATAATTTAATTATTCGTATTTATGCATATTTAATTACCGGATAGGCTGACTGATGGATTTAGTACAAAGATAATTTTTTTTCTCCTCCTGACAATGAGATATAATTATATCCTCCACTGACATGGCATCTGATTGAACATCAATTTCTTCTTTGGTGTACATGTTGCCTAGTTCTTGATGATCTCCGTCGGTGATTGGCGATTCCATTTCTGCATAAAACAGGCCGTCTATCACATTGTCGTCATGATTATTATTGTTGTAATCAAAGTAGCGTAATTGTTTCCCCTCGTTAGGATATTGCAACAAATCATCATGGTCGAGTTCCTAAAAAAAAGTGATTTTCACATTGTAAAATTAAAATATGCTGCTGTGTGTCATATGTGCATCATACAATATATATATGTCATGCAACCGCAGCATGTAATTTACTTTGAACCATATATATAATATATATAACATATATATTATATATATTATGATATAAATATGTAATATACATACATATATATTATATATAATATATATATATATATATATATATATATATATATATATATATATATATATATATATATATATATATATATTATAGTTACAATTTGTTACAAAACATATATGCTCAATTATTATATTACACACGTACATGCACACATGCATTATATATAATATATATTTAAATTATTTCAGCATCACGTACGTCCCCCACGCAGCATCACGTCGGAGTGATTTACCATTTCCTAAGACCAGTGGCAGTGAAAATAATCCTTAATTTCAGCAAAAATATCTTAATTACCAAAGAATTGTGATGGCGAGTCGTCTTATTTTCACTCGACCTATTAATCGAGATCCTATCTGATTCGAAGTACATTGCTGATTTTGCACCTTTCTAGAACAGTGAAAATATAATTGTAATAATAAAACTCCACCGATTGCATAGATGAGGTTTGACTTATTAGAATAATAAAAAAGAAACAGACAAGATCGAAACGATGAAACTCAGAGATTCGACGAAAAAAGGGTCTCTGCATGAAACTTCTTGATTTCGATTTCGCGGCTCACTTTTGATTGATTATCTTTCACCTTTTCACCACTAAAAATTAATGGCAGCACTTCTCGGGTGAAATAGCCAACGTTCCTTTATACAACGTTCCTTTATACAGGTTAAGTCACTGATTGGACCAATGTTAAAGGTCTTAGCCAATCACGTTCAAGTATTTTTGGCCACATCGTGCCGCGAAACTTTGAATGCGCCCATCATGCAATGCTATTTTTGAAATTTCGCGGTACAATGGGGCCTGAAAATTTAACAAAATTGACGCACGAAATGCGTGTCTTAACCGTGTCTTATAAAGAAACCTTGGAAATAGCGGAAATAGTAAAATATTTTGGCGCCAAAATCACATCAACAGCTGTCCACCCAGCACCCAAGATCGTTCGTGTAGTTTATTACCCTTGTTACTTGTTACTCCTTGCGACTCCTTGGTTGTTGTACTTGTTGTCCACCGTCCACCGGTGTCTCGCGTCTCGGCTGTCCACGCTCATCCCCCGTGACCCCCGTCATCCCGTCAAATCCGTCAATCCCGTCATCTGTAATCGTTAGCTGTGGTTAGTTCTTTGATCGACTGAAAATGAAAACTAACGCTACGAAATTTTCAGTTTTAGCTGATAAGCCTCAATGTGGAGTCCAGGTATGCATAAATACTGTAAATTATGTTATTGTTATGTAAAAGTTTGGTGCAGTATTATAATATTTATGCTCTTTTCAATCCTCAGAGTAATGACTTGGTGAGGAAACCTCTACAGACCCTTCAAGCCCATGTGAGCAGCAATGGGAATAATCTTCCAAAGAAAACAGGAATAAAGGACAACCTAAAGCCTGCAAGGTATGCGTATTCCTACAACACAAGAGGTTAAATTGTAATAACTATTATAGGAATTTTGTTAAAAAACAAAGTTCCGAAAAATCTATTTACAATAACTGTGGGATTAAGACTTTTTAATAAAAATTTTTTTTTTAAAAGGATACACCCCTAAGAGCTTACAGCTCGCGGCGGGGTACTGGGTATAGGGATAAGGTAGGGAACGGATAGTGGCCACGGCCTGCATGCTTACGCGTCCCAGCATTCGCTGAGGTGAGACTGAGGGAACCGTGGAAAACCTCAGTCAGAACGGACACCTCTACTTTTTCTCAATGGACCAAAGCGATGTCCAAAGCCTGGGGAACCACACACAAGTGCATCACTGCACTGGGTGGAAAGCGAGACGAATTTAGCCCAGAGAGGGAGCAGCGTATTTTTTACTTGAAACGGTCACCCATCCAAGTACTAACCACGCTCGACGTAGCCTGACTTCGGTAATCTAACGAGAACCGGTCAATGCACTGCGCCACGCTCGACCCGATAATTACCCGGTAATATTAAAATAAAAATAATATTAAAAATTGTAAAAATAAAAAAATATTTAAAAGATTTTGTATAAATTTTGTGAAATATGTTTCCGTACAGCAGGTAAATGAGTAAATAATTATTTACTATATATATATATATATATATATATATATATATATATATATATATATATATATATATATATATATATATATATATCAGAGTCTTCTGCGCGCAATGTTTCTAACAAAACATTGTTCAATGTCTGTCGCGTGGTGTAATTTTCGATTGTTGAACGCGAGAAAGGAAAAAAGTAAACAAACTCCGCTGTTTACAATTTTTTGCCGGTGGCGGCGCCACCAGCGAGCGGTAATTATCAAGGGAAGCATTATGAATAACATGAAAAACTAATAGAAATAATTAGAAAATTGAGGACATGTTTTCAAAATTCAAGTGAAATGGAAAAAAACATGCGCGGCAATTTTATAGAAAAAATTAAGAATTTTTAACGGTTTTTTATCATTGAAACGGTCGAAGAAATGTGGAGCGATAACCATGGTGTAAGTAATGTATATCATTTCTGTGTTCCCAAGGGCTTGTAAGCTCTAAAATCTTTTAGCTAGCAGTTCTGGCAGGACTTGGCTGCCCTTACCAGCCGCACCAGTGTCCATTTGTTGATTTATTTAAAAATAAAAAGCAATATAATAGGGTTTTAAAATTGTACCTTTGAATTTCTTATATCCTGAAGAAATAGCAGTAATTCGATAATTTACAAGTTTCTATGCTTTTAGACTTTAATGCTGGAGTGACTGGAGTCCCATCTAACATCTATGATTGCATAGAATCACATTAACTTTAATTTTTTACATTACCTGGATCAATGTAGTACGAAATAATGATATTTTTTTATACTTTTGGTGTGATATTTTGGAAGTTATCGTTACATTTAGGCGTCAACTCGCGAATTTCCTATGTTAAACAATGGCACATAGTCAACAAAAACCGCTCGCTAGTGGCGCCTCTGGTCACTCTGGCGGGCGCAAAATGGAACTAAAGCGTCACGCAATAATCGGGCCACGCGACAGACATTGAACAATGTTTTGTTAGAAACATTGCGCGCAGAAGACTCTGATATATATATATATATATATATATATATATATATATATATATATATATATATATATATATAATAATAATAATAATATTAACGCGGCAAATGTGGCAATGCCACGGTGGCCCGCGAATGTTCACCAACTCTCAGAGATTTCTTAAACAAATCAAAACTCTCCGCCTCAGCAACATCTGCTGTCAACGCATTCCACTCCCTCACCGTCCTGTTTAAAAAAGAAAACTTTCCCACATCACTTCTACATCTAACATACTCCAACTTCCATCCATGATCATTTCTTCCAATATAACCTGCTCTCATCACACGACCACTCAACTCTTCCCAACCCTCACAATTTCTTGTTATCTTATACATAACACCAAGTCTACAATTTTTCCTTCTTAACTCCAACGACTCCCACCCCAAATTCTCAATTAAAGCAGACACACTAACATACTCCTTTCTAACATCAGCACCATCACCCACAAACTGGAACCTTCCCACACGACCTGTAACCCTTCTAGCTGCTCTCCGCTGAACCTTCTCCAACTCCTTCACCCCCACACATCTATATGGGTCCCAAACACAGCAACCATACTCAAGCACTGGTCTCACCAGAGCTCTGTACGCATTATCTTTAACTACCCTACTGGTACCCTTAAGATTTCTCATGACAAACTCCAAACACCTCCTTCCCTTCGATGTAACATATTTAATATGTTCATTCCACATTAATTTACTATGAATGACTACACCCAAATATTTATACTTTTCATCCTGCTTCAATAACTCAATATATATTCAATATATAATATATATATATCCACAGTATATAATCAAATTAAACTAGCATTGGAGAAGCCAAAGGGTCATTTATATATTGCTTTTGTAGACTTCAGAAAAGCTTTTGATTCGGTCAATAGGAATTTGCTCATTGAAAAGCTGAAGTCACTTAAAGTAATTCCTTCTGAAATTTTGAATATCTTAGCTGTTATTCTAAATATCAATTATGTATGTGTTCAAGATCGCTTATCATGTTCTAGTAATATTATTCAATCTAACGGAGTTTTGCAAGGAGACCCGAGCAGCTCTCTTCTTTTCAATCTTTTTACTGCAGATATAACCGAGATTACAAAAGATATAAACTGTGAAAATGAAAATGATCAAGTCGTACTAAATTTATATGCAGATGATCTTGCTATTATTTCAAAGAGCAAAGTCAAGCTACAAAAAGCGCTAAATAATCTATCCATCTGGGCCAAAACAAATGGTCTAGAAATTAACACAGAGAAAACCAAGGTTGTTAAGTTTAGAAGAGGCGGACCGTTATGCAAAAACGATGAAATTTATTGTGACGGTCAAAAGATTGAATTTCTAAATTCATTTAAATATCTTGGCATAATACTTCAAATGACAGGGCATTCTTTTTCTAAACATATAACAGAAAGATGTAAGAACGCTATCACTGTTATGTACACTATCTCAGGGCTGTCTGGTCTATCCGTCAAAACAGGGCTCAAACTATTCAATTTAAAAGTCGCCCCTGTGGCTACTTATGGTATTGAAATTGTATGGCCTCATTTATCTGTATCCGATTTTGATAAATTAGAATCAGTAAAAGCCATGTTTGTTAAAAGATTACTGTGTCTGTCAAAATTTACCGAAACTAGACTGGCCTATAAACTGATAGATTCCAATTATTTTATTACAGAAATCAAAGAAATGTTTAAACTTCCAACGACAGATCAATATTCCAATTTTATAGCTGTCAGGAATCAAAAAGCTCAGGATATTAATCCTGAGTTTTACAGCACTGATGCTATGACATGTAAACATTGGTGTCTGCCCCAATTGGATAGATCCAATGTTAGAAATGTTTTAACTCGCCAGGCTGTTCACGGCTTCCACCATCTAATTTGTAAATCTTCTGGTTATCATAAAGCTGAACAATCTTGTGTATGTAAATTATGTAATGAATATTGTAGCCAATATCATTTAAATATCTGTAAATCTAGAATTAAGCCTATTAGCGATTATGCCAGGGGAGATTTCATATAGTCTATAGATTTTGAATAGCAATGAAGCAATAAGTTTTTTATTCTATCTATTTTCTATGTCATATTTTGTTTTATATATGTGATTATATATATGATATATTATTATTATGATGTAACAGGCTGTTAGTATCATCTGTTATTTTATTTTATATTGTTTTATTATCATTTTCTATTGTTCTATTATTCTGTAACTATTATATATGTTTTGTATGTATGTTTTATGTGTTCTATTGTAATGTTTTTCTATAATGTATGTTTCTAGTGCTGTTAATATGTACACTTTCTGTGTTTAATAAAAGACTAATAATAATATATATATATATATATATATATATATATATATATATATATATATATAATTATATATATATGTATATATATATAAGTTTATTAATTATAATGTATGTATTGTAATATCTAATGAATGTAATTTTATAACATACTGTAGGCATATGAAATTTGTAATAATTCTATAATTTGTCAAATACAAATTCAAAGGCTGTTTAAATTTTTTAGGGACCGGGAAGTATTGCTAAAAAGTTTTGGCGAGGTCGGGTTCGAATCCACGTCCTTTTTGGGTCCTATATCTTTTATTAAGAGAGGCGGCAAGAGGCGGTACTTTTTCTGCACTTTCAATAATTTTTAAAAAATAGTTGCCGGGCTCTAAAAAATCTGAAAAAAATCAGAGTAGCATAACTTTTTGCACCCTCTATCCATTTCTGCAATAAAAAAAATTGAGGTTCGGTACTCCATTGTATAAATATAATAATAGATATGTTTGTTTTACCAATGTAAAATTAGCGCAAGCTATATAATAATAAACAATTTAATGCATATAACAATCATATCATGCATAATATATTATGATATCATATCTTTCATATTTTTTCGGTTAATCTGATGTGTTCAAAACGGTGCGGTTTGCTAAAAATCAACATTCACAATTGGAGGTTCACATTTTTGGTCTTTATAGAACAGTAAATATTATGTCTCGCATTTTTTTTTTTTTTTTGCATGCATGATACTATGAATAAGTTTAATATATGGATGTAGGATTTGATTTGAATTTTCTATTATACCATAGATTTTGGCTAAGATTATCCCAAAAGTGAGTTAAATTATCTGCTGATATTACGCTAACAAATAAATTTGTTTAATTAAAAAAAGACTGCATTTTTTTACATGCATGCGTCACAAAAATTGGATCTGTAGAATTGTTTACGACGATTCAGTGGCCATAGGATCGTGCAAACTTTTTCCTTCGCATTAGGAATTGCATATATAGCTTCTTTTTGCCAATTCTTTACAAAGCGATATGATCCAAAAGGCAATTTGTGTTCAATAAGAGGTATCATATTTATTTAAATGTTGCCAAAATACATCTGATCGGAACTAAACCAAAAGACCTAACTACAAATGTGGAATTATACACAGCTAGTGCTGTGTTCAGCCATTGTGTCTATGTAAATAAAAAAATAAAAATTTATTTGCAGGTCAAATGACAACAAATTTAAGAAAGAGATGATCAATGAGCACACTCAGACGATTGAACCTGCTCCCAGGACATTGGCTGAGAAGGGAATTTGTTTGACACTCAATGAAGTCACAGTTGATGACCTCACTACAGAAGGTATGGCTCACTTAAGTCATCTTCAGTTATTGGTGATTAGCTCAACATAAGAAATTTTTGTTTGGCCCAACTAGGGATTTAGTATGCCTTCAAATAGCTCGTCAATATCTAATACTGCAAGGTTACTTTGGAACTTGAAGGTCACTTTTTGTACACTCCAGTTTTACCACTTTCTCTTTCTTACTATAATATACCGGTATGTGGGTGTATGCCACGTACACTGCTATTTGTCACAGTAGCTTATGAAATTCATGGTAAAGATCAAGGAGACATATTTCATCCGAATTTGATGATTTTCACACAGTATATAATAGACCCCACCTATATATCGTCGCCTCAGAATGCAAATCACGTAACTACAAAAAAAAATGATGGGACTTTGACCCTTATGTTCTAGTAAAATTAGGTTTAAAATTGCATCAAATTTTTTTGTAGTTACGTGATTTGCATTCTGAGGCGACGATATAAGCATAATCAGTTCCTCATTTGCCCAAAATTCAAAAAAAGAAAGAGGAAAAAAAAAATTTGGGGTTATATGTCACTACCACGTGTGTATTACAAAATATTTTTTTCTTAATAATTGACTGTTGAAGATGGCAGAAAAATATCATCTTTAAATATATTATGCAACTTTTGACCAGTATAAATATTTTACCTTGAAAATTTTTCTAGGTCATAGGTCAAATTATTCAAAATTGATTTTTGAAAAAGTCGCGATCTACAAAATAAGCTAAAATATGGTGAGTACCAGAACCTAACAGAAAACACAATCAGAATGTTGCAGCGATTTTTTGTTCCCGAGAAAATAAATTTTTGACAGGTGGTAAAACACCTGTTGACGATTTCCAAGATATGACAGGAAAAAAAAATGTAACATTAATTATATGTATGTACTTTATATAACAATATGAAATAAAAATTAATATATTTTTATTAAGAAAATTCCGCAATATTTGTGTGTGTATCACATTGACCTCCAAAATATGATAAGGTCATGAATATATGAGGTCAAAATGCAAAAGGGCATTTTCTTGTCGTAGCAGCACTAACTCTTGTCCCTCTAAATACTATATACATTTTACAGGCAATTTATTCAACTCTAAAAATCAGCTTTCAAATTTGTGGTTGTTCAAAAATTTAAATAGCTACGAATTTTTTTCCCATCTTCTCATAGTTATACTGTAGCTACAGTTGCTCCGTGGAAATACTAAAGACGATATATAGGCGTCATCGTAAAAAAATTATTATTTTTTATTTCTGAAACAATAAACAATGCTGTAACATTCTGATTGCAGTTTCTGTTAGGCCATTAGACACACTCCTTATTTACCATATTTTTGCTTTTTTTCGTAGATCACGTCTTTTCCAAAAATGATTTTGAATTGCACGGTATTTGACCTGTGACCTAGAGAAATGTTCAAGGTCTAATTTATGTTGGTCAAAAGCTGCATAATTTATTTGAGAAACATAATAGGCCTGTTCGTAAACCCTGCTCGGTGTACATTTTCTGCACCTAACATTTTCTGCACCTAATCGACCTTATGTACATGGAATATAAGGTCGATTGGGTGTAGAAAGTGTACACCGAGCAGGGTTTACGAACAGGCCAAATATTTCAGTTGATAATTCTCTGCTGTCCAGGGGGTGAGACTGCGAGCTATGGTTTGAAGCAAATAAAAGACCTTGACTACCTGCTGCAAGCTGATTTTGCCGAGAGGATAACATGAACTTTTCATACAAAAGTTCATGGTACAGCGAGAGAGCTGTGGTGGGGGAAGGAAGTTTTTTTGCTTCATCGCGAGCCGTGTGGAGAGCTATAGCGTTAGCTTTCCAAATGTTATAGTTCAGTGCTGCTATCTTAACACTTAGTTATTGAGAAATAAAATATTTATAAAACGTGGATGGCAGTGACATTGTGAGAAAACTCCAAATTTTCTTTTTTCTTTTTTAAATTTTGGGTGCAAGTACAGTGGGGTCTATAATATAATGTGAAAATCATCAAATTCAGATGACGCAGCATATGCCAAACCGTTGATTTTTATCACAAATTTTTAACCAATAAGTACTCTCTCCTCTGTGTTACTATAGTAAGTCCTCAAGTAGTCCTCTGGCATAGAAAGAGAGATAAATCCAGACATCTAGAGAGCAAGCAGACAAGCGAGTGGGAGGACCTGCCTACTTTGTGATGAATAGCAGTGCAGGCTGCAACTATGCATTGATATTTGATGTTAACAATTATGGTATACCGCTGCTAGTTGAATTAATTATCAGTTGTCACTGTTGTCAGTAAGCAAGGTTTTAAAATTTTATTTATTTATGTTTATTTATTTTTATTTGTCATAGGAAACCCAGGTGAAAAGTACTGGGAAGTGCTTGCAGAGCAGCGGCGCTTGGCTCTTGAGAATGCCCTGACAGAAAACAAGAACCTGCACAAGCAGGTTCAGCTGCTTGAGGAGAAATGCAGAATCAAGGATGCCATGCTGGACGAGGCTCGGACCATGGCAGAAGTCTTGCAGGTAATTTATATAAAATATTTCAAATCACTGTTGCTTACAGGAAAAAAATAGTTAAGGGTAAGGTAACGCCACCAATGTTAAAAAAAATCCCTCTCACAAAAATTCTGAAAAAAATTTAAAATGTTCTCCTCTATACCCCCTATCAGTACCTAAAATATCAGGTATACAAATACGATCTAGTTTTTGAGTTATAAATTTTTAAAGTTGACTACTTTAACATGGAGAAATGAAACTCCCATGTTAAATTGGTCAACTTTAAAAATTCATAACTCAAAAACTAGATCGTATTTGTATACCTGATATTTTAGCTACTGATAGGGGGTGTAGAGGAGAACATTTTAAATTTTTTTCAGAATTTTTGTGAGAGGGATTTTTTTTTAACATTGGTGGCGTTACCTTACCCTTAAAAATAATGTAGGTAATTTTTAATAACTATAGCTCAGGGGAAATTTTTGGAAAATAAATTAGCTTATCATTCTCATCAATGAATATGCAGCCCTTAGTAGCGTGTGTTGCGAAGTAGAAAGTAGACAACAAGCAACGGTAGACTTTATTTGCCTGTGCTATAAAGGCAAACATAGTGAGCTACTTACTTCACTGCATGCTATTACAATACTATATCCTCCTGTTCTATCTATCATGTATTAAAAAAATATACTGAAATGAATTGAGTACAACCAGGTACAATATTGATGGTCTTTATCATCAGTGAATGAAAAACATTGTTATATCAGAATAAAATCAGTTTCTTGCAAAGTATAAAATATAATTGCATCCTATAATACTTCACTTTTGCAACCAAATATGGGTCAGTTGACCCAATGCATCCTAATTAATCCTAAAGTAAAACTAAAATAATGGTTAAGTTCTTTCATTTCTGTCTTTGGTGTTTCAGGAGCTGCTAAATGATGACTGAATTTGGTAATCCATATTTTGTACAAGGTTTTATTTTTTCCCCTATTTTGTTTCATTTTTTAAAATAAAGACTTGCATTCATGACTGAAAAGAAAAGCTTTGACCTTGATGCATCTTATGATGCAGCCATTCAAAAAACATTTAAAATAAAATAATATACATAAATTTATAATATTCATTCTTTTATTCAATAATAAATCCTCAAATGCCAACAACTATATTAAAGCCTGAAATTACATTTATTTTAGTTGAAA
Organism: Siphlonurus alternatus; assembly: GCA_949825025.1. Classification (NCBI taxonomy): domain Eukaryota; kingdom Metazoa; phylum Arthropoda; class Insecta; order Ephemeroptera; family Siphlonuridae; genus Siphlonurus; species Siphlonurus alternatus. The sequence goes on from OX463779.1 coordinate 8,249,831, forward strand.
TAAACTTACAGATTTTACAACACTCGTGCACAAAAATACATCAAGAAAATAAGTACAGTCTATTTACACACATCCCAGACAAAGATAATTTTATTATCCCAGACAAAGATAATTTTATTACTTATATTAAAACAAAATCTTGAAAAATTCAAGGTAGCAGTTCTGTACATACATGCTATGTCATTTGTAAGTATTGCCTACAGGCAAGTAGTCTATTCATAGTGGAAGAGCAATTAACTCACAAATATAAACTTTTTTTATTTGCAATATTGGTCCAATCACCGAATAAGGATGTATACTATGTCTTCTATCATTGGCAGATTAATTTTTACCTCATTAATTTTATGTTCAAACTATTCTTTCTAGGTTGTATTTTATTTTTCATCATTTTATATTTAAAGCAGAAGAAATAAGAACCATAACTAATTCCACCTCTCAAGAGAGTTTAAAACTTGGAACATTAAAAAAATGAGTAATATATAGGAGCAATACCCAGTGGGTCGTTCAGAAAATGTTTTACAGATTTGACCTTTCATTTTTTTATTTTAAGATAAAGCTTCAGCTTTTTAAGGTTTTTGTTTCATGGAATGGTGCCAAACTTCAATTTGCACCCTCCAAAAAATACCACCTTTTTTCAGCAGCTAAATTTGAAAAGGTGGTGTCAATGTTGTTATGCTCCTGCCACAAAAATAAATAAAAATGCAAATGTCGCAGCTCTCCGCAAAACGTCAGTAGCTGCTTCCATCTTCCATGTAGTTATTAAAATATAAAAGCTAAAGCCATTCCCCTCCTTCAAGTGTAAAAAATAAACAATATAATGGTTATTTTTAGTAAAATAACTCGAGTAATTTTTTCTTATTATTATTATTATTTTTTTTTAGAAAAGCTACAAATATATTTTTGTAGAGAATACAAAATTATATATTATTGTTTCTATTGCCTAATTATGAACCATAGAAGTCGCTATAGATTGGAAGACATACCAATTTGTTGATAGGACCAATGTTGTCAATTGCTTTGTCTCATTTTAGTGATTTAGATACTGCTTTAAAGGAGGGGAACGGCTTCAGCTTTTATATTTTATTGTTTTAAAAATCTTAGAGTTCCAGCAGTTGACATTAAAAAAAGTGTGCTGAGCAAAAGTGTGGCTTATGATGTCAGGCGCAATACTTTAGTGCAACTACAACTATATTTTTGGGTGCAAAAAAAAAAAAAAAAAAAAAAAAAAAAAAAAAAAATGAATGAATGATTGAATGACATGATTTATAAAATGTTTTAAATATAAAAGCTGAAGCTGTTCCTCTCCTTTAAGAAAATGTTTTTTCAGATATTTCTCTTGGCAGCCATGGACATAATTATGTACTTACAACCCGGATTGATGATTTGATAGAACAAGAAAAGGACCATAGTTATTAATTTAAGTATGCATATAAATAAATATCTGATATTAATTTTACAATATTTATTGTAATATTTATTTTGTAACGGATAGTTACAAAGAACTTAGCGTGGATTTTGCCACAATTTGGTGAAATTAAATTCCGATATATACTAATTGAAAATAGATTCGAGCACTGAATTTTGAAATAAAATTATCTATGCTAATATTAAAATCTATGCCAATGTTTGTGAATACCCTCTAGTATGTCTTCAAATTATTATTATTATTATTGAAACAAAAAAACATGGCAAAAATGTCATAATTCATATCACCACTAAACAACTTTCCCTTAATGGTCACCAAATTGCATGGATTAGGTCTCTTTCAGATAGGCTTAAGTTTGTTGATTTATGTTATTGCAGCAGTCAAAATCAACAAATTTAATAACTTAATCCTGGATTAAAGTTAGAGCTCATCTATACAATAAAGTGCGTATTTACAAACACCAAACGCCAGCTACAATTTTCCTTTATTAATTAATTTAAATTTAATGTACAGTACACTATTTAATATGTATTTCAATTAATGAAAACAATTAACCCATAATATACGAGCCCATTTTAGTATTTAAATACGGCCTTTAACAATAAACGTTTATGCTCCAAAATATACATATAACATTGTGCCCTCCAATGCTTTGAATCATTTTTCTTTTTTTAACAACTAAATTTCATGATCCAAGTTATTACACAACATCACTATTAAACTACTTGTAATTAATTAATGCTACAGGTTCAATTTGCTTAAGATACTACTAGAATGCTTTATGCTACAGTAAATAAAATGTATTTGAAGTCTTCATTCACAAAATAGCATTTATGAATATGAATTGATGATATTTAATTTATAGACCTGACGGCCAGAAGATATAGAAAAATAGAGGAAGACAATGGCAATCCAAAAGATTGCACCATGCTTTAATTGATTATGCTTGCATGATGAGAATGTTTATTTAATGATGTATTGCACAAGTCAATTACAGACAACAACCAAAAATTGTTTTATAAAAAAGAAAAAAAAAAAAAAAAGGATGGAATGTTAACATTTAAATTGTGTATGCTATTTAACCACTAAAAAATATAGATTTACAGAAAGACCAGAGCAATAACTTCACCTATTATATATTATACCGAAATGTAATTGCTGTTGCATTGCCAAGAAGACCTTAATCTACGATGTTTCAATGAGGCTGATATTGCATCATATTACATAACTTCTACTAACAATTTTCAAGTAAAAATGAATGCATCAAACAGTACACCACTGGACAATATGAACCTGTCTTGGTTTGTTTGTGTACTTGTCACCTTGGCAAGCAATATATAGAGGCAAGACATAGACAAAGAGCTTACATTAAAGAGAGGCCGAACGCTTATGGAGAAGTTTTGCCCTCTTTAGGACTCGATGCTCAAGAGTGCGAGGTAGAAAACATACACCACAGAAGTGCATTTTAGTAGATATAAGGGCTGCTTTTACGGATGACAACGTGGTGGTACTGATCATCCCTTAGTTGACAGATTCAACGAAGTACAGGCAGCGCCGACACGTTATCGTCCGAGGAAACTCTCAGTAGCAGAATTTTTATACTTTTCTGAGCATTCCAATAGTTAACCCTCAAATTTTGGGGGAATATGGTTACCACGGCCATTCAACCTCTTTTTAATGTAAGCTCTCTGATATAGATGTATATATTTTTTTGGGGATGGCTAGAGCGTGCCTTTCCAAAATTACAACTCTGCAGTTCTTTGTCTCCTTCAGCTGCATAAAATTTACACCTATTAATTTGCTATAGAAAATAGCAAATTAATAGGTGTAAATTTTATGCAGTTTTGATGAGTACATATATGCAAAATTAATAAATCCATACAAGAAAATATGACAGTGATGATGAGAATAATTGGCTCAAACCACACAACAGCAGCAATGGAATTGAGATAACTTCATTCAAATAATGCATAGTTAAGGGTAAGGTAACGCCACCAATGTTAAAAAAAATCCCTCTCACAAAAATTCTGAAAAAAATTTAAAATGTTCTCCTCTATACCCCCTATCAGTACCTAAAATATCAGGTATACAAATACGATCTAGTTTTTGAGTTATAAATTTTTAAAGTTGACTACTTTAACATGGAGAAATGAAACTCCCATGTTAAATTGGTCATTTTTAAAAATTTATAACTCAAAAACTAGATCGTATTTGTATACCTGATATTTTAGCTACTGATAGGGGGTGTAGAGGAGAACATTTTAAATTTTTTTCAGAATTTTTGTGAGAGGGATTTTTTTTAACATTGGTGGCGTTACCTTACCCTTAAAGCACTCGGTACGAAGTTACCTTTGCCAGGACTTTAGAGAGTAAATATTGATTCGTTTTGCACCAACAGAAGAAACAAGAAAATATTGAATAATAATTATGAAACGTAACACTCTAAAGTACATACTAGAATTTTTCAATGTAGAGAGCTTGGGAGAGATATTATCCTTTTGGATCTAGCACAGCAGAAATGTATTATTTTGCTACTTTAAAAGTAGTGTAGCTTTAGGATCTTTTTAATTAATAGTAATTATCCAAAATAATGCTTTGTTGTACAGATCATTATCATTGTTATAATAATCAAATACAGTAGTTAAATTTTCCTGTTTTATTTAATCATACTGGTACCAGTGACACTGGAACTACATTCTAACTTCAATTTCTTGTTGGTTTTACCTGATATTGACATAATTATTTGAACTACACAAATAAAAGGAAACGGTAAATAAAATAATATCAGCGGAGAGAATGATTTAAAATAATAATTTGTAGACACCACTTAACAAATTGTTTGTAATAGTTACAACTTTTTTTATCACTAAAAAGAGTAAAAAGATGTATGCATAAAAAAAAATTAATAATAATATATTTATACTGTAATCATTTTAGCTGCAAAAATGTGAGCACTTTTAAAGTGATGCTGAAATATTGTGAAGTACACACTTAACACAAGATTTGTGTACAGTATGGAGAGGTGATGTAATGTAAAAATAATATACTGCAACTGTCAGAGGTACAAACAAAACAAGTAAATTTATAGTACTCGATGGACAAATACATTTAACATTTAATAGAATCACTTATTTATATCTCAAAATAACAAGAGCAGATTCAGTATAAAGTTTAACATAAAATATTAAGTTTTTAACTCATTAAGAAATTAAATTATGTAATATGCCAAATTAGTTCATACCGATAGCTCTAGTGGGCATTGAGTACAATGACAATAGATAAAAATTACATTAAATTACTATATTGTTTAATTTACACATGTAAGCAATATATTTGGTATGAAAAATGTTTGAAGTTTGAAATAATTTCGTAATTCTTGTATAGTCTTTTCAAATTAAAAACATTTTTTATTCAAGACCAGGTCAAGTATTTTAGTCTATTTTACTTGCAGAATCTCCTTCACCTTGTGGTGCTCCCCCTTGATTGGTAGAAGTACGACTTTTAAAGCGGTAGCGCAGTTTGGTCTTTTCTTGCAGCTTCTGGGGAATAACCATAGACGTAGTGATGGTGTTGCCCAGGAACAATATGAAGAACAGAGCACTAAGCACTGGAACCTGGTAACAGTGCATCACAATCATCAGTCGAGTAAAAAATAGTTAAAAAAATATCATACTAAATAGTATTTATGAATGAAAATATACTCATCACTTCTCAGTGAGGAGCTACCTCTCCCCTCCCTCCCTCCCCCCCTTTATCCTGTTGTAAATAAAGCACTACTGCAATTAGAAAACTTAATTACATTCATTTTTAAAGCATTAAATGACATTTGCCACTTTTGCTTGCCGTGTTCAAAAGTATAATCAGAGTAAAGCATTATTACCTCCTTGTGATGAACACGGGCAACGCTGACCCAACCCTTAAGGCAGTGTTAACCCTAGCATTACCAAGCGATTTTTCGTCACATTTTTTGGCCAAGGGGAGGGGAAGGGGGGGTCGAAATGACTCGTTATTTAAATCACATGTTAAAGAAAAAGTTTCTCACTAATTTTTTTAAGGAAGTACGTATATTGCTGGGTGGCTAACTAAGGATTAAACTTTCTTTTTTCAGAATATTTACAGCAGTATTCCACACTTTCTTCCTGCTTTAGAAGAGTTAAAGGTTGTCTCGACCTTTTTTTGGTAATGCTAGGGTTAAAGAAACATTAAAAATGTTAAAATGTAAAATTAAAGTGGACATACCTGCCAGGTAGCTTCTGCATGGAAGGAAAGATAGTAGAGCACATAGGCATTGTAGAATTGGAAGAGGTAGCCTATGTAAAGGAAAGGTAGCAGGAAACTGAGTCCCTTCCACATCCACGAGTGGAACCCCTCTATGGTAATGTCCATGTTGTGCCGCTCTCCAAGAGTTCGGAGTCGGTAGAGAACTCCTTGCTGGTAGCGGAACTGCAAGTATTGCACCACACCTAGGGCACACAAAGTTCTTACTTAGTCTCATTCTTTTAAACTCACCATAGAAATACAGAGTAAAAATTTGTTATTACGTAACTTGTTATAAGGTAAAAACTCAATATTGAGTAACAGAGTAAAGGTCCCGTAAAAAAGAATTAGTATTGCAGGTATAGGAAAAACTTGATATAAGGTATACTCGATATAAGGTAACCCTAATTTCTTGGGTCCCTTGACTTGACGTAATAACAAGTTTTTACTGTAATTCTTTTTTAATAAAGTGATAAGAAATGCTGCAAGTATCCTGGCAATTCAATTAATAATTAATATTGAAGATTTATTTAACAACAAGCCAAAAGAAAATAGAAAAACTTAATTCTAAAACTTTCATTTTTTATTCTCTAGTTGCAGGAAACATTATGAAAAGTAAATAATTTATTGATAACAAAATCAATAGTTTAAAGAGTATTACAGTACTTATTTGTATCACATGCCACACAAAACACTTACTGATATAGACGTTGAACCACATGAATTGGGAGCGGAACTCGTACCAAGCTGAGGTGTTAGGCCAAATGAGCAACATGCCAGCCGCTGTGGTTGAAATGAAGTGGTGCACTCGCCACCATCCCTTGATACGCGAGCCATTCACTTTGAGAATGCTCTCACGGATTGTCAGTGTGCAGTAGTACCATACCAGCAGAAAGATGAACGCCAGCTCCAAGGCTCTGTAAATGTTGCAAGGAAAATTAATTTGTCAAAACAGTTTTTCTTTTTTTATTCTTACCTTATACTTGTCACTAGATTCAAAACTGACATAACAAAGCCAATAACACTAAGGATCAGTTTGAATTTTTCATATTCGTCTTTGTACTTGAACCTGAAACAGGAAGTTTGGTTGATGTATTCGTGTTAAAACATATTTATTATTCTTATTTTCACTCCATATTGTCATATGGGTTAGAAATTTGGGGAAATGCTGCAAAGTATTTAACAATGAGAGTTTTTGTACTGCAAAAATCGGCAGTAAGAATACTTGCAAATGTGCCGCCAAGGACATCTTGTCAAAATTTATTTAAAGAACTCGGTATTTTGCCTTTACCGGCATTATATATCTCAAAAGTGCTGATTTTTGCAAAGAATAATTCTCAATACTTCAATAATTGTAAATTTACCCATAATTATAATACCAGAAACAAAGACAATTTCATGCTAGATCGACATAGAACGGCAGCATATGAAAAAGGTCTTATGTACAGTGCCCAATCTTTGTTCAATAGGCTACCAAGTGACATAAAAAGTGAGTTTAATCTAAGTGTTTTTAAGAAGAGAGTGAAAAAACATTTATTTGATAAGAATGTGTACAGTATTGACGATTTTTACAAACGTGAATAATATAATTATATTATTATTTTTTATGCAATGTGTACTTTGTTGACTTGTCTTGTAAGTGAGATGAATAAATATTTGAATATATAAAAAAAAAAAAAAAAAAAAAAAATTTTCCTTCTCATACAATGTATTTAAAATGAAAAAAAAAAAAAAAAAAAAAAAAAAAAAAAAAAAATCCAGTAAAAAAATTAAATACCGTATACATTTCAAGGAATCTCAACTTACTTGCTATCTTTGTTCAGGATTGAAACATTTACATTGCCTAAGATAATTTTTAAGTATGTGCTATTGGATTTGGGTAGTGCCTCTTCCATTTCGTAAAGCTGAGCTTTTCTTATCATCACTTGCTTCTCTAGCTCCAAAATTGACTGTGCATTTGAAGAGTCTGAGCTGATCCTGGAACAATTTCAATACTTTCAATATATTACATACATTAATTACAGCATACAGTATTGTAACTCCAATGGCACCAATGCACCTATTGAGGACATAAAATAGATGGCACTGGGGGCAAAAAAATTTGTTGCTTTATTTAAGGATACGGTAATGCTTATGGCATTGGGCACAAAAACAATGAAATTTGTATAAAAAGCATCGCTTACGAAGTTTATTTATTTTATTGGAAATACTTGTCTGAAAGCATGTAGCAACTAATTACGGTGTTGTCAACTCTGTAAAATTAAAATGTGGTTGCTGTTAGAGCATTTACATGATTTTAATCAGATACAATCATATTCGTTTGACCACATAGTTTCAATCCTTACCACTAGGTTCTCCACTAAGCTTTGTGATCTCCAGGGAGGCTAGAATGGGAAGGGACACGGAGCTGCTGCCCTCACGCGGACAGCAAATTATGAGTAAAAACAGATGACTGATTTATTTCTTGAGTAAATTTTCTCCACTAAAAATTCAAACCGAATTAATGGATAACTTTGTGTTTTAAATTGATAAAATGAAGTCAGCGTCATTTTATAATGCAGATAGACTCGATTTAAAATAATTTTACTGTTTTTTTTTCATCCCAATGTTGATGGATTTCGTGTCCGCTGTTTTAATTTTTTGTGGAGAAAATTTGCTCAAGAAATAAATCAGTCATCTGTTTTTACTTGTCGCTTGCTGTCCGCGTGGGGGCAGCAGCTCTGTGTCTCCTTCCAATTCTAGCCTCCCTAATGTTCCTAATAGCCTAATTTGTTAGCGCATAGTATCAGGTGTAAAGAACTTAAATTATAATAATTTTAGTATAATTTTATAAAAGCTTCAAGTGTTCCTCGGCGGGATTTTTTTTTCCATAAGCCTCCATGTTAGAAAATTTGAATTTTTTCTCGTTAACTATTAAAGCAATCAATTTGAAACCATCTCCTACCCCCCCATTTAGAGGTCTCTTGATGATGAATCAAGAAATCATTTTTCTCTAAAAAATTTCTTTTATGCCAAAAATGCAATTTTGAGTTTTTTTTACATAGTAAACCTCGATGGGACGGTGGGAACAATGCAAAATCAGTTGACTTGAAGCCTCTATTAGAGCACTATAACAATAAAATTGGAACAAAGTCAAAAGAAAACTTACTTTTTTATTGAGTTCTTTATTACACCAAGCCTGTAACGTTGGTGGCCAATTTCTTTCATACATTTTCCCTGTAGTTCACCAACTTCTTCTAGTTTTGCAATATATTCTTTGTTCAATGTCTGGTAAGAAGAAAATACAGTAATGTATATTAATTTGTACTAGTACTAATAATGCTAATAATGAAAAGCAGCTATCAGAAGTGTAACTACAGTATATCATGTTTTGTGTTTTGCATTGGTCTCATATGATTTTACAGATCTTACAGATCTAACAATTTCACAGTGCAGTATGTATTTATATTTATTTACTGTATATTATTTATTATATGTGATTATATATATGATATATTATTATTATGATGTAACAGGCTGTTAGTATCATCTGTTATTTTATTTTATATTGTTTTATTATCATATTCTATTGTTCTATTATTCTGTAACTATTATATATGTTTTGTATGTATGTTTTATGTGTTCTATTGTAATGTTTTTCTATAATGTATGTTTCTAGTGCTGTTAATATGTACACTTTCTGTGTTTAATAAAAGACTAATAATAAATTTATTATAATGGATACATAGCAGCTGACACAAGAATTTAGAAATAAATTACCCGGTAGCTCGGCTTATATGTTAGTCTTGTTACTGACTCGTGCATTCATAATTCATACTGTACAGTACAGTACTACTAATCTACCATCAAATGTCAAATAAGAACTGATTACCCAAACACTTAGAATTGACTGGACATGCCTGGAAAAAATTGCAAAACAAAAACAGCAGTTTTAAATTTTAAGAAAAGTAGAAAAATAAGAAAGATTAGAAGGAAAAAAAATGTAACGGAAGGAGGGTCTTCAGCTTTTATTATTTATTGTTGTATAAACAATGTCAAACGTAATATTAGTGCAACAAAGGAAGTCACCTCCTTTTAAGAATTCCAGCAATTAAAGGAGGGGAACCGCTTCAGCTTTCATATTTTTAATGTTTTATAAATAATGTCAAACTTACTTGTGCACCAAAAAATTATCACCACCCTCTGCCTTCCACCAGTTCAGCAGTTGACATTCAAAAAGCGCGCCAAAGAAAATTGGGGCTTATGACGTCAAAATCAACGATTGGTTGCGCTTGACCTATCATGGCGCTCGACGTCATAAGCCAATGCCCACTGTATCAAGGCCTGCGCACTGCTAAGCGCGCGAAACAAAATAGTAGTCCACCACATTTGCTATAGCATTGTAAAATTCAAATTAATTTCAATAAAAATAAATTTTTCTTGATATTTTCACACCCCAGGCATAATTTCTAACCCCCTTATCTTGCTGTGTGTAAAGTTTCAAAATTTTAGAATCACTCCTTCCATGGAAATTTCGGGGTGAAATTAGCATGTAACTCAATGGGAAATTGAAAATCTAGGACTACTATTTCAAAAAACAATTGAGATCGATAGTATAGTGCGCATGCCTTGATACAGTGGGCATTGCATCAGGGCTATGCTCCATTGGGATGAGGGTATACGCAGTTCGAGAAAAGTGGACCTTTTAGGCCACGCCTCCTGGTAGCCTAATGGGAAATCCACCAACTTTGGTGCCAACTTCCAGAGCTCCTGAGGAATTATGGTGGAAGTTGAGACTGTCTGGGGGTAATTTGTGCTGAAAACTACGATTTTTGAATCGTTGAAGTCGACCACTTAACGATAACACCTACTTTTTGGGGTTGAAAACTTCCTTTCTTTTGATTGGTCAGTTCCATTTAATGGACTTTAATGCCCATTCGAAAAGTGGACTTTTTTCTGGCCTGTAATTGGTTCATCACGTTGCTTAGCAACCAATGAAGAGCCGCGAAAAAATCAACAAGCTCTTTGGGGCCAATCAGAAATTAGGAAAGTGGCCTCATATACCAGAACGGAGCACGTATACCCGATTCTTATAAGTATAACCCTGCATTGCATAAGCCCCAATTTTCTTTGGCGCGCTTTTTGAATGCCAACTGCTGAACTGGTGGAAGGCGGAAGGTGGTGACAATTTTTTTGGTGCACAAGTAACTTTGAAATTATTTATAAAACGATAAAAATATAAAAGCTGAAGCGGTTCCCCTCCTTCAACATTGCAGGATAGGGCACCACCACCCTCTTCCCCCCTCCCCCCAGAGCCACAAACTGGATCCGCCCCTGGACAGAACCACTTCAAAATTTGCACGTCACCTACAGTATTACAGAACAGATCTTTGTTTACTAGTACATTCGACTGTGCGCGGCAATCGTCTTCTGCTTTATCCCACCCAGACACAGGTACATACGGCTAGATGACAGTCTCGAAGGTAGGCGCCTTAAAATCTACACACGTAAAATCTAACGGTAAGATCTGTTAGACTGTATTGATGGCAAATTCAAAGTGCCCTGCAAATCTTGAAGCATTCAAAGGGGCTAATTCCGAGATCTCAATCAACTGATGACAATCCTTATAATTTTTATGTACCTACGATATTATACAGAATATGTACCAGTATGCCTAATGCACACATGCAAGCATACAGAAAACATAACTGTATGAATACAGTGGTATGTACTTAATTAAATCTGTACCGGTACGTCAATTTAGAAATATATGTATGCAAGTCATGCATACTGTACAGTATGATGCATCATATAACATGCATGCACACTGAAAAAAATTATTACTGTACATGCATGCACGTATGCATATAGTATGATACTGTTCAATATTAGTATGCAAGTAATATATACAATACTTACTTCTAAAATCTTATATTCATTTGTCAAATCGTTCCAGTCTTTAAGACAAGTTTCCACGTCGTTCAACTCCATTTCAATAACATTTGCCCTTTAGCCTTCTAGAAAAGCAGCTGGCAACAACTGCTGTTAATGTAGCCCAGTAGGCCTTCAAGTGGATTCACAACTTGTTGCTGGATAAGAAAGGATTAGCTGAGACTCAATGAACCTTTGAACTCTCCAGATTGCTACGACTGCTTTTTTTACGTTATCAACACTAGAAATGGTATGAAGCAACACGAAGACAAGAAAAATTGGTGAAAACGCCTTCCAGTTTACATAATTTTTTTGTCACTCGTCGTTTTTAGAAGACGCGTTTCGATGCTCAATTTTTTTTTTACACCATAGATTTGCAGTGATTGGCTCACAACCACCGAATTCATCGTTTGATTGGCCGTCAGCAAACTTCAAATTGTAAAAGCGCGAAACCACTAAACGATACATCTTTATTATTGTAACAATTTAATACTGCATAATATATAATATTATGATAATATATATTATAACTTAAAAAAATGTAAAATATATATATTATATTGCTGGAGTATTTTCCAATATATATAATGTATAAAAAAATATTGTGGAAACAATTTTAATTATATATGCATGGCATTAATTATTAAATATAATTATAATATATTTTTAATTATATATATATATCATTCGAGTTGCTATGGAAACAATAAATCACAAAAAAAGTAAATATCGAATTTATGCCAGGTATATCATATTATATATCATATCGCGCGCGTACAGTTCATGCAATTACTTATATTGCTAGAGTAGTAATTAAGATATATACATAATTATACTGTAGTTTCAGATTACTAAAAGTTAACAATGGGCCCTAAGAAAAAAAGTAAACATAATAAACTTGCTCGGATGAGTGATGATGAACGAATGCGGTACCTGCAGCATAAAGCTGCCATGGAAGAGGAAGCTCGTCGTAGGAAGCAGCAACTCATTGCAACTTTTGTCAAGGTATAATATTATAATTATTATATATTAAGGTATTAAAGAATTATTTGACTGTAAAAGTCTTTCTCCGGACGGCCGACGAGGCTTATTATACATACCCCATAATAATATGGATATATATATATATATATCTATATATATTATAGTCATATATATATATATATCTATAGTCATATATATATATATATATATCTATAGTCATATATATATATATATATATATAATTATATATATATATATATATATATATATAATATATATATATGTTTGCACAGAGAGATGTGGGTTTGAGTCCCACGGGTCCCACCTCGGAAGACTTTTAAATGTTCTGACAAACTTTCTTTTCTTATCGTCTTGGCGGGCAAACACGGTAGAAGTTTAAAATTATATAAAATACTGCCAACGTCTGTAAGTGGAAAAACTTACTATATTTCATCTTTATATATATATATCAGGGACCGGATGCACGCGTTTTTTTCGTGCATCCGAGATGCGCATCCGGATGCAAATTAATTTTTCGTGCATCCATGGATGCGCATCCGGATGCAAATTTATTTTTCATGCATCTGGGATGCGCATCCGGATGCAAATTTATTTTCCATGCATCTGAGATGCGCATCCGGATGCATTAATTTTTTCCCGTGCATCTGGGATGCACGGATGCGGATGCAAGCCCATTTTTGCGCATCCGTGTGCATCTTGCATCTGCATCCGCATCCGATCTTTGGTTTTTATAATACACTTTGTTTCTTGTAATTTTTAAACGACAAGTGGCAAATAAAGTTAAAAAATATGCCTCGTGTTAAAGATTTATTTAGAGGCAATTAGCAAAAAACCTGATAAAAAAGAGAAAAAAAAGTGTTAAATGGATGCATGCAAATTTATTTTTCGTGCATCCGTGGATGCGCATCCGGATGAAAATTTATTTTTCATGCATCTGGGATGCGCATCCGGATGCATTCATTTTTCCCCGTGCATCTGGGATGCGCATCCGGATGCATTCATTTTTTCCTGTGCATCTGGGATGCACGGATGCGGATGCAAGCCCATTTTTGCGCATCCGTGTGCATCTTGCATCTGCATCCGCATCCGATCCCTGAGATATATATATATATATATATAATATATATAATATATATAATACGTTACAAAACTTACAAATACATAAATTACATATTTAAATATACATGCAATGTATATAATATACATACAGTATATATATAATATAATACAGTATCATTAAACATAAAATTGATGAATATAAAATATATTCCTGTAATATATTATAAAATTGTGTATGTTGCATCACATTCCAGAGTAAATTAAGAAGGGAAGAGGCATTCACCAGACTTAATCAAGCAAAGATTCATGAGCAATGGCGGCACATATTACGTAAAGCAAAATGTAAGGAGTTGGCACAAGAACTGGAGGTCAGTATAATATAATTATATATAGTAACAAAACTAACATATATTATTTTAGAAGTTTCAATATGAAAACAGTTAACATAGTTAACATAATTCATTCTTAATTAAGTTGATTCAAAACTAAATCGAAAATGCATTTTCTGTTGCTGAAGACATCTCGAGAATCTTTTGAATACATGCTGATGCGAAAGGAACAAGTAATTACTGACCTGCAAGGAGACTTGCAGGAATCGGAAAGCCAGTATATGGTTATCTTACAAGCACACATGGAAGCAGTAGATAAGATATTACGTAAGTTTCTGCACATTCATTACAGCTGCATTATGTATCTGATTTTTGTTTTTATTTATGTTATTAATTTTTTTTATATATATTTTATTGCTTTCTTTAATTACACATTTTATGTTTCAGGGATTGGGTCACGAAGGGTTACAGAACAGGCAGATAACTATGCTCGACAGCGCGACACTCTTCTCGAACAAACCAGAATGGAGTCACAGATTGAGTCTGCACGTAACAATAAATCCCAGCAGCTGCTTCTGACTGTGCTTTTTGCAACTCAGGAGGCAGCAACCTCAACTGAGCGTAGTATGAGAGACAAAGCTCTGACAAAGCGGACAGAAATATTAAACTCAGTAAGTCAAGACCAATCTAACCATTTTTCCACTGAGGTAACGGAAAAGAGGGGTGGGGGAGTGGAAGGATACATAGTATATATATATCCACTAGCTGTATAGCATTACACTGAAATCCTTGATCACAAATTTGCAAACCAAACAGTCAAAGGTAATATAACAGGCATATAATATAATATAATTTATATAATATGATATGATATGATATGATATGATATGATATGATATGATATGATATGATATGATATAATATAATATAATGTACGTAATATACAAATATAATATAATACAATATATCATATATTGCAAGATTGTAAATATGATTGTACCTGTCATCAGTATGATTTGCATATTATAGACTATACACAGTTGCTAATTAAAATAATGTTATTGCCAAGTAGGACAAAATATTCATTTCACATCAAATGGTGACCAAGCTAGGTTAATTACGAGATAGTATTTTTATTGTTGTTGTGATTGAAGTCATCAAATATATCATTGCATTGTATTCTCAGTGGCAATTAATTTAAAAGGACAACATAAAATTTCATATATAAATAATACATTAATTAATAATGTACCAACTGGTATTTAATGTGAATAAATAAAAATAAATAAAATAATATTTATCACGCATTAATTGCATTACAAACAATAAGTATATTCATTACAGTATACAGAGGAGATGCAAATGCTGCAACTGCGTCTTGGCAGCCACTTAGAGGGACTGCAAGAGCAGCTACTTAATGTATTCCGCAACTACACAACAACAACTCATGAGCAGCGACGAATGTATGAGGAAATGAAAGAAAGGGATGCAGAAAATTTGGAAATCATAACAAACCAAGCAGCCACTATTAACAAATTGCAGGTAAATTTCTGATTAGTTGTCATTCGCATAATAATATATACAAAAAAGGCACAACAATATAATATATTAAGAGAGGCTTAAAATGTTAAATTTCCTGTTCCTATTTTAATGAGACCATTACAAAAATGGAAAAACAGAGGTCGGAGAAAATTTAGTTCACTGTATTACATATAAAAAAATTTTGTGTACAAGATGGATTTTAAATTATTAAGTACACAAATGAGCCATAATCAGTGTGTATAATACTGTATATCGATGGTTTCGCGGAGAAAGAGCTGGTATGCATTCTCCGGATTTTACCAAATGATGGGTTTGCCTTTGCAAAAAGGTTTCTTTTCATTCTTTATTATTGTAATATACAACCTTACTGAAAAGGCAAACCTGTCATTTTGTTCGTTCCGGAGAATGCAAACCAGCACTTTCTCCGCAGAACCATCTATGGAATTTAATTTTGTGAGCATGTTAAGATGGGGTAAACCTGCATGAGTATGCATATTTTAAGTTATATACTTACATATATAAGTATACTATATACTGGTAATAATTATGTATTTTTTATGAGCAGAGAATAAAAATTTTCATTATTGCAATCACCATTTTATGCTATCCTTGATCTGCATGGTGTCAATTGAAATTAAGTAATTAACAGACACTTATACATGACATTTTCAAATGACATCATCAAATCAGGCAGGGCAGACTGCCCTGAATCAGGAGTCAGGTATATATATGGAGCCAAATTTAAAAAATAAATAACTATATATATTAGTATATCTATAAAACAAAAAACTAACAATGGTGTTTATTACCTTGCTCTAGACAGAAGTAGATAAACTTCAGATGCAGTTGGAGGCTTTGCATATTGGCTTCACTCCAAGAACTACAAAACTGCAAAAACAGGAGAAACAACTTTCAGCAGAATGTTGGAAAAATCGCAAACAACAGCAAAATATTGTAAAATTGGATGAAAGTAAGATTAAACAAGTTGCATCAGCAAGCAGCAAATGCATTGAGGTATGTATACTTGTAGATAATTTAATTGCATTTATGTGACATATATTATAAGGCTTAGAAAAGTAATTCAAATTCAATGTATCTATCACAAGATGATACTACAGTGAGACTATTTGCCTGGTTTGAGAGCAATTCAAGCAGGAGAAATCATGCAAGCAATAATGCTCTAGCTAAGCTGTCACACTTAAATAATTATTTCTTCCAAAGGAAAATGAATTTTAAAAAAAATATATATATATATTTTTAGTTATACATATTATACATTCACATGGCAATTAATAAAATTGTAACTAATATAATATATGCATCATTAAATTTAATAATGATACATATCAGTGGCAGCTAGCTTTTGCGCTATAAGCCAAGAGGCTGCTTCCAGATTTAGATTTTTATTTTCAAAATATATTATACTCATTCAGATTTTTTTAGAAAACGATATATTAATTACCATGGCAATGAAAATGTATGTATTATAGTATTATTGAAACTCTATATAACTACATAAATATAGTATTTTAATTATTTATATAGTAAATATAGTAACTATATGGTACACTCTATATTCAAATAAAAATGCCTGATCCGGCAATACTTTAACATATATGGCCGGATCAGACATTTTTATTCAAATGGAGTGTACATATTATCCAGTAATATGTACATCAGTACGTATTTAACCATTTCATGTATTTACAGCATTTAGAGAAACTAAAACACAGGGGTGAGAGTATTCTTAAACTATCTGAACACTGTGCTCGCCTTGAAACAGAAGAAGAGAAAGTCATTTTAAATTACCTATCATCCACTCAAGATCTATTGGCAGAAACATCAGACACTGCCACTCAAGAAACATTGGTATGAATTAATTAATGAGTGCGTTTGAATTCACGGGCCAGCCCGGGCTGGCCTGGGCTGAAGCGTTTTTTGTCGTCAAGTGGGGCCAGCCCGGCGGCCATTTTTCCTCCTCTCATGACGTCACTTCCTGGCTGGCCCAGGCTGACGCGGGCGGACTCTACAGTGCGCCTGAGACCTAGCGGACAGACTGGGAACTAATTATGACGAAATTATGACGTTTCATACCAGGCGACCAAGGTCACCGCCATTTTACCCAGCCCGGGCCAGCCCGGGCTGGCCCGTGAATTCGAACGCACTCAATGTATTGCTATATAATAATAATAATATATATATGTGTGTATATATATAATGTATCGACCCTTGTCCGGAATAATGAACTATCTTCCTACCATGATTTTGATGCAATAATGAGCTGTTTGCTATTTCAGGTGATGACAATTATGAGCATTATTTTATAACAATTTACAGCTAATTGCGCTCACCTGAAATAGCAGATAGCTCATTATTCCGGACGAGAGACGATGTATAAACATTCATTCTGCAATTCTGTAACTGTTATCATTATGAGATGTAAAAGGCATAGTTTTTAAAAATATTGAATTAATTAAGGGTAAGGTAACGCCACCAATGTTAAAAAAAATCCCTCACACAAAAATTCTGAAAAAAATTTAAAATGTTCTCTTCTACACCCCCTATCAGTAGCTAAAATATCAGGTATACAAATTCGATCCAGTTTTTGAGTTATGAATTTTTAAAATTGACTACTTTAACATGGAGAAATGGAAATCCCATGTTAAATTAGTCAACTTTAAAAATTCATAACTCAAAAACTAGATCGAATTTGTATAAGGCGGTTGCATGAGCAACGCAATCAGTCTACTTTACAGGGGCTGAGTGAAGACATGCGCGCGCATTCTGCCATGCCGGTGGAGTGGTAGAGAACTCTGCATGCAGGCAAAAGATTAAAAAAATTAATTGTAAATTATTTAAAATGAAAATAAAAAATGTGAGGTGAACAAAATGTTAAAAATAAAATTTACAAACTTTTGCTCACCTCAGAATTCAGAATATTTTCTTTATATATTTTTAAATATTTTTTTTAATATTTTCTCCTATATGCTTATACACTGCGGAGTTCCACCAGGCCACCATCGACGACTGGCGGACGACTGTTGAAACTCCCGATCCAAGGTCACACTGACGTCACACGCAAGCGCCTTATACCTGATATTTTAGCTACTGATAGGGGGTGTAGAGGAGAACATTTAAAAAAAAATTCAGAATTTTTGTGTGAGGGATTTTTTTTAACATTGGTGGCGTTACCTTACCCTTAAATAATTAAATTATAACAATTAAGTTGAATCTGTATGAATGCATTCCATCAATCGACACAAAACTAAAAAAAAAAAAAAAAAAAAAAAAAAAGAAAAGAAAAAAAGGATATAACTCACAGTGTTTTTTTAATTTTCTGTAGGAAGGTCCTGGAGTACAGCACGTCATGGAAAACTTTTGGCGTCGACACAGCCAGGCTCTTTTAAGTTGTGCGGCTTTACGAATGCATCATGGCAGATTGCTACATGAAAACCAGCAGCTGAGGAGCGCAGTACGCCACTATCTCACCAATGCGGCTTCCAGCACCACAACACCAAGCACGGGACCGGTACCTCTACTGGTTGCTCGTCGACTAAGGGGTCGCAGAATTTCACTAGTACCACTCACAGAATCCAGACTCTCACGACAACCTGTGTGTATTGAAGCAGCTATTGCAATAAGAACCATGCTGAAATAAAAAAAAAATTGATCCTAAAATAAAAACGGACTAATTAAAATATTTCAATCAATAATAGTTAAAAAAAAAAAAAAAAGGTTAAAACCTTTAAAACAATGTATTAACTGATACATACTTAATATGAATAAAATAAATAAATAAATAAACTTTTTTTTTTTCTGCCAGAATTCCATTAAATTGGATTCAAGAAGGCTGCAATTTTGAGTAACGACTGGCTATGGCTTAAAAGTTCTCCTCCTTTAAGACATTGGATAATACTTGTCTTATTAGTATTAGTTGGTTGAACTTAATTAGAGATTATAATATTCTAAAACATAGGAAGCAAAGAAAAATTTAGCTGTGATAATCTTATATATTTAATGCTTTCATTAAACACATTTATAAACAGGCAACATAATACAATTTTTACATTTCAGACTTTTAACCATACCTTTGTACAGACAGGTACAAAAATATAGGAAAGTTAATGAATCATCTTAAGTTTTTATGAAAAGTTGAAACAATTTTTAAATCTGTGTTAGCGCTCAATTTTCAAAAAATTACTTTGTCTCTGACAAAGCATTTTTACATAGCATTTCATTAACTTTATCCGTGCGGTTATTATGCAACTCAAAAAAATTATAAAAGTACAAGTCTTGTGATTCCAAAACATTAATAAGGTACTCAAACAGGAATTTGCATGGATTTTATCCTTGAAATTTTTAGTACCAGATTCAGATTTAGTACTGGAATTTGACACCAAATTTTAGGCTAAAATCTACGCTAAGTTCTTTGTGACTACACTTTTCAGTGTTATAAGTGCATAATGTCTTATTGAATAATGCATGGAATGATAAGACCCATAACCACATAATAATAAATGAAGCTATAAACAGTATACTTAAAATATATTACTAAAATAACAAATTCAATACGAAATAATTTCTTCACATATAATTATATATTATGACTGTAGAAGAAATGGAATTAATAAATAGAATTTGAATTTACAAATTTAATTGCAAATTGACACATTTTCGATCCTCAACTCCCCCCTATATCTATTTCAACATGAATTGCATTTATCTATAAAACTGAAGTTCCATAATATAATTACTGGACTCAGCACATAAAAATATGACAATTAATAGACATAATTAAAGAAATAAAAATGCTATAATATATGTAAGTAAATCTTTCTCAAGAGCAGTTATTATTGAACTATGATATATACATAATATAACAAGATTAAAACATTGTACCAATTAAAAAATATGTACGTAATCTATGATGAATTCTTTAATGGATTTTCAAACAATTTTTTTTTTACGGAGCCGTTTTTCCGAAAAAAAAAATATTGAAATTTTTGTGGGTTAATTCCCATAAGGATTTTTAAGATTTTTTTTCCCGTAATTTTTTTTTTTTTTTTTTATTTGAAAATACATTTAAGAATTCATTATAGATTATGTACGTATTTTTTAATCGGTACCATATTTCAGACAAAGTAGGAGTAAAAAGCTGTTTTCTGTTCCATAAGAATGCATGTTAAAGGCCTCCGAAACACCAACTTTGTGATTTTTTAGTGGTGAAGCTATTTGAGATGAAATTTTTTGGTTTTCATTTTTCAATAGAGGGCGAGTTAAAACTATTTTTAGAAAATAAAATATTCAAAAAAATGAAACCGCTCACTCTACTTTAATATGGATTACAAATAGTAGCTCTAGATTGTAAAGAAATTACTTGGATGATATTTTACATACTATGGCAGCCAAAAATTACTGAATTTAATGTTATCAAAATGGCTAAAGTCTTAACTAGCTCTAGATAGGTAACCTTGAGGGCTATATGCTTCTGATTTTTTTGAGATCTTTTAAGAGTCCAGGAACTTAAAAAAAAAAAAAAAAAAAAAAATTGAATATATCCATTTTAAAAATAGTTTTCATGCACTCTGAAAAATCTGAAAAAAAATCAGTGGCATAATGTTACACGTTACCCTTTAACCATTTCTATAATAAAAAAAAATGTCTTCAATACTTTATTGGTAACCACTAGGGTTGCTAATGGCGCTAATGCCTTAGATTGATTAAAAAATTAATAAAAGAAATACACAGGATTAAAAACATTGTTCAATCATTATAATTAATATTAATATAATTATTTGCTATTTAAATGGGAGGAATTGGATGGGGCTTTTTGCTGTTCAGAAAGGGGCGAGTGAGATAAGAAGTGGGTAGGGCAGCAGACATTTGATTTTCATAAAATTATCCTTTAAAAATATTTAATATATATCCTCTGAATATTGAAGTATTATGGTGTTCTAATACCTAAAACATTTTTAGATTATTATTATTTAGGTTAATGAGACATTCAGTACGAGTATAACAGATGTATTTGGGACTAACTCCATATAGGATTAACTGCATCTAACATAATTTAGTTATAGAATACTGAATCACACATAAATTAAAATTTCATGAGAATTCTTGGATATTATTGATACAAATGGCAAAAACTTACCTTTAGGTAAATTGAATGCGAGTGGTGTGTATATGAAAGGGGGAGGGTGTCAGGAGCATTGAAAGAACACACATTATAGACAGTGAGCTATATATAGTCTTAAAGAAGATTGGGACGATATAGTGTTTGGTACAGCAGGTATATCAGTTTTTTCTAAATTTGGCTGTAAATGTACATTATTTTTGTCTATTTAGGTTTAGGTGTGCCTTCTGCATTGCAGTAGTACAGCAAATCACATCAACATAACGTGATCGAAATTCTAAATTTAGAACATACGGACATTTACAAGTCAGATGATAGATTGTTCATCCTGAATGCGAAATGAATTTTTCGTTTATTACACCTAGCTGAATGAAACCTGAAAAGTATTTCACTGTTATGTAGTTCTAAGGGTGGTAAATTCACCTCAAAAGTGAAATTCAGTCATTGCATGTTCCATTAAGGGTAAGGTAACGCCACCAATGTTAAAAAAAATCCCTCTCACAAAAATTCTGAAAAAAATTTAAAATGCTCTCCTCTATACCCCCTATCAGTACCTAAAATATCAGGTATACAAATACGATCTAGTTTTTGAGTTATAAATTTTTAAAGTTGACTACTTTAACATGGAGAAATGAAACTCCCATGTTAAATTGGTCAACTTTAAAAATTCATAACTCAAAAACTAGATCGTATTTGTATACCTGATATTTTAGCTACTGATAGGGGGTGTAGAGGAGAACATTTTAAATTTTTTTCAGAATTTTTGTGACAGGGATTTTTTTTAACATTGGTGGCGTTACCTTACCCTTAATAGTTACCAAATACTTCCCTCCTCTTGCTTGAAAAGTTGCAAAAGAATAACAACTTATGCTTTTTTAATAACTCAATGTTGAAGCATACAGGAGTGCATCAACAAGTATCACAATAACTACAGCGTTATAAGAAAATGATCATCTTTTAGAAGCTGTAGCAGCAACTCCAGAATCCATTAGAAGTACTGATTGCTCGGCGAAAATCTAGCACAATAAATGCATGTTACTGTATTAATTATTGTTACTATGACCCCCCTTTTTTTTACCTAGAGACGTGCTTCGTTTTTAATTTTGCCTTTTTAATTGTACCTGTTGGGTCTATGTCCTATAAAACTT
Organism: Siphlonurus alternatus; assembly: GCA_949825025.1. Taxonomy (NCBI): domain Eukaryota; kingdom Metazoa; phylum Arthropoda; class Insecta; order Ephemeroptera; family Siphlonuridae; genus Siphlonurus; species Siphlonurus alternatus. The sequence continues at coordinate 8,272,643 of OX463779.1, forward strand.
ATTATTTTCAGAAAAAAAAAAAAAAATAATAATAATAATCCATATAAGCAATGGGAAATGATGATACACAAGACTCACAAAACAAAGACATAAACATATTTTAGAATGCTTGGGTTTGAAATGTTTGAAGGAAAAAGTAAAATGGTTGTTTTAGAGAAAAGTCTACGGAGGTATGGAAGAATGCTGCTATTTGCTGGTGAATCTTCTCATTAATTGTCATTATATTTTTTATTTTTTAAGCACGAAATGCTATCAAATATTTCAAGTTTCAAATGATTTAATTGCCTTCTTATACTATTAATTAATAAAAACAAACAAGAGCATCCTTTCTCATTTCAACCATAATATTGTTTCATTGGTAAAGAAGAAAAAAGTGAAAAAACACCCTAAACAATAAGAAGGAAGAAAAAAAGTAAACACTATCTACTTTGTAATTCTTCATAATATATGTGGATCTGTTTTTGAAGGGGGTTACATTGAGCTGCCCTCATTAACGGAAGAGTTTCCGCAGCGGCCTCCCTGGGCGCGGGAGGCGTTGGCGCTAGGCAGTCTGCTTGTTGGAGCGCAGGCGTGCAAGTCCAGAGCGCTCCTCTTCTTCGTCGCTTGTGTATGACGACAGTCCAGCCACGGGTGGAGCACCTCGTGATGATGTTGCCTGCATCAACTCCTGGTCAGGGCCTGTCCGGTTTTCGTATAACAAGATGTTCAGCGTTTCTTCATAAATTCTTGCCTCAGGAAACTCAACCTACAAAAATCAAGTAAGAAAAAGCCACATTAATTTGATTTCTATGGTATATTTGAGAGCCTGCAAATCAAACTGTATTAAAATCCATTTCACTGGTCGTAATCAGTGAAATGAGATAAGAAACTAACCTTTACCTGCAATGTCTTTCATTCCCATTTCATTCACAGGCTCTTAATTATAATGCAGTTAATAAAAACTGTTACATTGATTTATGAGGATTTTTTTTTTCTCCCTGCAAGTCATGAAACTAATTACAGTGATAAGCTAGTAATAACAGTATTGCATGTATATTTTAATAACATTTCATAAGACATGTGTCTGGGTTGTGACAGTTTGGAGTACAGTAAGAGAACCGACCTCAAAAATTTGTGCTGTAGAAATGAATAGAGGGTGCAAAGTTATACAGTAAAAAAAAAAGTGTCATTACGTGATTACATAAAGGGAAGGGACCCAAAAAATTAGGTTTACCTTATATTGAGTTTTTCCAATATACATCAATACTTATTATTTTTGACGGAATCGCTATCTTCTTTACTCAAAACTCAAAATCGAGTTTTATAGAATACCTCAAAAAAATTTACTGCAGAAATCAATAGAGAATGCAAAGTTGTGTTACTCTAATTTTTTACATAATTCTTAGAGTCAAGGAACTATTGTTAAAGTATTAATAAAAGTTCATTTTAGGACGTCATAAGGTGTCACTTCTTAATAAAAGGATAGGACTGTGCCGCTGCAAAAAGAAGCGTGATCATTAAAACCGAACTTTCAATAATTTTTAAAAATAATTCCAGGGCTGTAAAAAAATCTGAGAAAAATCAAAGTGGTACAGTAAAAACTCATTATAAAAATTAGGGGGCTTAAGAAATAAATTATTTTTTAAATTAATTTATTTTGCCGTGCAAGAGGGTGATATAATGAGATATTACAATGTGAAAATTTTAGTGGCTTAATCGAAAGAAGGGGTAAAAATATGATACTGTGAATTTTTTCAGATTTTTCCGAGACCGGGAACTATTTTTTAAAAATTATTGAAAGTCTATTTTATGACGTCACAGGAGGCACTGCCCTATCCTTTTTCTTAAGGAGTGCTGCCCGTGACGTCATAAAATAGACTTTCAATAATTTTTTAAAAATAGTTCCCGGTCTCAGAAAAATCTGAAAAAATTCACAGTACCATATTTTTGCCCCTTCTTTCGATTAAGCCGCTAAAATTTTCACATTTTAATATCTCATTAGCTAAATTTTGTACCTTCAGTAGTGCCTTTTTTTTTTTTGAGGGCGTATTAAATAAGTAAAGGGAGTTTTGGGACACCCAGTATATGATAGATACACTTAGGAGTTACTCTATAAATTAATTTATTTTTGGTTTTCTTGTTAAAAAAAATCTCAATAACTTTTGTTGTATCTATTCATTGCTGTATTGTAGTTAATAAATAAAATTAATCACCTTTGTATGTTTCTTATCAGTTGCATACACTATAGATGTGCAACAAACTTCTGCCACTTTCTTGCCATGCCCATAAAATGTCCAGCAGCAGATTTCACTGGAGCCAATTACATCCTTTATGAAAAGAACCCGACCACTGAATCGAAGTGATAGCTTGTCAAATAATTCTATGTTCTTCAGAAGGTTGTCATCTGATGTGCTGTAACACATGCACATGACCATAAGTAATTTTCATGTTAATGAAAGCTACAAAATTTTAAGTTTTCAAGTTAGCACATATTATCATTGCTTTTTTGTTGCCACATTGAGCAGGCCATGGAGGAATACTTAAATTCTTTTGGAAGACTAGACAAGGTGTCCTTAAAGGAATCAAGGAAATATAGGAATCAAGAAAGTTTTACAATCAGTACACTGCATGGGATCTAACTGCTACTGTACTAGTGCTATTCAAACAATTCCAGGTTATGTTTCTTCTTTTTTTTTTTTTTTTTTTTTTTTTTGTTACTTACCTAGTGTATGAATACTTATTGTTGTGCCGGTTGATAAGTAGCTTGACAACTGGCTGAAAAAGAAATATATTGGATGAAATTTTTTATTTAGTAAACCAATAATATAATACAACCATAATATATGATTAGACACATTTAATGATCAATTTCAGTTTATTGGGATCTCGGAACATGCCCACTTGATTTTATTGAGACTTGCAGGGGACTTTAAACTTGCCATCAAAAGGCGACATTTTTTTTTTTTTTTTTTTAAGTAGATGTATCACAAAAAATTTCGCCATTGTTGTTAAGTCACAGCTTTTGACATGGCCTGGCTCTTGCTGGCCTCGCAGCAAGAGTCGTTCCGTGCCGAAAGCTGTGATGTCACAAGAAACCCAAGTTAGCTCTCTATATTTTGTCAGTCCTTGCAGTTAAGCAGTGGTGGGGTAAAAACAGTTGTACTAGAGCAAACTAGAACATTGATGGTGTTCCGTCAAAAACGACTACCTCATTTTATCGCGTCCTCTCAAAAACGACTAACTCGTTTTATCGCGAGCCGAGATGGTCGCTTTTGCACTATGGGTTTCCAGGTATAAAAAAATGTATACCTGGAGTTAGTCGTTTTATCGCAATAAAATCATTTTAGGCGATAAAATGAGAAACAGTAGTCGTTTTTGACGGAACACCATCGATATACATATATACCACATTTTGGCAGAAGAAAATTATAACTTTATAGCTTTGTTCATGCGTACAGTATATCACAGTTCACAAAATTTTTTGATCATACCAGCCATGTATTTTTTCAGAGGTGAGGAGTGAACTTATATTACTATATTTAATGAAATATAAAAAAATATATATATATATATTGTGTATGCTTAGTTAGATCTAATTGCAATTAGTTAACTTTTACCTTGAGTGTGGATGTTATAAGCAACTGTTCTTCTTTCTGAGATGTAATGAGTGGAACACGACAAATGGGTTCTGCTTCACGCTCTCTCTTCACTAAGGCCAATTCACATGACTCGATCAGGTCTGCGATGCAATAGTATTTTGCCTCAGCAAGCAGCTCTGCTACTTCTCTGCAGTGGTCTGGTAATGGTACACTTCCATCACGAAGATAATTTAAGATGGTGCCAAAGTGTTTACCACATCTGTCAATAAGAATCCATCCTAATAAAAAACACATGGTACAATACATAGCAATTAGTATAATATACTATAGTAGAAAGCACTGTATGAGATCTACATAATTATGCATTTATTATAAGCAGGGTCAGTCTGGGGGCCAAAGGCCCGCTCCGCTACCAGGAAAGGGGGTGGAGGATAGCCCATTATAGGCACGATATATTTAGAAAAAGGGGTCTATCTTCCTTATTTATTTTTTTTTTCATTTATTTATTTTTTTTTAATGCTAAAATGTCAAAAGATTGCCAGTTGTTGTTTATTGGGAAATAAGATAAGAGTTTTTTTTTTTTTTTTTTAATTTTTGTTACCGGTAAGGATTGAACTCAGTTGATTGAGATCTTGGAATTGGCTACTTTGAATTGAACAAGACTTGCAGAGAACTTAGAACTCGCCATTAATAGGTGACATGCAAATTTTGAAGTGGATCTGTCTGATCAGTTTTCAAAAAATTAAGGTAGAAGTTAAATTTATGTATAAATTTAGAAGTTGTAAATTTAGAAGTTGTTATTTATGTATAATTATGGACGATCGACGTTATGTCTTGAGTTTAATATTATTGACTTGCTTATATTGTATAATCAATCGAAAAGCAATAAAGATTATGAAATACGTACTGTATTGGCCTTATGGACGGAAACTGGAAATGGAGCTATTGTGAGGAAACCACCCCCTTAAATCTGCTCAAACCATAAGCAATTGAGTTTTAGATCATTCTCAAAATTTTAAAATTTATTTCATTCGATTCCATCTGACAGAAATTTCCTTTGACTCACGTACCTACAGTACAGTAACTGAGGCCAATTGTTAAAGTTGAAATATTTGTTAAAAGTTAAAGTACAGTACTGTAAATGGTCCTTTAAAAAAAGGGAGGAAAGGAAACAATACGAAAAAACTAAGTTCAATGTTCATATTGTACATCTAGGTTCTCCAGAAAAAAATCCAAAGTCACAGAGAACACATTGCTTAACCTAAGGCTTTATCTAACAAACATCCTCCATTAATTCACTCCAAAGCTACATGGTACATGTATGAAAAATTATAGCCAAGTTCCATTCCATGGCTCGAGCTTTAACCAAAAAACATAAAAATATTTTTACTCAGACGTTTTTTTGTCAAAAAATTAAGAACATTTACCATAGTAAATATATCAATTATCATGAGTTTTCATTTATTTTTGACGGGAAGACAGATTCGAGAACACACTGTATGTACTTATATTTTTTGAATATTTTTTGGTTAAAGCTCAAGCATTGGAACATAGCTGTATATTGTCATACCACCTAATATAATGGTGAACAGTATTTTTTTTTTTTTTAGGTAATCAAGGGTGTTCGTCAGGTAAGGCCCTTAGCATTTTATATATATATATATATATATATATATATATATATATATTTATATATATATATATATATATATATATATATATATATATATATATATATTTTTTGGAGAAGTTATGCGAGAAAGAATTTTTGGAATTCAGTTTGTCATAAAATTCAATACAAACTAATTTTCTTTATTTTATTTATTTATTTATTTTTTAGCAAATATGAACACACAAGTCAGTAGATTTTCAAATGCGTCCATATCCTTCCTATGCTTTCTTTTAAATCCTCCCAAATATATATGTAATATGAAGCACAGTAAGTCAACACACGAAATCACTCGTGTCTTTTTATCATAAATAAGATTATGGTAACCCTGTAGAGTACCAATTTACAATGTATGCACACTGTATAATAATTAAGATACAGTATCCAAATATTTTTAAAATATTTATCAATAACTTTGTAGGTATGCATCTGTACGAGTAACGAGGAATTTTAATTGTTTTACCTGGCTCTCGGTGGTGACCTCGTCTTGCTTAAAGCAAAAGCTTGCCGACGCCTCAGCCTGACAATTGACCGTATGATCGCTACAGTAGGCCACCTAGAGCACATTCACCTCCCAGTGTGTACATACACACATTTTATGTCACCCAGCTGCCCTGGCTCTTATAAGAACGTTATACTGTAGTACAGCTTCCGGCAGTATGTCTTAGGAAATTTCCCTTATTGTATTCTCAGAATATACATATAAGTGTCATATAAACCACGAGTTTTTGGTGCTATTATGGACCTTATATGTACAGTACATGAAGCATAAGGTAAACCATACTCTTCAATCTTTAATACACGTCATAAACTTTTGAATTTTTAGAATGGTATATTATAATTGACCCGTGATTTGACCTTTTTAGTAAAATTTCAAATTTTCTATAAGACCAGGGAAGGGGCTCGCGCAGGCCAGGGCCCGCTCGAGTCAACTATGCATAATGACAAGCTTCAACTTACAAATGCCGCAGCGCCGCATTCTTACATCGCTCCGTAAGGTTTGTTAGGGAAAAAATCTTATTTATTTTTTCATTCAAATTCTATATTATGCTGCACAAAATCTCGAATATTTTTTATGTCGTGTAAAGTGGTTTTTCCCATGGATCATATGAATTATAAATCTTGCCCTTCATAAGAACCGTCGGAAAAAATTAAAAACCAGGTACTGCTGCATGATACAAATATAATTGATAGGTTCATCAGCTCTACGAATTTGGACTGATCTGCGCATTTTGAGGCCAAAAGCACCCAAGGTGACGTCACATAGTGAGCTCAAAACAGTTGTTCCGCTGCACGAGGGGCCCCTACCGGAGCAGAGTTTTTTTTTCAACATTAGCGAGAACATTGCTTTTTATTTCATCTCAAATTTCATATTAATTTGCAATACCACACGCCAAACCGGTTGCAGTAACGTATTAAAAGAATTTTTAAACACTGCAGTTTGCAAGCAATCTGGGGAAGAAGTTCATATCTTTGTTCATAAAGCAAACAAACCTGCTATTAGCAGTGCGCAGACTATAGTCCAGCAAGCAAGAGTTGGACCATGAAAATTGCCGGAAATGACGTACAGGAACTTCCGATTGCAGGTTATACCATGACAACCATAAGCAAAAACTACATACTGAAATTACGTCATTTCCGTGGTCCAACTCTCGCTTGCTGGACTATAGCCACCTAGCATTTGCGCAGCTTGACCTGGCTTGACTAGGCAGCTCGCTTTCTTATCAAGCACACTATGAGGAGCCATGCGCAGTAGACTACCAACATTTAAAACTCGTTTCTGCATAGCTTTTCTAAGCCGTGGCTATTAATTTATGGAAAACATTAAAATAGAGCAGAAAAAAATAAACGTATGCACTGTGCGCATGGGACGGCCCTGGTACCGCTGGATTAAAGGACAAGAAGCTTGAGAGAACATGTAGTCACGCGCAATGGATTTTCATTGGCTGGGAGAATCGTTTCGTCAGAGTTGAAGCTTGTCATTATGCACATATATTATGCATATATGGCCAGACCAACCCTGTGTACTGTGTACAATAAATATATATATATATATGCATACTATAATAGGGATATAATTATGCATACTATAATAGGGATATAATTATGCAATAATAATGCATAATTATGATACTGTATTGTTTGACACAAAACAGCTACAGTACTGTAGATTTGAACATACCCTCTGAATCTGTCAAAACCTCCATTCTCCCGCTGAACATAGCACGGAGCATCGTATCATGTTTAGTTAAAGTTCCAATAGTCGTATAATGAAGGGATCCACCAATATTTAATTTGACATATTGAGAAGGATTGCCCTTAATGACAGTTTTATGATCACCCGACATTGTCGAGCAATCCAACACGTTCGTTTTCTGAATTTTTGAGTCTTTGTAAAACAGCTAACAGAAATGTTGTTGAAAATTTCAAGAGTCTTACAAATACTTGATGATCATTAGATCATGAACTATTTCAAACAACATAAATTTGTAATTTAAGAGAGCTAACAACCAGAACTTTTTGATATACTGTATGCATATAATTATAAATGTTCACTTTCTGCTTGCTTCTTTCCGCGGAGTTCTTTGCTTATTTCTCACTTATGTGCTTATGAAATGATTGAGAATGAAAGATGAACCCAGAGAGAATCAGATGAAACATGAAACTACTGCATGAAACATGAAAAACTTAATGATAACTTCAAAAATCACTGAAATCAAACTCAAACATCTGAAATATACCTCTCAACAGTCTGAACTAAAATCCTGAATCTGTCTGAAACTCTGAAATTTTGCGTTCCTTAGATGGAATCTGGAACGCTCTGGCCGCTCGCCGCGTCGCCGCTCGGCCGACTCCGAGCGACTCCGAGCACGCTCGGCCACTTAAAAATATGCGGCAGATTTTTAAACCCGTTTTAAACCTGCTTAATTTTTTTAATTTTTAACCTGGCTGTTCAGCTGTTCAACGTAATCCCCTTTGATTAACATGTAAACCTTAGCAAATTGACAAAAATTCTGAAAATTTTTTGAGAGGCAGATATTAGTGCCTAAAAGCCATAGAAAAAATTTCAAAACGATTTAACAAGCCGATTTTTTTTAATTAATTTTTTTAATTTTCAGCATAGGGCTTTCCCATGGAGAGCCAAACTAAAAAATTAATTTAAAAAAATTGGCTCGTTAAATGTTTTTGAAACTTTTTCTATGGCTTTTAGGCACTAATATCTGCCTCTCAAAAAATTTCAGAATTTTTGTCAATTTGCTAAGGTTTACATGTTAATCAAAGGGGATTACGTCGAACAGCTGTTCGACGTTATCTCTACCTTAACGTACCGTTAACACTATAGCTATAATAGATAATAGACCACTTGCAAAACTATGTTAAAGCAAAAAGTAAACAAACTCACACACCCCATGCACACACCCAGTGTATTGTTGGTTGTTGATTATGTGTATATTTTTTGTAATACATTGGACCTTATGGGAAATTTACGATTTTCACATACATATTTCATTACATGACAATATATATGACATGCGTACGATTTTAAAAATAAATATATCACCGGAATCTGCAGTTTTTGGCCATTTTTATAATATTGAAATGTGCATCTGAAGAAGTTTTCTTCATTTCAAGATCTTAAATTTCAAATTATACTAATCAGCCAATTATATTGAGAAAGCACATGACTTTAAGCATATATCAAGCTTAAGTTTGTTGATTTATTTTTTTAATTGTTGCAAAAAATTTAAGCAATGTCATGTAATGAAATATGTATGTGAAAATCGTAAATTTCCCATAAAGTCCAATATGTATTACGAAAAATATAGATACACATAAACAACAACCAACAAAATACACTGGGTGTGTGAGTTTGTTTACTTTTTGCTTTAACAGTTTTGCAAGTGGTCTATTAACAGAGATTATAAACTTAAATTTGTTGTTCTTATGACACGTACAGTAATAGGTATGTTCGAAAAATGTACAATTGATTCTTGAATCAATATATACCCTTGTAAAAAGGAATTATACTTATTACAAATTAATAAAGTATAATTCCTATGCTTAATTCGTATAATTTAGTATAATTTCTGAATGATTAATATACTAAATTACAGATTAATTATACTAGTTTTTATTTTATTATACTAAATTATAGAAAAGCATTTTTCCAAAAATAGCATTTTTCCAAAGTAAAAAAAATAAGTGACATATTGAACCATATATGGTTGCCTCGAAATGATTTAAAGAGGTATACTATTTCTATAATTTAGTATAATAAAATTAAACTATAATTAATCATGTAATTTAGTATATTAATCATTCAGAAATTATACTAAATTATACGAATTAAGCATACGAATTATACTTTATTAATTTGTAATAAGTATAATTCCTTTTTACAAGGGTAATCAGATAATTAAACCTATAATTAATTAATTTTGTACAGGAAACCTGCAAGGTGGCTTATTTTTATAATTCATATACTATCCAGTCACCTTGCAGGAATCATAATAAAATTAAGGTATAATTTTATACTTTTATTGTATCCCAGTAAACACAACTCGATTCTGTCGGTCCAGTGTTGGCCGGTCCAGTGCTGAAACTGTTGAGCCAGTACTGTGCCAACATCATTCTAACTCTAAATTAAGTGCCGGTCCAACACATTTTTATTGACATCCTGTGTGATTACTGCATGCGGGATGCATTATATATATATATATATATATATATATATATATATATATATATATATATATATATATATATATATATATATATATATATATATATATATATATATATATATAATAGATAATTTTCGATCGAATGTCGGTGTGCATTTTTGATCCAATAATCTTCTTTATGCAGCTATAGTAGCCTATAATATATTGCATGCGCTTATATAATATAATAATTAATAATATATATTTTATATTAATTATATATTATATGGGGGAGAGCTGCTGCTCGATTCTGCCCCCTGGCTGCTTGCCAACGAACCTTTGTGCGTGTGATGCGCGTGCTTGCGCGAGGGCGAGAGGTGTGGGTGATATCGCTCGCGGTAGTAGTAGCCAATAATTCTGCAGTCAGTATTTGCCAGTGAGGAGAAGGAGACTTGTTGGTAGTGTTGGCCCGACGCGCCGAGCTGCAAGCTCGCGATCCTATATGCCCGCGTCGACGCCGTCGCTACCCCCTTTGCAGCCGGTAACTGCCGCTGCAAGGGTTCAAGGTCGACCTGGAAGGTGGGCACGTGTGGGTCGCTGCATACGAGTGTTCCTTGGACACCTGTTCTCGAATCTGGGACTGTTTGCGATTGTGGTAGGCTACGTATTGCTAGGAGCGCTGCTGTTTGAGTCTCTTGAGGCGGAGTACGAACTGCAACAGCGAGGAAATATCAAACAGTACAGAGACGACTGTCTGCGAGAGCTGTGGCTCATCACAGGTACAATATAACTTGGTGACCCGGCCCTCCCAAGGTCCCGAAATACATGAAGGTATTAATTAACAACACCTAAACCTCTCACCTCCTTTAAAATCTGAAAAATAACATCAAGATAATAAAACACCCCCCTCCCCCGAAACCGAGGGTTGAATCTGCCCTTATATAGGAAAGTGCTGCTGATAATAATTTAAACAACATGCGCTTGATGCATGAAACTTCAATTTTAGGCATACATCTTGTCATATTTATTTTATCAAACTATTTACTTTATATATATACACTTTATAGTATATGCTTGCCTATTAAATAAATAATTAAATGCAATAAATTAATTTAAATTAAGGAATTGAAATAAAAAAAAACTGTTTTTTAAGTTCTTTTGTTATTTAATTTCAATCTTATGTTTTTTTTAAAAAAATATATAGATAATGCATACTTTTGAATGCAATATAAAGTACAATTATTATTAATTAAAGTTGAATCAAAAAAGCTATACAATCAGGGGGGGGGGGGAGAACTGTGAATATAAAATTTAGTACTAGCACTGCAATGTTTAATTGAGGTTTAAACGTAATAATTAGAGGTAGCAATTTTTTGGCAAAAATATGCATTATTAGAAACATGGACTGATTATATTTAGAATGTTTTTTAGCACGTACATACCAGTGCATTGTGTTCAAACAAATAAATTACTCGTGATCAAATCATCAAAATAATGCTCCAATTAATCTGTATGCGATCTCTCACTTTTTCTCCCCCCGTGGCTGTATGTAGCTGTTGTATTTAGTTTTTTTTAGTTTGAATGCTTTTCAATAAATGTTAATATTAAATTTATAATTTTATTTTCACACACTATTAAAAATGTGTGGGTTTCAACCAGTTCAAATGTATGTAAGAAGCATGTATTATATATGGTATTTGGTGTTCCATTTTTTATTTATTATTAATATTATTATACGTCGCACTGTTTTGTCTATTGCATCCCGACAAGCTTCAATCAGTTTTGCGAGTTGCCTAGGCAACCCGCTCTGCTTCAAAGTTGGACAAGTTGCCTAGCCTTGAGGCGTTATACAGGCGGATACATCTCGACTTCAGTGCAAATAATTATTTAATGTACGTGTTCAAACTTTTTCTCATATAGCATAGTAAAATTACTTCTTATAGTTGTATGGGACAGTACTAAATGTACGCAGGTGATGTCTATACGTAGGAGAATAGCGTAAACACGAAAACATTAAGAATGCATAACATAATCAATTATTATATGATTTTTATAAGCTTATATTATATGCAGACACGGTGAACAGAACACAAAATTTGGAACAATTGTTGGTCTTGTGCAGAGCATTTCTAAATAATTTTATCCCTATATGTTGTGCAATATATATATATATGTTTTGATAAATCAATTAAAAAAAACATATAATTATTTAAATGAAAATATTAACAGAAGAAAAATCCATGCACAGCGCAGCTATGAGGATTGATTTTAAAAAATCAACTCTTTCATGTAAAATGTAGCAATTAAGCGTAGGAAATGAATCTCTAATTATGATATTAATATAGAAGTATGTTTATTTGTGCAATAATGCATAATAAATTAAAAACAATAATAATGATGCTAATTAAAAATAAAACTTTATAACTTCATCATCTGAAGCTCATCATTCATAATCTGCAAGCTGATTAAACTAAAGCATCATTTTCAGAGCACTGTTGCACAATAGTATAGAACTATATAGTATAATTAGTATAATATATTATAATTAATATAGGAAATATACTTTTATATTATTTATAAAATGAACAGAAAAATTGTTTATTATAAATGAGTATAATGTTTTGTTTCATATATGATAATTGTATGTATTCAATACAATACAATAAAATTATATATTGAGTACTTGAAAAGAAAATGTTTTTATACACCAGCTGCATGACTGTGCAAAATAAAATTCTTTCATATTATAGTCTTCAATATATTATATTAACAATTTTTTATTGGAAAGTGTCACCTTATTAATTTAATATTTTTTTAATTAGTCAGTTTTTTTCTACATAAAAAATCTTTGGAAATATTCAAATAAAAATAGCCTTAAACTCATCAATGCTATTTCCAGTTTATAGAGGGGAAAATATCCCAAATTAAGGCCGTGCTTAGAGTTAATATAAAAGGACCGCAAAGAAAAAGATATGCTCTTATTTTCATCCACTTTTATTTTTTTTCTTTCATGCTTCGCTTGAATTTTTTAATTATAAAAGCATTGAAAATATACATTTAAACTTGTAGATAAAAATTACTTTTACTTCTAAGGCAATGTAAAACTTTTTATCTTATATTATGTACAAAGTATATATACTTGTATATCTGTATAATATATACTATTCTAAAACTTCACGAGGTAAAAATAAATGGTTTTCATGATAAAACAATAAAAAGGGGATCGGACATTTTGTTGAGCCATTTAAATAGCTTAAAAATAAATTACGAACTCCCATAGGTAATAAAACTTGCAATTTTCTCTCATTTCTTGTCCCCTGATCCCAACATATATTCAATTATAATCTGATTTGCACACACGTTTCAAAAGAGAGAGAGAGAGAGAGGGATCGAAAGAGTACTGCATGGTAGCATCAGGTCACTTCACAAAAAGGTTAATGGGGGAGGATTTTTTTTTAATATAAATTCATTGCACATTGACCTACAAATTTATAACGTTTAACATTGCGTCTATTTTTTTATCTCTGTAAAATTTTATTATTATATAATTATACTATGTTTAATACATCAGATTTCTGAGCTAAAGTTATATTAAGTATCAAGGTTTGAACATCATGTTATTTTCAATTTTTAAAAAAAACTTAAAATATAATAAAACTAACAAAGGTCTAATCTTTAGGGATGAAGTTTATATATAATATGGTATATTTTATATATTATTTTAATTAATTTACATGCTTATACATGGCACATACGGCAGCGCGAGCGTGCAACAATATAATACTACATGTATACACAACATCGCTCAATGAACAACATTGTCATCATGATGTCAGCTTTTCACTATATCAACTTAAATTGATACAAATACTGTATATTCACAGTCAGGTGGGCCAGAATGCACAGACTTGCATATCCTATATATTATTATATGTATTGTTTTTTTGTTCTTTAATTTGGTGTTGTGATTTTTTCTATTTTATATCTATATATCGTATATAATATATATTATATATATATATATATATATATATATATATTACTTTATTAAAAAATATAAATTGGTTTAAAAAAATGTAAAGACCAGTATACGATAGATATCATAAAAAAAATCGCAACATGGCACCAAAGAACAATAAAACTTTTTTTTTTTTTTTTTTTTTTTTTTTTTTCATAGTCAACGGTATTTTGGGACACCGGAATTCCCCTTTCACGGTTGAGATCCTACATTGTAACCCTCTCCCGAGTCTCACGTAAACATAAACAGCAAATAACTCTATTATATTATATAAAGCAGGTCAGGTGTATCCATGGGACCCTTGCTCATGTATGTGTTTTCATAAATAATATATTACAAAATTTCAAGATTATTAAAAATTAAATCGTTAAACCATTTAAGTTTATAGTTTTTCATCAATATTGACGTCATTCTTATATACTTTTGTCCTAGCTTTCAAGTTTTTTTTCCGTTTGGTTTGTTTTATAGTTGTTGGTCTTATATAAATTCATCTCTTCATCAAGGCTATAGATATATATATGCAAAGCTGCGGCAAATGAAACCGCGCTTTTATTGTCTTCTTACTTGCCGTCGAGAGAAGAGGTGTTGTAAAGAAAGAGAAAGAGAGAGAGAGAGAGAGAGAGAGAGAGAGAGAGAGAGAGAGAGAGAGAGAGAGAGAGAGAGAGAGAGTAAATATAAGGGTATATAAAAGGAGTGAAGAGAAGTAGCCCATAAAACGGTCCTTTTCTTTCTCTTCATCTACAGCAGCTTTCAGTTCCTGAAGACTTTTGTCACAAAACAACACTATAATATGCAGAATGACAATTGACGAGATGACTTATAAAGATCACTATTTTAACAGAGAGAGAGAGAGAAAATAAAATATCAACAACATATAGCTTGAAAATGGAAGTTACATTTCAAAATTACATGCAGAGAAGGAGAATTTAATTTGTAGTTATATTTCTGATCAGGTTTATATCGTACAATATAGTACCTCATATATATTTTATCATACTTTTTTGTCACTCTTTTTTAATATATTGCCATGCATTATTGCCAATTTTACTGTATACTATATAGTGTATATATATAGGCTCGCTTAGGACGTATACTGGCCTGAATGTAGACAATTAACTGTAAAAGTTGACGTAAAAAACTTAAAAAATGGGTATTATATTATTAATTTTGTATGCTGACGATTCACACGAATTACACCACTAAAGCGGGCCAAGCCTCAAGCCCCTCATATATTTTATTAAATATACACAGTTACCTATGAGAGTATACATAATATCACATTTACACTAAATTAAGTTATAAAAATACTAAACGCTGACAAAAGTATTAAACTATGTAGATAATTAATATTTTTATTCATTTTGTACTTGATTATACAGTAAAATAAACATATTATATGTTACATATACATATACATATACAGTATACAGTATACAGTATATATATATATATATATATATATATATATATATATATATATATATATATATATATATATATATATATATATATAATAATAATAATAATAATAGAGGCAAACATTAATTTTTTGTTATTATTTTCTTACAAACGTAATCTATCTCTTTAAATGATTTTTTTTTTTAATGTTTGAAATTTTCTCTTTTGACTGATTGATGATGCACACAAGGTTAAAAAAGAAAAATAATAATGATAATAATAATTATAATTCTTTTAAAATTTAGTCAAGAAAATATAACTAATATTTATTAAATATTATATAGTTAAATATAGTCTTGAAAAATATAATCATATTGTTTTTTATTTATAATTTAAAGTTTTACAATAATAAAAAAATCAATCACTTCTGCATAATTATATTTTTATATTCTGTTGCTATAGAATATTGTTCAGTATTGCAATATGCTGTCATATGGCTGCATATAATAATATATAATATGTAAAGGTTCATACAATACTTTTTTATACAATACTCACTGAAAAGAAAAGCTCAAATTTATTGTATTTTTTTTTAAACTCTTTCACCGAAATTTTTTTCATTCGTACTATATATGATGTATGGAGATGAGGTATGCTTAATTTATTCTTCATTATGCCACTATAGTTTTTAATTAAACATGGTTCTTTGTAAGAGCTGCTGAATGTATTAACAACTTTTTATAAATGAACAATGTTCATGATTTTTTTTTATCGTAACATATATATTATACTATCTTTACAGTATGAAATTCTAATATATATATAATATATACACACATATAAATATAAATATGTATGCATAATATATAATTATTTTATATAATATATGTGTGTACAACATTATAAGAAAACGAGCATTTATATCATAACTATACACATAAAATCTACTGTATTATAATATAACTATATAGTCAATAATGAAATAATATATACTGTAGAAAAAAAAATGTGGCTTGAGTATAGAGGATAAAGAAAAGCTATATGAATATACCTTTCAAAATCGTCCGATTGTAGAATCGTTTATTATTATATTTACCATGCGTCTCCAGCATTTCATTTTTTATAATAATTGTTATAATCATTATTTTCATTAATGACATTTTTAATTATTGACATTTAGTTTTACAATATAGTGTCAAGAGAAGGCAAAACCTTCTATATATTATATTATATTATATTATATTATATTATATTATATTATATTATATTATATTATATTATATTATATTATATTATATTATATTATATTATATTATATTATATTATATTATATTATATTATATTATATTATATTATATTATATTATATTATATTATATTATATTATATTATATTATAATATATTATTATTATATTATAATTATAGTATATAATTCATACTGAGGTAACGTTATTAATTGTTATTATGACATATGTATTGTTTGTGATATATACGTATACAGTACACACAACACTCGCTGCTCAATATCTCATTAGATTTTTAAATTTTATATTCGAATTTCTTTCCTCTTTTTAAGTTCGTTATACAGTATATATCTCACTTAATAAAAAATAAAAGTTATTTTCTCAATAATCATTCAGTATTTGAGCAGATTCGAACGATTCAGCAAGCGATTTAAGAAGCATTTTTTTTTTTATAATCTTAATTAGAAGCGTTTTTCTTACTTGTTACCAGCTTGTTGCCTGGATGGTATATAGAATTAGCGCTTCTTAAATCGCTCCTTAACGCTTGCTGAATCGTTTTCATATTATTTCGATTCGAGTTATAACTTCTGCTCTGCATGGCACGGAGTTTTGGCTCCATGGTGCGGCACTGTCGATCTAAGTGAGTGCCACTCGAGCAGCGCATCAAACTTCAATAGTAAATAGAGGCTGAAAGACAGAATAAAATTGGGAATTTCTATAAAGAATAAAACGATATCTTCGTGCATAATTTAATACGCTGTATATTATGCCCTGTCCCTACTCATCTTTCTTCAGTAAAAATCTTGTAATACATTCCATGTGTTTAAGCAAGGTATAGCTTTTCAAATAATACTAAAATATAAGGTATATATATAGCAGCATTATATAAAATATATACGATGAGAGGATTATATCAAGTTGAGGGAAGGTCGAGGGGTGAACTGCAATGCATTGGGAAAAAGGATGGATATATTATATTCCCATGTGACCTAACCCACGTACACTATATTATATGCGTCTATTCTTGCTACAAATAAAGAGTGTGGCCTCCATTACTTTATAAGTTTGCCTTCCTAAACTGACATTGCTATATTATAAAAGCTGCAAAGTCGTTGTTATATACATATTATTATAGGCTATATCTTTTGCATGAGCTAATCAAGTCGTAGACTTGGTGTGCTGCAAGGTTTAAATATCTCTTTTAAACTCCCTTAGAAACCATTTCAAAGGTGATTGCTCTGCTCTATTAGACTTTCTTGCCGTAGTAATTTCAAATTTAAGACGTACGTTTATATTATATATTCTCCTCTCTCCCAGCAAACTCTCTCTCATATATATATGTACTTATGTATTCTAACCTCCACCCTCCCCCCCCCCTCTCTCTCTCTCTCTCTCTCTCTCTCTCTCTCTCTCTCTCTCTCTCTCTCTCTCTCTCTCTCTCTCTTTCATAGTATATATGACATGACGTTTTCTGCCATCAAAGAGAAGAAAAAATAATAATCTTCAAGTCTAAAAATTCTGTCTGAGCAATCTGCAAACAAGTCGTAAAAAAGCTAGATGTAGCTCGCCCCACCGTGTTTATATATATACGCGGCTGTATGTTGAGTTACGCGACGAGCCTAGATTATTTTACGTGTCGCCAATGGTTCCCGCTTTAGTATTAGGCAGTGCTAAGAAAAATCTCATCAATACGTCACATTGGCATTAGAAAGCAAGGCAGTCCATAATAATTACGATGTTATATTATATTCTTTATTGTTTTCTGATTTTTTTTTTTTTTTAATTTTCTGCTGGGAAACATAAGTAAAACATTTTCATCGCATGCATAGTGGACCGTAGTGGACAACTTGCACATAACACATTTTTTTATTGCAGAAATGAATAGAGGGCACCAAATATGCTACAATACTCAGATTTTTTTTTCAGGCATTTTAGAGCCCTGGAAATATCGCTAAAAAGTTAGCCAAAGTTTAAATTTGAACACACGTCCTTATTTTAGTCCTTTTATTAACAAAAGTGACGCCTATTGACGCATCTCTCTGTACTTTGAATAATTTTTAAAATAGTTCTAGAGCTCAAAAAAATCTTATATATATCTTATCTTATAAGAAAAAAGAAAAAAAAAAAAAAAAACGTATCATAAAATTTGATACCTTGCACTACCCTGTATTCATTTCTGCAATAAAAATTCATATAACTTTTCCACTGGCCCATAATATCACATAATATATTATGTAGTTCATTACTAAGTTATAATTGGACACTATATAATAATAAACAATAATTTTAGGACGTTGTTACTAAATCTTACAGAATTCAACATAAATTCTTTTAGAATTGATTAAAGAAAGATTTATAAAACTTCATTTTAACAATATCACCATTTTACAAGAAATGCAAGGAATGTCCATTTACTACAAACTAAAAGTCGTGTTAATTGGTCAAGAAGCATTTTTACACGGCTAGAGGTGCAATCTTTTTTGCACCTCTAGCCGTCAATAGGTGCAATCAACACCTATTGAAATTAGACTAGCCTCTAATAAAGAATTAAATTTACTATAATTTACTATATCATGAATTTATTACAGATTTCTATATACTTACATAAATTTTAAATGTAAATTCAAATTATAAAAAAGTGTGTATTGGCAACATGTAACCAATACATAACAACCAAGTACGTTATAAGGTCATGCATTTAATAAACTGTATATCTCTCTCTCTCTCTCTCTCTCTCTCTCTCTCTCTCTCTCTCTCTCTCTCTCTCTCTCTCTCTCTCTCTCTCTCTCTCTCTCTCTCTCTCTCCGTCTCTCCCATGGCATATAAACTCTTTTCCTCATTAGCTATTCACCACTGGGGACTCTTAAAGATCTTAAGTTGTGTTGCATTTACAATTTTGCTCTCTACATTTAAGCAAGCTAAGAGCGCAAGAAAATAGTCTATCAGCTGAATTTACGGAAACGCGTTCATCTTGTGCCGTTTAAATGAAGGTGTGGCAGAGTACGCTTATGTTTCCTCATGTATATATATATAATATATATACAGTATACGTACCTCTAAGCACGCGTGTCACATGATTATATGGGTCAAACACAAACCTAGGTCGGTGGTTCTTACAATAAAGCTTACTGCTGGTCTGGTTAATACGATGTGCTATACTGACACCACTGGAAGGTTGTGAAAATTTAGTACCATCTTTTTCAAGTTTTTTCCCAAAAGCAACATTTCCACCTTTTTTTTTCTCTTTTTTTTTTTTTTTTTTTTTTTTCTTTTCATCGAGAAGAAAAAGCAAGCTATTGTTAGTTTGTTGTATACAATATAACTAAAAGTTGTAATTTCTGTTTGCAGTGTTCAGTATCTATATGTATATACTATGTATATAGTATATATTATTAATATTAATTATGTTTTCATATAATATATGTCTTATATAATATAAATGTTTATTGAGCAGCAAAAAAAAAAAAAAAAAACAGAATAGATATACATACTTATATATACTTTTATTGCAAACGACTCTCTCTTGAAATTATGTATAGATTCAAATTTATAAACTATCTATAGATCAAATTATAATATACGATTATCCATTTAATTATTTAATATGAGATATGAGAAAATTAGCTAACTTTGTTAGCTAACTACAACTCTTTCAAAAAGCACTAGCACTTTTAAAACAAATTTGAAAATGCGTTGTTGTTTCCATTGAATTTAAAATAAAATATATCATAAATATAAAATAATTTACAAATAAATAAACTTTTTTATATACAGTCCTGCGTTGAGAAAATTTTTATCAGGCTACTGGCACATTGAATACATTCTATAACATTGTGAAACCTAATCGCATGAGTTAATCCGGAGCTTAAGCTTTCTGCTGCATATATTTAAGGTATAAAGTTACATACGAGGGAGAGCGTTAAATATTTGTTGTCTTTTATAAAATATTTCAACGGAAGAATCCGAACAATAATATTTATTTATTTATTTATTTATTTATTTGTTTATTTTGAACTTTTGTTGTGGTTGCATAAATCATACAATATATTCAAGTCAATTTAGTAAGTTAGTAAATAAACATAAAAAAGTTTTATATTTTTTATCATAATATAAAAGAGAAAAATATACAAACTATAAAAATAAACGATTAATATAAACTTAGCAAAAATTAGACACAATTAATGTTATTAAACTACGTATATTATAGATCCTTAAAAATTAAACAAGAACTGTAACATATACATGCTTAATTTTTCAGATTAATTTTTAATGTACATGGAAATTTTCTCCCGATTAGGAATTTTTAAATTCCTAATCTGAACCACGTAAAAAATAAAAATAATGATAAAATTGCACCGAAGATTAATTTAGTAGGTTAATTTACCATTTACCCCTAGAAACAAATTTTGGTGCACATTTAATTGCATTTTTGTTATCACTCTCATTTTAACATTGAATTCCAATAAGACAAAAATGAGTTTGGTGATGGTTGAAAAAAAGTGTGAACCTAAATTTTAAAAAAATGACCCATAAGCTTGGTCACCTCATGTACCTATAATAGGATAAAATTTTCGCACCCTTAGCTTAAAAATTTATTTTCAAAACCGTGAACTCAAAAAGTGACATGATCGAGTTAGAATTATGTAAATAAGCTATACATACCTAGCTGTAACCAGTATAATTATGAATATACATTGCATTATAGTAATGTACTGTGTGTATTATTAGAAAGAGAGAGAGAGAGAGAGAGAGAGAGAGAGAGAGAGAGAGAGAGAGAGCAACTCGACCTTGCAACGGTATTATGCAAAGTGTCTACAGAAGAAAAGTGAAAAGTTAACATATTATAGCCCTGCTATATACCTCGACTCAAGGCGGATGCAATTAAGGTGTTTTAAGACCAATTAAAAAAAAAAAAAAAAGTGAAAATGAATGAAAATAGAAAAATAGCTTCACAGTTTACTAAAATATATACGTTTTAAGTTTGATTGGAAAATTTTTGACCTCGGGTTCTTTTTTTAAATTTTGACTCGGTGGATAACGGGGACACCGCAGAGTTAAATGAAGAAAAAAATAAAAATGTGAATATGGTGTGCTGAAAATAAATGCATTGTGTTATAATGCACATATAATTAAAATATATTCAGATTTTTAATTGCATCTCCAAAAAGATATCAAAAAGAGATAAAAAAAATCACCAAAAAGAGGTGATTTAAAATGTAAATTTAAAATTTACCCGTGTGACATTTTAAAATTAAAAATAATATATGCCGATAATATTAGTCTATATATTTTTAGATTTTCGTTGAAGGTGTAGGATCTGATGGCCATGAGCCATGGTCACTGCAGCAGGCTGAGGAGGCAGCTTTTAGAAAAGATGAAGTATAGAAGCAGCATTAATTTGAATGACAGCAGTATGCGTACGCGATGGAGCGCTCATATCCCGTTTGCGCCATCAACTTGCACTCAGAAAGAGGAGCCTCAGCAGCGACGTTCTGGTTTGTGTACTCGGCAAGTCAGCACGCTGAAGGACCGGACAAGCAAATAACCGTCATCCAGACCAACTTAATGCTTGTTATTTTAAGTTTAAACCACAAGCTCTACTAAGACCTACAAATTATATAATAACGCCACTTCATATAGTGCGGAAGTCGCTGTGAAAATTTATCTTTCATGTAAACTTATCTATCTTAATATTCTTTAGCAGGAATAATAATAAACTCCTTTGCTTATATATAGTTTTTTAGTCAAAATTAATAAAATAGTTGGGAATATGGATAAAAATTAGAAAAAAATATATATTTAATAATAAGTTTCAGATAGTTATTTGAGTTTGATGCACTTTGATCTTCCTAATTCCAGTAAATGACGAATGTGAGCTGTTGCTGCATGACGAAGTTGCGATGTTGCATGCCATAAATTGTAAACATACTAACATACAAATTTTATTGCGAGCAGCCTGCTAATACATGCAGCTAATATTATTCCGTGAAAGCTTTGTAAGGACATAACTCAAACATTTTATTATTTTTTTACTGGGCTATTTACAAATTGTTAATTTGGCATTTTAGCCTCTCTATTATATTATATAATAACATTATTGAAAAAAGGGCAGATCTAGCTATATAACCCACAAGACATTATTCGTTTTACTTGCAAATTGCAATGGCACATGTCTTAAAAGAAAAATGTATTTACGTATTCTTCACTTTCATCTGTCAGGTGGGCTTGCTTCGCGTGTCCAACCGTTAACATTTCACATCATCATCTTGCTGATCTTCGTGTTCGAACTGTCGTAAACCATTCATCTAAGCTTACACATGTGTTGAAATAAGGCAATATTAAAACAGCTTGCATGGACTCTAATGCATCTAGGTCTTCCATCCTATCAATTGATAATAAACATATATATGTCAAAACGATTTATTATGAACTATGAAGAGTATGATTTGTTTAAAATATAAACTGAAAAATAAATAAATTATGAAAATAACCTATATTTTATGTTCATAATAAACAACGTTTGAAATTTTGAAAAATTATTTATCTAGTGTATATAGGATTAAATCATTGACATATATATATTTTTTAGATGAAACATGCAGAAATCTCAATCCTTTACAAAAAATTCAATCGAGAATATATATAATATATATATATATATATATATATATATATATATATATATATATATATATATATATATATATATAGAAAATTGTATAAGGAGTTAAAAAAATATTAAAATTTTTATTGACTTTTCCGGCCGCATGTCTAATCTGCTGTCTATTTAGAAAGAGGACCTATAGACAGGGACCTGCTGGACGCCGGGCGGTCAGGAAATGCCAGAGCCTTATTATTATATACATCGTACTGCACACGTGTACTAGGGTGCGCCCGACAATCCTTAAGATGAAAGGAGTAAAGGTGCTGTCACATAGTCCGATTTTGCTGCAAAAACATGCCGCAACATCTGCCGCAACAAATGTTCCACCGTAAGAAAATCAAGGCGAGCTTGATTTTTTTGCAAAAGTCTTGCGTCGCTGTGGCGTGATTGTGATGGAAGCTTTAGAGACTGGAGTTTAATTGAATTGGACCATGCTTGCTTATAACTTCCGCTAGAGAAAAGCTGTACTCGCCTGTTGTTGATCATCAATTTATGTTGTACAGAGCGGCTGAACGTACTCTACGAGCGCAATTGGACGCAGTTGGTGCACGAGCAGTTGAGGCGCTTCGAGGCTAGTGTGGTGGCTGCAGCCAAACTTGAGGGCTACGATGGCAAAGACGTACTCGACTCCGATCGTCAGTGGTCCTTCAGTGGTGCATTGTTATACTCAGTAACTGTCATTACCACCATAGGTGAGTTTCAATATTAATTAATTGTGATATACAATATATGTTTTTATTTAGGAGTTCTGAATAAAAGCATTTTAAAAAAATAAAAAAATCTAAACAATACATGGGCATTAAAATATAATGTATTATATATTATATACCTTAGGCAATCGTAGATTTGGACAATAATAAATAAATGACGTGCCTGAACACTTATGCATGGAAATGTTCAAAAGCGTTTTATAATAGTAAGTCTTATAAATCACTTTTTGAGAGCACGAGTTTGGAAATAAATCTTTGAGCTATTTAGGAATGTGAAAAATTCCTGTTATATTTAGTTTGCGGGGTCACTCGTTAGAATTTAGCTTCACACCTTTTTCCAACACTTTTATTAATACGACCCTTTTTAGGGGTTGCCAGCACCAAACTCATTTTTCTCTTATCATGGTAATTGGTAATTCAATGCTAAAATTAGAGCATTAAAAAAAATTCATTGGATGTGCAGCTGTGCATTAAATTTTGTTTTGAGGTAAATTTTGTAAATTCATCTGTTATTGAATTCCCAGATGTCACAATTAAATTAACTATTAATGAAAACTTTACCTTGGTTTTATGAAATAATCAAATTGACTTATTTAAATAGTTTACAAAAAGGCCATGCATGTTAACGTTGTTGTTAAGCGGAATATTTATATACATATTATAACTAAATCTATGTGCAGAGTCGAGTAATATAAATAAGGTATATCAATATTATAACAGCCGCACAGCTCATAAAAAGTGCAGTTCATGAAGATTGTTTTTTCTTCTGCATTCAATTCCACAGTTAAATTAATATGTTATACATATTAGGCCTGTTCGTAAATCCTGCTCGGTGTACACTTTCTACACCCAATCGACCTTATATCGCATGTACATAAGGTCGATTATAGGTGCAGAAAGTGTACACCGAGCAGGGTTTACGAACAGGCCTATTATATTATATAATAACATCTTTTTTCGCAGGTTATGGAAACTTGGCTCCTAAAACTCCAGCTGGCAAAGTACTTACTATGTTATACGCTGTGTTTGGAGTTCCACTGATGTTACTTTGCTTATCTAATCTTGGTCAGTTGTTAGCACATACATTTCAATTTGCTTATTCTCATATGTGTTGTAATCATCAACGTCGTTTGCACAAACGTCACCAAACCAGTAAGAAACAACAATTGGCGAATTTAGAGCCTCATTCCCCTGACCTTATGATCCCACCCCCAGAGCAGTTCAAACGCAAACCACCACCTCCTCCACCGCCCCCGCGTCTTACACCACCCTCCAAGCCTAGTCATCCTTTAAGCCCAGAAGCTCGACAGCTGCTAGTTGAGTGCGCCGAGTACTCCATCGCCCAGGGCAGCGAACCTGCAGCGCAGCGACTTCTTCAAGACCTCCAGCAGCAACAAGACACGCTGCCTGCAAATGAGGACTCGGGGGCAGACGAGGAAGACGACGAGACACCAGGCACGCCAAACTACAGGTGAGATCACTGAAATTCGCGACAAATTTAACTTACTACGTTGTCTCAAATTTGACGAACTTAGAATCTCTCGGATAGCTGATGTTAGTTACGAACAAACCTAATGTGTAAATTTTATTTAAAAACTTAAATTAAACTCCCGAAAGAGCTCTAAAAACAACAAAAAATCTTTTATTGCAGTTGCAAGTCTCACTTCGACACTCCATCTCGCGTTCCGTTGCTGAGTCGATCTCCCGCAGGCTCAGTCACCTCCCGTGTGATAAGCCCGCTGCGGACGCAAGCCCAACAGCACCTACATGTACCACCTTTCCTCGAACCACCTGAGCTGCTGCCGTCTCCTGCGTGCTCCTCAACTTCAAGTATCTCAGGATCCAGCGCTCGAGTTCCCGTCACTGTAGTGCTAGTAGTGCTCAGTGGCTATATCTGCCTAGGGGCGGCAGTATTCGCAGCATGGGAGGACTGGTCGCTACTTGATGGAGCATACTTCTGCTTCATAACTCTCTCCACCATTGGCTTTGGGGATCTCGTGCCTGGCAAATCATTCCAGCGAGCCGCTGACCCACAAGGTGGTGGCCAATTGCAGCTGGTTGTATGCTGCGCCTATTTACTAATGGGTCTCGTACTTATCGCTACTGCATTCTCTCTAGTACAAGAGGAAGTTGTTGCTAAATGTCGCCAAGCTGCGCGCAAAATTGGTATATATACTTAGTACAGCCCATGCTTAAAAAGTGTACTTAAATTTCTTTTAACACATTATATTATGTATAATTTTATTGTACTCTGAATTTCTTTCTCTCTCTTGACGGCTTCAAAGATTTTACATTTTTTTTTCTCAAAATATAAATTAATATGATTAAGTTCATTAAGTGCTTTAATGTTAAAAAATTCATAATACTCGTAAAACGATTAATGATAGAGGTTAGCTGCTTTCGTCCGAAGAAATGCAAGCTGATTGAAATAAATGTGTTCACAATCAATAATTTTATTTTTAACTTTATACACACGGAGATAAATAAAATGAAGAAATAAATATAAATAAAGAAATGAAATTTTAATTATTTTGAACCAATAAATTAATTACATTAAAAGCTTAGAGTAATGTACGTGGAGTATGATACAGTATAATATAATTATATTACAGGCTTTCATTATATAAATATATTATACATAATTAAAATAATTACATATATTTATACAGCTTTAATGCATTAGAAATGTAATTTTAAGACGTAAGTAATCTTCAATTTATAAAATCCACTTTGATATTACAAGATTTATTTACAATGTATTAAGTCTAATTTAATAATGATAAGTACCTATATCATTAATATTAAATAATGTTCGTTGTGTTGTGATAATTAGATTTTTTAGATCGATAGTTGATAACATATATTATATAACAGGCATAGGTGCAGATTTATACACAGGCAATAAAAAAATTAAGTAAATATGAAAATACATCACATAATGAGACCTAGAAACAGGTTTCAGTTTACACAACTGGTGGCTGCGGCAGCTGCGATACGGCGCGATGACACACGAACGAGATGCGCTGAAGGCTGACACGCTCCAGGTCAGTTGCGGCACGCACCGAGAAGGCCTGGAGACGCGTGCGCGAGATGAGACGGCCCACAGTGCGTACCAGCTGGCCTGGAAGGAACTTTGGCATCTCACGGTCGATCTCGTAGAACAGCACCTGCAGTACTGGGCCTGCCTCGTCGCGTAACAGCAACTCCTGGTGCGTGTCCGCTCGCCGCATGGCCTTCAAAGGAGCTGAAAAAATTTAAATTCCATCTTTAGAGTCAACGTTTTGATGAAGAAAACACTTTAAAAAAGACTTTTAAATTTTTTGTTTTTTACTGTTTCAATCCATATTTTGTATTTATTTGTAACATAGCTAGTTGTAAAAAGTTAACTGCAATCTTTTGGATTTGGAGCCATATTATAATACTTTGAAATAGTGTAATTATACTATAATACGTCCTTTCAAATATTTTTAATTTGAAAATAAATAATGTGAAATTATCATTCTTTATTTTTTAACCCAATGAAGAGTTTATTATTATTGTTGTTGTTGATAACATGCCATGTACTTTTATAATTACTTAAAAAATACAAATGATGATACAGTATCATAAAATCTAATGACACGGGATCATCTCGCCTTGAAGTTAGGCAACTAGTTCAGCATTTAAACCAAGCGGGTTGCATAAGTTTCAAACTTGATACTCGACGGGATGGGCGACTTTCATGGCTTTGCTCGACATCGCTCATCACCACCCAACTTTTTAAAATATTTTTTTTTGGGTTGGGGAGGGTGCTTTACGCCGCAAAGATATTTTTGAACTTTAAAGAGGTTGGAGGGTCATGGCATTATTTATAGTATCTCCAATGTGTTTCGGAACAAGAGGGGGGAGATAAAGGAGTGGTTGCCTCCATCAACTCCTACTTTAATCCGCTACTGATAATTACCTTTCATTTTTTAAATAGACGTGTGCAATGGCACTCGATCACATAAATTTATAATTTAAATTTAAGCAATTTATAAATAATTATATAGTATAAAATATATGATTTCAATGATTTATGTGCTTATTTTGTGTTTTTTCTTAAAAATTTCAATGCAAGTGCAGTAAATTACTCACCAATAACTTCAAAAAGCACAGGAAACAGGTCACGTAACCCTTCCCATTTGATGACACGTTGTACGGAGCCAGAAAAAATGTGGAGTGCTGGAGCTGCTGGCCGCTGCACACGATTCTGTAAATGTCATAAGTAAAAACACTGCGCGTTTAATTGCAAATATAGCGCCATTATAACTAAACTTATGACTTCTGACCTACCTTAGTCTTGACGTCGCGTCCCGTAGTACTCTCCTCCATTGTGAAGCGCGGCTGCTTCTTCGGAGTCAGCTCCTCATTATGTATTTGTCCCTCTGTGCCGCTCAATGTCCTCTCAGTAGAGCTTCGCTTTCTTAACACATTCTTAGACATGGACAGCTGTGCAGGGAGTTCAGGGCTACTCAAGGTAGTTGGTGGTGCCGTTTGAAGCTGCTGCTGCTGCTGCTGCGGACGACGTGGAGTTGAGGGACGTGAACGAGGTGTGGTTGCGACATCAGCCATAAACATGTCATCACACATAGGAACTTCATGTGAACTTTGGGGCATAGTTGGTTCTCCATAGCTTGATCCAAAGCTAGGAGTGTAGAATCCAGGAACACCTAAAAATATTTGTAATACACAGTGTATAATTGTAGAAAATTAATATTTTTTATAGTACGTGTTCATCAATGTAATAAAGAATACATGTTCGAAAAACTAAAGTAGCTATAGATAGTATTATTATTATTAATTGTTGTATAATATATGTAAAAATATTAGGTAAGAGCAGAGCTTAATTAAGCATTTTATGTTATTTTCTGGTGTAAAAAGTACCATAGTAGAGCTGGTGTTGAGCAGGAGTCTGCGACTGATACCGCATTGTCTGAGGGGTTGTTGGAGGTGGCTGCTCATAGTACGAGGGCACGCCATGCTGGGGAGTCGGAGTTTGATGATACAGCATTGACTGCTGTGGTTGAAATTGAGGCGTCATGCTGTAAGAAGCCTGATGCGAGGTAGGAGACTCATAAGGAACGCACATCGTCGGATAGTACGAGTTGTTTGGTGTTGGCATGGCTGGAGATGCAGGAGCCACGGCATGCTCAGAGGTAAGCTCCATAAACCTGTTGATCGAAATACATTGACACGAAGTAGCCAATATAATATATATATATATAGTATACATACCCCAGCTAGTATATAATTTAAAAAGGAATTATACTTATTTCAATTAAGTTAATACAAAAGTATATTATTCCTAATATTCCTGCTATGTTAAATTTGAGTAATTCAATGCTAGAAAACATGCTTAATCACATATAGAGTTCAATGTGTGCGCATATATTTGTTACATTTGAAATTTTTTTGTATTTTTAGAAATAGAAATACAATAATTCGATCTATACTCTCCTGTAATTTATTATAATAAAATGAAGCAGGTATAATAATTTATCGTGTATAATTTTTTGTACTGAATGATACAAATTCAACATATAGGAATTATACTTATGAACTTGTAATGAATGAATGAATGAATGAATGAATGAATGAATGAATGAATGAATGAATGAATGAATGAATGAATGAATGAATGAATGAATGAATTAAAGTTATTAATATGTATTATACGTAATATATTAACATGATATATTATTAGTAAATAAATTTTTTCGTGCAAAGGATATACATATTGAATTTTATTTCACTTTTCGGACTTTTACTTTTGCCGGTGTTCGATGTAATATGTATTCCTTCTGTGTGTAGTATGTTGCGATGGTCACTTAGTCTCAGATCACCTGAGGAAGAGAGCGGTTGACTCTCGAAATGTAGTGATATGTGTAGTACAGTACATGCAAGTGTTAGTGACGTGCAGGAACACTATGCATAAGTGACTATCGCAACATACTACACACAGAAGGATTACATCGAACACCGGCAAAGGTAAAAGTCCGAAAAGTGAAATAAAATTCAATATGATCTTGATATATTATATATCCCTTGCGGGGCAAAGTCAGCAACGTATTGTGTATTTACGAACGGAGATCGCGAGCTATATTACTTATTATATTATAACCTCTCAGCTATAATAAGTCGTCGATGCGTCCGAGCTAGGCATTATAACCCTTGTAAAAAGGAATTATACTTATTACAATTAAGTATTATTCTTATGTTGAATTGGAATAATTTAGTATATAAAAAATTATAGCAAATTATACCTCTTTAAACCGTTTCGTGGCAATTATATTATCGAGTTCAATGTGTGGCTTACTTTTATTTTATTTATTACTTTTTTTACATTTATTTAAAGAATAATATTTTTAGAAATATAATAATTTTATGCTTTCCTATAATTTATTATAAAAAATTAAAACTATAGTATATTTATTATAATTATTATGTAGTTTAGAGTTATACTTTATTATACTAAATTATTTCAATTCAACATAAGAATTATACTTGTAATAATTATAAGTATAATTCTTTTTTACAATTAAGGGTATACAGTATATTTATATAATTAAATAATTATATATATTATTAAATGCGTATACACTCTATTAATTTGAACGGGTACATTATTAATATATATATATATATATGCATGTTATTAATTATTATAAAATGTTCAAATTATTTTATAATATATATATGCATATTACCTGACGTTTTTATTGGAGCGTGAGACGTGGTTGTCAGGACGTGTAGCAAGCATTTCAGGGATCGTGCGCTGGTAATAATCTGTTAAAAAACAATACTACATGGCTGGCTCTGAAATGTTGCATGCACAATATGCATATGATATATGCTACAATAATATGTTAATTAAAAATTAAAATAATTATATATACTCACGGGTGGTGGAATCATGATGCTGGCCTCGGCGGTTGTTATTGTAGCTCATCGTACGATATATATTTCAAAATAATCAAAATTGAGTTAATGAAAAAGAGTGGAAATACCCATAAAAGCTTCAAACTCTGTTATGTTAGTAAAATTACCAGGATATTAATGCTATCAATTTTATATAGTATGATACAAACTGCATGCTCGAATCTCTATTCCGAGAATCAAACTTTTTTTTCTTTTGCAAATATTCGCTGGCAAAACTCGAGTGTCATTTGTTTTCAATATAGTTACAAATCTGAGCACTGAGCAATTTGAGCGCTTGCATCGAAAAGAGAAAAAGCTCAGAAACTGGAACTGGTCACTGGAACAAAATAAAAAGTTGTATGTACCGTGAAAATTGAAAAATTGTGATTGCATTGTAAAATTTGTCAGTGCCCTGTGTCTGTTTGAGAATATCTTCTTTCGAGCAAATATTTGAGGTTGTTTGGCTTTTGTTCCCAAAATTAAATTATCGTTTCTAATATATCCAACGAAAACCAGCGTATATTAAGAGCCGCAAAATGGGGAAGAGACAGCACCAGAAGGACAAAATGTAAGTATAATTAATATGCATAATATGCCATGCATATGATCAACATGATAATTAAGGATGCACAGTTGCACCTTGTGGTGTGCATAGTTATATTATCTTAGATAAACAGATGCTTCATAATAATAATAAAATTAACACGACAAATGTGGCTCGCAAAGGGTTCCAATGGGATTCTTTCTTGGCTCTCAATTCCCATCAGAACTGTATGCATACATAATACCTCTCCTAACCCTGTCATTAAGCTCATCCCAGCCCTCCTCTTCCCTAGTATGTATTCATACATATGCATACAGTATAATTTGAAACACAGCTCGCAATCTTCATGGTCTCCTTCTCTTCTCAAGTGACTTCCACTCCAAAATTCTCAATCATTCCTCATCTGTAAGGTATATGCATACACTCTCATATGCTCATATCGTCGTGGTAGCGGCTACTTTGATGATTTCAATTAGGTTGATAAGATATTCATATCTTGCTGATCTCAAATCTCCGCTATCACGGTGAAATGCATCAGGCGACGACATGCAAGGAATGGCAGGAATTTGAATGTCGACTCTTGTGGGCCGACCGTGAGCAGGTTCAAAGTAGATTATGGGGATGCAATGAGGCGGAGGATGATGATTTATGAATCAAAATTTCTGGGAAAAGGTAGAACTCAAGAAAATTAATAAATAATTATAAGAAAGGGATAATTACCGGGATAGGACAGACAATTTGAGCGGAGAGCTTGATGGCGTTGCTCACAATGGCGCGGCCATGTTAGTCCTCTGGGTCAAAGGACCTGGCGAGATGAAACGCCACATCTCACGCTTCTGCAATGTGCTTGTTGCTAATTACCAAGTCACAGCAACCCGACAAAAATATTCTTTCACTCATTGCTTGAGGAATTTTATAAACTGACAGGCAAAATTAATTTAAAGTATTAAATTACAAGATTTAATTAATTATTTCACAATTAAATTGTCAGAAACAGATTTTTAAATTATTATTATTGGCTGGGACTTAAATTGTTAAATTTAGAACTTTCTGATTTGTCAATAACTTTTCAGTTTCCAATCAATTGTGGACAATGCTTTAGGCTTGAAGTACAAACATATAAATTTGTTTTATGTACTAATAATATATACATATATGATTAAATGTATATATATATATAATATATATATTACATTACGTAAATATTATTTTGATGCTTTTGATTAACTCTACTTTGTTTCAGGTACCTCACGTACACAGAGTGGTCTACACTGTACGGAGGAAAGCGGCCTGGTCCTCCCTCGGGTGATAAGGCTAACTTCCGGAGATTGCCGTTTGATCATTGCTGTCTATCACTGCAACCATTTCAACACCCATACTGTGACAAACATGGAAATATTTTTGAGCTGCAGGAAGTAGTTGCTTTCATTAAAAAATATAAAATTAATCCTGTTACTGGAGAGGTAATTTTAAGTATAAAAAAATACTTGTGAAAATTCAGTTCTTGAAATATTTTGTGTAAGTGCTTACCTCTATTTATTTTTATTTCAGCCTATGGATGGAAAGTCATTGATAAAATTAAACTTCCACAAGAATACTGAAGGAAAATATCATTGCCCAGTACTGTTCAAGAATTTCACAAACAACTCGCATATTGTAGCTGTCAAGAACACTGGCAACGTGTTTTCGTATGAGGTAATTAAGTACTGTATATATTTTTTTGTTCAGCTAAAAATAATAATATATCGACACTATTGACATAATTGATATCAAACTAAAACATTGAGTTCAGTCTTTCAAGTGTGCGTTTACGTTTGCAAATTTTTGGATTTCAATGACTCAAAAAATGTCATTTTCTACTCATTTATGCTTTATAAAAACCTGTTGTAAATATGGCTTTGAAACCTGTTTGATTACCAGGCCCTCATATATATTAATAGATACATTATACAGTATTTATTTTGTTCCCAAAAAATAGAATTCAGATATTTAAAATAAATGTATCATAATATTAATTACTCTTTTTTACTGCAGCCACACCTGAAAAACACCTCTTGAGACGTTGCTGTTTTTATGGTTGTCGTGCTCATTTTTACAAACTGTTATTTGTTTCAGGCTGTGGATCAGCTGAATATAAAGACCAAGAGCTTCAAGGATCTGCTGACGGATGAGCCTTATCTCCGCAAAGATTTGATTGTGCTGCAGGAGCCCAGTAATGTGGACAAGTTCAACCTCTCTACCTACCACCACCTTAAAAATAATCTCAAGGTGGAAGATGAAGGTATGCTATAAGTTTACATTTTTGTATGATGAATTACCGTAAGCACAGCATATGATTTATAATTTGAGTTATAAATGCTAGAAACCCAGAAATTTAGGACAGCTAATTAATTCTAATCCTCAAGCAACTCACAAATTAATTTTAAAATTTTTATGTTTAGAGGTCGAAGCATCCAAATCTAATCCGAATGCACGCTTGAAGACAATCTCCATGGAAACAAAGGAAATTCTTGATGAGCTGAAGCGAGATTACAAAGCTCCCACACCAGATGATAGTACAAAAACGAAATCTGCTGACAAATTTAATGCTGTTAGTATTTCTTTTTCTTTATTTTTTCTTTTTTTTTTTGTGACTTAGTTTTATTACATTCGTGACTTTTTGGAAAAAATAGATGTATGCTTACTGTGTGTGTTTTTTTCTCTCTAGGCTCACTATTCAACTGGTATGGTTGCTGCTGGATTTACATCTACAGTGATGGCACCCATTACTGAGCATGAGGCAGCAGTGGTTCATGACGACTTGGTGCGATATGAGAGGGTAAAAAAGAAAGGTCAGTTATTCACTGAATATGATAATACATTAAGTGCAGGTGACCTCCAAATTCAACATTACCGTACTGTACTTAAAAATGTAGCAGGAGTTATATATCATCCCTCGTCCGGAATAATGAGCTATCTGCTTACCATGATTTTCTGGCAATAATGAGCTATCTGCTTTTTCATATGAAATAGTTCACCTGAAAAAGCTGCTCATTATTGCCAAAAAAGCGTGGTAAGCAGATAGCTCATTATTCCGGACAAGGGACGATAATATATTAAGTCTGTGTCTGCTATTGTGGACTGGAATAATGACTTCTGTGAACTAGGCCTAAACCCTCACTGCTTTTGTTGTTGTTATAGAAAAAAAATTTGCTTGTGCCATACAGTCATTATTATATTACAAAATTTATTGATTTTTGTAGCTGCTTTCTTTTCTTAAGTTTCAAGGCAATTCTAGAGCAGCTGCTTGAACAGCTGCTTACTGGCTGCAGTCTGTATCTCGTTTGTGATGGTTGTGGAATGTTCTGTAACTAGGTTATTAAGGTTGTCAACCAGGGTTTGCTGAGACCCGAAGATTCCCAATGTAGTAGTTCCAGTTGTTAGAGGCTGCTAACCAAACTTCCTAACCTCCCACAACCAGACATCAGCTGAGAGCAGGGAAGCTAGAGACCTAGGAGGGGAAGTGACACGGATAAGACCCATGTATAAGGCTCGGCCAATCAGAGTGCGTAATTTTTGTCACGTGACAACAATTACGCCCGGTAATTGGATAAACAGTGGAACAGTAAACGCGCGAAATTTGAAAATAGGCGCACGTGACACCACCATAGTAAATAGAGCCACCATGGCTGAGAGGGGGTTCATAATTCGAAGTTGTGGGTTGTATCACTATTTGGCTGAGAGCTGGTCCGTTTCTCACAACCATTAAGAGCAGTTGCAGACTGTAGTCATTGTAGCTGCTTTGCAGTTGTGGAGGATAGAAAAATATAAAAATATAGACTACTTGATGGAAAAATAAGCAAAGTTGAAGCTTGACTTAAAAAAAAAAAAAATTGTCAACAGTTGAACAAAAGTGAATTATATTCATTTATAAAATACCTTGCAAATACCGCCCATGTTTAAAGAGAGTAAGCAAACAATATTTACTGCGGTTGTACTACACATTTCAAGTAAAACATTTGTTATTTCTCGCACCAAAAATTACAAAACTAGTTATCAACGTATTTAACCAAATATGTAGTATCATTAAAGGATCTTTCTGGTATTTTCCAACCTTATAAATTTTGGATACCTGGAAGCAGCTGATATTATGAAACTCCATCATTCCCCATCTACTCCTACATTTGTGTTTCAATCAGCTGTAACAGAATTTCCTAGAAACTTAAGCTGCAAATACGAGCGTTTCTATCAGAGCTCGTATTTTCAGTTTTGTGACATTTATAAGAGAAAGAAAACAGTCCTGCAGAATAAAAAAACAAATTATAAATGAGGGTCATCAACTAACAAGTACAATTTTCTTTATTTTTTTATTATTATTACGTATTTATTTATTTATTTATTTATTTATTTATTTATTTATTTATTTATTTATTTATTTATTTATTTATTTATTTATTTATTTATTTATTTATTTATTTATGTTTGAGGTTGATATGTTATTAGTTCATATCAGATACCAGACAATATTTTAGTAATCTTGAGCATGGAGGAGCTAATTCTTAGTGTATGCATTGGCTTTGACGTATAAAAAATGCATCTTAATAGACTGTATGTGTACTTAATTAAAATTATAGTATATTACAGTATGTGTTTTTCCATGTATTATCCTTGTAATCCTAAAATGTTGTTTTAAATATCATGTTTTTGCAAGTTTTTAATATGAGGTGGGATCTGAAGCTAAAATTCTTTTCTTTTTTCTTTTTTTCTTCTCAAAATGCTGCTGGGAAATTATTGTAAGATTAAATAACAAACCTTAAACTTTTTACAGCCTATGTTCGGCTGGTGACAAGTGCTGGTCCTCTGAACTTGGAATTGTACAGTGATGTCCTTCCTAAAACATGTGAAAATTTCATCAAACTGTGTGCCAGTAATTATTACAATGGCACCAAATTCCACCGGTCCATCAGAAATTTCATGGTACGTAACAACATTTAGTTCCACGTGTGTCATTATGTTAAGTAAATTAATATTATATTTAATATATTGTAGATTCAAGGAGGAGATCCAACAGGTACTGGAAATGGAGGGAAATCGATTTGGGGAGAGCCATTTGAGGATGAGTTTAAACAAAATCTGACACACACCGGCCGAGGTGTACTATCCATGGCTAACTCTGGACCAAACACAAATCAATCTCAGTTGTGAGTAACATTTGCAATTAATACATAATTGATTTTGTTTTAAGATTTAGTTGACAAATGAGTACAGATGATCAATTCAAGTGTATATATGGAGACTAAGAAGGTAAAAATTCAAGCAAATTAAAATAAAGAAAGAGGAGGACAAGAGTGTCAAACAATTTAATTTGTTTTCCTTCCCTATTTACATAATAAATTAAATGAGACATGACATCCACATAATTATTCTATTATATTTTAATAACTGTCATAACATAAATAAATCCTGCAAGCTTAAATAATGTTAAATTGATATTTTGATGCAGCTTCATCACATATCGGTCATGCCGACACTTGGACAACAAGCATACAGTGTTTGGACGTGTCGTGGGAGGACTGGAGACACTGAGTGCCATGGAACGCATTGAGGTGGACAACAAGGACCGTCCTATAGAAGATATAATCCTGGAGCGAGCCCTAGTTTTTGTTGACCCCTACCAGGAGGCAGATGAACAGGTTAGAGCAAACTACTAACAAGCTATTTATTCCTTCGCAACCCACTCAAAGCGTTGACTGGATTATGATTTTTACTCATACAAGCAGCTGGTCCAGAGTGAAAGAGTAAACCAACTACACCGTTGAACAGTAGGTTCAGTTAGTTCACAACAACAGGGCCCGATGGGGGAGCGGAGCAGTGATCGAATTGCAGGGCGCAAACACTACGGAAAGAAAAGTTTATGTTATAAAACTGTTTTGTGTCAAAATCTTTGTGAAAATTGACTTATCGTCGCCTCAGAATGCAAATCACGTAACTACAAAAAAAATTGAAGGGACTTTGACCCATATGTTCTAGTAAAATAAGGTTTAAAATTGCATCAATTTTTTTTGTAGTTACGTGATTTGCATTCTGAGGCGACGTTATGTATTTTATCAATATTTTGAATTAAATAAAAAATTAAAAAGTAACATTTTTTTTTTTGTATTTTACAACAATTCATGAAGTTGACAATGTTTTGGTATTTTGGTACCACAGTGAACCTGTGGTGAAGTTGTGGGGAGGAAGGAGAAATCGTGACGAGGAGGAGAGGGGCCA
This sequence comes from Siphlonurus alternatus, assembly GCA_949825025.1. Taxonomy (NCBI): domain Eukaryota; kingdom Metazoa; phylum Arthropoda; class Insecta; order Ephemeroptera; family Siphlonuridae; genus Siphlonurus; species Siphlonurus alternatus. The sequence continues at coordinate 8,310,320 of OX463779.1, forward strand.
GCTGATAGTCAATCGCTGCGCTGCTCTCCCATCGGGCACTGTCGGGCACCATCAGGGTGAACTAACTGAATTTACTGTTCAACGGTGTAGTATCTAGGAGTTGGTTTACTCCTTTACTCTGCAGCTGGTCATGCAGCAAATTGGGCAGATCAGGAACAGCAGCTGATCAAAGTGATCAGAACAGCATTTAATGAAACTAAGATTTGTAGAATGTATTTTTCTTTTTTATTAAGAAAGTTTCCTTTTTTTTAACAAATTAGTGTGATTTAGGTAAATTCCACTAATTAAAAACAAAACAAAAGCCTAATGCAGTTAAACATCAACCATGTCTTGACTCTCTTTCTTAACTTTTCCAGCTGGCTGCTGAAAGAGAGACGGAGGAGAAACGAAAGGTTGATGAAGCCAAGGCAGCCTCCAGTTCATCATCCAAAAACTCCAACGCACCCCTCAAAGTTTACAGGGCAGGTGTTGGGAAATATCTCAACATGCCGAGCACATCTCAGTAAGTTAAAATGGTTTTATTTAATTATTAATTTATTCATAATTTTATTTGTTTGTTCTAGACTTGGGAAAGTTGATATTACCACTGAGCAGCCACTCATAAAGAAGAAGAAAGAAATTCCTGGTTATAAGTTTGGAAGCTTCAGTAACTGGTGAATTGATTGATGTTAATAAACTTTGATAAACTTTATCAGTATCAAAGAGGACTTAATGATTACACCGTAAAAGCATTTCAAGTGCTTTAAGGATTATTGTCACTAGTCTAAGGAGATGGTAAATCACTCTGAAAATTATAGTAAAGAAAAAGATTAATAGTTGGCCTTGTTTTTGAGATATACTGATATACAGGATATAAATAGTGAAAATATCATCAGAAATCTGGTGGCCATTAGCCAAATCAAGTCCAATCGGCATCTTTTTCAACTAAAAAATTAATATCTCAAAAACTGGACCGAATAATTACTTTTTTTTTGTTACTTCAGAAAGTGATCAGTTATTTTGTTCTTTATAGAGAAGTTCTGATCTAAATTTTATATTTTTTACTATAAAAAAATAATTACCAAAGTGGCAATAATCCTTAACATACTGACCAGCACTTCGATTTCATGAAGTAGTTTCTTTAGCTACAGGTTGCTGTACAGTTAACTGCTGAACCTGGCACAGTATCAAAAGCTTGATATGGAGTGCTTGAATCAATATGGTTTGTTTTTATTTAAATAAATTTACAATACTGTATATATGAATACAATATTCTTTTTGATATTACATAATTTAAAATATTGATTAAAAGAATTATGTACATTTTTAATTATTTATAGAAAAGCTAGTTGTGCAAGTCCTATTGTTTGTTGCGTGAAGGAGGGGAACAGCTTTAACTTTTATTGATTAATAAATCACGTCAAATTTATTGTTGCGCTCCCAAAGAAATGTCAACACTCTCCACCTTCCAAGAGTTCCAACAATTTAAGTTCCAACAGTCAAAAACTTAAAAAAGTTCCACAGAAGCGGGGCTGCTGCCGACTGCTGCATGACGACATCAAAGTTCCTTTATACAGGTTAAGCTTCCAATTAGATCAATGTTGAAGGGCTTAGCCAATCATGTTCAAGTATTTTTGGCCACATCATGCCGCAAAACTTTGAATGCGCCCATCATGCAATGCTATTTTTGAAATTTCGCGGTGCAATGGGGCCTGAAAATTTAGCGAAATTGATGCCTGAAATGCGTGCGTGTCTTAACTTGTATAAAGGAACGTTGGACGACATAAGTCCCACTTCTGCGGAACTTTTTTAAAAAATCAACCATCTAAACTGGTTAAAACATTTAGAGTGGTGATTTTTTTTTTTTTTTTTTTTTGTGCAATAATTAGTTTTACATTATTTATAAATAAATAAAAGTTAAAGCTGTTCCCCTTCTTTATGTAAAGCAAGCAATTTTCTCCATTATTTAAATATATTATAATAGTTCTAATTATATGTATAAATTAAGGAAGTTAAGGCACCAAATTTAATGAAAATCCACATGCTAATTAACATACATATATTACACTGTACTATTGTTACACATTCAATTTAGATATTTTTTTAATTATTTTGTTTTCCATAAATGGGTATATGTATATTTATTTACGTTTAATTCAACTGCATTACAAGGGTGAAACACTTATTGCATTAGTTTAATATAAAACTGTTCTTAGTAATTGTACTTTATAATAAATACAACTTTATTTCTTATTTCTTTTGTTCTTGTGTGCCAAATTATCAATATTGCTACATTTTTTGGTTTGAGTGATAAGAGGATAATGGAAGTGTGTTTGTGTGAGGGGGGGGGGGGGGGTCGCTTTACTAGAATGGCAAATTAAGAAACATGGTCCTGTCCTGAATTATTTTTGTCAACCATGCATCAGAACAGCTTCCTAATTAAACCAGCTGCTTAATTAATTATATCATCCCTCGTTTGGAATATTGAGCTGCCTACCACATTCTCAGGGGCAATAATGAGCTAAATCTGCGGTTTCAAGGGAGTGCAACTAGTAAGCTTTATGTTATATACCTTTACAGCTTATAGCTATTATATTGTTTTTCACCTAAGATCAAGGTATATAAGCAAATATCTCATTATTCCGGACAAAGGACGATATACTGATAAGTCTGTTGCTGTGTTATCACATGCGTGTGACGTAACAGTCACAGGCAAAAGGCACCTCCACCTAGCCCATATGCCATCTCTTATATAAATTTTATGTACCTGCTCATTGTTGTCGGATTTTCGCCGTGACTAAGAGCCAGGTTGACGTTATAGTCACGGGATTCATACTACTTTGGTTGCTATTTTTTCTTCTCCTAATTTTTTTTCAACCTCAGCATGTGCAGAATTTCAATATAAACATTAAACTTAGGCCAATAAAACATGCTTTTAGGGTAAATTGGGTTTTTAAGATACCTTTATTTGCTTTTATGACCCTCTGGTTAATTGTGTATTTTTGATGGATTTTTTTTTCAACCGGCCATCGTGAGCTATAGTGTCTCAAACCAAATTTATTTAAAAAAAATTCATAATAATTATATTAAATAAAAGAAAAAGATAAAAAATTTTAAATTAATTTTTTAATTACATTAAAAAATAATTAATAAATTATATAATTAAGCTAGTTGTATTGGATTTTCACGTACATGAATATGTTATGTTAAATTAAATTGACACAAAAAATTTATTCAATGCATGTGGGCCAAATTTTTATATTAGGAGTGCAGTAAATTAATTAATTAAGGGTAAGATAACACGAACAATCGATTGTTGGTAGTCCCATTTGATTAACATGTAAAACTTAGCAACCTCATAATGATTCTGAATTTTTTTTGAGAGACAGTTCTTGGCATTAAAAAAATATGGAGAAAATTTCAAAACATGATCGGACGATCCAATTTTTTTAAATGAATTTTTTAAATTTTCAGTATAGGGCTTTCCCATGGAGACCGAAACTAAAAAATTAATTTAAAAAAATTGGATCGTCCGATTGTTTTGAAATTTTCTCCATATTTTTTTAATGCCAAGAACTGTCTCTCAAAAAAAATTCAGAATCATTATGAGGTTGCTAAGGTTTACATGTTAATCAAATGGGACTACCAACAATCGATTGTTCGTGTTATCTTACCCTTAAGGGTAAGGTAACGCCACCAATGTTAAAAAAAATCCCTCTCACAAAAATTCTGAAAAAAATTTAAAATGTTCTCCTCTATACCCCCTATCAGTAGCTAAAATATCAGGTATACAAATACGATCTAGTTTTTGAGTTATGAATTTTTAAAGTTGACCAATTTAACATGGGAGTTTCATTTCTCCATGTTAAAGTAGTCAACTTAAAAATTTTATAACTCAAAAACTAGATCGTATTTGTATACCTGATATTTTAGGTACTGATAGGGGGTATAGAGGAGAACATTTTAAATTTTTTTCAGAATTTTTGTGAGAGGGATTTTTTTTAACATTGGTGGCGTTACCTTACCCTTAAATGCCCTTTCGCGCATTTACATAAATTAAGTCACAAAAGTCACAGATCAATTAATATATATAATTTATATTAGTTTCTTTTAATTTATAAGGCCATTAAATTCCTCTATAATATATGTATATATTAATAAATTTATATACCATAGATTGGTTCAATAGAGGATTTTAGCCCTGGCCCTCTATAATATATTATATATATCAGCTAGAATTTACTCTGAACATGCAGTCTGAACTCTCGCACTAAAAACCTAGCGAACCTATAATATATAAGTGTAAAAATTGAGGGTATATAAATTTATTCTTCAGACAACTATACAAGTTCTCAGCTCTATAATTATTATTATGTGTGTTTGGCACTTTGGCGGTGTTTAGATGGGTGTTTAGTGCAAGATATATAGTCTAGAGTTATCTTGTAGAGTTATATCTTGTGTTAATTAAGTGCGAGTTTTTTTGAAATGGTATACGCACAGACGAGTTTAAAATTCAGCGGTCGCAGCGGTCGACGAATTGTACGAATTGTAATCACGTGACCACCACGTGACGTCAGATTACGCTTCGCAGCCATATTTGGGCTGAAACACCTGAAGTTTCATGCAAGTAAATAACGAAAATAATAAATAATAATTATTGAAGTTAGCATTGAACCTTGAACCCTACATTAAATTATTTTTAAAGTGTACTTAATTGTACCGTGCAAGGAATTTAGAAGTGTTTGCTCCGGTAATTTAATAATTGTGCATTCGATTAATACAGTACTTAAAAAAGAGGACATAAGAGGAGAAACTGTCATGGACGACCTGGGTAAGTCTCGATTCAAAAGATTTCTGTTGTAGGTAGGAAGTATGTCATAAAGTCATAAATGTTGATATTAGGCGGCAATTGTGGTTACACGACGGTGGCTCGCCCCAGGCTTTCACTTCTCAGCCTTCTCTTGAACTTCCCCGAACTGCATAATGCACACAATATAATTATGGATATATCATATCATACATTGTATGCATATCATACTGTATTTCTACAAGTATGCATACTGTTGTAGGATCATACTATATACATACAGTATGCATATACTAGTATGCTAATATATGCATACTGTATATACAAATTATTTATACACTAGCTATCATATCATATATGTACAGTACAATACAGTGCATACTGCATAGTGCATAATATGTAGCCTACAATGGACCACCTGCAAAACCATTTGTAGTAAAAAGTAAACAAACTTGTCTACCCAATACAGTATACATGTATGCATAATAATATACAGACTTAATACAGTACTGTATGTATGATATAGAGTACATAATATAATTAAATAATAATAAAATTAACGCGGCAAACCTAACATACCTGTATTTTGTCGTTGGTAAAACCACTGTCAGAATCCGCAGGATGAACCTCACATCCTGGTGTGCATATGCATACATTATTCACTCTCTTACAAATGTCTGATTTTAAAAATACATTATAATGTCACCGTAATCTTAAATTTTTTTATGTTGCATGATATCTTAATTTAACAATTAATCTCGGTAACTGGCATCATAATGTTGTATTGAAAATTTCTGTCAGAAATAAATTATAAAAATTCAAGAATGATCTAAAATTGAATCGCTTATGGTAGTTATGGTTTGCATGAGCAAATTCAAGACAGAGTCTTTCTCACAGCAGCTTCATTTCCCGTTTCCGTCCAAGACTCGCTGCTCTCTCAATTTTCACATAACTGATCAGACTGATCCACTTCAAATTTGTATGCCATTTATTGATGACGAGTTTAAAGTCACCTGCAAGTCTAGTTGCAGTCAAGGGCGCTGATTCAGAGATTTCAATCACCTGAGATTCATCCTTAAAAATTAGAACTATTCTGCTGCTGTGTCATGCAATGTTCTTTGATTCACATTGGTAGAAGATAGTGTATGGTTTCCTGTATGAAATTTTTATGTACTGTACTGTAAAAGAAATATAGAATTGATATCTCCTATATTATAGCTGAAATATATTATTTAAAAAAGCTCAGCAGTCTTCTATTTACACTTACAGAGTAAGTTACAATTTGCTTTTCATTTTTAATAATGATCCTGTAATTAATTTTGCAACTGTAGTCAATTTTGCAGTGAAAGGATTATTTGTAGGCTTTGAAATTTTGTACCCTCGCTGATAGCTGAGATTATTCTTTTATTTATGACCGCATGTGAAATATATCTCTTATTAGAGTTTTTCTGGATTTTGGATAATTATACAGATCGAGGTAATAACACTGCTGGCTGCTAACATACCCTGCAAGGGTGTTATCAATGAATTAATGTATAATACATACATTTATTCTAAATGTTTTTTGGTCAAAGTTCATGTCACACTTTGAGCATCACTATATTTCCTTCGTACCACCTATACATATATTACATAAAATCCATGAAAATTCTTCACGTAAATCAAGATTTTGGTCCAGTAAGCCGATGAGGCCCCATGTTAAATACATAGTGCGTTCAGTCTGACTTTTTTTTTTTTTTCTTTTGGAGAACCTATAAAGGAGATTAGCTGATTCAAGAAGTTTTAAAGTTTATTTTTTTTTTTTAATAAAATATTGAGTCATGCATGCAATATATATAATGAATACTGTAATATATGATATTGTTAAAGAAACAACCACTTGATTGATTGATGTTTGGAGTTCAATTTTTTGTGACTGGTTAAACACTAAATTAATGGATTCGAAAGATTAATTTACCCGTAAAATAAAAATTTGGTGCACATCAAATATTTTTTATAAATCTCTTTTGATTTGGGTGAAATAATTTAATTAGCTAGTAATAAATTATGTAATTTAATGATATAAAAACAGTATCATCAAATATGCCGAACCTTTTTGCATGCACGTGCAAAAAATCTTGTTGATATCATCAAAATTTAATTTTTAATTAAAATTAAAAGTGACACGAGATATGGAATAGGCTCTATGTACTGTATGTTCCTTCTTATTGTACCATCATTTTTTAAAATTAATTGTTTAATATAAACTTGGCGTTGTTATTCATAACATCCTCATGACATCACCGTCTTAAATTGCTAGCTCGTCTAACATGTCGCAGATAGTTAACTGCAATTAAGTGCTGTCATCTTTATACTATATGACCCCACAAAAAAAGGACATGTATAATATAATGTATATTTATATTATTATACAGGCGTTCTGGGTCTGAGAGCGATTCAGTACATATATATGAGACCATAAAATGCATTCTACATTCTACTAGATTTTTATATTTTTTTGCTATATTTCTTATCGGCAGTATGAAAGGATGGAAGTTTAGTAAACTTTTTGTCAATGTTATATAATATATAATGCTATACAGACTGGGTCAGAAATGGTGCTCCGATTTCGTGCTAAATGTTCGGCGGGATGAATTTCAGCTAGAGTTGAAATTTGGGACACAAAATACCAAGAGTTGAGAGGTTCAGGGTCATGTCTTGATCTTTCACGAATGTTGTTTAATGCATGGGTGAATTCAAGATTATATAGACCTATAGGCTATACAACACTCGTTACATACATTACTACATTACCCAGTATTTAGACTGAAAATAGGTATTGTGTATAGTCTGTATAGAGTGTCGACCGCTAGACGAACTCGGGTTTTTATATTCATATACTATACATGTCAGGAAGTCTAGATATTGTGTCGCGGTTTGCGGTGAACTGAGAGGTTAAAAGTTGCACCAGTGACGTCGTTGAGGTGACAAGCACAAGCATGAAAGCTTTCTAACTCTGAAAGCCAATTGATCCTAACTTACAGTATTAGATATTGTTTTTAAAGTTGTTCATAGGCACCTGTAAAATTGGTTGAAACACATAAAACATAATATACTTAATTATCTTAAAGAGCAATTAAGCAAAGTAAAACGTGACTTTCTGATTCTATTCCTACACCTTGCACCGACTTATATTTATATTTGTTCTTTCGAAAATAAAAATAAATTTGCAAAAGCTAAGGAAATTCTCTTGCTGGTTTGAAGATTCAAATTTTCTGATATTAATTCAATAGAAATGTGGCATTTTTGATTATCGTGTGCAAGTACGCTTTCTCGATATCTAAAATAACAAGCTGTATTAATTAATATATTTTATTATAGGCGTCAATTGAGGATTTGACATTTTTTAGTGTATCGTCAAATTATAGCTACAGTAACTAATGTAATTTTCAGTGTTATCAAGACTATTTTGTCTAAACTGCTAAGGTTAGATGAAGGCTGCTGGATCGACCAGTATAATCAAACTAAAATAGTCTGATACTCTTCATGTCAAATAAACAAACACCATATTATGACGGTGTTTAATACGTATTCATTGACAACGGGTAATGTTATTCTTAATATATGAAGCGTCGTCAACGGATCCGTATTGAACACCGTCATATGAACGTAGTGATAATAGTGTATTGTACATAGGCACGAAAGAAAAACACGTGTACAGCAATTAAAGGTGGTGAGAAAAATCACAGGCAGTTAAAGTGATATATTTGTAAAATTATAACTATACAGTATATATACTTATGTTATAAACGATCGCGTCTTTTGAATAAAGGCGCATCCTGCAGTGCTCAGCTTTTGATTCTATGAGGTGGGTGTTTTTCTAATAATATATATAATAACTATAAATAATTATATGTTAATTTTGTGACCTATTGAGTGACTTGATAGAGGATTTATAATTATCTCCCTTGTATTTCCTGACTACCCCGTCACCCTTCCTTCCGGTGGATCCGGTGGTGGTGCATGTATTCGGAAATTTCGGAGTGACTTTAATTTAACGATTGATTAATTAAACTCAAAGTCAGTTACGTGGTATTTCGATCATAGTGGTGCGGAGTCGTATAAGAATATATGAGATAAATTTTAAAATGTTGAGAATGTTCTATCGTTCTATGTTCGTTCATGGTTTGAGCAAATTCAAGAGGACAGTCTTTTCACAACAGCACTATTTCCAGGTTTCGTCCATAAGGTCAATGTTAAAATTCCATCTCAATTTTTACAAAACTGATAAGACAGATCCACTTCAAAATTTGTGTCACCATGCACCTATTGTGGCATGTTTTATTTTTCAAGTGTATTTTTTTTTTAGAATACCATTAAAAAATAATGAGCAATGACCGCAAATGGTGTCATTAATCCTGAAGGTTAAAATACGAGCTACGAGCTTTTGGTTTCAGGGGCCCAATTTATAAGTCAGAAATTTTGAGTATACGTATAAAAAGAGGGGGCAGAATCGACCCAACTGATTGGCCATGCAATCAGAGCGCCGTATTAAAAGTACTGAGCCGAAACCGAAAGCTCATATTATAACCTTTATTTATTAAGCATGCACGGTTGCGACATTCTGAGTTACTAGACTTATTGTCGTGTGTTCAGCGGTGGGTGTGATCTGATGCTCAGGTCCTCTACTTCCACTCCCTCCAAAGTACTCCAAACTCCACTTTGTGTCTTTTTCGACCGATAGCTTAGCATTTCCTCCTTACCCTGAACAGTTTCAGGAACTATGAAATAATAAATTAATAATAATTTAAATAATGAAATTGTCTCTTTGCTCGCGTTGGCTGTAAGAAGTGTATTTCGTTGTAAAATCACATTTTCCTTATTTGTAGAAGTGTTTCAGTGATCGACAATATTGGAAATAGTAAACATAAACAATTATAGTAAAATGATAAAGTTATGATACGGAACGTACGTATGCTTCATCTCGTTAAATTATCTAATCTGGAATTGTGTTCATTTTTAACGTCATCATTAGATTTAACTGTTATTGCTTTGCAATGATGAAATATCGGCATATCGCTTGACCTTGGTGCCTGAGATTAGCTTGTTATTATCAGAGAAAGCCAAAGTAAGTGCTACAACGCGGCCAGTAGTTTGGCGACGGCCCAGTGTTATACTTCTATCATGTGCCCAGTGAGCATCCTCCGTCAGCAGCATCTGTCGTGACTAAGCGAGTGCTACCAAGACAGGCCGTTCAGCAGCCCGAGATAGCTCAAATTTAGAGACACCATACTACAACATTGAAAATTAACTGCGGAATGTTAGTGTGGAATATTAATTTCATACACAAAACTATTACAGTATCGTAATCTTTGAATTGCACATTTTCTCTCCACCCACACTCTTTATATCTTTATAACCAAACTCTTGGTTATTATTCCTCTCGATCATTTCATGATTATTGTGTTTATAGCAGCAAGCAGCTGTTGTCACAACAAAATTTTTTTCTCTTAGCTTTTTAAGCCAGCTAGAGGCCACTGAGTCTGTGCTAATTCCGTCACTCATAAAAAAGTATAGTATAGTGAAAAATCCTCCACTCTCTTGGTATATTTGTCACACGTTTGCCGCCACCACACGATACGGCTCTTTTATTACTGTAATTAGAATCTGTAATTTGTATTATACAGAAGATATACTATTGCCGAGCAATACGGCTCTCGCGAGGCCGTATTAACTCAACTCTCGTTCACTCTCTCTTCTCTCGTACATCTGGCTCTCTGGCTGCAGCAGCTCTGTCAGAGCCCTCGATCACGCCGCAGTGTATGGCATGAGACCGCCTGCAGCAGTAGCTTCAGCCCTGCCCCCTCCTCCATAAGCTAACTTCTAACCTAACCCTCCTGCTCAGTCAGTCCACAAGGGATCTTGCCGGTGTTTAGCTGTGTGTATAAGTGACTCCTCTTACATAAACAAAATATTAATAATTAATTCAAGATGGATCGGACAATGTATGGGAAAATTGAACCAGGAACATATCAACCATATAGGTGTACAAGAAAAAATGTACCATCTCCGGGATGTAAGTGCACTTCAAATTTCAATCAGTGTTTTCAAATGTTTTATGATGATGTGACTAGTCAGTAAGAAAGCGATTTCGAGTTGTGTGTGTCTGTTGAGTTTTTTTAGCCGTGTTGTAACAACTTGTAACCATCCCCATGTATCAACAAACATCCCCACTCGCCTACATCGCCCAGTCCTTTGGCTGCTTTCTTGTACACATATATGTGACTATGTCATGTACATAAAGCTTGTGAATGCAAGTTAACATGGGCAACGCCCACTGAGCACCGGAACTATATACACTGAGGAGTGAAACCACCGAGTGTTTTTACTGTAATTTTAAAGTTTTTTCACACTTTTGTGCTTTTTATGTGTCTGTTGACTAAACTCTGGTTCGGGTGAACTATGTGAAGTGCATTTTTCATGTCCAACTTTTTGAATAATTATTGTCAAAATTGTATAACTAATTGATCATTCTTTGATATATTTATACGAGGAATAGTTAAAATTAAGATTTGTAACCCTTTCAAGTGAATTGGAAATTGGATCTATCAATTGTGAAATATTAGCTAAAAATAGTTGACTGACAAAAGAAATTGATTACTGCAAATTTAAAATAATTTCTGTTAATGCACCAAGCCAGTTTAGCTGATAAAAATTGTAGTAAAAAGGTCGTCTTGTGCTCAAAATTATTCCTTATATTGGCTGCGTGAGTCACGTGACCTAGTGGTCGAGATAGAAAGGACTCGCATGACCTCTGCGCCATCTGCGCTCACTAGCATCAAAATCTCCCTTGCAAGCTAATAGATTAATAGGTTGCTTAATTGGTATACAGTACGTGATATTTTTTTATATGTTAAGTGGTATGATCTAAATTTGAAAATAGGATATACGAAGTACTGATATACACTTGAAATATTTCATATCGATAAAAAATTCTCGCGGTTGCAATTAGTGCACTTAATTAAAGTGATTTTTAAAACCATTCTTTGTATTTCTAAAGTCAACTGCCAGTTAGTATGTTATCAAAAGTTATCATATTTCTGTGATAAATACTGCTCGGGTTGTTCGAATGTCAAAAACTGGTGAAAATTACTGTTGCTAAATAATACTCGACACTTCATTAATCGGTCCCCTTCAATAGAAAGTGTAAGGTAAAATTAATAGCCACATGGCACATGTGTAAGATTTCACCACATGAGTTAAAAAATTATGGCATATGTTCATTATTAGACCTATATATGGCATATTTGTTTATTTGAAAAGCTCTATCGTGCAAGTTTGCTACTAGAAGCTTGAAATGGGCGTGGCGTGGGTGCTATTGCTGGCATAGTTGCATGGTGAATGCATTTACCATGTTTATTTTTACTGTATTGTATGTTGTATTATTGTGTGGGCCAGCTGATGCCATCTGTGCAAAGGGAGCAAAAAGCTTTGTCTATATTACTTAGTAGCAAGTTAGCTACTATTATAGTGACCCCGTTATCCGTAACTGCATAATTATACAACATACTCTAACATATGCCTTGCCATAATGCTGCATAGGTCCATGGATTTAATTGAGCATTAAAAGCATTTACCACCAGCAGCTGGGCGGTGAAAACAAGGCACGCACTTGGGTTTAATGTTACATGGTTGTATAGGTCAACTGAAAACTTGAGAGTTGCGACACGCTCTAAATATGAATTTGTGATCTGACAACATTTATTAAATTAAATTTTCTCAGTGTACGCTTTATCGTTAACCATATTGTAGTGCAATGCATATTGCTGTGTTGCCTCTGAATTATGAGTATAATAACTATTCATTTGTGCACTTAAGCATAAATTTAATATAACTGAAAGAGCAGTATATATTAATACTGTTAACATCTCGTTATTTTATTGAAATAAAATATAACATGTATTATAATAATTTAACAGAATGTAAATTTTCTTTACATTTTTCCAGCAATAGTATTACACCATATAGAATTATACAATATATTCTATTATTTATTATTATATTCATATAATACCAATAACTAAAAATATCTGTATGTGCGATTTTAAATTAAATAATTTATCCTGCATTTTATATCCGTGTAATCATGTTATATTATATATTATACTGTATTTAAAGATAAATACGATTTCGTTCTGACTGTGAGTTTACAACTTAACACAAACAAAATTTAGTCGTTAAATCACTATATCGTATCACTACTATAACCTTTTGACCTCTTGACTATTTTCAAATAAAAGTTTATGGCAAGCAGCTGTTCCTGTGTACAACCAAATAGTTTCCCCTTGGCATATATGGACATAGCAAGTTAGCCTTGGCCGACAAAACTTTCGATTGCTTCTTTACAATTTAAAAAAAGTTGTTATCAAAAATGATCAATGATGATTGCAGTGCAAGCAATAAAGTTTATTTGTGTTGACATGAGGGGACACACTGAGATGAGCATTTTTTTGTGTACACTTCGTCTCGTTTACACGCCCACCGAAAATAGCTTTGGCCTCTCGTATAGAAGTCTAGTCGACTTCTGCTGCTGGTATATGGTGTGGCTGCCAGGCTGCTCACACCAAGGCGAGATCCAGGGCCGGAGCATCAAGATTACATCCTATAATCGTGGCGTGCTGTCTAGGAAAATAGCATAATCCCCCGATTGCAGAGACGACGTTGCTTAACAAATTTAAAGCGCGCTTCAACCCAGTTACAATGCACTTTATATTTAAACAATGTCTTTGCAATCGAGTGAACAACATTTTTTTCTTACACCACAATCAGTTACTTCAACTTACTCACAAGCTGAATCTTCCGATAACTAATGTGTCCCTTGCATGCATGGGTTCTTCTGGAAGGGGGTCAGCCACGGCCTTGCAAATGACGTATATACAGAGTGAACCACAATTCACGTGCCAACTTTTTTCGTAAATATGGTATTGCAAAAATTTTCGTACAAACTTCAAATTTGGTACACTTGTAGCTGAGGGTTGTAAAAATTAGTTCAGGGTGTTAAAATTTTTATTGGACACCAATAACACCCCTTTCAGGGATGGTTTTTAAAAAAATTATTTTCGCCTTATGGAAATTCAATGTTAAATTCAACTTTTTTTGAAATCATTGGAATTTTGCGGAGAAAATTTCTAGGATAGGGTAATCGACCCTCCTGAACTCAGAATTAATTTTAGATTTTTTCCCCGACGCACCCCTGAGGGTGGAGACCTACCCCTATACTCCATTTTCCTTAAAAATTGTGCTAAAATTATGAAATTATTTTTCAAGGGGTAATCGACCCTCCTGAACTCAGAAATAATTTTAGATTTTTTCTCCGACGCACCCCTGAGGGTGGAGACCTACCCCTAAACTCCATTTTCCTTAAAAATTATGCTAAAATTATGAAATTATTTTCAAGGGGTAATCGATCCTCCTGAACTCAGAAATTTTTTTAAATTTTTTCCCGACGCAACCCAGAGGGTGAAAAACTACCCCTAAAATCCATTTTCCTTAAAAATTATGCTAAAATTATGAAATTAATTTTCAAGGGGTAATCGACCCTCCTGAACTCAGAAATAATTTTAGATTTTTTCTCCGACGCACCCCTGAGGGTGGAGACCTACCCCTAAAATCCATTTTCCTTAAAAATTGTGCTAAAATCATGAAATTAAATTTCAAGGGGTAATCGACCCTTCTGAACTCGGAAAAAATTTTAGATTTTTTTCCCCGACTCACTCCTGAGGGTCAACGGCTACACACCATATCCTTATTTCTTAATAATCGAGGAGAAATTGTGTATTAATTTTTTTTTGAGATTTTTCGAAATCTTACAGAAAAAAAAAATCACAGACTCAACTCTTCACTTGCAGCATTATGCCACCATCATCATGTGTCATGTCCACCGTTAAATTGCATGGCGTGAAGGCACATTTTGGTCTGCACAAGGCTATGTGTGCCTTTAACAACTGAGGTGTGACCAATTCCACATAACGTCTGTCACTTTCAGCTCGATCGTCAATGGTCTCAAATCTCTTTCTGAAGCAAAAGGTTTAAAAGAAGAGATTTGAGACCATTGACGAACTGAAAGTGGAGATCAGACGTTGCATGGTTTTGGTCACACCTCAGATGTTAGAGGCCATGCACCTACACACATAGCCTCGTTGAGCGGACCAACATGTGCCTTCACGCTAACTAACGGTGGACACATTGAGTGAAACCATCGTCATGCTGGAAGTGAAGGGGTGAGTCTGTGATTTTTTTTTTCTGGAAGATTTTGATAAATCCTGAAAAAAATTAATTCACAATTTCTGCTCGATTATTTAAGAAATTAGGATATGGTGGGTAGCCGTTGACCCTCAGGGCTACGTCAAAGAAAAAATCTAAAATTATTCCTGAGTTCAGGAGGGTCGATTACCCTTTGAAAATTAATTTCATAATTTTAGCACAATTTTTAAGGAATATGGATTTTAGGGGTAGTTCTCAACCCTCAGGGGTGCGTCGGAGAAAAAATCTAAAATTATTTCTGAGTTTAGAAGGGTCGATTACCCCTTGAAAATTAAGTTCATAATTTTAGCACAATTTTTAAGGAAAATGGATTTTAGGGGTAGTTCTCCACCCTCAGGGGTGCGTCGGGGAAAAAATCTAAAATTATTTCTGAGTGCAGGAGGGTCGATTACCTCCTGAGAATTAATTTCATAATTTTAGCACAATTTTTAAGGAAAATGGATTTTAGGGGTAGTTCTCCACCCTCAGGGGTGCGTCGGAGAAAAAATCTAAAATTATTTCTGAGTTTAGAAGGGTCGATTACCCCTTGAAAATTAAGTTCATAATTTTAGCACAATTTTTAAGGAAAATGGATTTTAGGGGTAGTTCTCCACCCTCAGGGGTGCGTCGGGGAAAAAATCTAAAATTATTTCTGAGTGCAGGAGGGTCGATTACCTCCTGAGAATTAATTTCATAATTTTAGCACAATTTTTAAGGAAAATGGATTTTAGGGGTAGTTCTCCACCCTCAGGGGTGCGTCGGAGAAAAAATCTAAAATTATTTCTGAGTTTAGGAGGGTCGATTACCCCTTGAGGATTAATTTCATAATTTTAGCACAATTTTTAAGGAAAATGGATTTTAGGGGTAGGTCTCCACCCTCAGGGGTGCGTCGGGGAAAAAATCTAAAATTAATTCTGAGTTCAGGAGGATCGATTACCCTATGCTAGAAATTTTATCTGCAAAATTCCAATGATTTCAAAAAAAGTTGAATTTAACATTGAATTTCCATAAGGCGAAAATAATTTTTTTAAAAACCACCCCTGAAAGGGGTGTTATTGGTGTCCAATAAAAATTTCAACACCCTGAACTAATTTTTACAACCCTCAGCTACAAGTGTACCAAATTTGAAGTCTGTACGAAAATTTTTGCAATACCAAATTTACGAAAAAAGTTGGCACGCGAATTGTGGTTCACTCTGTAGAATTCCCTTGTGCCCTGAGGAAAACGTGAAAACCTCAGTCAGGATGGACGGCACAGCTTTTGTCAATGAATCGGAAGTGCAATTATCCAAAGACTCCAACAACGCTTTACCCCTGGGTAAGAGAAGCGTGATTTTATAAACCTTGTCAAAAATCACACAAGCTTTTTGAAATAATAGAGGAATAAATCAAATGTTCATGCATACGCTACAAATTTTATTTATTTATTTATTTATTTATTTATTTATTTATTTATTTATTTATTTATTTATTTATTTATTTATTTATTTATTTATTTATTTATTTATTTATTTATTTATTTATTTATTTACTTATTTATTTATTTATTTATTTATTTATTTATTTATTTATTTATTTATTTATTTATTTATTTATTTATTTATTTATTTATTTATTTATTTTATTATCATAATATTATCTATATATTAATTTACAAATGAATTATATTTTTTTTTTACAAGGATATACCCCTAAGAGCTTCAATATCTTTACAATATTTTTATATTTTTTTGATATTGGACAGTAATGTATCGAATCTACTATTTAATAAGGTATTTTAAAAAAAATATATAAAACCATTATTTTCTTCATAAATCTGTCTATCCACTGCGTCAACGATGGCACCTCTAGTAGGAGAAGCGAGTGGCCAGAGGTGCCATCTGTGAGTTTCTCTCACCGAGACTCACTGTCAGTTTGCTTAGGGAAAAGGACAGCGTGATTTGGCGCGCCACCGGCAGATAGCGTCTACGTTACGCGTGCATGTGGATGCTGAGGCTGACTTTAATTTACAAGAGGGCGTAACCTTTGTTTCTATATCTGCTCCTCCTCTTTTAAATTATTATTGAAACATTCTGCAGACTTTGCCCATGACAAACGAAACCACAATATCTGTTTTGATCTGATGTCACATGTGCAGTGAAAACCATAATATATTATGTTGTTGTTTTTTTCTACTCAAACCTTGAAATGTGATTAACTTTATTAAATGCAAACTCTGTTGCTAAACTTTTCAATTTTTAAAAATATACGTTAAATTTTTTATACACATTTAAATTGATGTGAAAAGATTTCCTTCAAACATAAAGCGCATTTACAGCTGCCATGACTCATACGTACGTTTCTATGAACAACCAAACTTCCGTTTGAAACATTACACTGAATAAGTCGTGCAAGTATGACGCAATGTTACCTTCGTTTAGCATTTATTTTATTTCTTACAACTCTCTATCAGAAAACTAGAAACACTGCGGCCGACATTTGCCCCTTCTGTTTTAAAACATTATGCAACCTCTCGTACCCCGCTGCTCGACTGGTTGCATATTTTCACTATATTTTCATAGCAGGGGCAAAGGACATAGACGGTACTTTAAACTTGATTCTATATGATTGAAAACTTTAATTAAATATAAAATTATTGGAATATATTAATTGTGAATGATGTAAAAAGGAAACGAGATCATGAAATAAATTTTACCATCTGGTAGTACAGCGCGAAAGTCACGTAATTTTAGCTAAGGTATGCATGGCATGCCGCCGAGTTGCCAAGTCGCCGGTGTGACGTCATTGCTGGAGCCGTACTTTGCTGGAGGCCGGCCGGCTGCAGATCAGTTCGGCTCGGAAGCAGCTCAGCATCCGTACTAACAGTGTGAGCAGTAGTAGTGTCCATTCCACTCCAGCTAAACATCATGATGAACGGTGAGTAGGCGATAGAGCTAGCTACTATAGCTAGTCTAGATTAGAACACAAGGCTAGTAACCTTCATATTGTTGCCAAGTCACGTGAGCGCGTTGTGGGTGTTAGATGCACACCTGTGATTTGTTCCCTCCTAGACACCTTCTATCTACGAACTACGTAGTCCCAGAAAAATACAAAATAGAATTGCTTGCCAGGAGAAACCCACATAATGACTATTAAGCAATATTAACAGCTTATATTCGATGAAGAGCTATTATTTCTTACGTGTTCATCCTTTTATAAAACTGCAATTCGATGAAGAAATAAGACGGTCAAATTGGTGATGATCTGTTTTTGTTTCTGTTTTAATTCAAAATTATTATACTAGACAAGCACAGTATTGTAAATTTGTATTATTGCAAAATTTGTGAATTTTCGTATATTTAATTATACTGTACTTATAAAATTGTTTTGTAAAATTACTAAAATTACATTAATTCTGCATTTTGACAAGTTAATAAAAATTCTATTATGTTATATACACTAATTATAATATTATGCTTTTAAATTTATATGTATAATTTGATATATTTGTCACATTACTGTATATTCATAGTGTCTAAATATGGTTGTTAATCTAGGAATGAAAAATGTATATTTTTCAGGGATTTAAATCACTGCTTTAGCGAGTTTTACTGCCTCTGCGATGAGTATTTTATTGCGCTGTTCGGATCGTCACTGTTTCATATTAGTAGTTTGGCGCCACGCCTTTTTTTTTTTTTTTTTCCTGACACATTTCAAGATGATTGGTTTACTCTGCTACATGGTTTACAACCCACAGCTTGGATCTTGTGATTCTTGTGAAGGCTTTACTCAAAAGCTGGAATCCTTATTCATAAGTAAAACGATCTGAGTTTATTTTCGACTTTTATTACTTATTAACTTATTACTTTAGCTGATGTAGAGAAAGATTAAATAAAAACTTCAAGTCAATAATATATTTTGCAATAATTTTTTATTATTTGTTCATTATTTCTAAAAAAGTTTGTGCGTTAATACGTAAATAAAAAAAATGTAAATAAACAAATTATTGTACTATTCATACTTTCACAGAAAATACAAAATTTAAGTTTTATTAATTTATTATTTTATTTTATATTATTATATATGTGATACTCAAAATTACATAAAAAAAAAATATCAAACACCGTTTCTATAAAGATTACAGTTTGCGACTGGGTGATAATCTCTCTGGCGCTGTGACGAACTCTACCAAGACAGACCTTACAATTATTAACACGATAAGTACAACCAATCCGTGTCCGTCTCGAGCAACGTACGGCTACACGGTCTGCGGTATAAAATCTAAAACAAATTCGGTACATAGAAAATGTAGAAATGACCGTATATTTATTCTTGGATGCTATCGACTGAAATCAGCATGTTTCAAGTTCGTAGTAATCGTTTTCCTTAAAACTTACTCATATTTACAAATATATTTAACTCTCAGTACTCAATTTATTCTGATTGTAATAAGTAGCTTAATAGCGCTAACCACGTGAGCAGCAATGACGACGCGGCATTCCTACGCTGACTGCTTGCCTTATTAGGAGGCGAGCACTTTTCATCTCTCGCTCTCATAAGCCAACTTTGTCCTTCTATCTCCTATATTGTGGCCAACCATATAGTAAAATCATGCATACTATAGCTACGTCACTACGTCACTTCTTTTGTGTGAAAAGAAAAGTGTATACGCACCGCTATAAATTTCAAACTGCATCTTGCGTATTTATTATTATGATTGCAGGTGCATACCTCCCACACCAATTTCTCAATGCTAGTGTTCAATGTCCCTCATGTATACGTGAGTGCTGGGTATATATAAATTACTGTAGAGTATAATAGGATATTCAAGGATTTGAGCTAGGTGTTTGCAGGAATCACGGACCAAATACCCCCGGACGAAATACCCCCGGACCAAATATCCCCGCCCGGACCGGACGAAATACCCCCGGACGAAATACCCCCGGACGAAATATCCCCGGACGAAATACTCCCGGACGAAATACCCCCGGACGAAATACCCCCTTGTAAGTGGAGAGGGGCGGGCGACCAACACGGGAGGGGAAGTTGACTTTATTTATAAAATTTTCACAACAAATATATATCATATATAATATTCAAAGTATATTATTTATAGTTAATGCCGTATCAAGATCTCAAATTGCGTATTTAATTTTATTATGCCAAAACATACTCAAAATTGTGCCGCAAATAAACAATTTTTGTATATATATGCTATGCTTACTTTGATTGTGTGGCAATTATAAATTGTCTCAGCGTTTTGCAGCAAGATTTTGAAGGTTTTTAAACGATTTTAGGTTTGTAAACCTAGGTATGTGCCCCTAGCGATTTGAGCAAAGCCCGAAATTAACAAATATTTCGGGCTTTGCTCATTTAAATTTGAACATTTCTAGAAGTGCTCAAATCGAAAAAAGCAATCCCCGACGAGAAGTTTTATTTCGGGGTTTGCTCCTTTAAATTTGCTCATTTCTAAAAGTGCCCAACTCGAAAAAAGCCACCCCGACGAGAATTTTTATTTCGGGCTTTGCTCACTGTTTTGATCATTTCTAGAAGTGCAAATGAAAAATAATAGCTGGAAATTGCGCTGTATTATAGCAATAAATAATAAAATAATGTAAATTTAATAATATTTTAATTATATCACTTTTTTAATTTATTGATAAACATACAAATTTAACATTAATAGCGTGTATAGTATTTTTTTTATTTAAACATTTCTTTCTGTATTATTCAAGTCATATTGAAAACATACGATTTTTTCACACTGAGAGACACTTTCAATTTTTTTTATTATTATCATTTTTTTATAACTAAAGGTATGATTACAATTTATATACTCTAGCAATGAATTCCAGGTAGCAGATGAATAATTTCTAAGTTCAGATGACGTACCACACATGACAAAGAAAAGAGTGTCTCAGATCAGCAGCAGCATTAGCAAATTCAAAGCAAGGCCGGTTTTGTGTTTTGCAATGCAACTATAAGAAAGGTTGTCAATCTAAAACATGTTGTGCAAAGAAAAAATTTAGATGAAATTTATAATGCCATGATAGTAATCCCTGCAAAAATAAGTCAAGTTCAGGTAATAATAAGATCAGGTAATAATTAGGTATAATATTTATTTATTTTAAATTAATAGGTTTGGTACTATCTTGAGAAGCTCTGTGCTTCTTAGCAAGTTCTGTAAATTAAGTTAATAATTTATAATATATCAGCTGTAAAAAAAATATTTAAAATAACTAACATAAAATATTAATATAAAAAGTGTGACAAAATCGTATTTTTCAGTATGACTTGAATAAAACAGTAAGAAATATTTTAATAAAAAAATAATATACACGCTAATGCTAAATTTGTATTTTTGTTACTTAATTAAAAAAGTGATGTATGTAATTAAAATATTATTAAATTCACAATATTTTATTATTTTAATTATTTATTACAAATTATTACTATAATACGGCACAATTTCCAATTATTACTTTTCACTTTGCTTTGAGCACTTCTAGAAATGATCAAAACAGTGAGCAAAAAGCCCGAAATAAAACTTCTCGTCAGGGTTTGTATTTTTCGAGTTGAGCACTTCTAGAAATGATCAAATTTAAATGAGGAAATTTAAGCCCGGAATAAAACTTCTCGTCGGGGTTTCCTTTTTTCGATTTGAGCACTTCTAGAAATGTTCAAATTTATATGAGCAAAGCCCAAAATATTTGTTAATTTCGGGCTTTGCTCAAGTCGCTAGGGGCACACCTAGATGTGCGCATTGAATTCGGGCTTTGGTGCCAACATATATAAATAGAAAAGGAAGGAATAAATAAGAAAATAAATATAACAACAAGTAAATTAAGTTTCTTCAGGAGGGGACACATGCTACGTTAAGTGTTCACGGCACCTATAGCACCGGGGGACCATAAACAATAAAAAATATTGCAGTTTTAATTTTTAGACCTATACCAATCGAATCAGAATTAAAAAATTACACTACAAAAACTTACTTAAATTTTTTTTAAAGTAAAAAATTATATAGGGACGATTTTGAAAATTTTTGGTTAAAAAAATCTAAAAAAAAAATGCAATATAAAAAATTATAATTAACATGCATAAAATGTATCGTATCAAAATATATTACACATTAATTTTAATTTGATATGAATGATATATATATGATACATTAATGTAAAATGTATTGGCCTAACGTTACTAACTTCCTTCTTTAATACGACGCGTGTGACGTCAGACAAACGACAGAAAAACAGACTTTATAAATAAAGTCAACTTCCCCTCCCGTGTTGGTCACCCGCCCATCTTCACTTACAAGGGGGTATTTCGTCCGGGGGTATTTCGTCCGGGAGTATTTCGTCCGGGGATATTTCGTCCGGGAGTATTTCGTCCGGGGGTATTTCGTCCGGTCCGGGCGGGGATATTTGGTCCGGGGGTATTTCGTCCGGGGGTATTTGGTCCGCTTACCGTTTGCAGATACATGCATGCAGACATAAATTATTATCAACCTTGATTGCTTATGTCATAAAAGTCATTGTATATACAGTAAAAGTTATTTATTCTGTTAATTTTAAGTCTCTATTAGAAGTTATATATATATATATATATATATATATATATATATATATATATATATATATATATATATATATAATATATATAATTAATTCAATTCAAAATTCTTTATTAATTCCATTCATCCTACAATCATAAAATCAATTACATGATGTATGTTGAGGTTTTAGGACAAGTCAAAGTTGTAATTGTTAAATTGGTAACAATTACGCTAGAGTTAAAAAATATACAGTAATTTATTTAACTTTTAGTAGCATTTTTTTCAGCAAAATCACATTCCATATATTTCTTCACACTGTAAAAACACTTGTCTATAAGCAACTTTCTTACACTTGTTTGAAACAACCTCACATTATCAATGCACTTAATTTCACTTGGTAACTTATTATATAGACTTAGACAACTAAGAAATGGGCCATTTTTATATAATATAATATAATATAATATAATATAATATAATATAATATAATATAATATAATATAATATAATATAATATAATATAATATAGATTTAATTATATAATATACAATAGAGTATTGTCCTCTATTTTTTTTTATTGCAGAAATGGATAGAGGGTGCAAAGTTATGCTACCCTGATTTTTTTCAGATTTTTTACAGCCCGGGAACTATTTTTAAAAAATTATTGAAAGTCCTTTTCGTGACGTCACGAGACGCCGCTCCTTAAGAAAAAGATAGGACTTGCCGCCGCGTGACGTCACAAAAAGAACTTTCAATAATTTTTTAAAAATAGTTCCAGGTCTCTAAAAAATCTGAAAAAAATCAGGGTAGCATAACTTTGCACCCTCTATCCATTTCTGCAATAACAAAAATTGAGGACAATACTCCATTAAACTATAATAAAATACGTATAACAACGCCATTTATATAGCACAAAACTTTAACGTTAATGGTTGAATAATTATTGTTAAATTGTAATACCCTAAAAAATATAATAATACATGTTATTGCTTGCATTGCAATACATTTAACTTCTTTATGGAACACATATATTTTTTGTATACATATTATATTGTATATATTATATTATAATATTCTGTACTTTCCTTCGTCCGTTTCTGGGAGATTAGTCTTTAGTGTTATAGCATTGAAATATTTCTCGCTAAAGAAGACAATGATGTCATACAGTAGTGATGTCACATCACAAGATAGACCGGTTATGACGTCGATTTATCACATGCGGCGAGAGTATTCGTAAGATTACATTATATTCAAATGTTTTAAATGATGCATATTATTTTTCTGGATCACTCATCACAAAATGTTGAAAATGTAAATCGTAAGAAGGAAACCTTATTAAATATCTAACCACAACTAAATTTTAGCTTCATGAAAGTATGAATATGATTAATATGATGCATGTTGCATGTTATGATTTACCTCATAATAATGAGTTTTAAATTTTTACATTGTGTTTGTGCATGATTTTCATATGTATAAAAAAAATATCCTTGATTCCATTTTTTTTTTTTTTTTTTAATCTTGAGTTCTCCATGCAGTTTTACTTGTCTTGATGTCAGAAAGAACAAAACTACTTCGTGTTGAGCTATGGAGAAAATAATACTATATCAAATAGATTATTATTAATGTCTTTATCATTGCCGTGGTACCAAGAAGTGGCAGTCTAGATCTTAATATATCGCTTGAATCGCATCCCACTTGCACAAGTCTTGTTAGACGTTGATTCCAATTTGTGTTGGGAGAAGATACGACATTGTACTTGCAAATGGACCAAGCCTCTCTCTCCGTGGGTGTAGAATGACCATAAAAACTAGCTGTTTCTCACGTATAGACTCGTACAGCATCAGCACCTACACACATAAGCAGCTGCTTTCGTCACGTTTCGTCATTTACAGAACGATAGCCATGCATGCAGTCGCGCCTATACAACATTTTTAAATAAATATAAGATTATCGGGCTAGATCTCCCATTTTGATGACCAGCCCAACTCGTTAATTTTGTTTGGTCAAATTCGCCGCAGTTCCAATGATATTCTTCTAATTTATATCCTATATATCAGAAACTTGATCGTATTATTATTATTTTTTTCTCAAAAATTGTCTTTCTTTTTTTATGAAGTTACACTGAAAAGATAGGAACGATGTACCATCTACTATGGATGGTGTTATTAAACCTTAAGTGCTTTCAGCAACAACTACAATTTAAGAAATGTGAAGCGAAATTATCATGGCGTGCCCCAAGTCGAGCACCTGTAATTCCTGGCTATTTAACTGCATGGCTTGCCCGCCGACTGCCATGCGACCTCTGCGCTTCATTGTCGTGGGATGAAGAGGCATCGCATGTGGGATGGGCCGGACCGCCCTTTCTCTGCGCAACCCACACTCCAAGCAAAACGCCTTGTTTATAATAGTATTCACTCAGTCTTGTTGGAGCCTCCACTGGAGAAACACGCAAACAAAATCAAGCTGATACTGTGCAGGGGTCACGCACTCTTGATATAAACACGGATCATTGCGTTTACGCTCTTAGTATGTGCTTATAGAAAACGACGTCTTAAGATTCGCTCGTTTCATTTGTCAGTGGTAATTAAAACAACAGGTACCGCGCGGTATTATCTTGAATCGCAAGGTCAGCGATTCTAGAAGCAAAAGAAGTAGCAACAAGCGGCACAGTCCCGGGCGAAGAGAAGTTATTTCTGTTTGAGCGTTCGCGGAGTGCACAGAAGAAGAATATCGCGCGCTTCGAACGACGAGCCAACAGAGTGGTTACGTTCTCGGTCAGGTGGGGAGGGCGCTTGCTTTAGTGACTGAGTGGCCTAGTATCAGTAGTCAGTGTTCTCCAAGATGGCAGCAGGCATGGTGCAGCGAAACCGTAACCTGAGTGGCCGCAATCTGGGGCCGTCACCACCCCCGCGTACACACCACCATAGCTGGGATACACACCTTGGTGAGAGTCGATCGCCACGCGGTCCATTGTGTTATGTTTTGAGACTTATACTGTCAACAAGTGTGATTGTTTATAATTTATTTTCTATCTGGTGATGTCTTCGTAAACATGCACTGCTTGTGTCATTATAGCAACTTTTGTGCCATTCAGTGACGTACAAAAGGTTAATGTAATTAGCTATAAGCTAAGGCTTACTATATATGAAATATTTATGCTCCTGCTAAGATAACAAGCTGCAATCAATTCCTGTTTATATGCAGAATAGTTCGTGTACAGTTCTAATCGCAAATCAACCCATGACCTTAATTAGTGTCAAGTTATAGTAATAATAATATAATAATGTGTTAACACAAATTTAATGTTTATTGAGTAAAAGTTTATACAAAATCCTTTAAACGTGTGAGTATAAACATCTCTGATGCTCAATTGGTGGCAAAAAAAGGATATCCCATTTACAATTAAGTGTTCCGAAGGGTAGTAAAATTGTTGGTAATATTTTTATATAATTTTTTTTTACTGATCCCCTCCCCCCCCCCCGCTTGTCGCGTGTATATACACTATACCTTCGTCGTGTGTACAGGAAACCCTTCTTGTAAAAATAGCTCATTGCATGGCATGACGGAATGCGCTTAAGAGCGCTAAGGAATTATTTATTGAGGTAGGCTTGCTGATTCTTGACATGATTGCTAAATACATTTAATACTGTGCACGAGAACGTTGCAGCTATATATAAATATTAAACTCATAAATTGTTGGTCGTGGATTCAAATGCTATTATAATGCAATGTAATTAAACGGTTTGGAATGGATTGCAATTGATCTTGCATGTTGATTCTTATGCTTTTTTTAATAAAGCAGTTGTTGGTGCTTATGTCAGGTGATTTAAAATTTACTATGCATTTGCATGCTTATATAATATATTTAAATTTAAATATATTGCTAATTCACTAAAATTATTCCGCTTATTCAATAAAGAATAAACACGTGTCAAAAAGGCGATGAAGCGTCTTCTAAAGAAACTTTCCACATTTTTATTTATTTTTTTTTTTTACAGATTTTCTGTTTATATTAAAAATTCATCCATTGGGATCTGAAGTTAAACTGACAGTCAAGGTTGTTCCATGATATACTGGGCGTGGCTCTTCGTACTACGTATTATTTTTTCAGCCACGTCTCCACCCTGTAATTTGCGTGCCAGTAGGAATTGTGGTATTATGTTCGATAAATCCATATTGTGCTGACTGACCTTTCAATAAATGTCAAGCTTGTTATAGTTTTCAGTTTTCACCATATACATGCCAAGTTTAAATTTCTTGGCAAGAAAATACTATAAATAGAGCTTCTGAAATTGTTTATTGGATTTTCGAAGGTAAAGTTACCTGCTGTAAGCAGACTAAACATCACGTTTTTCAAGAAAAGGGAAGTTAATTATTATTCCATCATCCCTGTTACATTAATCTAACATTAATTTCAATTTACAACGTAAACTAAACTGCGTGTAGCTGATATATTGATTGTCAAAGTCATAGCATCGAAGAAAACATGTAGTTTTGTTGGCAAAACGTAAATCAATCAAGAAATTTAGTGCCATATCGTTAAAGCTGTAAAAGCAAAGGATGAAAAGTCATGTGTGAAATGGAGATGCTATAAATGTCATAGCTCAGCAGGCTACAATAGAAGGACGACTAGGGGCGACGTGCGAGGACTGTGGGTAAAGGGGGCGGGGTTGAGAGAGGGTGGTACCAGGCGCCGCCAAGCAGTGACTCACGTTTTGCGAACACTGTAAACATTTCCTCCCGCCCTGCCAGCCGCCAGCTGAGCGCCGGGGCTATTTCTGCACGCGCCAGCCACGATGCCGCAATCAGCCCCGCCCCCCTACTTCACTAGGTCACCCCATGATCTCAATGCAGCTTCATGTTGAAATTTCAAAATTAATGCTTTATCATTAAATTTTAAGTTAGCTGTAACAATATTAATGATATATTAATGCATAAACTGGTTGGCATGTTAATTATAATTTCCATGGCATGAATAACATTGCCTGGCTGGTACAAAATCATGTAATAAAAAAAAAAAAAAAAAAAAAAATGAAAAAAAAAATTGCATAATTATGTTATGTATGTAAAAAAATATTATTAATATTAATAATATATTTTTTATGGACGAATTTGCAAACTTGCTTTCAAATTAAAATTCCTCACAGCAAGTACGATAATTTTACATTTATTACATAAATATGACACTGACAATTTTATTGTGAGTTGGGTAGCAGCAAAGATACTATAATTATACATCAGTATATTTTGAGTGGTTGCAATTTTATACTATAATAATAATAATAATAATAATAATAATAATAATAATATTAATAATAATAATCTATCATTGTTTAATTATATAATTAATATGTGCATGAAGTAACTGATATATTGCAAATGCGGGGAATCTCTTGGGCACGACCGCATCCTGATTGAAAAGTTATAGCCTATTGTATCATACTAAGGTGAGGAACATGAATACCACATTAACCTGAACTGACAGCCGAGTAGGGCAATTGCCTCTAACATGCAGGGGTACACATTACAGAACGTTAGACAAACAGCCTTGGCTACAAGGTATATCCTGCTATAACCATTGAAGAGATCTCATAGTATTTAATGTAAGATGTAAGCTTACAATACATAAGCCTACAAGCCTACATATCCTACGTTATATTTACATGAGTTTTCTGATCCGTATTAGATGAACACATATTTAAGGGCATTGGGTGTAGCACCGGTAGTTGGCAACACTGACGTATCTTCACCATGTTAATTTTTTATCATTGCTCCTCGGAGTAATTTTTATGCTAGAGCCAAGCTGATTGCTGTAGTATCAAGATAATTAGTAGCCCAAGTGCACAATTTGGCTAAATAAAGCCTGATTTAAAGAAAAGTATTTTTTAGTAAATTTTTAAATTTACATGCTTTTTTCTAAAATATAAAAAAAAATGCTTTTCTTTAAATCAGGCTTTATTTAGCCAAATTGTGCACTTGGGCTACTAATTATCTTGATACTACAGCAATCAGCTTAGCTCTAGCATAAAAATTACTCCGAGGAGCAAGGATAAAAAATTAACATGGTGAAGATACGTCAGTGTTGCCAACTACCGGTGCTACACCCAATGCCCTTAACGGATGCGTATTAAACACTCATGTAAACATTGCAGGTATTTGATGCGTATTCATCCAATGCGCTTTAATTATTCACGACGCTTGTTTCAATGCGTATTCAACGTTTAATACGGATCGTAAATTATCATGTAAACAGTTGATGAAAACGTTTTTGTTGAAAATGCATATCCATTGAATACGGAACCAAGAACATCATGTAAACGTACTGAATGTAAGCTCTTTGCTACCATGCATCAAAATAACGCATTGCAAAATACCTGCAAGGGAAAATATTTAAATTGAAAGTAATATTTATAAATATGTCGTACATGTATATACAGTAATATAATTAATTATATATTTTGGCTCCGCGCTTCGCTTTTAAATGTTAATTTACCATGAGCTGCCGTTGAGTCCGGAAGGTGCAAGTCTATTTTAATTGACTTCTTATCATTATTATATTTTTATCATTACAAGAATAACTTTTACTTTATATATGTTAGATCATCAGAGGACGGGCTGGCGTCCTTTGTGACGGGTTTACGCACACACGCTGGCTGTCGTGCAGTTACACAACGGCCTGGCGAGCGTCCAGTAAGCAGTCCCCCGTGACCTCAACACCTCTCCCACGCGCGGACGCTCCCGTGCCAGCCTAGTGGCCGTCACACCTTTGTGCCGAGTTCGAGCCTCGCGTGGCCCTTGTCACCTTGCCAGCGTGCTTGATTACTTTCCTCTGCAACCTAATTCCAAGGCTGAAAAATAAAATACATTTAATAAAATAAATCAGCTTAAAAACAGACTCTTTGCACTCTTTCTGATGATGTTAATGAACACCACAAAAAAACATTGCTAGTATTTCTAAAAATAGTCCAAGTGATCATCAACAACAATTAAATATTAAATAAAACGAAATTCATATTTCTTAGATGGTCAAAAGAAACCCAAAATCAGAGTGAACGTGTCGTTTAGCATGGGGATTTACTCCAAACAATTCATTGTTTAGGTCATTGGGTGGTGTGAAAAAATATAGTGGTGTTCTATGACTCAAGATTTAAAATATTCTTGTTCTCGAATCCAATTTTCAAAAGTCAGTAAACCCCACAGTCCCTCCATTTGGTTCTGCTTGCGACTGATCAGTGAACACATGTCAGTCATATAACGTCATAACTTTAAGGAAGTATAAAATATTAAAAATGTTTCACTTGTTGGCAACGCAAGAGTTTTTTCTGGTTACTGCCGCCGCCACATCCCGTATGCTGCCTTCACGTCATGCAAGCCATGATAAAGTTGCGACCGCAGCGGCGGCAACCGGCGGTAAACCGGCACTTCCTCGCCTCATGCAATAAGAGCGATCACCGTGACTGTCGCGCGTATTAGTCTTGAGATCGTGAGTGATGGAAGTGCAGCTAGCCGCGGTGGCACGCCCTTCTAGTGACTCCTATGACTCGTTTGACTCGGAGTACCAACTCGTGTCTGTAGACGGTATGCTCAGCGTCGGTGAGTTCATGCAAATAAATACATTTTATTTTGTAATTAGTTTGTTACATCACATGAAGAAGAATAAAATGTTAACAATTTGTCAGGTTGCAATCGTATACCTCAAAAATATAAGGGATCCGAAATATTCTCTTGAGCCTGTATTGCACCATACAATTTTGCATAAAATTTTTCCTTGCAAGAAAATTTCATCTCCATACAAATAAATGGATTTCAAGTTTTCTTGAAAGGAAAAATTGTATGCAATAGTTAGAAAAATTGTATCGTGTAATACCGGTTATATAATTACAAATTATTTACAATGGTCGTTATCGCTTTAATTTTTTGTATAATATAGTCAAAGAGTGTGGAATCGTACTGCTTTTTTACACAAGCTTCACGGCTTCGGTCCATGCTTTATACTGTATGCACATTATTTTAATAGATTATGTATAAAGCCGGTATTACACGATACAATTTTTCTAACTATTGAATACAATTTTTCCTTACAAGAAAATTTGAACTCCATTTGTTTGTATGGAGATGAAATTTTCTTGTAACGTGTACCATTAATTTTGTGTAAGTAGATAAACTTTGCTGGATTTTGTTTTCTATTT
This sequence comes from Siphlonurus alternatus, assembly GCA_949825025.1. Taxonomy (NCBI): domain Eukaryota; kingdom Metazoa; phylum Arthropoda; class Insecta; order Ephemeroptera; family Siphlonuridae; genus Siphlonurus; species Siphlonurus alternatus. The sequence goes on from OX463779.1 coordinate 8,341,112, forward strand.
CGCAATAAGTACTATTTACTAATAATAACCTATTTTGATGTACTGAATTATTTCATACTTCATAATAACATAAAATTTGACAGAAAGTAAATAGGAAAAAAATTATCTTCACAAAACGATATAATATAGACAAGAAAGTAATATTATATATGCTTGAGCTGTAGTTGTTAGTATAATATACATCGCTTTTATAATATATATAGTTTATCTATAAATGGAAAGATTGATAGGGGCGTGTGGTTGTTATCAGAACAAACGAGCTTCTTCTGCACTCTTGGTTTTTACTCTTGCTCTGAAAACGACATCAGGTTTTAAGTAGTAGAATATTCAAACGAGTTACTTAAATAATAGTATGATGATGTGTAAGTTAAATTGCGCACATGGGCAGTTTACTCATTATTCATTTTATTGTAATTTAATGCAATCTCGTGAAGAACATGAGCTGCAGACCGATGCATGCCATACATGGTACATTATATTATACCAGTAATAAATATTGTAATAATACTAATAAATCTAATAATAGTTTAAATTATGAATGTGACATCATGCTAAACACATGAATATTGTCATTTTATCAGGGTATAGTAATTTTTTTATTAATATTTCTTGAAGAATCTTGAATCTAAATATTTGTTAACAAAATGAAACTGAATAAGAGATGTGGTTAGTGGTGTGAATAATAGAATAGATGTATACAAACACTAAAAAGTATTTGAATTTAGTGAAACTACTCATTGACCATGCATTTGAGGTAATTTGCATGCTCATCCATCGGAATTTAAAAAATATAATTATTGAAGTACAATTATTGTGAATAATTATTACTAAATGAATAAGTAAGAATGTTATTATTATATTGTTGTAATTAGCTGCATCGCTGCATGAATTAAAAAAAAGGGGGTTAAAAATATATAAAATTATGATATACGCAGATTCGATACAATTATAGACTATTTTAGTATTCTTCGGTCATTAACTGTATACGTCTATTGATCAGGTTGACCGTTTCATTCAAGAAATGTGGTGTCCTGGTGTCATTGATCGCGTGGTTGCATAGAGCTCATGTCGGCGTCTTTGTTTACAGATGCGTTGCTTGCGGATCTGCAGAACACGGTCACGCCTGGCGCTGCCAACAACAGCAGCGGCTATGGCTCCCTCAATGGTGGTCGAGCGGCAACGTCTCCGTCGGTAAGTACCGAGATGTAAAAACTGGACCTGCCTTGACCGTCACGTGTACTTGAAGCTTAAACTGGAAAAAGTCTGATTTACTGTAATCTGTCTACTCGTGAGTTTGGATAAACAAAAAAATAATTCTAAATTGCAGATATGCAATGTTTGATTTTCTGTAAGTTTAAAAAGGTAGAGATAACACGGATCAGCTGACCCAATGCTAAAAAAATCCCATTCATAAAAATTATGAAAAAAAAAATTAAAATGTTCTCCTCTACATCCCTTATCAGTATAGCTAAAATATCAGGTATATATACAAAAACGAGCTAGTTTTCGAGTTATTAATTTTTAAAGTTCACTAATTTAACATGGAAGTTCCATTTCTCCATGTTAAATTAGTCAACTTTAAAAATTAATAACTCGAAAACTAGCTCGTTTTTGTATACTACTGATTACTGATAGGAGATGTAGAGGAGAACATTTTAATTTTTTTTTTCATAATTTTCATGAAAGGGATTTTTTTAGCATTGGTTCAGCTGATCCAAATTATCTCTACCTTAAACCAGAGATTTTATATTAAATGTAAGCTGTGTGAGGACACTGAGGCGGATTTTTAATTTCATTATAACTAATAATACATGTATGGCAGTATACAGTATTGTCTGGGATTGGGATATTTGGCAACATGCCCTAAATTTTGAGCTTTTTAATTTTGGTCGACAATAAATAACATCGTTTTCGAACTCACACGGTTTTCTATTTTACGGAGAAGCTGTGAGCATTTATGAGCAGTTATATATTATATGTAGCATTTATATATGTATAGCATTTATTTATAGGCATAAATAGAACCCGCTTTGCTAGATCAGAGCACTCAGTCACTTAAAAAAATTTAACTTTTAGTAGTATTTACCCTCTTTAAGTAATATTATTGCTATTTTCTTATATAAATATACGAGTATAAGTACATATGGTATAATTATATTGTACGGCATATTGATAGAATCTTTGCGAGGAATTTAGCCAAGGAGTAGCAAACTTCTGGCTGGTGGTAGTCCATGCTAAGCTACATTATATAGGCATCACGTGAGGTGTTTTCGGTTTCTTAAAAGTGTTGGCGTGTACCACGAGAGCGAGGCACTGGTGGCACACGGTCCCTTAGATGCTTGGTTCTCCATTCAGGTGGCGCTAGATGGCAGGTTTGTGGCGTTGGTGCGCGCATGACCTGCATGTCACATGATGTCACCAAGGAAGCTAGAACCAGAGGGAGCGCTTATAGCACTTCAAAGCAAAGCGTTCAAAATCTATGTCTAAGATAGACGTGTCGTGTTATTTTGAATATCTCTTTACACACTGCCACACCTGTCTCATCATGTACCTTGATAACTTGGTAGAAATGCTAATGTTTGTAGCCAGCTCGTGGTGCAACATCAGATCTTCATGGAGTATACAATGCAGAAGCTCGTCGCCATTTATATAATTATATTCTAAGCCTATGTTGTAAGCAGTTAGAGAAAATAAACTTTGAATTAAATCCTACGTGACATTTGTGTGGTCGTCTATTAAACAAGAGTAGAATAAGTTGTGACTTGCAGGCAGGAATAGAATTTATAAACAAATTTGAATTCGAATTCAAAGATTTATATATGAAAATATAGATATATTTATTCTTTTTTTTTTTTCCTGTGGATGAGCGGGCGTGGGTGTAGGCTGGTAAATGCGTCGCTGATCCTTTTCTAGGCTCGCGTGGGGTGAGCTGCTGGCTGGGTTTAGTGTTGCCCCCTCAGCTGCGTCTTCGACTTTGCTATTTCCATCCTTCCTGTGGCGATCTTACTTGGTGCGCAGCGATGGCCTGCATTTTAATATTTACATCTTCATGTTATCCAGAGTTTGCAATGACGTATATATAATACATGAGTATGGCGGACGATATGACATTTACTGCTTTATTTTCCTATCTCATATCATATGATATAATTATAACTTAATTAAACATCAAATATTATATTAGCATGCAGTTATACATAATTAAATAGCTTATAACATTCATAATTATAGTATATTTATTATATATGTATGTCAGTCATATATTATAAATTTATATAATGTACATTAATTAAAACAGAAAAAACGATATAGCGAGTTTACATTATGCGTACATAATCATAAATGTTTCATTTAAATATTTCGCCTCTACACCTAGCTGCATCATTCGAAATATCGAAATAATTATTGAAGACAAAATTTAATCTCTCTCTCCCGTCAAGCTTTGATCCTTCAATGTTTTCTGATGCCGTGGAGGTGGTGCTGGCTGTGCGGGCGGCACGCGTAGCATCTCTTACGTCTCCGATGCACGCGGTCCTACGGGGATCACGTGTGCCTGATTAGGAAGTGTGGCCCACCACCAAGCTTGCTTACTCCAGCAACTCTCGCCTCTTCAATCTTAACGCATGTGCCTTCCTTATAAGGCGATATAAAATAACACGATCACCCACTCACATTATTCAATCAAATTAGTTGTTGGCGAAACATCGTCACATCTTGTCTTCGAATTTTAACGCTTTGAACGAGCAATCTGGTTTTGATTGATTATATTTTTTATTATAAAACATAATTGGCTTACAATTAGTATTATTTTTTTAGTTCCCTGCATGCACAGTTTTTGTAATGAATATGTTATGAGAACACCTCTAATAGTGACGCGGTGTTTGTTACAGCCGACCTATCAGAATCAGCGCATGGTGCGTGAAGTGGTGACCACAACCACGACCTCGAGTAAAGGCAACAGCCTCAACAACAACCTCTCGGAGCTAGACACACTCCTGCAGGATCTCAGCAACGCCCATTACTCGGCCACTAACTCGTCTTACGCAGAACGCAGAGGTAAGTGCACGTACGCGCAAGTTATTATGCTGTATATTATAGTGTATACGTATAATATGACAACATGCGTATTGTATAGGCAAGTTTTGACTGCAAGACTAGAATTTTTTACATTTTTATTGGATTTTTCCAATTCTATTTTTCTATATTATATGATGATATAATTTGACTACAATTACAAAATAGAACTATAATTTATAATGAAAAGTAGACAAATCATTAAATTTTAAAATTTGTTTCTTAATGGACAACATACATGAAAAAATTTTATTGCAGAAATGAATAGAAGGTACCAAATTATGCTACTCTGAATTTTTTCAGATTTTTTTGAGACCCGGAACTATTTTTAAATAATTATTGAAAGTCCTGCGATTTCAGTTGGCACCCCTGCAGCCTTAATAAAAAGGATATAAACTAGACGCCTATTGACGCCTCCAGGGGGCGTGGCCGCACTTTCAATAATTATTTAAAAATAGTTCTGGGTCTCAAAAAAAGCTGAAAAAATTCAGAGTAGCATAATTTGGTACCCTCTATTCATTTCTGCAATAAAAAAATTTCATACAATGTATGTTGTCCATTATTATGCATGAGTAAATTAATTAGAGTATTAGCATCAATTCTGTTTAGAAATATTTATCTATTTATATACCTGTATCAGCTAAGCCATATCTAATAAACTTTGTAGTTTTCTTCCTTATGTTATCTAAATATGTAAAAAAAAAGTAAAGTTCCTCTTTGAGCAATTTATATAGCAAATCTAAATTTTTTTGAGGGAATTAAATTCTATTTAATATCAACTGTCACTGTAACTGTTATCTCCACAGAGACTGTGAATGGAGGGCAGCGTCCAGCCTCCACTGACTCTCTTAACAGGCCGTCTGTGGACAGCCTTCTTGATGAGCTGAATGCTGTGCCCAATGGGTAAGTCCAAGCGTGCAAAGTGCCCTCAAAACCAAACCACTCCCTGTAGTTGCTTTATGTTATATTTGTAGGCATGGAAAATGCAGCTCACATTTATTATCTCTGCTGCTTTGCGTACCAGGCACCACTTCAGTTTATTACTCTGTAACAAACCTCCTGCGAACCCAACTAACTACTTTCCATGAACTATATTTAGAACTTTCTGCACCTATTCCATTTGTTTCATGTCATTCTATGAGCATGAAAATAAACTAAATAGAGAATTTTGTACTTTTGTTTCAAGTAATACTTCCCAAATATTTCTTTATTGACATTTTTTATTTATTTATTTTTTGTACATTTTGTGTGCTTGTTTGTGCCACATTAACATTTTTTTTTAGTCAGATTAATAAAATTTTAAAGAATATTCAATGTTATGATGCTTTAATACAAATATTTATTACAAAACATTGAACGAAATATATGTTATCATTTGAAAAGTAGTAGTGTAACTAAATAATACTCAGAGATTTGTTTATTTTCACTTGAAAATTCTTTCAAATATATTCATGTATTCTTAGACCTAACCTAACCTGTGTGAAAATTTAAAGAAAAAACATAGTTGGAGAGTTTGTTTTTACATAAAAATAAAATAAGAGGTATATAGTTAACAAATCTTTTGCAGTGATGATGGTCACCGGCCCCGGCAGCAAACTACAACCACCATCACCATCCGAGAGACTCGTGCTGAGCCTGAATACCAAGGAGGCGGCCCCTCCGCATCCTCTGCCACCAAGGAGCTTGATGACCTTATGGCCTCTCTCTCCGACTTCAAGGTAGTTGCCCTAAAACTGAAGTCCATTGTCTTACTGACACAAATTCTTGCTTTGTAAGTGCTTTAATTGTCTCAATTTTAGTTTCAGCGATCTGTCTTCTCAGAAACATATCTTCTCAATCTTTGCTTCATGTTGTTAGATATTTTCTGCAATAGATTATTAATGTAATTAAGTTGCCATAAAAAATATTCTGTATAGTTTGTATTTAATTTGTAGTTTAATCATTTATAATTCTCATTGAAACTACACATTTAATGAATACATACAATTACGTACTACCTTTTACATGCTCATGGCATGTTCAAGTTGTTACAGTCAAGGCAGGCCTAAAGGTGAACGTTCTCTAACACTGTCTTGCAATTAAGGGTGACATAATGATTGCAAGAAGCAGCTGCTGCTCTCGTAGATATACTTTTTTAAAATCTGGCTCATAGCCACTGTAGCAGTACCACATCTTTGGTGAAGTGATGGGAATAAAAAGAGAGAAGAATAGTTCATAGCTTCCAAGCTAAACAACATTTTCCCAAACTGGCCAGCCACCCATATCCTACAGAAGAGTCCAAAAATAAAAATGTCAACTATTTTTAAACTTTGTGTGTATGTGTTATTCTCTCAACACTGGCTAAGTCTACAGGCTAAAACATAAAAAAAGCATTAACTTATGAAGGTTTGCTTTGGAAACTATTCAAATTAGAAAAATAATAAAAATAAATGTAATTAAAAAAATATTACTCGTAACTTTGCAAATAAAACTTTTTATCTGTGTTTGTATATTAAAATGAATTAAATTATTGGATTGATTGATCATCAGTAAATTTCTTTAAACACAGATGGTGGCTGGTTGGTCTGTACTGTCTTATTTGGATCTGGAAGAAAGTGTGAGCAAGAGGAAGAGTTGAGAGTGTGGAGAGTGTGGGGTGCAAAGCTGAGGTGCTGCTTGTTTGCTGGCATTGGCTGCTCGGAATAGCTCCCGCCCTCGGATTGGCTGGAGGGCAAGGAGGGAGGGTATTAAAGGAAGGGGAGAAGTGGGGAGGCTCTGGACTGTACAGTGAAGAGCTCTCTCACTCTCAGAGCTAGGCCAACAGACTACACAGAAGGAAGCAGTCAGTAGAACTTCTTCCTCTCCGAGGAGTATTTATTAGCATTAACCATCCATGTTCTTATTGCAGCATGAGTAACCACGAATTGTACATACTAATCTAACACTACATTGTACCTCTCTTTTTTTTTTCTGTCTGGCCTGGACTGCTCTCTGGACAAACCTTCTTTATTAGGAGGAGGTATTGTCAACTCTTCTATTTTTGTCATATATTTTAAATTTTTAAAACAACGATGTTATAGCAACATCAGTTGTAAGTTAATTTACTATTATTATATCAATAATATTTTATTTTTTATATTTTAATAACTCACTAATAATTAAATTAAGAAGAAATTAAATATTTTCTGTGTTTTTAACATGTTTTATCTCTTACAGATCAATGCAAGCACTCACCAGCACCAAACTGTGACTGACTCTCCTTACGCTAAACCAAACAAAGCAAGAAGCTCTCCAGCTGGAAACACTCCAACTAGCGTTCAGCGCGCTCCAAACCAGCTTGATTCTATGCTTGGAAACCTTCAAGCAGACATGAGCCGACAGGGAGTAAACACCACACAAAAGGGATGCTGCAATGCATGTGATAAACCAATTGTCGGTCAGGTAAATTACTGGTATGAAAAATATGTGAATGTTAAACTAATAATAAATTGAATTCTAGGTTATCACTGCACTGGGCAAAACGTGGCATCCTGAACATTTTACTTGCAACCACTGCAACCAAGAACTTGGAACCCGCAACTTCTTTGAACGTGATGGTCATCCTTACTGTGAACCTGATTATCACAACTTATTTTCTCCAAGATGTGCATACTGCAATGGGCCCATTCTTGATGTATGTGTGCAAGTTAAAGAAAAGAAAAAAATAAATAAATAAATAACAACTAAATTTGTGCTCTTATTTTTTTTAGAAATGCGTCACTGCTCTAGATAAAACTTGGCATACTGAACATTTTTTCTGTGCCCAATGTGGAAAACAATTTGGAGAAGATGGATTTCATGAGAAGGATGGGAAACCTTATTGCAAGGATGACTATTTTGATATGTTTGCTCCAAAATGTGGTGGATGCAACCGGCCAATAATGGAGAACTATATTTCTGCTCTTAACACCCAATGGCATCCAGACTGCTTTGTCTGCAGGGTAAGTTTTTTAATGTATATAATTGCTAGCTCTCATTTCAGAAAACCGTCCTCATTAGCCTTGGATCTTTCACATTGTCTCACATTTTCCCTCCATCTGATGACACTAGGACTGCAAGAAAGCAGTGTCTGGCAAGTCTTTCTACGCCATGGAGGGCAAGCCCGTGTGTCCAACATGTGCTGGAGTCGAGGATGACGAATGAGCCACAAACAGCAAAGTCCTGATGCCCTCAAAATGATGCCCTCAAAGCAAGCAGCCCCAATAATAAAATACTTCGAAATCCTAAAATTATGCCCCCTCCCAGATGCACTAAACATTAAATCAGCTGAGAAAGTCTTGTGTACAGATCTGCAGCAGCATTCATGCTTTTAGCATAAGTTATTATTTAAAAAAAAAAATGCTTGGCGCTTTTAAAAACTACCTAATGTGATAGGAAATTTCTGTTGAATATTGTACAATATGTTATCAGTGTAAAAAATAATTAATAATAAAAAAATAAAAAAAAAAATAAAATAAAAAAAATAAAAATAAAAAACAAAACAAAAAACAAGTCTGATTGCACTACAGGCTCTGTCAGATATGAGTCATCCGAGTGGTACCACGTACTTTTTGATTTGATGTCTTTGTCCCTAATAATTTACATTGTTAACATGTTATTATTATAATATTCTTCTTCTTTTTTTTTTTTTTTTTTTTTTTTTTACTTCGCTGTCTTCATCTTTTAAACTGTTTTCAACATTAAAAAAGTAATACATACGCCATTCATAGAGGTCTTGAAGAAAAAAAAAAAAAATACACATGAATGATCCTAAAAAACACACTTGGGAGAGAATTTGTTTAGAAGCCAAAACAAAAAAACAATCCCAATTAATTTTTATCCAATACTGAGAAGCTGATGATGATGTTTTGTGACACTTTAGTAGACCTAATTCACTCTACATATAATGTGTACGCAGTATTTTGTTTATACTGTAGTGTCATAAATTCTTAACTTGGCTACACGTATCACCAACAGAAGTTTGAAGACCAGCCAGTTTCTGCTACTATTTCTATCATAATATTTGCTGTTGCTTATTATCACTACTGTCACAAATAATTATATATTCATTTTAGTATTTTTACTGATTTGTCACAAAATAATGTCACCATATTTTCATTTTTTTTTATTTTTATTATTTTTTTAAATAAAAAAAATTATATAAATAGGCTAACAATAAAAAAAAAAAAAAAATGGTCATAAAAGTATACAAATAAATTTACTAAATTAATAAATAATTAAGTTAATTATTAAATAAATAATTAAAATAAAGAAACAAATTAAATTGATTAATTCAAGAGTAGTAAATTTGCTGATAATTATAATCTTAGTTAAGGGTAAAATAACACGAAACATTGATTGTTGTAGTCCCACTTGATTAACATGTAAACCTTAGCAACCTCACAATAATTCTGATTTTTTAGAGAGTTCTTAACACCAAAAAAATGTAGAAAAAATTTCAAAACAATCGCCAGATCCGATTCATTTAAAATTAAGGGTAAGGTAACGCCACCAATGTTAAAAAAAATCCCTCTCACAAAAATTCTGAAAAAAATTTAAAATGTTCTCCTCTACACCCCCTATCAGTAGCTAAAATATCAGGTATACAAATACGATCTAGTTTTTGAGTTATGAATTTTTAAAGTTGACCAATTTAACATGGGAGTTTCATTTCTCCATGTTAAAGTAGTCAACTTTAAAATTTTATAACTCAAAAACTAGATCGTATTTGTATACCTGATATTTTAGGTACTGATAGGGGGTATAGAGGAGAACATTTTAAATTTTTTTCAGAATTTTTGTGAGAGGGATTTTTTTTAACATTGGTGGCGTTACCTTACCCTTAAATTTCCATTACAGGGCTTTCCCATGGAGACCTAAACTAATGAATTAATTAAAAAAAAATCGGATCGAGCGATTGTTTTGAAATTTTTTCTTCATTTTTTTTGGTGCTAAGAACTGTCTCTCAAAAAAAATTCAGAATTATTATGAGGTTGCTAAGGTTTATATGTTAATCAAATCGGACTACAACAACGATGTTTCGTGTTATCTTACCCTTAACTGCCAGTCATAGGAAAGCGGAATTACTTCTATTAAATTTTAAAACTGGTAAGATAGATCCAATTGATTCCACGTATGGCACCTATTGATGAAAAGGTTATAGTGACCTCAAGATCTTATTAAAATTAAGGAGTCCAGTTCTGAGATTAATTCTTCTGTGACTGCATGTGGTTCATTCTGTATTACCAATATTAATTCAATGCCTCCCTCTATCCTCCTCAGGACTGTCGGCAACCGTTCCATGGAGGCTCATTCTTTGACCATGAAGGATTACCATATTGTGAGACCCATTACCATGCTAAGCGAGGCTCTCTCTGTGCAGGCTGCCACAAGCCAATTACAGGTAAAAGTTACACAAATTGGTTGCTGTAGATGTTTTTTGTTTTTTTTTCACTTCACTGTTAATATTAACTGACGATTTTAAATTTAAATTATTTGAAATTTCACAGCATATATATATATATATATATATATATATATATATATATATATATATATATATATATATATATATATATCTGCAAATTATTTAATAGTCACTTTTGTTTTAATCAATTTATTATTTTTTTCAATTTCTGTTTTGATTTTTTTTAACATCATGAATGATATATTTTAAAAAATAAAAAATATATTATACAATGAAAATGAGCATTACTTTAAAAATTAAAAGTCAATAAAAATTAATCACATATAATATGTGAGTGATAAAAAAACTCGAAAAAAATACTTTGTCAGCAAAAATAATTATATTATTCATTGTTTTTAATTTTTAGAGTCTGACGTGTTAAAATTTTCAGGGCGATGCATAACTGCAATGTTCCGCAAGTTCCACCCTGAACATTTTGTGTGCGCCTTCTGTCTAAAGCAGCTGAACAAAGGAACGTTTAAGGAGCAGAATGACAAACCGTACTGTCATGGATGCTTTGAAAAGCTGTTTGGGTAGGCCATAAAACACCTGCCTGGTTGTGAAAAATCATATTACTTACTACAGTAATAAAAATACGTTATAATTATTATAATCATATTTCCAAAGTCATAAATTTTTATATCTTTAAAACTTAATATTATGTAGAAATCAATATCTAAGATTGATTTTATTTATAACAAAAAAATGATAATTTTATTTAACAGGGGATTTGCCATCCTGGTCTCTCCCGATCAGCACAAATATATCTAAATGAAATGCTATATAGTCTATTGCTTCAAGAACTTCAGTCAAGTGTAAGTTTTATTGCACTTTTTATAATCAATCAAATAACATTTTAATTTTTATTCCACCTTTTTAACAATTTTCTTTTAATGTTGGTTGTTCAATTAAACAAGTTGTGTAATTGTTTATCCTGTAGAAAAACATTAAAAATTATGAATACTAGCATCCTTATATATTTATTAATTATATTTACATAAAAAAGAAAACAAATGTACATTACTCTACCATAAAATCTTAACCTTGATAATGCACAACCTGCTGAACAGTGTTTGTCCATGATACCTGAGTGATTTATAAAAAAAAGGGAAAAAAGGGCAACATACAGTATAACAAGCAAACATTCGACAACTTTTACCATAACCACTACTACTACTCTGGGACGGTGTGTATATAATCACAGCAAGTAATAGTGTGTGAGTGTTGGTTTTTGGCATTAACAAAAGATAATATTGCAATTAATAATGATTATATTTAAAAAAAAATCATTACTACAGTTTTTTGTTATATTTTTGCAGCCATCAAGGGTGCAGAACCTGAGATGATGCTTCTACCATATTACAGACATATTTGCTTCTTCTGCAGACCATATGAGTGAACTGCGGCATTATTGATGTTATCATGCAGCAGTGTGTTTAACTCTGTTATTTACAAAATGCTACACTATATTACTTAATTAGTGTTGTAATCAGTTCAATATTAGCATTTATGTCAGAAATCTAACCATGATTAGTGAAAATAAATCAATCAAATTAATAATTATGGTAATAAGTGAAATAAAACTATTCTATACAGCTAGGATAATTATGTACGTAATTTATAATTAATTATGCCTATATAAGATTTTGATATCACTGCATGCAATGCAGCTCTGTATTTATTGACACCCTAAAATTCAAGCCATATTTATTTGTATCTTCTAGCTGTCAAGGATGATGGTGGTTGAGATTTAAGCATTGTTACAAACTCTTGTTTGTACTACGACGACAGATGGTTGTGCAAAAAAATATATAATTTAAGGGTAAGGTAACGCCACCAATGTTAAAAAAAATCCCTCACACAAAAATTCTGAAAAAAAATTAAAATGTTCTCCTCTACACCCCCTATCAGTAGGCAAAATATCAGGTATACAAATACGATCTAGTTTTTGGGTTATGAATTTTTAAAGTTGGCTATTTTTACATGGAGAAATGGAATTCCCATGTTAAATTAGTCAACTTTAAAAATTCATAACTCAAAAACTAGATCGTATTTGTATACCTGATATTTTAACTACTGATAGGGGGTGTAGAGGAGAACATTTTAAATTTTTTTCAGAATTTTTGTGTGAGGGACTTTTTTTAACATTGGTGGCGTTACCTTACCCTTAATTTATTTTACACATGAAGAGATGATAATTTGAAAATTACTTTACTAATAATTAATTGCACTAAATGTAAGACTTTGTGATGATGATGTAGTGCAAGTAAAACTATTAGTTAAAAAAGCTATACTACCACAGTTTTAACAGCTTATAATATGGGCGGGCTTTAGTGATTTAATTGCAAGTAGTTTTTGATTCTTTGCTTTTTAAAGATTCAAACTATTTATTTATGATTATAACCATCAAATCCTTAAACAAAAAAACAAAAAAAAAAAAACAGCATAGCAAAATTTTGAAATATTCAGGTTATATATAATGCAAAAAAAAAAAAAAAAAAAAAACTAAATTGAATCAGTTATCAAAATTAACCCTATATATTGGTAATCTAATTTATGTATGTTGTGTTGAAACAAACGTGTCATATACTCATGTTAGCAGTATTTTGGTTAACAGATTCTTAGGAAATTGATTCATATAAACGGTTATACACAGTATAGTTTGAAGTTACCAAAATTAGATGGTATGGAAATATACTGCAAATGTGATTCCCAAAGTTCTGCTGAATGTGCTGTTGTCAGCTAATAAAAAAAAAAAAAAAAAAAAAAAAAACAAGTCACGGTTAATTGTGCTTGTTTTAAGATTTTATAAACAATATTAAGGTACTAGTTTTTGTGATGCAGTAAATCTTAGATCCAGTTAGGTATATGACTTGTTTTTTTGGTGGCAATTAGATTATTCTGTACTTTAATTACTAAAAGTTAATTAAAGCAATAATGTTTGTATTATAAAAAGCAGCACTTGGTCTGTACTTTTTCAGCATGCAGCATCAAATTTTTATGTATCATGCAGCCAGCTTATTGAACAATCAACTTCAACTATAACTAATTAAAAATAACAATAATATGTGTTGCATTATTATGTGGGCTGACCTAAAAAAAAAATTCAATGGTTTGTAGACTTGTACTTTGTTTTATTATTTTTTTTAAGTGCAAATCAGCCCCTATGAATACAATGAAAAAAGAGTATATACTGTATAATTATATATTTAGCTACTAAAATTTTTCATTGTAATGCAGAAAAAAAAAAACTGGGAGTGGCTGGGCTCATTAGTTGAATTTTAAGTGTTTGTTTTAAGAGTAGTTGGGGGAGGTCTAAAACCATCCAATTCAATTAAGTTTAATGGGGTACTGACCGGTATTTGAGTTAGCAATACTAGTAAAAAGTACTGTGAATTCTATGAAGAACGAGCCCTATTAGAGCACTCTACGACAATTTGCCGATTTTATGTGATTTTTTTAAAAAAAATTTGATGATGTCATAGCATTGAATCTTAAATGGGAAAATGCATCAGTTAACATTTCTAAAATGAAAAATTATTGAGGTAGGAATTTAAAACCTTCATTATTACCGTGATTCTAGCACCTAAAAACCTTGCAATGAGGTTTTGGTTACATTTCAATATTAAGTATGGGATTTGGCAATGTTAACTGATCTATTTTCCCATTTAAGATTCAATGCTATGACATCATTTTTGAGAGGTTTTAAAAATTCATATAAAATCAGGAAATTGTCGTAGAATGCTGTAATAGGGCTTGTTCTTCATGAAATTCTCGTGCCTTTTGAAATATTGACAAAAACTTGAAACTTTTTTTTTTTTTGGTCAGTACCCCATTGTAGTTCTTCATCTGGCCCCCTCCCTCCTGCATATATAGCCCCCTTAAATTCCCTCTATATCAATCTGTACTTTATAATATTATTTTAAAAAATTAATGTAATTAAAAAGAAAATACTACCATTACTAAGAATATGCCATATTTATGTGTCATAAAATATATATTATGGTTAAAAGTTTTTAAAGATTGTCATATATATGTTTAATCTATTGACAACAATTCTGATATCCATTTACAGATAGACTTATATGTAATAACCTTTATTCCGTCTTCCTGATCTTCCTCTATATGTAATCTCTCCTTTATTATTATACAGAACTAAAAAAATAAAAAGAGAAATCAACATAACTTTTAGTGCAGGGATCTATATACAATTAAATAATGTCATGTTGGGAAAAATAAATGTTTTAATACAAGTATGACGAGTTCTGATTTTAGAATAATTATAACTTGTCAGTCACACTTAAACATCAGTGATGTTCCGTCAAAAACAACCAACTTATTTTATGCTAGGCATTAAAATATATGAATATATGTATGAAAACCTGCATATATTATATAGTATATTATTATATATGTCCATGAATATTTTTTACAGTATTTAAACGTTTAAATTTAAGAATCTATAATTATTTATTCTACTGCATGCATCAGATTGCATGACGAAAATACACATATCCATGTTCTATTGTTAATTAATAGAGGTGAAATCATAAACATATAATATATATACCATGCATATGAAATGACTAAAACTAATTTTATCAGAAAATCGAGTTGATGTTTTTTACATCTTTTTCTGTTAAAAGTTCCAGCTTAGAGGTCGATCGAGGTATAAAATGATGACTTTAAATTTTGCAATAAAAATGTAGCCACCAATAAGATCTTTGTTGATAAATTTAAACGGTTGAGCTAGTTCAAGGTTTTTGACAGACCCCCCCCCCCACCTCAATTTCAACATTATTATAGGATAAAGCACTGCCCCCCCTTAAAAATAATAATAAATAGCAATAATTAAGTGACAATAACCTATAGCTAACTCTACATTATTTTTTTTATTGCAAAAATGAATAAATTAAATTTTTTCAAAATTTATGAAGCCGGCCTCCACCGAACTAATATATATTATATTTTAAAAAAATAAGTGATTTAAAGTTCTGCAAGTTCTGCCCCCCCCCCTGACCCTTAAAAAAAAGGATATATAATTATATTATAGGTCCTAAATCCTAAACAACTATTATAATGCCTCTATATGTAGCCGGGGACTGGGCTGCTGCACTTTCATTAATTAATTTTTTTTTAAATATTTCCTGCAGGACGTACTTAAGGGTAAGATAACGCCACCAATGTTAAAAAAAATCCCTCACACAAAAATTCTGAAAAAAAAATTTAAAATGGTCTCCTCTACACCCCCGGCCCTATCGGTATTATAGCTAAAATATCAGGTATACCAAATACGATCTAGTTTTTGAGTTATGAATTTTTAAAGTTGACTACTTTAATTGACATGGAGAAATGGAACTCCCATGTTAAATTGTTCAACTTTAAAAATTCATAACTCAAAAACTAGATCGTATTTATACCTGATATTTTAGCTACTAGAGGAGAACATTTTAAATTTTTTTCAGAATATTTGTGTGAGGGATTTTTTTTAACATTGGTGGCGTTATCTTTTACCTTAAAAAAAAAAAAAAAAAAAAATCATCAGCTAGAATATTATATGTAATTATCATAATTTAATTGGCACCCTATTATAGCAATAACAATTTTTATATATATTTTATATTTATATATATATATTTTTATATATATATTTTTATTTATATATATTTTAATAATTAACTTGGGGATTAATTATTAAAATAATATAATTGTGTAATTTTTATGTTGATATATCTTGCATATTTATATAATTAAATATAATATATTTTATAAACTTAATTATTTCCATTTCGCCTTAATTGCCGAAATAAATATTTTTTTTATTAGATTTTTAACGATCGACTGCGGCAAATGTGGCTAAACCCCACAGTGGCTCGATCGCAATATTCCTCTATAGCTAAGGAGAATTTCCCTGGTCTAATACTATCTGGAATGTTACTATATTATGTGTTAATAATTTATGTTGTCACAAATTTATGACAATTTTTTCATTTAATAAATTATTTATTGAACACGAAGATATAGTCATGAGAGGTCTCTGGATAGTCAATTAAAATATCCCTCTCTTTTCCTATAATTCATTCAGAGCGTACTTGAGTAGGCTACTCAAGTTTGCTCTGATTCATTCAATTTAAGCATAGATGTCGTACATGTACAGAGCTTGTATTTTTATGTGGCGCTCTCTGTCGAGGACAATAGCTACTAAACTGGGGTCATCAGCAGCAAACGAACGAGCGGTTTGTGACCGAGCATTAATACTTGCTCGATTGGTCTACATTATGTCGTTTTATGTCTGCCTGATTAATAATATTGTTTGATCAGTGATTATATTCGTGATATTGCACTATGGCTAAGTTAGTTGACGTGTATGTTTTGGAAGAAAACACTCTTCTGAAGAGGAGGCAACTGCCCCTCGATGTGGATGATAACCTGACTGTAAGTACGGATTTTTTAATTAGGCTTCATTATGTTGAGTTACTGTTATAGCATTATTAAAATATAGCTATTTGGGATGATTATGCTAGTACATTTGTAACTACAAAGTACTTTTAACTCTGTTGGTTGTCTTGAGTAGAGCACGGAAGGAGTGAATGTAGCACAGCTGTGGGTGCCGCCATATTGGAATAATGAGGAGTTAAAAACAAATTTGACGAATTTATTATAATTTCTTTAAAATTACTAAAGCTAATGATAAAAGAATCTGGTTAACTTTTGTTTTGTTATATATTTCATTAATAATTGTTTATTTATTTGCTTTAGATGGTGATGGACCTGTCTGACACCGAAGTCTTATGTGACAGCCCAACCCCGAAAGGCAAAGATCTTGATAATTTCATGCTCAAATACAACATGCTGACATTGGAAGATGTTCAGAATGCATTCCAAGTTACTTGCAAGGATTTACTAGAAATTCTAAGCCAGACAATACCATGTGTCGGATGTCGTCGAAGGTATGTCCAGATTTTGTTTTTATTTTAGAGCTTTTGAGTTTTACACAAAAATAAAACGAATTTCTACACCACCATAATAACAAAATGTATTTTTGCACCAAAGTGACAATTTTTGCCTGTGTATACAATGGATAATATAGTGTCATGTACACAGCATGCATACTGCATACATTACAGTAATAAATAAAAGGATATAATGCAATCTCAGGCTAACCGGGTTAGCCTGGCAACCGACTCTTCCACTTATGCATTCATTTTATAATGTGATTACATATCATATGTATCATACTCCCGGAAGCAAAATATTTCTGGCCCTTCTAAAACTTTTTGCAGATATTGATTTTCTCAGTTTCAACATCCTGTAAAGTAGTAGAGTTTCATCCTTCAACTTCTGGCTTCTTCCGGAAGTATGTAACTTATTAATAATTTTTAAATTTTTGAATATCTATTTGGTAATGGTCATCTACAATTTTACATGCATGTATCCTGAATATTTAATGCATAATTTAATTTGTTTTGCAGTGTGGAGAAAATGTTTCATCAGCTAAAAAAATATGGCCACCCAACATTGGATCCCATCATTGTAACAAAAGAGGGATTTCTGTCAGTCCGCTCTGACCAGTTGGCTCATCCGCAAGTCGTGTGCACCATGTTACATGATCATAAGTAAGTAAACAAATATTTTTTGTATTGAGACTTGATGGAGAACTTAGTAGTAAAAATTCAAACTTAGTGATCAAACAAGGATTGTTGTATATGATAAACATTGTAAAATCATGTAAGTGCTCCAAGAGCAGAATTACAGAATTGAACACACCAGAATTAATTGTCACATGCCTTCAGACAAGTGTTAAAAAATATATTAACTTTATAAGTGATGCTTTTTATAATTTTGTTGTTGTTATTGTGATTCTTCCAATGCTATAGGTATTGCTGTATCCTCGTTTAAAATAGCCAAAATTTCTGTGCACTGAGCCATCTATTTTTTCATTATGTCCTCAATATGATTATACTGTATTTATTTTGTTGGTCTATACTGTAATTTATTATTAAAAAATAACCCTAATATATGTACTGGAAATTAATAAAACTGTACTTATGTATTCTTTTACTTGTTTGTTTTTAGCTCAAAACTGAGCTTACTTGTTGATGGTCAGTTACGCTCCAAGAAGAGCCGGCGTTGTGCCCTGCACTCCCTGGAGTCCCAACGCTCACGCGGACCAGTTGGAGGCTGGCTGGACGTGTGGGAGTCGATGTACCCAGTATGTCGCGAGGAGGCTCTGCTTGTAGAGACGTCAGTGCTGCTGCACACGTTAGAGGCTTACCTTCGCAAGCACCGCTTCTGCTCCGAGTGCCGCTCCAAGGTACTACAGGCATACTCCCTGCTGGTGGCAGATGATGAGAGCGCTCTCCCACCTGATGGAACCACGGAGCCCACTGCTGAGGACCTCAAGGGATATGTGCCCGCTCTCTATGACGGCATTGATTACTGCAGTGAGGAAAAACACCTGCATGTACGCTGTCATACTGACTTCGTGGCTCAGTTAATAACAAGAGCAGAACCGGAGCTGAATGGCAGGTGAGACACTACATTGACTTGAGCTGTATTTCTGATTATTTTTAACCAAAGGTATTGTAAACTTTTTAGCTTAAAGTACATGTGCTTTCCTTTTTTTTTTATTATTATTATTATTTTTTTCTTCCTTCATTCAAAACCATTTTTATTTTGTCAAAGTTTTGATTCACCAATCGTATATAAATTTATCTTTTTGACCCAAGATTTACTGTCAGTTTTTGTTTTCTGGGAATAACATACACAGAAAATAAATTAAACAATGAATTGATCTCTCTACAGAGAATTTTTGATAAGCAATGTTTGCTGTTAAAGGTGTCTTAATTCATTTTTAATTAAAGTAACATAGTAAGCCATCTATAAATTTTTCCAATATATTATTTAATGAAAGTACATACATACAGTACTGAAAAAATTTCATAAAGAGCATCAGCTAAATTGAATTTTAATTCTTACCATGTACAAAATAAATGTAAATTCTATTGCTTTTTATTTCCCCCAAACAATGATCTCGGCCTGGTTAAACCATGTTATGTCGGTATCGGCTGTGTTGATGTGGCAGTCGTCGAGAGCGCCACGCCAAGACGCTGGAGGTGGCTCAGGAGGAAGTGCTGACGTGTGTGGGCCTGTGCTTGTACGAGCGACTCCACCGAGTGCAGCAGCGACTGAGGGAGGAGGAGCGCACCGCACGTGTCCTGGCGGCAGCAGCCACGCAGGCTCTCGGGCGTAACTTTGAGGTGAGACATCTGTTTAGATCATTATTTAGCAATATCACAGACAGAGTATACAAGGCCTGAGTTAATGTCTAAAATGAAAAAGTACTATTAGTCCAAGGTTTTCAACCATAATGATTGCAAGTAGCTGTTATTGAATTTAAATGGAGTATCGAAAAGAGTATCTTGGATTGTAAGTTGATTATTGAACAGTGCCTTTTTTCAGCCTTGTTGTGCTTTATCATTTGGTAATTGAGCCTGCAGCTCTATTTTTTGTTTTTTATTACATTGCCTGGGGGGGGGGGGAAGAAAGCATTATTAGCCATATTTTCTTTTCTTCTGCTATGATATCTTAGGTATTTAATAACCACTCAACAATAAAAATAAGTTCATTAATTATTCATCATCATACTTTTTAAAATTTTTAAAGTGATTTCGGTGAACATTGTATCTCTATGTCAGAGACGCTTATTAGTAGCGTTAAGTGCTTACAAGGCAAAGGTTTGAAATAGTCATGTTTGCAGCTTGCTGTGGACGAGAAAAGAGGCAAGTCTCAGCTGATGCTGCTGTATGAGGAGATCACCAAGGAAGAGCTTGCCAAGCAGCACCGTAAAGAGCACAAAAAGCAGAAGCGGAAGAAGAAGAAGGAGAAAAAGCATGAGCTTGAACTTGAGGAGAAGGAGAACAGCTGTGAGGTAAGTGAGCTCCTCCTGACAGATCACAGACTGATAAACGAGGTGCCAGCTATTAATAATGAACTAAAGTATTTGTTACACAATAAATTGAGTTAACTGAGATCTATATCAAAGATTTGTCTTTATTTTATAACGTACTGTAAGAAACAAAAAAGGTCTCAGAATGTAAGTGCCCCAACCAGAAACACTTTGAGGTTTTGATGAAATCACAGACTTTATGCAACATTACAGTCGTCTCCCTGAAACATTTCCTTCTTCACGCGATGGAAAAATAGTGTTAATATACTGTATATTCTATATTGTTACATCAATATATTATTATCATCTCTTGGTGGAAGAAATTTTACAGTGCGACGACTGTACATAATGC
Organism: Siphlonurus alternatus; assembly: GCA_949825025.1. Lineage (NCBI taxonomy): Eukaryota > Metazoa > Arthropoda > Insecta > Ephemeroptera > Siphlonuridae > Siphlonurus > Siphlonurus alternatus. Next base: position 8,361,950 of record OX463779.1, read on the forward strand.
TTATGTGTTGAAACCTAATGGGCCTTTAAATTTCTTAGAAACACATTGATGTGTTGAGCACCAAGAAATTGAAACTTAACTGTAGCCAATATACAGCAATTTCAAAATCAGATTTTAGATTTGTATATCAATAGTTTGTTCTTTACTTTTATATTATTAAGATCTGGAGACAACTAGTCAAATTTGATAAAACTAACAAATTTTCTTCAATCCCAGATCATTTTAAAATGTCCAGCTAGTAATTATTTTATGTTTTAAACTCATACTCGTGTAACTCCTAAAATAAATTGTTTAAGAAATAAAGGAAACAGAAACTTTACATAACTAGCGTGACTAATGGCTAATGGCCATAAAATTCTCTATTAAACTGGGCTCTGATTTATTCTTGGCTAATTATGTATACAGCACTTAATTAACTGTAACTCTCTGAAAATACCGATAATCTTAGTACATAGGTTAAAAAATTTAAATTAAACAAAACAACTGAACCTTTTAATAATCTTAGTAGGTTAAAAAATTTAAATTAAACAAAACAACTAAACCTTTTAATAATTTTAGTAATAGGTCTCAGTATCTTAAACATGAAATAATACATACTCATAATATAAGATGCAAATTAAGCACATTTGCTGTAATATCTACTACCAGTCATATTTGGTATAAAAAAGGACATAATAATAAAATGAAATTGATATCGGTGTAGCAATGTCTCTTAAAGCATTGGATTTCTCAGCAATTATCAAAATTGTGTGGCATTGTGGCTATAGAAGCTTCAAGTCAGCTGAGTTCACGGTGTTCCCATCGTCCTATCTAAACATGTGTAAAAGTTGTAAAAAACCTAAAAATAATTTTTTGGTATTAAGGTAGAGATAACGCCGAACAGCTGATCGACGTAATGCCCTTTGATTAACATGTAAACCTTAGCAAATTGACAAAAATTCTGAAATTTTTTTGAGAGGCAGATATTAGTGCCTAAAAACCATAGAAAAAATTTCAAAACGATTTAACGAGCCGATTTTTTTTAATTAATTTTTTTAATTTTCAGCATAGGGCTTTCCCATGGAGAGCCAAACTAAAAAATTAATTTACAAAAATCGGCTCGTTAAATGTTTTTGAAACTTTTGCTATGGCTTTTAGTCACTAATATCTGCCTCTCAAAAAAATTTCAGAATTTTTGTCAATTTGCTAAGGTTTACATGTTAATCAAAGGGGATTACGTCGAACAGCTGTTCGACGTTATCTCTACCTTAAGGAAATTTTTTAGAGGAAAATAAGCTTTTGATTCCATTATCAGAAGACCCCTAAATGAGGGCGAGACAAAAATCAAATTTTCCAACATAGTAGCTTATGGAGAAAATTTTCCTGCTAAGAAACACTTGAAAGTTCAGGTGATACACCTTGATTCATATTTTTTACCTATGATTATTAGCTGATTTATGGTGTCCGCAAAATAAATAAATGCAGAACAATAAAAATATTGAAAATTTTATTTAAAAAACAACAACATGAATATGCATATATATAAAAAAAAACATCTGGTCCATGTAGTTTAATATACATGTACTTAAAAAATTGATGGACCTGTATAATTAACTACATGTTAATAAAATGTACACCAAACTTTGATTACAGTGTGATGAGGAAGCAACATGTAAAGAATCTACATGCTCCTGCGAGGAATGTGAGGAGTCAAAAGACGAGCCTGAACGTGTGCAGGCGGCAGTGAGGAAACACAGCTGTAGTGGCAACAAGGCGACTGTGCAGCTGAGGCCTCCGGTCAAGCCTGGCTCTGCGATGCTGCACCGTCCCATGCCGGAAGGGGGTGCTGCGTGCCAGTCATGCCAGAGTGCCCAGCGCACCTCCTCCACCCTCGCCCCTCGCTGGTCATCACGCTGCCCCAGCCAACATTCACAAGACTGCGGCTACTCTTCAGAGGGTAATGACACCACATCAGGCTCTTGTAGCCTGCCAAGCTCTCCAGAAGGTTCAGAGGTGGCATGCTCAGATGGATTCTGCAATCATGAAGGTAGGTTAATTGAACCACCACTTCAGTTAAAAATGTCAATCATGAGGCACCGTTATCCACATTTCTGCATTGATTATCATCATTGTAATTTATAATTACATATTTATAAAACAAATCAAAAGTCCATTCATTAATTCTATGATCTAATGTATTAAAGTACAGTAATTGTGTAATTTTAGTGTGACATGTTTTTGTTTGATAAATCATCGCCACAGTCTCCATTTTTTTTTTTTTTTTTTTTTTTTTTTCTCTGTCATTAATGGATACCCTGTACAAACAAAATTTCTCTGTTAGCAAACCCTGTTATTATTTTATCATCAAAGAAATTGAAGAAGGTTTTCTGAAATCAAAGCAAACTACTGGTAACAACCACTGTCACTTTCCAACAACAGGTGTAGTATTTTACAGTAAATATAATGTTGATTGTTAAAAATCCAAAATAAAACCATTCCAGACCAATTTTTAAGCAAAGTTTTTTGCCTTGCCCAACTGGTACCCTCCATTACTGCAGTAGATTAAATTGTCTACTAATTAATTTATTTCAAAGCTTACTTCAGTTACGACTACATGTAATGCAATTTTAATTCTTAGAAATGTTAGTTGGGTGTCTAGTGTGCAGACTGGGTATTAGGAGTCCTATAGAGCACTGTGAACTATGTTGAAAAACAAGTTTTGCCATAGAGGCTTCAAATCAGCTGATTTTGTGACATTCCCACTGTCCTATCTAAACATATATGTAAAAAAAAAAAAAAAAATGGAATAGCTTTTGTAGCATATAAGTATTTTTTGAGGAAAATAAGCTCTTGACTCATAATTAGAAGACCCCTAAATGGGGGGGGGGGGGAAGAGTAGAGTAGGAGATGGTTTCAAATTGATAACTTTTACTGGTGGTAACCAACCAACAACACCAACCACTTCCCACTTCTTTGTAAATGCCCCCTTTAATGTCAAAGTTTGATTTTAAAATTAAATTTGAAAATAAAAGTAAACTTATCAGTGCCATGATACTTTTTAGGAGACTGCAACAGCTCAGATGTGGGAAAAGAAAACAACCGGAGAGCTGCAACAATGGACAAAATTCCAGCGTCCGTGCGAGCCCCGGGGGGTGCTCCACTGACTCTGCTGCAGATGCTAGAGGTGAGTCTGCAATTTCAAGCTGACCTCCCTATTTCTATTAAGAGACTCATACAGAAAATACAGTTTGCATTTTCAGTAAAATGATCCCATCATTAAATATTTTTAGGTAAGATATACAGTATTTCATTTAATAATTTGACTAGTAAATTGAAGGAAGTTTACTTACAGTATTTGTTGTTCACAGAATTGTGAGTTGTTTAACCTTTCATGTGATTTTATTTTTAAATATACACATCATTGTAAAAAAAAAAATAAAGAAAAGAATTGAAGGGTAAATGTTGGTCTCAGACTTACAACAAAAATTAACTACTGTATATGATGTTGAAGTGAGTCATTAACCGACCGTTCAGTAGATGTATCCCTAGTTCATTTAATCTGACGTTATTGTTTTCTTAGGAGCCTAGCTCATCAGACGAGGAGGACAACGAACGAAGCTTTATTCCTGCAGAGGAGGTGCAAGCGTTCCAAGCCCAGCTGCCGTTGGTGATGGAGCAGCGGCGAGAGCTGCGTAAGATGCTGCTGGCACGTTTCAACCTGCTGTGCAGGCCAGGCTCCAACCAGTCCCTCCCTCTGCCCATGCCGCCGTGTTAACACTCTGTTATAATACCATTTTCACACTTAAAAGGAGAAAATAGGCGTTTAAAAATGTTGTGAATTTTTATTTTTTACTATATTTTTTGGGCTAATTTTATTATCTTGGTAAATATGTTGAATTTATGATCATAATGTATTTTTGTTTCTTCTATTCATATATTTAACTATAGAAATGTAATCTCCTTTTAAATGTATGTGATGAAGCCACAAAATTTGCATAGTTAAGTGTTTACACTTAAACTTTAACGGAGGCTCAAAATTCCAATACAGAGAGTTAATATGATGTTTAAAACTTGCTAAATATTATGAAGATTTTTTATTAAGATTGCCTAGAACCCATCTATTCCCTTTATACAGTCACACAACTAAAGCTGGGTTTTGTTTTTCTCTTGTCCCAGTGTTGAATGTTGCATAATTGTTTTCTGTGCTGCAAACACTTTTTTTAACTGAGTCTCAAATAAGTTCTGGTGATTGGAAAATATTATACATACAATTCTTATCTTTTATCATAATATTTTACCTGGAGGCACTTTTTAATTTATTTTTAAAGTCCTCTTTTTGCTGCTTATTTTTCTTTGGCATTGTGTCCTTTACCGGTACATTCCTAATGAAGGCTTATCCCCCATATTATCTCAAATCAAATACCCCCCCTTTTTTAAATACAATTAAGCTTTCATATTTAAATTTCATTCAGGTGCTTGTGGACTCCTACAATTGATGTACTGTTTTTTCCCTAGAAATTTACTATGAAATTTTTGTTCTTGGTTACCATGACTGGTGTTTTAGAGCAATGCTTGGTTTCAAGATTATATTATAACTACATATGTATAGTTGCACGGAAAACTTGAATCAACCCCGACATCTTAATTGTATGTCAAAACTGGTACCAATCTGTGCAGTCCTTAAAACTGTCTCAGATGTTGGTTGTCTATAAATTTTAAAATATAAACTTGTTTGCTAATTACAATAGTTGAATTATTTTGTTGCTAGTTTTGCTGTTTGATTATTGCAGAACTCCCTCCAGAGGCCTTATTCAGTGATAAATTTATACTGTTTATGTGACGAGCTCAGTCTGTGATGAGATGCTAGCAGCATTCTCAGTCTAAATGAACACAACGGCAATTTTATGACAAAGCTCATCATATCAACATGTTTACTGTTTAAATATTGCATAAAATTATTGTATTTAATTCCCATGTATCCTTCGCATTCCGGTATGATTGTCAGATTGTAAAAGACGTTATACTTTTTTTAACAACAACAAATTTGAATATTTTTTTGAAAAAATGCGTGCCTTTGTGAAATGTCAAACCCGAGTAAATTTCCCTTTTATTGATATATTATTATTATTATATACGAGAAATGCAAATTATGAGATTTGTTTGTTTTGGCTCAGCTGTTTGTTATTCCTTAAAAATCCCTCTAAATGGGCAGTGATAATACTATCACTTGAAGCAGATTATATTGTCCAGTGTTTCAATCTAGGACAACATTTTAATAGAAGTCCTACATTATAAGTCTAAAAGGATTATAAATTTAATATAATAAATACATTAAAAAATGTACACTGTATAATGTTTAGAACATAAAAAAATATTTACTCAGGTACTAATGACTTTTATTTTATATTTATTTAAAATTTATTCATACAATTAAATATAACAAAATTTAAAAAGCAAAACAAATTTTACAGTCTTCAAGGAGATTTGAAATTGTTGTTATTTTTTATGACTCGTACTGAGCAAAACATAAAGAAGCATTTGTTCCCCCAAATCCAAACGAGTTTTTCAGTGCAATTCTTCTATCAGAAATGTCTTTCCATTGTTGTTTTTTCCAGGGTACAAAATTCAAGTCCATATCTGGAGTTAAATTATCTAGATTAAGAGTAGGTGGAATCCAGCCTGTGTGACATGCTAGTATAGTAAACACAGACTCGAGGCTCCCGGCAGCTCCCAGCAAGTGTCCATGGGCTCCCTTGGTTGCAGACACTGACACATTTGAGACATGTTCTCCGAACACTGCTTTGATAGCTTTTACCTCCACTTCATCTCCAGCTGGGGTTGAAGTGGCATGAGCGTTAATGTAGCCAATATCTTCTGGAAGAACATCAGCATATGCCAGGGCTCGTTTCATAGCTAGCATAGCTCCGTGACCATCAGTTGAGGGAGAGGTTGGGTGAAAAGCATCTCCCGACATTCCATATCCAATCAACTCTGCATATATTTTTGCTCCTCTAGCTTCGGCATGACCAAGTTCTTCCAGAACTAAACACGCTGCACCTTCACCTATCACAAATCCATCTCTATCTTGATCAAAAGGACGAGAAGATTTTAATGGTTGATCATTGTATTTTGTACTTAAGGCACGCAGCCGACAGAAGGCAGCTACAGCTAGAGGGCTAACTGCAGCTTCACAACCACCACAAATCATGACATCTGCAGCACCATCTCTAATAAGTCTTGAAGAATCGCCAATTGCATGAGCTCCTGATGCACATGCTGTTGACACAGAATGATTTGGTCCTCGGAAACCATATTTGATGCTAATGTGACCCGATGCCATGTTGAGAAGTATGCGAGGAATAAAGTAAGGGCTTACTTTGTTGCCTCCTTTCTTAAGGGCATCAGCAGAGTCACCTATATCTGTAAGATCAACCATTCCCATACCAATGCATACACCAGTATTGTCCAGCTCGTTCTCTTCTGTAGGAAACCAGTTAGAATCAGATAATGCTTCCTTTGCAGCTACAAGAGCATATGCAGTTGCTGGGGCCATTGATCGAAGATCAGATTTTGAGAAGTATTTTTCTAGTTCTAGCTCATGTTCACCTTTGCCTTTAGGTACAAGACCAGCTACACGACTTGAAAGTTTTGAAAACCTTTCATCTTCTAGTTTGACGATACCACAATTTCCTTCAAGAAGTTTAGTCCAAACATGTTGAGTGCCACAACCAAGAGGTGAGACGACACCCAGACCAGTGACAACAACTCTTCGAGGTACCAATGAAGGTAGAGCTGCAGACCATCGAGAATAAAATAAATATGGTATCTTAACAGACGATGTAAGAGTGAGCAACTTGTTTATCCAGTTAACATTCATGCTGATTATTCATAAAAGTACATGTCACTCGAAGACAATCTAAACGCACAAATTTATCCTATTCTGGCAAAAAGTAAACAATGCGCATATCAACACCGTTCAACACCTTCTTTTCGTGACAACTTCACTGCTTTGAGGGCTTTGCCAACTTAAAAAAAATATTTTTCACTTAATTTGCACTAGTATTTTCTCCATAGACCAGACCTCTGTATTTTCTCTAAAGATCTAAATCATTTAGTTCTATCATCAGCCTCTAAATATTAAAAAGTAAGAATTTAATATAATTTTTCTCATTTTTTTTTTTTTTTAATGTTGGCTACTTATAAGTCAGCTGCTGCTTCTAAGAGCCGGCTTGATTTTTTAGCCACTTTCATAGTTTTTTTTATCTTGGTTTTTATTGACATCTTTAGAAATCAAGTTGACCGAAAGATTCATGAGCGTCAATTAAGCCTCAAGTGCCGTAGAAAAGTGCTGAAACATTAACATATGGTAATTAATATTGTTTAGCAAACCTGTATCTTATACTCATTTGCCACTATGGTGAAAGAAACTGAAAAAATAGCGAAGAAAAATGTCGCGAAAAAAACGAGACGCAAAAGTGAAGCAGGAGCGTCCGTGGAATCGCCATCCCCTAAAACAAATTCTGCTACATCCAGCGTAGCATCAAGTAATGCGAGTGTTCCAGCATCTGCTCCAATCAAGCGTATTCTCGAAGGAGATATTTACAAGGTAAGATAGGCTAATCGTGGGTTGATGATAATGGGATGAAGTTGAATGTGGCGAAGTGTTGTGTGGTTGTGTTTGGCAGGAAAAGGACAAGGAGGGTGTTGCAGTATATATTGGGGGGTGAAGTTTTGAAAGAAGTTGAGAAGTACAAGTATTTGGGTGTGGTGTTGCACAGAAAATTGATGTGGAATGAACATATAAAGTATGTTACTTCTAAGAGTAGAAAGTTCTTGGAGTTTGTTATGAGAAATCTGAAGGGAGCTAGTATGTTCGTGAGAGATAGCGCTTATAGAGCCATGGTGAGACCGATGCTTGAGTATGGATGCAGTGTTTGGGATCCATACAGGAATGTTGGGGTGAAGGAGTTGGAGAAGGTGCAGAGAAGAGCAGCGAGAAGAGTTATGGGGCGTATGGGAAGATGGAAGTTGGTGGGAGATGGAAAGGAGGTCAGAAAAGAGTTTGAGAGTGTAACTGCGATGATTGATAAGTTAGGGTGGGAGTTGCTGGAGGAGAGAAGGAGAAATTGTAGACTTGGTGTTATGTATAAAATAACAAGAAATAGTGAGGGTTGGAGGGAGTTGAGCTCTCGTATTAAGAGAGGTGTTTACATTGGAAGGAGTGATCACAGTTGGAAGTTGGATTTTGTCGGCAGTAGAAGTGATGTGGGAAAATATTCCTTCATTAACAGGACTGTAAGAGAGTGGAATTTGCTGAAAGCAGAAGTTGTTGAAGCGGAGAGTTATGAGTTGTTTAAGAGGGTTTTGAGACAAGCAAACCCTTCGCGAGCCACCGTGGCGTAGCCACATTTGCCGCGTTAATTTTATTATTATTATTATTATTAATCCCTCGAATCCTAGAATTATGCATATGTATTGTATGCATATGATAGGCTAATCTAGAATCCCTCGAATCCTAGAATTATGCATACTGTATTGTATGCATATATGATGGGTTATGATTTATGTCATACATGTATGCATATTAAGGAGCTTTCACATATTCGGAAATTGCTACATCATGTCGTATGTAGCACACCGTATGCATATGCATAGCACACTTGGCTCCGTAATAAAGTCAAAGGGACCTTGATTTTGCTACGGCATGCCGTAGCAATTTTCGATTATGTGAAAGCTCCTTTCAGCAGCATTCACATACAGTATCCTCGGAAATTGCTGCGGTATTCATGCCATAGCACACATAGTTTCATAAGAAAACCAAGGAGACCTGACGGCATGCCGTAGCAATTTATGGATCCATCAAGAGGCCCCCCCCCCCCCCATTCCCCTTCCCCTCAAAATTTGGTTCTGGATCCGCCCCTTCTTAAACAAAATAGGCGTTTTCACGGAAAGAATGAGGAGGGCCGAGGGGTCCAAAAACACAATAACCCACTCGTTGCCCCTCACCCACTCCAAATTTAACATTGTGGGTAAGCTTATACACTTCTGCTTGGATAAATATGCAGCTCCTAAGTGATCGCTGTGATCTAGAAAAGTGAAAAATAGAATAAAATACAGTAAATAATATACTGTAATTATTAATTATACTTCATGCCAATAAAAATGATACAGTATATTTATAATATACATTAACAAATTATTTTAAAAAAATCATAAAAATACTTTTATTCTACAAAATAAAACTTGATTTACAAGTACAAGAATGAAATACAGTATAATAAAAAACAAACAACAAGTTGGAGCTTAACATATAAATTAAGTGCTTATTCTTAACTGATCTAGCTATTGACATGCTATGCAGCATTATGAACACTGTTGGAAAACATTAGAACTGCACTCGTTTTTTGTTTTTTGTTTTTTTTTGTTTTCTACTTTTTCTTTCTTTCTTTCTTCTTTTTTTTTTTTTTTTTACTTGGTTATAGATTATTGTTATTGTATATATAAAATATGAATAAAAATGAGAAGCAATTAAAATTTATAGATCAGAGAAAAAAAGTTTAAACTTAAAAACTTTTAAAACCTTGCCCCTTTTTCCAAAAATTTGTAACCTGCAGTAGCGGGATGACCCGCCTTTCATGTGTTGCACGTCCCACAATGTTTCCATCGCGTGACTGCTGAACCCACCGATCGCCACTGCCTGGAAGAGTGTTACCTGCTCATGTTTATAACTTTTTATTATTCCAGAGAGTAATTGAATTTGAAGAAGCAGAATGCTTGAAGCGAGATCCTGAAAAGGATATACTTCTATTTCAAAAGACATGCAATGAAATCAGAACTTATATGAAGGAAATATGCGAGTTAAAGAAGAAAAACACAGAGGAGGTAATACAGTATAATTAGAAGATTGTCCAAATTATATACTGGTGATGGATTTAATTAAAGATAAAATTGAAATAATCAAGCATGTATTTTATATATTCACAATGTACTAACTAGTGTGAATAAATAAAATAATAAGTTATGTAATATGTATTGTCATAAAAAAGATTTACACCATGCGTCCTTAAATAATTTTTAAAATAAAGTGTGGGTTGCAAATCATATTTTTTGCACAAACCTTTAATGCATGAAGTGTACCTGCGCTGTATGTTAATTAATTTTTATTTCCAGGCAAAAGCTGAAATTCTAGAGAAGCGGGTTGCTGCCTCTCTTCTGTTTGTCTCACTCAAAAAGATAAATCGTATGGAGAAATTTCGAACAAAGCATTCAAGAGACACACTCAACAGAGTAAAGCAGCAGGTGGATAGTTATCACTTGCAGCTGCAAAACCTTCTCTATGAGACCATGCACCTGCAGAAGGAAGTCACTAAATGTCTGGAATTCAAGTGAGTTTAGAATTCATAGTAAAATTTTGTTACACGGCACTAGTTATAGTAGAAGGCAAAAGAAAGAATAGAGTAGTGCACTGGTAGGAAAAAGAAAGTTAACATTGCAAGTATGATGTAGGCATAATGCAACAGCACACTGTTCAGCTAAGAAAATTAAATTATTTTTTGAGTGCCCAACTTGTAATCAAGAATTAAAAATTTGTTCAGAGACCTTGGCTTGAAACTGGGGTTAAATTAGGCAAATGCTGTGATGAATAACTTGGATGAATAACAAAAACCTTTGCTACACACCTCTCCTTTATCCTTTACCTAGTAGTTCGGTTTAAGAGTGGGCCTCACCACCATAAAAAAATACCTTTTACCTTTTTTTTCCCCACCTATTTTTTATCAATCAATGCCTTAATTCCACATGTTATTTAATTTTAGCGTAACTATCTTACATTTTTTTGTTTTTGTTTCTAATGAGATTAGAAAGAGAACAAGGAAAGCAAAAATACTGTACATATCAAAATAATTTTTTTTTAAAAAAAGCTTGAATACTGAACCTAACGTTTGTTTATTAAATTTATAATAAATTATTGTTAAGTTATTTCTTATCAATTCGACGAGAAAATGTAGAATTATGTACTATGTATATGTCTTGGTGCTTCAATATTGTCAATATGCGAGTACAGTATTTAAGTATGCATTTTATTTCAAGTCATTAAATATTCTAACACAATTATAGTAAATTGGTTATTGAACACAAGAACAGTGTACAGAATTAATTATAAAATATTATATAATAATACCCTAAAAATAAGAAGAAAAATATTGATTATATTATACATTCTAACACAATTATAGGAGTCACCATATAATAAATAAATATTATACAAGTGTGTATTATCTGATTAGGTTGTATTCGGTTTTGATTGCCAACATTTATATATTTAGAGAACAGTTCCTAAGGTACCAAGCCTACACACAGTTATATGTTGTTGTTTTTTAGATCCAAGGATGAAGAGATTGATTTGGTACCATTAGATGTGTTCTACAAAGAAGCTCCTGCAAATATTTCAAGAAAGGTAAAAAATCATTTGTACATAAAATGAGGTGAAGTTAAGCTGACGACTTATCATGCAGGAAGAGACAGCTGGCAACGAACACATGCAGAAGCTGGCCCGTCTGGAGTGGGAGCTGGAACAACGCAAGCAGTTGGCTGCCCAGTGTCAGGAGGTGCTGAAGAGCAAAGAGATGGTGGCTGCCGAGATCACCAAGCAGACCGACTATCTCGACAACATCTGCCCACAGCTGCTTAACCTGATGAAGGTATTCCTTGGGCTGGTCTTCAAAGCCAACATAGAGAAAGTTCAGGCTTTCTTGTTGGTGTACTCCTTTCTAATATCACAACATAAAAAATACTAGAGATAAGCTAGAAGAATTTATTTTTTATAATTATTATTGTTAATTTAGTTTCAGTTCTGTATCCACAGTAAATACAGTAGTTACGAGTTAATATTTTACATATAAAAGAATTTCATTCATTCAGTCGTATCATGACGTGCACCACATCCCTTGCAAGGCAATATTACCTCAATCGTCGCTGTCCGAGACAACTTTCTAACTCTAACTTTTCTCGCTAGATCTAGGAAACTTTTTAGAGGTGAGGATTTACATAATTTTGATTTACAAAATGTTAGTAATTAGCTAATTAGAATAAAAGTTTAACATTTATATTATGTTACTGAAATTTGTAGTTTTTAAATTGCAGTACTTCTCTTCATGAACATTCTTTAATTTCCTGTCCGTTAAAGGTGAACTCATGAAACCAATTCAGTGCCTAAACCATAAAAAGATATGCCTAAAGCATGTCTAGCTTGTATCGTCTACTCTAATTTAAATTTGCTTGAATTATTATTCAGGCTTTAAATTTAAGTAAAAAATTATTTTTTTGTCAATTTTTCTTGGAATCACTGTTATCATGTTTTGCAAGTTAGCTCAGAATGACTAGTGCCTTCATGTAAAATAAAAAAATAATCATTTAATTTGATATTTGTTGAAATAAATTAATAAATCAACACACATTGACCTGCAACATTTTGTTTTTTATCTCTTTGACTGATATCAATTTGAAAGTACGACTAGATTACAGATAGAACCAATTGACAGTTAAATGTTTGATTTTTCTTTCAATTCATGAATGTTTTCTCAAATACATGTATTAAGGTTGATACTTTATTATCGCTGCTTTTATTATAAATTAATTGTACACCAAGGTTTTTTATGTATATTATTTTGACTAGCTGTATAATCATTGTTCAAATGTCCATCTTCCCAGAATGATGCTAAAAAAATTACAGGAATAAGTATTTATGTTGTAATTGGTTTCTGTATTTAGTAGTTACACTAAACACATTGCCTGGTTTCTGGTTTATGTATACGTGTATATGTTTTTTTAAATTGCTTTTTCTGCTTTGAATAAGTTAATTTAATTATTATTAATTTCATTCATATTTATGCGGTATTTGCAAGCTGTGCATATAAGCTTAAATTTGGTTTCACTTAAAGGTGATAAGTTTTGATGGATTGAAAGTATCATAAAATTTGCATGTCATACAATGTGCCTTGTGTGGTTTTACATTTGTTTAAAACAATATGAAAGTACTGTATATACAGTATATTATATTTTTTTATATATGCTTATATAACATTGTCGAGGTGATGAAGAAATACAGGCTTTTTCTTTGTACATATTCTCACTTTTAAAAACTTGCTTCAATTTTGTATCACAGTTCCTTTCAATTCTAAGAAAATCATAAAATCTGTTGAAAATTTACACTAAAACAGTGTTTTGTGCAGTGGAAATTAGCAAGTAACAAAGGACAAACCTGTTATTTCTGGGATTTTTTTTTTGTACTACTGGTTGACTAATCCACTTGTACAATGAAGCTATCTTACCAGGCGATGGTGCCCGTGCAAGAACAAATGGGGATGACCGTAGACAAGATCCGTAAGCTGCATAAGACCGCGGCCCTGCTACCTGGACCTCTATACGTCCTGTTTGTTCAATTGGAGGCCTACATGAATGCCACAGGTCAGCTTTATTATAATTTACTTGAATCATAAACATAATCATGGATCTTGTGCAAGAAGAAGCATTGTAATTAAAGAGATGGTGGGAGTTTGACTTTGTATCAGCTCAGCTCCTCTGGTAAAATTGTAGTTACCCAACTTCAATTTGAGATGTTGATACATTATACCGTATTATATTTATTTTTTTCCAAATCTATTTCATTATTCTTATACAAGCTATTGAATTTACAGCAGTACTGTATCAGAATACTGTAGGTTTAGAAGTAACTTAATTGTTGATGACAAATAATACAGTATCACATACCTAAAAAATAAAGGTGTTAATGGCTAGTTTGTTGGTGTGTGCAGACAAGCAGCTAACAGTGACGATCCAAGGGGACGAAGAGGAAGCTCGGACGCTGTTGCTTACATCCAGCAAGGACGAAGAGCCAGAGGAATCGGACTCTGACCAAGATGCAGATCCTCCCGAGGTAACATACCAGCACATGGCTCCAGAGCTAGATGGCTATTTTAAATAGTCTTTCAAATCAGCGGCTCATGGTGCAATTCTTAGCAGTACTAAAAATTTGAAAATGTTATATTTAGTGTAAATTGTTCCTGTAGTAACACAGAAAAGTAAACATGATTTCTATATATTGTTGCTTCAAAATGCAAGTAACGTAACTAAAAAAAAAAAAAAAAAATGACACAACTCTAAACCTTATTGCACTAGATCATAAGGATCAATGTTCCATATTTTTTTTTTTTTGTTGTTGTTTCGAAATTTGCATTCTGAGGTGACCGTATGTACTATATATTTATAATATGTAGTATTTAAAGTGAAAATTTGTTGTGCTTGATCTTTGTGATCATAACGTTGGCTGATTCTTGCTAACTTGTCATTGCAGGACATGAATGAGATCCAGAGCCGCCGGCACCGCAAGTTGTCCAAGGTGGACCGGCAGGAGGAGCGTAGGAAGCGACTGCTGCTGAAGCATCCTCTGCGAGTACAGCTTGGCATCAAGCTGAAGGGCTGTAAGTCAACTTACTGAAGGAATTGCAAAATTGTCCTTCAAATTTGACATAAGTTTGGAATGAGATAGATAATACTATGTATAATTAATAATTATTATGTATTGCATTTCGATGGAAAAATTTTAACTCTTAGTTAATCTAGAGAGCCAAGGTTAATTTTTCGCAAGGTGTTGTGTAATGCATATTTGAACAATACTTAAGTTCATAAATTCTTTCTTATCTCAATTTTTGTTTCTCATTCAATATACATTTCATTCCATAAGTTAATTTTTTAACATATTTGTTTTAAAGAGTAAGTAATAGAATACAGAATATATTTTTTCTTTTGCAGATAGTGACCACTTGAGCCTTACGTTCTTGTACCTGGTGAACTTGAATGTGGTGACAGTTCAGTGTCAAGTGCATTTGGTCCAGCAGATCAGGGGGATCTCTGCAGGGTAAGTGAATGGTGCCCCCATAACATTAAAAAATTTAATACTGTCGCAAGTATGAAAGCTTAGGAGATCTGATCCTTAGTAAAAGAGGTTTCATTGAAATCCCACAACATGATTGTAGCTGAAGCCTTAAACCAAACCTTACAGTCATACATAATGATAAATAGTCAAGAATTGAGATAGAGACCATGGGGCAAGTGAAAAATATTGCTGTGGAGTCCATTCGCATTAGAGTTCATTTTCTGACCGTAAAGATTAATTAAGTCCGTAGGGTGCAACGAGGCCAACAGACATTGTCCCTACAGGACGTTTTCAGTGAAGCAAAATAGAATCTGATTTGTACTTGCAATGGCTTATCAGCCGCTAATTTCAAGGTTTCAATTTAAAATAGTATTATTGCATGAAGAGTACCTCAATTTGCAACTTCCTAAAAATGCTGTCTTCTAATCTTGACTTACTTCACAGGGATTTACTGTCTCCTCGCATGCTGCTAGCTGCTCTGCTGCCCGATGACCTTGGTGAAGAGAGTCCCAACCCGGCCAACTTCTACCAACTGCGCAATATTGGCCTTGACCAATTTGTTCACTACGTCTCGGAACTGGGACCCCCGTACCGTTGGGCCCAGCAGATGTCGGGCCTCGACTTCTTGGCTGAACAGCCAGCTAAGGAGCAAGTAGGTGTAGCTGCTGCCCACTCTTGAAGGTTGCTCTAACATTTGCTCTGTGTGCAGGGAGAGCGAGCGATGCTTGTAAGAGCAGAGCCTTCAGTCAGTAAAGCCTGCATTCCAGAGATGATCAAGACCATCAGGAGCCGCTTCAAGGCTCGCATTGCTTTGGGACGCCAAGTACAGGACTTTGGTAAGTACATAATTTTAGCATAGTGTTGGAATTAGGAATGGTAGAGGAATCTGGTAAAATTGCACTCTTCTTTCTTTTCTTATACCCACACTATGGGCTTTAAGCCATTTTACTTTAGTGAGCCAATAAAACAGGATTCTTTCTCTCCTCATTTCATGTTGCCAGGTAATGAGTCAAGTTCTGCAGATATTTCAAAAATGCACTAAAAAAGCTTCGACTTTTGATTATTAAGGCTGCTTTACTTTGGATTATCCACATTTAATATGTACTATAATATACATAATAATATACTGTATGTGTAGAAAAATAAAATCTGTCAGTATTGAAATTCTGCATCTTAGATTACAAAAATAAAAAAAAAAAAAAAAAAAAAAAACATTTTGGCTTACTAGTAGTGGCTAGTATTGTTTTAAAAATGAAATAAAAAGATACTTTTTAAAGTGGTAATGAAACTTAAAATATGGAACGCCTCAAAATTCACAACTTCACCTACATTTTTATTTGGTTGTCACAGAGGGAGGTCATGTCCCGCTGCTGCCATCTCAGAAGCCACTGTTTCCACCCAAGCTCAGCACTACCCTGACGTCATGGCAGCCCGTGGTATGGGAAGACTACCGCCAGCTCAACTCGACGCAGCATCTGGTGCGAGAGAAGGCCGTCACGGAGGCAGACACCCTCTACCGGGCAGCCTTCTCACGTGGCACAGGTGAGTCCCTTGCTCACAACTGATATGACTGCAGCTAACCGTCTGCCTTATGCCACAGCCAAGCTTATCGCCCTGATCGCTGTCAAGCCAGACCATCCCAAGGATCCTCCAGTATTCTCTCTCAACCTGCACTGGAATGGAGAACATAATAGCAGCAATGATGATGCAATAAGGGTAAGGAAAAAAAAATAATTACTTGTTTTTAGTATTAACTACTAATAATTAAAAGTTGTTTTTCCTCCAAATAAACAATTGTTCTTATGATACGAATTTTGCTTGTGTCAAAAAATAATTTCACAAGAACGTAAGAACGACCATTAAGATGCTGCTCTGCTTGTGGTTTCAGGACATGGAGCGTGAGGTGAATGTGTACTGGCTGGAGCTTGCCACGGAGCCTGGCTGGGGATGGGGACTGCTCTCCTCACAAATTCATCGCCTCATGGCTTGCCTTGACATCTTCCTTGAGGCCTCTGGCTCCAAAGGTATCGCACCCCCAGAGTTTCCCAGGGAGAGAATCTTCTTCAGACCTGTCAGGTAAGCTGCTTTTTTAAAAATTTCTTTCAATTTCTTTACATGACCCGATTTATAAATAAACATCTGCAATTTTGAAATTAATAAACTAGTACTATTTTAACATAAGCAGCGCCAGCATTCAGCTAGACAAAATAACTATTTAATGTTTTCTTATTGTTTGTAAACTAGAAAATACAATAATGTACTTCTGAGATTTACCTACAATTTCCTTTGTAAAACTATTTATTGAAATAGAGAGTAAAGTTTAACATGCATAAGGTTTTTCCTGGAAGTAGCCGGAAGTGGCAGTGTTCTAGCTGAACTATGAACATTAAAGCTCTTTGCAGAGAGGTTGAAATTGATATAAATTTCTCTGCAACGTTTTAGAATTAAATTACATCTGGGATGTCATTACTCTTCAGGTGGCAGTCACACATTTGTTTAACTGTGTGATCCAATTACTAACAACTGCTATGTTCCCAGGGGTCGTAACCGCAGCATGCCATACAAGTACATTGCTGCAGGAGGAGGTCGCTACACACAGCGCTAGTGATCTCAGGCAGAACATTTCTAACTTTTATTTTTAACTACAGTAAACCTTATTTTTTTCGGTTTCATTAATTATTATTTTTATTTTTTGAAAATTTGTCTCAAATTTTAATTTTTTAATATTAAGTAATGTTTGTTTAATTTTGGTTTTAGCAAACCAACCATATGTATAATTAATGCATTAAATTACTATAAGCAATGAAATTGTATTACTGATAACTTGCTTCACACAATATTTAAATAATCTTAATCAATATCACTTTCAAAGTTTTTCTCCAACTCTTTAGCCAAATCATGATATCTCTTTCTTAAAACATGGGCTGCTGCTTTGGGCTGCCTCTCCCTTGTAAAGATGCCTTTCTTGTTGCCATTGACCCTCGTGAATACTGTAACAACAAACAGAAAAGCTCATTTTTCAATAACAGTTCACCTTCTCGTCTACCCACCTTGAGCTGTAGCAAAGTCTGCAAAATTCCAAATCATTTCTCCATTTAAAAGTCCTTCATGTCTCAGCTTATCAAATGCTTTAAAGTTTTCTTTCATAAGAGCAGTTTGATAATCTTCAGTCCATACAGAAGGGGGATTCTAGAATTATTGAGATTTTATTTATAATATTTTATTTATATATCATGAGAGAACGTTAATTAATATTACCGAGTGAAGTCCTGCTACTGCGTCTGCTCCATACTCTGAGATGAAGATAGGCTTGTTAAACGTCTCTTTCCACCTGCGAACCTCTGCCTCCATCTGCCAGGCAATTAGCTCCAAGTGGCCAGTGTCGGAGTACCAGGAGAAGTAACGGTTGATGGCCAGAACATCCATAAACTGAGCCTACGCAGTCAGGCATGAGAGAAAGATTGGCAAAAGTTATGAGAAACTTACCGCCTTGTCAGTGTTGTACTTCTGGTTTGTAGCCATTGTAACAGGTCGAGTTGGATCAAGGTGTTTGACGTAGCTTGTTAAATCCCTGTAAGGTAAATTTACAATATATAATATAGTAATCCACTTCAATTTTAATCACTCTGGAAATGTGAGTTAAATGTGGTTAATTTTCAGAGCTAACTCGTATTTACTTACTTGTAGTAGGGCTCTGCTTCTTTGACTTGGCACCTTGCCTCATTAGAAACAGACCACATAAGAACACAAGCTCTGTTTTTGTCTCGCTCAATCAGCTCTCTCATCACAGCACGATGACGAGCCAGTAACGCCTTGTCAAATATTCTAAAAGTGTAAAATATATTTTAGATTTAATTTAGTATATATTTATAAAGTGAAATTTCAATTAGCTTACTCAAGATTGACTGCAGGACTTTCAGCAACAACGACAATACCATAACGGTCTGAGAGTTCCAGGCTCTCCTCAGAGTAGGGATAATGTGATGTGCGGTATGAGTTAGCTCCAAGCCAGCGCATCAGGTTATGGTCCTTGACCACCATCACCAAGTCCAGGCCTTTGCCACGTACCTGTCAAGAATCACTGCATGTCACCTCTGCTCTCGGGCAATATGATCAGGAAATCACTCACATTTGTGTCTTCGTGACGACCCATGCCTCGGAAGTAAAATGGTTCTCCATTGATAAGTATTGTGGAATTGTTCCAAGTTATTTTACGAATTCCGAACGGTAGACGATAGATATCAATAACTTTAAAATTTTCTTCATTCATCAAACTCACCTGTCACATTAAAAATATAGAAAATATTTAGAAATATAGAGATTATAGAAAATTCACAAATTCCAGCAGTTCGTTAATTACCTCCAGTGAGTAGAGATATCCAGGATTAGGACGCATCAAGGCAGGCCACCAAAGGTTAGGCTTGGCAATTATAAGTGATCCAGAGCAGCTCTTTGCAGAGAGAGGCCCTGATTCAGTGACTGATGTTCCCGTGGCATCTAATACTTGCACGGAACAAAGTACGGAGGCTTGGTTTGAAGTGCTCTTACCTCCTTGCTTCATTGCTATTGAGAAATCAACTAGTCCTAGAAAGTAAATAACAGAAAAATAAAACTTTAAAACAAGTACACACTACAACATTCATATTTAAATAATTACTAACTAACAATTAAAGTACTGATTTTATTGAAGGTGTATTAGCTCAATTGTACTGCAGATCCTCATATTCACAAGAGTTTTTGAAGTTTACTTTTAAGGGTATATAAGGTGACACAACACGCCCAATGTTTAAAAAAAAAGCCCACATGAAAATTGTGAAAAAAAATTAAAATGTTCTCCTCTACATCCCCCATCCCCTATCAGTAGCTAAAATATCATGTATACAAATTCAAGCTAATTTTTAAGTTATAAATTTTTAAAGTTGACTATAATTTAACATGGGAAGTTCCATTTCTCCATGTTAAAGTAGTACGTCAACTTTAAAAATTCATAAATCATATAAAGCAAGCTCAAAGTTGTATACCTGATATTTTAGCTACTGATAGAGGATATAAATTTAAATTTTGTTCATAATTTTCATGTGTGGGATTATTTTTAACATTGGGCTTGTGTTTTACCTTCCCCTTAAGAGTGCATGATATATAAAATAAAATATATAAGCGTCATGTAAGCCCAAGTAAAATATTAATATTGTACATATTCTATTGACATCTTTCTTCTCTTTACCTTTACCCTTTTCCTAATATACATAAATTGCATATAACTGAGATTTTTTTAGAAGCCTTTACTTAATTTATTCATTATTATTATTATTATTTTTTATTATTTCTACCTTTTCTTCTGGCGTCAATATTGGTTTTGATAAGAATATCGTCTACATGTGTATCTGGCACTGTGAAGAGGTACACTGGTCGATGAATGCCAGCATAGTTGTAGAAGTCAAATGTGTATGATTGTATGACATAGCCAGGAGGGTAGCTGTGAAGAGAAACATTTGAGAATTAAATCTTCTACCGCTGAGGGATATTGATCTGGCCTTACCTGTCAGTGTCATTTGGCCGGGTGACCTGACCCTGAGGAATGGTGTGTGCGTCCAGAGTGTTGTTAACTGCCACTGTTACACGGTTAGCTCCTTGACGCTTCAAGCTGGACGTAATATCAGCTTGGAAGGGAAGATGACCACCAACATGCTCAACCACCAGATTTCCATTCACCCACTGTTAATGATCATGAAGTAATGAAAAATTGTCATTAAATGAATACTTTTTTTATATATAAATATATAGGATGAGCATTTTATTTTTTTTATTTATTTATTCTTATTGCTTTAAATATAAATATTATAAATGTAAAATACTTTGATAGCCAATGAGGTGAAAGTCAAAATATATTATAAATAAAAAAAGAAATAAAATTAAATATATCCCTGATATGGAAATTGATTGAAAAGAGGGGAGTGGCAATTTCAGTACCCTAAATTCATAATAAATAATTATATAATGCTTTTATTTGTAATTTTGTATTTCATGCAATAAATTCAGTGGCGTAATTAAGCAGGTTTCACCTGCCCACGCAGGTAGGATTTAAGAAACGAAGGGGGGGGGGGGGGGTACAACAAGATGAAAAAAAAAAAGCTTTTAAAATAAATTTTAATTTCAAAATATATATCTAGCTGTCATGGCTTTAATTATTATTATTTATGTATTTATTTATTTTTTTTTTTTTTGTGAAATCTTAATTTGCAGGTAACTGTGAGATATATACTGGGGTGTGTATATAATTATGTGAAGTACATTTTAAATGGTAGAATTAATAGTATATACAGTATATATATATATATATATATATATATATAATAATGCATGATAATTATAATTATAATATATATTATAGTTTGAAAAAATATCTAATTAGAAACCGTTTCTAATAAGAATTTAAATTTTCGAGTAAGAAATTACCATTTTCTATTAAAAATTTTAAAATTTCTAATTTCTAACACGAATTGAAAAATCTAAGATTTGATTTTTTTTTTTTTTTTTTATGTATTAAAAATTATTTAATTTAATCTAAAAAAAATGGAAAAATAAAGTTATTAATTATTCATAAATCTCCTCATTAATTATTAAATTTGTTTCTCATAAAAATTAATCCCATTACAGTAGAATTTGAAAAACTTTAATTAATGTTACTAAAATTTTCTCCCAAAATTAGAACTTTTTCCAAATCTATAAAATGAATGAATAATAAGATTTTTTACTAAAAAAAATTTTCAATATGGAAATTGTTACACATATAATATATATTCATGTCAAAATGAGCAAAATAAAAAATAATAAAAAATAAATAATTAAGAACGTTCAATTAGTATGCGTAATCATGCATGTAATTAGAATTAAGAAATTTATTAATCAGAAGTATATAGGATCGAGTGACGAGTAGAGGATTCGAGCCAGGTATGAAAGAAGAAAAAATTGCATTAAGGGTAAGGTAACGCCACCAATGTTAAAAAAAATCCCTCTCACAAAAATTCTGAAAAAATTTAAAATGTTCTCCTCTACACCCCCTATCAGTAGCTAAAATATCAGGTATACAAATACGATCTAGTTTTTGAGTTATGAATTTTTAAAGTTGACCAATTTAACATGGGAGTTTCATTTCTCCATGTTAAAGTAGTCAACTTTAAAAATTTATAACTCAAAAACTAGATCGTATTTGTATACCTGATATTTTAGGTACTGATAGGGGGTATAGAGGAGAACATTTTAAATTTTTTTCAGAATTTTTGTGAGAGGGATTTTTTTTAACATTGGTGGCGTTACCTTACCCTTAATAATATAGGGGTGCATGCACGAGCAACTATTTCAATACATGGTGCTTTCATGACCGCTGTGTATATGCATGTATATAGAGCATCGAGGAATGAGAATAATATAATAATTATATGTATTTCCCCCATGATATAGAGATAAATAGGTTGTTGCCATCATAAAAATATCAACATTCATAATATATTATTCATTGTAGTGTATTGATATTAATTTAAAAATTAAAAAATTATTGATATATATATATATATATATATAATATATATATATATATATATATATATATAATATATATATATATATATATATATATATATATATATAATTTCTTAAAAATGTTGTGCTAAAAATTTAAAAATTTCTAGGATAAAATCTGTGCTTTAATTTTTCCCCTAAAGATTCTCAAATGGATTAAGTATGCAACTTGTTCAACACCTGAGCATAGTATATTTGCATCGATTCATCGAAATGTGTCTTGCATGCAGACACTAACCACTTTTGCAGCGTAGTGCACACTACCAAAGCGCAGCATGACACGCAGGTCAGCATCCCCTGCGAGCCAGGCCGAGGGCGGGTAGAAGTGCCGCTCGTACCATGCCCAGCCCACGAAGTCGCGCACCTTCGCCTGCGTCGTCACGTCGTTGAAGCTGGATGGCACGGGCATCGGCAGAACCTCGCCCCCACTCTGCGTCACATCACAACATCAAATGTTGCTCTATTTCTTTCGGCAATTCGGCAAAAAAAAATCAACGTTTTATGTTTATGCCATGATAAACATTATATATTATATATATATATATATATATAATTTTAATACTAATAAATGCTTACTTTTTTTAGTTCTCTCAAATACCAATGTTCACGAAAACCAGCACCAACGTCATTTTTAGGTGATATTTTAAAATCCCACAATCCATCCAACGATTTCACCTCTCTGGTTTCTGAGGTTCGTGGGAAGAGTATTCCGGTAGCCCTGGTGGTCCCCAGAATGCACATCCCCACGAAGAGTGTAAGTCCCTGCATTGTGATCACAGCTTGATCTGAAGCTGCTTCTCAATGACTGTCGCACCACTCACTGCAGTCATTATGAAGGGACTGATGGGAAGCTGGCACTGAGCCACCAGCCGCCTCACTTATCGGTCAGCCCGGCACATTATTATGATTATATAGTTGGTCAAGTCAAAGGTCAACTTGACCTTGCGGCAACAACACAATACCATGGTCTTCTTTATTTTAATGCACATGTATATATTATTCAATATTATATTATAATTATAATAAATAATATATTTAACTGCAATAACAACAGCAAATTAAGCTGCAATGCTGCAATACATAATAATAGCTGGTTATATTAGTAAATCCTGCCCAGTGTAAACTTCTCATCTGCACCCGATCGACCTTATATGGCCCAAGTTACCCCATGCAATTATTAAAGGAAATCCTAAAAAATCAAGAAAATCTACCATGTTAATTCCCATAAGATTTTTTATTATTTTTTTACGGAAAAATGGATTCGAGAGAAATTTTTTTTAATCGGTTTTTGGTTAAAGCTTGGGTCATAGAACATCACTATATTTTTTTCATACCACCTAACGGTGTATTTTTTCGAGATATTCGAGGGTTTTTGTCAGGTAAGGCCCCATGTTAAGCGACGCGTTCACTCTGACTTTGCAATTTTTTTCTGGCAAACCTATTTGAGATAGAATTTTTTGAATTTTGGTTTGATATGGAAGACTACTTGAACTATTTTTAGAAAATACTAACTCAACTTTTTTTTTCTAGCGCGCACTTTACTTTAACATGGGCAGTTCCCGTGCGTTTGTTATATATATAAACAATTTTCTAAACACAACAATTGATTTTTAAAATCAAATGAAAACAACTGTTGTCATTCAAAATGTTGTTGTTTTTTTCCGATAACTAATCGATGTTCAACGGTGGTTCAACAAATCACTCAAGATTCTTAGCCTAATATATAAAAGTGAGTATATATGACGTAAATTCAGTAATTTTGAAGACTACTGATTTGGTATTATATTATTATATAAAAGCAATATTATGATAATTACACTTTATTTTTATAAATGTTACACATATAATTTATATTAAATATAGATATACTACAAAATAAGTATTAATTAATTCAACACTAGCCTACAGTATTCTTTAAGTCATGCATAAATCATCATTATACTCATCATTCTGTTTTAAAGAAGCTGGCTGAGCTGTCTACACACGATGGCAAAAGTTATGGATAGCAAGATGCTGAATGTCCAGCGCGATTGGTGGGAGATGGCTGCTGACGAGAACGATGAATTCTACAGTGAAGCGACGTCAGTTATGGAGGAAGAGGAAAGTTTTGATCGGCAAGAGGGCGAGCACGCGCCCAGTCAGGACGTTGATGTCCGTACCACAAAGGCTGAGCTTGCTAGACCAGAAGTTGAAGAAGAAGAAAATGTATGTGATAAAATAAGTAATATATATTTTATATAAAGTTTAAAAATGTAAATTATATAATTATGTTCTCCAGTCGAGCTTATGCTGCAAAATAATATTATGGTGGATAAGCATAAATATTATAATATGTATTGTATATTCAGATTAATTCGATCAAGTAAGTGTTATCTCCAATTTTGTGATTGCGGTATAGCTAGGTTAATTGTTCATCATCTCACGTCACGTTGAAGGTGATCAGTTGAAACTTTGGTCATGCAGTTGTTAATTGCTTTTAGGGTATATAAGGGTTGCATCAGATCTCAGGGATATAGATATATAACACATATTTTTAATTTTCTTCTCCTAGACTTGCCATTATGATATTTTATCATTGCTTACATGATATCCAATGAGGGTTGGTTGCTGTTATCGACCAAAATATTCTACTCAAATGCAATTGAAATATTAAAACAAAAATATTAAGTGTAAATTAAGTTACCCCTGGAGATGCAATCCTGCAGACACAGAATTGCAAGACTAATTTTTTTTTTTTTTTTTTTTTTTTTTACAAGGATACACCCCTAAGAGCTTACAGTTCGCGGCGGGGTACTGGGTAGGGATAAGGTAGGGAACGGATAGTGGCCACGGCCTGCATGCTATGCGTCCCAGCATTCGCTGAGGTGAGACTGAGGAAACCGTGGAAAACCTCAGTCAGGACGGACACCTCTACTTTTTCTCAATGGACCAAAGCGATGTCCAAAGCCTGGGGAACCACACACAAGTGCATCACTGCACTGGGTGGAAAGCGAGATGAATTTACCCCAGGGAGGGAGCAGCGTATTTTTTACTTGAAATGGTCACCCATCCAAGTACTAACCACGCTCGACGTAGCCTGACTTCGGTGATCTAACGAGAACCGGTCAATGCACTGCGCCACGCTCAACATAAATAATATATTACATAAAAAATATATCATAGATGAATATTATATAATAATATACAAATATGTGATGAAATGTGTCAAGAACCTATATACAGGATACTTTTAGCATGTGAAGATGTGAAGTCTACCATTAGGTGAAATTTAACTGTAATACCCTTCTGATTTTATTCGGGGATTTATGCACGCCGCGCTACGCCGCCAAGCCACGCGCGCAGCATGCAAACAGTCCGCATATTTCATTGTTATTACATTTTTCACTATATTATCAATTATCAGTACAGTATTATCACTGATCATGCAGCATCAACAACAAAAATTGACTTAATTATTTGAATTATTGCATCAAATTAATATCATTCATTCACCTAAGATGTTTAGTGTTGTATAAACAAGCAAGACAATAAAACGAAATTAAGACAAGAATTATAGGATGAGATCGGAAAATCCAGTAAATTCTAATTTAAAATGAATAACACGTGCTCTAAATTTCGTTAAAACTGTTTATTATATTCTCGTAAGCGGAAAGTGATGCTTTTGTCACTTGTTGATCTAGGAGAGGCAACTGCGAGATCTGGAAGTTTGCCATCTGAAGCGGCGGATTGAGACCCTGGAGGATGGCACGAGCGCCGCCTTGCACGAAGTGGCGCGACTCGATCACCGACTCGCCTTAACGTGCACGGAGAACGCTCGTCTGTGGCTGAAGTACGTGAACCTCCACCTCGAGGCACTTGACCTCAAGGACAAAATTGACGATCTCCGGGCCAAGAACGCTGCACCTTCAGGTACATGCAGATCCATTGTTGCTCATGTAGTGAACGAGACACGCAATATAAAATACCTTCCATGTACTATAATTAATATATATGTATTTTTCGAATATATTTACCGTTTTGTACAGTTACATTCATTTGTGAATAACGAATATATTAATATATTATTATACAGAAAATTAAATATACGTTTTAAATGCCACACGCTTTGATGAACTGAATAGACTTCATTAATACAAGGTGTAATATAAATAATTTTCTTGCAGTTAACAGTCCGGATGGGGATGATTCTTCGTCACATGTAAATGGCAAGTGGTGTTGCACTGGCTGCTCTTCGGAGAACGGCGCGGACAAGTGGGGCATCTTCTTCTGTAAGCTCAGCGAGTGTCCGTGCTGCGCGGATTCGAAGGGTGACTACTGTCTTCGCTGCTTTTGCCTGTGTGACGTGCAGATCCAGCCAAACGAGGAACCGCACATGCTGGAGCAGTGGTCCGGACCCCGTCATGCAAGACCCATGCGACCTTACACGCAGCGCCCCTACAAATGGGGTTCATCCTCCCATCTGCCACCCTTGCACTTCCGCTCTCACCTTCAGCGTCCCTACGTCTCAGCCCCCATCATCCCACCAACCCGCGCTCCAGCGGCCCGCCGAGTACAACAGGCCACAGACCGTGGTATCCCAGAAGTATTCCCAAAGAGAACCATCGCCAGGTTTAAAATGATCCATTATAATTTCTGTAACCTTGTGCTTAGGAAACAAATGTAATTGAATATGTGTGTGTACTGTACAAATTTTACTGTCAGTGTGATTTCTTTTGGTGATTATTATTATCATGTTTGGTCTGATTGTGTAAATAAAACTATTTGTTGCTTGCATTAAATTGTTGCAGTGTTTAATATCATTCTACTACAAAGCAGACTATATAACTTTATTAGGATAATGTGCAGAGTATACTTATATGCAGTCTTGAATTATTGTAATACTCTGCAGTTCAATCAGTACGTTTTTGTAATAAGAATAATAAATATACTATAAATATTTAATATTATATACCATGCATATTGCTGTATTGACAGTAAAGAGCAATTAAACAATCTTGATATATTAATTAATAATTAAGTTGAATATATAATGCAGCATGTTTTTTTTTCACATGATTCTTTTTTTTTTTTTTTTTTTTTTTAGTAAGCGTAATATAGTAAAATTATTAATTTTACTTTATTAATTATTACTCTTTGGATACTGCATGTTATATTAGCATAATAAAAATATCTTAATTTTATATATTTTAAATATAACATATATCATTATAAAATATATGTATATAATAGCAAATGTTTAGTTAAATATTAATTGGGTCTGTAACTCTGCATGCAGTCTGTATGTTCATTTACTTTTATATATAATTGTAAAAAAATCACAATTATTATATATATTGTTATGAGTTAATGGTTAAATAAATATAAAAAAATATATATTGAATTTTTCTAATGAAATAAGCTTTATATTAACTCAAGATGTTTGAGCATTTACTCATCATGGTAGCAGTGTAAGCTGTGAAGTAAGTGATAATTTGAACGTGCTTACAGTAGCGCACAGTGCGCGGTCGTTGTGTCACTCTTATACAATGCTCCTCTCAGACTCCGCGCTTAGGAAACTGGGATTGAGCGCAGCAGCAAGGCAATGAGAAGAACCCAGGTAATCTTCATACAAGAAAAGTTTGTGTACAATATCGAAACAATATAGCAATGGTAATTAAAACTTACTGAATGACAATGCCTGCAGTTAACGAGGTATCAAAGATTAATATAACTGTAGTATTATAGCTTACGTTGTAGATTCATAATAATATCTTACGTCCTGATTGATGACACTCGGAGTTTATATAGCGAGCGGTTCTTATTACTCGTACTGAGATGCAGAAGAAAGATGCTGCTGTAAGCATGACTCATAAATGTGGCTTTAAACCTCATCCTCCACCATGCGTGGAAGATCTTATGTCCCTCTCTTACCTTATCGGGGTGACACAACACAACTCATATCTCTTCCTTTTCCGCATAAATATTATGCATGCATATCCATCTAAATGTTACCGTGTAAGTATAATGACACAAAACATTCAAAACGATATTAAATGTAATATATCACTGCTATACATGCATCATTATTCATATTAAATATCATTGTGTATATTTTTTTATTGTTATCATCTAGCATTTTTTGCTTTATTTTTTTTAAACTTTAAACATATATATAGTTAAAATGTGTATAATATTTCAATTTGTAAACAAATAAGAGTTGTCATGTATTTGTCAAGCAGAAATGCAGACAGAAATGTGAGAATTTGAGAAATATAATTATAAATAATATAATCTGATCAAGTGTATTAAGCATAAAATATGATAAAAATATCTATAAATCTATAATATATTTTATATACCTGAAATTTGTGAAACTACAGTGAAACATTTCATGTTAAGTTTTTTACATAACGTATCCAATGGATATAATAATAGAAATAAATATAATAATTATAATATATTCTATGTTTTTTTTTCTTTTTTTTTTTTTTACTTTTTATAATGTAAAATATACAGTACTCGTGACATCTTGAATATTATTCCTATATTATTATGTATATTTTTTTTTTACTCTTAACATGCAGTGCATCTTGTCTCTTCTTTGCATTTATTAAAATAATTATCAAATATATGGTTTTAAGTGATAATGTGCCCGCATGCGCGTATACATAAAAAAAGTAAATTTTCTTCAAAGCTATAAAAAATAATAATAATAATATAAAAAGAGTTGACATTTTATTATTTCAATTTTATTTGACGCCAATTGAAGTATCGTACGTAGTGACTCCTGACGCCTCTCTTTGAATTTTTTTATATTTTAAAAAAATATCTCTCGGACTTAAAACAATCTGAAAAAAATCAGAATAGCATAAAATTTCACGCACCCTCTATCTACTTCTGCAGTTTTTTTTTATCGATAGTATCGATTGTTTACTTAAATTAATAATTTAATTAATTAAATAGATTCTAATAGATTTTTATGAAACATAACCAGCATCAGTATATGTGCATGGCAAGCAGTGACATAATTGTGAGTGGCATTTTCTAGCATGATGAAAAAAGTTCATATACCAGAAGAGAGAGTCTCCGTTTTTTTTTTTGTAAATTGAGTTCACAAAACTGTCTCTTAATTATATCACGCACTCAATCTCATTATGCTCTCATTAGTATCACCTCTGTGCTTGTGAGGAGTTTTTTTTTCGCTAGATTTAGACATTCTAGGTGATCAGCCAGCTGAGAAATCATTTAAGATGAGGACAAAAACATTACAATAATTAAAAAGGAGGAACTAGGGAGTCGAGACAAAAGGTGAAGATTTATGTATTTAGAAACGTTAAAATAATTTCGTAAGCTGTAAACATGTGATACGATGTTGTTCTGATAAGATACACATTTATAACATTCTATTTAAAAGGTAATTTCATACGTCACGCTTAATTTTAGTACAAACATGCCAGCAGTTATAATTATGTTACATTTTATGGTGAGTGTAGATGTTGGGGACATTTTTTGGATATATTTGTGAATGCTGATTACGTCTACATATAGCAAGAAGGAAGATATGGTAGCCCATGTGACGTCACGATACTGCATGGTGCGTGGTGTACGGACCGTAGCCGGTAGATCTGCTCGCGCCCCCGCGCAAGTTTTCCAAGGCCGCTCACTCCGCCCACCAGTACAGGGTCGCCACAACCCTTCCTTGTTCCTCGCACACCCGTGCAGTATCAGCGACGAATGCAGTATGGACACCAATGCAATGTCTCGATCCTCCGTGATATACTCCCTTTTGAGCACGATTTATTTAAATTTGGCTATAAATTTTATATCAGTTATTTGCTGTCAGCTTTAAAGAGTGTTGAATATTATTAAAAATTAAACGGAGACTCTGAAGTATAATATCATATATATACAAGACAGAATAAAATTAATAATTAAAAAATTAAAAAAATATTTATAATAATTAAAGAAGTATAATAATATTTTATTCTTTGTTCATATATGCATCCCCTAATATTATCAGTAATATCAGTGTTGGTGCCACTTTATTGCGGCGAGGTTTAGGCAAGCCCACTCTTGCTCTTAACCACCATTAAATTAAATTTTAGGATTTAAGCTGAAAACAAAAATAAATTAGACACATTTAAAATATTTAATTAACAGATAATGAGGTGTAGACATAATTTTGTATGTAAAAAAATATTATTATATATAAATTTATAATGAATTAAAAAAATGGTGAGATACTAAAAGCATGCAAATGTCAATATATTCTTCAAACTTCATGCTGTAACTTTATAATGGTTAATAATAAAAAACAATTAACCCTTAGCAGCTCTATAAATATCACTTGAGATATAGCACCATGCACACTTTTTTTTTTACAAATTGCACTTTCACTTGATTGTAGACATCAATATTAGGATATAAATATTAAGAATATTCCACGCAGCCATGCACCAAATGTATTATAGTGGCAGATCTACTAATTATGTATAGTTTTGCCCCTGTATATTGGTACCTCAAAAATTTCAAAAATCACGTGTCAGATCTACGCACAAGTATATAAACACGTGTTCGTTCGCTGCATATCGGACTGCATGGCCGCGAAGACTGCAATGTAGAGTGCAGAGGTGTTGGAGAACGCGGGTCACCACGTTTGACCCCGCCCTTCGCGTGCAGACTGCAGCATGAGGCAAGTGGGCAGCGCATAAAATCATCACGCCACCGTGGCTCAACCTCCGAGCAAACACTTACAACTTGTTTAGAGCTATTGTTCCATACCTCAACAAACAGATGTCAAAATTAAAATAGAGCGTTATATTTGATTATTATTCATTTCAAATATCCGATCACTTTCAGGCTTATTATATCATTACATTGTTTAATTTTCTGTGGGTTGAATACTTTCATAGAGCATTAATAAGAGAAGTGGGTGGGTTTACTTAGGTTACCTGCTGTATCCACAGTACGAAGGATTCAGTGGGAAGCATTTTATACGACACAAGTTGGATGAATGTTGCGGGTAGTCTCCGCCCCTTTACCTCAGGGAGGAGGAAGTGTGACATCATTGCTGGAAATATAAGACGACCTGCATGAGCTTAAGGCGAGTGGGTTCTTTTGCAGCTAGTATACATACATGTTATTGTAGCAGTACAGCATAAACATATCCATGCAAAGCGACCGGCTGGACCACCGCCCGCCTCCTAGTTATAAGATGCTGGTTGATTCTCTCGCCTCAAAGTACTTACGTCACATGAAAGCTAGTTGCCAACGTTAAAGTACTTACCTAATATGGCAACACCAAGTTTTCATTATATAGTATACAATATTATATGCTTCTCATGTGTATTTAATTTGCTGCTTTTACTTTATTAAAGTAATGACTTGCGAGGCTCAGATAATCAACAATGCGATCTATCACGTTTATTTCCAACAGTTCCAGTACTAACTTAAAGAATGATCCAGTTTTAAATTTTAATTACTATCTACATACAATATAATTAGCATCATCAAAAGAAAACATGTTAAAAATATGAAAAAAAATTGCCTCTCATTTATGTATAACGTTCAAATATATATACAGTTTCATTTTATGATTTTACAATTTACTTAAGAATTAGTTAAAATTAAATGCACTAAATATGCATAATAGAGTGATATTATAATTCATGTATTGATTATTGAATGTTCCACTGTTCCACATGATGCTAATTTTAAAACACATTTTTCAGTGCAATATATGCATATTTATAAAAAGTTATCATAATAATAAATTATTGAATATTTGACATTACCACTATATACACATTAATTTTTTAATTCGAACATAAACTTGTTATATCATGTGTTGTGGACTGACCTGTCTCAAAGATTTTGCAATTCTAGACTCTGTTGTATTTAACAATTTTGCAACTAATCTTTTACACAGTGCATTTCCCCTTCCCCCCCCCCCGAAAGTATTGACAGTACAACAAAATTGCAAATAAAATGTAATGTCGAATATGCATAGAACAATAATGTATGCTAAAAAAATATAAATTCTTAGAGAATAAAAAAAAAAAGTTATTGGATAATTTTATTTTTTAATTATAATGTTGGCTACAGTCTGCTAACTGAAATGCATCAATTAATTGTTTGTGTCTTTTTCTGCAGAACAGTAATTTTTTTATTAAATTTTATTATTAATAATAAAGCACTTAAAAAACTCGATCATGAAGTCACCATTATATAGCTATTTAACGATTGGAAATAATATATCCTAAAAATATTATTTATATATAAAGTTATATAGTTCGATATAAAAATTAAATAATAAAATTAATTTTAATAATTTGAGATCTGACGATATAACATACTTGTTATTATTTACTTTTATGTGTATTACGTATATACATATATGTGCACGTTCATTTAAAGTTATATTATAGTACTAAGATCATAAGATTATTAAATTTATGTTAATTTTTAAGGAATTTAAATGTTTATGTCTCTATATGTTTTATTATGTACAGCCACAAGAGAAATAAATAAGAACCCAGATTATGAGTGTTTTGTATTCGCATATTGTGTATACATGGTTTAGAAAAATAAGGGTGATTTTAAAATGTTAAGCCTCCAAACTCCAATTGCTACACGTAAGAGCTATATTCTTTTATATGATTCTTATCTGAATGTTATGACCCTTGGTGAAAAATGGATCTGCTTCATTTTGATCCTAATCCACATATTATAACAATAGAGTATAAGATACATATACATATTATTAATTATGTGTTATTTATGTGCAATTACAATTGCTATATCATTCAGCTTTTCCTATTTTCTTGCATTATTATGCTGAGTGACAATGATTAGCATATTATAAAATTAAAACAAACAAAATAATGGTCTTTCATATAATTAGTGAATTGCCGACTTGGAGGCAGCTGACTACTACGCCCTAACTGTTCCGTTCGGGATGGGCGCTGGATGGCATTTGACTGCTTGAGACACGCCCCTCGGCCTCGGCCCCTCCATGGCGAACAAATCCTCCGACCCCGCCCGCTGACCCTCGTGCCGTCGCAAAGTGACGTCATAATAATTTTAAGATCTCTTAATTCTGGCATTAAAGTCTCCAACAAGAAAGGGAAGGCTGTCCAACCAGCTGAGGATTCTTCAACTTCCATAAATTTAAATTTAATTGCATATATTACGTTTTGACAAGTAGACGAGCCGCGAGGTCAGTAACTAGACTCCGAAAATGGTTGGAAGATAATTATAATGATGGAAGAACTACCTTGACCTGCCTTTAAATTAAGTTGTTACTTTGAATTATACAAGATACTTTTTATTTGACATCGATAATCTTGATTAAAATGGATTAATTACCGTTTAATCATCTATTAAAATATTATTTGTGTGCATCACTAAATTTTCTTCTAGTTTTAAAAACTGCATCCTATTTGATAATGTCAAAACTCGATCATGTAAAGACTATCTAGTTTTGTCTATTTTTATGAACAAATTTATACAGAAGGTTCTTTCTTCTTCGTCATATTGTAACAGAATATTGTTTTGAATAAAAATTCAAATTGTAAAAAATAATTGCACTTATGTATGAATAATTAATATGAATATCATAGAAAAAAACAGTGAATTTAGTGTAATTATACCCAGCAGATATAATTATACAACATGTAATTATTATAGTATTTGAATTGTTTGTACTAAAATTTAGTTATTGACAAGCTTCAACGTAAAAATGCCGCAGCGCCGCATTCTGACATCGCTCCATAAGGTTTGTTAGGAGAAAAATCTTATTTATTTTTTTATTCAAATTCTATGCTGCACAAAATCTCGAATATTTTTTATGTCGTGTAAAGTGATCTTTTCCGTGGCTCATATGAATTATTAATCTTGCCCTTCATAAGAACCGTCTGAAAAAATTAAAAACCAGGTACCGCTGGGTTAAAGGATAGGAAGCTTGATAGAACATGTCGTCGCGCGCAGTTCGCGCGCTCGATTTTCATTGGCTGAGAGAATTGTGTCGTCAATGTTAAAGCTTCTCAATGTGATATTATTATTAATAATTATGTGATTTCTTCATTGCTATATTTTTACAAAAACTATTAAAAAATATAAAACTGACTTTTTTACAAAATTGTTCTGCAAAAAATATTAAACAATATATGACATAATTATTATATTTTAAAAATTATAATATATAGACAATCATTTTAGAATTTTACACAACCGTGATAATATTATTAAAAAGTCCAGTTTCGTGGTATAAAAGTATAACGCGCATGCAGTAAGCTTCAAATCACGATGTAAATGATATAATATGTCGACTAACTTTTAAAAGAAAAGGATTGATGTTTGTAGGCCACGGCTTTATAAAAAATTAACTCTAAACTTATTAATATATCATACAAATACAATGCATATTATACACTAGGTTTGACCAAAAAGATGTTATTCCTTTTTATAGGAAAAACTAGTGTGTGACAATAACAATACATAATCAAGTTCATTGTACCTATTACATGATTACAACGCGATTACCACAACTTTAAGTTATTGATTATTTTTGTTGTCTGCAAATCGATTGCATGTAACTTGGCCGTGGATTTCCATATATGGTTTGTTGTATTACAAACGGGGTCCAAGGTCCTTGTGAGTCAGCCTGCTGGCTGGATTCAACGGCAATCTCTTGCCGCAGCAGCCTCCGACGCAACCATCGCCAGAGGGCGTAACTCTGCATGTACCAAACGTTCGTTTCAAAATAAACCACATGTTACAGTTTTTACGGTGAAATTTGCAATACAAGAAGTATGACTTCGGATTTTTTTTTTAAGATTTTGTTTCTCTTCAATAGTAAAAAAATATTGTATTTTTAACGGGTTCACAATAAAATATTTAGAATTTTTGTAACATCTGGTATGTCAAAAGATAAATTCTTATCCAACTCACCAGGTCAGGATTTTTAATCGTGATATGAATAAAAAAGACAAGGCTTTACATTTTGACGTATTTAAAAATGTGTTATTAATTGCTTTCATATGTTGTTGTGCCCATCGCAAAACTAAACGAAAGTTTTAGATATTTGTTTCAGCTCAAGTATGCAGAGTTGATCTGATCGTATTGATGGTGAGTTTATTTGGTCTACTTAAGTTAGTCAAATGTAGATTATAATAAGCAAGCATTGAAGTATTCTTGTAAGAAATGAGCATTGTTTGATTGCTTCATTCGATCTATTTCAACGAAACATACATTTTTTTTTTTTTTAAATTTTAACTAGCATAAATTATTGAGGCAAACATATTTTTAAATGCGATAGCAAAGAAATCATACAAAAATATCTTAAATAAAAATAATACAACAACAAATCTCATAAATTTGTTGCTCCTAGCAATTTCTTGAAATTTTAAGATATATTTTAGTTAAATAATATTATGTATATATAATATAATTATACTATATTTTGTTACAGGGAAATTTTTGTTGTGATATTTTTTACATTTTTACAGCAGCTCGTGTATTACCTTGTGGTGATTATTATCCACTTAGTGTTACCCACGTATTACATCACTTTGCACATGTGTCTGATCCGTATAGCCTAAAGTTGTATTGTATAAGACGCGCATTTCTCCCTTTGAACTTTACGCGGACTAGTTAAGGAAACTTGTAAATGTTGCACATGTCATCAACATGTGACAAAGCGACCCGCGAGTCGAAGAGCGGGCACGTACCTCTTCCCAGAAATCCTTGGAATAATGAATATTTAGGTCTTCGTATATGTTTAAACAACATTTCTTACAGAAAACTGTATAAAAAAAAAACTAAGACTATAATAATAAAATAGATGTACTTTTAAAAATATTTTGTTCTGCATCATTAAACTGATATAACATAAAAACAAAATAATTATTATACATTCGCGCACGAATTTACGTATTTTTAGTAAATTCCATGTACGACAACTAGCTAATAACTTAACTGTATTTTCAAAAACCACTTTTTTTTAATATGTGGACTTATTAGTCATTATTATTATTTTTAAATATATTGTCTTATTGACACCTGAGAATGTATTTCCTCTATGCAAGCAGATAGGAATTTAGTACTAGAAGTCCTTGGTTTTGACCCACCTTCTTTTATCTCATCGTATTATAATATATCAGCTAAAATTATTTTAAATTGATTTTTTTAGTTTACCTGAAGTAAAATTTAAATATCGTTTCAATTATTCCAGTTATATTTTTATTATATTGCATATTGCTACTAATTGTAAGTTAGCATAAATTATTATCAGGGTTAATTTTATTATAAGAATTAAAGTAACTTTAATAGAAAAATTGTCTTCCTTAAATTTTAATCTCAAATATATATAATATATATATATATATATATATATTCTATTATTTCATACATTAAATAATATATTAGTTTTGTGACATTGTAAAAATATCATAAAGCAGTGTGCCATTGTATACGTAAGCAAATTAAAATTGCTTTTCTAAGAAATATTTCATTTTTTTCTTCAGCGCTACATGCATAATAATTTACAGCATAAAATCATAAAATAGCTTTTTTGTTTTAAAATGAAAAATTGTTATACACATTTGTTAACTAGCGTTTACATACTTTTTTGGAATAATTGTCAAATATTTAAAGAAAAATTGTTTCAAGTGAAAAAATACACACAATTTACACCACTTAGCATTTTAAGAAGAAAAAATATATTATGTATATTATATATCTTCACTAATATAAGTAATATATAACTGGCACCGCTTAAAGTGAAGTAAAAGCAACAACATCCAGCATCACTATACTTAGTGAAGGCCATCGAGAGTTTATGCGAAAGACGAGTTCAGAATAACAATTCTTTCACAGCCACCTGGGTATTGGACACGTGACGTCATGCATTTGATCAGCCAGATGTAATGGACTACATTGTAAAATTAAAGACCATCCATCACTGTGTAATCTAAATGCATACAACATCAGCATTCAAGTATAGGTAGAACGACCGGCTGCTGCTGGCTGATTGCAACCCACTCGGTGAACAAGTCCGTATATGGATCACCGGTCTGTCCCAATCCGGACAGTACAGGGAGGAATTTGAAGCAGGTCAAAGAGCAACAACGGCACTCACTTTAGCATCATCTCACCAGCAGTGCAAGTTTGTCAGGTAGGCAGGCTAATTGCAGCAACAAGCATGTTAACTCGGTGTCCTCGAGCACGCACCGCAGCTTTTAGATCATTGCTTTACAATTCTTTAATTCTTAGTAAATAACATTTATTTACTTTCAATGAAGTGAAAAAGGAAAAAAAGTATCATTTTCATAGGAAAATAAAATGACACCATGCACGCCTTAAAATTTTTAGAAATTGTGTGTAATTAATAATTATTTAAGAAAAAAATCATGTAGCTATAATTAATTGATGTTGTGTAAATATAATAAATGTTCAATATTTTTATAATATTAATATAAATATCAATAACAACTACTGCATGTTGGATGAAGTATTTTAGGATTATAATATTATGTTAATATTATATACAGTATGTACGTACATATTTAATTTAATAAGCTGAAGAGATGATTTTCTTAAATATACACAAGATCAAAGGATATAGATATATTTTATGATGAGAAAATTGAGTTTGAATTGTAAATTAAATGTAAAGCAGCAAAAATAAACGATTAATATGATTTAAATTTAATATTATGATTTTACTGCAAGATTATTCATTATTTCTATACTAGATCATGCATCATAAAGTTATAACCTACGCTAATGGTTGTGTGTCGTGCAATATAGCACTTAGAGACGAAAACATTATAAATTTTTTTTTCTTTGTTTTGACGTGTACCAAATTTGGTTGAAACATGAAGGGAGTGAACTTCACACTTAAGCTTACACTGAGTCTGCTTTCGATTTGGCACTTTTAAGTATTTTTTATTAAAGTGTTAAAATTAATTTATGCATACATAATACAGGCTATTAAATTCAGCCATGTATTTTTATGTGAAAATAAACATTAAAACGGTCCCTTGAGTTTTGACCTTAAGTTTTCCCTCTTATGAATTGTAATTGGCACCTCAATCTTTAATCGTTTCATTTGTACTTTGAGGTTGTGTGCAAACATATGGCTTTAGTTGGTGTAGTAATTAATAACAAGCTACATTGGCACACATAAACATTACATTCACACGGAAAAAAGATATAAAAATCCAGGAAAAGAAAATTACTTAGAGGGTTGCATACCGTCTTAGTATCGTATCGTTCTTATTTTTAAATCATCCGAACTCATTAGATCTACATATAATGAGAGACCTAAAGAAATTTGAAACCAAAGGTTACTGCATCCTCAGGAAGTTTGTTGCTTATATAGGAATAATTTAATTGACTAATATTCTTTATGAGATAAATTAAATTTATTTTAGTTTGAAATTTTATTACGTCATTTTTTATATATATATATAAATTTTGTCAACAAATTAAGAGGGAGAAAAGCGTAAATTTTAGTAATGTGGTGAATGTATGACTAAATTTTGAACTGTGCTTTTCCGTAATAACATTAATATATTTGTTTTCATTGTTTGTGAATAACTATGCACACATCATCATATAGTAAATAAAATTCGGAGAGTGGTCTTTTGAACATAGCGCAATTGATAATAAATTTTTGAAGACACTTTTAAAATGGATGTGACAAAATTTTCTTTGTAAAAACTTTTAAAATGTCTCTTTTTTGGAGAACAAAATAATATCCTTGCTCCATTCTGCATGGGCACCAGGTATAGCTTTCGTCTGTCAATGTTCACTTCAAGATGCTCATTTCGTGGACATGACGTAATATATTTTTTCACGTTTCAATGCCTCGCAGTACGATATACGTATATGCTACATCATAATTATGTAGAATTGTATATTATAATATTGCAATTTAAATTATTTTATGCATATAGTATGTAGTATTTAAAAAAGTAGCAAATCCTACAATATATAAATGTAGGCCGAATTAAAGCTGCAATCAAAAATTTATTTTTTTAAAGGTCATGATAATAATGTAATTAAGAAATTGATATCTAATTATTATACATTTCATAAATATAAAAGAATATTATGTAACAATATTTCATGCATGCCGAGTAATTGAAACTTACTATATATGAAATGCTGCGTATAATATGCTAATATAAAAAGTATTAAGTGGAAATAAACTTCTGTTAATCCAGGATCATAAAGTGATAAAAAAATCTTGTTTACCCTTGAGACATAATAAGCATATATACTTACTAGTTTTTATGATACTAGAGCAAATGAGAAGTAATTGATATTGCAGGCTATTGAATTATAAGATAATCAAAATGTCAGCAAAATTTTAAATTGTGTTATTTATGTTTGTTTTTTTAAACGATGCTTTAAATTTCAATACATCTGAAATTTTAATAATTAATTTTATTATTATAATAGGAGAACATTAATTTTTAAGATGACTTGCTTTCTTAATTAAAATTTAAGGCGTTACTAATTTGATAAAACTTTATATGTATAATAATTTTCTACTTCGTTGATCATCACAAAAATTATTATAATTGGACACATTTGCTCAGAAACACAAAAACACGCACCCACTTTCAACATCAGTAGCATCTATTTTATTTTTAATATTTTTTATATAAAAA
The DNA here is from genome assembly GCA_949825025.1 of Siphlonurus alternatus. Lineage (NCBI taxonomy): Eukaryota > Metazoa > Arthropoda > Insecta > Ephemeroptera > Siphlonuridae > Siphlonurus > Siphlonurus alternatus. Next base: position 8,402,099 of record OX463779.1, read on the forward strand.
TTATATATTTTTTTCATTGTATTCAAATTACATAGGTTTCATTTAAATTTATTCATTAAATATTTTGTATCTTGAAGTTGAAATAGTATAAATATTCTAATAAGAAGAGATCGTAACACCGTATACAGACAGAGGTCATGTCATTTTATGATCCGTGTAAACTAGGAGTTGGGTACTCGCAGCATCACAGTCACTCGATCTCGCAGGTTTATCGCCGGAGGTTGCAGTTCTCGCGGTCCAGCGCTCTGCTGGGTGACCCTCACCGCTCTTGGGCCCGCATTTAGGACGACCATCAGGGTTGGGCAACTGGCAGTGATCGCGTACTGACCCCAATATAGCCCTACTGCTAACTGCATTGTCAGCTGCAACAATGGCCTACTTCAGGTTTCATCTCTTCAAGGGACATACAGGGCTTATATTAGCCAAATTTGGAGCCGGACCCGCATTGAGCTGTCACTAAATGGAGAGTGTCCACCGCTTTACTACCCTTTCCCTATGAAAATTAGTTCATGTCATATATCAAGGCTGCTCTAAATTATAAATTTTAATTACTATCAAATTTAAATATGTATATCATATTATAATAATTGCCGTATAATAATAAATAATATTATAAATATGCATGCTTGAATTAATTTTAATTTATTTGCTAATAAAGCTTTAGGATATAATTAACATTTAATAAAATGCAATCAAGTGTATAACATAAAGTATTTGTATTCAGGTTGATATCCGAATTAGGAATATCAAGTTCTCAGCCATGCAAGTAGTATTTACTTGTATAGCCCGTATAGAATTTTATTATGATACTTCCATTTATTATAATCTGTAGTATATGTACGGATACATGCTAATCTGTTGTTCTTTCTAATGAAATTTAATTTGCTCTATACGCTATGACTATAGAGAGCAAACTGAACGTTGGTGCCTGCCCTGCAGTAACCGGATCATACATCCAGTTTCTTCTCTCCTGGGCGAGAGTTGTCAGGTCAAGCCAGGACATCTGTGGTGTCCCCTCGCCAATCTGCAGCCTCCGTGTGCGTGGATGCGAGCTCTGATGAGTCACTGCTGGCCGATGGAGGTGCTGTGGTGTGACGTCACAAGGACCTCACTACGCCGGCACGCTCTCCCCGCGGGAGAACCAAACTAACAACAAGAAGGAGAAAGTCCTGTCTCTTTCCTTTCACGCTTTATCATTTTCCTCTTTTTCTACCTTTTCTACACCTTTTTAAATAATTTAATATATGTAATAAGATTATTTTTATCGAGATAAAACGATCACTTTGAATTCCATCTTGATAGGAGTTTGGGAAGAGCTCCAAAAAAGGCTGATGCTACCCACGTGCCCCGCACCGTATAGTAAGAAGGTGACCTATTCGCCGTCGTCGTCGTCGTCGCCGCCGCCATACCCGCTGTTACTGCTGACGGCTTGGCGGCCCAAGTTGCGAGCTCTTTCTTTCTCTCCACACATACAAACACACACACCAAGGACACACGGTGGTTGTTAGCGACATGTTCAGTGTCGCAAAAAAATTGGCAGATAAAAATTCACAGTGACTGATCACGCCAGCTGTCACGTTCGATACGGACCTTTTATAACAATTATTATAAAAGTCGGCTTGCGAGCAAGGAGATTTTAACGCTGGATCAAGTCACTAATGTGACGTGCATGCAAGTAGGCGTGGGCGGGCCAGTAGCAATGGAGCATCAACCTCGCGGGTCATTCGGGTCATAAGTCACGATAGGGACACCTAAGAATGAACCTAGAGCGTCCAGCTGGCTTGACACTTTGATGCTACAGAACAGGTGGTACTCGGCCCAATTGTCCTTCCTTGGTAGTAGCCTGTGCTTATTCGAAAGTTTTTACAACAAGGCTTGCTATAAGATTTATAATACAAAGAGATAAGTATGAAATAAGTATGCATTATTTTGTAATATCATGAGATGCAAATTTTTTATGAAATCATCTAATGAAAAAAAAAAAAAAAAAAAATCAATTTAAAAAATATAATGTTGCTCAGTATAGTTTTATTATTTTTGTTGCTGCCCATAAGAAGTAAAAATTTAATTTATTTTACTTATTTATTAACTTACAATAGTTGTTAGTTTTGTATTTTTTTATCATCAATATTGCTGGATGAAGCCTATATAAATATATTATCTTCAAGAGAGATTATTTACATTTTTTTTTTTTTTTTAATCAGGACAATCAACTTGAATTAGGTTTCTATTGTTGTTGCGTGTCTCAATTAAATAAAAATCCCTTCAATTTTCTATACACTATTAATGTTCAACTGCTCAAGTATGTATATAATCATTGTGATGTGGGTGGGTCTCGGCTTGCGTGCCCGCGAGTGTACCTGATCTACCGGTCCAGCGAGAGGCTGCGGTCTGATCTGCGGTGGAGAGACTTTAGAATCCCGAGTAACCGGAGAGCTCGTCGCGTTGTCGTAAGCGGCCCCACTCGTTCTGCGCACCTCATATTTACAAGACTTCTATTATTTTCAATATAATAATATATGACAAGGATGAATAAACAAAGTAAAAAATGCTTATTTGTTTTTAAAGATCATATCTATGGGTGTTAATTTTATATACAAACTTTTCACAATAGTCACTCAACTTTTAAAGTATTTTCATTTTTCAAAGGAAATGGATTTTAATTTGTTAATTCAACAACTAATTTTTCTTTCTTTCTTTTTTTCCATATATACTATTATTACGATTTGACATAACGAACTGCGTGCGTAGCCTTATATAAAATTATTGCGCTAATATACAAGCTGTTATTGTTGTCACTCACATTGCCACTTGCATGTTAGTAACGAAGAATCAGGTGACAAGCGACAGTTATAATAAATGCATGGGAAAATGACAGAGGATAGAAAAAAGCAATAAAAAACAATTAATTTATTTATTATTTATTATATTTATTCAGAAAACAGACTACAGGTTAGGTAATTAATAATATTTAATTAATATTTACCAGCATATAAAAATAAGGAAAGAATCTGACAATAATTATTTAGATTTTGAATGTATTGATTTTGGACACAAGACTTTCAAAACAACCTCATGGTGGCGACGATTTGCTTGGCTCCAGTTGCTTCACCACCAGTGATTCGTGACGTCACGTACCACAGTGCAGAGGTCAGCGCAAAGCTCCTCCTTAACCTGCGTCTTGTGGCACCAAATGTTCTCTCCACGGAGTCAAATTTCGCAGTTGTTATTTATTGTAGCGATTTAAGTGTAAAGAGAGTCTCGCAAACTGAAAAAACACATTTATTCGTCTTTTAATATGACATAATTTTTTTGGTACATTATAACACGACGAGTATCATAAAATGTGAAGATGATAGTGAATACATCACAAGATGCGAAAAACAACTTAAGTCAGTCTGATCATCGTGACTATGTCCACTTGATACTTTCCTTTTTTTTTTTACAGGCTTGCATGCAACTACACTATAAATCCAACTGATATGCATGTCATATTGAATTCAATAAAATATTATTTATATAATTTATATTTAAGAAAATGCTTCGTCAATAATTACTTCCTTCAATTTTTGCAATTATATGCAACTTGTAAAAAAATATATACATGTATTTTTAGATAGTTTGCGAGATGCCCTACAAATTTAATAGCAATGCAAATCATTAAAGGTTAAAGCTTTTAGTGTATATGCATTAAAAAAATATATATATTTTAGATCTGTACTTCTTACCTTTTCTAAGGAGCTGTAGTATAGGATGAAATGCTATATTTATAATTCTATAAAGCTCGGTAAAAACAAAGCTATCACGCGTGAAAAATCATTGATGGCTAAGTTTGATAACTGTTATTATTCTCTTAAAATTTCATTGGAAATTCCAAATGCGTTTTAAGTTTTAATATATCTTTTTATTTCGCAGAATCTCATCTTTAAACAAGTTTACAATAACGCACGGACTCGTACAGTGTACACTACGTAGTTCATTTGGATTGCATGCATGCCCGAGTAAAAAATAACGAGAGGAAAATATAAGAAGAATGATAAATTTTACTCATAGTGATATTTTGACTTATTATTTTCATTACGTACACATTTTTTTATTATTTATATAATTTAAATTAGTGTCACCCAACATTTTTTTTTAACTTTTTAATGACATTTAATATTGTCCATTCAGAAACATTTCAAGAGGGCTGGATAAGATGCGACGTTGAGTCAGCTGTTGTATTGTTGCTGCAGCCAGCGAGTACACAACAATGCAGACGTGGGGCCGCACGGTCACACAACGTGAGGTGCACGCTGAGCGGCAATCTTGAGCAACCTGCTTGTCTCGCCAGCGGCCCAACATTGTTACTGCCCAATCACTGCTAGCAACGCGATGGAGAGACGAGATTATGAGTAAAAAATATGTATTCTAATGTTGCAAAGGCTTAAATTTTACTATATGGAGAGTATTAAGACGGAGATAATCAACATATGGTTTTGGTAAGGATTAAATATTCAAAAGTTACATTTTTAACGAAATTTTGATGATCTGCACAGTTAATATAAATAATAAAATAAAACTTAAATGGAAATTCCAGTGAACAATATCTACCAGAAAAATAAATTAAAAATTAATGAATCTGCTTGCCTACTTATCTTGGTGGACTAAAAAAGTTGTCGTATATCAAGGTGTTCATGTTCAAGTTTAAAGATTTTTGGATGCTTTATTTGATTTTTGTCCTTGAATTGAAGTGGACACGGCAAGAAACTGGTATTTTATAAGCATGTCTATGTATACAAATGTTTTGATATTAGCGTAATTTTTTTCGAGCACTGTAAATTAATATCTAAAATGATGTAATACTAACTTCATGATAAAAATTTGAAAAGAAAACTCTGCACAGGCAATATTAGAGATTCGTTTTTGTGTTCCACCAAATCTATTATTGTCATTTTACTTTCGAATTATGTTAATAAAAATCACAATTGTCAGTTGGATTGAAGTATGACCATGACATATTATTGATCTTTCGTTAATTAATGGCCATAAATTTAAATATTCTCCAAACTTTCCTTCATATTTTTTCAATAATAATAATAAAATGAAATCTTTGAGGTAGGTTATGAAAATTTGAAAAGTTCTGCCAATAAAATAGAATGATATACCTACTACCCCCATGGTTTTCAACCAGCAGGGGGAACAAATTAAGTTTCTTATCACGGATGCTGCACATGTTCTCCATGCTGGGGTTAGGACGTATGACCTGCGGGAGCTGCAACTCGACTTGCATGTTGACAGCCCGCAGGAGGAGCAACTTGCATAACCGCGGTGACGTCACGGAGTAACCCGGTCAGAGGAGCGAGAGACTGGCGCACCTCCCCGCCCTCCGTCGCGGCACCACCACCGCGACCACCGCAGCCACCGCCGCCGCCGCTCAGTGAGTGCTCAGCCGCCGAGCGGAGCGGAGTAGTAAGTTCAGTAGTGAAACTTGGTCTGTCCCGCTGTCAGTGACACCTTCACGCGCAGTTGTCATCGCAGCCACCTCTGCTGCCTTTATAAACTCTACACTCAGCAGGTAGGAACATGGAATTGTTTTTGTTTTTAATTATTGTGATATACATGAGGCCCTATGACATAATATCCATTGCAGGTCTTTATGACCTGTAGGTCGTATATGATGTACAGTACGTATGATGCTCGTTACAAGCGAAGTGAAATAAAAAAAACTAACTTCTACCTGCAATGGTTTATAAGCGGTTTCATTGCCTAACTCATATATCCTCATAATTATTCTTATGGAGAAAATAGCTCCACAATTATATTTTATTAACAACTCAAAAGGTGTATAATTTTCAACTCAAATTGCAAATTTATTTAATTGATAAAAAAAATCACATGACATGTGTTGCATTAAAAATTTATATAGGACAGTTCTTTTTAAAACATTAATTTCACTTTATTGTTCAAATTTGCAACATAAATAATTATGCGGGTTTATGAGGAGGAGAGGAGTGAGGCGATGCACCGTGTATGTAAACAGCGCCCGCCGATGTCAAGCGTGCCGGTTGCAGCAGTGAAGAGCGGGTGTGTCGGCGCGCCTGCTCGGTGTTGGCTTACCTGTTAAGAATCTGACACCGCGCGGGCCAATGCAGCGACCGCGCCCCCGTTCATAGCCTCCGCATGCACTCTCGGTGGGGGGCTTGACGAATCAATCAGAAAAAATTAAAAGAATCGGAGGAACAGAACTTCCATCGTTTGGGTATCATGTACCATGTATAATTATATCTCTCACACAGAAATTTATGACACCAATTGACGATTAAAAGTATAATATAAAAGCATTAGTTTATTTAGCTAATATGTTACGTCAATAAATAATAAAAAATACAATATTTAATATAGTATAATATATACTTATGTATATAAGAGTTTACTAATAGTTCCAAACTGTTCATCTGCACTTTTTCAAGAAGGCTAATTTTTAATTTCCTTATAATAAATAATAATCATAATCCTAATCACGAGAGTGGAGAAAATTCCATTTGGAAAAGAATAGTTAACACATAATTTATCATTTTATCATATTCCGCTTTATAGATTAAGAAACAAGGAAATATAGCTATAATTATATCCCACATAAGAGAGAAGGAAATTTATACTGATTTAGTAAAATTGTAAAAATATGTTATAATTGAAACAATTCGTACACAACTTAAAGTCCTATAATGATTTTTTATAGAACTGTAATTCAAATACTGGCTGAAATATTATATATAAGAAAATTTGGTAGGAGGGTAGGATGCAATAAAATTACATTAATGGTTAATTTACACTTGTGACTCAAGCAGACAGGAATATATACAGTAATGTGCGTGCAACTGTGTTTGGTTTCCGTTGCGGTTTCCGTTCTATACCGCGGTCTAAATTGTGATTGCTCGATCGTCTTACTCCAATCAAGCGGCATGAACCCCGCGACACAATATTTTGCAACTTTCACCCCCATTGCAATTTCGGTCAGTGCCTGTGACGTATATTAGGATTATAATACTAACTATATAACTGTGTTCGTCGCTTTCAGTTCTGTATATAGACATGCCATGCAATGCATGCAAATTTTAAAGCTCATAATAACTGGAATTAAATTAGTTTCAAAATTAGTAATGAGAAGAAAATCTAATATTTTTAAATAACATCATATACCTTTATTAGAACATTGATACAATTTAGATGACACGATATAGCATTCAAGTTATGATATTAAGGAATTCATATATACCTCACAGAAAAATAAATATATTGTATTTTTAATCTTCATAACTTGCCCCAGGGTGTGTAGCAACAGAAACCACAAAGAACAAAATGAAAGCGATAGTTAAAGAACATCACCTTGCCTCATTATAGCACCATCAATTAAACTCAAAATAATCATCACGACTGTTCTTATATCGCCGCCTACTCGTTGCTCTTCATCCGTCCACTGTACTGCAGTGGGAAGACGTTAAATTGATATTTATGATGACACATTAATAAGTCGGGACTCTAATTAAAACATTCTACAAGTAAAAACTACATATTAGTACCGTGAAACAATTAAGATAAGTTTGTTTTTACCAAATATGGTTAAAAAAAATCCAGGTTTGCTGCTACTTAAAAAAAAAAAAAAATTACGAGTTATTAATTTTTTTAATACAGACATTTAAAATGTAGCATAATATTTACACAAATAGCTAAATTATAACAAATATGAGCTATGTTATTTAACCATTACTGGTAGTGATTATAACAAAAAAAAAAATTATTTTATAACTTTTAATACGAAGTTGTAAATTTAATTGAAATAAGGTCTTAATATTTTATGTCAAACGAATTATAAGGAATTTTTATTATTATATCATGCAATGTTTATCATGTCACTCCTATTAATTAGACCGAAAATATTTGATTGCTTAGGCCTATTACTCTATTTTACGCTGAGCAAATAAATAATATATAAAAGACAATCTTGTAATTGCTATTGCGAATTTATTATGTTAGGATTTCTTCCACGTACTCTAAGTCTTGACTAAAATATCGTCATTAATACGAGCTATAAATAGTCTTTATTAATTAATAATCAAAATAAATAATCAGTTCCTTATTTAATAAAATACTGATGTCATGAGAGTCACAATTAAAACTTGATATCTACAGATTACTACTTTGGTGCGTGCTTAATCAGTAAAGATCGCGGATCTTCCCATCTATGCAAAATTATGCCTTGTGACGTCACTGGTGCGTGCTTGCAAGGCCGCGGGTCGCCTCCGAGTGTCTGCAGGGCGTGCCGAGCTCCGCCACGTCACACACGCAACCCGTCGCTCACGCCCGTGTCTAACAAAGAGCTCACGTACGCGGCGCGATGTTATCAACTACTCAGCATAACGCTGCCTTCAGAGCTGCAGCAGCCGTGTCACGCTACACAAATGAGTCACCAAGCATCTTGATAAATAACAATCCAATTTCATCAGCTGATGGTGCAGCTTATAAATAAGAATTTACCAACACAATGTACAAATTGTAATAAAACTTCTACAATCTAGCACTCAATTTATAATATAACTTGTTTCATTCTATCTGTTTCATATCATATCATTTTAAATGAACTGCATAGTATGTTATTTAATTTATCATACCGATATCACAAATTTAATGTAATGCGCTGATCAAAATACACACCTAATTGAATTAATTGAACTTCATTTTACGATGTTGAATATCTGAAATCAAACGTAGACATTTTAGTATAAAAAACAACACATTGATTGGAAAAATATATTGATGACGAATCTGCAACATGTGCTTATAGAAATTCTCTATAGAGAGGAATAGACTTTGCATGATGTCTTCATTGCAACATTCTATCACGGCTTGACTCTATTGGCAAAATAAACGTACTGCACTGTACTGCTGTCATCCATATGTCACTAACTCAATTTAAGAAATTCAAGTAAAAAACCAGAAAACACTTTTATATACATTAAATTAAAAAAGTGGTCAAAATCAGCTGATGGTTCGCAAAGGAAACGTCTAATTCAATTAACTAAATGCATTTTTTATTCAGCGGCATCCAACAGAACTCTCCTTAACATGTGAAAATTACTAAAATTAATTTTTAAACTAGTATATTTTGTATAAAAAGATAAGATCTAAATAATAACTCTACCGTAGGATTTTAAATGTCATTTATTAATCAATTAGAAACCTGTAATTATTTAAATTGCTCCATCAAAAAACTTAAGCAAAACAAATGAAGAAGAAAAGGTAGTTTTTATGTGTTAAAAAAACATAGTTAATTATTTAACTTAACTTAAACAGTATTTATCTCGTATTAGCGATAAATTTGACGATTTGGCATGGATTAATGCTGGCGCCGTGCTGCGAGAATGCAGACTTGCGATAAAGTGGAATCACTGCGCGGGTTGTTGTGGATTTAATCGAGTGGGATTCCGAGACAACCACGCAAATATTTGCTTAATCTCGTCACGTTACGTAGTGAGCTTGATGCAAAAAAAAATATTTGCATACACGATTGATATAACAGCCTTGTGGCTCAAGAAATCCTCAGGTCAAATCCAGCAGTTGGGGATTTAAATACGTTCTGAAACGCCTCTCATTAAGTTAAAGTGATTATACCTTTAAACATCGCCCGCTTTATTTGACAGGATCAAGATTATTGCCAGATTATCGTTTAAACAATTAATGAATGGTCATTTTTTCCCCACATAAATATCTTCCACGTTGAAATTTTTTTGTGTATGATTAATGAATGACGTTAAAGTAAAAAAAATTAGGTCAAGATTAACGATTCCAAATTTTAAAAGTCTCATTTGTAAACAGCAGAACACATTAAATATGTTTTTATAGTTCATCAAATAATTTTATTTTGATTCGTTTATTGCCAAATAAAGATAAAATTAATTTAATAATAGTATTCATCAATTTCAAGGTTCAAGTTTGAATAAATTGTTTACATAATTTTATTTTCAATTTATTATTTTTTTTACAAAATTAAATTTAAGAAAGTTCATATCACAAGGATATTTTGAGACTTGAAAAATTATTATGTATAACCCTCTGTTTTATAGGTTCTGTTACTACAATTTTTAATTTTATTTCTTATTTCTTATTATTAGTAGGTATACTTTTTGATAGCATGAACTTTACTTCTACACTATTTGTGGTGGGCATCGCCATATGGGCATTGCTGATGGCTAGACTAGTTATACTTCTTACTTTTCTCAATTCTTTACATCTAAGTGCTGCAGCATTAGCAAATCAGGCGGGGCGAATTTCATGTTGTCCCGAGGTGATCTTTAAGTATAATGCTTAAATACTTGCTCAACCCCAAACATGGTGTCAAACTCATATACAGCTAGTGCATGTCTTTGATTGTCACGAGAGACATGGATCTTGACGAGGGCGTGTCATCTCTATTGTCAAGTCACCAGGGTCTGCATGCCGCCACGTCAGTCACGTCAGGGGGTGCTCACATCCACGTCCGATTGTGTTCTAATCAGTGACATCGCAAAACTTCTCTATCATAACCCTCGTCTTCATCTCCATAAAACTGTGGGTGAATTGCAAACCTGTTTTATATATAGGAGCCCGTAAAAGGAGTCATGGTCTCTAAAGATATATATGTATATGTATGTATGCATCGCTAACAACTGATCGTGATATTTCTATATTATACCTTACACTAAAACATCCTCTGTAGTATTATAATAATATATTATACATATTTTGTTCCTTTTCTATCTATAAGGCGGATTCAGATGGCGACAACGGCGATGCGACGCGATTTTAACGTAAAAGCTGTGAAATCCTATGCGGCGGCGAATTCACCGGTAATCGCGTTAATTACGATGCTCTTTTTCTTTTAATCGCCCAATATGGCCACCAATTGATGTTACAGCAAGTGCGCATTATTCGCGTCGCGTGGTAAAAATCGCCATGTGAATCCACCTTAAATACAACGTGAAATCGTGTAAGTAAAGAGGAAAGATTTTCATGCGAAGGAAAAATATATATGATGGTTATTCTCCTTGTTAAAGTCAAACATTAATAAGGTTTTTTTGTTTATTTTCGAGATTGCTTGTTCTGCAGACCAAAAAGTATCAACGAGTATTGAGAGTGAGGGCGGAGCAACAACCAGTTTTATAAAAGTCCGTGCAGCATCGTGATCGATGGCCATTGAATACAAAATGCAAGGTATCTCTCCAATCAATAATGGAAAGATAAATTCAATAAGAAATGGTTTTAGTTAACTGTTATTGAGTAGCTTTTGTGTTTAATAGAATTTCATTGAAATTAAATCTAACTGTTATAGAGTGTGAAAGGATGTGTATGTTCGTAAAAAGCTAGTTCAGAAATATTAAATAAGTAATAACACTAATAACCATCTCATTAAGGGCCATTTTAATATAATTTTCATTACTTCTGATGATTATGTAATAATTTAATTTCATGGTATCGATGGAAACTTTAAAGATGTTTAAAATAGTATATAACAATTACAGTGTTGAGTGTTCATTTAGATGTTTGTTACTTTCTTTTAAAATTATTCATGTTAATTATTGCAGCATGTAAATATAACTAATTTCAAGAGAAAGTTGCAACTAATTTTTGCCTTCCTCTTTCTCCTTATTTTTTGTTAAAAATTTCGATAATAATGTTTAAATTAATTAATTTCACAGCATTTTATAGAATATCTATAGAGAAGCAACCGATACTTTGTAAAACAAACGCCTGAAGAAAATGGCAACTTAAAATAGAAAAAAGTAGTAATTAAGTATTATATTAGAAAATATGAATTTTGTTAAAAGTTAATAAAGTAAAAAATATGCAAATTAATAATATATTATATAAAAAAACGTATTTAATTGCCCTCAGTACTTTTAAGAGGGGTTATATTATTACTATAATGTATAATTTTATAAAGCTGCAACTTTCTTATTTTCTGAAAAAATTTTTTTTTTAAAGTATTTAAATCCTCATATTAGTCAAAATTTAATACTATAATTCTATAATTTATTTTCAAGTTAATATAAAGAGAAAAAGTATTTAGTGACACAACTATCAATAATAAAGAGGTCCGTACAAGATTAGAATTAAATACTCATCGTATATCATATTCATGTATGTCCTTGTCACACACATCAAACGCACAAAGAAACATAGAAAATATTTTGTGAATGGATTAAATGCTTACATTGATGACAACAAAGACGCTGTGATGAGGTGAATGTCCTTTTTTTTCTTCACTTTCTAGCCGTATGTTTCATGTATTGAATGACGTAATATGAACAGCATGGCATACTATTTATTATGGCAGCTAAATGTATATACTGTACAATCAATTTAATTAGTCAAATGCAACCTCTTGGTTTGCAATATTAAAATATAATCTGTTAGTTGCAAAAACCTCTTCTTCCTTTTTCAGGAATTAAGGTTTATTGTTGACTTGCTCATCAGTAGAATATGAAATGAACCTTATCGGAAATGAAAGAAGGGGTTTTTGTGACTGATTACCTGTCTTATACACATATCCCTTTCGTATATTATTTAACTTCATCGAACAGATGAAAAATTTCATGACAAATTTTATGCAAGCTAAAATTAAGAATTTTTAATATTGATTATAACTGACTAATTGAAATTCCAAATGAATTTTTTAGTATTTACATATTTTATTTAAAGTTAAGAGTATACATTAAGCAACTGTCATATATAACATCCATAATGATGACGACATTCATCTTTCTGAATTTAAATAAACGAGTCGATGTCATGGGAAAGGGAACAAAAATCAAATTAAAATCAATGTTAATTAGCAGAGATTTGTGTAAATTATACGTCTAACAAGATGCTAGACTATAGATTACGTACTAATTAAAACAATAATTTACGTTACTGAATAAAACATAAACCTCGTAGAAACGTTGCAGTTATATACTATTTTAATTTATATTTATAAAACTATATTTTGATTGCATTAAATAGACTTGAATAAATAAAAAAATAAAATTATGGTTTGTCATACTTTTTGTGCAATCTTCAAAGGCTCCCAAGTCCACTTATTTAATTTAGTTCGACGGTATACCTAAAACTCTCTAATCTGATTACCTGTCCAGATATTTTTTGTGCCTTTTTTTCTTCTTACTTTCTCCCACCCTATGTATTGGTCAAGGATTGACATTATAGGCCATCGACGCAACAATAAGCCAGTTAGATTTATCTTCCCCTCCTCCTGCTAATGCATATTTTACTGTCTCTGTTAGCTACTCGCCCAAAAAGTGGATAACAAAAATATCAATAGCTTTACAAGTATTATTACAACATACTACTTATCGTGCGGACACACTGATGGAATTATAATAATAAAATGAAGATGCACTTTGGGTGAAGATTTCTGATAACGCTAAAAGCATCTCTAAAGGTAATTTAATCCATTTTAAACGATGACTAGTATACAAATATTTTTTAACAGACATCTTTTGTAAAGCTATGCTGGATCCTTATTTGGAGTTATCTGTATATACTGCTATTTTTTTTAAAGATATATTAAAAGTTACAATGTTTACTCTAAAAGGTTTACGATAATATGTAAACTAAGTAGGTCTTTGTTTAACAGGAAGACTTAATTACTGACTGTCATAAATCAATAATTCAAATCTAAAACGTGTAGAAAGTTATTCTAAAAATTAAATACAAACGTAATTAAATATTATTTTAGTGTGATGTTGATTCTGCAGCCATGCGTACAACTTGCTTGTCGTTGTCTGTGCATTAATTTACTCGAGCTGGGTGGAGCGAACTACTTCTCCGACGAGGGTTTCTTATGTAATATATAATATACCCAACGTGCAAATAAGCAATTCTCTGGCTCAGAGGTACTTCACATTCATATCGATGTGAGGAATAGATTTATTGTATTAAGCATAACAATGACGTCATGTTTTGTTCATAAATTGATTAACTGTGTTATATAATTATACAATACATGACTTATAGGCATGCATGTTAATGTTGAAAGAAAATAGATTAGACTAGAAATGTTAGAATAAATGTAACAATGTTTTAACTATGGGTTGCAATCATTCCCTTTCTTATACTTAAAAATACAATATGATCTTGTTTAACAAATAAATAATAAATAAATTTAATAAATTTAAAAAAGTGCCACCTAGAAAAAGAGAAAAATTATGAAATTTACCATAACAATTATTCAAACAACATAATATTCATGCAGTTTTGTTGAATATCATTTAATTTATTTTAAAATGTTATTCAACAAATAGAAACGCGGGTAAACTTCAAAAACATGTAACATTATTTTTTATAGCCTAATTATATATTTTTGCAGTTCCAGATAGTCGTGGCTCCTTTGTCAAACTCCCATGCATATATATATCAAAATTAAAAAATTGAAGATCGTCCAAAATTTTCTTAAGGAGACTTCAATGCAAGCAATAATCCCAATTTGAATATAGACTACAATGGGGGACATTCACAAAGCACTTTAACCCCCAATTTAGCCCCGATTTTTAACCCTGGTGCTAAACATGGTGCTAAGCTATGAGCTTAACATGGTTAGCCCCTGGTTTAGTACCATGTTTAGCACCAGGGTTAAAAATCGGGGCTAAAGTGGGGGTTAAAGTGCTTTGTGAATGTCCCCCAATAATTATAACTCTACGTATTATGCTCCAAGAAAAAGAGTAGAAAGGCTCGTAAAATATGAAAGTAGTAAGTTAATTTATGTATAATAGTAATATTGCTTAATTTGTTTAATTGTTTTTCTCGTGCATGCGAAATAGTCTAAATCAAATATAACAATAGTAAACCTTTGTTGGAGGGGTTGGTTGGAGCAGCAAATATTTCTGGGAAGCACATTAAAAGACAAGCTGACAAGAATTCTCATGTCATGAATGTATATAAATATGCATACATGGCATACACATATCTTTGGAACGTATGTAAGTACCCTGCAGTGCGCGACATGAGAACCGGCCTTGAAGTTGGTCGATCGTGACATAAAATTCGCGTTTACGCCCACCTGGCTGCTCATTTGTATACAAGTTACCCCATTAGACACACTACTGCTGACTGTAAAGGCACTGGTCAGATGCTAAACTATACCAAGTGTCGACTTGGAGGCAAATCACAACGACAAACAGGCGTTAATGACACCATTTAATTTAAATATTTGAGATCTCTTTAAACGTGCCACACTTTTTAAAAATATTAAGTTAAATGTTAAGTGGTACTGTAATATTGAAAAGTATATAACCTGGACCGGTATACAATATCATGTTATCATAAAAAAATATATATTACAGTACCTGAAATCCCTCATGAATTTAATTTGCATATCTTTATATCAACGTAAATATTATTGTAATTTTATATTTTAAATTTTTGTTATGTACACGAGTTGCATGGCACACGACTTAAAAAAATAAAAATGCAATAAAATCTTTATTTAAATTCTCTGCTGTTTGGCATTCTCTACTTTTTTTTTATTTAAGTGGCGTTGTAGCTGCTCCAAAGGGCTCGTCATTGTTTTATACTTTGAAGTTCGAGGGAATATAATAAGTTTTATTCCATCAGAGTATATGATAAATTAATGTAATTGCACCGCTGTGCCACACCTTTAAAGAATACAACATCTTATACACCGCGATATTAATTCTCATGAAGAGACTTCAACTGTAGATTTTAATTATAACTTTCATCAAAGCAAGGACGAAGAAACTTGTCTGAGTTTAGCGTACTAACAATGTCAATTTTTATTGTTGTATCATGCATGGGTAGTTTAAACAGAACACAAAATTACATTTAAATTAAACACAATGGAGTATCGACCTCAAAATTTTTTATTGCAGAAATGGATAGAGGGTGCAAAGTTATGCTACTCTGATTTTTTTCAGATTTTTTAGGGACCGGGAAGTATTGCTAAAAAGTTTTGGTGAGGTCGGATTCGAACCCACGTCCCTTTTGGGTCCTATCTTTTATTAAGAGAGGCGGCAAGGGGTGGCCCATTTTCTGTATTTTCAATAATTTTTAAAAAATATTTGCCGGGCTCTAAAAAATCTGAAAAAAATCAGGGTAGCATAACTTTGCACCCTCTATCCATTTCTGCAATAAAAAATTTTGAGGTCGGTACTCCATTTATAAATTAATTTATAAAAATAGAAAGAAACAAAATAGATATAATCTACATTTTCTTATACATTCATATTATGTTGCTTGCTAATTACATGATTTAAATTAATTAAATTCAATTTGTTTCCAAATAAACTAAAAAGTTATTTGAGCGAAGCAGCTGGACCACAGACGCTGGTGATTGGTGTTCTTGCAACGAGATGCATCTTATGACCTTGGTGCAGCGCTTCTGTTACGTCCAAGACAGCGGTTTGTACGCAGTGTGATGAAATCCTGATAAACATTAAATCTATGTACTACAGGGTCCATGCGCCTTCATTGTAGTATCAACTGTGAGAATATTTTTTTTTATAATGTCTAGGAATTTCAGAAGCTGTTTATGATATTGTAAACCACTTTTTCAATAAACCACATGATCGCACCAATTTTGTGGCTAGAAAAGACATGAAATTCACCGAAAAAATTTAAAACAAAATATATTAGAGACATATAAAAAAATACTTTAGGAAATATTGAACCCAAAACATTGATGCGAACTTTTATTAAAGATTTTGCCGATTTAATTTTTTTTTTATTATTATTCTTTAGAATTGAGAGATGAGAGATAGCTGGTAATAGAAATTTCAACTTCAAATTTTGTTTGAAATAACATAAATCTCTAAGTTTATTTTCTCATATTTTTGTTAATTTAGTTCATTTCAATTACTTCTACTGATGAGGAGTTATGACAAATTTGAGGCGTTGAAAATATATGTTATTGTAGGTAAACATTTGGGCGGAGCAAAAGAGTGATAATTTATGTTATTCCGTCGTTCCTAATAGGGAATCCCGCGTTCAGCTCCTCATTAGAGCCCTTTTTATGAAAGAAGCGGGGGCCTGATGCATGCGGCGTGTCTGCAAGAATTAAAATTGAAAACAAAGCTTTTTTGAAACCAACGCATAAATATATAATGTCCGTGAGCAGCTAATCAAATCAAAAGCTGGCAATGGAGAGATTAAAAAATAATAACGAAAATAATACCAGCTCAGAGTTGAATGTAATATAAATAAGACTTAAAATAATAATGTTTAATATAATCCCTCTATAATATGAGAGAAAACGTAATAACACTTATACAAGTTATATGTTATATAGCTTAAAATATGTATGATCATATTTACAATGCTATTCAATGACTTATTATTTTGTCTCTTCTTGAAAGATGAGGTAATTAAGTCATGCAGCAGGCCACGGAAGATGCAGTTACGACACAACCACAGCCCAAGAAGTTGATACTATAGCTAACCACTAAGATTATTATTGAGTTACATACAGAGAAAAAAATCATAAAAAGCTTGACAAACCTCATTTTTTATATGATTTTTTTTATAGCACAATCAAGGTGTAAGTAAGCGATTTTCACTTTGGGGGAAAAGTCTACAGAACATCAATTTTTAAATGCCGTATACTTTAAATTAACTTTACATTATAATCCCGCCACGTGCACTATAAAACCTGAGGCTCAATATAGCGTGAATTTATTTTTTTCTGAAATAGAGTTTTTAAAAGCAGTGTATAATGAAAATAACAATAAAATATATTATAGGGCAATATTTTTAACATTAAATGGAAATAGGTAGAGTTTATAGGAATTCTAGTAAAAAGAAATAAAAAAGTAACAAAATGGAACATGATGTCATTAATATTTTATTTGTAGCAAGGTGTGAGAATTTTACGTTGAAAAATTTAGTATCAGCGTTTTATATTTTATAGTCGTTTCCCACAGTAGCACGGCGGTTGTCATTTAAGACTTCCAGAGAAATAAGTTAACATCAGAAAGATGCCTTAAGAGGCGCGCGTGGTCCATGTGGGCTGCTGAGAACACAAAATCGGTCTCTAATGGCCAGTATCAAAAGTACTATTCTCAGTCCTCTCTCTCGTAAAAAACCTGAAAGACAGTGCGATAAAAAAAAAAAACAGCCGACATGAGAATTACTTTGGGCCATACTTAAATCAACATAACGACTCAAAAAGTTAAAATTAGGAATTAAATTTAAAAAATTGTTGATCTCTTAAAAAAACTGTTTCAAACCATTAAGAATTGAATAGAAAAAAAAAACAATCGAGCTCAATTTAATATAACCAGGGAACAAGTCTTTATTTGTTCTATTCCTAAATTATTTTTCTCCAATTAATGTTAATTTGAAAGTATGATTTCAAAATTTTTAAAGGAGAAAAATTGGAGCAGATTTTAATATAAAATTATCATTGGTAGAGTTTGCATGTTTATTTAACGGTTGAATCTTGCATCATGCGGAGTATATAAGAAGTGTTGAAAAAGTAGTAAGAAGTGAGGACACAGTTTGAAATAAATCTTTCTCTGCGTACCATAAACAACTCTTACTTGGTTATTTCACTCTACCTTATATGGTATGAAAGAAACTTACGAGATAGTAATTTTAAATTGAAATCTTTCAACTACTTCTATTTTGTGCTACTTAGAACTAAATTTATAAAACAATCCTCATTATGAACCACTCCATTTTCCTCAAGCAATATTTTTAATTCATTAAAAGGCAATTAAAAATATAATATATTTTAATTTTAATATGGGCGTTCAGTGTGAACTGTGAAGTATAAGTAAGAATAAAAAATGAATGGAATAAAAATTGAAGTAGAAAAACTATTGATGATCAAATTAAAAAAAAAATACATTATGTTTTTATTAATTCAGTTGGAGAGCAGCTCATGTCATAATAAATTAATTGCATTTTCCAAAGAAGGCAAGGATACTCTGGTATGGTGTAACGTTAGCTGGTAATTAGGCGAGCAAGGTGCTCGTGGCCAGCAGCAGGTGTGCTTGATAGCCCGGCAGCGCCACGTTTCATCGAGGGCGGCCACTCCACCCCGCCCTCGTGCGACCCACACGTCACTCCCTCACACTTTTCTGCGAACAAAACTTGCACACGGAATCCAAGTAATTTCTCTTCGATCACTTACAATCCTACGCACATTTATCACAAGTATATGAAGTATAATATAATTATATATATTTTTTTTAAATACAATAAGAAAAGAATGCTTATAATAGTTATAACTTATAATCTATAAGCAACTTACGTGTAATTTTTATTTGACACATCACATCAGAATGATGAATGTTATTTTTTTATGAGCTTATACAATTTTCAATTAGCATTTATCGTTTATATTATTTAACATGTCATGTACTTTATTTCCCCATAATTGATTTAATTGATATGCATTTAAACGATGTAAAAAAAAAAAAAAAAAAAAAAATGGTTGCAAATATACTTACAAGAATTTCAAGTCTTGAAATTAGCATGAATATTAATATTTTTGTTTACATAAAAATGAACACTTTGATTAAATTTGAATGTTTTATAATCAAGTCAGTATATTTAACTTTATTATACGATATTTTTGCGTGTATATTTATTTTGTTAAGACGGCGCTAACAGCCACCCTGTGGCTACAATTCATTGTATTATTATTATAGCATATTATAATAGATATGGAAACGAATAGAACTGGAAGTTTAAATGATTAATATTTTTGAATTCACTTCGGTAAATTAAAAAAAGGTAATTAAAAATACCATGTCATCTTTACATTTGTCAAAATTGAATTATGCGTCAATACGTTTAAGTATGACTCACGCCGACTACACATAATTATAATTATATATATACATATGCTATACAATACTTCACATCAACTAAAGGTGATTATGCTATAGGTTATTGTTTGCTGGTATTGTATATATATATATATATATATATATATATATATATATATATATATATATAAAATATGTTTGTTCGTAATAAACAATTCTCAAGGTAATATGCAAACGTAGGTGGAGTCTACATTTTCCAAGTTTCCGAGAAACCAAAGAAGATGTTTGCATTTATTTATGCAAACTTCTCACATTTTCATACCTTTATTATATGTCTCTTAATTCGGCACGGTGAAACGAAGCGCTAGATAAATTTGAGACGGTGGAAGGTTGATGTCCCGGCCCTCCACATCGTGACCTTAGCTGCTAGCTGTCATAAGCTGGATCATGGGGGCACCGGTGAAGCGCGGCGTGCAAGGCCAGTCTGCCGCGAGACGGGTGGGCGGGGACCACGCATGGAAGGCTTGTTCGCCCACTCCACCGCCTCCACTGTGACGCCCACGCCGATCTCATTCTTCCCCTCACCCTCCCTCCTAGATGCGCCCCGGGTGCCGCATGGCCCTCGCTGCCCACCAAGATGGCAGTGACTGCCCTTACTCTTGGCCCTCCGCCGTTTCTCTGCCACCGTGCATGACCATGTTTCTTCCTCTTCATTGCTGAGATCTGCGTGAGATAAAACTAACATCGTCACTATCTCATTCTACATGACTTTTTGAATTTCATTAGATACTGTAAATGACAACTGGTGATCCATAAATTCAAGCTCTCCAGATTTTTTTTTCTAACTAGTTTGGTGTTTACAGGCCCGAGGCGCGATGGCTGCCGAGGTGGGCCAGCAGAACGCAACCCTTCCTGGGGATGCGTGTGACGTTACGCTAATACAGGATGAAGACCTGCTGCGCAAGATGGTGAGCTTTATTTTATAATGTTAAAATAGGTTATTGAAGATACTTCAAATACATTAGTTGCACAAATAAAACTATAGTCGGAATAGTCCAGTCCAGTGCCATAGAATATATTATCGAATAAAAAATAAGTTTAAGTCTTTTTTAATAATAAACAAAATATTATTTTATGAACAAGAACATATAAAAATGTGTCTTAAAAATTTATACGGTTCAAGTTGCCTTTAAAACAACAGCACAAATCACTAAAATTTTATGTAAATCAGGTGGTGTTGAAAAAGTTGCATACATCAAGGCGCTTAAAATGAGTCGATCTATTTAAAAATGTAGGAAATTATACACAACTGTCAAACATTTTTTAAAACTCTGATACTTAATTTATTTTAATGCCATTCGTAAAATACAACTTGTATTTTAATAATCAATTTTTTAATATAACCATATAATAAAGAATACCATATAACGTAATAATAATTATATTTTTTACAACTTTAAATCTATGTTTATTACATTTACTGGCTTGCATTAAATAATATAAGATGTTATGATTGCTAGTGGTTTAGGATTTTTTTTTACTAGCAGTATGAATTAATTTTCCTCGTAATCATTTTGGTATTAAATATTTTTTTAACACAAGTTACGTCAACGTTGGTTCTTTAAATATAATTTTACTATACTTTATATTTCTGTAAATTGTACGCTTCTTTCTTTTTTCTTATCCAGACTTAAATAATAATAAAAAAAATCTATATGCAAATAAGAATTCCCTATATTATATTTTTTTCCCTTTGAGTATATTTCATATTGATTTTTTTTTTTTTGAACTCAGCTGCTATTATACAGTCATTGCCTTAGAAAATTTCCCTTTGCAACCTTAAACAATTGTTTATTATCATGCCTCGTAAAAAGAGTGCAGGGCATGGTGATTAACAAGGCTTAAAGTGGGAAATTTTCCAAGGCGACGAGTGCACTATACGCAGTTTTCTCTAAATAGATACAGTGTATTTTATCAACTAAAATCATGAAATGAAATAAATTGTAATCTAATGAAATCAATTATAATTTTTCAGTGGCAGACAACTGATGATTTTGGACGGAAGAAAGAAATTCGTGCTAGAATGTACAAGCTTCGAGAACAACGACTTCGAGAATTTTACACAACTGGAGAGGTGCTAAAAGACGTGCAGAGTGTGGACCCCGCCGTCACCGTGAGCATACGTGAAGAGACCCCCAAGAGAGGGGGGACGCACTACCGCCAGCTGGTGGTGGGCGAGCTCCGCGGGGACGTGGATACCTCTGCCAGTGCCACGTGCACCACGCACTTCGAGACGAGCAGCAGCACCATGAGCGCTAGTAGTGCCACGATGGTGCAGCGCGCAGAGGAGGTGACTACGCGACACAGCAGCAATGGAAAAGAGGTGGTGGCTTCGAGCCACGTAATGGAGAGCAGCAAGTCATCTTCCAACAACAGCTCACGGCTTCCACGCCTTAATGTGTCCACGCGCCAACAACAAGTGTCTTCATCGTCAACAACCACTGCTGGTGCAACCACGCAGAAAGATGTTAGTAATACGGAGCAAACAGCAACTCAAGGACGCACTGAACGTCAAACTTCAAATACTGATACAAAAATAATGAATGAGTTGCAAAAACTTGATACATTTTTATCTACTACTGGAGTTGAAACGCCAACACCAACACCGGATAGCACTCGAAGTGGAGGATTTGATGGTAACAATTGGACCATTGTATCAGCAACAGCAAATAATCAAACAAGTGCCCAAGTAAAAGAAAACAATGCTACAGTCGAGGAGTTTGTGTTTGAGACTGGTAATGTCGATGGACCACGTAGCAAGACTATTATTTCCGAGTTCCACGTTCCTGGGACAGAGACAACTCCTGAGGTTCACTCCGTTGTGCGCCAGACGGAAAGCCACGCCAAGTGGAGCACCCCGAGTGGCGAGGGCACGGTCACCAGAACCACAACTACCAGTAGCAGCTGCAGCGTTCAGCAGCAACAGCGACGCATTAGCTCAGATGTGAGTCCTGTGCATGAAGCCTTTGCTCGATCTCTGCGCTCCAGCCCCGAACGTCGCATGTACGACTCCAACACCTCGACCCGGTCATCATCTAAGACCTCACTTGACACCTCAGTGGGACGCCGCAGTCCTGAGAGACCAATGTCAACTCGTTCTCCAACACGTTCACCAAGACCGAGCTTGGTGGAACAGAGGACGACTCGTGCCTCTCCCAGGGCAAGTCCTGAAAAAGATATGCAACAACGCAGCGCCCCAACATCACCTACACGTTTCAACCGTGGGTCACCAACACGTTCAAGCCCTGAAAAGAACCGTACTTCACCCACACGAGATACAGTTGATAAAGGTTCTCCAACAAGATCAAGTCCTGAGAGGAATAATAAAGTCAATAGAAGTTCACCAGATAAGCAAGCACCTCGTGCTAGTCCAGTAAACAGAATTTCACCAACGAGAGAAGTAACAGAACGTCGTGTTTCTCAAACAACGAGTCCACAGAGATCTTCTCCTACCAGGGCTAGTCCTGATAAAGAACGTGCTAGTAGCCCTGATAAGTCTTTGTCACCTACAAGGATCACAAGCACCACTTCCCGCGTAACAAATACAGCAGTTAGCAAGAGGAAGCTGTCAGCTACGAGCTCGCGCACTGGAGCAAAGCGTGCGGGAACCCCTGGAGCGTCGCCTACCACGAGCCCCACTCGTTCAAGCAAGCGAGACAAGCCTGGCACGTGTTCCAGCGATGAAGAGGCTGACGATGAGCCTCTGGAACAACAGAAGCTACCATCTGAGATTCTTAACGTGTCGGATGAAGAAGTGACACAGAAAACAGAGCTAATAACAATGTCACAAGCATCGCTCACCGCAGCTCTTACGACGACAAACTCGTCACTGTCAACTACTCAGAAAACTAGCAGCTTGAATGAAATTTCAACTAATAAAACTACAGAATATGACGTGTCTGGATTCGGTACTTTACCTAGAAAGAAGTCTGTAAAGGAGTTAAAACCTACGGAGCCACAATCAACTCCACAGACTTCTCCAGACGAAAAACCTGAGAGGCCAATTGATTTTGCTAATTCTCTCAGTAGTGTTGAGACTAAACCTGAGAGACTTTTAAGTCCAAGCAGTCCTGCTGATAAGCCACGTTCTATTCTGCGACAAGACCATTCTCCGAAACCATCCAAACTACCGTCACCCTCAAAAGAAAATGCTCCTTCTGAACCTGATGATTCATCGCGGTCATTGAAAAACGGAACTCCTGAGGAACCGAAAGTAACTGAACTTGAGCAGCAACTAGAAATGGCACCATGTGAGACTGTTGTGCCAAAGCAGGTAGAGAAAGTAACTCCTGCCAAGCCAGAGCCTATCAAGAAGACCCCAACTTCCACTCAGGACAGACCTGGACGTCGTCGTTCTCGCGACTTTGTCAGTGATGACGATACGAGTGGGCGTGAATCTTCTTCGTCGCCTGTTAGGAAGCAACCCGCACGTCAGCAGCCAGCATCTAAAGTAGCACATAATGCAAAGCCGACGACTGCGTCACCTCAACGACCCACCAAGCTTCCTGTGGCTGCTGCCAAACAAGAGCCAAGTCTGCATTCTCCTGATCGTTGCTGCGGGCGTCATCATGGTGACTCCCCTGACAAGCCATGGCGACAAAGCCCCGCTAGTTCTCCATTGAGTCCGAAAAAGAAGGTGCCAGGCATTGCGTCCCCTGCGTCCAGTCCCGAACGCAAACCAATGAATTCAACACCAGTGCGTCGCCGACCTGCTTCTCGCTCGCCCTCGACCAGCCCAGAGCGCCCTCGTGAGACACAGCAGCGCCCTGGCCGCAAGACACCGCCCCAAAAGACCACGCAATCGTCACCACGCAGTCCTCCAGCTAAACACACCACAACAGCCTCGCCGGCACGCAAAACGGAGTCTCCAGCTGGAAGAAAACCCACCACAGAGCGGACACCCAGCGCTGGTCGTCTGCGTGGAGCTCCCGAGCCACAGGTACTTCAAAATTAACGGTTTTAATTTTGAAAAATCACAGCAAATTCACTTGATTTAATATTTAATTAATACTGATCATATTTAGTGGTAATAAATATTCATTCATAACTCATAACTATAATATAATATGTATTTTCTCTGAGATATATATTATTACAAAAAATTGCGAGTTAATATTTTGAATTTTTATGCAGTTCATTTATCCACACTTTTCTAAAATGTTCAAAATATAAAATAAATTTTTTAAACATTTGGAAATTTACTATAATTAAATTATGGAAGTGCTGAAATTAAAAAAATATATAATAATATATATTTTTTTGTTGCACTTTTCTAGAAAATCAAACATGTATTATTATAATTTAAATATTGATAATAATAATAATAATATTTCATTATTACATTCACGATCGGGTTACAAAAAAAGTAGTATATAATACAGTCAAATTTTTACCATTTTTTATATTGCTATCTTTGTAACATTTAATAAATTATATTTTAGATTTTTGTATCCAGAAAATAATTAAACGAGTATATGCAAATAAATTATTTAAAAAAATATATATTATTTAGAATTCTTAGGACCATGCAAATTGCTGATATACTAATATTAAATATTGTTGCAGCGTCCGTCTGGAGTATCTCGGCCTACTACTCGCGGTCCAGCATCGCCTACAAAGACAGAAAGTTCTGCTGGCCGTCCTGCCAAGAAAGTGGAGTCCCCGACAAAGCCTCGCACTCCTGCTGCTGCCGCCACTCCGACCCTGGACGACGACGAGAGTCCTCCGCAGGAGTTCCACGTGGACGAGACAAGCGAAGACGAGTCCTCTTCTCCCACGACCAAGAAGCCCAGCCCTTCACGCATCGCCACGAGTACGGCTCGTCGTGCGGACGTGGTGCGAAAGATCCAGGGTACTCAACCCTCCCCTGCACGTACTGGTGCTCGTCCAGCCACCCAGCCGAATAAGGCAGTTACCTCCACTGCTTCTCGCGTGCCTAGAGTGGAGCCTGTATCTGCCCAGCGCCCGATCAGCCGCGTGCCTACCGCCACACAGCCACAAAAGAAGCCCATAGAAGTAAGCAAGCCTCGTCCCGTCCGTACTGACAGTGACAAGAGTATCGGTAATAAGAGAGCGACGACGGCAACCACCACGGTGAAACAAACAGTAACAAAAACTACACTGAAATCAGAGCCTCCGAAAACGATGATTGGTAAACGACAAACCAACACCGTGACTCAAGTTTCTAGTCGTGTTACGTCAACAGCCACCACTACTGCCAGTGCCAGTAGAATTCAGCGTCCTCAGGCATCAGCTGTAAAGAAGCAAATCCCAACCCTGAAGGTCCCAGTTAGCAAGCCCGTGCAAAACGGTCATACTCCCGGACCTGTGGAGTCCGAAGACGAGGTCGAAAGTACCTTTTCTACCGAGGAGGACGAAACAGTGACGGAGCTCGAGGAGGTTCGCTATAGCAGCCATACAGTAGACACAGAAGACGAGGATTTCAAAATGCGTGTAACGACGTGTGGCGCTACACTCAAGGCTGGTACCACAGATATCGTGCAGCTGCGCTCCTCACGAGACTCTTCACCCGATCACGCGACCAGACCACCGCGCTTTGCAGACCGCGTCAGTGAGCCTGAGGACGACGCTGACTCTCAACGTAAACGCGAGGCGACTCCACTTGAAGTCATTGTTTGCCATGGAAGATCAGAGCAAATTACTGACTTGGATGAGGAAGGCGAGGAGTTGGAACCATCATTACTTAGCGTAGCAGATCGAGTATCTCGTTTCCTCACGCCTGGATCTACGACGTCCCCACCGGAGAAAAAGAAATCAAATCTGCCCGAGTCATCATCGCCAAGCCTCGACAGCCCAAGTGCAGTCAGACGGGCCAGGGCCATGTTTGAAACGATTGCTAACTCACCCGCAGAACCGCTGCCAAAGCAAACTGTGCCCGACATTCTTAGCAGACCCTCTATTTTCGACTCCCCTAACCGCGGTCGTTCTCCAGTACCAACCAGAGAGGAGCCTGCCAAGAAGCCAATAGAAAAACCAGAGGAAGAACATCCATTACCAAAAGAAAATGAAGATGATGATAAGTTTAAAACATTTAAAAAAGAACCTAAAAAAATTGAGGATGCTGCAAGGTTTAATACCATTACAAAGGAACCAGTAAAACCTTCTGAGGATCCTAAATTTAATACCATCACGAAGGAACCTGCGAAACCTTCTGACGATTCTAGATTTGATACCATGACGAAGGAACCGGTCAAGCCATCTCAGGAAACTTCGCGAAAGGCGTCCGTGTGCGTTGATGAGGTGGACGAGGCGCAAAATGTGGAGGTCTCGGAGAGCAAATTCGTGAGCACCGCCACGTTAACCCGCTCCAAGCAAGAGGTCACCAGACGCGACTCTGGTCAGAAGTTAGCGACGTCTCCAGAGAGACCTCGCGCCTCTGTAACACCGCGCCAGGAGTCACCAGGTCGTTCAAGAGATGGCGTTGCCAAGCGTCCGGAGCCTAAACAACAATCGCCGGCAAGCGGGAAATTTGGAGTGACGCTACGTCAGACCACGAGCTCGACCGCCACACGCGTGGAAACCACGAGCCGTGCCGTGGAACAGAACAAAACCTCCTCCTCCACCGTCACTGAGACCAGTGGACTTAATATTGAGGAAATGACAGACATAAGACTCCTAGAGCAAATGGTGAGCAGGGTGGACAAAAAATAAGTAAACAAATTGGAGTAAATACACGCATAATTATAAGGATCAACGAGAAAAAAAAGATGGCAAAAGAAAAGAAAAGATGGAAAAGATGGTTTTCTTGAGGTCCATGAAAACTAATATATATATAATTGTCCCAGAAACCAAGCGTATATAGTTATTAATTATATTATTAATAATATTACAAAGGGTAGAAATTTGTTTCTTTATATTTTAAAATAATAATATATATTATATATATATTTTAAATTAGTTGTAGACTAACTATATACACAACCTATCTAAAAATAAAAACATGCAGAATATAAATTTCCAATGAAAACTAATAAAGAATTGAGAACTTAAGTATATTTATTTAATTTTTGCTATAAAGTAGTAATAATAATCTAACTTGGTAGTAATTCGTTACTCTTTAAGATAATAATTATTGATTAACTCTAAAAGTTAATCATTTAAAATAATGTGAATAAACTCCCTATTGAAAGTATTGAAACCTTTTTTAAGTGGCAAAAATTTACATTACTTGTTATACTATTTTAATTTCTACTAAACTTAAATATTAGCTAGTTTTATAATATAAATGTTTATGCAAGTCCCTAAAATTACTTGAGAAATGAGTCTAGCCTGTGTTTATGCAGCCAGCGACAGTAAAGCTGTACAGACGTTACATGGTTTAAACATCTCGTGTCCGCAGCTGGAGAAAGCCACCAACTATGATGAGCGTCGCCGTCTGCGCGCACAAATTCGCGAGCTCCGGCGCTTGGGCCCTGCGGCGGCCACCTCCACTCCACTTAGGAAAACCTCGCCCACACGTCAGGTAAGTACTTGAAACCGTCACTAACCGACAAGCACTAACATGACTGTCATTCCAGGCTAAACCCACGGAAGAGACAGAACGCAGAACTTCTAGCTCATCACCATCTCGTGTTCCTGATAAATCAGCTCGTCAGTCACCAACGAGACAATCACCAACTCGTCGAGGTAGCTCGCCATCTAAACCTATGAACGAGGAACCCACGAGGAAATCATCAGGTGCAACCTCTCCAACACGTCGCGCTCCTAAAGACGAAGAAGATGGAAATCGTATGAGCAGCACTTTTATTCGTCAAGCGAGTAAAAAATTCGAGGAAGAAGTTAATAGATCTTCAGCTACCACCTCCATAACCAAAGACGATAGTAAATTCTCCACGTTTACTCGTCAGTCTTCAAGCAAAAAGGTGGTTGCTGCAGAGGAGGAGCGACGGGGCTCCAAGGACGAGAACAAGTTCAACACTTTTACCAGGACGAGCTCAAGCAAGAAGATCGAGCGGGAAGTGGCATCACCACGACCCGAGGAGCAGCCGACTGACGAGCAGCTCAGCCAGAGAAAGTCCTCTAAATCTGAACTGACCGTTGAGCTAGCCAAGCCAAGCAGTCCTGCAGGTAATGTACCTTCAAATTATATTTGCATATTTTCACTTCAATGTTGTTTTAATCCCTTATCGCAGCAATTTTCTTATGAACAATATTATGATTATTATGTTAACATCGTATATTTCATTTTATCATTTTTATTTAAATGTTCGTAAATTCATTTGAACCGGAGTTACTACCATATGGAATGCAAAAAGTTCATGCCCTCACCGTATATATAAACAAACAATTCAAACTTTTTACTTTTGATGACCATACTTTGCAAATAAGTGCAAACATTGCAAACCATTTATTGTGGTGTCATTATATTATTCAGGATAAAAATATAAATAATTAATGGTTTTAATATTATTAATATTTTTCGATTATTTAAATTATAAATCATAGCACATTGTGTTATATAAATATAAATGCACGTAAAAAATTTAGTTAAAAAAAACTATGACATTTTTTATTTATTTTATTCACATTGTTGCAAAAATACTTTTGTCTTCTCTTTTTACATAATCATTAGTATAAATAAATAGAGCGTTAAAGATAAACATCATTTGGCAAGCTGTTGTTTGGAACCGATTTGTGACGAGTGCCATCATTAATAATGACTTGTATCGTAACTTTAACATCTTATTTTATCATCTCTCACACATAATTGGGTGCGATACCTGATGATGCACGCACAATTTCCCCCGTCCTTTTTTTATGTTGAAATTAAGGGATCAAAATCATTTCCCACGGTCCGGGGGTAAAATTCCCTCCCTACAGCTTTTCTCTCTCTGATGGTAAAAAAAAAAATTAAAAAACACTTGGGGCGTCGACACTACACGTATATAAATATATTCGTGTCAAGATTGCTTGCCAAGCACATAAGATTTTTCTAGATCACTTCTGAGAAAACCACCATCATCAACTAGAGGATAGTTGTATACTTATAGCTACTAGAAATAAAAAAAAAAAATGTCAATTACTTTTTTCCCTTCTGTAAGTGCTGTAGTTGCTTACATATAAAAGCAACCGAACAGGAGATGTAGACTGCCCGTCGGCATGTAATACAATTAAGCTTTTGTCGCAAGAGCAGTGGAGCTTGTCGGTGTTTCCTGACGCCAGATAATGAAAGCACACAGCGAGTCGTCCCCACAAATGAATGCAAAGTCACACCTATTGTCACTACAAATAGTGCAACTGCAGGTATGGTGCGAATCGAGTTCGACTAATACTATTCGGAGTCCAGTCTTTTTACTACTTGATAATTATATTCAGTATTTTTTTATTGCGGAGATGGGACGTTTGTTTGACGCAATATGATGAGCGATAAAAGTTAAAAACATGAAACTTTAAAACATGTAAAACAGTGATATTATTACATCAATGAAAAAAAAAAAAAAAATGCTTCCTGTGATATTTTTATTGTGGGACAGCCAGTTGTAAGTCGTGCAATGCTGGGCTTTTCCTAAACTTTCGATCGATATTTATTTAAGCACTGCATTCCGAATGAGGTGTGAACACGGCAGAGCACTTTAATCGTGTCTCGGCTGCTTGGGACACAAGCCAAAAATTGTCAATTTACTGATCAGTAGATCGAATGGTTCGTTACAAAAAGTTCAGTCTGGTTTCATGTGAACTCAAGCATTGACATCTCATTCAGCGTTAATTGATCAGCTATTAAAAATAATAATAAAAATCCGGAAGTGCATAAACGGGGGAGTAACTGAGGTAAGTGTGTTTACTGCTGACGATTACGTATTTATAGATTTACTGAGTTGCTTCCTAGGAAGTCAGTGCCATGGCTTGGCTATAATAATAACAAGGCACAAACGTGATCATATATGATTGCCTTTTGTACATCAGACTGGAACACAATAATTATTTATTTATAATTATAAATAATAGCCCATATTAATTTTAAATTATGATTATATTTTTCAATTATTTTACTTTACTAAATTACGTTAATATAAAAGAATTTATAGTTTTTTTTCCACACTTTAATTACCATTAAGTTAACCTTGATGAAGATTTAAGAATTGCATGAAGAATTCACTTTCAATACACAGCAATTTAAATCTTGTTAAATTGTTAAGAGATTTTTGCATTCTATACGCTCTGTTTCTGAGGCCGCTGACCGCCATGATAATAAAAAACGAACAGGTAGCCGCCAGGTATGCTCAGATAACTTGAGAGATTATAAATTAATCTCGAATCCTTTTCCGTTTATTATTTGATAATTATGAGCCCCACTCCATCGCAGTTTATGTAGATCAGGTTAATTAAGTCTTTTTTAATTAACTACAAATTATGGGATTGTTTAAATGTTATAACATTAGTGTAATACTGTATTTATCTATTATCTATACTTGTATACTCGCAATTATGTCTTATATATAAGT
This sequence comes from Siphlonurus alternatus, assembly GCA_949825025.1. NCBI lineage: Eukaryota > Metazoa > Arthropoda > Insecta > Ephemeroptera > Siphlonuridae > Siphlonurus > Siphlonurus alternatus. The sequence continues at coordinate 8,433,423 of OX463779.1, forward strand.
CAATTATCAATAATTTTATTTCATTACTGATTATATTTTTATTCATTGGCATCGATTATCAAGAAATTAACATTAAAAACTAAGTATAAATATATAACGAAGTGAAAAAATAGGACATTTCATATAATATTTAATATTTTTGTAGTTCATCCACTTTATTTATTTATTTATTTATTTATTTATTTATTTATTTATTTATTTATTTATTTATTTATTTATTTATTTATTTATTTATTTATTTATTTATTTATTTATTTATTTATTTATTTATTAATTTATTTATTTATTTATTTATTTATTTATTTATTTATTTATTTATTTATTTATTTATTTATTTATTTATTTATTTATTTATTTATTTATTTATATAATTTGTAAATTTAAGAGTTAATGATGTTAGTATAATTTTTTTCCTTGAACTAGTTTCTTTGCTCAAAATATTACTCCCCCCCCCCCCCCCTAAGCTGTTTGCTATTTCACCTCTCCTCTATATAGCCCGCACTGAAGCTCAGGTACCGTTTTCCCCTCCTACCTGACCACCCTGCAGCTACCTGAGAGGGAGAAAATCGCGTGTTAGTGGCCGCCGCTCGCCGTCGCCGCAGTGCACACAGGTTCACACAAGAGTGCAGACCTGCTGCAGTTTCCTCGCTGTCGGTACTCATATAAGTGCAGTGAATTAAGTCATTAGTACATACTTTGAACTACTTTCATGCAAAAGACCAATTATTTGTAGGTAGCGCGAGCATAACTCCTTGGGACTGCTGGTAAGTTAATGTTGTCAGTGAATTTTATAATAATCATAATTACACTACCTGTAATGTAATGCATAGCATAATTAATCTTAGATTTAATTGTAAGATTATTTTATAGTAATTGCAGCACATTTTATGCTCCAGCACTTTATATTGCTGCAGGGCTGCAAAATATTTACTGCATGCAAGATGTATATAACGTAAGGCTGAATCGAGAACTAAATGTACGGAAAAAATAAACAAATAATTATGTTTTATTGAGCGAAAACAGACTAAATATAAAAAATTGCGGAAATCGAATTACAGAAACACTGCCCAATTAAGAGGATATACGTGGAAACAGGCAAAAATGCAGTATTTTCTTCAGACATCGCAGCTATTAGCGTAATTTATATATTTTTTTACCAAATGTGTCCTATCTAGACGATATCATGTTAATTAAGTCCTTTTGAACATTTTTGGTAAGATCGTTATAATAATAAAAAAAAAAATCATTAAATAAAATTATGCGACGCATCTGTATACTTCAATTATCAGTTTAAAAAAAAAAAAAAAAAGTTTAATGATTCCCACACTAATTATATAGTACCTTTGTAAGTTCTTTTAAAATGGCACGGTGAAATTTTGATACATGAATGACCATCCATCATTGAGGCCGTATGCTGGTCGTATAGTAAGCTCAGGTGCAGGCAGGATTTCACCTTGTAAATTGTAACGGGAGGGCCGGGATTTAAGTCAGCTGCATGCGGTTCCGGGCCAAAACTCGCGGGAGGCAAGCAGGGCGGCTCCAGTTTCCTGCGTCGTCCTGCTCCCTCGCCGCCAGCAGACCAGCTAAGCTCTGCAGGCTTCACCTCACGTCAGTCGCACCCGCAGTCCCCCCGCGATAGGAGCTAGTGCGCACCGTCACACCTCGCGGACGGCTAATGTAAATACACGAGATAAAGTTGTAATAACGGGACATGGTGGTGAAGTGGGCTATTGTGACTGCGGTTGCAACTGCTCACGAGGCACCGCAGTGTAGTAAACAGTATACGCATTGTCAGTTTTGTGTGTTAACATCTTTTTGGTAAGTGCCGAGACTAACAGAAATCATCACTATATGATATTATGTATTAAATATATGCCCTCAAGGTTTGGTGGCCAGAATACGGTTATTTCATATCAATGATATTTATTTAATAGTTGTAAAATATGTTAACTGAACCTGTAAGATTTTTTTTACAACATTTTATTATATCTTATGACATTAATTTGATATAATTTGAATTTATTATTTTAATAGTTTTGTATCTCGCACTATATAATATTAATAATAAAATAATATAATTTTTTTATTTAAGTAAAAATTAGGACGACAAATCATTAACACACTTTCTTGTATTTGTTTTAAAAGTATATATAAAGAATCACACGAAACTCTTTTTTATTTTTTTAAGCAACTATGCTATAGTACGTTTTTTCATTGTCTGGCACGTTAATTAATTGTGACGTTGGAGTACAATTATATTGCAGTGCTTGACGCGTCGTACGTGTGCTGCTCTTGTGTAGTTACTCTGCTACATATTTTTAGACCAACTTCCTTATGAACGGAACAATCATTTCATCGTATTTGTAGAAAAACTTGCTTCTCAGTAATAACAGTAATTTTATTAGTCTTCATAACAGGATTTTTTTTATTGAATAAGAAATAATCATATTGAATAGAGGCGTCAATAAATCTAATTATTTTATATGATGAAGAAATATCAAAATATATTTAAAAAAAAAGCATTAAAATTATTATTGATGGTCATCTTGATCATCTTATTACACTGCACATTAAAGGATAAAAAAAATGCATTAATATAAATTCAATTTTAAGGTAAAACTAATAAATTGACTCTCACAGAAATAAAATAGTTTTACTTCTTCACTCATGTTCTAAATTAAGTTCTCTGGGTTATAACGGGAGATAATAGCATTTTGAATCTTTATTTTCTCAAGACGAAGGCAGCTGGTGCCTCGTCCTCCCCCCTTCCTCCGGCGTTAACACAACAAACTGGGCATGTTGCAGGGAGCCGCGCCCCTGTCACCACCTCTAGTAGTGCGACCGGCCCGGCGCCGCGCAAGCCTTCTGTACCCGCAGCCGCCCCCTCGGCCCCACGTGAGGTCCACCCCACCGAGGCCATCACTTCCAGCTACGGAGTCGGACCTACTGACGAGACCGGGCGTCCGCTGTTCGGCTTGAGGGCGCTTAGGAGGTCCCAGCAGCAAGGTAACTACGTCAGACACTCCGCCATGCATGAAATTTGACTTCAAATAATTTCATACCTCCACAAGTAGCCGCAATTGCTTGTTTATATGTTTATGGTTATTAGAGAATTCATTTTTAAAACAGCTAGTGCAATTATTTAACTTTTAAAAACACAAATGACCATTTATAAAATAGAACGACTATCCGGCTATCTGACTTACTTGTAGGTGAGTTGGTCGGTGGAACACGTCGGACGCTCTCACTCCAACCCATCGTTTTGTTTTACTTTTGTACGTTAATGTACACCACGAGGAATAAAATTATATCGAATGACTAATGTGATGATTACATTGCATAATAATTGCTTTATTTATTTTATAAAACGTTTTTATTTTTTATTCTCATACTAACAGATTATTTTAGGAAAGATCACAATAAATGTATTCTTGTTTTAAAATTTCTATTTTTAACTTTATTTATTATTGTTTTCTTTCTTTTTATTTGGCAAATTGAAGTGTTATTTCTCATTTCCGCGGTTCCTATTTTACTAATAATTTTGCTTTCACAAAAAATTAACGTCACAGAACTGAATATATTTTTTATTGCAGAATATATTTTTCAGCATCACTTGAAATTGATGATGATCGTATATAAGAGCTGAACTTTGAAGAAGCTAACTTCTTCTTGAAGTGTGTAATTAGAAATACTTGATTCTATTTTTAAAAACTTTCATCGCGTTTTTTTGAAGTCTTGAAGGTCATCCTGCTGCTATTACTGCTTTTTCTCGGGTCCCATGCAGCTCTTCAAGTGACAGTTTCCTTCGACCTTCTTGCTATTATGGGAATAAGCGGCAGAAGGTGGTCCATGGCTTCACGGAACCTAAACATGTGTTTGCGTTGAGGGCTATTTATTATTGAAGTTCGGACGATCTGGCGATAACTTTATATACTGGACCAATGACGTCATTGGATCACATGACTCCAGTTTAAAGTGTTTGGCAACTAGCCTTAAAAAAAATCAAGAGTTCTCTAATAGAAATGTGTATACGTATTTCATGTTGGGCTGTAAAAGTGTTGGACAGAAGTTGCTTTACATTTGCAAAGACTGATTTTATTTTGCCAGGAGAAGCTAGAAACTAAATGTGCTTGTGACTGACGAGGTTAATGGACTTCACTACAAGCGGCTTCTGTCATGAGCCTGCAGATCTCGCGGTCGATACTGATGACTCGCGTGTGCTTACAGAACCAGGATCAGTCATCCTCGACCAGCCAGCCGAGCCCGTCGACGCTGGAGACGTGAAGGACGGATCTGGACGTCCGCTCTTTGGGCTCCGAGCAATCAAGAGAGAAGGTGAGTTCTTACACTTGAAAATAACATCGATTTCCACTTATTAAGCTACTTTTTTTTATATGATCTAGTATATTTAATTTGGCAGTCTGGTTTACATTGAAATATGATATAAACATATATAAGTCATGGTTGATAGATTTTGTAGAGCACTACGAGTACTATTTTTGATAATTAGAAAGTATGATTTCTTTAATGTCAGATACATTTAATTTCTTTTTTATTTGAATGCAACATTATTACTCTGTGTTTTTGTTAGGAAGTATAGTGGTACAATTTACTGTAATATCAATAACCTATAAACGTTCGACACCATCAGGTTCTCCACGCTCGAGCGACCAGAGTCCCAATACCCCACGGGGTCAGAGTCCTGCCGTGACACGTGAAGACGAAAGGGACGAGGACTCTCCGTCTTCGCGACCCCACGTCATGCCCGAGCGCGCGCCCAGCAGCGGTCAGCTGCGTGACCTGGTGCAGCGGCACGAGCAGCAGGCCCGTGAGTAGCGTGCTCGATAATTAGTCGAGGTCATGGGACTGACACTTTTGTTTGTGACAGGTGGGAGTCCCAGCCCAGGGTCAAGCCCGCCGCAGAAACCACGTGCCAAACTGCGAGATTCTTTCATCACGCAAGAAAACCGGGGGAGTCTAGTAAAGAGCAGCAAAGAAGAGGCGCTGACGACACGCAGTGAGCGTTCCACCGCCCTCCGTGCCATAATTCAGAAGCATGAGAGCATTACAGGTAAACTGTGTTTAATTGATCCTCTGATAAAATAGACATGCACTACAGTTTTCAGACACGCAAACTCGTACTTTTAAAAATAAATTATAAAATATATAAAAAATAATAAGTTCTGTTAACCCTTTCGTCTAAAAATATTTTGATCGTTAACGCGCATTCCATCTGATTTCTTTTCGGTAGTGTCGTCGATTGGTTGTGGAGATTGATTTAAAGCAAACGACGTTGCCGGTCGCCTAGAGAGTGTTTATTATTGGCATCTATAGCCGTGTGATAAAAATAAATACGGGTTGCTAGCGAAGACGTAGAGGACATGTTGTCACTTTAGCCATTCACTCACGAGTTTCACAATTAGTTCAGATATGCTGATTGATTGCTTTATACTTTATATCTGTTTATACCATGCCGGATATTTATTTAAAACACTAATTTTAACTCAAAAATGAACTTTTGTTTCAGATTCCGAGCAGGTCAGCAAGGTGATACGTAAAGACTCGGGACGCACAGAGCACCTTCAACAAACCTCCGGTAAGAGGATATTTTGAACATGTGGTTTGAGATCGAGGTGTAACGTTTGCTGCTGGCGTGGTTTCAGTCGTGTCGGATGTCGTGCGAGCCAGCTCCCCGAGCAGGACGGATGTCGAGGACAGGGCGAGTCCAAAGCCCGCGCCCACAGGTCAGTTACCCGCCCTCCCTGATCACACAAAAGCATTCTGAAACACTAAAAAAAAAATCACGTTATACATACTGTACAGAATAACAAATAAATGCAATTAAAAATGTTTTCTGTCACTTTACGGCAATAACTTTTAATTATACACTACATAATATTATTCCATGAAATTTTCAATTCAATTTAAAATTATAAACTCTATTAGTGTTTCAATTTTAAACTAATACAGAATTGTCCAGTCATGCAATTCAATCACGTCTTGTATTACAAAGAGAGAAAAAAGGTCATCATGTTTCATGTTTCTTACACTCACTTCTAATTTACGAAAGTTCGTGGAGTAATAGCAGTGAGTGTCGACTAAACTAAGGAAGCGTGAATTTCTGCATTTTTGTCAAGGCAGCGCTCGGTCAGCGTCGTGGTCTAAATTCAGAGGTCACTGAGAGACAAAGGGGTCAACTGCAAGCGTTCCTATTTTAGTCGCGAATGTCGCAGTGTTTAGTTTAGGCAAGCTAAAGCGGCCAGCAGCCCATCCCCTAATAGTCACGAGCAAGCCAGTTGTAGGCTTGGCCAATGCTCCCATTCTCTCTTTACACTTTGGCTTACTCATTCATCGACCAGCCAAAGCAATATACAAGAAAGACTTGTTAAAAAGCAATAAAAGGGGTTCATTGAACGTAAAATAATGTACAAATGTATATTGTAAAATATTGTGTTTGTATTGTTTTTCATTGCACAAATTTAGAAAACAAAATATTGAAACTAAGAACATTTAAATCTTTGTAAAACATACAATTTTATTACATTGAATTGAGTCAATTGATTTATTTTTTTTCCCCCAGAAGAGCCCACCCGCCGCAGCAGTGGTAGCGTGGCCCCTGAGCAGGTAAAGCGACCAGGCATCCTCAAGAAGCCTCGGGACTCGCCTGAACGGTCCACAATCAGCCAACAATCGAGTACCACCGCAGTGAGTTCGGCAACAATCAATCTCCGCAGAGGTGAGCTACAAGCAGGTCATCTGCAGTAACACGTGATACAAATTAACGGAAGAATGTCACACATTACCACGTGTTGTTTTTGTTTATATTTGTATTAAATGATGCGCAGTCATGCGCTGCAGCTTACTTTTATATACGTTTAATTCGCCAGCTGGATGTTGTCCCGCTAAATATACGTACGTTGAAAGTAGGGATGAAAAGCGGGAGAGATTTTTTTAGGTGGGAGTAAGTCGGTGGTTGAACCACTTTTCAAATGACGTAGATTTAGAATGCGTTTGCTGCGACACTTTAGTTGTACTTGGTACACAGACGATATAGCAAGTACTTTTGGTGTGTGTGCTGTTAGCTGTGTCCCGTGTATGGGGATTTATTTAAACATTGTTTTATTACAATGGCAGTGTCATTACCTGTTGAATTTTTGGGTCCAGAGTTTATATCATGGACTTTAATTATGGTTGCTTTATGTTGGATTATAATTTACTTACTTACAAAACGTTCTTCTCGTTCTGTTCCCAATGCAGTTGATGATGCTAGTATAAATAAAATTATTGAAGATACGAGACGTTCTTCTGCATCAAGATCCCCGCCAGATGGCAGTACCTCCAACTCGTTTGAGCTGGAGTCTCCTCGTGCTGTAGTGGAGGCTCAGCAGCGCTCCCATAGCTCGGTGCTGGACAAATGCCGAGTTTCTCCAGAGCGAAATTTTGACGAAGAAAAGGTAATATTAGAAGATGGAGGAGAGACTAGAATAAGGACAACTCACCGTGAGGAGGTGGATGGAGGTGCGAGCAAAAGTTTTACTAAGACCACGGCAGTGACGCAGCGCTCAAGCCCTCGTGGGGCTGAGGAACGCTACAGCAGCGCCACGGTGACTACGGTGACACAGCGAAGCAGCAGCACACGGGGTGGACCGGGCAGGGCTGAGTCTCCAGGCAAGCCCGACCCTGCGACACACAGCATCGCTAGGGTGGGTCGCAGCGGCTCAGTGAAGGCCCTACAGCAGCGCTTCCAGCAAGCAGCAGGTGGGTGCTATAACAGGCCGCTCGAATTTAATGCATGGACCATTGTTGCTTGTCGTAATACAGTATATAATAATCATAGCGTTATCTAACTATTGAAACATTCAAGTAGCCACTTTTGTCGATCGGTTTCACTGAAATAATTTTTGCATCTAAATAACTTAATAATATTAATAATTGCAATTCTTTTAAACATAAAAATAAACTAAAGCGTGTACTGAATTTATTCAATAAACAAAACAATTCAGTTAAACAATATAAATAAAACGAAATAAGTTTTTGTTCTACTGGATTTGTCTAACAGCTAATGTGGCTAATATCATATTTTGAACAATATTACACATTGACATCAACATTTTACTGCTTTCATATTTCATGATTTTTTGCTCTTATCCAGTTAAACATATTTAAACCTTATTTATCAAATTCATAAAAACAGTTTCATTCAGTGGTACATTGATTTCAAGTACATGACAGACGTGATATGAAATTAGTGCACCACGTGGCTTGAGACTCACCCCCGCATGGCCCACCGCTTGCCGCTCGCTAACCCCCGCATGTTCCAACCAGCTGGCTCGGGCACCGCCGACGTTACGCCCAAGACACGCAACTACCCGAAGGCGGGACTCATCTTCCGTACCAACAGCTTCCAGCACACCAACGGCTGCAGCCCTGACCTAGGCCAAGGTACGCCGCGAAATTACATAGCTTGAAATGGCTTAGAATTCTAAATTTATTTTAAATTCATGCGTTTTCAATTGTTCACTATTTTAGTTTTAAATTATAATGTATATAATATATGTAAAAAGTTTTATTATGTTTGTTTTTTTACCATTATGATTAATTCATTACTGTAATTTTATTAGATACTTCCCAACGGTACAGAGAGGTAGTAATTTTAGGTACTTATTACACCTATTTTTACATTATGTGATAAAAATCTATTTAAGAAATGAAAGCATGATACGATTATTTATTTGTTTGCAGGAAGCAGAAGTAAAGAGGGTAGTCCACGAAGAGACGAGGCACTCAAAAACGAAGGTGCGTTTGTTTCAACAGTTACAAATTTTAAATAAACAAATAAAAATAATATACAATTACAAATTCATTTATTTTATACGAATTGTTAGAAATTGAAAGAATACCAAAACAAATAATATCTAAGAACGATAAAACCATTTTTAATCACAAGAATTTTGAAATTTAATTTTGAATCAATAATCGATAGGCGTATAATGTAATATTTGAATACATTTGCCATGTAGGTACTGAGGGATCTTCCAGCAGAATCACGAGTGAGACCACGGGTCGCACCTCCGTATCAATGGAGGTCAACTTGAGTGGTTCCTCGCCCTCCCCCGCCTCCAAGTCGTTTATTGGTAACGAGACGCGTGTCACAGGAGTGCAGGACATCCTCACGCGCATGCGCGAGGCAGATCACCAGGGTAAGTGCAGACTTGATAAGCATTGAGTGTGACCAGGGTATTGACCTGAATGTGTGCAGAGGTAGTGCTGGGTGAGAGCGAAGAAGACCGTGAGGCTCGAGCGCTGCTCAACAAGTTCCTGGGAGCGCAGGTACTGATGCAGGGCATGGAGCCCCTGATAGCCGCGCAGAGCCCCGGCCTCGTCAGCCAGGTTGAGCGGCAGCGCGTCACCATCTCGTCCTCCACAACCAAGGTACTGATGTTCACCCCACCTAGGTTTCTTATGAGCCCATGTCAAACTTTCTTTGTAGTGGTGGCTCAATTAAATTTAGATTAATCAACAGTTCTATCTCTATCTTCCCTAAAAATGTGAAATTTGCATTCGTCTTTAGTATGCTCCATAATTTTTGAAAATAAAAAAGAAATTTGAAAAATACATGGGAAATGCTGAAGACTTTGCATTGCAAATTTGAATAGAATTTATAACCATTTAACCAATAAATATTAATAAATACATTAATAATTTATTACATAAATAAATAAATAAATATACTTAGTAACCAATGCCATAATTTATTTCATATATATTGCTATATTTGAAATTTTGAGTAATTAGTTAGGCATCATTTCCTTGCAGAATGTGAAACAGTAGTATTTTATTCAGCAATTTGCACAGCATGAAATTTATTTCTGTTCTTCGTTTGTTATCGATAAGTTTCTTTTTTAAAAAGTACGGTTCGCTCTTGAGTATTAAATGCTAATAGACTATACAGTAATCGTATGTAACCCAGGTTTAACATGGAAGTTGATCAGACCAATTTTCTAATTAAAATGCAATTTCACAGGCATTTAAATTGCACCATGATTTAAATTTTATTTATTTATTTTGTTGTATTTCTATCATGATTATTGCGAAATAAAACATCTTAAAAATTAGAAACTTGCATGGAATTTAGGAATTTAGAAGACATTGGATTTAAATGTGAATAACAGACCAGTTTATTACTTTTTGTTTTAACTCAAAGCTGATGGTGGTAAAAAGAACAGATTTAGTGATGGCGTGCTCGCATATATAAAACGTTTGTGATCTTCATTGCTCGCTGGCTCGCTGTACGGCGTCGTCGTCTGCCGAGCTAGTACTGTCCTACTGTCACATTCTTCGCTCCGACAACACACAGACGGGCGAGCGATTGCATTGGCCCGGCTCCCAGCACATCGTTTTATTGCAAGGTTACATATGAGAGGCGCCAAGTGCGCCGATCATGAGCCGTTTGATTGTACGGTCAGAGGTCATGGAGACACTTAGCAGGTTTCTGCATCACGTGACTAAGGTGTACAAAATTTAGTGTGAGAAGAGACGGTAAAATAGTTTCCAGTCATTTTTAATTCAAAATTATTTATAGTTAATGCTAGATTTTTTTTATGATTTTTTATATTAAGGAGGATGTTTTTGAAATGTTAACAGGTCATAAATTGCGTATAAAATAATTTCATTCTTATAATAATATCTACATGTATCAAAGATTTCTCCACATGTATAAAGGAAAGACTTTATGTTTTCTTTAACCTCCACTATGAACTAAATTTATCATTAATGACTAGTACAACTACTATAAAAATACTCTTAAGCAACCAAAAACAAATAAAATTCAAGTAAATTTAGTTAAGATATAGCGTTGATTTTGGACTTGTGCCACAAAAAAAAAATATGCAAGTAAAACAAGTATTGTATATATTTCAAATGTTAAAGAATGTAGATTATCTAGATTAAAAAGACAGGCACCAGGTATATATATTATTGAAATGAAATATCGGTGTCTTTACACAAACCGATCCAAAATGCGCTTGACATTGATCTGCGCCTCATTGTGTGCTAGTATGTTGGCTGTATGATTTACACCAATGTGGTAAAAGTTCATGAGAAATGCCACGAGACTGTCACTCGGCAGTCGGTGCATCTTTTCACGCAGACGACCGCGACTTCTAAATCTGTTGTTCCGAGCGTGATAGAGAGAGAGAGAGGGCGACCTTGCGGTAGGGAGAGGGAACCCACACACACACATACAACGAGCGGCGGCGCACGCCCCAGCTTTATTCTGTTCCTACCATCCCCACGGCGGCTGCTCACGTAGGTACCGTGGTGGCAGCAGCAGTAGCTGAGAGCACAGTGGTGGTTGTTCTGCCTCGGTCGCAGCATCTCCTGCCTTTTCTCCAGACATCGCGAAGTGCATAACAAAGACGGCAGCCGCGCAGTGAGGCCAGCACGAGAAGGTACCGACCTGCTCTGTGCATGTGTCATTTCAATTACCTCTGTAGTCAGATTGATTTGGGCTTGAAAATAAAACAAATGTATGTTCTAGTTATTTCACTGGGAAACTATACAAAAATATATATATATATAATTGAAAAACATAATTTTAATGAATCAACTAGATTTTAAAAAAAAATATGTATTTCTTAAGGTTCATTCTTTATTATAATGAAGTTAATTTTCTCTCGAAATGAATAAAAAAAAATATTTATCAGCCCATAATGGATCAATTACCATTCACCACTGCTTTGGCTGAAAAAACAGAAACTGCATGACTCAATATTTTTGTTAGAAGGATTTTCTTCGCACTATTTTTTTTGTTAACGATAGAATTTTATTAACGTAATGTATGCATTTAACGTAAAGATGGCATAAACCGTCGTGGAGACAACATATATTACACAAGAAAAACAATCAACACACGAAACAACGTGACACAAACAAACAGTAAATATAAAATTTAAGTTGTCTCAGCAAAAATTTAATTATATTAGCGTGGGTTTCATGAGGTAAAATAGCCGATGATCTGATTTTGTTAGCATGCATATTTAAAATATTAAAATGTGCATAAAAATTTATAAAAATGTTTCAATAATTCATTTAATAACATCAATATAAACAAAAGTAAAAATAAATTAGAATTTTTCGGGGAGTAGGGAGGTAACACGTCAATTGCAATTAAGAAAAGAAAAGCTAAACTGTTTATATGAATACATTATTATTCTTTAGTTTAAAACTAGTACACGCTTGGCTAACACACATAACTATTTAGCAATTCATCCTTTTTATTTGTTGTTTCGCGAATAAACGAACGCTCGACGGGCATCACTTTTGTATATACAAAGCTGCCGACTAGGAAGCTTCAATCTTAAGCAGGGCATCTTTATTATTGAGGTGTACCCGCGGTGTTTTGCATCTCCCGCGATAACCTCGATGCGATCCCACCAGGGAGAGCGGGCGCCTGGCGATTCCGCAGCCACATGGCCACGCGCGCTGGCCGGGTGGCGGAGTGCCAGGCGCGGAGAGACACACAGGAGCCGCGCGGTGCTTTTTCCTCTAACAGCAATGGTCTGTGGCCTCTGTGGGCGGACCTAGCAATTCCTAGTAGAGCAAACTTAACTTCGTAGTGCATAAATACGACGTCAAGTTATTAACTACGTGCTTGCTTTTTTGCTGAATATGTATATCTATACTTCACGCCTATACACTTTAAAGAAATGCAGCTGCTTATTTTAGAAGGTCTCCTTGACATCTAGATTGCTTCAAGGCGACGACATTATAATTTACGTTTAATCTTTTTCAAATTAAGTATTTAAATGTTGTATTCATAAGTAATTACAATAATTTTAAGGTTTTATTATTATTGAACCTAATGTTGGATTAACAGGCTCTGCAATAACTTTACGTATACATTATTATACATATTTAATAGAAAAATAATAAAACACTAATTTATTAATTATTATTTTATTATTTAGGTTTTTACAAAATGTATACTACTGACTTTAACATTATCTGCATGCATTTTACTAAATCACTTATCTACCAAATCAACAAACTCACATAATATAATTATTATATTTAGCTGTAAAATCGCATGCAGTATTATTTTTATTATCATTTTACTTTTGGAATTTATTGAAACTTAAGCTCTGATGTATAATTTTCATTGCGATACATGAACGTAAAAAAGTATATAGTCTAATGAGGTTAAAACTAATTTAAGCTATAAGGAACGTTAAAAAAATCTTCAATTAGTCATTCTCAAATGTCTTTCAAGTGTTCCAATATTGTTAACTGCCACTTTAACTTGCGGTGCGCACGCTGTACCACCACTTACTGTGCACCTCTACTCGAAATAGCGGCCCGCATCTTATAATAGCTCGTCTCCTCGATACATCGAGTAGCAAAACTCTGAGGTTTAAATGTCCCTCTGGTGAGGCGCTTCCTCCCCCACACCACGTGAGTGGCCGCTGCTGTTGCTGCCGCGATGTATATCAACAAACAGCAGCCGACTGAGCTAAATAGGGCCACAATACACGTGCTTTGCATCGTTCCACTAAATGATACATGCTGCATGCTGGATTTAAAAAAATTGTATTTATAAAAAAAAAAAAAAAAAAAAAATATGGCACCTAAAATTTAAAACAGCGTTTAAAACGTTTAGACTTACGTTCGTATTTAATTGACAAACAATCTAGACCAATGAAAATTCAGTATATTTAATGATATGAGTTAGTTGTTATCAAAGTGATGTAAATCCATTTGGCTCTGCCTTTAGAGTTATTAATTTTAGGCAATAAACTGATAATAATAGAATTTATTTTGAAATGGTTTTACTTCAAAATATATAAATACAAATCGTTATTCTTGTACTTATGGTTCAAAAATCTATAATTATTTTATTTTAGAAGTATAAATCACAAGAGAGTGTTGTAAAAGAAGTTTTCATTTTTTTCATTATGAATAATAAGAGCTTAATTTCATGTACTGCATGTTTCTGTAATTAAAATCGTAAATGTGTTTAATATAATGACTTGTATTGTTCTGAAATGACCAATCTGTCTATATAAAGCATTGTGTACCCTTGAGCAATGCATCGTCGCCAGCAGAACTGCCGCGAAGTCTGGCACACGCCCAGACATCTTTTCCTAAGTTCCTACATGAGTCAGGAAGGCTCGTTAATCAAAGTCGACATGTCGAACGAGAAGAGCAGTCCATCCTCTAGGGCGCCTCCTCAACTCTCTACTCAAACGATCCATTTCCTCAATGTAAACATTTGTCCTGTTTATGTCGTTTATGAACGGGTTTTAGTACAGTACGTATTAACATGTATCGAATACATAGAATAATATTACACTTTCCCCATATTTTTATTGGAAAAAATTACAAAATTATATTGAATACATTAATTCCATTTGACAATGACTAAATTGTTTTATAAACATTCGTTAATTTTCTGCTGCTCACCGATATTATTATTCCTTGTCATGTACTAAATATATAGATATAATACTGTATAATATAACATTTTATATTATAATATTTGTGCTATATATACTTTTATTTTTTATTTTGTCAATTGAAGAATTTCAGTATTTGTAAATTATTTCTGCTAAAATAAAAGAAAAATTTGTTGTAACTATGAAATTGGACTTCTGATAAAAATGAATCTAAAAATACTACCATGCTAGAACAAAAATGTTGTTCTCCAATTCAGAGAAGAATGAGTTAGTACGATCTCAGGTGCACTCTGTAAATTCCATGTAACAATTTTGGCATCCTTACAACAAGCCAGCACACAAACTACAAGCACTAGGAGGTGTTAAATCAAATGCTACCAAATGACTGAAAGACTCATATTAATTCAACCATTCATCAGTTTTACGTACATTAAATTGCACATATCATATTTTAAATGTCAACCACATTAAGTAAAACACAAGATTTGACGTTTAGATGTATGTATGTGTAAATAGACAATAATAGTTGCAATTTTTATTTTATAATTAGAAAATGTACATAAAATTATGCTTTTCTGATTTTTTTCAGATCTTTTGGAGTGCGGGAACTAATTTTAAAAAATATTTAAAATATCTGAATTAGGGTGGTATTACTCATTTTCTCGCGCATTATTGGCTATTGATGACGTCACGGTTGTCCGATCAGGTATATAGTACCACCCTAATTCAGATATTTTAAATATTTTTGTGAAATTAGTTCCCGCATTCCAAAAAATCTGAAAAAATTCAGAAAAGCATAATTTTATGTACATTTTCTAATTATGAAATAAAAAATGCAGCCATTATTGTCAATTAATGCAACTTTTGGTGTAAGATCTGACTCAAGGAACCTTGCATTAGTTCACACAGCCGTAAGCAGGAAGAGACGAGACCTCCAACACGCATAAAGGGAGCTCGTTCTCTCGGAGTTTCTGCTGGCGGTTTACCAATGTCTTACTCCCCTTTTATCCTCGATATAATCTCGTGCTTGTCCCTGTGCGTCAAACATAGCTTAGTTTCAGTGGGGACCAGCTAGAAATGGAAGGTTCTTGAACCTATTCCAATTATTCTTAAGGTATATTGTACATAATAATACTACGTACCTCAATGAAAATTTATGCTAAAAATAGTAATAGGTATTACAAACAACTAAACTTAAACTCTTTTTTTGTGGATTTTTAGGGTAAAATTTGAAAAACTTAACAATAGAAATTAAAAAGAAAATGAAATACATTTTTTTTTTACTTTAAAAAATGGTAATTCAAATCTGCAAAATTCGAAACTTAATTTTTTCATAATTTATATATAGACTTAACAATATGAATCACGTCGATATATGACTATTTAAAATCAACAATAATAAATTTTGAAGTTTTATTGATCAGAAATCAGTCAAATTACATGAAATTTCACAGTCAAAATAAAGATCTGCTCAAATGAATGCAAAAAGAGGCAAAGTCCGAAATATGTTCATCATCATATAGTATCCGCATATTATACAAACATATCATTGGTTTAGTTTTATTATTATTAAAGGTTCACTATTTACTTAAAATTAATTTCTTAAACAAATTTACCTCATGCATTAAAAGTGTTTTTTTTTTTTTTTCAAAGCACTTGATCATGAATCATGAAACACTGTTGTGCCGTTAGTTCGTGCAAAAAGTAATTTTTCGTGAAAACATGTTCTAGATTATTGGAATTGGAACTATAGCTTAAACTTGTCTATAGTAACCACGTTGATGAGTAGGCCAATAGGGGGATTAAAAGGGTCGCTGGGGAAGTCTTGGGTGATTGCGATCCCTCTTCTACCACCGGAGCACCACATGAGCGCTCGACCACGTTCGCACTAAGGTGGTAGCAGCGCTCGAAGCAAGTGCGAGAGACAGCGAGCGGGCTACGGTAGAACAGAAATAACCTACTCACAGCAGCCAACACTACTATACTCCGCGCCTATTTTGGGCACAAACTCCGTTCGTCCGTCGACTCGTTTATTGCTTACGAGTGAAAAGCCTTTCGTCGCCTTAAATTTACTGTTTTGCAAGAAAGTGTTGTGTAAAAAGACTGTTATTAAATTAAATTTACTAAAGTGAAATTTAAATCAAATTTATTGTTGTTTAAAGGAGGGATTCACAACAAAATCTGCAGCTGCCGAGGACGATCTTGAGAGCATTTGGGACGAGAAGCAACTAAGACAGTTGGTGAGTATCACGTTCTTTTAACGCACGATGAGAGATGAACCAGAGGATAAATTTATAAACAGTGTCATATTTATCTTGAATAAGAAACACATTAATTTAACATGTTCACAGCATGGTCATGGGTGTGTAATTTTAATTTGTTTGCCTTGGAAAACAATAACACTGTTCTGTATGTACTCGCTAGACTTAAAGGGCACGTCACACTCGCTAGAGTGTTCTTATTAATTAAAACTTTCGTGAGCTGCGCAATGCTCTATCCTTGCGCGCTGACTAATGGGAATTTGCGCACGCGATCTTGCAGCTGGACGCGAGTGACGACTACGACTCCCGTAGGAAAATCAGAGCCAGACTTCGCATCGTAATGGCCGAAAACAAGGGTGAGTTGAGTTTTACTTAATCATTATACAAAATAGAATATTTATTGTTAATTTTATTAAAAAATCTCAACACGTATAACTAAACAGATAACACACTGGCACATTGCAGTACATTATGCTACTTTAAATTAAAATATAGCGTATATACATTATATTTCTGTTCCGCAGTTCACTTAGCTACTTTTTTTGGTGAAGATGATTATCGAAGAGATCGATGTGAAATAGTTATAATATATAAGAAATCACAGTTGTATATTTATTAGTAAAAATAGGTTTACCTTTTATACTTTGCAATATTGCAAATACTGCATTAACAATTAATGTAAAACTATAAATATCAAGCCCTACCAACAGCACGTGACAACGTCGATCTCGACAGCGAAATTATTTGTTTTTGTCGTGCGGTTGCAAACTCTGACACTCTGGTCTCGCTGCGCAGTCACGACGGGCTCGGAGGTGCGGGAGTGCGACGGCGCGCAGCTGGTCGGCAGCGGAGACACCGTGCTGAGCAGCGTTCGTGGTGAGTTGCTGCCCTTCATAGTGGAACAGCTCAAGACGTCACTGGAGCGCGGCACGGCGGCCCCGAGTGTCGCTGCTGCTTGTTTGGGGGCTTGTGGTGGTGGTGTAGTGACAGGTAGTGGCACGGGCACCAGCGAAAGCAGTGAAGACGGACCTGCGTTTGACTCTGGGACTGAGTCTGGCGAGGATCCGCGGACCCCCAGCAGCCAGACTGAAATACAGATGGATGACCCAGCAGAAGGAACAGAACTCAGTTGTTTTATGGAAGGTTTGAAAAATTCGTTCGAATCTCGCCAAAGTGTTACAGGGGAATCTTCAACACATACAGATAATATTGCAGAGTTACCTCCAGATGTATTAGGGGAAGTTCATTCAGCTTTAGCTAAATTGAGAGGTTCGTTACAAATAGCAGCGATTCGTGGTGAAATTGTAGACCCAGTCCGAAGTGAAGCTCTTATGTCCCTTATTACTCGACTTCAAAGCTCGTTACAGAGGCAGGAGGTGCAACCACCTCCTCCGCCTGTCCCACCTCCCTGGCAGGACTTACCTCCTTCGCCCCCCGTGGGCTCGCCACCAATACCGGCGCCAAGAAAAAAGCGCCAGAACCGTCACACGGTGGGCGTCAGCCGAGAGGAGCTGGATGACGCAAGAAAGCATTTTGACGAGCACCTTTCTCTCTCAGCCTCCCCTAATTCAGCGGCTGCCAGTCCAGGCCTTCCCTCTATGGACCCTCTCACCCCAGGCACACAACGATCTGCATTCAGGCCAGTTCATTTTAGCCCTATGCGGTCACCGTCACATTCGACCTTCTTCAATTCTAGTGCCAAACCATTTCTCCAACAAACACCAACAAATGGTAAACCACAGCCTGCACCGCGACCATACCCTCCTCCGGTTACGAAAGTATCCTCCGACGTAAGCAGTGATGTTCCCCACCCAAGCGTGGGTCTTGTTATGGATGCAGAGCGCGAGATATCCCCAAATATCGCTGAGATTCTTAGCAGTGATGAACCATTTGAGGTTTACGAGCCAGTAGTGGCGTCAAGAAAACCTCGTCCGAGAGCTGCGTCGTGGACTGATGATCCGAGTCAGCTGCTCTTTACCCCGGCTCAAAGTGTACAGATAGCCGTGCACAAGGCGGCTATCAACAAGCAAATTTCACAGGAAGAAGAATACAGAAAAAATGACGTAAATACAACAGCAGATTCGTTTGTATTGCAATCTTTACATGAACCTAATATATCGCTTGAAGTCGACTCAGATGTCCAGCAGTTTCCTGCTCCGATCGTACATGATCCTAAACTAAAACTGCCTAAATCACCTTTAAAAGTTGCAGCTACTGTAACTGCACCGCAGCAAAACATACAAACATTTAACCCCACTGTTCCAACTAAAGTTGTTGCTTCAGTTAAACCAAATTTACCTGTTGCTCCAATTGTACCTGAAAATAAACAAGTGATACCACAGCCAGCACAAAGAATGAAAGCTACTCTAAATCAATCAAATGTAAAGCAAGCTCAACCCATGGTACAAAAAGTTGAACCTCTGACTCCAGCAGTGCTGCAACAAAAGCCATCGGGTAAACCTCTGCTTGCAATGCCTGTAATTCAGCCTAAACTCAATGTTCCTGCAGAACAAACATCTACCGTAAATGTTGCTCCGTCTCAACACGAGGCTGCTCCTTCTCAATCAGCAGCACAAAAACAAAAGGTACCGCAAGTGTTAAATGCTACTCCTGCTTCTAATAAAAATTTAGAATCAACAGTGCCAGTCACTGTGCAATTAGAAACTAAGCCGAACCCTGTCGCACCCCCTAGAAATAAACCTATACTTAAATCAGAACCTCAGACTCCAATAGAAACGACACAAAAACTAAAATTCAATTTTAATGTTACACCAAATCAACAACCTGCTGCAAATACTGTAATTTGGGGTAGCATTTTGCAGTCATGTCAAAATACTAATAAATTAGCCGTTGAGGACGAGGAAGAAGACATATCCTCAGCTCAAAAGCTACTCCAGATTGCATCAAACAGGAGTGACAACGCTTCAGATACGAGTTCTCGCTCATCCCGCTCGGAGAAACGCAGGAAGATGAAGCGTGCAAACACCATCGACATCCCCAAACCACTGCATATGATTGACCTAGAAGACTCAGACGACGAGTGTTGCAGTGGCGGTGAGGACAGACCTCTTGGCGGTCACAGCCCCGCGCTGGGTGCCTCTCGGCTCGAGGTTCCGGGGGCACCAGGACCGTTTGTTGCAAAGACAGAAAACGATCGAAAATTTCTCGCGTTCTTAGAACGTCACAGTCCTGTGGGTGATGTAAAACCAACGTACAATTCATCAGCACGTGGCGGTCAACATTGGAATAGTCGGTTTTCAAATATAAAAACAAATTTTGAACTAAAACCTGAAGAAAATACAGTGCCTGAAGTTGTTACTAAAGAAGTTATTGTACCAAAAGCTGCTGACGTTGGATTACCAGCACGTAAGTTTTGGAGTAAAGCTGATGATTCACTTGTAAATAAATCTCAAAAGACAGGACCACGACTTAGCAGACAAACGAGTTCTAATTTGAAGAAGATATTTGATGAACGAGATGCACAAGCACAACAAAAGCGGAAGGGCAGTTCGACTACAGAGTCAAAGGTAGAGGGTGTACCGAGACCGCCATGGGCCGCAGAGCATGAGCCAGTAGTGGTTGTGGGGTCTCTGACTGTGGCTAACAAGGGACAAGTGGCGAGCCATAGTGTGCTTGCCAGGCGCCAGCTCTTCTCTGCCCCGCCCGCCTCTGTCCCCGCAAAGCCCATACCACCCAAGCAGGGTCCGCAACAAATACAAGCAGAAATAAGCAAGCAAACGCAACTCCAAAAGCTAGAAGAGCTACAAAATCAGCAGCAACTACAGTTTATGCAACAGAAACAGCAACAACAACTCTACTATCAGCAGCAACAAAATCAGAAAAAACTCGAACAGCAACAAAGAAAACAAAAACAACAGTTACGTCTTAAACAACAACAATCCCAACCTCCAATTAATCAAAATGATGTTATTCGAGGTCCTGCACCAATAAGTAATTTTTCTCATGCTCAAAATTCAGCATTTAGGCCACCTGAAAAAAGGTCAAACAGTATACCAAATGCAATCATTCCATCTAATCTTACATCTGTTGGGTTAGTGAAAGCAGTTTCTAATTCTACCCATCATGGACCTATAAGACGTCAGCACTCTGATGAACTAAGTACTCAAGCAATGAAACGAATGGAGCAGCGCGTATCTAAGTCTCCTGAACACGTAGCGCCGCAGCCTCAACCAGCTCCTCTGAGCCGGCAAGTATCTGATGGCGATGGCACGGAGGGCTTAGTCATGATGACCGCAGTGTCGTCGCGCGTGATGGCGGCACCCGTGAGCCAGCAAGCCACCGTGGTAAACCAAGTAAAGCGGCGGGACACTGACTTTGAGCCTCCACGTGCTTCGGCCGCCAAAAATCTCAGTTCCATGCTGCAACGCTTTTCTGAGGCTGACGATGGTGATCTGGACCCTGAGTTGTGCATGAGCCCTGCGGAGTCAGACCTGAGATCGCGACGCAGCTATGGTTTGCACAGTTCCCTCTCCACCTCAGATATGCATGATTTATCCTTCCAAGAACGGTTCTCTGCGCAGAACAACAAGAGTTTGGTTTCCTCACGTAGTTCAAGTATATATGAGGTTGCTATGAATCAAAGTCCACTTAACTTTAATAATTATCAAAACAATGAATCGTATGGACAAGACGATCAAGTAATTACAATGAGACTTCAAATACCTTTGGTTCAAAATACTGCAACACCATCGCCTACACAATATTATCAAGCTCAATTTAAGCAAACACCTCCAATTATATTATCACCTCCGGTGCAAAGACGTAATAATTCATTTAATAGCAATTCTCAACAGTATAATGTACCACGTGACGCTTCATACAGAGGCGATGTAAGCCCAAGAGAAGTTTCAAATTACGCTCCTCTACGTAAATCTGAATCTTGCCATCAATTAGCATTTCAGAAACAGCGCCCACAAAGTTTAGCATTACCAAGTGTAACCCCACCTACAAGAAGATCACCAAATACAAAAGCACACTTGTTTTCAAAACAATTTGAAGCTCGAATGTCACCTGAAAGTGCTGAAGATAAACAACGTCAAATTGAATTGTATTTACAATTTAGTCAACAGAAAGAACTACAACAAACAAAAACTACGGTAATAACAAAAAATAAAGCAACAACAAAAATAATACCATCTTATTCGAGACAAGATACATTACGCCATTATGTTAATGCTGAAGATTTAGAAAACGTCGATGAAGTATTTGAGAGTTTATTCAAAGACTCTGTGAAACCTGTAAAACCTGCTGTGAAACCTGCTGTAAGATCAGTAGCACCAAAGTCTCCTCAGAGTGTTCCACCACCCCTGCAGTACCCGCCGGTACCTCAGGTCCACGCATACCCGGGGTTCACGACGGCCGTGGCCAATAGCAGCCACAGCTTCCTGCGTCGCCAGCAAGCGTGGGAGGAGTCGAGCGGGGTGAGAACCAGGCTCGCTCAGAGTGTCCCTCCCCTCTCCTCTCCTGGCGCCGGCAGTAAGTAAGGCTGCTGCTGCTGCTGCAACCGCCTGCTGATGAATGCATAACAATTACCAATCATGCCTGCCTGCTGAGTATATAAATATTCATATTAAATCGCCAGAGTGAACGCCAAAAATAGAATAGTATGCTTATTAACTCAAGCATACGTCATCATCATAAGCATCGTTACCATTAAGGGAAGATTTTTTGTGCTATGTCTTTTATTATTTTGCTTATTATTTAAATACCATGTATATTCTTATTTTTTACCAACCAATAACTAATAACTAAAATGTTTACCTGTAAAAAATTGTTATGTTTATAATTTTATTTAAAAACATTTGTAGGTTATTTTTATTTATTTATGCAACTTTACTGTCTCATAAAGGTGCTCTATTATGACCGTCATTTATAGTAATTACTATGCTTTTACACCATCTAGTTTTGACTTAATTATAATATGCCTCTATTTTAATTATTAAGAATTTATATTTTAATATATAATCTAATATAATCATTAAACAATTCATTTGAAACCTTTTTAATTTCAATGGGATCTTTTAATGAAATTAATAAGCATCGATCTTTTATATTTTTTTAGTGTTTTTGTGTGAATTCAAACCTAATTTGCTTTATATTTTCCTTAAATAATATGTGTATTTTTGTGAGTGAATTCTCGGTTTCTTTAAAATACTTTATTAGTTTTAACTCAAATTACTACATTTTAGCTCCATAAAATTCATTTATATACTATTATAATATATTTACGATAAATCGAGGATTTACTGCATGCGAAAGTTTTGTACCGTTTTATACCTTAGCATGTTTGAAGTTTGGATTTTTGTCTCTATCGTGTTCTACTGTATAGTGTTTTGTTTTGTACTGTTTGATATTTTCTGTACTCGTTCGATGTCTTATTTTATTAAGCATGGTATTTTTTTTCCTTTATATAACATACAGCAAGTTTAAACTTTTTTTGTGTGCTTTTTGAATTTCTTTAATTTAATTCATGGTGAAGAGAAAAATACGTTGGTTGACTAAATAGTTAAATCATTCTTCATTTTGCTTTTAAAAACACACACATAAAAACATGCTTTCTGTACTCGTCGAAGCACACAAAAATACTATATAATTATAATGGGTTATAAAATATCAACAGACTACAGAGATTCCATTGAAAATAAAAATTTAGTTACTAAAATTTTGCCAACCTATTTTTGTCTTGATCATGTTCTTTTGAACTTTTAAACAATATTTTTTAATTTTGCATTGGTTTGTGTTTCAGAACAAACTGAGTCGTCCGTGATTAGCACTTCGGACTCAACTTCGAGGACGGAAGGTTAGTTTAAAAATTCAATAAATATCTTTTTAAGTGATCTAAACTGTAGTTTTCTGTACAATATCTACTGTCGGGCCATAAAAATAGAATATTTCGAAGAGATGTCCGCCATTTTTATCCAGAATCGCCTTAAAGTATGCAACTTCTTGAGCACTTGGGTAATGCGGTGCAGTTTTGAGCACGATATACCGCTCCAAACGAACGGAACTATCTGACTCGACTATGTGTATCTATTGTACTGTGAATTTTAATACAATAAAAACCTTTTAAACTGAACTGAACTGACTGTCAGGCTTCGTTTGGAGCGGTATCGTGCACAAAACTGCACCGCATTACCCAAGTGCTCAAGAAGTTGCATACTTTAAGGCGATTCTGGATAAAAATGGCGGACATCTCTGCGAAATATTCTATTTTTATGGCCCGACAGTAGGTACTGTACAGAAAACTACAGTTTAGATCATAGATGTTGCTTGTTCTCAATGTTAAGCACTATATATAATTATAGTGTCATTTCAACAGTTTTCTGAACTGTATAATAATAAATTCGATCGAGCTAAAAAAACAGTTGGACCTGCCTCGTATTAAGGTTTTTGGATCAAAGTTTTCCTCAAAATATGCGTATCATCTGGCGCGGACTCAAAAAAATAAATTAAAGACAGCTGTATAGCTTCACAAGGTCAATGTTAAAAAAAAAAAAAAAAAAGAGAGAGAGAGAGAGAGAGAGAGAGAGAGAGAGAGAGAGA
Source organism: Siphlonurus alternatus (assembly GCA_949825025.1). NCBI lineage: Eukaryota > Metazoa > Arthropoda > Insecta > Ephemeroptera > Siphlonuridae > Siphlonurus > Siphlonurus alternatus. The sequence goes on from OX463779.1 coordinate 8,457,700, forward strand.
GAGAGAGAGAGAGAGAGAGAGAGAGAGAGAGAGAGAGAGAGAGAGAGAGAGAGAGAGAGAGAGAGAGAGAGAGAAGATATAGAGAAAGTTACGACGCTGTCTATATATACAAACTATCCATGCTGGATCTAAAATTGCAAAATCTCCTCGGGTTAATAAAAGGAGGGGGAAGGGGACGAATTATACAGCCACAGCTCTGCTCTGTATCCACAAATTGTGTATTATATTGTATATATTATAAAGGTCTATATCTATGTAATCAAGATCTAAAAAGTCATTTTTTTAATGTAAAATAGATACTAAAATTAAAAAATAATGATTTCTTATTTATGCTTAAATGCGATTAAAAAAAAAAAATAACGAAAAAAAAACACATAATGTTATTTTTTCTTCTTTTTCAGTGCAAACTTCCAGCTTTTCTTCTTCTTCAATGGCTTCTAAGACCCGCGTCTCAAAAGGTACACAAATGAATTGTAAACAATAGGAATTTATTTATTTTCATTGACATTTTTAATAAAATAATATTATTAAATTTTAATTAAACTAAGTATAAATTTAATTACATTGGGACTATACATTTTTTATAAATGATTTACGTCTAAATCTTTAAAGATAATTTTACTAATTATTTTTCTCCTGTTTTGTGACACCTGCCTGTTTTGATTGAACCATCAGATGTCATAGACTTGGTCAGCTCTTACTTCTGTAAGCCCAGCCAAATTTTCTTTCTTTTTCTCAGCTCTCTTAGCAGCGAATTGCTAGAAATTTTATGCAATGTATAATGCTGACTGAGGCTGCTAATGATGCTATATTATAGTCTGGATGCTCTAGACTTTTCAGTAGATCTAGGGATTGACACTTGTCACTTGTTTGCCGTGTGAAAAGTTTGATTTACCAAAGTAATAATCCAAAATAAATAATAACAACCTTTTGTATATATTTTTATAACCTAAATATTTCCTTATCATTTTTATTGTGAAAATAATTCAAATGTCCATATATAATAAAACTTAATAAAAAATAGTAAGGAAATATTTATGTAGATAAGATAAATTCACGAGCACATCAATGATAAAAAATGAAGTCATGGTAAGTAATGTAAAGTAAACTTAAATTAATCACGTTTCTTAGGGGACAATCATTTTGTGTTAAGAGTTAAAGCTGAGAAAACTATATTTTAATTAAAATTTTAAAATCTCTTGTTGTTTCACACTCTTTTGAAATATATATATTGTTGCGAACAAAATTATGATTTTTATTTTAATTTATTCAAATTAATTGGAACGAAAATAGCTTTAACTCTCAACGACTACAAAACTCGTGTTTTCTCATTGTGATCCTCCTAAACCATCCTTCCACTGCCCCCTCGTCTGACTAACAATATGTCAACCCTTCTTCTCGCGTCCTGACTGATCCTGCTGCAGCCGCCCCACCCAGCAAGCTGCAGATGTCCCCGTTTGCCAAGTTCAAGCATTTGGACGAGCAGAACTCGAGCCCATCTCCGAGGTTAGTCACATTGTCATTCACATGCATTTAACTCTCCTTTCTCGCAACCTCAAATTCCTGCTGCCTCTTTGTCAGCCATTGAAGACATTATATATACACTTCCATCGCACACTTTGCAGACAGATCAGACTGATATATTATATAATGCTATATATACAATTCATTTCTAGCTCTTATTAAATATGCCTGCTGCAACAATAAAAACTTGCTTCTACAAAGGCTAATTAAAATTATAACTTAAAAAATTATTTGACATTTTCCTGCCTATTTAATTGAAATTTATTGAAAACATAAGTAGCATTAACCATAACAACATTCTCTTTAGTAAATACTTTGCAATCTTTGTATACTGCATATAAAATTATAAATTCAAGAGTATTATAAATATTTTTAATGCTTGACGGGAAAGATTTACTTGCATGATGATGTCATTTATTGTTGTCTTTTGTTTAATTGGAAGCACACGCTTTGTGCAGAAACATTATGTGTTATAAATATAACAATAAATTATATCATCATATTTGCATTAGTATAATTTTATTATTATTTTAACTTCATTTTTAATTATTAAGTATATTTTTCCACCCTCCTCTACATTATTGCATCAGCTCAATATACTATTAACACCCTTGTACATCGCTCTGCAGCTCCCCTAAGACCCCTGGGGGAAGCAGCTCCCCTTTATTTAAATTTACGGATGCTGGCCTCAATCGAAGTGCTTCCACCGTGAAGGATAAGCTTCTGTATTGGTGTCAAGTCAAGACCAAGACATATAAGGTACTACAGCTGCTGTTGACGCTGCGACGAATATATTTTTGCTGCACATTTCCCTTTTCACATGATCATGATGGCACCTTTATTTGTTCTCAAGCAAGCATGTTTTTTTTTTCTTACTGTTTTAATTACCATTGACATAATTAATAATGGGGATTTCTTCTCTCTTCCTTTCGCTTTTCTGTATTAATATGTTTCCACTTCATTGTTATTCCATACGATCATGCATATTTTATAGCCTCTATCGTCTTCTAACAAGTGCTGCCTGTCTGAACGGTTATATAAAAAGGTATTACGTATTTCTTGGTTTTTCTTTATTTCTTTCTGATTTCCGAAAACAAGATCTTAGAAATTTTGTAAGATCTTTTTGGAGATTACTTTATTTATGAATAACTAAGGTAGGGGTTGTAAATATTTTGTTTTCTGCTTGCTTTTTTTCTGCTTGGAATTAATATTGTTATTTTTTTCTAGCTGCCTGCTTTATGTCTGCAAGTGTACAAACACACAAATACAATAAACACCACAACAATAATACACAATAAGTAAACATAATATGCTTAACGTTGACAAATTGAAAGAATATACAACTCAAAAATACAAATTTGTCATTAATATTGTGTATAAAAACATTCAAAACAAGCAAATTTATAAGTGAAATATATTCCTTGTGTTTGGCATGTTTTATTTAATTCAAGTTTTAAGTGTCTCTAAATTATTGTGTTATGCATGATTTTTATAACTGTTATTGTATTTGACAAAATAAAAAAGTTGACTTTAGTTGAGAGGATTGATATACATGTATTGTAACTACTGTATAAATAGCTTAGATATTTAAAATTTGATGGTATGATTTCTGTATAGTACAACGTTATGATTTTCTTTTTTTATATAATTTATTTATTTATTTTTTTTTTACAACAAATTACACAATATGATTTATTTCATCAAATCTCAGACATGAACAGTTATCGCGATGAAAAAAATAACCTCACTAATAGTGTCAGCAGCATCGATGTAACACGATGCTTGCGTAACATGTCAATGCTGCAGACATATATTGGTAAGAGAAGTTTTCAACGAGATGAGTGTACGACTGTTTTGAATTCAGAAAAATCACATATAGTGGTTTACAAATACACCTATAATTTTAAATGTTTCGGGACAATTTTGGTTTGGAATAAATTTTAATAACATTGGTAAGGGTTTTGCTTTAAATTAAAAAATCGTTCAGCTTCGTTAATTACTTAATTATTTGGTATTTTCGGGAAAAAATCCTAGGTCACATTTTTTTAAAAATATTTTTTAGGAAGACTTTTCTCAATTAAATCATTTTTAATATTCTGCATATACTATATAAATTCTTATAATGATTGTAAAATATAGGATAATAATTAAATGAAATTTTTATGCAGCCAAAACTGGAAATAATTTTGAGTGCGTTGCGAAGTTTAAAGTATAATATATAATTAAATATTTCTAACAACATTTTAAATTCATCTGACAAAATACCAAAGTATTATTTATACAATTTATAGAAAAAAATTTGAATTTATTATAAGTAATAACAATAATTAAATGTGTGTTTACACCAAGTAAAAACAAGAGCATTATTACATTATAGATAGACCTTGGCAATGTAGCACAGTGTTGGTGTTTGGTGTCATATATGAGCAATTTTTACATGATTTCGCAGGATCTGAAGATCGAGAACTTCTCCACGAGCTGGAGCAATGGCATGGCCTTCTGTGCTCTCATCCATCACTTCTGTCCTGACGCTTTTGATTACGAAGCATTGCTCCCTGATCAACGACGCAAGAATTTCGAGCTTGCCTTTAGAGTGGCAGAGTGAGTATACCAAACATAAAATTACAATTATTGTAATATTGTTGTATTATATATATATATATAAATAAAAGAGAGCGTCACGAGATTGTTGGGTTGATGCCTGCTTACAGGATAACAGCCTGACGGTTACCTCCCCTCCCTGCTCCTACCGAAGAGCAAGATTACTCGTAAAACCACTGAAAAAAAAAAAAATAAATAAATAAAATAAAATAATAGAAGAATTAGACAATTTGATTTTGTTGACACTTATGATTATTTAAGGACACAAAAAAGTTACTGGTGTATTCTTTATGAACTAGCAGATGATATGAATACGATATAAATGTAATAATTGCCGTCTATATAATTTATAATTAATTTATTTTCTACATTTTCTTTTTTTTTTTTTTTTCAATGCTTTTACGAATACTCTTGCTCTTCGGGAGGGGAAGGGAGGGGAGGTAAACATTAGGCCGTTATCCTGTAAGAAGGCAACCCAACAATCTCGTGTCGCTACCCTATAGATATTAGAAACGACATTTTTAGGACCATCTTGTTGGAAATTTACTTTTTTCTTTCCATTTTTTCTTTCCTTTCTTTATATATACAGCTACAGCAGCAAAATATAAATAGAGAAGACTGCATTAAAAATATTAAATTCCAACTCTTACATTTTTTAACAAATGCAATAAATACATGATTATTTATGTAATCATGACCATAAAATTAAATTATGAACAGATAATAAAATTATAAAATCAGACGTTGAAGTTGCAGGGTTTAATTTTATTTTTACAGGGAGAAATTCGACATCGCTCCCCTGCTCGACGTAGAAGACATGGTGGTGATGCGGAAGCCGGACTGGAAATGCGTGTTTACGTACGTGCAGTCCATCTACCGCCGCTTCAAAGACGAGCTGGACTGAACAACCCGGCCCTTATAGTAGTGTTACCCTTCGAGGATGGCAGATAGATTTTTATTTGTGTTCCTTTCATTAGGTCGCCTCCTCATAACCATGTCTTTTACTTCGGTATTTATTTAAATATAAAAAAAAAGTCAATTCTTGTTATTGTTGTTTTGTATGTTAACTTATATAACTTTATTTGTATAATTAATTTCACAAACATTTAACCAACAATTTTTTGGTTAAATATCAGTGGCTGTAATGACTGTCGTAATCTTATAATATAATATATTATTTTTTTTTTTATGAAGCATCAGGCCAGGCCTGCACATGGATGAGTCTCAGCAAGCCTGGTTTCCATTAATTAAAATATTCTAAACTTTTTTTGTACTTAAAGCTTAAAGGTGCTAATATAAGAAACATATGTAGCACAGAAAAAAAAACAAAAATTGTGCGTGCCTATTCATCCAATTGTGGAAGTTCTCAATATGCTGGGTTAAACTTTATATGCTTTTTTTCTTATTTTAATTATAACAGACTATTATATATTTAAATAATTTATGCTGATTGATGAACTACCCCTATGTGCTTCTTATTGTGAATTGTAACAATCATATATTAGAACAAACTTAATTTAATTGCTGCAGCTCTCCTATCCTATATTATAATTATACTTTTTTTTTTCTTATCTTCTTTTAATTTTAATGTAATTCATCTTTTGGGAGGGGTTGAAAGGTGTTTATAATGTAGTTCTTCCATCAATTTTTATTTCAACTTCATCACTATGTTTCTATGTTTACTAAAAATATTATATACCACTCAAACTTTTTATGATTTTGGGTTATAGCCAGCATTGTAATAAAATTTGTATAACAAAATAAAATTTCTTTAGTGAAATCTACATTATTTTGATCATCATTATAAAATCCAGTACAAAAAAATACATCTGCAATAACTTTGAACAGTGTTAATATATCATATCACTTAATAATAAAATTGTCAGAAGTTAAATCTAATTTAAACATGAAAGTCTAATTAACAGCACTGAATTACAGAGATGTAGTTTAAAGTTAAACTGCAATTTAATAATATTATATATATATATATATATATATTACATAAATATTATTAAGTATATTATAATCGTACGCTGCGCGCAGTTTATATTATAACTATATAGTCGTGTGACTAATTATTTGACCAATACTTATAAATTATAAGTATATGACCAATATATACTTATAATTTATAAGTATTGGTCATATAATTAGTCACATACGACTATATAGGCAAAAACAAGCTGCGGCAGGCGTGTGAATCCAAAACAAAATTTCGGGGAAATTTCATAACCCTACATATAGAGCTGATTTCTGTTTATGTTTACGTGAGGCGGGAGAGGGGTTTCCCTATACAAATACATTGCGAAGGGGGCGCAGGAGGGAGGGAAAAGAGAAAGTTTAGGAAGGCCAGATTTTACAGTGAGCATATAGGCAAAATGACGAAAAAAAAAAATTATAAAAAATACTTTTAACAGTTTTTTGGCGCTGAGATTTTTTTTATGAGTTCTATCGTGTACTGTTAAAGTATTATTGAAGTATTTAAACTTGATTTATTTTATTAAGTTAAGTAAAAAAATTATTGTACACTTTACTTTGTTTATATGCTAGTCCGTGCATTCTGGCCCTCCTCGCATGACGTCAGCGCAATCCCCTCTATATGCTAAAATAAAAAAAAAATAAAAAAATGTAGGGGAGGAAATTTAATGTAGATAGAGGTATAGAGGTATGAAGAATAATGAAGAGGTGTCGGCCGTCCTGGAGGTGTGAAGAACTGACTGCAATGGGTCCTTGACATCATGCATCAATGGAAGAAAAAAAAAAACTTGTTTTGCAAATTTTTTAGCACATTTAAACCTCTAAAAACGTTGCTAAAATCACAGACATTTTCTTATGGCAATTAAGAGCAAAAAGTTGGGTTCGGACACCATGCATTTCTCAACGTGTTCAAACAAGGAAATTTTCAGTTCATTAAGCGTTAAAAAAAAACTCTAAGTCCTAAGCTTTAATTTGATGTGTATGTTATTGCTGACAAAAATTATTTTCCTTCTATTAATTATAAATATTATAATAGTTTTAAATCGCTACTTTTCATGTACCCCTGTATATATTATCGGTATAATATTATAGCCAGTTAATTAATTATTACATTCACTAAATTATATACGTACAGTACATTATAATTATACATATACTATATCATATATTTTTTAAATCATATATTAAATAATAAAAATATATGGCCTCTATACTCTCGATCTAGCTGGATTAGTTTGCCGCATATAATATATAATATACGGACGATTTGCGTCTTTTACATTTAAATATATTGTTCTTTGGCGCTACATTTATGACGCAGCTGTGAAAAGTGGGCGTGTTCGGGCGTGTTTTTCTGCACAGCTGGCCCGCCCACCCATGGCAGTTTGCTGTCAAATTCGTGCCGATTGAATTATACAATTATAATACAGGGAAATACCTCACGATCTACGGTTTTTTCCCTCCAAGTCCAAATTGTATATGTAAATGATAGGCAATAGGCATCAGACTATAGTTGTATCATGGGCATCAGAATAGTCATATCACTTAATTAAATAAGATTAGATTATATTTCAATAATAGTTTATTAAAGTTGACTATATAAATTGTATCATCTTCGATCGGTACAGTACGTCATCAAATTTATCATAATAGAGCGTTTATGTGTAGTTAATTTATATTGTAGTGACAGACGGTTAAAACAGTACATACCGTGTTGTAGCATACGTATGATACATACTTTGGATACATAGAGCCTTCGGCTTTATAACATGGAGACTCCCAATAAGTCACAGGTAAGCGTAACGAAATTAAAAAAAGCCTTGCATATATATATATATATATATATATATATATATATATATATATATATATTATACAGTCAGCTACAGTACATATATATGCATACTGTATGATACATACGGTATACTGCATTTGCCATGAACGTGTTCAGCTGCAGTAGTACAGTATTAATTATACATACTAATTAATGTCTCGCGAAAGGGTTTGTCATTCTCGAAACCCTCTTAAAAGTCTTAATAAACAACTCATGACTCTCCGCTTCAACAATATTAACTTCTGCCTTAAGAAATTCCACTCTCTCACCGTCCTATTACAGTATGTAATAAGAATATTTCCACATTCTCTACTACTGCCGATAAACTCCAACTTGTTATTTTGTATCGAAGGGGATTTAAAAAGTGTCTTGTTGTTTACATGATATCGGCAACGATGATTGCTTGATTGATTGGTATTTTGGGGCCATTGACACATTTTGATCATGTATGCCCCCAGGTGGCCCAGGTATCGGCAATGATGTGTATTTGTGAAGTGAAGGTCAATTGATGCTGTTTTTCTTATCACTCACACGTTGATGTCAATCGTCTTTTATGACGTCACCCATATGCACTGTGTATAGATACTTTTTGAACCCACTTTGGTACATAACACCAAGTCTACAATTTCTTTGAATTACTTTGAAGGATTCTAGTACAGTCATGTGTGCATATACAACTATTAATTGAACATGTCCTCTACTGTATAGGTACTATCCAATGAAGAAGAAACCGACATGAGCGCTCCACTTCTTGTGGATCAAGACGCTAGTGATGCAGAAAATAGTCGTCAAAATGAGGCAGAAGTACGACAGCTGCCACAGTATGTTGCAGCATTGTCTGGTAAGTTAGTGTTTTATTACTTTTAAAATTTAAAGCAAAATTAATTACATTTAATTTATAAGAAAGAAACAAAATAACATATTTTTCATTCTAGCAACAATGGGAGCATTTTGTCTTGGAACAGTTCTTGCGTGGACATCTCCTACAGGTGCAAGACTGAAAGATGGTGTTTTAGGATTCAAGGTAAGCATTCCTCCTTTATGTACTGTAAATAGTGATCTGATGTAAATTGAGACAAGGTCTTTTATTTTATTTATTTTATTTTTTTATTTTCAATCATTTGGCTTGTACAGAGACAAACATTGATCAAGTCAAAACTTATTATAAAATATAAACTAAGATTAAATTATACATACAATTATATACAAAAACAGGACAAATACACAAACTATCTAATAAATTATTAGTCGTTTAACAATAAAATTATCATGCCAAATAAGTTAACTCAATACAATATTTTCTGGTAATTTGCTACTAAAAAAAGATTTAACTGAATAGTATTCCTTATTAATTAAAATTTTCTTTAACATGTTTTTAAAAGAATTGGGATTAGCTATATTTGTAAGACTATTTGGTAAAAAATGGTAAATTTTTTGAACCTGTAGCATCACATACATGTATAACTTTACTATGTATTTACTCTGTATATTATACTAATACACATGCAGAGGAGAACTGCAGTATTTTTATGTTTTGATTTTTTTTCAGGTTTCTGAATCTGAGCTCTCATGGGTAGGTTCTCTAGTGGGTCTTGGTGCAGCAGTTTCGGCACCACTTGCAGGTCTCCTGGTGGACAAGATTGGCAGGCGAGGCACCATGGTTGCACTGACCTTACCACTGGCATTTGGCTGGGCACTTGTTGCCTTCGCTGTTAACCTGCCAATGCTTTATGCAGGCAGAGTTATGACAGGAGCTTGTAGTGGAGCATACAGTGTAGCAGCACCTGTCTATATCTCAGAAATTGCACATCGTTCCAGCAGAGGTGCACTTGGCTCATTATTTCAGCTAATGGTAAGTGTACCTAATATTCTGTTTTTATTTAAATGTAATCTCAATTAACTGAACCTAATTCAATGTTTAAGGTTGTGCTGGGCCTTGAGTTTACCTACCTCCTAGGGCCGTACATTCCAGTGTTTTGGCTGTCCGTGGTGTCAGGCGTTCTTCCACTGCTGACGTGTCTGTGCCTACTCGCACTAGCGCCAGAGTCTCCAGTCTACCTTCTAAGAGGAGGACGTTTGAATGCAGCCTACTCCTCACTAACCTGGCTTAGGGGAGCTCAATATGATGCAAACCCAGAACTCGACAGCATGTCAGACCCCAGGACGAGTACTGGTATGGATTCAATATTAACTGTACAGTATTTACCAAACTTTCAAAAATTATTGTTTATGAAAAGTAATATTTATTTTATTTATTCACATTAAATATCAGTTGATACATTGTTACTACATATTAAACATTTAACAATTTGGATTTAGCTGTAAAGACAAACAAGAAAGATTAATAATAGCAACATATACATGCATACATTCAAATTATTACAAAAATAACTCAAATAACAATATTCAATTATTACAACTATATATAAATTTACAAATTATTATTGTATGTGGATTAAAATGCCACACCATACATTAAACTACTTGAAACTACACATTGAAAATTAAAACTGAAACTCATCTTGTCATTCATATGAATAAAAAAACAGAGACCTGTCTTTTTTTCTTGAAAGTTTGTTGTCCAAACTCATACTCATTAATCATTGATTCCTGGTCAGCCCATATTACCCTCTTTATGAACATAGTCACGCAGTATGTGGATTGTTGTACTGTAGCTGATAAATTAATTTGGAGGATTTATTTCAGATTTTAAATTGATTTTCGATGTGTCTGTTCTAGATCAACGTATGAACATTTGTCAAATCATCTTTCAACGTCCCATGTTCATAGCTGGAGGTAAGTTTTTGTACAATCTGTTTGACTGTGCAAATAGTAAATTAATTCTCACATTTTTAGGTCTGATGGCATTCCAACAGTTCTCGGGAATCAATGACGTGGTATTTTACACCGAAGAGATCTTTGCGGATGCTGGGGGCTCGGTGCAAGGCAGCTCGGCTGCGGCCATTGTCGGGGGAGTTCAGGTAAGACATTTCATCACCATCCCTAAAACATTTAGAGTGGTGGCTGCGCTTGGATAAATACACTCAGTTATATTTTTTTAACAGTAAACATACATTAAAGTTTTAAAAAATTAAATTTACTTCAATTCAAGGATATTTTTCTATTTCTAATCTTTCAATCACGGAGTAAATTAAATTTATTGAAGTAATCTTTGTGTTGTTGTCATTTCACAGTGTTTTTAACTCTCACAAACTCTGTGCAGGTGGCAGCAACGCTGGTGTCTTCAATGGTTGTTGATCGTGCTGGCCGCCGTGTTCTGCTGATAGTGTCTGGTGCTGTGATGGCTGGATGCTGCACCACGCTGGGTCTCTTCTTTGAACTACGAGCTTGGGGTCATGACGTGAGTGGCCTGGGCTGGCTGCCTCTCTCCTCCCTCTGCCTCTACTTTGTGGTCTTCTCCCTTGGCTTTGGACCCATCCCATGGCTTATGCTTGGAGAACTGTTCCCACCAGAGATCAAGGGCGTCGCTGGCTCTGTTGTTTCTTCAATCAGCTGGTGGCTCACCTTCCTTGTCACCTGCGTCTTCTCAGACGTGGTCCACCTCATTGGAGAAGGAATAACATTCTGGATTTTTGCAGTGTCATCTGCTATCGGGGTAATTTTTGTTGTGATATTCGTTCCAGAAACTAAAGGCAAATCTTTAGAGGAAATCCAAAGAGAAATGGGTACAAGATAAATCTTATTGCATGAAAATACATTAATTACTGCATAAATATATAAAATGACTCTTGGCTATTACAACTGATTATGGATAGGTAGAATATTACAATTTACTTGTTCCCATATTAAAATATAATAATGTATACAGGGGTTTAATTAATTTAAAATAAAATATATTAAAACGTGTTTTGGAATCAATTGGAAAAACTGTCTTTAAAAAGCTAAGTCAACATTTTTTTTTTTTTTTTTTTAAATGCAGAAATGTTCCAGATTTCTTGCATCATGGAATATTCAAAGGAATACAATGAAAGACTTCTCCAGGTTTCCCACTAACCACAGTTAGTGATGTCCAACTCAATGAATGTAAACACAGGTAGTGAGAAACCTGTTTATCTCTGATCCATTGCTCCTTTGTAAATTGTCCCAATGCAATACAATGCTTGTTGGCAAATTTTTAATATTTTGTAGGTCTTTTGATGTTAAATAATATTTTTAAATTTTATTTGGAATTACTGGTCAAAATTCGAAAGCATTAAGTACTTGACATAATTATGCAAAGCAGTAACTTTTTCTTTCTTTCTTTTTTTTTTTTTTTTTAGTTTTATAAACAAATAAAATGATGCGAAAATTTATGTAGGCACTCTTTTTGACAGACAAAAGTTCACATAAGTTTGTCAGACTTAAAAACATCATTGTAAATTTAATATCCAAAAGATTTCCTTTGTTTTAAATATGACAAACACCGAAAGTTAAGTTAAAACACATACAGTTGTCACTATATACAGTATTTTCTAACAAGCTCCTTAATTGTTTTATCTCAACACCTGAATAATATTCTTTATAAGTTTCAGCTGTCTGGTTTGATATCTTGGTCCAATATAATAATTATAACTATAATTTTATTTTATAATACTTTCATTGCATTTTAAATTTGTTACATTTTTTTTTTTTTTTTTTTAATTTGTTAAGTTTGTAATGTTTGTTTCTTGTGCTATTAGTGTATTCTCATGTCGTATGTTTATTGTAATGTTATTTAGTGTTGAATGGCTCTGCTGTGATAACTAAAAAAAAAAAAAAAAACAAAAAAAAAAAAACAAAAAACAAAAAAAAAACAATAAAATTAAAAAAGGTGTGTGCTCTGACTGTAGACTTTTGTAGCCCAGAATTCAATTGGTTTAGAAGATTAAAGAAAAAATGGTACACTAGGAATGCTGTTTTTATGTGGTTATAGTACTAATTTTATATTTTTACACAAAAATATAAAAAATTTAGGGGATTTATTAGGAGACAACCTTGTCTAACATGATGTTTTTTCCAATCACCACGTACATGGTTTAAAATAAACTCTTCACTAATGCTATTTTTTAGAGGCTTTGTTTACATTTAATTAATTTATTTACTTTTTATTTAGTATTGAGCAGCAATTGTAAAACATTAATTAAAAATCAAAGAAGCATAATAAAAAAATTGCTTCAGTGAATAGTTTATAAGTACACAGTGGGGGGCATTCACAAAGCACTTTAACCCCAACTTTAGCCCCAAGTTATATCCCTGGTACTAAACATGGTGCTAAACCAGGGGCTAACCATGTCTAGCTCCTAGTTTAGCACCATGTTTAGTACCAGGGATAAAATTTGGGGCTAAAGTTGGGGTTAAATTGCTTTGTGAATGTCCCCCAGTATTTCTATCTTTAGGATGGCATGTCTGATTTCATTTTTGGGAACAATATATAAAATTAATTCTTTCAAGGAGGAGATTGATTTTTAAATTTTATTTCTTAAAAAAAAAATGATTTAATTTAAGACAATTAAACTAATTTTAGTGTATTATATCTACTTACAATTAGTTGAACCTTTAAACAATTCCGTAATTTTAATTTTTGCTCTAAAAATTTATAAATTAAGTACAATAAAATTGCATTCTTTCTTTGTCAGCATTTTTTTATTTTATTATTATTTTTTTTTTAGTCTTCTACACCAATTGAACTCTGAGCTACAACACTCCATGCAAGTGTGAGCTCACACCTTTGTTAATAGGTAGTACATTTTAGTTCTCTTTTTTTTTATTGCAGCTTTTCCATTTAGTGTTTTAAGCAATTTTTTTCAGCCATGCTCTAGTAATATATTAATATCACACTAGTATAGTATACCGGGCCATTATGATACTAATATAAAATTGGTGCAACTAACATTGCAATAATACTATTACAAATAAAATACAATGCTAAAGCTGGCCTCATCTTAAATCCTAACGTTGAGTTAAGCGATCAATCAAATTTCTGTTTTTAAATTAATTCATTGATAATATTGATATTATTGCAATTTTGTATAGGTATAGTGTTAAAAAAATGTTAAAAGTGTGTGTTAAGCTGTCTTAAGCTAATAATATAGCAAGTTTGATGCAAAACATCAATCAAAACAGGAGAAGGCATATCCATTCTCTGTGGTTATCCCCACCCACTCCTCTGTGGAATAAATTTATTTTAATATCTTATAGATGTGATTTTATATTCACATATATATTTACATTACATATATTTGCAGCTTAAAAGTAATCAATTACGTAATTGCTGTGTATAATTTTCTTTATTTGTACCTTGTTATAGTGATTTTGCCATTAATTTATTAAAGAATAGAAAAATTAGAGTTTTGCACAAATAAGAATATCATGAATTATTGAGAACATAAAGGTCCAATATGTCCACAGAAATATTTGTTATTTTTCCCCGAGGATACCTATAGTATCGGGAGAATCACAAAAACTGGCAAATATAACACAATTTATATAAAAGATATCTCTTAAGAAGAATGAACCGGTTGGGAATATATTTATTTATTTTTTTTTGCAATGATAATTCCTGTAATTGTTTTAATTCTTGAAATATTTAGGCATTGGTCCTAATAGAGAAAGGTCCAATTAATTGTTACACAATAAATTCCTTGTATTATAGACTGATAAAACATTGCACTGATATATTCATGGATTCAATTTTACATGATCACACGTACATACTCATACTTTTTAAAAAAGTGCATGCATTGATAACTATTAGAAGAAGTGAGTGCACACTTATTTAAAGAAATTGCATTCTTTTTTGTTTTTCATGTATATTGCACTAGGTGTCATGTGTAATGATGATTGACAATCCATATATTACAGGAGAAATAAATTATGTAAATTCTCCGTTTTGTACTGTTTCCAGGGCACTCACATAAAGAACTTAACTGTTGATACATAAAAACGGACATTTAAAAAAAAATAGTTATTGTTTCTTTCAATATACTTGCGATTTGTGATTTTACTGTATATAAATTTAATTAATTTAATAGTTATGTACTGTGTTAAAAAAACTATTTAATCCTTTAGTGGCTTGTACAGCATTACCTTAATTGTGGCTTGTGCATACTTAATTTTAACGGTTAATTTTAATTGCCAAAATGCCCAAAATCATCCGATCTTAGATTGTTATTTTATTACTACATGAACTCATGTTTATTAAAAAAGAGGATAGGGACGTGAATGATAGCAAAAGATTTGTTGGGAGGGGAGAAATAAGAATTAGATTTAAATCCATGTCCTTCAACCAAAAATATTTTTTGTAAAAACTGTATCTGAAATATGCACTACAATAATATTCTGGCCCAAAGTATAATCTGCAGTGCCAGGGCAAACCAGCACACCCTAATTCCAAACTTGTCGAATACAAAATTTAAAACATATTTTAAAAAGTATTTGAGGTTCTTGTCTGCTTCATAATGAACAACTGATCATATATAGTGACTGTAGCATATATGTTGCACTGGTGATCGAGGAAGAGAATGTAACTGCATGGACACAAAACATAGCATATTATATGGCATGTATAAGAATGATTTCATAACTCGTAAATGTTTCATAGTGTAGATTAACAAAAAAAATTAAAATATTTAATATTCAAATAATAATATTTGCACCTCTAATTATATTTTTTTTAGCTTAAATTCATTTATTTATTTAAAATTTTATTGCACAAAAACCAGCTTTAATTTTGATTTATTGACATATTATTTTGGCTGGATAAGTTGAATGTAATGAGCTAATAGCTTTATAATTACTGTGAGAAGATGATGGACACTGCTCACTGACATGAAGATATGAGATGTGAGTGGATGGGCTATATTAAAAGGGGGGAGGGGGCCTACGAATCTTTGGATTCAACATGGGTAGCAATTGTCGGAACTTCCTCACTTTTTAATGAAATAAGTCTGAGGTGTTCCAATAAAATTACACATATAATTAAAAAGAAAAAAAGTTAGTATTTTTTGGTGGTTTTGCAGTTTGGCAATGCTGATGATAATGATCATGGGCTTGTGATTGTCCATGACTGGATTTTGTGAACATAATGATATATTTTCATTGCAGTTATAGTTAAATATGTTAATTGAGCTATGATGATGCAATCAAGCCGATTTTTGTGAACTTTTGCCATGATACCCAATGTTTTAAAAGTTATATTTATTCACTGAATTGTGATTACAAAATTGCTGTGTTAACATATAGGCCGGATTTCACAGCATGAGGCAAGAGTGCAACATCCCAAAATTTGTTCGCTTAATTATAGCTCTAATATATTGTTAATAACTTAATTAATGTAAATCCACCTTATTTTTGCTTATATAGCAAGAGTTATATAATTTTATTAATTTTATTTTCCTCGTGTTACATAATATAACAGTTGGCAGGTAATACTAACACAGTCCTAATATAACAGATATAATGAGTACAGAAATTAGTAATTTCTGTGTTGTCAGCACAGATGATAAAACTGTGTTATAATTGTGCATATCTTGCGGTGGGAAAAGTTGGGGAGAAATAGAGTAAAAACAGAAAAAATTAAGTGGGAGCTAGAAGGAAACCCGTGGAACCGCACCCCGATTCAGAATTAAATAAAAGATTGTGATAATCCATTCCATTACAGGCTAGCTGCAATCAGCAGTCTCATGGAAAGTGAGATAAGGAATTATCCTTAAATTTACACACACTCGCATGGTTATTATATATCACTGTTATCAGTCTTACCTCCTACCTGTTTGATTCTCGACGCGCCTTATTTACAAAATGTAAAATGTGCAGACAGATAAATTTTAGTTACGTACTGTACTGCAAAAACTTTTTTTTTTTTTTTTTTTTTTTATAAAACATAAATATGTTTTTTTCTCATGGCTCATAGTTATTAATTTTTAAATTGACTAAAATTACATGCATCTCTTTTGTACTAATTAAATATGATGCATACATTTTTTTTTAGCAAATAATGAATAAAACACTAAAATTAGTAGGTGTTGTTTTCAAACATTCAGTTTAAGGGTAAGGTAACGCCACGTACCAATGTTAAAAAAAATCCCTCACACAAAAATTCTGAAAAAAAATTAAAATGTTCTCCTCTACACCCCCTATCAGTAGCTAAAATACCAGGTGTACAAATTCGATTTAGTTTTTGAGTTATGAATTTTTAAAGTTGACTACTTTAACATGGAGAAATGGAAATCCCATGTTAAATTAGTCAACTTTAAAAATTCATAACTCAAAAACTAGATCGAATTTGTATACCTGATATTTTAGCTACTGATAGGGGGTGTAGAGGAGAACATTTTAAATTTTTTCCATAATTTTTGTGTGAGGGATTTTTTTTAACATTGGTGGCGTTACCTTACCCTTAATAGTCTCGTTTTACTAATTATTGTCTGCCGTCATCAAATCAGAGAGATTCCTCGGATCTAGCTTCATTATCTCAGCCAGTCAGCATCATATATGGCTTTTAATTTACCACTTTTTTATAATTTGGCTCAAACGCACGTACTATATATATTACTAATTTACTATAACTATATTTAGTATTTGGTCTTGACATAATGAAATTAAGGTCTCTGCTGCAACAGAAATCTATGCCATGATTACAGTAGATATAATTAATACCTGTAGAGCTAATTTATTGGTTAACAATAAAAAATTTGTTACATGTTACAATCTGATTTTGATTACATTTGCAGGCGCGGATCCAGAAAAAATATCTTCATATAATAAGGCCAAAATTAAAAAAAAAAAAATGGATTGGGGAAAATGCCTATATTGCCTTTGTAAAATCCGAAATTTCGGATCGTAATCCTGGACCCGCGCCTGTACATTTGCAACATACATCAATATATAAGTCTGTTTTATTAATTAAATACCGAGAATGCATATATATTTATATACATACAATTATTCATTAAAACATAAAATATAATTTTTACAACATATTTCTATAGCGGTAATAATATATTTAATAATATATTGAATTATTAAAAATTAATTCATGAATACCCTTTTGCTGCAAATAATAATTTACAAATACATCTACTTCATCAGTGTCAAGGAACAAGAAACTCTCATAAATAATATATGGCGGACTTAATCTGGTACATTGCGTATGAATTCCTGAGTTCGTAGCTCGTAAAAATAGATCAGGTTGATTTGTATTTTGAGGAAATGCATTATTTGCTTCAGTAAAAGGGGTCAAGGGGAAAAATGTGTCTAACGACATGATAATGATATGCTGTATTTATTGATGTGTATTGCATTAATTTTTTGTTTTACCGTAACACAACTCACACACTTTGGCTGTGGATATAACTGCTTTCAACATCAGCCAGCTATGGGAATAGAACTTAAGAATCGTGTCCTTCTCCACTCCCTATTTTTATGAATAGAGCAGCTTATAGCCCTTGATTAAATATGCACCTATAGTTTATAATGTATATAAAAATACAGGGAATTGTAGATACAGCAATTTCAAAGAGAATATTAATATAATTTAATTTTATACAGTGAAACAGTGAAAATAAGAAATTTTTATGTTTTTTGTCTAATATATTTTAGTTTCGTGTCAGGAAAAAGAACATATTGAGTCATGCAACTTGTCTTTTAAAATAGACGCACGGACGTAACATATTCTCAATTCTTTCATCACTTTCATGTTATACTGAACTAGGTAAATTTAAAAAAAAGGACACACTTTCCAAATCAGTGTTAAAAAAAATACAATTTAAACTATAAAAAATTCTTGATAATTCTTTTTTTACTTTTTTTTTTTTATTTTTGCGATCTTTTCGTAAAAAATGCGATTTAATTGAATTATATATTTTTTAAAAAGCCTGCATGGTTTTGGTTTAAGTTTGTATTATGTGTCATATACGTACGTATGTATAACACCATTAATCCGAATTCAAATTTTTAAATCTTCGCTAACATAATGTTTTTTCAAAGAACTTTTTCTAGTTTTTACCCGGCCGCCGTTAATATGATAGTAAAATGTAATGTTCAATGATGCGTTGATTCTGATTGTTTATTTATTTTTCTGACAAAACTAAGATAGTTGTTTTTTTTCGTGATTGAGGATTACTAGGCTTCCACTGTTTTTTTTAAATTGTTAAGTATATCAGTATAATTAATCTGTTAAGTGATTGGCTCTGGTCATTTGTAATATATTATGCTAAATAGGAATAATCAAAATATCAGTGTTAAGTTTTTGCTATATATGCACTATAAGCTGCATGCTTTTATATTAATTTATAATATTATAATATATATATTATAAATATAATATTTTTTCTTAAATGTGAATCTCTGGTAATGTAAAAATAAATATAATTAACACCACCCCTGTATAATATGATTATTATGTATTTAAAAATTAAATTATCATGAATTTTTGTTTTAATATATTTTATCTAATTGTAAGTGTATTTATGTAATAAATGTCTTGAATGAGCTGAAACATGTGATATATAGAGTTTTTTCCTATCATCCTATTAAAAAAGGGGAAAAGGGGGAAGGATATAATTATTAATTATGCATGTATATTAGGTACAGTACGTGTCCCCCTCTTGCGATGAGAGCATGCAAATCTGAGCATAGTGGATAAAACAAATAAATTTAGGATTTGCTCATTTAAATTTGCTCATTTAAATTTGGACATTTGTAAAAGAGTGCATGATTATAAAATAAAATAATAATAAATAAAAGACAGCTATATAGCAGCTGGCCCCGGCTTAAAGACTTACTTGTCTTAATTGTAGCTATAATATATATAGATTAAATAATAATTAAGGTCTTGTGCGGAGTTTAAGTTAAATATAATATGTATTTTAAAGTAAATAATCAATAATAATAATAATAGTTGTTTATTGAGAATTGGTACAGGAAAAAAAACACAGTACACAAAGCCCAATGGGTGACGTGAAAAAGGATATCCCATTCACATAAGTGTCCAGTCACCCAAATACTTTACTTTGCTTTATTTTACCCAAGTAAAGGGTCTACTACAAAAAAGACAGCAAAAAAACGAGTTAGTATTTTTTAAAAATAGTTCCCAGTGCTCCTACATACGGAACCGAAATCCAAAAGATTCCATCTCACATAGGTTCTCCAGAAAAAAAAATCCAAAGTCAGAGAGAACGCGTCATTTAACATATGGGGCCTTACCTGAAAAAACAACCTCGAATATCTCGAAAAAATACAGCGTTAGGTGGTATGAAAAAAATATAGCCATGTTCTATGGCTCGAGCTTTAACCAAAAGTTGTTTAAAAAACATACGTTCTCGAATCCGTTTTCCCATCATAAAATCAAGAAAAACTCTTATGGGAATTAACATGGGAAATTTTCTTGATTTTTTTTTACGGAAAAATGGATTCGAGCGAATTTTTTTTTAATAATTTTTCTGTTAAAGCTAGGTCATAGAACATCGTCATATTTTTTTTATACCATTGCACCTAACGGTGCACGTATTTTTTCGAGATATTCGAGGGTCTTTTTTAGGTAAGGCCCCATGTTAAGCGACGCGTTCACTCTGACTTTGCAATTTTTTTCTGGAGAACCTATGTGAGATGGAATTTTTTGGATTTCGGTTCCATATGCAGGAGCACTGGAACTATTATTAAAAAATACTAACTCAGTTTTCATTTTTTGACATCAGCTGATAGGATTAACTCTACTTTAAATTGTAAATTAATTTAAGTGCATGATATATATGTCTTCAACTCTGCTGTTTATTAATATATATGAAACCACCAGATACAGCTAGTTTGCTAGTTATAATTAAGCAAGCAATTTACATTTAATTGCAATTACAACAATTAAATTACTTAATTTTAATGCTTTTTTAATAATAATAAGAAAAATATATGCTGCCTGGTTCAGCATTTAGTAATCTCATAAATGATCTTTAATATTATTATTTATATTTGTTTAAATAAAAATAAAGCTCGGCTGATATTATTTCCCTCTCAGTGTTTCGCAGAGACCGCGGTCTCTGATCCGTTTCGTCGCTCTTTGTTCATAGACATGAAAATAAGTTTTGAAAGAGTGCCGCTTAAAAAAAAATCAACGAAATCGAACGAAATCTGCCGAAAATTGACGAAGGAGGGAGAAAAAAAAAAGGGGAGTAACTCTCGCAACAGCAAGGGAGGGGGAAGTTGTGTTACATACACGGTGGGTGGTGGGTTGTGTCCAGGTTGTGTCATCATAATAATATCATAATTTTATCCTTTTATCGCAGAAAAGTTTATAACGCTGACGCCGCATATGAGTCCGTACGATCCGTATGAGTTTGCGCTGCATTTTGGCAATAGCAGGTGATAGTAGTGGTTGATAGCAGAGGCTACTGTACACTCTGCTGACAACAGTAGAGAGCAGACGAAAGATAAGGAGTCTCGAAAAATGTCTGCTTCAAACGGAGGTGCTAGGAGTGACGGAGAAACATTTTTTTCATCTGTTCAGCAGCCGTTTCCAGATTTAAACAGTGATGGAAAAATAGACACTGTTCAATTCCTTGAGGCAGCGAAAGGAGTTGTGGCACTCGTTGGTAATTAAGACTTGTCTAAAAGCTTAAATTATGCATATCATACAGTATGCATACAGTTAGTATGAAAAGTATGCATATGTTATGCATACACTGCATGTTGTACAGTATATTATATACAACAGTATGCATACAATGTATGCATAATTAAGCCATTAGTTCACATATTGTACATATACACATATACCTATACTGTATGCATACTATTCAAAACATGATGTTGTTATAACTACATTTTGTCATGTGCATAATTATACATAATAAAATATATACTGTACTATAGCTCTGTTATTCTGTATCATATATATTGTTTGTTGATTGATTAATAGCCTACTGGTATCATGCATATGATATCATAGCTAGCATATAACCTGCTGCATCATGCCATGATTACGTACACATATGCATGCATGTGCCCAGGCTCGGACTGGTCATAAGAGTTGGTGAGCGATCGCTCAGTAGGCCCCCCCGGTTGGAGGCCCCCAAAATGTTAAAAGGAGGCCCCCCAGGGTGAAATAGGCCCTCTCTACATCGCGAAGCGATGTAAGATTTAATGTAGATACAGTGCTCTGAAGATGTAGAGTAAAACAAGAGGCTTAAATCACAGTACAAAGAACTGACTATTATATTTAATAGGTATTATATATTCATAATAATCAATTACTTCATATACATTTCAATTTATTTACTATCAATTTTCAACTTTGAAGTGCCAGAAATTTTTAAAACAAAAAGACAACAATTACATTATAACTTTCATGAGAAAATATAAGGGTCCTTGGCACAGTTGGAGGCCCCCCAAAAATATAAAAGGTAGGCCCCTATAATGAGGACCTATACCTTTATTATTTTTAGGAGGCCTCCAACCGTGCCGAGGGCCCTTATATTTCTTAAAAAAATATAGTGTAATTCTCCTCATTTGACCAAGATCGAAGGCTCTTTATACATCGCGATCGGAAAAGATGTAACAAAAATGATCGAAGCATTTAATTTTGGAAAATTAATGTAGAGTAAAGCCTTGAAGGCCCCTTGGTCCCCCTTGGTCCTGCACTAATATAAGTAAAATTTAATATGAACATATTCTGTTGCGGTATATGTTTTTTTTTTTTTTTTTTTTTTTTTCAAATAGACATCATCTCTTTATAAATATAATACATTATAGTGATTAAAATAAGCCAGAACAGTCCGGAACGCCAATACGGAAAGGTGCATGTATTATTGAATTTAAAAAATTCATAAATCTTATTTTTAAAAATACCTAAATTATAGATTAAAATTTGTAAGTTTATATTTTTACAAAATCTTCCGCTAGCTTCCATTTCGTATTCGTAGTTTTCTTCATATATATGACGAAAAGATGTATAGCACGTACTTGTTTTTTTTATTACATATTTTTTATTTATTTATTTATTTATTTATTTATTTATTTATTTATTTATTTATTTTTATTTTTTTTTGCTATTATAGTATTTTTGTATCTATTCATGCATGATTTAATGCTCAAAGCACTTAAAGTAGAGTATGAGCGATTTCATCTTTTCGAATAGTTTATTTTCTAAAAATATTTTAACTCACCCTCTATTAAGAAATGAAAACCAAAAAATTCCATCTGAAATAGCTTTACCACAAAAAATTCTCAAAGTTGGTGTTTCGGAGGCCCCTTATGCATCTCCTTATGGAACAGAAAACAGCTTTTTACTCCAACTTTGTCTGAACCATGGTACCAATTAAAAAATACGTATATACGTAATCCGTAATCTCTTAATTCTTTAATGGATTTTCAAATATATATATAATATATATTTTTTTTTTTGCGGAGCCGTTTTTCCGGAAAAAAAATATTGAAAATCCTTATGGGAATTAACCCGCAAAAATTTTAATATTTTTTTTTTCGGATAAATTGCTCCGTAAAAAAAATAATCATATATAATAATAATATTTGAAAATTCATTAAAGAATTCATCATAGATTACGTACGTATTTTTTAATTGGTACCATAGTTCAGACAAAGTTGGAGTAAAAAGCTGCTTTCTGTTCCATAAGGATGCATGTTAAAGGCCTTCGAAACACCAACTTTGGGAATTTTTTGTGGTGAAGCTATTTGAGATGGAATTTTTTGGTTTTCATTTCTTAATATAAGGCAGGTTAATATATTTTTAGAAAACAAAATATTCCAAAAAATGAAATCGTTTACTCTACTTTAAACTGATGCATATCCGGTCCAGAATGCAGTACAACTTCATTTTTTAGGAAATGGAAAAAAACAGAGAGAATCTAATTTTGACCTCAAAATTAATATTGGAGAGATTTTAACATACCGCAATATAATTTGTAATGTATTCGGTCATTTTTCGAGCACGGTTAAGCAACTACATGACACTATATAAAAAATATATAAAAAAATAAACGGATGAAAATACGTGCATTGCGATAAAAAGGTTTGATTGTCCTAACTTAAAACAATTTTTAATTAAATAAAAAGTAAGAAATGTATCTGTTCCCTGAAAAAACATTTCTTGGGGAAAACAAACATTCCATTCAAAGTAACAAAATATTTGTCAACTTTTGCTGGCAATATATTTTTTATTCAAAGCTTTATTGATTTTTAATTAATTTTTTATCGTTTAACTGTTCAACGCCGGCTAAAACTATACACAATGGAGTACCGACCTCAAAATTTTTTATTGCAGAAATGGATAGAGGGTGCAAAAATATGCTACTCTGAATTTTTTCAGATTTTTCTGAGACCGGGAAGTATTTTTAAAAAATTATTGAAAGTGCAGAAAAAGTGCCGCCTCTTGCCGCCTCTCTTAATAAAAGATAGGACCCAAAAAGGACGTGGATTCGAACCCGACCTCGCCGAAAATTTTTAGCAATACTTCCCGGCCCCTAAAAAATCTGAAAAAAGTTAAAAAATCTGAAAAAAATCAGAGTAGCATATTTTTGCACCCTCTATCCATTTATGCAATAAAAAAAATTGAGGTCGGTAGTGTCGGTCGGTACTACATTATTTTAAAATTGATAAAGCTTTGAATAAAAAATATATTCCCAGCAAATATTTTTGTTGGCAAATATTATTTTACATTGGATGCAATGATTGTTTTTCCAAAAAAAAAAAAAAAAAAAAAAAATCTCTATGCATTTTTTGACCCAAAGTCACACAGAAAAATGTTCCAATAAGGTTTTAGTTGTTACATTGGGACTTTATACTTGCAAAACTCCTCGATTAAAAAAAAAAAAAAAAAAAGGTGAAAGAAAAAAATATATCAAAATCGATCAAAATATAAAAAATACTTGCATTATCACCAAAAAAAGTTTAAATTAATTTTTCCTTAGAATCTAAAATTCCATAAAAAAATAAGATAAAATCTCGCGATATTTAGACACATTTGTATTAAAAAATATAGGCATGCCACGCCCCCTTTTGAAAAAAATCGCGCCTGCGGCGGGCTGCTTGGGGGGCTCCGCCCCCCAAACCCCCCGATGGTGTAGAGGCCCCCGCCTTTCATTGCTCAGTAGGCCTGTTGACCCCAGTCCGACCCTGCATGTGCCTTATCTCTTGAGACAAACCATATAATATAAAGATCCTTTCACATAGTTAGATTTTTCTGCAAAAACATGCCGCAACAAATGTATGATATGCATACCGCCGTAAGAAAGTCAAGGGGAGCTTGATTTTTTGCAAAAGTGTTGCAGCGTGATTCTGAAAGAAGCCTTATATCAGGGTTACTTTCCTATTAATAGGAGAATAACCCTGCCTTATATGTACAGTATACACAATTAATCAGACTATATAATTATACAGTACCGCAGTACATACATGTTATACATTTAAATTATTAATACAGTACTTCATAACAAAAGATCCTTTCATCTTGGTGAAGAAGATCGAGTTGATAGGTCAGTACGTGTCGGCTTGGCTTCTATTCATTCTATTGTCTTTTTCACATCGTTCAATGTCATGTAACCGCCTAACTTCCTCACTCTCGCTTGTCCGCCCACCCGTAAAATTTTATTTTGACATCGAAGGATATATAGACTGTTTACTAACTCGCGTCAGTTTTTGTGTGCATATGGATTTAAAAATAAATTTATGAGGACATAGGGGTGTGAAATTTTACCCTAGATATGCATACCTGAGATGACCTAGTTGATGGGTCAATTGTTAAAATTTAGGTTCACACGATTTTTTAATCCTTTTTAGGTGTTGCAGCACCAAACTCATTTTTCTCTTGGTGCTTTCACATATTCGAAAATCGCCAGCAACACTTCACTAAGATAGCTGGAGATCTTATGTTATAAAGCATTAATTTAAATGGACTATAGGTCTATTCGTAAACTTCTGACCAATGCATGCAGTCAATCTGCCGATAATTTATCTTTTAGCTGTCTTACTGTGTGTGCAATATACCGGATAGGGAAATTTGAATCACCATTTTATTTTTTTCCCCATATAATATACAGGCATAACATATAATATTGATGGTGTTCCATCAAAAACGACTCAACCGACGTTTCTTTGAAAGTTTGGGGTTCAACTTTGAAAGCCAATCACAAGAAAGTTTTCAAATTGCTCTTGACTGAGCGAGATAGGGAAATTTTAAATCTGGTAACTGATTGATATATGCTTCAAAATTACTCCGAGCTTTCAAAGTAACTCCGGTTGACTGTAGTCTTTTTTCTTTTTTGACAGAACACCATCAATATGTTTTATATATCAAAGGTTGACAGGGGTGGCTCATACTATGGGACTGCGGGACTGTAGCCCCCCCCCCCCCCCCCCAGAAATTTTGGGAACAAACCTATAATCGAAGAACTGTTAATACCAATTATTTATTTTTTCAATTTATGTACACCACTGGTGTTTGATGAATAAATATTATTATTATTATTTTTTCAATTTCTGTAGTTTTCTGCAAAATTTTATCAGTTACAAATGACATTTGAAATTACAAAATTTTTACCTCTTCTGACCCCGTCTGCGTAAATTTACCAATGCTGGTGGTACCTAGCGGCTCGAGCTGTTTCTAATAATAATAATAATTGTTTTTAAATTGGGTTAAATATGTATTACATGTTTAGGGAGGGGACAAAAAAAAATCAGCCCCAGTGGCAATGATAATAGGTCTGTTCGTAAATACACAATCAGAAAGAATTGATTATTTGTGATGAACCTTCATGAACCTTATGTGCATGGAACATAAGGTTCATCACAAATAATTGATTCTTTCTGATTGTGTATTTACGAACAGACCTATTGTTTTGATCCTCCCCTCATTCCCCTCCTCTCCAACACCCACAATAGCCATGTAATTTTGGAGAGGCTCCGGAGTCACTCATTTTGCTCGAGTCATGCACAGTGAGCTTTGATGATGTGTTATATGAGCGGAAAGGAATTTAAAGAATATTGATATAGAACTTGAATTAAACATTTCATTGTGGAAAATCCTAGACTAACACTTCTATTTTATATATTAATTAAAAATCTATCAGTACTGTACCAAAAGAACAAAAACATTTCTTCTTAGAAAAGTGGTGTTTGTTATCATGTAGGTACAAGCCTAGTGGCTACAAGATAGCTGCTAATACAGAAAGAGAAATAGTTTGTTTTGTGTGCGCTGTATACTGTATTATTTGGCTGCAGAGACACGTAAGCAATTAAAATAGAAGTATAATATAATAATTAATCAATATTAAAACATGCATATATTATACTGTATAATTAAATAATAACAATTATTGCCTTAATTCTTCAAATTAAATGGCCATACATTGTTAGCTTAATTAACCCTTTTGAATAAACTCGTATAAGGATTAATTAATAATATCAATTTCTAGCCATTGCTCCCTTCCCTTCTTTTTTTTATCGATGATTAATTAAACATGTTTTTACAGCTATAAAAGCTAAAGAAAAAAATTACTATTAACCTATCCCAGTAAATATTAAAAAAATAAAGTAAATTTAATTTTAATGCAAAGTTGGCCATGCAGTGATGGAACTAGTAAAATTATAAATATAGTCATATGTATCTTAACTACTGTACTGTATAATGTAACCATCTTGGCTTATATACTGCATTTTATGTTGCAGAAATGTTTGGGAAAACATTTGCTCCAGTTAAACATGACATGAATGGAAATGTTGAGGTATTTAATTTTCCTTGTTTACTATTTAATTGTTATCATAGTATATTTTTTTATGATATAATTATACTTGATAAAATGTACATTTTTTCAGAAATTAACTCGACAATACAACAAAAATAAAGAAAATTTTTCAACACTCCATGATATGGTGGCTGCTGAGAAGGTGGAAGGAGGATATGTTGCAATTGATGCTCTACTGTGGCTCAAAAGGTACAATTAAGCTACTAACTAATTAATTATGCTGTAAAAGGAGCATACTGTACAGAACTGTTGATCAGTGACATATTGGCTCAAGCTAGTTAACCCTCTCCGAATCAAGCACATTTTTATTTATTTATTTATTTATTTATTTATTTATTTATTTATTTATTTATTTATTTATTTATTTATTTATTTATTTATGTATTTACTTATTTATTTATTTATTTATTTATTTATTTATTTATTTATTTATTTATTTATTTATTTATTCACATCAAATACCAGTTGGTACATTTTGTGACTATACATACTACGTATTATATTTAGAATTAGCTGAAAAAATAAAGAGATTGTATACACATATTAAAATTTAAAAAAAAATATATAAATTTGGAAAATTTAATTTTTTGAGTGATAATACTGTACACTTACACATTCATTATTAACATTTTCTTTGTTGATAGAACAATAATTATTTTTCATGAAGATAGCTAAACAGTTGTATCTTATATTATTGGTTCTTACTATACAATCTGGAAGTTTATTATACTATACTGAGTGAGCTCAAATAAAAATTGTCTCTTTTGGTTTGTAACCTCCGTATTTTTTATGGGTAAGATTTAACTGTCGAGTATAATGTCCAGTCACATCTTTATTAAAGTAGAGTGAGCGATTTCATTTTTTGGAATATTTTATTTTCTAAAAATAGTTTAACCTGCCTTCTATTGAGATATGAAAACCAAAAAATTCCATCTCAAATAGCTTCACCTCAAAAAATTCCCAAAGTTGATGTTTCGGAGGCTTTTAACATGCATCCTTATGGAACAGAAAACAGCTTTTTACTCCAACTTCGTCTGAACTATGGTACCAATTAAAAAATACGTACGTAATCTATGATAAATTCTTTAATGGATTTTCAAATAAAAAAAAATTTACGGAGCCATTTTTCCGAAAAAAAAAAAAAAAACATTGAAATTTTTGCGGGTTAATTCCCATAAGGATTTTCAAGATTTTTTCCGGAAAAATGGCTCCGTAAAAAAAAAAAAAAAAATTTGAAAACCATTGAAGAATTCATTATAG
The DNA here is from genome assembly GCA_949825025.1 of Siphlonurus alternatus. Lineage (NCBI taxonomy): Eukaryota > Metazoa > Arthropoda > Insecta > Ephemeroptera > Siphlonuridae > Siphlonurus > Siphlonurus alternatus. Next base: position 8,486,623 of record OX463779.1, read on the forward strand.
ATTACGTACGTATTTTTTAATCGGTACCATAGTTCAGACGAAGTTGGAGTAAAAAGCTGTTTTCTGTTCCATAAGGATGTATGTTAAAGGCCTCCGAAACACCAACTTTGGGAATTTTTAGTGGTGAAGCTATTTGAGATGGAATTTGTTTGTTTTCATTTCTCAATAGAGGGCGAGTTAAACTATTTTTAAAAAATAAAATATTCAAAAAAATGAAATCGCTCACTCTACTTTAATTTGATAATTTGTTTTAACATACATAATCGTAAAAAAATACAAATGCGTTGGAAATTCAATATAATTATACTGTATTAAGTTGTTTCCAGCTGTTTTTACAACTTTGTCTAGCTTTCGCTTGTATCAGGCTTTTATTTATTTTTTTTTTACTTGCAAATACACTGTCAGCATGGGCAGACGATCCCCACAAAAGAACTTCATTAAGGCTTAACCTGAGAAATTTGGACGAAAAAAGTCGTAAAGACAGATGTTCTTCAAATTAATTTGGTAGACTAACAACAATCGTCCAAACAGCCCTGATTTTTTTCAGAAGTTTTTAACCGTTGGTTTAATATAATTAATTTATTTAAATTTGAATTTTGTATCCTTCCAATGTTAAATTTGTTAATTAGCATTGCAAAAAAACTGAAAGACAGATTTTTTCACTTTTTTTTTTTTTTTTTTTTTTTACTAAAACCTAATTTTTTAGGCTATTTTTCTGAATTATTTTCATATTTTTTGAACCGTGGCGTTGATTGTTATAAATTGATTGTCAATTTTTATAAGAAATGTGGCACGCTCTCAGGGACTGAAGTTACCACCCACTTCTCCCATCAGCTTCGCATTGCTAGTGCAACAGTGTTGCCACAATTTTTTACAGTGTGACCTTGATAGACAAATTCTCAGGTCATACCTTCAGTAATAATAGAATATAGTGAATATACATTACCATAATACACAATTTTACGAAGCTGCTCCATGATAATTTATCATCAATAATCATACCAAAATATTTGCAGCTTGAGACTAGTTTGATATTGGTTACCGACTCGAAATGTTTTTCTGTGTCAATAGAGTACTTAAATATTTAATTAAGTAAGAATTCACATCCACACATGTATAAATTATATTATAATATATATATATATATATATATGTACTGTATATATATATATATATATATATATATATATATATATATATATAATTATATATACGTGTATTATGTATAAAGCACTCACTTTTTATGACAAAAGCACTCCTCAAGCTGAAGAACATTCTCCATTATTTTTTTTTTTTTTGTGTCATTTACATGCTCAGCTATCATAAAAATTGTTGTATACTTTCAGTAAAGAAATACCTAGATACATGTGTCTTGCAATTAGTGATAATAATCACAAGAATGACAATCAATAACTTGAGATCTTGATCCGGCCCCCCTCAATTTTAATGTATTTTTTTTTTTTTTCAGGGGTCTACATTTTTTCCAAGTTTTCCTACAATGTATACTACAAGATGCTGAGGAGAGAAAAAATACAGAGAGTCTTGCACCATTTTTGAAGCAAGCATACAGCACAACATTAGAAAAGTATCATGGTTGGATGGCCCAGCAGCTCTTTAGTGTGAGTGGAAGATTTTTCCTTACACAGTTTTGTTGTAGATTTACTATAGAAGCGTGGCTGAGAGGGACATATAAGTGTTTTCTAATTACTGTAGTTAGTAGTTAAGTCATGAGCAACAATTTAATAATATATTTCTAATAGCAGTAATGCAAAATGCTTGAAATAGTTTAATGGTAAGGTAACGCCACCAATGTTAAAAAAAATACCTGTCACAAAAATTCTGAAAAAAATTTAAAATGTTCTCCTCTACACCCCCTATCAGTAGCTTAAATATCAGGTATACAAATACGATCTAGTTTTTGAGTTATGAATTTTTAAAGTTGACCAATTTAACATGGGAGTTTCATTTCTCCATGTTAAAGTAGTCAACTTTAAAAATTTATAACTCAAAAACTAGATCGTATTTGTATACCTGATATTTTAGGTACTGATAGAGGGTATAGAGGAGAACATTTTAAATTTTTTTCAGAATTTTTGTGAGAGGGATTTTTTTTAACATTGGTGGCGTTACCTTACCCTTAATAAAGAAATTCATAACTGCGTCTGTAACAAAATGTTTACTTTGCAGATTCTCTATTCATATATTTTGTTGTTTATTTTGCATTTTAGGAAAGTTATAATCAATATAACTGAAACTTTCACAATGGATCTTTTTGTTTTACAAAGCGAACATTTTGCAATATTTCAGAATTTGCTAAGTGTCATGGATCATGCATTCATATGTTATAATAAAAAATTCAACTTACTTTTGTTTGTTTTTTCTATTCATTCAGTTCCAAAAGTAAAATACTATCAAGAATTTTTCTAATTACCATTCAAGCTTAAAAAACAAAACAATGTATATAACCTTGAAACAGCACAATTTATTATTATTATTATGCTTATTTTTGCTGGCAATTAATGCAGCTCCAATTAAGAGACTTTCAGATTTTTAATTTCGAGACAAGTAAAAAAAGCACTGAGTCTAGCCATTCCATAAATGTTGAAGTCCACCATGCCTCTGTAGGCTGTGAGACAATGGTTATTTTGTTGGACAATGTATGGAAACATTGGGTATTTAAAAAAAAAAATGTGTTGACTGTTGACTTACAAATCAGTTTTCTTCTTGCTGACCCTAAACTTGCAAATATTTGTCTCTTGAAGGTGTCCTTCAAGCAAGGCAGACAGAGATAAATATTGTATACTGAGGGTCAAGCTAAATTAAGTAACATCAAACACGAGTGCCGCCAGCTTATGAAGTAGCATAAAATCAAGCGACATTGCCAAATAGTGTAATACCACCAATGTTCAGAGTCACATGTGCCACCGAAATGACAACATCGCTCCTTTTTCAATGGCTTGCGGCATCGTTAGATGTTACCTTTAGCTTGGCCTCTAGTGCAATGTCTCATGAAAAAAAAGTACTGTTAAACTAAGGTTGATTTCTTTGCAGTTGCTCTCTCGAATGTGTCCTAACCGTAAAGACCTGATGATGGCAATGTCGATGGGTCATGAAGGTCGAGAAAGTGCAGTCTTCCGAGACATGGTACCATTTCTGGAGAGCCTTCGACGGACTGTTTGCACCATTGACGACTTGTACCGAGCTCAGGAACTTGACCTGGAAGTAAAGGCATGATGGACATTTTTTTTTTTTAAACAAAATAGCTGCTCATAAATAATCAGTGTAGTAGAGAGTGCTGTTTTGACATTAAGGTAGAGATAACGTTGAACAGCTGTTCGACGAAATCCCCTTTGATTAACATGTAAACCTTAGCAAATTGACAAAAATTCTGAAATTTTTTTGAGAGGCAGATATTAGTGCCTAAAAGCCATAGCAAAAGTTTCAAAAACATTTAACGAACCGATTTTTTTAAATTAATTTTTTAGTTTGGCTCTCCATGGGAAAGCCCTATGCTGAAAATTAAAAAAATTAATTAAAAAAAATCGGCTCGTTAAATCGTTTTGAAATTTTTTCTATGGCTTTTAGGCACTAATATCTGCCTCTTAAAAAAATTTCAGAATTTTTGTCAATTTGCTAAGGTTTACATGTTAATCAAAGGGCATTACGTCGATCAGCTGTTCGGCGTTATCTCTACCTTAAGATAGATTGAAGTCACTATGGTAAATTGGAGACACTTTAACATGTAATGTGCCTCCCACAAGTAGAAAATTTGTTAGGGTGAACCGTAAAATTTTAGCTTTCCAATAAATGTTGTATTTAGAGTTAGAGTTTTATTTTGTTAACATATGCAACAAATTTGTTATACCACTGACGCTCAAATTTGTCTTTAAATCTATAGTGTAAGTGTTGCCATTCCAAAATTAAGAGTTTATTGTTGTCCTAACTTTAATGTGTTATGTTGGATTATACTAATAAGTATGAGGCTGTATCAGTATCCTTTGTTTTGTTTCTGTTAAGAGCACACTAGTTTTCTAGAGTGTCTCAAAATATTAATTTTAACATGGGTTTTAATTTATTGCGGGAGTTGCTTCGAACCCAGGTTACCAATATTTTAAATTTCTTGGTATCACTGTTGGCCTTATGTTAAAATATTATACCTTGGTCTGGAACTTAAAGGTGTAATTAATTACAGCAATTTATTTATTGTTATATGTATGAAATTTTGGTCCTGTTTCAACTTTTTCACTGGGTTTTAAAGTAAAATTAACTTGTTACAATTTACGGAAGTGTTAATAATTTTTTTTATCGTTTTCTTATATTGCTGTTCGTTATTTAAAATAACTTTTAATGTTATTATGTAGAATATGTAGCACTTAAAAATTTACTTTAAAATGCTTTATAATTTATGTTTTATGTATAATTATGTATCCTATATATTGTCTAGTAGTATATAATAATTGCATGTGCTTTATACTTAATGAAAAATACAAGGGTGCTCTAGCATAGTACAGCAATTGCCCCAGAAAATGTTGTTTGATAACAGATGGTTGTAGCATTGATGCATTGTTCAAACATTATATTAATGCTACAAGTACCTGTTGGTGGAGACAATTTTCCAGGGTATTCTAGCTTCATACAAAAATTAAATGAAAACAGACAAAATTAATGAACAGATCAGAAACATCCATTGCAGCCTGTGATAACCTCCGATCAAAGAAAGGTATGAAACTTTCACTATTCTTTATTACTAGATTGTTACTGTTATTATAAAATTTGTGCTAAAGATTTATTTTCTTCGTTTTTATTGCTCAAATGTTAGCAGAGGTTAATTCTTCTTGTCTATATACTTCTTATAATGTACAGCCTTTTATAAGTAAATTATTAATTTCAAATGTTAAATGAATAGGATCTGGAGGTAAAATTAAAATGTATGATATATTTAATTTGACATCAGCAATCCAATCTTTATTACTTTTTTTTTTTAATCTTTCAACTGGGCAGAATATGCAATGCTATTGCATTTTAGATTGAGTTTTAGGATTATAAAAGTTGTTGTTCCTTTTGCCTCCATAATTATGGATTTCATCGATAAATTTAATAATAATAAATTTCTCACAAATAAACAGCAGCACATTAATTTATTAAAGCTTTATATGCGATAATTGTTCAATAGACTTTTCAAGACAAAAGGCAGCTATGTAACATTCATTTACATTTTTCTGAGAGTGCAAATCTATAATTTGAGTTAATTCATTAATTTCATTCTATATATATAACAAATGACAACAAAAACCATTAAAAATATGATAATAAAACAAGGGTGCTATGTAAATTATAACTTGTGAAATTAAAGAAAATGTTAAGTAAAATTTCTGCAAATTTACACCTAAAAACAGGAGTACAATATACAGTAGCTCTAGAGATAATATCTATCAGCTTATAGCTGTTCGACGTAGTTCCCTTTGATTAACATGTAAATTTTAGCAAATTCACAAAAATTCAGAAATTTTTTTGAGAGGCAAGATTTTAGTGAGTAAAAGTCATACAACAAATTTCAAAACAATTTAACGGGCCATTTTTTTTTTTTTAATATTATTATTTAATTTTTTTTTTTTTTTTAATTTTCAGCAAATGAAGGGCTTTCCCATGGAGCGACAAACTAAAAACTTGAAAACAAAAAATTGATTTGTTAAAATGTTTTGAAATTTTTTGTATGGCTTTTAGGCACTAAAATATGCCTCTCAAAAAATTTTCAGAATTTTTGTGAATTTGCTAAGGTTTACAAAGGTTTTTGTTAAAACATACAGCAAACAAACTGCTTTGTAACTTGTCTGCAGATTCTGTGTTTGATGAGTTAATATATAGCTTGCTAAGTGAAGTAACATAATACTTTATATGCATATATAACTATATAGGAACTGAAGTTCAAATTGTAATGAATGGATGAAATTGTGTAAGAAAATTGAAGTCGAGTTATTACAAAATTAAATGTTAAGAATCACCAAAGCATTTAATATATAAATGTCAGGTACATAGTCATTGATGCCTTAATTGCCACTGTATGTAATATATTCAATTTTATAAATAATGCTATATACATAATTATCATCTACATGTCCTATACTTATTTGGGAAAAATATTACTGTATTACTGTATTTGTTTATTCTGCATTCAGAATTACTTTACACAAATTGCCAAAGTGTAATAATATTGAGGTGCCTGTATGTGCCAGAATAAGGCCTAGATCACATGAAAATTTATAATTATTTTTGGCTATAATATTTATGTGTAGAAATATAAATATATTTCAAGTAACTATATATATTATATATATTATATATATATTATATATATATTATATATATATATATTATATATATATATATTAAAGAGGAGAGAAACGGCTTTAAATTTTAAGTTTTTATCAATTTATAAATAATTTTAAATTTGGTATTGCTCTCCCCAAAGAAGGCACCAACACCCTCAGTCTTTTAGAAGTTCCAAGAAGTCCCGATAATTGACACTAAAAAGATAAATAAATGAACAAACAATAAAAAAAAAAAGGAATCGGGTTATGTCATTACACTGTCATGTTCAAAGCACTTGCAGCAGCTAGCTGGCGCTCTGCTGGAATTCCTAGAAGTTGGAGGGTGGTGATGTTTCCTTGGTGCAACAATAAGCTTTAATGTTTATATAAATCAATCTGAATATAAAAGTTAAAGTCGTTCCCCTCCTTTAACCTTATTACATGTGATAGACTATATAAGAATGATTGTTAATTATGGTATATTACTATAATATTTTTTATGCAATTTAATTTCCATGCATAAAAATACAGTAAATGTATACAGTGTTGTTAGAGACAGTTATTTAAAAGTGTTCACATTTTTTTTTCTTTTTTTTTTTTTTTTGTAACATTAAAGATATAAACATATCACATTGACAGTTTTAATTGTTTAAAAATGTGTATTTGACTTTTGTTCATGTAAAAATTTTCAAGCCTTTAAAATTTATTGCAATTCCATTGTGAGCTAGAGTCAGACAAGAATAAAGCGTAAAAAAACTTTTAAATTTTTCCATGCTCATGCAGCATTATTGTTGCCAGCTCAAATCTGACGCAGCCAGGAAAAAAAATTAGACAGGGTTCTTTTTGCCTTGGGGGGGGGGGAGGATTTGTAAGAAGTGAGTAGGGGAACCAACCTCATATCTATGCCACTGCTGAGAAGTTAGATTGAAGTTAATGAAAAATAGATCACTTAAGTTCTATCAACATTGCTTATACGATGGTGTTCCGTCAAAAACGACTATCTCATTTTATCGCGTCCTCTCAAAAACGACTAACTCGTTTTATCACGAGCCGAGATGGTTGGTTTTGCACTATGGGTTTCCAGGCATAAAAAAATGTATACCTGGAAACCCATAGTGCAAAACCAACCATCTCGGCTCGCGATAAAATGAGTTAGTCGTTTTTGACGAAACACCATCGTTATATATATTACATCCAAAATAACCTGGAGCTAAAAGAGAATCCGGTTACTCCTAGAATTCATGCCTTCATATATAGTTGTCAATCACAAAACCACTTATTTAGCAAGTGCTGCTGCAGCTAATATTATACATATACATCACAGGCTTAAAACTGACTTCAAAGTAAAAGTAATTTATTTGACAAGTCTGTGAATCAAATCCTCGTCAGCATAATTGCTCAGAGATCAAATGTTTAATCTATATACCTGTGCACAGGCGCAGATCCAGAAAAAAAAAAAAAAAAAACGGAATGGAAGGGGGGGGCGGGGACGGAGGGGCCTCTTCAGAAGGCCAGTGTGAAACCCAAAATTTTGAGTGGGGGAAATTCCTATATTGCCCCCACCCATGTTAAATTCAAAATTTTGCCCACCCCACCTCCCGATCCACGCCTGCCTGTGCGGAGAACACAAATTTATCACACTACAACTACTTTAAATCAAAATAAAGTAAAAATAGCTCAGTGAAAACAAGAGCATATATTATAACTATACCCTATACAAGGTATAATATTATCATATAATATATTTTATTACGTTACGTTATGCATTTTTTTTTAATTATTATTATTATTCCCCACCACAGCCCTGCCAAAATAAAAAGTTGTATTGCATCAATTGCATATAGGTGTATCAGCATTTATTCTGGATCAAGGCTAAATACATTAGCTTGACTGCTGAATATTATTAAAAATGGCACACACGTTCAAGGAGGGCATGATATATTGCTTCTCTCCTCCTGCCCTCATCCTCTTTCTCTCAAAGTTGGACCTGTACTTGGTTGTACTTAATATTTGTTATGCATCACTGAATGTTTTCAAAAGCATAATTTGTGATAATGATGATGATAAAAGTGGCATTCTATTTTAAAAACAACAAATATTACTAGTCTCAATTATATTTACTTGCTCCCTTAATATATGTTTAAATAATTTTTTTGTCTTTTGTAGTACAACTCTTAACTCGTACTTCACAGCTTAATATTACCCTTAGTTCAATTTGATGGTTTTAATTTAGAATGCAAAAGTGTGTGTGCTCAGCTTTTGTGTTATAGTGAAATAAGTAGATTGCAATGTTTGCCTTTGTTTACCTGTACAATAAAAGTGAACATTGCGGCTTGCCTATATAGTATATATTTCACTTTACTCTATATACTGTTTGACAAATATTCTTGGAAATATTATTTAGAACATTAGGTTAATTATAAAAGCAATGAATGTCCGTGATTTTATACTATTAAAGAAAATTGGAAATGTTGAATAAGTCACTTTTTACCTAAAACTTTCCTAAAAGCTATATATACTGTTGTATCAAAATTTATGAAACAAGTAAGTGGAATTTGAACATTAAACAGAATTTGTCACATATATAGAGATGTCGGCTGAAATGTCATAAATATATCTATGAAAAGTCCTTTCATACGGGCAATGATAGCTTGCATGGTCTACAGACCCGAAGTCAATAAATTCAATTCTATGAAAAGTCCATAAATTAACAAAATATAATTAAATGGGGTTTCTTATCTTGTTAAATATCTTGTATAGTGCATACAAGGATTTTGTTATATACAGAATCCTTGAGTGTAATATATAATTTCTCGGAGAAATTTTATTAAAAATGAATGTCTTTATGTGAATAAAGAACACTATAATAATATATTGTTAATCTACCAGTCTTTAATTAATTGTTTTCCTCATAATTGAAGGTGGACAATGGCTTCAGCTTTTTTATTTTTATCAATTTAATAATGACAAAAATGTCATATATATATATGATATGCCTAAACTGCAAGAAAAAGTTAAAAAATTTCTGGCTTCAAGTGTCGTCATGCGGCTGCTATGATGAGGTGTCCTCCCCAAAGTGTAAAGGCTGAAGCTGTATGTTCTTTTTCTTAAATATATATATAATATATATATATATATATATTTTTTTTTATTCACATTAAATATTAATTATAGAATGAGATCTTTATTGAACATCAGAATTTCAAGACACTTTGCTTCTATTGTACGTTTATTTGAGTGCTTGGTTAGCATATTTAATTGTTATAGATTTAATGCAGTATCAGTAAATCAAAGTTATTGAGTGCACGATAGCTGTGTTAGTCATTATTAACCTAGCGGGTGAGTTCCTGGAAGCGAGCTGCATGATGCTGTGCTGCACGACGCAGAGCAAAGTAGCCGGTGCTCAATTGGCCAAGTAACAGTGCCAGTAGAACTGAATTAACAGCATTCTCTGCAGGTTGAGCATGGAAGCCATTGGATAGGAGTAGGAATAACTCCATGGGTAACTGTAGAAGAACAGACAGCATCCAAAAGCCTGCTAGCTCAGGAATCTGAAACAAAAGAGTGACAGCTCTAGTGAATGTAAAACAGCAGTGAGTCAAAATTTAGTTATATTATCTTCTTCTTTTTTTTTTTTTTTTTTTCTAATTTGTAAAGTTAAGATTTTATTAACAGGATATATTTACTTTGATTAAAGAGCAGTTTTACCATAAATGTTTTCCGTGTTAGGTTCATCCAGTGAATTGACAAAATATTAAGGATGAACGATTATGGAATAGAAAATTGCGGAGCCAAAAGTCACACAATTAATGAATGGTACGTGAAGAGCTGTTGGTGGAACACATATATTGTCCTACTACTAACTGAACACATAAATAGTGTATTTTCTTGTTAACTGTAATATAAAACAGTTCATTTAATTTCATAAAAAAAAGTAATGTTTCCAGGAATTTTTTGGATCGATTTGGCCAATCTGGTAGAAGATTTTTCCTCAAAATTTAGTTTTAATTAAATCTCATTAAAAAAGGAAAAAAATTCTTACAATACAAGTGTGTGTATTAAGACTATTAAGATATTGTATGTTCTTTATATCATGCAGCAAGAAAATAAATAAATAAATATACTGTAATTCCATAAATTAAAATAGGTATTTTTATATTTAATTTTTTCCATGACACTTTGGAGAGAAAGAGAAATTGCCTACTGCAATCTAAACCCCTTGGAACAGAGTTTCATGCTGTTTGTTTTAGGGGTGAATTCTTAATTTACATTTCTTTCTTATGGAAATTAAATCTTAACTTACTTAGTCTGATCTGCACCAAAATTTATTTCTAAGGGTTTGAGAGCAAGCTGCTTCTAATAATGGTCTTATTTAAAACATGATTCTTCTTCTGTGATTGATAAAGACAACATCAAAATAACGTCTCAATAATGTATTTGTAATTATTTGTGTCATCTGTGCCAACAAGATTCACCTTCTGCAGACATATATCTGATCGTGGTAAGGCTTGCTGGTTTATTCCTATCTCTTTCCTTAAATTAAAATGTGATGAAAATCACATTATCTCTAAATTAAATCCTTAATTTGCTCTGATTAAGAAAATTCAAAGATATTTCTGGGGTAAACAAAATAAGCCAGTTTCAATGGCAATATAAAAATTACAATATTTAGCAATACGTTTTCAAGTAGTAAAAGGGTTGGGTTGTTTTCACCGTGTTTTAAATCAACATTAGATGCAGCATGCTCGGAAACCCTTAGATGATGTAGATCAAACAAAAATTTCTATCAACTTAATTTAACAAGGAAATCCCATAACGAAGAAATGCAAATTGTGAATCTATGCCTAGCTAAAACAGCATGAATGGATGATTAAAAAAAAATCAACGCATATGTACATCCCTGAAACTTAATTTACAACCCTTGGTTTTATGTGCTCCAATTTAAGTTTCTAGCTGAAAGTCATCCCACTGACAATTTAACACAAAATCGGAACCCCATTTCTGGCTCGGTCTGTATTAAGGTGCTTTCACATATTCAAAAATCGCTACGGAGTTCTGTAGCAATGCCGTAAGCCTTTCACATATTCTTGTTCGTCCGCGGCAGCTGCGGCAGAAAATCATGTGAATGCCGCAGCAAAATCAAACTCATCTTGATTTTGCTACAGAGTTCCGTAGAACAAGCCGCAGAAGATCGCGAGGTGCTACGGTACAGCTACGGTGCGCCGCAGCAAAATCAACACATTTGCTACGGAGTTTCCGTAGCGATTTTCGAATATGTGAAAGCACCTTAATATATTATACAGTATTTTATTCTTTGAACTTACTTTTTCTGTCAAATTTCCAAGGTAACCTAAATACAGTCTGATGCATTCAACTCCTAACACTGCAATTATAACTGTGATGGAGATGAATTGATAAGTTCCGCTGAGGCAATCATACTGGAACAAATAAAAATTTTAATTTAGAGCAGTTACATGATGTTCAGTAACTTAATTGTTATAAGATAACTTAATTTAAGAAAATTGTTAGACTCATCATAATTAAGTACAGTATTAGACCCATGGTATAACTATAATAGATAGGTTCATCAGTCTCGAAAAACTGGTGTGATCTGGGCATGCGGTCACGTACAGAGTTCATTTTAAATTCCTAGGTAAGCCACCATACGGAGCAGTTCACATTTTTATTTACTTCTCCTTTCCAAATTCTGTCTTCATTCTTTGGTGTACAGTTCTGAAATGGCCAAAACCGACCGATTCTATTTAGTTTAATATTTAGAAGTCAAGTACTTTAATTTTTATGCAATTTATCAGTAAATATTTTCCCTCCAAACTGGGTGCAGCAGTGATTAAATAGTCGGCTTCTCACAAGCTGCGCAGTAGACGTTTTATACATCGTTGCGCATCACGCGTCATGATCTGAAGAAATAGTGGTATCGCCCATTCGCTCTGACCAAGACGTCACGTTTTATCCTGGGAGATATGCAATCTTGCAGCAACATGCGCATGGGAGGGGCCTGTATTAGACCAACTAATTATTAAATGTATTTTATTTAAAAAAAAAAAAAAAGAATAGACAATTAACCCATAAAAAAACACAGATTATCAAAAGATCAATTCAGAGGGATCATAGAAAAAAAAAAAGGCCAAAATTGCATGGTCCACAGCAAGTTTTATTCATTTAAAATTTAAAGTGAATACTTTGCTTCACTAATTTTCTTAAAATAGAAGTTTAAGATGGAGTCTCATGAACGGAAACTGCAAATATAGCTATCTCTTATTACACATTGTTTTTATTGTTACTGTTTATTATTACAGTATGGCATACATCGATTCTACTCCGGAAATGAACTATTTCCAGGCGTAAACTAATTAGGCTTGAAAGACTGTATTAAATTCGTAATATATAATAAGTTTATATTGTATATTTATATTCTTACTTTCATCTGAAGAACTCCAATAACAGTCAATATCCAAAATGGGAAAAATATTACATTGAAGTATAGTGCCATTTGTAAAGGTAGGCAGGATATCAATTCATTGCCTGAAAATGAATTAGAAATTAATTACATATAATAAAAATGAAAGGTGTTTTCTTTGTAAATCTGCAATGTGTGGTGTGTTATTCTCCACCCCCCCTCCCTTTTTACAGCAAATATGCAACTATAATATGCATATATACTGCATTATAAGCTGCAAAACTGTATGTATTTTTAACCCAATAAAGGAATAAACAATTATTATTATTATAACTGTAAATAGTACAGTATAATTACTTTTTTCTATACCCTGGACTTTAGATTTTCATCAGAGGTATGTATGTACTTCAGCTCAAGTTTAATAGACGACTTGCAAAACCCCATTTTAGCAAAAAGTAAAGAAACAAAACTGACCCCAGTTCATTGTTGTTGTTTATTATGTGTATAAATTTTCCTTATACATTGGACCTTATCGGAAATTCACGATTTTCACACACAGATATCAATATGTTACAAACATACAAACCTACAATTCTAAATAGTTTCATATTCAACATTGATGTACAATGCCCTAGCTTCCTTCTCATATTTAAAAGAGAGGTGTTTAAATATTTACATGTTCAAAACTTTTATTCTATATATCCAAATCAAGCTATATAATGCTAAATCAGATAAAAATGTTTATATTAAAAATAGATTGAAATAAATACTTTATGACTTTAATATATTTCTAAATATATCAATATAATTATAATATGTTTGATTTTTTTTTTTTCTTTCTAATTTTCAATTAAAGTAGAGTGAGCAATTTCATTTTTTGGAATATTTTATTTTCTAAAAATAGTTTAACTCTCACACTATTGAGAAATGAAACCCAAAAAGTTCCATCTGAAATAGCTTTACCACAAAAAAATTCCCAAAGTTGGTGTTTCGGAGGCCTTAATTAACATGCATCCTTATGGAACAGAAAACAGCTTTTTACTCCAACTTCGTCTGAACTATGGTACCAATTAAAAAGTACGTATGTAATCTATAATGAATTCTTTAATGCATTTTCAAATAAAAAATTAATTTTTTTTACCGAGCCGTTTTTTCGGAAAAAAAATCTTGAAAATCCTTATGGGAATTAACCCGCAAAAATTTCAATATTTTTTTTCGGAACGGCTCCGTAAAAAAAATTATTTGAAAATCCATTGAAGAATTCATCATAGATTACGTACATATTTTTTAATCGGTACCATAGTTCAGAAAAAGTTGGAGTAAAAAGCTGCTTTCTGTTCCATAAGGATGCATGTTAAAGGCCTCCGAAACACCAACTTTGGGATTTTTTTTGTGGTGAAGCTATTTCAGATGGAACTTTTTGGCTTTCATTTCTCAATAGAGGGCGAGTTAAACTATTTTTAGAAAATAAAATATTCCAAAAAAATGAAATCGCTCATATTGAAATTGTTCTGAATTTATTTATTTATTTATTTATTTATTTATTTATTTATTTATTTATATATTTATTTATTTATTTATTTATTTATTTATTTATTTATTTATTTATTTATTTTATGTATTGTGTTATGTTATGTATGTGTTACTGTATGTTTTGACTTATTCCACACAGTTTGTATGTCAAAGGAATCAATAAAATATTTTATTCTATTCTACAGTATTTAGAATCGTAGGTTTGTGTGTGAAAGTCGTGTAAAATTTACTAGCATACAAGTCTCTGATTAGACCGATAATGGAATATGGATGTAATGCGTGGGACCCATATAGAGCAAAAGGGAAGAAAGAGATGGAAAAGATCCAAAGACGAGCAGCAAGAAGGGTTCTAGAAAAGGGGAACAGGAGCTTTACCTGTAATAAAAGCAAAATTTATAGGGAAATAGAGAGTGTGACCAAAATGATAGAGCAACTGGGATGGGAGAATTTGGAGGAAAGGAGGAAGCAAAGTAGACTGATAACAATGTATAAAATAACTAGGAACCAAAAGGGCTGGGAGGAGCTTAGCAATCGTACTGAGAATAAAAGGGCGTTATAAGGGTAGGAAGGGCCATGATTGGAAGTTGGAGTATGAGAGAAGCAAAAATGATATGGGCAAGTATTCTTTCTTGAGAAGAACGGTGAGGGAGTGGAATTTGCTGGATTCTGGGCTTGTGGATGTTCAGAGTGTTGGTGAGTTCAGGGAGGGGCTGAGAGAGTCAGCCGTAAGCAAGTGAGCCACCGTGGTGGAATGCCCACAATAGCCATAAGAAGGGGTGTATGCATGTAATGTGTACACACTGCTTATCTATCTTATCTACAGTCTTTCAAACGTTAGAATACCCCTGTCAATCATCTTCGGCGTAGTGATTTGTATTCTTCCGACCCATGTTGCCAACAAAATACAAAAAAATAGTTCTTTCACTAGAAAAATAAAGTAGCTGAAAATAAATCAAAGACACTCGATACCTGTTGCATAATAATTGCTAAATTATTGAAACTTCTTTGCAATATTATCTGTCTCGACTTATGTGAAAATCTTCGTAAAATATGAACATATATTTCTGTCCACTAGCTCTATTGAAAATTTTTTAGTGTTGGCTGCCATTTTTTACAGCTGTTGCAGTTGATTGACAGGTCATCTATGAACTATTTTCCATGGGTATTCTAACGTTTGAAAGACTGTAGCTGCGTTACTTCTGCTTGTACAATACATGTATGTACGTACATGTAATATACAATCACTACGTTTACATGACGGGTTAATGCATATCCATTGACGACGTTTTATTGCCTTATAAGAATAACATTATCTGTCGTCAACGGATCCGTATTAAACACCATCATGTAAACGTAGTGAATGTACATGTAAGTATACATGATACTGTGTATGCATACGGTATACTATACAGTATGTTTATTATAGTGTTATATGTACTGTACGGTATGCATAGTACAGTAGTAATAATAATGATAATAGTATGATATGATCGCATATGATATGCATATGTTACAAGTGGTGTGTCAAGCCTTAATTATGCATACCGGAATTGCATGGATTGTAATAAGCCAATCCTGGAAACACTCGTCCTGAGAAGCTTGTGACAGATTTTCTCCATGATTCTGGCAATGCCTTAACCATATTTACAAAAGGAATCCTTTAAACAGAGATGGCGATCATATACAACACAGATGCCTCAGATCTGCATTGGATGACATGCGTGCCTATTAAGTTGTATCATACAAAAATAATAATACAATTTTTTTCACTACATTTACAACAAAGTATCGTTTTGTTGCATATGCACTATGTGTACTATTAGCGAAAGCTAAAATAATATCAATTATTATAGAATATTTGACAGAAACACAGACTGACAGACAGAAGAAATCACTGAAACTAAAAATGGGTAAAGAAATCAGAAATCAGCTGAACAATGAACATTTTAATTTTGGCGCGGCGTTTGTCTGTTTGTCAACAAATCCCAACACTACCACACTACCCTGTAGGAAAATTAAATAAAAGAGTTGAGTAAAATAGCTTTTTGGGTCATTAAAAATTAAATATAAAAATTAAAAATTGTACTAAATGTCTTTAAAAAATTTAAAAGTATGAAAAAGTGTATACAAAATCGAAAGTTTTATTTAATTCAGTTGGCACAGGCAGTTTTCATCAGCTCAATCCAATCAGCTGTTTTACAATTTTATATGGCTGCCGTTGCGTGCTGTGTTGTGAGCAAGGAGCATAGATTTGTGATTTCCTCGATTGCCTTTAAAAGAAATACCGCTGTTTAGGAATTTCAATAATATTTGACATGCATAAAGTTTAATACAAAATCAAACTTCGTAACTATGAACTCCGAAAACAGGGAAAAATGTTTAAAAGACTTGGAAACATTCATTGCCTCAAGTTATCATAATCTCGACTTGTTTTGTAATAGTTTGGGCTGGAACTTTGAAAACCTCACAGCAGCAGGCCATGGATCTGCTGGTATTGAGGTAAAAGCTTACACAGTCTCCAAGCTGCTAATAATATAATTTATATAATATGCATACAGTATGTGTGATACAGTCACGGGGGAAGAAACGATCTGAAACTATATATATGCATACAGTACATAATAATATATCCCAGCAAACACAGGGTGTCAAAAATGTGTTCAACCGGCACTTTGAGTGTTGGCACAGTATTGGCCCAACAGTCCCAGTACTGGACCAACAGAGCTGTGTTTACTGGGATGCATTCAGTATGCATACAGTACATGAACGGTCATGAACCATGAACTTTTTTCAAGTACAGTATGTACATAAATCAATTTTTTTTTTTGTGGGGTAAAGCTCAATGAAAAATAATGGGTTCAGTCTGACTTTATTTATTTTTTTTTTTTCTGACAAACCCATGGGAAAGAATGGGCCGGACTGGGCTGAAAAGCCCTACTGAGCAAACGGGTAGGGGCCGTAGGGGCCCATATGAAGGGTGTATGCATACTTGATCCTATGGGGTCTACCTTTAACGTTGTAGAGGTCTCCCAACCAAGGGGGCCTACTGAGCGATTGCTCACCAACTCTTATGGCCAGTCCGAGCCTGGGAAATTTATTCCAAAATTTAAATTTTTCCAATCATATGCATATTTTGTAAAAATTGGCTGTTGTGTCATCAATATTTTTTTTGTTTTTTTTTTGTCAGCTAATTATAAATACTTTATATTATACATAGTATGTACATAATCAAGATTATCAAATTATCAAAATAATCCAAATTTACCAAGTGGTATGTTACGTGAATAAATAAATAAATAATAAATAAAATAAAATTACTGTATGTACTTTTAATTATGTATACAGTACTGTGCATTACTGTATACTCCTATTTATAGTATACGTACATACGTATATGATATTATTCAAAACGTTCTGACTGCTACTGTACATCCAAATATAATGTAGACCAAATTTGTGATTTCATAACCCCTGTGATGTTTATAATTTAAAGATTAATGTTTTTCCAGCACTAAATACATATTAAATATGTTTTCAGGAGGAGTGGCCACCTTCCTTATGCCCTTTGGACAGTGGGCACAGGGTTCCACAATCAAAGCTAGATTCTCACATTTCACGTTGCCAATGGCGTCAAGAAGGCTACAGTGAAGAAGACATCCCGTTTCCACAATGCTATGCAGGAGGAGGACCAACTATTACATTGAGTAAGGAATAACCTTAAAAAATAAAATAGCACTGTTGAGCTTTCATATTTACAGTACAGTATGTATAATTATGCTTACCTACCTAATAAAAAAAAAAACTCGATTTAATAAGAAAATTGAAAATATCAACCGATTTTTCATGTCTCACTGAGGTAGTTAAGTTTTAAAAAAAAAAAACTACTGTATTTAGTTATTTAAAATCCTAACAAAGGAATATATATATATAAATATAATTTGGCAGAATGGCAGAAGTTAAAACTATAAACTGATTACCAATTATGTAAAATTACGCAACTTTTTCCAAACATTTTGAGGTCAACAACCATAACAATATAGCACCCACACTAATCCGCTTAATAACCACATAATTTTTATTTATTTTAAATAATAAATTTTACCCCTTATTTTAAAATTTCTAATATGTTTTAAAAATAATATTAATTAAATCATGTTAAATTATAATTCCTTTTGCTTATTAATTATTCACCATTCAATGCATTTATTTTATAATGTCAAAAACTTATATCACGTAATATTTTGCCTAGTAAATTGTACTAAAATCAGGAATCAATAATTGTAAATCATCACTAAAGTTCAAAGTTATGTTAGCATGTTCGAGTTGACAAAGCACGTATAGCCATTGACTAGAGGCCAATCGCTGTTCAACGGTGCCCAGGTGCATAATTATGTGCTTGGTGCATCACACAAGTGCTGGTCAATCCCTTGTTGGCTGGGCGTTGCAGCCGCTGTTGTGCATTGGTGACAACAAGCTGCAAGCGAGTTGTGTTCATGGGTGTGTGCTACAGTAGTAAATTTCCCCATCACCTGTGATCGTGCGATCGTCTTGTAAGATTAGTGCACTGAACATGAAATAATATTATGACACAATAGTAAATTCTGTCACTTTCCATATTAAATTCTGTAGTCTGTTTTTTGCATCTAAATAAATAAAAGTCATAAATTGGTCTACCAAAATAATAATCCATTTGTTATGAATTACAAAAACTCTTGCTTTCAGTAAATTTAATTAAGACAAATTGATAGAAGGTAACAAGATTAAAATTTCTATCATTCAAGTGTTAAGAGTAGTTGTGTTATAAATGGCCAGATATTCTCCTCTTAACCCCTTAGACCGAGTCTGACCTTGCTAGGGTGGCTCATACAACAGACCAACGTCTACCCTGAGAGAAGGGTGTCAGGGTCCATTTATCGCTCTCTCCTAAACAGCTAATCTTATACACTTGTCCATGAACACATTAAACAGCCATGGCGAAATCACACATTCCTATCTCACTCCTCGCTTCTCCTCAAAACAATCGCTTATTCCTCCGTTTACACTCAATAATAAAGTATAATAATACATTTAAGATTTTAACAATGTATTTTTTCAGCTCGCGAAACTCAAGCCGCTGTGATTCAAACTGCAACTACCAAGGATCCCTGCATGTTATCAGGTATGCAATTATTAAAGTACTGTACACACTAATAATTTTTGAAGTGAAATGATGGTATTCCTGATACATTAGATCTTTACTCAATTTCCTCAACAGTCCTTAACATTTGAAAATGCATACCAGTATTGCTACATCTTATATATATTGCTCTTTATATATTGTATTTGGACCAGCAGAATTAAATTTGTTGACTTTGTAGACAGGACTTACTGCAAAGCTGCTTGCTCAGTCTTATAGTACGCTGATGAGGTCTTCATTCAATTAATAATGAATGTATTTATTTACCTGCAAAGATGACAAATTTAAGTTAGAATCCTACATTTGTCTTAAAACTATATTTTTGAATGGCTGGATGGTGCTGGTACCTCTGCAGCAACTCCCATTGTTAGTATAACTGCAGAATCAATTTGTATTAGTTTGCTAGATATCTATGAAAATAAAGTATTACAAAATATTTTATATCTATGGCGCTGCAGTAATTCAGACTAACAGCGTTTACCATGATTGTTAAAACTGACTTACAGGCAAAGCTACGAAAGTGATTAACAGCTTTTACAGCGTGGAGGCAAAAATAACTAAGAAGAAATCCGCTAACGCTGTTCAAAGTGCATTATATTCTTAACTACAGTGTTGTGGTATTTCTTGTTAGTTCTTTTTGCCACCGTGCCAATTCACTTTAGCAGCTTCACATCATTTGTTATCATTCAGTTTGAGCAATTGCATTAAATGTTAATTGTTACTTAATCAGAATTGCTGCGGCATCAACATTGAGTTTCTTTTATTAAAAAAAAATATATACTGTACATTATATATTGTGTTTTTAGTGTTGCTTTAATAATCATGATGAGATTTCATTTTCTGCTTTCTGATATAATGAATACGTTGTCTTGATTTTATTTTAGAATTGTATATTTATCAAATTTTCTCATTTCCAGAAACAAATTGGTGAGCCTCCCTCTTGATTGCCTCAGTGAGCTGGAGCTTAATATCCTTTTACACACTATATCCTTTCTGTGCTCTTAAATTGCTGTTTAAAAATTATATACAGTACATTCATTAATTAGTGATTATTTTACTTGATAGAAAATATACAAATATACTGTATTGTCAACAGTGAGCTATTCATATTTCATCTACATATTTGCTACAAGAAATTTGCAGTGTGTCTGCTCTTATAACTGCAAAATTTGGAAATAAATTATTTAAATTTATTGTTAGAAATGTATGTTTCGCAGTTTCAATAAAAATATTTACTATAGTAATTTACATGTTAAGCACACTGCCCACCAATTAGGTTGCTGCATGCCATTTTTTTAGTAGCTCAATCGAAAGAGGAGGTTGAGAAATGCACCTATGAATTTTATGCGATTTTTTTTAGTACTGCATCATACCTAAAATGGAGATGATAAGAGGTCACGTGACCTGGAGGCGCCTTCCGAAACGCCTATGACGTCATTACATTCTTTGGTTTATCTATATAACACATGTAAACAATTATTGCATTGTTGCTTGTTTATTAAAAATTATTATTTGTTTCCATAGCAACGCGGTTGTTTACAAGCATTATATAGTTGAACCAAAGAATGTAATGACGTCATAGGCGTTGCGGACAAAGCCTCCAGGTCACGTGACCTCTTATCATCTCTATTTTAGGTATGATGCAGTACTAAAAAAAATCACATAAAATTCATAGGTGCATTTCTCAACCTCCTCTTTCGATTGAACTACTAAAAAAATGTCATGCAGCAACCTAATTGTTTTAAGTTGAGTCATTCACTATCCTTCAAAAATACATGAAATGAAAACTACTGTATAAAAAAAAAAATACTAATTTCATATTATATACTATTATTTGTTTTTATTAAAATATTTGTATATAAAAAAATCTACCCTTCACAGTTACATTATACCTCTCTCCCCCCCCCTCCCCCTCATATCCCTATTCATCGCTCCACTTAACATGGAACTTGCAGTTAGATTCAGAAACTTGTTGAAATAGGTCATATTTTTATTCATTATAATTTGTTGAAACAATTTTACTGATCCTAAACTATGTCCTCAGTGCCTGCTCCTGCAGCTCCCATGCTACCTCGGTCTGCGTCTCGACTAGTGACCTCGTTGACTCCTCACCAACGGCTTGCCCTGTACGAGTACGTGGTTTGTGAGACTTCGGCAGCTGCTGCACCTGGACCTCAACTCACTGAACAGGATTTGGCTTTTGAGTGAGTATTTTTAAATAATAAATGAGAAAAAAGATAATATTTATAAAAGTTGGATTGGTTTTTGAGTAAAATAATAAGTAAATACTGTATCATAATATTGTAATAATGGTGAGCAATTAGTATGCTTTGACATTTGTTACCTAAAAATATTATCCTTTTTTGTATCCAATATTCTCAGATACTATATAGAACATTTGTGTGTGGTTTTAATACTAGTTTCGTACATTAACTAATTAAAATTTACTGAACAGGATGGACCAACCAAAAACTGAGCCACCCAAAAGTTACCTTGCGAATTTGGCTGATCAGCGAGATGCCAAAAGGAGGAGGTTAAACTACAGACAAGCAAAGAAAGTTCACACACAGCACAAGAGTCAAAATGAGGTAATGCTCTAATAATGATAATAATAATAAGTTAAAAGGTGGAATTACTTGGCAAGTAGAGAAATATGAATTAGAAGAAGCATGACGCCATTGGGCGTGAGAAGAGAACACCTGCCAGGGGATCAATTTGAGGGCTGATTTAGTCATGTGAGTATTGTACTGTTGATGCATACGCACACGTGGGAGGGGAGCCCTCTCTGCGGTGGGAGTCACGCGCAGTCAAATCAATTTGATGTTCCTTCTGGAAGTAGCCGGTAAGTGTGAAGTTTGCAGCTCTTCTGTTAGTGATTTTAGTTTTGAAATTTTATAAAAGTGGTATGAAGTAGAAGAATTGACCTGTATGTTAAATTTGAATGCTGACTGGGAAGACCAGAAACCTTACACTTCCGGAAGGAATGTTATAAAAATTTGACTGTAGCTCTAGTACTCTGCGTCAAGTGATGCTGACGGAGATACACGATCTTGCACCCTTGGCTCCGAAGTTGTCGGATGTATGCACTTGACAAAAACTTGAAGTAATTACACCTTCTAACTTTACCCACCTTGATAGAAATTAGATATACAGTCGTAATGTTATTAGATATTGCTCCCCTTAAGCCGCCCTGATTCAAAGGCACAGTTGGGCACAGTTAGCTTCCCAGTTCAATATCTATGTGTATTCCCAATGTTATTTGAACTTCTAGTTCCCCTTGTAGCTGGTCTCAAATGGATCATACAGTTCTATCAAGTTGAATTAACATTTGAATTTAGAGAGTGAACTGTAACTAACTTCGAGTCCCATACCGTCCAACTGTGGGGGGAAACTGTACCTAACTACGCCCTACTGTGCCTTTCAGACAGGGAAATGAATATTTTTAAATTTATATTTTACTTTCAAGTAGTAAAAGAAATTAACAAAGTGAATACAGTATTAAATTAAACTACTGTATTGATATTCTATTACACTTAATACAGTATAGCTCATTTAACTATTGCAAGTAGTAATTAATATAAACAGTAAACACTCCTTTTTTAATATAAATTCTGGAATTCACAGCAATTAAATAAAAATTATATGTTGGCCACCATTACTTATTATTTATTGTTTGAGACTGTTCAATATGATGCAATAGAAAACAACCAGTGGAAAATTTATACTGTATAATATACCAATATGAGTCAATGTTACTAAATATTTAATGCCTTTTGCTGCTCTCCTCCTGCTGGTTTAAATGCTTCTTTCCTAACTTTGTTATTCAATTATTATTTTTTTTTATCAAACCCTAGAGTTGGATACTTCTAATTACTCACTAAGTTAGAAACCCCAAACCTTCCGAAATCCTAGCTTGAGCGTTTCGCTGGCTCTTCTGGAACTGGTTTGGCCACATCTTTAACTTTGTGTGTAGTAAAAAATGCCCTGAATATTGCCTACTTTTTCAATAGAAATAGTAAAGTATTTAAGGGTTGCCCAAATTTCAAAGATGTATTGAACATCTATAAATTATTAATCTATCTTGTGATCAGGTGGATTTCACTGTGGAATTTTGAGCTATTGCTTCACTAATGTTTTCCATCTGATCTTTTTTGACATAAAATTAAGGTAGAGATAACGTCAAACAGCTGTTCGACGTAATCCCCTTTGATTAACATGTAAACCTTAGCAAATTGACAAAAATTCTGAAATTTTTTTGAGAGGCAGATATTAGTGCCTAAAAGCCATAGAAAAAGTTTCAAAAACATTTAACGAACCGATTTTTTTAAATTAATTTTTTAGTTTGGCTCTCCATGGGAAAGCCCTATGCTGAAAATTAAAAAAATTAATTAAAAAAAAATCGGCTCGTTAAATTGTTTTGAAATTTTTTCTATAGCTTTTAGGCACTAATATCTGCCTCTCAAAAAAAATTCAGAATTTTTGTCAATTTGCTAAGGTTTACATGTTAATCAAAGGGGATTACTTCGAACAGCTGTTTGGCGTTATCTCTACCTTAATTAAACTAATTCTAATGCACAGTATTTGTTGTCCTGAATTTTTTATCTTTATATATCCCCCCTCCCTCCTCCCCATAAGATGAGGTACATTTCCAAACGTATAATTTCTTTCATGATGTATTTTAATAATTCATTCTATTTGTCTTATTGTTCTATACTCTGTTGACCCTAATTGTGTATTGTTTTGTTTCAGGTGACTCGAGAGGTTATTCAGAATCAAATGGAGCTATACAATGATTGGCTGCAGCATCACGAAGAGAAGAACAGCAGTGGCAGTAGATGTAGCTCAGCAAGCGAGATTCCACCAGCAGAAGACAGTAAGAAGCATGAAATATACAGCACCCAGGAGAAGGAAAGGAGACAGCATCGTCACGACAAACATAGCAAAAGCGATCATCATAAAAGAAGACATCATGGAGGTGAAATACATAAACTTGATAGAATCAGAGATAAAAAACATAGAGGCGATCATGTTGATGAAAGTAGATCTTTAAATAACTACCGAGACAAATGTAGAGAAAAATATAACATTAAAAGTAACTCTTCCAATAAAAAAAATCATGGTCATATTTTGACAAGTGATGATGTCAGTAGCAAAGAAAGACACAGAAAGTCCATGAAAAAACATTCTAGTAGAAAGAGGCATCACAGCTCTAGCTCTGATCTTCTTAAACATTCAAAGAAAAGTAGCTACAGAGATTAATAATCTTAACAAACCATATACAGTAAGATATTTTCAAACAGAAATACTAGACCCTTACGTATAATGTTTTATACATTTTTTTTTTTTGTACTGTATATATACAGGTACGAAAGAATTATTCTTGTATCCCTGTGGCTCAATATTTTCGTTCAATGCCTAGTTATTTTAAAATAATTTTATTTAGTTTGAAAAGTGATTCCAAAAGGCGTTAGTTGATATTAACTGGCGGCTGGCCTCAGCAGCCGCTGAGACGACGAGGATCTTTCTTGAATTGGGGGAAACTCTTTCCGCCCGCCGTGTCGCATCAGCGGCTGCTGCTGCCGTGCGCCGGCTTGAATCAACTAATGACTTATGGAATAACTTTTCAAACGAAATAATTAATTGTAAAATAACTAGTATCATACAAAAATATTAAGCCACAAGGATACGAGAATAATTCTTATGTACCCAAATATGTAAAAAAATTATTCATTTTGGTACACCTTTAAGCAAATGTTCAAAGATAGACAAAAACAAAAGTCTAGCTTATTAACATAAACAAACTTTTAACGTGTCCATCTCCAGAAGTAGTAAGAAAATTTAATTCAAATTTAGGACTTCAAACCAAAAATAATTTTCAGTCTAAATTTTGGCAGAGAAGTTTGATATTATGTATCTCTCAATACACAATGAAATACATTGTCAATGAAAGCCATAACTCTTGTATAAATGGTTTGGTTACCAATGGCGGAACTTGTTTTTCAACAACATTGTTCACAGTGCTCTCTGGGGCTCCTAATACCCAGTCTGCACGCCAGACAGTTAAGTACCGTTTCTTAGCGGGGCACGTATGTTGTTTGCACAACATTCCACGGTCTTAATCACCCCAGCGGAGTATAGACGGCCGTAAGCTGCCTTCCTCCTACCAACTCTTTCGTCTAGTAGCCAGTCACACCCATTCCAAGTCGCGAAAAGTCTGCCGTATTCGGGATTTGAACCGGGGACCTCTCGGACGAGAGCCAAGTGTACTAACCACTACACCAAAGAGCAGGTTAAATAAATTTGTATAAATTTGATGATGCAAATTTTGTATATTTGAAACTACTGTACTACAGTATCAATGGGCTTCACTGAAACATCCTATTTATATATAGCGTTAAGCTTGCAATGCTGTCTTTGTCTGCATTATAATTCCGATATACAGTATATATATAAATACGAGGGTCGTATGATAAGTTCCTTAAGTCGTATAGAAAAAAATCCAGCGAGATAAAATTAATAACTGTACCGACTTAAGTGATATTTCAATAGGTCAGATACAAATTTTTACCCCGATATCACTTATATTAATTTCTGGGGGTCAGTTTTTGTGAAGCTCCCTCAAAATTGACTAAATTTAAACTTTGAACCAGTATAACACCCACTGCTGTGATATTCCAGGGATGTTTTTTTATCTTTGGTATTGCGCCGTGATCGAATGATCTATTCTGTGCCACCAGACACCGCAAATAGTTTGATTTTTGTTTTAAAAACAAGCAATTATGAAATTTCATGAACCGTCACCACCCTTTTTTTGGGCCTTAAAAAGCTCATTTGCGGCACCCCTAACGCGGCAAGTTTTTTCGTCGTAATTTTTCATTGGAGATGTAATATAATTATATCATTAGAAAGCCTATGATCTCTGCTATTTGCTGATGTTACATAAGACTGTCTGTATTCAAAATTTTGTGTATTTTTTTAATGAAATCTTAAATGACAGATGATTTTGGCCAAACAGTGAAGGGTACACTTCAGTGAGGCATATATCCTATTAAAAATTTAGGTAGCAAATAAACAGCACTAGAGCCTGATAGAGTAAAGTTTTCTGATGTTTTCACGAGATTTTCATGAATTTCCCATGCATCAACTTTTTTCTGCAACAGATATTGAAACTGGTAAAAAGTACTAATTTTTGGTCAAATTTTAATTTCCTGACCGTGCTTCACGAAAACTGACCCCCAGAAATTAATATAAGTGATATCGGGGTAAAAATTTGTATCTGACCTACTGAAATATTACTTAACCTGGTACAATTGTTAATTTTATCTAGCCGGATTTTTTCTATACGACATAAGGAACTTATCATACGACCCTCGTATATATATATATAGTCCATCATCCGATATTATAAGCCATCTGCCTATACCATGATCAAATGCAACTATCTATCACATCAGGTAAGTGCAATAATAAGCTTTAAGCTCTACCAATTTACAGTTCATAATTACATTTGCCTCATATAGCTGATTTTTATACATAATCGTGGTAGGCAAATAGCAGATAATTATTCATGTTGAGGGTTATATAATAATATATTTATGTGTGGATGATTTTTACTTTTTTACTTTTTTTTTTTTTTTTTTTTTTTTTTTTTTGTCAAAAATTTTATAAGAATGCAATGTTGGCTAGAGTTCTGTATACCCCACATGTGTTCACACTCTCTGCAAACAAATGTAAGTTATGTATTTTGCTGGGGAAAAAATATTAACTTTTTGTACAATAAAATTTCTAAATTCAATTTTACGCTGTAAATTATTTGTTACTGAATTTAATTGTGGATAGTAAAGCGTTAAAGTAAAGTGCGCGCTAGAAAAAAAAGTTGAGTTAGTATTTTCTAAAAATAGTTAAAGTAGTCCTCCATATCAAACCAAAATTCAAAAAATTCTATCTCAAATAGGTTTGACAGAAAAAAATTGCAAAGTCAGAGTGAACGTGTCTCTTAACATGGGGCCTTACCTGACAAAAACCCTCGAATATCTCGAAAAAATACACCGTTAGGTGGTATGAAAAAAATATAGTGATGTTCTATGACCCAAGCTTTAACCAAAAACCGATTAAAAAAATTCTCTCAAATCCATTTTTCCGTAAAAAAATCAAGAAAATCTACCATGTTAATTCCCATAAGATTTTTTATTATTTTTTTACGGAAAAATGGATTCGAGAGAATTTTTGTTTAATCGGTTTTTGGTTAAAGCTTGGGTCATAGAACATCACTATATTTTTTTCATACCACCTAACGGTGTATTTTTTCGAGATATTCGAGGGTTTTTGTCAGGTAAGGCCCCATGTTAAGCGACGCGTTCACTCTGACTTTGGAATTTTTTTCTGGCAAACCTATTTGAGATAGAATTTTTTGAATTTTGGTTTGATATGGAGAACTACTTGAACTATTTTTAGAAAATACTAACTCAACTTTTTTTTCTAGCGCGCACTTTACTTTAAGTGAATAAATTATGTGATTCACAGTATGGTGACATACTTAAATTATAATGCTTTAAAGGTATAACAAAGTGAATACTTTTTTTAGATATTCTGGTAGCTGTGAATTATTTTGTTATCCCTGTGGCTCAATATTTTCGTACAATGGCTAGTTATTTTAAAATTAATTTTTTAGTAAAAAAAGTTGAGTCGTAGGTCCGTTGGTTGTTTCAAGCCGGCGGGAGGCAGCAGCAAGCGCTGATATGTCAAAAAGGGGGCGAGAGGAGGTTCCCCCAATTCGCGGGAGATTCTCGTCGTATCAGCCAGAGCCGTCTCCTACGATCAGTATCCTGTATCAGCGCCTGCTGCTGCCGCACGCCGGTTTGAAGCAATCAACGGACCTACGACTCAACTTCTTTACAAAAAAATTTAATTGTGAAATAACTAGTCATCGTACGAAAATATTGAGCCACAGGGATAACAAAATAATTCACATCTACCAGAATATCTAAAAAAAAAAGTATTCACTTTGGTACACCTTTAAGACTGAAAGGTGATGATAGCATAGCACTTTTAGCAATTGCTGAGATAAAGTCCAACTTTAAACATCACGTAACATTGTTTATTTTGATCATCACAATACTCGAAGCAGACAAACTTGGGCCAAAGTTTATACACAGTAAAAAGTCATTATTATGTAACTTGTTGTTAGGTAAAACTCGATTTTGAGTAAAGGAGATCACAGTACTCTCAAAATTAGTAATGCATGGTATAGGAAAATTTCGATACAAGCTAAACCCAATTTCCTGGGTTCCTTGATTTTACGTAATCACAAGATTGTCTTGTATTTTCAAAAATTATTTGTTTCATTTCTCATGAATTTGATCTACTAACAGTGAAGGAATTCAAGGAATTCTTTTTTAAAGGTCTTATGAACCTTTGCACAATATTAAGCACACGGTAAGCTTTGCTTCAGTGTGATTCGGCTGCATACAATTTTTTGTTTCAGCAGCACAAATATCAGAGATAGTAGCCGATGAAAAGGAACCTGTGACGTCACTCGCGCTCATTCAGCGGCAACAATATAGGGAAATCCCTGCAATAGATAGGTTCACTCCCGCTGCAACCACGGCCACAATTTGACTTCTGTAATTTTGAAACTTAACCAGGACAGTCTTGATAGTATTTTTCAAATAGCCTGAAAGATTTTTTTTAATGACATTAATACAAACCGAGTTATTGCGGTAGAAAGAGGAGTGAAAATGTTGTATACGAAAACAATGTTAAATTTTTGGCTTAACTTGCTACCGTAATAACTCAGTCTGTACACACGCCACCAAAAAAAATCTTTCAGCCCATTTAACAAATACTATCAAGACTGCCCTGGTAAAGTTTCAAAATTCCAGAAGTAAAATTGTGGTCGTGGTTGCAGCGGGAGTGAACCTATCTATTGCAGGGATTTCCCTATATTGTCGCCGCTGAATGAGCGTGAGTGACGTCACAGGTTCCTTTTCATCGGCTATTATCTCTGATATTTGTGCTGCTGAAACAAAAAATTGTATGCAGCCGAATGACACTGAAGCAAAGCTAACCGTGTACTTAATATTAGCATATTAGCATATATTAATATTAATATATTAATATTAGCATATTAGCTGGAACATTATTTATGACAATGCAGTGCAATTTTTTCCTTTTTTTTTTTGTACCAATGTTATGTTGTTTTTTTTATGTGATAGTGAATTGACGATCTTTAACTTTTACTGTGATTAAGTATCTGACGTGCTTATATTGTTGTACAATCGAAAAGCAATAAATAATTATGAATTATGAATACTGTGAAAAGGTTCATAAGGCCTTTAAGTTCAAAACATCATCTTAACTTTTGCATTAAAATAAATAATTAAGATTCTTCAATTTGGATTATATATATGAACTACGTTTACCTGAAACCTACTATAATAGCCTTCATTTATTTGTATTCTTTCATTATATAAATATATATATTATATATATATATATATATATATATATATATATATCAGTGGCGTGCGGTCCATTAATGCGTTGGATGCGGCGCATCTAGGGAAAATTTGAGCTTTCTTTAAAGAATATAAATATTTTCTTTTTCAATTTCATCACGTCAAATTTCAATAAAAAAAAAATAATTTATCTTTGTCTATGTGAAAATCTTCGTTTGAATTTATTGAAGCGTTTACCGCAAAAACGTAAATGAATTCGCGGTGCAATGCAAAGACGCCCTCTTGCATGAAAGCGGTAGACTCACTCAGCTTTGTTTTCCCCATGCATGAATCTACATTTCCCCTCCCACGCCCGTTTTTTCGTATAGTTTTATCATCAAAGAAAAAGCTGAGCTTTCTACCGATTTAGGAGGTGGGGGCGAGCTTCAGTCCTGGGAGGGAGTTGAGGGAGAGGAGCGACGACGATCGAGGAGCCGATGTTTTTGCCTCGTGGATTATCGTAAATTATATGCTGCCGGGGAAAAAAATATAAGATTCGAAAACTTTATCTCTTATTTTTAAAGCAAAACAAATATATAGTTTCACAATTATGAAATCCACACTATAATTATTTTAAACGATTAAACTCATGTTCTTAAATTGACTTTACCTTTCAAAACAACAAATTATTTGAAAGAAATTACGTATCTTAGAAAATAAAATATTGATTTATCAACTGTTATATCCTGATCAATCCGCGTCGCGGATCACAATTAGAATTTAATTGACTGCAGAGAATAAAATGCGTATTTTTTTTTCACGTATTGCAGCTGTACACATAGTCGGAATCACAATACAAAAATTATACGTATTGTTTTTAGTGAAAATAATTATATTATATATTAATTATGTGCTGATCGATCATGAATATAACTGTCATACGATCGATATAAAAAAAGACATTACCGACAAAAAATTTAACTCGTCTTACAAATTGATTTAAAAAATTATTTGTGATTGATTTTAGAATTGTATAAAACGTCGAAATATAATATATTTTTGTGTTATTTTTATGCTTAAAAAGTCGCCTGCCACGCCCCCTTTTTAAAATTTTTTTCGCCTGCGGCGGGCTATCCGGGGGGCTCCGCCCCCCGGACCCCCCTTTTGCTGTGTCCAGTCCCATAATTTTGCCGCCGCATTACTGCCTGCTAAACCCACCGCACGCCACTGATATATATATATATATATAAAATTATTTTTTTGTCAATGTTTGAAAAAAGCAAATTCAAATTCACTAATGTTTTTTTTTTGTTTTTTTTTTTTTTAATTTTGGTGTTCTTTCATGCTGAATATATCTCAGCCTCCTTTCATAATACTGTATCAATGGTGTAAAATTTTACTTAAAGCTGCTGTAAAATAAAAAATATTTTTATAGTTTATCAGAAATTTCTTTATTAAAAATTATTTAAAAGGTCACATGATAATTTCCTCAACCTTGGATTCAAAATACACAGTGATTAGCACCACGATATTCCGCAGTGGAGTGCTCTCTATCATACATTAGTTCTTTCTTCCAGAGGATAATGAACTAATACACTGCTAGATGCACTAATTTTCAATGGCATTGGACTAGTGACAATCAATATTATTGCTTATCTTATTATTTTTTTAATCCTTTCACAAGAGAATGCCATGCAAATTGCTTTCCTTCATATTTTTTCACACTGTCACTGACAAAAAGAAAAGATACATGGTACTTACATATGTATAAATAATTGCCTAAACATTTACTACTTTCTATGATAATCAGCATTAACCCTAGGTATAAAAATGTACAAAATAACCATTCCAATATTTATTTCCATCTGGCCTTTAAAAATCATTTTACCAACCTGAGAGTTCAAGAGACAGAAATATACCAGCTCTCCCATTATATTAATAAACAAACCTACTTATACTTTGAACTGATACAGGGATTTTTTCTGTCTGTCAAACAAAAACTCAGGTATTTCCGTATATTTGAGACCACAGAAACCGCAATGCGGTGGTTTCTCGTGACGGAAGGCAAGTGTCCGGCAAATTTAAAGGGCGCAAGCCGTCCGAAAAGTCTCTGTTAATAACTTATGAAAATACTTTATAGCAAGGAATGGGTTATATTTCTGCATCATTGGGATTTTTTTTAAACTAAGCATAAACAAACACCAAATATATTCACATTGGCATGCATTGTTTTTCGGGTATTAGGTGAGCAAAGAACATTTTTTTCTTATCAGAAAAAATAAAACAAAAGAAATTGAAGAATATTTTAAAAGAAACTTTAGTGGAGCAGCAAAACCCTTAGATCCCTTTGTAAACAATTTGTTAGATAAAACATCTGCACTGGTATTTGATGGAGAAAGTGGTGATGTGAATGATTATGTCAAGTTAAGTGAACACCAGTGCAAACTGTTTTAATTTATATATTTTTTAACTTGGTATGAAATCAGTCAAGTTGAAGAATATGAAAGGTTCTTTTAAGTAATATTTTTCCTTCCTTTTTTATAATGCCTACTTCAATGAAATAATATGCGTTCCAAGCGGAACTGGCACAAAAAGTTATCACACAACAGGCACATACACTTAAGTCGCTGACCTCTCTCGTCCTTGGAGCTCATATTTCAAACAAACTGACCCTGCATATCTAGGCCGATTTGTCTTTGGAGTGGCAGGATTTATTTAAATATTATTACTATTATTATTATTTTTTTTTTAGAAACGGATTATAAAGTGGATCATTATTTACCAAGAAAATTAAACAACTGTCCAGCATTACTGAACATCCCTATCTGCGAAACGAAGTTTTAAGCACAATAATTTTTTTGCTTCAAAGTTCACTTTAGACAAGGCACAAGAATAATCCAGCATAGCATATTAAACCAATTTTCTATTGTTAATTACTTTAAAAAACTGATTAATTTTTGGCACCTTTGATTAACTACATTTTTTTAGTGATGATTTGACAGCTATAAAACATTTAAGTCTGTTACTCAATACCACTCATACAACTAGTTTTCAGGCACATGTGCCGATAACTTGTGGGAGAATGTGTAGCTGGGCAACAGGGCGGTGGCAGGCAGCGTCTTGATCTCCAAGGTTGAGGCAGTCGAGGGGCAAGGTTTCTTTGTGGTACCTTACCACTCGGTACCTCTCCTTCATCTCCGCAAACTAACGGCCTCAATCATCTTCCTTAGCATGGGCTGAGGACTGCAGGCCTTGGGCTCACACTTCATTTTACTGTCACCCCCACATCTGAAACAAAATTGAAAAAATTTAGAACAACCTATTTAGTCATAATCTAAACATTTATATGCGTATAAATATAGGTATGTGTGTGTGTGTGTATTTATATACATATTATTGCTCATTTTGTTAAAAAACTTAGATAATAAATGTATTTATAGACAATTAGTACTTCCAAAAGAAAGTTACTAATTTTATGTACGTAATTCACCGATTTCCATTTTGATCTGCAAAACTTTAAAAACTTTTGCTTCCCGTCCATGTCCCTCTAAGGTCTAAAAAGAAACTTCCTTCACTCTTTCCAATGCTATTCCTAATCTACTAAAATGTAACATTATAACTTGTTTCCACAAAGAATCATCAAAACAATTTACCTTTTTCTATTTTAATAATGCATTAAATATTTACTTTTCTTTTATTGTGCAACCTTTATATCCTTGATTTGAGCCTTTAGACAGATCTGGTAGAAATGGAAATAGATGTACTTTCGAATAATTAAAGACACAAGCACTTAACACTAAGAACTGAAGTTATTTGTAATTATTTTGTGCTGATTTTTTTTTATCATCATTTGCTGGAGCTTTCTTTAGACTATTAAAAAATATTTCAAAGAAATTGTCAAGAACTCATTAAATATTTTTAATTTAAATGAAACAACAAAATACTTTGGTAAATAAATTAAGTGTCTTCTTACCTGCACTCCAAGCAGGGACCTGAGGCTGTTGAGATTTCTTCTCCCACTCGGTACATGCTGCCCTGTACAAGACAACCAGTTGCAGCTTGTCTCCCATATACATAGGAAGATATAAGATCGGGTGGCAGAGTTGTAGTGGTGGTTGTTGTAGTTGAATTCATGAGGCCCATAGGTACTGGGCATTCATATCTGGGACAGCAGAAACCATCAATACCTTCTTCATGACAACCCTTTATAGGTGGTGGACAGCTCTGTTGTAGACATATAATGTCGCTTCGGAAGCAGAAACAGAAATCACATGGATCATCTCGAGGAATTTGTTGTGCGGAAACGTAGACCTTGCCACCGTATCTGCATGTTCCAGGACCAAAAGAGGCTTGTTGATCATCATCTTCATAAGAAGGCATGGGAGGCATGAATTCACTACCTGGGTCAGGAACTTGCTCAGGGTACCCGGGAAATATGCCATCATCATCCTCATCCAAATCTGGAAGTACAGAGTCTGGGTATTGAGGTCTTACCTCAGGCTGCTTTACAACATCTGGTTGAACAGGTTTTTCCGGGAAATCACCAGTATGCTCTACAGGCTTCACTTCATCTAAACTTGTATGTTCATCTGTAGAAATTGTTTCTGGCTCTTCTTCAGCATGAAGTGCCACACCTGGTTCTACAGTTACATGAGTAGGCTTCTCATCCTGATCATTAGTAGATTCATCATCAATACCAGGAGCGTTATTTACGGGACCTAATGTACCATGTTCAATTTCAGGATGTTCTTCAGTAACAGGCTTCATTGCCTCAAGATTTAAAGCTTCAGTACTGGTTTCCTCATTGTGCTCAAATAATGGTATCTTTGTAGCTTCATCCATGTTAGTATTTAAATTTTGATCAATTGGTTTGACTGGTTTATGATCCATGTGGAGGTCAGTAACGTGCTCAACTGGCACCATTGCTTCTTGTCCGCTGTTAATCTCAGTGGTAGTGAGGGAAGACTCGTTGTCTTCGATAGTTTCGATCAATTCAGGAACTTGCATTGTCGTATCTGCATCATCTGAAACTACTTCAGTGTTGTGTTCCTGTTCCAACGTTCCTGAATCAGCTTCAGTAACCTGTTGATCATCATTAATTTGATTTTTATCTTCATTATTAATGCTACTTTCTGTAATTTCTAGATTTGGCATTGCATCTGATACATCTGTTTGATTCTCAACATGACTTGTAGTATCTTCGATTTCAACCAAACTTGGTTCATGCTGAATAGGATCGGTGTGTGCCTCATTTGCATCAGTCACAGTATCTTGAACTTCAGGGTTCACATCGTCATTTGTATTAGAATAATCCTGCATGGGCGTGGTTTCTACTGTTTGGTCAACAGGTTTGTCTTCATCTTGTACTACCCCTTCGTTTGAAGATTGATCAACAGTTGACTGCTCCCCAGATGGTAATGATGGTAATGGCTGAACAGTTACAGGGGTGTCAATATCCAATGAAGATTCATTTTCCGTATTATTAGAAGGAATTGGCATAACATTGTTTATCATTTCATGGATTATTGGTTCACCTTCAGTTAGAGTGTTGTCTGTTTCAGGCACTACTGACTCGGTGGTAGAAGCGTTGTCAGCGTCCTCTTCTTTTTCATTACTACTTATATCAACCAATGGATTTCCATCAATTACCTCATCATTTTGTTCTTCATGAACTTCAGGTGACTGTTGCTCTTTATCTGGAGTTTCATCTGCAGTTACAGGTGTCTGAATTATATCTGGGATTTCAGGAGCCACAAGATCAGACACTACTGGATTTTGTACTGTATGTGATTCTTCAACAGGTAAATTATTATTTTGTACATCTCCAACTTCGGTTACTTCCTCGTTGCCAATGCTAGTTGCAGGCTTTGTAGTATCAACCTCCAAATGTTGGTCAGCAATTTCAAGTTCTTGAGGCATGCTAGTAATACCAACTTGACCGGAACCATTTTCCTCTCCAATTGTTGTTTCCGTTACAGCTAAAGATACATTAGCTTCCGTATCACCGGCATGTGGCAAATCTGAGAGTGTGTTCTGTCCTGAAGTTGAAATTGCTTCTGTCTGAGTATCAAACACAGGCTTTATATCATCGTTGCTGTTAAAATCATTGTCAATGCTTGCTTCATTATTAGATCCCTGTGATGCATCACTTCCATTCGCAGGTTTATCAATAATGCTTGAAATTTCAGGTAATTTATCAGTTTTGTCATTGCTCTCATCTGTACTTAAATTGGTTGTTTGGTCGTAATTTGTATCCGTGGAATGAATGGGCTCGTCTGTTTCAAGTTCAAGTACTGTGTCTGCAGGTGCTGAAGTTACTGCTGAAGTTGGTTGCTCCGGAGCGACATTTTCTGAAGGCTCTTCATTGTTAACCGTTTGTTCTGTCTCAAATTCTGTAATTGTTGTTTCTGTTGTACCTAAGTCATGGGAAGCATCATCATTGAAGGAATCGTGCTGCTCTGGTGCAACAACAGGAATTTGATTCGTCATGTCAATTGGTGAAGGTTTAATGTGCTCTTGAGATATTTCATTGTCATGCGATGGTTTTGTTTCATCACTAATTTCAGTAGGTACATTGGTTGTTGCTATATTATTGTTCAAATCAATATTTTGTTCCTCGGGGTCAGTATTAAAACCTTGTTCCTTGTCGTTTGAAATCTCTTCGCCAGTGTGATTACCATCTGTTGTTGTATCATGATCAGAAGGCTTTTGTTCATTGTCATCATTTTCTTCTGCTGTTTCCTCATTCGGTAGAATTGAAGTAACGGTGCTCTGCATTTCATTAGTTTCGTTCTGTTCTTCTGTGTCATTGTTTGTGATAACGGTTGCAATATCACTAACAAAGTTATCAGCACTATCTGTTACAACATCAGTAGTGGACATTGATTCATTTTCTTCTGTATCATTTGGAGGTGTTACTGATATCTCTGAATTTATCACCTGTCCTTGTTCATCAACTGAAAAAAAAATAATGACCTTGAATTATTTCAGTGTAAATTAATCAATTTTTAATATTTAGATTTATTTAACACGTATTATTATTTGTTGAATGAAATCACTGTTGACAAATAAATATTAAATGCTAGACATTTGTGGAATCTACTAAGCATAAAAATTTTCTTCATTTAAAACTTTTGTTAATATTTGTCAAAAAAAGTATTACTCACCACAAGTATATATTGGACAACAGCTTCCATCCTGATACATCGGCATACAGTTAGGATTACTAGACGGTGGTGGTGGGCAGGCACGCAGAGTGCAGTGAACGATAAAGTTCAAACATATGCAGCGTTCTTGGCATTGGTTTGCAACAGGAATAGTTGAGCCGCTGCTGTATGTTTGTCCATCAACAATGCAGTGACCTGAAATAGGTATAATTTCAGTAAAGAAACTCATAAAAATTTTCAATTTTTTTTAACTGATATACATGCAATATCCTGAAACCATATTTGAAAAGAATTAATTTACCTTCGCCAGGAGCAGAGTCAAGGTGTGATGTTGAGCTCATATCCGTAACAAATGGATATGTGGTTGTAACAATATCTCCAACTTCTGTTACTTCTTCTGAGCTACCTTCTGACATATCACCTTCGGGTTTTCCTTCGGGATGTTTTTCTTCCTCCATGGGAGAATCTGCGAAATTGATACTTTCTGACTCTGTGGATGGCTTGTCTGTGTATTTAGACTCTTCAAGATCATTTGATTGAGTAACATCTTCAGGTTCAGTAGCTATAATTTCGGGAGTTACAATTTCTGCAATGGGTTGAGCTTCCGTTGCAAATGAAACGGGCTGGACTGCATTACCTTCTGCTTCATCAGTTTCTTTGTCACCATCTTGAACATTAGCTTCAGTAATGGACTCCACGGATGGTTTATTTGTGCTATCAGAGTCTGCATTTAATTTTTCTGTTTCTGCTGCAACGATATCTAACGGTGCAACATCTGTAGTGTCTTGTACTGAACCTCCAGGAATAATATCTGGCTTAAAGTACGTTGGCTCATCATTAATATCTGGTTTATTGTTGATTTCATGATCATTATCGTTAAAATGTTCAGCTTCTTCGGCATCTTGCATAGCGGGATGAGATTCTGGTAAATGAATATCAGTTATAGCTGGTATGTGACCTTCCAGTTCTACTAACGTTGGAATGTGTACAGGTAACTCTGTTCCTGCTGTAGCATCAGTTGAATCATCAATTATATCATGGCTTGTAGTATCTTCTAATTCTGTTTTATCAGTTGATGAAGATTCATCAACCGGTAAATCTTCGGTTGCAGAGGGATATGCAGTGGTGTTATCTGATGTTGGTAATTTAGCGTTGGAATCATCAGTATGTTCTGTGGTGTGTGCAGCTTGGCCACTTTCAGTGACTGTACCTTCATATGATGAATTTGACGTTGTTGGTTCATCAGAACTTGATGGTTGATTTTCAGTGAAACTGCTAGAATTCTCTGTTGGCAAATGAGTTTCTGGTGGCTCCGTGGCATTAATTTGCATTTCATTAGGAGTTTGCGAAATAGAGCCTGCCTCATGATGATCAATTACTTCCATCTCTACAGGAGCATCTATGTCTGCGTCTGTCCATACTGGCTTTTCATCATTTACTGGAATCTCAATTGGGTGATCATCTGAATCTGCAGGTATAGAAACTGTAGTTGAAATTTCTGCGTCGCCGGATGTAAAATCTTTCTCAGTTGATAATTCTTGAACAGGTGCCTCGTTGACAAGCGTTTCATCTGTCGTGGAGGTCAGTTCATTCTTATCAGAAGAGCTCAATGCATCAATGTTTTCACCGGCATCCAAAACAACTCCTGACCCAATATTGTCATTTTCTTTTATTACTTCTAATTCCGACTCTACAGGCGCTATTGGTAAATGTTCAGTTTCCTCATTTTCATCTTCCTCAATCAAATCATGTTGAACTGATGCATCATCTGTTGTTTCAGTGTTACCTTCACCTGGTTTTACAGATGCTTCATCTTGTGGTTTGTTTTCATCCTCGTGCAACGAAGAATTAGATTCAACTGGTAATGAAGGTTGTACTTCAAATTCGGACTCTACAGGCTCCACTGGTAAATGTTCAGTTTCCGCATTTTCATCTTCCTCAATCAAATCATGTTGAACTGATGCATCATCTGTTGTTTGAGTACTCTCACCTGGTTTTAAGGGTGTTTGGTCTAGTGGTGTATTTTCGAACTCGTGCATTAAGGAATCGGATTCTACTGGTAAAGATGGTGGTGTCATATGCTCAACAATGGACATGTTATCGGTCTCCATTGATGGTATCTCATTTTCACTATGTTCGTTTTGTGGATCTTTTGTTATTTCTATTTCTGTCTCTCCTTGTGGTTGCATATTTGTATTTTGATCATCCTTATCTGCTGACGGTTCATTGTGTTCTTCAATGAGACTAAGTTCCAAATCATTTTGATTATCAGTTGCAGTGATGGGGTGAAGGGAAACTGTTTGTTCAATATTACTACCAGGATCTCCTCCTTCTTCGTTCTTTTCATTACTAACAGCTGTTGTTTCATCATCCAAATTTACTGACTCATAAGTTGTTGACTCTGCTTCAGTTTCAGGTTTTTCGCTGCTAATTGTGTCAGGTTGCTGCTCAACATTCACAACATTTGCATCTAATGTGGTTTCTTCAATTACTCCATTAATGTCGAGCTGATGGTCTGTAGGTTCACTATTAACATTAATACCTTCATGCTCCGTATCGTGTTGTGGTAAATTTACATCTTGACCGAAGTGTTGTTGCTCGGTATCGATAGTAGGAGGGTTGGTATTTATGTCCATACTACTTTCAGGCTTGGTTGTTGACGCAGGGTCTCGTTCTTGTGAAGTAGAACCAGATTCAATACTTGTATTTTCGTCAATATTTTCCTGTGCGTTACTAGGCGTATCTGTATTTACAGTATTTTCAATATTATTAACTGTTCCCTCAACATCCACAGGAGTTAATGTAGCTCCGTTTGGAAGGTCAGTTCCATTTGCAAAGTCATTACTGTCCTCACCCTTGTCGTCTTGTTGGGGAATGTATGTCGGCTTTTCTTGAGAATGCATTTCAGTAAGTCCTGAAATTTCTTGGGCTGGAGTAGATATTGTTTCTGTTATGCCTCCCTCTGCATCTTCAACGTCAGGTTTCATCTCATCAGCTGCAATATCGTGAGTCTCACTGCTTGGTTTTATGGTGGTAATTTCAGTGTTACTTGTTAGCTCCTGATCCTTAATTGGTGTATGATTTTCGTGATTTCCATCTTGAGGTAACTCACTAGATTCTTCTGCCAAGTTGATTGGTTGCGTAAGGTCATCTGTGTCAGAGACAGTAATTTCTTTAATAGGTTCATTTGTTACAGGTATTTCTGTAGAAAAATCTTGAGCATCTGCAGGTACGTTAATATTTGCAATTGTATCTTCAGTTTCAGGCTTTTCGTCAGCATTTTCATCCATAAAAGGTGTTGTGTTCATTGAAGCGTGCTCGATTGTTTCAGGATCTTCAGTTTGGTGCAAAGGTGATTCCTCGATATGCTCAGTCAAGTTTTCCTGTGTTTCTTGGATATGTGTCTCTTCATCATTCTCAGGTTTGTGTTCATCTTCTTGAGAATGATTCAGGACTGCTGACTCTGTTACATCAATTTCTACTTTGTCATCAGATGTATTAACATCAGCGTAAATAGCTTCCTCCGTTTGTTCTTGTAAATCGTTTGGACTATTTGGATTCACGGATTCACTATCTACTGGAACTTTATCAGTAATATCTTCCATCTCAGTTACTTCAATAGTCGTCTGTTCCATATTTTCAGGTTTAGGTTCAATTATCTCTTGCACAGGTTTCATAACTTCTGCTCCAGCAGGCTTTATTTCAGGACTGTGTTCACTTTCTTCATCATCATGTTCGTCTGAGGGCTTGTCTAAAATTGGCGTTTGTGCTGTGCTAATGACATCTTCATCTGGTAAATTTGCACTTATGTCTGCAGGTTCTTCATTAAGATGCTCTTGTGCGTCAGGTTTTACATCATGTTCATTCTCATCGTATTCTGGGATGGTTTCAGACACAACTTCTTGTACTTGCAGTGGCTCTTCATCTTTATTTACTTCAGTGGCATCCTCAGCTTTTTCAGGTATTTTTTCCGTCCCATGTTCAATATTGTCTGGTTTTTCATGGTGTTCAGGTTTCTCTTCAGTTAAAAGGTTGTCTACCTCAGGTTTACCATTGTTCATAAATTCGTCATTTTGAGCTTCAATCTCAATATTTTCATCCATTTCTTGTATGCTTTCTTCGACATTATCTGCCTGCTGCAAGTTTGTTTCTGCATTGTTTTCCAGATCACTGATTGGTTTATGTTCATCAGTTGACTCATCTTCTGTCTCAGAAAGGTGTGAATCATCGCTTGAAATTTGCTCTTGTTCTTTGTTATCATGGTCCTCTACAGGAGTCTCAACTGCGATGTCGTGTGTTGTTTCAGTTACTATGGATTGAGGTGGCTGGGTGTTCTCCAGGGGTTTTTCAGAAATTATCGCAATTTCAGGTTCAATAAATGTCGTCTCTGTGGCTGGACTGTCTGTCTCCATTTGTGTGATATTTTCGTTTGGTTCTGCATTGTCTGAACCTTGGTCTTCATCTCCTGCATCTAATGCTACTCCAGCATATTCTGGATTTGAAACGGGCGTGTCTTCTGTAGTGTCTAGTTCTGGTGTACTGGCAATGGGATCATCTACTATTTCGTTTACTTCGTTTAATTTGTCAGAACCATCACTGTCTTGTTGTGGTGACTCAGCATCTGGTTTAGAATTAATTTCTTCAGAATCAATTTGTGGTTTCTTGCTACTTACTTCTAAAGAAGGGACAGTAGTGTCACTAATTGAACCAGCATCTGATGAGTCACTCAATGAATCTGTAAACATAATAGAAAATATTTTAGCATAACGATAAAAATGCACGCAGGCGAAAATGTTAAAATGTAAAGTATGTGTTGCTGAAAACATTTAACTGACACCGTCCAAACTGCTTCACATGTCAACATGCTATATTAGTTTTATTAATTTAGCTTACTTGTGTTATATGAATACGTGCATTTCCTTCACCATATCAATCCAAATAAATATCCAACACCACTTTACACATTTCTTAATGTCGCTTTTTATCAATGTTCTTTATCTATATAAAAATGATTTTTATACTTTAAACAAAATGAAATCAGTGTTATATGTTTGTGATTGATTATTAAGGGATTAGAGATTTACCGTATGAGGTGTTACCATAATGTTTGCGATGCATCCTAAACGATGTATCCGTCACATATTCAATGCCCGTATCTGCAATGATAAATTAATATTTTATATATATGAGAGAATAGACATAACTTTGCAAAAGAAGAAAGTAGTGGTTATATAAAGCAGTATAGATTTCCAAGAACGGGGATA
Organism: Siphlonurus alternatus; assembly: GCA_949825025.1. NCBI lineage: Eukaryota > Metazoa > Arthropoda > Insecta > Ephemeroptera > Siphlonuridae > Siphlonurus > Siphlonurus alternatus. The sequence goes on from OX463779.1 coordinate 8,528,924, forward strand.
TATAATTACATATATAATGGTAAGTCATCAAATATATTTACATTTTGTTTCACCATAGTTTTATACATGTTTGTTCCAATACCAAATGCCATATACAGAGTAAAAAATATGAATAAACTATTCTATTCTACAGCTGAAGGAAATGTAAAAGCAGTTATATAAAAATATTTAATATGCTACTTACCACATTGGTACATCTCTGGACAGCATTTCCCGGGCTGAGCTGGCATAGCTGTGCAGTTGTGTCCTTCTTTCTCGAGGGGCTTGCCGCATTCTTGCACTGCACATACAGGCTCTCCTCGCATACAGTAGCAATGCTCACAGGGCTTATTTTCAATCGGGATGAGTGCACCATCAGCGTATTCTTCGCCATTGAAGCGACACCCAAGATTTGGTGACATTGTAGTAGTCGTGGTTAAGATCAAACCACCTCCATAACCTGACTCAGTTGTCGTAGTATCGTCAGGATAGTCTGTAAAAACAATTTGAATTTGGAGTTATTTAAATTTTTGACTTTGTCCATTCCCAAGATAGAAAATTTTCTTGCAAAATAGTTATGAAAATTATCCGTTAACAATTGAATAATTCCGTGAACAATATAATATTGCTGTTACTTAATATGTGCTGTTAAAAATCGCATTACAAAATAAAAATAATAATCTTACCACACTCGTATCTGACGGGACAGCATACATTATCTTCATATACTGGTCTACATCCCTCTACATTCAGAGTGCATTCTTGCATGACGCAGGCAGTGTGATTACGAATACAGTAGCAAAGTTCACATGGCTTGTTGTGTTCAGATGGAATCTGGGCACCATCAGTGTAAAATTCTGAGTCGATTGTGCAGCCATAAGTATCGGGGTGTCCAACTTGCGTTGACGAAGATGGTGTCTGAGGTCGTGCAGTTGTGCTCGGTGCAGGATGAGCCAATAGTTGCACGGGCACTGTATAAAACAAAAATCTTTAGTATTTTTAAGTTTATTACCAGTTTTTTTACAGGGAAATTTGAAAAGGTTTATCAATTTTTCATTTAAAAATGTTATTTGTATCAATATTATGTAATGAAGGACAAAGTTTATGAAGCAAAACGTACCTTCCGGACACGTGATAATAGGACAGCACTGGTCTGCGCGCTTCTCCACGGTGCAGTCCTGGCCTATAGCCTTGGTGAAGGGACAGACCCGCAGGTAGCACATGAGCATGCGATTGTGGCACGTACAGTTCAGGCAGGGCTCGTTTGTGATAATGCGATCGCCCTCACCATAATGTTGGTAGTTGTAGTAGCAGCCAGAGTCTGTGCACACATAAAATACATTGAGTTCTGCAAGGTATTAATTTAAAATCACTACAAAAAAAATGCGGTAAAAATTTATTTAGTATCAAAATATTATATAAAATGAAGCCAAATTAATACCACCCTCATCGTCTTAATATTATAAACCAAATTATGGTACTTAATGCTGACGTGCATACTATAAAATCAATGTTCAACAAACAAATTAAGGAATTAAGGTTACTTAAAGTGGTATTCACATTTAAAGCTTTATATCTTGGAAATCTCAATATCTCTATTATTTATTGTTTTACACAAAATAAATTTATTTATTAGCAACTGCATTGCGTTTGTTCTCATTAGCTAAAGAAATCTTGCAATGGATTCATACATGTATTTATAATTTATAATAAGTATCATATCCAAGAGTCACTATTACGTAAAAAACATCATAACGTAATTGCACAAAATAATTGTGCATAATAATTTAATAGTAGCTGGTGGTAATAAATCGTTTATGTCCTACTCATCCATCCTATCTCTTGTTCAGGAAAGATTGTATTCAGCAAGGTTACCAACACAATATAAAATATAACGAGTTAATTACTATGAAAAAATATATTGTTAACCTGGCTCGCTCTTCGTGTCTAACACGAAAAACATGCAAGTGTATCATGAAAACGAATAAGAAATTTTTTTCTATTATAGGTATGGGAAATATACCTATAACATCGTGAATAAAACACATAAATTCGTTTCTACAGAATTATAGAAATAATAAGGCTAAGAAAATTGCATAAATTCAAAAATGCATATTTATTAGAAAATTAGAAAAAAAAGTCGTTTATATATATATATATATATATACATGAGTGTAAAATAATTACCTTACTGAGCTATTAAAAGTGAACGATAATTTTTCAGCGAGGATAATAGCCCAGTAAGGTAATTATTTTACACTCATTATGATTCCTCGCTTGCAATATTCTTTTTCAAATATATGTATATATAAACTATTTCGTAAGTTCAAGCTATTTTTATTTAATAAATAATTGAAAGTTTCAGGAGGTATGTTCTGTATGTTCATAAATACACAGTAAGAAAATAATCAATTATTCGATGAGTCTTGTGTTCCCTGTACAGAAGGTTCATCGAAGTAAATATTGATTCATCAATTAATAACTATAATAACTTGAAAAATAATTTTTAATATAATACAGTCTTCCTTGCGGAGTTGGCACTATAATATTATAAGAAATTATAGTTGATTCGAATGTAAATATTAAAGCGTACATGCAGTCGCTAAATCAGAGACGGTAACATCAGCAACTATACAGCGAACGTCCAGCCTAACAATGTAGCCTGAGCAATTATGACGTCACCATTACATACGAAAATAGCTATAACAGATGTGACTCCGACACTATAGGAAGATGTGAAGGTTAGATAATGATCTTAGCTCTCCAAGGATATGGTGCTAACGTTACACACCACAAATTTCTTTAAAGTAACGCAAAAACAAGATAACACCATTCAGCGTAAAATCATGAATATATTGCAATTAAACTTACCTTCTATTGGTTCTAAATGATGCTGTTGATCATCCTCGTATACAGGTGCTGTAACACAAGAAATAATGCCACATTAGATTGTTTTTTTCTTTTAAATGCTTATCAAAATACTTGTCATATTATGCACTCATCTTCTAAGAGGCAATTATGTTTATTTTATCTTTATTTTTATATATACAGAGAAAAATCAAATAAAAAAATAATTAAGCTTTACTGCATGTGATAAAATTAATATAAGAAATATACCGTAAAATAATTCAAATTTGAAGTAACATATTTTTATATATTTATTTTATTTATACTTTATTAAATTTTGTTTAAAATAAATCAATACTGCACAAATATAGCTATTTTGTACGTCGTTAGCCATTATGATCGAACAAATCAAATTATAGATAAAAATCACATTATATATATTATAATGTGTATTATAATAGTACCTCTTCTAGCCAGTGACAAACCATTCTAACTAAATTATAATGAGAACGAATAAACTAAGAAAAAGTATTTTAAATTTAAAAAATGATTCATACATTATAACATATCCGTAAATAAAACTCCATAAAAGAAGTTCAGTGCGATTGGTATTTGCAAGAATTTATGACAAAAATCGCGTATTCCTCTTCAGTTCATGTCTGGCAAACGCGACGGTATCTCGGGCTATCGAGGTGTCTGGCCAAATTGTCTGCAGTTCTTGGCCTTGAAATTGCGTCTACTATACACAAACGTGCCTGTGTCCTAAACCTATAGCAAAACGAAGAAGAAAAAAAAATATATATATAATATTCTTTATTCTCATCCTTGAATAAAAATGTATAAATAATCATATAAATTAGATATTACAATGCTGCTATATAAGCATAAAGTAATTTTGTTTACCATAAAATATTGAATAATGTGATAGAAAAATAGCCGACTTAAAATAGTTTACAAGGTTAGCAATAAAACAAGATCAGTACTTATAAGTACTTCCCATCTCATTATAATAACGTGAACAATTGATGACACGAACAGAAAAATAAATAATACATCACTGGTTATTTTTAACTGAAATAATAATAAATGTTGCAACTACTCGCAACAAATGTGAAGCAAGCAAATACTAATCTCGATGCCAAAGAGAAACTTATAGTACCACGGAAGAGCACATTCAAATTGTTGTGAAACCAGATTATGACAATTAGAATTCACTGCCATATTTCAATCATATCGTGAATAACAAAAACATGCACGTAAAAGCATTAATAATGTGTTTGTAATATTTATTTATAAAAAAAATGCCTTTGCATTGCAAATCATACGTACTTGACGAAAGAAAGTAAAAGTAGTTACTTCATAAACTATAATATATATATATATATATATATATATATATATATATATCATATATGTGTATAAAATAATTCGTGCATTTCATTAAGTGTGAAACATTTAGCTTACCAATTTAATAATATTCTAGTAACTACTTGCTACAGTATTTCTTGTTTACATTAAGAAATATATTATAAAAAAAATTCAACACAATTGTGGAGAGAAAATTTACAATGATTTTTTTTTTTTTTTTTTTTTTTTTTAATTCTGCACGATATCCAAGGATAATGATAAATGGAAAATTACAAAATCTAATTTTAAATCTCATAAAATCACTGTAATGTCATTAATACACAGAATACAGTTTTTTTTATTATTTCAAATTATAATTATTTCAAATTATAAAGTCTGTATTCCTTACAAAAAGTAATAAGATTATGTGGTTTATTTAGGTACTTTAAATCTCTATCAAAAAAATTAGCAAAAGTGTCTTGAATTATATTATTATTATTAATATTGATTTCAGAACAGTACAATGTTGTGGAATTTAGATTTAATATTGATGGTGTTTTATAAGGTCATTAGGCCAGTGGTTGACGTGAGTACGCGCGGTGGAGGGATGTTTGTTTAAAAGGCAACCAGCGTACGTACGTCCTCATAATACGAGACTGTGCCGTGAGTCTCAAGACAGCGGCAAGCAGGTGCTGCTTGCTGTTGGTGCCTGAGTGAGTGACGTGTCAGAATGCACCACGTGACTTGGCTGCCACCTCGGTCACGCGTGAACGTTCATTCAAGCGATAGCTCTCACGCTGTTGTCCAAACACCACCACCTCCATTTAAGACTTAAGGTATCGTTTTGGTTATATCTGATACCCTCAACCTTAGTCAACCTGTATGCCAAGTGAAACAATAGACTGTCCTCTAGACACGTCTAAGACTATATATACTTTTATATTATATTTTAAAATAAAATTTAGTTAGTCAAGTTCGTTGGCCTAAGATATTATTATTATAGACAATAAAAGTATTATGTCACTCGTTTGTTCTCGATGAGCTCATTCAGATTTGGCAAAGACGTAATATAGGTCCTACTATAAAGTTTAACAAAAGCGCAATACTGCAGTCACATCACTAATAGTACGTGACTACTTTCAAGTTAAATGTGTTGTAACATTGTTCGTTTGTTTTGGTCTTCTAAAACAAATTGGTTAAGAGATGAAATTAATTAGTTAATGATATATTATATATATGTATTTTTTCCCCCAATTTGCATTTTTTTTTAACTTTTGTAATAATGTCAATTTTATTAAATTAAACAAACCCATCTATAAATTCTATTTTATTCTGTTATTAAAACTTGTTCAAGCTTCTTTATTTACACCAAGAATAATTAATTAATCACGCAGCAGTGAGAGGAGCGCTGGCTTCAATTACTGCAACCGAAGTTGCCACTGCATGCAGTTTCCATTATATATTACACTGTCTGTGCCACGGCCGCGCACACTTGGATCTGCACTGGCGAGATTTGCGCGGGCGGCCAGTGAGGCAGTGAGCGACGAGCATTGAAGCAGAGCGATCGAGTGTCCATCCGCTTTACTTGCTTGGGACAACGTGCAGACGCTTCTTCTCCACAGTACAGACGACGAGATAGCACGCGGCGACGAATCATGGGCCACCCAACTTGCCAGACGCTCTCGGTACAATCTCATTGTACTTTGTTGAACAATGAAACTGCGACATGATGCCCCCATTGTTTTTTTATGGTTCTCATCATCTTCTATCTAAATTTTTGTACAAAATAATTCATTTTTATCACATATTTTTAACTAAGAACTAATTTATCAATATATTTACAATGCTGCAATTTTTATTTTTGTATCCCATTATTTTATATTTTTAACGAGAAATGTGATATAATGAAAATTTTCAATTTTATTATAGATTTTCAACTAAACATTAATTGAAACTATTGTTATAGACATGCACGTTGCCATCTGTTACTGCAGAATATCATGCATAAATCCAATTTGCAATATTTCTTTATTTTCGAATCGTCCCCTCATGTACGAATGGACATCATTAATCATGTACTTAATGATGACGTCATTTATCTGAGAAGAGGGAGTGAAATGCAGCTTTCATTAAATCCAACTATGCTTAGTAATATTGATGCACGCTGATTCATGCATTAACTCAACCCATAGTAAAATAAATCAAGCTTGTAAATGTTATTTATTTCAACTGCATGTATTAATAAATTTTAAAATTATTGTGTCAAAAGTACAGTAAGATTGTATATTATGCTACAAATTACTAAAATCACTTACTCATGCATGAGAAAATGAAATATAAAAATATGTGTATTTTTATAGTTTTTTTCTCACGAATGACCTTGTCACTACTATTGAATATTGGCTTTATAATTAAAGGATGATGTAAGGTTAAGATAGACAGATGGGATTTATTTCCTGTTGGGAATTCTGCCGCGTACCTGCCTAGCATGGCAATGTGGTGAGAACATGCATGCGCTCAACAATGTTGCTTTTCTTCCCAGCCCCCGCCCCTCTCTGCACGATGGACTACCAATGTGCACAGTATATAGTTACACCCACAACTTAATTGAACTTATATACGATGAACTACTTAAACCAAAATACTTTCACCCCCGGATGTTTTAAAGGTAGGCAACTTTTTGAGCTTCCGTGTAGAGCCAATTGCATAACTTACACGAGAATTACAATAAATTGTTGCTAGCTCGTTATTTATTGTTTATCAGTTTAGACTTCAGATAACGTTAAGGTAGACACATCAAGAAACAAGATAAACAATGTTGCAATGTTTGTTAAACATTCATGATATACAATGACACTTAATTTTTACACATAAACTGAATACAATTTATACTACACCATAATAATGTTATGTGTGATAATGTGGGCTAGGAATGCTCTGATTTTTAAATAATTATACATCTCGAGACAATAAAATTAGCACTTCGTTTAGTAATTTAGAGAATCGATGTTTACGCCATCTCGCGATGGACTGTGTATACAGTGACCACAAACGCAGTAAGGATAACCTGTACGGAGGTGTACATTGTACATGGTTACAGAGGACATTTCCATGCCGTAGTTCTTATAATTTAACAATAATTGTAAATAAAGCTCACTTTACTATTACTTTGCATCATGAGACAGTACAATTGTTGTCATTGTTAAATCACACGATCTGATGCTAATATTCAAGTCGATCGGTGTCGCAGACTTGGCATCGAACGGCCGTACAGACGAGAGAGCGCGGGAATGCATTGACGTCAGACTAAAGTATCGTAGCATGCAGGGAGGACACACATTCTAAACACAACGAGCAAATGTTCTCACGCGAGCAATCGTCAAAGCACACATGTATAAAAATAATCCACAGTGTGAGCATCTCATTACATGTCAATTTAATTATATATACATAATAATGGTATTTTTAATATAAATTCAGTGTATATCATATTATATAAGCGTTTTTTAGGTCCGTTGCTGAAATGATAATAAATGTTTTTGGCGTCTGTAATGTTAAAAATAAAATAGATTTTATCCAAATCTAAAAATAAAAAATAAAATCTTGGAAGTAAGTCAGCAAATCTCGAAATTCGCAAAGAAAATAAATATACAATATATAAATAATAAATAAAAGATATATTCTGTAATTACGCGTATCAACAATTTTAAGTTTCCTTGTATTTATTTTACCATAATTTGAACAATATGAGATTTATAAAACTATAAAGTAAAATTAGGTATATAATTTTATGATTGCACTGGTCATAACTTTATAATTAATTATTCCAAGAAAATCTGTTTTTACTACTGCATGTATATATAGTTGCTACTGTTGCAATTAGCCGATGTTGGCGACGCTTGGACCCATCTGCCCAAAAATTGCGTGCCGCCGCGGAGCAGGCAGGCAGCAAGCACACGGGCATTGCACTTGCTGGCCCCCAGGACGTGCTCCCGTCTTCACGGCCGATCATCGAATATTCCTCTTTCCTCACCAAGGCGACACGCTTCACTCTCGCTAGAGCTGCTCGCAAACACAACCGGCTCAGAAGAGAAGGGAAAAAATTATAAGTGCTACGTTTGGAAACCTAACCAGTTTTAAAAAATTTACACACCAAAATATAATATATAATACCATCTCTGTTCTTTCGTTATTCAAGTTTACTATAATTAACGTAAAGGCTATATTAAACTTTTTTTTTTCCTTTTGTTATTTTTTTTTGTGGCTAAAATTTTTGTTGAAAGTGAAAGTACTGTATAAAAAGAACAACTTATTTTGTTTTGTTTTTAAAAAAAGAGAGGATGAGTTAAGACTGCAAGCAATGATACAATGACCGTTCGACTGGATTGTAGTAATTCTTTTTAGTTTTCGAGGACGTTTGTTTGTTACGACGTGATGCTCCAACACTCGCTCACTCTTTCTCGGCCAATCCACCTTGCCAAAACCACGAGTCAAACAAAGGAATACAACAAGAATTAAAAGATTTCTTGCTATACTTTTTTTTTCAGAAACAAGAAACATAACAACAAAAAATCTGCACGTGCTGATCAATGTTATTTATTACTCGATCAAAGTTAAATGCTTAACTCCAGCACATTCCAATGGAAATTAAATCTTAAGTTTCAATTATTTTAATATAATTGGACGATTATGTAAATATTTTGTCTGTCTTACTGTTATGTGCAATAAAAATATTTGACGTCAATTTAAGTTAATAATATGATATATAGATTATGACAAATTCCGATATAATTGTAAGTTCGTGTCACGTTTTCTCCGTCAGTTCAAAAGCATAAACTATTGATTTACAATGTTGAAATAATTATTTCAAATAATTATTTCAACCGTGATGAGACGAAACTCCGCAGGCGTTTACCGCAAATTTATCAGCTGTCTCGTTAACTTACAATGTAATAAGTTCCGTTAATAGTAATTAAATACATTATAAATAAAGCTGTGAGTTAATGAACGGGCAATTAATCTGTGTATATGATGATCATAGTCATGAATTAATTTCGAGATACATACAAGAAGGCGCCTTTAAGTGCTGTTGAAATTTAGCGCCGCACCATCGCCACATGACGAGATCGCGATCAGGAGAGATCAATGTCCGAAGGCGCACCAGACGTTATCGCGAGTATATAATTGCCGAGTTCCGTGCGGCTGCAGCGTCGCCGCAGCTCGAGCCGCGAGTCGCGATCCTGCCTGCCTGGCTCTCAGCAGCACTCACTCTACTATATTTGGAAAGTACATTTTTAATTGGCTCTCTTTTGTTACGCCACTGAACTTGAATAAAAGGACATTGTCCTTTTATATAACTTATTTTATTATAAGATCATTAAAGAAAAAAACGTTTTAATATTGATGTAAAAGAGCAATTATCTTGTTTTAATGTGCGAAACTACGGTAGGTTTTTTATGACTAATGATGAATAAATTTAACTGCCTTTTTTTTTAGTTTATAATCTGGAAAATAAACTCTAAGAAAACATGCAGAAGTCAATATACTCCTTACTGTTTTAAAAATTACAAAAATTAAACAAAAATATTTTAAAAAATAAAATTTTATTTCAAAATTTAGCCTAGAACTCAGGATATGTGTAACATACCCTACCTAAAAAAAATACAGTTATATTCATTCATAATAAATTAAATAAATGAAACGATAATTGGTTTTATGGACTGTAAAAAGCTCATGATACGTTATAATAGGATTAATGTTGTTTAAAGAACCAACACATGCTGGTGCTGTTGTGGTTCAGCTTGAATAAAGTGTGCATGGCCTGGTTCCCGCCACGCCAACTTGCGGTGACATAGGACGGTGGCGGTCAGACGATAAGGTGGCGAAATAGCTTGGCCAACAGCCAGAAATATAACAGAGTCCCGCTACAAATTTAACCAAGCAAATGATTTTCCCATGGTAAACCACTCCCTAATCTCATCTTGATGTTTTTTTAAAGTCTTCTTCTTCATATATTAGCTAGGCTTCCACCTGTTATAGTTGAGGAAGTGTAATGCCCAAACTAAAACCAGTGAGACCAGTTTATCCGACCGGCCGTAGTAAGAAGCAACTAGTCACCCCCACTGCTAGCACGGTCACTCCTTGCTGCTTGTCACTGACATCATCTCTCGGTTTTCAACTATTATTGCATAAATTATATCGAATAATTGCAAATGCATTAATTGGGAAGTAACAATTTAATTTAATATTTTCTAACAGCCAATAAAAATTATTAAGATCGTTAAAACGAATCATTGTATAAAACGAGTTTTTTTAGCAATTAAAATAATAATGCTATGGAATTTATCAGTAACGTTATAAATTTTAAATTAAAATTTGATAATTACTTACAGTTTTTTTTCTGCATGAACTTTATTAAGAAAATAACAAATTATTTAATAAATCTCATTGCGTGTTAAAGTGCTATAAAATTTTATAAAATTTCATTTTTTTTTTTTTTTTTTTTTTTACATAAAATTGTTTCTTTTTTTAAGTTCGTCAGATATTATTGTAAGATTTGTTGCATGCGTAATCCTGTTTGTGTACTTTTAAATTGAAGCCATATATATTTTCTCTGGCTGCTTGCCCATGACCTTTTTGCAATGACCTTTTAAAGAAAGGTATATATGGTCACCATAATAATCTTCAGATAGTCAGTAATGTGCGGTCATCGTTCGATACTTATGTGTAAGTATAAGTTTGTACATATAAGAAAAACTCAGGTGGAATGTACACTTTTCCAACCAAACCAGAATCACAGGTTTCTCTACATCAGATGGATTGACGACCATCAAGATGCTATTTTATTTATATAAAATTGCTTCAATCCTTCCTCACCTTTTTTTTTTTTACATAATATGTATTAATAATAATTATATATATACACTACATAACTTCCTACATGCTACCGTTCTCGTCACTATTAGCAAATAATGTATCCAACGTAGTATTGTAAGATACATTACACGCAACACTTCCCATCCCATCGCTATATATTTATACATTTTCTACCGTTTCAGGTCATATATAATATATAAAATACGTAATCCTGTTAATTATATACTATCTATTTATTAGGATCGTTCATTACTTACTTATGGTTAGGTCATGTACTAGTATATTAGCTATTAACATTTTGTTTAGCACATAAAGTAACTGTTTTGTTTAATCAAGTTTTATTATAGACATTAATAAAGGTTATAATGTCTATTACTACAAGCAAGTTCATATGATTAATTACAAAAAAAATATATATGTAAAGGTAGGCTGTGAGAAGTTATTGTCTATAATTTTGCCTGTTGCTGTTCGATGAGCACCGTCTATAGCCTCGATCGTGTCTCATGACGTGGAGACCAAATGACGAGACCCCTGATCCTTTGGCGGCAATCAACACACGCACGTATCAAGTTTTACGAGGCAAAATAATGTTCTAGCGAAATTTCAACCAACTCTTCCCACCCACTCATCTACCCATGAAGGTAAAAAAAAAAAATACATTAGGTATATATTTTTTACATCAATCAATGACATATAAGTACAAAATTGTCCTGGTAAGTACAACGGTTTTTTTAAAAAAATATGAATGATTCACGATTTTTATTTTACTCTTCTTTTTTTTTTTTTTTTAAATATAGCGAAAATTAATTTTCTCAAATGACATATAATAGAATAAACGCAATGACAACTATCATGCAGATAGTTATAGATTTGAATATATATTTTTGATGCAGCATGTTTTGTTGTTGGTTGACCCTATATAAAGATTAATTAAATATTAAATAAGTCTTACCTGATCGCACGGGTCGGATGGCAAGCATAAGGATGAAGGGTAGGGCCGCGGCGAGGATGAGCCACGTGGGACCGCGGGCCGGTGCGAGCACGGCCATTGCGGCGGGGCAGCGGAGCTGCGTCAGCTGCAACACAACAACAAAAAACCATCACTCTCTGTTGCTGCACTTCACACACATCTCACGTATAATAATAGTACTTTATACCAAGACAGCCCATATTAATCATATATATCTATAAGTTATTCACATAAGAAAAAGTGAATTGATGACAATATTATATTATTATTTTAAGGTGCATCTTATAAAGAAAACAGATATATAATAACTAATAAGTAGCCTAGAGGTATATAAATATCTATATTCTAAGAATAGACTTTTCTCCCACGCATAACCACTGTAGTGCGGTGGTGGTCAGAGCTAGAGAAAGAGACGGTGGGAGTAATCAAAAAATGTGTCGAGCTTTTTGTTATGTCAGTGCGTGTGGGAAGATGCGAGCCCTGGGCTGCTTATGTACCGTATTAAGGAAAACTCGTGTCATCGTGAACCTAGCTGTACAATGTCATGAAAAAGCAAGCCTTATATCTAACAAATTCACCATTCTATTTTTGGTAATGGAATGCTTTATTTTAGTTTGTTAAAAAGGATAGTTTAATACAAGAATGTAAAATATTATACCAGTATGTTCTTTTACGTTATACCTACCTAACATTAGTACTTCAAGAAAAAGTTTCAATACAGTAAAGACAATGAAATGTTAATGAAATTTTAAATATTTCACTGTCCATATAAATTAAAATATTTAATAATAATTTAAAGAAAAAAATTAATTTGCATGAAAATAATTTAATCAAGCTAAAGTACATTTGTATGTAATTGTACTTCTTTATAAAGAACATAAATCAATTTATAAAAAATATATACATAATTACATAAATATATAATGTCAATGAACTTTTATAACGCATCACTTATAACTTAAACGTTTCCATTACTGGTAGGTCCAGTTTTAGTCAAACGTGTTTGGTAATACAAAAATAAAAATAAAAAAATAACCTAGAGCTCTTTTTTTTTATGAATAAAAAATAATAAATATGCATCTATATATACTTTAACATAATTTATTCTCTTTTTTTTTTTGTAAAACGATGACCATTGTTTAAAGGTGTGGTTACTTGGATAAAAAATTGTCATTTTCCTTGAACATGACCTTACGTTATGACCTGTACTTATTGAAGAGGATTTTCCCATGGTGTATATTGCTCATGCACGAGTACTATCGCCGCCGCGCCCTGTCAATGAGAAATACTCTCAGCTTACGTCTCATAATAACTGCAGTAAGATCGACCACGTGGTTGCTGTCTCGAGACTCCGTGACGGCACCGGAGAAAAGTAGTCACCAAGCAGTCATTGTAAATACAATAAGAATATTTTTATACTTTGTCTGTGAGGTCAAACCGTAGCCTTTAGCTATTGTGTATAGGAGGAGAGAATGCGAGAGATACTAAATAAAGATCATTATTATTATTGTAGATTTTTTTTTTTTCTTGTTCTGTCTACATCCGCATTTTGGGTGTCCACTTCAGTTCGTTTTCATTTAATGTTTAAAAAAAAGTTGAATAACCTGATGGGAAATTTACATATTATACATTAGTTAAAATACAAAATGTTAATTGAATATTTTTTAATATATTAATGCAAGTTTGTTTACTTAAAAATGTTGAAAGAGAAAGCAAATAAAACATACAGAAATAAAATTATTTTATAATAGAAAAATTTCCATTTTAAATAATAGTTAAAATAATAAATAAATAAAAAATATTTGAGCAAATTAAAATAATTAAAAAAATGAAGGTGCTAAATTCCAGAAAAATAAAAGTAGACTGTCATAATTAAGTTAAATTTTTTTTATATAATTATTAAAAAATTAATCTGAAATTACGGCAGAACAATACGATTGATGCTTATCTAAATTGTGCAGAGAATCATCGAGTGCTTCTGTGTTGGCGTCAGGAATGATTATTGTGTGGGAACCAGGAAGTTTTGCATGAGAGCACCAGTCTAGGTAAAGGTCATCAGCGAGAACCTAGATCTTGTAATTCAACAAAGTAGCTATAAATATATAGAAGACACCCACTGACATAATATGTTTACTTAAATTGTACTGATTATAACGTTTATATTTTACAGTAAAAAAACATTGAGAGGATATTAATGTTTTCTGATATGTATTAACATCGTGGGAAGGACACAACAGTAATAGCTGCATTTTTATATTCAGACATGCATGCAGGTCACCACGGTCACATGTATCATCTGTCTGAGTAGGAGTCCATGCAAGCTGCTTGCATCTACAGTGTCAGACGTGATTTATGGTAGACCACCGGGCCTGCAATGACACCTTCTGTCCAATCTACATGCCACGTGACCCCACGTATGACATCGATTATAAATAAACAATATCTTATATTATTTATTATAGAATTGATGGCAAATTCAACCCTTTTGAACTTTGTTGTAATATTAACAACAATAAAATCCTGTTATAATAGTAAAAATCAAAATTCCAAAGTAAGTTCCTCAAAACAAATTCTTAAAGTTTTATGCAGACTCGTGATAATCGTGACTATTATAAAATTCACGAGTACTCCCCTCTTTTATTATTTTAGTAAAAAAAAAAAAAAAAAAAAATGAAGAAAAATTATGTATAAAATTTAAGGTTCAGTAGGTCCGCTAGAATGATCAGTTCTTGTTAAGTATTATCATTTTTTTTTTTTTTTTTTAATAACTAGACATTATAATGTTAACAACAAAAAGGTTATACTGATAGGCAGGTAGTTTTTATCTTATATACCAAAATTTTCTCATGTATTTTTTTATAGTTTATAATCCTCTTATGGTGGCTTATGAGACCTTTTTCATTATTATATATATTAAAAAAAAAATATTTTATTTATGCCCTGCTAGATGAGATGTATGATGTATGACAAAGTTCAATAACCTTTCTTTTGCAAAAGAATGACATATTAGGTAGAAAAACATGACATCCAAACGCGATGACGCAGCTAACTTGATTCCCGGTTTCATTATCCACACGAGGAGAGAAAATATACTGTATGTAAAAAAACTGGACATTCGGCCTCAACTTCCTAGTACTCACTCTACATATCTGAGGAGGCGCACAAAAAATTTCAGCAACACAAGGGAATGCGATCTTATAGTTACGTCACAAAACAAGTGTTAATTTTTTTATTTTTGAAGATCATGGCTTTTATAAATTTCGAACTTGAACTTCCAGCATGTTTCAGTGAAAGTAGTTTATTCAGAGGGCGTTTGTGGTAAAAGGTTAAGAATAAAAAAACACATTCATCTATTCAATGCTCTTGACCTCTCAAATAAATATACAAAGGTCTTATATAAGAAAATAAAAAAGAATGATGTATGAGAAAACAGGTATTCTTATAAAATGCTACTTACTATTATACAACTATAATGTGACCAAAAAGGAGAGGATATCCATGTTTGGTGACAACTTGTTGTAGAGTTGGCTTGTTAAAGCTGCAGATGATGGCACTTGCACGGTTTAATGGGCTTAACATTGACTGTTTGCTTGTCTACTTTGCCTGCATGCTACTATATAGCTGCTGTTTGATGCAGCTGCCTTGTTGCATGCATATGTAAGATTGTGTCACTGATAAGTACTCTCGATAAACTGTTTGTAATTATTATTATCGATTGTTTAATATCAGATTAACTTACATTATATATATATATATATATATTTAATTAATTAACTAATTAAGAAAATTGAAACATTGAATAGATAAAAAGTGTACTTTTATACTCAGATTTAGTAACATTTTGTGGGAAAATCAAGATTATTCTGTATTTAAAATATTAATGAGAATTTTTCCGTGCACACTCCCCTTTATCATTATTCCTCCGAGAGAAATGAGAAATGTCACCGTGGCGAGAGGGTTTGCACAGAAAGGGGATCGATTTGGCGAGACATTTGCGAGTCGTCACCCCTCGAGCCATCCTCACCCCTAGATATGATTCAACCCCTAGCTGCGTGCAGTCTGCAACCCCCCCGGCCACAAGGATGTATGTTCTGGAGGATCATCCAATGTACTACAATAAGTCAGGTACAGAGCGTGCAAGCAGTAATCAAGTCGACACTTCAACCGACACGAGTGCCATTGTTTCAGCAAGAGTAAGGAATTCCACAACAATAACAACAACCTTCACTCTTATTAAAATTATTATGGAGATTAAATTATAGACATCAATGAACTTTTGAAGCATTATAGGAAAAAATAAATAAACTGACCGAACAAGATATTATACAATACGTGTGTCTGTGGCTTTTGCATTTTACATTCAAATTTTAAGCACGCACATTTTTTTTTTTTTTTTTCCTTTTTTAGATAATCTTAGTTTAACAACCTATTACATGATATTAAAAATAGAGAAAACTATGTAGAATAAAATTTGCTATTATCTATTATATACAAAGCATCGTATCACGATTTGTAAAAAATAAAAAAAATATATGCGTAAATGGCATATAATTACGTACTTCAGTTACATAAAAATAGCCTGGAGTTTTTATATGTATATATTTTTACATGCATGAATTATTTCAATATTCGAAAATAGGAGTGATTTTGCGGAATTATAGTTAATACATGATATATAATGGTAAATTTAATTAAAATTAGATTACATTATAGAATGTAGCGGTAAGAGGGCAACCTGAAGGTGCACGACCTGTGGCGTGGTGACCGCAGAATGTGCAGCCCGCGGAGAGTTCACACGGCGCGCTTCACCGTGTCTTCCACAGTTATGTACAAGTCGGAACATTAACCAAGCACGATTTAAAGGCACCTCAACTCCAGATGACAAAGTTATGCATATTTACTTTGAGGTTAATAAAAAGAACCATTCCAATAAAATTAGCCATACGTATACCTCCGTAACGCCCTCAAAAAGAAGTATAAGGGTATATAGAGACAAAAAATGTACGTACAGTACAAATCCGTCGGTCTTCTGGCATGGTACTGCATGCTCTAAATTTTCAGCAACTTGCACCGATCTCACATATAACAGTATAATACTTATAGGATAGATATAATAATATACGACTTTCTGACATTATTGAAATGAAAAATAAGGTTTATAGCATATATTGTTAGAATAAGAAATGAAAGGATAATTAATATGTAATTAAATGTTAATTAAAATATTACATTATAGATGTTTACATTCTTGTCTTATCTAATACAATAACAAGTCAGTCTACCTGTCAAGTTGAAGTAAGAGTGTAATGCAGGTAGCAACGCTTCAAGGGGCCCTGAATAATAAAATGGATACGACAGGCTTTTTTTAAGTTTAATGGTGATGCATCGTGACAAGTAGAGGCCATCGTCATAAAACTGAGCAATGTGTGTAGAAGAAGGCGTATGTACGGATATACAGAGGCGTTGAAGTCGTTATAACCTGAGCTTTGCAGATGCTAATAATTCCCGTTAGTATTAAAGCAACGTGATTCTGCCTACTCACAGAGAACCTGCTATATGCGTTCGTTCGTCTTATCTGAGCAAACAAGTGGTCAGCCCGAGGAATAAAAACCAGCTGTTGAGACCATGTGAGAAAAAAAAAAAAATAAATAAATAAACGTGTGGATTAATTATTATTGATATATATTATATTCTTAATTTATATAATACATAAAATAATATAAGTTCAATTATTTCGATTTTTTCAAGTATACAAGTCATTTCATTTACTTAATTTTTTTAAGTGACATGAGTTTGCACACGGTTATTTAAAAGGGGAGGCACATTTTATAAGTATTATATTAAAGTTTTTTTCTTAATGTCCAAAAAATGTACCGTTAATTTCGTCTCTTAATTAATAATGTGCTGTGGTATACATTATACAATATTAGCCTAAAGCACCTATATATTCATCAGTATATTATAACCTTATAAGAAAAATATGTTTTTCGTGCACTAAATTTACCTTTCAGCAAATATTTTTTTTTATATATAGCAGCAATATTTTCGTTTAAAAAGTGAAGAGTTTTCATATATGATGTATTAAATAATTATACTCCATAAAAATTATATTATTGCATAGACGATGCATAGTATATTGCTGCATTTAATATTACATCCACTTACATTTAGTAAATTCTTTCAGAGAAACTAGCCTGTAAAATAAATTTAATCCATTGTGTTGGTTTATTTACAATGCTACGATATCCACGTAATTTACAGGTATATAGTTAAACAACATATTTGTTTACTACGTTTTATGATTGTAACAATCCCCTATGGTAAAAAAAAAAAAAAAAAAACGGGTTGAGGTTAACATGAAAAAGGTTTCAAGTGTCATTGTTCAATCTACAAGCAATAGGGTAGTAGTTCAAATACAAAGAATATCAACCATTTTTTATATATCAGGTGATTCAATATACCTGCCGCTTAAAATTGATAATACCTTGTTGATGTAAAAAAAGAGGAATTTTAAGTCTTATTAAAGGCTTTTTTTTTTTAGTACTTCACAGATCCATAGTCTATAGGGTTCAATGAACTAAAATCGGTTCTCATCGCTGGTCTGACCCCCACCCTCCACCACCTATCTACCAAGATCACGACATCATCAAGTGATTCCTCCTTGGCCATTGAATACGCGCGTGATTTTCAAACCATGCAGCATCATTAAAACAGCTGCTTGTGATATAAGTGAAAGAAAGAATATATATATAAAAAATATCAAAACAACTTAATTTTTACTTCATTTAAATATTGTGCATGTTACTAGAGTTCCAAAGGAACTACATGATGCCTTCAATAATGATAATGATAAAAAAAATGCTTATACGGAAGAAAGATTTTTAATTAAAAAAGAAAATGATTAAATTTGAAACTGTTATTTTCACAGCGTGAAATTTTATATATTGAGTTCAGAAATATATACATTGCAATGTCATGGTTCTTTTACAGTATTAAGTTATATAAGATATATTAAATAAAATCTCATTTTGGAAAGGTCAGTGTCCGATCTGAATTAATGAACTTCTAATTGTAATATACATATAGCCACTATATATTCCGTCGTTAAATAATAAGTGGTAGATGTAACATGAGATGGGAGGAATCTTTAATTCTTTAATGCTTGGGTGAACAAACGCTGCTTTTTTGTTTAATATCACACAAAAATACGGTGGGAATATTTCATGAGATTTTATTTTCTTTTATATTCAGATTAAAATAAATAATTTTAAAAACTTTGAGGGTACAATAATTTTTTTATAAAAATTTCCTTTAAATAGCTGTCATTCAATTTTAGAATCAGATAATACCTACTAACTAGACTTAATCCATATAAAGTAATCATTCTCATTAAAATGATTTAGTATAGCAATGAAGCAGCTGATGCGAAAAGGTTGTTTAATCTTCAATGTCGTATTTTACAAAACTTTTACTGCCTTTTCTATACGTAGTAAATAACAAGAGCAGCACGTTGTAGTTGTGAGTCATAACAATTGATTGACAAGATTGGAGAGGGAATCACGAAAAGTGAATTAAAGTAGCAATACACTTGTAACGTACAACACAACAATCAAATTGAAATAAATTATTAAGATAATTTTACATTAAAATTTATAGAACTACAAGGGAGTGCATTAAAATGCCATTATATTGAGTTAATAAACTTTCCATGTTATATCTGAGGCTCCTAACGACGAGGATTTCAATTCCAAGAATTTCATTTTAAATAATTGATCTCTGTACATGTAATATTTTGTTAATTTAATGACGTAATGTTACAATTACAGCGCCCCGACTGCGAACTGCACGAGTGCATGCAAAAGTCTTTGAAAGTCGTCGTGCACGCACGTTGAAGGTCTCAGACTCCCTCGTTTGGCAGCAGTGGAATGCGCAAGTTCACGGACTTGCAAACTGGTTTTTCAATCTTACATCCAAAAACAACAAAATAAAAATAATGTAAAAACTCTTTTTATAAATAAATTTTTAAACTGGGGAGAATGCATTCATGTGATGATGGAAAGAAAATCGTCTGCTCGGGCCAATAAACTTATACGTATTTTATTTATTTTTTATTTAAAAGATGGACAGAGAACAAAGATAAAAAATAATTGAAATTTTTAACTTTTAATTTCATGCGACCTTTTTTTTTAAAAAAAGATAGCTGAAGTAGTTATATGAAGTTATATAAATTAGTTATGTTGTACAAATTTTACTCAAGAAATTTTCACTTATTAAGATTTAAACAATTGCGTCAATTGCAAATATTATGTGAGAAATGCAGTACTTGGTAAAATATGATCGTGACTTTCAAAGTTATGCGTCATGATGGCTGCTGGTAGCTCGAAGAAACTCGAGTCCTTCCCTGACGAGACGTTTTCGCTAACAAAGTAGCCACCATGACTTCTAACTGTATATACTGTAACGATTAAACCTGTTCGATATTCTCGTCATCAGAGAAGTTCATTTACATAATTATACATGTGTGACTTAGGTTACATATTGAAGGAGAGAATCTAAAGAATGCTTTCAGAATATATTATTATATATATTTATATATATTTTGCCATATTATTATTTATAATATGTATATATTATTATAACAGATAAGAAATAAAAGTGTATATATAATAATATAATATACTGTATTTTATTTTTGCATTAATATAATAATTTGATTTACTATAAATTTATATAACGTATAAAATAAGATTTATATTTAGAATATTAAATTTATATACAATAAAGTTAGGGAAGATCTAAAAATTGATTATCTGTATCCGCGTCTTTAAGTATATAATATATTATATATATATATATATATATATATATATATATATATATATATATATATATATATATATATATATATATATATATATATATATATGTTTTCTTATGCTACTAAGAAAATACATTTTATGATACTGCGAAACAAAAGGTTGGTTGTCATACAGAATAAAATTAAATTGTGTCCCGGAGTGAATCACGGTTGTCTGGCTTGTTTGGCGTGGTGCGCCCATGCTATTGCAGTCAGTGCAGCATCAGGGTGCAGCAGCAGCATGCACACCAAGTGTTTTATGCGAGCATGACGGCAGTAACTCGTGGTGGCGGCGAGGGGGAGTCACGGTTTGAATCTAGTTATTACAGAATGGACTTCACCACTGCTTTTTATATATACATGCTAGCCAGATTCCAACTAGCTGCATGCATGAGTATATTATATGTTTAATGTACAATATGCAAACCTGTTTGTTAAATACACCACCTAATAATGGGATGCTGCAAATTGCAACACAGGAATGCTTAAAAAGTTGCATACATTTAAGTTTTGTTTTTGTATCAATTGTTGAAATTATATTTTCAGTTGTTTGCAGTTTATTGGTGACTCAGTAGTTCCCTCTGTACGGCATGATTAGAAGCTGCAGAAGCAGCCGAGCGTGACAAAAGGGAAGACGAAGCAAGCCATGAGAAAAAATAATGAGTAAAAGAGAAAAAAAAAAATTAGAAAAAGAAGTGCAAAGTAAGGATTGTTAAAGGCTACATGCAATTTTCGTTGTTCAACTCTTATTTCGTTATAAATATGTTCATTCCTTGTTATTCTTTTCTTGAAATCTTTTTTCATAAGCTCGCGTGCGACTATGTTGAGTATGAAAAAGAAAAAAAAATATATATAATAGAAAATAATAAAGGTTAAAAGAATCTTCTTGTTTCGTCTTTTTATTCGTATTATAAAACGTTTTTAGACGTGCAGCTAGAGGTGTGAGAGAATGGCTCGTTTGCCGCAGCAGCATGACAGTCAAGTGCTCCGAGGGTCAATGTAACACGAGTACACATTCAGAGGTTAATAAACTGTATCATGCAGCCACAAATCCCAATCATCCGATGCTAGCTAGAAAACAGTGTAGTATTGGAAATAGAACTCTTATATTGAGAAGGTTTCAGAAGAAGCGGATACGCCACCGCAACTACCGGAACAACGACCTTCTCAAACGACTTTCAAGATCACAAGCTATAAAAAAATAATAAGTATAAATTTTTGAATTTCCTTGTATGTTTTTTTTCTCTCTCTCTCTCTTTTAACTACTTATTACATTATATACAAACCTGTCATGCAATTGCAATTAAAAGTATAATTATTTTAATAAAATGTACTATTGTTTTAAAACGACCTACACTATAAAATAATTGCAAAAAAGGTAAGGACAAGCTTCTGATTTTTTTTTTAATACATACATGCATGGTTGTTGTAAATGTGCATGCATGATGCAGGTGATTTGAACTTGTGATATGCTTATTTACTTTACTTTTATCCGAACTATATAAAAAGCAGTTAAGTCACACACTCAATGCAATTCAATGCGATACGCGCACGCTGCTTTTATATATATAAACACATAAAGAAGACCAGGGGCAGTAAGCCGACATAAGGCTAGCCGTTTGATATAGCGGGAAAAAAATGCGTTATACCACACACCACACTATCTCTGCAGTTATACTTGGCAATATGCCATGTTTAAATAAATAAAATAATAATAAAAAGTAAAACAATAAAAAAGGTGCAGTATATATTATATGTTGTGACTTCTCTTATATGCATCTCGATATGTAACATAACTTGAAGCTACCGCACATGTAGAAGCTAAAGAAAGTTAGTCTTGTTTGTGAATTAAAAGATAATAAACTATATATTCACCATCACAGTGCAATGTTATACATGCTCCTATATATAAACGTAATGCATGGCAAGGCAAAGAAAGTACCTTGTTACATACAGCTCTTCTCTAGCTGAAGTATATAATATATATGCATAACTATACAACCACCTCGCAAATGTATTAGGTAAATATACACATGCATACACTTATATATGAAACAATACTTGGAATTTCAAGAAACAAGAATAAGAAATATATATTTATAGAAGAAGAAATATATCTGTAATAACCTGTCCTATTTATATATATGGGATGACTACCTACCTATACCTGCCTGCCTCTTTGAATTTATTAACATTACGTCGATGATTTAGAGTTTGATTATCTCATCTAAATAAAACTATAATAAATTATTATAGTACGGTACGAACAAAAACAATACTTAAAAGCACGCTAGAATTCACATTAATATTATAAATAAAATACATTAAATTATTATTATTATATTTATTATTTACTAATTAATATTTATACTTAAAAACTATCTTATTATTTACCGTGTTCAATATAACTGAAATTAAATATTTTGAGGTTGAGACTGTAACAACTTAACCGTTATCATTTTTTTATTATTATTTATATAGCGATCCTTTAATGTGATTCTAATATATTTGAATGAATAGCATAAATAAGATTAATTGAGTGAGGAAGCTATATATGTATATAACTATATAATATCATATTTAATTTATTATTTTTACGTGCTTGAAGGCGTGCAGAAGTTCGCCCAATTCGTTTGTAATAACAAAGATGACAAATATTTGGTCCACACTTCAGCATCATTATTATATGAAATTCACGAGTCGATTAAAAACATCTCCGTCTCATTATGTCACTTCCCGCTGAGCGATTTAATCGTCACGGCCTACATAATATACAAAAGTGTTGGTAGAAGGAGGGACTGGACAAGCTAATTCCTATTCACCGCCGCCAACACTCGGTGGGCTTTTGCTGGAGAGCTGCCGGGCAAGCCCATGCTCTCTTAGTCAGCTGTTGGTATAGATGTCGGCCGTATAACAGTTACGAGACCAGAGCAGAATATATTGTAATCGTAACGATATAAAATATAAAAGATTTTTTTTTCTTAATTTTACTTCAAAAATATCGATAAAAAAAAGAGGGAAGATGACCAGGAACTATATATCATTATTAAAAAAAAAATTATCAGTTTTTTATAAATAAGATATTTTTTCAATCACGTCATTGTTCGACCTTGAGTGACGATGATGTTATTATGGTTGAGGTCATCTCTGGCTGGCTGCTGCTGCTGCAGAATTACGTCATCGCCATCAGGGATCCTCGCAGGTACAAAGGAGAACAGGTGCAAGTTGCCACCACCGCGGACGTTCCTCGCGAGTATAAGCTCAGCGAGCGCCTAATGATCGTAACCTAACAAACCGCACGAGATTAAAATATCCCACGCTTATTTCCTCATTTTTGAGGAATCGTCAGAAGCGCATGACTTGATAAAAATATGAAACCGAAATTGAACTTAGAATACAAAAAATATAAATCTAATTGTATAATAAAAATAACTTTTCATAGATAAATTGTAATTTCTATTCTATAATCATAATCAAATGACTCCAAATATATTCCATTGTAATTTAAGCGAAGGTAGCAAGATATTGGCCCTCGAGTTAGGTGCTCGTCTGCGGCCTGGCTAGAAGTCTGTCTGGCTCTCAGCAAGTGCTTGAGCAAACAGAGGGATGGACGGGCCCTTTGTCTGATGGACGTCGAGCGCACACACGCAGCAGCAAAGGGTTAAAGAAGCCACCCCTTGAATCAACATAGACAAATCACCACTAAATATTTTTTTCTCTCTTTTCTGTGAGACCTTTCATTTACATTGTTAATTTAAATCTTAATTTTTCTCACGTAACAATCAGAAGCTATCATGCACGAAACCACAAAGATTTACTTTATCATTCGGAGTAACAAACTGTTTATATAAGCACCTGCTTGTAATCTCAAAGAGCGAATAATAAATTGTTTTCTCTTCATTTTATTTCAAGGCTGGCGCGTGCATTCACACGTTTAAAAGAAAGAAAGAGAGAATTAAAAAAAAGCATTTAAACATAAAATGCAGCAAAAGACATTGAATGTATTTAAACGATATATATATTTTTTTTAACTACTACTTTGTCTCATGTCAAGTCACTTAAGAAAGAACCATGTAATGGTATTAAACGGACACTTCAGCAGGTTAATCGAATTAAAAAGTTTTAAACAACATTAGATTACCTCAGGCTAAAAGTACTTTATTTAAGTCTTAGAGACAGGATGACTAATTAATGGAAATTTAAAACAAGACAGCAGACACAAGTTTCGCGACGTACAGCACGAGTTTCGCGGGTCGCTGTGGCAGCGCGAGTGCACACTGCTGAGGGAGGAGCAAGTGATGCACCGAACGAGTCGTTTGGTCACTTTCGCTCTTGTGCTTCAACTAAAAGAAACTAGAGTTTCTTGCTACACTCATTAGTAAAATTGGATTTTTTATGTTATAAAAAATAATTTTTGTGAATTTTGTGTTAAATTACGTGTTTCAAATTTATAAATATAATACGTTTAAAATCTCTCTTACGGAACACCTCCTGTGGCCCTGAATTTTATAATGATCACTTTATATGTAAAACATCATATCATCCACACGGAACCAAAGTCCTATCACTGGATAATAGCAAAAAATATTTTTATATAAAATAGAGTAAAAATTGAAAAACTCACCAGTCACAAATAAAAATTATAATTCAGGCTCCGTTTGAAGAAGCTCAAACGAGGAGTTGTTTCGCTGTGGGCTTGTCGATCTTGCTAGACAATATTGCTTGTCCTGCTTGTCGTGTCCACCCGTGAGTCTCCTCGTCCTTCTTCACACCGCGAGAATGTGTAACTAACTGACGCACCGCAGTACTTCGCTAGGCCTCTATATAGGCTCGTGTCGTAACCCCCCACTCTACGAGTTTGGCGGCGGCGGAGACTCCTCGGCCGGCGCTCGCAAGCTCGTTGCTGCTGCTGGCTCGCTCGGTCAGGGAGGAGCGGCGGTGGAGAAGAGTGCCCTCTGCAGCAGTGGGCAAGCTAGGAAGATCAACTCCAGCAAGCCTCCTGCTTCTCAAAGATAGATCGCTCTTTACTCTGGACGTCTAACCACCACAACACTCCTGATAGAACTCAACTAGGGCTGGGGGACGCAACAACTTTAAATACTCGGGCGACTTCCCCTATCCATCATGATAATATGCATATAGGAGGTCGAAGGCGCGGGCAATTCGACCGATACTTGCGGTGGCCTCCGAGGTTCAACGTCGGCTCCAGCATCAGGGGAGGGAGGGGAATTAAAGTCATTGGAGGAGGGGTACTCTGTGATTGGGCCGTCTTCTTACTTGATGGTAAGTAAGGCCGCAGCAGCAGCAGCAGCCACCGCCGCTTGCAGATCTTGCTCGTGCTCTAGCTCGGTGCGGCGCTATGTTGAGGGAGGGGGCGCCGCAATTGCAGCCGGGGGGCGAGTGTGAGACAGAAGGGGGAAGGTACATACTACTGCCACTCATTGAGGGGGGAGAATTTTTTTTCTGATAGATTAAAAAAATAAAATAAATTAGATGCATAGAAATTCCCTCTCTTATGAAGAATGTTTCATTGGTGTCGCGCAGGAATCCGAGTGATTCCGATAGGTGTATTAAATCAGCAAGGTTACAGCTATAGGTGAGTATTGCAAAGTGAGGGAGGGGTCATCGTGATCAGTGGCCCGTATAATCCCACAAGCGTCACTATTGACGTCCATATCCACTGGCCGAGAGCCATCACAACTTACTGTCACAGCAGATGGTGATGATAATGGGGAGGGGCATTTATTCTTCATAAGTGGGGACAAAAAACATGAAATGAAAAATAATTGCAATTGCGTTCCTATACAGTAGGTAGGAGATTCATAATATAATATGCGGCTTGCCAAGGCGTCCGGTTGCTCGGCGCCGTCTGGTTTGAGAAAGAATATGGTTCAGTCACGAGATACATCTCTGCGAGAGAGGAGGAGAGCCTGCAGCAGCTTGGGTCACTCACTCGATCGGCGAGCGGAGAACAA
The DNA here is from genome assembly GCA_949825025.1 of Siphlonurus alternatus. Classification (NCBI taxonomy): domain Eukaryota; kingdom Metazoa; phylum Arthropoda; class Insecta; order Ephemeroptera; family Siphlonuridae; genus Siphlonurus; species Siphlonurus alternatus. Next base: position 8,555,775 of record OX463779.1, read on the forward strand.
GGCGGTGACTTCAACGCTCGGAGGTGCTGGCATAGAAATCGGTGCACTTGGCCGCACTTGCTGCTCGCGCACGTTCACTCGCGCCATCGTGCATTGATATCTGAACCACTTGCATTAAGATCGAATTTCCAATAACATTTTCAACGCCATTAACTTGCAACACCTCATAAATAACAATGAACTACTGTAATATATATATATATTATATAAAATGTAATTGTTTTTGTCGGTCAAAGTCATGCTTTATTTAATAAGTTTTTATCTTTTGCTGTATGAAGTGAAAACACTATTTATTTTTCCTTCTTCTAATTGAATACGACCCTCACTGCTCCTTCTAATACAAGCTTGCTGAGACTTTTACATCCCTGGGGATGAAAACGCATTTCTTAGTCGCTGCCTCCCTTTGTCCTTAGCAGTTATCAGTGAGCTCATCTCTTTACACTCTCTCTTGCAAATTACAAGTCAAGACAGACTAGCATGACGTCACCCTGTTAATTGAACAATACCCTTGTCATAAAACACAGGAATCCAAAATTATGAAAAAGTATTTTTTTTTTTATTAGTACTAAGATTTTATTTGTTTTGATAAATATTTTTAGTTAATATATTTTATGAACATAAAGTAATATTGTATTTAGTATTTGTGAATTGTTCTCTTTATATTACATTGGGGGGTGACTAGTGTATATACTTCTCCCTCCCTTCTTTCCTCCCTATAAAGCTCATCTCAACACACCCTCTTCATCTCACCCCCAGAGAGAAAAGATTCATCTAGAAACCCTCTATTTCTTCCCCTATATTCTACCCTCATATACATGCATGCAGTAAAGCATAAGTCTATAATATTTGGATTTTTTTTTCTTCTATTATTTAAAACATAGTAGCATTTTCAACAGGTTATAACAATATAGCTGTTGATGAGGTAATAACATTACTATAACAGCCAGCACTGGCCGCCCGTCGTTATCGTGATGTAATACATTGTGTGACGTCACAATCATGATTCGTCACTACGCGCACTGTGTTGCATTTTGTGTGTGGGCAGAGGCAAACAACAATTCTGATAAACTTATTTTGCACTTACGGATGAATACAAGTAACATCGACGTAAGCAGGAGAAGTTGTCTGGACCAGGATACAGCTACGTTGCCAGGTAAAAAAAAAAAAGAAGAAGATCGAGTGAGAGAGAAGCTAAAGTTTATTTTAAGAACATGATCAAATTTTGAATGAATCAACGGCTTTACATTAAATTCTACTATCAATAAAATGTGATAAATTTCATCATTCATGAATCATAATTATTATTTTACACTTTATAATTCACACCTTTTAATACGAACGTAAAAGTATCTACATACATATTAATTGATTACAAAGAAAAATATGAATATTTATTATAATTAATCCTATACACAAGGTTAATACTATAATATTATATAAAAAACAATAAATAAAAAAGGTAATAAATTATTGAAGATGAGTTAAAAATTAAATCCTTAAAGAATTATGAGATTTTTTATTAAATTATAACTTATTTAATATTATTGATTACAACATTTTATTACAATAAATATTATTAGGATTGTTATTATGTACGGAATGAATATTAAAGGCGTCATAACAAATTATGGTTATGCTTTTGTATATGCACTATAACTACAGAAGAGTCTTACATAAACATTGTTTAAGATTATACTTTTACTTTTTTATTGACGTCGGAGAGGTAGGCTAGGTGTCGCGATTATCTTCTGACTTTGAACTCCGCAAGGTGGCACGGCGAGCACACAAGTGAACTTGGCCTCGTAAGAAAAAGTGGTGGCATGCTCCCCCGGAGCACATCACGAGATCCTCGCTCTTGAGAGCCACGCGGAGAAAGTGAGAGCAATCAAATTATTCAGACCGCGCTTCTATTTTATAATATACTTCTCTGTTTTATATAATAAGCTATCCCAGAATTACACAGGTCTGTATACTTGAAATAAAATTAATAAAATAAAAATATTTTTTAACATGTAAATTTTCATTCTAAAAATATATTTTACATAAAATGTGTAAATCCATAACTTCCATAAGACAAATGAGTGTAATTCATTTTAAAAGAAATCTTTGAATATTGTAAAATTCTAATATTTTAAAATTTTAAAAGAGTAATACTTTTTTAATGAGTATGTATGTTTTTTTTAAAAATTCATGTAGCTGCTCCAGTAAAGTAAAAAAATATTTGATATAATATTTATTGTAAAATTCTTATTAAAAAACGTTATTTGTAAACATTCAAAATTCAATGTAAAGTTGGTGTACGTTAATGTCTTTGTGGCGCGGCTGCTGAAAACAGTAGGGGTTGGTGCAGTCATATAGGGTTAACGTAAGCTTCTCTAAGCTCTTTTTCTCAGTTCATGCAAGATTGATATCTCCTGCTTGTGCTCCCCATATGTATAAAAAATAAGACAGACAAAAGAGACGCAAATTATTTATATCATGGTTTTTGTTATGGAAAAAAATCTATTACGTTGGTAAAGATAAATGGTTGTAAAAATAAATTTGTCACATTTTGGAAGTTACAATTTATCTTTGCCATTTACAAGTTTGTATTAAGCAACTTAAGATATATACTATGCAACTTAATGTATTGTATACACATTCAATATTTTAGGTTTTAGGATAATGATTTGCTACATTTTTAATTTATCTAATCAATCCAATAACCATACCAATATCATGAAAGAAAAGTACCATGTGAATATTGTTTAGCATTAACTTTTGTGATGTTCCTACAGAATGAGATAATTTATGTATTTTTTTATTTATAATTTGAAAAAGCATGGGGAAATAATAATTTAAATCAATCTAAAAGATTTTATTGTCTAGTTGAGGCAGACATTGAATAAGATTACACTGGAAAATCACATTTACCGTCCATTGTGAAAGAATTTTAAATAAAAATATCAACCATTAGATTGCTTCCTGTTCTTAACACATAACTTAAATACTTGCACTGCGGCAAAATGATGCAAGAAATCATCCTTTATGTTTATGTAGAATATTATATATTAAGAACACGTAAATAAATTGTAATATGTGCGGTGTCACATATAAAAATTATTCAGTTTAAAAATTCACACATGAAAGATAATATGAAGAATTTGAGAAAATGAATTTGCAAGAAGCATTTTTATTAGTGGTAGTTCACATGATATTTACAATTAATTACTGAAGGCTACAGACATATTAATTAATAACAAAATAATGCTGTGTAATTTCACACAGGATTCACTGCATCAACGTACATATAAAATAAAATATCGAGTAATATTTCAATAGAATTCTTCATGTTTGCGCTTTCTAAATTTTCATAGCAAATAGAAGAACCACTTGAAGGTGACACTAGCATTACGTGATCTCTAAAAGGTACACACTTGGACAATAAAATAGAAACACTATCTCATATAACTCATCTGCTGAATAAATCAATTTCCAAAATTCATAGAATGCATTATTGGAGTCATATATTTTTATTTTATTTTTTTTTCTAGTGAGCAAGGGAAAAAAAATTACCGATAGTAAGAGTAAATTGATCATTTTTAGTTATGTACCAAAAATTTAGTGAAAAAAATGATGCCCCTCTTTTTTTTACGGAAGAGGAAATAGTACTTTAAAATCTTTAAATCATAAAGTATGAAAGGTGAAATGTGCTAACAATCATTAGAACAATTTGTCAAAGAAGATGAAGCAAGAGAGTTAATTGTCAGCTCTATCCTACTCCGCAATAAAGAAAGTAAATAAAGTATAAAGACGCCAGCAATACAGTTTTCTTTACTGAGGGCGGGATTTAGGCACACAAAACATGCATACAACACATGCAAGTTTATGGGAAATATCAGTCAGTACCAATGTAATATAAATAATAATTAAATATAAGAAAGGAAATGTTTTTAATTTTCAAAGCCCCTTGATGTTATGCAATTGTTTAAGCACATAATGTAAAACTCGTTAGAGAAAAAGAAAAGAGTAAATTCCAACGAATGGTGTTTTTGTTTTTAACATTACATTTGATATATTGTTATTAAGGGCATTGGGTGTAGCACCGGTAGTTGGCAACACTGACGTATCTTCACCATGTTAATTTTTTATCCTTTCTCCTCGGAGTAATTTTTATGCTATATAGAGCTAAGCTGATTGCTGTAGTATCAAGATAATTAGTGGCCCAAGTGCACAATTTGGCTAAATAAAGCCTGATTTAAAGAAAGGTATTTTTTTTATATTTTAGAAAAATGCATGTAAATTTAAAAAATTACTAAAAAATACTTTTCATTAAATCAGGCTTTATTTAGCCAAATTGTGCACTTGGGCTACTAATTATCTTGATACTACAGCAATCAGCTTAGATCTAGCATAAAAATTACTCCGAGGAGCAAGGATAAAAAATTAACATGGTGAAGATACGTCAGTGTTGCCAACTACCGGTGCTACACCCAATGCCCTTAAATTCTTATCATGTGTTTGTTATAAATCATTCTCTATATTAAAATAGTTAATTAATTTGTTTGTTTTTGACTCTAGCATCCTATGCTATAGCATTGTTATAAATTTGTAGGTTAGCAGCCACTTGTGATATGGTGCTTCTAGTGCCTTGCTTGCAGGCTCGGACTGGCCATAAGAGTTGGTGAGCGATCGCTCAGTAGGCCCCCTCGGCTGGGAGACCCCTACAACGTTAAAAGTAGGCCCCCACAGGGTCAAGTAGGCCCTTGATATGGGTCCGTACTAGTGTTTGCTCAGTAGGCCCTTTAAGCCCAGTCCGACCCTGCTTGCTTGCTACCCCCACCCCACTATTTGTAATACTGTGTGTATCTTGGGTGAAATAATAAAATAAAATAAAATAAAATAAAATAAAATAAAATAAAATAAATAAATTATACTAGTAATTGTAGATGTTAGAAAAAAAAATGTGAGCAAATTTAATGTTGATCAATTTTAAATATATAATATGGCAAAGTTCTACAATTTCATATTTTCTTCTATATGTAGGCTCATGGAGGATTTTTTTTACATATACCTTCTATGTAGAAAAAACACTTAGGATTATATTTCCTCATAAGTCAAAATTCACAAACAATAAAAAACAGAGACTTTTAATGAAAATGAAAAAAGGCCAATTTGGAAGTAGCAGACTATTTTGTTTTAAATTTGTATATAGTTCTATCATGTAGCTTTTTTACCGATTGTTTATTATGCGGCAAAGTACTTAGTTATCACTGGGTAGTTTGAGTAAATAAAATTTATATTTCTACTCTGAAGATTAGTGAGGTAGCATTTCAATTCATAGTATTTGCATTCTTATGTTTAAATTGAACGCCATTATTATAAATATCTCATCAAATTTTCCGTGTAAATAAGCCATAGCAATAATTCCCGTTGTTGAAAAATTCTTTCCGTTGAAATTCAATAAGGAAATTTCAGACCATTCTACGATTTGTAGGTATCTAATATAATAAAATAATCTTTGCAGGAATTTCCCCACTTCCATGTGAATAAATGCATCATGAAATTAGCGCATCATTGCTTTATTTAATGTTGATTACTTCAAAAATTGTTCTCATACAGATTGTGCAATTCTTTGTATAATTTGTGCAAAGTATTGTGTTTTCCCAGTTCATCCTCTGGAAATTGAAGGTGTCGATGAGGATGACGTCAGCGAGATATTACATTACATATCAACTCAGGTGTTTGCTAAGTGTGCAGCCAAGGGCGGCATTTTGCACCAACTTATTAAAACGAAATTCCCTCAGGAGAACTGTGACGTCATAATTTTTTACCAAGGTTTTATGACACAATATATTGTTAGCAAACAATTCATTTTCTTAGCATTGATGAAAATTCAAATGATGAAGATATACAATAATATTTTACTATAATATTCTTTATATTTATATGCACTTTGCTACTAATCTAGCTGTTTTATTTCTCAATTTTTTCTATGATTCACAACCACTTTGCACCCACAGAAACAGACGGTGAAGATTATGCAGCGTGTTCACAAATTGTCCCTAAATTTAATAACGTGTATGTCATGGCTTATAACATAATAATTACAGACTTAAATTTATTTATTTTAACGTTCTGAATTACATGGATTGCACGTAGCAAGATGTATTTTAAAAAATTAAACTTGGATCTATGCCCTCATTTTCTAAGCTATATTATATCATACAACTTTAAATTTTATTTATTCATTTAAGAATGGAACCTGAAATACTCTCATGAATGGGAAATGTTAAACTTTTGGTCAACGCGCATTCTCTTGCATAACTTTAACGAGCCTACGCCAACTTCTATCAATCTATGCAGCTTGGCTGGCTATCATGGTTATATTCATTGAGTATCGAATCACGGCCGGCCGGGTGTGCTCGAATTCACACGCTACGTACACCAAGCTATAGAGCTTGTTCACCGTGAGGTCTAGTTGAAAGATGGGCAAAAAGTACCGTTGTATTTGGCTTTAGAGTGGGTATATTGGCTCGCCCCCCAATATTGTAGCCTGTCTGCTCCACTGACTGCCAGCCAGCAAGGCAGGCAAGCAAGCACACGGGCGCAATGCAATTGTACCGCTAACTATCAGCATGATTAAAATCACCAATCTGAGGAGCTGCGGCTACTCTCATCTCAGCGATCGTTAATTAGATTAAAACAGCTGATAAAAAAACAACTGATCACGTTTGGTAAATATTAGTTTTAACTGTATAGAAATAGCCAATCAGTGTGATCTTAAAATAGAAGCTCATAGTAAATTGCCATAATATAACCATTATATATTAACTAGTTTAAATGCTTGCGTATTATATAAGTATAAAATATAAAATCGTGATTACAAGTTTTTTTGTTAGATAATAATGTTTTACTAAAAAAATAATGTGTACAGTATAAATGAAAATAATTTACTGAATATAATTACATAAATGTTACAACATGTAAAAATGCTATATTTTTTCACAGTAGGCTTCATTTTTTCGATTCTTATCAAAAATATTACGTACATAAGCTTTACGTTAAAGACATTGGTTTTTATTCGTCTCATCTGTTATCTGATTTCAGACATGACTCCTTTATCGTTTATATTTTTTGAGAGAGCAATTTTTTTTTAACTTCTTTATTTATAATTTAAGAAACATTTATTGAAATTAGTTTTTTTTTATTTATATTAAATTGACGTAACGTTATATATTAATTCAAACTATAGAAGCATCTGTGGTAATTTATATTAATTAAATAAATATTAAAAAATAAAATAACATCAATATTATACAGCAGTATAGATAAATTTATAACTTGAATATAATTAAAATTTATTTCAATACAACCTCCTTTTTTTTTACATACACGTATAAAAGTAGCAACAAATCACGATTGACGTTTAACAGTAATTATCAAGTCTATTAAGAACAACATTTTATAATAAAAAAAAAAAATGTATATAGAAATTATGGCATAAAATTTTCAAGAAAAATCAACGCTTGGCAAGGTTATGACCGCAACTATAGGAAGAGATTAGCATGAACTTTTTTTCCACCACTCCCTGAGTACTTCCTTCTCATCTGTGTGTGAGAATTGAGCCTCCACGGGATTACACACACACTGCATTCCTCGTTCTTCAGTCTTACACACTCTACAATATGACATGCAGCAGCAGCAGCAGACTAGTCTCACAGAGGGGGTCTTCCCTCATCAACGTGTTACCGTTGATGTTTGTTACTCGCTGATGCTACTTGTGCATACATTTCCCTACTGCAGCTCTTTGAGTGCATGTTCACATTCATTACTAAATTTATTGTATAAATTATAACTTTTGTGTCGTACTGCTTGAGTGAACATCAATATAAAGAGAGAACTTTATAATATTTATTTATAAATTTTTCTACAAACTACTTCTGTATGCTGTTTCATTTATATATTGATCGAAAGACAACCTTATTTTATTTTCTATAATGTAATAGATTTATTTAATTATTTATATCACGTACTACAGCAATTATTCAAGTAATATATTGTCTTGATTTCAAGACATTAAATATTTTTCTAACAGATTTTTTATTTATTTTATTGCGTTTTTAAAAAAATACACTTTTGAGAGGAAAATTTATTTATTTAAACGTTTAAAAGAAACTATAACTTTTATTGCTGTTTAATATTAATTCAGCAATGATACAGAGAATTGTTTTTTATTACCAGGAATAAATTTCAAAGTAAATTTAAATTCATATCATGGAGAACTGTACATTCTATAATATTACTGTTCGACAAGTTTCGAATTTACGACTCTCGCCTTGGTATTTGTTTCCATTAGCAAAGTCAATTCAAACTGCAATTATTATAATGCTACCTTTTTGCGATAAACTCTCTTTTATTTCCATTTAATGAAATTTTCTTGATAGTAAATTTATTATGATCATTTAAGTTACACAAATAAAAATAAAATTAGCTATTATTTTCTTTATACTTACAAAAATAAATTTATACTAGAAAATTTATCGTTCAATGACAATATAATTTAATTAAAAATCAATTACTATGATGTCGTTATGAAGATTACGCTCATGCAGGTCAACGTGTGCTGCGTGACTGATCACACACGACGCGTCATTGTTGACACTGCGAGGTTATAACGAGCTAGGTGCTGCAAGTATGCACTCTCTCACGCCTCCACCAGTGCACAACATCCATCATCTCGCGTCGCTTGGTGCATCGCTCGTCACAACACGTCGCTGATCAAGTGGATCGTAGCAATAAGTCAGCCAGTCACAGAGACTTCTTGACGAACTGATCACGACTAACGTATTTGATGTGAGCAAACACTGTCAATCTAAACTATACATGGATTGTTCATTATTGAAAAGACATTTACAGTTATGTATTAAGAAGAGTTCATAATTCAATATGTATAAAGTTAATCCCTATTTTTTTTTTTTTTTTTTTTTTTTTTGCATTGGATTATTATAATTATTTATTTTTTCATTGTGATGATTTAAATAAATAAGAATCTAGAAGTTTGGAGTCATTTTGGAAATTTAGTTTGATGTGTGTGTTTAAATCATTTCTCTTACCACCGACTATCCTAGTAACCTGGCTGATATTGCCATTTACAAATATACAGTAATATACAGTATAATTTTCAATAGCCACATCCGAAGGTTTGCTCGAATACATTTACTAATGAAGCAGATGTTTGACACTACTAGTCCAATTAACGGCACTATATAGTCTAATTTGTTAAGGTTAACTATTGCAGAACAAAAAATTATAAAAATTAACTAGACTTTAATATAAAATATTTAATGTTTATTGTGAAGAATGCTATAATTTTATATTAATTTTTAATTCATCAAATTCAAATAAATCAAAGTTAACATTATTTAATTTGACGTAATAATAATTTATAATAATTTTATTTTATTCCAAATATTAACATGATCATAAATATAATTACGCCTGCATATTATAACATGACAAAAATAATTTAAATACAAAAGTATGAACAATGATATTTTATTATTATTTTTTTTTTTGCTATAAATAATGGTAAGTATAAAGCATTGTATAATAACATAGTATATACTGAAAGTAAGAGTGAGTTACTCTTATTGTTAGGTAGGTTAGGCGGCAAGGATGCAGCGGCGGCACCCACATGTCGATTGTTTGTTGGTCAGCAGCCACTGCCGTCGCCAAGGTGATGAGGGGGAGGGGCTGATTGTCATGTAAATGTGGTGAGGACAGCGCGAGCTCACTTAGCGATCCACGCCCTAGCTGCTGCTGGTGGTGTCACAGCAGTGTGGGACGTCGCCTGCATGTGATGATGCACTCTTCTTGTCTGCATACAAAATGCAGCCAACGATCGAACAGCAGCATCATCTATTACAACATGCAACACCAAGCGTTATGTCACATGCGTTGACATCTCCATTATTTTCATTCAAAGATATCGCTATAAAATTATATTGTCTTACTTTTTATTATAGTGTTTTTTTAGAAAATAACATGGGCAAAATAATAAATTAAATTTGAGAAATTATCAATTTTTTTACATAATATGGACATTAATTATTTATTTTTAATAAAATGTTAATAAAAGTATAAAATGTAGGAGTGAAGTAAATCTTATGAAAATAAAAAAGTTACATGCTGATTTAATAGAATTACTTTGTACTTATAACTCCCCCCCCCCATTAAGTTCTTGAATTATTGTGTTGAAAAGTAATTTAATTTTATATATATAATATCATGTTTCAATTGCAAAATAAATACATATGATTTATATATTGATATAAATAACAAATTTATATTTCAATACATTTTTTTTTCTGTTCCATATTAATTTTATCTTATGCATCATGACAAGGCGCAAGCAAACTAAGAAAGAGAATAAGCTTACTTTGCATGTTCATTATTAGTATTGCAGGGAAGGACATGACAGCAGCAAAATAGGAGGTGGAGGAGGGTTGTATAGGGACACACTGACATACATAATAAATATAAGCAGCCCCCGCACTCTGCAGTTAGCAAGAGGGAGGACGGCGCTTTATTTGGCCGGCATATCCACCGCAGAGTGTGCACAGACCGCGCCCTGTAAGCTCTCAGATTTCCAGTGTAGCTTGCAGCAATACGTGCACACTCCAATGTGAAAAGTTTATAACAAGAGAAATTTCTCCGAAGAGGCGACACAATGCATATCACACTCCTCCTTCTCCATCAGTTTACATGGAACCTAGGTCATCGGTCTAGTGTAGTCTAGTTATGGTCATACGTGATTGCTTAATATTTACAGTCTTTCCTAACGGAATATCAGAAATTAAATTTCGCAATTTGTTTTATTCTATTCTATCTATGATTAATTCATGCTGAGTTAAGTTTAGAGATAATTTACAACTCTATAGATTAATATTTAATGAACCAGCCAACGTAACCTATTACTAGTTAAATGTATAATATATATTTTTATAATACATGATCCGTTATGTCACAATTTTAGATGTTACTTTTTTTGCCAACTGACCAAATGTAGGAGAACCATATTATTCTTATCGAGATGCGCACTTCCATAACCAGATCCGGGTTTACTTGTCATCGTATAATTTTTTACATCAAGGCTTGTGGTTTGTACTTTTTATAATTATTTTGAAATGTAACATTACCAGTTTAAAAAAATATACATAGCCCAATTGTAAAATTTATTTTTTATTATATAACCATATTAATAGGTCTGTTCGTAAATACACAATCAGAATAAAATAACCAATTAATAGAAGATCCTTTATGTTCCCTGTATAGATATACAGAAGGTTCATCTTATTGATTATTTTCTGATTGTGTATTTACGAACAGACCTATTGTCATGTGTCAGGTGAATTCCTCCCGGAATTTCAATACAAATTTAAAAAAATAATAAATATGCATACATGTACAGTCACAGGGGGGGGTAATGGTAAGGCTAAAAACTGGATCCAGTAATGGTTAACTGAGGTTTAAACAGGTAGCAACTAATTTTTTAGCACATATATACACCATTATAATCGTGGACATGGATGTTTAGAATGCTTTTGGCACATTTACTCTTGCATGGTGATAAACAAATAAATTAATTGTGAGCCAAAGAAAACTCAGTTTACCATTTCTCCAGCCCTTACCATTACCCCCCCCCCTGTGACTGTACATCATTCTATAAAATTTGCACAAAAAGACCTTGATGTTACCAACTAATTAAACGACGTCGTTTACTGATGACTAAAAAAAATAATAATAATTGCAAACATATTACAAAATTTTATTAGGGCATTACACAACATACCGGATTAATACAGTCCTGTATTGGCAATATGACAGATACGAGTACTTTTATATATTTTTTTTTTATCAGTGAATTGAGAACTTTCCATCTTTAAACTTTAGGTTTAATATCTTGTGAATCTAACAATACGTTGGTTTTCATGTGCACTGCACGTTGGGTTCTCGCGGGAGATAAAGATGTTAAAAACTGATACAAATCTTCGACTTAGTTAGGTAGAGTACGAACGTGATGGCACCAACGAAAGTGAAGGTGTTGTGAGTGTGTCCGCTTGCTGGAAATGAGGCGATTGAACCTGATGTGGTCTTTGTTGCACGCACTGCACGCAAGTTGAGCGGTGAGGACAATGAATCAAGCAAGCGTGGCATCAAGATCATTCCTGGATGCCAACAACGCACTCAAGCTAACTTCTACTTCCTGCATGTTTATTTACTTCCTGTGGTCTCCATCTCTGCAAATCTCATAGGAAAATCGCAAAAATTCCTATACTTTTGCAAAATATATTCTTTGAGATCGGTATAAAATATTCCGCAAAAACATAAAAAGGAATGTCATTGAGCTTGAACCTTAATTCTTCGTATAATACACTTGCACTCTCCTTCCTTCTTTGGCTTCCTTCTCGCTTCGAAGAGCACGCAATGCCACGCCGTAAACCAGCCGGAAGGAAGAAACATGAAAGTGCGTGAGAGTGTTTTTTTTTTCTCATTTTTCATTCTTCATCATATTATGATTATTTTTTGGGTTCATCGTCTCTTTGTCAGTAGTGCATTTATAAAATCTATTATCTTCGTAGCAAGTATATCATTACTACATGACATATAACATAGTATAAGGTTGGTATATTAAATCATTCAACAACAAAATATTTCAAAATATAATATATACTATTTTTTTTCTATTATATTAATTTTGATTTATTGTAACATTGAACTTGAGAATGAATATTCATGTTTAGTGAAAGTGGATTCGGTTTAATTACTGGTCTGTGATGCACGCATGCAGGGTGCAGTGCGGCGGCAAGAAGGAGGCGGCGCCTGCAGTCGCTCCAGAACGATGCGGGTGGCTGCACCTCCACGAGTTAGATGACCTCTCACACACACGCACGTGGGGTCGGACGTAGAACTTTACACAAGTTATCTCTTGACAAACATTTTTTAAACTTTCCTTGTTTGTCACAAAGAAAAAAAAAGCCATTACCTTCCACAAAATATAAGCGGTGAATATTCAACGCCATAATATTTCCTGTTGTTGTTTTTTTTGGCAGAAATTTTAACTGTTTTGATATAATGTATTTAATCTTGAATAATTATCTTAATAACTAGTCATATTTAAAGCTTTTTTTTTTACAAAACAATATTAAAATACATAGTATAACAATGGAATACACAGTAAGTACATAAGTTATCAGCATATTATCGTGACACTGTTACTTTTGGAAGTATAATAAGTATAAAATTATCTACCGTTCACAAATTAAACTTGTAATAATTAAATTGTATTTTTCTTACATAATATATAAATATGTATATTATTTTACAACAACTCAACTTTTAATTTTTATTCAATGATTGTTTACTCTCACAGTACAAAATGTGTTGTTTAATATGATATTTTTTTTTCTAACTGCAGTTGATGGTAAAAAAAAAAGTTTCCAGTCCGAAACCATTATAATTATATAAAAGAGCACTTGATGTAACTAAATTACGTATAAAATTTAATTGCTATTTTATTGAGATCTTATTGTGTGAAGTGAAAATACCCATGTCACGATTTATGTGTTTATTTCTCTTATTCTGTTGGTATAAAACTTGAACTTCCATGGTGCATGCCCTCATACAGTTTCCAAGAGATCGACCAACAACGTGCATACGTGATTAGGCGGTGCATAAAGTCAATGCAATTCCTTTTTCTATATCTCTTGATGTCGTGGCAGGAGCAGCAACTATATAGCAGTTTGAACCGTTTGCAATGACAGTGAATTCGATCCTCGGAGCCAATTGGCTCGGTGCCTGCCCCCAGCTAGGTCTGCCTGCAGTGCTCGCCCTACCTGTTGCAGTAAGACGACGGATACTGTCTCGTGGCACCGGGCCAGCCAATCGAGGAGCATGCAGGGGTCACGGTGCACCCGCTTTACCTGCTACTATCTCTCCTCTAATCTCATGCAACTTTTCTCAACTTGTCTCAACTATATGAAGCCAGCATCTCTTCCTGATATTTTCCTGTCAATCTATTGTCACATTCCTCCTTATAATTTTATGATATATTATATCCACATGTCACTATTTATAATAAGAAGATTATTACTATTGCAAATATTACAAGATATAGATATTATTATGTCCTGTATATCATATTATATGAGAAGATATACTTGTGTATTTCAAATCTTCCCATCAGTAATAAATATTAAAAATAAAATCATGCATATAATATGTTTATTTTAAATTTATGATATTACTGCATTGTATTAATTATTATTTTCATTTAATAATTCTTCGTTTTATCATATTTTACATAGTTTAAACCGTGAAAATGCTCTTTAAATATAAATTACTTAATAACAGCACATTTAATTAAATGTACAAAAAAAAAATAATAATAAAAGTTGATTAACATTTGGTGACAATTACAAAACGAAAACAAGTTATATAAATTGGTAATTGCATACCGCGGCGTGTTAAGCATTTAAGCGAGCGGGTAAAAGTGAGAGAGTAATAATCTCACCTTCAGCGCGCGAATGTGAGAGACAGAGCGGCGGTGGAGGAGGAGGATCAACGCCCTGCGCCACCTCTCAGGTCAACACTCGTCTTGCTCAGGTCACTGCCAGGTCATCCCGGTCATTCAATTAGACGCAGCAGCAATGTACGGAGTTGCAGCGTGCAGCACAATTAGCCTGATTATACAATAGGTGTGAGCCGTCGCTCCATGCGCGAGTCGTGCAGGACCATTTCTCGGCCCATTAGTGCATAGCTTTTATTACATCCAATCTGCCATACATGGCACGCATAAGTGTATTTGCTTCAATATAATTAATGTATTTTTTGTGTAATAATAATAATTTATAAAAAAAAAATAGGTGCAATCATTTTTAGAAATAAAATAAAAAAATAATTTATATTTTTATTATCTAATTATTTATTTGAAAATATGAGAGTAAGAAAAATATAGAATTATTAAAACATAAAAAAGAAGTAACTCACTTGTACAACATTTTCTCACGTGTCATTCGTACTCTATTATTAAGAAAAGTTTTTAAAGATGATAAAAAATGTAAGTAAATGAACTTTTAATTTTCACCAGGGTAAATCTCCATCCTTGTACCAAACACGGAGTAGATAAAATCATTAAATAGTAATTTCCTGCACGCCGCCTCTACGTGTTATTTTCATCAGTCTAAAATGTTTTCTGTAGAAAAGTCGCAATTAAATGCAAAATAACAAAGATAGTACAGTAATAAACGTATTTAAAAATTAAAACACAATATATGCAGTTCATTGCAAATATTATTCGTTCTTTAATTAATATATATACATTATATGTGTAAAGGGTTTTGAGAACTGAATAATGGAAAATTCAGCTGCAACTTTTTGGAGGTACGACACACGTTTCAACGATAATAATAAAAATGCTGTTGAAATGTGTTGTAAACTCACATAGACTATATCAAATTTATTCAAACCATTATATATAGATTCTTTTTGTTTTTTTCATATAATGAAATTACTGAATATATTACATGCTTCAATAGCTTCAATCAAAGGTATGAGTTCTTATTATTTATACTCTTAAGCATGTTAATACATAATTTTTATGAGTTGATATGCTAAATTATAAACACTTTATATTTTAATGTATAACATAATATTTTAAATCAACATTTATATCGAGATAAATTTATAATTATATAAAACTCTTTTAAATAACAAGAAGTCTTATGATGAATGTTATTAAAAGGATTGAAACTGGTTATAATGCTAATTAATACCATAATAACGATTAGTAGCAATCTACACAAATGTTTTTCTTTTTTATATATTTGCTATATATTGATTTAATATAATTTTATGTTAAAACATTGAAGTTGCATTAAACGTATGCATCTTCTTGTTGCACTGTAGTAATGCGTTATTATAAAATACACAGATAATTGCTGTAGGGGTTTAATATCATTTCAAGGCCGTGGACGATGTCTCTATAAATGTGTAATGCATGTCATCGGCCCAGGTCGCATGATAAATTAAGCCGCCTGCATCCTGGTCGACAATTTGAATCCCTTACTATCATCATTAGCTCGGGGCAGAATGTATAATAAAATTATTTATCATAAACATTACAAGTGAAGAATGATCTGTCGTATCCAAATTACTTTTCTTATTTTCAATTTCAACATATATTCATACTGACAGAAAAACATTTTTTTATCTAATTTATGTTTTCAAAATGACATATTATAATCACTTTCATACATCTATAAATATAAACATAAATAATGTTTTATTAATGTTCTATTTAACATAAAAAATGTATATATCGGAATTAAATTAAGATAAATAATGTTTTTGAAATGTTGTAAACGAAGCAAGAAATGATTAAGAGAGATGTTACTGTGACAAATGTTTGAATTAATGATATAAACAAAATTAATTGCAGAAGCTGTGATAGCAAAATGTCAACTCCTTAATACCAAGAGTCACTTTTAACATAACCATGATTGCAAGTAATAATTTATGATGTCAGGAAAAGTTTAAATGCTATGCTATACAGTGGAAAATTGAAAGTTTCTGGGTATAATAACTGAGACCGTCTGTTCTTTGACTTTTCAATATTCCTTATCACAACACCTGAAAGGTAGACTTTATCTGAAAATCAAAGAGCTGGTTTTGAAGCAGACAGTCTCCAACTATAGCAGCAATTTATTATAGCCTTTTTTATATAAACAATAATAAAACTTATACTATTAATTGAACATATTTTTTACATGTTATTTCCTTTCTCAAAAGACAATTTTTTCAGACAGAATGTCATGTTTTCCAAACATGTCAAATTAATATTTTGATGTTGATATATTTGATGTTTACTTAATCACGCGGTGGTCCTACAATACAAACTGACATGAAAGGGTCTCGGAAGATGGATGGATGGGGTCGAAGGATGCACTCAGCTGATTTGCATATCGCAGCGCCAGGCCGACTCTGGCAGCGAGGGTGGCGGTATGATTACGAAGGGCTTCGGGCTGGAGCTTCACACACATGCACATTGTCACGACTTTAGCATTCTTATCATCTTTCATCTCATAAACTTTTTTGCACATTAGTGTTAACTATTTATAAATTTAAATTCCGTTATAATAATAAGTACATCCATAAGTATACAAAATTATATAACGGATATTTTTATCTATTAAATAAAATTGTGTACATTAAAATTATATCCTCTATATATGATATTAAAAAATGTTAATTATTTTAAAGGTATATAAATCAAGCAAGTTTTTTATACTCAGAAAAAATAAACTTCTTGTATATTTATTACCTAATTTAAAGATGTACTGAAAAAAAAAATTGTGAGGTTCTAATAATATTAAGGTTTACTGTAATACTCAATATTGTCATATAAATTGAGTAATTTAAATTAATAAATTTTCAAGATACTGCAGCATCACTATATTAGGTAAAAATTCAGTTATGTTTAACAGAAAGGCATGTCGGTAACTTTATATAAGCCCTCTTTACGTAACCAGTTTGGTGTGTGTACAGGTTAGCTTGCGGGGGGACTTCGCACCTCTATCCTTGCTAGCAAGGAATGTGACCCATCCTTTAGATGTGATGCATTACACCTGTGTGACATCAAGTCACAACACATTATATTAAATAAATACCATAATCACAAACTTACCATTAAAAAAAAAATGATTAACATATTATGAATCATACAAAATAATATGAAAATTTCTCAGTAATAATTATTATGCATGTAATTTCATGATCCATTTTTATACACTTTTTTTTATAAAATGTAAATGTGGTGGTTATAAATTCTAATTTGATTAATTAAAATTTTACCAAGTCTGAACTTACTTTCTTTTTCATTTTATTTCCAAGAATTTTACCACTAAAAAATTATAATAATAATAATAACAATAAAGTTTTATTTTCATGATTATTAAAACGAATTACCATGTCACATATACTGAGAGTGAACGCGTTTGTGATGTGCAATTATCGTAACTTGCTTGTATAGTAGTTTGCTTGTAGTTGAGACAAAATAAAATAAAAATTATCGGCGCCTCTTCATAATTTTATTATACATTCCTCGCGATTCCTCGAATTATTCACGAAGAGTTGATTGTTCTCCAGTGACGAAACAGTGACATTAACCTCACGTTAATAAAGAATTCACACGGTGGAATGTCACTTTATGTGACTCACTTCAGTGCAATAAAAACACAGGTAACGCAATATGGATAAATACTTATATTCTCAAACAACATTTGAATACTGAGAAACCTTTTTTATTAATATATGTTTTTTAATTAAATTTAATCAATTTTATTGTAAGAAAAATAAAATCATCAAGTAAAAAGAAATTATTAAATAAAAAAAAATTGTAGCTATATAAATTAGTAATTAATATTATAATATTTCAATCTGACTGCAGTTACTTAGCATGGCAGTGTATCGTTGTCTTGGCTTATGCACTTGAGAGTTTGATGCACTCTTATGGTTTATGGTGCAGCATGGGAAGCGTCGTATTACAGCTTGGTGTATTCCACGGGAGTAACAAAACTACAGCTGCTGTTGTTGAAGTCGTATAAACATTGACTGTTGACCTGAACATAATACTTCTCGATAAGAATTTTAAATTAAACTATGTATATTATATGTGATGTTTTCTTCTTCGTGTTTTCTAGCCAGCTGGATTGGCGTAACTGATGCAATACCGCTCGTGCTCGTTTAATATGACCGTGAATGATTAAAAAGTAAATATAACATTACTTTATTTCTTTTGGGTGCTTTTAATGGAAGCGTTACGTATTTATTATACATAAGAAACAAGCAGGTGGATGAAGATAATATACAATTTTTTTTTCTTATTTATTTCTCTCTTTCAACGTATAACAGAAAATCTGATCAAAATCTGTTCAGAAGATTCATGTGTGCATCAAATTAGGTATTTCTCATTTACATTCACAACTCCACAGCAATGATTGGTATCAACTGAGTAAAAACTTTATCAATAATTCATTAGAAGATAATTTCATACTTAATTAAATATTTACACTATTCAACTTGTAAATTATTAATTAACGTTCTGCATATATTATTTTCGTTTTGACAGCTTAATATATCAGCCAATTGGTTGTTGCTATTTTTTATTCGGGTCAAGTCATGCAAAACTTATATGAAACAGGAATTAAAGAATATAATATTTAATATAGAAATTCAAAATTTAAAACTAAAATACGTGTTAAAAAAAAATAAAGAGTGCCTTTTACGTACAGTTTCAGTAATTTATATCACAAAAAAAAATATCTGATTTTGGTCTAATGAATAAAATTTATTATTTTATTCATGGTGGCATGATGATGTTTTGCTTTTTGTCCAGTTGGATCGTAAATAAACAAAAAGCATTGAAAGTTTCCTTATAATAAATTTGCTGGACTTGTGTTTTCGCTCGGTCAAGTGGTGTACAAACGTCCCGCGGTAACGGTTCTCACTCGGAGGAGCGGAAGAGGACCAAGGGGCGACATTGAGGCTCGAGTGACCTTGTTGGCGTAACTGTGCCTGCTGTGGTCCAGTAGCAGCCTCCTCCTCTCTAGTGCTAGCAAAATAGAACATGTAGTCACTCTTTTTACTGCCATAATGACGTTGAGCGAATTCTTAGGAAAAATTAATCATTTTGACAAATAAAATAAAAATATTAAAACAATAGTCTTTTTAAAATGCTTCTTTATCTTTCCACCGGTTTAATATATGTATTTTTAATGTTATGAAAACAATGAGTCCTTAGCGTTTACCTAACATAAAAAATACCAAGGTTTTTTGTTTCATTTTACAAATTTCTTCTTTTCATATATATATTATTATGATGTGATATAACAATGCAACAATACGATACATAATTATATCGAATAAGGTTTGTATAACATTTCATTGCAATTAGCAATCTTAATGCATTTAATTTATAACTATAATTTACTAAATAAATAAAATGTATAGATAATCTTCCTGTGTCAGAGGTTTATCAAAAACTTAATCAATAATTAGTTTTGATTAATTTTATGCAAAACAAAAACATCAATCATTTACGTCAATAGCTTTAATTGCTTTTAAAATATTTCTATGTGATACGCTACTATATTAAAATTTATCTACATGTACTATTTTTCATTGGCATAAATCAATTGTATTGACTTACTACATATATATTTCTTTACAGGAAAACTGATCAGGCAATTTAATAGCATTGATATTATTATTATTACTGCTATACTGTATAAACATATATTTTATCTATATACACTTGGTGTATTGTAAAAAAAAAAAAAATAAATAAAAATATTTTGCCTTGGAAAAATAGTAGCTATAACATTACTACAACTTGAGTATATATTGCCGAGAAACTTTAAAAGCATACATCTCATAATAATTTATGATCACTTACTTTTCATACCTTGCATTTTCTATGTAGCAATGGGCGTGAGAAAAAATATATAAGAGGTATGATATAAGCAGAAGATTCATGGACCCAGTGGTGTATATTATAAAAACGATTGTAATTATCCTTTGTGCATCTTCGAGCTTCTCCAAGTCCTTAATGAAGTCTGTAGAGATAGTCTCATGGCTTCTGTACAAACGGGCCAATAACTTTTGCTGCTGCCACTTGGCTACCGTGTTCAGCAAGTGACTCAAACAATCTCCTCTTTTACTTATTATAGCTACCTTGCTTACCTTCTTTGAACAAATTACATTACAAACTATAATTTGTTCATTGCTTTCAAAGCACCGTAAATTTACTCTTAAAGGTATGCCTTTTCACTATATAACTTCATGTAATAAATATTATATAAAATATAACTATAATAATTATATATACGTTAAAATATTTATAATGATCATTATAAAATTCCAACTTTTAGTGTTTTTAATTTTATTATTATTTTTAGTATGAAATATTTTATTTATTTTTTCATATATTTTATTGCATTTTATGATAGTAACTTTTTATTAAAAAAAAAATATGTAATTAATATCTTACGAGAACAATTAAATATCGAATTATTGTAAAATTTACATTAAAAGAGTCGCAACTAAAATAAGATAATGAAATTTAATGCAATAACATGTCGATATCTTGATTTTCGTTATTATCATATCATACAGTTAATAATTTAGATGTCAAGTAGGGACATTACAGTAGGAAATTTATGTTGCAATTAAATAAAGTGCTATGTACGCAAGATACTGCAATTATTAAATTATTATTTGTGTTAAAATTACCCCTTTGAAAGAGCATTTACCTTGTTCTATAAATATGCATATATTATTATAATTGTAAGGAAAAATTAGATACAATTTTAAAAATATCTTTATTTTAATCCTTGAAGAAGTATGATTAATGAGCTTTATACGCTCTTACGAAATAGGAAAATTGCAATAAAGCTTCGTAGTTTCTATATATATCATGAAAAGAAGCTTATTTGAAATCACGATAAATATTTCCGCAACGGACAGGTATTTGCCCCCAGCGATAGTCAAGCAACCCGCACGACAAAGGGGCACAGAGAGTTGCATACCTTCACTTCTATTGATTATATTGGATAATATTATAGGCTGATTTGGCTATAAAGTCTTATGTACTTAAGCCCAAACTTTATGTATGATGTACTATGATATTTTCTAATAAAAGCCTTTTTGAATTTAATTGAATTGAATATTATATAAATATACCTGGACGGATTGCAAGACCGTGGCCACCCCCGTTACGGAAGAACTCACGAAACCCTCAAATATTAAGGGTTTCGGAAAGTCAACGGGGGTGGCCGCGGTCTTGTAATACATCCCGACATTTACCTGTGACTGAGGAAAACGTGAAAACCTCAGCTAGGATGTACGCTATAGATTTTATTAATAGACCGAAAGGTCCTAAGCCATCAGGAGAATCACATGATGGAAAATTGCAACGATTTACGATTTTGGGTGGGAAACATGATTTTTTTTAAAAAAAATTGTCACCCATCCAACATCTAACTATAGTGACGTTGCTTGAATTCGCTGATCTGACGAGACCCGATCAAACGCACTGCGCTGCACCTCCCACACAGTATTTGATAAGGGTTTATTAATTATTTTTTTTTTAATTTTATGGTAAAATTTTTAATAATCATTAGATATATTTTAAAAGTGAAAGTGGAATTTTGGTTATTATTTTTTATATGAATAAACTTATTAATATATTTAAAATTAATTTTTCCTTTCTTTGCCGCTCATGGTCTTCTTCTTTTATATCCGGATATAAAATGATGGTGATAATAATTAATAATAATAAAGCGCTTACCTAGAATACTGATTTATTTTTTTTTAGCTTTTGAATACAGTTTATGACTCAATTAAATTATAATATTAAGGTCATCATTGTTATAAAAAAACTGAATATATTATTAAAAATTTAAATATAAATTTAATAATAAAAATTTATGAAGGCGTCTTAACAATAACTTTGAATGCAACTCTCACAACTGAAATTATTGCAAAATGCACGCATGATATACTAAAGGACAACGAGACACGATTCAAACACGATTGTTATCAGAGACGATTGCAACAGTCCACAGGTAAAGTGCTGCTACCGAGTTGCATTGTTGACCTATGCATGCAGCTATTGTTCCAGCACATCAAGCAGGCAGACATTATTGCTCTCTCGTGTATCGCACAAGCATAAGTTTTGATCATCCTCCCAACATCTGTATGTATAAGGTTGACGCATGCATGCAGGGTTCGCTCAACTCATGCATATGAGGCGAGAACGTTCGCACAGTTTATGTTTGCACCTAAAACTTCTCATGAAGTTAACTTTTTTTTTATCACAAATTTCTTTTTATTTTGTTTCTGTGTGAAAAATTAAAATAATAAATCCTTGATTCCATGGCAGTTACTAACAAACAAATAAATTCAATTTTTAATTTGTTATCTATCACTTTCTCTTGATACATAACTAAAGTAAATGTTATTCTTATTTTATGAAATTTATATAGTAACGCAAAAAAAATATAAATATAATAATGTAATATATCATGTTCATTAATTTGCACCAATGTCTGAACGCAACCATTCAAACCACCTTAGGATATTAGGACCTTATATTATTGCGTGATTTATATATTTCTCTGCTATTCTGTATTTACAAAATTGCAAAAACAACGAAATTAAAACAGAATGTATAATTGATACAAATTGATAAATAGTTAAATATATACAGTTGTTGTTAGTTCTTAGTTATTATAGTGCTTGCGAAACGTGTGTACCCTCGGTTGGCATGCGAAGTTATGTCATGTGCCAGCTTGTGCAATATGTGCGTTGCTTGAACACCAATTATATAGTTTGAAACAATAATCTGACATATTTTATTCTACCAAACAAAACAATAAAAAGTATTCACGATTTTCTTTATGAATGTTCTAAAAATAAGTTAAGTGTACAACTATTACATTTTAATTTATTTTCAAGGTCATTGCATTTTTATTCTCGATTGTTTTATACATTATTTTAATAATCATTTAATTGTTTATTAAAGAAAAAAAATATGAGAGTAACGGCAAAGAAAATGAGCTGTACAAAAATTGTACAAGCATTTGACAAGCAGTTGAAGAGAAATGATAAAGTACTGTGATGGAAATTTTAATACTTATTACATAAAACTTTTACAAATTGCAGTATAGTATTTATAGCGCGATTGTTTACTTTTTTTAAAACACAATTAAAATTTAAAAATGTACTCTCTGAATCATCTAGAATCCTTTTCCTTTGATTCTTGGCTGGTGATACGAAAAAAACAATAATATAAAAGTATAAAGTTCTACAATGTATAAAAGCATAAGGCTAGCCAGGAATTCTTTAATGGTGGATATAAGCTTATAGTCAACAATGTAATCCGTGCAACATTGTATCACGATCTTTCTCTCGCGACTCCCATGCAGTCAAGTGATCCTCCTCGAGCTCATCTGATTCAAGCTGGACAGCACTTTGTTGTTGCTTGCATTCAACATGCCTCATTATGTACAAATAACTTTCATATACTGCATGTATATTGCAATATAGTGATAAAAAATACTTTATAATAGCAGGAAAATATATATAGATTTTAATAATTCAAATCATATGAAAAACTCGTTTAAACTAGTTGTTATTCTTCATAATTTGCATAATATAAATATAAATTTTAATAATAAATTGATTTTCAATCTTAACGTACATATTATAATATTACACTATATCTTTATAATCGGAAGTAATTTGCACAGCGTATTACAAACCGTAGTACATAAATGATGGAAGCTTATATATTGTATATATAATACATAAACACGATAACTGTCTTGTAAATAAGTAAAAGTTTAGTTTTTTGTGTTTATTTCTCTTAAATTTTAATATTCTATTTATTTCTACCGATATAATCAAAGATGAAAACACATATTATAGTATAAGAAGTATATTATAATGATAATTTATATTTCTTCAATATAAGATGGATAATGTCATTTGAAATCTTTATGTCTATTAAAAACAAATGCATACATTAGGTGAGTAATTATTACCATTGTTAAAAATGACGTCAATAAATAAAACAAACACAAACTGTTATAGTATATACGATATGGTTTGCTTGGATCACGTTTCGATTGTGCTGTCTATTTATTTTCTATATACATGTAACGACATCAGGCAGCAGCTTAGAGGCTCCGGCGGTAATGACCTAGGCGTAAGTAAGCTCTTGACTTTGCTTAGCTAGGGGATAACCAGGAAGAGAGAGACCTAATGAAGTGACCTGTGCGGTCCTGCTGGTGAACACGGTAACTCCATTAAGACTCACAGAGGTAGTTGCACACGTTGTATATACGATGGTAGTCGGTGCACTGCATGGTAAGCATGCACATGCATATATCACAGAATCAGCTGACATCTTTGATATTTTCCCATGAAATTACAACTCTTTGTTGTAATCTTCAATGAACAATTTTATGAATTTTCACATAACATTAATGTATATGGTTACTCTTGAATAATTAGATATTGTTATGGTAATTATATAAAGTAACAGTTTTGAATTAATTTGTAATTAAAAGTAAGTACTTTATTATAGTTATACTCTATAATAAGTCTACGTTTTTACTTGTCATGTTTTATGAACATAAACTCCATTTCAAGTACAATGTTTAATGAATTTTATGTCAATGTCCTCATATATAAGAATTTAATTAAGTACATCAAATATTATTTTAAACTGTAAATTTTAAATAAATTAATATTTTAAAATTACATCTCACATTCATGATATAATATTTTAAAATTTCTGTTATAAAATAAATTGCATTTTAAAATGATAAATTGCCTTTCTTTGAAATATCATTACATTAATTTATGAAGACTTTGGTGACTCAATCATCGTCATATCTATACTGGAAATAAGACTTTCTGGTATTCATACAGTACAAAGAATTTAAACGTTAAGTGTCAGAGATATGTCTGGCAAAGAGCCATCAACAGATCATTGATTTTATAAATACAGAAATCTATGTACAGCATTTGTATTACATACATAAATAATCCAGTTATTTTTTTATATATTATTTTATATAAAGTATGGTATAAAATAATATAATATTACATGGAAATCTTTCAATGGATTTTCTATGGTATAATCTATAAGAGAAAATCCACATTGTAAAAAATGAATTTCCCATTCACAAAGACATGAGAATAAAGTGCAGATAATGCTGTTGATGTGTTTATTGCATTTATTGCACTTTGCATTTTGCTCCTACTGCTATTGTTACTGCTGCTGCTGTTGTTGTATATGGCGATCAGTTGATGCTTATTGCTGACAGATAAATTATCCTGTGTAGATGGGGGCCGAGGGCGAACGCTTCTCGGTGCGATACTGACTTGCTTGACCGCTGGTGTGAGGAGGCATGCGTGGGCGGTTCCGCTCGCCTGACCGCCTCACTGCCAGAGATATTCACACGCCCCCGCCCTACAGCCAGCCACGTACACTTGGCCACCAGCGAATTTATCCGACACTTAGCCAGCGAAGCTGACCTTAACACGTCTATGGTATTCAGGTTATGACCACTCTACAACACAGTAATGTGCAGCTTGCGTGAGACAGTACTTTAGGCAATCGTAAATTTATCTACATTTTTTTTTTTATATTAAAGTACCGTGTCTACAGAATAAAATAACTTCATGTATACTTTATTTGTAAATTTAAAATCAATCAGAATTATTTACTCAATGAAAAATAAAAAAAAATCAGAATAATTATTGCAATTTTCATAATTGCATAATATAAATTATTAAGCATTAATTAAACAAATTATGTAGATGATATATATATATATTTTTTCTTCACTATAATACATGATACATCCAGTTTAATGGGCTAAGTTATATTTAAAAGGAAATTAAAATTAGTAACCAAAAAATTCAATCAACGACCATAATTTTCTCCTTAAATAACACAATGACAAATCATTCCATTCATAATAAATAAATTTAATTTAAATACCATCATCTAAGTAATATAATATATTACTTAGATGATGGTATATATCTAGAGGTACTAAAGCAGCATATGCTTGGTTGCACATCATGTATAAGCATTTTATTTCTTCTTCGTTTGAGTCTCGCGCGGTCTTTTGTGTTGCTGGTTTACGATAAGACAGGGAAATGAGGCATGGGGAGTGTTGACGGCTCGTAATAATTCATCTCCTTTCCACGCCGGGCCAGAGAGGGAGGGGCTGATAGCCGCTGATATCAGACACGAAAATTATACGTCTCTGCTCGTTCACACCACAAATTTATATGGAAAAAAAAAATTAACTTCGATGATAAAGTACAAAAAAAAAATAAAGGGTTGAAGAGATCATTAATTACATTACCATTATTGACACCTGTAAGTTTCTAGTTCCCAAGTATAAGGATAGACAGAAAACACAAGACTAGGTGTTAATCATAATATTAAATCATGATTAAAATCATCACTCGTTGATTAAAGTGGTAACAAGACGACATGCAGGTAAAGTAAAGCAACTTTATGCCAACTCAACTTATTATAATTGCTTGTCGTATTTTTTTATTATGTCTCTACATGTTGTTTGCTTATCTTACAATCGTTTAAATAATTCCAATTCATTTCAGTCAACTCCTCGTTAATCATTATGGTAAACGTTGATTTTTTTTTTTTATAAATTCTTTCAGCAACCATGACCCTTAGTAATTATAAATTTGTTGAGGTATTTGTTCAGTTGATGGTAATATTTTTGTTTTATGCACCGTGGTTAGAAAGAACTTGAACGTTTGTATAAAATAGTATCAGTATAAATTTTTTAAAAAATTATGTGGCAGCTCAAGTGACTTGGTAGTTAAATAAAAAAAAAAGAGAATAATTTCACTGTCTGCGAAAGATGCATGCGATTATATATGAGCTGTAGAGCAATAAATTGGCGTTGTTGTTAGAAATAAAAAATTAAAATCTCTGGTCCTGTTGAGTATAATAAACAGTGGGTCTGAAAATCCCCGTTTCCCTTGTGTATCTCGTTATTGCCAGTGGTCGAACAATGTCAATTAACTCGCACGAAGCAACAGTCGGATTGAGCGGGCATTGATAAAAGCGGCTGCCGACTGTCCGAAGATTATTATATCAACGGGGGAGCTTCTGAATCTGATGGTGATTATTGCTCCTGGGGTTGGATGCTGCAGCGATGTTGCAGCCCGCTAGCCACAAATTGGTCCCCCACAGAAGATGTTGCTTCCTTCCTTCACCTTCCTTCTAATGTCATTCCCCCATCATTATCTCATTTCTAATATTCTTCTTCTTATTATTATTATTATTTTTTTTTAATTCAACTATTTTTTTTTCGTTCAATAACCTCTTCATACATTCTTTGTGATCATTGCTCCCTTTAAATTGTACGATTCAAATATGAATGATATTTCAATTCCTTATATAGATTACTTTATGTTTTATTTAATTAATATTCTTGATGTTATACATGTTTGCTTTGTCCCATTCATTCGTGTGTTTTTTATTCATAATACTTCATTTTTATTTATTTATTTTTTTTACGTTAGAATTAAAACAATTACTGCGAGTGTGTGTACTACTGTATACATATTATATATATATATTTTTTTTACAATGGCCAATTACAACTCTTTGTTCAAACGTTAGAAACATACATGTAATAACAATAATGATGATGATGATTGCAATATAATGTGTCATTTCACTGTCTCATGTTTATATTATAATGAAAAATAAAACATACAGTAAGTATTTATTCAATGAATATAATTAAGGACTAATTGCATTTAATTAGCTATCATTAGACAATGTGCTACCAAACAACTTCAACTTACAAATACGGTACATTCAAGTTGCGATGAAGCAGACAAATGAATTGTCTTCACATTATTATTTGCCAAATTGCAACCCAAACTATGAAATCGAGATATTTTAAAATCAAAATTTCATTAATTTATTTTATGTCTTTATAGTTTTTTTTATTCATCAATTATTCATACATGGAATAAAATTCTAAATTATTAACATTGAAGGAGTGGACAGTCCATATGGACTTACGGACTTGCGGTAGAAAATTCATCGGGAATTGCAACAATTTTATACACCAATTTGTAAAGCAAATTTATCACTATTTTTTCCATTTTATGTTATTAATATTGACATTTTTAATTAGCTATGTAACCTGTACTGCTTATGATAAAAACATTAATGCGAGAATTGAGCAGAACTGGTTGCATAGCAACACGGCGTGGAGATTAACAAGGCTGCAAATGCTGAGCACTACATAATTTCTTGCTAAATTTGCTGCATTTTATTAAATAATTGCAGATTGATTATGGCAGTTGCTATACTTGATAATACTCGCACTATTGGAGAAACTAAAAATTAAAATTTACACAAACAGAAATAAAAAAACAACGTACAAAATTTGTATCTTATTTTTCAGAATTTTGTCAATATAATGTGAGGAGAGCATTTTAAGGTACTGAATATTATATATTTTAATATATAAGGTTTGAAAATTTGCTTAATGGTAAAAATTAACAAATCCGGATCCTATATATAAAAGTATAAAAATTATATATTTTTTTGTTAAATAGGTGTTATTAAACAGTCGTATATTGCTGGGAAAAAAATGAAAGTGAATAATGAGATAAAAATTTAACGATCTTAAAAAAAAATGAAGAGCAGATTTTATTTTTAAATGTTTGTAAAGAATGATGTAATAGGGTAATACCACCCAAACCTTTTTTAACTTCATGACTGTCTGGCTACTTGTCAGTCTGCCTGTCACATAACCAAATAAAATGGGACGATGACTAAGGAAAGCTTCATCAGCCTCGATTATAATAATATATTGTGTCTAGAGAAAACGTCGTCTGGTAGTAAAACGACGTTCGTTTCATCGATGATACGGTTCAGTCGGCACTTAATGCGCGGTGAATGCGCAATCTGTCAATCACTTCTATCGTGCAGTAAGGTGCTGCTGTTACGAGGGGGAGGGGCGGGGTTCAGTGACTCGCAGCCACGTGGTCTAAATAAGCCATTGTTGTCCCACGTGCAGGCAGTAATAATGCTGACTGCTGCTGCTGCAACGCATAATAACTCATTACGAGGCGGCACACGAGCCAAGTGCAATTAGCGTGCACTCCGAGCAGATAAAACTCACCACTCTGAGGAGGGAGCGTAAGCTTGATTGATGAGTGTGATTGAACATTCAAGAAAATCACGTTTATAGCTTTCTAACATATTAAGTTGTTATCACATATTGACAAGTGCCTCAATTTTAACAACTTCAATAATCCTTTTTCATACATGATTTTTATAAACAAATTTATTGAATAAATTTTAAAATTGCATCTCATTTCTATGTTAACTTTTCAAATTTACATATTATATGTAAGTGCATGATATATTATAATAAATAACAACTGTATGATGCTATATATTATCAAATTACGGTCTACATTACACCGTTAAATGTAAAATTAGTAATGAATACAAAGTAAACGGGTTATTGACAACAATATACTTGCAAGCATATTAAAGAGACTATATGTTAATCTACGTATGATCTCCTGAGCTGTACTAACAGTTTATTCTGCGAAGATCGATTATTTCCTGGCCACGGTGCGGGTGTCACGGCCGTGCCTGCACGCCGCCGTCTCCGCTGTCGTGTGGGAGATCGGACCGCGATATTCCAGACGTGGTGGGCGGACGCGATCAAGCCGTGGCCTATGCTACGTAGGCCTATATGCAACTTGTATGCATTTGGCCGTTGTCCAAGCCTAAGCCGCGGCGAGCTGATCAGCCAGCAATAAGCAGTATATATTGTACGTCGGACTTGCAGGCAGGCAAAAGCAAGCTACATCAGGCATTGCAATCGCCATTTGTTACGTCTATCAAACGGGTAGACCGCGTGAGATATCCGCCTTTTATTATTGCCCTCTTCGCCTCAATGAGTTTATGCTGCATACACAATTGTCAACCATTTGACCCAGCATAAAACATGCATGACAAAATATAAATTTATTATTATCCTGTCATGATTTTTTTTTTTTAAATGCATAAAATTAATGGTATGATCTTGAAATTTTTGTAATAAATCTCTAGCTTCAGTTGACTTTTAATGTATTTCTTAAATACATCATAATATTATTCCTGTTAATTGCATTATATGATTTACTTTATATTCGATCGTTACCACTAAATTCCTTTACAATATATATAAAACTGTCATTAAAGTATATTATATTTATGTTCACAAGGCATTGAATACAAATTTATATTTAAAAAGAAAATCAAAACATGAATATTTAATTTAAAGAATGTTAAGAATCTTTATTATTAGTTTGTACAATGTACATTTATTATACAAGGTTAATCTACTGTGGAGTTACATTAACATTACCTTGATGAACTATGACCTAACAAATCCACTCATGCTCTTAAAACATTGATCTTATATATAAAATATTATTATACATATGTATAATAGTATGGTATAAAAAGCTTTTTATATATACACACAGTATGAAGGTTTTAGTTCGATTTAGTTTACATGTATAAAATCATGTTATACAGCACGCATACATGTTTTTAGTAACATGCATGTGCACTTATAGACAGATATAGAAGCTGCAGCAGCTGCATTCAGGTACATGGTGCAAGCTCATCCCATAACATGACCTAACTGCTTGGTCATTGTAGCCTCGTTAATAGTTTGAGCACCAAGATCGTCCGTGGGTGCTGCATCACAAGTTAGTCACCCACTGTGTAGGGTGATAGCAGCGAGAAGGAAACGATCATGGAGGTCCTCATGAGTACAAATTGCTGTAAGACATGAAAGGGAAATGTAACTGGTGGGAAGAAAGGGAAAAATTTTGAATCCACGAAATTTTCTAATAGCTTTTATCTTCATCATATCGTACTTTTTACTGCAATTTTTTAAACGTTTTTTTAACTTTTTTAAATATGAAATAAAAAGAATAGCACAATAAGAGTATTTTGACAGTTCATTGACAGTTTTAATGAATATTTAACTATTAATAAATATTTCTGTTATCAAAATAATGTAATGTAAAATATGTCACATGATTTCTCGCTGCCAGCCAGCAATAAGTCAGAACATCCCAGCATGATACATTCATTATAAGACATGTTTGCTGTGACTTGAGTACGAAGCGGCTTTGATATATCATTCATTACAATGTTGTGACAACGCAACAAAACTTTTTTTTATTAAGCATTCAAAGCGAAGGGCTGGATGAAAATATACAGTTAAGACGGGCTAACCAACCAAATAACCTAATAATATCATCAATTCTAATACCATGATGATACATTAGTGAAGAAGAATGTTTAATTACAACATTTTAGGTTCAATTACCTTTTTTAATTTTAATTTTTTTCCATTTTGTAACAAATGCTTCAGTATTTAATTTGTTCATAATTAAATACGTTAAATAAAATTATAAAAAATGTTTTCAAAACTAATAGATGGAAATTGTTACTATATTCAATCAATAATTCATCTGAATGGTATACATTTTATTAAAAAAATCTAAAAATAAACTTATGAAATTGTTGTCACAAGGTGATATTATCTTAATGAGTATTAATTATGACCTGAAAGCCATCAATCAACATAATGAGTATAAGTTTTTATATTAATTAAACTACTGCTAGATAATTTGTTGTGCCTGCTGACTAATGGATGACTAATCAATTAAGTATAGAAACTTTTTTAATTAATATTTTTCAAATAAATACTGCACGTGGATTTTAAACTAACTACAAATAACTTTATAATAATTTATTGTATTTTAATTGCACATTTACATTGATATTTCAATTGATTAGAGTAAGTTGTTAACCTTTTATTGTAAAAAAAATGTAGTGAGCATTACATATTATATGATATTATATGTAAATAAAATTCTTATTTAATTAATAATTTTTTTTAATTTCTATTGAAGCGTAAAATAAATTCTCAATTAAATACAAAAATATATTATTGTAATTGCTTCTATAGTAAAAAATTTAGCAATAAGTGAATGAAATTATAACACCATTTTTCATTTGAGTTCAGTGTTCTTGAACTCACTACTTCCTATATTGCGACTTATAAACTGTGAAGTTGAGAATGTGTGATGCAATGATACGAGGAGTTTAGAGAGAAAATACCAGTCTTACATATGTAATTACTCTAAGTATTCTAATACTTATAAAGTTCAAGTACTTTAGCCTTCAGAGAAATAAAAGTCAATCACCGTTTAAAGTTTAAAAGCCACAATAAAAAAATTATTGAATTGTGATGCACTTAAGCTGACCATGATTTGAAAAGCGTGGAGTTTGAACAATGAAAATTTGTTCATTGAAGCAAAGCGCAAAAGATGTCAAGACGAATGAGTTTAATGGTGATGATCAAGGTAATTTAACATAAGAGGTAGGCTAAATTAATCATAATTAACAGGTGACGTAATTAAAGTAGATTGAGAAGTTAGGACATTTGAGTGAGCCATTCAAAATTTAAATACGAATAACATAAATTCATATTTAGGTATTTTTAATTGATGCCAATGGTTTCCATTGTTATGTAGGTTAGTTCTGAACCTTGATTGTCGGCATCTTCTCTGTATGAGGGTGGTCGTTACCATGCTTCTCAATGTGTTTGATGATTTGAATCCCGCGCGTAAATAGAATACTACGAGGTGTGATTCCCAGAATGATGTAACACCTGATGGGATAGTGGCCATACATGACAATAGGTGACAGTGACACATCATGATTTCTCCACTGATGCTTGCGACAAACTCGCGCGTTTCTGCTTGGACCCCCAGGCTTTCTCTCTCTGTCTCTCGCCCCAGGCTCCAAACACCCACGCACCGCATTTCTCGCCTGCAGTGGCCTTGCCACGGACCTTGAAAATTAGCTGGTTCATCCAAGTTGTCTCTTATTTACTTCTAATATACAACACTTCTTACATTTTTAGAAAATTTCGTTTAAAAAAAAAATCATTTCGTTTTTTTTTTTTTTTTTTTCAATTTTGCTGTGTTCACTTCCTTCAAATTATTTTAATAAGTAAGAAAGATATAACATTTAAATTCTTATTTTTTCCCATTGGTTATTATTATATAAATTTCTCATAATCATGCAAGTTTAATACGAATAATAATCTGTTAATTTTTACTCAATTATTTATTGTTTTATTAAAAATCAATTTTTAATAATTTCATTGCGTACATTTTAACCATGTGAACAACCTTCATAAAAAAAAATATTCTCGAGTACCGTTATATACTGTCAATATTTTTAAAAAAATTTTGAACCCTCTAACACCCTTAAAATCGTTCTCTAAAACACTGTGACGTCATATTCATGCAACGTTTTTTCACTAT
This sequence comes from Siphlonurus alternatus, assembly GCA_949825025.1. NCBI lineage: Eukaryota > Metazoa > Arthropoda > Insecta > Ephemeroptera > Siphlonuridae > Siphlonurus > Siphlonurus alternatus. The sequence goes on from OX463779.1 coordinate 8,589,807, forward strand.
GCTTGCGTGAAAATTAGTTGCATGACGTCACAACTTTTTGCAGAACGATTTTGAGGGTGTTAGATGGTTGAAAAATTATATTAAAAAATATTGACAATACATAACTGGAGGCCCTCTATCCAAATATACATGCAATAAAAAATCTCTTAAAGTTGTCCATTATAAAAATGACTGTTCTTTTACAAAAACATTCATTACATTACAGCGGGACAAAAAAAAAAAAAAAAAAAAAAAAAAATTGGCTCCTCGTGTTTTATATTTGCCACATTTTATTAAAAATATGAAGACATAACTTTCATTCTATTACGGCTATAATAGTATTCATAGTATTCATGAACAGCATAGTTCAATCAATTTACCATATTTGTTGTAACTCAGGTTGACACAAAATGTCCCATAACCCAAACAGAAGTTATACACGTGCATTCATTCAGAATAGCTTTTCAGATGAACATTTTTAAAATAACATTTTTACAAGGAAACAAGAAACTTGATATTAATTAAGACAGTATTTCTTACGTTAGTTGAGATATCATGCAAATGCGCATATGAACATTAAATTTCCATATATACTGAAGTATGGATGACATGCTGCTCTTGAGGATTTTTTTTTTATTCTGAATTGCAGTAATGTAAAGACCGCTTATATAATTTTATTATTTATGATGAGGACTTTAACGGGTATTGACATAAATAAGTAGTAAACATGCTATTAAATGCAAATGACCTGGTTTTATTTGGTGATTAACATCACAGTATTGCCCGAGCACGCCTTATGAACGATGAGGTTTTTGTACCTGCATTATATGAACTGTAATTCTCAACTTGTTTCAGAACACTTCACGTACAGTTCTTGGAAATTGGAAATGCAATTACTTATCTATATTATATATACGTCAATTTTCAAATAATGTATTTGTACATTAATAATATTATACATAAAACCTAGGCTCATTGAGAATAAAGTGTCATCGTCAAACGATGTACAGTATAATTATATTTTCTATATAGCACTTTTAAAGAACAAGCGATTTGCATTTCAATCGAACTATTTAAAAAATTCAACATAACACAATATATACAATAGAAATCAGTCGACAATTGTAAGACAGTATAATTATGCAGAATTATTTTATATTGTTGAAGGTGATGTTTGAAGCATTGACATGCAGTGTGAGTGAGGCTATAAAAAATCTATACTATAATATTTTATGTTGGTATAATTCACATTTTAATAATTCTATATTGTTTTTTAGCATTGAACTCTTGTAAAGCGTATCACAAATGTGTAGAAAAAAACATTGCTTTTGAATATAATATGCGGTAAACAAAATTTCAAACGTTTAGTGTATAACATATTTTGGGTTTATGTTTTCTTTGACAGATACAAAATATCGAGGTGAGAATAAAATTAGATAAGATCCGAACCATGTTGCTGTGGGTTCCTTGGTGCAGCAGTTGCATCCTGGTGCAGCCTCTGACAAGACGAACGTCCCTCGTTGGTGCGGCTCAAGTTTCGTCTGCTGGCCACAGACTAATTTGTTACACGTTATCACTGCCGCTTATCAGTTTGTTAGCAATTGCTCGTCAAGTGCGCATGAATTAATTTAATCTTCCACATGAGTGGTGGATCGATGTGGGAGGTAATTGTTAATACTTAGCCACAATGTAACAAATATCGTTGTCACGTTTTTCATTTAATTAATTACTTTATGGTGTTTTCAATATTATACAAACACAAATGCCAAATAACATGTCATGTATGATAGTTAATTTTTGTTTTTAACTTCATTTTTAGGATGATCATTGAGGGTCAAATTTATATTTTTAAATTAGCATAACATGAGGTATAAAAATATATTAATATAGAGAGGTAAATCATTAAAAAAAAAAATCTTAATAGACACTATTGCGTCAACATAATATATAATTAAGTAATCAAGAAATTTTGATTAATGATATTTTAAAGTATTTTATTTTATTAATTTTTTTCACGTATAAATTGAACATGGACATTAAAATTATCTATACAAATGTTATGTAACATTACGAGTTTTATTACCATGTAATAACATTGAATTGTTAATATAAACATCATTGTTGTGTTTTTTTTATGGCTCAACCAAAACAAAACAATGCCAATTTTCTGTAATGTCAATCACACTATTAATAAAAAGTAATAGTGTGAATAATAAAATTATTGTCAAATTGAATTTATTGTTGTAACCTTTACATTGTAAAACGGACACTTCGGATTAAAAATTCCAAGTGTAAGTTAATCGCGATAAGAAACAAGGTGGACGTTGTGTGACGTGTGCGTATTTACCAGCTGGTGGGAATTACATGGAAAGAAGGTTTATAATGCAACTTCAAGAATGATCTAATTGCAGCTATTATAAATGCCAAGAGTATAGCGCATTACATTCATACATTCCGCAAGTCGTGTCCGATAATGATTACTACGTATATATCATCAGGAATGTCCAGCACAAAAACTTCAGAGACAGCTTAATCGCACATACATTAGTGTAAACAGTCGATTAACGTGCCAGCTAGCTAGTTTGTTGCTGCTTGCATTAAGTAACTTGGTCAATGTTACTGTATAAGTAAGCTAGAAACATTGCCCTTGCTACTTGTGCGGTGGTGAGATGTGATGTGCTTTACACATACATTACTTTATTGCTTCAAGTCTTAATTACAAATGTAGATTATTTTCTCAGTAAATGTTTTAATCATTATTACCTTGATTTGATGTTGAAATATTTTTATATAGGAGTTCACGAGTAAATTATGCCTTACAATGAGATATAATACCTTTTGTTAGCAGTTTACTCTATAATGAATTGTCCATTCATGATCAAAATAACAAATGGTTTCATCTTTTATCTACTTCCGCGCGAGCTTTTGACCCTAAAATATAATCAGCTTTATTTATTTTCATTTATTATATTATGTTATAAAAACCGTTATGATGCAAAATTGTAGTAATCATAAATTTATATAAATCCTACCTCATTCTAAAAATGATTGGAATTTCTTTCGTATACTTTTTATTATTACAATTTTATTGTACTGAAGCGTTTCGAATCGTAATATACCAATTCAGTTGAATTGGTAATTAAGTTGCAGTTTGGATCATAAATCAAATCAACAAAGAAAAAATTTAATGTCACTAGTAAAAATTGCTTCTTCATTAAAATCCTAATTATTCAATATTTAATATGTTTAAAATTATATAAAATAATATTCTGTACAAAAAAAAAATTATTTGCAGTTTTCAGTCAATTAATATAATATTATAATACTCGACTGAGAGTTACTTAAAGTTTCACGTATATACTGTATTAAATTTGCAACAAGCATTCCACATGCACAGTGCTCTCTTTATTTGGGTTATCTAGCGTGATATTGGTCTTTACGGTGTTTCGTTTGCATCAGAGCTGCAGGTAAGGCAGGTCAAGGACATGCCGCGGGCTTGAGGTGACAGGAACGAGAGATGACCAGGGAATACGTCATACACTTGCTATAATTATTATTTAAATCAAAAGTGGGAGTAACTAACTTCAAGAGAGAGACTAAAATGTTGACCTCTTCTTCCGCTCTGTTTACTTTGAACTTGCCCTGGTGTGAAGGGTACACATTGCAGCATACTATGTAGTAATGTTATGCATATGCAAGCGATGGCCCGGTAAGGAATGCTACAGGCTGCTGGTTGTTGCTACTGGCTAGCTAAGTGACTCTTCTTAGGTCAACTTGATGTAGACGATATGATACGGAAACTTGTCAGACCTCTTTAATCGCTTTTACGTATTATATACCAAAGCAGATGGTAGTTGAAGTTAAAAAAAATATATATATTACAACTCTACAATCTTTCCAGGAAACAGTAATAATTAATTATACCAAAAATATAATTATTATTACAATTTTATAACATTTCTTTTTCCAAAACAACAAAATAATTGTATTAATATATTCTTAGTAATGTTTTTAATAAGCAGTAATTATAAAAAAGAAAATTATTTTGTCAAAAGAATTTTAAAACATGAAAAATAATGGAATTATATGAAGTTTTATTAAACAATCAAAATCAGTTTAAATTATTTGACATAATTAAATATTCTTATTAATTTAGCCGTCACCATGCTATATCGTTCTTTAAGCGAGAGTTTGACCATCGATATTGCCGGAAATAATGTATGTGCACTTTCGATTGCGGGCTATGTCATGGCAACCGGAAGCGGAAAATGTTAAAAATTGGAAGTATCGATGGTCAAACTCTCGCTTGAGGGACTATATCCAGCAGATTTCAGTGATGACAAATACGCAGCCATCAGCAGCCGCCAGTTATAATCTGACATACTCAATCTATAGCTGTCGGCATGTACTGCAAATCAATTTCCTAGATAAATTATTTCCAGATACGTAATTGAATTAACTCATGATGATCATTGATATTTTATATTATAAAAAAAGAATAAATAATGTAAGAAAACTGTAGGATTTTTTTTTTTATCCCAAGTACTATTAACATGATGTATTTGACCGTCTGTCCTAAAATTGCATCTCTTGTATGGTAAATTAAGTAGCTGTAAGAAAAATCATATAACAAATAGAGAATTTGACAGCTATAGGGCTGTGGCTATCCGTTATGCAGCTGAAATACTAAACTATTATGTTTAGTTTATGTTTTATAAACCTAAAATCAGGTCAGGAGAATCAGCAGCAGCATGCACTTGAAGTTTTTGGTATGTTGAGCAGCAGTAGTGAACCTTACTCCATGCTTGTATTGCTACTAACTTACATTATAGCCGTAGTTGCAGAATGTAATTCCCACGATTAAAAGTTCTTCTTCTACTTTAACTCAATGAGAGGGATAACGGTAAGAAGGTGCAAATCGCGATGCTGCCGTCGCTTCACCAACGGTTCTTTCTCTCTCTCTCTCTCTTGCTACTGGACACATGCACTTATCATCATCATTTTCCGCAGCTTAACAGACAAAGTACAGGCGGAAATGTAATAAAGTATATATGTGTACCTCTCATTCTCCCGCCTCATCAAGCTCGAGTACATACTTACTCGGTGCTCAGTCATAAAGTAAACACATCAGTACTCCTCGCTGTATGAAGTCTGTGGCGAAGAGGTCACGTCACTCCCAGCGTCTTTCTCCCCTCGGTCCTCATCAGTGGCTTACACGCTGATTCATCATTGTACAATTGTAATGCCGCCATACACTCGAGCAATGAGACCTTATTGTAGTTTGTTAACAAAAACAAAAACCACGTCAATTCAACAGTTAATGTATAATCATCTAATTTTAAATAATAATGAACCGTTATTAATTTTTTTAAATATGATTTTTTTTTCAAAGCAAGTATATTTATATGGTATTTTTTTTTTTTTTTTAAATTTGGGAATAAAAAATATCCCCAAGGTAAACTCGCATTGCAGTGTTTTTATTTCCATGCAAAGTTTTACATATTATACAATTGTTTCGTATATAATTTTATTATTGTTATATAATACTAAATAATTATGCTTAAAATATTCAATATATTTTTAAATGCATTTTTTATATCACCTCATGATCCTACAATTTATTTTTACATAAATTTAAATTTTTAAGTGAAGGTTTTATCACGTATATTATATAAATGTTACCACTGTGAAAAAAAAAGAAACATATTTTCATCGTTTTTCACGTTATAGATTAACGATAACACAAGACAAGAAAGTGAAACGAATTTGCAAACGTATATATAGTTTTCAGTATTTATACTTCAGTACATAGTCCTGTTAATTATTAATGCCACAGTAATAAAACTTAAATACATTCCAACGGAATAAATTTAATACGATTATATACAGATATGTAATGTATAATATATAATACCGTTGTATAAACATTCCTTTGCTTTGATTGCCCATATGTTAGTATATTATATAAAATTAAATTATATAATAAAAAAATAAATAACATAAAGAATACTGTATCGTATGATTTATAAGTATACATTTTACTATATTGTATATACTTTATTATGTGAATTTTATTGAGAATGGTAAACAGATTCATTGTTATTTGAGTTGCTAAAGGATGCATGCAGCCGGGACTAAGGCACTTAACCAAGCATGCTGGTGGTGTTCTACATTATTACAACAATGAGTGCTTGCTGATGCTTCTTTCTTGCAACAGTGAGAGTTCCACTGGGATGTGCTGTACCGTTCGCTCTGTCTGGTAGCCAGTCTGGTGTGGTTGTAGCTAGTGGCCCACAGGCAAGCATAACACCAGTTACATAAGTCAAGATGATATGAAAATTATAGTTGCTTTATTATCATAATTTGGTTTGACAATAATAGAAAAATCTTTGTTATAGTAAAAGTAAAGTGTTTACCAATATTTGTCTTTTGCAAGGAAAAAGTTCACCAGAGAGCATTGAAGGCCAATCTGTTCTTATATCCTCAACGTGGTTTAATGCTACATTAACAATTTAAACTATATCTAATTAAACTCACAAATAAATTAGAACGTTTGTTTTTGTATTTGATGGTGATATAATTATTAAATATATACGTATCAACTATTTCAAAAAGCAATATTATATTCATACTATAAAAATACAAAAAATACTAATACCATATTTTGTTGAATCATAATAATGAGATCTGTTGTATCTAATGATTGCTGTCGTTTCTATATTTTTCGATTTGTTTACCATTCAAATTAGTAAAGAAATAATTTTATCATTGAAAATGGTTTCTTGAACAGATGATGGAGATGGTCGCACTACATGATCCATCACGTGGGAGCAGAACGGAGAAATCGAAATTATTTGTAATAATTTAGTTACTATTGAAATATTTTATTACTTATTTTTCAAACTTCTTTTTCTGTGCATTTCCTCTCTTAAATAAATAATAGGGAGATTTTCTGTAAATTTGTCTGTTCACTCTGGACTTCAACAACAAACAACTTAAAACCAATCTGCAGCACATGGAGTACACATGGAGAAAATTTAAGTTTGTCACCTATGGACAATATTAAAAATACGTATGTAGGAGATTTTGAGATCATTATTATATTACTGTGGTTAAAATGGAATAAATTTGATGAAAAAAGCTTAGGATTTTTGTGTTAAATCTTATAATCTAATACATGTTAAAGAGCTATAATGAAAAATTATACTTATTATCTAAATAGTTTTGCAATTACATTACCTTTCAATTAAATGAGAAATGCGGACTTACTGTCAACAATTGGGTCAGTTTCCATGCACTTGCCCCATATCCCATACCTAAAACAAACTGCTCATTGTAAACTCTTCTAATTGAAGAGTGAAATATGCCGGTCAAGGAAGAATGTCTCATTTTCACCCTGTCTTTTTTTTTAATATTAAGTAACCGTACTAAATGTGTAGCTTGCTTTTTTTAATTTCAATTTGTGTGTCATGCTCCTGTGTCCTTGTAATTAGAACGTTCAAATTTCTCTTTTCTCAATAATATATTTAATCAAGAATCTTCTGCCAATTTCTGCTTAATTTTCTGAAAATTCACACTTGTTTAAAAAATTATTATAGGAATGTTTATAACTTATTAAATGCATTACATTATGATTTCCTTGTTTAAACTAAGAAATTGTAGAATCAGTGGAGGTTGCAAACACTTCTTCATTTTTGTTTTCTAAATTTTGAAGCGAACAATTATAAATAAGAGGATAAGACTGCATGCATGTGGTGTATAATATTTTTGATTATTTAGACTTTAGATCAACAGTGCTTGTTGTATTTAAATGTATGAAAACCGCCGTTCTCTAGTAACTTTAAATTTTATTTGGAATTAAAGTTGAAGATCGAATTTACTATTTTTGGACACTTATTTAAAACTTATTATAACATTATAATAATGAGATACAATTAAAAAGAAGGTTATGCTTAATGAATGCTTGACTAGAGTTGAAGCGTTCATTTGGCCGCCCAAATGGCTGAGTGACTGCTTGCTATGCCTGCTTTAATCCAGCTTGGTGTGCATTGCTGCGCGCGGTCTATTGATCTGCTGCTATCAGGCGTGCATCTGATGCTGCTGGCTGGCTACCTCCTCCTCCTCCTCCTGCTCGCATAGACAGCCTTGGCAGCGCGGGGGGAGCGAAACTGAAGCAGCCGAGTCATCTGTACACCTGCAGTGCTCGCCCGCCACGACAAGACGCCCGCCCCCGCCTCTCGTACAGTCCGCGGCAATGTCATCAAGAGAAACTTTTCACAATCATACTGCAAAGAACACAAACAAAGAAAGTAAAAATAAAGTCTATACAGTCTTTTTCAATGTATAAATTTTACTTGCAGTGGGCGGGGCAGGTATTGTTTGTATTTTTTAAGCTTTAGACGAAGGCTGTGCAGTGCACCACTATTACAATTGGGAATTAGATTTTGCTTGAGAAACGATGCAAATTTTCAATTTGGAAGCAAAGAAACTAGAATTCTAGTTATCCCAAAATATTTTATAAACCAAGGTTAAAAAGAATAGTTAGAATACACTCTTATAGGGCCTCTAGGCAGTGGAAGATGAAAATCATTGTTTATGTTGTAGATGTCGAACACAAGTTGATGAAAGACTGTTTCAGTTTTTCAGTTTAAAGTTATTTTTTTATCAGTTTACAAAATTACATTTTTCTCAATATGGGTAGGATATCAAAACTCAAAAGCGACCGAAATCTGGTAAAAATGTTTACTGCAACTTTTTATACACTAATGTCACGCGGGTTGCATAACTTCTTGGAGACTTTAACGCACAAATAAATAATTGTTTTTAGGGGTGAAGATGATCATTTAATGAGGTCAACAATCAAGTGGGTCAGTCAGGCATCAGGTTGAGATGATTGTTGGTGCATCGTGGCTTTACGAATCAAGCAACACAATTTATACTTGGCGAACCGTTGACAGGCGCTTGTAAGACTTTCCCGCCTGGTGTCGCGACAACGCAGTGCACTATACTATACCTAGGACCAGTATTGTATGACCTCCTGAGGTTGTTTTGATAAGTTAATGTAGAAGGAAACACATGACGAGCTTTGTATACTTCCCTTGTTATCAAGCAAATTTACAGTACAGTCATCATGGCATCCTCACACTTAAAAAATATAAAAAATAACAATTTTAAGTCTCAAACATTATTTTACCTTCATTTGATAATTAACACTATACTACTATTTAAGAATTTTTTAATTAGTATGTATTTTACAACTAAATAAACAAAAGTATTTTTAAACAAATGAATGGATAAATATAGGTGTTATTTTTACAATATTTACTAAAATACGACGTAATTAATGAATTAATAAAGCTTCCGTATAAAAAAATATGAAACATTGAAGATGACAAAGCTTTTAAAAATGAAACTTCATCATTATATTGTTAATAAGCTTCTGCAATGTAGAAATATTATAGACATAAAATTTAATGCCTTAGGCTTCATTTCATACAGTGGCTATCATGTATAAATATAAAATAAAAAATATAATAAACGATACGATAAGGCCAACTAGTTAATCAATAACTTTATACAAGTGTGTGTTATTGCGGCGTGGCGCTTGCAGCTTGCCTGCTGGGGGGATTTGTGGATGGGATTTCTGTTGAATTGGATCGCTATCGGCTCTCAACGCCGCACAGATCGAGCTAAATAAGATCTGCTGCTTCGTCGATCGGCGGCAGCAGCAAGAGGAATGGCCGAGCCTGGAGCACACAACCATCATCCATCCTCGCGTGATCCCGATACTCTTGTCTCTGCGCCGATGCACTCGTGGAAATGCAAGCAAGTGATCTGGAAACTTGCAGCGGCAGTCAAGCCAGACCAAGATGTAAATCTAGTTGGTGCGTGTCGTCTCTGTACATCAAGATATTTGCTCCAATCTATATATTAAATAACAGACAATTTGATGCTGAGAAATGTATTCAAGTTCTTTTCTTTAATTTACTTCAAATGTTATATTATGCAAAATATAAAATAAGTAACATAATACTTTATGTTACTTATTTTTATTATTTAACTATTCTGAATGCAAACACACATGATATCATCCTGTAATAATATATATATATATATATATTATGTAATTTTGAAATAATTGAGATTCTTAAAAAAAATGTAACTTAAACAAAGTAACAATTTTAATTAGTGACACTAAAAATATTGTCAAGTAAAAAAGAAATAATAATCCAATGTAATAAAAAATTAAGAATTTTTATAAAACTTGTTTTCTGGGAATAAGAGTCCCTTGATTGTTTTGAGAATTATAAGAGTGTGATTAAAAGCTCGAATTATATTTATAATCTTGGAAATACTCCTGCGAGAACGATGAGGAAGTTATGATGGGAATTTGATGGCCACTGGCCTTGTGACTCCGCCATATACTTCATTATATGCAGTTCTGCCTATTCAAGGGTTCAAGGAGATAACCCGTGTTTGCAAATTCACTGAAATTTCTCATTTGCTGATGGTGTCCAGTCTTACCGTTGTTCCTGTTGAGATCTCAGGTCTGAGGGTCAAGGTCGCGAGCACCACATGGGTTACCTGTGTGGTGTGTGCGCCATGGTGCCCCACGACAATACCAGCTGCTCCGCTCGCGGTCGCGAAGCCGGGCTTCACGGCGCCAACGTAATTGCCGCTCTCTGCTACTGCTGCTATTCAATTAAACCAGAAGCAACGAACGCTCATGATGCAGAGATACGTGTTTTTTTTATATAAATATTATTATATAGTCTTCAAGTTCTTTTGTGTGTGCACTCACACTTTGCTATTTCTCAACTTTTGTTTGCTTCCTCTATACAATGGTTATTATGATGGTCGTCATACAAAAATATCTCAGCTTGGAATCATCGCACTTCAATGGAACTAACAATAATTATCGTTTAACCACTTCGTGTAACATATTTTTTGTTCTAAACAAATTGTTTGTATATGACACTGTATCAAAATAATTCGATTTGGTATTCCAATTATTTTATAAATTTTTGTAATTCTTTAAGATTTTTTTTTATTAGAGGTAATTTAGCAAATTTCTTATAAAAATATAATTTGTGCATCTAGCTTAAGATGTAAATTGTTTATGAAATTTAACAATATCAATATAATTTGTTACTAAAAGAAGAAAAAAAAAATGAAGAGTCGTATTTTATGATGTTAAATACTTGGATGAATTATGCCATGCCACAAATAATATGTAATTGGTAATATCATTTACAAGAAGACACTAAAACATTTGAGTAAAAGTTTTATGACAGTTATTAGGTAAAAGTAAAGAAATTACATGTAGTTATTGGGTTCATTAGCTAATTACTTTTGTAATGAATGCCAATTTCATTTTTTGCCTCTCAGGGGAACTTCATCGTATAAAAAGTTTTCTGTAGCTCTTTCGTCTAAACCAATCAGGAGATATAAAATTTGTAAAAGAAAAATTAATAGCATTATGAAGCCTATTCATCAATCTAAATTATCTCAACTCTCATTAAGTCTCAGCTGAAATATGGGATGAACACTTTGATTTTCTACCATAGTGGAATAGGAATAGGTACAATCAACGACGCGGTCGATTGACAATGATTTTCATATGATATATTTTTTATATACAATGATACAATAATAAATATGCTTGTCATATTTTGTAAGTTTTTACAATTCAACTAACTAAATTTTTACATTCTTAAAATGTAGCTACTATAATATGCATGATATTTATAGAAACATGATTGTATTTTTATGAGAAACTTTGACGTATCTTATTAAGTGTACTAAAAACTCACAAAATTACTTTTAAATATTCGTCAAATTTTGCTCAATTGAGTTTGCTTTCAATGTGTGTCATAGTAATAAAAGTAAATTGCGTTTTCTTAAAAGCATGTAAATTAAAAATAAGTAGTCTCTTTTAAAATATTTAGTAAAACATATTTTGTCATTCAAACTACTGTAGTGTTAAATAATTTACTCTTAACCATTCAAAAAATACATGATTTTTAATATTAAATAATAATTTAATATTATTAACATTTTATTTTGTATCAAAAAGTGCGTGAGAAAAAGCTTTATTATAATTATATTTAGAAAATTTATTTTATAAAATAAAGAATTAAGATAGAATTGAAACAATTTAAGAGTTGTCTATATAATATAATATATGTTATATTAAATAATAATTATACTGTGATGTTTTTAAACTATTTTGCTACCGTAGTAAAAAACTTAAAAAAAAGTAAAATGTTAGAATTAATATTTGATGAGTAATTATAGCTTAGGATTCCACGTATGCTATAAATATTTTTGCCTTGGGTTAGATTGGCGCCTCTCAGTCACTACTTCGTCGAGATAGTAGCACGGGCAGGCGGGGCAAATTTCCGCGAATATAGCGGTGATCTCGGAGGACAGATCAAGTGACAGCCGCCGTACTGCAACGTACATGCTTGCTGCCCTAAACGCAGTGCGCATAGGAAGCAACTCAGCAGGGGGAATGACTCTTTCCGTCGTCCACCTGTCCGAAGTCTGTCTGGCAGCATGTCGAGATCGCCGCCGCACAGCCTCACGCGCACACTGTCACGCAATTAGCATACGCTCCAGGCGCTCTGGAATCTGCATGGCGTCGCATGACGAAGAGATCCTCTCAAACGTCGAGCTCTCTTCTCCTTTCTCTACGTGAGAGTTCTTAAAATTCAGAAAATATGAGTCACACTTCTCAAATTTCACATAACAAAAAGTAAAAAAAAAAAAAAAAAAATCTCAAGACTATAAGATAAAGCTACTATATATTAGTAAAATTAATTACGATTAATTAAAATTATAATATATAAATTACAAATTGTAATTACGATTATTGTTTTCTGTATGTTGCAAAGTTTTTAAAAACGTAAGAGAGCCAAGATGCTTTGTAATGATATTTATTCATAACTGTTTTATTTCAAGTTCCTATCAGATTTTTTTTATAACAGAATTTTATACAACATCTACATAACAACTTTATAGGTTTGAATCAATTTAAATAACTTAATAAGCAATATAAAAATCTAATCTAAAAAATAAATAAATATAATAAAAATCAGTGTACAATAGATTTCAGAGCCTCTAGAACAAAAGAAAGTACAAGATATTTTGTGTCATCTTGTTCTCCACGGGTGGTGACATTATGTATAACAGCAAGAACAACAATAACAACTTTGTGTCGTCCACTCTCGCCTTCCTTGGCTCCTTTCTCCTCCTCCCGTTTGATCCGTGGAAACACATATAATTAAGCGGCGGCTAGGATAGCTCTCTGCTGCTCGGTGGGCTGCCGTTACGTACGCGCGTGCCTCGCATGCTAACGAAGCTGCATATATGCAAGCTCGAGGCTCCACAAGACGGCCTGCTCCCCAGATTATTGTTCAGTCAGCAGCTGGGAGAAGACACAAAACACGGAAATAAAGTCCACTCTAATAGCATTGTCAAGATAACGCTTCAAGGTGGTAAAATGTTAGTATTATCAGTTGAAATTTTATTAGCATTTCATTTTACATGTTGCAACTTCAATGTATAGTGATGTTTATGATAAACTTTTTTTCACGTCAAGAATTTAACTGTAAAATTTAATGATAAAACTAATTTCCATATTTTGAAATTCAATTTATTTTGGTAATTACTGAACAAGTTAAAATACGAATATTTATTTTTTATTATTATATTATCATAATTTCCATGAGAGAGCACTTTTAGTTTTTATAAGAGCGGGTTCAACTAACAAGTAAGAAAGAATATAAAAACAGCAATCGCATTGCAGTTTGCTTTAAATTTAAAATAATTTTAAAGTGTAACGTAAATGTTTATACTTAAATGGCAGGGTGATCTAGAAAGGTCAATGAAACTTTCCCTCCCAGTAACAAAAAATAAGCGTATATGTTATTATCATCATCATCAAAAATCTTTCATGCGGCAACTTGCAAAATTCATCTTCTTTACCGTTTGCTAATAATAAAAACCTTTTTGTATTATTTATGCATGTTGTGATTTTCGAGTTGCCAATTGTTCAGCTGATATAAATATACAACTTATATGTATATTTTGTTATACACCACACGGTATGCACTCAAGCATAACATCAATCATCTAGCAAAAAAATATATATATATATATTATATACATATATAAATGTGTGTGTATATATACTTATGTGCATGTGCAGTATATATTATGATGATTATTATTGTTACCATGTTTTATATATTATAACAAAGTAAAATTTACTTTTATATTAATAAATAATATAATGAAAAGTTTTTCATATTTTTTTTTAGTATACCTTACAGTATGAAAGATATAATTTATGGTAAATGGAGCGGTGACCATATCGTACACAATAATAACCTTTTTACATTGTTATGTGTGTGTTATTCCTCGTGAGTTCCTGGGAATCAGAGATCCCATGGAACAGATGTGTGAGCTGGGAGGAGATGCTGTGCTGATGCTTCGACGAACGAACCTCCTCCTTCTTTTCTTTGCCTGCCTGCACATCAAAAAAATAAAAAAAAATAATAAGAAATATTGTTAAGGATGCAAATGGTGTAGTATATCACTAGACTGCAGTAACACACAATGTATTGAGATGCACATTGAAGATTATCAACATGAGTTGAAGCATGCAAGATTATCAAACATAATAGACCGTAAAGCATTGTACACTAGAAATATTGAGGTGTGTCATATTATAAAGGTATAGAAACAACCTTTTGAATAATAAATGTGTTCAGACTCTATTAAGATAAAGATTTTTTTTTAAATGAGAAAAAGAAATAGATGAATTAAAACACATAATTTATCAGAGTAATTAAAAGAAAAATAAATTACAAGTTCATAGTATTGTAAATAGATTAATTGTGTTGTTAAAATGACATTACAATTTTCCTTGAGAAAATTTACAAGTCAGTCTATAACTACTACATCAAATACCTTGATGTTATATTACTGCATATACGGTGCATATTTATATATATATATATACAACATGCATGGTATATATGAGAAAATAGTTTACATGCTAACACGAAAGCTGCAACTTCACGCCTATATAGAATGATTATTACTATACTGTGTCGATCTCATCGTATCAGCAAAGCATAGACGAATGTTGTTGTTATTCTTTATGTGTCGGCATTGCATAGAACGTTGGTTGAGTAGAGTGAGTAATGCCCTGTAAGTATATCTCGTGTCAATCTTCTGTAATGAAGCATCGCGGCGGCGGCGGCAACAATTTGTCGTGAGGTGCATGCACTAAGTAAAGCAGTTTATTCACAGCTAACATATATTCGACCTGAAATGTCTTTATAAAATATAGTTAGAACGATAATTTATTGAGTGTATTTTTTTTATAATGTATTCATATTATGAATATTAAAAAATTAAAAAAAAAATATTTTAAATTGGTTGTAATCATATAACATGCAAATTAGTTTTTTTTTTTATTAGAAAATAGATTCCATAAAAATGATTTATAAGGTTGCTGACTGTTTAAGTACCTTTTTTTTTCTTCGCATTTTTTTGCTATTATATTTTTGTTTTATTATAAAAAAATTGTAGTTTTGTTTTTAATATAATTTGCTACACTATATATAGGAAAAAGAGAGAGTAGAAAAAAAATGTACGTCAATGTTTATGTCATGGTTTATCAATTTAAGAAACTTGATGGTGTCAACTTTTTTTAATATATAATTTTGCTTGCTAAGGTGGATCGTTGTTTATCACATCAGCAACGGTACCGATCGACGCAATAAAGAAATAAACCATTTTTAATGTCATACAGGAACAACAACACACAAATATTTAGTACTTTTTGCCCCTCTACCTTCCCTCCTTCCTAACTCTCGATTTTTATAACAAATACAATACTAAAATTAAGCCTGGATTAAAGTTAGACTTCATTCATAGTGGTCACTTGTCAATGAAGTAAAATTACATTCAATTTACATGCTCTCCGTTCTCCTGCACTAATAAGAGTGCGTATTTCACTCTACAGTTTCTACATGTGATTATCTGCTGCCCTCTGCCCTTATAACAAACATCCCTTACCGAAAAACCCTTCCAGTTGGTCCACGTGCATCACGTGACCCGGTGCAGTTGGGAGCGAGCGAGCAGTGGCCCAGAGTGCAGCACGCGGGTCGGTGACCAGCTGGCTGCAGCTTGGTGCACGCGCGTGCGTGGCCTTGAAGTGACTGCATCTGCACTCCGGCCGGGCCATTGTCCAGTAAACAATCAAAACATTATTATTTCTATCTTAGCAACATTTAAATCTTTTACTACTCTCTAACGTAACTCCTAAATCGTTTTATAACATGACATTGTCAAATAAATTAAATATTAAATAACAAAAAAACACATCTGTCTACGATCTAACATACATTTTTTTTTATTTATAGAATGCTGTATCTTTTCATTTTTATTATTTAATTGTTTAATTAATAATAAATTAACTATAAAATATAAATGGAAATGGATTAAGTTCTCTATAAAGACAAAAAAAAAATAACAATAATGAGAATTATTTTAAATCAAAACTCACTTGACCGTGTTGTCAAGAGAAGATTTTAGCAGCCATTACAAAATTCTTAGCTATTTGGGTTGATTTTATTTTTCACACCAAGTAGGTAAAATGGGATTATATGAATATAATTATATGAATATTCTGTTCATTATTAAATGTGTGAACAAAATAACTTCAATTACTCACATCTGATCATAAATTCTTGTAATTAATACGATGATTTTTTTAAATGTGCATCATCTCCATGTTCTATACAAATATGAATTTAACATTTCATGAGTTTCATTGGCTCGATAGGTTCAACAAAAATTAAGTTTTAAAAATTTGATTGGGTTGAGGTCATGTAAGGTCAGATATAAATCAGTGCAGTGTACGCGTGTCAGCTCGTATGCGAGAGCCAGCAGGGTGTGAGCTTGCGTGCTCCTGATGGCCGCATGCACAAACACAGGATGGCGGTAGCAAAGGGACGCCGCGGCGGCGTTTATTGTCCATCATATAACATGGAGCTTGCCTCGGCAGTCGTCGCAACAAACTCAGCGGAAAATGAGGGGATATTAGGGCTCATCAAGATGCCTCCTCCTCCTCCTCTACAAAGGTGTGAGAGAATCAATTAAGTCTCAGAAGAAAAACCCACGTGTTAGCTTGCCTGGATTATACGAGCCAAGTGACTGCTAACAACGTTAATACTACCAAATTCAAAAATACAGCCGTTCACAAAGGTAATTTGTAATATTTTAATATTCAGGTAATAAATTTTTAAATTGACATTTCTTTGAAACCTTTATGATTTTATTGTATATATAATTAAAAAAGTAAAATATATTCACCTTTGAATCCTTTGATTTGTTACTTTCGTAAAATTCATTTATTTTATTTATAAAAACATAGTAAAAATAATAATTATTTGAAAACTTTTCACATTTTTAATTGCTTCAACTTAAATTTAATCTGCAGTTGTGGATCCACGTTATAAATGGCTTTTATACATAATATGATTCTATCTCACAGCTCATATAATTGACACCACTCATCATGACATCTGGTGATGTTGACACATTAACGTTACTTATAAATTATATTGAGCGCTGTCTTTATTATATTTATTATATTATTTTATATACAATATGTACATTTAATTTGTCATCTCTCTTGCATGACTTAATCATTTAAAAAATATTTGTTGATATTATAGTTAAAAACTTTTACGATTCTATTTTTCGAAGTTCCACGTATCAATTTTACTTTGCAAAATTTACCTCCTCATGTTGTACTCTATACGTTTTTAAAAATAGTTGGCAATTTTTGATTCGTTTATTATATACAAAGTTTATTCCTCCGTGGATCGTGAAGATTGTGAAGTGTTCCTGGAAGAGAAGAGAGTCGGCTAGATGAGTTGGGAGGAGGCTCCATGCAGCATCACACACACAATCATTCTGTGACATGACGTAGCAGGTAACAAAGGTCAAATGGTGACCGTTTTAGAATCCAGACTTAAAAAAAAAAAATCATACTAGTCGAATCACGTAACAATGAGTATCACGTTCAGTTTCATGTATTTTAAAAATATACAATTTATTTTTAAAACAATTTTATTAATGACAATAGGAAGTAATACATATAAATACAGGTACATAATTATATTGTGTTTTTTCCTCTGTATATTAGTTAAACTAACAATGAATTGTCTGTATTTCAAGTATAATTACAAGCTGCAATGTTTGACATGAGACAGGCATCACTTGCAGTTTACTGGGCGCTGGCTCGTTCCTCACTTGTTTGTATAGCGTGGACAAAAAAGTGCTGCTCGTTCGCCCGCCTGCAGTCTAGCTGCAGTGCTATTGCATACCTGCAACAGAGATAAATTACCGTCAACGAGAAGCAATGTGTAGCACATTTATTACGCCTACTCAGCATGCTACATGCTATAAATGACATATATATGCAGCTATATAATACTGTATGGTAAAAGCAATATACTGCATTTGTTGCCAAAATAAACGAAGGAATATAATAATAAAAAAAAAAAAAAAAACGAGATGAAAATGATAGGAGCCTATTAAATTTGTAAAAAACAATCTTAATATTTTAATCTAATTGTTAACAATAGTATTAATAATGAATATTACCCCTGATTGCTCATATTCACAAACCCGCTCACATACTTACTGTACTTTTAATGAATTAAAATATCAAACTATAACATAAAACGTTAAAACGTAATTATAAAAAAAAATATACCTTATTTTATTTTAAAGTGCAGTATTAAAAACAAGCTATTTAATATTTCACTAAAAAAAAAAGAGAGATTCAACTTGTGTACACTTAATAAACTTTATCGTTTAATCTTAATTATTTACATAATGAACCTCACCGTGGTTTATAGTTATTACAATAATGAAGTTATTAGTATCGTGAATACGACGTCGTTACTTTTGCTAATCACGCGGTTACTACAGGGGCACCAAGGCGTTGTTCCCGTGCATCAAGGGCGGGTCTGCTCTCTTCGTGCTGCATATTATATGCACGCCCATCCCCTTGACACCGCGAAGAAAGGGCTGCATGTCTTCCCCGCCCCGCTGCCCCAATGATCTCTTCTCTACCTACGCAAATTCCAACAGCATGCAGTTCACTGCCAAGTATATTCATGTCTCAATTGCAAGTAAACAACGCCATAAGTCGTAATTGTATAACCTCATATTAACTCTTATCAAAACTAGGTATCTATAAATATATAGCTTCCTAACACTCGTATTTTTGTAAAACGTTTAATGAAACATCGTTTATTGTTGCAATGTAAAAAGAATATTAAGTTATAAAACATAATAAATTGCATAATTATATAAATTTGTGAAAGGTAAATATTGAAATTCTTTATTTTTGCATTTTTATATCAATTAAAACTTAAACACACCTTGATTGATCATTGCTATAATTCTACAAGAATAAGAATAATAATTGTTTATTGGGTTGTATTTTTAAACCCAATAAACAATTATTGTTATTATTATTATTATTAATCATACTTTTAACTTATACTTGAATTAGAGGACTCTTGTCATCATGCATTTTAGAGAAGAAAAACGGATCCCAATATTATGTTTTTGATTGTATATCAACAATTATTATATTAGCACTCACATATTTCAATCTTGATCTGCAAACTAGTTTCTTTTTTATTTCTCTTTAAAATTAACGTTTAAATACATTAAATTATAAATAACGTCTGTAGATAAGCCTTTTAATTTCAATCAAAAAAATTATTTTTCCGGGTTTGTATCTCAGTTGGGGTCTACAACATTCTTATGTTTCAGATCACAATGCGAATAAATAAGAGTTAATCTAAACAACATGTTTTTTTTTTATAACTTGTCAGGGTCCTAAATTGTTATAACGGAGACACTTGTATAAAAAATATTTGGTACATATTACATAACATGTTTAGTTTCAACATACATCACAATTTATGTACAACCTTTTGCTTGTGTTACCTCTTAAATTTAGTCCCCCTGGAAGTGACCACGGAGTGCATGACCGGCGGTGAAACACACCCATTAGTAGCATTGTACGTACTAATAACAATTACAATATGAGTGTGTATATAACATCCACCGTATGCTGTTCGATTTATGGATGGCGCTAAACAGGAGCCACATTTCTCATGTCACTGGCAAGAAAGACGATCGTTTGGTTCTGGGGTGTATTGACCTGTTGGTCCCTGCGACCCCGCGAGCGAATTAACCTCTCTGATGTCCATCTCCTTGCCATTAAAGAATGAGGAACTAAGTTTTTTTTATGTATGCATTTATTATCTTTATCATTGTTTGAAATGAAAAGAACTGCCTAATTAAATCACATTGGTTTTTAATTAAATTCAGAAGAGATGTTATTTTGGTCCAGATATATATATGGTGACTTCATATTATATTTCTTAGAATTGTAATATAACAAAAGATTTTTTTCAAAAAAATAAATAAAAGGAACTAAATTCATCTTTTCTTTTTATAAATTCCATTTGAAATAACATGATTAAAAAAATATATATATTACTTGATTAATTTTCTTTGTAAAATGAGAAGGAATTAAAATTTTGAACAATTTTCTTTCGTTTATCCCGTAAGGCAAACGTTAATAGAATTTTAAGATTATATAGCTATGCAACTTGTTACTTTTTGAGCACTTGACATGTATCATCATCTTTTATTAATTATGTATAATTTTCAATTAAGAAAAAAATAACTGTTTAAATCATTTTGAATGCATCTGTAGCCCCAAGTTTGTTTCACAACGCTTTTTTCCCTTCCTCTCCGACCATCAAGTCATTCCTTCATGCCGAGTCATACCAGATGCATTGCACGCATCTCGGGGCGCGCGTTCACACCTCGCCGCCGCCTTAATGAGATAATTATATAGGCAAGAGAAGAGCGCAATCGGATCTCACTTACGCCGAGCTGTCAGCAGCACCAGAGACGGAGGAGGAGGGGAAAGGGGTCACCCCTAACTGACAGCCTCTCGGTCGTCCTGCTCAATGGTAAAAACATAAGTACAACCAAAGGCAAAAGAGAATGGACAACATGCATGAAAAATTCTTATTGCAGAAATGAATAGATGGTACCAAATTATGCTACTCTGAATTTTTTCAGATATTTTTGAGACCCGGAAATATTTTTAAATATTTATTGAAAGTGCGGCCAAGCCCCCTGGAGGCGTCAATAGGCGTCCAGTCTCTATCCTTTTTATTAAGGATTCAGGGGTGCCAACTGAAATCACAGAACTTTCAATAATTATTTAAAAATAGTTCCGAGACTCAAAAAAATCTGAAAAAATTCAGAGTAGCATAATTTGGTACGCTCTATTCAATTCTGCAATAATTTGTTTTCATGTATGTTGTCCATTTCAGGCTATAATGTGTAACTCCATTTCTTGGGTAAAATAAAAATTGTTAAAAACCATTGATTCAGAAATACTATCGACTCGGATAATCAACAAACTACAGTTACATATAATGCATATTTTTTATACAGCAGCTGGTTTGTTTAAGGCAGTAAGAAATACTATATTCACCGCAAAATGTGCGTTGTATTATAGTATTTTTATGATGTCATTCAAAAACAACTCGTCACATACCATAATATGAAAGGACAAGGAAAAAAAACTTACTATACACGAGTATTTTGCTTCAAATTTTATTACGTAATAGTTATAACTTTTTCTCCACCATTTGAATCTCCCACAATATATTGCGATATATTGTTTACTGAAATAAAAATGCATGTCCTCAATTTTTTTTATTGCAGAAATGGATAGAGGGTGCAAAGTACCCTGATTTTTTTCAGATTTTTTTGAGACCTGGAACTATTTTTAAAAAATTATTGAAAGTCCTTTTTGTGACGTCACGCGGCGGCAAGTCCTATCTTTTTCTTAAGGAGCGGCGTCTCGTGACGTCACGAAAAGGACTTTCAGTAATTTTTTAAAAATAGTTCCCGGGCTCTAAAAAATCTAAAAAAAATCAGGGTAGCATAACTTTGCACCCTCTATCCATTTCTGCAATAAAAAAATTTGAGGACAATACTCTATTGTGTGTTATATATTACTAATTTGATAATTTCTTCATTTTTCAAACTGACATTATAATAATTTTAAAATCTACAAAGAAATTTAGAGGCTGAAAACTAAAATTTAAGTTGCATACTATATATATATTTTTTTAGCATATAAAGTGCAAAAGATACCTTGACACGATATCATTAGCATGTAAAAAAAAAAAGCACCACAAAAAATAATAATTATAATATAATTCACAATATAAAAGATATTGAGCTGTCTTTTTGTATTTAAAATATATAATTTAATAAAAGAATAGATTAAGAAGATTAAATTCTTATGTCAATTATAATTATATAAGAAAATAAACTGCTTGATCATGCGTACGTTATATATGAATATAAAAGAGTATTATTATTATTATTGGATGATGAAAATAATTGACTATCATTTTACCTCATTGACAGGTGAAGGTGTGGCTATGTCCTTGAAGGGGTAATGCGGCAAGCACAGCCACCCACGTTTAATTGCAGGCACAACACTGTGGAGTCTTCCCTCGCGGTGGAATTTGGGTCCAGACCCGCGTAGTGTCAAGGGAACGTAAGAAGCTGATGATATCATCTCGCCTTATGGAAGATGACATAAACCATTACATGGTGGCCTTATCAAAAAAATTATGTAATACTTCATCATTGTCTAAATAATACATCCTAACTATACAAAAAATTATACATCTTCTATTAATGTTCTTATAAAACTTTCAAGGATAAAAGCAATAAATTTTTTATTGAATTCATTTAATAACTTTAATTATAAATTAAATTAATTAAATTTCAATTTACTACGTAAAAAATTATATAGTTTTCTTCATTTTAATTATATAAAAATAAATCTAATTGTTATTATTTTATATAGTATATTATATAATTTTATAATAATTTGCAATGATGATGTATTTTTACATAAAAACATGCAGGAAGGAAAAAAATATTTTTAGGGATATGATATTTAATAAATAGAATTACATCATTATGTTCTGTATATGGTATATAATTACATCATATTCTGCGTAATGGGCTGCTGTACAAATGTACTACACGGTACAATATATAACACATTAGCTGGACGTGGTATAATTTGTTTTTTTATTTTCTTTATGTCGAGTTGAGAACTTCAAGAGCATCATAAGCTCATTACTAAACTGAAAGAAGTAAATAAATGACTAAATTAGTTTGAACCTGTGCTTTGCTTGTTGCTTGACTCACGTCTCGCAAAATATATTGCCACGTAATATAAAAGAATATGATATCTAATGAATTATATACGAGATAAATATCATTAGCTTTTACACATAATTATATTCTCTATATGGGATGGTTATAATTAACATATTATATCATGTTTTTTATATAATTGTGCAGTGCAAAGAAAAAAAAAGAGGCACCCGAAGAAATGTGTTAGTAATGAACTTTGTGTAAAATAATATTTATATTTATATAAATATATTACATTAAAACATAATTATTCTTCATATAATACATGTGTAAGCACAAAGAGAGGATCATTGCAATTTTACGTTCAAGGCGTTGTCGAATTGCGAGTCAAGAGCGAGGGAGTGTAGGCGAGTGCAATTTGAGATTTGTCACGTGCGATTAGAGGTCTGGCAGCACCTGTGCCTGCATGTCCACCTCCCCACCCAGACGCTATCAGATGCCGCCGCTGGACGTACAGCTACGGGCGTTAGTTGTGCCATGATGCTGGGGATCTGCTGGTTCAATGCATGTGATAAACCATGGTTATGGGTCACCACAGAGTGCCTATAGCTGTACGTACTCCTCCATTGCTAGCTTGGCAAGGATTAATTAAAATTTGGAACTATGATTGTATGCAGTCCTAAACACTTAATTGTCCATAATATCCTTATTCTCGCTCTAAAATTACGTAATATTTATTGAACAAAGCTTTTTTTAAAATGGTTAAAAACTTTGCTGCACACATGCATTGTAAATTTAAAGAAAGAAAATACGTTAAAGAAGTACATTTTAAATATTGTTTGTTAAACATAATTAATTCCAATTAAATACGAAGAAGAATGTACTTAACTTAAGAACTGCACAGAACAACATGAATAGGAAACGCCTTCCCTCTACTCGATCTTTTTAAAGCAAATAAATAAATAAAATAAAACAAAAACGTTATTTAGATAGTTTTTTTTATCAAACAAGTGCAGCAGTCTTATGCAAAGCGAGTTTGAGTTTATGCAGTCATGGACACGCAACAAAAGGTGCATCTAGCTTCGGTATCAGCCCGCCCGCTTGCATGCGAGCACCAACAGACGTGCATGCACACCGCACTGTGGAGGACACGCCTCACTCGACAAACAAATCACTTCGGTATTGACTGCAGAGATAGCTCGAGCAGCCTGCACCCACCTACCAAGCCTTCGACATCTCATTCAATTAGTCAGGTGTCCTTGAACTTTCTAACGTGTCCTTGACCCTTGGAGGTAAATTATTTAGCTGATTCAGGTTCAAATTTTATTTTGATCAGCATGGATCACGTCAATTGTACTTCATTCTGCTTAATGTTGCTTAAAATATAAAATAATATCATTGATAGAATTATAGATCATTTTAGCAATATGATTGTAAGTTTTATTTTAATTAAAAATATTAATACTGAGCTAAATCAGTGCAGTTGTTATGCTGCTGTCAATTGTATATTTATGATTTAAAAAAAGTTTACTAATGATTTCAAATTTCATATTATTTCTACAAAGATTGCTAAATTTACATTTCATAATTATTTAACTTGTGAAAAAAAAACTTTAATCAGTGTTTAAATAACTTAACGAGTTAATCTCTACAAGCGAGGTTCCCTAAGTGCAAATATTGGGAGGACAGGTTTTGAGTCCCACGTGGACCGTTACGGGACGTTGTGACTGTCAAGTAGCCGTGGGAAATGTCACCGGACGTTCCTCGGAGTTGAGAAAGGTCGGAGTCCATCGAGCGAGCCAACGGGCTAAGAGGGACCTCAGCCAAATGTACTATTACCTTTACTTTATTTAATGTCACAGAACGTGAGTCCATTTAATAAGAATTAAAAGAAACATAAATCCAAAGATATTCAAGTTTTGCTACGGATGTAATTAAAATAAATTTATATAGTCATAAAACATGTTTTGCCAAAAGAAGCTTGGTAATAATCTCGACGAAAAAAAAAAAAAATATTATAATAAAAATAAAATGTAAAAATAAATGTTAAGGTGAGGTCTTTTCTCTTAAATTAAGGAAATATCATCCAGTTTTAAATAATTTCATCTGTCTTTTAAATAAAAAGAATCTCTTATTTAGTTAAATAATTTATTATATGTGAACCAAATCAAGTCTAGTTATTATGTTTTTACTGCAGAGGAACCAAGAATGTTGCGTTTCTGATTGTGTTATAAAAATAATAACAAAAAAAAATCTAAGATATCTAAATGGAATTTTTAAACATACTTTATGCTTTAAAAAAAATAGGATTATAGTGAGAATAGTTTATGTACTTTATATACCGGTATATATA
The DNA here is from genome assembly GCA_949825025.1 of Siphlonurus alternatus. Lineage (NCBI taxonomy): Eukaryota > Metazoa > Arthropoda > Insecta > Ephemeroptera > Siphlonuridae > Siphlonurus > Siphlonurus alternatus. The sequence continues at coordinate 8,615,458 of OX463779.1, forward strand.
AAAAATTTGATTTTAAATTAAAATCGAAGTTAAGATAAAGTGAAACATGTGTAACATTATTTTATAGGTAGGAATGTTTTAATTATCTATATATAGTGTAGTAATAGTATAATATATTATATATGTTACAAGTTAAAAATAATAATGTTTTTCTTTTAAGTTAATAAATTACAGTAAAAAATTGTATTTTTTCTATACCCAACCAATATATATATATAACTTAGTACTACCCATACATAGAATAAAATGTAACGGAATCTTATGCCATGGAATATATACATTTAATGATGGCGATCTATTCTTGTGTGCAACAAGGTGCTACTACTAGTAGGCTCAACGCTAGCGGCTCAAGTCACCCAAACACTGGTGTGGATGTAGGCTACACGGAAACTGAGGCAGCAGCGAGGACCACTGCAGCACCAACTACAGCTCAGATGAAGATGCATGTACCGTTCTAGAGGAGTGCAACATCCATTGTGTCTTACATGCTCGTGTCTTCAGGCTATGGGTCCTAGCTATCACCTCTAGAATTTTATAGAAAAAGCTTCAGTCATTTTTATCATCTATAAATATATACCGTGAGATTTTTTTGTCATCATTATTAGATATCAGGTATTTCAATTACAATAATTTAAAAGTTTTCAATGGGAGATGTAAAAAAAAAAAACATACAATTTTATAGATTGGATGGATCAATGGGTTTTATAATATTTCATGTCACATAATATACAGTAGGTAGTAGGTACATGATATTTTAATATAATATACTGTATATTTCCTTCGCATGAAGGATATAATAATCCATGATGAAAAAAAACATAAGAAAATATAAGCCAGTGTAATGATATGTTGTTATCTCACATTGGATTTTATAGCAGACCAATTAAGGATTGAGGGTGATATGGGGGGATTTCCCCACCCTCGCATATGAGGACGTGATAAGATTGTCATTTTTTCCCATGGCACAATAATTCAATGAATTAAAAAAAAAATAATAAAGTAGTTTGTGCACTAAAATTCAGCCACCACTTTCAGATCCAGCTGGTCCAGCTTCTTTAAAATATTAGTGTAAAAAATTATGCCATTACATTTTCTATCGTATTCTCACACAAATATTTTCATTGTAATTTTATTTCATTTTGTTAACACAACGTGCCAGATGACCTGTTGTCCACTCCTTCTTGTTCGTATGTCATTTCTCAGCAGGTATTACATTTCCTAATCGTGCTTTCCTTCATCAGCAAACACGTAACCACTTGAACTGAAACCGCAGTGACCAGTTTACATCAACAAATCGCATCAAGTGATATCGAAAGATCAAATTTCAGCTCCGAAATTAATTTACCGTAACATTTTTTTTTTTTACCACATTGCTCTTAACTTGATTCAAGTGTCATTAGATATCTGCATGTACTGTAAGAAGATGACGACCAAGAAATTAACATTCATCGTGAAAGTTTAATTTTTTTGTATTATATTTACAAGCGTCATATATATATTTTTTAAATTTCTTTCGTGAATAACCTTTCAACACATAATATTTACAGAACAGAATTATTATCTAATGTAATAAGATCTTGTTACATAAGTACCTGTACACAACGCAAGTGTATGCTACCATAAAATTAAATTAACCTGAAAAATAAATAAAATATGAGTTCTTATATATATATATATTAATATGAATAATTTTTTTCGTTCAATGACCTTCTATTCTATACAGTACATGTACAAAACCAAGTAAGTTCAAAATATAAAGTTGTCATGAAAGTAATAAATTGTTATAAAAATGACAATTATTTTTATAGCTCACTGTTCAAAGAATAATTATGTATATTAATAGCTAATTCAAATGTCAATTAAAAAATGTTACATATAATATTTATAGTAAAGCTTATATACTTAGGTCATATTTAATTTATCTCTTGACCAGCAAAATCGTTTTATATCTTTTTTTATTGACAAGCATTCAATTTAAATATTGTTATTTTATTATTATTTTTTTTTTAAATATTCTTACAACTACACATAATTATTGTCCCAACTGCACCTTCTGCATGCATGAGCATTTTCTTTTAAATATCTCTAAGAATGTAACAGAGCTAAGCTTGACGCATTATATAGGTTCAAAGTCTACATTTCCAGTGTATTCCTTATCTATAGAGTTTCGTCCAGGTCAGTACATGGTTCATGACTTGAGTCACGTGACCAGGTGAAGTGAGCAGTTTGGTGAGGCCACATTCGCCACGAGTGGAGACGGAAGTTCAGCACGGCTACCCAACGTGGCGACAACAAGGAAAAAACCATAATATTACATAACTAAGGTAAGTTAAAATTAACGCCGTATTTCTGTGCCATTTTTAAAATAACCCACAATGTGTATTTCCTTGTCTAATCAAGTATTAATTTTGTGAGTACGTATAAGACTGTTGATGTATTTTTCTCTCGATCATTTTGCTCATGACGTTTATTTTATATTTATTATGAAATAAAACTAATGGCCATAATATAACTATATGTTTGACATTGTAACATTGTGGAATTAACGGACAATTGAAATAAATTTTTATTGCTATATATGTTAAATGAATAGCTAGAACATAAAATATAGTGTCTCCACAATGCTTTGTGGATGTCATGCTTTAATTATGATTTTAAAAACAATAAAGGCAGCACAATATTTTATTATCTGTTCGCCGCTGTGTCATTTAGACCATCCATGCAGATGAGAATACTCCTAATAGTCGCGGTGGAACGAAGTGATGGAGGTGAAATTTGCATACTCGAGGCTGTTTGCGTGCTTCAGTCGGTGGTCCACGGACCGTGCAATGTCCCTCTCCGTCTCTGGAGGCGCCAACAAAGCTGTATTTCATTCCAATTTAGACAACAAACCGCCGCTTAGTAAGAAAAAAAAGTACGAAATTTAAACACTATGATTACCCGGATGGATTACCGTATACTAAATACTAGTCATATAATGTAATTGTACCACGATGAAACAAAAAATGTATGGTGTACGTGTTAGTTGCTCTTTATTATTAGGCAAATGATACAGTTCATCGTTTGAATATATAAACACTAATTTATAAACTGAATATATAAATAAATATTTTTTATTACCACAACAAATAATAAAAATATAAAAAAACTTCATAATTTTCTTTAAATAGTTTCTTCCTGCTTTCTAGGTCATGTTATTTGTTTTGCAAAATATTTCAATCTGATAAACAACAAAACTGCCAATATGAGTCACTTATAAAGTGTCACTTTAATAACGTTGAAACTATTGTATATATTTGTTTATTAATATTTCACATTTATATAGTAGTTATTTTCCAGCAAAGATTAAATTAATAATCTTATGTTGCCGGTGCAAAATATAAACAAAAATTTCACTCCAAGAATTTTAAGAAAAAAAAATATATATATATTAACCAAAAAATTGCAGAAAATTTTTTAACAAAAACGAAAACAATCTAGGAAGAAAAATAATCAATATTGTATTTTTATTAATTACAGAATATAAAAAAAATTCATAATGATTAAATTAAAAATTGTTTTATAATAGTAATTTCAACTATTCAGTAAAATACAAACACGTATATTGATGGAACAATTAATTATTATGTAATTTTTATTCATAACAAAAACGCAATAAAATATCATTGACATATCTATTTATTAAAAATATATTAATACTTGGATTTTTAATTTGCAGAAATTATACAAAGTTAAATAAATTGATAGTCTGTTTTCAGTCATATGTAATATATTATGTAATAATATAAATGACACATTAATTTAGTTGAAGAAACTTGGTGTTTTATAATATTGCTTGTTTTTGTATAAACCAATCTGCGGTTATTTCTAAAAACGCACCGAACTCTCCGAATTTATATTTACACTATAACCCGTTATAATATAAAACATATTATACACAATAATATACTTACGCATATTACCATAACTTAAATAAAGAAAAATACTGCTGTTATGTACGTGACGTAAAAACTGCTGAGTAAAATAATATACAATAAAAGTATTCATAATGTTTAATTAATTATGAAGCAATTTTAATGACAAATAAAACACATTATATATTTAATGGTTTTGATCTCCGATATTTCTGCATCTGTGCATCAGTTTTTTGCTGCTTTTTGATTGGAGGAGCCTCTCTCGCTTTGTTCTGTCGCCTAGCTGGAGATGTAATAAAATATCGCACAGTAACAACGAGACGCCCGGGGCTGCTTTTTTACCTTCCATCTTGGATCATTTCCCCCCGCCATAAATCAATATCTGCTTGACCCAGTATCGATCATCATCCAACCAAATAGATCATCATACAGTTTTATTTCAATAAAAATTTATGCTTACAAATAAGTTTTATGTATTATATCATAAGTTATAAACATTTATTTCTAGCTGTAATATTATTATAAAATGTTACAAGAATTAATTGCTAAAAATGATAAGTTATCCAATAAATGAAGCTATTTTTTTGTTATGTTATTACAAAAGAAATATTGTATACACATATTTTTTTATAACTATACAATTTATTTCTTTGTATTCAGTATACAGTTATAGAAGATACATAAAAATATGAAACATAAATTATTTTAACTCTACATCAGCTTTTGTCTGACTGCAACAAAAAAATGTGTACACTCTCAAACTTTGGTAGTCCAAAGTTTGGTACTGCTGTGAGAGCCGTTTAATACCAGCAATAATCTTTCTGATTTCTTGCGAGATTACAAAAAAATGGTAGTAAAAAGTAAGAAATGTTGTGTAAATAATAATTTATCTTTTATTATGGACCGATAAAAATGCTACTAAATATTTGCACTTCAAATGTAATGTATAGTAAAATAGACAGGAGTCAAGAAAATCTCCAGATCATATATCAGACTGCAACATGAACTACGAGAGACGTTTTTGTTTTTTTTTTTAAGAGGGGGTATACCAAAATGTGTCAATTGCCCCAAAATACAAACCAATCAATCAATCGAATTTTTTAAGAATTTATCCTTGCAAATAATTTACTGACCAATGTGCACGTAAGATGTGAGTTAATGATTTCAAAATTTTACACACCCCTGTTACTTCTTCTTAGAATTTGAAGTTAAATTCTACATATTTATCAATTTATGGTTATATGCTTATATATATTATTATATATATGTATAAGCTATTGACTCGTCAGAGTTGGGTATGTGATTTATTTCGACTCGACACTAATTCAGAAGGTGCTAAAAATTAAATTACCATTTTTCAAAATTTGCGTGTTGGAACTTATTGGCTGATGTCACAAGTCACATGTCGATGTTTGTTGATGCGTGCAGTGCGTCTCCACGCCACGCCGCTACGAAATGTACGCCACGCCGCGCCGTCACGCGAGGGGAAGGGGAGGGGCAAGTTCTTCGTGACGTCGCGAGCCGACTGGCGCCAAGGCCGCGACTGACCTCGCGAGGTAATTGACCGTTACTCGACCACGCTGGAATTCGGGAGGAATAAAAAATTACTGCGTACACTTAGTAAAATGTGTCCCTATTTTTTCTATTGTTACACATATGGTACTTATTGTGTATGTTTGAATCAAATATACAGTAAACAATTAAAGAAAAAATAGCAACACTTTGATGACTCGCAGATAATTATGCTAAACATTACATATTTCATTTCCTGTGCAAATAATTTGCAAAAATAATATTCTAATCCTTATTAATGTTTACTTTTATCACAAGAGCATGTAAGGGCATTCTTTTTATGTGTGAAAATGGAATATGCATATATAATCTTATTATCTCAAGCAAAACGAGAACCCACGCTATGTTTACCGAGGTTTGTTTCTTGTCGAAAGCCAGGTGGTCGGAATTAAGAAGTTGACTTTTCGGTGTTAAAAATTAAAATTTCCTTGCCTTTTTTTATTTAGTAAAGCCATACAAGAACTATTTTATTAGTTCTTATAAGGCAATAATACTGTTAGTGAAATATGACTAACTGTTCGTTAAACAATTAAACATTTTTAACTATTTAAACAAGACAAAACTTTTTCTACAAAATACAAGCGTACGTTGTTTGAATTATTATTATTTGCTTACATTATTTATTTTCTTAAAAAAAAAAGGAATTTATAAATTTAAAAATTAAAATATATCTAAAATAATCGTACATGTGTAGAAACGTTTTCCAAATATTCATAATATTACAGTAATCTTAATCCCTTCAATTGATATAACTTTCAATTAGAATTGAGCAAAGCAAAAACACTTGAATAATGACATGATATTAAAATAATTGCAGGACTAGAACCATTTTATAGTTTAAAAATAATAAAAAATAATTATACGATCGTTGAGATCAATCACTTTCGTTTTAATTATTTTACAGTCTATTCCCATCTCAGTTGATGGTTCCTTTATAATGTGTATATTGCAATTTTGTAATTATTTTATTTGAATTAAAATTATTATTTTATTTTTTGCCTTTGTGGTTCATTTGAAAACAATTTGTAATGTATGGACTCTCTAAAATCATTTTAATTGAATCTTTTCATCTTATTTCTAATCAATCTAATACACTTCAGTACTCCAGCTGTTATAACTAAAATTTATCAACTTTTTTCTTACTATTTTCTTGATTTTTATCGATTTTTCTAGCTTTCTCACGAAGTGCTATATAAATCATGGTGTGAAGAGTACCTGCTGAGTTTTTTAATCTAATTTTCAAATACATAAGACACCAAAGTTCAATTTAATCTTGTTAAAATCTTACATTTTTTTTTTTCTTCTTCTTACCGTGTTAAATTTCTGAAAGTAAATTTCGATGCTTTACATTTATTTCTTTTTTCACAAATGAAGGTTTTGACATCAAGGACTTGCCACCTTATTTTTTCTTATTTTTACTGGACGGGGTGAGGCTCTTTCTCATGGACATCTGCCCAAGTACGATTGATGCAGTGGTATTTCCGGCGTCAAATCAGAGAATATCTCACGGATTTACACAGTCTGCACTTCATCTATATGCATTGCGTGGTGTCATCCAAGTCACGCGTGAAACAATAAAGGAAATATCCACCACTCTGCTGACGTAACCGACGTAATTTTATGTGTAAACAGATTACTCGACCTTGGGAAAACTAAAGAATAACAACATTAATAATCCATAAAAATTATAACCATACTTTTTCTGTCGATACACCGGACCAAATTGTAAATTTTATATTATATATATTTGAAGTCATGGATTTAAAATTCTACAAATTGTTCAAAATGAAAATTGTTGCTTTCGTTTTACTATAAAAGTTGTATATTTATATGCAATTATTGTCATCATCATCATTACAATTGCCGTCAAAAATATTTAAAATGCAGAAATCAGGTATATTAAATATTATTATAAAATATAATGCAACAAAGTGCATCCAACGATCATGGTTTAATCAGTTTATTTGTGGTTGTATATACAATTTATTTTTTATTTATGAAAATGAAATAACTGGTGTAGATAAATACAGGCTTCGTAACATAACATGAAAAATATCCATGTAATTATAGCAAGTATAGTATAATATGGAAGTAAAGTTATTAACACAAGGAGCCTCGTAAGAAAAGGACAGCTTAACCTTCAATCGTATTGAGAGATAACATCACAAGTTTGGTGAAAGGATTCATCATGATAACATCAATAAATAAGATTATAATCCAGTTTATTTACATTGAATTATTGATAAAAAAGAAGACTGGAAGAAATTAAGGAGGGAAAGGAAGCTCTTCTCACCTTGAAATTTTCAAAACAATGCCTATTTGATTTATCAATAGATGGTAATTTTAGAGACAAAAGTATTAATGCGCACAATGATTTTGATGCTCGCAATGTAGTTGGTGTTAATTAATTGTTAATTAACAAAAAAAATGTATCTTCATGGTCGTTGATTGAAGTAAAAGTGAAAAAATAAAAATGAAATTATACAACCTGGTTTGAATATAATATATTATGATAGTATAAATTAACATTCATAGTAGTTTTAATGAAGACCCCCATAAGATACAATAATAATTAATTTGGTGGACGTAATGCTACCGAGCGTTGAAGTCTCCGCGAGTACATGTCTGTCTCAGCAGCAGAGAAGGCATGCACGTGATGACAGCTAATTGTAGCGTGAGAAGCGGCAGGTGGATCTCGCGGAGAAGAGAGAGAGACTGCACCACCGAGCCAAGGCCGCCGTTCCACTCGGCCTGTGCAGAAACAAGAAGAAGAACTCTTTTGCTCCGGATGTTGGAGACTAATCGGCTCACTGTTTTGCGAATACTTTAGGATAAACCAAGGTAATAATAAACAAGAGGTAAGTAATAATTTTTGACAAAACATATAATTTCACATATGAATAACAATGAAAGTTTTTAAAGAATTTGGAAAACAACGCTCATGCAAGATAAAAAAATGATCATGTTAATAATTTGTTTGAAAAATATTGTCGTATAAGTTGATATGTTGTTGTAAGAGCCTCCTTCTTTTAGTTGTCGTGTTCTGCTACTTGATCTGGTCATGAGTCATCAGCTTGTGTTCTCCATAGATCACGCGTCCGGTCCACCATGTCTTTACCATCATGGCAAGGTCAAGAAGCCGTCGACCAGAGCACTTGCCATCCTAAAAAAAATATATATTAAATTTTATATCATAAGTACACAACATGTAAATTTTGAGGATATTACATTACAAATATTTAGATTATTCGTGTAATTTGAATATATGTTTGATATTTGGTGACATCATAGATTAGTAATTTTTTTGGTTGTCAGTTAGGCGTGGGAGCCACCCACATACCTGCAACCACTGCAGTTGCGACCACCTGGCATGCACGAATAGAGCAAGACCAAGGCGATTGGTTCCGCGTCCTGGGAAGTCTGCAAGCCTCGCTGGCTGCTTGCTTGTCACCCCGCGCCCGCCATGATGCTCCAGTGCAGTCCTAGCTGTGACCTCGCGACAAGGGTCAAGGACAATCAAATGTTTATTGGAGGGTGGAGAACATCGATTCCATGCTACTTTTTTTTTTTATAAATATAAATGTAATACACTTATATTCATCCATAAAAAAATATACCATGCAAAACTTGATTACGTTTGGAATGTATATTATATATATACAAATAAAAATATTTTTTTGCAATTGTGAATTTCTTGATTTCATCCTTTAATTTTTTTCTTTTAAAATTTGATACAAAAGTAAATGTAATATATTATAGCTGTTTATTCTAAAACGCATGTTATAACACAATAAAATAGTTTTTACTTTATTTTCGTTTATAAAAATTTAAAAATGTGTAAATAAAAAATAAAATTTAAAAAAATATATTGAAACTGAAATTCAATTTTCAATGTTGTGGTTTTGTTGTTGTCCACCCAACTGATCAGTTTCAAGACTCTTCCGTTGTTATAAAAAATGGAAAAAGTGGAAAACTTGTCCGTTACGGATGAGTCTTTTATTGTTGGTTTCGTTATACTCTTTGTCGTTATACATTTTGATTTGCAGACTTGAATGCTTCAAATTGCATTGGTTTCATTATTCTTCAATATATTTTCTCCATAAACATAAGTTTATGATTTTTTCTTATTGTTCGAATGTCAGACAACATTACAAAAATGATCATCGTCGAAAGAGATCAAAAATTGAAGATGTCATTATAATTTGTCATTTGACAAGGACGTTTTCAAATTGATATGATCAGCATTAAAATAAAAAATAAATTAAATTAAAATGTAAAAGAATCATAAGTCGCACCTAATACATAATGAATAATAAATTTATCTGCAGGTTTAGTTGCCTAGATGTCACATTATACGTAGTTAAGTACGTACATGATATACCACTACAAGCCGACTATGATGACTCGTTTTACACACGGAGACTTCAATGCTCGCAAATATTTATTTATTTTATTTTAATTGCTTTTTTTATCTCTAACATAAATTCTTACGACATTTCCTAATAAAAATTAATTTCCTTGTGAAATTTTATCTAGTCTTTACGCAGGTCCATTACCAAGAAATAGTATTAAAGGGTGAATCATCGGCATACAACCATTGTAACCGTCTGGACTGGTTTTGATTTCTGTATGAGTCAGTCCTGATGGACACACCCTTGCTGGGAAGGGTCGGTGCGAGGTGGCAGTCACGACCTAGCACTGAGATCAAGTTGGCGAGCCTGCAGGGGGGACCTCCTCAGGCGGAAATGATGCAATCATACTTGGAACGATCACGGCGTCGACAGAATAACCCACAATCTGATCAGCATTATAAGAGGTCTGAAGGACGTAGAAGGACAGCCATTGCCCCCGACACTCCTGTGTTTTGTTATGTACACGCAACTTTACACCCTCTCTCGTCTTTCTCTCTTATATACTGTATAATACTAAATCTTTTTTCAATGCGTGATAAATCAACTTTTAAAAAATGATAAAAATATTTGCACTTTTAACATTAGCTATACGAAGTTCAATAATTTTTGTTGTATTTTTACTACTTACAAGGTTGTTTCATGAGCTGTATTTGATTACCTATAAAAAAAATATATGTATGTATACACATTAAGTAAGGTTAAAGGTGGTATTAGGGTATAATCCTCAACTTCTGAAAGTTTTTATGTAAGTAGGGTTGACTTTTATGAAAGCTTTTTTTGTTTAATATTAACATACAAGAAGTGTATTATGACGTGCCGACAAACACTTTTCTAATAAATGTTAATTCTGCAAAGTCTTGCTTAATGTTTATGTACAGTACTTTGTAGGTTCAAAAACATTAAATCCTTATTCACATGTTTAGTGAGTAGCTTGATTTTCTATTTTAGTTCACATACCAAGATCAAATTTCTTTTAAAAGAAATTTAACGTACATTTTATTTAACAAATGACATTATAATAGAACAGCAAATCATATGAACGATAAATTTCAAAATAACAAACTTTATTATAATTCACATGCCTATTACATCACAGAAGGTGCTGATATAAAATATTGTTTTTTGCATTAATTTTTATTATGATAATTTATTTAAGGGAGTTTCCTGCATGATGTTTGTGTATGAGCAAGTGTGAGAATGCAGTCGGGAGAATGCAGCTGGAACATGCTAGCAGCTACTGATGCACAACTGCAGATAATAGGTAAATGAGGAGGGAAGACGTCACTGAAAAAGAAGTGTCGAAGTTACAATATCAGCTACACGAAATGAACGAAGAAAGATGAACAAGTGTTTGTAGATGATGACTATCTTCCTTAGTTAAGAAAAACCATGATAATATAAAGTGAAGATACCATAATTTCTTATTTGATCAAATAACAGTAAGTTTGCAATTAAAGATAATTGAAGATATTTAATATACCTTGCAGAATATTTTAATAATAAACTTGATTTATTATAAATGTCATAATCAAAAGAGAAATAAAAATGTTATTTTTAATTATAACCTTAAATTTATTTATCCTGGAAATTTTGCGATTGTTGAAGTTGATAGAATAACATCAGGACAGGAAGAAGTGAGTCTTGAGGTGAGAGAGAGAACTGCACCTTTAGGTGTATGAAGCTGACGATGGGAACTGCATACAGCAGCACTCCCACCTCATTCGCTTGCTGTTGCTCACCATCTTCTACTTCTTTGCCAACCAATTTTTTTTTTTTAACGTTTTTTCCGTGGTGCTCTCGGTTGGTCTCATGAAGGCCGTGCAATGACCTCAAGCAGTACGGGCTGACTTGCCACAGTGCAGCACCATGCTGTGCGAGACCATACATCCCGCGCGAACGCGCTCTAATACAACAATGCCCTGAGCCATCCATAAGAGCGTTGGTATTATACAGTACCACCTCTCGCTGCTGCTTAGCACCTAGATTAATTGCATGGACTTCACTTACAATTTAATCCCAGTGACGTCAGTAAGAAGAACACATTAATATATTTATCATATATATATTTATGTAAGAGAAGTTGTTAGTTAATGTCAGTAGTAATTTTTTATTTAACAAAAATGTAACATGACTTTATGGAACTTTGCCTAAGATTTGCTACATAATAACATTATATATAGAAGACCACCAACGCCCTGAAATATCAAAATAATCTCTTGTATTATATTAGTTGAGTATATATATAACATTCTGAATGTGATGTTTCATTTCTTAGATACATGTAGCACATTAATTATTTAACTTACAAGTAAATCAAAGCTTTCAGATTGTCAATACTTGTAATGTACAGCAGCGTCGGGAACGTTACTACAAAAATTATTATACGGGTAAAGAGAGATGCATCTTTATTTTTGTTTTTTCTTGATTGGAATAAATTCAAATTAGATTGTAAAAAAATGCACATGCAATAAGTCTTTTTTTTTTTTAATGGTGCTATTTTTAAGAATGTAGCATAGAGAGAGGGAGGCGTCATAAGACCAGACATCTTAATAAAAGGATAGGGACTAAAACAAGCGTGGGTTCAAACCTGAAAATTGACTAACTTTTTAGCAGTACTCCACAGGCTCTAAAAAATCTGAAAAAATCTAAAATACTATACTCTGAAGTAACATAATTTAGTGCCATTTATTCATATCTGCAATAAAAAAATTCATGCATGTACGTTGTCGATTTTACAACCAATTGCAGGAAATAATTGCAGTTTTATTGTTAAGTGTTTGCAAATTATGCTCGCAAGGGTACTTCAATGCCACACACGTATACAACATACAGAAACAAAACGAAGGCTCCTGACAAGCAAGATATAATTTCAAGTCATAAACTTTTACAACAACAATGACAAAACTGAGTGTGTAAAAAGTATACAATATAATTTATAATAAAATACAGGGTAGCCTCCTCAAGATGTTATAATTAATATTATATGTCTACCACATCTTGAATTGCTGCATACTATTGTTCGCCTTGGCTGGTGGTCGGTCAGGTCATATAGACTCATTAGGCCGAGAAAATACACACATAAAGCACCGAGGATAAATAATTCAGTACTACGTATATAAAATGAATCATAGTTGATTGTAATTAATTTTCATGACGATACGTTTAATTTTATATAAAAAAATTATTACTTTTTATAATATAAAATCTCATTACACCTATAGCTGTGTACTATATTATAAAGGCTGACATAAACCCAGAGGAATTTACAAACCTCAGGAGTCCTTGATTACATTATACATTTGCAAGGTAAAACTCTAATAATGATTTGATTTAAGTTATGTTATGTTCTACCAAGAAAACATTTACAGAAACTAAAGTACTTGTTTTACGTATAACATTCAACTTTAAAAAAATAAAACTATTTCAAACAATGTGAAGTAAATTATAAGATATTACACATAAATATCAGGAGGTATAATAAGATAATATAAGGAGATATGTAATTCTGTAGAAAACGTTGCTGTAAGGACTAAAAATAATCCATGACAAACATTTTTATAACTATTGTTATTATTATTTATAAAAAAATAATCGGGGCAATTTTTATTTTGATAAGAAATAAATACTGACATTCACATAAAAAAAAATGAAAGCAAGTGACGTCTAATGATGCTAACAATTACTTAGCGGAGTAATATGCCTATTTCTTAACGTCATTTCGCTAAACTTTAAAATAAACATTTACTTTCGAAGTGAAGGTTTGCGAGCAATAGCAAAAGCAAATACCAAGTTAACGGCGAGAGCACACATGGGAATCAGCGCCACGGCACGCACGTTATGACAGCTTTGACTTGCATATGGGAAAGCAGCAGCTGCTAGAATATTAGAAATATGGAATTTCCCTTTCATACTTTTCTTTATAAAATTGCAGAATTTGTTTAGAAATTTCAAATTTCAAGATTTTTTAAAAACAATGGAAACAGTTTTATAAGAACAGCTTAAATGAAATGCTGCTGATATTTATGCACATTATATATGCATGAATTAATAAATTATATAATTATCTCATACATTGTATTTAATAATCAATTCTATTGTTTGCTTATATATTATTAGTTATAAAGAGAAGAAAGATAGAATTTTGTCTCACATTTTTTTTCTACTCTAAACTCGTGCTAGCTGCCATGAATTTTATTTTACACGATTAAACAACAAAATGGGAAGAGCAAAGCGTGAACTGGGTGTTGCACCACATATCACCTGCTTGCTAGGCCACTTGGGTGCTGTGAGCACCAAGGGAGCACCAGAGCGAGGAGCATGCAGCAGCAGGAGGAGGTTCCGGTTAGGTGGTGCGTGGCCAGGGGAAGATGTAGCGCCGCACCCAAAGAGCATGGAGCCACGGAGTGTAGGTACATTTAATAAGCAAGCTCGAGGCCGCTTTGCCGCACTTCCAGCCACAGCACAGGAAATTGTCCGCAACAATGGATTGCTCTCATGGAGAACAACAATAACACTCAGCATTACTATAACCTTAGAACATAAGGAAGACGTATTTTTTCTGTAAATTCCACACACAATGTCATATTATGCAATTTAATTATTATATATATTAGAAAAATGATGTGTGAGGTACTAAGTTAAGTTAAAAAAAAATAAAGAGGTTTGTAAATATATTTCGCATCGATGCCACCGTTTGATCTTTAATTTTGATGGATGCAGAGCGCGAAATTGTTAAAATAAGGATGCTGTTATATATAAGACTCACTATGTGATCCTTGCTCTAGCGCCGAACTGTGAGATAATAATGATGGTCAGCCTCACTCGTATATACAACGGAATTGATCCAAATTAACTTTCGCACTCGTACTGAATAAGATAGAAATACATAGTTGAATGAACTATATAATATATTATACTTTTTTTTTATCTTTTTGTGTTAAAGGTCAATGCTCGGAATAAAAAAAAAATCTTAAAGGATATCACTTTCAATTTTTGAGGCTTTGCATTTTGTGTTATGTTTTTTATACTTCATTTTTTTTTTTGTATATGCATTTTATTTTTGGTAAAATAATATTTATCGATGTCGTAGTTTTTACCTGAAAGAAGTGTCGTTGTCATGCATTCTCCATCTATTTACTAAGAAGTTTATTCTGTCACTTCCTTTTGAAAAACACCCTGAGCTGCAAGAAGTTGAGATGGAAAACGGTAGCTGCATGTATCTTGCGGTCAAGAAATTATTGTTATTGGTATTAAAAAAAAAAAATCTTAGCTGCATCACTTCAAAATACGTTAGCTCTTTTTAATATATTTTTTAGTGTCCTTTCACAGAATTGTATTTCCCGTTCAAAACAGTATAGATTTCTAAGAAAGAAATATTAAATTTAATGTTATGTAATAAATATTATAAATTTATCTATATATTGTTTTAAAAAATGCATGGCAATCTTACTTTAAGTTAAGGGTAAGATAACGCCACCAATGTTAAAAAAAAAATCCCTCACACAAAAATTATGAAAAAAATTAAAAATGTTCTCCTCTACACCCCCTATCATTAGCTAAAATATTAGGTATACAAATATGATCTAGTTTTTGAGTTATGAATTTTTAAAGTTTACTACTTTAACATGGAGAAATGGAACTTCCATGTTAAATTAGTCAACTTTAAAAATTCATAACTCAAAAACTAGATCGTATTTGTATAGGGGGTGTAGAGGAGAACATTTTAAATTTTTTTCATAATTTTTGTGTGAGGGATTTTTTTTTAACATCGGTGGCGTTATCTTACCCTTAAGAGTTTCTATTTCTAAACGCTGTTAAAAAATCATTTAAGACTTGGCGTATATACGTAACATAGTAATACATATAAAAGAACATTATATATTAAAAAGAAGTGCAATTATTATATTTCATTGTCAATAAAACTACGGCACCCCACTCTTTCCCTTATTAGGAAAATTTTATAGCATTATGAAAACCCACATGGTGACTATTTTAATGTATATTTAATTAAAATTATCATTGGACTGCAAAATTTACAGCAATTATATATTATTTCATATAATATACATAACATTCAATATCATTAGCATTAAGTCCATCCAATAACATGAATACATTAATATAAAATACATGCTTTCAATGCACGTTATTTCTTCCCCTACTCAATACAGTGTTAAAACGCAGCAGCTGTACTATAGTATCGTCTGAGAATGCAAGTTGTTTATCTCTACAGAAAGAGACGCTATATAGCTTATCTCATGTATGTACTCGTAAAGTACTCGTATTGCAAATAAGAAGTATGCATATTTATTTATAGTAACACTTAAATCAACAACTTTTCTCTAATCATAATTGATCTTTATTAAATAGAATTATTTATAATATAAATATGGAAATTTTGTTCTAATAACAATCTTAATAGTTTTATAGTCATTAAAATACATACTTATAATTATTTTTCTTATTGGAAGTTGGTTGACATTCTCTCAACACTTGAAGGTATTAATAAATGTGCTGCTGCTTATATTAACTTTAATTTATTGGTAACGGCAATCACTCCTTCAGCAGTACTATAGTAGCTTCATGCACTCTTATATATGTTGTTAACGTATAGAATCTAATTAGAATAATAATAATGAAAATAAAAATAAAAAAAGTTTGCGTTGTGATAAATGGTTGACGTTCCTGCGCAACCTTGAAAATTGACCGCGACCTTGCGAGAATCATCCCATATAATCTTATCTTCCGGTGTAACCATGCAGGCCTGTGAATTCTTTTACGTTCTAAATATTATTAATTATAAAACAATGTATTTTTTTAAGAAATGCAGTAATAATTATATATATAAATAATTTATTCACTTGTCATAATATTTTGTCTTGATGATTTAAATTAAAAATGTTAAGATGCATGTTTATTCTAAAAAATCACGATTGTATATTAAACGAAGGTCATGTGATATAAAAACATTCTGACTGTATCATTATTGCTGAAATATTTACGTAAAAAAAAACATATTTTTTAAGATATTTAAATTGCCTAAAGCATTATAAAATTTTGTAATTTAGTAGCTATATTCTATCACTCAAGGCAAATAGATTTCGTCAGTCTGACATGCCAGGAGAAATTTTGATGCATTCTGTGATAGCATTATCAAATACTTGCATATAATTATTGGAGGCTTAGGTTAATGAAATAGAATCAGTAATATTTTATTTCAGCTCTATATATAATTTCATTGCAGGTATGGCAAAAAATACTTAAAATTATTTTCATCTTACCTTTTTATTGTTTATGAGAGAGGTATTCAAAATATGATAATTAATTTTATTTAAAAATATAATACCTTTTTTTTTCCCCTCTATATATTATTTCATTGCCAAATTAAGATGAAATTCGCTGGCTTAAAACAAAGTTATAATATAATTATGTTTAAATTCAAGGTCTTAAAAATCAAAAACCCAAAACACAATTATTATCATCCATGCCATCCATCCATATATGGATAAAATGGATATGAAGTTATTTGATTATAAATATCTGTTTCTTATCTATATTTTTTTTATAAAATAATTATTCAGTAGAAAGCGAATAAGTATAATTATAATAAAAATTTAACTGTAACATAAATCGCAAATCGCATGCAATATTTTTACGCTAGAGTTATGACAAATTCAAAGTTGTGTTAGAATTTGAGCTTTTAATTTAAATATAGCAAATTAAAAACAAAACCATAAAAAAATAAAAAATTATATATATATATTTATTATTATCCTTATAAAATAGCCAATTACATTAATGATTATCATTGTTTTCTGAAGAACACATCACGGCAGGCACAAGATCATAATCAAAACTGGATATACGAGTTCTCTTTCAAGTAAATATATATATTTTTTTTTGTATATTTTCTGCATCAGGCAGGAGGCAAGTGAACGCGCGAACCTCGATCATATCCTCTGCATCAAGTTCCCCCTGAAGCGTTGAGTTCATTATTTATCTAATCATAGCTGCTGGGGAGCTGTTGGTCGTTCGCTCCTCGCATGACTCATTGTAGCCAACAGCAGTCCCGTGTAGCTCAATCTGAAAGCATGCACGGTAGCAGTGAGAGTAAGTAAGTGTTATTGTTGTAGTACGTACAATTGTCTGCGGCGATGCCGGCAAGTCAACACGCACATCAGCTAAAATCATAAAAATAATGAAGCATAAAATAACCAACATCAAATAATAATAATATACATAATATAGAAGAAAAGTAGTACTTTTTGTATCATAACATGCAATTCATATAAAGATGATGGTACAAAATTATTTATTACTTTCAAAAAAACATGTTATTTTATTATTTATTATATATAAAAAAAACATTATTATGAATTTATGGTTTATTATATAAGTTGTTGTATTTATAGAATTATTTTTCAAAGTATTTCTGTCATAAAATGTTTCATTTATAACATATTATTATATAGTATTCGTAATTATTTCATACTTCAAAAGAAAATTGAAATTTTAGAAATAGACGTTTTAAAACACCAATTGTATCAAAACAATTTTTAATTTTTATTATTTGATGAATTCAAGTGTATAATCTGCATTGAGAGTAAAAATAAAATAAAAATAAAAAAATCTCCGCTAGAAAAAAATTAGACTAGAGTATTTTTAATTTCTGCTAGTTTATTTTTCTATTTTTTCTACGCTGTATTTTTTTCTAACATCATTCCAAGTTATCGTCACGATAAACCATATCGTGTGTTTAATTGTGACGAGATCGTGATCAGAATGCTGCAGGCCGGCCTCCTCCAGCACTTTCGCTCATCCCATGAGCACCGGAAGTCTCACCAATCACCTCGCAGATACACAAAATGATAATTCTCGGTAATGCTACTACGTTTTCTCACGCAAAAAAATTATATATTTTTTTTTTTTGTTTAGTTTTTCTAGTTTTTCATAATGAATTTTAATGTTCCACGGATGTTTGTTTTCAACACATTTAATTGAAATTATTATATAAATTATATGAAATACTGAGTGGTTTTCAAAGTAGGCACATTCATAAACACAGTAAATACTGGAAGTAAGTACTTATTAAAAAAAATTATCTATGTGTACGGGCATTCCAAACCATGCACTAATGTGGAGGGGAAAATAGTGACAAACAGACAAACCAAGTATATATTATACTCTAATTATAAGCAAACGTTTGTTGGTAGGAGGGAGGGACGTCCGTATCAGGATTTTGTTTCTTGGAAAAAAAAAGTGAACGAATAAATAAAGACATTGTCAATTCGATGTTGAGAAATGGCGATGGAAGACTGTAGAGAGACAATCACGGTGAGTTGGGGAGCGGGGAGAGAAGTGGTCCTCGAAACACAACAAAGCTGCGGGGATCAACTCCCCCTCTCCCTCGTCCCCACCCTAGCACCGCGTAATCAAGTTTGATTTAGCAGCTCCCCGTGAACCGAAATCAATTGTACGCTACATCACGGTCATCGCTCCCAATTCCTTGTCGATAAAATTCCAAGAAAACAGAAAGAAAACAAATGAAACTTTAAAAACGACAAAAATTTAATAGGAATTATACATTTCGTAAAAAAACATAATTACAAGATATTATATCATTTTTTTCAAAAATAAAGAGCAGAATGAGCTCCATTATCTAATATTATCTAATGTACAAAATGTATCTAAATAATAGTCTATAATAGAAAAATAGTCAAACGAAAGGAAATTTTTAACTGTCGAGAAAATGTAAAATGTATATAATATATAATACGTATATTGGATTGTTTTTTTGCGCGTGGAAGTTATTCGGCCAAATGCTCTTGATCCACAGGTTGACTTTTGAAATAAATGTAAAATAGAATACCAATTGCAGACAGCTATAGGGATATATTATGTGCGTATGGATAAAAGTTAAAAGCGATTTACGATTAAATTTATTGGATACAATACCATGCGACATTTCATTTTACCATAAGATGTAGTATACTTAACTATACTTATATATAAGAGAGACGCATATAAAAAGGGATGCTTTAAAAAGCTGTGTGACATGCGAAAGGAAAGAGTATAGTTCTTAGAGCTTCTTTTAGTGTTATAAATAATCCAGCGTATAATTTTATACGTTGGATTATTTGCCCATCCACCCTGAAGGGTAAAGGTCACAGGTCCCTCCATACCTCCCACGCCGCTCACATGTTGGTCAGTCTGCAAAACGTTCCCAGCGCATTGCAGCTGCAAACTCCTTGCAAATTTCCAGGAATAAAGGTTTCCCTCTACATATTTCTGTTAGATAAGATACCATAATTTTTACATTGTTTGCCTAATATTCCAATTATATTACGATATTACTTTTGAAGAGAATTGAATTTTATTTTTTGGTATTTACTGTATATAATATAGTTTGAGTTATTGTGGTTGCTAATGTTCATGCAGTATCAACCTTAAAAAGGTAAATCGTTAGCAATCCACTTAAATAAATTCTTAGCTTTTTTTATTAATAGAATTCAAAAATATTCTCCACAGCTTTAAATTATTGAATTTTGCCTATTACACTGTGTATCTTTATATCATTACTCGCTTCAACATAATTTACATTTGATTTTATTTCCAGAATAAATTACTAAAACTGCAATTTTTAGCTACTACATATATATTAAAATCATTGCATAAATTAGTATGCAATTATCATGATAAATAAAAATATCGTTTATATCAATACTCTATTATACTTCTTCTCAATTATTTGTCAGTAATTATAATTACAAATTATAAATAATTACATTATACTTTTTTAATAAGGAAGTACATAAAAATTAATATTGCACAACATGGCATATTCCTCGTAAAACCTGAAGTAGTGGTGGCGGCGGCGGGGCGAGCGTGACGTCACCGTGGCGTCAGGCGGGCCGTCCGATAATCACGGCTGATAATTGCGAAGATGCGCCGGGAGAGAAAGAGTGCCCCGGGCAAGGTCTCTCCGGAGGTTGATCGCCCGCATTGCGCAACCTCCTCCATGGCCCGCGGCACCTCCCCTGGACAACCTAAACATCTCATCTCCGGTCCTCCTCGCAGCCGCAACATTTTTTCACATATATATTTTTTTTTTATGTGCACTTTAATTCTAAATAAAATAGATTATGTTTACAGTATATGTGTATCAACCATCCATCAAAACTACATCCATGCAGACAGACGGAGCAATGACCACAATAATAAGTGGCAATAACCTAGACCTAACATATAGAACAATTTATATTTTGTATTCATTATTATTATAGTGTTCATCTAAATTTTTAATTTAAATTAAGATTTAAAAAAAATATTGATTGCTTCCTTTCCTTAATAAAAAAATATAACATCCTCTTTCACAATCGTAAGATACAAGAAGATAAACATAATTTTATTTGGTTGTAATTTTATTTCACTACATTAACTTTAATAATAAAAATATCGTAAAAGTTATGTACTTTGAACTTCGAAACTACAACACGCAAGTCCATCTTTATTTGATCAGTCATGAAATGATCGTAATGTTTCAATAGTATTCAATTAGTTTTATAGACACTTCGTTATTTTCAAGGCTATTTATTTAATAAGGCTTTTAAAAAAATATATTATTTCCTGTAAAGTATGCAACCAGCGTGACACCTCCACCCAACAAGTTGCATACCCTTACATTTTTAGCTACTTTCGCTAAAAAACATATATATGGCCTGTTCAGAATATTTTTGTCTTCAATTAAATATAAAATATTATTCTTTACATAAAAATATAATAAAAACGTTTAATAAAATTTGTATATATAATTTTCTTCAAGTTATTATGCAAGATAAAATTTATCTATATGTAAACTCTATTTAATTGCCATGTAAATTGGAAGAACAAGAGCAGGTGTGATGTAAAATTGATTACAGCAAATTTTCATGATTCTCCTCCCAGTCCGGGCTGGAGTTGCAGTAGAACCGGCTCTCTCGGACGCTGCAGCGAGCGTGCTCGTGACGAGGAGGCACGCCCGGGGACGGCAGCGCCGTGCACAATCGCATGGCACCACGTCACTTTTAATTACGAAGTGTAATAGTCTCTATCCGTAGCAATCGAAATTGGAAATTCACGTAACTTATTTTACATTTTAAGTATTTTGTAAATGTATACATCTATAGTATTCTGTTTGAACGGCAATTCAAGGTAATTCAGACAGTAAAATACAAAAGTTACATCTGACTTTGGTATGCGCTGTCTTGAAACTCTAACGAAGTTCCCCGCGGTTTCTAGTGAAGTGTGTGGGCACATCGTATATCGTTTGCCAATGCTAATTATCGATGGGCCTCTCGCTGTGCATCAGCCAAACCGCGAGCTTGCGAGCTTGATGCGAGTCTGTCCACGGGATCCATCACCTGTCACCGCGTATGTACCATTACAATGACATCAACACAATCAGCAGCTTGACCGCTGTATCCTTCCAGCTCTGTAAGAACAATAAACATTAATAAATCATGAGTGTTTATAAAATTAATATTCTTTCATTTCTCTTAATTATAAATAATAAAATAAAAACAATTTTAACTTTTGTAATATTTTTACGTAATAAATATTATAAAACACATGCTTCATATCAATAATTATTTAATTACCACTTTATTTTGATTAGTTTCGTGAGGTTCAGCTAACTAGAGGCAGTCGCGGCGTGGCGTTGCGGCGTGGCGTGAGTTGCCTTGACAAGGTCGCGGTCGGCACGCTGACTCTCAGAGAAGGAGTAGGCCCGTGATGACGCACCGCTCCAAGCAAGCCGGCCGCCACAGTCACACTCGCTCGAAATTCTTTTATCTCGTACCATGTTTTTAAATTTTCAGGTGGAATGAACTAATAAAAATCAATGGTCTGAATCATTTCCCTGGCGTTAATTTACACGTTTTGTTAATGCAGGTGACGTAATGGAGAGAAATATAGAGAGAGGAAAAATACTAACACATAATCAAAGATTAAGAAATAAAGTTTTTATCCTGGAACGTTTTATAGTATAAAATATAAACATACGTGAATTCCTTACTATATAGTAGCTCTTATAACTTTAAGCTGAGGAACGAATTTGACACACTCTGACAGATTATATGCAGCTATTACATTATTTCGTAGATATGGCAGGTAAAATACACATTTCACGAGCCCTGTCCTCCATTCTATAATATAAAATCGTTATAGTTAAAATAAGTGGTACTAATAATTTTCCTGACGGTCAGTATATGTATATAATTTTAGCTAACCACTGCAATGCAGTCCCAGACCGCTTTACTATAAAACATGATTAGCTAATATAGCACACATCCATAATTAATTATACATGATAATTAATTATAATGTGTTTTCTAAACATCTTAACATATATGGATTTATATTAAACTTTTTAATTCATAAGAAATCTTTAAAAATATGAGTGTTAAAATTAGCACAAAATACATAATTAAATAAGACAATGCAATACAAAATAATAAATACCTCATTTTTATCATCATATTTCATTTTATATAAGTTGCTATATTTTTGCTTTTAATTTATAGCAGCATGTAATATTTATCATCGGTATTAATGCAGCAGGCAGCACGCATAATGTGATCAATAGCGAACAAGCCGAGCTTCAGACAGATCGTATATTTGTGCACGATCGTCCGCTCTCTCAAGGTAGACTCTTCTTCTTTTCTCTCACACGCCCCGAGTAACACCTTGAACCTGAGGGCTAAAATTACCATGATTATCAATACACCTTGATCGCACCTAAAACTTGTATATTTTTTCTTATTATTCCAAGAAAATGCCAACACTCAAAATCTATAGAATGCATTAATTTTTAACAAAATTATCATTAGATTATGTTACAAAAAATGAACATATTATGTTAAAATTTAATAGAAGAAACCACTTATAAAACAAAACTGTGCGTGTCATATATAAACATTTTGTGATTTTCTTCTTTAATTACAAGTTTTTGATGATGATAACCACCTTTTTTTTTATATATAATATAATTATGAAGGCCAAAATAAATATGAACATTCCTTAATGTTGTTAGTTTTTCAAAATATATTGTTATTATACATATTTTTTTTCAATTTCTTGACGTCATGAGATGAGACTCGAAAGGTCACGTGAGATCATCCTCTAAGTTTGGTTTCGCGCCGCCTTCTCTCTCGTTTTGTGTTTCCCTCGGCGGGCGGACGGCCGGCAGCATCTTCTGTTCGTCCACGCTCTCTTGGGACAGCCGAGCCAATCCGTTTTATCCGCATGAAAAGAAGATAGAAGAATATTTTTTATTATTTCCTTCCATTACAAATCTTCGTCGCTGGTTTCCACCGCGGCGTCTGCAGTTAGTGTGATCGCGACCTTCGCAGATTCAAGCAACGCAAAAGGCGCAGAATGTAGGGATTTTTATTTTATTTTATTTCATTTTTTTTTTTTTTTTTTTTTTCGTACTTCATTGCTGATTGACGGAAGAGTATTTGGAAGATAGTGGGATCAGTAGCGACAAATTACTGATGGCTGGGGAAGGGGGAGGTAGCGCGCAGGCCCACGAGTATATTATTTTCTGACAAGAAACACCTACCACGTTAGCTTCGTGATAATTAACTTGCTCATACTTGCCGACCATGGTGAACAAAAAAAAAAAAAAAAAAAAGGAAAAAATATTAGTTATTAAATTTTGTTCGTTAAGTTTTTAAAAACATCACGTTATCTCCTTCCAGAGGTACATGTTTATAGAAGTACTACTTATACAGCAAAAAAATTTGCATTTTTTTCTTTTGCAGTTCTATCGGTATATTTGGTCTTTCAAAATATTAAGTCAAATGAATGACAAGTTATCATTCTATAGAAAAAATCTGAATATATGAATAAATAAACTCTTTTTATTATTTTCTTTTCACTTTTCCTTGAAATTCAAGCCCTCCCCCCCCCCCTCACTCACTCTTTTAAAAAAATAATCAAAAATTTCTACCTCGGTGGTATGGCTTTAATTATCCATGTAATTCAAACTTCAGAGTGTTCACATTCTTATACCTTCAGACCATAGACTTAAAGTCTATGCTTTAGATTTTAGAACCATTGTTATGAACGCCGACGTTAAAATTAATTTAATAACCCGTTCAAAAATGCGTGTGAGTTTTTATTTTTTAGGTTCTTTTTATCTTATTAATTTTTCGCTTACATTTTAAAGAGTGGACAAAAGATAGAAGTAGTACTGGTTGCATACCATCAAGGAGTGGAGACTCGTAAGGCTGCTTTTCATGTTAGTGTGTATGTGTGTAGTTTTTGAAATATTTTACATTATTAAAATTGTTCGTACAAAAAAATTGATGCCAAGGAATTGCATGGAATTAATCGATTATGCTGAAATTTTCATTTTTATAATATTCTCTTTACATGTCAACCTCCTTGATAAATGGTAAAAAAAAAACTCCAGTGTTTATATTATTTATTATTATATTTGAATATTACAAGTAACTATAATGTTTGGTAGGGTGAGATTAAATTTGCATACTAGTTCAGTAAAATATATAAATTATCATAAAAATTAAGTATATGCTAAACAAGTTTTTAAATTGTTAATAATATTCAAAGGTCTCAATGATAGTGAATATTTTTTAACTAAAGAACATAAAAGTACTATCTGAACATACTTTTAAATATATAAAATATAAAAATGAAAAAAAAACAGTAATGATAATGGTAATAAGGGTAAAAGTTATACGTAGAATTAGATGATGGATAAATATATAGGGGCTTGTGTGAAGGCAACACTTCTGTTGCATTATTACGTTCAACCAGTCTGATATAATTTATCTTATTATATAATATTACGTTACTATACAATTTCATTACATGAATTCGTGTCTTGTATCTTGTATTTTCGATAATAAGTTGAAGGGAAAGCATTGCTGTTCATAAAATTTTGAAGGAATTTTCTCCCTTTTTCTGTTTTTGTACATGTACAGTATCCTCATCTTCTGCTTTTATTTCAATATAGTGGAAGAAGGGGTTTCTGCAACTGATTTAAATGTATTTAATAGTATGTATATTTGATGTATTGGTGAATATAATAAAACTCCACTATTTTTTTTTTTCAATGTCATTGAATGACGTGTGATAGGTTTTCATTCAAATTTATTGTTATTATATTCATTTATGCTAATATTTTAGGAATATAAATATTGTACTAGAATTATGCATAATATATACACATCCAAGTAAAATAAACTCTTTGCCAATTAAAAAAAGAAGCTAAAAAAAAAAAAGAAAAAGGATTTCTATAGAATAGAACGTATTTTTTATTGAAATTCTATTAATTTGGATTTCTAAATTTTGCTATAATAATATGATTCCTGTATTTAATTAGTTATTATACGTAAATTACAAATTATACAAAAATATGATGTAAATGTATGGAGCATTATCTACTTCCAGAGTTCAGTTTACCCTCAAATCACCCATACTGAAATATAAAAATTATAATACATTTTATACAAAAAAAAACTACACAACTTCAGTATTAAACTCAATTATTTTGAAGTATATATTTCGTTGCAGAGTCAAGCGTATCGTATCTGGAGATTTGACAAGCTGAAAGTGGACACAATGTCGCATTGTCCAGCCAGAAGGCCGGTGACCCTGTGACGTCAGCACAAGCAGCACCAAACCACCTCAGCAGCACCACACGACGGTGGCAGGCACGCAGGAGTCTAGTTAGCTGTAAGACCGGATCAGGTTCATCATTAAAACAGGAAGGGCACAAGTGATGAGTGAGGTCCAGGCTTGCGAAATTTTTACCTGACCCAACAAGTACTCACTGCGAGCGTGACTTTAGAAGTGTAAAGTAGACGCCGCGAGCACCTTTACTTTTAAAGTTAAACCAAGCAAATTGGGAGGAAGACACCTACCTAACCTGTTTTAATGGATCCAAAATTTTAACTCAAACTGACAACTTAAATATAATATATTTATAGAATATAATATAAATTTCTTAGAGTTTCTCAATATTAAACCCTTCTAATATTCCATGTAATAAAAAAAAAGTTCAAAGGGTGCTTCATAAGTATATTTTATGCTTTTAAAAGAAGAAAATTAAAAAAAATTGATAATATAATATAATATTATATTATATTACTTTTTTGGTGCATTAAGTTTTTAAGTGAAAAGGGTAATAGCATGTTTTTGCTGAGGAGGGAAAAAAATGTAAAATGTTTCATAGAAAAACTATTTATTTTATTTTTTTTACTGCAGTATAAGAAAAAGCAGTAAAAATGAATAAAGCGTATTTTAGACTAACGCCTTTTGTAACTAATTTGTTAACAATGAAACCTATCCATTTTCAAATGTGAATATTTTTCAAAGGTATTTTTAAAAATATATTTTATACATATTATATTTTATTTAACTATATCATTAAAAAGCAATTTATACATATTAAAATTTTCTTTTGCAAATCATTAGCTTGAGGCATTAAATTTATAAATATTATAATATGTATTATATATTATAAGAGAATACAAAAAAATAATGAAATGTTTGGTTCATAGTTATGTTTCATGCTCATGGGCATGTTATTTTTGAATACTATTATCACAAAAGTGTTCGCCAAAGCAAGCAGCTTCGTAGTCACGCTATGTTAGAGTGCATGCGAGGAGATATGACGCTTGTACAGGAGGACTGCAGCCGGCTTGATGGTTCAATCGACGGACATCTGGCAGGCCGCGAGTTGGTGGACCGCGGGGCACGCGAGCTCAAGTTCCATGCTGATTCAATAACCATTGTCGTAATTCATATTGTTGTTGGTAGCGAAATCTTTTTACGCTCACCGCATTTTCATTTTTTTTTATTATGCGCGTATATTATAATATATATAATTTCATATTTAATTATTCTTTAACATTATTAATAATTATTTTACAGGCCTCCATTAATAATTAATAGTAAGCTTGATTTTTTTTTTTAGCTATATATATACGTTGTTCTAATGTTTATTATTTGTATAACCTCCTTGCTTAGTAATATAGTAAGTTGCAGTGTTTTTTGCAGGCTGTGAGTTACACACATAATTATAATGAAAATAATATTTGAATGCTCTATAAGTTTTATTACTTAGTATATAGATAGACAAGTAATATCGTATATATATATAATATCAAAATATCATATAGAAGTTCCTAGTTCCTATATTTATCTTATATATATAGTATATTATATGTCATGTATGGAGTATTGACCTCAATTTTTTTTATTGCAGAAATGGATAGAGGGTGCAAAGTTATGCTACCCTGATTTTTTTTCAGATTTTTTAGAGCCTGCATGGGAACTATTTTTAAAAAATTATTGAAAGTTATTTTTGTGACGTTACGAGACGCCTTTCCTTAAGAAAAAGATAGGACTTGCCGCCGCGTGACGTCACAAAAAGGACTTTCAATAATTTTTTAAAAATACTTCCCGGGCTCTAAAAAATCTGAAAAAAATCAGGGTAGCATAACTTTGCACGCTCTATCCATTTCTGCAATAAAAAAAATTGAGGACAATACTCCATTATAAGATATTTATAAGATATAGGAACTTCTATAATATGATGCATGCATGTATAAAAAAATGACGCTATTTAATTATTATTTAAAATCATTATTTGTTGATCAGGAAGTAAAAATTTCTTTTCATTACCCCTCCCCCGCCTCCTCCTTTTTATAACGTGTTGAAGTGTAATAAAACGTAAAGGTTAACCTGATATAATAATAGATAAAAATCTTAAAAAGAACTGTAGGTAATTCTGAGTGTATTTTCTAAGATTCCGTGGTCCAACATTCCATTGTTGTCGGTGATTTGATGCTGGGCATGCGTGCATGTACGGCATTGTTGCAAGCCCTCCTTCGAGTAGCGGTGCTCAATTCGCCTCACACTGACCGAGGGTCCACGTGGTGCTCGACGTATCAATAGGGCGGCTCGTCATGCATGCAGCATCAATGAACTTTTTCCTCTACATAATGAAGCACTGTTATCATAGAAATTTTGTTGAATCTCGTACAAAATTTAGAATAACGTGTCCATGAGAAAAAATATTTTGTATATTATAAGAAAATTTCATTTTCATAGCAGTTTTAGTGCCAGTGACCCTTCTTGATTTTTTTACACAGATCAACTTGTAACATGATATAATGGCATACAACTGAAATTTCACATAAATATTTCATCATACTGTATACTTTTACAAACTTCTCTTTTTTATTTCTTGCTTTATTTTTTTCTCTATAAATGAACATTTTATTTTATTTTTTCCTTTATCGATATATATATATATATATATTATAATATATATATATATATTTTTTTTCAATGTTGGAACATTTTAGCAGAACAATACCGACATATTGCTGTAGGTACCACTGCTAGAAGGACCCAGAAGACCACGTGACAGGGTTCATCTCGGCAGTGACCGTCAGTTTGGACAATGAGGTAGTTGCTGCTGTAGACTGAGACTGCATCAAGTCTCGTTGCTCGCTTTGTGTCCCGGCCATTGCTCGCTCCTCCTGCTCGACCTGTCCACGTACCTGCGGCATCTGGACGCTTCACTCTCACCACCATTGAAACATTCATGCTTGTCACTTTCCATTTGCAACCTTTTTTTGCACACCCTCATTGTGAAGCATGGTTATTAAAATCAATAGGTAAGATAAATTTAAAACTAAGAAAATCCCTTATACTTATTTTGTTACACTGTGAAGTACCTCTCGTCACAAAGTGCTATGCTTTGAAGACGAGGGCCACATTCTTGTGTCGCGTACCGCCCGGTTCCTCCTCACAGCAACAATGCTTATTATTACTCTCGTGGACAAGTGGTGTATGCCCGTCGACCCGGATATGCTTGCTTATAGCAGCAAGTGCCTGACTTGGTGACTTGTGCTATAAAAGGTCATAACACTTCGCATTGCTCACTTGACATGTAATAATAGCAGTAAAAAATAGAACTGGTCTGATATTTTTACTAAGGTTCACTTCAAGTTCTATAGCCAAACAAAGTATTGTTCAGTAATACAGTAAAATATATAACTTTTTAAGTCACTTTATATTTATTTTTCATAGTATATATTATTATATGGATACTATACAATATTATGAAATAATTGAAGGATTGAAATTTATCAAATATGCATTTTTTTTATGTCCAAGCACTCTTGTATAAAATATCAAATAATAGTGACTTTTATTTATTTTTTTTGTATATATTTAGTCATTAAGTAACATTATACCTATAAGGATATTTAAAGCTGTATTTTGCTTTGTCATTAATTTTTACAAAATTTTAGATACTTAAAATGTAAATGAATACAAATAATAATAAAAAAAACATCTAAATATGTAAAATCAATCATAATACGTAGTCATAATATTTACCTGCAAAAAAAAAAAAAAAAAATGAAGTACTCGTTTTTTTTATAGTGCACTCACACATATAACAATATTTTCATGGAAATTAATTTCTCCTGACATCAATACTGTTTTTTTGCTGCGACGAATGCTGGGAACTCTTGAGTCGTGATACTCGACGTCTGGCACGTCTCTCGCCTCAGAAAGAGCAGCCAACTAGTAAAGTCTACCAAAATCTAACGTGGTGTCCCTCCTTGGACTTGCAGACTGTGAGGCAGTCCTTAGATGAGATCATCAAATAATAAAATTTATAATATATGAGGAGATGTTACAACAATAAAAAAAAAAATAGAAAGAAGAATATGTATAAATAAAATTGCATGTCATACAAGGATTCACAAGCACAAGATTTACAAGCAAATGTTGTGTTATTCAATCTTATGACCATGTCTTTCTACATACCTTTCCTTACTACTGAAATATACGGGTAAAAAAAGTATATTATATACATTCAAGTAGTACTTCATCATGAAAATAAAAAAAATATATATATAAAAGCTTGTCAGATCCATTTAATAATGTGTATGATAACCTTTTATAATAATTATTAAAAAAATCATTTAATATTATATAATAATGTAAATATAATTATGATGGGATTTTTTTTTTCTAGACAGGTGTGTGCATACACTGTACGTGACTTATAAAGTATGTTAAAAATGAATATATATAATATATGAATAAAGGATGATAGTTAAAAGAAGAAGAAAAAAAATCGTGTAAATTAGTGGGAGTAAAGTTTGCTAAAGAATTGAGTAAACTTGGCATTTCTTTGAGTTACGGCGAAGATTCGACCTTGGAAGGAAGCTCTTCACTTCCGTACCCTCGCGATTGTTCACTCAACAATTAACTTATAGGTCCAAGTGCAACATGAGACGTGTCATGGCCGCGAAGCACAATCAAACATTATCATGACATTAGTTTGAAGCATGCGCACGGCGGAGCACTAATCTTTATCCAACTTCACTTGGCTCATTCAATAAATCGTCATCATTTCATGCAAACACCACTTAATTTATTATGCAATGTACGAAGTCAAATCTGTACGTGACACCAATTAATTACCATAAGGTAGTTATTATTATTGTTGTGATAGTTGAAAGTATACTGATCAAAGTATTTATAATAAGAAAAAATAATTGTAGAAATGAATAATTTTTGTATATTGTTATTATTAATGGTTTTATATTTAATAATGATAGAATTTATCATGCAGGCCTGTCAAGAGAAAAATAATTTACAGTATAGATTTTCAT
Source organism: Siphlonurus alternatus (assembly GCA_949825025.1). NCBI lineage: Eukaryota > Metazoa > Arthropoda > Insecta > Ephemeroptera > Siphlonuridae > Siphlonurus > Siphlonurus alternatus. The sequence goes on from OX463779.1 coordinate 8,647,066, forward strand.
TGCAGTATAATATTAATTTATGAATTATGTTTATTAATGTAATATATTATTATTAATTTAACACTCGATATTTTATTTCAGTCTTGTTGTTGAAGTACAGAAAACTACAGTGCTATTATTCTTATTCTATTTGAAGGTAATAACATAGAAAATACAAAACGCCGCGCTCACTGCAAGTATAGTTCCAGAGTGCGTTCTGATCCTCGGAGACAAAGTGTGATTTTTATAATATAATCCGACAACAAACCCTGCAGGTCACGTCCCATGAATCATCTCAGGTCACACTCGCAGGTGATTATAACGTACCTGAAACCTGACTGCCAGGCGTAATTATTTTATTTCATTTCAATTATGTCACTGACTGATAAATAGGTAAATACATTAGGAGGTTGCAAAAAAAAAAAAAAAAAAATGTAATAAATGTAATAAATGTAATATTAATAAATGTGTAATTTTAAATTATTGTACTTTCATTACTATATACTGTTGGAGTCAAAAAGTTTTTGCAGTCGAAGAGCATTTAAAGCTCATACGAAGAATTTCACATCTTTTTTGCTTCTGATAGTAGACATATTTTTTAATCACTAATTTAATTTAGTTAAATTAATTTCATAATAAAATTATAATCTTACATTTCAATAACGTTTTGAACAAGTAAAAAAACCTTAACCACATATATATAAACATTTTAATACCCATTACTTGCTTATTGTAATATATAAATAATTATATTTTTATTTTATTAAAACTGAATAATATTTCACACTTCTAGATGTTATAATTTTGTGGATTTTTTTAGAGCGTGAGTGTCGGAGGAACAAGATCGTGACGATGTCAACGCGTCCTCGCCAGCACGCGGGGGGTCGGGGGGTTCTGAGTGATGGGCAAACACAGACGACACTCGCTGGCAGCAGCTCTCGCTTGCACCTATTAGGAAAACAAATACGACGTGGCGGCCGATGGAGAGGCCCTGCACGTTTGCATATCTCAGATCTTGGCAAACAAACCTTCACATCAATCCATAAGTAATTTAACTCCTCTCCTAACTAATGCTCGGTACATTCGGCATTCACTTTCATCGGCAATCAAGCTTCATTAATTATCCCATTTTAATTCACGATAAAAAAATATTATTTTATTTTAAACTACAAAATGTTTTATAGACATGATTTAGCACTTTTTTTAAAAAATTACATAAATTTGTTCAACAAGCAAATTAATAATAATTATGAAATAATATCCTGTATACTCTATTGTCTATGTAAAATATAATTTACAGCTAAAAATGTTAAATTTGGCTCTTCAAAGAAACTTTTGTTCCCGCGTAATCTTCATATCAGATGACGTTGGAAGTTGATGTCATACAATTTCCCTTTATTTTTTTGCTTAAAACTACACGTTAAAATTAATAGCAACATTGCTTTGAGACTACATCACCGTTGCTTGCACACATATCTGAGTGACACACTTCAAATTGTAATCTCGTGGAACCGTGGGTAACAAATCACTGCGTAGGATTTGATTTATTCTGACAAATTTATCAAGTGCTATTATAATTATTTATCTATAAATAATACACTCTAATCAATTAATACATCATAGATTACTGATGCTAGTAATTGCTCTGCTAAGTGCAAACGGGGCACACGGCGCACGAGGTGGGCTCGTAGGTCGCGACCAAGTGCCCTTGACACCCTTGGCTCAACCAATCATTGGCCATCACCAGTGACGTCAGAGGGTGCGCGTGACCCGGTCTCTAGCAAGTATAAGGTCAACGCAGCTCGCGTACCTCCTCGTGTCAATATTCAAGGTATAGAGCAGCTTAACAGAGTAACGTAATTTTGCAATGAAGACTATTCAAGCATCGGAAATAGTTTCCATAGCCATGAAACTGATTTACAAGGTCATTCTTTTATTATTTTAATATTAACGTGTCGATGGTGCACATTTACAGACATGTTTTGTTTTGCATATTATAAACATCTGATAAATTATTGACAGCAATTTTATAAATAAATTATTTAACTGCACAGAAAAATGGAAGATTCATTAGAAAAGTAGTGATATAAAATGGAAAATATAATTATGGACGTTTTTATTCAAACATTAGGTGACAAAGAATGTTTATTTGGTGATTCGACAACCAAGTCCAATAAGTTGGCAAATAATTGCGTACAGGATTTAAATGTTTCAAAAAGGAATTCAACATACAAATAGTTACCAAATTAATATTTGCATATCATGCAACATTTCAATATTGCTGCTATTCTTAATGAGATGGAAATTAATTAATGATGTTATTATAATTCCTTCTACACTCTTCTCTGATGACGCTGGCTGGATGTAAAAAAATTATGTTTAGAAAATTTTGAAACTACATAGGAAATTTCAACAGTTTCCAAAATCTAAAACTTGACACGCATGTTTTGATACAATATATACTATATAATCATTCGAAGTGGTCATTTATCATTAAATTTTATGATTTCAAATTATTTTGTTTTCTCTGATAGTAAAATTATTTAACGATGACCATTTCCTATTAAATGTTCCGGGTTTGCTTGCTAAGAATTTACATCAATCATCAAGTACTTCACAGAGTCAAGGAAGCTTCTTCTTGGTCCAGGTATACCAAGCATCAGGGGGCAGTAGGGCTCGCTCATGTCCAGGTTGGTGACGTCATAATTATGACGTCACGGGTCAAGGCTGCGGTGGCTGCGGGTCGGCAGGTAGAGGAGGGTGATCTCATGCACCGCGCGGGAGCTTGTGTATAGTGACGCCGGGTGGAAGCCTCAAGGTTTCTCTGGAACTATGATAGCCACTCAATAGCTAACTAGCGTCACATAATATGTATGTCCCAGTCATTATACAATGATAATGTGTGAACATGCATGAGCATTCATTTCATAATTGCAGTAAAATAATAGCAAACTTCGACCTTTCTTAAAGTTTTGAAGTGCGCATTATTGATGTTTTCACTTTTTTACTTCAACATTTATATTATATTTATAGTATTGTTCAAAGAATACAGTCATGTTGTAAATTTTTACTAAATTTTTTCTGTTTGTATCTTTTTTTTTTTTTACATATTATATAATATTTTCTTGTAATTTTTATTTTCCCCCCGTCATTGCAGTTATTAATATGCTCATTAAAATTGAAGGTAAAATGTTTTGCATAATTACGTATTATGCAAATTTAACAAAATAACTTGCGTTAATCATATGTTTGTATAGTCATTAAATTATTAAAGATCTGAAATGAAGATATATTGTGTTGTTGGATTTTTTTAAATATACAACACTGAAAAGAAATTATATATTATTATTGCAAATCAATTATTGTGAAATTATAAATTAAAATATGAACGATAGGCCATGGTGTCGGAGCATCCAATTCAACATTGTGTCAATTATAATTTCGACAACGTTTTGCTGCATGATGAACGCACTTGCTAGCAATAATTAAGGGTTATAATTCAAACTTAATCGAGCTTCTTAATGTGCAGTTGGCATGATACGTCCCTGTGATAGTTATAGTCATCAATTAAGCGACCATCGTCCAGACAGCATTTTGCATGCAACATCCTTATACGTCTTCTATTCCTATTAACATCAATAAAGGTATAAGTTTTATAGCTACATTATGCAATTATTTTTAGGTATGTATACTAATTCCTCTCTTGATACTTGATTTATTGAATTTAAGAATATCGGGCAATTAATAAATTCAGTCCTGATAAAAAACAATGGGTATTTCTTTGGCAAATTTGATGTTTTAGCAAATTTGAGCCAAAAATATTATTCAAAATATAATTCCAATATATATATTTTTAAGAACCATCGAGAAACTTTCATTTTTCATACTTTCATTGTATCAAGAAATTTTATTTCTTTACATTAAATCGTAGTCCCCTTCCTAATTTCTTTTATTCATATTATATTAAACCTTATATAAATAAAGCAATGGTAAATAATTTTTATCAACCTTCACATAGAACACTATTTATGCTTATGCTTAGTTTTCTGTTTTTTTAGTGGAGGTCTATTACATAGGAGGTTTGTGTATTTTTATGGATGTAAATTTGCATGACAATCCTCCTGCATGCACAACTATCATCAACTCATTGAGCTCTATACAAGGCTAGAGGGCTAATCAGCTGTTTTAGGCGCGCACGGCGTCTGGGAGGAAAGTGGGTGGTGGTCGGTGCTATCGAATGCCTGGTTGACCAACCTAAGAAAGTTTCCTTATAAAATAAGTATTAAAAGTTACACTGCAGTTGGCAATTCTGAGGAGAATACGTTGGAATGTGTGACGAAAGCGCAATCTCCCACCCACTTCCTCCCGCCGGACCGTGCGCACAGTTTAACATTGAGAAGTATAGGGCATTATCCCTCTAGCCTTGTATAGAGCTCAATGCATCAACTATATATTCTATCAAAATACAAATATATATAAAAAAAAAAATACATTCACTATTCAAGGTGTCGGATTTTATTAAAATTTGTTGGGCCCTTGGAGCCCGCGCTGAAAGCTTTGGACGACTCCTCGTCTCCCGACACGCCGTGACGTGCGCTCGCGTGCTGGACACGGTGACGTCAGCTGTCTGGCAGCCCGAGCCTCCGTCTACTACGCACAAATTTACTACTGTATACATCGTTAAATCATAGAAAAACACTTTCAAGTATCCATTAACATGACAATATTTGCATTTATTGCCCGTTATTGGCGTTGTCAAATATACAAGCTTTTACTCTTTATACTGAAACTTGCAATACTTTGTCAATAAATATTCTTGTTTAAGGACCGTGAAAACGTTCAGATAAAAACATTTAACATTTTGATAGAAAAATCAAGAGGGTTAAATTAATAGTTGAACATAACAATATCACAACAATGGGCTCAAAAGTCGGAGCAAAGTCCCCTTTGTTTCTTCTGATTGTGAGAACAACAATAATATACGGATAAGAAGGGATGGGTAAATGAGGCTGTGGCAAAGGTATGAAAAATGACGAATCAAATAGAAGTTTCCCAAAAAGTTCAAGCCCGGTTCCAGGAAAAGTCGAATAATAAATTGTTCTTCAACAGGACAAGTTTACTCCCATTTTCTCCTTAAAAAAATGGTTGAATAAAATTTAATTGCCATTGCTAATTTCCATTTCAACTTTAACCTAAACTGGGAACTAATGGTGTCGTATAATGTGTTTAAAGATTTGAATTTTGACGGTCATAAAACGTAGCCACAGCAAGGCATAAGATACTTTGACCATAATACAAGACCAAATTTTCTGCTTCGGTGCACAAATCTTAATACATGCTCAATTATTTGTAATTAGTGTTTTGGCCTCGTTGCTGTTGCTATTGTACATAAGCTAAAGAAATACATATATAATTTCAAATAATAAAAATCTTCATCACCCCAATTTTGTAGTTATAATATATTAGTAAACATAAATTTAAGTATTTATATTTTTAAATTGGCCTAATTATACATATATATTATTTTGTAATTCATCATAAAGAGTAAAAAACACACACAAAATATATTCCCTATTTTTCTTTTTATTTAAACGCATTCCAGAGATTTTGAAACATTAAAAAAATTCACGTTCACTTTTCTTGTTTCCTTCCTTCCTTTTTTTTTTTTTTTTTTTTTTTACATATTATATAAAAAAAATGGTTAAAAAAGTGAAGTTGCAAGCAGAACAAAATAAAATTAGCAGCGCGTTAAATGTGAGTGACCTTCGACACCAGTCGGCTGGTGAAGATGCTCTGTGGAGCGAGCTGCTGGCGTGTAATGGTGATTATGGTCCAGCAGCGGCAGGGATGGTAATTATGATCCTCCCAAGTTTTGTGGCAGAAAGTTTTTGCCCACTAGGTGATCTCACTGTGGCCAAGGTCGAGACGCGGACAGGTGCAAGTTCTGCAAGCCTCGTGGCAGCACCGCACACCCACACAGTCCGCGTCGTATAGTACGCAATATCTGTCAGTCACAATCCTAATTGTATCAGTTAAACATAAAGTTGACTGCATTACTATAATGATAACATCTCAGGGTAACCATATTTTGTGTAAAGAATCTATGTCAACAAATTTATTAAATGATTTTATGAAGGTCGCGTATCAAATTTTGTAGATAAAAAACAACAACATATTATACAATGTTTGCTTCTCTTGAATGTCGGATCCTTATGTTTTTATCATAGTCTAGCACTTATCTCTGAAAGAATCTTATTTTATATCACTTTAAGTAAGGAAGTATGAATTTTTATTATTATTATTTTTTTTTATTTCACCATCATAATATACTAGTGATAATAGTAATAAATTTTATGGCAATGACATTATACGAAATTATTTTATTATCACATTTTTTTCTTTAAAAAAATAATGTAAAAGAAATGGACGGTCCTGATTCTACACAAAAATGCAAGTTAAACAAAAGAACCCCTGTATGATTAAAATTTTAAAAACAAACTGAATTAATTGACAAGGTGGTGTTCATTCCCTGAATTATCTTCAAAATATTTATGCATCCTTAATTCATTTTGGAAGAAAACCTAAAATGTTTATTTCAAGTGGGAATAAAATAAATATCAGCAAAACTGTGACCATTTGTTATATCTTAAAATTTGAGCTTACTTTTGGAACGAAATATTAAGAGATTATAGAGTATAGCTCTATAAAATGTTTAAAATTCTGATTAAAAATTAAATTGGAATTAAAATACACAGATTGCACTAGAAGAGAGCAAGAGACTTACTTGTGGATAATAATGTGCTGTGTGAGAATTAAAAAAAGGTGGACGTCTTCATACTTATTAATTCAAAGGTGTTTAACAATTGAAAGTTGATGTAAATTTTGTAGGCATTAAAAAGATATAACTGCATTTAAAGTGCAATTTTTTTCTAATCATGCAAAAATTTTTAAGAAGAGAATAAGAGCAGAGTGTATTACGTTTTTGCTCAGTGCAATTAGTGATTGGTCAGTGTGACACATATAAAAAAATTCAGAGCTTTCTGTAAATTTTCAAACTTTAATATAACAAACAGCGAGAAAAATTGCACCAAAAATTGTGCTTTCGGTAAGAACGTCATTAGCTTGAGGTTCATACTGAAAACATAAACAATTCTTGGTGCTTTATTTATTTATTTTTTTTATTAAAGTTTACATAAATTAAATTTTAAATTTTACATAACACTCTGAATTTGAACACACCTCTCCAGAGCGACCTCTCTAAAATGTTAGAAATTGCAACAGGACGCTTTTCCTGCAGGAACGTCACATTAATTTGACTAGTGTAGTTTGTTCACCCACGTCGTCAGCTCCACCCGAGCATCCTCAGACTGTTGATTAATAACGGACCTCCTCCTTTCTTCTCTGGAATAAACTCGGGCGTGAGATCCAGCACTTCTATTTTTAGTCTTGATTGACAGAATAATTAGTAATACAGATCGCTTCCTTATGTCCTGTAAATTAACAATTAGTTAACGCTACTCTGATCACACCTGGCAGCTTTATGTGATGTTTACATAGCGAATGATAGACCTTAGGCTATGCTGTTACTGTACACAATAATAATATTATTTAGGCTGTAGCAAAATATTTAATTGAACGTATGTGTTATATACATAACTTTTATGAATAGTGTTCCCCCCCCCCTCCCCAAAATTTAGTTGTGTTAGTTACTCAAATTATGAAGGAATAAAAATTCATTCTTCAAAATTGATACAGAATTTCAATTACACAATAATAGGTCTGATTATTCGTATCATTTATACGGGACAGTAATTTAATTAGTATATTATAAAATGAAACATCTAAACACTTGAAATGGAATATTTGATGATTGATAATATAGTTCGAGGCCTTCGTCAGTGCATATTTTGAGGATCTTCCAGAATCAAGAGGGTATTGCAAAATTAGAGGACCGATGGCAGAAGGAATTATGTGGAGGAATAGAGTAAGTAAAAGTCCGCTATATTTTTTCTTCGTTATATGCTAGTCCGCGAACTTTTTGAATGACCCTCGTACATATTAACCATCTGAAATGAAACATCAGAGTTATTAAATTTTTTCTATAATGTTTTACCTAACTTCTTGCAGTATCTATTTTAATCCAGAATAAAACAACAAAATCATTATTTAACATGACATAAATAGTATACATCATGCCCTAGTAGTTTCTATTGTTATTAAAGGACCAACGGAGCATCGAATATATATTATATCAAAGCTTAGATCCAGCACAAGATAGTTGTTTTCCTGCTTGTATATATTTAGAAACATGAATAAGTAATACATGGTGAGTAAGCATCAGGTGAATCTGCACCGAGAGATTTTCGCACTTGGTTACTTCTTCCCACACGCTTGCAAGTTGCAACAATAGTCGGTTTGTTGGCAGGCACAGTTAGTGCCGCTGCTGCTATTGCCTTAAGCATGCAGCTAGTAGATGGAATTGTTGCCATACAGGGCCTCGCCTCTCAAGCTTGTGCCGAGTAGCAACCCGCTACTAATGCTTTTATTTTACTAATCACAAATCTGAATCATCACAACTTTACCTTGCGCACGTACTATTTGCTAACTGCCTGCCAGCTGTGTTTGTTAAAACTTGACATGGGTGTAATTAATTCGTATGTGTGTGACCTTAATGTTAATTAAAATGAAAAAGTTAATTATAAATAAGATATTTCATTTTAATCTTTTTAAATATATAGTTGAGATTTTTTACAGCTTTTATAATATGCCTTGTATATAATATAGTAAATTACATATTATGATCGTATACATTAAAAATAAATAAAAATTCATTAAAACAGACATTAAAAATAATTAATTAACGTTGTAATAATTTTGATGTTTCATTTCCTACAGCTAATTTTGTTAAATATATATTATGTATTGTAATTCTTTACATGCAGAGTCTTGCTCATGTCAACTTGGCAAGGCCTAAGTTATGGACTGGATATCTGATCTTCATACTATCTTTTGTACTTTTAAATATGCCTTGAATAATATTCGTCCATTAAAAATAACAGGATTCTAGTCATGAGACTTGAGGACAACACGATACTTTTATTTTTAAGAAGGAAGGTTCCTAAACAAGATTGACGTGCCTGCTTCAGTGCTCACAGCACTTGGCTTCTCGCCCATGATATAACATTGTACACTTGACTTCTATATATATACGAAAATGAACTGTACTCAATTTACAAAAAGAAAACTTTCATAACTTTTCCACTAGATCTCAGCCAAGGAGCTTATATATAGTTTTAATATAGATGTATATAAGATATACATATTATACGTGATGACCCGAACGAGAAAAGGCTTATAGGTTGCTGCACTTTAGTAGAAATTGAATGCGGAATCAAGAAGATACATAATATGCAAGTATAAACGATGCACTGAGTAATCGATGCACGTTTCAACAAGCTTTTGCTTACACATATAAGATGCTACAGTAAGTAAAAGCAACTTGCTGCTCATGGTGTATATAGACTTAAGGTCCATATGCAAAGTATAAGTTATATAATATACATGTACAAAGCAAGTATTATATGTATGTACTTCTCTGCTAGTTGCACTGACTGCTTCATGACTCGGTGTGATAGGAATAGCGAAACAATTCTCGCAATCAGGAGATCATGCAAGAAAGAGAGAGATGAAGATTATTGACGTCTGCATGCTGTGTGTATGTGAGCACATCCTGCTGGTACCTGCAGATAAATATCGCTTATTGTTAAAACGTCACGAATATAAAACCGTAACGTGCTTCATTTTTTTTTTGTAATAACAGTTACAATTTATAAAATTATAAAATATTTATTTTTATTACATATCTACATAAAATATTGAAATATGCATTTTTTTTTGAACAATAGAAATTAAATATACTAAAAATGTGAAAAATGAAGCCATTGGCCATCATCATAATAAAAAATATGTTCTTTAATCGATTGGAATAACACTTTATATTATTAATTATTACATAATATTGTAATTGAATATCAAATAATTCCATCTTGAAATTATAAACAAGACATTTTGACAGACTTAACAGACGTTTTCAATTTTTTCAATCAACTATCTGATATATGACTGCTCATCACTGACGTTTTGATCGAACAAGCATCTGTGATGAAGGGTCAGTTTTGCACCAACTTGATTGCAGCGTCCGACGGTAGACGAGGTGATTGAGATCAGCTGTCCAGAGATCATCACACAAAAGTCGCACTCCCGATCAGCTGATGTTTCACAGTGAGACAAATAATTAAGAATGGAGTTTGAAGTAATTGGAGAATGAATGGTAAAAATGTTTCAATAACCATAATCAATCGTACACAGAATTCTAATGTATAGTTTTTTCACCATTTTATTATTATTAACAGTTGCAGGATTATGATGTTATAAACATTTGATGGTATTTTTTTTATAGACCGTGCTTTTTTTTTTTTTTTTTTTTTTTTTTTACAAGGATACACCCCTAAGAGCTTACAGCTCGTGGCGGGGTAATGGGTAGGGATAAGGTAGGGAACGGATGCCACGGCCTGTTACGCGTCCCAGCATTCGCCGAGGTGAGAGACTGAGGAAACAGTGGAAAACCTCAATCAGGACGGACACCTCTACTTTTTCTCAATGGACCGATTAGATATAGTAAGTGCAGTGAGCTTTGCTCACTATTTAAAACGTGTACATAATTATATAATATTGTACATTATCTAGTAAGGAATATATGTTTGAAACTCTGTTGATATGTAAGTGCCTGATTCACTGAATATGAAGCTGCTAAATTGATATTGATTTCCTTAGAAACTTCATTATTGCTATAAGATTAATTTTGTGAAAATATACTGATGCTTCTATAACATTCAGCATTGTATTTTATTTATTAAATGGTCTCGTATTATTGAGCTTCAGTTCCTTACAAGCAGCAAATTCAGATTACTAAGACGGTACAAAGAATGTTGAAAGAATGGTATGGTATTTCCGGTATGTCAAATGTCAGACTTGAAAATACAAACAAGTTCGTCGTTATTGCTGGATAAGGATTTTATTGCCTTACTAGCGGTGCATTTTAAGCTCGTTTGATCCCCAAACTCAGTTTTGCTTGGACTCCGTATGGTGCGGTGCTGGCCGTGCGATGCAACTTGACCGCTAGCGTCCCCCCTCGTGTTGGCAGAGCAGCTGGCGATGACCCGCAGTCACGTGACCAGAGGTCATCGCCACCCCCGCAAGGACAAGATCGACAGCAGCCTCGTAAATCACCTGCTGTCTCTAACGTAGTTCACCTCTTTGTGGCAGCTCTGACTAATTATATGGCGAAATTTCCCCGTGCGCTTGACAGAAAGGTATTCATGCTAATAAATACAACTTTTTTCTTACTTTATTATTAATCCTCTAAGCTAATTAATATATTTCATAATAACGTATTACTCATATTAGGTTATGGTTATTATGCTGTATCTTCCCACTTGTTTTATTTTTACTATCTTTCTCTTGGAGATTTGATTTATTGTGATTTTGTATACAAACTGCTGCAGTACACGTGGGAAAAAAATATCTAACACATTGTATTTAATTTCAGTGTTTTTTATGGTAATTAAAATTTAATATAACATTTAAGAACAACACTTTTAGATAATTACCTAATAAGGCTAATTAATAGTAAGCAAAACACCACATTTAATACGACTACACAATTTAAAAGTATAAGTTTATTACATTTTTAATCTTTATGTTATAATGTACCTTTTAAAATTATTTATTTATGACTTAAACATTAAAAATGATTATATAATCTTTTTAGACATCAAGTTTTATTGAGTGATGCTACTTTTTTTTTACGTGGACTTAAAGTTAGTAAAGTTAGAAAGATAATCTAGAAGGCGTGAATGGGTGACTTGATTGAGGGTCGTAAACTTTCGCTAGGACATGGTCTAGTGTTGCTTGTGGCGAGCACGTGTCGGGAACGCCGCGGCATATCCGCGTCTCTGGAGACGACCTGCAGGGAGGGGGGCGGGGCCTGGCCGGGCGCCAGTCGATCTGGACGCTAGACCACGAGTAGCCTGACCCACGTACTCGAACACAATTGTTACATAAATCTTTATTACGTGTTGCTGCTTTCCAAATTTATATAAAAAACAAGTGTGGAATTAATTATATAACATAAAAAAATATACAGTTATAAAATGGTAATATTCTCAAATTCCTGTATCTTAAATTATGAATTAAAAAATTATGTTAAACATTACACTTAATTTTAAATTTTTAGGCATATTTTGTTATTTATTTTTATAAAAAAAATATTTTTTCCCGTTAAAAAAAATTAAGAGAAATGTATGCAACCTGCACGTTTTGTGTGTCAAAATAGTTGCCTGTTTTTAAGGCGCTAAACAATCTTTTTATTCCGGGACTTCGAGTTTGTCAGAGCTAGACGTCGGACGTGTTTTTTTGTCGCTCCCGTCATGGGGGTGGATCTGAGTGTGTGGCGCGCCAGAATAGGCAGCCACTGTGTTAGTGTTTCACGAGTGTGTTCACTTAAGAAAATTAACCTACTAAATGCATATAAATTTGAGTTCTACCATGGACTAATTACTGCAATCCTCCTGATCGCTGCCGGCATTGAGAGCAACCCTGGGCCAACAAACGATCCTGGAGTCTGCGCGTACATAAATGAGAAGTTCGCCGCGCTACGTTGTGAATTCAAGAAGGATATGGCAGCTCTCAGGTACCAGTTTGCAGCGCATGAAATTAAAAACAAAAATCAAATTGACAATTTACAGCAAAAAATTGAAAGCCTTGCCCATGACAATAAAAATTTGAAAAACAAAGTTGCTAGTTTAGAACGACAACAACGTAAAAACAACGTGATCATATTTGGTATCCCTGATCCATTAAACTCCGAGTGCTGTAATAATACAGTAAAGAACATTTGCGATAAAATGGACATGAAATTACCGGAAGGAGCTATTATAGATTCATTCCGTCTGGGCAAGGCAAAGGGGAACAGACCTATTTTATGCAAATTTTCAACTTTTTCTCAAAAACAAGAGCTTATGCAAAAGTCAAAGTCATGTGAGAATATTACTGTGTTGCATGACCTTACGAAACAAGATCGCATTGACCGAAAGAAGTTGAAACCAAAATTAGACAACGCACGTAGCAGGGGTTTCCGCGCTGTCATTAGAGATGGAAAACTTATTATAGATGGGACGGCATTCAGTAAGGAGGATGCTGCAACAATACAGAGCTGTACAACTGGCAACCATGCCCAAAATCAGCCCTTGACCCCAAGGTCACGTGCACCCCCTCAACAAGTGAGCGTGAGCAGCTGCAGCGAGGACGACGAGCTCGAGAATGCAACGTCACAGACGAGCCCGAGTGCTGCACCAGTGAGAACTGCAGCTCGCCTGTCCCCCCGTCCAAGCCGTAAGAAAAAACAGACGACAAATCCTCTCCCTGCTGTACCTCCATCACCAGACGCATTAATGGTTGCAGCGCGTATGATGCAGGAGAGCCCGTCACGCCCTCTCTCCCCCTCACTAAGCATCACCGTACCGCCACCAACAGCAGAGAAGAGATCAAATAACATGAGACGGTGTCGAGTGTTAGCTCTCCCTCGCAGTAAGCAAAAATTAATTGATTTTATCCCCAAGAATGCAAAAAAATTGTGTCAATTAAAAAATATCTCAACGAGTTCACCTGTAAAATCATTTGAAAACATGTCAAAAAATTTAAAATTTGTTAATGATGAAACTATTAAAAGTGTTTATAAATTTGGCAATACTTGTGTGACTCGTTCTCGTAGGAAAAATTTTGAATCAAGAAAAAGACTGAACTGTGGACATTTGAATATTTTATCTGACTAACTAATTACTTAAAAAAAATGCAATTTAAATAACATGTTCGTCAAATTGCTCTAATTAATATAATTGTGTTTAATTTTAATTTTTTTTTTTAACCTTTTTGGTAGATAACGGTAAAAGCCTGCTGGCTAACCTTAAATTGTGTTATGTTCATGTACTTTATGTATCATGTAATGAGATGAAATAAAACCTATCTTGAATCTTTGAATCTTTGAATCTTTTTATTCCCACACAAATGTGAGGCCCCAGGGGTCATATCAGCCGGGTTGTGGGGGCGGGCCACCTGCTGAGCCCCAATTGCTGTTGAGAGGGCCCGGGGCCTAGCAAGCCGCCTGTCGCAGTCCCGTTATGTCGAGCCGCGCCCGCCACAGAGAACCTCAGGTGTCAACGCGACTCGCTGAATCAAGTGCAAAAAAATTGCCATCTTATTTTTTGTTTCATTATCCAGTTTGGTAATTTCAACATCACACTTGCCTTATAGTCGGAGAATAATAATTTTGTAAAATTTACGGGTCTCTTGTTAAAAATATAACTGCTTTTTTTGTATTCTTATTTTTTTCGTTGTTTTTGCATAAATTTATGAATAAAAAAAAAACAAGTAAAAAATGTGAGGACTACGGTAGGCTGACAATTTTTTAATTTATAAATGTACCTCCAGTTCACGTATTTTATAACCACAGGACAGCAAATAAAAAGTTGCCTCGTTGACAAAATTAATGCATGCTTGTGACGTAAATTTTTACTTAATATTATTATTTACTTTGCTTATTTGAAATAAATCATTGTAAAGAATCAAGCATCGTGAAATTATTTCTTTTTAAGTGATTACTTTAATTTGTAGTAGTATTGAAAATATATATTTATAAATAAAAATACATATATTCAATTGTTATTTTTTAATTATGATTACTGTTTCAATCAACGTTATATATATTATATTATTATATACATCCATTAAAAATATATTAACAATTAAATTAAAAACGTTAGGAAAAATCATTTTCAAGAGTGCATGCATGCTATAGAGACTAAAAATAAAATGAAATCGTAAAACATGTTTCATTACTTCTCATTATTATTATTATACATTTGAAATTAAATTTATTTTAAATGGCATATTATAATTCCATCAATAAAACAAACGTATATAAACAATTTAGATTGTAGTTTCTCTAATTTAATTGCAAACATTCATTTCAGAGAGCTATACAATACATGACAATGACAGCATTATATAGCAAAGCATATAACAATTAATTTAGATGTGAAAAACTTACAACTCTAACAACGTACTTGGACGTGGTATATCGATAAAGTGATGACCCTGATAGGAATATATTATGTAAATCTTACCAGGTCATATGTTGACTATGATTTATATTATATATAGTTACATATATTATGCATTTGAGTGCTTCTTTTCATCTACTTGGCATTAGATCAAGGTGTGGTCAATTTAAAACTTAGCCTTTAACTTTCTTAATATATTTATATCATAGAAAAAAAATAATATTACTATTTACGTTCAGAGTGGTCGTCATATGGACAGACCGTATTGGCCTGCCTGTTAGAAAGGTTAATGTACTCTCATTGCTAGTTTTGTGTATGCGCCGTGGCATTCAAGAGATGTGATTCTGTTGCACGATCGCGTTTCTTAACAAAACCGGTCCACATCAGTCGCCTTCTTCTCCTTAAGTCACCGCACATAAAATATATCGAAGATTCACTCTCTGTATGTATATGTCCTCCCCCTCCTCCTCTTGCCTGGTCCAGCAACGACAATTCCGTTATTCGTGTTTACATAAAAGTTCTTTGTGTCGATGCACCTAACCTTATAGCGAAATAATATAGTCGGCGGCGGTGTATTTCATTGATATTTCAGTCACGTCTGCTACATTCACAAACTTTGTAAGAAAATGGGAAAATAAAAAGGTAGTTTTTTTTATAATAGCATTATATAATATATTGGTTTATTTTTTTTTTTTTAAATCAAATATTTTTAGAATTAATTGACTATCAAAGTAAAAAATAAATAAAATTTAAAGCTCATGAAATAATCATTAAATTTAAAAATTCTTTTATAAAATACATTTATTTTAATAAAACAAAACACGTAAAACTTTAAAATTATGTATATAACTTCTTTTCTTTCTCTTTTTTTTTTTACACAATTTGAAATTCTGTGTTGTACTGTATAGAGGTGATAAAAAATGAGGCAATCTAAACTCTTAGGAAGTTCTTGGCTAGACAGATTTAGACAGCGTGGTCCGAATTCAAAAAGTTTACATTCTGAGACATTTTACGTCAGTTCTTGCTACCAGACTTGCCAAATTTGCGGGTCACTTGGAAGGCGTCGCAAGTGAGCGCGTGAGCGTGTGAACCACGTGACGTCACCACGCGAGCCACGCCTCGCACTGCACGCCTAGCAGACGCCACGCACGGACGTAACCTCGGAGGGTAACCCCGCAATCACGTCAATCACGTGAATACAACGTGGCTTTAATTAGCGTAGTTCATCTGATTGAATATTCCTACATAGCGGTATTTTAAAATATAATGAGCTTCACACTTGAGTTCGTGTTTGAGTGTAGCGTACTACCTGTTTTACTGTGTCTCCTCGTCCTCGGGACATCCAGGCCAATGCAAGCAGGCACGGACTGGCCTACCGATCCACCGAGCATGGGTCGGTGGGCCGCGGCAAAAGTGGGCCGCCGGGGCAAATGTGGGCCGCCGGTCAGAAAGAAAAAAAAAGGGTAAAAGGGAGAAAAGAAAAAGACGGAGAAAAAAAGAGGGAAATGAAAAGAAAATTACAACAAAAACCAATGGAATTAAAGAGCAATATCTCTTACATAAATATATTGATCAAGGAATTAGAGGGAATGAAAGTGCATGCATCAGCACTTGGGATGAAGAAGACACTATGTATATTATATGTACTTTTTTTTTTAGTAGTCTAGCCCAGCTAGGTTTCAATTATTTCCGCGATCTTTTAAATTTCGTGTTTAAATTTAATATTTCGCCTTATATCATATTATAATCAGAACTTTCTTAGTGCTCTGGTCTTATATTTTATGAAATTAAGCATCATGCATTTAAAATCAAGCGCTATGAAATAATGAGTTAAGAGAAAAAAATTATCCATGTGATTGAGATTTATGACTTGTATTTTATTTATTTTTTTTCTTTTTTTTTTTTTTTAAAATACTGGTGTATAATCTAAATTGATATATTTTACCGCAAAAAAGAGGAACTATTTATAACAAATTACAATAGCATACCCGATAGCTAGATGCGAGTACTCGACCTCAGACTTACCAAAACTAAAACAAAAAGAGGTGATCCTTCAATTTTCCTGCAGGTGCAGGCTCTGCATGCATCACAATTTATACAAAATATGATTCTGAATAAAGCAACATTTATTTTTTTTTCCTGGTTAGGTTTATTTTTTAACTATAGATGCTGGCGTATTTAATTTGGCGTATTTCTATTCTTATAATCATTATCACTAAGCAATTAAATTTTCAATTGAAAGACGAATAAAAATATTTACAGCAGCAAGTAAATTGTACGTGGGTCTTGCATAAAGTAAAGTTTAAAAATAAATCTAATAATAATTAAAATTAACTGTTGCTCACAATCAAATACTTCATGAATATTAGTAAATAAAAATTTTCAGTAAAATACTTTGCATTTACCTTGAAAAAAGGATTCAATTAAAATAAGCAATTTGCAGTAAATATAAAAAAAATTGAACTTAAATAAAGTAATAGAGAAAGAAATTAAACATTCTCTTAATTATTAGTTTGCTTGAAAAATATATACTCTCACAATTAAACTTCTAATAAATTTTTAAATTAATTAACATTGTATTTATTTGGAATCCAAAATCCTTATATATAATTTCTCCAGTGAACAATTAATCTACATACACGATTCTCGAATATTTCGAGCTCTCAAAGGTATAATTCTGCTATTTTTTTATTTCCCTCCCCCATATATGCTGGTATACTCCCGAATCAAGGAAGTATTTATATTAATTTATAATGTAATTAACCGTGGCCAAACTAATTGTTGGCTTTTAAAAATCACAAATAGTTATTATTTAAATGCAACAATTTAACACAAAATTTAAAATTTAAGCAAATGCAGTGAATTTAGCAGTAATGCTTTTTAGAAAAAAATATATTTAATTAAGGAATCGAAATTAAGGAGAGATTGAGTTCTATAATATACTTCTTAATTTCGTTTTTAAAAAAATATAGGAAATTTATATACGTATCACTAGATTTGATTAATTAAGATTTAATACTTAGCATATTATAATATAGTAAATATTAATTGCAGCTAATATTAAAATTTAATTGAAGCTATTTAGTGTAATTTTTAAAAAATTTATTGAAATTTAGTAAAAATTCTAGTGAAAACCTAAAAAAAATCGCGCCTGCGGCGGGCTACTGGGGGGCTCCGCCCCCCAGACCCCCCTTTGGAGTGTTAGCCCCCGCCTATGTGGGCCGTCGTTCTTTCTCGCTCGGTGGGCCGTTTTGGCCCAGTCCGTGCCTGAATGCAAGTGTAGCATTGAGCACGTGTGGGAACCTGGGCTGTTGGCTGTACAACATCACTGACGAACGCATTCTTTACGACACTAATGGATCGCCAAAAACAAGATCCAAGAGCTGTCTCGCTTCATCGTTAAAACCAGCCGTGTTATCAATATTAATAAAGGTAAAGCTGTTACTGACTTCTAGATTAATATTTATTTGATACGGCTATAAGTACATACATAATTGGTTGAAATGTTGAGTGAAAATATGACACTTATATTTTTTTATGATGGTAGGTAGTAAGTAAGTAATACATTGAATGAACGTTACGTAAAAAAACTCAGCTATCTCAGTGTAAATCCTATAGCTCCCATTAATCTTTCTTGACATGTAAATAAAACATGCTGGTTTAGTACGTACATTATATATAATATACTTTATAGTGTAATAATTTTGTGATCGAAATAAGTTGCAAATGAAATTCAGTTTAGTCGGAAGGGAGAATAAAATTAAATAAATATCATTTTTTAAATTTTATTTTTATTTACTCGAACAACAAAACGTGGATCACGTCAACAATCTCAATAATTAAAAAAAAGACAAACACACACAAAAAAATACATCAACAATACTGCACTTAAATTTGAATAAAGATTGAACTGTCATATTAAGTTTTGATTATATTCTCTAGCATTTTATTACTAAAATAAAACTAAATAGAATAAAACTTCTCACTGATGAGTATATTTTTTAGCTGATTCTTAAAACCATCGTCACTTTGGATATCTTTCAATCTCTTCGATAATAATAATAATTTAAAAAACTAAGTCATTTTTTCAGTGGATCTCACTTGTTACTTCCGTTTATTATCAATATTGGAATATTATGTGAATGATAGTCTGGATCAGAAATAAATTATTTTTAAAGATTGAAGAAAACGTATAAAACTTTTAAATCTGAGAAATTATTTTCTACAATTTACCTTCCTATAAATTACCCTGGCAATGCAACAATTATTTTGTATATGCTCAAATTTGTTGGACCCTCCTCCTCCTCGTCCCCAAATTTACGGAGCAGCTATTTTTAGAAACAAAAGTGGTTGTCAACTCTCATATAGTTCACGGAGGGCCACGTGTTCAGACTTGGAATGTGGTTCGATTTGTTGGGTGGGCGTGCAGAGACGCACGGCTTGGCCCGGGCTTACATAACTCGGGGACAGGCGCACGTAGTCTGCTAGACCGACCGCCTGCTGCCAATATCCGCCAGCAGTGATACATGGACGCTGCAAACCTCCCAAGTTCAAACTTTTCAAATATTCCATTTTACAAAATATTGCAATTTATATTAAATATATATTAAGAAGTCTATTATGTAAGAAAAAACGTAAAATTTTTATAATAAACTTTTTTTTCGACATCGTTTAGTAAAAATCTGAATACATAATAGGTCTGTTCGTAAATACACAATCAGAAAGATTCAATTATTTGTGATAAACCTTTTGTTCCATGAACAGATGGTTCATCACAAATAATCGATTTTTTCTAATTGTGTATTTACGAACAGACCTAATATCTGCATGAAAGGCGCGTGATGTTAATTTAATTTATTTTCAAATGAAAAAAAAAAAAAAAAATCATAAGCTTTACAGCATGGATCATGACAATATATTTAAAACTAACTTAAACGTAATTATAATATTTTTAACTAAATATTTAATTGAAATTAATTACAAGCATTGAATACAATTACAGTAATTACATGCATTGTATTTCTGCATAGTTATAAATAGATAAAACTTTCATGTATAAATATAATAATATAAATAAATATTTTAAATACACATACTACGACAGTAAATTACAAGTTCACATATTCCAATCAAATTGCAAAATTGAAGAAAACAAAAAAAAAAACAAAAAAAAAAAAAAAAAAATGGAAAAGAAAAGAACAATGATGATGGAACGAAAAATTATATTATATTGTTATTAAATAATTTTTATTTCTTTTTCTTCCTTACAAAATACGCTTTATTTTATTGAAAATTACTTGCTAACTCAAAATTTGCTAAAACAAAATTAATAAAAAAAATGACACGTTTAAATTTAAATTATTAAATTCTTCGTCCTTTGGGTTTCAATTTATAATTTAATTTTATCTGGTAAAAAATAATTAAATTGATAAACTCCTTTATACTATTGAAAACATTAATTAGTTAGCTCTTATAGCCATTGGCATCAACAACGTATGCCATTATGCTTGATAATAATAAAGACAATTCTATCAGACATAATTAATAAAAGACAATTAAAAGTACAGGCATTATGCATCACACCACACATCAGCTGCGAGGCACATGGGCGATGCGAGATAGCGAATGAAGGGCACGTATGGAGCAGGATTAATTATTGCGAACACGTGACAGGCGCTGAATGCCACCAAGAGGCGCCACCCCCACCCTGCTGGCATGCAGATAGCGCGCATTAATTACCGAGAACTTGATCGAGCACACACGTCAATCACTGCAAGAGAATAACTACGCTGGCTCGCAGCCCGATAAAATGTCAAGAATTAATGGAATGTAAAAAGTAATAAAGTATTTTGAACATGATATTTGTCACTGCATATGTCAACATAAAAGAATACTCTCTGCATGAGAAAGCCTATTATTAACTCAAGAACAACTTCTAATAATGCAAATAAAATTGAATATAAAAAAATTATTAATATGTTATGAGTCATGCATACATTATTATTTTTAATATTAAAAGTACTGTTGGCATTAACGATATTTCCATTAATATAGTTTACGATTGGCATAACTGTTCATAGTATTGTTTGTTAAGACAATAATTTATTGTTATTAAATTATTTTATAATTTATTGCAGTGAATAAATTATAATATTATTTTACAAAATTCACTAAATATTTAAAAAAAAAAAAATCATGGATGCAATATTTTTTCTATGAAATGTATGAATAGAAAAATAGAAGATTACAATCTATAATTGAGTAACGTTTAGTATAATATAAATAACTTTGAATAATTTATCTTCACGCATGATTTTGGACTTATGCCCATAGCCTAAACCACACGCATATTTGAGATTATTTCGCACTTGGTTAGTCTACATCTCCCACACATTGTTGTGTGACCCTGACCCAATGTTGGTCCCACGGCGATGTCCGGAGAGCTAACGGGCCTGGCGAACACTCGCGGTCTCGCGGCGGCCACTCACGCGTAGCAACAGCATCACGGGAGTGCGTGGAACTCTTCGTCATTACTGAAGTGCGTGATGCTGCCCATATGTGGGTCACTTCTTTTTGTCCTCTCACCACATAATTACTGGCCTGATATTTTCATCTGTGGTATGTTTAAACTGATTACAGTAGCAAGCTACAAGTCAGTCATTCATATAAGATATAGACCTATCATCCATTCTATTTATAAGTATATATATATATATATATATATATATATATATATATATATATATATATATATATAATAATATATAATATATATAGCTTTGAATGATGCCGTATTCTTCAAAATAATATTTTATTTAAAATAAAAACATTTTTAACTGTTGTGGGTTTTTTAATAATATATAAATGTAATAAATTATATTTCTATAGTAACTTAATACAATACAAATTAATGATACTACTCTAAAGAATATCCAGAGAATGAAATCGCTTATTTTGGAAATACTGAAATGTTAATTTCTTGCCTCCATTGAAACTCAACTACTAGTAAGTGACATTTTTTCAGCAAGAGGTTAATGATAATTTAATATAAATTATTTTGTTTTTCTTACGATAAATCGTCGTTAAATTTTTAAGTAAAGCATATATATTAAATATATAATAAATTTTCTTGCTTTAATTTTTAGTGTATCTATTAGCTATTAGATAGTAAAGATGATTTACAGCTGGTCCATGGTCGGAGGAAACAAGCCGGCGGTTGACCCAGGGTGGGCTGCCGAAGCAACTGTGGGCCGCTGTATATTCATCATGTGGAGCTGTGGGGCGCCTCTCCACACACTTCGAGAGATCATGCTTGTTTCCGGGATCTATGCACTTTACTATCAGCATTAAACAAACTATTTCACTATATATCCCTTTCTGGACATGATGACCCATCAATCATAATGCTGATGAGGTAGAATCAAAGCTTTTTTTTTTTTATAAAGTAAATCGTATGTAACAGCCTTCAAATTTTACTATGGTCTGACAATTTATTAGCTTGTCTGGCATATTTTAAATTTGCCAAGCCCCTTGAATGTTAGGCAACTTGTGCTACACAATGGACAATCTACGATTTCTTTTTCTTTTCTAATCTTAACATCCTCAAAATTGAATTGGAACATACACACATATATATATATATGTATATATATATATATTATATAATTTGTGTTTTAACTTCATGCAACGACATGCAACATTTTTTTTTTTTTTTTTTTTTTTTTTTTTTTACAGGAAGGCGAGATAAAAGGTAATAGGGGCTGGAGTTTTTTTTTTTACTTAATTAATTAGCTTAGCAGTTTTATTATATTTTTTTTTTCAAAATTATGGATAACTAAATTAACAGCACTATATCTAGCGTCTATTGTACTGTACAACTGCAAACTGCCCTTGTTATTTTTTTCGAGATTTGCATATCAGTAAACAATAACTAAAACCCTTACCAAAAATGGAAGGCTACCTCATTTTCTGAGCTTTGCATGTTAATCAACTACACAAACATGCATCCTGCACTTATATTGTTAGATAGCAGTATGGACTTATCATTACAAGAATAAATAAATAACAAATTCGATAATAATATAATAAAAGGTGAAGGAATTAAAGATAAAAATTCATAGATCAATAGAAAATTTTATTATTATAATAATGTCTGATGCAGACAACACTTGCAAATATATCGCAATAACAGTCGAATGCAAATGGACAGAGCATACTATAATATAGGATTGTTGTATTATTTATTTATTTTTTATTTTTTGCAATACCGACTGTAATTTATTATTATATATTTTTTATTCAATAATTAACAATTATTCAGTTTACACCACATTAAATTTCAGTGGGATGATGAGGTAATAGACACTACATTATTAACGGCGGCATTTTGCAATAGGCCAACTTAAGTCGAACTTGTAATGGTGGGTGTACATGTTAAAAAACATTACGTTAATTGAGAGCTGTTTGTCAAAGATAAATTTATTGTGACTCTTCATTATCACAACTTTGTAAGTAAATAAACCCACCGTTCCAAGAGCTGCAATGTTATAGTATGTGTTAACGCCAAGATATTTGAAGAATAGTTTGAGAATATACAAATTGCAGACAACTCTAAGCAGACAAATCTTATCTGCAGAGGCAGCATATTTGGAGTGACCAGAAGAGAGCAACTAATCAGCGCCTCTGGTGGATTACTTCTCAAGTTCAGTGTGTCTACTCAAAGTTCTCTGCAGTACAAATTGGAGCAAGCAAATCTGAAGAAGAAAATATGTAAGATTGCATAAGTGGTGTTTTATCTCCCTGTAAAATTGTAGGCGGCTTAATTCCATCGAACAAAAACATTCAACTAGGCATAAGTATAATACTTCTACTACTTTACAATCAAATTACATAGATATATGCACAAAACACTAAAAGAAATATACATATAAAATTTATAATATTCCACCGATCTTCGGAATGCAATTTTTTCGATCTTACTTTCTTTTTAAACAACAAATATTATACATTTTAAAGATATTACAATCTAGCATTACTTGGAAGTGCAACGGTTAAAAAAAACATTAAGAAAAAAAGAAATCACTCTGTATAACTTGCAATAAAATTAACAAAATTAAAGATCCCTTCTACTATTTTGTTTTTTTATGCTATGCCCTAATAAGCATGAAATGATAATAATAAAACGAATGATTTAAAAAAATATGCAATATATCATATTATAAATTATTTTGAAAACATGTCTAGTACTAATTAAACTCAAGTACACAAAAATAATATAATTTATTCTAAAACTAAAGAATCGTTATTTAAGTATATAATTTTTACTTAATCAATAGACACAGTTTTATTAAATTCTTAAATCTATTCAAGGCAGAGCATTTTTATCAGGCCTAAGATACTAATATTCAAATTTATACATTTTAATATTAACTTTGATTTGATTCATTTTTTAGAAAGAATCTTAAATATTAAGTACTTTATATTGCTGGCAAGATAAAAATATTTTTCATGTGTGTTTGCATAATTGTAGTTGAAAAGTACCTATACCCATAGTTGTTGGGGAATGTAGACTACAAGTCGAAAGAAAAAAAAATATATATTGTACAGTAAATATAACACACAGTTTTCACACAGAATACACGTAAAAAATATATAAAATAAGATATGATATTTGGGTATCAAGACATGTCTATCACGTCATGTACATAATAATAATAATAATAATATTTAAGTAATGCAACGTACTGTAAATGAAAATAAATGTGCAGCGACAGGCAGGCTGCACGGAACAACAATACCGCGCTAAGGTAAAATCGTACACATTGCAACAATTATTCTATAGAAGCGGCCAAACATTTATCATGTCCAAACAATCTTCTCACACGCACACAATGATACTAAAAAGTATTGGCAGAACTTGCAGAGGGTCGAGTAACTTATTGATGGTAATATGCCAGCGAACGACAGCGGTCGAGTCTTTTACGCGAGCAGCAGCCTCGGACAATATTTATTTTGTGCTTGCGAGAGAAGGCCACGCGATTCGTCGTTTTTGTAAACCGAGATCAAAATTTGGGGATATCTGTAAAAATAGAATAAACAGTAATGACAAAATTACGTGAGAAGGATTGTACGCGACTGACCTTATGAGCATAGTTGTGGAATTGCAGGCAAGCGAGCTCAGATGTGATGTAAGAGGTGGAGGTACGGGGAGGCCACATCAGCAAGGCAGATTAGCCCATTTGATGAAGTCTGGCAGATCCCTTACAGGCACGTCCCTTGCAAGCGCCTTGACGCGTAGGTTGCGGTCTTCGGTGAGCAGAACTACTTCTCGAAACAGGTGACGTCTCTCCCCTGCAGAAGCACCACGTTAGCGAAATGCAATAAACACAAAATCACGAAAAACTTACCAGTGTTGCCTTCCGCTACCACCGAATCCTCGCCTCGGGAAGACGTACGAATCAAGTTGACACACGTCGCAAGAATTCGGTCATCGTTCTTGGCATCCTGAGAAATCCAGCAGTGCTTTATTAGCTCCTGAAAGCGGGTCTGACACATCAGTACACTGGGGGAGCATTAAGATACTGTACTATATACAGTGACAGGGGTCACAATATGCAGGGTACTCGCCTGTTCTCCCGACTCTTCCTCCATGGTGAACGTGGTGGAGGTGAGCACCGTACCAAGAGTCGTCACACACCGCACGCCTGCGTGCCGCCCCTTGAGGAAGGTGAGCGCAGCACCCGAGCATTCAGCAACGTGCTGAGCGTGTCGCAGAGCCTCGGAACTGCTGGCCACCGTGCCACCTGGACCAGGACTCTTACCGCCGCGCGCCAGGCCTTCCAGTTCATGCACCACTGCCAACATATGGGGCATACGTCACGAGAGCAGAGTCCAGCAAGCACATGATGGGAAATCTAAATATTACAGCCACAAATAGTCATTATTTATAGATTTAATGTGTCCTAAATTCCACTACTAAAGACACCATAAACAAAAAACGCTGAGACCAAAAACTGTGACAGTTAGGTCACATGGGCTTGTTATTATTATTTTAATCTATCTTGTTCTCGTTGTGTTGTTTTTACGTTGTCGCCCGCGGCTGGACGCTCGCTCGGATGGCAGTAAAGTCGACGCCCGCACGGCAGAGTGCGTCAGTGGAGGACGCATGTTCGCCACCTGTTTCTCCTCGCACCTAGCAATTACCTGGCATGCTTGTGCATATGCCACACAAATGACTTATGGGATTTCTGTAGAGAACATTTAATCCTTATTAATATCCATGTAATTTACCGTCTTTTTATGAATAGCTATAGTATTATTTTTATCCGACTTGGAAGCAAATTATTCATTTTTTAATTTATATATTTTTTTATTTTATTTTTCATTTTAACATTCGTTTTACTTAATCCAGCGTTAAATAGTTGTTGCTAATTTATGGCATTTAGTATATAAATTATAATTTTTTTACAAGACTTGTTCAGAAACTTCAAACAACATATATATAGCAAGAAAAAAGCTTGTTTACTTGTGAGTAATTGAAGCCTTTGTTTATATTCGTAATAAACGCAACGAATTACTGGATGATCATTCTTGTGTCAGGCGGCACACCCTTGGTTATGATAATCATAATACTGTCATTCACATCTCCGATAAATAACAAGGGTGTAGCGCAATTTGATGTCTCAAGATAAGGTATATATACCGTACGCTGCAGCTGTTAGGTCATGTTGCCCAGGGCTTCAGCGATGTAAAATCCCTGTATGGAAAATACTTACTCACCTCAAGGTATCTGTATCTTCTTTCATGTTTTTTGATGAATTGTTATATTTGGCAAGAATTTTGTTGTTAATCTGACTCGAGAAATTCCTTAAGTCTCGGAAGGACAAGGAGGCAAATAAGGGCATAACTAATGTGACGAAGGATCTCCGTTACTTCAATAACAATGGACGGCCGGCTGCTGCATGTGCTCGTTAGTGGTCCACACAAGTGACCCGGCCTAATGGCATTCCTCCATAGCATGAGCGGACCTCCACGCGAAACAAGATGACTCGAGAATTCTAGTGATGGCACCATGCGAGGTTCCGCGTCAACGGTTTTTCACCTCCAGATTAAACATAAATATATTAAGGAACGGAAGATAGGGCAAAACAAGCATTGTGATTAAAAGGTGTTGCTTTTTTTTAACAATCAACTTTCAAAAAGAGATGGTATAATGCAGCAACGGTTTAAGGTTTTTAAGATAGAAATCCCATTAATTCTGTCACGAAATTTTTTAAGACAACTCAATGTCTCTGTTATTGCAAACCTGCATGATATTTTTGTTATGATAATGTAAAAAGCTCACAGCTATTTCATCGTTTTAATTTTATTTCGTCACGATATAGATGCCATTACATTGAGGTGACAAGCGCTTGTTACACGGTGAGCCTGCAGCAAATTCGTATATTATCTATAAGGAAGATAAAAAAATATAAAAGTGAGAAAATCTCCGCAACTTCGTCCAGGTCAATAACCTTTCAAACAAAACAGCTGATGGCATTATACCATTTTACCAGCGGGACACTTTAGGCCAAACACAATAAAAAAAATAGTGGTAAAATTATTATTTTGTCTTATGTGTGAAAAACAAGTATGAAAACAAAACTAGAGACCGTCGCGAACCGTGACCTAACTCTTGACCTCTGCTACATTGTCGTGGCCGGGGACAGTGCCTGCGGGGGGCACGCTACAAGTCAAAGGTCAGCGCTGGTACTCACCAACGAGGGGCACCATCAGGGAGTAGACGTGGACGAGGCGCTGCAGCGCCGCCAAGTGGTCAATGAAGCAGTTGGTGTCTGGAACCAGCAGGCGCGGTCGCACCTCTACTTCCACGCCCCCTGCCGCCGCCTGCTGCTCCAAAATGGCCTGTAACAAACCATCACAACATGTCACACGAGCCGTAAACTTGGGTGTCATTTAAAGGTGAACTGAAGGGATTGCTTTTTTTTTCCTTTAGGGAACCTTAAATTACCTATCCCATCCATCTGCACTAATTTTTTCATGGCAGATACTTATTGTGCTGCTGTAGGACAATTAGTGAAAAAGTGAAGTTGTGACGTATCAGCGACGGTTGGTTGACTTAAAACTCGCCGCCGTGAAAAAACACACGAGCGACCGCGAGCGCCCGCGGAAACTGCCGAGGGAGCGGCGATCGGCTCGCGATCGCCACTCTCTCGGCAGTTTCCGCGGTCGCTCGTGTGTTTTTTCACGGCGGCGAGTTTTAAGTCAACCAACCGTCGCTAATACGTCACAACTTCACTTTTTCACTAATTGTCCTACAGCAGCACAATAAGTATCTGCCATGAAAAAATTAGTGCAGATGGATGGGATAGGTAATATAAGGTTCCCTAATGGAAAAAAAAGCAATCCCTTCAGTTCACCTGGAACAATGAAAGAGGTTGAGGAGCAAAGACGAGGTTTTTCCACCAATGAAATGAAAGAGCTTGTTGGCACCCCATCTCAGATTGCGATTACTTGATTGGTTTATTTTAGAGAAGTTGACACAATGGGCGCGATCACTCTCGACATTATTTCTTTTTATTGGTATAGTTTTACTAGTGTTTTCTTACTATATAATTATTCATAAGGAATGCAAGCAAATATTATACAGTTTCTTTAAAAACTGTTCTAAAAAAACTCATAGACCTTGGTTTATGCTAAAGATGCCAATTTCGTTTAAAATGAAACACGAATTTTTGGCTCAGCGGTAACAAGAAAAACGGAGAAATTGATGGGTTGCAGCTTTACGAAATTCTCTAACTAGCTATGCGGCGCGGTCACGACTCGGAAGACTTGATGCGTTTGTTATTTGTCTTGCTGAGAAATAAATGATGGCGGAAATTTGAAGAGGGGTTATATAGCTAACCAGGGTCGAAGGCTTCATCTTGAAATATTACTGATTAAAATCAAGACTTGCCAGTGCAAAACGGGACTGCTGTTAGTTAAAATTGACCCCAACAAAAAATTTTGCCAGAAGATATATCCACGCGGTAAACAGCAAGTTTTTATCACCTATCAATCACTAAATACATAACATTTAGCTTGTGTTTTGGCCAAAAGGTTTGTACACATTTTTTATATCAGTCTTGATAAAACCTGTTGTTTGTTTTTAGCGAGAGTCTATATTTTTAACAAGAAAACTTTTACTGTAACAATTTTATTATGGAAGAAGTCTATAAACGTTATTTTAGGAATGTATATATAAAACTATCGTTGAATGCTAAAAAATAAAATCGATTTTCACGTTTTAAAAATGAGTCTTACACATTATAATAAAACAGATATAAAATAATGATCGTAAATATAAGAAAAAAAAAAATGTACGAAACAGAGAAGTTATTCAACGAGATAAAAAAAAAATATATTGCAATAATAATTACGATTTTAATTTAATAATCAACAAGAGCTGTTTTCATAATTCAAAATCAATATCCAAGAACACAAATTTACGAAGTTAAATAAGAAAGTCATACAAGGTCAAAAATAATCGAAACAAAAGAAGTATAGAGTACAAGTATCTGGAGGAAAGTGGTGCGTAGAGTGTGTCTGTATATGGGCGCATGCAGTCGAGTGCAGCAGGGGCAGTGCACTCTGCAGCAGGCAAACCAGCAGGTCGGTACAGCACCAGCTCATTAGCAGCACGGGTGCGTGGGCCGGGGGGCGGGTTCCCACGGCGCGGTCACCGGTGCACCAACAGAGGGCGTGCGGGCTAGGCTGGCAGGCGACCAGCAGGCCTTGACTCGGGTGACCGCTAACTGCTGCATCTCGTCCTCCCAGACTCTCTCCATCGTAAACTGCAGCGGGACACTCCCTGCCACTCCGCTTTGCCCGCCAGCAGCCACGTAACGCAAAGTAACATCTCCAACGCATAACGTTTTATTACGTATGTATACGCTGCAAGAGTCAAGGACGGTATTGCATGTGTTGAATGCCGTTACCTCACACTTTTCGTCTACAGATAGTACGTTAAGGGCATTGGGTGTAGCACCGGTAGTTGGCAACACTGATGTATCTTCACCATGTTAATTTTTTATCCTTGCTCCTCGGAGTAATTTTTATGCTAGAGCTAAGCTGATTGCTGTAGTATCAAGATAATTAGTAGCCCAAGTGCACAATTTGGCTAAATAAAGCCTGATTTAAAGAAAAGTATTTTTTTTTATATTTTAGAAAAATGCATGTAAATTTAAAAAATTACTAAAAAATACTTTTCTTTAAATCAGGCTTTATTTAGCCAAATTGTGCACTTGGGCTACTAATTATCTTGATACTACAGCAATCAGCTTAGCTCTAGCATAAAAATTACTCCGAGGAGCAAGGATAAAAAATTAACATGGTGAAGATACGTCAGTGTTGCCAACTACTGGTGCTACACCCAATGCCCTTAATATTTGAGAATCAACGTCATTTGCAATTATTACCCATGAAAGAATTTTAATCTTAATTTTTGTTGTTTCCTAAAGTTCTTAACGGAACTGACCATACTTAACATGATTCAAAACTTTGCTCTATATTTCAACACGATCATACTGTTAAGAGGCTGTTAAAAATAATCGAATGTACCAACTTTTTAAATCAGTACCTCCAAATGAAGTTTATTATTTCCTGTGTTATTTCGACGATTTTTAAACGGGCGATCCCCGGGCTAAGACTGCACGTGGGCTCGGTTGCAGTCCAAGTAAACAGGGCTTCTCTCTCGTGTCTGTGAGCATGCCCCATGAAGGCTGGGACCGTGGGCGGAGATGGACACACCTCTTCTGCTGCCTCTTCGCGTCACTTTCGCTCTCTGCTGTACCCGCCAGCGCCACTGCACGCATCGACCAGGCGCCGCCGCGCCCACACCGGCAATCTTAGCAACAAGGCGGGTCTAATAGAATACTGCAGTGCAACCTACAAACTTTATGTTAGTAGTTTGTAAAGATCATAAAAATTAATTCAGAAACGAAGAGTTACGATGTTAACTTTACGATGTTATAGATTGATATAAAATTATATCATAAATAATAAAAGGCAGTAAAATAAAATAGAAATAATTTACTATCACTTGTATAATAATAATTTGAACACGGGGAGCGCAGACAGAGTAATTACTACGATATATCACCGACCCCCGCTACATGTGTGCTCTTCCATTCATTGTTGCTAGTAGGTATAAGGTGTGGAGCAAGCCTAGTCGCTACTATAAGCTAGCTATATAATACAGTGAGTCACGGAGCTCGCTTGCTGTGCTGCCTGCGGTACACGGAGCAGACGGTGACGCGTGGGCGTGCGGCCAGTGGGCAGACGACGGTCAGGTCAGCCGGTCCTTGAGGAGGCTGCTGCATGCACATGCATCTTAGCCTGAGATGAAGCAGCAGCAGCAGGATGCACACACGGCCCGCCCGCCCGCTTCATGCCGCTGTCTCGCCGCTAGCTGGCTGCCAGTGTCACGATTTACATACAATTAAAATAAGCTTCCTCCTGAGCGTAGTAGTCACATGCAGTTGCCGCTACAGAGCATGGATCTGGCCAGTGATGCAAGACGTTTGCAGTTTAGCTGGCCAGTAAAGTAGCCTCTCGGTGCATGCTGAATCCCTGCTCGCTCTGTGCATCCTGCATACTGAAGCCTAGCCATGCAACTACGGCTTGCTTGCTTGCTTGCTAAAGTTACTTATCTCAAAACTAGAGGGCGATAAATCGACAACGTGACGGGACGCCTAAAAGCAACAATCGATAAATCGTGATCTCGTGTGTATATAAACGAAGATAGCAAGGAAAAAGAGACCGACCACAACCCTGTGTCTGCATACACGGAGCCATTTACTTGACTAGTGCATCAGCAGGCAGCGATTAATACAACTTTTCCGTTACATCAACTAATGATGTTCCATAGATAAAGGAAGTACACATATCATGGAGCAAACTGTGTTCACCATCTGCAGCTGCAACAACACTTTGAACTAAACCGTGTTGATAATGCAAGCGTGTAAGCCTTGTCTGGCCAATGGAAAAAAAATCATTTTGCTGACTATAGTTCTGTTTTACTACATCATCCATAGTATAATTAATTACGGGCAAGATTGTATATAATGTATTACCAGCATCATGATATAATACGAATAGAATTTTATCTATCACAATATATAATTCTACTTAACTCTTAAATTGTGTTTGCTATAAAGATGATGCGATTGTGTGATATAATATCAAGCATGTGTGAATCAAATAGTGTAAGAAAGAACCTATAATATAAACAATGATACAACAAGAGTTAGAAATAAACTACATTATATACTATGTAATCGAGTGACACGGCTCTATAATTAAATTAGCATGATAAAGTCTATACAAGAGAAGGGACAGCAGTGCGGGCGGTGACCTATGGTATGGAGATGCCGCCACTGCCAGTGTTACAGAGGCTGCCACATATATAGACTGCAGGCGCATATACGACTACATAGAATGCATCATGAGAGGCGCCATAAAGCATGCGTGCAATCTGAGAGAGTCATCGTTCCAACCGCGACGTACACCGAGCTGCTGTCACCTCGGATATTGTGCACATGTATACATGCCAAGCCCTGGAGGATCTTGTTTGGTCTAAGATCTTGTCACTTAACTCTTACCACATACATGAATACCTTCTTCTATAACGTAGCTTCATCTCAGCGAGTATAAAACGAGGAGGAAGAAGAAAGAGTATATATACAGTAAATAAATACGTTTCAAATAAATACCATGACCTTTCTCAACAACGACAACTTAACACTGGCATAAACGATTTATAAAAATGATAACGGTTTATAGTTAATATGTATTTATAAATATATTATATAATAATATAAATTATAGTTATATATTAATGATATTTTAATTATACCGGGTCATATTTATAGTTTATTTTAGTGTATAATTATGGAACCAAATATAAATATGTCACATACAATATCGATGTTAAATATCTGATTGTAAAATATTATTATAAATCAAAGATAATTTTTAAGAAAACAAGTTATCGTATTTTCAAAATATTTTATAAAAACATGAATGCTTTGTACCGAAGGGGTTTTAGTAAATGTTCACAAATTTAATACAATACATATTGTTGCCGATACAGAAATGAGTTGTAATTAAAATCATCTCAATTTTCTCGAAATTTGCAGTTACTGAAGTTTGATGGTATTAAATTATACATATATATAGTACATTGTTACGATGTTGCATTTAGTTATATGTATGTACTGTACAGTACGTGATTACACGTTATACGTATTATTTATAAAAAATAGTTGCATGGTTGATTTATCATTATTATTTATTTATTTTTTTTTACTAAAAACCACAATCTGTCATCACAACCAGCATTTTATACATTTTCAAATGATAAATTTTCTCAGAACGGAAGTGGTAGTAGTGGCACGTTCAATGATAATGATGCAATCAACATCATAATGAGGCTGGACCGGACGCCTATGTAGGGATTACGGTATCCCAGTGCAGTCGCGGGGGGGTGCAAACCAGCCGGCGAGCACATGCACCGATACCGTTCCTGCCGCCGCAGCAAGCTATTACCGGGCATTATTGATATGAAACTTCCTTGTACACTTGGGGACACCACGATGTTTATCCAGACTCACCCGGATAAAAATTCATGCTGCACCGAGTTGTACAGCTGTGCACCGTTCGTGCATACTGTGGGACAGTAAAGGATTCTGTGTGAAAACGAATTGAACAGCACTAATAGACAAAATTATTTTATTAGAATTATCACACCTTACATCTGCATGTAATATATACCTGTTCGAGCAACTTGGACAAAACAAATGTAATAAGTTATAGAATCTGCTGCGGCGCTCTTTATTGTCTACATAAAGATAAGTCATCGATTTAAATA
The DNA here is from genome assembly GCA_949825025.1 of Siphlonurus alternatus. Classification (NCBI taxonomy): domain Eukaryota; kingdom Metazoa; phylum Arthropoda; class Insecta; order Ephemeroptera; family Siphlonuridae; genus Siphlonurus; species Siphlonurus alternatus. The sequence continues at coordinate 8,681,131 of OX463779.1, forward strand.
GGGACAGCTCATTGTTTAAATTATATATTATACATAGTGAGAATGAAATTCATCTCTGATGAAAAAAAATCATCTGCACAAAAATAATATTTTAGTTTTATGTAACTTTTTCATCAACTTAATTATAGCGACTCTTGGGCGGCGGCATTTAAAAAAAAGGAAGAGTAATTTTAACAATAGTCTGAAGGCAGAAGAAATTAGAAAAAAAAAATATTTACCTCCAAGGTTTAATTGAGAAAAAAGTAGAATAAAAACAATTCTTTATTTTACCACTCATTTCCGGTGATAAGATTTTTCAATAATTAACTATTCCAAGGGATGCCCCTTTATAGGCGCGCAAAAGTAATTGGACGGAGGCACGGAAGGCCACAAGAGATGCTGCTGCTCAATGTGCGAATTTCCTCCTTCGGCCATGGCAATAAAACCGCGAGGTGTGAGGTATTCACTAAAAGAATGATGAGCTCTTGCCGGCTGCAAGAAACCTATACTAATGCAAGTTAACGAATACAGCAAACCGAAGAAAAATAATTGTATTTTTTTTCTTGGAAAATTACGTCACGTACTATAATATTTTAACATCAATGTTTTTTCTTCACTAAAATTATTAAATTAAGTACCATGTAAGGTGCATCAATTAACACCTTAAACCGATTTTGCTACTTTATTGCTAACGTTTAATAACTTGGAATACATGCTGTTGAAAAAAAAACACAATAATTACTAAAAAAAAAAAAAAAACTTTACAAAGGTTATATATTAAAAAAAAAAAAAAAAGGAGCCAGAAAAATTTTTTTAGAACAATAGAGATCAATAAATACCTTAATTTTGAAGTGAGAATTTTAAAGTTACAAAATTTAACTCTCAATTCGAAAAATTATATACACAAATTTTAGACATATCACCCGACGAGATAGGAGAGTTGTTGGGAATCAAGCTCCTAATAAATTTTCTGCTGTAATTCTGTGGTGATGAATATGTGAAAATCAAACAACAAAACGTGCGAGTTTCATTACACGCGGTCCATTGTTTTACGCCGTACATGCAATCAGGTGTTTAAATACTTCTAACACATTTCAGTGAGTACAGTATTATTATGTTAGGTAAACGTTTATGATATTTTCGCACGGAGCTCTCGATGCTCAGGTAATTAATGTTATCCCGCCCACGCCCGCGGGGGAGGCGGGGGCAGCTCACTAAGCCTGGCGCCGCGGATACGTCTGCTGACCGGCCGGCCGACGCTCGGGCATGCGGACACGCAGCAACAACACGAGCGCAGCAGTCCCGTTACAGTAACGTCGAGAATGCACTCGCCACGTGATGCACGCACACTTTAGGTCAAACTAAACCATAATTGCACTCCAAATTTATATAATTTAATAACAAATTTTGAAGAAATTCAAACGGGAAACATATTATATAATATTGTGTTATCGTGGTTTTATGATAAAAAATTAAAAACAAAAAAATAAAATCATAATTTTTTATGAGAGAACATGTTTCTTTTTTTTTTAGTTAATTATATTTTATACGGTTAAATTTTAGGTTAGTCGACAGTGACTTATTATAACAAATTATTTTACCATCGTTCGTTAAATATTTTGCAAAAAAATGGTATACGTTTTCTAACATTAAAATAAGAAATTCATGGACAAATGATGTGTTGTGATGTTATCGAGTGCACGAACAAGCAGTTCCCATGCTCTGGGGTGCAGTCTTCGGTTCCTCGCCAAGTCTCAAGGCTCCACGGATCGCTAGCTGCTGGCTGACTGCAGCAGCCCATGCAAGATGCATGTCCCATCACGACGGCACGCCCCTTTCCGTAAGTCTACGACGACCTCACGCGGCACAGAAGAATCGTCAAAGCTTAGAATACGTGGAGCAATTGGTGCCAATTTTGTATAGACTATGTACTGGAGACTGATTTACGATGTTTCTGCTGCCCTCGCTCATTGAGGTGTCGCGTGACAGGCAGACAAGACCGAATGCAACTTGCAGAGTCTGTCGTGACTTGGCGCGCGAGCAACCTTAATTCTCATCAGTCACTGCACTATACAGCTCAAATGTAATGTCAGTGGCAACTGTGACCGTCACAGGCATGCAGCTTTCGTTTTAAATACAAAATATATATTTTTAGGGACACCAAAAAAACTTTTTAACTTAGAAATGATTAATATGAACTGTAAAATCACTGCACCATTCAAAAAGACTGACGCGTCGTAGAAAGTTTTTTTTTTTTTTTTTTTTCTTCCTAGATTTGGATTATCGATTTTTTTTAAAAGGCAAGCTTATGAGAAACATTTTTAAGTTTTATGGCACAAAAAAGTTAAGGCTATATAAGATATAAGTTTCAATCCAAATTTGTTACTACTATTAATTGCCATTATATTCTGCGTATAATTTATGTTTTATAATTATATTTGATGGTTGCTCTAGCGAAAATTGTTCGATCGTCACCACGATTTGCAGTCTCAACATACCTGCACTTGCTGTCGGTGCCGCTCTTGGGTTTGGTGCGTGCGAGTGAGTTCTTCTTTGCGGCTCAGCAGGGTGCGGATCTCGGACGGCTGCTCGGAGGACGAGCACGGGCTGGCAGGACAGCCGCTCGAGGAGCCAGCTTCCTCTTCTTCGCTTACACTACGACGCTCACCAGAATCAACCTGTAAAACGTCCAGCACACAAACATGTCAACAAAAACCCTCGAATAACTTAAGGTAGAGATAATACGCCCAATGTTAAAAAAAATCCCATTCATAAAAATTATGAAAAAATTTAGAATGTTCTCCTCAACATACCTTATCAGTAGGTAAAATATCAGGTATACAAAAACGAGCTAGTTTTTGAGTTATTAATTAGTCAACTCTAAAAATTAATAACTCGAAAACTAGCACGTTTTTGTATACCTGATATTTTACCTACTGATAAGGTATGTTGAGGAGAACATTCTAAATTTTTTTCATAATTTTTATGAATGGGATTTTTATTAACATTGGGAGTGTTATCTCTACCTCAAATAGCCATAAATTTATGTCATAATAAATATTGAACTCGCGGTGGTAATATCATACTTACAGAATCAGTGTGCCTCAGTCGAGCGAGAGCCTCCCCCTGGGCGCGAGCCGAGTCTGCAGATGCTTCAACCACGGATACGTAGAGACTTCGTTCGTTGTCAAAGCGTTGCAGTTTTAGTACAGGTGGGTCTACACCACACAGGAAGACAGTACCAAAGAACTGCACTTTCTTGACCCGTAAGCAGTTCTGTGCGAGTTCCTGAAAATGACAAAAAGGTCAGTGAGGTGATCAAGAGGTCAGAGATCAAGTTTACTTACCAGGTCAGTATCATCCTTGGCATACACCAGCTCCTGGATGTTATACATTAGAGGTGTGAAGCCGGCGAGCGTTGCATCCTCCGGTAACTTGATCAGTTCATAGCCTGAGAATCACACGTGACATTGGGTCACTTAAAATTGAAACATGACTGAATTTAAAGCATGGTTAAAATACCATACAAACGACGAATTTAAAGTGGAAATTAAAATAGTAAGGGAAAAAAATCACATTTATTTTAACATAAAATCTAAAAATTAGTAAACATCTACATTCCGACTCACCCTCCAGCTGCTCGGTAGCAAAGTCCACAGCGCTTAGGTCGAGTCGCTCTAGCTGGTTCACCAAGAGGGCGAGTCGGCTCCACGAGTCCCCGGCAGGCCTGCAACCCACAACACAGCGCATCACGCCGGGTGTCCCTCCAGCAGGCGCCAGAGAGCCGCGAAGCTCGCGTGCATTGTACATCGGCGCCTGACTGCCCAACGCAATATTCCCAGCCACTTCAGCGAATGTCAAGCTTAATGCTCAAATCAGCCTAATTAAATCTGCTTTTCAGAGGATGTTAAAATGTTTATCAAACAATAACCTACTAAGAATCCCGTATATATTTTCCTTACTAAGAAAACATTCACTCCTTTTCAAATTAAACATGATAATTAAATCATTAAGTCATAAAAACAAAATGTTATATACTTTGTCCTTGTCGTTTTGTATAAAAAAGAATATAGACTGAAGAGGAAAAAAACATGCCATTTTATATAAAACGACATGTACCTTATGTGAAGGTTGTGACATGGATCTTTTTATTTTACCATTTTTTATACAAACATGATCGTAAATTTCCGAGTTGCAAGAACATAAATGATCGTTTTAAACATAAACATGGGAAATGTAAATTTTATATGGAATTTGATCACAGAAAAAAAAAAGTTATTTCATTATGCAAGTTTGTACGTCTGCGTAGCCGCCACCTAAGTTTACTATATGTATATAGCATACGGTCGATTAAGCGCTCAATCATTGGCGTGGGTACGTGGAGCTACAAGGAGATGCACTCACCCCACGCTGAAGTCTGCACACGAGGGCGGCGGGTTCCACACTGCCTTGTGACACAGCAGCCAGTCGCACCACACCTGCAACACCCACCAACATGTCCAGTCCGGAGTTCCATAAGGCTCACGTTTAGGGTCACGTACCTTGACGGCTGGCAGCAAAGTCTGCAGGTCCTCCGAGAGGTCCAGCGGCTCGTGAGCAGCACCAAGCGGTACGCCCGAGGGCTCAGGGAAGAGCGCAGCACATCGCTCCAGAATCAGGCTGAACATCTGCAGTGACACGATGAGCGCGCTCTCCTGCATGGCAGACCGATAGCCAGGGTCCAGCTCAGGGTCTGTAACAATAACCACATGGTTATAGTTTACTTTCACGTGGAAAACTTACTATAAGAAGATTATACTTAAGCAGTATTTCAGTGTATCGCTTAGGAGGATATACATAATTACTAATTAATAACTACTATTAATTATATAATATTAATTAATTAATAATAATTATATATATATATATATATATATATATATATATATATATATATATATATATTGATGGTTTTGTGTTACATTATTTGTTGTTACTGTGTTACTTTATACACAAATAGCAAGTAATCTGAACATTTAAATAACGTTATTAAATTATAATATTTTATATTAAAGTCACAGCAAATTATATTCATCCACATTGCATACAGTGGTGATATAATAATTAAACTCTCCTATAACTTGTAGAAATGACGGCCTATCCAAGCTTTAGTGAAGAAATATGTAAATTATATAATATACGAAGATAAACATCTGATAATATTTATTAATAAAATATTATGAGCTTAATTATTGGAAGTTTAAAATGAATATATTAATATTCCTCACTAATAAAAGAAATATACGATACACATTTTAAATAGAGTAATTAGCATTTAATTCTTGTAGAATGATATATAGTGTTTATCCTATGTTTATATCCTCTACCATATTATTATATAATGCGAGTGTTCATCACTTGTCATGGAATTTGGTGCGTTGATTTGTCTTGGTAGCTATATTGCCCTGCAGATAGAGGCCAAGAGTTTGGCAAGAGACGCAATTACGACGACGTGCAGTGAAGGTCGGACCCTGAGGCACTTGTAGCGGTCAACCGCGCGGAGGCACCAAGTGAGCACCATTGTTTGGGCACCACCTCGCGGCGGCCAGAGGGCACGCTGCAGCTCCCTCCTACCACTACCGGCGCTATCTCGATCCTCCTCGAGTTGTTTTCTAATCGCCCGTGGAGCGTGTCGGCATGTGAACGTTTCCTTGCGCCCGCAGCAAACCGAGGGGGGCGGGGCTCAGGTACGTTTTATTTTAAAAACATAGCGATGATGATAATATACTCCATGGTGTACCTTACAAGAAAAAAAGTCTCCCATTATAAATGTATGCTCATAAGTATTTCCGATAGATTTCCATAGTGCTTCAACCTTTAGAAAAAAATAAATAAATATATAATAATGTCTTGCTCCTACTCCTTAATTAGCTGAACATAATGACTAGAGATAATTATAGCTTACAATATTTTATTCTAGAGCCTTAAATGATTTATTGATAAATAACTTTAACTTTCCCATAAGGTGCGGTTGTAAGTTAAGCTATGGAATATACAAGATATGAATGTAGAGTCTGGTAAATACATGTTTTTTGCCATCACGGTTATTAATTAAATTTCAAATTATATAAAAAAAACAGTATTTTTTTTAAGCACGTTTATTTTATACAATACGTTTCAATCTACCCTTTTTTAAGTATTAGATATTAAAGCAAAACATGCTATACTAATATAATAACAACTTCATAAAAAATTATAATGCACGACTACAAGAATATAAAAAATTTATTATATTGGCAGCAAATGATAAAGTAATCACACTTGGATATTAAGTTGTAACGGCTACATATGCAAAAAAGAGAGCAAGCATTGTTCTGAAGGAGCGGGTACAATCTTGGTACAGGGCAACAGCAGCGACTTACGCGGGCATTCCTCGAATTAGACACGCGCCACGGTGGTGCTCACAATGGTGCTAAGCTGCGCCAGATTGTTACACCATCCCCACGTGACTCGGGACAATCCAACTAATGTGGATGATTACATTATAACACCTCTTATACAATTGTTATAGTACGTTCAATTCATTTTTTTTTTTGTACAGATGTTATATTCTCTCCTTTAATAACGAAATTACAGCTGAATGTATTAAATTTAATAAAATACAGGTGTTCAAGCAAATTATTGAACATATATGAAGCAACAAATAGACGAAAGGAAAAAAAATATCATGAATGAATGTTTTTCGAATGTTAGAGTTGATCGGTTTAGTGTTGAAGATGCTGATGAAAATCTTTGAAAAGTAATTTACGCCGACATCATGGAGATGCATTAGTTTCGGTATTAAAGGACCTAGCAAATTCTTGGCTCGCTGCTGATATTGCAAGTAGTAGTAGGAGGATTTTGGCGAGAGGGTCAAGGGAGTATTTCATTCTCTGCCACAACCGCTGCATTCCGAACAGGAAATAATTCGGCAGGTCATACAGTGACGAGAGTGACTCAGCACTTGCCGTGATATTAAATTTTGCTGTGTACTACTTGCATCGTCTTTTAAACACTTCTGACGAAAACATTTCGTGAACGCAGCAGAGCCGCTGGCCTCTACGACCAACGCCCAGTCATCGCGAGGGCCCTGAACTTTTGAGTGTAACCAGTGAAATTTCTTATTTCTTATATTATATAGCTGATGTTGATGATGATACCTATTCAATTTATTCGAACACGGCAAATTACTTTTACGCAATATGAAGAAAAGAGTTTAACTATAATACGTTTGCAGCAGTTGTCGGATGACGTTTGAATTTCCTTTTCAAGAGCCATCATTCAATCAGAAAATATGATTTATATTACAATTAATCGAGTTTCTTTATTATTATTTCTCTTTTCTATTGAACATGAGATCATCTGAAGTTATTTAAAACTTGAGTTTACGGATAGATTGAAATATTTTATCGAATTGACACAGCTATACATACTGAATTTTAGGAAGATATTGCAATCCATTCTCAATTTCATAGTATTTTCCAGACAGATAGCAACGACATCACAAGAAAAAACGAAGTCCAGAGCATTCCTTGTGAGCACCATGCCAAGAGGGTCTGATGCATGCAGGTGCATCATCACAGGTCGCTGCGGGGAGCAGAGGTGATTTTCGTTTTGGTGCGGTCGGTGTAATGCCCTGGGCGGTGGGGGGAGGGGCCGTGACAATGAACTTGGAGGCGGCGGAGCAGAACGAGCAACAGCGAGAGAGCTTGGTGCCTCCGTCCGTCCGGTCGGGCGAGCACCAAGCAGCACAACCGCCCCCCGCCCCCGGCCACTTGATGTTATAGTGGTGCCTTGATATTACAAAACAGCTGCGGCGGCAGGAAAAATGCCAATAACACCAGCGGAGGGGCAGGTATAGGTAGGAAGACACCATCCTCCTCCTGAGGCTAGTGAGCAAGCGGCCAGGTTGGCGGGCGGGCGGGGGACGAGCACCAGAGAGGCGGCCTTGAAACAGCCTTGCGCTCACGAGGTCGTTTGCCCGGCTCGCAGCGTCATCACACTCTGCAGCAGCAGTAGACGGAGGAGCCGCCTCCTCCCAGCTCACGAGACGCAGAGCATGCGATCGTGCAGCGCGAGCGAGCACAGATCAAATCAGGCAAATACCTCAGAAATATGCAGAAAAATGTATGCGGTTTCAGAGAGGAAGACGGGGACAAAAAATATACATCACATTATCCTCTTTAAACGATGTGTTGGTAGTATCATGAAGACATCTTATATTCCTGGTAACAATTATTTCAAAGCGTATCAATTTTCTGTATTTTTATTTTTTTCTATACCTCCAATACATATTTTATTTAATCATGCATTATAAACTGAATGCCATATCCTGGACTGATGCACATGGCACTACACATGCCAAAAAATAATACTTACTGTTAGTAAAATTATTAAGACATATATATGAGTCGCCGCAGATCAAAAGGGTTTAAATCCAAGCCCAACTGGAATTCAATTTTTAAGCCTCAGTTACAACAACAACAACAACAACAACAACAACAACAACAACAACAACAACAACAACAACAACAACAACAACAACAACAACAACAACAACAACAACAACAACAACAACAACAACAAAAAAAACAAAAAACAGACCACTTTTGAACCTGGATTTGAAAAGTTAACTATACTTGTCTTTCCAAATCCAGGTTCAAAAGTGGTCTGAAATTTTTTTTGGTGATGTAACTGAGGCTTAAAAATTGAATTCCAGTTGGGCTTGGATTTAAACCCTTTTGATCTGCGGCGACTCATATATATATTATCTTAAAGATTTTTTTTTTTTTTCAAGTAAAGGATCAAAATAGTTGTTCAGTGCCCATTTGTTTTAAAATACTACTTGAACAAAAGAATATTATCTGGAATATCTGGCCTATTACAACTGGCTCCTGTTTCTTTCTCCCGCTATCTATTTATAAATGTATTAATTGCATAAGGTTATGTAAATAGCCTAACTTCTAATTCATAAGTTAGCTACATTCTTTACATTATAACATGAGAAGAAAGATGAACTCCTGCTCTCAATACTGACTTGTTTTTTATTATTTTTAACAAAGACATTAAAATTTGTTTCCTGCAAGAAGCAGAGCATAATAATATAAAGCATCTATTGAAGAGCAGCAGAAACAGTGGCGACAACAACACATACACATAAAAGGAATTTCTATTGTTACAAAGTAAATCTTATTAGATCAAGCAAGATAAATAATTGCAATGAGCACCAAGACAATACACTGGTGCTTACATGGTGTGTGCATGTAAGTAGCGGCTGGACCCCCGAGCCCTCAGCAGACAGCACCGGCTTAGAACATGATAAAGTATCTATTTATTCCGCACCTGACGTTGCCTGCCTGCCTCACCTTGTAAGCATGTATGTATGTGTGTTATGTTATACCACACATGATGCACTACTAGCTAGGAGATACGACGAATGCGCAATACAAGGCGTAGTCATAAAAAAGTATGTTGTATACACTCCATTCAAATAAAAATGTATGATCCGGCTATGTTTTAACATGACCGGATCGGACATTTTTAATCAAATGGAGTGTATAACACAGTACAGAAAATATTCCCCATATAGTATCTATATCTCTATGTGTACAAGCTGCTCATTTCAAACAAAATTATTAGGCCTGTTCGTAAACCCTGCTCGGTGTACACTTTCTGCACCCAATCACCCTTATGTACATGCGATATAAGGTCGATTGGGTGTAGAAAGTGTACACGGAGCAGGGTTTACGAACAGGCCTATTATTATTATTATTTTTTAGGAGGACAAAATACTAGATTTATGAGAATTAACGAATTTTATGAAATATGCTGGTGATTGCATGAAATTATTAGTTCACAATTTTGAAAAGCTTCGTACAAATCAATTTTCAATAGGGCATTGGAAATGATCATCAAAACCAATACAATTAAACCTTTAATTATGCATACAATACACCTGTTCTAAAACACGTGTAAATTTAAAATCCATATTAAATCCAGTAAGTTCGTGCGTCAAAATATCGCGTTGCAATGTGAAAGATGAGCCAGTTCTAAGGTAAAATTTAGAGAACCCTTTAGCATCAGTGCGATACTCTAACGTGGGTGACGAGCAGGCTCATATATGTTGAGGTTAAAATATAATTACTATACTGTTTGATCATTCTCAGAATTATTTTTTTCAAAACCTTACGAAAGCACAGGCACAAAAAAAATAAAATAGGGATAACCATATACCAAAGTATCAACAATTGCGTTGACAGACTTCTTATTCGGGGGAAAAGGTCTCAAAAACTATTTAATTCCACTATAATTATTTGTATATAAAGATATATCATACGTATTTTGTTGTAAAATTTTTCCTTGTCTAAAAGATTTTTTCATGTATAACTATTTTATTTTAAACGATAAGTCGATTCAAGTTTCAGAAGAAACGATGAGTCAGTCAGTGTCATAACGCTTGACAGTTTTTTCCTCACTCAAATACCTCCTCTTTCCTCTTACACCACCAAGAAATTCCACGTATCACCTTGAAGACCGCGACATCCGAATAAAAAAATTAAAGGTATTTGTCATCAATAACTCGAAAATGATGTTGTTTTTAAAGTTGGAAATGATGATGCTTATTACATCATTCAAAGGTATGAAATATTGGTTTTAGATGGACTTTAGTGAGTCTTGCATGTGAAGCTAGCCAGTGGTGGGTTATGCTTATAATACTTATATATGAGTGGGTTACCAGTGCTTGCATGGGAAGAGTAACAAAAAGAGGATACAACTACATACTTACAAAGATGGAAATTATTTTGTACTATAGGCTCTGTTTTTAGAGTGGAAGAAATCGTACTCGATTCTATTTTAGTATTTTTTTATAACAAATAAACTAGCAGTATTTTCTTGTTTCTAGATCACCGTGATTTCCTATAAAATAAATAATAACAAATTGGTTCGAAAATTTAAGAATGTAATGGTGCAAGGAAAATCGAAGGTGTTAGAAAAAATAGAGTAAATCACTCGGCCTTGAATTATCTTTGTCAAGGACTCCCTATAGCCAACGAGTCAAACCAATCTTTTCAAAAAAATTGAAAAATTATTGAAAAAATATAAAAGCTGCATGTCTCACAGAGTAACAAAGGTATTTTCAATCACAACCCGTACAAGGCTATTTCCTCACTGCAATTTTCAAATGCAATTTTATATGCTCAATTTTATATTTATTTCGTGTTATTTTTCATCAATTGAAGACTTCAGAAAAAACAAAACAAGTACAAGTAAGCGTAAAACAAGTAAGTGTGAAGAAAACACAATGACATTTTAACATTATTTGCCTTTATTTCAGTTTGAAAAAAAATAATAATAATAAATTATCGTTTGTTTTAAGAGATGTATTATAGTTTGAACTTGTTATTTACCGAAACAACCCCTATAAGATGTGTATTAGCACATACAGATATACTCAGAGCGGTCTGCGACGTCCCAGACTGAATATTGTTGAAGGGCGCGAGGGTCATGTAGCTGGAACTAGATTATAACACTCACGTCGAATTACATTGTTACAATTATTATTATTGCTCATGCTGCTTTTTCCACAAGTTCAGTAGTATTATACACATTTAAAACCAATCATGATATTATTTAGAATTGTATTATAATGATAGCATTTAGTCACGCCATACATCGTCTGCAGATCAATGCAAGATCTTATACAGAAGCAAAAAGTTGCGGTCACCCTGATCACGATTACGACGACCAAAATGGCAAACAAAACGATTCAAAGGATCGACAACGGTAAAATCATGGCCCAATTTCAATAAAATAAGACGTAGAAACCTTATTATGCGTGATATTTTCACACGTTTGACACTCTTTCCCTATATAATTGCAGTTAAAAATTATTAGAAAAAAATATATATATTTTTTTTTTGTAGTTAATATTATTATCTTGATAAATAAGGACAAAATGTAACTGTGATTGACAAAACAAAAGTATAGTGAAGTTGTTCTTGCCATTCTTGGTTATATTAAATAAAGCCATAAAAATCAATAATTTATAATCATGACTCAATGTTAAAGAGTAATGACCATGTGCAGCGGAGAACGGTAAGTACAAAGAAAGCATGGTGGCCCGTTTCACAGCTTTGCCCGGCACATAATGTGGGGGTCATGCATGGCCAAGGCGAGAGAGGAGATGCGTCAGCCAGATTGGTATTATTATAGAGTGCAGCAGCAGTATGCAGCCTAGGCGGAGGATGCACGAGAAGGCTGTATAATTAACGTGTATCAAACGAGGGAAGGAAGGATCTTGGTCAGCGGCCTAGGGGGCGTGTGTGTGCACGTGGCTACTCCTTTGCCACTGCCAGCAAGCAAAATTAGCCACCACTAATTGATTTTAACTTCTTTTTAATAAACTGAAAATGTAAAATTTCATTCATAATTGACAGTAATAGCTATAGATTGATAATTCAATATAATATATCAACAGCATAATATATATATATATATATATATATATATATATAGAAAAAATTAGTATTTAATAAATTATATTTTACATGCAATTATATATAGATTATATAGAATAATAACGTACATATGATTTATTATCAATTTTCATCCTCATAATTACAACAAATTATATTATGTTTACGAATATATTCAGTTTTTAATAATTTATAATTTATACTCCAATCAAAAAGAGCTCTAATTGCTGCCTATTCATAGGCATTAAAAAGTTTGATCGTCAATAGAAATTGAAGTAACAAAATTGGAGAAAATAAAATAAATTGACCACTAAGAAGTGTTCGGTGTTTGTTAATAACAAAGCGAAGGTTGCTACGTCAGTTAAATTGAATCTTGGGTCACGTAGCTTTCTGATTACGGTGAGGCCTCCCTTATTTCCCACCGTTTTCTCTGTAGCTCCACCCGGCCAGTGAGGAGAGGACACAAGATAATGCCAGGCTGCTGTAGCTTATTGCGCTGATACAAGCTGGGAATGTAGTAATGGGCAGTAATTCACTAATATTTCCACGAAAAATCTATAAATCTTGACCACTATACAACAAACGTATAGTAACAAATAAATAAACAAAAATATATTACATTTTTACGTGTTTATCCTTGCTTACCTGTTACCAAGAAAATGCGGTTGCTATATACTATTCAACCCGCAAAAACTTTCAAGACTCTTTTTTAACCAACGAATTAACCATCATTAAAAAAAAAACACCATTTAAGTTATAATATTTTATATTATAAAAAAATTAAAGCATCTGGAAAAAAATAAATAGATTTTAACAGCCACCTTGAATTCCAATAATTTTTACGAGCAGTTGATGATAATTGATAATATTAAAAATTCAACAATTATTGGAAATTTGTCCACGAGAAAAAGTTGTGCAATGCAAATTGAGTGACGTCTACTATTCTATACAAGGCAATACACAATCAGCTGAGCAGGCTCGACCTGGTGACAAACTCGTGTGCAATGCAAGGGCAGACAAGACATTTCCATCCCCAGTAAAAGATACGAGCTGATCTGACTTACATTGTCTTTCCAAGGTTTAACAAGAAAAACGTAAACATAATAATACAAGTCAGATAATTCTTGTTAGAACATGAACAGTTTGACTTCATATTACTATAAGGTAATTTATTTATAATAAGATCAGTACTAACAATAACAACAACAGAAGCAATTAAAACAATAGAACTTTATTTTATAAAATCGACAGCAGCATGCAGGTAAAACCCTAAGGTGAAAATGACGTAAAATAATAAATAGTAATATACTTGTAATGAGGCCATAAAATACAAAACATTACTTTTTTTTTATAAAACAGATAAGAATAAACAGTACTTAATAGTTTATAAACAAACAGTACTTAATAGTTTATAAACAATGCAATTGCATGGTGGTCTTTTAAAAGTAAAATAAGTCTTTTATACATAAACATCTCGCGGTTTGTATAATATACAGAAGAAAATATATGAACCATGTAAAGTTGGCACGATTCATTGATGAGCTGATTATGACTTCTATAAAATATAATCCTCATGATGTTGGGTTATTCCATGTAAGGGTGTTAAAAAAAATAGGAAACTTAGATTCATAATCTGTGGTATAGATTTACTTACCTATATACCAGAAAACACTTTGATACATTAATTTACAAGAGAAAATGATGATACATTTCATGTCAAGAAGCATAAAGAGAGACTCCACCCAAGACCTTTATCTTGTATAGTAAAACCAATTTTTCATTGCAACATACCAGCATATTATTATTATTTATATAATATATACTGTAGAGAGTACTGTGCTACTATTATAGTGGTAATCAAGGCTACTGTAACTAATAAATATACCATTAATTATTATTATTATACCTCCCAAGACAGAGATCAACAGAATCTAAGATAATAATTCTCACATAAAATTTATAACGTAATTTAGATAGTTTGCTGATGATATTTTAAAAGTTAAATGAAAATAATAGCAGTTTGTTATAATTACAATAGTACACGAAGTGATTTGTATAAATGTAATAATGAAGGCGCACCAAGGCTGTAGATGTGCAGTCAGTTATAACAACTAGAATCACAGGGAGATCATTAATCCTCAATTATCAATTAGGTCCCTCCTCCTGCCGCATTAAAAGAAAAACGATCATTCATTTGCTATCGCGGTAATCTGATCATCAAGCTAATATCACGATCTCGGCTGTATTAATATTAATGTATTACTTTAAAATAATTTACACGATAAAAAATTACACATACAAAATTAATAATTATAAAAACATTAATTTGTAAGTATACAAAAAAAATTGTGAGAGGAAAAGATTATAATAGAAAAAGGTTTATATTATTTAGTCTCTTGTATTTCAAATAAAATGATAATTTACAATTACAGCAAATTTTTCAATTAGCTAATAAATAAAAGAATCAAAGAAAAATATTTACTGTGACATTCTTCATTTAATGAAATTCATCACCATTCTATATTTGTATCTCCTGAAAATTGCATGATTTTCAATGAAAGTATGTTTGTATATTATAATATGGAAAAAGTATTTAGAAAATATTTTGCAGTGAATTGCGACAAAGTACTTCATGCAGATTATGCGATGGCTCTAAACAGAATACATCCCCTATCGCGATCTATATAGCAATAATTTACTGTATCAAATACGAGCCGCCACGAATACTGATGGCTCACGTATCTCTGTTACCCGGCTATAGAAATGCTAAACAAACCTGGACTGCTGCAGGGATAGATACTCAAAGAAAAAAAAAAAAAAAAAAAAGTCAGACCTCACGAAAAAAAAGTAAATTATTGCATTAAACTAACGCCCTAGCAGCATGCAGTGCAAGTATCAGTATAACGAGTAAAATACATATAAATACGTGGTGAAATCTGATATGAAATAAACTTTATGTTCTTGTATATTTATTTTTCTTACAGTAAAATTATTTTTCTTACATTCTTCAAAGAGAGAAAATAGAAAGAATAAAAAATGGATGAGTAGTTGGTGAACAACGTAGAAAATCATTAAGAACATTAATTTTTTTTAATCATATTATTTTTCGTTTTAAATTCTTGATTTAATTGGCTTAACTCCTGAAGTAATAATCATTGCTGACAATTAAGTGACGAAATCTAGTCTTGCTATCAAACAGGCAACACGATGTAGGAGGGGAGGGGGGTTGATTTGCTCTGCAACAGCAGCACTTGTTTTGTTGTGGCCAGCACGGCAACGTAACCTTGAGAAGGTCGCCGCTTCTGCTGCTTGCTTGCTTGCGGCTAGCTGGGGGCTCTAGGCAGCAGCTGCAGGTGAATGCCCCAGCATCTCTTAACTCCCCCTCCTCTCACTTTGCCAGGCTTGCAAACACACCTTCTCAAGAGACTCCATCTAACTGCCATTATTGCTGCTAGAACATTTCCACAATAGCTGCATAAAGATAAGCGCCGTGATACAGCGGCAACCCGCACGTCTTATGAGGTGCGCTGGTTGCCAACTTGCAGGCACTCTCCGATACGGACGGAATTATGGGGGGGCATTCACAAAGCACTTTAACCCCAACTTTAGCCCCAAGTTTTAGCCCTGGTACTAAACATGGTGCTAAACCAGGGGCTACCATGTCTAGCTCCTAGTTTAGCACCATGTTTAGTACCAGGGATAAAACTTGGGGCTAAAGTTGGGGTTAAAGTGCTTTGTGAATGTCCCCCGTGAATGTCCCCCATGATTGTTATTGTTATTTTTAATTTTATTTCTCTTTCGTGGGCACAAAATTCTATATATTTATATTACACATTACCAGTAAAAAAAATAAGGAATTATCCCATGGGAAAAAATAAAAACGATAACTGAGCAATGAATTTACGCAAGTACTGTACACTGCCTGCTAAACAAAAAATGTTAATATCTATAGCGTACACAAAGGCTACTGTATATTAATGTTAACTTTTTTGTTAAGGAATGTGTACAGTACATACAATTATTACTTCAGTAGATCGTCTGTAAGATCCTGATTATTTCAATGAAATTGAAAACTGAATATAATGTAGTGTGGTATAAAGTATACGGTTTAAAGTTTTAAAGTACGCGTAAAAGGGGGCAGGGACAAACATCAGAATAACGTTGTTTTTGTATTATCATGTACACATAAAGATAAAGTTGACATAGGCTATGGGGATATGTGGAAGTTCTGTTTTATAAGCACGCAATTGTCCACACAAATATAATCAAATTTAATACTTTTTTAGGCTTTGGTCCACATCATACAAGTAGAAAAAAAAGCGCTGCTAATATTATTATATAGCCTTTACTTTAATGATGATCAATTAATTTTTTTATGTCACAGAAATCTAGATCATAGTATAAAAACATCATAATAGAGTCTTTGAAGTCACGAAGTAATACACAATTTAATATTTCTATAGAAATGTATCATAAAAAAAGTTATGAAGTTCAAGTTGAAGGTTCTTGTATAACCTATAAAAATTATGTTGGTATGATTGTGGGTTATTGGTGGCGGTGCATGCAGCTAGTGCATCACTTTTTGTTATGACAGGTATGCATCATCATCAGTGCGGGTACAGTTATGTCATCAGGCATGTTCGCTGCAGCAGCCACCACAATCATGGCCGCCCTTTGCCCCCCTGCAAGCTGCCCGCAAAGTCACGACCGCCATACAGGTGTCACTCGCGGCGGGACAACAATAACCAAACTTCTCTTCACAAGATCACCCGTTAACATTACCTCTAATATATATTTTTTCTTTTTAATTTGAAAATCGATCAAGTTTTGTAAGCTATTCATTTGATATAATACAATACCGTTTATAAAATTGTACATTATCCATTATTCTCATTTTAAATTGTAAATATACACTTTGAATATTATTTCAGAATAAACGAATAATATCTGCTATTTTTTTTTTATCATTAAAATACCTATGTGTTTTTACATACCTGGAAGAGTGTAAAATAAATATCTTGCGCAGGGATTATTAAATACATATGTTATGTTGAAACATAAAAGGCATTACAAATTAGTTTCAATTTCCTTTTATATACCAGTATAATATATATATGATAATAATACACCATAGTATGTGCATTTTAACAGCGTGCGTTTAATATTGCAATTCATATTTTGTAATTTATTTTATGTTTATACGTAACAAATTTTCAAACAATTTATATTTTTAATGGTCAATATATATAATCATTTCGTAGAGTTGATTATTTTTTTCATACAACTTTGTAAATGACAAGTTAACATCGAGTCTTATGTGACGTAATTTCTTTGCAGGAAAATACGCAGTCAATATTTAACCAACACTTAGTTAATGTTTTTGCCAGCAGATAATACAAACACTTAACTTGCTTGTCTGTGGTTACACAAGTCGCCGCTGCGAAAGAAGTGACAAACACGCTGCAGTGATTCTATAAGATCGATCGACGAGGTATATGCATGGTGTTTATGAAAATTATATACACAGTGACATTATGTAAGATTTATTGGGATATGAATACATGCACCTCTCTTACTGTGAGGAATTTACGTAAACATGAGTGCATATAAAGTAGTAGATATTTTGCTGGATGCATCAGACTTTTCATTTGTGTCGTAAAGCAAGGAATTCATTTTGCTGCAGGGTAATTGGTTGGTCGTGCTTGGTCACGACTGCACACTGACCTAGACTAGACCACCCTTTGCCAAGGACGATCGCAAGACCCACGAGCAACAAATCATACTACAGCCAGCCATAAAATGCAATTTATAAACCTGTACAGTGAGAGTGAATCTGCCAGAATAAACATAAATAACTTGATATTAAGTATATATATACACGACTTTTTTTTATTATGTATTATTAAACATAACAAGAAAATAACATTTTAATTTCTCATTCAAGATATAAAATTATATTATATCTAAATTGTGGCGTCATCTTTATCCTGGTCTTTGTTACAGAAAAGTGATACAAAGCGGCACTACAAGATTTGAATTTGACAGAGCGAGATCCCTGCTGTGGGACGTTATTATTCCCCACATCACCCGGTGCATCATCGCTCTTGCGTGATACCCAGCATTTGTCAACGTCTGTCACTCAACAACTAACAAAAAAACATTTTAATTGGAATGACTGTTGCATTAAAGATTAAACTGTTTTTATTGCCGGACGCACAAAACAAGAACAAACAATACAATAAGTTTTCACTAAATGGTGTTTATAAAAGGCCGCGGGTTCGAGGCTGAGTGGTCAATGACGAACGAGCGAGGTGGGCTCATTAGGCCAGCACACGATTTATCATTCTGCCAGCAGCACTGAAGAAAGTGAGAGTTTACTATAGTACAGTGAAATCGCTTGTTTAATTATATTGCACATACAAACGGCAAGGGCTAAAAGCATTGAGTTTTTACGGTTTGTAAAATTGATGTCAATAATTATTTAACACGTAGATCAGACAATTTTTTTTCTTAATTTTACTGCCTAAAAAAATATGAGGTAAATAAAGTTTATTTAAGAAAGTATTTTTAAATACGTATTTTTACTCGGGCATTAAAATCACTGTTTTATTAGTGATTTTGAATGTGTGAGTGCATGTGACAGACTGCAGAGATAAGACAAAAAGACCGCACTCAAGAGGTTGCACCAACACGATCAGCGAGAGTGACAACTTCGCGCATCACGCACTCAACAACAGGCACCGCACTGCAGCACCACTAACCACAACTGCCATAAATATCAACGTCATTCTTCAACTTGACAATACCACATACACACAAAAAAACAATTTTGTAATTATAAAGTTGTTGCGTAAACTTTATTACTTACATTGCATACAATTAAACATAAAAAATTATTATAATTCGTTTGTGTCGTACTGTGACGTTATTAACATTCATAATAATGCAAACATAAAATATTATTTTAATTACTGAAGTGTTTATATATTTAATAAAAGACAGTGCCGTAGATAAAAATGTTAAATAATAAATCAATCCACAATAATTTATAATTTTACGTGTACACACGCTGGAGGGTACGAAATTCCACGTGATGCAATGCTGCATCCAAGTGACCTGGCAAAAAAGCAGAGGTAGGCATCAAGCGTTATCGTATTGAGTCATCACAGTGCTCGGGGCTAGCGATGACGGACAGGCAGCATCACACAGGAGCTCTCTCATCTGCACCTCTTGCGAAATCATGATAAGCAAATTATGCGTGCGTGCTTGCCTAGCGTTAATGTAAATTTAATGTTCAACTCCGGGTCAAAAAAGTCTTCCTTACATTATTTAGACTACAATAATATTACACGTCATGTCTAAACATTATTTTATAAACATATACTTAAAAAAGATTTGTGGTTCGATAGTCCAGTACTACTTGAAGAAAATATTTATTTATTTATATATATATTTTTTTTTTTTTTTTTTTTTTTTATTTCATTTTAAATAAACATGATACATTTCATTTATACAAAAAGACATTTATACCTCAATGAGCTAAAGCTCGAGAAGAGGAATGAAAATTTTGTTTCATCTGGAAAAGAAAAACATGATGACAAAAATATTTCATTACATAATTAACAATAACAATTTAGTTAAGAAAAAAAGTTGATGTAGCTTATTCATATAAACACTATAAGTTTGGATTATAATATATTAAACAAATAGTCAAAACTAACACAAAATTGATACACAAATTACACATGTTTTAGAAATAGTATTATATTGATTGAAAATTAAAATATTATCAAATCAAATAGTTATTTAGTATACAGATTGTATATTATAATACGGTTTTATAATTATTAGGCATAATATAATAATGAAGAATATCTACATGTTTGCACATTTCTACTTAGAACAAATTGTTGAGCAATATAGTATTTTTTTACTCTATCTGAGAACATTTTTATTGAAGTTATATTTTTTATGTTATCAGGCAGAGCATTATATAAATGGGTAGCTTTACATAGAATAGAGAATTTACCTAGATTAGTTCTTGTAAAATCAATATGAAAATTATTTGAACGCCTAGTATTGTGGCTATGTACATCACTATTTAATACTAATGAGAAATTATTTTTGATGAGATTGTTCATAATTTTATACACAAATAGACAAAGATTTTTTGAATTTAAACCTGTAATATTCAGCATGTTTGTTTCAGTGTATAGTTCAATAGTATTTTTCCTCCATTCATAATTATACAGTATTTTTAGAGCTTTATTTTGTAGGATTTGCAAAGGTTTCAATAAAACTTGGCAGGCATTTCCCCAAATTCCTACCATATAATTTAAATGTGAATGGACTAAAGAATAATAAATTTGTTTTTTAACACTGGGAGGGATATAATGTCGAGTACGCCATAAGATTCCAATAACTGGGAGAATTTTTTTTTTTATAGAACTAATATGATTTTCCCATTTTAATTGCGAGTCAATGATAAATCCTAGATATTTGTATTCATCTACTTGTTCTATAAAAATATTATCTACTGAAGGTAAGGTATTACATATTATGTTTTGTCCTCTTTTTATTATCATAAATTTAGTTTTATTTGCATTTAGCGTTAAGAAATTAGTTTTAAACCAATTATTTAGTAAATTTAGGTCATGTTGTATAGCACTTATTATATTTTCTTCACTTTTAGAACTGTATTGTAGACAAATATCATCAGCAAATTTCCATAGCTTTCCTCGTAATTTTAGATTGGTTATACTATTAATATAGATATTGAAAAGTCTCGGTGATACAATTCCCCCTTGTGGGATGCCATAGGTAATTTTAAGTTCTTGGCTTTTATTACTATTATTAACTATTACTTGATTCCTATTTGTAAGATATGATTGAAATAGTTTTAGAAATTTATTTCTTACTCCCATATTTTCAAGCTTCTTTAGTAATGTTGCGTGATGAACAGTGTCAAAAGCTTTTTTTAAATCAATAAATAGAAGACCCCCAATATTATCTTTATGTTCGTCTAACGAGGTTTGTAATTTATTAACTACGTCATAAACAGCAGTCTCTGTATTAGAATTTGGGCAAAATCCAAATTGAGAACTACTAATAAATTGAGTTGTGTTAAGATAAGCTTGTAGTCGTAAGTCTAAGATTTTCTCAAATATTTTTGATATAATTGTTAAGACTGAGATAGGTCTATAATTACATACCTGGCATGGATCTCCAGATTTGTATGCTGCAAATACTATTGCGCATTTCAGCTTATCCGGAAATACTCCTGTTTCTAGCATCAAATTAATAATTTTCGTAATTGGTTTTAATAGGCAATCAGAACAAATCTTTATGCATTTACACGTAATGCCATCTATTCCTGGACAGGTATTATTTTTTAAAGAATGTATGATTTGTGCTACTTCTTTAATATTAGTTTTAGGTGCATTGGCACTATTATCATTGTTTGTAAATTCGGTATTTGTTTGTAAAAGATTATGTCTATCAATTTTACTTGCTAATTCAGCTCCTATATTACAGAAATAATTGTTAATATGATTCAGTTTTTCTTGTTCTTCTTTAATAATCTTATTATTATCATCAACAAAATATTTTGGTAACATATTATTTGCATTACGAGATTTCTTATTATATATAATTTCATAAATTGTGTCCCAACATTTTTTGGGGGAATCAAGTTTAGTTTGGTTTCCAAAATATTTTATTTTAGCTAATCTTTTTTGTTTAGTAATTTCATTGCAAATTTCTTTATATTTATCTTCATATCCCTTAATATGGGGATAAAGTTTTTTGTACGCAAAATACTTATTTTTTAATTTTATAAGTAGCATAATTTCCTGAGTCATCCAGCATTTGATAATCCGCGAGTTATTATTAACATTTATATTAGCTGTGATTGTACATTTTTTTATTCTTTCATCTAAGTCTTGTATAAATGCATTAAATACAGTATTAATATCTTTTTTTCTTTTAACGAATAAAAGTTTTGTATATTATACTAAATAACAATGTTATAAAATGAATATTTGGATACTTATACTAAAAAGGAGGAAAAAATATAAGTTTGAATATACTATAAAGGACTTGTAAATTGAAAATAACTTATATTTAGGTCTAAAACTTATACCAGTATAAATAAGACCTCCTTTAACCTCCCTCCTTTCCTATTTTCATTTTGTTTATATTATTTATCATTATCATTTATTTATTTTGCATAAAATATGCCATGTTATGCATCATGTACAATAATATATTTAATTATTTTGAAATTTCACTTCTTTTAAATCAGCCTAGCTATTTTTACATACATACAATTACT
The DNA here is from genome assembly GCA_949825025.1 of Siphlonurus alternatus. Classification (NCBI taxonomy): domain Eukaryota; kingdom Metazoa; phylum Arthropoda; class Insecta; order Ephemeroptera; family Siphlonuridae; genus Siphlonurus; species Siphlonurus alternatus. Next base: position 8,703,937 of record OX463779.1, read on the forward strand.
ACGTTTAAATTTCTACTGTTTTATTAATATTTTAAAAGAATATCGTCTACTATATTTGCATTTTTATTTTAAATAAAAATTTTGATGTAACGGATGAACACTCCCAAAGATAAAGATTAAATCCAATATACACCAGCAGAGTGCGATGGGGACAAAGCGATGATGTTCGAGTTATGGCCGCTATTAGCGGGGATGAGGACGATCAGTTCTCGCGTTGGCTGACATCAGACTGCACCAGCCAGCAGTGCGTGGGCCGTGGCCAGCCAGATAATAATGGGCTCAAGCAGCTCCATGTAGATGCAAATCACGCTTTATGAGCGGTCTCCAACATTTATTTAGAGCAGCTGTTGTTGCCGGCTTCTGACGGACCGCACGGCACACGCGAATACAACGATATAGTCTGATGCATGCTTACTTCATGTTCAACATAATTGCTACGTGTATTTATGGAGCCTCAAATAATGCACCAGAAATCGTTACTTTACTACGATTTTCTTTTGTTTGCCTTTTTACAATATTTAAATATAATTATATTTATTATCTTGTTTTTTTAACTGATGATAAATAAATAAAAATTCGAATTTAAAACTGAGACTTTTAATTCACGATTATTTATTCAATGCAATAGAAAAGTAATTAAATTAATAGTTAATAAATTATTCAGAAATTTTTAATTTCAAAGTATAGCAATAAAGTAAAATAACTGGCTTTGCTTGAATACACCACAGCAATTCTATTAATTTATATATTAATTAAATTCATTGGAAATATCAATAACATGCAATGCAGCTACCTGTATAGAGTGAGAAAGAAGCACATACCAGTATATTATACACGATAAATAGGTTACCAATTTAAAAAATTGACCATTAATTATGTTGAAAGATAATTAGCTCACAGACTTTAAAGCTTATGTTTATTTCTATAGAAAATAAGCTATAACTATACAATACATGAATTAAGAGAATTATAGGATATTTTATATCCAAGGTTATCTTTGCAGTCATCATCGCTTTATAATTTTTTGTTTATTAAATACATTTACCATACATTCACTTTGTTCAGGATCATTGACTCATTTCTATTCATAAGACAGTCCATTGTGTATTTACCGCGGCTGCTATACTAAACGCTCAACTTCAGTAGCAACAACAGGCAAGAAGAGTATTAATTTCTCCTTGAATTTGCATATTCTCTTCTCTGGCACTGACGAGTAACAACAAAGTTCATATATTTATAACATCTGATCTGCATGCACTATAAAAATTAATCAAAGATGCAGGTATATGATAGGCAGGCATATAGTGAGGAATCATATTATAATAATGATGATGATATTCATCGTTCTGATAGATTTTACATTCTTTGAGGCTTCATATCATATAATGCATCGCGTGTCTAATAGCCGCGCTTTGAGGTCACAGGTCGAGCGTGCCCTTGTGTGTGATGCACCCGATTGCTTGCAGCCCAATCTCTGGCAGCCCATCGTAGCCGGCGCATCACATGCTTTACACCTTGCACCATCTTCAGTTATCACATATCCATGACAAGAGATCTATACAGTAATTTAGTAATAAAAAAAACGTGCTTGCGAGACTTTGTTACTGACTGTACTGTACATACATCAATTTATACAACTACAAATATATATAGTTACATTCTAAATGTCACCCCAAAATAGCAGTTACCTTCTTTTATAGGGCAATTAAATATATGTAAAATCAATAAAATCAAATAAGATACTGTAAGTTGTGTGATTAAGTTGCAGGATGTTAAACTTAAATAATTTGAAATAAACCGATTTTTAATATAGAGAAAACATGCTTGCATACTGATCCGATACTGCTGAATTAATGAAGTTTCAACGTTTCAACTCAGTAAAAAGTTAAAAGCCCGGGAACTATTAAATTAAAGAGTGAGAGACGTCAGAAGGCGCCACTTCTTAATAAAAAGGATAGGACTGAAAGGGACGTGGGTTCAAACCCGAACTCAGAATAACTTTTTAACAATGTACCTTATGGCCTCTATCTGAAAAAATCAGTGGCAGAACTCTCTATTTATTTCTGCAATGATTTTGTTTTAGGTCGATACTCTATTGCCATTGTAAATTAAAATATTTAATTGTAAGCTTTAATATTTTACAACCATCAATGCCATGAATAATAATTATGCTGAAGCAATTATTTAATAAATTAATTAATAAAAATAATAATGTATAATATTATGGATTTCTATATATTATGTATATTATACAGTTTTATACATTTATACTAAATTTAATTCAACATTATATTATATAATATGTAATAATAATAATAGTAAAATAAAATGTAAATTTTTCAATCAACGGATATTTTATGATGTTGTGATACATAAAATCAAAACAAAAGATTACGAACATAATTTATATGCAGTCTCGAGATCACAGGGTCAATGATATCCAGTATAATGATAGGTTTGTGAGACATAATATGTTACGATCGAGTAGCTGTGCTAGCTGGTTCGTTTTGGGAGGGCCTGCAGGGACACAATTAAACGTCAGAGATGGAGGTTCCCAGGCCCGCTCGCTCTTCCTCATTCCGGCGTTCATTCGCCACGCATCTCAGCTGTCTGACCGGCGCCTCATGCAGCCAATAGGCGCCACCACAGGTCACGACAAGAGGTCATGCACACCAGCAAATAAAACTGTGAATACCAGCTAAGGATCGAGTCATTACTGCTGTTTTTTTCAACAGAAATATTTAATTAAATTTACTAGCAACAGAAGCTATTTTAACGTTTGCAATGAATTTTAGTATATAAATAAATTATCAACATTATTGAATCTGCATTACATTATAAATAATATAAACTTTTATTGCGGTAAAACATTTAAGAATCACGCCTAAATAATGTAGCTCAAAGAAACCGATATTCTCTTTTACAGTATAGTAAATTGATGTACTTTATATTATAGTTTTTAGTGTTTATTTCTGCATTTTTGTATATTAATTATCACACGCGGTACAACGAAAAGAATATACTGTATAATATTTTTAAAAAAAAAAAAAAAGATACAGTGAAGCGAACAAGAAAAATATAATGAAAATTTATTTTTGTTTCTTCTTACTTGATCGCACTATGAAGTTTTCAAATACATGGTCAAAACGATACAGATACAGACTAAACAAAACTGCTGGAGAATGTAGTATGGAATACGTGTAGGAAAAACTGAACGTTTGAGTTCTTTTTCACCTTTCTCCTCCTCTAAATTTGATCTTTTTATTTAAGAAAAAAATTAAAATTACATAATACATTGATTTGATCTTTTTATTTGAGGAAAAATTAACACGATAAATTAAGGTTTGCTGCAAGCCATGCGTTTTTTTTTAATATTTTTTAAAACATTAATTATAGCAAATGTTGTATGCTAATCTTTTCTATAAGCATGCATCCATACAAGATCCCTTTACTTTACTAAATATAAAGGAATCTTGCATCCATATTATATGATACATAATTTTACGGGAGGAGGGAAGGGGGGTGGAGGAGGCATACAAATTTAATTTGTCCCAGTAAAAGTCACAAATATCAGACCGGACGAAAGCTCGAATACGTTTTGTACTAAATTTTGCAGATATTTAAAAAAATCGTTCCAGAATTAAAATTATGTCCGTGGTTGCAGCTAGAGTGAACCTATCTTTTGCAGAGATTTTCCTATACCGTCGCCGCAGAATGGGTACAAATGACGTCACAGGTACCTTTTCATCGGCTATTATTTCTGATATTATTGCTGCTGGAACAATTTTTTTTTATGCAGCCGTATCATACTGAGGCAATACTATATAACTGTGGACTTAATACTGTGAAATGGTCATAGGGCCTTTAAGATGCTCTATTATCCACGTGCATGCACATAAAATTAACTGAGAGGTCATTGACTTTATCTGGTAAATGATATTCAAAGTAAGAATAATTTTAACTTCTTATTGCCAATAAATCATAAGAGGCTAGCATACATTTACAATGTAACGAGTCACAGCGACGACGACGTTGTATAACTATATATATACTCAACACGACGAACACATAGGATTCGTACATATATATTAATAACATAATACATATTATATATTTCTACAGGTATGCAGGTAGTCATGGGAAAGAAACCTCGTTAATTCCATTTCTTTTGTATAGAAAGAAATTGACTTGGTTTCAACACGTGCCATTGTAGTTTCCTATCTCAAGAGTGTAAAAAAGGAATTTTATGTTACGTGTCTGATGTACTATGCCGAGTTCCGTTAAATAATCTGACGTTGCCATTGTTCACCTAACTAGCTATAGCTTCTATTTTAATGATTTATACTTTTGAAATAACATAATAAAATTAAGATAAATTACTTACAATGTAATAAAATATCTATCTCGAGGTAACTCGTATAATAACATGCACCAAGGATAAAGTACCAACATTTCAGAATAATAATTTCACTTATTTTTTGTAAATTAACTGGTTGTACATTTTTTTTTTTACATAAATTGTGCCACCATGATTAAAAAAACAAACAACAAACAACTTTAACCCCAAGTGATGGAATTAAATTTATTCCTGCTAAAATTTTATCATCTTATTGGCATGTTACAATTTAACTGACACATGCACCAAGACAGAATTAAATTGCTATAATATATTATAGACTATTATTACATATAAGGTGTACCAGAATTCACACAAAAATATTAATAATAATTAATAAACGATTTTTGATATTTTTTTCCTTTTAATTGAAAAAAAAAAAAAAGACCATATGTTTGTATTAAATTATAATAATATACAATAATCCAACCTTGTGAAATGCATGACTTTTTACGTTTACATAAATATTATAGCTAGAAATTTATTATCTATCTTCTGCATGGTTATTGCCCTCGTATGTATAAAGAAGAAAACCTGTAAAATAACCGATAATTTAAATAACATTAATCTTTGGACGCGATTTATGGTAATTAAGCGTGTTTATTAGCGTAAATGCTTTGCATTCCATGTGTAACAGGATTTGCTATCTCACGGAGTGCACGTCATAACTCCTTCTTGCTGCTGCTGTTGTTGCATGCCTACCTTATAGTCTGTGTGTATAATAATCTATACGTAACGTTGTATAAACGAGTGCTATATTACTATATGTATAATATACGCAGGCATTCTGGCGTTGTGTTAAATCATCTCTAGTGTAGCATAAGATAAGAATAAACGCGGCGACGCGACAGTACCGCGGTGCGGTGTGTGAAACGCGATTACTCGGGCGTCAGTGTCCGCGGCTGCTGCAAGGGTGGCGGTGATGCATCTCGTTGTGTTGCTGCTGTTGGCTGCATATGGCACCCGGCCAGCAGCATTCCAATCCGAGAAGTCTCGACGGGACATCACGATTAACGCCCACCCATTCCGCTCCTCCTACCACCTCAATCAAAGCATTAATTAAGTTTTATGTCACTCTTATTTTATACTCACTTCGATTTAAGATTACATCAGTTATATGTTTATAGACTGCAGTAAGAATGGTTGGAAAAATTATTCTTAATAAACATCTTCTCAACGTAATTTCCCACTAATTTTTTACCCCTTATTTTTAAACAAAACAGTTTTTCACACGAAGCTACAACACTTAATTTCTCAGTTTTTTTTAATAGAGACCATTTTTACACTCGCCAAGAAGAAAATAAATAAAATTTTCCAAGTTGTAAAATTGTTATCACTATAATTTTATCTAATGACTCTTGTATTTACGTATATATAGCTTGTTAGTGTAACTATCAGAATAGTTAAAACAAAAATAAAAGTGTAAAAATGCAATAAAAAAACTTGGAGATGATACAAGATATTAATAAATCTTTATACAAAATATAAAAATGTAAAAAAAAAAAAAAAAAAAAAAAAAAATGGCGATATAAATATTCGTGATGCAAAGCCGAGACAGGACAAAATAAGTATGTTTTTCTTTTCTTTTGATAAATTTACACGACATGTGAAATACGTTATGATGACCCTTAGTAAATTTAACTTGTGGCTGTCTGGTTGGCCGTAAAGCAACAAGATGTAAAGCTTTGAACGAGGCTGCAACAGTATCCAGCGACACCACGTCCTTGACCTTTCATAGAGGTGGAGATCGGTTATCAGTTCGATCGTCGTTACATTGAAACGGCCTGCAACGAGTACCTCAGTTCCAGCTCATCACAACACTAACGGTCGATTTATTTCTGGACTCGTATTTATTAACTATGGCTGGCTACTGCTGTTGTTATTGCACTCATCAATTTATATATAAAATAATGTAATGAAACATTACTTTACCATCATCATTATTATAATAGCAACACTAACGTACTGCTATATACTAATAAATTGCACGCTCTTAGCACGCCATGTCATACTAATTGCGTTAAGTGCTCATACATGATCAATATTGAAAAGAGCAGCCTTTAAAAGTAAAGTTATTGCTTTATTATAAAAACATTTAAAAAAAATTGAAGAAAGGTATCGCAAATGTGCTAACCTGATGTGCAAAGTTATGAAGAGGTCTTGAATGCGTAGCTTACCGTACCTGCGATTCACACTACTCTAAAATGCATCGTTACTGGCACTGAACACCTGTCATCTCGTTACAACCCGCATCAGCATCTTCAACTCGCACTTAATGTCATCAGCCCCTATTGCCTCAGACATTTTTATGCAGCATAATTACATTATATTTTATGAACGACCTCTCACTATATTATTTATGCGTATTTAAATATATTACATAATAATGTATGTGATGCTATACAATTTCAATGCTTTATTTGACATTTATTGGTAACTAACTATAATATGTTGATACAATCTACAACTTATAAAATACCTACAAGTATTAATAATAATGACAGAAGATAACATTGCGGATACGAACTACTCTTAGATTGGAATTTAAGAGAAGATTATGTCATACCATACAAGTCTAAGACGACATCATTAGACAATACAAAATAAATGAGAGGTGCAGTGTACAGGACAAGTCTAATTTTTCCAGTTGACATCTTTATAGTTATCATTGTGTGACACGGATAGCTCCCGTATCCCGTGGGTGTGATTATAGCATGTTGCACGCATGACAACATTGTCAAGTATAATAAAGTGTCAGAAAAAAAAATGCAACAGGGAATTGAACATAGTTACAAGTATACAACTACAAAACGGAACTGCAACGGACAGATACTATTACAATTAGCAAATTAATGTTGTTGTTTTTTATTTGTTTGAAATGCTATATAGAGGTTGTATGTACCAAAGCTTCTGTTCATTTTAAGAAAGTTCGACAAGCATTATTTCGATTCATTAATGAGTAGTTGTTGTGATGTGCATTCTTGTTGCATAACGGCGCTGCGGTGCGGAGTGGCACAGCGGCGTCGTTACCGCGTTCTCCACGCTGCGTGCCCCGCAATTAGTACGGGCCAGCAGGCGGCCGACGCATGGGAACGCAGCAATGCCATACAGGAGATAAAGCAGCAGCAGCAGGCATCAAGTGCGAGGGCGGGACGCGCCCCAGGCCAGAGCACTCGCCCGAGCACTGACCCCTGCTTCACGCCGCTTACAATCATACAGTACTGCACAATACCATCATCTCTCGCTAGTAATAGTATGTGGACAAGCAGTAAAAACAAAAATAAAAATCAATTGACAAAGAAATAAAATTATAATTTAAAAGTCATTCATACTTGATTTTTTATATGTTCATAAAAAAATAAAAAAATACAGCTGACGTATGACATTGAACACACCAAGATTATCTTTTAATTCTGATACATCACTAAAAAATTAAAAAAAGTCATTGAGTCCAAATCATTGGAGTAGATGTCATTTAGATTTATAGAACTAAAAATATTATAATATAATTTTATTATTTAATAATTATTAGGCGCTGGGGATCAAAGGAGATTACATCCAAGCTAAACTGGGATTGAATTTTTGAGCCTTAGCTATACACCAACAATAATTTTTTCAGATCACTTTTGAATGTGGATACACAAATTAAATGTAATTTTAAAGCATTATGCTGTTATACTATTACTTATATTCGATCGAATTGAATTTATTGATATATAGACTTCGGGTCTATGGACCGCCATTGCCCGTAAATATCCCTTTTATTCAATAATACTAACAACATTATAATTATATCACGTACATAACAAAAAATGTATTGTACGATATAATTACTATGAATTAAATAATAATTAAAATGAAATTAAGTAGTATTGCCATCATCATTAACTTCATTACTTAATATTAATTATTTAACCATTTCTTTTACCATTATTAAAACAACAATAATAATATGAGTTATGCAGCACCAAAGTATTAATTATCTAAACTTTTTTTTAACCTTATCAAGCATCTATTTTCAACATAACAAGCAAGAGGCGAGAAAATTTGAGCTATTAGTGTAATACAACATTTTTCTTGAGGCCAAATTCGTGATTCAGCTTCAGAGTCTTGGCGAACGAACGAACATATTCAAGTTTTTCGAGAAACGCGAAGAATTGGGAGATATTCTGGCGGGCGTGAGAGCTAGCAAGCGACCGTGGGGCATGAATAATGCATGCCGCGGTGTAATGCCAGCTGATAGTCGATGCTCGCCAGCCTAGCCCGCTTCCTACTGCAAGCTGCCACATAGACGACGATCATCAGTTTGAAATAAAATATAAAAAAAACAATTTCCACGGGAATAGCTTGTAATTGCGGCAGCAGAGGTGTGAGGAGAGCATCATTAGGAAATAGAAACGACCCAAGGGCTATAACAACTCTAATTAAAATAGATATATTTCGTTTGATCTTGAATCTAGAATATAAATGATAACACTATATAATAGGTAGATGGAAATTATATTATTATAACATATCAGTAAAGTGTGGAAATCTGAAAGGTAAAGCAAAAATGATGAATTCAGCTTGTATGCATTAAAAATTTAATGTTTTAAGTGGTAAAAAAACAAATGCACTTTTTCAAACAAAATAATTGAAAGCACTTAACCTTTAAGATATTATATAAGGATAATTATACGGTTATATTTATCATACAAGCAATAATTTATTGTTTCATGTATAATCTTACACAGTATGAGTATACAGCAATTTAATAGAGCTAGGTCGTATAAGTCATACAAAAGCATGTAATTTATCCTATTCAAATTGACCGTACGTATACGACTAACAATAATTACATTAAATAAAAATAATGAATTCATTTAAATTACGCCTATAACGACAACGACGTTAAAAGTTTTGACATTTATCAAGTCACGTCCCAGCAAGTATAAGAGCTTGTTTGTTGAGGTGGCCACCCCAGTCGATTACTGATAAACAACATCGCCAATATTATGCTGGCCATGCAATGTGCACGATCACTTGCTTGCTGCGATTTCTTCCTAATTTATGGGCAAAACCACTCTCCTCTGCGAAAGGTGGCTAATTTCTCAGCACGGCGAACGAGCCACGGCGGGTCAGCGAGGATGGCCAGATAAGCTTGGGACCACCACGGAGAACAATGGTCGGCCTCTTGGAGGGGTCAGGGGACCTCTCATTCAGACGCACCACAATTACGAGCACGCACTTACATACTGTACGTGGGGGTCATGACTTACGAGCACCGTCCTGATAATATTATTTTAAAGCTCATTGGCCTTACGTATATCGAGAGGATTATAGGGAGTGGGAAAAAATATATCGTATTTTTTACTGTCAAGAAACATGTTGAAGAAATTAAACCCGCGCGGTATGTCATATCGAAGCACAAGATCAAGTTATGTTCAGATACTATTATATATGAACTAAACATCACTCTCATATTCACCTCCTGACTACAATATGCCTTACATTTATTGCATAAAATGTTAAGAAAATAAAGATTTATGGACCTGTTTGCAATGTACATGGTAAACCCTATTATGATCTAAATAGAAATTTATGTTTTGAATATATTAATTTAAAGTACATCATAATATATGTGAAAATTATGTGGTTAATGTGGTAACTACTGAAATGCAATGTGGTTCAAATTTTTAAAATAGTAATGAAAATGTTAACGAAGAAAATACAAATTATTTTTTTTAAATGATTTGACACCTTTAAATTAACTATATGTATATTTTTCTTACAAAGTAAATAATTTATGGTGCTCGAAGTGTTTTTAATTACACTATCCATACGAAATATTCAAACAAATACACAAACATTATTTTGAAGAAAAAAAAATTAAAAAATATTAAATTTAACGCACGTAATCCCAACAAACAAAAAATCACGAAGAAGTTACTTCAGTAGCCATTAACGTTAGAAGCGAGAGTGCTGAGGTCGATAAAATTTATAGCCTGCGAGTGAGAAGTAGTAAGTGTTGCCGAGCTCGCGACTGACTACGTGATTGAAAGCAGTCGGGCGCCCGTCTTATTGCAGCACTATACATACGTACTTGTAACATCAGTTCAATGCACCATAAAAATGATTAACTATATAATGTTTAATTAAGATATTTTGTTAGAAGCATTAAGACCGCATAAAACTATTAATAAGTATTTTTTGTTGAATAGTTCAGGGTTGAATCTAATTGAACTGATTGATTACCTTCCTTGAAGACTAGATATAACAATAAAAATAATAATGAGTTTCCTATCTTACAAGAGACAGATAGACGACAATAAAGTTCTTACACTCCATGACATCAGAATGAACTATAACGGAACGTAACATATATATATATATATATATATAAAACTATATAAATACATGAAGAGTTGGTAGATTATTCTTAAGAGATTGTATACGGTTATAATATGAATTTATGAAGGCGCCTCCCAGCAAGCTGAGCAAAATCTTGAACAACAAGTTGGTTTGTGTCTGGAGATTTGAACGCGCGGCGGATGTCATATTGTAACGGCTTATAAAGGGAGGGAATCAGAGACAAAGGCATGCTGTGTGCCGTGCAAGACAACCGGACCTCGCCGACTCTCCCGCCGTCTGTCTGTAGGGGTCGTGGGTCACGGCCCGCCCGCCCGCACCCACGCTCAGCCCACCGCTCGCGGGACCGACGCTAAGTGCTCCGCGCGCATCAACATCACGCCATACTAATGGCCTCCCTTCAGTTCGATCTCTTAGCTTACTAAATCTTTGTACGCTTCTGTCTTAACACGAGTGACCACTTTCATGTTCCCTCGTTTTATTGCCTAATTCTAAACAAGTAGTTTTTAGTCACGTTATTTTATATTTATAAGCAGAAGATAGTCGATGATGAAGAATGCTGATGATTTATAAAATTCATGTACATTGAAATATACAGGGTGCGATAGTGGTTCTCTGGGACTACTGTCAAGACAAGGGTTAAGAGTACTCACCCCTGAGCTGCGTGTTTTCGATGGCAAACATGTTGAGCGCGAGCAGCTGGAGGAATCGAGTGCTGCTCACGGGCACGGGCGAGTGCTGCAATAGCGCACGGAACTCCCGCAGCATCTGAAGCGCGGCTTCTTGGAACGTCTCCATTCTGGAACAGCACAAGACATGTTCGATTGTTTAACTTCATTTCTCTTCTCACACATGAAAGAATTATTGTATAAAAATTTTCAAAACTTGACGAATTAATGTAGGTATTTACTAGAATTATTTATATAATATATTTGGTGAAAAAAAAAATCAATAAATTAAGAATTCTGAGTAATCATCTATGCCATGTATAAAGTTTAACTAAAGTTGTTCATTTGAATGATTTTCCTTTACGGCCAATTTCACATACATGCAGCTCGCAGGGGCCTTTAGACAACCGTTCCAGCATTACTGCGTAGAAGGCTGCATACCTTCCAGGCGGTTTGTGAAAAATCGGCAATGAAGCTTGCAATAAAAAGTAAAAGGTTTTTCACTTCAGAATTTGAGTAACTTCAGCAGACACAGCAAATTATTGAGTGTGTGTGTGGGGGGGGGGGGGGGGTATTTGTTTCTTGTCTTCGATAAGGGAAATAGTCTACAAGCCTGTATGATTCCCATCCGAATCTTTGAAACGTTAGATTTATTTATTTATATTATTTCCCTCATGATACATAAAAAAACAAGTCAGAGGAAGGAGATTACATTTTTATGCCGCGTCCTATAAGGAAGTATAATAAGTTAAAAACCATTAATGTAACAACAATTTTATATGAATATCTGTAAATTATTTTTATGATGAACCACTTGCTAGGACAGATCTCGAGTTATTTGTTAGGTAAACGATAAAAATATATAATAATATTAATACATATTTTGAAGGATTTGGGTTGTAAAAAAATTACAGGGTGCTTGAAACGATCAGGATAATTTTATACAAATCTAAAAATAATTTATTTCTTTTACACAAAGTAAAAGACAATGGTTGGATAGGGCTACAGGTGCATATTATTCGTATTGTTTATTAATATACGGGTTGCAACAAATCATAGTGAACGAGCCGTGTAAAGTGAAAAGAAACGAACTACTAAACTAAGTTGTAGCTGGCGGCAGAATCTAAATAAAAATAAAATGGTGCATCGGGACGGGAGAATAGAGGGTGTTAGGGCTGGAGGGGTCCGTGACCCCACTTAACCCCTCAAATTAACTTCATACCTCGCTCATCACAAAGAAAAGAAAGATAAAAAATATATATGATTACAGGGTTACGTATTGTAATATAAACTTTGAAAGGGTCTTGACATTTAAAATAAGCGTTAAATTTTAATAAATAATACAATGTATAAATTATAATAAAATTGTTTGTAAAACGACGTAATTTCATAAAATATTAAAGCAACACTACATAATATATAAATATAACATAAATTTATGTATATAAGAGTATAAACAAACTAAATCAAGTATTACATGCCCATATTTAGAATAAAGTATATTATTATATACATTTATAAAACGCTCATTTGAAATGAGTTAAAATAAGCATGACAGACTTCAAGAATAATTATGTATTATCCAGAGAAGTTCTGTGTCTTTCAATTGCATGACCGCGTAACTTGTCATTGATATTGCTTGAAACATGACATGTGCATACATTACATGATTCCGTCACACAATTGTGTCGCTAACATATATTATAGTGTATAAAAATACATTTCTAGACAATAGATCTCATCAATGACATTATATGCTTAGATAGTTGCTGTGATCATCAAGGGAATGAAAACAAAACGACAGCAACTAAGAATAAGCTTTAATAAGAAGTTACATATCATTGCTGAGGTATTAAGCTTGCAGAGAGAGAGAGAGAGAGAGAGCTTGCATGTTCGCGGTAAACTGCACTTGATTATAAATTACCGAGGACTTGTAAACACAGACATCTGTATTAACTTAGACTTTGCAGCGAGGCTGTATCCTGTTTATAAGTTGGGCTGTGGTCTGACTCTTTAGTGCTCTGCCTCCTAAACCTGTCAGCCTCTGCTTTGGATGCCATATAACACAGACGCCACTGACCTTATAGGTTAGTACGAGTGTAAATTATACGGGTTTATAAGTAGCTTACTGTTGCTGGACGAAACACACACGATGATAATTTAACCGAAATCTGTCACTGTACAAGATCATTACAATAAGAATGAAATAAAGGTTGAATGTAGGCGAGGATAATTATTAAAAATTAATTAATTAATTATGATTAGTTTACATTATGATTGTTTGCACTTTATCAGGCAGAAAGAAAACAATTTTTTGTTGTTGTTATCAAAATGAATCTTTCTATTGAAATTTAAGAAACTTAAAACAAAATATACTGCATCAGAAGTAAAGAACATATTCCTATATAGCAACGGTATAATATTGTGGTGTCGTTGTTTTTTTTTAAAGAAGTTTCAATCAAATCTAATATTTATTAATTGTTTTTAATACACTCAAATCTCAGTGCAGGTTGAATTGAAGAGTGCTGTACGTACAAAAAAAAAAATAATAAAAAAAATTAAAAGTTACATTTTACTTCTTATTGTTATTATATTGTATATACCAAAGGAATTTTAAATGTGTACTTCTCTCTATAAAGTCAAAGGCATCAAGCATGACAATAATTTATAACTTTATTGGCTTCATGTTTCTCCTTCAATTTTATTATATGAAGTGACGGCTGAGCACAGTCGGAACAGCCGGACTCGTCAAAGGGGTTGTCGGGGCGTGAAGCGTGGAGTTCTCCAGCGGGCGCGTGATCACCGCCGCGAGAAGAAGAAGATATTAGCTGTACGTCATTCCCACATGAACGTGTGCACTGCCTCCCTCCCTCCACCCTCAAGCTCCACACCATCGCGTGCACCAAGGCGCTGAGAATATATTCATGACTCCACCCTTAACCTGTCACTCTGGCATTTAGAACATTTCAATCTATTACTATTATTACATGAAAGTTAGTAACAGGTGTTCAATAAAAACTGATAGCCTATATTATTATTTTTCCTATCATTGCATTGCTAGCTATATCAATGACGCGATTAACTCTTACAATTTTGATGAGCATTGTGGATTTCTGCCTCCCAGATGTCTTACAACTGGTTGACGTGAGCGTCAAGATGTTTACAAGGACGACAAGTACATTTTTCAACTTTGTCATCGCGCTTTTGAGTGTCCTCGAGGCAAACCGATTCAAGAAGAGCGCGCCCTCAGGCCCAAAGGAACACTCAAGCTCTTAGTGCAAAATATACGACAAGCAGGAAATGAATTACTACTGCGCTGTATTCATGGTCATGCCGAGTTTCACAGAAAACCTCTCAACATTTTTCTTTTTTATTATCTTTTTTACAGAACTGAAGATGACATGCCAAAAAACACAAGAAATATTAATTTTTTGTCATAAATAGTGGCGAGATGTTTTTTTAGAAATCAACTAACTCTTTAAAAGTACTAATGCACACCTAAGCTTCAGTAATAATGACACGTACGTAAATAGAATAAAAAAAATCGTTATTTATTCAGCAATTAGTTATTGCATTATTTTGTTTATTACTCATACTTGTTAAATTTACTCGCTTGATTGCGTACAATTTAATGAAAATATTACTCAATGTCAGTTACATGCACTTACAATATATAATACAAACGTCATGCTTGTATTATTATAAAGATGGTTAAGCAGAAAGAGAAAAGAGTTATGCTCACCACATCAAAGTTTATATTGTGGTGAGAGGTAAGGAAAGCATTGGTATCGGGAGACCCCTGGAGAGAAAGGGCGTCAATTGGAAATACTTGATGAGATATGGAGTGGAATGTGGAATCGATTCCACTTCAAATCTCGACTACGACACTAAATTCAACTTTTATAACATAATACCTCATTTACTGTTGAAATGGTTTTGCGTTTTGCATAATATAATTTGTAGATGAGGTAATTTTTTTAGAAAGAACTTCCATTTAATTTATTCAAATTTGTACAACTTTTTTTAGCATGCATGAAACGCGCTCGTAAAACATGCAGATTTCATGTCAGTTATAGTATTTTCTTTTCAGTCATTTAACCACTTGATATTTGCTCATCCTATTCCATTTTTATCACCTACACAAAGTAAAATAAAATTGTAAAAATTAGACATTTACGAGGCTGGGAACGCTGGGCCTCGCTGCAATGGCAATGCAAGTTGTCACCAGGCAAGCGGCGACGACAGTGGCGGCAACTGGACCATTGACAAGATCTCGGGCCATTTGTCACATGCGGCGCGCCCTTGAGGCCTTTGCTTGCAAGGCTGGCTAGCTGACTGCTGAATGCAATGCATGGTGAATAATTCAAACGAAACCTCGTCTACATATAATCTACCTATATTATTTACCTATCAAATCAAAACTCCATATATTAGTGAGTCACATAATACAAGATCACCTTTTTCTAAAAGGTATACGAGGTAGTAAAAGGTTTTCCATCAATTGCCTTCACCACAACTTTCCTCACAAGGGTTTGTATAAATGTTGTCAACTATTATATGTGCATGCAGCAAAGCAAAATGATAGTTGTGAAGCATTATAAGATTTATACAAAGCGTAAAGCGGCTCCAAAACAGCTTCCTACAGTAAAAGAAGCAAGGAATTTACGATGTCAAGTGCTTTAAAGGTTGTTGTAGAGCCATGCTAATGAACCCCCGAGAGAGTGATGTCCGCCGCCACTGTACTGTAGTGAGAAGGTGTGGTCATTATGCTTCACCAATGATAAGACTATACATCCTCCGCTTGCTGCTGACTTGTACGCATTGCAATATCGTTGATTACTATGACGTTCCAATGGTGCATAAGTTCTTTCCCGATAGTTCAGTACCTTTCCAGACAGACGAAGTGAGATAATATAATTGTACGTAATTAAATATCATGTCATCATACATTTCAACTTGATGGGATTTCAATTTTACAATTAATACATTACTACATTAATAAATAAAAATTCATCTTCAAAATTGTATCAATTAATATGGAAATATTAATACAGTCACTTTGCAAGGATTGTACAACTCATAAAATATTTAATTTATTATGCAACTATATTATCGTGTTTAAAGTCATTTTAAATTTGTTATGGCTTGACTACGAGATGATTATTTACAGAAACATGCATGAGAAAATTTCTTAAGAGTATGCAGTCGGTGCACGGTCGAGTCAAGGTCTCATGAATTAATCGCGAGTTAATCAGAAGTTATTTAATGTCATTCGCGGTTATCGTTGCTTCTCTCGGATCTCTGAGAATGTTGGCAGCCCCGACGCATTCACGCGCGGTGCATCCTAGCTGCAGTCCCACGGAGCTGTTGACACGGTCCGACCGCGACCGCCCGCCCGCCCGCAGACGCCATCACACTTGTCACATCTCATCACAATCTTCAATATTAATTAATTCCTGTCGTGTATCGTCTGTGTCCAAATTGACATTGACAAATTGGACATGGCAATTAAGAAAATGTTTAAGGGTGTGGCATATAATAAAATTATCTATTTCATTTTGAACTTATCAGACTATAGAATTTAATGTTCTTTTCTGATTGCTTTTGTAATTTCGTTGACCACAAATCATGGAGATACGAGAGTTAAAAAACTTTTACGACTTTAGCACGAAATGAAGAACACAAGAATTATATTTCTTCTTTTATTACGATTGCAACAAGTGCAGTGTTATTTTATATTGTAGATATACATCCGCGTCAAAACACGTGTATATCTTAGTGAGTGTAGATAAGAGATCTACTCGTCAATGCCATACGCAAGTATTTTATTTTTAGTAGTAATAATAATAATAATAATATGTGGTGGAGAAGTCACGCGATGTTTGGGATAAGAAATGCATATCTCCGTTATAGCTTGCTGCAGGCGGACTGAAACTGCACTGGCGACGCGACGTCGGGGCTCACGATGCCAATGCAGTGCGGGAATGCAGTTGGTTATACGGCAGGCCAGAATGCGTGCACGCTTCATTGCAATAGTGGAGACTGGCGCCGAAGCCGCCGCCGGTGCGCCCAGCCATGCAGCACGATTGATTGCACGCCACATTTCCCTACATGTGCATCCCCTCCGACAAACACACGTACGTGAATCTAGGAAATCATCTTGTTATTTGTAAAACGCTACGAGTAAAGACGAGATTGAGACAACGAACGTAGCGGTACTAAAAATATAAAATTCTGTTAAAATTTGCTTGAATGTCAATTAAATAAAATATAAACCCTGTATGTGACGTCAGTGAAAACTTACGAGCAGCTTACAATATTACAACTATAATATTTTTGTGTGTAATTACATTTTTTGCCTATTTCATTTTTTTTTTTTTTAATGTAACAAAACCTGTAACAAAACTTTTAAATTATATAATTACACACTGAATACTTTATTATGATATTGCAGTCATTGAACAATAATAGCCTTGCAGGCTTAATTTAAAGCGTTGCAAGGTGATGAGTTTTTATTTATTTACTTGTTCCCATGTGTTTTTATTACAAACAATATAAGATGCTTTCTGTTTAAATGAGCTCATGAATATTAAAACAACATGCAAAGTTGAGCGGAAAGAATATTTTTTCCCCTTCCCCTCTTTTCTCTCGTCCTCTGCTCTGATCAACATCTACGTTAGTTCTATGAGTGCTGCTGAAGCTTCCCTCAAGTAAATAATATGCCTGCTAGCATCTTGTAATGCATGTAATCAACACAGCTTTTTGAATAAACAGCTGCTCATCGTATTTACAGTAATTTAATAACACTTAATCTATTGTATGATGCAATGTACCTGAAAGAGCTGTAAAGTGATTGACATTATGACAAGCAGGTGTGACTACAGGCTGCTTGTCATAAAATGTCTTGGCACGACAAGATGCAGACTACTCAATGTTAACATATTGATATTAAAATGATTAATTTTTAACATTTTCTATCTTCGCACTTCAGATAATATTATGCAAGTTTGGTCTCTCCTCCCCCTACATTTTCTAAACCTTAAGCATAGTTTTTTTATATATACATAATTACATATAAATAATGTAATGAAAATCAGCAGGTTTTTAAATTTTAAGAAATATTTCGGTTCTTCATAGATATCTGTCACGTCAAATGATTATACAAGTGGCATTAAATTTAATGTTCAAAGTAAAGGATAGGTGGTAAATATATATATATAATGCTGATTGGCTTGAGCTTAAAAAACAAACATTTAAAATACAGCAGTAAGTTTTATTACGGAAGCAATTTTCTGTGAAACGCCAGAAAAACTAGGAGATGTAACATATGAGAAATATAATAAATAAATGAATAAATTTTACACTGAAGCAGAGAATAGTAACGTAATATTTTCTAATTGAAGTGTCACACATCACTATCATAGTGAAATCATAACATCCATTTATGTCAAAAGCTTAAGAATTTTTAAATCTGTGATGGCAAGAACTCAGCAAGCAGATTGTACTCACCCAATCTTGGTGAAGAGCTTGCCTTGGACGTGCAGGTAGCTAGTTACAAACTGCCGGTTCACCTGCAAACAGAAGTCAGCACACATGAGCCACAGGACGACTCCCACCAAAATGTTAGCGCAGACAACTCCAGTCATTTTAAAGTGCTGTCACAACTTTATTGCGAGTATACCGTATTAAAATAAGCTACTGTATGTCTTAGCAAGCACATTCGAGAAGCTGCTCCGATATAACCGATTTAGAGTCCATCAGAGAGTCCACGGATGGCGGAAGTAGTCATCCTTTCACCACTCAAAGTTCTCCAGACTCTCGATTGGCTTAGCCGAGAGCAGCCAAGCAACCAGATCAGATAAGTGAAAGAAGTGCTACTTTGGCCAAACATTCAACTTTACTTGCACTATATGATTTTTTTTATTATTTATTTATTTATTTTTTTGCTGTTTGCAAAATTAGTGCAGTGCTGTAGAATTATGTTAATGATATTTAATTGCAAATTTAAAGAACATTCATTTTAGTGAGCAAGGGTTGTTTGGCTTGATCAATTCATAATTAATAATCTTTATTGCTTTTCGATTGATTGCACATTATAAGCTAAGCAAGTCAAACAATTTTAAACTCAAGACATTACGCTGATCGTCCATACAAAAAAAAAAAAAAGAAAAAGCTTTGATCACTATGCACAAGAGACGCATATCACAGATCACAAAATAAATTGTAAATCCTGTCACTACAAATCAAGCAATACAGTACTGAGAATTTTATGTTTTTTGATGTTTCACAGCAAAATATTTTGTAGGGTCAATGACGGCTAAAAGCTTGAACTCTCCTTTCCCAACAAATCTTTTGCTATCATATTTATGTTCTTACCTACTTTTTTTATTAAAAAAAAAAAAAAAAAAAATGCTTAGTTTGATTTTTTTCACGAATGTTGTTAAAATTAATTTAATTAAAAATACAGTATTTAATAACTATTAAATTTAAATATATAATTTCAATATTAATAACTTTTCAAGATTTTTGGTTAATGGACAGCATGGAGCCCCCCCCCCCCCCCTCCCAAGCATGCTTTTATCCTGATTTTGTTTTCAGGCTTTCCAAAGCTATGAACTACCTTAAAAAAATTACAGAACCTATTAAGGTTTCACAAGTTCAATCTCCTTTTTCTTTGAAATCTACAGACCAGGTGTCTTTGATATAAGATAATTACGTAGTATGTCAATACTTTTAATGATTTCCACTTGATTCATGTACAAGAATAAATGTAAAGTAACATACCGTATATTATTATATGGAAGTTGCTCATTTAAATGCAAATATTACGCAACATTTTTTTTTTTCCAAACTACATTAAAGGAACAAGTAAAATAAATATATAACTAAAATTATGCTTAAACTGTACTTTAATATTTTTAAAGTAGAGTGAGCGATTGCATTTTTTTTAATATTTTATTTTCTAAAAATAGTTTAAGCTGCCTTCTATTGAGAAATGAAAACCAAAAAAATTCCATCTCAAATAGTTTCACCACAAAAAATTCCCAAAGTTGGTGTTTCGGAGGCCTTTGACGTGCAGCCTTATGGAACATAAAACCGCGTTTTACTTCAACATTTTCTGAACCATGCTACCATTTAAAAAATACCTACGTAATCTCTGATGAATTCTTTAATGGATTTTTAAATAAAAAAAAAAAAATTACAGAGCCGTTTTTTCGGAAAAAAATCTTTAAGTTTTTGCGGGTTAATTCCCATAAGGATTTTCATGATTTTTTTCCAAGAAAACGACCCCGTAAAAAAAAAAATTTTATTTGAAAATTCATTAAAGAATTCATCATAGATTACGTAAGTATTTTTTAAATGGTACCATAGTTCAGAAAAAGTTGGAGTAAAACGCGGTTTTATGTTCCATAAGGCTGCACGTTAAAGGCCTCCGAAACACCAACTTTGGGATTTTTTTGTGGTGAAACTATTTGAGATGGAATTTTTTGGTTTTCATTTCTCAATAGAGGGCAGCTTAAACTATTTTTAAAAAATAAAATATTTAAAAAAATGAACTCGCTCACTCTACTTTAAAAGAGGGTAAGAATATAAATTATGGCAAAAGCTCTGTTGGGAAGGACATCAATAACGCTTGGTTAAATTTTTTCATAAATAAAATAATAATTCAAAATTTTAAAATACTGTAATCTAAAATTTGTCTTTAATAATTTTAAGACATAAACTCACAAATTAACGTCTGATATTTGCTATAGGGGCGGTGTTGAGACAATTTTCAGCAATTTTTCCCATGGTGAGAGATTGTGTGGGAGGATTGGGAGGTGAGGTCCCCTTACCTCTGGCAAGGACATTCTGGCGAGCTCCTCATCCCGAGAGTCTGGAGACTTTTCCCTGCCGCTGGTGGTACGCCACTCACGGTGGCCACCGTCCGGGTGGATCCAAATCTCCCGTCGCAGACCCTTGCCCAGTGCTTCCTTCTCTCGCTGCCGCTCACGGTCCTCAGCCGCTCGCTCTTCCCTCCTCCGCTTTTCCAATGTCTCAAACTGCAACACATAAGTCAACATTTCAAAAGCACGTCTAGGCAGTAGTTAAATGAAATATTCCTGGTGTGTGAAAATGGTACAAGTACATAGGTACAGGTGCACAGTAGTTGAGGCTGAACATTTATGAATAATCTGAGCTCTGTTTATGATGTTTGCTCTTTTGTTTCACAATGCCATCTGCAGCATGTTCTTAAATGAATTTTAAGGACCAAAGATAAATATTAATAATTTGGTCAGTGTGGTAGTTTTACTTTGAATAAATTAAGAACATAATTGTTTTTGATGCAAATTTAACTACACTGTACTTTTACAGTAGTGTCTTAGTAGGATGATGTTATAGGATAGATGAACATGTATAAACACTCAACTTTGTAGGATTATGAATTTATGGATTTTGAATTTGAACTTTGGGCATGGTGTGAAGTAAGGTGATGATGAGGGAGCCAACACAAATGTGAAAGAACACAAGGAATTTGAAGCAAGCTCTTGAATATGTTCCTAAGGACACAAGAACAGGGCTAGTTAACTGGGCTAATTTGATTATGAGGTGATGATGTTGACGATTATGGAATTGAGTATCTGGGAGAGGTAGAAATCAAGATTACTAATAACCTTACAGGAAAAGGAAAATTAAATAATGTGTTACAGCTTTCACTCCTTGAAAGCTCAGAACGACTCCACACAATATTATCTATAGTTCATTAAATGTACTCTCCTAACATTCTTAACAATTTAACAATATAAAATATGTGAGTGTCGTTGCACAAAATTGATTTATGATCAGCAATATTTTGTCATATCAACATATTTATACAGTATTATGACAATAATATGTTATATAATTATAACATATCAATCAGGTAAAATTGAAAAAAAAAAAAAAAAAAAAAAATACATACATACATACATACATACATACATACATACATACATACATACATACATACATACATACATACATACATACATACATACATACATACATACATACATACATACATACATACATACATACATACATACATACATACATACATACATACATACATACATACATACATACATACATACATACATACATACATACATACATACATACATACATACATACATACATACATACATACATACATACATACATACATACATACATACATACATACATACATACATACATACATACATACATACATACATACATACATACATACATACATACATACATACATACATACATACATACATACATACATACATACATACATACATACATACATACATACATACATACATACATACATACATACATACATACATACATACATACATACATACATACATACATACATACATACATACATACATACATACATACATACATACATACATACATACATACATACATACATACATACATACATACATACATACATACATACATACATACATACATACATACATACATACATACATACATACATACATACATACATACATACATACATACATACATACATACATACATACATACATACATACATACATACATACATACATACATACATACATACATACATACATACATACATACATACATACATACATACATACATACATACATACATACATACATACATACATACATACATACATACATACAGTACATACATACATACATACATACATACATACATACATACATACATACATACATACATACATACATACATACATACATACATACATACATACATACATACATACATACATACATACATACATACATACATACATACATACATACATACATACATACATACATACATACATACATACATACATACATACATACATACATACATACATACATACATACATACATACATACATACATACATACATACATACATACATACATACATACATACATACATACATACATACATACATACATACATACATACATACATACATACATACATACATACATACATACATACATACATACATACATACATACATACATACATACATACATACATACATACATACATACATACATACATACATACATACATACATACATACATACATACATACATACATACATACATACATACATACATACATACATACATACATACATACATACATACATACATACATACATACATACATACATACATACATACATACATACATACATACATACATACATACATACATACATACATACATACATACATACATACATACATACATACATACATACATACATACATACATACATACATACATACATACATACATACATACATACATACATACATACATACATACATACATACATACATACATACATACATACATACATACATACATACATACATACATACATACATACATACATACATACATACATACATACATACATACATACATACATACATACATACATACATACATACATACATACATACATACATACATACATACATACATACATACATACATACATACATACATACATACATACATACATACATACATACATACATACATACATACATACATACATACATACATACATACATACATACATACATACATACATACATACATACATACATACATACATACATACATACATACATACATACATACATACATACATACATACATACATACATACATACATACATACATACATACATACATACATACATACATACATACATACATACATACATACATACATACATACATACATACATACATACATACATACATACATACATACATACATACATACATACATACATACATACATACATACATACATACATACATACATACATACATACATACATACATACATACATACATACATACATACATACATACATACATACATACATACATACATACATACATACATACATACATACATACATACATACATACATACATACATACATACATACATACATACATACATACATACATACATACATACATACATACATACATACATACATACATACATACATACATACATACATACATACATACATACATACATACATACATACATACATACATACATACATACATACATACATACATACATACATACATACATACATACATACATACATACATACATACATACATACATACATACATACATACATACATACATACATACATACATACATACATACATACATACATACATACATACATACATACATACATACATACATACATACATACATACATACATACATACATACATACATACATACATACATACATACATACATACATACATACATACATACATACATACATACATACATACATACATACATACATACATACATACATACATACATACATACATACATACATACATACATACATACATACATACATACATACATACATACATACATACATACATACATACATACATACATACATACATACATACATACATACATACATACATACATACATACATACATACATACATACATACATACATACATACATACATACATACATACATACATACATACATACATACATACATACATACATACATACATACATACATACATACATACATACATACATACATACATACATACATACATACATACATACATACATACATACATACATACATACATACATACATACATACATACATACATACATACATACATACATACATACATACATACATACATACATACATACATACATACATACATACATACATACATACATACATACATACATACATACATACATACATACATACATACATACATACATACATACATACATACATACATACATACATACATACATACATACATACATACATACATACATACATACATACATACATACATACATACATACATACATACATACATACATACATACATACATACATACATACATACATACATACATACATACATACATACATACATACATACATACATACATACATACATACATACATACATACATACATACATACATACATACATACATACATACATACATACATACATACATACATACATACATACATACATACATACATACATACATACATACATACATACATACATACATACATACATACATACATACATACATACATACATACATACATACATACATACATACATACATACATACATACATACATACATACATACATACATACATACATACATACATACATACATACATACATACATACATACATACATACATACATACATACATACATACATACATACATACATACATACATACATACATACATACATACATACATACATACATACATACATACATACATACATACATACATACATACATACATACATACATACATACATACATACATACATACATACATACATACATACATACATACATACATACATACATACATACATACATACATACATACATACATACATACATACATACATACATACATACATACATACATACATACATACATACATACATACATACATACATACATACATACATACATACATACATACATACATACATACATACATACATACATACATACATACATACATACATACATACATACATACATACATACATACATACATACATACATACATACATACATACATACATACATACATACATACATACATACATACATACATACATACATACATACATACATACATACATACATACATACATACATACATACATACATACATACATACATACATACATACATACATACATACATACATACATACATACATACATACATACATACATACATACATACATACATACATACATACATACATACATACATACATACATACATACATACATACATACATACATACATACATACATACATACATACATACATACATACATACATACATACATACATACATACATACATACATACATACATACATACATACATACATACATACATACATACATACATACATACATACATACATACATACATACATACATACATACATACATACATACATACATACATACATACATACATACATACATACATACATACATACATACATACATACATACATACATACATACATACATACATACATACATACATACATACATACATACATACATACATACATACATACATACATACATACATACATACATACATACATACATACATACATACATACATACATACATACATACATACATACATACATACATACATACATACATACATACATACATACATACATACATACATACATACATACATACATACATACATACATACATACATACATACATACATACATAAATAAATAACCATTTCTTCGTGTTAAATTAATCAACTTTAAAAATTCATAACTCGGAAACTAGATCGAATTTATTAACCAGATATTTTTAACTACTAATAGGAAATGTAGAGGAGAACATTTTAGGATATGTTTCATAATTTTGAAGTGTGGAAATACAGTAAACTTTCAATTTTGTGAAGTTCAATCTTATGAATTTTTCAATTTTGTGAAGTAGGACTGATGGTCCCGGCAAACTAGATAGGCCTTTCAATGTTAATACTTTCGATTTTGTGAATAATTTACTAATTCGATTTTATGAAGTCCAAAATCAGTTCCTTGAAATATATATATATTTTTTTTATTTTAAGATTTTTTTTTAAAAATTGTGCTGTATATATTAAATTTATATTTTGTAATTCACTTTTTTTAAAAACTTTCTGATTGATAAGCAACCTGCTATTGCATGGTCCTTACTCAGAAAGTACATCAATCATCAATTTGCAAGAAATTCTGTAGCAAATCACAATCAAAAGTTTAGAGTAGCAGTTTATGTATTTTGGTTCTTTCATTTTCTTTGAGGGTTAGATAACACGTCCAATGTTAAAAAAAAAAAAAAAAAAATGAAAATTATTAAACATATCTTAAAATGTTCCCCTAGCTCTAGCTATCAGTAGCTAAATTATCAGGTATACAAATTCGAACTTGTTTTCGAGTTATGAATTTTTAAAGTTGATTAATTTAACATGGACAAAAACAAAAACAAGTTTGAATTTGTAAACAGGTCTGATAATCTAGCTACTGATAGGGAATGTAGAGGAGAACATTTTGAGATACTGTATGTTTCATAATTTTCATGAGTGTTTTTTTTTTAAAACATTGGGCGTGTCACCTTACCCTTAAACTCCTTAAAGGCATACAGGCCTCAAAATACAAATTAGACAGTCACCAAGTGGGTTTAGAGTAAATAATCAACATTCGCATCATTTTTTTCCACGCGTGATGCATCCGTGCGAAGTCGCAGTTCAAAGTAAGAAATTTAGTCCTTGATGACGTCATGAAGTCCTTGATGACGTCACAACTCAATGCTAATCAGTGCTAGCTGTGAGTTGTGACGTCAGCAAGGACTTTCTTTGTAGCACGACTTCGCACAGACGCACCACGCGCATGTAAAAATAATACGAATGTTTATTATAAACTCAAGCAACACTTAATGTCTGTCTAATTTGTAATTTGAGGCATTTATCCCTTTAAGAAAATACTGCAATACAATAATGATGAGAACTGTATTACTGTAATAAAGAAAACAATAAAAATAATTCTTAAATACAGTTTATGTACAGTACGTAACTTTGTTTATTATTTGACCATTAATTAATTACAGTATAAAATTATTAAAAATATAAATTATTAACTGGAAAATAGCATCAAATTAACCAAGGATTGGTTACATAAGCATCCTATATGTTTTTTTTTCCAAAAGAAAGAATAAAAATCGGACATTTTTTTTTTTTTTATTCGATTTTGTGAAGTTCGATTTTATGAAGTCATGATTTTTTGGGTCTCTTGAGACTTCACAAAATCGAAAGTTTACTATATTTTTATCATTGGGCGTGTTACTTTACCCTCAATAATAACATTAATAATAAAAAAACGTACAGGTCTAGTTGTTAGTTGTCACCATTTATATTTTGTTTATACATAGTGAGTAAACGACTAATATTAATTTTGAAAACATTAATAGAGGCTTCAAGTTTTTCCCAGCAGGAAAATACTCTCCATAAACCTCGTTAGAAAATTTGAATTTTTTTCTCAGGTTACTATTGAAGATATCAATTTGAAAATATCTTATACATAGAGATCTTTTAAATTTGAATATTTAAAAAAAATTATAAAATTTCTATAAAAAAATTTTCTATAAAATTTTTGTTTAAGGGTAAGGTAACGTGAATCAGCTGTTTTTTAGACCCATTTGATTAACCTGTAAACCTTAGCAAATTCACAAAAATTCTGAAAAAAATTTTAGATACAGATTTTAGTACCTAAAAGCCATAGAACAAATTTCAAGATAATTATTCGAGCCAATTTTTTTTAATTACGTTTTTAGTTTGGCTCTCCATGGGAGAGCTTTATGCTGAAAATTAAAAAAATAAATTAAAAAAAATCGGCTCGAATAGTTGTCTTGAAATTTAATTTTTTCTATGGCTTTTAGTAAAATCTGTCTCTCAAAATTTTTTCAGAATTTTTGTGAATTTGCTAAGGTTAACATGTTAATCAAATGGGTCTAAAAAAACAGCTGATTCATGTTACCTTACCCTTAATGCCTAAAGAGCAACTTTCGAGGTTTTTTTAACATAGGTTCAAATAGGACAGTGCAAACATAGCAAAATCAGGAACTTGAATTGGGACTTGAGGATTATGCTCCAACGAGACCATTAGGATGCTTCCTCCACCTAAAAGTTTAGAACCAAGAAAAATGTTTGGTAAAGTTGCATATTTTGTAGACTCAAAGTTTGTAAGTAAACTACTATTTTCCTTAAACTCAATTAGTTTGGTCACTACAGCTTTGCAGCTAAAACTAACCTCAAGAGCTATCACTAGTCTTAACTTGATAAATTAAACTTAGCTTCTCTCTAAGAACTACATGAAGTCTTAACAATTTGTGGCACTGCAAGAGCCTTACCTTCTTCCTGTTCTCGTCAAAGAGAGAGAGCAGGCTCTCACGTGCAGACTGGAAGGGGTTAGACGCCATCAGACTGCGCATGTAGAAGTACACCGCATCTAGCTTCCTCCTCTGCAACACCACACACCAGGTTAAACACAGTCACAATAATATGACTGACATTTATCTTACCGCGTAGAGGGCCAAAATGGCCAACTGGTTATACGGACGTCCATTCTTGGGATTCAGAATCTGAGCTTTAGTGTACCATCTGAAACAAAAAGGTCCCGGTTATGCAACTTTAAGGAACTTTGATTCACTCTAAAATTATAACAAACAAACAAATACAGTACTGGACTGTAAATAAAAAAATAACTAAATAAATAAATACAATGATGGAACAATCTTTTGTTTCGTTTTTTTCTTTTTAATTTCAATATTTCAAATGCACGTAATTCAAGTCAATATTATTTCATTACATTTAACAAAGTATATGAAAAAAAAATCAATGTTAAGTTATAAATAATAATAAAAAAACCCATCACATGGAGGGTACAGGTAATAAATAATACTCACTGCCTAGCCTTGTTATAAGTTTGAGAGTCGTTGGCCTGCTCCTTGTATCTTGCAAGGTCTCCCAGGAAAAGGCACACCTTCTGTGCGGAGATGATGGCAAGGTTGGTGAAAGGCGAGCCTTTGGCAGTTGCATGGTGTGAGAAGGGCGGGGCATTGGGCCCAGTCAGGTGGTCCATGCTGAACTTAAAGGTGTGCTGCAAGGCCTCCAGCAGCCCCTCTAGGTAGGCCACTCCCTCTTCCACCACAGACAGCAAAGTCTGCTTGTGGCGAGCTCTACCTTCTGTACTGGGGTCTTCTGATGCACCCTTACGAAGCAACTCAATCACGTTGTAGAACGCGATCTTCCAGATGTGCTGCTCTACATTCTCCATCTGACAGAATTTGAGCTCCGTCATGAGTAGCGTGTGAAGAGACTTCATCAAGAACTGCCTGCATACAGAAACAGAAAAAGTAGTTAGCTAAGAATGGCCATTTGTCTCCTTTGCATAACATTGATTTCCATGATTAGTCATGTCACACAGCATAAGCTGGTTATACATTTATTATTTACTTCTAATTGTATTTACACAGCATGGGTGAAAATAAAACTATGAAAAAATCAATATTTTTCTTACTTATTTTACTGCAATATTATTTTGTGAACTACTTAATCAAATTAATGTCAAATGACAATGAAATTTCATATCATATTTGTAAGTAACATGCAAATATAAGTCTTAGAGTAAAATAGTGCTGTGACATTGATAGGATGAAATTGTTTATTAATCAATAATAAAATTGCTTCAATTTTAAAGTTGGGTGAAAAACGTAAATTAATCAAGTACCTTAAATGTTTTGATATTTGTACTTATGGATCTGATTTGAAATTAGATTTAATTGTTAAGCTTCAAGTATTTTGAAAATTCCTTTTGATCATATTAAAATTAATTACGAAAATAAATTTCTTACCGAATGGCAGATACATGCGCCCATCTGGATAAGACACCAACGTTGTTCAGTATGCAAGTTAAGTCCCAGTCAGCTCTCTCAACATCAATGAGAAGATGAGGATTACGGCATGCTCGAAAACTAAAAATAAATCCATCGTGTCAGATAGGCGCAGAAAACTTAATCAAGTAATGATACTAACCTGTCTGAATAATGGTCATACCAATGGGGTCGAGAACTGACCATGCCCTCAGGGTTCTGGGGCAAGTTCATCTCCGGTCCCATAGGTATTCCTTGAGGATAAGCATGCATGAATGGTCCTTGGGGATAAGGTGGGGGCATCTGGTTGGCAAATTGAGCAGCTGGGTGTTGTGGCATATCACTGGGAGGCTGGTTGAACTGGGAGAACTGAGGGTGGCCAGGGTGTGCCATTCTCATTCCTCCAGCCATCACCAGAATTGGTTTGTTCGGGTTGCTTGGGTCAAATAGCACTCTTTGTTGGTGTTGGTGCTGCAGGTTGGGCGGAGGGTGGTTCATCAGGTGGGGTGCAAACGGACTGGGAGAGGGGTCTGCGGACGGAGGTGGGAGATGGATGAGGCCTCCCTTGTGAGGGCCAGAGCTGGGGGCAGGCTGAGAGGTCATGTGGGGCTGCTGGCTGGCAGAACCTCGACTGTTGGGAGCACTGGGACGTTCTGGAGTGGGATCACGACCTTGCTCTCTTGTAGGACTTCTGTAACAGATTTTAGGTAACATTATGAATTTATTATTGGAGGAAATAAATTTTTAAACATGCTGAGACAGTAAGTTAGGAATATGTTTGAATATAAATGGAAAAGAAGTGTGGAAATAAGAAATTACTAACTTGAATTCTAGTCATCTGCATGTTAAAAATGTGTATTTTGATTGATATATGTAATCCATTCAATCCATTGTAAGAAGAAGAAAAGAAAAAGTTAAATATCAGGTTGGATTTATATTCTACACCTATGTAATTTATTTTTTATCTAGTTTACAGTAAATCATCTGCCCCCATATAATCATAATGTTTTAAGTATTTAACTCAGAGTGTATTTTATAAGGCTTGCATGTATGTGACATACCTGTGAGACCCATCTCTATCATCAGCCCCTCTGCCTTCATGCCCTTTCCTGAGAACACAATTGAAGGTTAGAAAGACAAAGTGGGAGGACATTGCAGGGTCTCACCTCTTGGCCTTGCGCTTCCTGTTGCCACCCCGGTTGCTCTTTCCATGTTGGTGAGGGGCACCTGACTCACTACTGCTTGCCGCAGCCTCCGCCTCGGCTTCCTGCAGGCGCTCGCTCTCCTCTACTTCCTCACTCCAGTCCTACAAACAATATAATCTCAGTACCACCAACAAACAAAAATACAACAAATAATAAGACCCTGCATTTACAGCTGGCACAATAATTTATATTAATATTTTTTAAAAAATTTATTTTAATAAACACAAATAGTGTACAGATACAATTAAACATATAAATAAACAAAATACAAAATAATATATTATATAGAACATAAGACACATAAAAAAATCATGGAAAAAAATAGTGTATCAAAATTTCCTGTCTGCATATTCTGATTTTCAAAATATTTATTTATGATCTTAATTTAATTTCAATGACAAGATTAAAAATAATAATAATAATAATTTTGTTGTTTTAGGGTTAATTATTAAATTTATTCAAATTAAGCTGTTCTAATATGAGATTTTGCTAATTTGGTATTAATAAAATAAATAATTTCAGATCTGCTTTGCAGATAACAAATAGAATATTTTGGTTTATGCAACATCAGTGAAGTGCTTACCTTTATGTCTGGGATTGGGAGGAGGGGCAGCATCACATCTTCATGTTCCTTAGCAGTGGATTGTTGCGCAGGTTTTTGTTCTACTGGCTTGTGATCCTCGGAGCCCAGTGATGGCCGACGAGGGCCTTGTGAGGGCACGGGAGGTCGAGTGTCGCTCATGCGACGATTACGATAGAACGGGTCATGCTCCTCCCAAGAGTTGCCTCCACTTTGATGTCTGTAACCAAACAAATCATTTTAGTCAAACAGGACACAAGTTTCAGAGAGCTGGTAAATTACAATACATAACATAATATGATACCATATCCCTTACAGGATAAGCCAGCAGCATTATTACCTCGTCCGTCCACAAATAGACCTCCACAGCACTCTATTTTTACGTACAGTACTTAACTTCATTTAGAAATACTCATGATACTCTTTTGGCCTCTACACTCTCTTTTCCATATTGCTAAAAATTACAATCCAATGTTTCAAAATTTATAATCAATAATTTAATAATTTTAAGCAAAAAGGACAATTAAAATAGATAATGAACATGCAAGTCTTTAATTTTTTTTAAATTTTGGCTATATTTAGAACTATTTTTTGTAATTGCTCAAGTCTTTTTTTTTTTTTTTTTTTTTTTAGTGTAGAAGAGAAGAAGTCTTCAAGGCCAGACTTTCAATAGAAGCAGAAAAGTATATACAGTACTTTAGATTAGTATGTAAATTTATGAATACGTACTGTGCACATTTTTAATTTTATAAATCTGCTGCAGACATCATTTGTAAATTTAAACTGTATAAAAAAAAATATAAAAAATTATCTAAAACAAGATGAAGAGTATCGAATGTTTTCATGTTTTCAAAGGGAAATTCAATTTTATATTTTTTTTTAAAGATAAGAGAACATACTGTAATATAAAATGCAAACTGGGTGAATGTACGCATTTTGTGTATGGACTTTCGTCTTTTGCATTCACCAATTGGGTTTTGTATATGTTTATTGTTAATATTTTCTCTATACTTTGTATTTTTAAACCCAATAAACAATTATTATTATTATTATTATTATTATTATTATTATTATAAACTATAAACCAATAAAATTTTTGTTAAATAACCGAAAATAGAAATAGAAAAATAGAATTTTTATTGCTACTGTGCAAACTTTAACCCGATAAAAACACCCTCTTAACTGAAGACTGTTTGTTCCCTAGACTGCAGGTTAGCTCACCTGTACCTGGCCTGGTCATGGTGGTGACCTCCTCGCTGGGTCTGCTGGGGTGGTGGGGTTGGCCTGCCTCCGTACCTTCGAGCCCCCACATTCTCCTGGCTTGGCACGCGGTGCAACTCCTCTCTGCTGTGAGGGGAGTTGGGCCGGTGGGAGGGGGGCGTGCGCCGCTCTCCTCGAGACCAGTCACCGTCCTGACTCTGTCTGCGATATCCAGGAGGGGTTCCAGCTCGGTGGTAGTCCTGAGAAGTTCTTCTGCCTCGAGGACTGGCAGCCCGGTACATACTGGGAGGAGTTCCAGGTCTTTTAAATTGATCAGGAGTTAAGGAGCGAGTGTTACGAGAATCAGAAGAGATACTAGAAGTTGATGAATACATCATACCAGGACCAACATCAGATCTCATATTATCATTATGTCGTGATCTACCTCTCCCTCTTGAACCAGAATGTGGTAGAGTATTTGCATGTCCTTGAAACATCAAACTTTTACTACCATCCCAATCATCAACTGCATTTGCTGCCATTTCAGCTTTTTTCTGGAATCTAGGTGGAAGATTTGATTTGATTCCTTGCTTTGAGTCTCGTCCTCTACGTCCCGAGGGAGGTTTCGGTGGCAGTGAGGGTAGCGGGGGTGGGGGTTGCTGAGGTTCTACACTCCTGGTATCGCGTTGATGCCTACTTGGATCAATAGGTAGAGATCTCGGCTCAGAAGTCTGACGAATTTCACGGCTAGGCGAGAGACCAGTCACACTTTCACTACGATACAGATGACCACTGTTCGAAGATGGACTTTCAGGCCGCCATCTCACACTTTCTTCAGTTTGTTGATTATTTCTTCGGTTACCAGAAAACCGTTTAGACCTTCCTGTGTCTGGCCCAGTTCGACCACCCCTGCTGCCTCCTCCAGATTCTCTTCCTGATCTTCTCCAGTCAAATTCTTCTCTGGATCTCCCTCGTTCCCATACATCATTTTTTGTATCTTTGATAGGTTGTTCCCATGTATCTGATTTTGTCATTCTGGAAGGAGGAGGAGCGTCCCATTTAGAAGATGGTCCAGCATAATTTTCATTCATCCCTGATCTTCTATCATCAAATTTACCTAGATGTTGTTGTGGATGTTGCTGTTGGACGTCTGGTTTATTAGTCTTTTGATAAGGCTCTGATAAATTTCCTCTATTAGGTTTTGATAGTTGCTCCATTTTATTGTGACTTCCTTCTTGACTGTCCATTTTATCATACCTGCCCTTATTTCCGCTAGATTTACCCCCAGATGAAGTTCCTGCACCATCACTGTCTCCAGAATGTTCCGATGCCAAAGCTTGAGCTCTTGCCTTGGGTACATAAATTGCTTGTTCCGGTTTCTTTGATTTTTTCTTATCATCAGAGTAATGGTTGTCGGATGGACTAGTAGAAAGTTGGTTCATCTTTTCAGTCACATATTTAACATCAGATGGCCCGGGGGTTGACTCTCTACTGCTAACTGGAGGTTGGTAAAGCTGTTGTGATGGTTTTCTCCAGTTCCCACCTCTACCAGAAAAAGAACGTCCACTATCCTCTCCAGTTGGACTGTGAGAATTTTCAGTGAAATTGTTATTGCTGTTATCGCAGTCGTCTTCTCGAGGACCAGTTTTTCGCAAGGGGCCACTTCCAGGTCGGTAAATTTTTACACCTGGTTTGCCACCTCCTCCTCCTCCACCACCACCTCTTCTTCCCCCTCTGTAGTAGCCATTGTCTCTAGCACCATCATTCTCTGCAGATGAATTGTAAGAATATATTAGTGTAAAAAAAAAATGGTTTCAAGGCCGCCAAAAGCTGTTATACCAACGTCTTATGATGCAATGATTTTTAAATACAAAATACAGCAAATCTACTAATATACACAAGGTTAAAATTCACGAGCAATGGACAACCTTGCTTTAAGGTAAAAATAACAATCATATAGCATAAAAACACAATTATTGACACCGATATAACTTGAAAGTCCTCAAATAAAAAGCTGAGGGCTGCTGTAATGTAATACTATTTTTCATATTATAACGATCACCTCAGCCACTAAATGATGAAGCGCACTAAGAAATTTATTTAGAACTTACAAAAAATGCAACATTTAATGTAATAATTCATATTATTGCTTTACCTTGAATTGTTTTAGACCATTTCCCATTACTGACTCGATCAGCATCCGCCATTTTTACATTTACACATTTTTTTAAAATATGACGCTTTGCGTTTGTCTTCCGGTTTTGGTCATTATCCCGCGAAGTTCTCAAACTTCTTTATTTTTTATTTTTTTAATTAATTAACGATCGCGACCCTTGATCTAAATGATCTAATATATAAAAATTAAAAAAAAAAATACCTCGTTACTGTATGGCATTATATAGCTATATAAATAAGGGCTGGAAACTTTCTTAATAATTTGTTGATAATTATAAGCAGAATAATTATTATTCTTATAATAAGAAATACTTTTAAAAACTTTTGTCAGACAAAAGCATCAAACATGCATGATAAAATTAGATATGATATTATAGTGTGTATCAAGGTTGACTTTATAAAGCCAACCTTGGTGTGTATCACAGATATAAAATAAATGCCAATACTCAACAGCACTATATATATAGGGGCGGCCGGGGTATATCATGTATAATTATAAATTATTATATATATAATATAATATGAATTAACTTAATTAAATGATTATATAAGAAGTAAAGTAAAATAATAATGTTTATATATATATCATACCATCATGTACTATATTATAATGTCAGTTATATTATATTATATTATCAGGTACGTATATATTTATATTATATTTTCTGACAAATTTTTTTTTTCTTGAAAATGTTTTTTGATGTATTAGTTTTATTACCTATAGCTTTCGCAAACGTATAACACCATATTATTCCTCGATAATTTTAATTGACACCATTAATTGTTTTTCCTGTAAATAATATATTGCTCATAATTTTTCTACATATAAACCTAAAATATTTTTGCATCTAAATAAAAAAAAAATAATAATAACTTATGGATGAGACAATTAAATTAAATAAATTTAATTCTAGTATATTTTTATTTAATAAAAATTAGGAAGGGTTTTTTCATTGAAAATAAACAACCTTTTCAAGCAATAAACATTATACTTATTTATAATAGAAACTATAGTACAAAAATTATAGATAGGAAATAAAGAAAACATAATATTTATACAGTCAACATTTTCTTATTAAAAAAAAAAGAATTAAGTGAAGAAATGAATCAACCAAATCATACACTTGATAGGAAAACTTACACTACAATGACCACAGTTGACAATTATAACTACGAAACATTCAATCAAAAACATTTATTTCTGGGAGAGGCAAGTTATTTACAAATTATGGGATTTTCTAATATGTTCATAATAATGTATGTGTAATTAATATACACTCATTTAATAATAATTAAAAGAATGTGGCAGTCTTTACCATAATAAAGTAGTTACATACAAAGTTTATTTTCCTCAATTTTGTTGCACCTTGTTGCATAAATTCTACATGCGGCACCCTCGTACATGATTATTATTATTAATATTACAATTAGCACAACTTAAATAATTTAAATATTCATACCAATTGCAAAAGCAGTAGAAATTGTGGATAGGCTATCACTGTTCACTGCCCAAGACTAGATAATGTTGTATTTTCATGGTTAATGTATGATTTCAGCTTGTTTAGTTTTTACTGTTATTTTTCTTATCAACACTACAATCAAGATAGTAGAGAATTCATTTAATGAAGTTAATTAGTTTCGACTAGTTTCTAACTGTGGTATTTTAGTAGAAAGGACTTTTCTGTATTTCTATGTAGAGAGAAAGAGTATGTAAACAATTATTTACTTACTCAAAATTTTTATATTTTGAAACATGAAAGCATAAAATGATCCATTAAATGCTTCGTGGCCCCTATAGTGATAAGTCCTTTACAAAGATAGAAGGACATAAGGCACACCAAGGGAATGGGGGGTGGGCATTGTGAAACTTGGAGAGGACAAAAAAAAATATAATAATAAAATAACAATTTTTCAATACAGCAAGTGTCGGCTCTCAAAAAAAATATGAACCACTCTTGAGAGTTTATAATTAATGTTCCATTTTGTCAAACATAAAATAATCACAATTTTATATTTATCAATTTTAAGAAATTATTGTGATATCAAGAGTAATAAATACAAAAGAAAAATACATGATAAAATTTACATATAAAATTGACAATTACATGATTCATTACTCTTCTCAATAAAAATCTTTTCAAAATATTGAACCTGAATGAAGATAAAATATTATTAATTTGTTGTACTTTAGATATACAGTAAATTTAGAGTACTAGAAATAACAGTATAAAAAAAGCCAATAAAAAGTGTTGGACAAACATTAAAATGGGTGGCAAAGCATTCAAGCTGCACAGACACAAGTGAGTTCAGAAACTCAGTTGTGTGCCTCGTGACATCACATAGTGTTATATACAGGATTGTTATGTCTTGGCTTATTGATGGTAAGCCTTGCTAGTGGATGGGTTTTGCCTTGCTGTTTTTTAGGTTTAGCAATACCAAGCAACACATTATTGGAGGGCTGGGCTGGGGGAGGAAGCCTATTACTTCTGTTCTCATTTCCATTTCTCATGTTTCTTGCTATTACATTTGCACCAGATGCCGCAGTAATTTCAAAGCTTGATTTCCTAGGTGGCACTGGAGGCTGATGTACAATTCCAGCAGGAGACGACCGTCTTTTGGTACAAGAAGAATTATTTTCAGAGAGAAACCGTGTGCGAGAGTTGGGTGGAGAATCAGATATACTTCTGCAAAATGTAGTCTGCGGTTCATTACCATTATTTCGACTTACTTCAAATTTATCAACTAACATTTTTACAGTTAAATCTTCTACTGGAGTACCTGACGCTGAAATGCTTTGTGGTACACAATTATTACTAACAGGTGAAGAGGGCAAACTTTTTACTTTGTCTGAATTTAATTTTAATTTAAGTTCTGGACTCAAATCTCCATCTTTAATAGTTCCAGGTTCTATCGCCGACACTGCACGCTCCTTTCGAACTGACTTTGCCTCAAATTCTTTCTTGAGGCTCTTGACGACACCAGGTGTAGTACTAGGTTGACTAACCTCGTCTGAGAGCCTTGTAGCCCCTGACTCCTGAGTCACAGCCGTAGCTACGCAGGTAGACGTAGCTTGCAGGAGGCTAGGGCGAGTTGAGGACTGCTCCTCACTGGAGATAATGGGCTGCAGTTTAATGACTAGTTCTTCCAGTGATTTCTTAACTGTAGGACATTGGGGGAAGTTAGCTTTGAGAGGACTAGTAATGCATAAGTCCGACTCTAGAATATCAGGCTTTTTTACCTGAATATTACTATTGTTACGAAGAGTAGTTTGTTGTATGTCCATAGAAGAAGGGGCAAGATAAGATGAGATATTAGGCTGAGATATAGCCATTTTTTCTGGCACAGTTGCTACAATCATCTCATCATCAACTCTTTTCTGGCAGAGAGTAGGAGAGCTGGCATAGTGGATAAGTGGCTGCACCCCAGAGGCAGTAGAAGTTTCATAGCTACTTGGCTCCATTTTGTTGCTGGGAGCAGTGACAAAAGATACAGAGGAGGAGATAGCTGCAGGGTTGTGGTACGGTCGAGGAGTCTGAAATCTGAGGGTGGCAGTCGAGTTTGAGATCACAGGAGGACTACTAGCAATCATGTCACAAATAGAATCTGAAGTAGGCGGAGACGATTGACTAATAGGAACACCGCTTTCTGAACACATTCTTTTAGTAGTCACTTCAGCTTCTAACTTTTGTTTAGTACGTTTTACAGTACCAGGATACCAAGGTATTGCTTCTCTATCATATGAGAACATACCACTATTTGTATTACTGAAAAAAGATTCTAGATCATCTGGAATTTGTTGTTGCAGCTGTTGTGTTTTTTCTTCACGTTCCGTAACATTGCCACATCCTAGACCAGTAGGTCTAATATCATATGAGCCCCACGAGCTATTTCGTGATGGAAGAGTACCATATGTCCATCGAGTATCAGCAGATCCCCAAGAGCTCTGACGAGATGGAGCTTCCCTGGGCTCTCCCTGGTAGCCGAGAACCACTGCACTGTCATAAGAGCTCCAAGAACTTTGTCGTGATGGACAGTCTCTCAGAGTTGCAGGCAGGGCAGTCTCCATGCTTGAAGACAGCAGTTTCTCCTGAGATAAGATGTTCAAGGTGCTTGCCTCAACTGGCATAGAGGTGCTGAGTCTTTGCTGACGACGCTCTTCTCTATCAAACACTCTGTCCAGCTGAGCGGAGAATGGGTCGTTAACCTTGGGGGGCGGAGTGGGTGACGAAGCTTTCCCGGAGATCAGATTTACTTCTGTTACTTGCGTCCCCAGCTCATCAATGGCTGGGGGCAAGTCAGCAATTAGGGGTGAACAACTTCTGGGAGAGATCCACTGAGGGTCACTGGCACTTTTGTTGGGGGATAAGCCATTCACATCTATCCTACTGATAAGAGAAGATGACGAAGGTGAGGTAGAGAGTAAATTACTTCTATGTTCTGCTGGATCCCAAATTTCTTTTTTAACTAATATAGCTTGCAATTTTTGAGGTGCTAGTTTTGTTTGTGTCATGGCAATAAGTTCATCATCTACTATGGGATCAGTGCTAGATTCGTCTGGAGATCCAGGTTTAGATCCCGCAGCTTCGAACTGAGTAGTTAGGTTGAGAACAAGTCCTTTTCGATCTGGCACTTGAGAGGAGATACCACCGCCTCGACAATTTAATGACGTGGCTTGCTGGGACTCGAGTTCTGTCACTCTGAGCTTCACACTTGACACTGACGCAGAGGGAGATTGGGAGTCTTGGCACGATGGGAGAAACATCACTTTGTTCTGAGAAACACTGTAAGCCTGGCCATTACTGCAGGGCATGCGAACATTTAGGTTGTAGTTGCGAGCCTCGAGTTCAGGCTGGGTACCAGGAGTGCTGGTGGTGGCGGGGAGCTCTGGGAAACCCTCTACTGAGCGCCTGCCAGCAGGCGTGCTGAGGCCCACCACCGTGGTAGTAGGAGCAGCATCCAGCAGCAACAGCTCCTCCTCAGGGCTGTCTTGCTCGTCCTGGCTGCTCCCGTCCACACTAAGATGCTCCATCGACAGAGAGGTAGGACCTGCAAAACCAATATAATGTCAGAAACCATCGTTGAATTCTAAAGAGAAATTATATTTGAAATACTAAAAAAATCTCTCTTGAACTTTGAACAAGCAAATTTAGGGTTTATTATCAATAATTTAAAATTGCTACTATTTTTATTTACTGATCAGCATACAATACAATATTTAATAGGCAGAAAAAATAAATTCACCCATGACTGCTTTTAGTTCCAATATAATACACCTTGATCAGCAGTTTTAAGAGAGAAAATAAATTATATATACACGCATCAATTTAACTGTTGTTAATAAATATTTCTGACAAGGAGAAAAAAATTAACTAAGAAATAAAATACATAATATTAATATTAGGTTTGAGCTTTTTTCTCGTTGAGCATAATACTGTAATATTATAAAACATTTTAAAAATCAGCAATAACATTCGACAAGTGCACTGTGACTGACCTGCTAGGGACACTGCGAAGAGCTCTGTTGAGGTGTTGTCTGGACTCCAGGACTTGGGTCGTCCGCTGCCTGCCCTGGCCAAGTCTTGGCCACTAAGGGCCCAAGGGTCGGGTGTGCCAAGAAGGTGACCAACATGAAGCCTCGAGCTCTGCAGACCATCACAGCAGTCAGAGGCCTCTGACTGAGTGGAAATACCTGGGGACTTGAGGTTGGTCTCCGACTTGGAGCGAAGTAAACGCTCCTTGTTCTTCACGGCATCCAAGATACCCTGAAAACATTAGTGCTACATTAGCATACAATTAAAATTAATGAATTTTTATAAAATAAAATATTAAAAAGTTAAATCCTAACTAAAATTTATAAACACTGCATTAAGCATATCAATTTACATTACCAATGAAAACAAGTTAAATAATGAAACGTTCTTTAATATTTAATTATTATATATCCAAACATGGAAAGTATTGTTAGAATTTTGTTCCTAGACTCATCAATGCCATACTGCTAGCAAATGTAGAATGTTGAAAATTATATTAAGTTGAACAATGTGTTGATGCGTACACATTCACTTCCCAGTGAAATTACATGTATATAAAATTTTGACAAGCCTCCGTGATTGCATACCTGGTAGGTCTCCAGTTGGGTCATGAAGCTAGTGTTGGGCTTGATGCAGCTGCGCTTCTGCTTTACATAGTCCATGGCTTGCTTCAGGTTCCAGTTGTACGCCTTCATCGCATATGCAATCACCACTGATGCAGAACGGCTCACCCCCATCTTGCAGTGCACCAGTACCTTGGAGCCACCTTGCCTGCAACCACATTCAACTGTTAGCAACTTTGTTTCATTCTAGGGATAACGTGGTAAGTTTTAATTTTTTTTCTATACATGGCATAATTTAAGAATCACGAGTGCTATCACGCGAGAAAAATTAAATTCAATGTCCTTTTAACACTGGATTTTGATGACAATAACTTATTGCCCTTTTTTTTAAAGCTTTGAAAGCATTGGTTAGTTAGGCTAATACATAAATACATAATACAGTGATTGGCTATGGCAGAGTAATTTATATTTTTCCAGTTTTTTTTTTTTTTTTTTTTTCAAATAAATGTTCCAATTTCTAGTTTCTTCATAATGGAC
Organism: Siphlonurus alternatus; assembly: GCA_949825025.1. Classification (NCBI taxonomy): domain Eukaryota; kingdom Metazoa; phylum Arthropoda; class Insecta; order Ephemeroptera; family Siphlonuridae; genus Siphlonurus; species Siphlonurus alternatus. The sequence goes on from OX463779.1 coordinate 8,746,768, forward strand.
TGCTATAACAACAACCCTCCAGACAGGCTGGTTTAGCATGTATCGCGGATCTCACCTAGCTCGGCTGATGTAGCGGAAGGTGTTGTCCCAGTGCCGCAGCAGGTCAGTCTTCTCGTCGTCATACACCCGCACATTCTGGTAGTCAAACATGCCGGGGAAGAAATTGTCAATCTCCCGCGTCACATTCAGAATGTGACCAACCCTGCAAGCAAAACAAGAACAATTAATATCAAAGTGAAAGTAAACTTGTCATTGCAATGACACAGAATAAAAATTAATTTACTTCAACATTTTAATAGATAATAATTATTGAGATTTATATTAAGATAATTATTTAAAAAATATATATTGTTGACCCGATCAGAATTTAAAAACCTAAAGAAAATCAAAGAGAGAGAAAAAAATACAGTATGCATAAAATAAGTGTAGTAAGTTCAAGAACATGTAAGCATTATTATGTGATACAATTTATAGAGAAAAGTATAAAATAGGAATCTTTTAACATTTATGCCATTCTCAACTATAATAATTATATTCTATATTTCTAGTACCAAGTGAAAAAAATTATAATAAACAAATAAGATAACTATTGTTGAATGAGGCTTACCCATTTTTCTGCAGTTCCTCTAGGTTGGAAGCATTCCACTCTGAGCCGAGAAAGACGTGGTCAAAGACTTCGGTGGCGGCATCCATCTGTCCGAGGATGGTGAGCATCTCCTGGTCTATGAAGGGCTTGAACTCTCCCAGGTCCATGTCCAGGTGCTCCTCCAGTCGGCTGCGAATGTACTTGCATGTCACCTCGTCAAGGTCCACCGACATCATGATCTCCTTGAGAGCACTGCGGATCACCTTCTCCGTCTCGTCACGCTCTCGCGGCCTGCAAAACCAATCAAGATGTCAGCAACAAAATTACATGCAGGCACAACAGACAAAAAATATAAGATGAACATGAATAATACTAATTATTAATTAATAAAACAACCACCATCTTAGAAAAATTAGGAAAAAATATTGTAGAAGTTTGATAGCTTAAAAGTTGCTGGTTAAATAGAAATAATCACTTATTCAAAATCTTACTTAACCTTTGATTTAACTTCATTTTTAATTTATATATATATAGGAAGGAAAAAAATATTATTTAACAACCCTGCAGGTAGTTTGATAAAGCTCACTCATGGTTAATTTTGGGGGGTGCAATGGACTCACTTTGAGCGCAGAGAGTCTGGGGAAGGAGGACGTCTGGACTCGATGCTGTCCATGGCGTGCCACTCGTTGAGGCACGAGCGCTCAGAGTCCACTCGCTGCTCATAGTAGGTGGCCCACTCGTGCGTCAAGCCCCCCAGAAAGTAGTTGTGCTCGCGCGCCTTCGAGCTCACCTTGTGCAGCGATTGCAGGGCCGACCTGGAACACGAAGTACATAAACGTTAGCACCGATATGTCAGAAAGTACATGAAAAAGTACAGAGACTGAAACAAAAGTATATAAAAAAAATGTGCACGATTTTCATTAAATTTAAAGCACATGATATCATTTCACCATAACAGAAAATATGATTTCTAATATTATTAAAACTGAAATAAGCAATTTAAACTTAATTAAAATTATAATAAGAACTAATAAAGACTTTTAATTTAAATATTGAGAAAGTTATAATGCAAGCACTGAGACCGATAGCATTAATCAATCATCTCGTTGTCCATTAATATCGTTGAGAAAGCTGGACTCGACCTCGTACACTTGTAGCAACGTTACAGAAGCTGGCCGGGCGGTCCATACGAGCGAGATACGTATCGTGATCGCTGTGGGGCTGAGGAAAGCAAGCGCGGAAACGCCCACCTCATCAGCCGCCGCACACGAGCCTGCCGACACCGCGACTGCAACGGCTAATTGCCGCGAGAGGAGTAGTAAGTAATACTATACCATCATAACAGCCTAATACGTCAATCAAACACCTCTGAACTTTCTAAACTGAACAATTTTACTGCTAACAAAAATAAATTTAAGACGACGTCAAACAACCGTTGAACTGAAGACGATGCATATGGGGGAATAAAATTTGCTTTCGTGGCGAATTTCCTCTACGATAAGTTGAACACGCGACCACAGTGATAAAAATATACTTTTAAAAAAATACAAAACTGACAAGATTTTAATCATTCATGCTGTATAGTATTGTAGGAGAGGGTTTATTTGCAAGGGAAATAAGGTGTAAACAATTATCAACAAAAAAATATATTCTCAACTAAACCTGTTTTACTTTAAAAGTTAAACCGCAGTTAAATGTTAGTACATAAAAACATGTACGGACACCAAAGACGAGGAAAGACGCAAGCAGTTATTTTTTTTTTCTTTATTTTTCTCACACGGCACAACGAAGGTGCGGTGCTCATTCAGGGCCTGTTGCTGCCCAACCTCAAGGTGATCAGGCTGACTGTTAGCCTAAGATGTGGCTCCTGCGTCAATGCGTGTTGTGCTACGTGGGGCCATGACCTCTTCCTGCTGCTGCTGCGTATGCTTGAGTATTAATCTCCACGCAGAGGCAAACCGCGCCTCGCTGTCTCCCATCTTGCCTGTTGTGCGGGTGGAGGCGAGTCAAAGCTTGCGAAATAACTGACCACAACAACCGACAATCGCGTTACCATAAATGGAGTCAACGATCATCACTCATACTTAACAACGTGTTTAATTAGAATTGCAAATTGTGCAATAAAAATATTTGCTTTGTATATAATGCGTTGAAATGCTAACTTAAAATATTCTAATAATAACTTCTTAATACGCATTTTATTAAACGTATATAATAAATATTTTCATTTTCACAACTTAATTCCAGCAGTATCAAAACATTGCAATATATATTATTATCATAAATATATTGATGCAGATAAAATATTTTATAACACACATTGTATCATGTCACGAAAGAGCTCACATAATTTTTGCAAATTACCTAAATTACAGTTGAGATTACCTTTAAAATGGATCAAAAAAACAAGATAAGCGTTGTATTTATAGTGTTGCCATCAGCACAAGAACACGTTACGTTGTTTGGCATGTGCACGCGCTCACGTGGTTTGCAGATCAGATCACTTCGACGGTAAAACTGGTCGGACGGGGTGGACGCTCGCTGTGGCACAGCTAATCTAAAGACTTGAAATTAACTGATGTCCTGTACTGCTTGTTTCTCACACTCAAAACATCCTCCTGGCGCTTACGTTAGAGAGCTGAACTGGTCATTCCAACATGAGATTGCTAACTAACAACCGTCGAGTTCCAACCATGGATTACTCAAGAAGCTAAAGCTAGAGATAGAATTTTTAGACGATGACGTAAGACAGTAATTTTTATGTAAATATCCCTTAAATGACCCTACACTTGAGAAAATTCACTGTTGACTAGCTCTGATCGGTTCGTAGTCTCACTGTTCGGTTTGTAAGTGTGGACTACGGATATGCCGTGAGAATTAGCAATGACGTCATTGCGGGTGTCGCGGCTTAAGCGCGGGCTGGTCCAAGGCCGCTAACTGCTGGGATCACTTCTCTAAGCTGTGGGAAGGTACACACACAGACAGCGAGATGGATGGCGCAGGTGTCGGACAAGGATGCTGCTGCTGCTCAACAATGTACCAATGACGTCACCACCCACTATTGTAAATATCTTCCTCTCTCTCTCTCTCTTTTTATCAAGCATCCAATCAGAAATTTACTACATATAGTTAATTTCCATCATAATAATTATGAGTTGCATAATTCATATTTTATTTATAAGTATCATATAAACCGCAAAACATGAATTGCAGGATTTTGAGATTACTATATAATATATAAGATATAACATAATAATTAAAATTACGTTTTTTAAAAGCTCAATTAAGCTCCCAAAAAGAGTAATATTTGGAAATTCTGACAAGCGCCAAGCACGTAGGCAAAAAAATACACAAGTGAGCAACTGGTTGCATAATACTACTTCAGCAGGGGTTTGTTTGTCCCGGAATTGATGGTTCCCATGTTTTCTAGTAAAATATATCACGGTGATGGCGTGTTGTGAGGGCACGCGCGCTGCCTGCCTGCGCGGCCGTTTGCTCATCAATATGCGCGACGTGTGTGCCTGCTTGGCAGTAAGCACGCGATGTATGCGGGGCGTGGAGCTGCGTTGTGCCATGGCAAATCCACAAATATCCTGAAGCGGTGTTAACGCAAAGAATCAATATCAATGAAAATTAGTGAATGGACGTTAAAAGAGTGTTTAATTATTATTGAAGTAAATCTAAGGGCATTGTCGTTATCGTCTCGTCATTCTTCATTTACAAATATAATGAAAATACATTAAAAGGTTTTAAAGGTTGTTTAATTATTGAAGTTATTGTCTTGTCATTGTTTAAAATCAATTCAAGGTTTGTTTATCAAGTGCATGTTTGCATTACAAGTAAAAATTTCACACCCAAATTAGCAGTTGAATTAAAATGAAAACAAAACTGTTATTATAGAATTAGGTTATCTTTCGTAGACCATGACAATCTTACAATATCAACAGTGCATGTGCAATAATAATAAAAAAAATAATCTTTAGTTTGCTGTGTGAAAACGATATCTGTGGTACAACAGTAAACGACGTGGCGTTATCAATAAGCGCTTCCTGTTTATAAAACAATCACATCTCGAGCAAGGTCATTTTGGTGTCCATTGTTAAACATATCTCAGAGAGGCGATCAAGCCATGGTAAGTTGCGGTCACCACGCTCGCTTGTGACCACAATTAGTTGCAGCAAATTAACCCATTTTGCGTCATCACGTTGCAGCATTAAGAATATCAACAAGCTAAGCCATCATTAATTAATTCATTCTACGAGTGTGAATTACTAGGGTATTTATACGAAAGATATTCAAGAACAATGATAGAATTTCTCATACACGGTGAAAGTATAACATATAATTAGCATCATGAATAATTTATGAAGTAGTATTTAAGAATGCAGCTTAATTGCAAAACGATAGGTGATCGATAAATCAGCGACGTGTGCACATTACGTACGACACCTCGTCAGCGTCACGTGGCCATGGAGCCCACGTCTTTACTGCTCTGAGTGCCCTAACATGGGAGCACCGTGAGGACTAGGCGCAGTGCGGAGCGGAAATTCCCGCTGACACACGGAATTGAAATGGGAAAAATAAAATCACACGGACATTTTTATTGTCGTCAGCAATATTTTTATAAAAACAAGGATGTAACGAAACATCATTATTAATTGAACATGCACTTGCATTTAATTACAACACAAAATTTTGGATACAAAACATTATGTACATAAAATATGCAAACATTATCAATCGTATATATAGCCAGTTCATCAGCGGCATATAATAGAAACCAGGCAAAGATTTATATTCAATAAATTGAAGCCAACGAAAATGACTGATGCTAACAGTTTTCTGCTAATAATTAATCATCAATTTGTTAAACGTACTACACACCCAGTGGGTCTGCCCATGATCCGTTGATAGTCCGATGAGAAATCCAGTTAATCTTGCAGGTTTAGCAAGGTTGAGGAGGGATGATGAGCACCAACCACTAACACACCACTGACACTCGCATTGCGTCACGTAACACGCGGCTACGATGGCGAACACAAACTGAGAATCACGTGTGAGCGGACCGACGGTCGGACCGCGAATGTCCTAACCGCGAGAGAACTCAGGAGGGCGCGCACGTCGAGGCAAGCAGCCTTGTCAAGCAAGCAGCAAGCTTGGAGCAAGAGCAAGCCACCGCCACAGTGGCCGGCCATATTTAGTCACAGGCGCGGAGAGTGAAGAGAGAAAAATTGAGGGGAAGAGTTGCTCACAGTATAAGCAAGTAGTGCTGGTGGAGGAATCAAATAAGAAGGGGGGAAAGTTTATAAACTTTAATGTGTAATGTAATAATAATAATGTAGGCTATATACACATAAATGTACTTACAGTAATACAACTTTTTCCAAAACAATAACATCTGTAGGGTGTATGCAATTTTTTATAGGGCCAGACTTCCAAGAAACTCAAGCCTAATAAGGTGCAGCAGTGTGGTGACTGCTTCTAGCGTTGTTGCTGCAGTAGTGTTGTTTTCTTCGCTTACCACAGATATATAAGCACTAATAAGAACCTTAAACACAGGACCGGTCCAGTACTCAGTGCTTGTTTGACCATTTCAGCGAACCCAATCCTTGCTCTTATTGGTCACTGCTTTATACACCCACAGACACCACACTAGTATTCATAAATTATATCCTAGGTCAAATTCCTACCGATACCAATAATTTTTGTACCCGCTAGAACAAAAAAATATATATTTCAATGAATAACTTAAACTCCACCGTTTTGGTGCACCGTGTTCAAGTAAATGAAGAAGTCATTCTCATTATATATTAGCATTGTTAGTGAGAAGTTAATTTTTAGATAATGAAGAAACAGAAAATAATATGAACCAGTGAGAAATTATTTTGGACTTTTACTGTTGTGCTGCTACCATCATGGTCCATCAGTCCATTTGTCGGACGGTTCTTCTCGTGTAGATTGATGTGCCTGCCTCTAATGTCAGGAGGGCGGCAGTTCACGGCCACATCAGCCTTCCCGTCGCGCCAAACAGTACACCGACCCTCGTGAAACCTACGTCTCTAATGTCTTTGCATCATTTGAACATCAACTACAACGACGTAACAAACTCATCAGTCGTAGCAAAGAAAAATATTAACTTATCATGTCTTTTAGGCGAGGAAACGATGGAGAAATTTTAAGAGTAACTGGCAAGTGGCGTTCTACAGGCTGGATTGATTTTTAATCGATAATAGGTATATTTATGAGTTCCCAAAAAAAAGTTGGCCAAAGTTGGCCCATGGCATCATCCCGGTTTTACGGGATTTTTGAAAATAAGGAAAAAATTATTATCTCCAAAACCAACACACTTGCAGGAATTAAGACTACATTATTAAAATGCCCGTGCTTTAAGCTTTTTAAAAATGTAATTTTATTTTGAATCCAACCAAAATTTTGTCCCGAAAATCATGTTTTTTCAAATTTGGAATTTAATTTTCTTCTCATTTTGAGAATAACTAAAAAACTTTGGGTTTTTGAGAAAAATGGTTCATCTGAATCTTTTAGCCTACATCATCACCAACATTTTGATGTATCGTACGTCTTGATTGAAAAAACCAAACTCAAAATATCGGGACGAATGTACGCTCAGGTGATGTGTTTACATGCATGTTCCTATGCTATAAAGTTATAGCCAACACCTTGTTTCAAAGCATTGAACGCTACAATATTGCACAGAATTATAATATTGATCAATTCAATAACAATTTTGGTTATGAAAATAAAAATTTCGAAAATCCAAAAATCCGGGACACTCAAAAAACCCGAATTTTTTTGTTATTTTTTAAAAAAACGATAAATATGCACAGTAGCTCAAATTTGTGGCCATTAAAAATTATCTGCAAAAATTTCCTGAACATTAAATGCTGGTAATTTCAATTTTTTCCCTCATGGCATATTACAGTATATATTACTTATTTTATGTCACATTTTTCTTAAACAATCTTTATAATTATCATTTATAATTTTGTGCTATATATTATATATATGGTCCTCACAATATGCATAATATGCAGTATAGGTCTTTATGAATTCGATCTGCACTAGTAGAATAATTAATTATATACATTGAACTTAATAATAATATATATAATATTTTCGTATAGAATTAAGCAAATAAACGTACACTCGAAATTTTATCATACAATATAATATATACTAACAAAATAGGGATAAATATATTATAAAATTATACTTCATCAGTCTTGTTAGATGTAATAATAATTATGTGCTTCATGTTTGAAATATCTTATGGTACTATATTAATTAAAGCGAATAATTTATTTGAATTGTACCTTGCAATTTATTTGCCTACAGTACATATAATTTTAAATTGATATCCTTTATTTTGTAATTTAGATCTTATCACATGTTATACCGTCGGATATTTTCATTTTTATTAGTGTACTAATTTCGACCTCAAAATTCAAATTCTGTGTCCAGATCTAATTGTCCAAACTAATTTTAGTATTTGAAAAAAATATACGTAATAAATATAATATACCTCGTATTCATCAGCAGAAGCACGTACACATGTCATATAGTTTGGAATTTTTTTTAACATGATGGCACAGGTCTATATTATATATCATACAACGTACGGTACTGACTGTGAGTTAACATTTACTATTTATCCGCAATCTGTAAAAGAAAGTGTAATGGTTTTCATACGTCAATTGAATTAGATCTGCATCGTAAAAACAATTAATTTAAATATTTTCATGTATGCTGTATACAATGCGTTATTTTCTTTACTAATAGTATTATAGATTTGTCATGGCAGGTACGTTCAACAAATACAGTGTTCGTGTATTATATAGTTATTACTTTTACTCTTGTTAAAAATCAAATCATGAAGAATTCAAATTCAACGAATATTATTTTGAAACTGAATTATAAAATAATTCTAATTAAAGACACAGTTGGTACAAATTCAAATAAATTATTCGCTTTAATTAATATAGTACCATAAGATATTTCAAACATAAAGCACATAATTATTATTACATCTAACAAGACTGATGAAGTATAATTTTATAATATATTTATCCCTATTTTGTTAGTATATATTATATTGTATGATAAAATTTCGAGTGTACGTTTATTTGCTTAATTCTATACGAAAATATTATATATATTATTATTAAGTTCAATGTATATAATTAATTATTCTACTAGTGCAGATCGAATTCATAAAGACCTATACTGCATATTATGCATATTGTGAGGACCATATATATAATATATAGCACAAAATTATAAATGATAATTATAAAGATTGTTTAAGATAAATGTGACATAAAATAAGTAATATATACTGTAATATGCCATGAGGGAAAAAATTGAAATTACCAGCATTTAATGTTCAGGAAATTTTTGCAGATAATTTTTAATGGTCACAAATTTGAGCTAGTGTGCATATTTATCGTTTTTTTAAAAAATAACAAAAAAATTCGGGTTTTTTGAGTGTCCCGGATTTTTGGATTTTCGAAATTTTTATTTTCATAACCAAAATTGTTATTGAATTGATCAATATTATAATTCTGTGCAATATTGTAGCGTTCAATGCTTTGAAACAAGGTGTTGGCTATAACATTATATAGCATAGGAACATGCATGTAAACACATCACCTGAGCGTACATTCGTCCCGATATTTTGAGTTTGGTTTTTTCAATCAAGACGTACGATACATCAAAATGTTGGTGATGATGTAGGCTACAAGATTCAGATGAACCATTTTTCTCAAAAACCCAAAGTTTTTTAGTTATTCTCAAAATGAGAAGAAAATTAAATTCCAAATTTGAAAAAACATGATTTTCGGGACAAAATTTTGGTTGGATTCAAAATAAAATTACATTTTTAAAAAGCTTAAAGCACGGGCATTTTAATAATGCAGTCTTAATTCCTGCAAGTGTGTTGGTTTTGGAGATTATAATTTTTTCCTTATTTTCAAAAAACCCGTAAAACCGGGATGATGCCATGGGCCAACTTTGGCCAATTTTTTTTTGGGAACTCCTAAATATACCTATTATCGATTAAAAATCAATCCAGCCTGTAGAACGCCACTTGCCAGTTACTCGCTTAATTTAGCAGCTAGAGCTCTGCGCTTCCTCGCCTATTTGGTCGTAGGTTCCATCGATTGCTTCACGTTCGATATTAAATCATTTGATCTGCCTACAGTCTCCATGAATTCACAACAAAACAATACAATATAGCAATATAGATTTTATATAAAGGTGATCTTTGGTAATTCATTTCTATATTCAGATTATTCATCAGTGTTGTGAATGTTGAGTTTATAATAAAATACATAATACCAATAAATCTTATTCTAGAGTTGTTGATTACATTTAACATGTAATAAATACCAAGTGCAGGCAGGCATTGTCATGCAGCTCTATATAGTAGTTATTGCAGCAGTACGCGAGGGCGGGCCGGCTGGCGCCAGAACAATGCACGCTACGTGAGGCGCCTCTGCGGCCCACGGTGGCGGGCCAGGGCGAGGCAGTCCCGTGGGCCGCAGGAACGTCTCAAGGCTCACAGGATGAATGGAGAACCGGCCCCAAGTGTGCGTGGGACCGTTCTTACCGCGCCCCTCGCAAATATCAGCAGGCAAGGCGGCTTATCATGAATGAGACGACGGGCAAAGTCATCTCGTCTTACACTTCAACGCTCCTCGTCATTCGTAACATGTCATGCAGAAATATATAATTATTTTCAAAGGTACACGATTAACATGCAAATTAATTTCATTCGTTTTTTTTTTATATACATTTAGTATCGGAAAACGTCAAATATCTTTATTTTATTTTATATAACGATCATCAGGTGTTTCATTCATATTTATGTATATTAATTTTTTATATAGCGTTTTTTTTTTTTTACTATTCATTAATTTGAAAATAAAATATATAGATAGTTACGATAAAATGATATAATTATTCAAAACATTTATACATGCCATATGTTATCCCTGATTATTAAATGACAGGAAAATGAACATAAAATATAAGCTCGTCGCGTGATTATAACTGTTTATTTTTTATGGAAGTTAATGCAAAAGCTGTGATGCCAATCAATTCTGCATACCAATATTTTGGATCAAATACGCAATAGCAACTAACAAAAATTAACACATAGTTATAGTAATAATAATAATAAAATTAAATTGAATATTCATTTAAATAAAGTATAAAATTGATACTAATGTATACATAAAATAAACTTTAATAACGCGTTGACGTCAATTAATATGAAAGCTCTTAATGTAGAGGCGTACACAAATCTATAGTAAATTTGTGCTGCAAAATGTTATTGCCGTGCAGTCAAAGGTTTAATACCTTCCAGCAGCAACTCTCTCTTCCACAGGGGGCTGCTGCAGTGATGGAGTTATGTCACCCTGAGAGGATATATGGAGAAAGTGAGAGAGAAAGGTCCACTGCAGGGCAGGCATTAATTATAATCTTACATGCTGATGATTGCTCATTCGGCTGAGGTGCATAAATAAACATAAACTTAAAGATATAATTACTATTCGCTTTCAATAACATGCAGATAAATAATAATATATGCCACAGAAATGTAATTTTGTATAATTTATTAAAAAAATATAATATCCATTTTATAATCTTAATAGCATTTCGTTATATTCTTATAAATATCAGCGTCAATTTTTTACGGGATTTCTTATCACTCTTATCAGATATATTTTATTATAATAAAATTATATTATATTATTATATATTATATTATTATTATAATAAATAACTTACCTGCATGCATGCAACAGTTGCTTAGAGTGGTATTTTTATTCAATAATATTCAATAATAAAACAAGAGAGAAACTGGAAGATATATAAGACTTCATTTTTAATTTGTTTATTAACAAATTATTTAAATTCATACGTGTATTTAATAACGAAGACTAATTTTTTAACTACGAATGCAAGTTAAAATCTAATTATAACTTATATAAAATACATAATTAATTTATATTATACAGTCATGCTGAGAAAACGAGAGCAAAACAATATCACTTTTATTCTTACACAACGACATTGACATGGAAAATAATTATAAACTCGACGGGAGGCATCAGCGACTATATTTCAAGTGTCCGTTATCTGCCGGGTGTGCATCACCATGCATAAGTGTTCGCCGACGTAAATTTAGACTGCGCGTCTGGTATGGAAGGGCGTAGTCTATTCGCCTGCTGGCAAGTGGTGTGCGGACACCTGCAGCACCAGACTGCCCCTTGGTGGCATTATTGCCTCTGAATATGGGACATCGCGCTCATTACGTTTTATCTCTTATATAGCCCATTCCAGACGAGGATAATAACACATTCCTTCCACTAAGATGCCTTCTTGGGTGGATAATAAAAATAAATTAAGTTTAAAACAGTAGCATGCGCGTTGAGTCATAGCAAATCCAAAATTGGAATTTGTGTATGTATATTATCTAATAATTTTTACATTACAATCATATTTTGTAACCAAATTTAGAACACTATTATAATATTCTATAAAAGTCAAGATTAAATAAAATATCTAAATAGGAGACATTTTCCTCCGTGAGAAACCAAATAAAGAACGAAGTAGATACCATTTTTAGAACGAGACACTCCTTATATCAAGCAAAACATTCCATTTTCTATACTTGGAGTGGAGTGCAAAAAATATCAAATAACTTATTAAAATGTATTAAAAAAATATGAAGATTAAATATTATGAAACCTCTTCTACCTAGCTTGTTAGCTTTATAATGTTGAATGACGCATGAAATTTACATAGAGCTATATAATTGCTTTTTATTTTTTATGCGTATATTTACTACCTGCATGCAATGTGAAATAACAACGATTGGTTAAATACACAACGAGGATTAATTTTTGTCTCATCACGATTCTACTGATGAGCATGAATTATGAATGGTATGGATTTACGCCATACATGCAGCGAAGTGCGCAGTACTTAGCAGAAGCCACAATAACATTAATAATTATACGTTGTAGTAGCCAGGTAGGCACTATAGTCCCCGAGAGTTAAGATTCCCGCGCTTCGAAGTGACATCTGGTGAGAGAAAGGCCAATGTTGATAAGGTAGCCATTGAGAAGTATACGTCTCACACAGCCTTGCGAGCATTGTTGGACTGTGATAAATTCTCGTTAATACCCGATAAAATAACGTAGTCAGAAAAGTAAATAATTGTTTTGAACTCTATTAACTTGTGCTATGCCATCAAAGAATTCAAACCGTAATTGCTGTGTTGTGGGTTGTCACAATTCGTATAAAAATACCGACAACGTAAAGTTCTACAAGTTCCCCGGCAAGCCATGGGAGAAAGAACTTCGCAAGAAATGGATAAATGCTGTCAGAAGAAAAAAGTAAGTTTACCTTTGTAGCAATAATTTTTTATTATTATATTTATACTTTCATATGTATAAAAATTATCAAGAGTATTATTTCTCGCATAATTACAATAAAAAATAACATTGCAAATTAAAATTTTATTAAAATATAACATTTATTATTTTATTTATTTATTTATTTATTTATTTATTTATTTATTTATTTATTTATTTATTTATTTACTTATTTATTAATTTAAATAGCCATAACCGTTTCTTATAAAATTATTGTAACAGTTTGTCATATTGAACACATTTTGAACATTGAAGAAAAGGTTTTAATAATTTTAATGATTATTAACATGGTAAAATTAAAAAAAATTGAACTTGAATTGTAATATTAATTTTGCTTCATTAGCATGATAGTTGAATAACATGAAACATCACGTTGCAGTTGCGACGGAAGTAATTGGGAGCCAACTAAAGCGGCTCTAATCTGCAGCCGTCACTTCCAAGAAGGTCGCAAAATTAATCACCCTCTAAGCCCATCCTACATCCCTACAATTTTCCCCGATAAATATAAAAAACCTATCCCCAAAACTGACCAAAATACAAGACGCTATGAACGCGCTATGCAAAGAAAAAATTCAACTGCATCGCATGGTAATAGGCTTTCTGTTTTTTTTTTTCATTTAAAATTTGTTTTTATTATTATTCTTCTAAAAATTACATTCATTAATGGTCAGAAAATAAAAATATATAATTGGAATATCAAAATTAATTATGCATATTATCATTAGATTTTGTTGTATAAAATAATAATATACATAGTTATTTTTTGGCTTTAAAAATAATCGACAGTAATACATAGGTCACATTTTCTCGCCATTGCCATTGATGTGGCTAAATCTTAATATTATTTACTCTAAAGAACATTATTAAATATTTGCAGATGACAACGTTGCACCTCCACCTGCAGCGAGTGACCTTGATATTGTTTTCGAACCAACTCATCAACCTCCAACCTCGTTAGACGGACACGGAGGTGCAGCAAGCAGCACAGATGGAAATTCCAACCTACCACCCCCACTCCCCCCAGGCACTCAGCCACGCACAAAGGACGCAGCATCTCAAACTAATTTAGAAATACCCCCTTTTGCTGACATTGAAATCATTATAAAATATAATGTCTCAACTACTGGAGAAAATAATAATTGTACAGAAGGGGGGAAAAAACAGAAGAAACAATGCAAGTGTACATGTGAGGATCACAAACCCACACCTATTTTATCTCGCGGATTTCATGGGCGTGAATCAATTACTCGCGATACGGAAATGAATGATATTGCAGGAGTAAAAATTAAAGTGTTTGACCTTCTGTTATCCATGTTACCTGCAAATATTAAGAATAGAAAAGTTAGTAAAGAAAATAGATTACTGATTTTCTTATTAAAAATGAGACATGGATTATCTTACACTGCTATTGGTGTATTTTTTAAATTACATCGAACTGCAGTTTCAAATATATTTAAATTAACTTTGTTCCACCTTTGTGATGCAACAGCCCGCCCTAGCAGATTCATACCTTGGCTAAGTAAATCAACAATTGTCAGCCTCTTACCGCCAGCGTTTCTCGAAAACCATAGTAATTGTCGTATTATCATTGACTGCTCGGAAGTACGTGTAGAAATGCCTAGTGAGGTTGATAAGAGAGTATATTTATTCTCCCATTACAAAAACACATTTACCATGAAATTCTTGATTGGGATCGCTCCTCATGGTACCATCACCTTCCTTTCTCCCATGTACGGGGGTAGGTCGAGTGATAGTGGTATCACCGTCGAGAGCGAGCTCCTTGACCTCCTCGAGCCCGGCGACGAGGTGCTCGCCGACAAGGGATTCCCGGGCATAGTGAGTTCCTTGGCGGAGAACCACGTGGTCACCGTCATGCCCCCCTTCAATCATGAGGGAGGGTTTACGGCCGAGGAGGTTGACTCGTGTTACGACATCGCCAATGTTCGAATTCATGTTGAGAGAGTAATCGGGCGGGTAAAAACGTACACCATATTGCGTTTTGTACCTCACAACTTGTACAAATATATTGACAAAATAATGCACATGGCTTGTGTATTAACAAATTTACAACCCCCGATAATTAAGGAGAAATCAGCTGAAAATCAGGTGGATGAGCAGGAGGAGATGGAGCTGGAGGAACAGCTAGAACTAGAGGAAGAGTTGGAACTAGAACTAGAGGTGGGTTAAATAGGCGTGGATCAAGTACCATTTTTTGGTGGGGAAGGAGGTGGGGGAGAGAGGAGCGTCCCAGTAAGGTAAATTAATTTTAAAAAAATTGGAGAATTGAAAATGTCAATATTGTTAATAGATGTTAAATCCTAAATTTCGGAGGCCCAATCCCCAGTGCCCCCTTACCTCCCCCCCCCCCTCGGAACCACGCACGGGGTTAAAACATTAATTGATTCTTTGTCTACATAAATGTACATATATCTTGGAATGCAATATATATCGTTATATTAATTTAAGATTCATGTAATATTAATTAAGAAAACACTGTAAAAAATTTTGATAATTATTACTTACACGTAAATATTATGATTAATTTTTTATTGTTCCTTGATATGATATTCGTTTAGATTATATATTACAACTTTGTGTTAATGTTTAAATATTTAAGTTCAATTTTTTAAAATAAAAGGAGCTCATGCATTTAATGACATCAATGTAAATCAATATTTGAATATTATACTGCATACAAATTCTTTCCTAGTGGTTGTAGCATATCTTTGTTTTGACGCCACGAATTCATCCTTTCTCCTCCAATACAATGGGAAGGTTGCGTGACGTGAAATCAAACAGAAGTTACGACGATGTTACTTTAAAATGAAATTTTTAAAATTTTGTTATATGTCATATGTATTTAAGTCTAATTGTGGTTCGATGTAAATAATGTTCAAAAATGTAATAAAACTGTCTGCCTAAAATTGGTGCATAGTTATTTATAAAATAAAAACACGTGTTAAAAATAAGATGAAAAATCATGAAAATATTTTTTAGAAATGGATTATTAACTGGCATGATTTTTATTTTTATTTATTTATTTATTTTTTTTGCAGAAATGAATAGAGGGTACAAAATTTTAATAACTTGATTTTTTAAAGATTTTTCTGAAACCGGTAAGTATTGCTAAAACGTTAGACGAAGTTCAGGTTTGATCCCACGCCCCTTTTAAAATATCTTTTTTATTTAAGAAGTGGCATTCACCTCTCTCTTTATTTGTTATTTTCAATAATTTGTTAAGAATGGTTTATGGACACTGATAAAAATCAGAATAGTATAACTTTGAATCCTCTAGTTATTTCTGCAATAAACATTGTATTTAATATACATTTTTTAACGATTTTTTAACTGCTGGAGTCAAAGAATATTTCCCTGCAAACGAATCGAATGAAATAAATTTTAAAAAATCAAGAATGTTCGAAAACTTAATCGCTTATGGTTTGAGCAAATTCAGTCTTGCAGTTTTCTTACAACAGCTACATTTCCGGTTTTCGTTCATAAGGCCAATGTTAAACTTCTACCTCAGTGGTACGATTGCGAGATCTCAACCTACTGAGATTCATCCTTAAAGAATTAACAAAATTAAGTTATTTAACGTCTTGGTAGGTATGTAAAAACTAAAATATCAGAATTAGTTTTTTACACCTCAGATTAGCATGAAATTTCCGTTCATAATGAACTGCAACTCTAATAATCATAGTTATACATTCAATATTTGAGAACGTAATAAAACTACTATGTACTTAATTACTTGAGAGTTGCGACATTTCACAAGGAAATTCAATTTCACCACATTACCACATCTCAGGGAATAGTAACATGTAACTACAAAGCACAGGTAACATTCGTGCATTCTCGTAGTGTGCATTGTAAGTAGATCAAGCAGTTATTGAAATTATAGCAGCACTAAATCATTAATGAAGTATTGAACTCAATTTTTTTTATTGCAGAAATATATAGATCGTGCAAAGTTATGCTACCCTGATTTTTTTCAGATTTTTTAGAGCCCGGGAACTATTTTTAAAAAATTATTGAAAGTTCTTTTTGTGAAGTCACGAGACGCCACTCCTTAAGAAAAGATAGGACTTGCCGCCTCATGACGTCACAAAAAGGACTTTCAATAAATTTTTAAAAATAGTTCCCGGGCTCTAAAAAATCTGAAAAAACTCAGGGTAGCATAACTTTGCACGCTCTATCCATTTCTGCAATAAAAAAATTGAGTTCAATACTTCATTAAAAATCAATTAGCATAATTTTTTTTTTAGTATTTTCTTCCTTATTACATATTTTAGATAGAATGTTCTTTTTTTTTTTTTTACAGAGGTACTTACAACAAATTTATTACAGACACAAGACACAAGTGTAAATGAACAAATAAATAGAGCAATTAAACTAATTTTAATAATTTAAAATAAATTACCCGTATATAACTATGAAACTTTCATTGACATTTATTATTTTTATCTCTAATTTATTTGTACGAATTTCAAGCACGCGCAAATATTGCCCCATATTATCATTTCAGTAATTTTAACTAACATGGTTGTCTTTAAAAAATCTTTTTAATTTTAATTTTTGTTCTAAAAATATGAAATTTCCACGGTCGCATTCTTGATAAAATTTCACGTATGCCAGTATTTTTTAAAATATTTTATTTTAACTTGATTCTGATCTACAACGCTTAAAAGTTGAACTGCATATCTCTTTGCGTTGTGTAGTATCGCTCGCTGCCTAATTTCACTTCGGCGCTCTCCTGTAGGGGGTGCTGGCGTCGGGCCGACTCGCGCCCTCTTGCGTTAACTCTCGGACTCTATAATAATCCAAGTGAACTAAAACTATTACCAAACATGGCCTGGCCAGAGAGAGTGGCTCGACAACCAACATAAAGGAACGCGCCGCGCTGCACACACGTACACAAAAAAATATTAAGGTTAAGTTCAAGTGACGTCATAAATATATTTAACAAATCATGACTACGTAATTATCAGATATATATTTGCAAACCATTATAGCATGCACTTAAAATACTTCATTCATTTGGAGCGATTATTATTGCGATTATTATGTTGTAATTGTCGTAATACCTGATGCGACAAACATATTCCTTTTATGGGGGGGAGGGGGGAGAAAGCATTGTATTTATTGACTATGATTTTAATTGGAAATTTCCCATTAAAAAAATCAATCAGTCGATGTAATATAACTTTTTATGGACATATTATTTATTTCTCATTACAATTTCATTTAATTCTTTACATATATTTAGTGACAATAATTGATTACCGAATAAGGATGGATAAAGATGCATTGTATATATAATAGCCCGTTATAGTTAACGTTATTCCGGAGCCTCGGCGACTGGTTATGCTGCAGCAGTGAATGGCATAGTTTCGTCCCATTCTCGTGTCCACGGTGGCGACAACTCCACCGGACGGACGATCGCCACCATCGTCGCACAAAACTTGTAGTCTCTGCGACTTCGTTAGCATGGGAGCCACGTCTTGGTGAGACAAAGCAAGGCGACCAAGTACAAATAAACGTACGCCATGAATGGGCATCAGATAGACACCGGAGCCACAGCATCCGTCTTATAAGCATCTTTTTTGTTTCGTTCTCGTCGTATCGTAGCCTTATCAAGTATATAGCAGTAGCTCTACAAGATAAAAATCAAAAAGAAATAAAATAAACAATACGTATTCCTAACAGGGAAAAAGGTATAAAAGTTATAGCTTACTCTGAAACATGGAGTTTGCTTTGTTAAGTAACAAGTGAATGAGATGAGAGAATACATTGTGTTATAACCAAATTCGGGAGGAAACACGACAGGAAATTAAAGCTCGTACGGAAAAGGAGATGGAGCTCATTTCCATGTGCTTTAGGACGTGAGCAGGTGCTGTGTCACTCGTATACCTTCAGGCTTTTCAGGTGCGGGACAAGCGAATAAGGAGAACTCGAAATATAATACTTCCATAATTTTTACTTCTATAAAGCTATACGATGGAAATAAAATATTGTTATAGCAATCAAATATCAATCATTGCATTGGATTTTTATTTTTTTTATTTTCGTAGCTCATCTAATGAATAATGCATGGATGTCGTATATATAGAAAATGTAGAATGAAATACTTGTTGCATGATGAAATGATTTGCTATGGTACTTCATTCATTTCTACTAGTAACAACATTGTATTACGAAGGCCTAGCTTCATGACGAGATCATGCTCAGCATGTAATCTTTCAGGGGGATCGGCCAGGCAAGCATTCCGAGGGCAGGCAATTGACGCGAACGGTGGCCTGCTCGATGCTTGCTAATGACGCACGGAGACTGCGGTGATCGGTCTGCGGACTGCCATATAAGGGCAAGGCTCGCACCTGCAAGGACACGCGGTTCCTGCAACCTCTCTGCTAAAGCACAGGTGGAGAGCGCGGTCTCCTCGCGGCCACCAGGACCCTGAGAAGAGAGCCAGCTAGCCAGACGCCCGGTCGCCACGCACCAAAAAAACAAACACACGCACCAAAATATTGTACACCATCAGCGTTCGTGGCGTCCGAAAGTGCACGAATGTCAACTGCAGCAATCTGTATAATAAATATCACATTCTTCGCTTTTTATCGTTTCATAAAATATTTCTACTTTATAAGTTATAGTGAAAGGTATTCATGACATTCTGAGAAATATCTTTCAGGATTGCTATCGATACTTTTTTTTCTGTAATCGGAGAAAGTTAAAAAGCAAACCTTTCGTTTCTGATGTGGAATCACAAAATAAATTGTGTAAATAAATAAATAAAATAAAGTTTTTGACTCGAAAAGTTGAGAGAAGGAAGCGCTGCACCCGAGAGTAACGACAAGACTCTCAAAAAACCGTGTTCTAAAATTGCAACTTATTGAGAAACCTTGATTAGCACAGCCAGGCGAGCGATGCAGCTAGAAAAGAGCAAGCAATTCAGAGTCCACCGCTTGCCAAAGTGTATCGCGTGGGTCCGGCTAACAACAACGAGTGGGATGACATACAAAGCTCCATTCCAACACAAGAAGACCATGAAACATTCGAATATAATCGCTTTTAAAACTTGGCGAGGACTACCGAGTTGCAAAAATCCACAAGAATATTTCGAAATAAAACTTCTGACAGGGATAAATAAATTTTGTCATGTACTGGCACTTAACGATGTAGACCTATAAAAAGTTTCAAAAAAGTATAGATTTATCTTATTGCTTTATATGTTTTTACAATATAATACTACTAACACCAGATGTATTATGATAATTTTGTATATATTATATCTTTTTAAGGGTAACATTATTGCGTACAGTTATTAAAAGAATAAAAATATTATATTAGGTGGAGAGGATGAACTGTTTTTCAATTTAAGGGTTATCATTATTATTAAATTTTATTGTCTACGAAAATAATAAATAAAATTATCATTTTAATGTGTGGAACTTCCAAATTTGGTTTTACAAAAATTAAGATATCTAAAGTAATTACCATTAGGGCGGCGAAGTGTGTGATTAAATCGAGTCAACCTGTGGGGTCTGAGTCAGGCCCACGCTCTAGGAGTACATTTAGCATGTAAAGACTTCAACTAGAAGGACCACAAATCATGGTTAGTCTCGCAGGACGACACAAAGCTGTTGCTATAATATCGTGGGAACAACGTAATGCAATGCGGTACACCCCGAATATGGCGGACGGCGATGTCGCGTCCGGGGCCGTATTTGGCAGTGGCGCGGACAAGCCGACAGTCGCGGGATTCGAACTGGGAACACTACGAGGGAATGCCAAGGCCACACAAACTGGCTGACCGTTACGCGCGAGATCTGCTTTATATTAAAGTTGTTGCTTGCTACACATAAGGAGAAAACAGTGGCGGCAACTCTGGGAACAATGTGCACCCATTAAATGATAATAAAAGTTGATCCCGTTATAGATGACGACAAGAGAAACAAGATCAAAAACCAGTAATCAAATACAAATTATGTTATTATATATCAAGATTATTATAAAGCCAATTAAATGATTACATTGCATGCACAATATGATTGAGTAATCTCAGTAGATAATACATACTAATTTTTATATCTTTCTTCATCAAAGAAATAAAAAAAGGGGATTAATTTCATCAAGTTTAAAAAAAAATTACGATTTTTGTTATGCATAAATTTTATAATTTTATTTATTTATAAACAATGAAGATTATCAAGTAGTTTTAGCTAATGTTAATTAGTACATCTATCTACATTTAACATATTTATAATATGTTGTATTGTTCACAGTATAAATTTGTATTCAATAATTTTAAGCATTTAAGTATTTTAAATTTTAAGTATTAATTTTTACTAAAAAAAAAAAAATAATAAAAAAAAAACGTGATTGTTATACTTGGCAGGGTTTCAACATTTTTTCATGTGACATTAAAAGGTAAATAAAACTACCATTATTATTATACTTGCAATAGGCCATCAGTGATATGACATTATTGCAGAAGGAAAACTGTGGGCTGCGGAATAAGGACAGAGTACGTAGGCCCCCTCTGTGTGCATGTAGGACGGCATGCAGTACACAACACTTGGCCCGCGGCCTTGAGCTGTGGGCAGTTAGGGGGGTAGCCGGACCGCAGGCGTAACGATGCCTCGAAAAGGGAGGGCGACTTTTTGTAAGGACGGTAAAAGCGGTTCCCACACTTGCCTGGTGCCGCCGCACTCTCGCTAAACACCGACTTGAACTGTCATCACGGACGAAAAAAATGGCGCTATTTAAAGTAATAAAAGCACCACTAATGAAGGAGTATTAGGTACTCTACCTTGAAAATTTCCCAAATTGATACTTTCAACACATGCAAGGTGCATTGATAAAAAAAAATAATAATAAAAAAAATTAAATATATAATACTGATATAGTATTTTTAAGTTTTTGTAAATTACTGTGTCTCTGATTCTTTCTTTTGCACAGCAAAACATGCATTAAACTATAAGTCTTAAGCCTATATTACACGATATACAATTTTAGATACAATTTTTCCTTACAAGAAAATTTTTACTCCATACAAACAAATGGAGAGTAAAGCTGGTATTACAAGATACAATTTTTCTAACTATTGAATACAATTTTTCTTTACAAGAAAACTTGAACTCCATTTGTTTGTATGGAGATGAAATTTTCTTGTAAGGAAAAATTGTATACAATAATCAGAAAAATTGTATCGTGTAAAGCCTATATTACACCATACAATTTTGCATACAAGTTTTCCTTGTAAGAAAATTTCATCTCCATACAAATGAATGGGGTTCAATTTTTCTTGTAAGTAAAAATTGTATGCAATAGTTAGAAAAATTGTATCGTGTAATAGCGGCTTAATATAGGCTTAAGTTTTCTTGCAAGGAAAAATTGTATATACAATATATAGAACAATTGTACCGTGTAATACCGGCTTTACTCAATTTTAGTAAATTTTACAGTCAGATACTCAACTATTTTTCTAAAATATAACAAAGAAGAAAATCGTGCATCAATATAATAATAATATAGTTTACAAATATTATTTTACTGATGAATAATTTATAACGCTTAAGTTTTTTGTAGAATCGATTTTAAAAATATACATAAAACTCTTTTGACCTTTGACCGACATCTTCATGCACCTACGTTAGTTGAAAATTAAATAGTCACAACTTTAAAACAATAGTCAAGTAAATCCAGACCCTTGTTGACAGAACAATACTGCTCTGCCGCAGTGAGATTCGAGCCTATCTCATTAACCTCTGCAACAGGTCCAGGCATGATTTACACTGTACCTCCAACTAAGTAGTTGGTTCTATCTCACGTGCGATGTTCATCAAGCTGAATAGTTGTTCTTCATATGCTCAGTCATACGAAAGTGGACCTTACATCTTATAAGAGATAAAAAAAAGTGTGAGGCCAACGCTCGGTACTGCAGAATGCGTGGGCCGGCCGCTGCACTCACAAGTGTTCATTGCGACCTGCCTACATGACTGTGCACGCAGCACGACTAATAAAGGCTCGAACACAGACTGATACAATGCATGCAGACATGCACGTTGCGTCATTCAGGGGCATAGTACGAGTAGTGTTTAGTGTCCCCGTGGTGTCAAGTATCTTACTTAGTCATTTCTAAGACTGAATGCAATAATTTTAAAATAATTAAAAATAAATCAACAACTCAAGGTAGAGATAACACGGCTCAGCTGTTCAACGTAGTCCCCTTTGATTAACATGTAAATTCTTAAGCAAATTCACAAAAATTCTATATTTTTTTTTAGAGGCAGATTTTGGTGCCCAAAAGCCATAGAAAAAATTTCAAAACAATTTTTTTTTTTTAATTTTCAGCCAAACTAAAAATCGGTTCGTTTAATTGTTTTGAAATTTTTTCTATGGCTTTTAGGTACTAGAATCAACCTATAAATTTTTTGTTAGAATTTTCGTGAGTTTGCTAAGGTTTACATTTTAATCAAAGGGGACTACGTCGAATGGCTGATCCGTATTATCTCTATCTTTAAAATTATAAACAACAAATAATTAAAATATTTTTCAAATGTGCATTAGATTACGTATTTCAAACTATATTAGCCAATGAAACGAAATTTGTGATGGTAAAAAGTATGCCATGTTGGCAAGAGCGGCGCCGCGGTCACGTCAAGAGCTCATTTGGAGCCTACATGATGATGGCTAACACCATCAGCAGCTGTGTTGAAGAGACTCCATCGCGGCAGTTGGGAAAGTCCCGCGGTACCGCATCTCAAAGTGGTCTTATATGCATGACACTCCTCTATGACCTGTGTTATTGGGGAATTTTAACTGACGTCATGTGAGTCAAAGGTTACATAAGTAGCTATAAAACCTAGTAACCAACTCCTCACTTCAGAAAATAAATATTTTCATATTCCATTAACACACATTGTTTTAATATATTCCGAGAGAGGATAGGATGTTTTGTTTTTCACCGACACCCTATCTATACTTTTAAGACGGACAGAATGATTTCTCTTTGTTTTTCGTGTTTGGCAAAGTGCAGTTATAAAATAGTGATAGAAAGTTCAGCGGGGAGTCAGGAAATGCACTCTGTCAGGGCGTATCGTGGAGCGCCTTATATACGGTTTAGGAAGAAGGTGCAGTGCCGGAGTGGCTGGGGAGGAAGAAGACATATCCGGGACGGCACTTTATAGTAACGTCTGGCCAGAGGGCGGTGGAGAAAGTGCGGGGGCGCCAACTGGAGCAAGGACGAGGGTAGCACGCCCCTCATCACCGCCACACCCAGTACAACGCTCTACTGACAATCACGGCAGAACCAATCAGTTAGAAATAAGAACATCTCAGGCTGCTTGTACATGCAACTTCTTTAAACAATAGGTAATGAGTATTCAATTGTTTGGGATAAGAGTTTTTTTTTTAATTATTAAAGACACAGAGACTGAATGCATGCAAAAACATAAGTTTTAATCAATATGCAAAAAGAAATGTTTTTAAAATAATGTTCTATTTACTCTCTTTCCTCATTACATTCTTTCATTCCTTGTTCTTAATTCTTACAGTGTTTTTGGTATGCTGTCTCGTTCGCATAGGTCACAAAATTCCTTTGTTCTCGATACTCTTACATTCCCAAACGATTGATTTTAAAAGATGATTAATTCAATTTCTTCTCACGTACAATACAAACTCTCCACCATAAACTTATTTAAGTTTATGCTCTTCACCAATTTCAGAAAATTGTATTTCATCGTTCAAGGTTGAAGAGTGAATTCAGCACAATTTTTTTTTTATCTTGTTTAAAAATCTTTATAAATCCCAACCTTAAATTTAAATCACACAGGTTGTAAGATTTTCTAACAAATCCTACACTCGAATGTTACGTCGAGGCAAATACGGTTGAGGTTACCACAAATGGGAATACAAGCCAAGCAATACCACTTACTTACTACCACCAGAAATAAAAATTATTTCGAGCTACGTCATACTATCGTAATGGTACTTCAGAATTGCGTGTAGGCCTACCTATAATATTATACCGTACATATAACACAACACTATAAATCTTAATCGAAACACCTGTGATTTTGAACATAAGGAAATCAATATAGTGCATAATATCATATAAAAAAAAAATCTATTATATGACTTGATTATTAAGAACTCTGAAAATCGGCAGTAAAAAGTGATTCCTAGATTTCCAATACCAGCCACTCCCAGTTGTGTCCCCGTAAAGCACCTGGCGGCTTGTTATATCAACTTCACCAATTCTAGAGATAGAGTATTGAAGACCTGTAAGTTATGAGGAATCAAGACTAGCTGAAATTAAGGTAATACGAAGAAAATGTTTCCAAGAGCTCAATTTAAAATTGTTTACATTTTTGAAAACTCGTGACGAATATTATATGAAAATCAGAATATTCAGGTGAAAGAGTAGATGCAGATACAGTACGGTACTGTTGCGTTATTACCTGCATCTCTATAACTCTGACTGGAGCAAAGGGGAGTAGGCCTGTGTCCTGCAATAAAGTATGCAAAGCACGTCGCACGTCGTATGGCCGGTTAAATGAACCACTTGGGTAGTCCCACGTCTTGTGCCTACTTATTTCTACTCCTCCTCCACAATTATTACCATTGCTGGCGGGCCACTGCATGCTGCTGGACGCGAGGGCTGCTACGATATCGGCCTACCTACTCAAGTACGGACGAGAACCAGGCGACTGATTTGGAGGTGCTGCTTTACCAAATTTGTTTGGTGTATATCCATGCTGGTAATTGGCATGATATGCTTCAATTGTTTAATATCCTTGCATATATATAGCATACCAAACTTCAACCAACTATTTAATATATTTATATTCTTGATTGAAAAAAAAAAAAAAAGAATGCAAGCCTTTTATTTTATCAATCACAGGACATACATCTTGCCTATAATCGATTCTATATTCTGTAAAAGGCAAACTGTATATGTTGGAGAGAGAGACAGAGGAGAGAGAGAAAAAAAAAAAAAAAAACTTCAGCACTTTCATGTAGGTACTATAAATGGTGATCTTACAAGTAAAATTACCATAAAAATATTCAATGTAAAGAAAATGTATGACAGTAAAATTTTCTTCAAGTTACATGTAATTAAAACCACTGTAAATGTGACAATTCTATGTAAAACTTCAGAGCAAATATAATGTTTTCTTGGGGTTGACATTAACTCGCTAGATGATGTAAAGACGTCATACAGCAGCGTGCATCTTTCATATATGCTCACGAAGGATCAACAAAGTTCCTCCTTCTTCTTGCGCAAGTCCCGCCTCATCTCGCAGCGATTACTTCAGGTGGAAATAAAGATTATCTTAAAGCAAGGCGGATAAAATCGGGCTTGTTCGCGCTCTTTCTGCTACTTTTCTTAGAAACTTGTAACTTTTCCTTCTTCTTAACTAATGAATTGCAAATTACGGCGAGATTAAAGACTTTGAATTGCGTCATAAACTGAATACAGATTATAATAGTTTTTGTACATGACAAAAGATTTCGTATTATATACAACTAAATTCTATATACGTGGGACCATAAGATCCTACACAATTGCTTTTAATTTAGCAAACATGTGTATATTTTTTTAGAGGATTTATTTATTCATCCTACAGTATTAAAAAAAAAGTTCAACAACAGAATTTAAATATATAATTAGTTTCATCTGATCTACCATAATATATTTTTATTTTATAATAATACTCAGTTTTTATTTGCAACAATTTTGTAAAATTTTTATTGGATATATCATGGATTACTTAAAAATATGTTCAAAGTTTAAAATAATTTTGCTGGGTGTATACAGTACAAACAAATAAAACTAGTAGTTAAATAGATGAATTGATGTTTTAGATTTACACAAACTACAATTGGTGGAATGAAAGTCTATCTATATATAGGGCTCTTATTCTTAGTTCTTAGGCGCACTTATCTCATACCTTTTGTACTTAACATACATGATTGGATTGGCAATACACAATAAAAATAATAAAATATATAATTATACTCATGATGTAATATAAATTGAACGTCAAATGAATATAACTATTAATAATAAATCTATGATTGCCCATGTGTTCTACATGTAGCTCGATTGATTAGGTATGTCGGACTGCTCAAATCTGATATCGAACTCGCCGCTGGTATGAACAAACTGTTGTGTGTTAGCTGATGGCAGGACAGTACTATAACAGCGTTGCTGATACTGACGAGAACACCTTTGGATGCCTGCAAGGCAGGGCTCGGTTCCGAGAACGTTCACGGATCCAGATCCGCGAAAGATCCGCGGAAAACAATCGAGGATCTGGATCCGGGATCCAGGTTCCGCGAAAAACGTTCAAGGATCTGGATCCCGGATCCAGGTTCCGAGAAAAACGTTCGAGGATCTGGATCCCGGATCCTTGTTCCGCGATAAACTTCCCGCTCCATGGATCGCGGATCCAGGTTCCGCAAAAAACGTACGAGGATCTGGATCCCGGATCCTGGTTCCGCGATAAACTTCCCGCTCCATGGATCGCGGATCCAGGTTCCGCGAAAAGCGTTCGAGGATCTGGATCCCGGATCCCGGTTCCGCGATAAACTTCCCGCTCCATGGATCCCGGATCCAGGTTCCGCGAAAAACGTTCGAGGATCTGGATCCCCGATCCCGGTTCCGCGAAAAACGTTTGCGCAACCGAGGACATTTTTCATGTTTATTATTATTCTCCAAACTTTCCTCTTTAGGATTGTTAAATTGATTGCTGATAAGGTGATGAGTAAGGAAATAATTATTAATATTACTATACTTAATATTCCATCATTAGTGTTTATGATTACTGTTTCTGTAAGTTATAAGTTTGTTAGATTATATATATAATACATAATAACAGCTATATGCGTATATGGGCCGTATATGCTGATGCTTAATAAGAATGGTAGGAAAGAAAAAATAAAAAAATTCTGTTTGTTTAATTTTTATTACCTTTATTTCTGTTTTAAAAAAAGAAAGGAATGTCAAAGCTTTTATTTTATATTTTATTGTTATTTTTAAAAGTTAATATAAATAAATAAATAAATAAATAAATAAATAAATAAATAAATAAATAAATAAATAAATAAATAAATAAATAAATAAATAATTTTAAAAACAATATAAAGATTATAAAGAAGCAACATTCAGATAAAAACATAACTTTTTATTTTTAATAATATAATTCAAGAAATGGATCCCGGATCTAGGTTCCGCGAAAACCGTTCGCGGATCTGGATCCCGGATCCCGGTTCCGCGTAAAAAATCCGAGAGCTCGGATCCGGGATCCTGGTTCCGCGATAGACTCCCTGGCACATTGATCCGGGATCCAGGTTCCACGAAAAACGTTCGCGGATCTGGATCCCGGATCCCGGTTCCGCGTAAAAGATCCGAGAGCTCGGATCCGGGATCCTGGTTCCGCGATAGACTCCCTGGCACATTGATCCGGGATCCAGGTTCCACGAAAAACGTTCGCGGATCTGGATCCCGGATCCCGGTTCCGCGTAAAAGATCCGAGAGCTTGGATCCGGAATCCTGGTTCCGCGAAAAACGTTCGCGGATCTGGATCCCGGATCCCGGATCCGCGAAAAACGTTCGCGGAACCGAGCCCTGCTGCAAGGTTATATACGCTCGCTAATTTTAACTCTGCATCAGCAAGCACTCACGCAATACCCTGTCAAACATGATATTATATTATCCTGTACTCATGCAGCAATCATTGGATTGTACAAGATAAAAAAAATATATATTATATAAAATAACACTGGAAAACACTTGAGAATATTTTTGCTCTTTCATAACAATGTTAATGATATTACAATAAAAATACATTAAACTTGAAATGAAATCTCGTTATTTTATTTTTCAACGTAATTATAATAAAAATAATTATTATAGTTTATTATATTATCACTGTGATAGTGAAATGGGTTCACTTTTTAAAAATACAAAACAAAATTTAAATTTCAAACTAATTCCAATTAAAAATAAGACATAACGAATAAAGTAATTAATCGAATGAAGTGATCAGAGTATAATACATTATCTAATTTTAAATTGGTCGTTTCAAACGAAAACATTTTGCAAAATATTTTGAACTTCATGCACAACACGGATAGTAACTATAGGAGAGCTTAACTTAAGGTCAGTACAAAGCGGGCTGTGGAAAAAGAAAGTGCAGAGTATAGCGAGTTACGTTATAGTTTGTAACTTGTAAGCTCTCCATGCAGTGCTCATAATAATTATGACGTTGTTGTTATGCACTTTGCTCGGTTCTATCTCCTGATTTCATTCCGCCTTGGAATCTGCTTGCTTTTCTGGATGCTGGCTGGACCAGCCTGGCTCCATATATATCTGTCGTCGCCGCGGTGGCCAGCCAACAGGCAGGCAGGTTGGAATGCTGCCGACGCCTCAAGTCACCATATTTGGCGCACCTGCCCCCGGGCGTGCACCACTATACACCTCGCGAGAATCGTGCAAGCGCCAAACGTGCACTGCTCCACATGCAACTATAGTATAGTAGTGTTCTCCACAACGGCCACGGAGCCATAGGCACAATGAAGTCATAGCTCTCTCTCTTATAAAGGTGATAGGCCAAGTTTCAACTACTTTAATAAATTTGCACAGTCAGCAGTTATGCGTAGGATTTAGAATGCCAAATTTAATCATAAATAATTGTGAGTCACTGGTTTCAGTTTTAAAACATTAGACCAGCATAAACTCACAATAACAATTGCCAAGGTATGTTTTAAAATTCAGAAGATGCAATTTAATACAAAATAAAAAATATGACGATTGAAGTGAATGACTTCTACTGCATCTTGATTTTTCAGCACCTGTCGAGTTGCATCATATTATTATACCATGCAAAAACAAATATAGGATAAATAAACTGCAGCCAAAGCAATACCCTTCAATTTAAATGTATATGGGCTATTTATTGTCTTGAATTTATTTTCGTATGTTGATCCTTGAATCCAAATAAAACGTAACTCTTTTATTCGCGCTCCGCACATATAGTTGCCAAATAAAGCATGAATTTAGAGCAGCAGTGCAAAGAGAGGGTCAAAGCGCTTGCCGCGGTGATATTTACGTCTTAAGTTGGCGGGCAGCCACCGCGCTAAACATGCGGCAGTGCGTGCCAGAACGCTGTGTGATGAAGGGAGACGAGAAGAAGTCTTTCTTGCTGCCTCTACTGTGCTCGCAGTTTTGCGCTAATTATAAACACGGGGCGATCGTGGTGCCTTCTTTCTCCAAGCTAAATAATAACACGAGGGCTGGAGAGCAAGGTTGGAGATGTTATTTCGCATCAGCCTTGTTCCACGCTGGAGGACGCGCGTGGCAGACTCTAAGGAGCGTCTATAAGTTTATATGCGCGCAGTAGTGCCTTGAGACTAACAAAACTTGGCTCATCAGCTGATATGGCGACCTCTCCGACCATAAAGTTATACCCATCAAAAATCAAAATAGAAATACTGAGGGCAAAAATTAAATCTATATATATATCAATTTATTTTAAAACATAAATCACATCGAGCTTTACAAGGGCACGCGCACGACGAAAAAAAACAAAAAACTATCTATATCTACCACAAAGTTTAGTAATTGTTATCAGTCTCAGTGCTAATATAATTTTAATAACGTCTGTGCTTTGATGTTTACTCACCACATGGCCTGCACGGAGACCGGCTTGAAGATATGCTGCTGGCCACACACGCTCACACTGAAGCCTCTGTAAACCAAGAAAACGTTGAGGAGTTAGAGACGGTAGCAGCTGCAGCGACAAGGTTTATGATGTTAATCAAGCAGACAAGAATGATAGTCCCAACTGACAGATGAGATCAAAGGAAAGACAACTAACTTACCCGTCTCCATCGAGCGTGATGGCAGTATCCGCGAGCACACGGAGCACCAGGCCCACGGTGGTGCGCTCGTTACAGTCAATGCCCAGCAGACAGCTCTCCTCAGCACCCACCACGCTGGGGGCGGCGGGGGCAGGGGGTGAAGGTGAGGGGCGGCTCGCTGAGGTGACGGGCACGTCTCCCGGTCGCGAAACCACCACCAGGTAACGCGTGCGGCCTGGGTGCCCGCTTTCCAGTTTTACCGCCTGAAACACACAATCAATGTAAGCTTTACACAGATTTGATGAGTCATGGAAAACATTTTAGTTTTATTATATTTAGTTTTAATGAAGATATAAACCACATTAATGCCATTATATATAATATATATTACATAATCATAACATAAATACATGATGCATTTTCCCCCCCAAAGTTGTGCTTTATAACCTAGCTTTACAACTAAAAAAATAAAAACATCTAGTTCTAAATTTTTCTGCATTCTTATCAACAATATCAATACAACACAAAGTTAAAAGTTTTCGTTATACATACTAAAAAAGATATGAAGCGTTAATATATATTGGTTTGTATCGATCATTTGTTGAATATAGTAATTTGAACGTCCCACTTGCTTGTCAGCGATGAGCTAAGATACAACCCCATATATGCCACGAGAAATGACACTAAAGAGCCCACACAGGCCACCAATATGGGGAGACAAGACTCACTCCTCAGCCACGCAGCTGTAAACGGCAACCAGACAATTTAGATAACTGGCCTGCACGCACGTGTGTCACCAGCCTTAGATTGTAATTTGCGTTCTGCCGATAGCAGCCGATTTACAGCCCTCATGCAAATTTTACCAGCCGCCCAGCTCTTAATTAAAAAGACTGGACACAGGACAATACTCGCGTGGACACGAAACATGAGGGCAATGCAGACGAGAATGAAATGGAGCAGTCACAAAAAAATTAAAGTTGCTATTTTAATTAGACTTTTCAATGTGCCACTGACAATGCATGAAACCAATGAATTATATTTATAAGTTATAATCACGATGACATAATTTTTTAATACAATTTATGATTGTTTACAACTAGCATACACATACACGAAAAGAAATATATTGGTCTATCATGCATAATATATGAGAATAAGATTATTTTTCTTTCTTTTTATATCGGTAAAAACAAATCATGCAGGAATTTTGTAAAAAAATCGATTACATAACTTGCTGCATGCAGTAAAATCACAAAGAAAATAAACGCATTATAAATAAATAAATATAAAAGCAAAATTTTGCAATGCATAATACATAGCTAGAACACCATTATAATATATTTTTGTTTGAAGAGATATAAGATTTTGAATTTTACCAAGCATTTTAATTGCAGGTAATAGGTACTAGGGATGAATCATTAGGCAAACAAAAATTGAAAAATGAAGTACAATAATCTTGTGCTGTAAACAACGTAAGCAATAAGCATAAAAGAAATACCTAGTATTTTATTAATATTATAATAATTATATCCTACTAATCTCCGGTAAATGAGAGCTCATAGGACGATCAGGTCACCAAGAAGGTTTCTTTCTTTAAGCGCCTACAGAGGCAGCACATATCATCAGCTGAGATGGTTGACGCGAGACTGTGAAGCCACCTAGCGGTCAGGTGAGTAACGACTAGCGCCGACCTGGCGAGCGCGGGAGCAGCAGGTGGTGAGCGGCAGGCGTTGATGATCTCATTACGCCGCGTGTCGGGACACAAGGCGGGCGTATCAGGTCAGTGGAGACCGCGGGCAGTGGGCATGGCTGGCCTCGCCTCGTTTACTATCTCCAAAATCCTCCACATGCAACTATGAGTCACTATGGTGTCCTATGTTTCTCTTGCTCCAATGTTTTTTTAAATTTTTATCTTAAATTAAGATTAATAGAAAGAAAGGCAGCAAACATTTAACATTGGACCATATATACAATCTAATTTTTAGTTATTAGTTGTAAAGCTACGTTATAAAGCACAGCTTTTGGGGAAAAATGCATCATGTATAATATAATTTATGTTATTTTAATCGAACCGAATTTTAAAATTTCATTCAAATTCTAGGACCGCATAATTTGAAAAATTTACAATCTTGATTCAGGAAAGATAGGTTTTATTTCATCTCATTACATGACATAAAGTAAATGAACATAATACAATTTGAGGTTAGCCAACAGGCTTTTACCGTTATCTACCAAATTTCTTGAATTTTGCGCCCCTGCTGTTTACAAATCTATGCAACCAGTTTGACGTGCGTGCATAGCGTGCATTACCCCTGGAGACAGCCAGCTCCCAGGCTGCAGAAGTAAATTTTAACCAACATATTATTATAAAAATGATACTACTTTCCAGACATTTTTACTTTCAACCAATTTAAAACGTCGGGGACGGTTGCGTGATCTCTACTTTATATCTACTTTATACTTGTAAACACGGAGGCTCGCGGCGGTCGGCGGGATCGCAATAAACCGCAAATCTAGCAGTGATGGATCGCCAACAAAAATAGAATATTACATTTTGCAACATGTTCGCCGCTGGCTTTGAAGGCCTTGAAAGAGAAGTCTTGTCTCTTTTGGAAAATATAGCACTGCTTCAAGATCAACGAGGTAGATTCAAAATAAGCTACGGTATATTAATTATAATGTAACCAAATATGTCCATCATACCAAATTTAGTACGAAATCTTAACTTGAATCAAACCTATAATACATCATGTCATATTCAAATGTTAAAATAAAAATGTTTTAAAACTTATCAACATCACCCCTTTTTGTTTCTCGTGAATTAAAATGTGCATGAAGAAATTTGAGGACAATGAAACAGTGACGTAATCTTGTCTAATGTATGAAAAGATATTAAACGGCAAAGTAAGTGCCATTGTGAAGCGGATACGAAGACCAAAGATAGACTCTTACGTTGTCACCGTCAAGAACAAAATAATGAGCTTTCACTCGAGAGAGTATGAAATCTTTTAAACCTGATAGCCTTGCAGTGAGCACCATATTTGATATTTTATGATGAGCATCTTCTACCTCACATTGCTCTTTTACATACTTGCATGGTACACACATTGGTGACATAATATTATAACAATTCAAACCCATGCAAAAAAAGTTTTTTAAAAAAATCAAAGTCAATATTAGACTGTACCTACGCTGAATGTACGTCCTCCTTCGATATCTTGCCACTTAAGGGCACTTGCCATAATAACTAAACATGACTGGTAATAATAAAACTATAAAGGTTACCCTGACCGAGATTCGAAGCTGGTTCCTCGCGAGGAGAGATCAAGATCACGTGACAACCTGCATCATCAATCACTAAAGACTGCCTCCGGATAAGGCTTCAGTGGGATAAAATGTAAGGGACGATTGTAGTCGTTACCGCCTGCCTAACACTATAACAGAGACGAGAGGTAGGCCGGCACTGTGTGGGTATTTCACCTTCGGTAACTGATCTATGACTAGTGGGAGTGGAGAACAAGAATAGACACAGCAGTAGTCCAAAATGATGATGGTAATGATTATTTCAATTTTGGAGACACATCATTAAAGAATTTAGACATGAACAACTATATAGCATGTTATAAAAGTGAAAGGTTGACATATTTTAATATTAAACAAATTAAAAAATAAATACCGTTATAATTATGTTTACTAAAACGAATTTGTCAATCAACGGGATATTGAGATCTGAAGACAAGAGAAATTTGTTCTCGTTTTTGTTGCATGCAAGCCATTATACGCCAGAACTGTCATGTGCATTAGAAAATATAAATAGGGTTGTTGTTTTCAATTAAATGAAACGATACTTTCTGATCTAATACTAATATAGAGTTAATTTTTTTAAAGAATACTGCAGCAGTATTGCTTATCGTTGATCGAGTACGCAGTCACCGTGCATGACGTAGTCTATAGAAGCTACGTTATTATCAGCACTATCGTTTTCAGTGCCATGCATGCGTAATAGATTGCTATCGAGAGTCGAGTGTTTTTCACCGTCGTGGAAAGCAGCATGAAGGAAATAAATGTAAATATTTAGTAGGAAACACGACCAAATTGGCTTCGTGGAAAGGAAAGATGAACACTATGGTCCGTCTATAAGAAATATATGGACTGTCTATATATATGTGGTAAAATGGTTTTTCCTGTTTAAGGAGTGACAAGGATTAAGATTAAATTACCATTCCAATGACTACATTTACAGCAGTAGTGAAAAATTGTCAATAAAAATATAAAACACTTGAAATGCGTAAATAAATATATCTTATCAGTTGCATTTTCCATCTATATCATGCGACAAGTTAATTTTGCCTTTGTTTTATAAACATGCAACTTTATTATAAACAACATTGTGTTATTAAAGCATTAATTAATCATTAATTGATTTTTTACTAACATTTAGTGGTTTAACAATAATCGACCTCCTCTTTCTTTTCTTTCGAGTTTTCATTAGTTTATATCGTTTCAAAGAACACTAAGTTAAGAAGAAATAGCTTTTTGGAATAGCGATAATTTAATAAGAAATTATCTCTAAATCATTCAAGTTTTTCAAATAGTGCTCAAATGTAAAGTCGAATGTAATGTAATAAGAAAATTTTATGATCAAATCGCAAAAGATATATATTCAAAAATTTTACATTAAAGTCTTCTGCTCGATAAAACAAAACGTAATTTATAAACAAAGTATTGTTTGTTACAACCATTGCGAGTATAATATAGAAGACTGTTTTGCATACAAAAACTTGGCTTGAAAAGGTTGTGAAATTGACATTTTGAGCACCTGCTTAAATAATTTTTTATTCTTACAAATGTGACATTTATGTGACATTTCTTAAGACAACAATTTTAATAGTAATTACATACACATTTAAGTCATTTACATGCATGGAGTATAACTTCGAGCTGATGTGGAGAAACCACGAAAGCTAGAGAGCTTAAGTTTTGTTTCGTTTTCCTCGAGTGATGAAGAGCGGTTTCAAGTTTCCAAGGTAAAAAAAAAAAAAAAAAATGACTAGCACGAGCTTGCAACGGAGTCTCGATCGAGGTAGCGATCTGTGTACTGTACTCACCATCTTGAGTGTCTCCTCAGGCCGCAGCAGGTAGAACATGGACTGTAGGTGCTGTTGGATGTCCGAGGAACCTGAGGCGCTCACCCTTCGGCTAGCGGGGCGTTGTCGCTCATTGGGGGGCAGCACCAGCGCTGTGCCCTTTGAGGCGAAGTAACACTCGCTCAGACTGCAACCACAACAAACAAACGTCGTTAATTACTGATATTTCAGCCAATATGCATACTCTTTAATAAAAAGGACATCAAATGATATTTATTTAATAAGATTTACTAAACATACACCCAGTTAAATTTCGAAACGCTGTCAGTTTAAATTAAAATTAATTAGCTTGAGGTTGTTGTTCAATTGGTTAGATGAATTGTATATAGCACGGTGGACTGGTACGTCACGTGACCTCGAGCAGGCTGGACAGCAGTTGGGGTAAAAATAGCACACGCGAGGAAGCCTTACTCGGCCCTACAAAGCTCGTCCCCGCTCTCTCGGCAGTCCTGCCATGCACTGCAGTAGTCTCTTTGGGGCGAAGTGGCACCAAGAAAATCTACTGCTAAGTCATAGTGCCTGACCGTGACTTTAAAAAATAATTTAAATAAGTGCATTATAGTAATTACACCGAACACTTTATATTGAAAAACATGCGTTATTAGCAAATTTATCAGTGCACAATATGGAGTTCACTGATATTATTATTATTAGTTGACTGATACTACATTAAATAATTAAATTATTAAATAACGCCATGCATAAGATGTTACATTAAATCACACATAATATATTATGTTCCGTGAAGTACATTTGTCTAGCTAGCCGCATGAATACTGCTAATAAAATTGTCACACAAAAATTAAAAAAATGTACATTTATATTATAATCCTATAATGTTTGCATTTGTGCACCTGCAACATAATAATTCCTTTCTAGTCCTGTTTTCTCGTTAAATTTGTTTTCGGTACATCAAATTATTATAAATCTTGCACCATCGATTACGCAGTAGGGGGGGGGGATGGAATAAATTACTAAATGCTTAATTACGGTATATAAAAAGGTAAATTTATAATTACATTCACATACATTATTTATTTTAAAATTACCGTTTTAATAGATAGGTCATGGTCGCTGCACATTTGGCAAAGTGCATGTGACCTCACACGTTTAACATAATTTTTTTTTTCAGCATCCGCTCGCTTGCCTGGCCTACGTGTGGCCTGATGCTATTTTCATTTTTATGTTACAGGAACAGAGTTTGGAGGTTTGGACCATCTTGTCTAATTGTATATAGACCCAAGTCCATCCAGAATTAAAACTATATATCATATATGTTCGTCGTCCACTTGACCTCATTTGCAAACGCGAACCCGCGGGCCACTGGCTCAATCATGACCTATTATGGGGTTACCCGACACGGTCACGTTCACAAATATAAAGCAACAAAAAACTGGAGGAAAAAGCAACCGGAGGTGAACACTAAAACAACATGCATAAATTTAATAATATATATTACAAAAATACTGTCGCTCAAATAACACGTATATAAAAGTTCAAAAGGTAAGCACATATTTCTTGACTGTGATAGTCAACTTAATAACAATCTCAGCAACAACATCGCCTTAAAAAGAAAGTATGTTGTATACTTCTAAGTGACTTTTATGAATAAAAAAAAACTCTAGAGAGCGTGACAAAAAGATAAAAACGCACTAGCTGATCACACATAAAAATATTATTTTAACTTTTGGATTATTGCAGGTGCTTTGGGTAAATAGTGCATCAGTCATGATTCAATGCATAAGTGAGAAATTATCAATGACGCATTTGAATTAAGTAGGTCTACACACGTTTTGAATATACTCTAAATCTACATTGAATAATTATTATTTAATAATTAACATTGAGAAAACAATTTAAAAAAAAAAATAAGGGAAGGGATAAATTATAGATAAATAGGGGGTTAAATTTAAGCAAGTTGCAATTTGAATTTCAATTATTACGGAACAATTAATGGGAACATACAAACTTTGCGTATACGTAAAAGGAGGAAATGAGTATAATATATTATAATTAATATAAATATCAAGTTGATAAAAAATAATAATAAAAGTAGAATTATAATAAATTAAATATTATTATGTATGTACATACATGTATATCAAGAAAAAAGAAAAGTATACTGTATATTATGTATTTTGCATGATTTAACTGAACGTTTTCGACAAGTTTCCCTATAATAACAGAGGCGTTCAGGAAGAGCAAACCAGAACGAATCAAAATTACTCTAATTTAGGGCTTTGCTTTAAAATGATGATGAAGAAGCCTCGTCGCCGGATGATTTCACCTTATAATGTAAAGCCAGTAAATTTCTCGTCACGACAACGTTTACTTGATAAAAATCTTTTGTGTGTATAATATAAATCGGAAATGTGGCATTTGAATCACGACACAAGATAAAAAAAATAAACATATTACGAATAAACGGTATAATTTGGCTGATTTGTGTTGGCAAAATCAGGTCTATATGTAAATCGTGCTGGCTGGCTTTGTATATTTTATAACTGTGGTAGTACCGACCGTTTCATGGTATTCAGGAATATATAAATAAATAAATGTAGGAAGAGAAAATGGTGAAGTGTATCGGTGAGTGACATGCGGGATCGGGGTCATCAGTGCAAGCCATGCACAAATACATAGCCGTGACAATGTTCACTTCACTCGTTCTCCAATACTATCGATCTGAATATTGTTACCAGCAGTATATGGCTGCACGACTTAACTTTATATAGAAGAAATCGTGCACGACATACATAACCTGAAATTTAATGGAGGGAAGTCTCGTAGCCTCTTCAATAGGCATATACAAAAATATATACGAGACTAGGTATCACATTCGTTGTTTTATAAAACGATATACATGATAATCATAATAATAATAATCCGAAATTAGTAACATTCATATTATTATATGTACGTTTTGTTTGACTTATTGCTTGACATTTTGCTTCATCATTACTACATCGTAATTCATTATAATGTTGTACATCAAAATTAGGGACAAAAGTGCATTTAAATACATAGCATGAAGTTCTTATTTTTTTTCTTGTTGCACTAATGACAAAGTTTTTTTTTTTTTCGTATAATGATTCAGCATTTCTTTTACAAAAGCATAAATAATCAAATATAAAAAAAAATACATGTACGCCATATGGCCAGCAAGAGACTTCTATAGCACTAAACAGAAACAAGCAATCTTGTCCGGGGAAAAAATATCTCGAGATATAGTGATGGATTATATTACGTTATCGACGAATATAGTTAATAAAAAATAACTTTGAAAGTGACACCTCATTATGATTTCCAAAGGTTTAATCGCGAATCAGGAGCATGCAGTATAATGGGTTGGCTGCACGGCCGATTTTAAGTGGCGGAAACGAAAGAGGAGGTGCTGAAATGCAGGTGTGAATTTTATGCGAATTTTTTGAGCACTGTAACTTTGTATAAATGCAGTTTTAAAAGATGCATTTCACCTGGAAGCCATCGCCTACCGCCTTTGACGTCATCGAAATGTCAGGTTCGGTTCACTATAGATATGCATACCTGTACTCACCTGCATAACAGGTAGCCAATCAAAAACAATCTAGCCAAAATTCAAAATTTCAAATGCCTAGCCTGATCGAAGTGGATGAGTTTTAAAACTTAAAAATGCACATTATTCCATGTACGCGTACTGTAAAAACACACTGGGAGATAAGTAATATTACAAACGTACCTTTCATCATATTTAAATAATAGAAATTGTTTCTCAAATAGTTTCATTTTATTGAAGAGAAGATGCAATATCAAGTCCTTCCACCACACTCTCTTTTTAAATGATTGGCGCCGTTAGCAGCAATCAGCCAATGAAAATGTGTAAATTTATCATACTGGACTCCTTCCGTATCTGCTGAATATCTATTGAATTATTATATTAAACCTAAAACTGAGTCTCTTTTCTTATCTACGAAGATAGTAGGATGCCGTAGGATTCATATTTAACTTTATTAAGACCCTTGAATCATAATTTTTAAATGTCTTTTCAACCCCCTATTTGCTGCTGCTAAAACCATTAGTGGAATGATTGAAAAATAAATACAGTTTTAATTTCGACTATCCTAGCATGGGCGTCTGTGGCCTAGTGAAAGTACACTTGTCATCCACGCAGAAGTTTTAGGTTCCAATCCCCTCTGGGTCATTTTATATTTTTAGTAGCACGAGGAAGTTTATTTCACATTTTTAATGCAGACGGGGTAAAATTGTTTTGTTTTTTATGATTTGTTATTAATTTTTCTATCATATTGTATGACACGCTTTTTTTTTTTTTTTTTTTTGCAAAGTTTTTGAAGTGCGTATTTATATGGAAAAGTGTGACTTATAATAATATAATATAATTATATTGTAAGAAATAATAATATTATTTTACCCCGTCTGCATTAAAAATGTGAAATAAA
This sequence comes from Siphlonurus alternatus, assembly GCA_949825025.1. NCBI lineage: Eukaryota > Metazoa > Arthropoda > Insecta > Ephemeroptera > Siphlonuridae > Siphlonurus > Siphlonurus alternatus. Next base: position 8,787,263 of record OX463779.1, read on the forward strand.
CTTCCTCGTGCTACTAAAAATATAAAATGACCCAGAGGGGATTGGAACCTAAAACTTCTGCGTGGATGACAAGTGTACTTCCACTAGGCCACAGACGCCCATGCTAGGATAGTCGAAATTAAAACTGTATTTATTTTTCAATCATTCCACTAATGGTTTTAGCAGCAGCAAATAGGGGGTTGAAAAGACATTTAAAAATTATGATTCAAGGGTCTTAATAAAGTTAAATATGAATCCTACGGCATCCTACTATCTTCGTAGATAAGAAAAGAGACTCAGTTTTAGGTTTAATATAATAATTCAATAGATATTCAGCAGATACGGAAGGAGTGCAGTATGATAAATTTACACATTTTCATTGGCTGATTGCTGCTAACGGCGCCAATCATTTAAAAAGAGAGTGTGGTGGAAGGACTTGATATTGCATCTTCTCTTCAATAAAATGAAACTATTTGAGAAACAATTTCTATTATTTAAATATGATGAAAGGTACGTTTGTAATATTACTTATCTCCCAGTGTGTTTTTACAGTACGCGTACATGGAATAATGTGCATTTTTAAGTTTTAAAACTCATCCACTTCGATCAGGCTAGGCATTTGAAATTTTGAATTTTGGCTAGATTGTTTTTGATTGGCTACCTGTTATGCAGGTGAGTACAGGTATGCATATCTATAGTGAACCGAACCTGACATTTCGATGACGTCAAAGGCGGTAGGCGATGGCTTCCAGGTGAAATGCATCTTTTAAAACTGCATTTATACAAAGTTACAGTGCTCAAAAAATTCGCATAAAATTCACACCTGCATTTCAGCACCTCCTCTTTCGTTTCCGCCACTTAAAATCGGCCGTGCAGCCAACCCATTATATCATAATAAGCTGCCAAAGTTGGTATAACTAGAGCGAAATAATGATCAATCTGATGACACCGCTGCACATATGCGCATCATCTTGTAGAGACAACAAAAACAGTCCGTGTTATCTGCATGCTACTCTGATGGTGTGAAGGCTATAATACGCAGTTTTATTATAATAGGCTTCTGGTTACATTATAACAAATTCAATCCACACAGCAGAGTATCTTGCTGATATTATAACATGTCACATGCATGATGCGGGTATTATATAATTATACATCCAATATACACATGGCCATAACGTCTAAACGATGGTATAAACATTTTTAATTTCTCTGCCGAATCGCAATAGGTGAATGGGTAAAATATGGGTGAGTCATTTAATTGATATAACTGCGATGGTCTTATTTTTGATTATATCAGTAGATCTCTAGGGTTTATAATCAATTTATAAATTCTATATTGCTTCCAGTTACAGCTAGAACATTCAATTCCTATACACCAGAAATTGTTAAAATAATATTTACTTGATTATTAGCCAATTGTATGCGTACAACATTAAATAAAACAGCTTATATAACTACATAATTGGGCAAGTAAAAAATAATATTAATTGATCCTTTATGGTAAACAACTTTTTTTATAGGAAGTCGATTAATATTAAATTTACCAAGGAACGAAGAGAGTATAACTTACACAAAATATTTAACATTTTATAAGCTTCCTAGTTTATTATACCATAAAAATACATGAAATTCATAGTTCATAAATAATTAACTCTCCTAATTCCTAATAAACAATTTTAAAAGGGTCATCATAAAAATCATATTATTTTTTCATATTAATTATCAGTAAAATAAATTAAACGTAAAAATATATTATGCACACATTTAAGAGAGCTCGTTCGCTCCATAACGTTAATACGAACGGAAATGGTGATAGGTTTAACTATATGCAACAAAATATCAAAATATACGATTGAGCTCCGTTAGAGCGAGAGATTATGATTGTAGTGCAACGGGTAGACAGGAAGAGCCGTTATTCAGGTCGCGGTACTTGTCATTCTGAGCATGTACGCGCTTTTGCTCGGCGGTCCGCGAGAGCTGCGGCAGTCCAGTTTGAACAAAGACTGGCCGGATCAGCGACGTAACACGTAATGTCTCAACCACTTCCTCGTCCAACCGGTCACTGCACGTGCAGCATCAAACACGATTACTTCATCTTATAGCAACTTAATATATTAAGCGTCGATCAGATAAAAGGGTAATGACATTTATTTCTGTCCCTTTGTTTAACAGATGAACCCGGAACACCCGATGCGTGACGGACCATATAATATTAAACATTAACTTTTTTGATGACGACAGAGTATATATACGTTTTTCTTAATTTGGACTGGCGCTACTTTTTTTTTTTTTAGTGTCGGCGCTCCAAGCTATAAGCTCGTTAAAAATCTCAAATCAAACTCTTGAAGCCGCCATTAATATTGGATCAGCTAATATATAAGAACATCACACGAAAACGCTCATCCTTGGTGAATCATAAAGGATAAAGACTATAAAGACTTCGTTGTTATTTTAAACAAATAAAAAAGTTAACGAGCTATATAAGTAACTTTTAAATTGGCACAACTCTGAGATAAACATTGCAGCTTATACATTATGATACGATTATTACGATATACAGTACACTGCATGCTTTCTGTAACTTTTTACCGACTTATTTTCCCTTGAAACTCATGTTGTGTTGTATGCTTTGACCTTAAGAATGGGGGTAGGTAGTTTGGCTGCTACGGGGTGCGAAGGGCACACAAACTGCGGTGTGTTTAGGAACACTTGCGGTGCCAGCGGTGTGCACTATTCTAGCATGCCTATTTATTTCCAGCCTGCTGTGTGTTGCGCGGCCGCGACCAAAATAGCGCCCCCCGCTCCTCGCCGCTTGGGCACACGCCGTGTGCCATGGCCGGCTTGCAGGGGCGGGGGTGCCACGCTGACTATATTCGGCGTTGAACGAGGACGCCACTGTTATCGTGCCCCCTTCAGTGCATCTTCTCAGCCGATGCAGCAATTTTAATGAATAACGAAATGCAAACTGGACATTTTATATATTCTTATTTTGGAAATTAAATATTTTTAATACACCATAATAAAAAATGTTTGAAATAACTAAATATATATACAGTTATAAAATAATTATATCCATCGAATCGGAAAAAATTAATGGAGAAACATTATGATTTGTTTTAAATTAATATTATAGATAGAGAGGATGAGTAATGTAAATGTATCGTCAATTTTTTTCGCAACTTTCAAAATCGAGGTGAAAGGCACTGTTGTAAATAACGCTTCTCCCTATGTCTGTGTGATAAAATTGATTCATGTCTCATAGCGTTTTGCAGTACAATGATATGAATGTGAGGCTTAAAAAAAAAAAAAAGACAAAAATAACACAACTCAAAGTCCTCTAGATATCGAAATTTGTGGTAAAAAAAAAAATGCCCAACTTAGTTGTCCATTAGATGATTGTATATTGAATAATTTTGACAAACGAACAAGCATAGGAAGTATAAAAAAGGTGGGCAGGAGAATAAATAATATTTAAAGCTCATATGGTGAAACTGCAGAGTGTACACCGATATAGTGACACACACACTTAATTTCTGCTGCGCAGTGACCCGAATGGAGCATGGAGCTATCTGTTAGTGACAGTCATGTGGTGTACACAAGCGCGCATGGTGGTAGTAAACATTGCCAACACCAATCCTCCCTTACATCTTTCATCAGCAGGTATGCCCACTGCATGCAGAGCACATGGGTAACCCATTGAAGTCTCGTATATAGAATAATATATTTTAAAAGAAATTAAATTTAAGAAATATCATATTCAAACATTCATATATAATGACATATCACTGTGATTAATTTGGTTAGCTAACACAGGAGTATATATCGTTTTAACCTCATCATCAACGTCATATTTTTATGATCCTGTTGCTCATATCTATAAGTTACCTCCGATGGCTACTGCCATGCCATGCCATTTGTGACAAATGGGCATCGCTGCCTCTACAAATAAACGCGAGCATCTCTGAGCTGCAGCTGCATCAAGTTGTCTGTTCACATAGCCACTCAATGCAAAGCAACACGCGAGTAACGACGTCTGCTTTTAGCATGCGAACAAAGACTACGTTTTACTGTACAATAATTGGCTTCAAAATGCCAACTGGTCAACTTTAGATTTTTTAACTTCATGTCTAGAAATTAAAAGTGTATATAAATATTTACACTGTGTCACTAACAGGAAACATTTAAAACAATAAGGAGGATATAATAGGCAAACAACAAACGAATAAATTTGTATTAGTATTATCATCAAATACAACTTATAACGTACGTTTTGCTGTATAGAAAATGCCGCATAGCTAGTCTAGTCTAGGAAGTGAATTGCATCTGGCCCCCGCCGTGATATACTGCTAATACGCCCCCACTACCCCATTACTGGAAAGAGTGTCTGCAGCAGACAACGAAGAGCTATGCAATCTGATCGCTACAGATAAGGCACACTCAGTATCACGAGGGGCGAAGCAATGTGTTATACGGCCATGACATTTAACATCCAGCTGCAATAATGAGTTTTAAAATACGTCTGCACAGGCTCGATATAATCTTGAATAGATTGTCTGCTGAGGACAACTGGAGGCGAGATACTTGCTGCGTGCACCTGCGGAGATTTCAGCTGGCACCTGCGCTTCAACACACGTACGCAGTATGAATAAATATTCAATTACTCCAATAAATAGTTCACCTGCCTCTTGATGGGAGAGGAAAAGGGTAGTTTGCATAATAACGTTCTGTGTGGCAGAAAATATACTGAAGACACAGCATAAATTAAGTATTATAACGAAGTTTGCTTGTATAATAATTAATTCTCATGCTGAAGCTTTTCTCACAATTTGTTTACAACTCAAGTAGTAATGCAATATGTGCCAAGTATGGTGATCATGATCAATTTGCTCTTGACTAATATAACTGGGAGCTACAAAGCAAGGGTACGTTAAGCACGTGCAGCATCACTTTTATTTGTTTGTGTTGCATACAGTATAGCGACAAACAAGTGCAGATGGATAGTGTCATGTCAGCATCATGGATAAACTTTCAATTTTCATAATATATACATTAATTAACAGACATGTACTGTGCAAGATGAATCTAAAATGTTACATGCCCACTTTTATTTTAAGTGGTTATAGAAAATTACATTTTTTTTTAAACAAATTGCTAATTAAACACATTGCGTAGGTTAATACATATTGAGAATACATTGGCCAATCCGAGTTATTTACACTTTACCAATTTGGGCCCATGTAGCAATTTACGCACAATACCTGACAGCTGATTGTATATGCTGGCATGTATGCTTGACCATTTTTGTGGAGCTGATGGAGGGCCGCAGGTGCGCGGTCATACATGCAGCTATCATCAGCACTCAAGTTGGAGAACGAGCAAGTAAAGCGTTGAGTCAGAGTGCGCGCCTTGTGTGGATTTAGCACGAGTGAGCGGCCGAGATGCTATTGCGACCAGCTGCAGGACGCATAAGGTGTTGCTCCTTAGAGGGAGTAGAGTGAGATAGGTGCAGTCGTAGCAAAAGGGGACTGGAGAGACAGGTCGATTAGCATTTTTGCGAAGAAACATCAGCATCTCGAGCTATTCGAATAAAAGGAGCTTGAAGTGTGATTCATCAATTTGAATTTTATAATTTTTGCTTTGATAAAGATATAATACATATAATACCAAGGTGCATATGTGCAGTTTTAAAAGAAAACTTTCATAAATACATACCAGGAACATCGATCATCAATATTAAATTTGCAGACATTATAATTACGTATAATTATATATATAATATATTATTTTACATACCTTTATATTTATGTAAATTTTAATATATTTATGCCATTATACAAATTAACCAATTTTATAATAACTGCAATTTTGCTATTTTAATTAAACATAATTAATTGCACACATAATAATTTGATGAAAGCTTGCTGGATTCGATCAGCTATAATAATTGTTCTTTTAAACTAATTTTGAAACAACAGATAATCTTAATCAGATATTAACGAGGTCATTTACTATAAACAGTATTTCTTGGAATAAAAACTGTGAATGTCACATTCCTATATCGATGGTATTGAAGCTGATTACCTCCTGACCTGCACCTCCCTGCCTTGCACCATCTTATAAGGTGAGATTACACGCAGCAGTGTGTCCAAACATGGAGATTCCGTGCTGATTTATTTTGCTATTCTCTCCGCCGAGCCACAACAGTGAATTGACCCCGTTATCAACCCAGACCTATACAAGCCAAGTGAATGTATAGGTGAGCCAAGCTAGACAAATAGATTTACTCCCAACCAATATCCTTGAACTAGGGTGTGTCTAATCAAAATGACGTTCATTTTCTTCTCGTATAACTCTAGCTTGCACCATAATTCACGCAAACAAAGACAATAATTACTAAATTATCTATATAGACTACAGAAAAAATATATAATTTATATATTATTATGATAGATTACCACGCGGGTGCGTACAATAATAGGTCAAGTATAAACATGTGTAAACACGCATGTGATTAACTATCAGCTTTTATTTTTATCTATCAATAAATAATGATAAATGTATCATCTTGAAATAAAGGTGATTTTAATTTATCTTTTCAGCACGCAAGCAACGTAATTACAAGTTAAATAATGAAAAAAAGGGGAATTCAAATATTATATTTGTTCATTGACATGGAAAAAACAAAAACAAATTTCCTTCCCCACTGAAAGTCTCAAAAGTTAAAAAAAAAGAAAGTTTCTTGTTTACGCAAAGGAAGCTATTCATAAATCTGCATTTTCATTAGTCAAGTTTTAATAATAACAAAAAAGTTTTGCTGACGTAATTCTGCTGTGCATGTGACAATCGATAATTAGAGGGAATTGAAATTGGTGTCACTAGAAACAAAAAATGTTAAAAGTTATTGCTTACTGGTATAAAAGCCCCTTCTATTATAGTAGTCAAAATTAGTTATCATCCTCTTTTTTACTAAGACAGTCGGCTAGTTGCTGGCTACCGTGAAAATGAAGAAAAATAACTAATGTGCAAAGTCCATACTCACGACACTGACTGAGAGCTAACAAGATCACAGGCATTACGTCACAAGCGTACACCACATTGCAGAAAACTTAATTTAAACTGCAAGAAACCATACCATGAACCATCTTTAACCACGAAGAGCATCCTATTATACAATAAATATTTTCCAAAAAGAGTTATGACATCTACAAAGACAAAAGTTATATGTTCGTATACCTTGCTTGCACCAACTGCAATTTCTCCACTCCACTCGATTGACTATGTCCATGCAAGTATATAAAGAAATCGTGTGCAGAGATACAGTTAAGGGGTTTACGAATAAACCTACTAGTAAAGTTTGCGTCTTTTTTAGAAAAAAAAAAATATAGTATGATTACGTCACATAGTTATTACAAATTACAGCGTATCAGATGATAAAGTATATAGGAGGGTGGAATAGTGATGAGGCAAGACTGTAACCTAAATGCGAGCCACTTACAAAGCTCCGTGGCTAATGAGTCGTGATGGGCGGTGACGTCATGGCTCCCACGTGTCACGCCGCCGTCAATATACAGGCAGATGATTAGTGGCGGATGGGGCTCAGCTCCAGCTCGTCCGATTACGCGCTGTCCAGCTGTTCCACCCCACCCCCCGGTTTACTTGCATGCACATTGCCCGCTATTTACGCTCGTTACCATAGCACACGTGATTAATTGCCATATCGTATTTATCACGCTCATCCTATTTCCTTTGTGAAGCAACTTTATAATTATATGCGCATGTAAATCTCTTGGACGTATAAAAATAATATTTGTTATACTTGAAGTTGTGATTGTAAATTTTAATTTTTTGGAATGTATAATCATATTTTTATAATTATATCGACAAATAATACCAGTAAATTTATTATTATTTCTTTCTCATAATTATTATGATAAACATAATTTCACTTTTCACGCGAAAATTGTTAAACTGTAAAAACGTAAGTCGATATCATTGAGTGAGATATTTCACGTGGAGGTGCTGGCAGTTACCTCACTCCCCCTGCAGAAAGTGTGGGCCCCGCTAAGTGCTGTCACGCGGGCCAGTTGACCAGGTCAGCACCGAACGTCACGAGACATAGAAACACACTTCATCTGTTTGCTCATTCTGGGCTGTGTCACCACACGAAAAGGAATATTTCTACACGCTTTTAGTTATGGTGGTTTCATTGGAAATTGCAGATGCTGTTACTCAACGTTAATGAAAGATTCGCACGTTCATGCTCAAGCAGCATGTTGTTGTTTATGTTGTAAACAAAATGTTACGCACTGACAACGCAATTATTCGACCCACTAAAACATTTTTTTTTTCATTGCATAAAAGAAATAATGGTGTTAATTACAATACAAAGTTTTTTATGTAATTTCGTGAGAATCTAAATATAAAGGTTCTCAGATATAAAATTTCAATGTGAGAATAAATCTATGCTGTAACAAAACTATTACCAAACAATTAAGTTGTTAAAAGAAACAATAAAAAGCTAAATTTAAATTTACTGATAATAATTCGATCTTAGAATAATTATTTTATTAAAAAGTATTTTACTTAGATCTATAGCTTGCATTTCATCGGTTTATAAATAAATAGAAATAGAACTATTATAATTAATGTATTCTTTGCAATTTTACTACCTAACTAGCTGTCTGTTTTGAAAAATAAATAAATAAATAAATAAATAAATAAATAAATAAATAAATAAATAAATAAATAAATAAATAAATAAATAAATAAGTAAATAAATAATAGCAACAACCCGATATACTTAATAAAAAAAAATAAAAACAAACAATAAGTATAAAAGAGGAATCCGACCAAACTTTGGTGTTGGGTATAAAAAAGACAGTATCTTATCGGCGCATATCACTTTTAGTTTCCGTGATATCACTCGGCAGAGTACACAAAGTAGAGCACACACTGAGGCGGCTCCGATACAAAAGTGAAATTCCGTGTTGTTTCCTGCTGTGACGGCCAACAGGACTTTCTCACCACATAACAATATACAGTGCAGCTGGATTGCGTGCGTGCATGTCTCTTATGTAAGCTACTCTGCTGGACACACTGCAGTACGTGCGCGTATCATTAGCCTGTGCGGGTGGATGGGCGGCTTATTGGGGCGCAAACAGCATCCCGTGCACCGGAAAACTTGCCATGCATGCTGAATAATATAGCTCAGAGGACTCAATATAATGTATGCAGAGATACATTCAGTGGGCTGGACATTGCATGAGTGAATGAACGTTTCAATCTTCATCCATGCTGCAGGCATGCACTATAATTTAATATCCTTTACTGATTTATTAGGAAAAAATGAATATATGTGCACTTTTCAACACAATAAGTGACACAATGGAGCGAAGCACGCGATTTTTAAAGAGGAACCAAAAAGAAACTCCAGTGTAATTTTTCTCAAATTGGCCTCGCCGCTCAGAACTCTCGGTTGGCTGATCACAGAGCACTTTCCCCGAGCTATACTGTGGTTTTTGACCGAGGCTGACGAGAGTGCATGGCAAAGGGTTATATAGCGGATGTTATCTGTGGTGGTCGCGACTCGGTGTCGTGCATGAGGTGTCGGCCATGCAGCAAGCGTGACAACTTTCGCCCGCTCGTTTCGCTCCCCGAACCCAGGACCTCGAGACTCATACCTTAGAGCAGCCGAGCCGACGACGAGTCACGCCGAGATACATGCTGCGTCATCTCTAGCATTGCAAAAATTTTAACGGTATAAATCGATCGATTGGATTTTTTTTATCTTCTAGCGTCAACATCATGTTGAACACGGCCGTATTCAGTAGAGGCGAAGGGAAAGTTAATGTGATCACCCAAACAAATCTGCTACGAATTAAGTGTAAAAAAAGAGATCTGAATCATATTGCATCAGAATTGAAAAAAAAAAGTAAATACAGCAGCAATTTGTATCCGCTATCAATTATTAGAGCTATTGTTGTTGATTTTATGTAGTCGCAACCAACGATGTTTCCTATAAGATTCATAGCTTTTCTCAGGTTTTTCTCAAACTGACTATTGTAAAAAGAGAGTTGTTTCTTACACAAGTAATAGTGATGGATTGGAACGTATACGGCTGTATAAATTGTTTGTTCATGTACTGAAGCATGAACATAATTATTATTAATTAAATAAATCAATATTGCAAGGAAAGTATATAATAGAATAAAAGTAACCACATCATTGTATTTCATAAAATCACAAACATTATAGCTTGCTGCAATTACGAAGAGCGATGCATGCGAGGCTCAATACAACTGGATGGACAAATCAGGTACGGTGCTCGGCTGCAGCTTCCTGGCAAGACTCTTTGTTTGGTGACGCAATTACCTCCACTTTCACTTAAAACCTAGCGAGGCTGGCCAGCGACAAAACGCGCACCTCGCCTCAGATGCTTTCATTACGATACAAATGGTCAAAAGTAAGCTTTGCAATTACAAATAAACCAAAAACTACAATATATAAAACAAAATGCATTGTTTTAATTTAAAATTCATTCCCATGCATTTTCAAACATTTGTTTACTCTCTCAACGATTATCCAAGGATTTTGCGATTATCAGATACAGCATTTGAGTATTATTTTGTAATCTGAAAGTTAGAACACCGTATAATAAAAAATTATTTGTAATTTGATCTCATTAATTATTATAACAATTACTACATAATTATGCTTGTGATTTTATGAAATATATTATACAATGAAGTGGGTACTTTTATTCTACATACACTTTCCAGTGCGATATTGTGACTAATTTATGCAACAATTTTTTAGAACACTATTAAATACTACAAAAAAAAAAGTATAAATAAATATTTAATTCAATTCTGTCCTTTTACAATTTTGAATTTTATTAGATCCCGCATTGAAATATTAAATTTATAATAAAATTAATATGTTGCTCAATTTACCAGCTCAGCTAAAAGTTATAATAACACCATCATTTTATGGCACACAAGCACTTAACCAACCTATAAAAAGAATTGCAACAACAGTCACAAAAGTAGCTTTGAGGACGTTTATGTCAGCGAAAGTGGAGCATTTGACACGTTGACATTTCTATGTTACGTGCTAAATATAGCAGCTTCACATTTAAATCAACCAGTGTAATGATGTTCGTATTGATCGCTTCACCTTTACATTGATGGTGTGGTGATAAAATGTGTCTGGCCAGGCATTTAATCAAGGTGACGTCAACAGTGGCGAGGTTAATGTGCACCAAGTATATAACATGTAACGTAATTTACCAACACCAGCTCCCTTGAGCCATCGACACAGCAGCGATTGCCATGAAAAACATCTTTTTATACACTCCAGCAGAGAGGAAAATCTAATTCCTACACAATTATTAAATATTTAATGTATTTTTTATCTTAATTAACCTGAGCTTCGTTAACATTAATAAAAAAATGTATCCCGTGTTCTAATAATTATAATTGACTAAATTTGTATTAAAATTTAAAATCTCAACTATATTTCTTTGTGTAGAAGACAAAAAACTATAATAAAAATATGGAAACTATCTCTTTATTATATTATTATACAAGCAAAGAACATAAAAAGGGATAGTGCCATTTATATTATAATTATTAATTATTATACATGCATACCATATTACATATTATAATTATAATAAATTCCGAAATTCATTAAATCAGTGCACTAAACCACTAAACAATATCGCAACAGATTTTTTTTTTTAAGTAAATTAAAATTTCCAGTTTCCTGTCTTGAGATCAATATTACAACATTACAACACTTGGTGCACGCTTCGTGCAGCACCACCATCGATCTGAGGTGCGCGGCGGTGCTCCGTGACGCGCGCGGTGGTAGCCGGTCGCTCGATAGCCACCGACGCCGTCGCACGCTGCAGCCAGCCAACAACAGCAGGCAATGACCTCTTGCGTCAAGTCACCGCGGGGACTTCGGCCATCGCGAGCCAGCGGGGCGCCGGCCGACAAAAACACCTAGCGACTAGCAACTAATTGCAGAGACGCTAATTAGTACGAAGATAATTAAACAACATGAATTTTCACTTTCATGGAATCATTTTTATGAATTTCCTGACACCAAACAATATACCAAGATTTTTTATAAAAATCTTGCACTCTAACGTCTTAAATTTATTCAGAATTACTATCAGTCATTCTTTTTTATTTGTATAATAATTGTATAAATATGAACTATTTTATAAAACTGAGCTTTTGCAATACTTGTGTACTCGGTCTCAGAGTGACCCGCACGTCTACACTGCTTAGCTACAGGTTCATATTATAATGCATGGCATTCGATCACGACATTTTATACCCTCTGCTGTCACACCAGATTTACTGCGTCTCTAGGCATTATCGTGACCTTTAGTGGAAAACAGGTCGTCCCTTATTACAGATGAGGTCAAAAAGTTCAATCGAAAGACGATACGCCTCCATTTCTATTTAAATTAAAATAAAAAATTCATAATTAATTTTTTTTTATTAATCAATGGTTTTACCAACATAGTTATAACAGTAAATAAATATAGAAATACATATCACTCGAGTCTGATTAATTCATTACTGATTACCACGTTTTAATTTGCAATACCTGAAGAAAAAATTTAATTCACATATTTTGAAAATGATTCAATTTAAAGGAATCGGTTTTTGAACAAAAGTTAATATTGTTTTTTTTTCTTGTTTTTTTTTTAAGTAAGTGTCTATACACCCCTCCTCCTATATATTTATTATAGATCTATATTCATTGCATATATTAATTATATTATACTGTATAACAGTGAATACTTTACTTTAAGGCTTGTTTTACTGTATATGCTGATATAATTATATTGTATAAATTTATAATCAATATCATTACGTAATGATAAATTCATACTAACAAGCTGATTTTTGTATTCCTTATATCAGAGTATAATTTTATTACATAGACCAGAGTCTTCTGCGCGCAATGTTTCTAACAAAACATTGTTCAATGTCTGTCGCGTGGCCCGATTATTGCGTGACGCTTTAGTTCCATTTTGCGCCCGCCAGAGTGACCAGAGGCGCCACTAGCGAGCGGTTTTTGTTGACTATGCGCCATTGTTTAACATAGGAAATTCGCGAGTTGACGCCTAAATGTAACGATAACTTCCAAAATATCACACCAAAAGTATAAAAAAATATCATTATTTCGTACTACATTGATCCAGGTAATGTAAAAAATTAATTATTAGTAAATATAACGGTACTTTATCTTATTTTTAGCACATAGAAAAGACGACGCAGACTGAGGTTGGAGTTTCATTGCCTTTAATGTGATTCTGTGCAATCATATAGATGTTGGACGGGACTCCAGTCACTCCAGTATTAAGGTCTAACAGCATAGAAACTTGTAGATTATCGAATTACTGCTATATCTTCAGGATATAAGAAATTCAAAGGTACAATTTTAAAACCCTATTATATTGCTTGTTATTTTTAAATAAATCAACAAATGGACACTGGTGCGGCTGGTAAGGGCAGCCAAGTTCTGCCAGAACTGCTAGCTAAAAGATTTTAGAGCTTACTGTATACAAGCCCTTGGGAACACAGAAATGATATACATTACTTACACCATGGTTATCGCTCCACATTTCTTCGACCGTTTCAATGATAAAAAACCGTTAAAAATTCTTAATTTTTTCTATGAAATTTCCGCGCATGTTTTTTTCCATTTCACTTAATTTTTGAAAACATGTCCTCAATTTTCTAATTATTTCTATTAGTTTTTCATGTTATTCATAATGCTTCCCTTGATAATTACCGCTCGCTGGTGGCGCCGCCAGCGGCAAAAAATTGTAAACAGCGGAGTTTGTTTACTTTTTTCCTTTCTCGCGTTCAACAATCGAAAATTACACCACGCGACAGACATTGAACAATGTTTTGTTAGAAACATTGCGCGCAGAAGACTCTGACATAGACGTATACATATAATAATGGAATATTATTGGGACTACGAAAACAAACATCAAAATTCCCTAACTTACCTCCTACTGGTGCGAGCAACGCCATCTTCCTCGTCAGTGGCAGGCCCGCCGCCTCCGCTGACGTCTCCACCGGTCCCGGCCCCCGGTTCCTGCAACACGCAACATATCGGGTCACCATACAGTCGAGGTAGGGAGGAAGCCGGCCAGACATGCACGCATTGCGACAATAATAATGTATAGCCGCGGGCCCAGCCGGCGCCGTTGAAACAGACGCGAGAACCGGCTGCTCGGGGGTAGGTCAGCTCACAGTAAAGATTGCATCACGGCTGCAGGTGTTACAGCAAAAAATCGTCCATGTAAATTTATAAATTATAGTTCTGGTAGATATAAAAACAGTACTTAATTGTAATGTACAGTACAGTGGTTCGTAAAAAATTTATAAAAGAAAATATATTATATATAAAATACGATGCGATTATATCATTAAATAATAATTATTATATTTCAAAAATGACAACGATCAAAAAGTGAAATCTTTATATTATTATAGAGAAAACAACGTAATTATACATCACAACAAGTTAATTGACATGTTTGTATAAAAAATGAAACGGAAGAAGATGAATATAAAAAAAAAAAAAAAATGTCTTTTGAACCAAGGACTTCATGGTTAATCATACTATATAGTTAGGATCACACTTTACTCAAGGCAAGAAATCTATACTTTATAAGTTTGAGCAATGATGGTGCAATTTTGAGCAATTTTGAGACGTAAGTTACGTCTCAAAAGCCATACTGGATGCATATGCAATCAAATATTGAATATTAATATATTATAATATCGTACTATATAGGACGGTATTAATAATAATAAACAACAACAATAACTTAAATAATTTGGATGAGGGTTGAGAAGTGAATACTTCAAAACTTTTAGTGAAATGCTTTTCGCCACGTATATAGGTATTTAATCATTTGTTGACATCGTTATGACTATAAAATATGAGTATAGATATGAAATGATATGAGCAGAGCAGAGCGTTATAGATGACATGTATTTTTCAAACATATTTTAATTACAGTTCACCGTCGGCTTGAAACCCGTATCAGTTGTGAATATATGTATCATTTTATATCAGTTGTGAAATTCTTCTTGTTAAAGGACCCGTAATAACATAATAACCTGGGCCGAATGCTCAGAGAAATACATGAACACTATAAAGTAAACTATTATAATTTTCATATCCGCCTCAAATTTCATTAAAAACATAACTTAACAATAAAAACGAAACTAAATTGAATTCTTACAACTATGTATAATTGAATGCGTAAAAGTAATTAATAGTTTGAGCCCCTCCCATATGTACGCCCCATGGAGATGCTGCAATGACGTCACGTTAATCTGGCTGTGATCTCGGTATGAAGGAGCAGCTGATGTGCGGACCGCCAGGAGCAATCAGTTCCCACGGTTTCCTGCGCGCGCCCTCAGGCAGCCACAGATGCTGGAGAAGGTAGACTCTCTCGCTGAATCTCAAGCAAGCTGCGGGCACGGATCATTTGCTTGCAGCTGCGAGCATCCTTCCCTTTCCTTCTGCAGGGTCAAGGCTAAACTATCCGTGTATCGTATGAACACCGCGAACTTATCGGTTCGGGGATTATTTGTTCCGCTAGCTTATGATATCGCAATTAATCTTTGAAGTACACGAGAGAGTGTGTGTAAAACTTGTGTCTACAATGCAATGTTTCATGAACCATTATATTACTAAACTTGTCCTTGAGCTATTTTCAAAACATATTTAATTTTTTATCACTAATCGTTTCTCTCTCAAACTATAATATGATTCATTCTTTTTAATGGCAAAGCGTGAGTAGAATTTCAATTAAGTTTCTTAAAAATAATCAACGGATTAAGTTTTATAGATAAAGAGAATTTCAACATTACCTTGGTAAAAACAAAAAATCGTTTATTTTCTTTGGTAAAACTTTGGCAACAAATTATTGACACTAAATTATATACTATTTAATTACACTAAATTAAAGCTCTCTGCTAACAGTGAAAGAAAAAGAACCCATTACATAAAGCCGCGAAGGGCTTGAACCTCTTGGTATACACTAAACAACTAAACAAACTGGTAAGTGCGAAAGTGCCTTTCCTCGAACCTATAGGAGTATTTTATATTCAACATACTATACTCCTACCAACCTTCTTTGGCTTATTTACTCAACATTATCAATATAATCGAAATCATCCGTAGGTAAAAGTTTCATACAGTCACACATCTTATTGTCGAAAACTGAATTTACTTGTGTGGTCTGCGTCTGCAACCTGCGTGGCGTTCACTCAGTGTTATCTTTCACGCGGCGTGCGAGGGACGTGATCAAGCCTGCGAACGAGAAGCACCGGAAGTCACGTGCTTGCACCTCTTGGTAGCTAATACACGCCCCCGCACATTGCCCCTGCCGGTCTGCGGGACCATCGAACTGCTAGCATGTCTGGGCACGGGAAATGCGAGAGCTCAAGTGAAGCAACTTTATTAACCCAGAACTATATATACTGTATAGGAAACCGAGGATATAAAATATTAAAATATACATTACATGGCTTTTGCCATGATAGAAAGACGTGTACCCTCCTTCTTCTAAATTTACTTACGGACAAAAAATAAACAAAATAAAAATAAATTTAACATTAATATTAATTTAATATGTTTAATATACCAAAACAGGTATGGAGTATACAAAGTATGTACGGAAAAGTAATTTTAAAAAAAAAAACAAGTTTCTTAACATTCCAGTTTTAATTTACTGAACACAAATTTAATAATATCTCATTTTGAATATTATGAACTCATTTACTTTTGCCATAGTCAGTTCAAATAAGCCAATACAAATTTTAACAATTTCATATTTCCATTGTAAAACCCTTGCAACGTGACTGCTGCATGTGCAGTTCCGTATCTGGAATCTGATTCAGTCCGTTCGGCTAACGTTGGTGTTGGTGCAGCTCCAACTCGCGGGCTCATCACGCGAGCGACTGAGAGACAATGCCTGCCTGTACTTCAGTATGATACAACATAGGAAAATGAGCTGTGCATTGCCATATCTAGAAAGGAAGTCTCGAGCGTGGGCCGATGTCTTGCTCAGGCTCATACCTCGTGTCTGACTCAACACTCCCAGCTTGCTGTACACAATGTTGAGGACCCATCTCGTGTCAGTGGCAGAATACTAATGGCTTTCTGCTTGTCAGCTCAGAGAATCATGACATCAAATAACACCGAACGCTTACATTAAAATACTGGTGACTCACAATCTCAATTAGTGTTCTTTGCAAATTTAATATTAACATAGTATTTCTATAGTTTACTTAACAACTTTTAAAAGTTATTTACTTTGGTAAAAATATTATCAATCAAATATATAGTACTGTACAGTACAAAGAAATTGGTTTTCATTTTTCATGAAAAGCGAATTTTACAAGTTTAGCGCAATGTCAGTGACAAATAAAGAATATGCTCATGCATCAATGATTATTAAATTAAAAATTAAATTAAAACATAATTATAGCAAATACATTATATTTCTTAACGTATATAATTATAAATGATACCTTTACAGTTTATTATTAAGTATTTGTTATGACCTTTAAAACAAGTAAAGAAGCATAAATATAATTAGACATTTCGTATGTCGACCGATGAAATGAAAACAATGGATTTTATTTGAAAAATTAAAATAACACCAAAGAGCGTAATTAAACCATAAATGCACATTAATGTATTATAATAATGGTACTGTATTTCGAATATTATACAATCCGTAAAATTTGTGCTTGTTTGCAAACTTAACTTGAGAGATCAATATGAATATGGACTGTATTTTATTTTATATATGACGTCATGCACGTAAGAGGGAGATGACAGAGTTTACATAAATTGGATCAATTTACTAATGGTAATAACTAGTTTGAATTCCTTACATCGAGCTAGTATACTTTACATAGATATTACATGATGCCCATGTGTGTAGACCAGCGTCTTGTACCGGTACTAAGTTCTTCGAGTGTCACCTCGAAGAAGTCTCATCCCAGCTGCTGACTGGAGAACGAGGGGACAGATGCTGGAGTACTTGTCAAGCGAACCAGCCACTCCAACGGCCTTGCCCAAGCTGCCTGCATGCCTCTCGCAGGCGTAGAACTAAACCGCTCGAGAGCGCTTACACCACGGTCGAGCAATTGCAACTTGAGTGTACTCCAAGCACAAAAGCAATCCCTCAGAACCTTGGACCACTCATGTATTAAAGATGGTGTATATAGATATAATATATTATATTATATAAGAAGTATAGAATAAAAAAGGAACCCAACAAACATGATTGCATACCCTTGCGTATACAGTCACGGCGCGATTCGTGCGCTTCTGCGCTTCATATCTTTGCGTTGATGTAGTACCCTACCGAGTACCACACAAATCTGAGAGGAAGCGAGACAGACACGGGGATGCTGCAGATGCTTCTCTCACACGCTCCCTGCATACACGGAGTGAGGGCGATATTCATTGCGACAAGGCAATCACGAGCTTGCTGGTTATTTACATAAGGTACTTGTAGCAACGCCCGTCTGCCTGCTCATCAGTAACCGTCAATAGCATCGCAACGCTGCGGGCCAACGTGCAATGACTCCGCAATCACCATGTAATAAATAATGCAGAATGAAAAAATAATGTTTGCTTAAGCACATACAGCATCCATTCAGGTATGTTTTAAGCATGCACACTCGAAAATAAATCAATGTGCAAGGAGTTTTAAAATTAATTATAATCAGCTGAATTGAAAAATAGCCTGATTTTCAGGTGTCACAAGTTCCTGAAAATGTAGTCAAATTAAAATAGCTCATATTGTAAAGTTATTGTTTTAAGGTGACATCTCAAGAACCTGTCTTCTCTGTCAGCCACGCCGTGGAATGCGGTAAGTACGGGTAGTCCAAATTGGCAAATGTCGCCCTGAGCCATGTCAGATATCGACTCCACATTGGCCGGCAGCAGCTGCAGAACTGCAGGACTGCATGCTGAGCGGGACAGTATTAAACAACAACAGCTGGCGTGACATGCAGCATGGCAGCAATGCCAACATTTTAGGCGCTAAAGATTTTTATACCTATTCAAATCCATAGAGTTAATATATTACACAAAATATTGAGGAAAATAACGAGGTTTCTGTTAATAATGCAGTA
This sequence comes from Siphlonurus alternatus, assembly GCA_949825025.1. Lineage (NCBI taxonomy): Eukaryota > Metazoa > Arthropoda > Insecta > Ephemeroptera > Siphlonuridae > Siphlonurus > Siphlonurus alternatus. The sequence continues at coordinate 8,806,453 of OX463779.1, forward strand.
CGCCACGTTTCGTTACCTACGAAGAAGCTATACTACCTACAGGGAAAATAATATCGTATAATTTAGTGATTGAGTCATGCAGGTTCTTTTAGCAATTAAAGTATATTATAACGTATAGACAAAAAATAAAATAATAATAAAGGCACAGCGCATAAATACTCATAAAATATAAAATTGTAAATGCAGATAGGAGAAAAAAAAATCCATGCATGGCTGAGCTGTATATCATGTATTAGAGATAATTTGATGCTTTATTAATAATATTATTATCATCATAAAATCACAGAACATCAAATCAAATTATTACTAACTTAATTATTATACAAATTAACCTTCCAAACATTTTTTATAATATCTCAACACGCAATTTATAACCCTGAAGCTTTTATTCAGTTGTTATTTTAATTACACTGTTATTGATAAGTCCTCGACCTGAAAATGAGAATCAAATTCAGCATAGACGATTAATAAAAAGGAAAAAATTGCGGAGGAAAAAATTATGCATACATAAAAAAAGTTTCCAAAATTATTTTCATTTACATTTTCAAGTGGTGGAACAGCAAAGGAAGGCTATTGAACCGAGCTTCATCAATATGTTAGTTTTCGCATAGCGAACTCTCGCTTTCTCCACGCCCGGCGGCAGGCGTGCGCGATTTTGTGGCGTCACGCGAGATCACGGGCCGCAGCTGACGCTAGTTTTGTGTACATCGAAAACAGATTTGTTGTGGCTGCTGCGCCAATACGGATGGATCGTGTTTCACACCTTTGTACAGCTTTTCGCGGTGAATATATCACTGGAAATTGAAAGCATATTAGTTGGCATTATTTTTATACAATAATAATTTATTATAATGATTTTTCAATCATCATGCATATATTCTTTTTAAAAATACAAAGATACAGTAAAAAAAAAAAAAATAATAATAATAATACAATAGTAATATTATAGTATCAATTTAAATATAATTTGAAAATCATTCTCAGAATGAAACGCTACAAATCGGAGAAACTAATTTTACTTTAAAATTGAAGTTTGATTAAAAACTATTTATAAATGAGGTACTGGTGAATCAATATGGCCATCTGGAAGCTTTATTTATCATTTCACCTCGCTTGCCGTTTTCAGAAACCAACCTTCCACTTTCATTATAATTCGTCAACCCTTATAACAGCAAAACTCTGCTGAAACGTAATGCTGGAGGTGGGGTTTTCAACGAGAATTCTCATGTACCCTTCACTCTCATCTCGCAAACTCTCAGGTTGCCAGCGGGGCACACAATGAGCTCAGTACACCATCATACTTCAGCCCAACGATAGAGAACCATGTCAGTTCTTTTTTCTTTAATGTTTGGCCAGACAACGTTGCATGCATGGGTTTGCTAGTACAAAGACGGGTGACGTCATCGTGGCATTTCATGGAGGTCGGCGAGGTCGTGATGATCTTCATGACGTGCAAATCTCCTGTGTTGTACGATAGATAATCTCGTTGGTATTACATAACAACCCAGCAACAGCGACCAGATTCATCGAGATTCAAATACAAAATATATATTTAGATTCATATATATTTATATATATACTATTTCTTTGACCAAATACATGATAACTAGAAAAATTATTTATATAAAAAGAAGCCAGGCTAAAATAATTATAACAATGCAATAACCATCGCTCAATATTTCCAGTTATGATGTAATGGGCTTTTAAACCTCACTGTAATAAAATAATTTTCTATTGTATCTTTGTTTATAATTAATACTGATCCCTTCTTTTATCACTTCATCATTTGAACCAAGGGTGGTGGGTGAACTGTCATTTTTACGTGAGTGGATTGACTTGTTACTCTGACATTCAAGTGGCTACTACGATCAGCGTGGGATGCGGAGCTGAAAGGGTATAGAACGACCGACATACAATGTCTGGCGTCGAAATCGATACCGTGCCGCCCGCCCGGCGGGTCCTCCAAACACCAGACTAGAAGCCAGCAAGGGCTCTTGTATGTCAAGTCAAGGCGGCCAGCAAATTTATTTTTTACCATCCTCCTGCTGATCTCAATACAAAATAAAAAAATCAGGTCTCCCTTTCAAGATGAAAAAGAAATCTAAAGGTGGATTTTCATGGGCGGCAACGGCGACGCGGCGCGATTTTAACTTAAAAGCTGTGAAATCCTATGCGGCGGCGAATTCGCCAGTAATCGCGTTAATTACGATGCTCTTTTTCTTTTAATCGCTCAATATGGCCGCCAATGGATGTTACAGCAAGTGCGCATTATTCGCGTCGCGTCGCATGGTAAAAATCGCCATGTGAATCCACCTTAAAAGTACACTTTAATTCCAATAAAAATTACAAAATTAAAACAACGGTTGTTTGATTAGACTTAATGACAAAAAAATAAAGAAGTATGTCAGTGTGGAGTTGTCGCGGTTTCTACAACATTAAACTACCATTGTCACGTACGTGCGTCGTCGAGTCTGGCAAAAACCACAACCTCTGGCTAATGGCTCGAACCATCCTCGTGACACAAAATGCCTTGCACTACTAAAATAAAGACACAAAAAAATTGAATAAAAAATTATCTCGACCAACCAATAAAATTCCATTTACAAATGAGAAATCCAATACAAAAATAATTTCTTATTTCTTAGGGGAAGGTAACACGAATCAGCTAATTGATGTAGTCCAATTTGATTAACACGTAAACCTTAGCTGCAGATACACAAAAATTCTGAAATTTTTTGCGATACAGATTTTATTACCTTAATAATAATAAAAAGACAAAAAAAGTTTAATTCAATTCATGCCTTGAAATTAAGAGATTACAACGTACAATAAGTAAACAATAAATCAATTCAATTTTAAATTAACCTTCAATTGGTGTAGCAAGCAAGGATAAAAATATGATTCTAACTTGTAAGTTGCAATAAAAAATAAAATAAATAAATTCTAAATTTAAAAGACCTTGGATTGAAAATACCTGTGGTTTTTGAGGGAGGTCGTGGGTAATTATATCATTATATTGAGAGGTTGCAGCTTGAGTGAGCAGGGTTGTGGGGTGCAATAAATTGGAGACGACTCACGCTATAAGTTAGGTGTTTATAACGTGCAAGGCCAAGCCACGAGCAGGTCAGTATATACACGTACAGTATATACATGATGTCCGCAGGCAGGGTGCGGCATTAATCTACCTCGCTAGAAGTTGTTAATATCGCTGTTAACATTAATAATCGCTATGACAACTTATGTAAGACAAAATCAAGAATCAAGAACTGTAAATGTGGAGAGAGAGAGAGATAACAACCAAGGTCTAAAGTAATCAACGTAAAAGGAATGCTGCACCATGGAGATAAAGGCTCCAGTGAATTAGCCGTAAGCAAAATAAATACATTGTGTAAAGTTGAGTAAATGAAACGCATTTTAGTGCAAAAGTCTTGATAATAAACAGCCATTTTGGCACAGATGACTGAGATGAGCCTTATGAGCTAGGGCAAAACCAATCGTATAATAAAATTTATGAATCAAGAAGGTAAAATAAAATAATAAATACTCTCCAATCTATATTATATACTCTTAATCTCTATACTCTCAATTGCAAACATACAATCAGCTACTTTTTACTGCATCATAATAGTTTTTTATTAAATTTATCTTTGCATGACTGCAATCATAACAAACTGATAACATCAAGATTTTATTAATCGTAAAAGCCTGGAGATGAACTTACTGCATATACATGCAGTACAGTATTAAAATCAATGTTTCACTTTAAAATCAGAAACTAACAAACCATATATAAATATATAAAATATTACAGATTATAACTTTTTTAAAAGTTCTATTTTTAATAATTAACGCTATACACGTACGATAAAAACTCGTAACTATTTTTTCTAATGACGTACGTGACAAAACTTCCTATACATCTCAAGTGTGAACCTTGTCGTCGTTACAACTGTATACGGGCGTTGATATGTTTTTAGGTACAGATTATTTCTCGTAATAACAGATCTCTCGCTGGCTCGAGAGTGAAGATGATAAGACACAGGCACTGTCAGAGAAAGCTCACAGCGATGTTCGTTATTAATACAAAGACTCGCCCCCAATCTTGTGTATACCATACTTTCCTATATATGTATACTATCTAACACGTTGCAGCCCAAACAATTCAGAACGTCTGATGACAGAACATGGTCATTGTTTATTGTGATGACGACAACGCTATATAGTATATATACCTGCTTATATATACCTGTATATATACCTGCTTATATTATATATTATATACAGAGGGTTGGTATACTGTACTGCATGCACGCATAACACAGTACTCTCTTCTCGCACCCGCGCACTTGAACTATAGCAATGCAAACCTAGTTCCTGTTCCATGGGTAACTCACTACCGAGATTTTTTTCCCCCTTTCACTCTGTAATAGCAGTTCCTTACACAATAAACAATGCTACATAGCTGCTGTTTACTTAGAGGCTCCAGCAGCAGTATGCCGTAACCTATGACGTAAATTTAACCAACACCGTCAGAGCATGGTGGAAACCTTATTATATTACATGAAAGTGAATATAAAATAAATTATAGCATATTGTATTATATAACAATCCTTATAGATAATTATATGGAAGTAATAAATTCAGCGATACTGCAGTACATCAGTGTACATGGCATTATTAAAATACGTCCAGTTTATAAAAATAAAACAATTACTTAATTAATTACTTTTTGGCGCTGATATCTGTCTCAGTTGGGAGTTGATTGTTATAATATTGGTGACATCATATAAAACATATTAAGGGACATTCACAAAGCCTTAAGGCCACAATTAAGGCTCAATAATTTAAGAACAGAAATTTTGAGTCTAAAAATCACATCTAAAATCAAGCTTTAAAATATCGAGCCTTAAATGTGGCCTTAAGACTTTGTGAATGCCCCTTAATAAAATTTATTATACATGTTTTCTACTTTTAATATTTTGTAAAAAAAAAAATCAATCAATTGAACTAAATGACTCGCATGCTTGATTATAAAATTTATAATGTTCAAAAGAGCATAATATGAGGCTTTGAGAGATATTGTCCTATTAAGTAAGCGTCATTAGGTCATATCCATTATCCTAATTAGGACATACAATACAAGACTATGAAGACGAAATAGGCAGAGGACGACTGTTAATAGTATTCGTATTCAAATGGCCTCGCTTGTAAAGCATGCAGACAAGCAGAACCGCGCATGCATGTACTGAGTGCTCCACCATGCAGTGCTTTATGTAAGTCCCATGTACTAGGACAGAACAGCTCTGAATGGGCATGGCAACTTAATAATATAGGTCTCTGGGCCTTTTGCTTGGCAGCATCAACTATACAGCGGGGCAGACATACAGCGATACGAGGAGGTTTCAGGGGCAACAACTTACGAAGCAGACAAATCCAATGTCACCGCTGTTTGTGTAGAGGGCGGGTAACTTGAAGTGTCATTTCATTACGGTATATAATGCAGGCAAGCGAGGATACGTCTCATAATAATGGAAAATCTACAGTGATGTACATCAGCTAATAAACTCATATCAACTTATAATCGTCAAATAATATCATAGAACACTCAAATATCACGTCTCTCTCTCCCTCTCAACTATTATTATCTCTCTATCTCTCATGTATAATATCGTGTTCTTTAAACAAAAATTTGAATTACATTTGTTAGTATATATAGTAATGTTGCATCAGTTATCGCGAAATGGTATCGTTTGTTATATGTTATAAAGATGATATAGTGACATACGTCATTGAATTGAGTTATGAAATTAAGTGTACTCGCCACGCCTCGAAATACACACACTCTAATATTTGCTGGAGCATTAAAGAACGTAATCTTGTCTTATGTACAACGACGTTGTGGTACAGCTAATATTATAAAATTCTTTACGACTTGCATCTAAATAAAGTTTACATTCTTCTCAACAGACAACCTAAATATGTTTATAAATGTTTATAATATATACATGACATGTCAACTTCTTAGTTCTTAGTATATATAATATATAATATTGTATGCACGACGCATGAGATTTCATTTTTACATTTTATAATAATGAAACTTACATGTAAAAAAAATCTGTTGCATTATGACAACACGATGCACAAATGATGAATTAAAAACAAGTGAGACACAATATAATGATTATTAAATTCAAAAGAATGTCAAAATAATAAAAAGTTAAAGGGAGTTTTGATATGATATTGCTATTTAAGTATACGTTAAGTTGCATTGCAATTATTTCTCAACACATAATTACAGGTTTGTTATTCCTCCTGTTGGACGTGATGCGAAAGATGGCAGGCAGCTATGACTTGGTGAGTCAACTCGATTCAAGTATGACTCGAGGATTCATACTTGAGTGCGCTCTGTGCTTGCCGTGCATGGCTGCTGACGCGCCGCTTTTGCTTGCAGAATAATTTATATAAATAATAATAAACTGAGCTAGTAAACTGAATGCCCTAAAAAAAAACTGAGTAATAGAGGTAAATAATAATGCGAAATTTTAAGCAACATGAAGCTAGAAATAAGAAAACGCATAAATTTTAATAATATACTGTATAGAGTATAATATGTATAATATATAGAAGTCAGCGAGCAAGCAAGCAAGCGGCCTGGATATTATATTAATATTACATTGTTGTTGAGGCAGCAACAAAATTTACCGTAAGCTTTGATGCATGCCGTGGTCGCTTCCGGAGTTATAATGACTGACTGAAATGCACTCATCACATCGACACAGGGCTTGCACTGATGTATGTAAGTTTTGATGTAACTGTCCAGCATGGCTTCAAATTCATGTTCACATTTTCGATAATTGCGGCATTAATGCATAAGTGTTGAATTTTGTGAACACTATCCATTAGGTTCCAGATTTAATTAAAATTATTCGTAAACCATAATCACATCACGTTAGCGAAAGTCTTTAATACAATGAAGAAGAAATTTACGGTAGAGTGCGTTTTGTAATTAAAATGTACCTTGAAAAATATAGAGAAATTCATCACTCATTTTTTACATACTGTACACACGATGGATGTGCGCAGTATTACTTGTTTTGCTATTCATGGCAAAAGTAATAACACACGTCAGTACCACAGTATAAACTAACGTATAAAGAAAATAATATTTAATAAAAAAAATGCTGATTGATTAAGCAATAAATTTTTGTGTAGAAACTTTATGATGTGCTGTACAATACTGAATTTTAGAATAGAAAATTACCTCATTAACACATTAATATCTTTATTATATTTTAAGTATGCATACCTGAAATACCTACACGTTACGTGACTCAAGAGCTTTGAAGGTCCTGCCTGAGCAAAGAATTTTTTCGTTTGGATCTCACGAGCAAGACAATGCTCTGGAGCTGCGAAATGAGCATACAGTTATGACCGAGGATTGCGCATTACGTGGCCAGCTGGTGCTCACACACGGGATGATCAGGCTGGCGGTAACACGGACGCTTATCTCCAAGGGAAGTGTGCTTCCTTGAGCACGTGCTCCTACTGGACACCGACAATAAGCAAATGCCCTTCAGAGTCACACTAATTAATCCTTATCATTCCGATTTAATCCACTTTTTATACAAACAATGGTTTAGAATACAGTATGCAAGTTTTCTTACACCTGCATTGTTATTTTATTAAAAAAAAAAAAAAAAAAAGAATGAGGCCCTTGAAATTCCAGCAGCAACAGCGGTACTAATGTAAAGACAAGGTTAGAAAAAATTGAAAATGCATAATTGTGCATGGTCATTTTAAGAAGAACTTAGAAGTGATTATATTTAATACAGGCTTCGTGATTACGTATTAGGAACTTTTCGAACAGCTTGCAGCTACATCAACATAATTCTAGCCATGCAACGAAGTTCTTTTTAATTATTTTATCATTATATATTTAAAGATGTGGCTATGTAAGATGGTCATCAGTCATAGGATCTATTACTTATCCCACAAGTTCTTGCATTAGCTATACATGTTATTATAGCTAATGCTTATATGATATACAAATCTGACAAAACATCGTGCTTACTCTTCCAACCTGGACGTACAAAAAGATGAAAATGACGTAATGGTATATAACAGATTTAGAAAGGAATTAATCGTGCAACCTCTATTCAGTATATATTATTTTTTTTCATTGTATTACGCATAATGTAATGGCGAAATATATTGAACAATGTGAAATTAATTAGAGTTTATATCTAGTCTTATTCTTTTATTTAGGAACAAGAAACTTTCATTATTTTAAAACCCATGCAAAGTTCGTGTAGAATCTTGTATTATAATATTAATAATATATGATATATACTGTATATTTATACTTCTAACGATGTACATAATATAGTATACAGTCCTACAATGCAGTCATGTGTATCACTTTTGCATATACACTATAACGTGTAGGACTGTACATCGTTAATAAAAGTATAAAATAAATTTATATAATTATAATTATGAATTGTAAGAAAAAAAAATAATGCGGCAATTAAAATTTACTATGATGCTGTCAACTGTTACAAATTTAAAGTAAAATTAATCAGTTTCAGATTGACTACGATTTTATAAGTTATTTTATTTCCACGAACAGCCAACCATTGTATATAGAAATATATCACGAAAGTGTTATTATAATATGTTTTGCTTGGTATACGACGATGATCATTACAAAGCGTATTATTTTTCAATGATTAGAGTCGGTGTGGTTTTTGTGGCCAAGCAAGCAGAGACGTAGCGAGAGAAGAAGGTTCAATGCTCGGCACATCAAATTGGCGAGCGGGCTCTGCTACAAAGGTAAGACGCGGGTTCCAGCCGGGTATACAATATACCATGGAGCAGAAGTAGAGATGATGGCCTGCATGCCCTTTATGACACACTTCCATCTCGCGCAGCCTCGCGGCCCCAACCAAACTTGAGACAGACGCACCATCAAATTTTTTTTTTCTATATTCTGAACGAAACACATTAACGTTATGTTTATAAGTTATAGGCGTTATAGCATTTATTATAGTATAATATAAGTACCGGTACCCAGCAACTACAATATAGCAATAACCCATTATATAGATAATAACGGAAAGAATATTAATTTAATTAACATATTATTATTATACAATAAAATCTGGTTGTATATATTATAATAGAAAAACTTGTTTTGTTTTTTTTTCAACATTTGGGAACATTTCTACGATATATATTACCAGTATATTATAATGTATAATATATAATGGGGGACATTCACAAAGCACTTTAACCCCAACTTTAGCCCCGATTTTTAACCCTGGTGCTAAACATGGTACTAAACCAGGGGCTAACCATGTTAAGCTCATAGTTTAGCACCATGGTTAAAAATCGGGGCTAAAGTGGGGGTTAAAGTGCTTTGTGAATGTCCCCCAATAATTACCAGGTAGTCCAGGTACAATACATATAGCCTTACATGCTGATGAAATTTACCCAATTTGCCTGCCGTACATGCCCGTTGCTTCGAAAAAGGACTCATTCTAACTCAGTGTCATGATTGAGCTGCAACTGCTTCACCTGCACGCTCGAAGGGTTGCATACATATTATATTTTTTGCAGGCTCTCATTTTTTATGCTTTCAGTAGACGGCAATTGTTTCACTGCATATTTACCTTTAAATATATTTCACTGGTCATTCATTCATCAATACTCAATAAATCTGCATCTACATTACATTCAATTTTCGAATTTTTCACGGATCAAGCATAATTAATATATTGCTGTCGTATTCGCAATCTTGTGTTGACAAAAAGTTAGGTCAATGCCGCTGACATCCCACGCTATTTACCTGCTGCAGTCTACCTCGTTTACTGTCACCAGCCTACCTATTATACTAGTTACGTTATTTGTATATAGTAAGTCTAACCACCCACCTGCCCTCGGCCAGCAAATTCCCAGGCAATTCTCGAGAAATTACTCAACATTTTTTTTACAGTTAAAGTGAACTGTATAATAAAAAAATAATTATAATAGTAATTACGCATGAAAATTATAGTAAAAAAATTAATTACTTATATGCATGTTTACACTATATTTACGCCTGTAAATACGATTAAAATATTCAAGGTGGACTCATTTAAAAATAAAATAGCGGTGGTCATTATCAGCGTAAAAAAATAACGGGTTGTGAACGCATACGCGCGGTGAGCAGTCATTCAGTCGGGGAAACCTTTATGTTAAATATTAGTGTGGGTGTCACTAAGCTAGCTAGGGCAGTGGAACAAAAAGGTGTAAAAAATTACACATTTTCTTAACAAAACAAACAAAGAAAACAATACTCGTTATAGAATTTACATAAAACAAAGTACTTAAAATAAAATCATAGTACAGTAGTATACCAGTGCAATATATCAAACTTACCCTTTTCTTACGACAAATAAATATAGGATGTGACTTATGATGTTGCTTCATAACGTCAAGAGATTTTACAATCATTTTAACTTTATGACAAGCACTATTCTTGACAACACATACACCGCCACTGTTAGTCTGATCCTGTTTATTAGATTTATTATTTCCACCGTTATTACAGGCACGTAACGAGACCCATGGTGAGGGTGGGCTCGGTGCTGACGGGGGAGGTAAAACGTACAACATATTGCCACTAAAAAACTATGTACACAACACAATCACACAATAATTGAAGATGATAATCCGTACGACATTGCAGCAGAAAGGACGACGACTCGCGCCTCTGCAGGCTCGCTCTCACCGCTACACTGATCACGCCAGTGCTGCCTGCTTGCGCTCAGCTGCGGCAGCGGAGCGAAAGAGCGCCGCGGGCGAGAGTGGGGAACGCCACCACGACAAGGGGAGGAAGGCGCAGTGCGAACTCAGTTAATCACACCTGTGCCACTACATTTAAATTACCCTTTACATCTGGCAACGTGGAATGTAGCTCTGGTGACAGTGATGACCAATATGATACTCTCCGGTATGTGTATAATTACTATAATTATACAGTACATTTTTTAATGCATTTAGGGGCGTAACTTATAATTGGTTGAGCTTTAAATTCCTCAAAAAAAAAAAAAAAAAATGAATCAGTTATCGATTATCAATTTTTGAACTTTTTGTTTGAAAAAAAAAATCGTGGAAATAACAATGATGCACGGTATAATAATTGGTCAATAAAAAAAAATGAGTGAGTAAATTGATTGCATTAACAGTAAGATCAGAAATTAATAATACTGTTTTGAGATTTTTTAGTAGTATTTTGTTAGCTACGATTGCAAAAAAGTGAAAAAAAGTATTCTAATAAAAATTGGTGAAATTTTTTGAAGATTAATATATATATATATTATATATATATATATTTTATTATTAATATAATTATACCTCTGCATGCATAAATAAGATTAAGAACATAATTATTATGTCCTGAATGATAATATACTAGAGTTCAGTACCCACACCACTTACTGCAAGAGTTGTCAAATCGATTCTAGAAATATATTTGATGAAAAAAATTATGCAGGAGGCGATAAATTGTGCTTTACTATTAATATAATAATATTTACGTAATTTCATTGTTCCACATAACAGATGGCTAGGTGTAATAGGTAGCAGCTCAAGCTTTGTTCTATTCTATATACATCAGTGATGTTTTTGTATACTGCAATGACAAATGCAAGCAAACATGTTGCATCATTATCCTTTTGTTTTAATCGTATCTGTTGGTACTATTTATAATGACTGCCATGACTGGCTTGTTTCATATTTAAAAAATAAATAAATCCCGTGCTTATTTCTCACTGGCATGCTAGCAGAGCCAAGTCTCGAAGAAGAGCGATTCAGAGACTGAAGAAGAAGAGAAATTTAGCTCAGGGGCCTCCTCACCACCGCCGCCACTGCACAGAAGCCATGCCATATAAGGAGTGATATTTGAGGCAGGCACCTCGCGGCGCTTATCAAACCGCGATGAGCGACGTAGCGAGAGATAGGGAGTTTGGTATTATAGCCGAGCGAATCTCTGCAAAGTAACATCGTTTGCAGCTATCGATATATGCAGGGTTGTCGTGGCATCGTCATTGCATAATAAAAACAAACAAAACATTATTTATGTATGTAAAATAAAATAATTAACTTATTAAATATACTGTATATTGACTCACAATACAATGTATACCAAGTGTAAAATTCTAACTTTGTAACATTTAGTTGAAATAAAAGTTACTTCTCCTAAGGATTAAAACTTTTCTACACCTTTTACATAAAAGTTGATTTTACGACAGTTCATGCATCAGCCAACGTGTGTCTAATTAACGTCTCAGCTGATAACCCTTCCTCAACTTCCTATTACCGCGACCGTTCTCCATTCCTACGCAGTCTCTTAATTAAATAAAGGGTGGGCCCACCTCACGTATGAGCATGGCTTTATGCCCTTTCAAGACACGAATGGCTCCACAATGTTGATAGGAATGCTGCCATCTATGAACTTGGAGCTCAACAACTTAATTGTATGACAATTTAAATAAACTGAAAATTAAAATTGTTACTTTAATTTATAATTATATGTATGTATAAAATTAATTAAAATATAATATTTATATACCTTGAACAACATAGAGTCTGTTCTGTCACTTTGAATAATTAAGCTAATGTTCGATGTATGACCCGTAACAATATCTTCATCACAGTGCAGACATATATTACATGGTGCAGATCATTCTGACCATTCGCTGGTCAAGCTAATATACAGTATATTATACTGTATAACCATATATCTAGTTATATGTAGCTATAAATGTATAGAAAAATGTTTAGAAATTTACAAATGAAATTTATGTTTGTTAAGCTAAATGATTAGATATATTGGGTTACACGTCGTGTGGACTGCTTTTATTTTATACACAGTACAGTACTATGAGAAAATAATAAAGTACATGACGGCATAGATATAAACGGCTCGTTAAATTGATAATTTTGCGGTAGGGATGTGGTGGGGAAGTGAAAAAATGTCGTCTTCTTGATAAAAGAAGATAAGATAATAACATGTCATTGGAGTGCTATTCAAAAGACGCATTTCAGCTTTCTCAACCCCCTTCTGATATACAATAACTTTTACAGATCACATGTATGCTGTTAAGAACAATTTTAAATACATTCTCAAACCATCCTGTAAATCTACAGACAAAATATACAGTACACCAAAGGGAGGAAAAATGGTGTGGGATGGTTTGAGTTTATTTTGATCACAACTATCACAAGTAATTTATATAATTTATTTGTTAACCACCATGCACTGGTATGTGCTAAAAACATTATTAATTTAATATATTATTTCATGTTTCTAATAGTGCATATTTTTGTTAAAAAAAATAAATACTGTACTATATATACGTTTAAATTGCAGTTGTCCAATACTATATATACAGGGCGTCCACAGAAATTCGCACGAATTGGCAGGCAAATTAAAGCATGAAGCACAATGGTAACATGAACATGTAATACATCAAATTAAAGCTCAACAATCAACATTTTTAAAATTTGAGCAAAAAAGCATTGTGTGGACTTGTCTTCTTTTGAGACGAAAAAGGAACAAAAATGGCCGTTTCTGAGCTCCAAACTCTGCAGAATCAGCTGTCATTTTAAAAAGATTGTCCTTATTTAATCTTTCGCTAGAATAAAAATTTACCTACACAACTTACCACAAGGGTTCTCATGCATATAATAATTATTGCATTATTCCTGCATTGTTCTGTAAATCGAATCGCAAATTAAATTTGTTTATCGATATTATTTTACTCAATCTGGATATCTTTTAACTTTTTGCAGTCTTGCAGCTTTGCAGCTCTATACAGTAAAACAAATCTAAGTTTACGCCTGACATGGCTAGACTATACGTCTAGACCGACTGGCGCCCCCTATCTTAGCCATGTTATGGCTTCCAAGATGGCCGTCGCGCGTAATCGAATCCACAAGTAAACTAAGATCTGTTATACTGTAGCTAGCTATACTAGCACTACAGTATGCATACATACTGTCTCAGGTAAAAGTAAAGTATGACTTCTGAAATAAAATTTCTAACACAAGAACTAAAATGAAAATTCAATGAAATACATAAATATATGCATATCATACGTAATGAAGAAACGTGCTTATGGGAGAAAATCAAGAGGGTTTTGTTTTCTTGCATAGTATGCATACGGTATGTATGCATGTGCAATATGCATATAATATCATATTGTGGCTCCATATTGATCAAATAATAATTATAATGTTTTGATGTATGTGAATACAGTATGCATATATTATGCCGCATGTAGCATACAGTATGCATACATAAATTATATGCATAGCCGCATAGCGCATTGCATGCAAATTAATGTGTGAAATAACACCAACAACCCTAGCTTTCCATTTCGTAATTAAAAATCGGAATAATGGGAGATCATTACATATTTATAAAAGTATTTAGACTGCTTGTAATGGAAGTATACGCTGTTTTCATGATAAATAAAATTATTGTAAAATAACGGGTAAAGCCAGCTGAAAATGCAAAAAAACAACTTGTCAGCTGAAAACTCACCGAGCTGCTACTATTGTCACTTGGGGGTGAACTGCCCGGAGATCGCTGCACTGTGACTAACGCCATTTCAATATATTAATTCTAAAGGATATTACCAATTCAACTGAAAGCTAAATAGTAAAAGTCTATGGCTTTGTTATCTTAAAAACGTCAAAAACGTAGCCATTAACCATAACACATCTCATCAAGAGTGCACCATCTTGATTTTAATGATGAAAAGTAGGGGGGGTGGGGGTAAGCGGGGGAGAGTGGGAGGCATTGTTACCATTGTTGAGGTTGAGACTTGGGACTCTTGGGAGGGAGACCTCGTTGGTGCTGGGTGGGGTGGGCACAATGGACAACACAGCTAAAATAAAATATAATTTTGTTTATCAATACGGTGCATGATTATCTTTCGTTATTACAGTACTCATAAAAGCTTAGCAATTAGTCATGCAATAAATATGCAATCAGGCAACACAGCAAACAGTCAGCTGTTCAGATATCACAATATGGCTGCTACATTTTAAAATAACAGAACAACACTCACACGTGCAAGTGAAGCCTTTTCAATTTTTTTAAGGAGAAGTATCTTGTAATTAACAATGAACGTAAAGCCAGGGGATGCAGTTATTCCAGGTGATATTGCTGATATAACTATTGTGAAACAATCTTCGTCCAAGATGATTTTAGGCCCAGGTCTACGACGTTTACGTGATCAAATTGTTGTCTCGAAGTGTGGTGTTCTACAAAAGACCGGTATCAATACCTTTTGGGTCGACAGTCATCAAAAAAGATACATCCCTGCCCGAGGTGAATGCGTATTAGGGATTGTGACCAATGCAAGAGGAGAAATGTTCAAAATTGATATAGGCTCGAGTGATGAAGCTTCTCTATCCTACCTTGCTTTTGAAAATGCCACAAAGAAAAACCGACCTATCATTAACGTTGGGGATGTGGTTTTTGCTAAACTTCTTGTTGCAAGCAAGGAAATGGAAGCAGAGCTTGTTTGTGTTGACTCTCATGGCAAGAAAGGACGACTCGGTATTATGCCAGAAGGTGGATTTCTTTTTGCCTGTAGCCTAAACCTTGTGAGGAAAATTCTTCACCCTTCCTGCTCTCTTCTTAAAGTTCTAGGCAAGGAACTATCATATGAAGTAGTTGTTGGAATGAATGGAAAAATATGGGTGAAGACAAATTCTACCAGAGAAACCATCGCCATCTGTAATGCTATTCTGTCAATTGAGCACTTGGAGCCTCACGAGATTGACATGCTGACCGAGGAACTCTGCAACACTTTGGCAACAGGAGTATAAACTTTCATTACTACTATTTTGTCTCCTCAGTGGCTAATCAAACAGAGCTGTGCTTGTGTGTGATTAGCTCAATAACATGGAAAAGTTTCAATACAATTTTCAATTTGCAAAACTTGCAATACTGTATAGTATACAATACATAATGTCAGCACCTAACTGCGGTATATACATAATATATGCATAGTATGCATACTGTATTCTCCCAGTGCCTTAAAGAAGTTTGAAAATATTGTATAATGGACAACATACATGAAATTTTTTTTTTGCAAAAATGAATAGAGGGTACCAAATTATGCTACTCTGAATTTTTTCAGATTTTTTTGAGAACCAGAACTATTTTTAAATAATTATTGAAAGTGCGGCCACGCCCCCTGGAGGCGTCAATGGGCGTCCAGTCTATATCCTTTTTATTAAGGCTGCTGGGGTGCCAACTGAAATCGCAGGACTTTCAATAATTATTTAAAAATAGTTCCGGGTCTCAAAAAAATCTGAAAAAATTCAGAGTAGCATAATTTGATACCTTCTATTCATTTCTGCAATAAAAATTTTTCATGTATGTTGTCCATTATGTAATA
This sequence comes from Siphlonurus alternatus, assembly GCA_949825025.1. NCBI lineage: Eukaryota > Metazoa > Arthropoda > Insecta > Ephemeroptera > Siphlonuridae > Siphlonurus > Siphlonurus alternatus. Next base: position 8,822,916 of record OX463779.1, read on the forward strand.
TATATGACCACATGGTTTAATTCATTATTGGCTAACCATAACATGCATACCTGATATATTTCTTTGAGAGTCATGAGAAAATATTGGTGCTCAGACTTATGATATCATAAAGCTAACCACACTTTTCATTTTCCATAGTTCACTCTACATGCAGCAAGAGTTGTGTCCTTTTAAATTTTTTATTCCTTACCTTGAGTGTTTTTTGTAACTTTATTTGTAAAATATTTGTATTTCTTAAATGTTTGATATGTGGTATGTAATTTTAAAAGTACAGTATCATGTTACAGATTCTGACTTCATCTTTATACACAGGTAAATTCAGGTGAGTGCAACAATCAGCTTTATTTTATACCGAGTTACAGCTCATAATGGCACTCACCTGAAATAGCAGATATCTCATTATTCCAGACGAGGGACAATATGTTGCCTGTGGAGTCATGAACAGTAGCACACAAATTACAAATTAGTCACCAAGTGTTGTTAGAGCATATTAATATATACAGTAATCAACATTTTGCATAATTTTTCTCCACCCGTGGTGCAGGCATCTAAAGTTGTGGTGTAAAGTAAAAAATTTAGTCCTTGCGGATGTCAGCAAGGACCTTCTTTGCAGCGCAACTTTGCACAGTCGCACCGCACGCGAATGTTGAATTCGAAAGTTAATCATAAGGACGAGCAACACTTGGGGTCTGTCTAATTTGTAATTTGAAGCCTGTATCCCTTTAAGGCTCAATTTCATTGCTGTGATAATCAGTCTGAAAATTATATACTAGCTGATGACATCTTTTTTTTTTTTTTTTTTTTTCATTTTCACTTAATGTAGCTTTTTTTTTATCTTTAAGTTTATGAACAGACCTATGTCCAGCAAGACAAGTGGGAATTAAGAAAGTCTCTGAAATTTGATTGCACATTGTGTTAAGAAAATCCTAAATTAAGGTAAAATAAAAAAAACAAAGTCTAAGCAGCAGCATGGTTTTCGTAAGCATTTTTCTTGTGAAACACAGTTAGCTGGGTTAGTGCAGGAGTTGTCTGATGTGTTGGATGCTGGGGGAGAGATGCATGCGATTTTTCTGGATTTTGAAAAAGCTTTTGATAAGGTGCCTCATAGGGAGTTGGTAAATAAGGTTCGGCACTGCGTTGGAGATGAGGCGTTGGTGTCGCTGATTGAGGATTTTCTAAGGGATAGGGTGCAGAGAGTTAGGGTTGGAGCTGCGTTTTCAGACCATGTTAGAGTATCGTCAGGGGTTCCCCAGGGCAGTGTCTTGGGTCCTTTATTATTTCTGATTTATATAGAGGATTTGCCAAGAGGAGTGAAGTCGAAGGTGAGACTGTTTGCAGATGACAGTGTTGTGTATAGGAAGGTGGAAAGTGAGGATGACGTTGTTGAATTTCAGCAGGATCTTGATATTTTGCAAGGGTGGGTTGATGATAATGGGATGAAGTTGAATGTGGCGAAGTGTTGTGTGGTTGTGTTTGGCAGGAAAAGGACAAGGAGGGTGTTGCAGTATATATTGGGGGGTGAAGTTTTGAAAGAAGTTGAGAAGTACAAGTATTTGGGTGTGGTGTTGCACAGAAAATTGATGTGGAATGAACATATTAAGTATGTTACTTCTAAGAGTAGAAAGTTCTTGGAGTTTGTTATGAGAAATCTGAAGGGAGCTAGTATGTTCGTGAGAGATAGCGCTTATAGAGCCATGGTGAGACCGATGCTTGAGTATGGATGCAGTGTTTGGGATCCATACAGGAATGTTGGGGTGAAGGAGTTGGAGAAGGTGCAGAGAAGAGCAGCGAGAAGAGTTATGGGGCGTATGGGAAGATGGAAGTTGGTGGGAGATGGAAAGGAGGTCAGAAAAGAGTTTGAGAGTGTAACTGCGATGATTGATAAGTTAGGGTGGGAGTTGCTGGAGGAGAGAAGGAGAAATTGTAGACTTGGTGTTATGTATAAAATAACAAGAAATAGTGAGGGTTGGAGGGAGTTGAGCTCTCGTATTAAGAGAGGTGTTTACATTGGAAGGAGTGATCACAGTTGGAAGTTGGATTTTGTCGGCAGTAGAAGTGATGTGGGAAAATATTCCTTCATTAACAGGACTGTAAGAGAGTGGAATTTGCTGAAGGCAGAAGTTGTTGAAGCGGAGAGTTATGAGTTGTTTAAGAGGGTTTTGAGACAAGCAAACCCTTCGCGAGCCACCGTGGCGTAGCCACATTTGCCGCGTTAAATTTTATTATTATTATTATATTATTATTAAGCAATGAAGATATCTTAAATGTATTTTTTTTTTTTTTTTCTTTTTAATGTACAGTATATATCCAGAACAGACTATTGTTAAGATAGCTCATTTACGGAATTCAATTTTCAGATTGATTATTGGCCTATATTTAATTTACAGTAATGAAACTTAGCCTCAAGGGTAAGGTAACACGTCCTATGTTAAAAAAATTCCCACACATGAACATTATAAAACATATCTTAAAATTTTCTCCTCTGGTCAGACATCCCCTATCAGCAGCCAAAATATCAGAGGTATACAAATTTGAACTAGTTTTTGGGTTATTAATTTTTAAAGTTGGCTAATTTAGCATGGGAGTTCCACTTTTCCATGTTAAGTTAGTCAATTTTAAAAATTCATAGCTCAAAAACTAGCTGGAATTTGTATGCCTGATATTTTAGCTACTGGTAGGGGATGTAGAGAACTTTTTAAGATACTGTATATGTTTCATAATTTTCATACGTGGGATTTTTTTTTACATGCTTATTAATTATCTAGGTGTGCTGCTGTTCATGATCAATCATTCTTCAAAAAAGGTGCACCCAAGAGGTCCAAATACAAGAGATTTCAAAAACCTTTCTATTAAGCCGGTATTACACGATACAATTTTTCTAATTATTGCATACAATTTTTCTTTGCAAGAAAACTCCATTTATTTGTACGGAGATGAAATTTTCTTGTAAGAAAAAATTGTACCATGTAATACCGGCTTAAAAATACAGGCTTTAAAATACAGGCTTTAACCCACGAGGGAAAAAGTTCTCCTGTCAAAAGCTCTTGCATGGGTCCACCTTCAGAATTAATTATTAAAGATACAACTTTGATCTTGTATAAATAAATAATAAAAAAATCATGTTAATTAATACATAAAGTTTAACACTGTGTAGTAATTATTGACTGAAATGATGAAGCATATTTTTTATTGTATACGGCATTAGAATAAAATACTTTAAGAAACTGACATTTCTGCAACTTCTAATTTTTACCCATAGTCCAAAAAATTTGAAAGCCTACATTTTTTCATTTGTAGTTATGTAGCATGTCTCGTACACATTGATATCACTTTTTTTTTTTAATAATAATAATAATAATAAATTTAATAATATTTAGAATATAATCTGACTTTATAAGTTACATAATATATATTATTATGCCTGAAAACAAATGATATTGTGGAACTCTATTGTTGAGAATACCTGCAATGTGTTCTTCTCTACTTATATAATATAATATCCTAATGAATCAAATCTCATCCTAAGAAAAAAAAAAATGGGAAAAAAAAAACTATCTGCTATGGTAAACAACATTTTTGTATAGAACTAATAGTTAGTTAAGGGTAAGATAACACGAACAATTGATTGTTGTAGTCCCATTTGATTAACATGTAAACCTTAGCAACCTCATAATGATTGTGAAATTTTTTTGAGAGACAGTTCTTGGCACCAAAAGAATATGGAAAAAATTTCAAAACAATCGGACGATCCAATTTTTTAAAATTATTTTCTTAAGTTTAGGTCTCCATGGGAAAGCCCTATACTGAAAATTTAAAAAATTCATTTAAAAAAATTGGATCGTCCGATTGTTTTGAAATTTTTCCACATTTTTTTGGTGCTAAGAACTGTCTCTAAAAAAAAATTCAGAATTATTAAGAGGTTGCTAAGGTTTACGTGTTAATCAAATGGGACTACAACAATCGATTGTTCGTGTTATCTTACCCTTAACTAATAAATCCAAAGGAGAAAATGAAACAATCTTTGATTTTTCATATTTTTATTGTTTTTCAGCAGACCATTGAAATAGTGTTTGGCAGTGAAACATACATAAAAGCTATCTTTATACTAGCCCACTGCCAAATGCTTTACAGTGAAACTTTCCAAAATAAATTTAAAATAATTCTATAACTATAAGTAAATTAAATTCTTATATATTTAAAATAAAAATAACTCAACTTTACAAATTATAATATACTTCTTTTAAGGCCTCTGGCCAATCATGTCACTAAACTCAGAAAAAAATATTTATTTGATAATATCAAGTTGTTGTAAGAAATGTAAACTGCACAGAGTCCAGCTAAGTTCTTTAATTCATTATAAATGAAGTAAGCATAGCGTCAAACAATATACACATAAATTATTAACTAGCCTGTCAATATTTGTCTTTGCATTGCATAGTGAAAATTAATTTTGGAAGCTTCACATTAAATTAAGGGTAAGGCAACGCCACCAATGTTAAAAAAAATCCCTCTCACAAAAATTCTGAAAAAAAATTAAAATGTTCTCCTCTACACCCCCTATCAATAGCTAAAATATCAGGTATACAAATACGATCTAGTTTTTGAGTTATGAATTTTTAAAGTTGACCAATTTAACATGGGAGTTTCATTTCTCCATGTTAAAGTAGTCAACTTTAAAAATTTATAACTCAAAAACTAGATCGTATTTGTATACCTGATATTTTAGGTACTGATAGGGGGTATAGAGGAGAACATTTTAAATTTTTTTCAGAATTTTTGTGAGAGGGATTTTTTTTAACATTGGTGGCGTTACCTTACCCTTAAATATTATATCGAACGTGCAATAAACTACTTCCAGAGTTAGCACCTTCTGATCTTTTTTTTTTTTATTATTTCTATTTTTTCAAATATGAACAGGCTAGGATTGTGATTAATCAGTAGTAGAAGAAATCTTAGAAACTCAAGTTATATACTCTTTCATCTGGAGACTTAAAAACGATGTATCAAGAAGAAAATTTATGGAAGGTTAAAATATTTCAAAGTTTAATTCAAGTTTGTACATAATATATTAACTTCGTTTTCTCTTCTTAATTTTCATTTTTTTTTTTTTTTTTTTTTTATTTCCAAGTTAGAGCGTTTATGTTGAAATTACTTCTACCAACAAGGCAAATTCATGATTTACCCTAATTTAAATGTATCTACAAAATAATTAAATTCTCACTAAAATCAATAACTCATTAACATGAAATCATATGCTGGACATATGGTAATGATTATTTTAAACTCTAAAGCTTAATTAGTATAGATGATATTAATCTGATTAATAGTTTTATGTATTAGAAAAAAATAATAATAATAGAACAAAAATCCTCTTCAGTTACAAAGAAAAGCTTTTGAATTTGATTGCAACATAAAAATATGTACTAGGAAACATAATTATAATATAAATGATATGTGATGGTATGTCTCGTCACTGTAATATACATAATAACTAACTCTTGAGCAGATGTAATTGCTGCAAAATTTATGCATGTCCCTTAAATAATAGTTACACTATTAAAGTGAATTCAAAGAAAGGGTCAAATTCCTGGTGCTTCATTAGTAAAATCTTACAACACAATAAAGAAACAAATAAACATGATTGATGAAGTCCATGTTTGCGCATAATTTTAAGTTTTTAACAAGTCTTAAATCAATATTTATCTACTATTTCTAATGTATGTTGTAGAGTTTACATTGAGAGATAACACATTTTTAGTTAGTTTTAAAGTATAATGTATTTGCTGCTTAATAATACAGTTTTAATGCATGGAGACCCTGCATGCACAAGCATAATTAATATGTTGGTTTTTTTTTCTTTTCTCTGAAGAGGATTTAAATAAATGAGTGGCCACATAGGGTAAAAACCCTGAGCCAACAACATAGATCCAAAAATTTTAAACATTTTTTACAATATAGCACTCAGGTTATGTACAATACATCTATGTTGTGAGTAAATTAAAAATAATGTGTTAATATACAAAACGAAAAAAGTTTTTTCATTATTATCATTATTCTGGTATGTGGCTGCCCATCCATTATCCAGTCAGTTAGAAGAACAAAGGGAAGAGGGGGGAAGGGGGGGATTGTAATATTGAACATTTATAAAATAACAATATAAGTTATTGTGCCTAACGATTTACAAATTGTGTAATACAAAAATAAAACAAATAAAAATATTGAATGCACTCCCGGCAAATTAATAGGTGTATACAAAGTACATACAAGGCTTTGCAAACACAAATTTTGGCAGATGTAAGCATTTTGATGGTTGACCAGTAAGGTAGCCTTTTTTTTTTTTTTAATAAGGTTGAAAAATAATTACAGTACAACAATTCTCTAAACATTGCAAAGATAAAGCATAATACCTGTCATCAGATTCTATATTATATAGATTTTTTTATCACAAAATCAAGCCACATAATAAGGAGCAATAACATGCAGGGAACGCTAGAAATGTGATCTACATTTATTTTAAATATATATAAGACATACAGCTTTCAGAGATCTAAGTCCTTTTTTTCTTTTCTTATATGCATATTTTTATAATATATTGTATTATTTATTTATTATTATTATTACTAGGCGCGATTCACGAAGCAGTTAGCCAGGTTTCTAACCACGTTTAATTAGGTGGTTCAACACGTAAAACAGGTATAGTTAAACGTGGTTAAGCTAAACGTGGTTAGAAACCTGGCTAACTACTTCGTGAATCACACCCATTATTATTATTATTATTATTATTTTTTTTTGCCACCAAGGATTGAAAAAGCAGTTTTTGTGCAACACGGATACTGTAGCAAATATGATACAGCATTATAACAAGAATAAGAGGACTGCAATACACTGGCAATACCTCTTTATTAAATCAGCAGTACTTTTTTATGTTATATATAATTTATAATATATATAAGGTGGGAAACTGCTTGCTTAAAAGACAAAACTGAAGCACTCCCAAGAACGAGCACCCTCGCTTGCTATACCCCTCCCAAACTGCATTATGCCCCTCTTAATCTGTAAACTATTAAATATGACAAGGATTGTTCCTATTTAGTATTAGAAACAAACTAATCTGATTAAGGACAAGACAGGACTACATGCTAATCTTTGTTCCAAGTCATATAGAGGCATGATAAATTTTACAGTCTTTCTGCAGTATATTGGTGTTGAAATATACAGAAACCAAATTTAAAAAGGTGAAGTGTAATGTTTTTAAAAATATACAGTTATATGCCTGAAAAAAGGCAATATGAAATAATTTTATAAACAAATGAAGAAAGATAAAAGAAGAAAACAGAAGTACTTTAATTATTTAGTTCCACTTCAATTTATTTCACGATTGAATTAATTTTAAGAATTTTTTTAATACACATTTGGTTTTCTCAATGTTATTTTGCTGAATCAGCGTGATAGAGAGGAGCTCAGGTGGTGGGAAGGCGGGTCTAAAGCAGGATAGTATGTATGGTAGGTATATAGTATAAATAAGACAGGGAGGTGTCAGGGTGGAGTAGGGGGTGCCAGCGCTCAAGCACCAACATGCGTCCCTCCTCAGTATTGCACCTAGCGACACTCCCAAACCTTCAACACCTGATCAACACCACCAGTTATGACGAATGGCCGTGTTTTATGGAAATCTGGAAAAGATAAAAAGTGTTAGGACACAGTAAAAAAAAAATACAAACATATATAAAATAATAAAAATAAAATATTCTAGCAAATCGAGTAATTTTATAAGAACAAAATGTTGAAACGACACTTCCTAACTTATGGGGAGGTAATTTTTACTACTTCTTTTAACTTTCAACCAGCTTTAAACTGTAGATATAATAGCAAATCATTTTCTAAGTAGTTTATGGATTTTAAAGATGCAATGTTGCCTGTTTTTATGTACTGACTAAGTGAAGAAAAAAGTATGAAATTTTACAAATAACTTTTAAAACTCACAAGCAAGCAATTTTGGTATCGATTTAGCTTAATTATTTTTTGGTTAATGAGTTTGTGTCCTCCCTCCTGAAATTAAAAATCTACTATACTTTTTTTATATTTATCCACATTTTTAGAAGGTGATGAAGTATTGCTACTGAGCTCAGTGTGTGGGACCGTAGCTATTGTTGGGTACTCACCAACAGCAGTGCAGAAGTGGGAGTGTGCCTCCAGGGTTTTCATGCAGCGCTTGTTGCGAAGATCCCAGACACGCAGCGTCTTATCGTCACTGGCAGAGATGAGGAACTTGCCGCCCGGGTGGAAGGACAGGCCACGCACCCAGTTGTCATGACCCACCAGTGTAAACAGGCACAGCCCGGTACCCACGTCCCATACCTGAAGCACAACAGAGCATCAGCACTAGCAGGCAGAGACTAATCCAATGATGAGACAATTCAAAGATCCAAGCATAAATTTTTCTTGCTTAGGCACTCGGACATGAATTTCACAAATATGGAGAACATTAGCAACCTAGCATGTCTCACCTTGATGGTTTTGTCCCTGGATCCTGAGGCCAGGAAGGGTCCAGCGTGAGCTCCCTTCTTGTTGTCTGCGCCTGCAGCTTCGTTGATGGCAGAGCTCGCTGTATCTGGGGCCCAGCTGATGCACTCAACAACATGGTCATGGTCCCGCAGTTCAATTTTGCATTCTCGAGTGCTCGACAGCCAAACACGCACCGTCTGGTCGTTAGAGCAGGATGCTAGCAGGGAGCCGTCAGAGCTAGCCCGCACCATACGAACCCACTCCCGGTGGCCAGTGAATGTCTTCACACAGTACCTGTCAAGTTAAAAATGTGTTAAATTGAAGCTTAACTTTTAAACATGAGATAGTTTGAAAAATATATAATTATAAAGTAAAGATTATTATGAGCAAAATGTTGTTGGAAATGTCTGCCAATAACACAGAAAAAACGAGCTAGTTGTTTATTCACATACACTATCCTACAAATAACAAAATTAAAGCTAATAAGTGGTTGTCTAATAGCGTCCCTGTTGTTCATAGGACTCTTTCTTAAATACTCTAGCCGGTAATATTTGACATTACACTGGCATGCGGGTAGGGTTTCCACACAAACATTTCCAGCAATTTTCAATTTTTTATGCAACTTCACTGCTATTGTGATCGATAATAGGCCTGTTCGTAAACCCTGCTCGGTGTACAAACAGGCCTAATATGTATTTACTGTATTGACTTTTTCTTAAATTTTCTTGGGAACAATTTAGAATTAAATGTTGAAGGAGTTAATAACAATAAAAAAAACTAACATTATACAGCATACATACATCAGTTAAAAAAAAAAAGTTAATTTTGCCATACATCTTGCCTTAATTTTCGGCAACTTATTCCCAGCATCATGGAATCACATATCTTTGTATTAGTGTCTAGTTTACTGATCTCCAACCTGAATCTATTTTCTGGTTACCAAAATGAGATCAGCAATCAATGTAAATTCTACCAAATTGAGGACTAGGTGATCTAGACGCTACCATGACAAAGTGACTGTTGCATTATGTAACATATCACTTTAATTATTGTTTAGGTTAGCCAGGAAGAAAGGTCTACAGAAATATATGAGTCAGATGAAGATACATACCCTGTGGCCACTTCCCACATCTTAATGCTCTTGTCCCTAGACGATGAGACGATGAAGTCTCCGCCTGGCATGAAGCATACGCTTGAGACATTGTGTTCATGTCCATGCATTGTCTTGAGACACTCGTAGGTCTGGAAGTCCCACAGCTTGATGGACATGTCTGCACTGCATGACACTGTTGGTATAAAAAATGTGTTAATTTACAATCACATGAGCCATAACAAAATACACCTACCTAGAAGCTTGCCACTTTGGTCAAATGCAATGTCTTGTACTCCATTTGTGTGTCCCTTTAACGTCTTCTCAAACTCTCCATTTTCGAAATCCCAGACCTTAATGGTTGCATCTTCACTGGCTGAGACCATCAGGCTGAATACTGGATGGAAGATCACCTGCAACCAATAGAAACATCACAGTCAAAATTTTTAACTGTAAAAAAAATATTCTGCTCCAGCAAAAGTTGTTAACTTTTTTATATACAGTACTGTATACAGTATATATATAAAAAAAAGTTTTTAAACTGACATTTTTACCATTCAAAAGTTTCTGAAATTCTATATTATTACAACCTACAGCCAAGAGAGTTACTACTGCATGTAAATTATTAAATAGATTTGTTTACATACCCTGTTAATAGTAGCTCTGTGCCCGCTAAGACTGAATTTCTCTGGTGGTCTTGGAATCCATTCTGTTGGTGACCTCTTATTTCTTGTGGGAGCTCCTTCAATGAACTCTTTCTCTGCTTCTGCTAGTTTTGATTCTAGTTCCATTACCTAGGGTTAAAATAGTCATTAGTCATTGAGCCCATGACATGGCTTATAGACTGTGTGTACCTTTTTCTGCAGCCTGATCACCGAGGTCCACTTCTTTTCAAGCAGACCAACGTACTTGCGGTCCACCTCGCCGGGAAGGTCTGCCTCTCGCTTAAAAGCCTCCAGTGCATCCATGTAGCCATTGCTGCTCAAGTAGTCTGCGATCGCCTTGTTCCTGCAACACACACAAATATTAATAATATGCACAAGGAAATGTTCACAAGATAAAAGGATGTTGCTATCACCAATTCACTGATTTAAGGAGTTATACAGCTTTTTAAAACTAGTTATGAAAAATAATCATAAAACAAAAAGAGTTCCTGCTCGAAAAAAATTTAAAGCTAGTTTCAAGACTTTACAAGTAAATGACCAAGTAAATGACTAACTTTTTTTCTTTATAATCTCAATTTAAAAATAACCTGATATGTTTATTAAGTTCAAACTTAATATGTGAATCACTTTTAATGTCAGGTGTTGTCAATCACTCACAAAAAAAGAAAAATTAATAATAACAAATTAACAATAAAAAATCTGCTCCTACACCAAACGCCACTTCTTGCACTTTGTTACAACTAATGTGGATGTGAGGACTCTACTGTGTGCACAGTTTGTAGACTCGGTAGTAGGTAGTCAGTCGTTCTCAAGCATGAACTTAAATGAGTCTACTTGTCAGTATACCAGCTCTGTCATGACACCAAAAACATTATATTCATATTTGTGTTGATGCCTACAATAAGTGCTAGGGCATAATGAGCTTACGGGTTTAATTTTTTTTTACTGGCTCTTCAATCAAAAGAGAAGGTCGAAAAATACCCCTTCCATTTTTGTTTTATTTATTTTTGTACCGCATTATCCCTAAAATGGAGATTTAAAGACATAGGTATTTTTTAAATGGTAGCATAGTTCAGAAAATGTTGGAGTAAAACGCGGTTTTATGTTCCATAAGGCTGCACGTCAAAGGCCTCCGAAACACCAACTTTGGGAATTTTTTGTGGTGAAACTATTTGAGATGGAATTTTTTGGTCTTCATTTCTCAATAGAGGGCAGCTTAAACTATTTTTAGAAAATAAAATAATAAAAAAAAAATGCAATCGCTCACTCTACTTTAATCTAGAAGCTCTGTCGAACATGCCTGTGCAGACACGCCTATGACTATGACGTCATATTCTTTGGTCAAACAAGCAATCAACTATATAAAAATAATACTTGTACACAATAATTGAATTGTTGCTGGTTTATTATTTGTTTCCATGGCAGTGATTGTTAATAAGCATTATAATTATAGAATATAGTGTTTATTTGACCAAAGAATATACCGTAATGACGTCAGAGCCTTCAGTTCACGTGATTTCTTTAAATATCCATTTTAGGCATGTTGCAGAACTAAAAAAATCGTAAGAAAATCGAAAGAGTATTTTTCGACCCCCTCTTTCAATTGAGGTAGTAAAAAAATTACACCCAGTAAGCTTATTGGAAATAATTACAATTTTAACATTATATTGTAATTCTACGCATAAAGCATGAGTTTATTCATAATTTAAACAAACTTATAATATGCTTCTAGAATTAAAAAACTATTTTATTTAATATTTTCAGACAATCGCTCTAATATTTGATGAAAAAACTAAAAAACTTAAATCAATATAATATTGCTAAAAACAAAAGCATAGAATTACGAAGTTGTTGCTAGATAACAAACTATAGGAAATTCGTAGTCAGTAAAAGTAATTCATTGATGGGATAATAAAGACACAAATAAACAACATAAAAATTACATTTTCATTATTTTCCTCTGATAGGCTCTGATGGTAATAGTATTTAATATTTCGATGGTGATGATGATAATAACAATAGTAATAATAAAAAGTACAGAAGGTTGAGTGACCACTGTACGTGTTGCATAGAAACTTTCACTGTTTCTCATTGTTACCTAAGTTATAACAGTTAGATAGATAAAAATAATGAATTGAGACCTCCTATGTAACGAGTTTCCCTCTATTTATTAACGATAAAAAAAAAAAGAAAAGAAAAACATTGTCTTGCAACTTTGAGTGCAAGTGAGAGGCGGGTGGGTGCGCAGGAATCCAGGAAACTGCAGGCTGAGGAACACTAATTGGGATGGTGATTTGACGTTCAGTAGAGAGCGATCAAGAGACGGAAAAAAGTTAACATTTGTTTATTCATTTCTTTAAATAGGTCACGGTTGGATTGATTTATTGCAATTTGAACTTGTTAATATTAATTTAAATGCTTAAAAACACATAAAACTATTTATTTACTTATTAAGTGACATTTAATCATAATATCCCCGCCTGCCACGCTTTGCCCCATTTCCATGGTTACGCCGGTATTCCCAAGAGACTCGATCGATCGCTGTGATGACGTCATCAGCCTGCCTGCCAACATCCACGGTGGCGGTAGATGCTGCGACGGAGACTCCGCGGGATCGATGAAACCATCGCCTCCGCGCCCTCCGAGTCGAGTTGGAGAACGAGGTGGCATGGACACTCGACACGCTGAATAGCGTGAACTGCGAGAAGGTACACAACGTTTGCTGACGTGTGTAACCACATAGGAGTGTTCCCTGCTCTCTCTGACTCATCGTGATATAGGAGAAACTGGTGGAATTACTAACATGCAATCTACAATATCGTGTATAAAGATGGAGGAACAAAAATCAGTAAAAACTTTTCATTCAATTTCCGGTCTTTTCCTCTACTTGAATAAAATGCAAGGGGAGATGCGAATGGGGGAATGCAACTACTGTACAATTATTCATCGATAATAAAGTATAAATCAAGAAAACTACACCAGAGTATGTAGTATAAACTATAAAATGAAAAATTTTCTTATAATAATTATTATAACATCGTATTCATGTAGACTTTAGAAGAGACTGCTTTGTAAAAAAAAAAAAATAACATAAAAAAAAGTTAAAGTAAGCCACATTTGAATTTTGAAATCTTGAAAATGGATTGAAAAATTAATCACTGATTTATTTAAACACCATTATTTAGCTTGATCTGTATTATCTACTTAGACCTAATCTAAATGAGCAAATGATTAAATTCCTGGATTGCTGTGACGTAAAAACGGCAGCGAATTAACTTATGGGTGTGAAAAGCCAGTTTCTTGTGGTTGATAATAATTATAATATATTTGTGTTTTTTTTTTTACCTCATGTCATAATTATACCATTGAACATTCGTTCCTTGATTTAATAAGTATACACATTACTTACTCAATAAAAAATCTTAATAATGCTATTAATTACATAATTAGCGTTTAAATTGAAAATATTATGCTCCGGTAACGAATGCAAAATCTACATTTTTGAGCAATCGATAACCTTCATGATTTTTTTCCACTGCAAATTTGGATAGAGGACCTCGATTTTGTGAATTGACATTTTTTTTTTTTAATTTTAAAAAAACTAAAAAACACCCTCCAAATCGAGAGGAAAGACGCTGTGGCGTTAAATATTTGCATGACTATGACGTCACGACATCTTTTTCCTCGATTATGGGGGAGGTAGAGGATTTTTAAAAACATGTCAATACACAAGTCGAGGTCCTCTTTCCAAATTTGCAATAAAAAAATTGCAGTTGGTCCAATTAATATAAATCATAATTTATTAGATGCACGTGTTCTTGACAGTGGTGTCCTAGCTGTTTGTGAAGGGACTGAAGGGGTATCAATACTATCATAACAGACAGCGGGAGCTTACTGGTTACTGCCATGAAACAAGTCTTGCTTGCCGGCCTGCTGCAATCTCGCGTCGCATTTCGCGACACTTGATATCAGACTGCTGGCCCCGATTTAATATCATTATTTGTTGCGATGGTAGATGCGACGCGTCGCTAGCAAATATTTTCAAATATTTTGCGATGCACTTACCACACTCCTTTGCGACGTCGCAAAGTGAATTTAATATGAGCGTCTGCGACAGACAAATAATTGCTAGCCCCTCCCCCATCGCAAGTGATCTTCCAATCATGACCGCGCTATATCACGTGTCAATCGCGTCGCAAATTCAAATTTGCGATGATGACGTCACTGCGATGATCAAAGTACATCGCATCCGATCGCGTCGCAAGTCGCATTTTACCGCGCGGTTCAAATCCTAATTATTCAAAATTTTAATTCGATTTATATGGACATGGAATTAAAATTTTTATATTTATACATTTTTTTTGGTTCAATCCGTCTCGGGAATAAAGAAAACCTGAAAAAATATTTTTTATGAATCGATTAATTTCTTAAATTAATTAAAAATAAAGCAGCAAATTTTTAGAAAATATTTAATTTGAATTGGACACAAAATAATACCTTGATTAATTTGTAAAACAATTTACGTTCTTCAATCCAAGAACAAGCAATTGGAGAGCTAGAACTCGGCCATGGATGCTTTGATAGTATTAAAAAAAATATGAGTACGTAAAGAATCTATCTAAGAAAACATTGGCTATTCTAGATAAATTTTATTTTTCTTCTTCTTTGAATTAATTAAGAAGAACGAAGTGATTCCGAGGTGAGAAGAGCGTGGTAAGTCGTCTTGCGGCACCTCTGAGGTTATCGCAAATTTGGCATCGCAACTGCCCGAATTTGCCGTCGCAAGTCTGCGCCGCGGACGATATTAAATCGACTTTTGCTTGCGACGCTTCACTTGCGACGTCGCAATGGACTTGCGACGGCGAGAAATGGATATTAAATCGGGGCCTGGGTACCCTGTCCAGCGTCGGCGCACTAAATATGGCATGATTCAGTAATGAGAACTGGTCTGAGGGACGGGATCAGACAGTATATGAAAAAACAACTAGCTTTCTGTATTGATTGCCCTGTACCAAGGTCAGGGGGAGTCTATTTACAACATCCAATAACGGCACGTAAGTTGACTTTTACTTAAAGTATACTCTTGAAAAATACAAAAATAACCTATTTTATCAATTAGTTCCATTTTTCGTGTTGAATTTCCAACATTTTCAGGAATATATTATAATATAAATAGCTGAGAAAAGGGCTTATATTAAAATGGAAAGGAAATATTGCCATCATCCCAGAGACCTGTCTGTTACTGTCGTGCGTGCACGTATGATGAGGGCGGGTTATATACCACTTCCTGCGCCAGGCACCATGGTCCTGTGCTCTCAAGTGCCTACCACAGTCATGCAGGCAGCACTCACTAGCTGCAGCCTCGGAGACCGGCGTTCCCACGCATCGCAGCGGTCAGCGTGAGGTTGGTAACTCAAGATGTACAGTACGCTTTGATAAATATATTTATAGCACCACCCATCAATCATAACATCATGAGATTCATAAGCCCTTCCCTGAGCTGCCGCAGCCACAAGCAACTATACCGGTATATGTTGGTGTAAATCGCAGCCCACACTTAAAATCCATAATGACTTGAGTACTGCAGGTGACTCGCATAGCCATCAAATTGTAGTCGCTAGATTAAAAAAATGACAGCCTCTGTTCGTTTATTTGCAGTTACTTTTAAGTTTTACCAACGAGAGTTAGCTTCAGGCACAAAAATGGAGAGTTCCCAAACAAGGAGTAATGGATGGAAGTTGAAAGACTGGATGCAGGCCGCTTCTTGCAAGGCAACTTGCTCTCATTGTCGCGAGAACAAGTGCGCATTGTTCTGGCTAGCGATACTGGGCTTGAGAATCGATGCCGCCGCTGCATGCAGCCGCGGACACGCAACGTTAGCTTGGGAAAACTTCGTTGCTTGCTCGCTTGCCTTCATATAGAGCAGCTAAACGTGGTAACGTGGTCTTCGAAATACTGCATGCATATATTATTATCCCTCAGTCACTTTGACAACCAGAGTCTGCTACATCTAGAGCTTGTTGCCAAGTCTTCTTTCGTACTGCATTCATCCCTATGATGAGTCCTGCATTATTAATTTGGAAAACGCTCGCGGGTGGGAGAATAAATAATAAAGCCACGTAGCTTCTCATTAATTCGAAGACTTTGGCTTCCAGCAGTCACAATACACACAATATATTCTACTTTCGTTATTTTTACAATTCAAACAAATAAAAAAACTAAATCATTTCACTTTTTTAACGAGTTTCTTTAATTTTAGTAACTTTCTCTCTAGCATAAAATGTATAAATTAAATACCAGATAACCTGTGAATTTACAAAATAATTTACAACATCAGCGATTATCAATATATATACATATAATTATATAAATGAAATACATTGACGGATTCCGTAATATTTCTATCTTCTTCTCATCAAACTCCTCTAGCTCAGCTGTCTACACTTCTAATCGGGCGAATTGAAAGACATAGGTTATCATCAGTGAGTGACCTCCTGTAGTCACTTCTCACACAATCTTCAAAACTTTGCCTTTGCCAAAACTTGAGATAGAGAATCTCCTAGTCTATAAAGTTAGTGCAAAAGAACATCTTGACGATGTGAAAAACAAAACAAAATTACAAAATAAATTAACTGGTCTGGAACGGTACTCACAACTCCTCCCGCTGCCGTTGCGACAACACCATTTTCATGATCCTCTTGCCTGGGCTCGTTCAGGTGGCTGCTGCTGCTGCTGCTGCTGGGCCGCTGTCCCGCTGGTGCAGGCGGGCTGTTGTGGTGCTCTATGTGCTGGTCAGCGGTTCCTCACTTCTGCGCCAACATCGCACGCTGCACCTGCGGTACCACAAAAGCAATCCACGTCAACACTCACTGCTTGCTTAGAACCAAACAAACACTGTAAGACAGTTTCCCATCAGAGCCGTTATTAAAATGGAAGTGCAGCGGGCCGTACTGTTTGATGGTATCGTGATAGACTGACTCAAAAAGCTGTGCCAAAGGCCTCTGTAATTCGTTCTGTTCTCACGCACGTCTTTTTAGCTGCCTGAGATATATTTAAAAAAAATATGTGCTTTGCCTTGAGTGCGACACTAAGACTTTATCAAGTGAAGGAGCGCCCTTGAAGGTATATAGAAGATATTAAACGAATTCATTAGAATATTTATCTATTTTCTTCCATAAAAAATCTAAATTAATGTACAAATCAACAACAGTAATTTTTATCAACGTCATGGCTAGTATAGATAGTCATAGTAAAAAAGAGTGAGATAATAGGTCTGTTCGTAAACCCTGCCCGGTGTACAATTTCTGCACCCAACGACCTTAAGTCAAAGTGCATAAGGTCGATTGGGTGCAGAAAGTGTGATACACTGGGCAGGGTTTACAAACAACCAGATGCGTATACATACTGCACCAATTGCTCCATTTCATGCACTTCATTCCTTGTGACTAACTCTGTACATGTTTTTTCGATGCTCCCAAACTCTAAGAAGATTGATAAAATTAGAGACACTGTTGTGACTTGTTCTATTAATTTGTGTCAATGTCGTTTTTATAATCTTTATTATCGATCGTTATAATACCTGAGGATGCAGACTCGTGATCTTTATATTGTGATAAGGCTTACTTTCTTTAATATTAACTGCATTAAATTTATATTATAATTCTTATCGACGATTAACAGCTTACTTTTTTTAACTGCACTTCACATCAGAGACAGAAGACATTTAAACTTTCAAGCACACAAACAAATATTATCATAGCACAACTAGGATTAGCAAGTAGGCTTAGTGAAGCATTGTGACACGTGTGTGTTTTTATCTCTCTACTTAATACGACGCTAGCATGCAAGAGCTGTTGTACTGATAACCAAGGTGCGGCACCCACCTTGCTTCTTGTCGGCTAATTCACTTGCACTATAACAACACAAGCCGTTGCGATTGTTCGTATAGCTTTATATAATCACATTGACAATGCAAATGGTAGCAATTAAAACTGTATCATGCTGGCACTAGTGTCCCATGCGAGTAAATGACTCGAATTACTAAGCTGCACTGTCTTGCTCCCATGCTTTCTATATAGTGGCGGCGTGAGACAAGGAAACAACCGGAGCAAAGTAGAGGACCGCGGCCACGCAGACGCCTGGTAAATGCAACGAGAAGACTATACAGAACACGGACAGAGACGTTTGCCTGCCTCACAGCTCGCTGGCGTACTTTCTCTGGTGGTTGATGCGGACGGGAGACCTGCTGACTCCAACATAGTTTGGAGGGACACGCCCACCGCTTTCATACCTCATCAGTCATCACATATCATCAAAGATTATACAGCGTGCTTTTTATTTTAGAAATTTTAATTTTAGAAGTAAAATAAAACCAATCAAATATACTATACGAATTTTAAAGATTGTGTACACATTTAACGTTCGAGTAAAGTTTTTTTTTTTTTCGTACATGGCAAAAATGAGTTTGACATTATTTATAAATTGATAAAAATATAAAAACTGAAGCCGTTCCCCTCCTTTAATGAAATGTTAATTGCTAGCCCGAATAAAAAAAATATCACTACATATATATCACTACCATTCTTTTTAAAGATTTTTCGTAATTTAATTATAATATTGTATATACGCTTACTACAATCATGGAAAAAGTATGGATACTACTATAACGCCCGTCACTGAATCAGTATTTCGTAGTGGTTGTTATAGTCTTCAGTTATTGGTACAATCATTTTCTAATGACTTCCCTTACTGACGGAACCCGAGATGAATATTAACGGTAACACATGCATGAATTTAACAAAAGCTAATTTGATAAGCCGTAGACGTAGAAGTTAAATCGAAAAATCTCTCTCTCTCTCTTTCTATTTTGTCATTAAAAGTTCATTCTGTATTTATTTACTTTTTACTACCAGCAATTTTGCAATTACAAAATCGTCAATAATTCAATTTAATTTTGTGTTATATGCGAGCGACGAATTGACAACTTTCCTAGAAAGAGCTACCCAGCTGAAATGCATAAAAATTAAATCCTACAATGCAACGATCTGAAATGTGGACCGCGCGGCAGTCGCACACGATAATACCGCTTTCTAAATGCATAACAAGCCTACAGGCTAACTGGCAATGTTCGCGATGATTTCCAAGTCAGCAGAATTTCTTCAAGAACAGGAATAATCATTAACCTTCGTTTATGTTAGTATACAGTCATTTATAATTTATAATGCACAAGGTTGAGATAATATAGTTGTACATTATGTTTCTACATTTGAATAATTAAGGGTAAGGTAACGCCACCAATGTTAAAAAAAATCCCTCACAAAAATTCTGAAAAAAATTTAAAATGTTCTCCTCCACACCCCCTATCAGTAGCTAAAATATCAGGTATACAAATACGATCTAGTTTTTGAGTTATGAATTTTTAAAGTTGACCAATTTAACATGGGAGTTTCATTTCTCCATGTTAAAGTAGTCAACTTTAAAAATTTATAACTCAAAAACTAGATCGTATTTGTATACCTGATATTTTAGGTACTGATAGGGGGTATAGAGGAGAACATTTTAAATTTTTTTCAGAATTTTTGTGAGAGGGATTTTTTTTAACATTGGTGGCGTTACCTTACCCTTAAGATAATTATTACTACATATTTTTTTTTTAATTAAAAGAAATCACCTGCTAGGGCTGCTAGACTAGATACAGCATCTGCTGATTAAAAGTACATTTATTTTGCCAGAAAGTGGTTACTGTACTACTAATGACAATGTCACTTCACCAACAGTTGACACGTCCGAAATTGGTGTCTCAACGTGGGCCTATATTTGCTTATACTACACACAACTGCGCGAGTTGCATCGGAAACACAATATTTTGTTGGTATTGTTTTTTTTTTTAAACATAAGACACATACACATTTCTTATACGCTTTTAAAATGACTTGCAGATTACATCATGCAAACCGTGAAAAGCTTCTGTAATAAGAAATCATGCAAACCGTGAAAAGCTTCTGTAATAAGAAAATCGTTATACGAGAGATGGTATAATAATGGTCAAAACAAAATATATTATACAATATAATATTATATATTATACACACGTAGAATTTCCAATTACATGAAAAAAAACACACACGATGTGTCAGATTATTATTAATATTAAATGGCGAAGAGTGACACGGCAGCAATGAAATAGTTTGGGTTTGCCGGTCACTTGCAAGGCTGCATGCCCGTGGACAGCCACACAGACAGGGTGCGGGTGCAAAACTACGCGCAGACTGAGAATAAAACTAGAGACAGCCGAAAGCTAGCAGAGGGCTTATTAGGGGACGACTCTGGGCAGCAAGCCAATTAACTAGCTGGCGAGCAAGGCACGTGAGGGGTGACGTACGGGCGAGCTGCAACCAGACGACATAGCGTCAAGAATGTCACTTTCCAGCATCCACGATACGACGTCACCGTATCATCACAAAAGCATTCCCTTCCTAATGCGTATGGCATTCGAGAGTAAACACATTCCTTCTTTTGATAGCAACCTGTCCTGCAACATGATTTGCTTCTTTTTTATTCGTGTGCCAACCTTATAATGTTGAAATGTAAAATTATTAGGGCTTATTATTACGTGCTCAATGTATTATCGCCATATACAGAGAAAGTTTTCACTTTTTTTTTTCCCTAATGAAAACTCACATAGCGTCACAAAATAATGATTAGGGCATGCAGAACCTTTAAAAATGGCTGGGAACTTTTAATTCAATACTGTGATAAACTATAATGTACCTGTAATTATAATTACTATAATCCTCGTGTCAACAATCACAAAAGATTGAACAAAACTACGCGGAAATTACAACTAACTTGGTATACAATACTGTATAAAAGTAAACATTTTGCATTGGAACTGCTTCCACTCTGCAAGTTTATGTCGACTTTGAGGCAGGTTCGGGATCGATTCCCGCCGGTCTGTTTAACGTTTATCATTACAACGTCTATATTTAAAACTCGCAGCCACAAGCAAATGTTGCGTGTAATGTTCAAATGTTGGACTTCATTACTCAAGGGAACGTTCGGCAATCAAATTATGCTGCTGATGATACAAATCAATAATATGCCAAGATGGCCCAAGACTATATGTATATACGTATATATTATTATATAGTCTATATACGTATATTTTCTTTATATTTATACAATTATAGTAATTAATATTATGCATATTTAAACTATTTGTGTTGGCTATCGTTGTTTAATACAATTCTGGTCTATATATATATATATATATATATATATATTTTTTTTTTTTCATATTAACAAATTAGCAACGAGTTCTCACGAATGAATTTACTTGAACAATGCACGGTTATAGCGGTATGCAATTCTACCGCTATAACCATAAATCCAATTATATAATTTTAACTTCAAATACAGTATATACTCAACGCAATAGCAATTTGCGCGGCGTAATTCACATCGGACGCATACTCAGCTGATGTAATGATACAGTAGTATACGTTCTGTACCGCCCGTTCAAGCTAATATGTAAACAAACGACCATTGTTTTGCTTGTTAGTAGCGTCTCTCTAAGAGTCAAATTACTTAGCGCCCAAGCTCCGACTTCTTTGTATGTATACGCCATAGACTTACCTTTAAGTTTATGGTATACGCCCACTAGGAATCGACTTACAGGGCTGACAACATTTATTGTGGGTTGCATTGTATTTTTGATATCCTCAGTCATTGGTACAGTTTGTAACGAAGGGTCTCGTAAACCACCCTCTGGTCAAATATGTTGGAAACTTCGAGGACAGTGACACCCCGCTCGCAAGCTAAATATAAAACTATCATCATCAAGTGTTTTCATCACTCTCAACTCTCGTCGCTTGTTTTCAGTTCAGCCAGAATAGTTTTACAAAAAAACAGACAAACATGTTAATTACTAAAATTATCAGATGTAATGATGTAATACATACTATAATGTTACAGTATGTGAAGTTTAAAACAGTAAAACAAAATCTGCATTGCTATAATTCTATAAATATTATATAATATATTATATATTAAAAAAAATCTTAATAATCATATACTATAAAATCAGCATTACAGTAATTACTATCCATATAATTATTGTATACAATTAAGAACTACCATAAAAATAAGTTAAAATAACCAACTATTTATTTCTTTCCCGGTAGCAAAGCACGTCATTTTTTTATGGTAAATAATTATGTTTTCATGAAGCTACAAATAATATACCGGTAAGTAGGGAGAAAATAATAACAAAATCTTGCGAGAATGTTAAAACAGATGTTTGCTGGAGCAACTAATTCCAGTTCGCGCCTGCAGACACTTATGACGTCATACACCACGAGAAAGCTCTTGTCTCACTGATGCATGAATTTCATCAAACTATGATGGTGTGTGATCCACTGCCGAATTATATAAATTTGTAAAATATAGTCATCAATCACATAAAGTAAATCATTAATCTATGGCCACACCCCAGCATCAATCGGAATGGCGGTGAAAAAAAAAAAAAAAAACTGACTGCGTCGTGACACCAGAAATCTTCTCGAGAAGTACAAACCCCACCTGTGAATTGTATACAGTATATAATATATATAATAGCAAATCTCAGCATCGACGCACACAGTTTTTTTTTTTTTTTTTTAATGATTGAGTAAAAGAAAGACACTTGATGGACGGACCCAAAGCGATTTCAAAGCATGCAGGGCCGCAAACAATATTATAGATACTACATAGATATTATAGACTTATGTTTTAGCAAAATTTGCCTCAGAATTAAAGGCCCTTACATGTGACGTCAAATTTCGAGTTTCAACGGCTGACGGCATCCTTGATTGTGAAGGTACAGAGTACAGTCATGTTTTAACATGGAACAAAACATTAAAATATATATATAATTTTGAGGTTAAAAGTTTAAAGTTTTTTGCTCAAACCATAAACAATTCAATTTTAAAATATTATCGATTTTAAAAAAAATATGTGCATACATATTTCATTCGATTCCGTGTTACAAACATATCCTTTGGATCAAGAGGTTACAGAGATTAATCGTTAAAAAAATTATTATTATTATTATAATTTTTGTTTAAAAAGTAGACTGATTGCATGGCTTGCAAGGGCCTTACACCGATTTAATAATATTATAACAAAAGCCGAAGTGCCTCCCTCACCCTTCAGTGCAATGTTACGGAAAATTTAAAATGTATTAATTGGATTTAAAAAGAGCATGAATTAGCATACCTGAAGCTCAACAAGATCTACCACCTTCGAGGGTTATAGTTTTACTATCACGATGGATTTACACATTCCTGATTTAATTTTATATTTTAATGATTACTATTCACTTTTGCCGGTTACCGAAAAAACGTGGCTTGAAGTATAAAGTAATCATAGAAGATAAAGCACGAATACACAAAAAAGGATTTTGCATTTTACATTAACACACCAGTCACGATGAAGACGAATCTTTCAACACGGTATGGAAGTTTTGCAAATTCACGTTGACCATGAATTTGTTTATGAAAAAATACAATAATTATTTAAACAATTACTATATAAGGAATAAATACTTCTCAAAAAGAAACTAATTGTAAGAAACGAAGAGTAAAATTTCATCGGCTATTATTAAGTATGAACGCAATACAACAGATCAACATGCACGTTGTATTTTCCAGTCTACCGATTGCAGTTTATATTCTGATATGAAACAACGTAGACGTAGACGGATTAATTACACGCTAGGTTAGCGTTGAAATCATTCGGTGTTAGCAACCGTTATTTTGATAGTTTTAGCACTATTAGCATTGTAGCAAAACATATAATGTCACAACTTACTTTTTGCCAATACGCATTTTTTTAAAAGCTTTAAACGGACCTTCAATGGTCAATCCTTGCTAATATGATTTAAGCAAAGGTCACCCAGTGGTTCCATCGTTCCCTGCCTGTATGTCATCATGCTCACTTGAAGGGAGCGTGTGCAGCCTTGGATTTACCGGTAGTGAAACTTCACTACTAAATCATCTTGTACAGTACATAAATAATGTTCCAACATATCATGCTATAGGCAAAAAGAAGCCAGCGTCTCGCTTCCTGCACTCACTGGCCGTGAACCACGATTGTTGCTCGAGTGCTAGGCCTATTCTCGAACGAAATGACCGATGGCGGCGCTGTCTGCAGAGTGATGACGTCACAAAATGGCGGACGTAATGCGGCTCGAAAGAAATATGGAGTATGAAAAACAGGTTAATAATTTGATAATGTGCGATTAGAAGCTTACATACAAACGTAAAATTTGACGCACCAGCTGTCAAATTAAATTCAGGGGCTTTTCAATATTATTGGAGCCAATCGCACCCCTTTCAGCCTTTTCAGGGGTGTTTTTTTTCCCCCATAGGAAATACGAAAAGTTTTTCCAATGAATATGACCGAGATGTAACAATTTGAAAATTTATAAGAATTTTATGGAGAAAATTTCATACAATAGGTAATTAATTTACACCTCTGAAATAATTAATTAATACAGATTCATTACCACACCCCCGTGGCACCACCTCTACCATGCACACCCCTGGAGTGCTACCCGGCCGTACCCCGTTATTCAGGCCTATTAGTATATTTTCCACTTTTTTTAATAAACGAGCTAAAATTATAAAACTTAATTTTCAAAGAGTTATCAACCCTCCTGAACCAAGAAATAATTTTAGATTTTCTCCCCGACGCACCCTTGAGTGTTAGATAACTACCCCTAAAACCCATTTTCCTTAAAAATCGTGCTAAAATTATGAAATTAATTTTCAAGGGGTAATCGACCCTCCTAAACTAGGAAATAATTTTAGATTTTCTCCCCGACGCACCCCTGAGGGTGGAGAACTACCCCTAAAATCCACTTTCCTTAAAAATTGTGCTAAAATTATGAAATTAATTTTCAAGGGGTAATCGACCTTCCTAAATTAGAAAAAAATATTATATTTTCTCCCTGACGCACCCCTGAGGGTGGAAACCTACCCCTAAAATCCACTTTCCTTAAAAATTGTGTTAAAATTATGAAATTAATTTTCAAGAGGTAAGTGACCCTCCTGAACTCGGAAATAATTTTAAATTTTCTCCCCGACGCACCCCTGAGGGTGGAGAACTACCCCTAAAATCCACTTTCCTTAAAAATTGTGCTAAAATTATGAAATTAATTTTCAAGAGGTAATTGACCCTCCTGAACTCGGAAATAATTTTAATTTCTCCCCGACGCACCCCTGAGGGTGGAGAATTACCCCTGAAATCCACTTTCCTTAAAAATTGTGTTAAAATTATGAAATTAATTTTCTAGAGGTAAGTGACCTTCCTGAACTCGGAAATAATTTTAAATTTTCTCCCCGACGCACCCCTGAGGGTGGAGAACTACCCCTAAAATCCACTTTCCTTAAAAATTGTGCTAAAATTATGAAATTAATTTTCAAGGGGTAATCGACTCTACTGAAGTCGGAAATAATTTTAGATTTTCTCTCCGATGCAACCCTGAGGGTAAACGGCTACCCACCATATCCTTCTCTCTTAATAATCGAGTTGAAATTGTGAATTAAATTCTTTTCGGGATTTATCGTAATTTTTCATAGAAAAAAAAATATATCAGACTCGCCTCTTTACTTGCAGTATGATGATGGATGTCCACCCTTATAATAATTACATGGCGTGAAGGCTCATGTTGAAGTCTGCACTCTGCACAATGAGGCTATGTGTGACTTTAATTAACAACTGAGGTGTGACCATCAATTCCACATAACGTCTATCACTTTCAGCTCGTCAATGGTCTCAAATCTCTTTCTGAAGCAAAAGGTTTACAAGAAGGGATTTGAGACCAATTGACGAACAGAAAGTGGAGATAAGACGTTGCATGGAATTGGTTACAACTCAGATGTTATAGAGGCCATGCACCTACACACATAGCCTCGTTGAGCGGACCAACATGTGCCAT
This sequence comes from Siphlonurus alternatus, assembly GCA_949825025.1. Taxonomy (NCBI): domain Eukaryota; kingdom Metazoa; phylum Arthropoda; class Insecta; order Ephemeroptera; family Siphlonuridae; genus Siphlonurus; species Siphlonurus alternatus. Next base: position 8,849,155 of record OX463779.1, read on the forward strand.
CACGCCAATTAACGGTGCTGAACACATTGAGTGAAACCATCATCATACTGCAAGTGAAGAAGTGAGTCTGGGATAATTTTTCTCTGAAAAATTTCGATAAATCCCGAATAAAAATTTAATTCACAATTTCAACTCGATTATTAAGAAAAAAGGATATGGTGGGTAGCCGTTGACCCTCAGGGTTGCGTCGGGGAAAAAGTCTAAATTTATTTCCGAGTTTCAGAGGGGTTAATAAACACTTGAAAATTTAATTTTTTTATTTTAGCACAATTTTTAAGGAAAATGGATTTTAGGGGTAGGTTTCCACCCTCAGATGTACGTCGGGAAGAAAATCTAAAATTATTTCCGACTTCAGTAGGGTCGATTACCCCTTGAAAATTAATTTCATAATTTTAGCACAATTTTTAAGGAAAATTGATTTTCGGGGTAGTTCTCCACCCTCAGGAGTGCGTCGGGGAGAAAATCTAAAATTATTTCCGAGTTCAGGAAGGTCGATTACCCCTTGAAAATTAATTTCATAATTATAGCACAATTTTTAAAGAAGATTGTTTTTCGGGGTAGTTCTCCACCCTCAGGGGTGCGTCGGGGAGAAAATCTAAAATTATTTCCGAGTTCAGTAGGGTTGATTGCCCCTTGAAAATTAGTTTCATAATTTTAGCACAATTTTAAAGAAAGATTGTTTTTCGGGGTAGTTCTCCACCCTCAGGGGTGTGTCGGGGAGAAAATTTAAAATTATTTCCGAGTTTAGTAGGGTCGATTGCCCCTTGAAAATTAATTTCATAATTTTAGCACAATTTTTAAAGAAGATTGTTTTTCGGGGTAGTTCTCCACCCTCAGGGGTGCGTCGGGGAGAAAATCTAAAATTATTTCTGAGTTCAGGAAGGTCGATTACCCCTTGAAAATTAATTTCGTAATTTTTAAGGAAAATTGTTTTTCGGGGTAGTTCTCCACCCTCAGGGGTGTGTCGGGGAGAAAATCTAAAATTATTTCCGAGTTCAGTAGGGTCGATTGCCCCTTGAAAATTAATTTCATAATTTTAGCACAATTTGTAAGGAAAATTGTTTTTCGCTCATGGAGTGCGTCGGGGAGAAAATCTAAAATTATTTCCAAGTTTTTAGGAGGGTCGATTACACCTTGAAAATTAATTTCATAATTTTATCCCAATCAGTAAGAAAAATTAACAATAATTTAATATCATATGGATCGACATATATACATATTATGCATTATATATACCACGCGCCGCGCGCAAGAGTCTATTTAAAGCAAATGACACGGTGTATGGTCACATTTATCTGTTATTTTATTTATTAAGACTAATATTTAACTTTATTATGATAATTAAAAATTTGCAAGTGGATAATATTATATAATCACGTAAATTAACTCAGGAATGGTATGTTGTTCTTATACTGTTATGAACAGCTAGCCGCATTCTAGTAGTTCACGTTTTTGGCCGCTAGAGGGCTGAATTTGGTTGCGTTCGCGAATAGATAGAGAAGTCATTCCACGTACAGAGAGCTGTACTTTTAAATGAGAAAAATCTTAGGAGTGCAACTCCCAATAAGACAAATTACTTGGAATTTGATCTTCAAACCACAGCAGTAGGTAGACTATCAGTTAATTTATTAAAATGATAACATCTGGACTGATGACTCGTAACTCTCATAAAGGAATATTAAGAGTAGTATACAATGAAATAAAAAGAAATTCACGTGAACCTAAATTAATTAAAGCACGCACAAAATATATTAATATATTTATACTACACACACTGTCCTGCAAAAGGAATATTTGAAACCACTTTCTACAAAAAATTAATAAGATTATAAGTCACATAAGGAATTAACGTAATATTATGGTAATTTAAATTGCAAATTTTCTTTTCGCCTTCCTTCAATTAAATAATTTAAAACGTCAGTAAATAAAGCATAAAGAAAATGAAACACAAAATGAAAAGAAAAAATTGAAAAAGCATTCAAATTTAATCTACGATAGGAATTGCCATAATAAATAAAGTTTTTTTTTTATCGGAAGAGAGAAATAAAATGTTGCCAATATTGCGAACGATGAGATAAAAAAATCGGAAACTGAAAAATTGGAAGGAGTAATAAAATAATGTGAGATTGCAGGAGCAGCAGCGGTCGAGTTCACTGTTCGTTTTGCTGCAGTGAGATCGGTGTGCGCAGCCTCCCCGCGTGCTGCTCCTGGACCCAAAGAAAATAAGAATCCACCTGCCTGGCAGCCGTCATATTGTACATAACCTTGGATTTTTTCGGTCCACCGCACCCGCTCTTCTGCCCACCCGACAATACTAACACACATCATAACGATGATAAAAAATACGTAGTGACGATATTGCTAAAAGCAGGCGTGACTCATTCTCTCAGCTGCTTGCTAATAGGCGTTGCCAGATTATGTCCCGAACAAAACATTTTGTTAATTGATAATTCAGATAATTAGTGCAAGAATTTCCGCATTACATTGAAATTTTTCTTCTTCTTATGGGTTAGTAGAACAATATTACAAAATCGTGTCAGCATGTGGCAGACATCTCTATGTACTGCGCAAAACTGATCAACTGCAATAAAAATGCATCACTTGGGCATGTTTTAGCCAGCTTTAATTAATTTCAGTTAACTTAACTTATCACTTATTACTGAATTAATCTAATATATAATATTAATTTAGCTATTGCACTTATTGCGGCTGTTGATCTTGTACGAAGAAGAGCAGCTAATCAATATGGACAAATAATGTAATACTAATATAAATTTTTGCAGATTTGGTTAAATAATGAAATCGGAGGCGCCCTTATAACCGTGTTGCAAAAAGCTGTGACGTCATAAAACGGTCCAGGCAATCGGAACCACCAGCATTGGAATCAACAATATGATCATACATATGAACACAGATGTTACATACCGGTAATATTTTAATTTATTAATACTGTATTTAAAAAAATTAAAACTGTATGATACGAATTTACAACGTCAAACCCATTACATATTTTAATTTAACCATCATACAGGTGTATGATATTACATAGCTGGAGCTGGCACGAGAGAAACTACAAAGTATGCATACCGGTATTGCATTCTGTAGGTATGAATAATACCGGTAGTACGCATATATAACAAGTTATTGATTCATCCTCTTCTGTGGAAAACAACAAAGATTCGCTTCTCTTCCCAGTCTTCTCACATCCTTTAATAGTCCAAACAATCCAAGCATGCATACTAAATGAATACATTAAACGGAATATTTCAGGCAATTCAGCTGTCTTCTTATCCATATTATTCATACTTCTTGACAGTTGACACCAAAGTAAAGCCTCGGGATAAAAAAGTTGAAAAAAAAAAAAATATCGATGATCGATTATAGTTTCCGAGCAACAAAAATATGTATTATGATATATGGGGATATAAAACATACATTATGCATAAATATATATATTTAATATAATATATGCATATTATTGGCACTCATTGATACAGTACTACAGTATGTATATGTATATACATTACATTATATGTATACATACGTACCATTAATGGTTTGCCTCAACTGTTAATATGTAAATCTCAAGTTCGTCAAACTATGAATAAATAAGATATCATACTTTATAGGATACAGTGCTATAATTTATAAGAGACGACTTGACAGTAAAATCGCGAATTATTCACACTATGATCCGAAACTTTTGAGCAAGGACGTAAGGAGGCACCTTCAATAGGCTCTACAGTATGCATACCATGCCAGAGGACCAAAATATGTTTATATATTTAATTTAATTATAGTATATTATATGATAATTATGAGATGAATTTAATGAATCACAACGTATCATACTATTCATACATACTTTATAATCATAACGGCCATTTTGAAGATGGTGCATTTGAATTTGTCAGTACTGTACAGAACCCAAAAATTTGCAATCGGTGACCGCAGTCATGCTACCTATTTATTTCAGGTGCATGCATGTGAAGAAACACTGTCAATTACACTGCTATTACATACCAAATGTCGGTCTAAAGATGGCTTTAAGACAGCGAAAACTGAGACAGAACCAGGACAGAACGATAGAACACCTTCACGAAACGTTTGCGCAAACTGGCACTCTCTCGTGTTTGGCGAGGAATGCACGGGATTCTGACGTCTTTTTCGACTGTCATTTCAAGCAAAAACATATGATTTTTCTCATGCGGCTTTTGAAACAAAACAAAACAAACGTTTTGTGTTCGTTGAAGTGTCTGTGGTTTAATCGTGATTTGTGTATTAAATTTGTTAGAGTGAGTTATGTTTTCATAGCTACACACATATCGTAGGCGAATATCCCTGCTCGTAGGTTATACTCTTCAAATCTGTTTGCGTGCACCAAATATAAAATAAAAAAATGTCGATGAACAAGTTCATGCATAGTAGGAACATTTATAAGATTCCTCCAAACTTCAAGCAACTGGCCTTAAACTACCCGGAATTTCGAAAATTTGCTAAAACTGTACGTGTATAATACCTTGATATGTAGATAATGTCTTGTTGACAGCATTATCGTGGTATGATACAGTATTTTATGTAATAATTTACAAATTTATATCAATGTTTCAGGAGCTTTCTGGAAAAGTGGTTATAGATTTTAAAGATCAAGCTGCCGTTCGAGCTCTTACATGCACATTACTGGAGAAAGATTTTGGTCTCAATGTTGAAATTCCTCTAGACCGTCTTGTTCCTACTTTACCACTAAGGTTAAATTACCTATTATGGATTGAAGACCTCTTGGATGTATTAAAACTTGGTGGAGACATTAAGGGCATTGATATTGGTAAGTATATGCATGTATACAATGTATCATATTCAGTAGTATTGTACTGTTAATTCATATCATTGGCTTGGTCACATAAAGGTGCTTTCACATATTCGAAAATCACTACGGAGTTCCGTAGCTATGCCGCAGGCCTTTCACATATTCTCGTTCATCTGCGGCAGCTGCGGCAGAAAATCACGTGAATGCCGTAGCAAAATCAAACTCATCTTGATTTTGCTACGGAGTTCCGTAGATCAATCGCGAGGTGCTACGGAGCAGCTACGGAGCGCCGCAGCAAAATCAACACATTTGCTACGGCGTAGCTACGGAGCGTTTCCGTAGCGATTTTCGAATATGTGAAAGCACCTTAATATATGCATACTGAGCAAAGAACACGAAAAGCAATCTCTGGCGTAGCCTATGCCTTTGCTTCCGGGTGGCTTGTTTACAGTGTTCATACTCTATGATACTGCACGTGTGTACACCTCAAGACGGCACTAACTTTACTCCCTGCACGATTTGCTGGAGTTACAGATCCAAGAGACAAAGAGATATAAATTTGAAATTTTAGGCGAGGTATGAAGAGTATCTAGTCTAGCCTCCCAAAAATTGTTCTACGTAGTTTGCAACACCTCCATCGGTACAGTATTGGCTGCATAAAAACGTCCACTGTCAGGGAAGGGGTAAAGTTCATGGTGTCCAGAGATATGAACAGTTTACATATAGCGAGCAGAGAAGCAAAACAAAAGTAAGGAAGCCCAGTAGACAAAATGTTAAAAAAAAGTTTTTTGCTTGCTGTATGCATATTGCACTTCTTTGTTCAGCCTGCTCATACATGCATGTAAATGCAAATCGTCATGACGTCATCTAAGAATGCAAATTTCATATATTATTGTCAAACAAGTGAAAAATGGCCTCCCTTATTATTTACTTAAAAAATGCTTTATTTATTTCTTTTGTTTACTAAAAATTGCAATTTTAAAGGTATGCAGGCCTCAAATTAGACAGCCAGCCACCAAGTGTTGCTAGAGTATAATTATAATCAACATTCGCATTATTTTTCTCCATGCTCGATGCAAGCGTGCGAGGTTGAAGTGCAAAGTAAAAAAGTTAGTCCTTGCTGACATCACATTCATCACAACGTCGCAACTCAATGCCAGTTGGGACTGACTGTGAATTGCAATGTCAGCAAGGACCTTACAGCCAATATCCCTTTAAAATGACACAAGTCATAATCTAGACTGTTAAATGTAATAGTATTTTTACACACTGCAACACCGACATTACCAACATTTTAACAAAACAGTATGCTTAATTTCAGGAACCGGGGCTTCCTGCATATATCCCTTGCTTGCTGCCAAGCAAAATAATTGGAAAATGATAGCAACAGAAGTTGATGCAGAAAGTGCTGAGTGTGCTTTACGAAATGTGATCAAGAATAATCTGGAAGGCTTAATATCAGGTAAAATAGAGTACAATTACTGTATTTCATTGTCATTGCAAAAAAAAAAAAAAAAAAAAAAAAAAAAAAAAAAAAAAAAAAAAAAAAAAAAAAACATAAAACTTGGGTTTGTTTGAAACCTCCAAAAAGATTAAAGCTCCATATTATACAACCCTTCATTGTAAAATCTATAACCGAAAATGAAACATGAATCCCTCTGTAATATTTTTCAAGGCCTTATGGATCGAAAAATTCATAATAGTTGAAAATCTTATTATCACAGGTTCACTTCAAAAATAAGTTACATTCCATTAAAACTTTTTACATCATCAAGACGCTTCATCAGTTGTAATCACAAGGTTTTCACCTATTTTGACTTTTTCAGTTGGTAACACCTTGCTAGTTATTCCTGTCCCTTTCTTTAAATAATGTATGGTTTAATGGTTAATTTTCCTTAAAAATTGGGAATATAACATATAATATTATATACAGTATATTAAATTATATATCTATATTTTTTTAGTGCGAAAGGTGGAAGCCCCACAGCTACTGCTTGGCGTGATAGACGAGGGTGTGAGTTATAACTTCACAATGTGCAACCCTCCATTCTTCAGCAGCGAAGACGAGCTTGACTCAGTAAGCAAGGGGCGTTCCCCATCACGCACTCCGCCAGCCAACGGCTTTACCGGCAGTCTTGGTGAAGTAGTCGTGCAGGGCGGAGAGGTGGCCTTTGTCAAGCGTATCATTGCGGAGAGCAAACAAATCGGACAACAGATAATGTAAGCAATTGCTAAATTTGTTTAAAAAAAAAAAGGTTAATAGATAAAAATGATAAACAGTTTAATACCTATTATATTTTTTTTGTATTATATGTTGTTTTTTTTTATTATTATTTTTTTTTAATTTGTAATTGATATACAGACTGGTACTGTATATATATATTTTGGTGTTATTTTTCTCTCCCTCTTTCTAACCTTTATACCTACTTTATAAAACATACACTTTTATAAAATAATTAATAGTAGTGGTTTCTATGCTTCTGAAATATTATTTTATCCCTCTAATTTCAGGCTTTATACAAGCATGTTGGGACATAAACGTAATGTCAGCGTATTGATGGAAGAGCTCTCAGCTGCCGGTGTCTCTAGCACGTGCCGCACAGAGTTCTGTCAGGGCAATACCACACGGTGGGGTGTTGCCTGGACTTTCTGCCAAGGTGTCGTCCTGCCAAATCCTTCTCATCAGGTATTACCTAATTACAGGCCATATTGGCTGGGATCCTTTCAAAATATTTTTCAACTGCTATCAGAGTGATGATGACACTAATATACTACACTAACCCTCCACAATTACATAAGCTTTTTACATCCTACATGCAAATGTCTTAGTTCACAAACAGATGGAAGTTAAAATACTTTAGTACAAATCTAGTACAAAAAAAAAATTAAAAAATATTAATAAAATAAAAATGAAAAAATGTCTTATTATCTGTAGTGTATTTTTGTAATGAGACCAATTAAATGTCCTCTCTCATGAACAGGCAGCACAGATCTATGGGGTAGCTGCAGACCCCCCCCCCTCCCCCGAAATTTGGGATTTAACATGGGAAATATAGGCATTACCATAGCTCCAACTTTTTTTAACATTGGCCTTATGAAGAACACCCCCTTCCCCCCCCCCCAAAAAAAAACAAAGGAAAAGAAAAGAAGAAAAACAAGTTCTGGATCCGTGCCTGCTTGTAATCGGGTTCTCTGTAGATGATCCATTATCTATGCAGGTTTTCAAAATATAATTATGCATTGCGCTGACTGTGAGAAATGTTTTTATAGTTGATGTATGTTGTACATACCATATTTACATAAATGTATATCCTGTTTTTACGGCTATTATTATTTACTTTACTTTTCTTTCTAGCTTGTCCCAAACAAGAAACTTCAACTACCAATGACTTACATTGTGCCAAAAGATACCCCAGGACTTGACTACACCATCAAAGGTGTCATGCAGCGCGTGAAGGAAATTCTTTGTCAGTTACAGGTAATATTCAGAACGATTATTAAATCTGTTTGTGAGTTGAGAAGTTTTACTTGCTGAAGGAAAAGGTCCCTATAGATGAATGCTTCTATTTTTGTTATTGCAAAGGTCCCATAGTACATGGTAGGTGTTTCCACCACCCAATGGTGGTCTACCTTTTAAGCAGTGGTGAAAGTAAGCCGGTGCGCGCCGGTGCGCCGCACTGATAAGACATTTGACGCCAGTGCGGCGCACTGGTAAGACACTGATTGAAATTTACTAAAAAAATTAATATTTTTTAATGAAAAAAAAAAATATATTTGCAAGTGCATGTGAACTGATCACATTACAAATTAAACCGTATAATCATGCTCAATGCATGACAGTTCTTGTATGTTAATTTGATTTTATTTATCTCACAAAGTTTTAACTTGCACTTTCTTAAAAGTCAAAATTTTGTACTAAAAAAATAATTTAAATCTACTCTATTTACTTTTATTTATCTTTTTCATTGCGTAAAAAATAAAAATAAATTAATAATTTTTAATATGAAATTGTTGCATTGTTAATAAGTAGTATAAGTGCTGGAGTAAAACATTATTATAAAAGGCTACGATAAAAAGTTAATTTTAATATTTTTCTCATAAACGCCTTTTTTATGGCGAGCATGAGAACAGATTTATCATTTATTTATTATATATTTTTTTGTTAATTTTTTTATACCAAAGAAATATTTTTTATATATTTATTTCTTTTAAATACCTGTATGTTTATTGTTTACTGGGTTTACTATTTTATCTTCAATTTTTATAAAAAAGTGATAATCGTTAGCACTTAAATTTTAAACTTTCATCTTTTTTGGAATTTTTATTTAAATTAATTTTTGAGACATTTAAAACAATAATTTAATTATTTAAAAAAAATGTAACATTTATCAAATAATTATAAAACATTCTAAATTTTGAAACATATTTTTATTGTATTTTAACACTGCTGCTATAAGACATATACAACGAACATCGAAGTTCTGAATTGTTTGTAAATTTTCTTTCGTATTAAAAAAATTATGTTTAAATTTTCATTAGCCACAGCACAGGATTTTTTTTTTTTCTTTTTATCAATTTACTGTGACACTATATATTATATATATATATTTTTTTTACTCGATTAAAAGTTTGAATATGTATTTCATTTTACTTATTTTGTGGGTTAATTTCCGGAAGGATTTTTAATATTTTTTCCGGGGAAAACTGCAGCTCCGTAAAAAATTGATTTGTAAATTGAAAATCCGTTACAGAATTCATCAGAGATTACGTAGGTATTTTTTAATTGGTACCATAGATCAAATGAAGTTTGAGTAAAAAGTAAAAAGCTGTTTTCTGGGCCATAAATTTGCATGTTAAAAGCCCCCGAAACATCAACTTTGGGAATTTTTTGGATTTCATTTCTCAATAGAGAAATTTTCAATATTTTAATAGAGGTTAAAATATTTTTAGAAAAAAAAAATAATCGCTCATTCGACTTTAAATATTATAATTTGATAAATCAATTTTAGTGCAACTTTTCAATAAAAAATAATAATAAAAAGTCACGCCCCTTTTTCCCGAAAAATCGCGCCTCCGGCGGGGGTTTGGGCCCTTCAGGCCTCTATCTGAAGCGCACTGGTAAGAAATTGAAACTACTTTCACCACTGCTTTTAAGCCCAAGAAGTAGCATTGTGAGAGAGATAGGGCACCGCCCCTTAATTATGTGAACAGATTATAAAGAAAAATACAAATTTCCAGATGGTGTTGAAAAGTTTAAAGCACACCAAGTACCTGATTGCTGTGCAAGCCACAGCTTACACCAACACCTGGTCAAAACAACGGCGCAAACGGAGAGAAGAAAAACTGGACAAACCTGAGAATGGAAGGGAGGAAAGTCCAAGCTGCAAGAAATTTCGGCTTCACTCAGGTGCAGAGAGTCAAGAAGCCCAAGTTGTACAACAATCAACTCAAACTGGCCAGCACTCGGTCTTGGTTGAACCATCTGCAATGCCAGTTGAACAGACCTTGGTCACAGCTAATGAAAAACTGTGTGTTGACCAGCCCTCAGCACCGCAACAGGGTCTCTGTTTGCTGCAGACCCAGCTGGTTGTCCGAAGTATCGCAGATGAAGTGCACCTTGAGCTCACCTGGTCAGGGGGGACAAGTGGCAGAGACACTTTGCATCAAGTTCTGCAGTTCATCAAAAATCACCTGAGAAGCTGATAAACATTGAGTGAACTTACCATAAGTTAACCATCCGTAAGTTTTTTTATTCCGTGAATTTGCATACTTTAATTGAGAATGTACTGACATTGATGTTAATTAAAATCAAGGAAAAATAGCAGTGTTGAATCCAGTTTTTCATTAGTTTGCAATTAAGTCTACCTCCTTCCTCATGTTTTAAGTTATTATCTTGATGCTGTTGGATTAGTTTTTGACATTCAATTACTCTATTGTCTTGAGAATCAGGGGAGGCTATTGTATTAGCCTCTCTCTGTCAAGTCTTTGAACACAATTATTAGGTTATTAGCATTTCTACGTTGTGAGTATAAATTTAACATACAGTAAAATGTATTATACAGTATATACTGTACTAAAAATTGCATATAGTAAATGTAATGCATTGGTACAAGTAATTTCATTTTCTTATCAATGTGCTATGACATCATCCCTATATCTGCCATATTAAATTTTTGTCTCTGCTTACTATGCAGTGCGCCGTGTAGATTAATGTTTTTGCTCTCACTGCTACAATTTCTTTTTCAATTTTAGACGGTATAATAGTAATATGTGCCTATGGATTTGCCTCTATAATTATGAGTGTCTGTTGATGTCATAGGTAAAATAGAAATAAAAGCAACAATTTTGGAACAAGTCAGTTTTTTTATATATTTCTGAAAAAATCATACAATGAACCAACAAAAACTCAACTGAGCACCGTTTGAGCATTCACTAACCATAATATGTAGTAAGAAAACATCTTCTACGAGAGGATCAACAGCCAAAGCGTAGTAAAATTTATATTTGCAATGCTTTTCTTCTTAAAAATAAGAATAGGGCATGGGTATATATTTTATATTATTTTTTTTTCCTGCATTATTTTAACTTCTAACATTTATAAAAAATTATTAACAATGCGAATAATAATTAAAAACAGTGACACAAAAAGTACCCAAATGTAAAATATGGTAGTACACAGTATTATTGCCCCTTCTTTTGACGATGGTGACTAGTTGATGCATCTCCTGATGGCACACAGTAATAAGAAATGGCATTACAGGACGAGTAACATAAGAAATTATTTTAACATAAAAATTTGTGGCAACAAATATTTATATTAAGTTGAGTGATATGCAGATGAATCCAAAAAATTGAATTGATGCAAATAGACTGTAAGAACACTATACAAATATTGTTTACACCTAGTGCAGTTTAAAGCCATATATGTTCTTTGTATGATACAAATTTCAAATTATTATCTTTATAAATGGTTTAATATTCTGGTCACTTTATTTAGTTTTTAAAACATTAAGTTACTAACAATGAGTTAACAGTGAGGAAGACAAACCTTCCAGAACAATAGCCTTCAATCTAAATATATATTTTTAAAATAGCTTGACAATATTTTCCACTCCATTTTCATTTATATATATATATATTTTTTTTTTTCAAATTTGTCCAAGTGATATTATTATTTACTGTAATTAATAAAAATTAATAATACAATAAAAAAAAAAGAAAAAAGAAAAAAATAGCAGTGTAAATAGTATTACCATACACTGTGACTTGGCCAGAATATTTTATTATATTCTCACTTGTCAGTTGCAATATTTTGTTTTAACACATTATCAATACATGATGGATCACTTCAAAAAATATTACTCTCTTGGTCTGCGAAGCCAGCAAATTGCCTTTCACAACTCAATTTATTATTTGAATCTGCAGGTGAACAGCCTTGTCATAAACAGACTTGATAAATCAGAAACAAAATTTGTTATCGTTCAATTTCTTTTCAGTGGAAATTGCAAATTTACCCCAGCATTAGTAGTTTTAAGTTATTTTAACTATATCACTTGGTCATTAGTTACAAAAATTTTAATAGTAACCATAGGCCACAATAACTAGAAACATGTTCAAAACTTAAAAAAAAAAAAAAAAAAAAAAAAAAAAATGCAATATACTTAATGTCATTAATTGCGTGTTTTTTAGTAGACTCGATACCCCACCATGTTTTGACATATTAAAATATAAATAAATTTATACAAATGCAATGAAACAACATTGGCTGTTTTTCTATTATTATTAATATAATTATTTTTAAATACAATATCCCAAAAACAGCAGAAAATATATATTCATTTTGTTTTCCTATTAAATTTCTTTATAATCCTCGATTACACCATGTATAAAAATTAAATATGAAAATGGGCAAAGAAAAGAACAAAAATATATAGAGGCTTCAAGTGAGTGCGCTCTCGCTGCACAACTGTTGTCGCTAAAGTCCATCTTGCACTTGAAAATGAAGCAAAGTCTTTTTTTTTTTTAACTTTTCTCGGTTATAAATCAAGTAAAAAATCTGAATCTTGATTTATCTACTGTATTTTTCAGTTTGGATCAAAGTTCCGTATAAAGGAATTTTCCGTAAAAAATCTTATTCTTAGTGAAAAAACGAATACACGTTTGTTTGCTTTTTTTTTTTTTTTTTACATAGGTTTAGATAGGATGGTGGGAACACCGAAAAATCAGCTGACTTGAAGCCTCTATTAATATAAATATAGTAACATATATTTTTTTAAATCTGAAAGGGCCCATTATTTTTATATTTGTCAATATAATATTTTGATAAGTCTATCATACATAATGACTACATCTTGTTTGTGAAGGCATACTGTGTAGCTACAGTGGCTCACTATAATGTATTATTAATCCTCATGGTCTCAGTCTTGCAGTGTTGCCGACGTTCAGTTAGGTACTACATCAACTATAATGGATCAAATCAAAAGCACTCAACTTTCAACATCACACTTAATTATCAATGAATATGATCTCAATCAAGAACACATTCATATTTAATTATTTCTACTTTATATTTATTAACTACAAGACCTCTATATAGTATATTCATTAAATCATCTCAAACAATAACGAATCTTAGGCATTGATTTTTATTCTTTAATTTGGCAAAAAAAAAAAAAAAAAATGAGAAAAAATAAAAATAAGATATTAGAAAAACATGTTTGTTTGTTTTTACTGGAAAAATTTGTAGCAAAAGTTTATTAAACAGAATGGGCAAAGAAATTTGAAGAATGATTTTAAAAAATACAGTGAGGTGAAAAATATATTACATATTATTTTCATACCGACAAAACATATATATTTTTGAAATTTGAAATATCAAAAATATGTAAAGAATGAACAATTTGAATCCATTGTTTATTCTCTGATGAATAGGAATATAAAACTGGTGTCCATCTGAATTTTCAATACCAGCTGTGTTCAGGAAACCTCTTATTTAATAAAATACCATTTGTTTGTTTAAGGGTAAGGTAACACGCCCAATGTTAATAAAAAAAAAAAAATAAATAAATAAAAAAAAAAAATCCCACACATGAAAAATATGAAGAAAAAAAATAATAATAAAATGTTCTCCTTTACATCCTCTATCAGTAGCTAAAATGTCAGGTATACAAATTCATAACTTAAAAACTAGCTCGAATTCGTATACCTGATATTTTAATTACTGATAGGGGATGTAGAGGTATTTTAAATTTTTTTCACAACTTTCATGTATGGGATTTTTTTTTTTAACATTGGGCGCATTATCTTCCCCTTAAGAGTCAAGTCACATTTTTTTTAATAACTTTTACAGTACAGTATCTATCCTCAGCAAAATCTGAAAATTCCCAGGACATAAATTAATATTGAGTCCAGTAAAAAAATGTAATTGTATACATGGTCCTTGCCTAAAATTCGAGCATATATTTGATTGATCTACAATTACATGATTATTTGGATAGACATTCGATATGTGCCCTAGCTACTTCTACAAAAATTCCAACACGCAAAATATAAGCATACAACAACTGTTGGACAACAACTACATTGATATAGTAAAGACTGTGACAAACCTAAGGTTGTCAAACAGTTTTTTTTTCTGAAACTAACAGCCTTCCTTTATTATTGTAGCCTTTTGACAATGATTCAAAATATGAAATTAAACAGGGCTGCATCTCTTTTCTTTGTTAAAGATAAACTTTTTGTAACTTTTCTTAAGCTATAATTATTGTTTTTAATGTAAATATTGAAAGGCGATATCAAAACTTTACTCTAATTATTTCTTTCATCTCAACTTGCTTCTTTTTTTCCCAAAAGTCTTTTTTTATTATTAATATTATTATTTTATTTATTTTTTGTTAACTTGCTTAAACTATGTAGAATAATATTCCATGTAAGCACAAAAATTGATTTTATAAGTACATATTCTTCAATGCATAAGTTAATTTTTTTTACCAAAACTAAAAAAAATGAAACCTTAACCATATTATCATTAATAATAATATATGTATTTTTGCCATAAATATTTAAATTTTATTTCTAGATAGTTTCGGAATTTGCATTTATAAAAAAATAATAAAAAAAAAAATACGAATCTAATTGTTTTGAATTTTAACGTTAAATTGCTGGACAAGAATGACATATTACTTTAATGCAATATTTATATTGTTCAAGGAACAAGCTTAACAACTGTTGCTAGTCTGGAATGTACAACTATTTATCAACAAAATAATAATCGGTTCTATAGCGTTTATACAAAAATACTATTCAGGAGTGATTTTTTAAATTGCTTTCTTAAATAAATCTTACTCAACATTTAACGGAACGTCTAGCACACAAAAATAGGCTCACTAAAAAACTATAATCTATTTTACTTAAAAAAAACAAGCACACAACAAAAATCATACATACATGAAATATATCATTTGAGTTCTAACATTAACAGTTATTATATAGCCTTTGACTGAGAGCACAAGGCTGTAACAACTTGTATATTTTAATGCTACATAATTATAATCAACTTTGTTTGTTGGCATCCAAACAAGACTCCAATAAATTTCTGTCAACTTTTAGTCTATCTGTTCACCCTTAAATGTTCTAAATTTATTGCCAATTACAGTATCTTACCTTTCAATAGAAACTAATGTAACATACCAAAATTGTATGCTCAATATAGCAATATTGTATGGCAATATAGTGCTATTAAATTTATTATTATTATTTTAACACACTGTCTAAAATGCTTTACGTCACTGCTCTTTGAGTTTGTTGGCGATTATATTGTCCTACACTGAATTGTGCAATTTACTCACAACTATTTTACTTATTTCTTGCAGACTACATGCAGGAATCCCTATTAAAATGAATGACCCTATAGTTAACTACTGCAGTATGATAACATTGTATTCTAAGCACACAATATACAATCTAAATGAAAATATTGGTTTCCACCTATGACCAAATTATTAATAATGATATTTTATGACCCACAAAATACCAATTTTTTACACATTAATTGATAAAAACCAAATCAAAAGAGGTTATTTTTTTCCATCAACAGCATTTTCCCCCACTTAACATTGGCACAAAATGTGATTAAAATTATTATTTAGGTCCTTTGAGGCAATTCTTTTCTTGAATGATCTTTTAAAAAATATGAGATGAACAACCAACTTCACAGATCACTGAAGGCAGTCCTTTTTGCACACCCTCCCTCAGAGGTGCTACCTTCTGCGTTGTAGGCACAAATTAATGTTTCCAATTAACAAGGTATATTTACTTCACTAATCAACACCATAGAGAAACAAATTAACAACTCCATTTTTTATTTCTAACAAGAAAAACTAATTGGTGCATGTATAAATCTGTTTCTAAATATGAGAATTGTGTTATATTCTTTTCAAGCAAAGAAATATATTTTTCTTGCTATAATAGCAAAGTTTCTTCAATAATATTAGGATCATTTTAATCCTAGTTGACTCTAAGCACTTATGATTATGACAGGAGGGCACTTTCTTTTAACAACAACCACTGTGACCACGGCCAATATTTGACTGTGGCAGCTGTAGGCCTAAGCAATACAATGCTTGCTCGCTTTCTTGCGAGACCAATGATAAAGGCAGTGGTGGTCACTGGGTTCAGTCACCTCTTTGCTGACACAGTCTATGTCCGCTGGCCTTGGAGCTCAGCTTGTGGAGGCGGTCACCGTGGGCACGCTTGGAGGTGAGGGAGGCATTGGCGATGACACCGGCTCGTCTTCAACTTCCGTTACAATCACACCCCCATTACGTGTCACGCCGTCCTCGGAGCCCTTGCTTTCGTCAGAGAGAGACGGCGAGAGCTCCTTGATCTGACGCTTCTCCACCTCTGCTTTGAAGTTCTCAATGTCTTGTTGACTGCAAACCACAAACATTTGTAAGTCTCAAGCTTGATTTACTTCTAGTACAGTATTATTAACGCATATTACACGATATTATTTTAGATACAATTTTTCTTTGCAAGCAAATTTTCTCTCCATAATATTATATATTATATTATATACTAACAAATGGAGATTAAGTTTTCTTGCAAGGAAAAATTTTATACAGTAATTAGAAAAACTGTATTGTGTAATACCAGCTTAATGTATGATTTTTATCATTTTTAACTTTCGAGCAATATAATGCAATATATTTATGTAATTGACATAAATTTGGAATAAGGGAAAATGTCAGAATATTTTGTTCTTTCAAGGTTTTATTTATTTAAAAAAAAAAAAAAAAAAAAATCAAGGGCGTTGAAAATTAAAAGTCATGATGATAAAAATACTTTTTAATTTTCATTCAAATAACCAGCAGCAAACTAGGAATAAATTAATGAAATTTTCATATTTAAACAGTTTGATACTTGTGAGGTTCAGACACAACTGTTATTTCTATGATATTCTGTTACACTATGCAGATTGACTGTACCTGATCTGCACGAAGAGGATGCCGTTGATAACGTTGAGCATGTCCAGCACACTGCCCATGGAAGGGGGTTGGATTTGGATGGGGGGCAGCGTGGCACCAGGTTTGCCCGTGCAGATGTCGTTCATCTTCTTCTGTAGCACCACTGCCTGCTGCGTCAAGTGACGCAGACACTCTGAGGACTCACGAGTCTTCTCATGCTCCTCACCAAGCTAACGACAACCAAGACCAAAGTATGTTAGTTAATTACAGGACTGGTCTGAAAGCACTCAAACATAAGCAACACTAGTAACACAGTGATCTATCATACATTAGCTACTTTTGTAGAATGTAATGGTCCGCTATAGTGTCACATCTAATTTTAGTGGCACAACCAGACCTCTGTTCAATAAGAGGGAGGGAGGCAGATACAAAAACAAGTCACAATAGCTGGAAGGGTTTAACCTATCCCACTTTCTATGCATTTTCCAATTAGCCCCCATACCTACTTAAATATTATTTGAAGGGGAGGGGCAGGCGTTTAATACTCTTTCCCCATTTTCCTAAAACTAGGTCATCCCTCGTTTGGAATAAAAAGCTGCCTGCCTCCATGATTGTGTGCAAGAATGACCAGAGATAACGTGATCATTTTTACAATTGATTGTTGTGACAGATAGCTCATTGTTCTGCATGAGCGGAGATATATGCATTGAATATATATAATAATATACATCATTAATTAAATTTCTTCCTTTTGCCCCCCCCCTTCTTTCTTCTCAGCCTCCTCCTTCCAGAAAATAGTTTATGAATATATATATTCACCAATATTGTCTAGTCTAGAACAAAAGGTTTGGATATTTGGAGAGGAGCTAGATATTGTTTGTGCATTTTTTTTTTCCCCCTCGGAATTAATTCTATATACAGTAGTAAAATTATTCAAAGTATTCACACTATAGTAGTGACTGTAATCTCAATAAGTTTGTTATTATCTTACCAGTTGCTTGTAAATTGCATAAGTTTCCTTCTCATTCTGCAGTGCTGATCTGAAGTCTCCCATGCAGCTTTGTGTCCTTGCCACCAGGTGGTATGTCACTGCCACCTTAAGCGAGCGAGCTCCGTTGTACTTGATATTCAGCTCCAGAGCCTTCTCGAGGAACCTTAATGAGAGCTCGTACTCGCCCACTGCGTGAAGGATCAGGCTGATGTTGCTCTGAGGATGACACACCAGGTTAGTTTGGGAGCAGGGCGAGGGTGGACCGGTAACTTACATCCAGCAGAGCGATCTCAGGGTGGTTCTCGCCACACACAAGCAAGGCCAGGTACCTGGCACGATACAGCAACTTCAGGGCTGTGCTCACTTGAGAGTTTGCGAAGCAATAGAGTGCAAGGTGGGTCTACAACAGAAAAAATTATAACAAAATGATTACTACAGTATGAACCGATATTTAATATGAATATATAAATAAATATTATACATAAATAAATTAATAAATAAATATGAACATAATTATTTTTTTAACTTCTTTTGCCTTCTTAAACTTACTAAAGAGTAACAATTCATCCAAAAATAATAGTCAATTTAAAACATTTAATTATTGCTAGGTCTCATCACAAAATGCATTATATAAAGTTAATACATTCAATGTATTTGCATTTCTCTTAATACAATTCAAGTTGGCACAAACTTTTCTCTACTTACGTATTCTGTGATGGTGTATGGATGATCAATGCCGTTTACTCTCTCAGACATGAGAACTGCCTTTTGTTGGTACGCCATGGCCTCTCCATGCTCCCCCATGATGTAGTTGAGGCGAGCAAGCATGCGAAGGCACTGGGCAATCTCGGGATGCATGGCACCATACACATTGTTGAGCAGGTTCAGAGCTTCGCTGATAAGCTCGTAACCCTCTTTGAGATAGCCCTGCTGGATCTTGGTCTGGCCAGTTGTGTAGAAGTTGTATGCATCACTAGCCTGAAACGCAGAGTCAGACTTAGCCGGGAATAAGATTCGAACTCCACAATATTTCCACAATGAGTGAAACTTACCCTAGGATTAATGTGTTTCACAACTGGGAAAGTGTTGACAATATCTTCTTCAAAGAAAGTTAACGACTTCTTTGAGTCAAATGCATATTCTTTGAGGAGTATTTGAATTCCAGTCTTCATGCAGAATGATCTGAAATAAAAGTAATTAAGTTGTCAATTTCAGGTGTGTTGGAATTTATCATTGCTCTACACTCCTAATTAATAGCAAAAAATATTGGTAAAAAATGTACCATTTATACTATGTATTTTAACAGTGCACAAGTTAAATAAATAACAATTTTAATTTAAATGTTAATGTTATACAATACATATTTCAATATTTATCAAATTGAAACTCCAATTTTGAAAAGATTACTTCTATATTATTGTAATAATTGCAAGAATAAAATACATTATCCATTATAAATAAATATACATAAAATATTTTTATAATAGAAATATAAAAACTGCCATTTAAAACAGTTTACTGTATTCAATGATAATTAAATCCCGAGCACAAATTAAGTATGCTTTTCTATCCAAAACATTCTCAAACAATCTGTACCTGAGGAGGGATATTTTCTGCAGAGAAAACTGCTCAACGGCCAGCTCCAGGGTCTCACTTGGCATCTCCCAGTCATAGTAGCTCTTCATCTCTGCCCTCAGCTGGCCCCAAAGTGACTTGGGGGTCATTGCAGCCCACTCCAGGCTGTCTGGGTTGGAGAGAGGGTTGGCACGGCCCTTGCGCTTGTTTCGCTTCTTGGCAGTCTTGCTCTGGAGCTGTTCAACAGGATCAGGTTATTGTGGGCCTGGAAAAGCTGGTGGGATAACTTACCTCGTCTAGCCCCATTGGTGTGTGGGTGACCTGACACGCAGAGAGGAAGCAGTTGAGGAAGTGGCTCACCGCCGCAGACATGTTCATCATCTCCACATTCTATGCAGTCAATAATTTACAAATTTTAATACCTCAGTCAAGTTTAGTAAAAAGTAGTCAAAGGTTTTGTCCTTGAAGTTTTACTTAAAATATTTACAACAACAAAGTTTAAAACAAGACATTGTGTTTTTTTAATGCCAGGTAATTAAATAAATTGTTTGAAACATTTAAAAAATATGATCAGTAATTATTCCTGCCCTCTATGTAGAATATATTGCATCAATTACTTGGTCCTATAACAGAGCTATAAAGAGTTGAATACTGCTGCATTTTTGTATTCTTACCCAGCTCACCTGCAGGTAAGTGGTGAAAATGTGCTTGGCAGAGCGGCAGATGAGCTCTGCCACGGCAATGGAGTGCACATACTCCAACTGCCAAACCTTGGACAGCATGTCCGTGATTTTGCCCAGGTAGCGGATGTTGATGCCTCGGTTGTGCATTGCCTCAGAGAGGGTCAGGCCGTCCATTGGAGCAGATGAGTGGTCCAAGCAGTCTCGAATCTAATTGGATAGCAATGTTGTTAGCAACCTCTATCAGGGGAAAAAAAAATGCAATTGTACTTACAAAATTAGGAATTTGGGCTGTTAGTAAAAAGTCTGCTGCATCTTTAACCAGCTGGCGTTCTTTCTTGAGGGCCTCGCCATCTGGGTTTGTGTGCTTTACACCAGGTGAGTACACATCAGGGTTAAACCTGACATCAAACTCAGTCTCCTTTAGGGAACCGACAGCCAGTGCAGCTTTGCGAACTATCTCCCTTGTACTTTCCTCCACTGAACAGTAAACACAGTTAAAGACAATGCTAAAACACAAAGTATGAATAATATCACTTACTTTCTTGTTTCTCTCCATTGGTAATTGAGTCTGTAATGCTTTCAACAATTTTCTTTGCTTCTTCTGCCTCCATCTCACGTTCTGATGCAGCCTTTTCTTGTCCTGAGCTTGAACTATCCTCCAGCCTCTTAGTAGCGTCACCCTTGGTCTCTCCATTGGTCAACGCAATTTTTTCCAGAGCAACATCCTAGGAGCAAAATAATATCAATAATGAAAAATTAAATCTTAATTGTAATCAATTTTTTTAACTGATAGTGAGATTTATGTTATGTTGAAATGTTGAAAAACAATTTCAAATGAGCAAAAAATGTCCACTATGAAGTTAATTTGTTACAGTTTAGTTATTTTTAGAGGTCAAAACATTCAGGCTACCCCGAATACATATAAAGCTGCATAATATATTAAAAGCCCAAGGGAGTAACAATTATGCCAGCTAGGCCATAAACATTTGTCTCCTAAATGCTCTTGATATTTTACTGCATGGATTACCTTTCCGTCAGTTATCCTGGTGATCTCTCTCTCCTGGCTGCTGCGTGCCTCTCTCTCCTTCTGTTTCTTGGCACCCAGCTGCTGCAGGTGAAAAGCTGCATACTTGATGAACATCATGTACCGTGACCTGCCACAAACAAAAGTCACTCTCTTGTCCATCATCTCTCTGTTACCGTTACTCACTCGACAAAAGTATCAATCAACTCCTGGCGCAGACAGCTCAGCTTGTGGCGGTGCTCCAGAGGGAAGCCAAGGGCTCGTACCTCCTTACTCAGCTCCTCTCCCTCAACTGAGACAACAAGTGAAGTTAGCATTTTTAAGCACACAAAATTTTACAAAACTTCAACTCACGTTTAAGGAAGTTAACGTCAGGAGGGAAGGTACGTAACAGATCTAAGATGTAATGGCGACCATCATTGCCAATTATGCCCTTGCATTCCACAGACGAGCATAACTCAATCTCCTCGTCTTTCTCATTTATTACATGATGGGGTAAGATTTTCAGCTGTTGACCAGCCTTGTTCAGCTGAGGGAAAGAAAAATTTTATATTAATTTCTTTTTCTCTACAAGAGCTGTGATACAACTTACCAAGTCCAAGTATTTTGGGTGTGTGAGGACAGTTTTGCCAAAGTCGATGGAGCCGTACACAACGGACTGTTCTTGCTCTCGCTCCAGGATGCCAGGAATTATGGACTGTGCTGTGACACGATAACCACGATAGTCAATCACGACAGTGCCCAGTGTGTACAGCCCTGGTAGGTCAACTGCAGAGTAAACTCGCACTCCTTGCAGATCATTTTTCTGTGGATAACACACAATGATTATCTCTACATTGAAAATAATCTCAGAGACAAACTTACAGGAGCAACAAAAGCAGCAGCATCGCCTCCAAGCTCCTTGTAGTGGTCACGGACATCAAATCCCAGAGAAAAGAAAATATTGTTCCAGATGAACATCTGCATTTTAGCTTCTTCTCCAGGGTTGATGGCCATTACGTTGCCATCAATCACAGCCATGGCACCCCTTGTTGCAGCAGCTACAAAGTCACTATGCACCTATACAGAGTTTGTTTGTATCAAGCTTCATATATTCTATCAATTACTGTAACAATACCATACCTTGAAGATTGCTCGTTCACGTAACAGTCTTTCAGGAAGATTTTTACGAGGCAGTTCCCTGGTAGTTTGTAATTCCTCGTTCCAATCTCTAGTTTGCCCTGGGATATGCTCTTCATAACCCAACTTGGATGAGAATGCTAGAAAAAAGCATTCAACACTGTAAGATTTTAAAAAATTCAACCTTTTAATACAAAATACATAATAAATAATAATTTGCACTTACTATCCTCAGCTCGAATAGCATCTATTGTGTGTTCAATTGGAGGAGCACACCAGGCAAACACTTGATAAGGTGTAGCTACTCTCTCAAAGGGATGCCTCTGAGTACGTTTCTTCTGCAGGATGGAGAAGTTTCTTTTGAAGGCTGGGCTGATCTGGTTGAGCAGCTCTATGAGCGAGTGGCACAGGTGGCTAGGTGTCGCAGGCTTAGGATTGAACTCCTCCTCGGCAGACTGGTTCACAAAGAATCCTCTAGCACAAGCTGTGATGTGGAAGTGCTTCTCCTCAAGGGTAACCACGTAAAGATACATGAGATCTCCATGCATCTTTCGGTAGCCTGGCGGAGGGTTCCATCCTGACGTTGTCAGCACTTTGATACACTGGGGGCCCTTGTGGTCCTTGGCCTGAGGTTGGAGGGGCAGGATAAGCCGCTCCTTGCTGCGGGGCATTATGTACTCTGGGGGAGTGCAGTCAACACTCTCAGGCCTCATCTTCCGCTTCTCTGCACAGTAAAAATAAAATAAATACATTATAGGATCATTACAATCTAGAAAAAAAAAGTACCTAAAGATAATTCATAGTAATTAATAATAACAAATATTATGAAATAAATTTAATGATTTAAATCACACGTACCTCGACTAAGAAGACCCGTGCGTGGATTCACATCTAAAATAAACAGAAATCAAAATCAGTTTATTTAAAAAAAATTGTAAAAATTGCATAATTCTTTACAGAACATGAATAAAATTAATAAAGACAATAATTTCATTGGTAGCACCTAGTTTGCCGAAGTCAACTTGCGTTAGTAAAAAGTTTCAAAATTGCAGATGTAGCTACATGGTTCCCTGCAGTATGGACACCAGTAATTTAGAAACTTTCTACTAAGTTGACTTCGGCAAATTAGACATTAATTACCACATACATATAAAAAAAACATTGAAACACAAAATTATCATTATTTCAGACAATTATTGTGTTGTATATAATATACTTAATAATTATCATATGTCATGTATGAAATTTAAATATTTTTAAGTAGTTTGAAATAACTTGAACTAAAAAATATAACCAGATGACTTATTATACCTATACCTATTGTTGAAAGTTCATCTGCAGTATAATCTACATTGATAGTACGGTGTAAGCCTCACTCCAACAACATATCTGCAATTGGGTGATAGTGCGCCCATACTCAGCTGCATGCATCACTCACCGAGAATGTCCCCCTGTGTAACCACATTAAGGAAGGACAGGGAGCTGCAGTCGACTCCATTGTAAGCGTCTGCAGGATCCAAGCTCTTGAGCAGATCTCGAACATGCCTCACGTGGATCCTCGCCTCTCTCATCGTATATGGCTCCTCCACCACCTGAGGATGCTCACATCAGTCAGGCTGCTACTGACCCTCCAGACAACTCTCATACCTTGATGGTGGAGCCCTCCTTGAGACCCTCAATGTTCTTCAGCTCAGCAAAGTTGTCTAGAGTGTTGCCATCCAGTTGCAGGGAGAAACACGTGCGATGACAAGTGTCCTCGCGGTCCATCAGTAGTTGGTGGATTTCTTGCACGAGCTCCATGCTCGACACCTTTAACAAATATTTTACTTCAAACACGAAAATCATTTGTCTTGCCTGACCCAAGTAAAGAATTACAATTATCTCAAGGATTGAGACATTAGTTACTGTTAAAATAATAAATTTGATTATATATTTCCCCCAGTCCATTTTACATTGACCTTATCGGGATAGTTATCCTCCCCCCCCCCCCTCAATATTTGGTCCATGCTTTACTTAAACTTTAATTTGAACCTGTGATCCTACCAGGTAAGACACACCGAGCTACAATCTTTATTGAGCATAGAGTAAATATGGGGGATGCAGCACCCATGAGACTCAAGGTTATAAGATTGCCCATGCTTTGCAGCTATATATATACACCAATAAATTGGTTGGTGCCCAAATAGATTCTGCATGATATTATATTACAAAGTTTCAGTACTTGGGAGTTATAAGCAGGAGGTGACAATTCATCAAATAACTAGTTTGTACCAGTTAGTACCAGTACACAAAATAAATATTATGTTGATTGCTAGTTAGAACTCTTTTGGGAAATATGAGGCAGGTGTTGTTTTTCCTCGTTGCATGGTCTTGAGACGTTTCTAGAACAACATCTGCCACGAATTTCCCAAAAGAGTTTTGCGCCTAGCAATCAACATTTATCGCATTGTAAAAACCCTCCATCACTAAAGATGTAAATATATACATCAATAATGCACAGAAGCATTTAAGACTATCAGGTACAGACTACACAAGTCATCACATTTAATTTGGTTTTTATTGAGGATGTTCAGGAGTTCTTTGGACCAGTGAGGCTATCTTCTTTACAAGAGTGTGTTTGACGACTCCTAATCAAAAAGAATTTCAATAAACTTGTAAAGATATTTCCTAGACCCAGAAAAATCTTACTAAATCCGAGTCACTTTTAACTTTTAATAATCTTCCATTTAAGCATGAAAACTTGGAGGTTGACTGTCAATTATACTCTCACTGATATGAGTTAATTTTCTTATCTCTGTACTCTACATGACATAAAGGTAATCTTATCGAGAGAAAAAAAAAAATAGTTGCCTCGTTTTGCATCTCTAATGAATGGTCTCATATATTTTCCACTAAAAAAAGTAATTAAATAAAATTATAATATACACCGGCTATCCTATATAACTCTCTTTACATGTTACCAACCCCAAAATTTAGCTCAGGATAGCTGAAGAATAAACTTGAAGGGTGGCTCAACAAAATTTGAATGTTTTAATTGTTAAAAAAATGAAAACCCTCCTGCAAGAAGAAAATTATAAATATATAAAATATATCTTCCCTCTTTTTAAGGGTAAGATAACGCCACAAATGTTAAAAAAAAATCCCTCACACAAAAATTATGACAAAATTTTAAAATGTTCTCCTCTACACCCCCTACCAGTAGCTAAAATATCAGGTCTACGATCTAGTTTTTGAGTTATGAATTTTTAAAGTTGACTAATTTAACATGGAATTTCCGTTTCCATAATTTTTGTGTGAGGGATTTTTTATAACAGTAGCGTTATCTTACCCTTTAGGGGCTTAAAGAAGAAAAAATAAAATTAAAATTTAAAAATATAATAAACTAGAAATCGTTTTTTTTTTTTTTTTTTTTTTTTTTTTTGTAAAGAAGGCTCCAATTATTAGTTCACATTTTTTCCACTTTTAAAGATATGCTCTAATTTTATGTTAACATGGATTACCCTATATCAATTTTAAATTTTTGGTTCCACCCCCTGTAACATCATCTTAAAAAGAAAGGATAGTTCTTCAAATTTCCTTGAGCCACCCTTCATTCTTCAAAAATCTAAACCCATTAATTAATATCGCGCGATATATTAATTAATATCGACGATATTGGAGGGAGGAAAAGGTCACTGACCTGAATGTCAAAGGCCTCTGTGCCCGGAGAAACAATCTTCACAGTGAAGCCCATGTCTTGAATGAACACTACTTCCTGTTCATCTTTTTCTGATGAACTTGAAGCCCCATTTGATTTCTTGTCTTCCGATTCTTTAGTGGCTTCTACTTCGCTTTTTTCTACGATATTCTCGGTAGACGAGGCGGCTGTGTCAGTGGCGGCCACCTCACCGTTGACCTCTCCATTGGTGTGCAACTCGCCGTTCATCTTGGCGCTGCTACTGGATGAAGAACTCAAGTCTGTGGACACGAGCATGACACGGACTTGAGAACGATATAAGCGTTGTGTGGACGCACTGGCTTGCTGGCGCTTGTAAACAAAACGCCATCGAGAGAGCAATGTGGGCTGACGTCCCATGATTTATATGTACTTTTTACTGCAATACAACAAGTCAGTCTCGAGCTGGACGTTTCCCATCCACACTGCTTACCAGCGCAATAATAACTGACTGATAATGTGAGGCACAAGCTCTATCTACACAGCTGTTGGCCTCTTCTGTCCCTGCATGCTGTTCTACAGAAGATGAATCACATTGGAGAACGATCGAGCCGATAGAAATTACAATAAATACCACTGTGGTCTATATTATGTATATTAATTACACTGCAGTATAGTAAATGGAAGAAGCAACTTGTGGAATGACGAAATAGGTGAGACGAATCCACGCATTTCTTTATCTGCTCTTATCAAGCTAGCTGATATAATTTGAGATAGCAGAATCAGGTTTAAATTTAAATTCTAAGAAATAAAAAATGTCATAAAAATTTAAGAAATAAAAAATCATGCAGCATGTAATTATATTATAAAAATTAGTATATTTTATATTTTTCATATTTTAAATTGGTTAAATCCGTTGAACAATTAATATTCAATGTGGATGCTCTTTATGGCAAGCGAAAACAATTTTACAGTGAAATATTGTAGATGTACAAAAATATATTTTCGATTCTTAGACATCATAGTACGTTTGACCTACTTAGAGAACGAAGATAAAGACCCTCTAAACATAACTTTTTTTCCTATACCCAGTATACCAATATTTGTGGAATATAATCATTGTTTCTAACAAGAGCACTGTATTATAACTTAATAAATACAACTATAATAATAAATATAAAAATTAAATATATGATTACAATAATTATTCTACGAAAGAAAGAATTTACAAAAACGTGTTTGTGATATAATTATATATATAAAATCGCGGTTATAATGATATCATATCACTGATATCACGCTGATTTGACATTGTAGCTTTTCATTAAATATGAGTACGTAAAAAATAAACTAAACCGTTGTTCGTATTTGAATGTGTTTTTAAAAAGAGGTGCATGAAAAAAAATAATAATTTTTCATCCAAATAATCACTGAAGGTTAATTTACAATTAAAACAAACACTGCATGCACATCTTTTTGCATTCGATCGATAGTAGTGAGAATTAACCATAGAGTTAATATTAATTAACTGCTATAAACGACATCCGTTTTAATTGATGTCCTCTTACAGATGTCCGAGTATGGTGGGGGGAGGAGGGTGGGTGGGGCGGGGAGGGGTGCAGTGAGGCACACGGAGATAGGGTGCGCTCCTATTCTTAGCGGGGCCAATTTTAGCAGGAGCTGCTGATGCTCTTCGCCGCTCACCGCACCACAAACACACTCCGTCCACCGTCCCGCGACCACTCATTCTTGCTTGTTAAACCGATGTGATCTCTTAAAGTAGAGATAACGTCGATCAGCTGTTTTTTTAGCTCCATTTGATTAACATGTAAACTTTAGCAAATTCACAAAAACTATGAAAAAAATTTTAGAGGCAGATATATTAGCACCTAGAAGCCATAGAAAAAATTTCAAAACAATTTAACGAGACGATTTTTTTTTTAATTAATTTATTTAATTTTCAGCGTCTAGGGCTTTCCCATGGAGAGACAAACTAAAAACTTAATTAAAAAAAAATCGGCTCGTTAAATTGTTTTGAAACTTTTTCTATGGCTTTTAAGTACAAACTTTTCTTAGGTTTTAGGTAATTAAAAAAAATCAGAATTTTTGTGAATTTGCTAAGGTTTACATGTTAATCAAATGGAGCTAAAAAAAACAGCTGATCGACGTTATCTCTACCTTAAGTAACAGTAACACCATGAAAGCAGTGACCATGCACTACCTTAATGGCATTATATATTATATACATCACCCCTTCAGCCCTTCACCAGCACTTCCACTTCTGATACTATCATATACTGTACCCCGTTTTCTTTTAATACAAATATTTTACTACGATGATGCATTTGCTGTTTGCAGAGTAAAAATAATCAGATAGTGTACAAAAAAATGTGAAAAAAACTTAGAATATATACACATTTTGAATAATACAATATTTCTATATAATATAATCGTAACTACATTGCATCTGATTCGAATTTAAAATTAAATTATAAAGTCATTACGATACCCCGGTAAATCAAATTATAAAAATATTACAAAATAAGTAGAACATTAAATGAGTAATAAAATAATTATACTATAAATATATATAACAGTGTGAGATCGAAGTCATAGAACTGAAAAGAAGACCTCGGCGTTGACACAAAACTTAAATTTCCTTTCATCACACTTGTACGTTAAACTTGACATTTTACTTTGCTACTATTTCCATTGGACAAACAAACTTTTGAGAATATTATAGAAATATATTCTTACATTATGTTTTACCGTTGTATGCTTTCATGGCAGGTAGTAAAATCGAAATTTGTGGTCATGCATTGATAGACAATTTCCTACCAACCTTTACGCTTATTTGCAGAATTTCGAGTTAAAGGTTACTGCGGGTGTGCGCCAAGTGTGGCGTCAAGCAAGTGTGTCCGTTTCCCTGCGACTACCGGTAGCGATCCACCTCCCTTCGCTATCGATTCTGCCGCCCTCCCCACGTGGTGGGTGTCGTAAGTCACGCGTAGATTGCATCAGCAGAACATTCAGCAGTGGGCTCGCTCGACATAACGCGCCGACGCCGCACGAACGACGGACACCACAGAAAATCGTCTCTCGAAATATAATTTTAAACTACATTATTGCTATTTTACCAACTTCTTATTATGATTTTAAGTTTAAATAAGATAATCTTCATATTAAACTAATATATAAGTGCGTCAATTGATACATCATATTTCATTTTAGGCTGTAAATATAGTGAGAACAAAACAGAATCTACGATCATTGAGAAAATGATGACATCATTTTATACTGGTAGGTGCTACGAATGTCTCTCTGGCATAAGATATTGATTAAAATAAAAGTTTCTTACTTTAAATGTCTATTTGTTACAGTATATTGATTTTTCATGCATTGATGTCGTAAGAGATATTCGTAGAGGTGTTCTCTCTATTTGTTTTCACGTTGGTTGGTTTTTATGGCACTGATGCACTGACAGTTTGAGTGTGTCTGGTTGCTTGGCTTGGTTACATCCCAGGAGGGCGTGGGGTAGGTCAAAGGTCGAGTTTCTACAGCTAGAGGCTGCGGCGGCGAACGTTTTATCAGTTATTGTGACGCAACGGCGGAGACGCGAGCGATCGAGAGATACTTGGAGGGTACAGAGGGCCACTGCGTCTTGTTGGCTCGAATGCAGCAGCGTCTGCTGCGACATAACTCCTATATGTTAGCTCCCTCGGCACTGTGTGATCAATATGCAATGCGTGTCATAATTATACACATTCTTAGTTCAATAGCCTTTCAAATACACTGTCTCCAAGACTTGAGCCTCGAAGCATGATGATCGCAGCTACAAGTTGTTTACACCACTTATATAACAATTACCATTCTGGGCAAGTATTGCGGAGGAAAAAAAAAAAATAACCAACCGCAACTTCCTTGTCTGACTTGCTCATATAATATATTCCATCCAACAACGGATTTCTTCGGAAATATTAGGTAATGAGGTAAAAACAAAATTACATTAAAAATGTAGAAAGTCGTTTAATCAGATGTTGTTTTGCTTGCGTCTGAATATTTATAGCTGTATCAAATTTAATTATGTACCGTATAAAACATTATATATGTGGCGTATACACATTAGATGCAAATTTCTGATATAAATAAATATTATTATTTGAAAAATATAAACTGATCATGCTAAAAAGGCGTAGATAAGATTTTAAAAAGGTTTTTTAAGATTTTTTAATAGGAAGCAAGTATAAGTAAGCGTGCCAGCCACTAAAGGCCAGTAGGCCCCTATTTGTTAAGTTGACTTATTTTTTTGGAGCCATTGACTTTTATCGACACACAAGCGGGCATGTATGCCCCGCGGTCTGTTCGTATAATTTATGCACAATCGAACTTGAATGATAATCATCATAATCAAGGACCAATTTAACCTTACGTTCTTTATGTACTGCAACAGTATATATGTTTAATACAGTGCAGTAACTATTGCGCATGATTCTTTAAGACACTGTAAGTACTAGCTAAATACTAGCTGTCCCCTATATAGTTAAATCAATTAAGAGAAAATTTTTCTATTTAGTTAACGGTTATAAAAAATTAATTATAAGAGCTCACAAAAAAAAACTAAAGCGTTTCGCGGGCTCTTACGGAACGGGGGCAGCCAAGGCCTTGCAATCCATCCCGGCATTTGCCTGCGACTGAGGGAAACATGGAAACCTCAGCCAGGATGGACGCTACATCATTTTTCAATGAACCGAAAGTGCAATGGTCCAAAGCCAGGGGAACCACATAGTGGAAAAGTGTAACAATTTACCCCTGGGTGGGAAACGTGGTTTTTGTTGAAAATGGTCACCCATCCATCTACCAAGCACGCTCGGCGTTATTTGACTTCGGAGATCTGACGAGACCCGGTTAAGCGCACTGTGCCACACTTTTACATTATTTTAAATTCGCGAAAAAGAGAGGAAGCATAATGGATTCCCTAAAAGAAAAACGAAGATTAATACACCAAGAAAGTATAAAATTGTTTGCAGATGGAGCCAGTTATCTCAAAGTTAATAAATTACTTGCAACGAGTCTCGGGAGAAGGAGGAGCGGTGGCGGAGGTCGCACACGTATGTGGAATTACGAGCGTCGGCCAAGAACGTTGTTATCAATGATGATACGGCAAGTTACACACGGCGAAGTGCGAGATGATGATATGACGCTCCTCTTAAATTCTGTAGGCAACAAGGTTTGGCAACGTCGACCGCGTGGAACAAAGTTCGCGGGAGATGGACAAGACACGGCGTGGTCCAATCATGCTGGACACCGGACCAAGAACTTGACAGAAGTTATGGTGACATAGACACCAAAACAAACTGTCGTTCACAATTTTATTTCCCTTCCAAATATCATTCATGCATTTGAAGTATACAAAACCTAAACGTTGACATCTTCTAATCAGAAATATTTTCTGATTCACTTTTTGTGCGTATTTTTTCTAAATTATCAAATTAAATATTTTTTTTTCCTACGTGCATTTTAATAAACACTTTTTACATTATTGAATGTATATTCATCTATATAAAAATTCAATTGAAAAAATTGCAAAATCAGAAATTATTTAGCCTTTGATCTTTAAAGAGTTATCTGATGCAATAGTTGAACTCTTTCATTCGGACCATTAAGTTTGCTTGTTACAAATTTAGTTTTTGGTTAGTAACGAACCAACTTGCTGCTTCACGAAAAAGTTTATATAGAGAAGACATTCAAGGTGGACAAGAATTAAGCGACCATCATGCTCGCTGCAACTTTTGCTTGGCAAGGATGATACGGCAGAAAGAGCTACATTCATGTAACTCGCAGCCGACGATTAAGCCTTCAAATTACTGCTGATCTGTTAGTGGTACTGTGTCCTCTCGCCCTTTACAAGCTGAGGCATTCACTGTGAGGCGACGACACAGCACCAACGATATAGACCCCCTCGCGCTTGGTGCATTGCAATTCAGCTAGCAAGCTGCCTTCCCAGGGTCCAGAAATACCCCCCGAGCCTTAAACCTACCACCACCAGTGCCGGCACTGCATTTATATTTGGATTACAAAGCAAGCAGCCATACGACTTGCCAGGCAACAACAGCAGAGACTTTGCTTCCTAGTCGTCCACATAGTAGTACATCTCGGTTAACAAAAGTATTAAGCTGAAAGACACTCATGCAGTGCAGATAGACCGAGGGAAACATTTGCGCACAAATTTACCCGAGAATACATGCATTTTTTTAATTAATTTATTTTATTATTTTATTTTTATTTATTTTTATTTTTTTTTTTTTATTATTATTATTATTATTATTTTTTTTTTTTTTGCGAGTACCCCGATATACAGGTAGATAATTTCACCGCAGTATATAAGCCATGGACTCCGGGTCAACCTGGCATTTTGCTTCATGATCCAAGGGAACCATGGACCATGGAAACTGTAGGATGGACGATTAAGGAATTGTGAGCTCCGGGATAGTACACTTCTCAACTATCTTACCTCCACACACAACAGACTTGAGATCTAGCTCTCGCATTACGTAATAAGTATAAAAAGTCAGTCATTACATGGTTCACGCGATACATCAACAATAATTATTTCATAACAGAACTATGAAGCAACATACATATTTTTCCTCGTAAAAACATTGAAAATGTGATATTTTTACAACCTTTGTATTCATTGGCAGTACAAGTTCAAAAGAGCAAGAAGAATCTATTAGTCAATTAGTTACTACTATACGTAATATTTTGTGCACGAAAGATTCGAAGATTAATCCGCGACCTGCTGGCGTTACTACTTTATTCACTAAAAGAAACCTATTTTAATTTTTTTTTTTTTTTTTTTTTGAACTTAAAACTTTTAACTGTAGCAGAGCGAAAAGTAGGGGGGGGGGAGAATCTAGATTCTGGGTGATTTTAGAAGATACTCAATGGAATCACGCGCGGGCACTGGGCCAGGGCTGGGGGGGGGGGGGAGACTTCTTTACTCTCGCCGCGACAAAAACACATCAGCTAGAGTGCCATGGTATATACAGGCATGGGAGGCGCCGCGCAGTGATACATGGCGCTAGCGAAAAATAAAAAAAAAATCAAAATAAAGAAAAACACAAGCATGTGGATGGGAGTAGTGAGCAGGTCACATGCTTCTTACCCGCCTACACCACTACATTACGCACTGCGTGAGGGCAATGTAAAGTCGTCACGTGGTCTCAATGAAAAAGAGCTATACTATATACTACAGACCCAACAAGTTTCGCCACCGCGAGAAAATCGGAATTTCACATTTATCGTGTTTTGAGTGTGGTTGATGAGTATTGAAATTTTTCCATCAAAATTTACCAACAGAAACCATCATTCTTTATTTCTTTATGAGGTAAAAAAAAAAAAAAAAAAAAAAAATGTTAAATTCGCTTGTAATTTTCCACGATAATTTCACTTTTCATGCATTGATAAATTTTTACCACATTTCGTTTAAAATAAAATAAAAATAAAAAACAGTTCCAAACTTTTATGATGCACATATCATCATAATATCACTCACTAATAATAACAATGAATATGTATATCAAGTCATGCATTAGCAAAATAATTTGATACTACAAATATAACAATAAAATATCAACATATTTTTATTCCAGTTCTTTTGTGTCATTATACACATAACCTACATTTAGATTATTATTAATTAGTGATCCAATCCACCTTTTTAATCACATGCTACATTAAATACTTGAATATAAAGACATCAGCAGGAATAAAACATACAAAATTTATAGATAACAATTTTTTACCCTCTACTCAAATAAAGTCTTTTAATTGCTTATATTAATTAAGTTCTCAAGTCATATTTTTAGTGGAAATGACAACTTCTTCGTTTAAATATGAATAGCATTTTGCGTATTCTGTCATTGTCACATATATTTAATTGTTCGCTTAAAAGTCTTACAACACAGCATTGTGCACATCCACCTTGTCTGCGGCCAGACCAAAAAAAGAACACTCAACAGCGCAGCAATCTCAAAATCGATGCGACGAGACCAGAAAACTTAAAAAAGCATCGCTCGTGTACAATCTTCGACAAAGAAATATGGCGTAGAGTAAGTAAATAAAAGATCTCACTTTAAATTTGTTGAGATTATAAACTGTGACACAGTTTGAGATTTCAGCGGTATCATACACTGTACTGCCAACTTAACCAACCATTGACTAAGCCTATGGGCTATATATTATAATTTTGTATTCATTTACGGACTAATACCACTTTACGTGTTATGGTGCCTTTTTGGTGCTGCTGTATTGGTCCTCACCCTAAATATATTATTGTATATGCATAAAATATGTCTATTTTAATTTTAACTTTGCTAAATTTTAATAAATATGTATATATATATATATTTTTTTGTTGTTGTTAATAATTATGTATGCATTTATGGGTGAAATAAATAAATAAATAAATAAATAAATAAATAAATAAATAAATAAATAAATAAATAAATAAATAAATAAATAAATAAATAAATAAATAAATAAATAAATAAATAAGACAAATTAAATTAGTAGTCAATGTTCATATTGCAGCAGAATGGACAACGTACATGATGAAAATTTTTTATTGCAGAAATGAATAGAGGGTACAAAATTATGCTACTCTGAATTTTTTCAGATTTTTGTGAAACACAGAACTATTTTTAAATCATTATTGAAAGGCGGCCATGCCCCCTGAAGGCGTCAATAGGCATCTCGGTCCTATCCTTTTTAATAAGGATTCAGGGGTGCCAACTTAACTTAAGAACTTTCAATAATTATTTAAAAATAGTTCCGGGTCTCAAAAAAATATGAAAAAATTCAGAGTAGCATAATTTGGTACCCTCATTTCTGCAATAAAAAAAATTCATGCAGGTTGTCCATTCAACAAATATGATTAAAAAAAATATCGGAGTAATCATGCAGTGATAATTTTGATAAAGCATGTTGAAAGCTGGGAAAGCACCACACAAAATTTTCGAAATGATTTGGATTTAAGGATTTAACAGATTTGCCCTTCCATGGAGACACCGAGTCACAGCAAAATGGGCGCAATTGTAAGAAATATCTTGTTATTTGATATTATACGATAATATGTTTTATACACGGTGTAGCAGCTTGAGCCATGGACCATCATTTTATCATTATACAGTTATAATTATACAGTAGAGGAACCACGTGCTCGGAGGCTCGAACCTAGACCAACAAAAAACACGTGCATGCATGGTCATGCAGGGCACTGATTTTCGAGTTACCCATTACACTTGGCTACAATGTACTGAATGTATAATTTTATTATATAGTCATCTTCACTTTATGTAGCGTATAGAATATTTCCTCACATGGGAATATGTAAAACCTGGGCTATAATTCTTAATAAAATATATGCATCGAGAGTTTCGTTTACCTTAATATTAATAGCGTGCAAAGTTGAAAAATAAAATTATTTAGTTAGTTGATAGTAAAAGGATGCAGTTTAATTTGGATTTCATTTGGTGCTAAATTTAATGTGAGATGCAATATTTTACAACTACTAATTTAAACTATTTTTCTAGTAGATATTAGCCAAGATTAGTAATAATTAAACAGATCACTTTTGTGTTACATACCAGTTGCAATGTTTTGATTAATATCCATTATAATAATTTAAAAAAAAAAACTTCTACTATCCGATTTGGTTACTGCCGGCTTGGCATGAACAGTTCGCACAAGATACTACTAGCACACTGGCTGTTCTAGCTGGGGAATATAGTGGCGAACACCAGCACCGTGTCTCCAATGTTGGCTGCACGAGATTGTTCGTTCCTCCACCGATCCTGAGCCAAATCAGTCACGAGGATTGCGTTGCCAACTGAAAACTCTCGGCGGCGGCTCCCTCGCTCTCGTTCTCCACCGGTGTTGTATAATTAGCCCGCGCCGGCGTCACACAGCTCACGTGAGCACGCAGGCATGGCGCACAACCAGCGAGCAGCTCGTATCGCTACTGCTGTTCCAGTAGCAAACACTAGCACGTTGAGTTTTCTCGTATACTTGAATATGTTCACATTAAAGTCTTGCCCTAACAGTGTATTATGTAACTCTTACAATTTCAGTTACAAAATTAGTATTTTACTCTTTGAGAATTGCAATTAAGTACTTGTGCAAAGGTTTTAAAATATCACCATGAGTAAGATCTAATTTTAAATAGTAAATTGATGTACATAAAACGTATAATGATGATTAACAAATTTAATGGTATAGTTAAAATCTCTGTTCATAACGTATTTTATTGAATGTAAGCACATTTATAATTGGATACTAATTAAGATTATGTAATAATGGAATTTTGTTTTAAAGCTGTAATCTTGAGGTTAACATAAAACGCAATAGTTTTACCATACAAACTAATTAGTGACATGTTGATGATTAACTGTCTTCCGTGTGTAATTATTGTACTGTATACCTGCTGGCCGCCTTGCGATTTACGATTTACGTCACGTTGCTGTTACGTAATAATACGTCCGTATTATTTATGTAGAGAAACACAACACAATTTCCATGCAATTGCAATAATATCATGTTGAGACTTTATTGATTAATAGGACATCCCATGAGCATCAATATCATGACAGTCGCGCGTTGAAACCGTTCTTGTACAAGTCAATTTTGGCTTTGAGATACGACTAAACGAGGAAATTTTCTTAAATAATGAAGGACATAATTACAGTGAGAACATTCAAAGTATTCAAACATTTGTGAATGCATGTACCTGATGAGTTTTGCATTCATAAGTTGCAGTAATTTGATTTTAGGAGTACATGCAGGATACGTATGTGAAATGCCTCTTATATATTGAAAAAGCTCATTTCTTGGTCGATGTGGTAACGGTTTGTGCACGAGCGACGGCCGCTAGGTCGGTCCACAGTCGAGCGATAATTGATAGAGTCCTCGGCCACGCGGTGGTGACACGCGGGCGCTAATCAGTCCGCCGTCTTATCCAGACACCGCCGCGCTGTGTCTGCACTGTCTGTAGCACTGCTACCACCTCGGATCACTTTTTGTGTTAAATTTGCGTACGCCATAAACTAGAGAACAGCAATTGTTGGAAAGGCACTTTACAACTTACCATTTTACCTATTCAACGAAAAAAAAAATTAAAACTTTTCAAGTGGGGGGAATAGCTATATTTTTTCCCACGTCAAGGACACGGTTTTGGCTGATGCAATAGCAAGGCAGTAACTATATAGCATGGAGCGTGCTTGGGTTATTGAGCTGATAGCTATGCAAAAATTTAAAATTTGAGTAATTGATGGCTAAACTTTTGTGACGTAATGAAAATTTACATTGTCACATACAGGGAGCTGAACTGTTTACAACAAACTGCCAATCTTGCATGTAACAACTCATCATTCATATTCTTACTGTTAGAGAAAGAAAGTTGTTAACTCTCCCGGTATCTCCCGCTGACATACGTGAATCGATATGAAAAATAGGTAGTTTTTATATGAATTAATTTTAACGAAAACCTCGAGCATCTTTCTTGCCACCACGCTATGCATGAAAATCTGCCTTCTCATGCGTTGGCTAGTTAGAAGACATAAAAATAATCTTAAGATATAATCCAAAGTTTTTTTCTTTTTTATTTCATATTGTTAATCAAGGAAGATAAAAATTAAGATGATAGGAAATTTAATTCTTATTTTAAATACGACGAATCAAAAGACTATATAAATACTATCAACTTTTTTTTAACGTTATTATTTACATAATATGTTGATTGAATGGTAAAATAAAAGAAATATTTTTTTAATGATTTCTTTATGTGAACCATGTTAAATATTATTGTTTGTGCATACATTCTGCTCTGAACGA
Organism: Siphlonurus alternatus; assembly: GCA_949825025.1. Taxonomy (NCBI): domain Eukaryota; kingdom Metazoa; phylum Arthropoda; class Insecta; order Ephemeroptera; family Siphlonuridae; genus Siphlonurus; species Siphlonurus alternatus. Next base: position 8,887,362 of record OX463779.1, read on the forward strand.
CCTGAATTTTTTCTTGTGAGCAATTCTTTTACATTTTCAGGTTCAAAATGAGCTCGATGAAGCATTGCAATTTGCGGCTCTTACACTCGACTTTTATACAGTCCATACGTCCATACAGCTCAAGGCAGTGTTTGCTTGAGCGAGAGACTGCTCCCATCTCTCTGAGGTATATAGTCTACATACATTGCTTGCTTCCATTACTGTACAGAACATGTATTTTTTTTTTATCGTCATCAGCAGCCTCGAAGAGTGATAAAAGAGAAGCTTGTTTACATTATTTCGGTATTTCGTACCTATATTCTTGCCACCTCCACTCAACACAATGCTATGAAAAGAACGACTGTGTGATCGCGAAAAAAGAGATCAAATTTTTGCCATGCATGTGAAGTTTTGTAATATCAACTGAGCTGATTTTATGATGATTCTCAATCAATGACACGTTTGGAAATTTGAGGAAGTAATTTAGCGAACGAGTGTTCGACTCAGTGTCTGGATTAGCCCGTCTTATATTGTAGAGAGTGAGAGGCTCGTTCTTTGACGTCGCACTCTGAGATTGGCTACTTGGCTGGTGGACCCCGCGGCGATTGCAGAGACGACAAAGGTCAAGGCTGGACACCGTACGTGTGTCTTATAATGTGGCCTTCTCGTCGCACCAGCAGGTTCACATCGCAGGGAGGGGCGCCTACTCTTTGGGCCAGTGATACAGACCACAGCCTCCGATGTACTGTCACCGATCGTCGTCTTACCGCTCGCTTGCACGTCACCAGAGTGTCCGTTTACAAAACGCGAACCAGAACCGTTCCGCACAACGCCCTTCTCATAAACAATTAAGTATTTAATATCACTGATTTCTTAATGTAAATTAAATAAGTCTTATATGCTTGGGGAGATCATATTTCTATATTGTTGTTGGAAAACTCGCGTTGTATCATGAAAGGACGGACAGTGCATGGGTACAGTACAATCGTATACTACATACAACTATATATAACAGTGACCTGTTGTTTAGCCCATTTATATACTATCATTACGTATAAGCAACCAGAGGGATGAGAAATTAATTACATTATCGCTTAAAAAATAAAAAGAATCTTGTTATTGCCACTGCTATTATGAAAAAAGAATTATTCGGTGCCGCCACAAAAAGTAATCTTATAATAATAATAAATTAAGCTAATAAATAATATATGTATATTGATATTAAAAGCTGGCAGATAAACTGTGGTATTATATATTATGTATTATAGCGTTATTTATATAGAGCAAAAAAACAATTAACTGCTGCAAGACGTCTGCTGACAGCTGCAGCACGAATGCCTGCATAGCTAATGATCTATCTCTTGCACGGGTTCTAATTACAAACTGGTCCCCCACAAGGCTGCAGCTTCTGTCCACACGTGCAAGTCGCTCTTCAGAAGAACACCAGTGAATGCAGACTGCTGAATGTGTCGCCAAGGGCGCTCTCGGATCTCGTAACAAAATGGACCCCCCTGACCTGCCGCAACGTCCGAGCTACAAGAAAATTATGAAATCTCTCTCTTTTTTAATAACAACTAGAAGCATAATTAAAGTAAAATTTAATCAAAAAATATCATTAGACAAAAGAGTTTATGTAATAATGAAAACTTAAAAATGTAATTTAAGAACTTATACTTCTTTATTGACTAGAGGTTGGGGATTCCTAAATGAATAGCTCAAAATGTTGGTGCTGAGAAACAAAAGTTGGCATTTATTATCAGTGTAGAAATGCATGAATTAAACAAAAGCAAGTTTCTCTTGTTTACGATCGATTTTCAGGTATACGCCACGCGGAGTTTAGTGCTGCAAATACAAGGCTATTGCTGCAACGTTACAGTTATAACACAGACAACGTACGATTTTTAGTGTTGCCAAGACAACAAACATATATTTTTTTAAAGTTGATGATTGTCGATGACTGCATGCTGAGCAGGACATGTTGCTACATCTCCCGATCCCGGGCAATGGGCATTGCATATTCATTGCGTCTCGGTACCATATATAATAATATAGTGAATATTATAACATAATAGCACTGTATACACGTTCATGCCGTAACATTGCTCCTGGGGATTTCAAGTCAGCTTATAAATCTTTTTCAAAAAAAGATCTACAGGAAAATAAAATTATGATATTTAATTGATAAAGCAGCTTAATTATATATTATATCATACCCTGCCACTCTAGTATGCTGAAGTCATTACGATCGGTGGAACTCCAAAGTCACGCCACGCCCCCTCGACCTCCAGCTGATTGCTGCTGATGGTAAGCTAGGGAATGCAGAAGGGTCGGCCGTGGTACTCGCGTGCTGGGGCCGACCAGCTGTACGGGGTCGCGAGGGTGCGCCGGCTTGGGGACTTGGTTAGAGCGGCGATCAATACCCAGCAGGCGCCACTGCTACCCGAGTTACTCGCGCCGCTGCAGTGTCAGACGCCCACTTACGAGGTCCGTGTGTGGTAGCAGACGACGCTCGCCCTCCAGCACAATAAGACCCATACTGCCTACATTGCTTGCATACTTCAAGCATACTTTCTAACGAGAAATGTTCATAGTTTAACATATAATAATATATATAATCCTAATTTAATAAAAAAATTCTTAAATATAATAACATCAGAAGATACATGATGCATTTTTCACAATCATAAAAACATTCCTTTAATTTTAATCGAATCATCATGATATTATATTCATAAATTACACGTGAAACGTTTTAAAAATCACTTTTTTAAATATCATTGTAAATGACATGTAACAGGGCATAATATGCTGGTCAATATCATTTTTAATATGCGCTTGTTGACCTCTTGATCCGCGCGTATAAAAATGCGATGTCACAGCATGGCAAATTTCGAAGTCGTCCAAGCGCTGTGGTGTTATCTTGAAAGCTAATCTGCACGCCCGAGATAACGACGCGGGTAATTGGATTAGGGCATGCTGACATAATGGGCTCAATTCACATTAGTGATACGATATATTTCAATTACTAAGTGCCCACTTCAATAATCAAATAATTGAAATTGTGGATTTTCCATGCTTGCAGAATATGTATATAATTTATAATTAGAGGAGAATTAGGAATTAGGTGTATAGGTGCAATTCGTTAACCATACTTTGTTCTGTGATATGTATATATCGGCCTCCAAGGGGCGATTTTAAATTGTTTTTAAGCAAACTTGAATCAATTTTAAACAAAATTTATAGTGATAATAGAGTACCTGTTTTGTGTGGAGATTTTAACGTTAATATGTTGTGTAATAGTTCCAACACAAAGGAATTTAAAACAATTTTGAATATTTGCAACCTTAAATCAGTAATTAATTCTCCAACGAGAATTTGTAATACGACCATGACTTTAATAGATAATATACTTATACCTAAATTAACTCCTTTTGATATAGTTGAAAGCAATGTCATGCCTTGCTATTTATCAGATCATGAGGGTCAAATTATATCTATCTCTGTTAATGATACAAAAAATACAAATGAAAAAATTAATAAACGATTTTTTTCTAAAAAAAATATTCAAGTATTTAAAAATCATTTAAGAAATGAGTCATGGTCAAATGTTTACAATAAAACTGATATTGATGATATGTTTAATGCATTTCATGAAATATTTACAAAATATTTTGAACTTTCTTTTCCATACGTAAAAGTTAATAAAAATACAAAAAATAAAATCAAATTTGACTATATGACCCCAGGCTTAAAAATTTCAAGACAAAAATTAAGAGACTTAAAAAAATTGCAAAAATTGTATCCTCTCATATGGAATGCTGAATATGTAAAAAAGTATAAATATACGTATAATAAGCTGATACGTTCTGTAAGTAAGCGGAAAAATACTGTATTTATCAATAACTCAGACAATAAGTCTAAAGCCATGTGGGATATAATTAAGAAAAAGCATTGCAAAAATAACATTAAAAATATCATATCAAATGTAATTGTTGGTGGGGAGAAGGAATGTGATCCCCAAAAAATTGCTCAAAATTTTAGTGATTATTTTGAAAAATGCATATCGGACTGTAAAGAAAATATCGAACCTCCTACTGATCAAAACACTGACATTTACAATTCCATAAAATATAATGAAAATTCTTTTTTTTTGTCACCATTATCAAACTCTCAGCTGTTAAAAGTAATAAATCAATTAAAGAATAAGCATTCATATGGTTTTGATAGTATTTCAAATTTTTTACTGAAATCTTGTACCAATGAAATATTTATTGTTCTTACTTTTATTATCAATAAGTCTTTTGAATACGGTAAATTTCCAAAAATTCTTAAAAATGCAATTGTTAAACCAGTTCATAAAAAAGGTGTAAAAAATGTAATGGAAAATTTTAGACCAATCAGCCTTCTCTCAGTGTTTTCTAAATTATTTGAAAAAGCTTTTTTGATTAAACTTCTGCCGTTTTTAGACAAATATGAAATACTATCCGAATCTCAACATGGGTTCCGCAAAAATAAATCCACGGAATCTGCAATGTTTGAATTAATTGATAGCATTGTCGAAAGTATCGATAAAAAACTAAAAACAGCTGGGGTGTTCTTAGATTTGTCAAAAGCGTTTGATATGGTGGACCATAATATATTGTTTAATAAATTATATAAATATGGAATAAGAGGCAACGGTCTTGATTGGATCAAATCTTTTCTCACTAATAGAACTCAAACTGTTGAAATAACATGTAAATTAAATTCAAAACATTATTCAGACGTAACAACCCTTAAATACGGCTTGCCGCAGGGCACTTGTACAGCACCTGTCCTGTTCCTGATATATATAAATGATCTACCCCTAATTACTAAAGACAACAATTGCTTGTTTATACAGTATGCTGATGATTCTAACTTAAAAATAACGGCTGAAAATAATGAACAACTTGCTGAAAATGTTGCTACGCTATTAACAAAAGTAAAAATTCATTTTAATAATATTGGTCTAATGCTAAATGTAAATAAAACAGAAATATTGCAATTTCAGAATAAAAGGAATAAAAATCAAACCTTAGAATCTGTGCCAGTAGGCACACAAAATATTCCTCTAAATAATATTACAAAGTTTTTAGGATTAATTATTGATGCAAATTTGCGATGGATAGATCATATTGACTACACGAGTAAAAAGTTAGCATCGGTTATTTTTGCTATAAGTCAATTAAGGTATGACACCGAATTTGAATGCTTAAAAGTCTTATACTATGCAAATTTTTACTCTGTGTTAAAATATGGAATTATCTGCTGGGGAGATTCAATAGAAAGTCATAGATTATTTAAATTACAAAAAAAAGTTGTACGTCTAATGTGTTTCGCAAAAAAAAGGGCTACATGTGTGAAATTATTTAAGGAGCATGGTATATTACCTCTTCCTTGTATGTATATTTTAGAATGTGTGCTTAAAGTAAAAAGGAATTTGCTTCATTTCAGAGAACATGTTGTTAATCATAAGCATAATACAAGGAATGTCAAAAGTATTATAACTCCAATTTGGTGCAGACTTGATATGTACAAAAATGGTCCCTTTATGAGTTGTCTCCGGCTCTATAATAAACTCCCAAGTGATATAAAGTGCATTGAAAGTGATAAACTATTCCACGCAAGTGTTAAAAATATGTTACTGGATAAATGTTTTTATAGCGTCAAGAGCTACATGGACCATGATTTTGATCTTTAATAATTCTTTGTGCATGTTGTATATATTATACCTATTAATCACTCCTTCTCGGCCTTGTGGCCACCATGACCTGTCCTATTAACCTCAACAGTTATCTATACTTGATATATTGATTGTAGGAGAAATGGATTAATAAAAAATTTTGAATTTGAATTTGAATTTATAGTCTTCATACCATCACAAAGAAGTAAGTTATATATATAATAATATATATTATATATTATACAATACATATATATTCAGTTAGCGTGGCACATAATAGAAACTAAAAAGTATTAATAAATATTTAATATAAATAAATCATTTTCATGCAGTTTGTTTAAAGCATAACATCACGGTCTTCTGCAATTTCTCATCTGTACAGTCTGTACACCCACTTGGTGTGTCTCTAGAGTTGGACACCGTTCACTTGAGTACATGGAAATGACACCGAGGGGTGGCCGTGAGAGATTGAGCGCTCGTGACCTCCCGCGTGTCAACACTTCCTACCGCGCAGCACCTGACAAACACGAGCAAGCACCTGAGACACAGACTATATACGCCGCATGGTGGCTGTCTCCTCGTCCAATGCTGCAGAACCTAATACGTGAACTGTCACAGTAACAATCAATAATTGTAGCTAAGGCAGTAAAGTAATAAAAAAATGTTATAGTATTTTACATCCCCCTCCAGACGAAAATCATGTAAACTTTATGATACAGGCTTACAGTATAATATATTGATCATGTTGCAAGCAAGCCACGATTTTCCTAATATAGATACCACAATATCCCCTATATTTCTTCTATGCTAAGACTTTTACCAATAATTTGATTTATTATAATACAGTCAATTGACTATACAGTTTACTGTTTTGTGTTTGGTTTCATATGATTAATTAGTACAATTGCTTTTTAAATTACTTTTAAATATGTCATGTTATAATATGCATCATTAAAAAAAAATAGAAATAGAAATTCTCTTTTCAAGCATTTCACTTCAGATTTTTCATTTAATTTTTTTCCACTGTGCATAGTAATTTTTTTAACGATTTTTGTGATTTTTCAACATGGATGCTCTGAGGTCCAAGTTTTACATGGGTTACTCCAAGTTTGATGTCTTCAAAGTTGATTAGCAAAAAATAAAAACAAGTTGTATAGCGGTAGTTTACAATAGAATACAAAGATTATACCATTCTCAAATCTGATTTCCAGCTATTCTGTAAAATTCTATGAAAAATGTCAGTTTTACATAATTCAAATTGGGAGCAAAAGCTTGATTATCTCAAAATAAAACTGAGTTATCTATACCCTGGATTTTATTTCATTTTATAATTCTAATTGTTCCACGAGAAATGCGTGCATGGTTAAAGTTTCATTGGGTGTTCTCGAGAGCGATTGTATTATAACGTTCACTGATTCACTCCACTTTAAAAATAAACACATTTCCATTTAACAAAATATTATGTTATTAAACGGTTCGTAGTGTTTTTATTTGAGTACAGCAAATTAGCATCCAGCAGTGAAAAATTGGGGGCATAAATCTCAAATTTTAAATACGAGAATTGTGAAAGGAAGTACATAACTTTACATGTGTCATGTAAATAATGTACCTCAAAATATAAATGAGAATACATTACATTTTAAAGTAAAATAAATATAAAAAATAGGAACTTTGAAATAAATTATTTTACATTTGAAAAGCCTCTCCATGAGTTCTTAACAAAATTGAATGCCCGGGTTGATCTCAGGTTACATTTCGGAGTTGGTAGTACAGTTTCCATTCAGAGTTCACACTGGAGGAATAATAATGTCAGCAGCGAGCACGGAGATAAGGTCTGCTCTGACACGAGTGACCCCGGGAGCACACTATTGCAACACAAGAACGGCATAATTAGACACCATCTTCATACTCGCTTTAGCTATCTTACTGATCAAACAGACCTTCATTTCAATTTTCATATATGTGCGTGTATAAGAAACGCGATTTATCCCATTTTTAACAACAAGCCCTGTGCAGTGGCGTAGCCACGGGGGGGGGTTCGGGGTTTAACCCCCCCCATGAAGATCGAGTAATGACTGAATATAAGAAGAAAAAAGGAAAAATTATATAAATTTGAAAAAAAAAAGTTAAATAAAAAATTGAAATTTAGGGGTATCAAGAAGTATAGTCTTTTCTTTAAAATAAACAAATTATAAGTTAGTTTCTAATTTTAACAGGAAAAAGTGCAACTCATAAATAAATGTTTTATTTCCCTTACAAACTGCATGTGCATATAACTACTATTGTGGTATAAATTAAAAACGCTCTCACGTGTGCCGCACTTTCATTTAATTGGTTGCTCCACGCGCCCGGTGCAGACAAAATTTAACAAAAATAAGAGAAGCAATTCCCTTTTTTTATTTTTTTATTTATTTTTTACAATATCTTAATGATGTGAACTTGGATTATTAAATAAATTTTAAAAATCAAATTCAATTAAATGACATACGTACACTGACTATAAAAATAATATAAAAGTGGTTACATAAATTACTTGATTTAATTAAAATGATGTACTCAAAGCTTTATTTATTATACGCACGTATTCAAAAGAAATTGAAAAATGGGGTGAAAAAAAATATAAACTGTTAAAAAAATTGTATCAGGCCATATATTTTATCCTAGCTCTAATATAATAGTATTTTTCCATTATTTTACGCTAAAAAGGGGGCGTGTCCTTAAAAAAAATCGCGCCTGCGGCGGGCTATTGGGGGGCTTCGCCCCCCAAACCCCCCAGTGAGCTGTTCTCAATATTTATCCTGAAGAACCCCCCTTGGGCAGATCCTGGCTACGCCACTGGCCCTGTGATCGCACAGAATTTACTTATAAATGCAATATAGGTCAAGAGAAAATTTAAATTGAATCAGCATATTACATTAATTAATATTATTAATAAAACATTAAATATTTTCAAACATTCAAAATACTTAAATTTAATAGTACAGTTCCAGTATGCAATTATAGCGTATATACGTAAGATAGATATATCTATCTGCATGCCTAACATTATATTTTATTAACTGTGTGTAATTTTTAGTGTCAAATATATTATAATATATTATTAGATAACATTCGAAGGATAGCATTTTGCTGAACGTAGTATTATATATTATATGGTAGAAAATATTCTACTTGCGAAAGAAAATCGAAGACATAGATGTGTTATAAGCTGATGAGCATATTTTCCCCATTTTATATCAATGAATGCAACTCCATTGTTATCATACTGTTATTGTCTTCGTCGATACTTGCATTCATTATGAGTTATAACGTAAGTCAGAAAGCATAATAATGTCATTGATTTTATGATTGTATGAAAAGTGGAATTAATAAAGAAATTTGAATTTCGCATATAATTAAATCACTTCAGCGCCGGTCTCTTAATAATACAACAATATTTAAATGAGATCTCCGTGACTGATTATAGCCACAAAATTTATCAATGAGAGTGCTGCTGAAGTATTTTTGTGGATTACAGAATCCGTAAATCGCTAAGCGAGAGACTGATTCCGAACTAAGCGTTCTACTGCAAGCAGCACCGCTGCGGCATTGATCTTCAAGGCTGGTCAATGACGTCACGCCGCTCTACCGTGCACCGTACACACACACAAAAAAAAAAAAAAAAAAACATGCAAAAGGAGTTTTAATTTAATTGATTGGTTAATCCTTTATCACGAATTAATTATTATTACATTAATTTTAAAACGTTCAACAACAATAGATGCACTCAACTTAATACATTATATTAGTTAAGCAAAATACAAACGAATCATTGCAACAAAGTGAGTTCGGTATTTCTTGAAATTAATTACAGGTGTAATGAACGTCATCATCAATTACATCCATTTCAAAGCCTTTCTTTACCGCGTCTTATAAATAATATATTTATTTGTTTCCCCTTCTAGTATATTTATTTTCATGCTCCAATAGTACAGTATTTCGACCAAATCTCAACTACCTACTGCAATATAAAATATGTTCAAATTTTTTCAGCACCAGTATACCAATTAAATTTTAGTTTCTCAAAGACCCAACATTTCTTAAGCAGCAGAATTACATACCGGTACGAGCACATTAATAAGTATGTTTACTAAATTTATCACCGTGGTCAGAAAGGATATCCGTAAATCGTAACATTTATAAGCATACTTTAAGCCATACAATTAACATACCCCCATGCTGCAAAGCACGTGCATTTTAAGTGCATCGACGGGAGGTCTAGTTATGTCGTCTCTCTAATGGAACCAAGGCCAGTTGTCCCCTACTTTAACCATTAATTGGACGGCCGACAGGGACAGCAGCTAGGGCATGGCATCAACTTCCATCGGCCGGACAATCAAGCATCTAACTGCGTATGTGTCTATAATACATTATAAATATAATATGCACAAACAAACTAAACAAATGATTGCATGGTATATTCCATTCATCTTACGAAATACACAATCACTGGTACTGTGACTGTGTCGGTACCATAATTTGAATGGTATATTAATTATAATATACAATATACGTACAGTATTTATAATATAAGAGTTAAATTATTATCTATAAGACTATAGGTCGATATTTACATTACCTTTGCCAACCGTGACAAATTTAGTGCAGTCGAGTTATTAATTTTTATGGTCGTTATCTTTAACAAGCTTACATTGTGATCTCTTTGCCACACAGCGTGTATGCCCCTAATATTCATACACACTAAAATACAGGTGGAAGAATATTGGCAAGCCAACAATATTTTTGATGATGAATTATATATTATACAGATCCATCACGTACTATATACACACTTTTAAATTGTGATTTCTACAAATTCATTCTGAAACATGCCATGGTTACTCAATATCAATAAGATAACTACAATTCGAATACATGCGAAATAAAAGCAAAAAATATATTTAATGAATTAGGTTTCCATTAAAAAAGGTTCCATGCACCTTTAATTTTATTATTTATATATATCATATAACCATTGCATGCACTACAAACTGGTGAAACCAAGTCATCATGAAAGACCGAAAGAAAAAAGAATCATTTGCCCCCTTCAAAGCGGCGTATAAAAGTAAATCAAGTGTACCAAATCATGGTATCATGCACTAAAATGCATATTATATAATACAAATGCATACTGTATGCATATATGCCATTGAGGACGTTCATCATCCCTTCTTGCTCGAATCTACACCGCTCGAACGAATCTACCCATTTAACCAGCACTTATGGCTAGGTTGAATTATTTTGTCCATATCGGTATCGGACCATATCTGACCTCCTAAAAACACCATCGTGGATTTCAAGGTCACGTTGTAGTGCAAAAACTCCTGGCTGAAAAAATATTCCGCGACCAAACACCGGCGGACAGGAGAGATGAGAGAAAGAGCTCACCAGCTGATGCAGAGGAGTTTCGGTGATCGCTACCATCCTCTGTCCCGTTTTCTTGCGGGTCCTGTCGAGTCTCAGATGAAGTGTTTTTATTAGAAGATTCTCCATTTTCAGAAGTATTGCTTGCATCCAGTTGAGTACCAAGAGCCATAGCCAAATTTCAAGCCAACGACAAGAAAACCAGTAGCAGACTACACAGTTGTTTTCTGATCCGTAGGATGTCTGCTACTGCACGTGGGTTCAAAAAAATTGGAGGCAGCACCATCTATAGACAGTAGGTAGAAGCATTTTTTTTTAAAGGCAAAACATATTCAATCATATTTTTTTACCCAATGAATATGGAAGTGCATTAAAAAAAGGAGACATGTGCTACAATTTAAGATGTTATCCTTTAATCCCTCCATCAATATTCATAATTATTTAATTTATTTCAGGTAATTTTTGTATAAAAGAAATTTCAAATGAGCTTAGTTGTCTAAATATGTCGGTAGATGGCGTAAAATTCGCTAAAACCAAACAAGGTGGCTGGATAGTAAGGTGGGGACACGGAGCTGCTGCCCCCTCGCGGCCAGTGAGGAACTACAAAAAAACAGTTGACGATCACGTTTTTGGATCCAATTTCATCCGCGAAAAATTCAAACGATGGAACTGGAAAAGCCATCAAAAGTCGTATTTACAGTATAACTGTGGGTAAAATTGTGATAGAAATAAACTCTATGTTAAATTTTGAAGAAGATAGACTCAATTTAAAAGAATTTTAATGGTTCATCGGCCCGATGTTCATGGATTTCTATTACACCGTTTGAATTTTTCGCGGATGAAATTGGATCCAAAAACGCGATCCTCAACTGTTTTTTTGTAGTTCCTCACTGGCCGCGAGGGGGCAGCAGCTCCGTGTCCCCACCTTACTATCCAGCCACCTTGAAACCAAACTCGAAAATTAAAAATAGTAAATATACCGCGATATTTTCAAAAAAAAATTTTTTTTTCAAGGATACACCACTAAGAGCTTACAGCTCGCGGCGGGGTACTGGGTAGGGATAAGGTAGGGAACGGATAGTGGCCACGGCCTGCATGCTTACGCGTCCCAGCATTCGCTGAGGTGAGACTGAGGGAACCGTGGAAAACCTCAGTCAGGACGGACACCTCTACTTTTTCTCAATGGACCAAAGCGATGTCCAAAGCCTGGGGAACCACACAAAAGTGCATCACTGCGTGTTCTTTAATTCGACTCCGGGACTAATACTTGAGATAATTATGAAATTATTTTACTTTAAATTAAACATGCAAGATGCAAGAGCTTGAGCTACTGTCGTAATTAAGAGACGTTTTTGCCCAGTGGCGTAGCCAGGATCTGCATGCTCGATCCTCATGCAAGCTATATTCTCGAACGAAATGACCGATGGCGGCGCTGTCTGCAGAGTGATGACGTCACAAAATGGCGGACGTAATGCGGCTCGAAAGAAATATGGAGTATGAAAAGCAGGTTAATAATTTGATAATGTGCGATTAGAAGCTTACATAAAAACGTAAAATTTGACGCACCAGCTGTCAAATTAAATTCAGGGGCTTTACAATATTATTGGAGCCAATCGCACCCCTTTCAGCCTTTTCAGGGGTGTTTTTTTTCCCCCATAGGAAATACGAAAAGTTTTTCCAATGAATATGACCGAGATGTAACAATTTGAAAATTTATAAGAATTTTATGGAGAAAACTTCATACAATAGGTAATTAATTTACACCTTTGAAATAATTAATTAATACAGATTCATTACCACACCCCCGTGGCACCACCTCTACCACGCACACCCCTGGAGTGCTACCCGGCCGTACCCCGTTATTCAGACCTATTAGTATTTTCCACTTTTTTTAATAAACGAGCTAAAATTATAGAACTTAATTTTCAAGGGGTTATCAACCCTCCTGAACTAAGAAATAATTTTAGATTTTCACCCCGACGCACCCTTGAGTGTTAGATAACTACCCCTAAAACCCATTTTCCTTAAAAATTGTGCTAAAATTATGAAATTAATTTTCAAGGGGTAATCGACCCTCCTAAACTAGGAAATAATTTTAGATTTTCTCCCCGACGCACCCCTGAGGGTGGAGAACTACCCCTAAAATCCACTTTCCTTAAAAATTGTGCTAAAATTATGAAATTAATTTTCAAGGGGTAATCGACCTTCCTAAATTAGAAAAAAATATTATATTTTCTCCCTGACGCACCCCTGAGGGTGGAAACCTACCCCTAAAATCCACTTTCCTTAAAAATTGTGCTAAAATTATGAAATTTATTTTCAAGGGGTAATCGACCCTACTGAAGTCGGAAATAATTTTAAATTTTCTCCCCGACGCACCCCTGAGGGTGGAAAACTACCCCTAAAATCCACTTTCCTTAAAAATTGTGCTAAAATTATGAAATTAATTTTCAAGGGGTAATTGACCCTACTGAAGTTGGAAATAATTTTAAATTTTCTCCCTGACGCACCCCTGAGGGTGGAGACCTACCCCTAAAATCCACTTTCCTTAAAAATTGTGTTAAAATTATGAAATTAATTTTCAAGAGGTATTGACCCTCCTGAACTCGGAAATAATTTTAAATTTTCTTCCCGACGCACCCCTGAGGGTGGAAAACTACCCCGATAATAAATTTTCCTTAAAAAATATGCTAGATTTATGAAATTAATTTTCAAGGGGTAATCGACCCTACTGAAGTCGGAAATAATTTTAGATTTTCTCTCCAACGCAACTCTGAGGGTGGAGAACTACCCCTAAAATCCACTTTCCTTAAAAATTGTGCTAAAATTATGAAATTAATTTTCAAGGGGTAATCGACCCTACTGAAGTCGGAAATAATTTTAGATTTTCTCTCCGACGCAACCCTGAGGGTAAACGGCTACCCACCGTATCCTTCTTTCTTAATAATCGAGTTGAAATTGTGAATTAAATTTTTTTCGGGATTTATCGTAATTTTTCATAGAAAAAAATATATCAGACTCGCCTCTTTACTTGCAGTATGATGATGGAGGTCCACCGTTATAATAATTACATGGCGTGAAGGCTCATGTTGGGGTCTGCACTCTGCCCAATGAGGCTATGTGTGACTTTAATTAACAACTGAGGTGTGACCATCAATTCCACATAACGTCTATCACTTTCAGCTCGTCAATGGTCTCAAATCTCTTTCTGAAGCAAAAGGTTTACAAGAAGAGATTTGAGACCAATTGACGAACAGAAAGTGGAGATAAGACGTTGCATGGAATTGGTCACAACTCAGATGTTAGAGGCCATGCACCTACACACATAGCCTCGTTGAGCGGACCAACATGTGCCATCACGCCAATTAACGGTGCTGAACACATTGAGTGAAACCATCATCACACTGCAAGTGAAAAAGTGAGTCTGGGATACTTTTTCTCTGAAAAATTTCGATAAATCCCGAATAAAAATTTATTTCACAATTTCAACTCAATTATTAAGAAAGAAGGATATGGTGGGTAGCCGTTGACCCTCAGGGTTGCATCGGGGAAAAAGTCTAAATTTATTTCCGAGTTTCAGAGGGGTTAATAAACACTTGAAAATTTAATTTTTTTATTTTAGCACAATTATTAAGGAAAATGGATTTTAGGGGTAGGTTTCCACCCTCAGATGTACGTCGGGAAGAAAGTCTAAAATTATTTCCGACTTCAGTGTAGGGTCGAGTACCCCTTGAAAATTAATTTCATAATTTTAGCACAATTTTTAAGGAAAATTGATTTACGGGGTAGTTCTCCACCTTCAGGGGTGCGTCGGGGAGAAAATCTACAATTATTTCCGAGTTCAGGAGGGTCACTTACCTCTTGAAAATTAATTTCATAATTTTAGCACAAGGTTTAAAGAAGATTGTTTTTCGGGGTAGTTCTCCACCCTCAGGGGTGCGTCGGGGAGAAAATCTAAAATTATTTCCGAGTTCAGTAGGGTCAATTGCCCCTTGAAAATTAATTTCACAATTTTAGCACAATTTTTAAGGAAAATTGTTTTTCGGGGTAGTTCTCCACCCTCAGGGGTGCGTCGGGGAGAAAATCTAAAAAATTTTCCGAGTTCAAGAAGGTTAATTACCCCTTGAAAATTAATTTCATAATTTTAGCACAATTTTTAAGGAAGATTGTTTTTCGGGGTAGCTCTCCACCCTCAGGGGTGCGTCGGGGAGAAAATCTAAAATTATTTCCGAGTTCAGTAGGGTCGATTGCCCCTTGAAAATTATTTTCATAATTTTAGCACAATTTTAAAGAAAGATTGTTTTTCGGGGTAGTTCTCCACCCTCAGGGGTGCGTCGGGGAGAAAATCTAAAATTATTTCCAAGTTTTTAGGAGGGTCGATTACACCTTGAAAATTAATTTCATAATTTTATCCCAATCAGTAAGAAAAATTAACAATAATTTAATATCATATGGATCGACATATACATTTTATGCATATATACCACGCGCCGCGCGCAAGACTCTATTTAAAGCAAATGACACGGTGTATGGTCACATTTATCTGTTATTTTATTTATTAAGACTAATATTTAACTTTAGTATGATAATAAAAAATTTGCAAGTGGATAATATTATATAATCACGTAAATTAACTCAGGAATGGTATGTTGTTCCTATACTGTTATGAACAGCTAGCCGCATTCTAGTAGTTCACACTTTTGGCCGCTAGAGGGCTGAATTTGGTTGCGTTCGCGAATAGTGTAGTATATAGGAATATAGGGAGAGGTTCCTCGACCTCTCAGGATAAAGATTTTGAGAACACTCCACTGGGGGGTTCAGGGGCACGCCTTTTTTTAGGGTAAAATTATGAACAAATACTATTATAGAGAATGTATGCAGGCCTGCAGATACAATTTTTTTTTTTTCACCCCACTTTTTTAATTTATTTTCAATATACGTGCACTTATAGCACTAACGTAATAGAGCTAGATTTGAGTAACTCATTTTATTTAGATCAAGTAAATCATCTAACCACTTTTACATAATTTTTATTAGTTTCATGATTATAGCATGCTGTACTTACAAATTTTTATATTATAGTTGCTATAGTATATTGCAATGTTATTCGAATATTTTTTCGGAATATTTTTTTTAAGTGCACTGCTTTCTTCACACAGTTTTATCATTTTTTTTTTTTTTTTTCATGGTTTTAGATTATCGTTATTCTCGACTTAAATGACTTGCACACAACTGAAATAAAAATTTGTACCTACAGTTTATTTCTAAGTCAGTTCATATTTAAGTCATTTCTGGAATCAGTGTACGTGTTATTTAATTAATTGAATTTGATTTTAAAATTTATTAAATAATCCAAGTTCACATCATTAAGGTAAAAAAAAATAATTGCTTCTCTTATTTTCATTGATTTTTGTCTGCATCTTGGAACAATAAAAGAAATGAAAGTGCAGCAAACGTGAGAGCGTTTTCGTTACAATATTAGTATGCATGCAGTTTGTAAGGGAAATAAAAAAGTTTAAATCGAATTTTGTGACTTTAAAATCTGAAACTTATAAGTTATAAGTTATGAGTTCTAAACTCTTGGGGTCTAACTTGTATTTCTTAATTGTAAAATGTGTGTTTTATTTTTTATCATAATTAAACCCGCAAAACCTAAACATCAACACACACATAGTCCACCTTTACCAAGTGCTTGGGTGCATGGTCATATAATATTGACCTATTCTCACACTGCAAATCTCTGATGTCTTACAGCAAGACATCCAAGACGTCTTATTTTCTGTCAAGTTAAATAAGACGTCTGAGAGGTGTCTTATATTCATAAAATCTTGTTTTAAGATGGTAGGCATGCGGATCTACTGCTCTGGACTGTCTTATTATTCGACTGTCTTACCCTAGCTGTGTTTATGAAACCCTTATATTAATTCTATGCTACAATTATACAATTAAATACAATTAAACTGAAATAATTATTATCAGTACAAAACAGCTAGCTAGCTCTAAAATTATTTCATCAACATTGTGTTTTACCCGGTCCCTCTTCATTTTTCATTATTATAGAATTGCATTTAATTTCATATAAAAGGTGCAGTTTATAGAACTTTATAGTATAAAAATAAAACAATAAAAACAGATATTCACATCAAAATGAAATATTTTATTCAGCATGTGCTAACAAGTGAATTTTTAATTACAGGCTACATTATAATATTTTTTATGAAACGCCTTCAATTAACATAATAACAAAATAGAACGATCGAATAATGCGAGAAAAAAGTTAATCAATTTTTTTTTCTTCTGTTATTAATAATGAATTGCGATTTGAGCATTTTGCATGAGTAAGTTATTATAAAATTTGTTTAACTTTTAAAAATAACATAATATGCTACACATTTTTCAACATAATATATCATGATTAGAGGAACACTACATTTTTTTCCGATCCTGTTGAGGAAACCATGGAAACCTCATTCAGAATTATCGTTCGTACCTCCTCCCGTGCCCCAGGAGTTGTCGACTTGATACGCACTTGCAGATTTCGGACCGAGAGGACATGAGGTCAAACCTGATGGGTCACGTTGCACTCTCCACCTCTAGCTGCACGGGCCGCAGCATGCGCTCCAGCTGCACGGGCGTAGTTTAGCACGAAATTCTGCCTCGGTCGGAGGATCTTTCTGTAACAAAGCAATTATTACATTAATTTTGTGACCAATGAAGCGAAAGACTTGTTCATGCAAAAGTTACCGGCAAGATACCGGTAAATTAAATTATCGATGCATGTGTATATATAATTACCATAGAGTTTCTGTTGCAATTGGTTATTATTATTATTATTTTTTAATTATTGTATTTACTAAGGTAGAGATAACACGGATCAGCTGACCCAATGCTAAAAAAAAACATTTTATGAAAATTATGAAAAAAATTAAAATTTTCTTCTCTACATCCCCTATCAGTAGGTAAAATATCAGGCATACAAAAACGAGCTAGTTTTCAAGGTATCAAATTTTAAAGTTGACTAATTTAACATGGAGAAATGGTACGGAACTTTCATGTTAAATTAGTCAACTTTAAAAATTAATAACTCGAAAACTAGCTCGTTTTTGTATACCTGATATTTTACCTACTGATAGGGGATGTATGTAGAGGAGAATATTTTAAATTTTTTCCACAATTTTCATGAAAGTTTTTTTTTTAGCATTGGGTCAGATGATCCGTGTTATCTCTACCTTAGTGTTTACAATTATTAAGGTATAGATAACGCCGGTCAGCTGTTCGACGTAGGTCCCTTTCATTAACTTGTAAACCTTAGCAAATTCACACTAATCTGATTTTTTTTAAAGGCAGATATTAGTGCCTAAAAGCCATAGAAAAAATTTCAAAACAATTTAACGAGCCGATTTTTTTTAATTAATTTTTTTTAATTTTCAGCATAGGACTTTCCCATGGAGAAAGTAAGGGACGTAAGTCCCTTTGATTAACATGTAAACCTTACCAAATTCACAAGAATTCTGATTTTTTTTTTTTTTTAGAGGCGGATATTAGTGCCTAAAAGCCATAGAAAAAGTTTCAAAACAACTGTTAAGTTGTTTTGAAACTTTTTCTATGGCTTTTAGGCACTAATATCCGCCTCTAAAAAAAAAAAAAAAATCAGAATTCTTGTGAATTTGGTAAGGTTTACATGTCAATCAAAGGGATTTACGTCGAACAACTGACCGGCGTTATCTCTACCTTAAAAAATAATAATAACCAATTGCAACATAAACTCTATGATAATTATACATACACATGCAACTATAATTTAATTTACCGGTATTTTGCCGGTAACTTTTGCATGAAGAAGTCTTTCGCTTCATTGTTGTTATTTTATAGCGTGTTATTTCTACCTTAACGGGGTTCTAATTCGACGATTTGTTTGAACATAATTTTTTTTTATTATTTCGTTGTTAATTAAAAATGAACTAGACCTAATTTACAACTTTAGACAGCTTCATAGTAAAATTTATCTCATAACTTTTTTTTTTTTTATTATTATTATTTTTTCTCATGCTAAATTTTTGTATGGTATGAATGGCCAAATGAGCCACATGCATTTAAAAAAATCTTAAGTTTTTTGAAACTTTAATTACTTCATCACCAAAAAATTAATAATATTCTGCTTTATTTTTTATACCGCCAAGTCAATCGCCACACATTTTTTTGCTGGCCAAGTTATTAAAATTAAATGCATGCCAAAACTACAAAAAAAAAATATGATTGTGCATATGAATAAATGAAAAATATTATTATATACGATTATATTTCAAATGAAAAGAAATTTTCTTACCTATTTATAGAGTAGTCCGTAACCTTTTTTGCTGGCTCGAACATAATTTTAATTCCTCGATGATCAACGATCGTTGGATCTTGACACCTGCACGGAAACTACATTTTACTATTGTTCATAGCATTTCACAAAATCAGATTTATAATGCTTTATAATCCATTGTAAAGAAAGAATGTTATTTTAATATATAAATTTATAATAAAAGTATAGTATACAGTATTTATTATATATATGATATTATTATTATGCATATAATAAATATTATTATACTACATATTTTTATTATTTAGCATAATAATTTAATTACAAATTTAAATTGAAGTCCAAAAAAATATTTTTATTAAATAAAGTCAAAATAGAAGCGGCCATGATGAGCCGTTGATGTTGAGTCGGCGGCAGCGGTTGCTTGGCATGCAAACATTGCTCATAATTTTCAAGTACAACGAGACCTGCTCCATATATGAAATATATATAGGGTGCAGCAGAGTAACACAGAGCACATTTTAGTAATAATGTTTGACACTTTACTCACCTAATGATCAATAATTTTCACACTTTCTTCTCCACATCACATTGCACGTTTTCTTGCTTCCATCACTCGATCACGTGATCAGCTCCACAGTGACCTCTGTTGGTGTATTTGTCTAACTTTACTAAAGTCTTGTCATAAGACAGTATGATTGTAAGACAGTACAGATTCTAAGATGGTAGAGCGTTTTAGAGCGTCTTAAACGAAGATCCCGTCTTATTGCAAGAGCAGATGTCTTAGTTGAAGATGTTAAAATCTCACTCTAAGACTGTCTTACACAGTGTCAACTTTGCAGTGCAGTAAAGAATCAAGAAGAAGAAGAAGTGTTTTATTTTTGAATAAACACATTTGAAAAAAAAAAATAAGTTGTTGATTTTAAAGGAAAGACAACTATCACCTAAATTTAATATTTTTTTATTGAACTTATTTTAAAAAATTTAAATTTCTATAATGGACAACATACGTGAAAAATTTTTATTGCAGAAATAAATAGAGGGTACCAAATTATGTTACTCTGAATTTTTTCAGATTTTTTTGAGACCCGGAACTATTTTTAAATAATTAACCCCCCCCCCTCTTCCTTTGTCTACGTACGCCACTGTGTCCTTTTTGTCTTCATGAGAGTCGATCAGGTCACTAGATATATATTTTTATTATTTATTTGTATTCAGATAAAAACAGACAAATGAAATTTTGGGTAGAATGGACAACATACATGAAAATTTTTTATTGCAGAAATGAAAAGAGGGTACCAAATTATGCTACTCTGAATTTCTTCAGATTTTTTTGAAACCCAGAACTATTTTTAAATGATTATTGAAAGTGCGGCCACGCCCCCTGGAGGCGTCAATAGGCGTCTCGGTCCCATCATTTTTATTAAGGAATCAGGGGTGCCAACTTAATTTACAGAACTTTCAATAATTATTTCAAATAGTTCCGGGTCTCAAAAAAATCTGGAAAAATTCAGAGTAGCATAATTTGGTGCCCTCTATTCATTTCTGCAATAAAAAATTTTCATCCATGTCCATTATATATAAGCATCTTTATTTATTTCTTTATTTTCTTCTTTATTTTAAATTTAGCTGTATAATATTGTTATAGGAATGTAATAAATGATTAAATTCACTAAATATACGTATTTTAAATACCTTTTCAAGGCAGTAGCTTGTCTATACGTTATTGAATTATAAAATATAGCATCTCTGTATAAAAATGCTTTTTGGTCAATTTTGCAAGCCTTTGTTGTAGATAACATTTCTAGCATTCAATTTCTCGGAAAATGATTATGCATTTTTACTATCAAGTATAATACTATAACTATAATAAGATTTAATTAAATTTTATAAAACACGGTTACAACCTTTTTAAAAAATTATTGTTTGTTGCTATTCAAAACGTTATTTAGTAATAGAACTATAGTTGAATACATTTACATCACAGGTCTAGTTAATATTGGCATATGAAAAATAAATTTTACTGTTATATAATTATATGTTTTGCAGAATTTTGGAGTATATTTTAATTAAATATATATTTTCAATAGAGCGATTTAATTTGGAACATTCCCGCATTAAAGATTTAATAAAATATTATTTATTTATATTAATTTATGCTCACAGTTTAGTTGCATATAATACAATAGGGCAATCTGATTGGCAGCCGCAGATATCTCTCCCTCTTCTATACCCAAAAAAAGTCAAAAGTTTATATATAAAATTTAACATAAATAATAAAAAAAGCGGGTGAGATCCATACCATGCACCTATATGTTAATTTCACATTTATAACCCCTCTCTCTCTCTCTCTCTCTAAATTCTAAATCTAAAATCTACATCTGGGGGGTCTTCAAATAACACAAATTACAACAATCCTAAAATTAAGACAGTCTTAGCGTATTCTTTATTGTTGCGCTAAGACTGTCTTAGGCTAAGTTTAGGTTAAGTGGTGTTATTTGAAGACCCCCCTGATTCAGAAGGGTCTCGTAGCAATGGTGCATATATGGTTCAAGCCAACCTGACATCGCCACTTGTAAAATCTTTGATAATGCACGAGTTCTACATTATTAATATGTAATTTAGAGCTGAAGGTCTCTGCTGTATACAACACACATTATATATTGCATTATCAATCGAGAATGGATACTTCTTCTTATTGTTATCACTTATTATTATTATTATTATTATTATTTTCTAACAGCAGCATTGAAGTAACAAGTTAAGAAGTCACCAGAAAAAGATCGAGTCCGACACTTGTGCAGTCGGAGTGTCGGTCGTCAGGTCCCAGTCAACACATCAGGGTGTCAAAAATGTATTGGATGATGAATGATATAGAAATATATTTATTTTAGCTTTCGCGAGTCTTATTAACTTATTAATCTTGTTATGACAGTTCAGGGCAAAAAAAAAAAAAAAAAAAACTAAGGCGGCAGGCGTGATTCACAAAGGGAGTTTTCCACAAGCTTCTCACTAACCACGTTTAGTGAAATGGAGTATCGACCTCAAAAATTTTTATAGCAGAAATGGATAGAAGATGAAAAGTTATGTTACTCTGATTTTTTTTCAGATTTTTTAGGGACCGGGAAGTATTGCTAAAAAGTTTTGGCGAGGTCGGGTTCGAATCCACGTCCCTTTTGGGTCCTATCTTTTATTAAGAGAGGCGGCAAGAGACGGCACTTTTTCTGCACTTTCAATAATTTTTAAAAAATAGTTGCCGGGCTCTAAAAAATCTAAAAAAAATCAGAGTAGCATAACTTTGCACCCTCTATCCATTTCTGCAATAAAAAAGTTTGAGGTCGGTACTCCATTCAATTAGGCTGGCGCTACTCACGGTCAATTAGTGAGAAAGTTGGATAAATTTCTTGATAACTCGATCTTTCGTGAATCACCTCCATTGGGTTTAGTGCCTGTAAATCAGGAATGTATGTAATTTCTTTAGCATGCGTGTGTATACTGCAGCTTGAGTATAGCATCTATATGTAATATTCGTATATGATGATGATTTGATGAATGTAACTTGGTAACTTCCTTTTTTAATTGAGATTATGAGATTTGTATATCATTGTTTACTATAGCTATAGACTGCTATATAGTGTTCCATTATCTATAAAATTTATGATGTATATGTACACTATATATCATATAAAGTGGGTGACAATTAAACAAACATTTACATCCATGATATGCTAGCTCTGACGCATGCAATCGCAGTTTTGACGTCTTCCCATGCAGGTACGGAAAACAGGGTAGCAACTGTTATATAATATATAAGTGAATGAATCTAGAGCACGATATATAGTATATGTACGAATAATCAAAGTTAGTGTTGCTCGCTTTTGCCGCACCTGCCATTGATATGCCTGCACCTCCAAGTTTGGTGCTACAGTCACCTCTGTCTAGATATATCTAGAATCGGTACCCGAACGATGGACCCACTATCTTTAATCTTACTTCTCATATATATAAGCAGGCCTGTGCATACAGTTCCATATTTTCTCTATACAACAGCAGCAGCATAGGTAAGGCCAAAGATTGAACAAATAAAAGATATGATAATACATCAGAGAGTAAAAAACTTCTTTATCTTTATCTCTCTCATTCTATTTGCCGTCGTAGTTGCGATAAAAATGTGGCGTGAGAAGATATCACATCGGATATATATTATATATAACTCGATATAAGATACTGAACTAATATTCCCTATATAGCTGTTATATAATATAAATTTATTTTTTACAACATCCCTAGCTGATGATATGTCTATTATTATGCGGTAACTAAAAAAATGAATACGTTAGAAACAATTATATGTTGCAAAATTATGTAATTTTGTTATCTTGCAATTTATTTACGGAGTGATGATAAAAGATAGAAGCCAAAGTAAATGTGCGAAATGATTTACGTAATGCTGGCGTACCCGTATCAGCTATATCTTGCATCATTACAGAATTATTATAAGCACATTGTACAAGACCCACATCACACTGATCAAAAGAGCAAGGTGTGAACACAAAAAATTGTACGATTCAAAGAGGCCACGTTATTTTTCAATTTTCAATTAAATTCAATCAATCATAGCTAGACAAAAGTGTCCACGTTTTTATTCGAGTACTTATGTCAGTTAATGATTCAACATTGCGATTTTTTTTTAATTCAATATAATTTAGCTTCTTTTCTTTAGCTTCAAAATGTACAAGTATGCTAATTGCTCGAATCAATTGAGCGAAGTGATTTATATTTACTCGTCTCGAGGCAAAGTATTTCAGCTCTACAGTATAAGCGTATAAAGCACAGGCGTAAATTTAGGGGGGGGGGGACCCAATCCTTAATTTTTTTTTTTAAATTGATGATTTTTATTATTTATTAACAGTCTCTCCCGAAATTTTGCTCCTCCGAATTATTTTTTTCTGAATCGTGCGTTACCATCGATATTATCCTATAATCTACATGGCATTTTAAAATTAACGAATTTTTATAGTCTATATAGGGGAATGTTTATTTTCTAAGCATAAACATTTGTAGTCGTCTATACTCGAGATAATGCTGCTCAAAAACATAATGTTTGTGATTAAGATATGTTTTTACGTTGTCATCTACAAATACTGATAACGTTTTCAAAAACAAGCTTCGATCTGCTGATATATTATATATGTTACCAGCCAAATGATTAAATAATATAAGTTTAGTAAATTGAATAATATACTACTAAACATTTTTTAAAGTTAATAGTTATTTATTTAAGCGAGTGTACAATATTTTATTATATAATATTTATTTTGTTGATTATTCTATTTTTGATAGAATAAAGTTTTTTTTTTCTTCAAACTACAATCTGCACGATCCTAATCTAAATACTAAAATATAACTTTACTGATAACAACTGTTCCATTTGTACACCGATACATGAATTCTTTGTTGTATCAGAAATAGATAGAACTTGATAGAAGATTCAAAATTATGCTACTCTGATGTTTTTCATATTTTTTAGAGCCTGAGAGCTACTTCTAAAAAATTATTAAGTTCAAACCTGAACGAACTTTGACTAACTTTTTAGCAATACTTTCCAGATTAAAAAAAAAAAAAAAAAAAAATGAAAGAAATCAGAGTATCATAGTTTGGCTGGCGCCCTCTGTTCATTTCTGCAATAAAAAAGAAATCATTGTATATATAGGTTGTCCATTCTGAACATGACATTCTTTTTAACTATTTTACTGCAACAATAAAAATACATATATTACGGATAAACTGTTTTTATTTCTTTAATTTCTTGGATAATTAGTTTAAAAATTGAAAATGTTACAAAATTATAATAAATATAATATATATATCTTACGTAAATTGTCAACGTTGATTTTTTTCCATTCCTGTTTGCACTAACACCAGCAAATTGTTTATAAGATTTTGAGTCCACAGCTATATATAGCAGAAAATATAATTTAAAAATCCAGGTTACAGTATTTATCATATCTCCTCATATCTGTGCTCGCTAATCAAATAATGATACTGTGCAATAATATCCCGTAAATCGTAAATCTCAATCCGTTTTTTTTTTTTTTTTTTTTTTTTTACAAACTAACTTTTTGACTATATAAAAAAAATTAGTTTTGAGTGACATTAGTTGTCTTAGTTTTCTATGAACCAAATGAAATTAGCATATCAAAATTGCAAATCACTTTTAATTTTAATTAGTTAAAGGATTTTTTTTATCGATTTTTGTCTGTTTTCTAATGGATTAATTAATTTGCTTTTATAAATCATGTAACGACCGAAGTACGAACTCCAATTTGATAAAACTATCAATAATGTGAAGCATTGCACTTTCGTTAATAATCTGCATGATGCGTCTCCTTGATACTTTGAACACACTTCACCATAAGTTATATGACTGGCAATCTTCAATTACACCATTTTATTATCAGCTTATCATTTTATCTAGATATAAGAATTTACAGTGAAGTGTTTTAATATCTTTTATTTTAATCTATATATTATATTATGAGAATCAGTCATGGCATAATTAAATATAACCTACCTTACCTAAATAGCTAATTCAACGTGCTGGCACAAAATGACCTAATGTCTATATATAGTATTTTATATAACATAAAATGCATGGAAAACTTCATGTCATAATTAGCCATCGGTAACTTCCAGTTGTTTTAACATGCAATATCATTTTATATTAATTCTTTAATAATGTTCTTTAACACCTCCATGTCACCAAAATATAAATGTAATAGTTCTGTATATTAGTTTTAATTAATTGAACCTTCTTCCATTCTCCATAAGGTTTTTATATATTTTTAATGATTACTGATAAACAAGTCGACAAGAAACCTCTTGAAAGTGGAAAAAAAAATACCCTTTTGAACTA
The DNA here is from genome assembly GCA_949825025.1 of Siphlonurus alternatus. Lineage (NCBI taxonomy): Eukaryota > Metazoa > Arthropoda > Insecta > Ephemeroptera > Siphlonuridae > Siphlonurus > Siphlonurus alternatus. The sequence continues at coordinate 8,913,672 of OX463779.1, forward strand.
TAGTGGACTCGAATGTATATGAATGTATTTAGATTACGATCTTTTAGCAGATAAATTATTGTTTATTATAATATAATTTATTATTATCTCATAGATCATGATGTATAGAGCTGTGACCAATTTGTTTCTATTTTGTTTGTGTAGCGTATAAGTACAAGATACCACGTTTTCCTTTGAGATTGTGTTGCACGCTATTAATTATTTTAATAAAATGCACATTGAAATCATTGCAGTGATTGTATTTCTGCGATTAATAAACTGCACGCGTTTTAAATTAATTTTTAAGTTTAAAATCTTTTGCTAATAATCAATCAGCTCTCTTCAAATTCTTCTTTCAAATACGTTTTTTTTTTATTTATATATATTTTTTTTTTACAAGGGTTTACCTCTAACCTCTAAGAGTAAGAGCTTACAGCTCGCGGCGGGATAATGGGTAGGAATAAGGTAAAGAAAGAATGGTGGCCACGGCCTGTTATACGCGTCCCAGCAATCGCTGAGGTGAAACTGAGGGAATCGTGGAAAATCTCAGTCAGTACGGACACCTCTATTTTTTTTTTTTTTATCAATGGACCAAAGTGATGTCCAAAGCCTGGGGAACCTCACACAAGTACATCACTGCACTGGGTGGAAAGCGAGACGAATCCCCCCAGGGAGAGAGCCCTATTTTTTCAATTAAACATTCGATAGAATGAATGAGTTTAATTTATCGATCACAGTATTGTTGTAAATGTGAATTACATTTCATGTGTACATTGCGACAGGAAAACGCCACAAAATGATGTTCTGGAACAGACACTATAGATGATGTTGGTTCTGGGCGTTCTGGTTATTATTTATACTTCATCCTTTGATCGATTGTCAACGGTGCACATCAAGTCATAAATGTGATATATTTATTCAGATGAGTGTTTGAATTTGCATCTTGTTGTTACGATAGAATATAAGAAAAAAAAATAATGCAGTGAGACCATTCTTGCATGCACCTAACAGCAAATCATAAAAATAAATTATAAATAATATACTTTGCTTACAGCAAAGCTCAGCTACAAATTAATGTCTATAACTATAACAGCCAATAATATACTCTATATGGCTTAGTAAATTAATATTATTATACTAGTTATGTGTTTATTATTTTCTTTTATAAATTTTAAGCTTTTATGCTGTAAATTACTAAGCTGTCGTCACTTAAAAATTGCCTTGTTGTTGCAGTTTTTTGTCTAATAATTCAGATAATTGAATTATTAATTAATTTCTCATGGAACAAAAGAACATAGACGAGAATCAGGTTTAAATTTATAGTATGCTTTCATCTCCTTTTTTTCCATGAAGTTGCTAAGAAAATTTTGAGTATGCCTTTGGCCCTTCGGCATACATTAGTTGAATCGTCATATGAAAATATATAACTTTAATACACTTCAACAATCAATCCCATATAATGTGTCTCCTTGCAGCCTTGTTAATCTCCACGCCAGTATGCAACCTGTCCTACACCCACACATAGACATGGATTGATCAAAAGTGAAATCTCCATCAGAGGTATAATTTATAATGCATAGCCATAATATGTAGAACTAATTGCATACCCACAAGGCGTACAGACTGTTATAAATAAGATAAGGATATTATATTGATTGTTTGACTGATGTGTATAATGTACATGGTATCTCAAGGTAAAATTACAACCTTTTTGCATAGAAAAAAATACGTTTTGATTTTTTGTTGTTGTATACATCATAAAGGGCGTGATATAAACATCACCCAATTGCATAGGACTAGAGGAGGTCTTACTTTTTAGATATAGGCTTAACTTTTTTATTTTGATGGTTTCAATAATTGAAATCGGCAAAATAAAATCTGACTTTAAGTTCAACTTCATCTATTGGGTGTATATAATATATAATTATTTAATTATATATACATGTTATCTGTAATAAAATTATTAAATATATTTTTTTTAATAACTATATATATACAGTGACTTATAAGTTCTATAATAACTCCACTTTAAACTCGTACGTTATCTTATCATTTGTCCTATACAGTCTCCATGGCTGCAATGATGTTTAGTGGCAGAGGATTTCACAAGCTGACAAGCACAGAGAGAGAGATAAGAACGCACCGGTAAAGATAACCTCGCTCCGTATCGCAAACGTGCTTCACCGCTGTTAGTGTGACGTGACATTTATATTTCCAGTCGCAGAGAGCTTTCTTTCCTCCATCTCTCAGCATGATGCTCTCTTTGAATCTTTTTTCATCATCTTCTAAAGCTTATCACAAAATACTGTTATCTTTAATTTTATTATGATAAGACAACAGTTCTGTATTATGTTATGTACCTTGTCACACCTGTATTTTATCAATCAAAGGAATTTCTATAACTGTGAAGTTGATCTCTGAACGGACATTTGAAGACAAAGTCCAGAGTTATATTAAGGTTGTTGGATCATCTGAATACCGGCACGAGCTTTTATAATTATTTGCCATGTCATCTAGATAAAGAAAACATTTTTTTATAATATTCTTTATCAATTAGTTTTGGGAATTTTTTTAATTTGTGACTGCTCTTAGTGCTCTTGTTTTTTTAATGACCTTTTTATTTTTATTATTTTTAATTTTATTTTTTTTTCAGTGCGTGAGTTTTTAATTGTCACCCGAGTCACTCGTACTTGTAGATGTAATAATTGTACTCGTTAATTATTATTGTCGTTGGTCCAATTCGCAAATGAAAACAACGAACAACGTGTCCTGGCGTTCGCAATGCGAAATACTGTATACAGACAGCACAAACAAAAAAGCCGAAACATGCAGCTAAAATGAGAATAATGATAAAACGTTTCTAAGCTTTAAAAAAATAAAATTTATTTCAATTTTAACGTTTGTTCATTTACATTTTGTTCAATTACTTTAAACTTAAGATATTCAATGGAATAATTAAGTGTTTTTTTGTCACTTAAAAGTCACCGCCATTTAATATTATATACTGTATTGTCTGTATATATATAATATTGTATATATGCAAGTAAATTTCATATTTTTATCAATTAAGATATTTAGGAGCTGAATTAATTATAAATATTTACCATGTGTCTGTACCATTACTATATATAATGCTAGTATTTCTCCCTTCTGTCTGTAATTTGTAATATAAATAAAGGGAGCATACATAATTCGTAAGTTCATAAAATACATTGTTATCGTTGTCATTTGGTATGAAATGTGGTGTGGTAGCTACTTTCCATAGCAAAAAAAAAAAAATAAATAAATAAATAAAAAATCCCTGTAGTCCCCGTTCCAAAATAAAATTAATAAATGAATAAAAATCTGAAAAAAAATGAAGTTCACAATGTCCTGTACTGTTCAGAAACTTCAGAGTCACTCAAAAGCTCGGTGAAAGGCAATAAACAATAAAAATACATTGTTAGATATTTCTTTCTACATTATGAATTAAAAAAAAAAACAAATTTTAAAAAAATACTGTATATTTATTTATTTCACCCAAAACAAAACAAAACAATGAAACATAATATAGTTGCCAGTATCAATATATATATATATATATATAACTCTGAAGCACTAGAATCAGCGTTGCTTCCCCTGTATTTAACGATCAAAATCGAAATCGGTGACTTGATACAAATTTTTCAAATTCTATTAATTCTTAATCTTATATAATAGATCAATTTAAAAATACATCTAAAATTATAAAAAAAAGTACTTATAATGTAATCGTCATGTATAAATTACATCACACTGTTGATGAACTAGCATGTTTGCAATTAAAATGGCTTCTTATCTTCCTATAAAAAAAAAAGCTGATAACAAAAACTGGTGATAAAGTACAAGGCTGTTTGCAGAGCTGTCATAAATTTATAAATGTATCCCTTCAAATGTATCCCTTTTTGTGTGCGCAATTAATTTTAGTTTCATAATTAAAATATCATGTTTAATATTTTTCATGTAATTTATGAAATTTACCATAATTATACACTCTTTCCATTTCATAAAATAATATCATTGACGTTATTAAATCGGAAATAAATATCAGCAAGCTAATCAACATCCTGTCTTAATTAAAAAAAAGACGCACCTTTTAGTAAAATGTCTCTATATGATATTATTATATTTTTTCCCTCAAGCTGTGGCGTTCAAGTTGTGTTCTGATGGTGTTATCACTCACCTCTAGTGTGCTGATATCTTATCAATCCCCCCCCTCTCTCCCTCCCCGTCTCTCGTTCGCTCTTGTCGGGTGGGTTCAGCGCGGCGCTGGCTGCTGATACGGGGGGCATGCTGAAGAAGCGACGACATACAGCACCCAGTGTGCCAACGCGACGGACACACGTCATTTTGTCCTCTGAACACGCGGCCTCCGAGCACACAGCCGCCGAACTGATCGCGCCACAGCATAGGCCGACGTTACAACATCGGCAAACTAAAGAAATCATGGTAGAAGTGTCTCCGGATGGGGAGTTAGCACGTAAGTCAGAATTCTTACAATAATAAATAATTAAATTATCATATAATTGACAACGTAAGCATATTCAACATTTTTACGTAAAAAATAAAATGTCGGTCCACATTTCAATTTTTTTGTTAGATTTAAACTATAGTTAATAATTTATATTATTTTCACGTAAAAGCTAGCGTTGTTTTTTTTTTTTCATTATAAAGAGGAAATAATATTACGTGGATTTTCAAAGCTGCATGGTAATTTAATTTGATAAGGCCGGTATATAGGTGAACATTTGACCTTGTAAATGATCATCGATGTAATAAATTATAGTCGATTTTAGTGAATATATGAATGGAAAACTTTAATCTTTGTGCTTGGTTAGGCCGAGAGATTCCATTCTATATATGATTTAAATTTCCTTTCATTAATACAATTTTATATTATATGCTCGGTTTATGGTGTGTTGTTGTTGCGCGTATAGCTGATAAAAGTATTTACAGTTTTCACAGAAATGTTGTAAATGGAATTGTGTGTACAGAAAAGTTTTGAATGCAGTCATGCTCTTCGATATGCATATCTGCACTGAACTTTCACGAAACACGGTACACGTGTAAAGAAGAAGAATTTTAGTGCCGTGTGTACAAATTTCCTGTCTGTAAAGATCTGTGACTGATATATGGTGCTCGTCAATATACTTTTCATTTTTATGCTGACGTGTCAAAAGATAGATAGTATTTTTATATCAATTCATAATCTGTTATTACAAATTGGATTTTCCACTGATAAAATTCTGGATTTCCCTATGGACAAAATATCAAATGAAAATGAGCGACGCGTACTTCATAAATTAAGTATTTCATGCAAAGTGAATTTTCATTTAATTATTAATTAATTAAATGAAATGATACTTAATTGATAGCTTTCGCTAATTAATTAGAGGAGTTCTGTTGATTGTAATTTACCTTGGATGCGTGTAATATACTATTAAGAAAATATTAAAAAAAGTGCCTTAATTTGACCAAATCGTAAATAAAGACTGTATAGTTGACGGAAGCACGTTGGCATCAGTCGGAAGCTGTAAAATTATCGGTCTGAAAGGATGTATTGCCTGCGGGAAGAGGAAGCGGGAATAAAGGAAATGCACGAGGAACCTTCATAGCCACTATCACATATGAACATTTGATAACGAACGTCCGGAATCACCGGAACATTTGACGACTTATCATAATATATATTCAGAATAATGATATTCTTATATACAAAATTGGTAACGTTTAGAATATCAGAATCAGTGCCATTTAATCACAGACATTTAAATAATCTCTTGTAGATTTTGAATAAACAATGACATAAACATTTACAAAAAACAATGATTTAACATATTTCATAATACAGCTGATAATATAATACAAATATTTAAATTACGAGGAAATAAAATGAGCTAATTTATGACGCAAGTATAACTCCCAGGAAGTAAAAAAAAAAAAAAAAAAAAAAAAAAAAACACGCTTCATTAAAAAAATGTTGTAATAACCGTGCGGTGCAGATATATGTGGTGGTGTATATTAATTAAAATATACGTTATTTTGAACAAACAATTTAAAAGTGAATTGAATCATTGAATATTAAGATACAATTTAATTAATTTTTTAATTGCATTTATAATACAACATGATGCGTAGTACAAATTTTCTCTTCTGTGCATGAAACAATAGTCGTAATAAGGCTCTGTTTGGTTCGCAACACTGACCTACGTTGCGAATTAATTACTGTCCAGGTTCTGCAACTCGGGCGAGTGACGGGGCTCCGATCAGCAGCTCGAGCGAACGGAGCGGCTCCGAGGGTCCGGGGTCTGGGGGCGGTCAGCAGCACTCGCCTGCCTCGCTGAGCAATGGAACCGCCTCCAGCAGCACGCCACCCGCCTCCGCGTCCCCCAACACCTCGCTGACAACGCCGTCAGTTAGTTCCACTACACCGCCTGCCCCACCAGCGGTAAGACTCAGAACCAACACCAAAACAAGATGTAAAAGATAAAATAATATGTAATTAAATATCCCCATTTTCAATTAATTTTTAAAATAACTATGGAAAGTGAAGATGTTGGAATCTTCTCATGATACCTCCTTCCTCCTTGATGGCTGCACAGCTAGAAAAAATTAATTAATTAACTTGAAATTTTATTATATATATTATAGTTGTACTCAAAAGTAATGAACAATCTTGATTAATGATTATAGCAGCAATTAACATTTCCGTTGATACATAACAAAAAATAATATCTAAAAAATAATATATTTTTACAACTTTATAAAATTAAACATAGAAATTTATAGAACTGTGCTAGTATAATATAATGGAGTATCGACCTCAATTTTTTTTTATTGCAGAAATGGATAGAAGGTGCAAAGTTTTATGCTACCCTGATGTTTTTCAGATTTTTTAAAGCCCTGGAAGTATTTTTAAAAAATTATTGAAAGTACTTTTTGTGACGTCACGAGACGTCTCTCTTTAAGAAAAAGATAGGACTTGCCGCCGCGTGACGTTACAAAAAGACTTTCAATAATTTTTTAAAAATACTTCCAGGGCTGTAAAAAATCTGAAAAAAAAAATCAGGGTAGCATATATATAACTTTGCACCCTCTATCCATTTCTGCATCAATAAAAAAAATGGAGGCCGATTCTCCATTATGCTAATCATGATTATGTTTATTATAATGACGACCGTGTTCAGACGTGAATCTAAAAGAAAAAAAAATATGTTGTGGTGCTGGAGGGATTGTAATGATTGTATGAGATAAGTCTGGTTTTAAGAATCTTTTCATGTCAGTAATTTTGACATCTCAAAACAGATTGAACTTTGCTTGATTCGCCCTAAGATCTGCAGCTCCGAGGGACAAATATTTATAAATTGGAGGGATAAGTTTAGAACGATTATCAAGTCGTCATAGCCTGTGGGATCGACAACGATGACAGAGCAAGTTGTCGCTGTGTTTCATCGTGACAGAGGGTAGCATAAGTTACATGCACTTTTATAGTGAAGAGTTCATGTGAAGTTCAATGATGCAGGCTGCTTATTACCGTCCTGGCGAAACACAGCTGACATTAAAAAAGTCAATGGTATGTTGGAGTGGACAATGCTGTTTATATAGTACGATATATTAAATATGCAAAATAATATTAAATGCGTATTAGTACGTATAAGATTTCAAGTACATGCTACTTAGTGGCGAATCCATTGGTTAATAATAGGATAATAGACAATAATGGTTGCATTTTTTTATTTCATAATTAGAAAATATACATAAAATTATGCTTTTCTGAATTTTTTTCAGATTTTTTGGAGTGCGGGAACTAATTTTTAAAAAATATTTAAAATATCTGAATTAGGGTGGTACATCTGATGGGACAACCGTGACGTCATCAATAGCCAATCACAGCAACCGTGATGTCATCAATAGCCAATCACAGCACGACAAATGACGTCACGGTTGTCCCATCAGGGGTACCACCCTAATTCAGAGATTTTAAATATTTTTTTAAAATTAGTTCCCGCACTCCAAAAAATCTGAAAAAATTCAGAAAAGCATAATTTTAGGTATATTTTCTAATAATGAAATAAAAAAATGCAACCATTATTGTCTATAGGGATGATCGAGAGCCGCATAAGTCCTCCCACGCGAGGTCCTCCCGAGAATCACGAATCACTCCCTCCCCAAAGTCTGAAAAATGATACTGTGACATAGGACACAACCCCACTTTACTCCAAAAGCGAGGGTTGTATATTTATATATCCAGCTTGGATACTGCTTTGATCTATTCATGTCACCTGTTTTATTGAGTGGCAATTGTCATGGCAACAGGAGGAGAGCGCGACTGATGATTGTACAGTGGAGACACCGCGGCAACAAGGACAGCAGCAAAGTCGACCGTCTCACACGCCCCCTGTGAGTCGCTCTCACGACACCTCTCCCTCGCCGGCAAACCCAGGGGGACGAACGGGCGCGGCGCCACCCCCTCTGGTGCGCAGTCGTCACTCCGTGCAGTACCAGCCCCTAGCTGCGGTCTCAGAGCGCGTTGCCACTATGGCTGGAAACGCGAGCGGTGCCTTCGACTCCGGCGTACAGCGACTGCACCAGCAACGAGGCGGCGTGGGCGTGAAGCTGATTGACGGTGTATCTGCCAAATCACCGTCGTCGTCACACCAACCACCCTTGCGACAAACACAGGCCCCCGTGGCTCCACCACCACAACCATCACAACAATCGTTGCAACAATCAAGACTCGTCAACTACAATCAACAAAATGAAACAATGAAACTTATAAAACAATCGTAAGTATATCAACATGAGTGGTTTTTTAAAAGTTGTTGAAATTTATTTTTTTTTCTTCTTTTTAGAATGCCACCGTTACAAAAGCCAGTCCGACCATTTCCTGTTCGTGTTTTTAATTCCTCTCAAGAAAGTCAACCGTTGTTAAGAGAGCCTATGGTAAATAAATCAGTACAACAACAACAGCAGCAGCAACAGCAACAACAGCAGCAACAGCAACAACAACAGCAACAGCAACAACAACACCAGCAGCAGCAACAACAACAACAGCAACAACAACAACAGCACCATCGTTCTTCATTTCACTCTCCACCGTCAAAGTAAGTTTTGATGTCGTAACAATATTTCTTATGTTAATCAGTCCGAATCAGTCGTACTTTATCTGCGTCTTTCAGCAGTTTGACATAATCAGAACGAATGGAAAAAAAAAATATAATCTCTTGTAAAAAAAACAATGCACTTTGTTTCATAATATGTATTCACTCTTTTAAATGATAAAATCTCAAGATAACTTAATCTTTATATTAACTTGATAGAAAAACAAACAAAATATCCGTTATGTTGCAACATAAAATTTTGAGGCTAACTCTTGATTTCCTATATAGCTATCGGAATATAAATCAATTGACCAGACTACACTCTCGACACAGGGATGTGCGAGATTACGTTCCCCCGCTGCCGCAACCGCCACCTCCACCTCAGCAGCAGGGTGCTGGTCACCACCATCCACATGGTCAAGTACAATCATCTCAGCAGCCACGGCCTTCCATCCGTGCACTTGAAGATTTCTCACGTAAGATGGAAGTGGTACCAACCTTACAGCCTTTATCTGAGCGTACTCGGAACGGCTCCAGCATTCACGAGGTGACTCGTGAACTTAGCGAGCTGGTACGTTTCCCAAGCACCATGAGGCAATACACGCCTCAGCAACAACAGTCACATCATCGTCAGCAGCACGAGCAGTCTCAGCGCATCAGCACCGAGGATGTCGAGCTCTACAAGAAGGATTATGAACGAGCGTACCATCTCCTAATTGAAGCACGCGAACGTCTGGTGCGAGCCCAGCAATTACACGATCACGAGCAGAATCAGACGTTGGCTGCGGTGACAGCCTCCTTGGTCGAGCAACAGCAACAACAACAGAGGCTAGAGCAGCAACAACAACAAAGAATGGAGCAACATCAGCGCCACGAGCAGAGACTGCAACAACATCAGCAACAACTTCTGCAAGAGCAACAGGTAGGATTAACTTTGATGATGAATTCTAGATGTCAAGGGCTTATAAAAATAATTATTTAGACAAGTTTGCATTATATTAAGACATGGAAAAATTGGTCTATTGTTAAATGTTACAAATATTAACAGTGACTTTTATCAAGTAAACTTACTTGCTTCTTTGCCGAGAAAAGTGCACGCGTCATTCCAATTGAATAATTACGATATATTAAATAATTTTGGGATGGTCATGATATAATATACTGTTAAACTGCAATTTTTGAAATATTTAAGCACACGCAGCTAATAAAAATGTGATAATCATTGAAATAATTCTAATAACATGAACGATTTTTTTTAATGTATTCATTTTTATTTTTAAATTTGAAATATACAAAATATATATATTATAATTATTAATTATCTTGATTAATCAAGCTAAAATAATTTTGCTACTATATATATTACATTGTATAGGGCATGTTTATTTTGCACTATACAATAAAACTCATTTTTTATTTTTATTATTTTTTTTTATAAACTTTTATGCAGATAATTTTGCATGTATTGATTTTGCTCGTCTCTTGATTGAGCCGCATCCTGTCTACTTGCCGTACATATAATGTCGCTATAGCAACGGCAGCAGTCGTGTGGCACTACTGTGATCCGAGCAAGGGTTCCCATGACACCACGCAGGTAGTAGTAGCCTCTCTCACTGCTCTGGCGCTCATTTAAAGTGAGCGAGAAAACAATTACGTTCTCTTCATTTCTCCTTTTTTTAAATGAAGTACATTACACATTATTAACTATTACAGTCTTAACAAATACTTCTAATACTGTTGATAGTGTTGATATTTTGCCTACATTTTCCATACTTACAGAGTTACATACATTAATTTTTCACCATTGAATATTATGCGATGAAGTATTATAATTGTCAAAAGTAAGAACGCACCCCTGGTTTGGTATAGTAACTTATATATATATAGAAAAGGCACACAAGACCAAATTTTTTAATTTCGTTTTTACTATTACCAGGTTTTTTAACTTCACCTTTTTTTTTAAAAAAATAATTTGAGAATATTTTGAAGCTTCATTAGAACTTGGGGACTTAAAATTTTAATTAAAGAAACGTATTTGTTGTATTGACAGCTGCTTTATCAAAATATGGTACGCTGAAGCAATTAAAAATTATAATAATGTTTGCTGTGTCGTAGACCGCGACACAGCCAACTCTTGCGACCCTGCTGATGTCCGACCCCCCGCCACAGAAGAGGGTTCGACTTGAGCACGTGTCATCGTCGCCTGGCAACTCGCAAGTGTCCCACAGCAGTCCTCCGTCCGCACCGGTAGCGCCTCAGCACCTCACGAGTCCTCCTCAGCTGCTACCGCCACCACGTCCAGAGCGCACCGAGGAGACTCCCATGGACCTGAGTCACGCACGTGAACCCTGGGCACAACTGGTGGAACCGTGGCGTGTATCTACCTCCCCTCAAACCACCTCGCCCCCGCAGATCCAAATCCGCGTGCTCTCACCTCCGGAGGCTGCGGCTGTAGCAGCGGCCTCGGCAGCAGCAGCCAGATTAGCAGAAGCTGAGCAAGCAGCAAGGAACGATCCCAATTTCTTCTCTCACCTTCGCAACAAGCTCAAGACAGCGTACCGTCCTTTGGTGGACCCTGTGTCTCCACCGCGGCCACAAGAGCATACACCATCGCCTCCATTCGCCCCTAGGCCATCCACTGCCCCACAGCCAACAGTCGAGCCTGATGTGGTGCACATCCAGCAACAGGACTTAATCAGATTGTGTAAGTAAATCTCATAGTATTACTGCCATCATTATATATAGTTTTTGATTAAATTCTGTGCATTGCTAATTAATTCCTGTTAATTATGAGTTTTTTTGTGTGTTTTGGAATATTGGCAATGCTACACGATATGTAAAGAGGCAAAGGAATTAGTAAAAATAGAATTAACTATATAAGTGTCTATAGCACTGGTGCATGACTTATATTTATATTTTTAGTACTCGGGAAAAAAAATATATGCATATCACATTTAATTCATGCAGTAAGAAAAGTTTTATATTTTTAAAGCAAAAATTGATTGAGATAACGTCGGTCAGCTGTTTGTTTAGCTCCTCCATTTGATTAACATGTAAACCTTAGCAAATTCACAAAAATTCTGAAATTTTTTTGAGAAGCAGATATTAGTGCCTAAAAGCCATAGAAAAAATTTCAAAACTATTTAACGAGCCGATTTTTTTAAATTAATTTATTTAATTTTCAGCATTGGGCTTTCCCATGAAGAAACAAACTAAAAACTTAATTAAAAAAAATCGGCTGGTTAAATTGTTTTGAAAATTTTTCTATAGCGTTTAGGCACTAATATCTGCCTGCCTCTAAAAAAAAATCAGAATTTTTGTGAATTTGCTAAGGTTTATATGTTAATCAAATGAAGTTAGAAAAACAGCTGAACGACGTTATCTCTACCTTTAAGCAATCGCTAAGTTTACATGACAGTGTTTAACATTGTCAGCGAATCCGTAATAAACACCATCATGTGTACGTAGTGATTTATTCATCGTTAACGAATACGTATTTAAACACCATCATGGGGGCATACATGACCAAAATGTGTCAATTGCCCCAAAATACCAACCAACCAAACACCGTCATGTGAACGCAATGAAGTCCTTAAAGTAGAGTGAGCGAAAAATTGACCGATGGTAAAGCTCATTCTCTTGCATGTAAAAAGTTACTTTGGAGCACCATAAATAAGCATCTGAAATCAGTTGAGACCGTCCTTCGTAAAAATTCTGAGCATTTGGGTCTAAAAGTCGATGACTTCGTCCATCTACTCAATGCTAACGCTCGAAAAACGTGGCTTCTTTTTTATTCGAACTTTAATTTCTGTCGCAATCTCCCGTAAAATGTGTTTAAAAAATATTCTAAGATAGAACATATTATGGTGAATCAGAAAGTGTCATAACCTTTATTAGCCCTTCATAAAAATTTTGAGAAAATTCTGATACAATACCAAAATCCGAGGAAAATTTCCATTTCAAATGTTGCGGTCTACGGGTTAACAGCTGACTGGATCAACGGGATCAACAACACTATATAACTTCAGCAGATGCTCGTATTGCGCAACTTGCATAAATTTCTACTGCGCAGCTTTTCAGGAGCCGACGTAACTTTTTCGTATGCACATAAATAGTGCGTGACGTCATTCCCGTCATGCACTGCGCACTCAACTCACTGACTCCTCTTTAAATGAACGATTTTTCCAACCACCGTGGACTTAAAAACTTTAAAAACATTTTGAACTGACTAAAAATTAAGAAAGTGTCATGTCTTAATAATGAAAATTTTAGGGTCAGTGGACCCCCAGTAATACTGTAATTCATCAAAATTAGTTTAATTATAAAAATCATGCAAATTGTAAATTTTTTAATAAAACCAAAATACATAAAGTTCAATTTTCTCATTGGAAAAATTACAAACATATTTTTCGGAAAATCAAACATGCGATCCCAAGAAAAAAATTAAAAATGTTTGCCAACTTTTGCCGTTTTTTTTTTTTTTTTATTATTATGCAATGAATGAATTGCCATTTTAACACTGCTTGCTGCTCAATGCCCATGCACTAATGAGTTTAATAAGACAGCAATTAACGTAGTTTTCTATAAGATGTTAATACTTTACAGATGTAATTAACAAATGTTTTGAATGCATAATAATATAATATATATCTATAAATCTATAATAGATATATATAATATATATAATATATATAAATATATATATATATATATATTTATTAAAAAAAAAAAAAAAAAGCTTGTTGTTAATTTCTGACTGAACTTTCAGCCCCTCACCACGCACCTCAGGAGCGCTCTCGTCTGCTGCACCCTGGGGGTGCTGTGCTTCACCAAAGGACGGTGGTCTCCTCGCAAGGCTCTCAGGGAGTCGCTGCACCGGTGGAGGTGGCTACTCCTGCGGTGCGCCACGCACCGGCGGTGTCCGCCTCGCAGTCATCCCGCAAGCACCAGAGCAAGGCGCTGTGCCTGAGGTGCCGCAAACCCTCCGGTTTTGTGTGCTCCTCGTGCAAGCTTGCCACGTACTGCAGCCCAGATTGCCAGGTGAGAGCGCAAGGAAGTCTGATACTCAATCACAACGACTTTAAAATAGAACATTTTTGTTTTGTTGATTGCTAAATAGGCCGCTCGAGATGACTATTTTTAATGGTAGCTTCGTATAAATGTAAAATTTTAAAAGATGTTTATATAATATATTCATATATTTCAGATTAAAACGTTGAACAGGTTTCAAACATTACAGTAAAAAAAAAAAAGAAAAGCAAAAGAAAGAAATCTAAAGAAAGAAAAAAAAGGGGGGGGGGGAAATTGTGTTGAATAAATTTTGAAATAAAATGCATTATATATATATGCGACAGTTTTATTTTTAAATCATGGATGCATTTATAAACACCTCCGTGAACAAAATAAGATAAATAAATAAAATCGTCTTTATTGAGGGCGGGATTTATTATAGGCCATGGCCCACTCTTTCATCCAACCCAATGAAAATACAGTGAATATTGAATAATTATTATAAAAATATATTATACTGTTGCAATATTGCATATTGCTCTGTATTTTCATTGACACCAATAACATCATTCTAGTGTTTTCTTTTTATTTGGAATATACCACAGAGATTATTGAAAAATAAATAACATGTTTTTAAATTTATAAATAGAATATTCTAAATAATTTACATGAGGACTATTCACGGTGTTTCTATCGCACTATTAATGGAGCAAAATATACACATGAAGGCTGAAAACTTAAAAACGTGAAATTGTGAAACCCAAACCGGAAATGAATATTAGTTAACGTTTATAAAGATAACGTTGCACGCAGATACTAATAATAATTGACGCATGCACTTAATGTTCGAGTGATATTTATGTATGTTTTTTTTAAATGCGACAATTAAAAAAAGAATGTAAATAAAAGAGAGGGGGGAGGAGAGGTCAGAACGTAAAAATTTTAAAATCCATGTTTATTTTCATTCTGTTCCTCATTAAATTGCAAGGGGAACATGATGCTGTCGGTCTCGCTTATACATTTAAATATTACACTATATTAATTCGTGATATTCCATTAACTGTTTAAGTGTTAGATTAATTATTACGAAGTAATTAATGTAAAATGTAATTTTGTTTTCTTCACTCAAGCTTGTGACGTTCTGCAGCCAGGAATGCCAGGTGAGACGCGTACGGTGCAATTTTTGCATGCTCTTAGCGCACGTACAGTACGTGTGTCCGTCCACATCAAAATAATTATGTGACGTAGCCACAGGATTGTAAAACAGGAAGCAAGGGGAATTTTGTTCAAATTCTTTCAATGTGATCGTGATTCATGATATATGTGATATATGTACATTATTATACTGTTATTAATCAATTGTAGAGTCAATATTATTAAACACTGCATATATTATATGTTTATAATAATACTTTATGCGATATCATATATAATATTCAATCTCGAATATCCACAAATTGAATACAGTATAATTTATAAAATATATATTGTTTTAGTAAAAATGTATATATTTCGGTCATTGCTTTCACTTTATTTAGTTCGATACTATATATAATTATATATATAATATACATTATAGGCGTTTATTTATTTATTTTCTCCTCATATATTTTTTAAATATATTATACATACATGTTACAAAAAATATCATATAAGTTCCTTCAGTGTTAATTTAAAAACATAAAAAGATTTTATACATAATATTTGGGTTTATGCAAGAATATTTTATTACACTAACCGTTAATCATTATATTCATTATATATGCATTAACTGTAACGATTATTGAAATAACATAATAAAATTTGGCACGAAAATATAGCACAATCCCCTGTCCACCGAGGACACAAGCTTCCGATTACTAAAGAAAATAATATAAAGTATATCAAACATGGAAGTTTGTTTGCTTTTATATCCACGCTGCAATAAATCAACTTCTTTACGTTCATAGTAATTTTTTACATTTGCTGTATAAATATAATCATTATACCTGTTTCACTGTTTCCTTGTCAATTTTAAGTATATAATAATTGACATAAATGTAAATTATTGTATAACCTTTTACGCACAAACTCACGTCGTCTAAATAATTAACAATTTCAGAGTACTTCGTATACTGCCATTAAATTAGTATTTTTGGTTGATAACAATGATACAGTAAAATGTACGTACTTAAACCACTTAAAATTGTTAAATTTCGTCATGTATTTATTTTAACTATATATTTATCACGCTGCTGCGGGAGAGACTATCAGCATTCTGTAATATGGTGTGTGTGGTAACATTTGCATGCCATTTCTCCGCAGTCGGTTTATATTACTCCTTGAAAATCGTTCCCTATATAATTATAATAGATCTATATTAGAAGTTCAATTTCGTTTTTTTATAAGTTTATAACACCACTCGTCGGCATCAATTAATGTCATTATAATATAGACTTGTTATATGTTTCCCTCTTGTATTTTGGTTGATTTAAACAAACAAGCTAATTAACTGATGATTGATTAATAAATAGATAAAATAAAAACTGAAAATCTCATTCTTTTTGTTACAGACGCAACACTGGGCAGAGCACGAGCAGGAATGTCTACGAATTTGTCAGCTCACGAGAAATATGCTTTCTGGTCGACCACAGAACCACTGACTTCATTTAATAATATAAATATTATAATTATTAATTATGTACGTATTATATCAATGTTAATTTATGGCGGTATCAAACCATATAATACAAAATGTTCCAAGTGTTCAAGTTTTCAGGTTGGGATTCCATCTTTGCTACGGATCTCAATAAATTGTTTAATTAATTGTTAGTAAATTTTAATGTTTTTAAAGATAATATATAAAGAAGATTTTGATGTTTTTAATAGATGTTGAATAATATTTAAATATTAAAAAAATCTATATTGTAATGTTTTTATTTAGAAATAAATTGTAGAAATTGTTGTTTGAAAAATATTTTATTATTATATTGTATTATTTTCGTATTATTTTCACTTATGTGAAATTTTTTTATTGCAAAAATGAAAAGAGGGTATCAAATTATGCCACTCTGAATTTTTTCAGATTTTTTGGAGACCTGGAACTATTTTTAAATAACTATTGAATTTCTCTAATTGTAATTAAGTTATGTTGGCATCCCTGGAGCCTTAAAAAAAAAGAATAGGGCAAAAACGCCTATTGACGCCTCCAGGGGGAGTGGCCGCACCTTCAATATTTTTTTAAAAATAGTTCCAAGTGTTCCAACACTAAAAAAAATCTGAAAAAATTCAGAGTAGCATAATTTGGTACCCTCTATTTATTTTTGCAGTAAAAAATTTTCATGTGAGTTGTCAATTTATAAATTAAGTTTTTAGTGTTTTTACCTATCTCAAGACAATAGGTCTGTTCGTAAATACATTGCACAATCAGAAAGAATCGATTATTTGTGATGAACCTTGTGCCTTCTGTGCATGAAACAGAAGGTTCATCACAAATAATCGATTCTTTCTGATTGTGTATTTACGAACAGACCTAATATATAATATTATATATATAATTAATATATATGTTGGCACCCAAAGTCGAATTCAGCCCAGGGCCGAAAAAAATGTGCAGAACGACTAGATTGGAGAAAGATCGGCCTTGGAGCATTTCGATTTGACCAAAACTATAAGATTGGAGCATCGTGGTTTGACCCAAAGTCGAAATGAGATTATTTCGGGTTTTTAACAAAATTTGCCTACATCTAGTTCTGCGCATTTTGCAGAGTTCACGTTATAATTTATATTTTTATTGTTTGATTAATTTGAGTACTTCACGTCAAAATATTGCTTACCACATTTACTCAAGAGATGGATTATAAGTGCGCAGCACAATATTTGTTTAAAAAGTACTTTATTATTTTTTTTTTAACTTAAAAAAGTAAAACTACAATTTTTTTAATTTATTGTTAGGGTCTAATTGAATAAAATGCCATCATGTTTTTGTATTATAATAAATGCTGATCCCATGCAGTGAGTTAAAACATAGGCTTGAGCGAAAAATAGGATGAATTTAGGGAAATGACTTTTAACCTACCTTTACCATCCCAAATGGCAGCTGGACAAATATTTTATAATCATTTATTTATTTTATTTATTTATAAAATAATTATTCCTTCGTCGTGAAAATGTCCCAAGGTTCTCAAGAACTATTAAATAAATGATGGACTAATAAATGTCAGGAAATTTAAAATTTTAAGTGTAGCTAGAAACTTGCAGTTTTTTAAAATTAGTTAATTAAATAAATATTGTGCTGCGCATTTATAATCAGTCTCTTGAGTAAATGTGGTAAGCACTATTTTGACGTGAAGTACTCAAATTAATTAAACAATAAAAATATTAAGTTATAACGTGAACTGTGCAAAATGCGCAGATGTGGGCAAATTTTGCTCCAAACCCGAAATAAAATCTCATTTCGGCTTTGGGTCAAACCACGATGCTCCATCTAGTTCTGGTCAAATGAAAATGCTCTAAAGCCGAAGTAAAAGTCTCCGTCGGCTTTGGAGCATTTCGATTTGACCATGCATGCATGTGGTCTTAATATTATGCAGTCACGCGCGGGGGAAAGAAACGGCGGGGGCTGGATTATACCGGTATTCAGAGTTTTATTTCGATCACAAATAAATTATAATCTGTTTACCACCATGCACTGCAATTAAGAAAAAGCATCTAATTTTTTTAGCTTCACTGCATATATTTCTCTCCCCCTCCCCCTTCCCAAATGTCGATCTGTAAATCTTGTAATATTTCATTAATATACAGTAGATTATATATAGTTATTAAATTTATAATATATTATTAATATTATTGTGGAATTTGTTCATGTTTGTGCATGGTCTCTGATCTTTGATGGTCTTAATTTTGCACAGTCCCTAGTCCCTAATATATATATACATATATAACATACAACCATGATAAAAAAATATCAAGCTGTGATGATGATCGATGGTCTTTTGTTCAAATATCTGGATTTACTTTTTGAGTTTTTCGCGCTAGAAAAAAGTGAAGTCCTAAAAAAAAAAAAATCAAACAATCAACATGGTGGACAAAATGTTGTACAATACTGTTATTGCTCAAACATTTTCACCTTGTGGCAACTATTTACTTGCTGGTAATACATATGGAGATATCGCAGTTTATGAGTAAGTTACATAGTTTTTATTTTGAATCTAGTTTATGTGTTAAGATATAAACTATTTCAAATAATACGTGACAAAAACACACCGCTCTGCGGTGCAATAACACTGGTCACTAACCGGTTGACCCGTTGACCCATAGTTCTATCATGCGGTTGACCGAAGACCGAATAAAAATCCAGATAACAACCGTGCAACCGTATTAGCATATCATACCGGTTGTAACAGAGTACGTACATGTACATACGGGACCCCGGTTTTGGATTTTACCCCTGTTTTGGTTCCTGCTTGCTTTTACAGTATTATAAAACAAATCTAAGTTTACGCCTGACATGGCTAGACTATACGTCTAGACCGACTGGCGCCCCCTATCTTAGCCATGTTATGACTTCCAAGATGGCCGTCGCGCGTAATCAAATCCACACGTAAACTAAGATCTGTTATACAGTGTTATACTGTAGGCTCCTTACTCCCTAGAGGCAAAAAAAGTAAATATAGTAAATTGTAACCCATTAACCAAACCCTCCCTTCCATGAAAATAACAACTGCAATACCTTGATAATTTTTTTACTGGTTAAAAAATAAATAAATAAAAATTAATTAAAAGCAGTTTTTTTTTATTATTTTATTTGTCATAAAATGTCACAAAACGTTTAAATAACATGGTGGGTCCAAGTCCGGCACTTTTTCAAAAACCATTGCCTCCACCCAAAAAAAAAATTTACTCAAAGAGGTGCCCTGATATGGAACGGAAATTATGATAAACTCAATTGCTACACGAGCATCAATTTTTTAGACCCCATTGCACCGCTGAATTTCAAAAATAGAATTGCATGATGGGCATATTCAAAGTTTCGGAGTACGATGAGGCCTAAATACTTGAATACTTGAATGTGATTGGCTAAATTTTTTTAACATTGGTCAACTTGGTGGCTTAACCTGTATAAAGCCAACCTTGGAGTGAAGATCAGACAGTGCTGCCTCCTATCACTCAAATACCTTGATGTCAAACACGTCGCTCATAAGGTCATAAGACCCATGTATAGACAAATTTAAATCTCCCATCAGTACAATGTTTCAGGACTTCGGTTATGTCTGGGGAATTATCAGATATGATGTATTGCAAATTACATAGTTTCCGCTGCCAGTTGCTATGGTATAGCCCACAATGGGAGGGAGAAATGAGTAGAAACTGTCATTTCTGGAAATTTGCAAAAATAATTTAAAGCTTGAAGCTGGATAGACAGTTATGTGACAGGTTTATAATGGTGATAAAAATGTTCAATTTTAGCTTGCAGCATATTCTGAGTCCTGGCGATGATAATACTCCTGCTCTACGAACAGCCTTGTATCACTTTCTACCATGTAAAGATACACAAATATGCAGCTTAGCAACAACAGATGACTTTTTATTAGTTGGGACCTATGGAGAAATTATTGGCTTTGACTGGGAATCTATCATTACTTTCAAGAAGCCAGTGCAATCTTGGACTATACCAATACCAACAAACAAGTAAGATACAAATTAATATAGTACTATACAATTTGTTACATTTACTAACTCATCAATTTTGTTTCTTTGAAGGGATGACATAGACAAGCCAGACGTCAACTCCATGACCTTAAAGCCAGAAGAGGACAGAGTGTATGCTGGCTGCGGGGACAACAAGATCTATAGCTTTGACTTGGACGGAGGAAAGCTTGTCAGGAGCTATGAAGGACATGAGGACTACATTCACTGTATTCAAGCCTTGTAAGTTGGTCCCAATTCCTCAGTATTCTCTCACCCGAGACCACAATAGAGGTCGTTGTCTTATGGAGAGTTCACAGGTTCCGCTGATTAATGGCACTATTCTTAGTGGCTGGTACCCTGTTCCAATCTTTTCAGTATACTTTCATAAAAAAAAAAAAGCAAATTAGGATCAAGTTTCTGAGATGCATATAGGACATAAGTTGAAAGTATATCATTGGGACTGTGGTAACTTTAGTCAAAATTTAGTCAAATCAGCATCTAAAAAACGCTAAAAAATAAACACTTGGTCCTATTAATTTGATCAGGTTAATAGTCAAATTATCCCTTATCTTTTGGGTATAAAAATATTTTAGTTAACCATCGGGAAATAATGACAGCCAATGGTGTCAATGGTGATGAAAACTTATAAAGTAACTTGCAAATTATACTTTTTTAGCTGCGTATGAGACACTAACGTCTTGCATGGTATCTGAATAAACATAGATATTTAATCATTAGAGGAGAGGTATTTAAATACTGAATTTGAATTTTTAGATACTGCACTTTGGAAACATTAAACACAAGTTATCAAAAAGCTAGTAGCTTGTAGGGATTAATGTCTCCTAGGTGTCATTAACATTGTAATAGAAAATAATTGCAATGTGGTATATCTTTTGCAAACACATAAGAGATATTATTACAGGTAGCGTGCCACAAGACACACAGACTTCTAGGTTCAAAGTTTATTAACATTATCATATTTCATATTTTCAAACTTCTTTTCAATCTGAGACTTAATATCATTCACTCTTCAAGATAATACTCGACCAGCACAAGCATCAGTAATATTTGCTTTAATTTATGAATAACATGAACACTATTACATAATTTCGGTGCTTGCAGTGGCAGCCGTCTGGTATCTGCGAGTGAAGATGGCTCTGCTCGGATCTGGGACATGCGTCAGAAGGTTGCCGCTCACGTTGTGAACCCCCACCAAGAGGTCAAGCTTGCTCGGCCAGCACTGGGCCGCTGGCTTGGTGCCGCAGCCATCAACGATGACTGGATGGTATGTCTATATTCATTTTTTACCTGATTATTGAGCTGAGACTCTCGTTTGGTACACCCTCTCTGACCTCTTAAGTTTGATTCTTTATTGATTGAATAAAGTACAGTATTATTGTTATAGCTTCTTAATTTTATTTATGCAGTAAGCATAAAAAAAATAATAAAAGACTATAAAAGACTTTATTTATATAAAAGGCATAGTAAGGACAAGAGAGTTCTAACAACTAAACCTAGAGAGCAAATAATACAGAAATTACAATAAACTGACAGTGAGACTTCATAAAAGAATTACTGGTACCTAGTCCATATTATATTAATTTTTAAGCGAAATATGCAACGGAGGAAGCACCTTAATGATGGTACACGTCTTATAAGATAAATAATTTTAGAGTAAACACAGGTTTCTTTGACTTTTTTTATCTGTCATTCCTCTCCTTTACTTTTCATAATGGGTTGGCTGCATGGCCGATTTTAAGTGGCGGAAACGAAAGAGGAGGTGCTGAAATGCAGGTGTGAATTTTATGCGAATTTTTTGAGTACTGTAACTTTGTATAAATGCAGTTTTAAAAGATGCATTTCACCTGGAGGCCATCGCCTACCGCCTTTGACGTCATCGAAATGTCAGGTTCGGTTCACTATAGATATGCATACCTGTACGCACCTGCATAACAGGTAGCCAATCAAAAACAATCTAGCCAAAATTCAAAATTTCAAATGCCTAGCCTATCGAAGTGGATGAGTTTTAAAACTTAAAAAATGCACATTATTCCATGTACGCGTACTGTAAAAACACACTGGGAGATAAGTAATATTACAAACGTACCTTTCATCATATTTAAATAATAGAAATTGTTTCTCAAATAGTTTCATTTTATTGAAGAGAAGATGCAATATCAAGTCCTTCCACCACTTTCAGTTTTTAAATGATTGGCGCCGTTAGCAGCAATCAGCCAATGAAAATGTGTAAATTTATCATACTGGACTCCTTCCGTATCTGCTGAATATCTATTGAATTATTATATTAAACCTAAAACTGAGTCTCTTTTCTTATCTACGAAGATAGTAGGATGCCGTAGGATTCATATTTAACTTTATTAAGACCCTTGAATCATAATTTTTAAATGTCTTTTCAACCCCCTATTTGCTGCTGCTAAAACCATTAGTGGAATGATTGAAAAATAAATACAGTTTTAATTTCAACGTTCCTAGCATGGGCGTCTGTGGCCTAGTGGAAGTACACTCGCCTCCCACACAGAAGTTTCAGGTTCAAATCCCCTCTGGGTCATTTTATATTTTTAGTAGCACGAGGAAGTTTATTTCACATTTTTAATTCAGACGGGGTAAAATTGTTTTGTTTTTTATGATTTGTTATTAATTTTTCTATCATTGTATGACACGCTTTTTTTTTTTTTTTGCTTTTTTTTTTTTTTTTTTGCAAAGTTTTTGAAGTGCGTATTTATATGAAAAAGTGTGACATATGATAGTATAATATAATTATATTGTAAGAAATAATAATATAATATAATATTTCGATGACGTCAAAGGCGGTAGGCGATGGCCTCCAGGTGAAATGCATCTTTTAAAACTGCATTTATACAAAGTTACAGTGCTCAAAAAATTCGCATAAAATTCACACCTGCATTTCAGCACCTCCTCTTTCGTTTCCGCCACTTAAAATCGTCCGTGCAGCCAACCCATTGTATTTAAAATTAAGTTTTATTATGATTGAATCTTTGTCTGATTCTCTGCTGTGTTCTCAGGTGTGTGGCGGGGGTCCGTTCTTGTCACTGTGGCATTTGCGCTCCATGTGCCTGGCGGAAGCCTACACCAGCCTCAACGACAATGGAATTCACGTTGCCCTGCTACACGAGGAGCGTGTGCTAGCTGGGGGTGCGGCACCCCACCTCAGCCACCTCAACCTGAGTGGGGGCCTCCTTGCCCAGGTGCCCTCCTCTTCCACCTGCCTCTACTCTGTCGTCATGCAGGAGAAGCCACACAAGGTACTTATTGACTGCTCTTGTCATTTTGTAGCCAATTAAGTATGCTAACATTTTAGCGTGATGTATTGTTTGAAGTTAAACATTTGTATTAGATGAGCTGTTTAATGCATTTCGTTATGCTTTGTTGCCAGGTTCTGTGTATGGCTGGCTCCAGCTCTAAGATTGACTTATGCACCAACTTCAACTACCGTGACCAGGTCCTAACCTTCACGAAGTAAGGTCTTCTCGCCACTCGTCCCAACTCTGGAAAGACTCTCTCCTGTGCTCTATGACTGCAGAGAATCGTGGCAGAACTCAAGAAAATGTGAACTTGTGGGGAACAAGACTTTTATTTTTTAAACTCGTTGTACATTGTTTTTTCTGTAATAATACAATTAAAATTCTTATTTCTTCATTTCATTCTTTTTATTGCAAATTTTACATGTACCTGGTACTGGGAGAAATATGTACACTACTATTTTCCAGTACTACATTAATTAATTTTACTTCATTATTATGTTTCTGTAATTTAATTAATTTCAAAATATTATTTGGGAACTTTGTTTCTAAGATTAAGTTCCCTTTTAGTACTTTGACTTTTTATTGAATTTAGTACAGTGTAGGAGCAATTAAAAACATTTTCCTAGTAATGAGAAATTCATGATAAAACATATTAAATGCTAATTTCATGCAATTCACTGTTTTTCATTGAAAACTATGGCTGCACATTTCCAGCGTGGGATTTTTTTTCAATTCACATAAAATTTTTATATCATGTAGATAATTAATATACAGATTTTTAATGTGAACGCTCGGCATTAAAAAAATGAATATAATCCATTCAGCTATGAGGGTGCTCTATTTATGAAAAAAAAATACAACAAACTAATATTTATATTAGAAATTAGATTTATTCATTTTTTTTTTATATCATGCACCAAGACCCCAATATAATGTGTGTGACGTGCAATTTATATTTATTTGGTTCTTTAACAACGATGCGTAAGGGACAAAATATGTGGCTGCTGCCTATATATCCATATATCACATCAGGTAGCATTTCACAAAATACAGCTATAGCTATTATTATCAATTGCCCCAAAATACAAACCAATCAATCAAATAGCTGAAATAGCTATTTATAAGGGTGCTGTTGTGTCATCATTTATCATAATAAAATTAAGGTTGTTGACAAATATACAGTATATATTTTATGATACACAATTATATGGGAGATAAAACAAAATAATAGTGCAAAACAGTGATGGAAAAAAAATTTGATGATTAATCATTAACTGTCATTAACTTTAATTTAAAAAAAAAATATATTAATCCTCTATTCACGATAAAATATATTTTAGTCTTTAAATTTTATAGTGATCTTAAATTTATAGTAGAAAATGATTTTTGAAAACAGATAAAAACCCATGTATTTTATATTATCTAATAATTATATATAGTATTTTTAGTAAAGTGCCATTTAATAAAAAGGAGATAAAACATAATTATAGACATCATACATAGTTCGCTTCAAAATTATTTCCTTCTAATTTTCATCGGCACTATATATAGGCGCGGGTGTATATTTTTTTATTAGAAATTAATAATTTTTTATAAATATAAAGCTCTATATAAACGTGGAGGACTGATTCAAGCTTGATTATAGCTTCATTTCGATAATTATAGAAATCCATGTCCAGCAACAACAGATGGAATGAATCCTTCACAGCCATCGCCGCGTCTAACCCAGAACCAGTCCTTTAAGCGTCCACTCACCAACACCACAACGTCCCCCTTTGACACTGAGAGCGTGTTGCGACCTCGGCTGTTATAGTCCGAACGGATTAGCAGCAGCGTCTCCGTGCGTGTGTGACACTCGCTGCCTCCGCGAACTTTGCCGCCGGATTTGCCAGCCCTCTCTTTTGTTTTGACGCCACACTCTGAGACCGTGCTCCGTGACTTAGCTGGCTCAGAAGGTCCTCGATACTCACTTTTTCCAACCTCCGATACTGAGTCTTTGATACTAACTTGTTCAGCAGAAACAAAATCTGTTTGTTGAGCTACAGTTCTGTAAGAAGGTAATTTATTATTACTTTGAGATGATGACGTATATTGATAATTTGACAACATATTTATTTGGTCTAATTTGTGTTTACTAATTGATTTGAATTCTCTTTCTAAAACTGGTGTGGAAGAAGGTAAACTTTTTGTCTCTGCGTATTTTTGTTTGTGATATTTAACACCACATTGTGAAACAGAATCTTTGACACTAACGGAGTCTACATTTGCAGACGATTCTTCTGCACGGAACCGTCGAGCACTCCATTCTGCATCTTTAAGTAATGTTCCGATACTGGTGCGATGAGCTAACGATGACTGATTCTTGCTGGGGTATCTGGTACTTTCTGACTCTGCTCTTGTTCCCTGCGTGGCTAGGAAAAGACGATCAACGGCCTCCTCTGGCCTCTGAGCACGGTGTCTGTGCCGATGTCTGCTGCGTCCTCCGCACTCGGACACCGTGTCGCGCAGTTTCTCTGTGTCAGTCTTGTTGCGCCGGTGCCGCACATCGCACACGCTTGTCGCTCCTCGTCTCGCTCGGCTACTTGTGGGGGGTGGGGGAGGTGGAAAGGTATCAGTGTGAGTGTCCCAAGCTCCAGGGGCGGGCGTGCCTGGGGTGGACACTTGGGGCTGCGGTAGAATTCCAAGTGGCAGACACGAGCGATAACGCACATAGCCCGCCTCCCCATGAGGCGTGTGCACATAGAGCCAGGCGTGGCTACGGAATACGGCGTTTACCACCATACCAAGCGGCAATGAGAGCTCGTTCTGTCGCCAACTGCCTCGTCCCGAGCGACCGCGCCGTGCACCAGGCTGGTATAACACGCTTGGAGCCGCAAGCACCACGGGGATGTTGGCCGGACTCTGCAGCGAAGCCTGCACACGATACGTATTAGCAAAGCAACAATTTGAATTCATAATTTAAAATACATACTCGTCATTTGCCAAAATCAGTAAAAATTAATCATATTACATTATAACACTAAAATTTTCGAAAAATAAAATACTTTAAAAATGCATTATAAATTTATGTAAATATAGTCTCCAGAAACTATTTAATTAATATATACAATACAACAAATGAAAAATGTGAAAATAAATTGATTTTATTATTTATATTGCGCATTCATTTTATTTATTTGAAATTAAGCTTTTACATAATAAGCCTATATACCTGCAAAGAAATCTCAAAGATTGCATTTAGAAAGTTAAGCTCATTAATGCATGCATAGTTTATTAATGCATTTTACGCTTTGCGTTATCTTGAGTTATATTTTAGTGCATGGTAACGTAAAATTTTTACGTAACCGTAAAATGGTATCATACGACTATCGGGTATGATAAGTGTGATAAGCTATCTTTTTTTTTTAAAACTCACTGAAATGTAAACAGTCTGAAAATAATTGAAGCCAATCATTAAACTATTTTAAGAATATATGGTAAGAATTTTATCTCTCTTAATTCTCTGCCGTGAAATCAATTTTATTGATAATAATTTGATCTACTTAATTCTTTGATATAAATTGTATAATTAATGGCTACATATCATGTTATTTTTTATTGATTTACTGTAAGATTTTGACCTTTGAATGCAAATAACAAGACAAATGACAATCTGCAGGTCCACATTTGTCATGAAAATATTTATTCAGCAGTATATCGATCGATAGATTTTACACTTACGTACCTTGGACAGAAATTCGTCGACGTCGTGAATATCGTAGCCGAAGCGTTTGATGCTGATCTCTGATCTATGTGAGCGGTGCCGGGGTACCTGTGGGGTTGCCTGCTGGGGTTTGATCGTCGCTTCCTTGTCTGCGCTCCCGGGCTCGAGGGGCTGGGAGGTGGCAGTTTTAGTTCTACCGCCCCCACTCCTGGCTGGGCTGACGCGAGCAGAGGTGATCAGCACAGCCGGTGGCTGGGTGGAGGGCGGTCGCTTGAGCAGCGCCCACGTCAGAGAGACTCGTCCTGGCGCGGTGGTGGTGGGTGGTTTCACGTGCAGCGAGGACGTGGAAGAGGCCCGCTGGCCCATGCCGCTCGCCTCGATATCTCGCTCGGGGCCCGGCTCGCTCTCTGTCTCGCTAACACCGTCTTCGTCACCCTCGTGCAGTAACCGCGTCCGTTCGAGCGTCCAGCACGTGTCCAGCAAGTCCAGGCACTGCGCCGCACTCCTTAGCCGCGCCACCGCATCCTGTGTACACATCAACTGCTGTTAGTGATCTCCAAGAACGTTCGTCGAGTACACAAGCTGTATAGTCTCACTGGAGATGGAACAGATCTTTTAATACCAACACTAATGTAACCACAGTCTCCATTCACGAGTAATTTATTGCATAATAATATGTTTTTATATGCTCATGTCTAAATTCAATGTGTAATTAATATGTAACCATTAATCTTAAAAGAAAAGTAATGCCAGCAGATAATGCATCTTGAGCTGAAACTACGTACGACGTAGATTTACTCTTGCATAACTTTTTTTTTGCTCGTATATCTCGCATTACAAATTTATTTATATAAACCTTTTACTTCAATGTAAATTTTTATGGTTATTTACTTCAATTGCTTTTATTTGTTATTTCTACTCTCACGTATTAAGTACTTGCACTGTTAAATATAATATATTAGCTCGTTCTATAAACGTCATCGAGACTAAAAAGATAAGTGATCCGGCTTGTTGAGAATGGTGCTCACCTTATTTCCTGGCCACTCATCGTCCGAAGAGTCTCCTCCACTGCTGGCCGAGGCTGTGCGGTGACGTGGCACTTGGTGGGGCACGAGCTCCGCACCCTCGACCACGTGTTCTCGTGATGCCTCGTCCTCCTCCGCGTCCTGCGCCGCCGCAGCAACGCTGCCCCACGAATGTCTCCGCTTGGTTCCGTCTGCTGCAACCACAATCACCAGAAGGTATCTTAGAGAAAGCTGGACGTCATGTAAATCAAACTGCAGGTAATGCATAGCTGAAACAGGGACAAATGTCACCAGAAGCGCTTGTGAACTCTGTGACCTTTGTAATGGTTAACCTCTAGAATTATCCTTCATGTCGGCAGCTACTCGTTCTTAAGTTTCAATTCATGCTTTGTATTATGATTTTTAATATGATTTTCTTACATTTTATTCATTTTCTTACAATATTTTATTTATTCAATGGAGTGACCACACTCAAACTTGAAACAGCACAACGATGGTATAGAGTAAGGATGTATTTTAAAATCAATATAAAATAAATATAATTATTGAATTTAATACAGTTACCATGCATTGTCAAAACATTATAATGTATATGTATATTTAATTTGTAAACCATTAAACGAAATATTGTGTCCATTTTCTTTTAATTTAATGTAGCATGAAACATATAACAGCTATAATCGAAACTATATAAAATAAGTAGCATACAGTGATTTTTTTTTGAAAAATAAATAGAAAACATTTTTCTTTAATCGAAAATATGAGAAAAATATTAATTTGTAGAGAATTCTGGTTTAATTTATCCTTTTTTTTTATAAAATATTACAGCATATTGTATGCTATTTTTCTATTTCCTAAGAATTTCAACATTATAAATTGCAGGTGAAACTGTTCTCATTTAATTTTATTCGATAACATTGAAGGTTTATAAACAAATCGTTAATTATCGTTGCATATAATTATATTAATGGTAGGTAAAAGCGCAGATCAAGTGAAAATTTAAACAAAGTTTTATTTCTAATAAAAAAGAGCTATAAATTAAATCCTATATCCTATATTTTCTGATAATATATGTTTTGTTTGTATGTATGTATTTTAGTCTTAATTTAGAGTATTGTTATATTATAATTATTCTGTACACTATCTTTGTGTTCAATAAATAATTTTAAGATTTTTTTTTGGGTAAAATGCAATAATTGATTCTTTAAGCCCCAATTAATCGAAGAAGAAAAAAATTAATTTCGTCTCTTTAAAAAAAAAAAAAAAATCTCTAAGTATTTAATCAATATTTTTTACTTTATTATTCAAACTTACAAATTTACAAAAGGATACTAATAATAATAAAAAAAAAACACACACACTTTAATAGCAATATCTGAATAAGACATTTTTAAAAGTTAATTTCTACAATAAAAAAAAAAGTAAATGAATATTTTATGGCTTTTTAAACATTAAATTTGAAGATTCATGCATGGATATGAAAAATTATTACTCTTGAAATATAAGAAACTGATAAATCTGTTTTTAACGATGTGAGCGATGATTATCAAGCATTAAGAAAAGTTTTCACATCCACAGCAGAGATTTTCACGATGATTAATTAAAAAATATTTAGTAATTAACGCTAAAACTTATATTATTACCGAAGAGAGATAACACACTTTATAAAATCTCGACTACGGTTAATTTTACAAAGATTATCGTTTTATCGTACTTCATTCCGCTGCAATGCATGTGCCTGCATGCATGTAATTCATGTCAATTTGACATGGGATTTGGGGCTGTAGTTACAGTGATCGCGTCACTGGGTCACACAGCATTAACAATAAATTAAAATTATTCTGCAAGTTAGGCTAATTGAAATTCTTATTTTGAAACACTTGCCAAATTTTAAACACTGCGCACTGTTGAGATATATTGTGCAAGTTTCTTTTTTTTTTTTTTTCACTCTTTTGTAATAAAAAATTAATTATGTTGGTTAAAATCATTACTTACTTTAATAATATTTGATAAAAACTCAGCACGTCCTAATATTCATTGCAATAATTTCAACACAGATCACTTTTTTTGTGTGTCCACCGTGTTATCCGGTCCTCCGGTCCAGCAGAAAACTGACTGCTGAGTGATGCTGCACCCGCATAGAGCGCGAGCCGACTGCGGAGGAGCGATCGTGGGAGGTGGAGGCGAGGAGCGAGGGAGATGGTTAGGTAGGTAGGTTTCCTACTTCTTGAGAGCTCAGGGAGGGAAGGGTTAGGCCGGCGAGAGAGAGAAGAGGTATAACCACGATGGTTACGTACATTCCTTCTCTCGCTCTTCAAGACCGTGCGAACGAAGTAAAAAGATGAAATAAGGAGAAGGAGATAGCCGGCTTACTGACTGGCTGATGTAGCGTGCTGGAGCAGCAGCGAGCAGACGTTGTTGCCGGTCGGGGCCTGTTTACAACCTCTAATTATTGGCCGCGTTGGAGGAGGCAGCGAGAGAGAGAGAGAGAAAATTCTACTCTCTGCTAAGTTAAGAGTGACCCCGGCCTGTGACCCCTAGAGCATATAAGCTAAAGGCCAGTCTTTACAGCCTCCTACCTTACCTCTTTCTTCCCTCATCCTCTTCCCCTCCTTTTTTTTTTATTATTTTTAAATAATCTTTCAGATAGTAAAAGCGAGTTCTTTTATAATATTGGTATTTGAAGGATTGTAATGATTATTATAGCTTAATAATCTATATACAGTATACACTTCACGGTTTTACATTACATTAGGGCGGGGCAGTAATACGTACTCAAACTTTTAAGATATTTTTTTTCCTGGTCGCCGCTCCCTAAACAACATTGGGATATTATTATCTAAATAGGTACATATTGAAGAGAGACAACGGGCGTTTTGAACTATAAAACATAACGCATTACTAGTGTGGGACGTTCACAAGAGATACGAGGTCGTTGGATTGCCATTGCTCTTACATATTGTTAATGTAAAATTTGTTTTAACAAACAAAATGTTCTAAAATATAAATCAGATTGACATTTAAAATTTCTTCGTAAGCAAGCTTTTATCACACAACACTGAAATAACTTATTTTCAAATTGTGTGGACGTATTAAAGTTACTCGTGATAATATTACATGTTTTTTTATTTGATAATTTATTATAAAAAATTACAAGAATAATTTTCCCTCACTCTTAGTCTTTTTACTTTTAAGAGAGTCGCCTTTTAATCAAGTTTTCACGAAAACAGCTAAGTAAAGCGCCTGCTACGTATGTTGTATTTTCTTGCAATTCACTCCTGCTCAAACAGTTGCCTATAATACAGTATATATATCATTGGGTTGGGGCGAAGGGAAGTTTGAAATGTGAACATAATATTATATATTTATACATATATAATATATATATATGTATATTATGTATATATATATTACATATACATCCTCATGAAAAACAAAACTTAAATTTTTATCAAGAAATAATTTTAATAATTTCTTAGATGTTATAGATGTTTGCGAGTACTATATCGAGAGACTTAAAACTATCTTGTTGTTTACATCGTATCGAAGGTCAATCGCTGTAGAGTTTCTTCTTATCACTAATACCTTGATGCTAAACGTCGATTGTGACGTCATCCATAAGGGCTGTGTATATAGACAATTTTACGGGCCCTATCGGTACACTTACTAAGTAATTTTATATTTTGATTGAACTTTTTTCACGAGGAAAGCCATGCCATAGTTTTGCGGTGGTAAGTTAACTTCCAAAAAATCCCAGTAACACAATTAAGTGTAAATAATTAAACATTAATTACACATGGCTATTGTAGCAATATTTTTCCGTAAAAATGTTATTCGATTTTATTTCTGTTCACAAATAACACTTAAATAATAACACGTATTTTTAAACAACTCATATATCAACGCAGTTCAAGGCAAAACATTTATTATATATAATTATATTTTATATATATAATATAAACAGAAATAAAATTGTTAGATGAAAATAAAATTCTATTCGCAAATTATTGGCTTATTTTTACAAAACGTATTTCTTATAAACATATTATTATTAAATTATTACTAAACAAAATAACATCTTTGATCTTTTTTTTTTTTTTTTTTTTAAGTATGCTAGTAACATAGAGAGGTTTATCATGGCTTTTGTTCACAGATAGTAAATAAAGAGAATTGTTTTTGTCGTGGAACTGAATCCAGATCGTGGCGAATCATATCGGACGAGAGAGGCTCACGCTCACGCAGTCACGACGAGTAACGTGGCCTCGACAGCGGCTCCACCAGATGTGTTAGCGCGGGCGGCCCTGCCAGAGAGCCCTATCAAGTACTTCGTGAGTCCAGCCGCACCGCCCCCTCTTCATAATATTGTTGGCTCACATAAAAACAACATTCCCTTCTCTTCACTGATGGCATTCTTATCATTCACACCTCAAAACCTTATCTACAACACGCACGCACCGTATCATTGTTTATTGTAAAAGTTTTTTTTTTTTTTTCAAATTTTAAAATATTACATGAAAGTTTGAAATTAATAAGTCTAGTTTGACATTCAAGCAAAAACACCTTTATTTACAACAATTTTTACTTCTTAATTAAAGTAAGAAGAAATGTTAGAAATAAACTTCGTGACTCATAAAATAAAAAGCTGCCCCTCGTAAAGTATAAAGATTTTTAATGCATTTTTTTTTTATTCTATGTGTAAATCTTTAATAAATGTGTTGCAATGCATACCTGAAAACAAAATAAGCAGTTTTAATACTTTATATATACACATATATATGTAATATTGTAATAATTATTATATTAAAAAAAATTTATGTATAAATTAATTATTTCACTAAAAATTTCTACATTAAAAAAAAATAATAATTCTAGGAAGAACAAATACGATTTCACTTTGTGTCAAATAAAAAAACATAATATGTTTTACTATATATTATATCTTGGTGTTTCAAGAGGCGAATGACCCTCGTTCTTGTTGACAAGTTTAGTATCCCGGGTCATGGGTCCTGCCCTCGCTACGTTAATAGGCTGATCACAAATTATGCTCAGCGAAGCAGCGTATATGCTAATTTTCAAACACCAATAAAATATTATAGTTGATAATTACAAATTTATTGTACGAACAAATTTTCTTTCCGCAATTAAATCGTGCAATTAAAACAGTAGCAAAATTCTTCGGAGGAGCAACAACATTTAGCTTTAAACGGACGAGACAATATTATACACATATATTATTGTTTTTTATTATTATATATTTAACTCTATGATATTTAAATGAAGCTTAACGAAGCGAAAGAGGCAACGCCATAATATGATTCATTGTTAAAAATTTCACGCGTTGAAGTCTCCTGCACGTGCTGGTGTACAACAAGTTGCGTACTTTTCAGGCGTAAAAATTGAACATTTCATAATTTCATTTCTTAAAGCGTGTTCATTGAACTTTAGTAAACTTAATTAGTTAGCGATGATTTAAGGTTTTAGGTTTGCACAGGTGATTTTTTAATATGACGCAAGATATTCGAATTAAATGATTTGAACTTGTTCAGCGATGCAAAAAAAAAAAAAAAAAAAGTCGATAATAAGGCGGATACTTTTCGCACTTTATCTTTCATAAAAAAAATGAGTATAGTAACGAAACGCAATCACGTTGATTAATACACATTATCTTTGAATGTATGTTCTTGCTTATTCCACGCAAGGCTGCAGAGAATAGCGCGAGATGCTTTTGTTGAGAGCAGGGAAAAGGTCGAGTAAAATCGATCTATCAATCTGTTACTTCAACGCTAGACAGGTAGGCGGTAATAACAGCTTAGAGCGCACGGCGCGGTGCGTGGTTCGAGTCCAGCTCACCACCATGCGCCCCGCCCACCTCACCCACCCACCAGCTCGGCAGCCGTGGCTAATAAACAGCCGGGCCAAATCATGGTACGCAGGCACGGGGACCTTGACCTACGAAGGCAGATAATTTTCCAGGAATTTCTCCGTCTCTCTCTCTCTCTGATGAATTATCTATCATCAAATTCCATTTGATTATCCTTTATAAAACCATACTGCTTATTTGGTTATCAATGTTTTTTTTTATATTGAAAAAATTATACACTCTTCAAAATGAAGAAGGGAAAAAAACGTTAAAATAAAATGTATATATATAAAAAACAATACTGGTTTTGATCATTAAACTTTTGCAGTAGGTAAAAGGTAAGTTGTATATTACAATTCCGCCCATCAAAATCTTTTGTTTAATAATTGCAAGAGGAAGTCGTAAACTTGTAATTTGTGATTGGAAATTATTCTTATTAATTCTTTATTAATAAAAATTAAAATCTTATTGTTTGGTTGTAATACTGATAATGCGTGTAATAAAATGTAATACAATATTGTACATGATGTAATGAAATTAAAGAAGAGACTAAAGAAATGACCAAGATTTTTTTTTTATTTTTTTTTTTTTATAATTATCAATAATTCTTATAATTTTTACTTCTCAACCTTTTTTAATGAAAAAAAAAAATAAAGAAAACAAATATGCACCCTCTTGATTATACAGCAGTGTCAAGAGATCATTAGTATTTTTTAAATACTTACAACCATTGACCATATTTATACGCATTATCTATTTATTTGCTGACAATTATAAAAAGTGTTAGATTTATAAAAGAAAATTAAAATATATTTAATAAACGAGGAAGTAAAATAAAAATACACAATTGTTTTTTCTTTTACAAATGCAAGCTAGTAAAACAACTATATGAACAAACCATGTTTATAGCGTTACGATGAACATCTCTGTTATTAAAAATTCTTTGCACATAAATACAAAAATAAAATTTACAGTACTTTTATAATAATTTATTACGTTAGGTTTTTGGCTGCTGCTTCTAAATTCGTGGAATTATGCGAAGGCTCTCTACGTATTTGTGACGTAACGGTATGTGCAAGGTACTCTGTTAAAAGACAGACGAACAGCGCACGGAGGAAGTAAGGCAGCGGCGGCGGTGACCAAGCAAAAAGAGCACGGAGGAGTATATCGAGAAGAGTTGAAGGTGGCAGAGGAGGGCTGAAAGGGGATATGGTGCGAGGTGGCTGCGAGGCAGGCACTCAGCGAGTCACGCAACCTGGCTGACGGCAACCGATATCCTTGCCTGTTAGAAATTCTGGTGAACCGGCCGACTTACCACCGCACGTCGACGAGCATGTAGTCAAACAACAATAAGACGACTTGGCCAAACTAATATTCAGTTTATAATGCCATAAATGATAAATAAGCCTGCTTACCTCTTAAGCTCACATCATCACACCAAATTATCGACTGCTCAACCCCCAGGGCGTGGCAATTTTATAAGTACATCGTGAGAGAAAACTTTCCTTACATTTTTTTTCTATACGAAGTATTATAACTGATATAATATTGTATTCATTCAAATTCAAATTCAAATTCAAATTTTTATTTCGATCGTTGGCTTTACAGCATAGATCACGTCATAGTTGTTACATAGATTATACATAACAGATACTTAATTCTAATTAACATAGCACTTAAAAAAAAAACATACATAGTACATAGATGTTTAAAAATAACATACACAGGTATATAAAATATTCGTGAATAAAAATACACTAATAACATGATTATGTTCATTATTAACATTTTTTTTTTAATTTTCACAATATTTTTTTAAATAAGAGAAAAAAAAAAAAAAAAGTTTCAAAATCCCTTTCACATAAATATAATTCACGTATAATTTCTTGATTCACTACATTGCTTGATGCACAATGTTTCTTGTTGCACTATATATAGTTCACATAACACTTAGATGATCAAATCTAAAAATAAACAAATTTACTGTTTTTAATTTTGAGCCATTGATAAAGATAACATTTTTTGTTTTTGTTGATCGGTAAGATATACAATAATTAAATTAATATACCTAATGTACAGTATTATAAAGTTACAGTGAATTATGCTTCATTTTTATTCATAAATTTAACTGTTAAAATTTGGTTGCTATCAAATTTCACTAATACGACTGAGCTGGATTAATATTGATTGCATGGCTGCGTTGGTCAGTAATAAAATTAGCCTCAATTATTATTTATTTCAAAACTAATATTTGTAACTTGTAGGACGTGCATCAGAGCGTTAAAATTTCCATGAATTTATACTTTTACAATCACTCTCGCGCAGAAGGTTACCGGAAAAGAGTATACAGTTATTTCAAAAATATTATAGTAAATAATACAAAATAATGTAGGTTAAATTTTTTTTCTAAAGAGAGAGAGAGAGAGAGAGAGAGAACATACCTATATAAAACAATGATTTGTTTGCTTTTTTAAACCTTTTCCTCCTTGAATAATAAATAATAATTAACTCACCATGAGAAAAGGGTCGTAGTTTGAAGCGGCGCGCTGTTGTAGGGTTGCATAATCTGGCAAACATATTACCCTCCGGCATTCCAACTATTAAGGTAAGGGGTTGCACCTGCAGTCAGCTTTCTGAAACAAATATAAAACAAAAACATCGTCACCACCCACGTGATAGTTGGAGCGATGTGTGTGACCTCTGGTGTTAAGTGTCGTCACCACCGTGATGGATCACTCGGCGAGGAGATCTCGCAACACACGACACGAGAAGGCAATTTGTGAGGCGCTTGCCCGGTGGGGCGCGGTTACGAAGCAAGCATATCCCAAGTAACTCCGTCACAGCGTGAGCCTAGTGGGTGACATCTTTGACATAATCGACTCGTTTAAGGTGTGTTTATACTGAAAAACGATACATGTCACCACTTATGTGCTGAAATATCATAATATGTATGATATAATACGGACATATATACAATACTTTTTTTTATGTTACTGATATAGTAGGTAGTACTAATGTTCTCCATTAAGATAATTGAGTAAAATATAAAAAGCTTCATGTTGTTGAAGTTAACATGCAATAAGTTGACCTTCGGATATTTATATATATAATAATATAACATAATAATTGTATTAATGCGTATGCAGTAATATATAGTAATTATAATCTCTGTGTAGAAATATTATTATATTTTTTTCTTATTCCTGACAAAGTATAAAAGAAAAATTTCTTGTTGGTGTTTTATTTCAAATCTTTCAACCATATGATTTCATGGTCTATGGTTAAAAACAAAGATAACATTTTATATATAATATATATGATGCTTTCCGAAGCAAAACTTCAGGAAGCAAGATATTTTAAAACAGTAATTTAAATAAATTTTTGTTGTTTCACAATAATTATTATTTTGTTGTATATAGTACCCTCTATTACACGTGAACTAAGAATAAATTGATTCAAATAAGCAATCGTTGTTATCATATATACACAAATTTGTGTAGTTTTTATTGCCTGTTTTTTTTTATTTTTTATTGAAATATTTGAAGTAGATTCATTTTAATTGACATAAATTTTAATCTTATAATCAATTTCTTGTATTATTTTTGTATTAAAACATAGGCTTTCGAGAAAAATGAATTATATTATTTACTTCATTTTTGATAATACCATGCACTGAACAAAATTAAAAAGACGAAACATTTAAAAAAAAATGCTGCTTTTTGTTTTCTGAAAATGTTTCAAACTAATGGAGAGCCATGTGACCGCAGCTACAGTGTCGCTATAGCGCCACAGAGCAACAAGCAAGCGCCTTCACTCGATCGTCATTCCATTGCCGGTCAACGAGTTTGTGCAGATAAACTGGAAGGCAAGCAAAGCAAGCTCGCTCCGGGCATCATCGCAAGATTGAGCCATCGCCGAAACTTATATATACGTTCTTTCGGACATATCTACCTTCTCTCTTTAACCTGGGCTGCAATGTCACAGAAATAGCAACCACTAATAACATACATACCTAACATATATATTATGATACTATAACTTTTCAACATCTAGGCCGTAAACTGGCTTTAAAGTAAATTCCATCACGTATAATCAAAATGTTTTTTGATTCGTAATAAAAATAACTATATCTTTATATTTAAATTATGTTGACAATATATTTAAGTGGAGAATCTTATTAATATATTTTCGTTACACGCATGTAACAATATAATAATATAATTGTTCTATACATTGTATTCATCTACTTATTTTAATGTAAATCGAATCTGTGGGTTCACATGTAAAGAGACAGAGAGCAGGTTAGATCAGAATACTTAATTGACTTACCTGCTCTAACTAACGGTGAGCTAAATTATCCACGCATCGTGAATATAAAATTTAAATTTAAAACTTTATATAATAAGTAATATTTAGCGGTTGTTATGATTTTTACCTAATATTAGTACTGATAGACCTGTCAGTTATAAATATATAAAGTGAACAAAAATTGAGAATGTCTTAAAAATAATATACTGTACAGTGTTATTACAAATCAACTTAAAAAATACATTTGGAGTAAAATTGCCATAATTTTTGTGTTTAGATAAATTTAAAATATTTTTACAAAAGTATGCAATTATTATAATTACATAAATTTTATAATTTTATATAAGCAACTATTTATATACATTTTTAGAATTTCTTTTCTTCATTTAAAACATTAGTCTAAAACCATGACTCACAAAAAAAAAAAAATGATGTAAATAAATATATACGATGCTGCATGCTTAAATATCAAAATTATTAAATGCTTATAAGGATAGCAATTACGCCCGGTTTAACTTAACTGTGCAACATCACGATTTCTCTGTATACGCAGATAGCCTAGTTTTATGCTGTATATATGTAATCGATAATGAATAACGTGAAAGGTGTAATTTTAGTCTATATAACTTGACCTGACACATTGGAATAACTTACAATTATATGTAGTGAAATAGGATCCAAAACTATTATAATACAACATACAGCTATAATACAGTATATAGAATAAAATAATATTTAGTTACATATTGAATTTTATATAATATTCAATATTTTTTAGTGTATAACAGATTTCTCCTAAGCCTATTGGCTCTAGTTAAAAATCATAATGAATCGATGAACGAGCGTTGAACATCAGTTCTTTGGATACTTTTGATGCTTACACTTAAAAGCTTGGAAACTATAAAGTTAGCACTGTCAGTATACAAACATTCAACAAGTAACTATTAAAATTTGGGATAAAATAACATTTGATAAAACACGGTCCATTCAAATTCCAATAATATTAATATTTATTTATTTATTTATTTATTTATTTATTTATTTATTTATTTATTTATTTATTTATTTATTTATTTATTTATTTATTAAATTTTTCATGGGCTGAAAATACAATAAAAGATTGAGAAAACACGTTGACTTACATACCATCAGAGTCAATTCCTATATATTATATGCAAGACTATCGAGAACTTTTTGTAGGACACTGCAATTTTAATCCACGTTTCTCAGAGTGGCCTGCTCGATAATTGGCCAGGTGTGCAGTAGGGAGCCACACTCGCGGCGACACCGACAGCGACTGCAGTGCGGTGTGTCTGCGGCTGGCTGGCCCGTCATCACGGTAGGCAGTCACGCCGCCTGCACACCTCGATCCTTTCTGCGGCACGCTCACCCGCCATATCGGCAGGCAAGCCGCGTAACGAGGCGCGCACGGTGCCAACAAAGTGGCGTGCTAGCAAACTTCCTCCTCCTCCTGATGGCTATAACCCCAGCAGTGTGTGCTGAGCATATACCAAACATGACAATTTAACTCCCTCACTGTACAATGACCCGGTCAGCTGACTGAGACAGTGTCATTCCCAATGTTTTATATTATGTTGCAAGTCTGCAACCCATTCTATGTTACATTATCAAATCATGTACATAGATTGGGAGACTTTAACGCACGATCAATAAATCAAGTAGCATGATTATCAGTATTATCACTTTAAAATTATCACAGACCCCTTTCTATTATTTTTTTTATTTGGTTATTTTACTATAATCATAATAATTTTATTAATATATAATTTACAAAACTTTAAATACAAATTAGAAATGCAGGTTAAAAAATTTGTCTTATGAAATAAAATTTTATATCCTGATAAAAGAAAATTTAATATAAAAATAAAAACTTGTTTGGCGTATTAAAATGTAATTTCCAAGTAATTTTGAATAATTAATTATAATGATAAATAATAAGCACACGAGTATTAAAAGAAAAGTATGAAGCACAGCAAGCCAGGCGGCGTTTCTCGTCTCTTGAGCAAGATTACAATGTTGATGGCTCATGCAGGTTTGACGACTCTGTATCAGTCTCTCTCTCTCTCTCTCTCTCTCTCTCTCTCTCTCTCTCTCTCTCTCTCTCTCTCTCTCTCTCTGTTTGCGTTTGTGATGACCAACCATCAAATATTGCAACATTTAACATCATATAAGATCATCAATTTAATCTTCTTATATAAAGTATATATTATCAAGAGTCATGCATTAAATTTATAAAAAATCTTTATAATATATTATGTGGTTAGGTCTGATAATGAGAGATTAGCTCACCATTTGTATGTTCGATAATTAGCGTTAGTGGCGCTGGCATCGACCGATATACTTGGCTCATGAGTGAGTCTTGCAGGAGGGAGGGAGACTTGGCGCACCAAGCACACTCAGGGTCATGGCCGGCCACTCTCGTGTACGTAATTCTCTTTCTCTCTGCAGTGGCAGCAGCATCTCAGTACCCACGCTCACATGCAAAACGAGCCTGCAACCCCCTCCCTCCCTCCTTCCCTCCCTCATGCACTCTCCTGTTATAAACATTGTTGGGAATAGGCGAAAGAAGAAAAAGTATTATTATTATTGTTGTTTTTAAATACCTTCTTAATTGCAAACAGTTTTAAAATTCTTAATTAGTTAGAGAAACCTGAAAATAATCTAAAACGATAATGAGACATGACTGGTATATAGGAGTCAGCTAATTTTGTCTTTAATTTCACCCCCCCCCCCTCTCTTCTCTCTCTCTCTCTCTCTCTCTCTCTCTCTCTCTCTCTCTCTCTCTCTCTCTTTCTCGCTTTTTTTCGTTCGCTCTTACCATTATTATACTTTTTTTATTACATTTTGTCGGCAAATTTTCTGAATTATCACTATCATTTTGACGTATTAACAGCAAGAAAAATAGCCTTCCAACACTTTACTATTATCATTATTTAATACCTAAATAATATAATTTTTTATACAACCAATCTACGTTGCTGTATATGGTTTATGTGTGGAAAGCTCACAAATTTTTACGATGAAAGTCTACACCATCACTGCATGCAAAATTAAATTTTCGTCGAGCCTGCAGTTTATGACCAAATAGCGACTCAGTGGGAGGCCGTTTTTGGCAGCTATCGCTATCCACACTAATCGCCACCCAGACAGTCGCGGTGCCTGCTGTAGAAAAAAAAAACTATTAGATTTGACTCGGCAATATCGTACTACGCTGCACAGACGGAGGAATATTAAATATAACAGACCGGTCTTAGCATCAACAAGCTTCTGAACAAGGTAAAATATTCATGATAATTAAAATACTATAAAATGTATAAATTATTAAAACAACTTCTATATGAAAATTCATGGAAAAACCTTATACAAAATATAGGCTGACAAAGCCTTTTTATTTTTAATTTTTTTTACTGAATTGCAAAAAAATCAATGGAATTTATTTTTGAAGTGATTTTGAATACATATATATTATACTAAAAGGCATCACGTTTTACTGTTCAAAATATGATCATTTTATAAATAATGGTATATATGTATAATTTACATAAATTTACGAGTTAGTTTCAATAATATTTTATTTCAAGATTGAAAGAATGCAGTTAAGAATTGAAATTATATAATTTGCGTATAAAAAAAAAAATGTTATAATCGCAGGTCAGTATTTGTGGAATATTTTGAGGGATATATCTTATGAGGGAGAAAAGGAGAAGGGGTAAATGAGGGGGGTGGGGGGCAAGTGGACCTGATTCGATAGGAGGCTGAGGGAAGGTAAGCAGATACAGGAGGAGGTGGAGGAACATTTTTTCATCCTACATAAACCGGCTGGCTGACTTCCCCTACAGCTCCGCAACCACGCACGCACGGCTGCCGGGCCGCAGAGCTACAGTTAAATTAATTTGATGCTGCTACCGGAAGTGCAAGGTTTCTATAGTCTTCCTGTTCCCACTTCAGTTTTAAAAATTCCAGTCAAATTTGCATTAAAAGGTTTGAACTTGGTGACAAATTTCAAGGAGAAGGAAGACAAAAACTCTCTATTTCCGGAAGGGGTTTCTAATTAATTTGAGTGTACCTGCCTACCTGTGTGGAGAGTATGGAGCGATCAAACCCCAGCCAGCCGCCCGCCCATCAACTTTATCTTTAACCTTTTATAAAACCATCACCTTTTCTTCGTACCTTTACAAGAGTAATAAAATTGCAGCGCAATCAATACAAACACAAAACCTTACGTCATAATTTAACAATAATAAAACTTTGGAATTTTTGTGTGTATAAATTATCTTTATAACTTAAACATAAAATTTTTGATGTAAAAAAAAAGATATTAACTAAATTCTATATATTTAAAT
Source organism: Siphlonurus alternatus (assembly GCA_949825025.1). Classification (NCBI taxonomy): domain Eukaryota; kingdom Metazoa; phylum Arthropoda; class Insecta; order Ephemeroptera; family Siphlonuridae; genus Siphlonurus; species Siphlonurus alternatus. The sequence goes on from OX463779.1 coordinate 8,956,993, forward strand.
ATAATATATCTTATTATAATGATAAAAATTATATAAACATTGGAAAATTCTATTTTAACTATTGTAATTTTTATTTTTATCAATGCTATCATACATTATATATATTATACTCTTGAAATATATGCACATATGTATATATATATTATTTTTTAATAATAACTTACTAGCCTTGAAGGTATATTATAACAAGTTTTTCTCAAGAAAAATTTCATGCTTCATGTACTTGTAGTTAGTTAGTGTAGATACATGCACGCAAATTTTTGCACGTTACACAAATTTTGCAATAGTTTAAATAACTTACTGTGGTTATTGAAAGAGAAGGTTGGTGCTCTGGTGTCTCCATGCTCACGGAAAGCCGGTCACTCGAATTGTGTGGACAGTGGTGTCATCTGCGTGGTCGAGGAGGCTCCTGCTGCTGCCGTGACATCCTCCTCCTCCTCCTCCTACCTCAAGAGCTCCCGCTCGCTCCTACCTGCTGCAATGTTGCCGGTACCAACAGACGGTCTGGCGGGCGGGGCGCCTCCCCCTCCTCCCCACCGTGACATGACCGACGTCGTCGCCTTTGCAAAAGTAGCAACTACCACGCCATCTTTGATCACGCAATGATACAACAGCTGCTGGGTTCGAATCCTGCCTTAGGCACTTTTATAATAATATAAAGACCTTCAGATTAAATGATATTACATGTAATAAAGGTTATTTGCCTCAGTCATGTTCTAATAAAAAAAAAATAAAAAATTAACAGGAAATAAATTTAATGTAAATTCCATCAATGACTTTTATTTATTTATTCCCACCATTTAAAGTCTATAAAATAAATTTTTTGATAATACAATTATATTTATGTTTGTTTTTGTTTGATTTTTAATTAAAATTTTAATTTAAAAATTACTATTTGACCATAGCTTGTTGATTATAATTTATCGAAATTGTTCCAACACGCCTAACGGTTATGCAACTTTTTCTACACGAACGATAAAGTAAAGGACCTTCACTCTGAATGGCATTGCCGTGAGGTCATCTCAAGCTGATGATGGACTCCTGAACGCGTGCATGTATTATCTTATTATATACCAAATGCCCGCAGACTCTGCTACTGTGCTCCGCGGAGGGATGTCTGACCGCTAGTCTGTTCTTCCCACGGCCGGTTGCACGCAACACGCCTGCAGCCCACATCGCACCTCCACGCCATCGCTCTCACGGCTCCTCGTACCAGTGACGTCACTCGCCAATATTTGTGTACCTTTCTGTACATTTCGGACACTCCGGCGAGGAAATGTTCGGTCACAAGGACATTTTGTCACAAGGACATTTGATCTAAAAGATATTTTATCGCAACGATATTTTATTAATATTTTCTCAAATCAGTTTTAAGTTACACCAATTAGTTCAACGTGTTCTGCAGAACTTTTTTTAATTATGTGAGGGGGCAATATTATAAGTGAACGTTACAGAAGATACATTTTATAACTTTTATAAGCATATATTATAATACAAGTAAAAAAATTAAAAAAAAAGAAAATGTGCACTGATGTACTATTTTTTTTTTATCAATTAAAAAAAAAAACTAAAATTGCAGCGACCGCCCTCTTGAGATCGCACACAAGCTCACAGAGTAGAGGAGTGACCCCAAACCTTAATCCCTAACGGACCCTAACCTAGTCATACCGAATTGTAGTGTCATCCAAACTCACGTCAGTTGATGACATGTGATTTTTGCATGTTGACGTTCACATTTATTCTAGATTACTTTTTTTAATAAATTTATATTTTTATTTATAATTTAAATTTATACATGCAAAATGAAGCACCAACAGCAACATTGAAAGTTATTCATGTAAAAAAACTTAAAACTTTTGTTTGTTTTTGTTTATCTTGTTCTTAAAATATAAATTATTATCTTGAAGAATATTATGTGAATCTGTAGCGGCCGACAGGGTTAAACATGTAAATTTTGGCTGGTACAAAATTCTGTTTTAAAATATAACAATAATAAAAAATAAAAAAAAATGTAGCATTTATATATTTTTATAAAATTACTATACTAAACTTTATCATATAGTTTTTAAATAAAGGAATTAAAACGAAGAAATTGTTAATTATTTTTCATTCTTCTCACCTATAGCTGTACTTTGTGTGCAATTCTCGTTGCTATAACGATATTTATTTAAATACATTCATGCAGTAATAATTTATAAACAATAAGAATCGTTTCTTAGATGGACCTCATATATTAATGTATATATATATATATATATATATGTGTCATGTGTAATATATTAAATAATTTACATGTTGCATTTGAATCTGAATTTAATTTTGAAAACTGGTGATATCTCAGAGCTGATGGCTTATTTATGTCGTCAAGACCTTTTAAATAAGGGAGCCTATTCGTGCGCCAAAAAGATTTGAAAATTATCAATATACCTTTTACCAGTTCAATGTTGTTTTAAAACAATTGAGAATATTTTATTTCATTCAAATATTTTATTGCTAATTTTATTCATTTTTTGATATGAATAGTGGAAAACAATAAAGCAACCCCTTCAGAAACGTATGCTGTTTAAATACGTTCTTTGTAATATGATCACGTATTCTGCTTGACTGATTTAATATATTAGATTTGTACATTATTATTGTTAAAGTATCATTTCCATATCTTTTCTATCATTAAACTGTGTAATAATTACCTTTCTATAGATAGTCTATAATATATTATGTAAATCTATAGATAGCAATTTGAAAATAATTTAGAATAAATTACTATAATACGTGTATACTACCATTTTTTTAAAATAACACGTAAAAATATTTACTGACAGTGAGTTATTAACGTAAAATACAAAATACATTTTCTTTGTAAGATAATGAAAGATAAAACGCAATTTGTTGTAATGGAGATTTGAATTCCAAGAAGAAAATTTTTTAGTGTTAAGTAATTTTAGTTCTAAGAAAACTTTACTTTTCAAAATAAATTGATATTAATTATTATTTCTTCTAAAAAATGACCAAAAAGTCAAAGGTTCTCTCAATTAGGCCTTCCTCCTCATTTTACATTTTCAAATCATGGGATGTTTAAAGAAATAATGTAGAATAGTTTTGTGATAATCAAGGTGAATTTGTATTTATTTTTTTCCTGTGGTTCAGTCACCTCACGATACACACACATTCAGGCACGATTCGGAATCACAAATTAACTTACACATAAGACCAGCCAATTCAAAATCAGGCTATTGACATGCAAACAGATTTATCATACAAGATCTAAATAATAATTTTCTTTCGCAATCTTAACTCAATATTAGTTATTTTTAAACATTTAAATAAACTTAAAATTCATTAAATTAAAATTCATTGTAAAATTTTGAAATACAGAAAGACAAATGCATGATTCAAACGAACATTAAATTTATTTAAATTATAAGTTCAATCGTATTTTATATTAGTAATATTTAATTAAATTCGTTTTTTTTTAACATTCTTATAAACAATATTAATTTACTCCCATTATTCATTGTATGCAATGTTGTTATTAATGTTTTTTTTTATCTATATTAATTCTGATTTGAAATACACATTTATTTTTTGCTAAATGTAAGAAATAACTTAATAATTATGGTATTGCGAGCATCACATAAAGTATTTACAACAGTTAATTCTATATCTACAAAGGCATGATTTAGATTTAATTATTTGCTTCAGTGTGGATAAATAATATTGCTCTATATAACGAACAAACAATTATTGAGCTAAAAAATAAGAATGATGTTAATATAATTTTTTTTTATCGAGGCGACGAAAACACAACAGATACAAAACGACATGTTAATTTTTACTGCCAGCTCTTGTAGGAAATATTCCTTACTTTTAACCAGAAGATGAGACTTCTCTCAACACAGGCATTACATTTTCTTTCTACAAAGACTAGGTTCGATTTTTTTTTAGAGAAAATATTTATTATTAAGCCAAAAATTATTTTACAATATTATTAAAATAAATTGATAATATATTTAAAAACACAAAAACTACTTAAAATATAATGTTATTGTTATTAAACCTAAATGGAATTACAAAACTAATATTAAGTTCAGTGTTTAATGTGTTTGTTTTTTCGTTTTAAGTTTTTTGTTAAGTTAATTATTAAAAATATCAAAGAATAGAGTAAACACATTTAAAAAAAAAATCTTATGGATGGATTCATAGTAATTATTACCTTCAAAGGCTCAAAATAGAACAATTAAGCTATATGTGTTTGACACCAGTTGAAGAAAGGTTAAAAAATATGTTCTTAAGTGCATATTCGTGAGCTAGCTGATGCAGAAGCTGCGAGCAGTGCAATTTTAGTGCCATTATTTCACCGGGCAAGAAATAGCAGCCTTGTCTCTTTCAAATACAAGCTGCCGTCGTGTTTTTCATCTAAACTTAAAAAATAATCACTTTAACAAGCTGCTACATGAATAAAGTCTCTTTCATTTAGTTTGATAAAATACAAATATGGCTTATTTAATATGGCCAAACAATATTTTCTTGCAAATACAAAAAATTAAGACTTTGGTAAATACAATAATGATTAATATACATTAATAAAAATTCATAGCAACATTAAGAAAAAAATAATGTATACAAACACAGCTAAAAAAAATAGTTTACAAATAAAATTGAAGTGTCTTATAACAATGACAATATTAATTAATAACACATTCTCACTACTTGATTTCTGGAGGTCACTTGCGAATTAGCGAACGCACTTTGTTTACACAGCGGTCCATGAAGTTTTTCTTGCGCTTGGGCTCGGAGCTGGCCGAGGTGAGGGAGAGTGCGGACGTGGAGCGTGCCCTCGATTCGTCACAGCTGTGCGCGCGACCCAGCAGGCTGACTCGTGCCGCGGGCTGCGGTTCGAGAGCGGAAGTAGAGGCGGGGGTGGAGGGCGGGTCACGCAGCTCAGCCGCGCTCAGGTACTGCTCGCACGCGGACACCACGGCATCCTCTGCCCCCAGCTCTGGCGAACACTCGCGATCCAGCAGGTCGAGACTGCGCGAGCGGGGAGGAGCACGTACCGGTGGACACGGCACTGGGCCGCTCGGAGATGTACTCACGGCTGCGAAGTTTGGAGCAGCGCGGCGCACTCGGGCAATCGGACTTGCTGGGGGACGACGGCTTTGTTGCCGCAGCCTGGAGCACACATTAGACATATCGTCAATTTATAATTGTTGGCTACTTCATTATTAAATTTTAAAATATCGTTGTAATAATTTACTTAATTGATAACTAAAAATAACTACATTTAATTATTTAAACAATTATTGTTATAACAGTAGCATTACACTATATAGTAAAGTAGTTAAGAAAAAAAAAGATGAAAGGAAATGGAATTTTCACCAAGTTAATATTTTTGTTCTATGTTTACTACACGGAGATTGATGTTTACCTTGCGAGTCTGGCTGGCGAGGCGGGGCCGTCTAGTCAGTCCCCTCTAACGCCGTTGCCGTTGATGTCCTTGCTGGAGTCTCCTCCCTTGCCACTGTCGCTGCTGTGCATGCGCTGGTAGGTGGGTGGGTGCCTGCCCAGCGTGTTGGTGGGAGTGCCGGGGGTGGCATCCCCCTTGGGGCCCACCAGGCCGCTCACGCTCCCTGCCACGCCTCCCGCGCCGCGGACGTTCAGCTCGCCCCTCAGAAAACGCTCCAGCTTCTCCACGCACGCGTCCTGGTAGTCGTGAATCCACCTGTGAGGCCACAACAACAACCATCAGTCAACCATCACCATTTGTGGGAAAGTAACCGTTTATAACAATAAAATAAAATGCTAATAAAACATAATAATTATTCCGAAGAAGAGAGTTAAAAAAACAATTAAATAAGTTATTAATTACTGATTATATATATTTTTGTATCAAAGTATTATTTATTTTAGTACTATCATAATAACATGATAATGTTATCGAATATTCCTATATATCTGTCAATAGATTCTTGATATTATATTTTTCATTTTAATAGTGAATAAGACATAAAATTTTATGTAAAAATTACATTTTTCAGGCATTTCCGAGTTCGGCAATTGTTTTCACTTTAATAGGTGTAACTCTATACCAATACAACGAGATTTTAATTTTTTGCTATGTATTATAAATACTCTATATTATTTATTATTCACTGAAATATTGAGAAACACCGACAGATGGCATCAGCTACGCACCTGACTCCGTTGAAGTGGCACACTGCACGCATGTCCTCGGGCAGCTCCTCTGGCTCGGGCCACTGGAAGTTGTCAATGATGGGGATGATGTTGCACTGAGACTGCAGGGCCGCCACGATCTCGCGGTGTACCCAGTCCTTGCACTCGACGTCGCCGATGCAGCGGTCCAGCGCCTTGGGCGTCAGCACCAGCAGGAAGTGTTTGGCCTGGCGGATGCTCTGCAGCAGGTTGTTGTCGAACTTGCCCGCCTCGAGTCGCTCCACGTCGATGAACACCGTGAAGCCACGCAGCTGAAGGTGCACCTTCAGAAGGCTGCAACATCGAAGGAACCGTCAAACACTCACTATCTAACGACAATGTTGGTAAAGTTTGAAAAAAAAAAAAACAGCCCTTAAATTAAATTTATTGCTGGGAAGATAGGCAACCATTTAAGCACATCAATGCAACAAAAAGCCTACATAAGCATTTTGCAGGGGTAAGACTTTTTCCTACTCGGAAAATGTATTTTTTAACTATTCAACTCATTCTAATTTCATTTCTTTTACTGCATGTGTTTCAGGCTAAAAATTACTGTTAAATAGTTTATTAATTTTGTTCTTCTGATAACTAAAATACAAGTTAACTAACCGTAAGTGTTAAAAAAATTCATTTTAGTTAAAAAAAAATGGTAAAATTTTATTTGAGATTCGATTCTTTCTTATCTTGACTAAATACAAACTAAATAGTAAATCAATCACTCCCCATCCTTCATATATATAAAATTACATAACAAACGTCCAGAAAAGTGACCTCATTTCCTCGTCACAAGTTCCGTACCTGGCAAGCTGTGAACCGTTGGAGCGACGGTAGCTGACGAATACATCAAGGGACTTGTTGAGATCCTCCTGGGAAGAACTGAAGATGTTTTCCAGACCTGCGGCAACACACACGAGGCGGTCAGCGCGGAACCAAAACGGTAAGAGAGAAGCCACTTACCTCTGATGGAGCCCAAGATCCTCTGGCGATGAATGCTGTTGGCGATGCCGCACTCGTTGGTAAGCTGGTCCTCGGAGAGGTTCCTGTTCAAGAAAAAATTAATGTCTTGCTCAATGGAAAATTTAAAATGTGTTATTTTTGAAGGTAAACTGTAATACAACCAAGAACACGTTGCTAATTTGGTTGAAATGTTGCTTACTTAATTGAGTCCTTGTCCACGCCCGCATTCAGCATGGAGTACGTGTAGATGGAGAATTCTGCTCCAATGCTCTGCAGGAAAGTGTTGAGATTGCCGGCGTCTCTGCTACTGTAGTCCGCCATTTTCTTCAGGTTCTGTAGCTCCCTCGTGAATCTGCAGGCAAAAATACAGGCACGTCAGTTAAATACTATAAACTTCCTTCATAATTTAATTGCCACGTATTTAATGCAAACATCTCGTCTGTCCTAAATAGTATATTTAAATTTGATTTTGTCATTAAAATTCTAAATTATTTTTCATATTAAAATTATATCCAATACCCACTTTTAATACAAAAAGCAGCAAAATTTATTTTTAGAAAAAAACAAAATATAAAAACTAAGATACGAGAAACGATAAAAATGAAGGACCTAAAATTTACCCTAGGTGTGAAATATTTCTTAACTTGATAATTATCTGCAATTTAAAATTTCTATAAAGTATCCTTAATGATATAATATGAATTTATACAATTTTACATTGTTATTGAAGCCTATTTCTTCTATAGTTTGACGTTTTCCGGACAGGGAGCGAACTTACCGTCGTCTGCGAATGCCGTTGTTGATGCCGATGTCGTCGATCAGGTTGTTCTCCGTGAGCTGCAACAGCAGATCTCCGTCCACGCGGCTCTCCACGAAGTTGGCTGCGTACTCCGCGAAGCCGATCTGCTTCACCCACTCACGCACGTCCTCGCTGGACCACAGTGGCACCTGCTGACTCAGCTTGTGTGGCACCTCCTCGCCCATCAGGCGCAGCGCGTGAGCAGCGTACTTGGAGGCAACCGCGTTTGGACAGCTCGCAACCTGGGCCACAAAACATCATGTTAACACTAATGCTGTAAATGTTAATTAGCATGAATAAAGTTTATATTTGAATATTTTACCAATATAATTTTTTTTTTTTGCAAGAAAAAATTATTTTATTTAAAAAACAACATATATAACTCATTTTCGCAGAAACTTAAAATAAAATTTTAAATTGCTAACTTTTGCGAGTAAAATATTTTGTGGCTTACCTTCTTGAGAGGCTCGATGGCCCCGATCTCCTTGAAGAGCTCCGTGTTACCCTGCTGTTCTTTGATTCCCGCTTCCATACAGAAGTGGAAGGCCGCAAGGTTCCTCGCCTCCTCACGCTTCGAGCTAAGCACGGGCACGAGCCGCTGCAGCCAGTTCTTGCTCTGGCCGTGCGCGTGCGCCAGGTTTGACTTGGCGAATTCGTAGGGGTTGTGTGTGGTAACGAAGGGCTCTACCAGGTCGAGGGTGCCTGACTTCAGCACTGCAGCCTCGATCTCCTTGTTGGCCACGAGCACGGCGATGGCGAGACACGCGTAGTACTTGATGTTATCGTCGTCGTGAAAGGCGAGAGGGAACAACCACATCGGTACCTTACGTTTGATCATGGCTTCCTGATTATCCGCTCCACCATAAAGAGACAGATTGGCCAAAGCTCCAGCACAATGACGTAATGTTTCTACATCATTTTTACGACATTCAAATAATACAGCATCCAGTCCACCTAATCTTATCACATCACTACACGTTCCTTCACTATGTTTAAATAAATGCTCTAATATTCCAGTACCAACTCGTGAATGTTCTACTGAATTTGCATTTTTAGTACACACACTTGTAGCAACATGTACTACTTTTTCAAGTCCATTTTCAACTACATGAGCACGATTTTCTGTAGTTAGGCATTGTTCAAGTAGACGAGCACTTGCAAACTGAAGTTCCACGTCTGACTGGACACAGTTTGAGATGAGAAGGTCAAGTCCTCCGCAGTTCCGCAGCGAGTTACAGAGTGAGTAGCCAAGCTCGTGACCATGTGTCGGTACCGCCCACGCCTTGCGCATCAGCTCGTTGACTCGTGCGAGGATCTGCGGAGCCGCGAAGGCCTCAGCGGGCCGTCGCAGCCGCTGGATGAACGAGTTGAGGTAGGATGAGCACTTTTGGATGGCGCGCTCCACGTCCTGGGGACTGGACATTTTCGAGAGACGCTCGAGGTCCTCGAACAGCTGAGCCCCCGAGACATCATCCTCGACGCTCAACATCCCCACATCGTTCACTAGTTGGCTCATCTGAACGTCGTTAACTAGCTGGCTCATCTGAAACAGCAGCAAGGAAACATATAAGAACTAGCTCAAATGTTGCTTTATAAGTTTCATGTGCATGAAAAATTAAACTTATAATATTTATATTTTGATTTCATTTAGTTTCTACATGCATATTATAATTATAATTATTTATTAAATGAAAATATTAAAAAAAAAAAAATTTGACTCAACGCCAATTTTGATTGGAAGTTTTCCTTGCAGTTTTCCTTTGAGTTCTAAATAAATAGTAAGTATATTTCTTACACTTATAAATTTTTAAACATGTATGCAAGTTAAGTCATTTTTTTGTGTTATTATATTACCTGTGAGGAGGACGAGGACGAGGAGACGACGGAGGCTGACGAGGATTTGGTGCACACTCCCTTGGTCACGATCGACGTGAAGTTGGACTGTGACGAGGCGGACACGTGCTCCTGGTTGAAGATGCCCGACGAAGTCACCGTGCGCGCTGACTGTTGCGCAGAGATGTTCTTCTGTAAGAAACAAACACGTCAGAAAATTCACGCAAATTTACGACCTGTCATAAACTTGCTATGGTTATTTTTCGAGACGGTAAAATAGAACATTTTATAGGGTCTTACTTAAGCAAAAATATTCAACAAACATTATTTCAATTTATGTAAAAATATTATAGGTATTTCAAAATTGAAAATTTCAATATTTGACTTAATAGAAAGTATATGAATATAATTATCTGAAATAACTCTTTAATTACTGTAAACCATACAGCCAAGTTTATTAAAGTATTATTTTCTCTAGGATATTTTACGTCAAAAACTCAGTTTCAAGTATTCACATTATAAAAAGTATGTGTAAAGTTCCAAAGCACTCTTTAAATAAATATTCTTATTGAAATTAGGTCCTATGCAAATCACTATTTATATTAGATATTGCTGCATGTACCTTCTCTGCACTGAAAGAGTCGGTGTGTAGTCTGACGCTGGACGCAGCGATGTTCTGGCTCTCTTGCTGCGTCACTTCGCTCGACTTCATCGACCGATTCTCCTGAAACACGCAAGCAACAATACTCGTCAGCACTTGCTTGCAGCGCACCACGGGGTGTTGTCCCAAGACGCAACACGAAGCAATCGTAGCACCAGGGGTCAGCACTACAAGCTGCCTTAACTTTATCTGGCAGCCAGCACTCCAGAAATGGCGTATCCGGTCAAACACGCAAACTTATAGAGGGTTCGATACAATAAGGTTTCTTAACCATATTCGATTAAATTGAAGCCAAAATAGAACATTTTATACATTATTTATAAATACTTTACAAAATATAGTTAAAAACGCATCACATATAAAAATCCTTAGTCTTGTTTCCCAGAATAAAAAATAATAAAAAATGCTTCGTCAAAATTTATTTTGTACAAGAAAAAGTGCTAATTTATACAAATCTCACGCAATATAAAGTTACTTCTTATAAAGTTGTAATGATGCACTTTGATGAAAAGTGATACTGCTAGTCAATTTTCACGGCATTGCATGCGTGAATGACTAAGACTGAGGGTTGCTAGGGGGACTTTTCCTGTCATGGCAATTTGCTTGAGGAGACAAGCCATCATTACTTTCGCTACTCGAACACCGTCGCTCGTCTGACGTGCTTCGTGACGTCAGAGCACGAGCTAAGGCGGCAGGTGAAAATAAATAGACGGCAAGACACGACTAGAACCTACTTACTATCATTAGCAACCTGAGTTTCGGCTGTGAGAGTTAAAAATTTAATTTTTTTTTCTTATTTAATATTTAAAAATTAAGTTTTAATTATTATTATATAGTTTTATGCTATCTCCCTCTACACGAGACATGTAAACATCGGTATCGAAAGAGATCAGAGAGATGCTGCAGCATGCAAACGTCTATAAATACGATCAGAAAGAAAGTATTTACTTCTGAAAATAACGCAGAAACTTATATGTTCCAGCGTTGTACGGCGAATAAACAGGCTTATAGAATGAGAAACATTCTCAATTATAGTAAAAATATTCCAAGTATTTTTATGTTACATAAAAAATAGTGAGGGTCTCTGTAATTAAAATTCTTTTTCTAATCTATTAAAATTTGAAGTTATTAATAAAAATATGTCCGAGTGTGACAAATTCCATTTATTTATAATTGAAAGTGATAAATTATTTACATTCCCAACGATAAAAACGAGAGAGAAACGTTTTAATTATAATATAATCGATATGTCGAGCGGGAGGTCACAGCTGACTGGACTCACCACCACCTGCATGGTCACGTGACTTCTGCTGTGGTGGCGTGCCGCTGCGGAGAGCCACGACACTTTCTTGTACAGCCCCCTGCGCACGGGCCAGGGGGCGTTCCTGCTGCTGAATCCTCCGCGGTGTGACATGGTACTTGAGACACGCCGCGCCTCATCGCATCTCACACCAAGACTGCAGCGGAGAACACCGCCGCGCTAGCCCATCTCCCGCTAGACGACTATATTTACCGCAACATCTCGCGCGCGCGCCACCCCTTAGCTCTTTTACCAGTTAAAATCTACGCACGCAATGATCTTGGCCCACTTGGCTAAAAGCCGTACCAACCATTAAAAATCCTAATGGTCATTTGCACTTTTTTAAAAAATAAAACTTTACTGTATTTATTCTATTTATTTTAGTATGCAATATTTATTCTATTTATTTTAGTATGCAATAATTAATTAAAAAAAGGGTATTAAAACAAAATATTTAAATAGTACCCTATTAATTAAACAACAAAATAAATTGTCCTTGACATGTATGCAAATAAATTTTCAAAAAATGCCATCTCAAATTAAGTTCAGGAAGTGTTTAACATGAAATTGGATGTACAAAAATACGTCAAATAAACCTAGACTCAAATACCTGTATAGCCTTGAAATTTTCTAAAAAAGATTTTGGCCGAGGTAACTAAAAGCAAACACAACATATCCATGCAAACTCGTATGATGACGTCAGTCGTACCGTGTATGGCAGACGAGGCGGAGCCGCGGCCAGGAGGGCTACACCAGGACGGAAGGAGAGCTTGCAGCCAGCAGTACCGAGGGCCAAGAGCGGCCTCAGTACCAGCTGCATGGCCAGGTCTAGACACTCAACTGGCTGCTGACCTCAACGCGCCCTGGACTAACCCTCCGCATCGAGCGCGCACTATAGGCACCAGTGACGTCATAGATCGATACTCAACCCCAACCAATAAGAGTGCGAACCTCGCTCAATTTCTTAGAACCGTCTCACTACTTAAACTAGGCCAACCCCCTTTTATACCGCAAATCTAAACTTTCCTCTGTTTCACCCTTTAATTTTTTGACAGTCGATACCATCATATTACTCTGCCGCAGCTCTTATGAATGTTTAATGTGTGATACAATCAAAACAAATGTTGTAAGAGAGCTGAATACAAAATTACCTTATCTTATTTTTAAATTAAATTAAATTCTGAACACTGATTTTTTTTTAATTGTTATGAATTTGTCCTAAAGTACTTACCTCACAAGATTGATAATCTCCCCATGGGCCATAGCAAAATATGCTATTGGGGGGTTGTGCATAATTTTGTTCAAATGTATACCATTTCAGAGCGTCAGATACTCCTCCCTCGTTTTTATCAACTATATTTTTTGGCATTGCGTCACGTTATTAAAATCAATAACATTTCTAAATATTTAAAAAAAAATAATACAATAAATGCGCAACAATAAAAAAATGCAGTAAAATTATTACTTGCTTTAGCGTTAATCATGCATGCATTTTACATGAGGTGTTCTTCCTTTATGTTCTGTACACAGAAATTAGGAAATTAATACGATTAAATGTGCCACACCCACTTTCAACAAAAAGGGTGTGACAGTTTACATTTTGTGTATCATACAATTAATGCTTGGAGACAAAATAAACAAATAATTTACTTTGATTAATCAAAAAATGAAATTAGAACACTCAGCCTCTTAGTTGCATTAAATACGCAAGTTGTTTCAAATATACATTTTTTCATTTAATTTGTTTATTTTTATTATTTTTTATATATATATATATTTTTTTTTTGCAATAGACTTATTACATATTTTAATTTAATGGATAAAGTGAATAATGAATATTCAATAACTCTTTATTTTGGCTCTTATGCTGTGTTAAATCATTAATATTTAATAAGCAGCATTACACCTACCATAAAATCATTACTATTACAACAGGTCTGACAAACAGAACTTTCAATTATAATTAAAACGTCGATAGTGATCAGATAATTATAAATGTTGTTCCCGATAAGTCACCACGTTATAATTAAGTCGTGATGCAAGATCGTCCTCGGCTAAAGTATATATCGACCGTTCGCCAGTTGGCATGTGTCGTCGTTTGTCGCCCGACATTCCAGGCCGGCTAGCAACGTCGGTGCACGGCCGGCTATTTTGATAGGGTGATCGAGCTAGGAATCTCCACGGCCGCTCACCTGTCACTGGACCGAGTGCACGCGACCGCCGTCGCTTCCAGCTCGAACATGCACTGTGCGCAGTAATGTATATATGTTTGCGATGATCGATAAATCAAAGTCTTTTTATAGATTTAAAAAGTAGATTATTTTTGCAATGTGTAAGGCAATATAAAATGTCATATGCAACATGCTTGTGAAGAGTTAATTTCAGAGATTAATAAACAGTGATTCTATTTTTCTCTTTTTTCCATCAGGTTATTATTTATCATATTATAGTAGATTCAATAACAAATTTAAAAAATATTATATTAAACTGATAGTTTAAATTTAGGACATGTTAAAAATCAATTACTGTAATAAGATTAATAAAACTACTACTTTTATTATTTAAATATTTTTCTAATTATAACCTCAACGAGAAATAAGTTACATCAATTCGGGACAGTCCGATCTTCGCATGGACAATCGTTAAGTTATTTGTATCTAATTTACATTGCAGGCGCTGTAATCGCAAAAAAAAAACACGTTCGAATTTGTAGTTTTTGAAAAATAATTCAAGCAATCTAGAAAGTTATCCAACATATTTTTTACGTCCACCATGCTTCTATATAAACCCCCAGTATAAACAGCTAGAGAGGCCACATTCCAGCTGTTTAGTGTTACATTTTATTAATATTTTTAAGTGTCTGAAGGTGTGAGAAACTAGAAAAAGTAATAGCTAGTCTACAATGCAAGTAAGTATAAAAATACACTAACTGAAAGAATGTAACGTGTAAAGAGCAGCTAAAATTAACTTTACATGCAGTCTTTGTCTTAAAATAAACTCTAAAAGTTTTAATTTTTACTTCTGTGAACGAAATGTTTTTCTTGCTAATTGAATTTTCTCCCAAGTAAACGGTGATGTAAGTTTCTTTGGCACTCCACTCGCGTGTGCTTGTCTCAATTCTTCCCTACCACGCAACCATGCAGCACCCGGACAAGCGCTAGTTAGTACCTCACTTGAAAAACTTACCGTTACAATTAAATTTAATTGAAATTTAAATAAAAAAAGAACATATTGATTTAAGACATGAATTTTATAAATTAATGAAAGCTATTGCATCATGTAATGGAAATATTTAAGACACATTCTAAAGTACATTACCATTATAAAATATTTTACATTAAATATAAATTTGGTGTCAACTATCAATAGGCAATATATTTTTATTTAGATTTATATCAATTCAAAAAAAAAAAAAAACTTGTCAGGTACACGTCTAAAGCAAAGTGATAATAAATTAATTGAAAGTGCAAAACATTAAAACTATATAACCCTGAAAAAATATAGCATGAAGAATTGCGAGGAAGAATGATGATAAGAATTATCGAAGTTTTTTTACCTTGAGCGTCATGGTTAAGTACAATTTGGAGTTATTGCAGAGAAGTGTTCAATTAAGTCTCGGTGTGCACCTCTACGGTACGTACTGTACGTGTGACCGGCGTAAACTGACTGAACCCAGCACGGGGGCAAACCAGTCGGTGCCGCCTTCCTCCATGTTAGATACAAACTCGCTAACCAACTAACAGGCCTGGCCCATGACGTAAGCTAAATCGACAATAACCAACCAATCAGCAAGCTTCCTTCTACTAAGTTGAAGTGGCGACAGTAAAGCTTTTTCTCAGAGGATTCTATGAATATCGTGTAATATTTTTCTCTCAAGCTCCCTCGCAAGTAAGAAAATCCACGTTAAGCGATGACTCAAGCCACCAAGAAGTCGGGGACTCGTGCCAAGACGCTAGGCGGTGTCGTTACGAGGGATTTACTGTCGTGGGAAGGGAAAGACGATCAGGTATTCAGGGAACTCCTGAGTCTCATTTACATTAGTCTACAGAATAACTACCAATATAGCACGTTGTTGTAGTACTAAAAATAACCTCTGTATGAAATATGCGTTTGGAGCAATGTGACGTGTTCACATGAAATTCTAAATGAAGTTTTATTTTTATATTTGTACTGAGCAAAAATCTACATGCCACGAGAGAGATTGAAAACGTTTACAAAATTAATTAATGACAATTTTAGTTAATTATTCCTCATGCTAGAGCTAGCATATTCGAATATTTTTATAATATATTAATGATGACTGCACAAAATGTCAGACCTTCAAAAATAAATACTCCTGGTCTATATGTGTAATTTAGATGGTAAATATATGACATTAATGATATTTGATTGAAATCTTAGTGTCGAAATTTGACAACCTGCTGTTTTTCGATTAATGTTACAACTAGAGTGTTATCACAGGAACTCACCTGCTTGTGTGCCAATGACTTCTCTGCTGTGACGCCGTCAATCTCCAGCCTCGATCTGACCGCTGCAGCGGCACTCTGTTGCTGGAAGCTCATTTCGCCTGCGCGCAGGTGTCGTACCTCAGCCGAGTTTGCGCTGGCCTGCTCGGCACTAAACGAATCTGTCACCACCTTGGTTTTGGTGGCAGAGGTCATACGCTTCTGTTCGAACTTCATCTCAGACGCTGAGGCTGCTGCTGCCGCTACCGTTGCACTGTTGTTGGTACCTGCCAGCGCCATGCTGTTTACTACCAAGTTGGGTGAGGTCAAGGCACCAATTGCGGGGGGAGTGGACGGAGTTTCGGGGTCAGGGAATGTGATCACCGGTTCTCCATTACAAACATCGTTATCATCACAACCCCCACCATCGTCCGCGTCAAGTTGCTCGATAGAGTTCCTCAAGAAGTCGCTAACGGGGTTATTTAACACCGCAGCCCCGGCTAGTGTGGTTGCACTGGTAGCTGCCGAGCTGCTGCGACTGAAATTGCTGCTCTGCTGCGTGCTGCTCGTCGTGACGCTGCTCGAGAGATTCTTCATCTCGGAGATGCTGGATTTGAGCTCAGAGAGGTCTGACTTCATAGAGGATGCTTTGAGCTCACTGGACGTCACCTGGTGGCTGCTGCTCGAACTACTCAAGTGACTGGAGCTACTGTGGTGCTGCACCCTCTTTGCTACGCGGGAGGAAGTCGAGGACGCAGAGCTGGCTTGAACCACCTGAGAACATAAAACATGATAAATCAGTTACATGATTAGCTTACAAAGTAAATCACTTAAATTTCATTGTATCAAATTGACTAGTTGCCCAATTTTATAAGTAATTTTTCACTTAGATACTCTGCATGCATGGATGGCAACATTGCGAAATAACCATTCGAACTTTCCACACATTGACATTGAATAATATACTGAATTCTTTCATTATTTGACAACTTTCTCATCAGACATAAATCAAAAAACATTAAATTAACAAAAAAACAACTTATAATTCATTATATTAAAAGTTTTACACTACTGACTATGATAATCAGTACATAAAACAAATACTGTCTCATATCCTACATCACTGATACTCACACAAGACTGTTAGTTAGCACTTAGAAGTTGCACTGTAAAATGTAATGCTCAACTAAGACACAGAACACGACTGCAGGTTGCAGCGCGACTGACTGAGATGCTGCCGACAATCCTCAAGTCTTTCTACTCACAGCATGCGCCACGCGGACAAAAATATCCCCCAGACACAAACAACGCTCCTCCTCTCAGTGACCACGTCATGGTGGGTCCACGGAAAACTGGCCGTCCGTTTAGCAAGCAAAGTACGTGCTGCATGAATAGTCTAAGCTTTTTTAGTTCTAGCACTCGTGTTTTTTTTGTTCAAGAGAACCAGACCCCTTCCCCCACTCTATTCTCTTTTGGAGAATAAAAATAAACTACATTTCACGGCCACGACCAAGCATTCACTCTTATACACCCTCCCCCTTTTCATCCATCAATTTATCTAAGAATGACGTAATCATTCTCTTCATGACGTCACTACATCTCTCTTTACCTACTCACGTTGTTTATCTTGCACTTTTGTAAAATTTCAGCAACCGTTTCAAAGGATTAAAAATTATGCTAAAACTAATAAACGCAAATTTTTATTAGTTATTTTATATCATAAAAATATTCCTCTGTTTTATACTTATTTTTAAACCGATGTTAGAAATAAGAAAATTCATTTTCCTTCTTTTTTACTACCAGTTGCAAATAAACAATTTTATGAAGAGCATTAAATTCTAAACGGAGGAATTCTTGGTGAAAAATGTATTTCAAGACGCACATAAATAACAAAAAAATGTTAAAAAGAAACGGTTTGCATTACATTACCTGCACTGAAGCAAAGGTAAAAGATAGAGGATAGTATAATAACTATAATAATATGAATGTAAATATATCAAACTTATATATAATTTACTAAGCAGCTAGTGTTGTAGATTTGAGCAGGAGGCTATATTTTTCTTTAGGGGACTTGGTATAGGCAACATTTGCAACGTGCATGCAGCAAGGGTTGCGTCTCTTTAAGGGATAAGTTTCACAAAGTTAAACAAATTTTTGTTTTTTGTAACGATTAATTATTAAAAATTGTTAGAACCTCTATGAAGCGGAATGTGATTGCCCATACATCACAGGCTCTGTAGCTGCTCTCACCTGCTGCGCGGCGGCGGAGGTCACTCCGGACCCCACTACTGACCCCTGCGAGGAAGAGTTGACGACGGGGGTTGGGGGTCTGCCAACTGTCGTCCCCGAGATGAGGGAATTCTTCTTCTTTTTGAAGTTCTCCATGGCTGCCGCCATGTCGTTCGTGGCGCTATCGTCCGGCATATCGACTGGCGGGAACTCCGACATCTGCGAACACCGTGAGGAAACCGTGAGTGAGGGAGGCACTTCCGTCAAGTCCCTGTCACACCATTGTTTATACAGTCTCTTCTCTAGATAGAACGCTCTCTCTATTTTTGTTTTATTATTCTCGGTTATGTACAGTCTTAGTCCAAACGAGTAGAACGCTGCGTTTTATTTGCACGTCTCCCATGCATGTCTATAACTCTGTACAGCAATCATATATCTCTCAACACTGTACGTATTGTATATTGCATGATGTCAACGTAACGCACTACATTTATTATTATAGACACTATACATAGTGCATGGTGCTACTTAAATAGCAAGTTATTGTAGATAGTGCCATAAATATTTAGTAATAATATAATGCAATGTGGTTATAATTAAGCATTATTATTCAATTTAACTAATATATTTTTTTCAATAAAAATATATTAATTAATTTTTAATAAGCTGTATTACAAAAATTATCACATACTAACCGATTTAAGAAATGCGCTTCTTGCTGCTCTTACATTCATAATTAATATAATAAATAATTGTAATAATAATTATAATTTAATGTTAAATAATATTTATCACATATTAAAATAAAGAAATAATTCAAAGTTTTCATCACTTATACACTTATCACCAACAACAGCATTACATTGTATATATATAAAATTCTGGCAGATCTATAAAAGTTGATCAAAAGCTATCACAAAGTGGAGTATAACCATATGGCTGTTATGTACAGCTAACACTTGTGTAGATAAAGCTAGGCCGGCACTTTGCTACAGGCACAATGCTAATAACATTAGCAGCAAGAGCGACGTGCAACCTGGAGACGATGGAGTGCAACTGCCAGGCAGGCCAGATAGCGGCGGCGAGGAGGAGGAGGAGAATGTGATAGATACCTTCAGCCATATCGTCGTCGTGCAATTCGTAATACAGTACACCCGAGGTTGCCACATGTAATAAAGATGCTGTAATAATCTCTTATCAACATTTGAACATTCGTTGCAAGGTCACATAACTTCATACATCACCCTCTCTTTTTTTTTAAGTATATTAATAACAAAATTATAATTTTTAATAAATGATTTAATTAAATTATTTAAATTTATAGTACTTGTACTTTATATTGTGAATTTAAAGTACGTACTTTATAATAATGATTATCTGTACCGTAACTTATACTTTATGGTCATTGAACCTCTAGATTCTATTTATCTTTCATACATAAAATATTACATTACTATATATCTTTCATATAATGTATGTTTCAGTAATAAATAATTTGAAAGTGAGTAGAGGAAATTGATGTAGGTATGCAATAATGTATATTACCATAACACATATTGATATTATAACCTCAGTATGTATAGTACTTGAGATTAGGAAGTGGATGTCTGTGTTTGACAAACCAATCAAAAACAATTTCCAGTAAATTTGTTTAGTTATAATTGGTCTAACTCACTTGTATTAATATCCTTACTAATTTGCTACAGTTTTAAGATAATACTTAAAATCTTCAAACAGTGACGCACGGTTTGACCAAACAGTGGACATAAGAGGGCAAATATCCGTGAGCACCAAGATGGCGGTTCGACCCTCGTGTTTGTGGCGCCGCTCTGCAGCAAACGGTGGCGCTAATTGTTGAGTCACACAGCCTCGAAAGGAATGTACGAAACGTCGCGGCGGTATATTTATTCTGTGCGAAATGTATGTGATAGTCCTAGCCAGGCAGCACCAGCAAAGTTAGCTAGCTCTGTGTAGCAGAAGATGTTAACATTCTCAGACCAAGAAGAAGAAGTATTTTAAGAAGCGATTTGCGTCATACAAGATAAAATACTTGAAGGTGCTCCTCCATAGCTTTGGGAAAGTCAGAAAAGAGATTTTACACACGTACGTACGTCATATTTAATGTGCTATCTCAAAACCAAACCCTACTTCTTCTCGCATTTATTTATCTGTATATATTGCTATCTTCAATGGCCCAGGTGTAATATACATATAAGCATTCCATTAGAGTAACTCTTCAATAAACATCCGCAAAGATAACAATATTCTTGATTGCCCGGAAATATGTCCCACGCAAATTTGAATCATTCATTTTTTTTACTTCATATTAAAATTAGAGCATCAAATTATTAAATAATTTTAATTTTTTTACAGAGAAAGAATTTATCGAGGTCAATACTATAAGATTGTATATGATATAAAAAAAATCATAAATTAGTGTAGGAGCTTAATTACAACCTACACATATTATAAACTATCTGAAAATGGAAATGGGCGTTTTTATATTATAAACTTATGATGTGTCGACATAGAATACAAAATTATTGCAAGGTAAACTATATTTCTTATTCTCACGGCACCCTCTTATTATGTCACTTTATAATTATCTATTGTTAGCATAATCAGTGTAATGACTTAATTGCTGGTTGCCCGTGATTACCTTGCTTAATAATAGCTTATTACGATCTGCTGGACTGGGCGGACGAGGAAGTTTTGCTTGTCGGGGAGATTTCCGCGGGCTTCCCGGCCACCTTGGACCGCCGCCCGCGCTCCGCAAATCAATGTATATAACATTCAGTCCGGGACAGACGGTGCTCGCGTAGTCCTCTCGATGATTTTCAAGGGACAAGTTGTACTCCCCACGTAATTTTCAAATGTTCAACCTCGGAAACAGACCTCTTAGTTCTGCTAGAGATGGACACTTGGTGAACTTGGCTCAAACTAAATTGTTTTGAACATTTTTTTTGCATAAAAGATGATGACGTTTGAGTGACCTCACACAATGTTTTAAAGTACATTTTTAAGCATGACTAATTTCCAAGTTACAAAATTTATACCGGGATTTTTTTATACAGTGGAAGAGTTTATGAACCGTTTTTAATGTAATGAAATTTCATATTGCACTATTTTGTATATATTTTGGATGCGAACATTTTTTTTTTTTTTTATCAAGGCAGCACGTGTACCTCCTGCTCGACTCGCGATGGACTGAGGCTGACCTTGCACACCACGTGACACCCCACGTGACGAGCTTGCGTGGGCGGCGCTCAGGTGGTCGTGTTTGTAGCCGCGGGAGACGCAATTACGTGGCACGCAATCTATGTTAATATATATCAATACAGCTGAAAGGTATCAAGTGCTGGAGTGAATATCTTGCTTAGTCAGTGACACTTAAACTGTTTCAAAAATTCAATTAATTTATAATTGTTTACTAAATGAGTTTTTATCACAAAAAATTTCATCTCTACCTTTATAAACAAGAAATTCTATTATTTTGAAACATTTTAATTACAACATCTAGGTTGTGAAACAATTCAATGGATTATAAGATTATGATTAGATTTTTTCTTACTTTTTTTTCTTAAAAGAGAGAACCATTAATCATGTTGCATATGAGATTTCAAGGCTGATGTTGTATATAAGAAGAACGGTGCGGGCCCACGCGAGGAGCGGAAATCGACGTCGTGTTCTTATCTCTGAGCCTCGAGATGATGATGATGATGATCATCAAGCATTCCTGGCAGACACGAGACTGCGGCGTGACAGCCGAGTGGAGGTAAGCAAGGCGTTAATTGTGGACTGTGTAAACTCAAATCAACACATAACTTGATTGCATGTTATCTGTAACATTCTTTACATTCATTAACTACACTATCATAATGTATTTTATCATTAAAATATTTACCAGTTTTCTCAAGCTTTCATTAGTTTTATAATTACATTAATTAAAAAAAAAAAAAACTTTTTACTAAAATTATAGATTATTATGCGATTTCTTAATTTAAATTTAATTTATTCAATTCAGATTTTAATATAAATATATATATATATATAAACTTAATTAACAGCAAGTTACAAGATTCTTCGTAAGATCGTAAGACTAATATTGACGTAGGAAAAGTTGCATATGCTCAAGGGGCTTTGGGGCTTTGAGTGACGATTTCCTGCAGCGATTGCAGCAATCAGCAGACTCTTGAATGAACTGATTCTGAATGAGCAGCTGGTGAGGGGCCTACCTCCTGGTGCAAGCCGTGCACAGGAAGAAGTTTGGGAGGGCGGGCCGGCGATGCAAGGACGCGGCGGCGAGCGGAGGCGGGAAGGTGAAAGCGACGTAGCCACGTGTGAGTGGGTTGATGACAGAACTTTTGCCTGATCGCAGCAGCTTCCTTCTAACACCAATCCAAAAAATTCAAAGCTCTCGAAAACCTCAACTAATCCATCATAAAAAGAAGTAAATTGAATTTACAGAAACGTGTAATTTCAATTATATATTCATAGTATTGCACGAAAAAAAAAAGGTTTCAAACCATAACAAATCAGTAAATAAATTACATTTGTTTTAAATTTTGAAGTAAATAAAATATTGCCAGAGAAATAAGAATAAATTATATTTACTGAAATCACTTGTTGTCGGTAATCAAATCGTTCCTAGCACACACCCTTGACGTATAATCATTTTTTCTATATGTTTAAAAATGTATAAAATTATATTAAAAACTGAATAAGAGATTCTGAAGTAAGCAAACATTTTTTTGCCATGCATTTGAGCGCTCCTAATATAGTGTTGACGATGAACATTGACAAGATAATAAAAAAAAAAATGAAAAGAAGTTCTTTTTTTGCGATAGCCACAGATGTGAAACTTCTTACACCCACCTGTTGCAGAAGATGAGGATGTTTAATAAAATCCATGTTTGCGAGTGGTTCACAGCACGACATCGACGACATGAGCACTGCTGCGTCTTGACGCACTTCGCCGGGACACCAGACTGGCGAACTGCTGGAGCCTCAAGAGCAATCGGTCCTCCGTGGAGGAAGCGCGCTATTGGCTCTCACTAGAGCCGGCTGCTCCACCCCGCCTTCTACCGTGCTGTGACTCAGCTTTCATTCACTATACCAAGCCGGCGGTGACGTCACTCCACGTGCGACAAACATCACCCCAGGCAATCACCAACAAACGACTCACCGACCGACCGACTTAATTCGATTTACTTACCTTCAAAATCCGTTAACGTGACGCAAAAAAAAAAAAAAAAATACATATAAAAATAAATAAAAGTACATTTTTATTACCTGTGACCCTAATTGAATTATCTCGTTGATTTCGTACTTAAAAATATACATTAACACTATGTAGTTACTTATGTTTTTTACTAGTTTGCTCTAGTTTTTATATTAAGAAGTCTACTAATGAAGCATAAAAAGTTCTGTTTTAAACTTGCATTTGTTTAAAGTTATTTTCAAGCCAGGTAAAAATATAATGTTTTAGAAAATCAAAATATTAATAAAATTTTATATTATCAACATGAAGTTAAATTTGATTGAATTCATAAATGAATGAAATCTAGAACGAAATAAGCGCATATTTTGCTTCACAACCGTATAATTTTTTCCTCTTCTGTATATTATTTTTATCAACTGAAATTATTAAGATAAAAATATTAATCATAATTAAAAATTAACAAAAATGACAATCTTCATCAATAAAAATAAATCGTTATTTCATTATCTAAAAAATGATTAGTATTTATTAATCAAAACTATTTATTTTATGATTAATCTGTCCGTGTTACTCATCATTTTGTTTTGATACCTTACGGCATCCCTGCAGATAGTTTTCTCCTCCTAAAACTTGATACAACAGGTTTAGCGGCTCAGCAGATTCCCGAGCATACGAGTCACTCTAATAATGACGTAATGAAGATCATCACGCGTTCTTAAAAACTTTTTAAAGTTACTCCGCGGGACTGCCTTTCGCGCATTGTGACTCATGAAATACGTCATAACTGTAGGGCACCGTGGCATCACAAAGCGTGGGCGGCGTTCTATCAGTGCCTGACCCCTGCCTGACCTCCCACAGCGCCTTATCACCAGCAGCTTATATAAATTATTTTAACTGTGACTCACACTGAGTCGCGTTAAGTGAGTTATAATGCTTTAGTGCTGTATATATAGACTAGACTGACTGAAGTAATTAACTAATTATATCATATTAATTATGACTATATGATTTAATATTATATCATTTTAATTTGTTTTGTAATTATAATGCAGTATATGGTATTTTGAATTTACAGTTTTTTAATTTAAATAATATGTTGTGAGGTTTTCTTACTCTTTCTCTCTTCTTCCTGCTGTTTCATTTCAATTAATGATATTCTAGCTTAATGATTTCCATTCTCAGCATATCATGTATACAAATACTGAGAATAATTGTAAAAAAAGTTAAAATAATAAAAATTGTGAGTGA
The DNA here is from genome assembly GCA_949825025.1 of Siphlonurus alternatus. Lineage (NCBI taxonomy): Eukaryota > Metazoa > Arthropoda > Insecta > Ephemeroptera > Siphlonuridae > Siphlonurus > Siphlonurus alternatus. Next base: position 8,981,899 of record OX463779.1, read on the forward strand.
GTTGCTTGACTTGGTATCAGATTGCCACCACCGACCTGATGGTATATAAGTAAGAGATCTCCTCGCCTCCTACAGGACATACATGTGCTGGGGTTGAACAAGTGCTGGTCTTTCGCTTCTGAGAATCAACGTTCTTACATTACCGCGCCCTGCACTAACTTGCAATGACTCAAGCAATGCAAATAAGGACGTGTGGCAATCACAATCGGCCCAGCACATTTTATAGACTTTTATTTGCAACTAGTCATTCAAGGCACCTTCATATATATACCTGTCTACTACTATGTTGTCTCTCGCGCATACGTAATTAGATTAGTACCAGTGGCTCCTCCAGCGGCGGATTTCCCAACATTTTGTTTTGTTCCAATGAATAGAGAATAATACACGTGTGTGATGTTTGCGTATGACTCATACTTCATAATCAGTTTGTCTCTCTCTTTGTTCTCCCATCGACAGCACAATCAACTATTGGAGATTGAAAAATTATCTTCTCTGACTTTCTTTGTGTCAGCACGAAACAAAGTAACACAATAAAGCGTGCGTGAGGATATAAATGATATCACCACGTAAGAAAAAATGAATATATTTGTTTTAAGTATTAGAATTGAAAAAATGCGTGATTTTAAAATAATTTTAATTTATTTAATAATAAATAATTTTTTTAATCTGAGCGAAATTTTCTGCAATTTCTATAGTTTACAACAAATTTCGTTCAAAATTTCGTTAATTTCCGTTTCTTTTAAAATTCGAACTTCACTCTTGACATGACAACAACAAACATCTCTTTCTTCCATTTTTTACTGAATATATATTTATGCAGTTATCAATTACATATTGATGTTAAAATGATACTTTGTTGTCATTAAATATAATAATTTCTAAGTAGAAAGTATTAAATTATTTACTGTGGTTGCAACAAAATACACCATCTCCAGTAACATAAAATATGCAACACCTAAGACAAAAAAAAAAGTTGCTATGCTTGCTGCTGCATTTGCTATATATTATTAAATATCCCTATTACAGTACATAAGGTCCAGTTTACCATACGGAGAACATGATAATGTGTGATAAGTTATGATGACTTAGGTATAGGTTGCACTTAACACCTCAAGAGTGTTGTCTTACCATGTTGACTACATGGCTCGGCATCACGCGTGACTCTTGGTTCATCGTTATCAGCTCAGTGGAGACCGTGCCAGCCACGGGCTGCAGTCCGCTAGATGTCTCCAGTGTCACTCCTTGGTGTCACTCACATCCGGTCAAAGTCCACGACAAGCTAATCTCCTTATCGACAAACACCAAAACAACCACAAAGATCGAAACTTTGAGTCCATGCGACACACGGTGAGGTACTCGCGAATATAATGTAACTTTTTAGCCGTCGTGCCGTGTGTGATGTGACGGCGCGGTCTCTCATGCAGCCATCTAAACAGCGTGGCGAGTCACGCTACCTGATTACGGTGTTGCCAAATTGACGTACAGGTGAGAAATTTTTATATATGAGCCATCATCATTGTCGACCTTCACAAAGCTTTTTTATATATAAAATTCTTTTCATAACAAATTAAAATTATATTGTCAATCATGTTTCGTAATAAGGAATAAAACAGACGGTAAATTGTTTGTTTTATATACTTTTATGTGACATAATTTAAAAATTATAATAGGTATTTTAATAATTACAGGCTTCATGAGAAATAGAGATCATAAACATCAAAGTATACATTAGGTGCCTATATATTATTTTAAATCATGGAAAATATTCATATATAAATAAATAAAGTTTTTCAACAGCATATATATTATATCATATAATATACTATTAAAAAACTTTATTTGACTAATTGTTTATTTTACAAATTTATTACCCTCATTTTGCAGAGAGATATGCAACTTTTTCTACTCTTGTGTTCTGCAGGTTGCAGCACCAATAATATTTTACCCCACAAAAACCTTTGGCGAGACAAATCAAGAAACATTATAGTAAGTTTAAGTTTAGTAACACCAAAGAGTTGTGGAATTGTCAATTTTATGATCGTATGTTTCATTTTTTTTATATTTAATCATGTGTGTTTAAAAATTTTAATGTCAAAATTGTGTTTTTTTAATATAATTTTATATAAAATATATATATTTTTCTAAGGCTGATAAGTGCTGATTTGGCTATAAATTCTTATGTACTGAAGCCCAAACTTTATGTATGATGTACTATGATTTTTTTTTCTAATAAAAGCCTCTTTGAATTGAATTGAATATCTAGTTGTGTTGTTTAATACAATAAAACCTTTTTAAATTGAAACTGAAATTTTAAACTAACTACAACCACTCCTATGTCTTATCAACGACCTTATCATTGCAAATCATTACAAGTATCTATAGACAGATCTTAACATTTTTTATAGAATAAAATAAAACAATATGTAACAATTAAGTTATATAATCACCATTACATGTACAATAATAATAAAGATTTTTAACTTTTAAAAACTTTAACAATGTTTTTAATTTAAAGATTTGTTTTTTTATATCTATGTAATAAAAGTTGCTAGGTGTAAAGAGCGCAGTAAAACAGCTGGACTTGCGACACACCTTAGTTTGCAGACGACCCTCAGAGTCGCGGAACAAACACTGGCATGGCGTGCGAGACGGATATTAATCACATCTCCACCGTATTTGGAGGACCGAGGGGGCAGTATATACGTGACACCTGTTGTCACACAAAAGTGTCCACCACACCTGCTGGCACGACTAATTAAATTTACTTTTAATAGATCTTATATATATGATATCTACCTGTTTTTAAATAATATGAATGTAATGAATTTTTTTAAATAAATCACGCAGGTAAAATAAAAGTCTTGATTATATTATTTATCAGGTAAATCATTGTTAGGTGTGGTTGATTTTGTTTAATAACTGAGTTAGATAAAGTATGTGGGATAGGAGAGGAAAGTTGAATTTTTATTTAATATTAACGAGTTGAAAAGGTATTACGACGCAGGTGTGGTCTATTGTTATCATAAAAAAAAATTTTTGAGAGAACAAACAACTGCGACATTAAATTTTTTTTTAATAAAATAATAATTTATAGGCTACGCATGCAACTATGACATGTGTACATTAGATTTGACACTTTCGTGGTAAATATTGTGTTTAGGAATAGTGTTATATTGTTTACATTATTATGTTTAACCGCGATGTCCATAAAAATACGTCAATAAATATTATTAAATAAACTTCAATATCTCCATAATATTTTTTGTTTATTTTAAATGTTACTACATACAACCACCTCTTCATTATAAACAGATTAAGACCAACACACACATTTTAGTTTACCGAACTGTTATCTCCCTGATTGTGATGCCAATGAATGAGATACGTGGCGGATGTTACGCAAGGAGCGGACTGGTTCGCACGTCATTAGGGCGCCATAGACTCTGCAGGGTGTTTATATAGACCGGACCACAGACCAAGAATGGCTCCATTTGACCAACATTGTGACTCAATTGTTATTAAATATTTATAGTGAAAATGATAAATCATCGAATGAAAATGCAATTATTTTTATTTATTTTATTTGGAAAAAAAATTGAAGTCTGTTTATTTTATTTTAAAAATTTTATTGGAAAATGAAAAACGTCACGAAATTTGTAGTTTGAGACAAGCTGCAAAACAATAACTTTTAATTTTGTTTTTGTGGCATTATTGTTGTCTAGTAGTATTAATATTGTAATGTTAAATATATAGAATTAATTTCTTTAAACTCTTTAAACAGAATTATTTCAAAGTAAATAAGGGAACTGTGGTGTTTCTTCCTACAAATTATTAGGCCAATCTCAATGCGGTGAAATAAATCATTTCAATATTATTTTTTCTTTTTTTGTGTGTGAATTATATGATTGAATTAAAATTCCCAAGAGGTATACCAAAAAATTTGAAGGCCATGCATGTAATTATTTTATTTCCGTGTCAGCATAATTTAATTAATTATACAATGGATTTGTACTTATATACGTTGAACATTACAAGTCTATACAATCACTTGCACTAACAATTTAGTTGACATGTAAATATTTTGTAAATAATTGAAGACAATTTGCAACGTGATGTTTAAATTCTGCATATCAATGTTTACATCTAGTTTGCAAATATTCTGACTCGGGCTGCACAAATCCTCACACTCTTTTATTTCCCTCTGTTCAGTTTTGAATCTCCCGGACGAAATTGCAATTTGTGAGGGCCGTGAGGTGGCGCGTGGGTAACAGTCGTCACCACTTCTTATGACAAAGTAGCCCCTCAACACGACTATATTTAAACCCTTTTTTTTTAAATAAGAAATAGGCCACCATGCCAAGGGCTTGAAATGAAGAATTAAGGTTGATATGAACTATATTCTGCTAGCCGTGAACTCAATAGTATACCAACAAAACTAAGCTTCTTCTCTTTTTTAACATTAATTAACTAAAAATAAACTTGATAAAATGTTGGAACCTGGTTTTTGTCCGAATCCAATCTGGATTTAATTGAAATTCTATTTTGGTACACAGACTGACAGATGAGGTCTCTACTGTTATAAAGTACGTAGCTTTGTCAATACTGAAACTAGGAAGTTAAAATTGTAACAGCTCAAGAATAATTCTAAAATTGCAACATTGCTTATTTATGGTACTTTTTTTTCACTTAGGTATAAAACAATTGCGGTTTCAGCATATTATTCTTTTTATAGTTGACAACGTTATAAAAAAAACGTCATTTTGTTTACTGGAAGTTTAATATATAACTAAATAGTACACAATTAAAACAACTTAATCAAAAAGATCATAAGAAAAAATAAATCAATATAAAATGATATATAGAAATACCACAATTTTTATGGTATAATTATTGTAATTAATGTCCACTGTATATATAGTATACTTTCAATACAATCAACTTTATTTCCTTTAAAAATGCATGCTAATGCCATGTAAATAAATATAAAAGAGTGTTCATAAATTAGCAAGATAGGAAAACTTGTTTACCTGTTGTGCTGATGCAAAGAAAGGTCTCCTAGCGAAGAAGGGGGAGCGCAACATGTTGTCTGAAAGAATCGTAGCGCTGGGGGGCCACTGTGTGTCTGTCATCAGGTTCTCCAACCGCATTGCACTGCACTAACAACTGCACTGTCGCCACCACCGCTTGCTGCAGAAAAGGCGACTTCTAACTGAAGCCTCCTCGCGGCTGCCGCTCGCCTTTATAGATTCTAGCGCACGCCCCCTCCACGCGACTCTAGCACTTCAGTGGCTCCTCGGGCCACGACGCCACTACACTGTGCGCCGTCTTCCCGGTATTTACACCACGATAACCCATCTTGAGTCACTCAAACTATTTTTGGACTTAACTTACAAAACCTGTGCCAAAATACTACATGTAAGCAACTAAATGAACTCTCTCATAATAATATATAAATCGTCCTACAACAACAAAAATGCAAATTTAGCTAGATACATAGATCTGATAATCTATGTTCATTTTTTTTTTATTATTTATAAATTAAGATAAAGATTTTTCTGTTCATGTGTCTAAATTTTAATAATGTATTATAATTATTTTAGAAACAGGTGGAAATCAAGAACAACGTAATATTCTTGAAACTTGATACGACAGCAATTTTTTTAAATAAACACATTAAAACAATTTTTTTTAAGGGTAATATAATATCCCAAAATTTGAAAATATTTCCACACATGAAAATTATGAAACATATTATATTATCTTAAAATTATCTGCTTTACGTCCCCTATCAGTAGCTGAAATATCAGGTACACAAATTTGATCTAGTTTTTTAATTATGAATTTTTAAAGTAGAAATCGAACTTCCATAGGATATATATTATGTAAAGGAGAACATTTTAAGATATGTTTCATAATTTTCGTGTCAAGATTTTTTTTAAAACATTGGGCATATTATCTTACCTTAAAATGTAGGAGCATGCAGTACAATAACCGAGATAGAAGTTTCAAAACTTTAAAATGGTGTTTAAACACCCGTCTTGTACCAAAATTTTATTAAATAATATTTTATTTCGTTGCTCACTAAATTTTTCTACTTGTAAATGTGACAAAATTTTCAATTAATTTTCAAAGTTGTGGCTCCTCCAAGACTCGAGATATGGCGAACCCATGATGTGATTACTGATAAGTGACTGTGATAATGAGTCACGAACATTGTCCATTTCAGCACGTCTGCTATCAGGGAAGTACTTGTTATTTGTTATCCGACTATATTAACAGCGATGGTTCATAATGTTGACAATTGTAAACAAGGAACGAGAGTTAATATTATTTTTTATATACTTTCCTTGTTATGAATTCACTTTTAAATAATGGGAAACTAAAATTTGTTTTTATTTACAAATTATGTGTCAGTGGCGTCTGTGCGAATAATTTGGCGACGCCTCGTAGAAAAAACATAAGCATCTCTTCATTAAGTCCCTTAAATATTATGTAAAAGTATCTCTGTATGACTAACAAATGCGTGTGAAACATTAAATTTTAAGAACATGTCACTAGACCCAACACGGAAACTAGCGTGAAGTTTAGTAAGTTATTGTGAACTAAGCGAGAAGGGAAAGGGATGTGTCGTACACAAATTTAAAACATAGAGACTTGGCGACAAACACGGACCAGGCGCAAGCAAGAAACTGCCAAAAGTTCCTCAAGTTGAATTCTGTTAGACCGAAGTATAAATAACTTACACAGAGACAACCTTCACTAGTTTTGTTCTGGGAAGGAAAACTACGCGGAAAATTAGTTTTGTTATTTTTTTTAAGTTTAGGTCCAGGAGAAACCTTTGACTATATCACCAATTATTATTTCAAGCGCAGATCTTCAACTCTTTCAACAGTGACTATTTCATATAAGCAGGCAGGGCTAAATGCCAAGTTCCAACTTGCTAATACGAAGAACAAGTTTTATTTTAAATGTATATAGTATATAGCAGCATGTGTGATTCTAAAGAAACAATCGCTTGCTGTATATACATAATAATATTGTTGGCATTTATAATAGCTACACAATAAAATCTATAATTGGTTTGCATAAATAGAACTGTTGAGTAACAACACAGGAAACCTATATACAGGTATATATATATATATATATATATATATATATATATATATATATATATATATATATATATATATATATATATATATATATATATATATATACAGAAACAAAGCTCGTCAGCTAAGAAGTTTATAGCGTGATATTTTCATTCTTTGAAGTTTCAAGTAAAACAAAAGAGCAATTACAGACTATAAAGATTCGTTTCAAGGGTGTGCTGGAGTAGGCGTACTAATTAAATATTTTGTATCCTTGACTGCAATATAATTATGAAATGCTTATAAGACTTAATAACTAAACCTGAATGTTATTTTGAAAAACTTCATCATCAATCTATTAGCGGTGATTTAATTTTATAGTACCAATATAGGGTGCAATTGGTTCTAAAATATGGTGCTAATCATATGACACAGAAAACATGTGTTAAATAAGTAATAAAAAGCATTGTAAATATCTTATTATATATTTTTAATATTGAATATTTTAAATTCTCCATCAACTACTTAAATTCATAAATTTAAAAATAGCTTTCAAATTCAAGTGACTAAAGATTGAGAAAATCATGATCCAGCAGTAGAATATATTCACAGCAATTAAGAGGAAATAGTTTCTTATCAACAGTGGTACCCGCCATCTTGGCATAAAAATAAAACGTTATTTTAAAGTACATCATAGGAAATCTCCGTCAGTAATTTATAATTGCGTCACAAGACAGAAATACCCACCTCCCCTGTACATCCGTCAACTTTTCGTGGCCCAGTGATGGGCAAGTTGCATACCTTGCAAGGGGGACGGTAAAAAAAATCCTGACAAAAAGAGACTGTATTTGAATTGACGCGGATGTGTGGGAATTTCTTCAAGTTCCCCGTGTGTCTCCACAGAATTTCCCTTGTACCTGCAGTTGCTGCAAGTAACAGCTTGTCGTGCATGGCGTGGTTCGACTTCCCAGAACTCACACGTAACAGCCAGAGGAGTGACAACACGCCCAGCTTATTAGCACGTACAGTCGACAGCTTGATCTATTGACTATAGACTTGTTTTCATGCCAGTACTATTAGTCAGTCACAGGAACTACTGTGTATATTGTTATTAGCAAACTGTATATAAAAAAGTAATATTGAATGGAAAAAATTGTACATTGAGACTGAGGTTTGCGACCAAATTTGAGTTTTTTTTTTTTTTTTAATTTAAAAGTGAAAAGACAAATTATTGTTCGAATTTTAATTTTAAAAGTTTATACGTTTAAACTGTTTAAAGCAAAGTAGCAAAGTGAAATAAAAGTTATAAATAGAAATTCTCGTTGTTATTTCCTTTTTTATTTATATGACGACACTCACTCAATTAGAAGAAAAGTAATTCCACTCTTCATTCATAAAACCATACAAGGAAGGATTTTTTTTTACTTATTTTCCTGTAACAACGGATGCAGTATAAAGTTATGATATAATCAGGAACATAAGCATCCTCACGTATGACAGTGAAACGTAAAAAAACATTTCCTTGCGAAATGCGGGTGGACTTGACCGCGACTTATTCCTACGACCACAAAGTGTCAACTTTATTACGTTTGATCGCTGTACTTTCTTTACTTCGATTCGACATTTCCATGATAAACTTTAGAGAAACAACTTGCCATAAATAGTCAATACTTGAACCAAAACATCGTAAGACGAACTTACTCAGTTTGTCATCTGAACGTACACGTTGGTTAACATCACATTGGTGTGATTCACTTCACCGTGTTACCTGAGTGATGTCATTCATTCAGCTAACACGTTATCTTATTACTCGGTACATACATGATGGTGTGTTGACGTAATGGAGGCTGCATAACTTAAAGAAAATAATATTTACATCTTCTGTGCAGCTCTCTTACCTTATATGTTCAAAGCGTATTTTTATTTTCTCAAATTAATGCAACTTCCAGTTTTTGTTTAAATTTAGTGTATGGAATTGAAATAAGAATATAAAATCATATAGTTAATTAATAAAATAAATTAAGAACTTCTCTGATTTTGTTATTAATAAAGTTAAGAATGATATGTTTTACCATTTTTTTTCCATTGACGACAAGAAAAAAGGGAAGTTATATAAATGCTATTCTGCTTTATTAGAATTATTTATTATTTACATCTATTGTAAATAGTATTGTAATAAACATTACTTTACATGTTAATGTATCACAAACGTTCAAGAATATCACGAATGATACTTTCAAGTCACGTGATTGGACGTATAGCATTTCTCAAGGTAGCAATGTTTGATACGTATACGAGAAAAACGTGAGCCACGATATTTCTGAGTTGAGACAGATCAGCTGCACTCGGGTGCGATGACACCGACCGGCTGCTGGGTTCGAAGCAGCGAGGAACTCCCCAGCTCACGTGAGTCACGTGGGGAACAATGGGTCGCGGAGCCCATTGTCTCCCAGAAACACCTGAGGAGGAGCCGCTAATTAATTCATCGCGAAGCCCACGCGCCCCACCTTCATTAAGTCCAGGCCGAGTTTGCTAATGAGAGTCGGCCATTAGAGTAGTGTTGACACAGTACAGGACTTAATGAACGACCAGCACAAATATCTGAGACACGAAACATGTTCCTGCTTCTGGATCCTCTAATTGGCAATAAAGGAGAGATAAACCACTGATTATGCAAGTCTACAAATAAAATAATAAAAAATAAACGTACTACATATACATGTATATAAATTTTTTTTTGTGAGCTGCAGGTATATAAAAATTTGTTTGAAGGTATAGGAATTTAGTAGTTCTTAATGAACACGTTTTCTAATTAATAATTTTTAGTGTTATTAAGTGCAATATAATATGATGTCACTTATTTACTGATTACGCGACCGGCAACTTTCATTTACAATTCATGATTTATAAATTTTTATAACAATATATTACGGGTAATAACCAATTTCCGTTTGTTTTTTCACTGCTTGAAAATTTCCTTTACAATTTTTATATTCACACATAAAATTGTATTATAATTTCCTTTGTAATGGTAATTCCAAAACAGAGTCATCGGAATCTCTCAGTTTGATTCATCAAAACTTTTCTAACATCACGAGGAAAAAAATTATACGTCCATGACAGCATACCATTTATGGTTTTAAATTAAAATTATTGCCAAGTTTTATCGTAATGTTAATCTATGATGAAATAAGTTCAACTTATGATAATTAAAGATACAACTCAACTGCCTCTAAGGCAAAAGCATAAGGCACAGAAAGTAATTTTACATCTCTTACATTTGTAATTTTAATGCAATAAAATAACATTTTAATAAATGGCACATTAATAGCTACCTGTTTAATGAAATACTTTGAAGGTTGTTACAAGTAGTCATCTTGTCTGACAACTAGCATTACATTGCTGTTGTACAGACCGGTACTGCGAGGCATTATCTGAATAATTCATTTTCAACCAAGGTAAAATCAATCTATCAAGTAAAGAAAATAATATGCATTAAATCTAAATAAAATAATGCAATATATTCAGCTTCTTTTGTCCGAATGCATCTTCCTTAGGAAAAAAAATGTGAAATAAATAAATACATAAAACATTATTATTATTAGAAATTATTGTTTTTTTACGTATACTGAGCTATACTCCGTATTTTTTGCTATACAAAAATAATAAATAATTTTATTTCATATATTATGTTCTCTATATAATATATGCAAAGCTCTGTATTATTGTGTTTATAATGGTGTAAACACACGCCGAATACCTTCTTTATTATAATGAATGAAGCAACAAACTTTATTACTGAATTGACTGAATGTAAATAACAAATCTTCACCAGCAGGTGCATTGTTTACTAGAGATTTAATGTACATTATAATTCAATACTATAAATTATATTCTAAAAATTGAGGACATGAAGGTTCATTAAATATTATTATTCCATTGCAATCTAAATATTACATCAACAATTGTAGTTATAGCATAACGTAATGATGTCATTTTATTTATTAATATAAATGAGATTTGATTAAAATGTACTGCTGCATGCAACTATAATAAGAGGTATTATTTAAGTTAAATAAATTTCTAAGAATTCAATATTAATGCATCTATGCTGCATATATAGTATATCGGTGTGGGTGCATGTATAATAGTTGCATCACGATGTGCATAGTTATGGCAGCTCCAACCACTAGGCAAGTAGGCTGGTGTACAATAATATGTTTCTCACGCATGCACACTCACATGTATATATGCTTAGCTGGCAGCAGGCTTAATATAAACACAGGAACCGCATATTGCATACGACATATTAATATATAATGATATTACTAGTATTCTTAGAAGATACAGAGAGAGCCGGCAGCTGCAGTTTATGCAGCAAGAAAAAGAATCGTAAAACAGCTTCTTTTGTGATGTAATAATACATAAAAATGACCCTTATATTCCATTGTTCTATTAATTCTGATGTTCATTATGTTGTCTATGATGTGCCGTATGTTGCATCATAATGATAATATATTATTTTTCTCAGTAAGTATTTATTTTTATAGTTTCTCAGATAATTAAATATATGAACTAGTTTCTGTTTTTATATAAATGTCTCTGCAGTTTATTGAAATGTTATTCATAAATAAATATGTTCTTTAGATTATTTCTTATATTAATGTTTCAATTATCATTTTTGTTGTGTATTGTTTCCATTTCTTTTACAAGTTCGTAGTTTTTCAGTCAAAAATAAAATAAAAACATACGGAATGTGTGATCAGTGATATATAGTAACGTTTCTGGATGATTGCTTGCTGCATGCAGCTCAAATTTACGTGTGGGGTTCCATTTATTTTTCATGCTTTATCTTCTTAAATTATTTGATCACATCAGGGAAGATTATGTAATTTTTTAATTACTATATTATAAATACCTTTTAAAATTATGTAATACACCGCTAGACTGCAATCAAAATAAATGTTGTATTATATATTGTTAATCACGGGATACACCTTTTTTATTGCTTTAAGTATAAATACCTTCTAAATTTTTATCTATATACATTAACTAATTAAATATGTTTAATATCTTAGGTCAAAATGAAAAAACAACAACAACGGTCTGAATTTCAGGATTACAATTATTTTATTCCAATTGAATGACAGAAATTAAATTTGTAACGCCGGTACTTTTCACACCTCCGATTATATGTTGTCAAGTTTTGTCATAATTAAATGATTTATTTATTTATATTTGTAGAACAACCTCCAACAATACTTAGAAAGATGCATGGGAAACAGGATGTATACTAGCTAGGCCACTTTGATACGCGCATATTTATGTTAACCACAATGTATTAAGTAAATATCAAAATTGCTAAAAATATATAGGAGATGAACGTAAATAAATGTCATGAAATTGGTGCTTTAAAATATTTTGATGAATTCATAGTTATTACTTTCGACATCAATTCAGTATTTTAGTTCTCTTTTGAAAATAATTTATGAGCAATTTTAGTTGATTTATATAATTAAAGAAATTTAAATCAACTTTCAATATTCAATATTATAAATAATTTAAGCTTTTAAAAACAGTTTATGATAGCACAATGATATAATTTAATTAATTGACAGTAACAATACTAGAAAAAGGTTATAATTTATTTCTGTCGTGCACTGCACGACAAAACAACTGATCTTAATGATCTGCCATCTTCATTGGATGTGATAATTAACTGTTTTTTTCATTTGCTCATTGCGCTTCTCGATTCAGATTACAGTGCCATCCCGTGGAGAATGCTGGAATCAAGTTCACTTGGACCGGAGAGGAGTCTGCGCGGCTGGTCCAGCAGCAGAGACTTTGGCCTTGGTGGTCGCCAGATCTTGTGAATGTCCCGCCTCGCGGGGGCCACATGCGGTGGCGGCGGCACGCGAGCCCCAGGAAACAAAGACCATTCGGCTGACCTCAACATCTGTCATGCGGATGTAAGCCATTATTAGACGCTTTTGCTTCTCCTTGCGGCGCCAGCGGCCACATTATATAAAAGTCAGTGTAAATGTCAAGGAACCAGAAACGTTTCCAAGCGTTGAAAAAAAAATACAGGTGATAGCTAGAAAAATTTACAAATAATGTATAATAGTTAATAAAGTGTAGTATCATTAACTTCTCCTGTCACATCAGAGGACAAAAATAATTACAAGTAAATCATTAACATATGCTTGGTTGTTTGAAGCTAATCAAGCTGATACGTTCCAGCAGTTCCAAAATCTCGTCTAACTAATAACTTCTTCTCCACCACAAAGACTTTAATTTACCTGGCAAGTTATTTACTGACGTCATTGCCCACCGGCTTTCGTGCAGCTCCGACCGAGTGATAATTCCCAGCTGGCAGCGGGAAGCCGGATGCTGCACACTTCAAGATTCGTGCACTTGTTTCCGCGACTCGCGTCATTCCCACTGAATCGTGACTTTAGCTTACCATTTTTTCACAAAGTAGTTATGTAGCGTAGTCTTTTAAAAATGACCTTTGACCTCTCAGTTTGGTTAAAAATCTATATACCAAACAAAAGATCGGCAATTTTAATAGTTCACATAAATTTTTGTCTATTACAAAAAAAAAAAAACAAACAAAAAATAATATTTCAAAGGTCTGTCTGAGAGAACCTATTGTATTTTATTGTGAAATTCGTTTTTTGCTTGTATCACAAATTTAGTTGAAAACAATAAAGAATTTTATTTCATTGAGTTATTTATTATATCATAATTAAGTTCAATTAATGTCATCGGTCTAAACTTAGACTTTTTTTACTATTATAAAAATAGATGACCGTAAGATTGAAGATAAAATAGAAATGGATGACAAAATAATCGGTCTTGTGCTTGTTCTTATCTGAGGTCGAGGGGGTCACATGTCACACTCGTCACCATCTGAGCGAGTCACGAGCCTCCGCCTGCCCAGCAATCACTCTGTCAGTCCAAGCCAAACATGGACTCATCAAATTAGTTAAGGCAGACAAAAAACACATATCTACAAAATATATAGTTAACTCTGCAAACGAAACAAGCAGGCAATTTTAAAATGGTCCATGTTAATCAAAGACGGGTAAAATTTCCTTTTGAGTTTATTATAATGTTCCATAATGCCACATTTATAATGATTTAATCGAATGCATTTTCAACTCGACAGAACTCAAATTTTTTTCAGCAATACATATTAATTATATATTATTTTGATCTCAAATTATGACCGTCTGCATAACGCTGTACAAAATGTTGTACAGAGCATTCATCATTATGCCTTATATGTTTTACAAACTTAAATCCTGTGTTAATTAATATAAATATACGCATGCAGGAACAATAGTATAAAGTTCAATGAAACCCCAATAAAAAAAACATTTTTATTTGGCAGTTACCAAATTTGGATGTTGTACCAAGATTTCCCATCATCATACAATGTTTTTGTCAGTATGTAGGATGTTTGAATAATTTTTGATAATACTTTAGCAACCATCTGCTTATGTGTTTTCAGTTCATCAGATACGACATAAAGAATTTATTACTGCAAAGAGACGAGCGGGGATTACAATGAGCCTGCTGGCAAGTGCCTCACACCCACGTAAATACTCATAAAAAGCAAAAGCAGGCAGGGAGCGTCCGACAAGTTCAGTCGCCGCTGCAAGAGCTCTCCTTGGCAACGACGTGAATTGGCTCAATTAGAAGAGTGCCACATTATAGCAGAGAAAAGAAAGCAGACACTGATAGAAAAAAGTTGAGCAGAAATGAAAATATTTAATTAATTAACAATAAAACTGAACTATATTTTCTGTAAATCTCTTGAATACTGCATGGTAAAATGAATTTGGAAGATGAGAGTGCTGGAATCGTTTTCGAACTAGTTGTAAAAATACCCAACTAATTTAGCGTTAGTCGCTAATCGTCGCAGTAGAAATTGTAACTTATATTTGTTTATTAAAAAACATTCGTTCCCTTTTTTTATTGAAATTAATTTATTTTGAAGAGAAAACAGGAGTTGGAAATTATTCCATAATTGGATGAAGCTACAATATCTGTAAACTTCTGTGGTTGTATTGAGTACATAAAGGACCAAGAGATGGCGCTGAGCGCTGAAATTTTGGCGAGGATACAGCAATACCTATAGCATTGGGAGAATCACAAAAACAACAAATTTTATATGAAATACATCTTTTACGAAGTTGAAATATTTTTTTATATTTGTCCGAACGTATTTGACAACTAATTATGGCGTTGTCATTTCTGTAAAATTATGCTGTGGCTGCTGAGAGAGCATTTACATGATTTTACAATGTTAAACATATACAATGGGCCTCGCTAGACGCACGTAGTTCAGCTGTTTCCCGTCAGTTTCCGCGAGGGGCGCTACTAACTTTATGACGTCAATATTTGAATACGATGTAATGATTGCTATTATTTGTATCAACGGCGTTTATGTGGCGGCGCCACCGTCCTCACCAAAGGTCAGTCACCGCTGCTGCGGAGCGACTGACAGACGCTGGAAGCTGCGCACTCCACTAGCAGGAAGAAGATTGTTTCTTTTTTATTATTAGACCAGGTAGCACGCGTTTTTTTTTTTGTTTTTTTTTTTTTCAATTATAAGATGTCTTAACTTTAACAAAAGCAGTTGTATTTTTGATATAACATTATAGTTATTATTTTTCTCCATTTAAAAAATATTGTTCTTGATTGAAACCACATTCAAGTTATTTGGTAATAGTTTGTGTTAGAAAGGTTAATTAAATTTCTGAAGATCAAAAAGGTCAAAAACAGTTCAACAAGCCGGAACTCTAAAATACTTTTGTGGTGGAGAGGCGTTTTTGCTATTTCATGTGTGTGACATCAACATTTTGCTGGCAAATACAAGAAAAAAAAGGTGTATTTTTTGTTTACTTAAAATTGTATTTTAAATTTATTGTTATTATACTAAAATTTGACGATTTTAATATTTTTTATTTAAATTTATAATTTTGATACGATCTTAAATAGCAGAAACTATTTCAACTAAATGTACAGGTACTTTTCTCAACAGGTGGCTCTTTAATGTTGTTAATTTTGCTTCAGCTTAGCAACTGCTCCAGGTTTTTCGCTCGCTGGAGAAGTGAAGTTAGCTCCTCGCCCTTGAAATCTTGATATGGCCGGCCGTGCCTCTTCTGGACGGTGCCTCCCAGTGGCTTCTCTTCTCACACTACACACCCTCCTTGTAAGTCGCCCTGCACCATTATCTGTACTAATAAGGAACTCACAGTACCTTTACTTTATAATATGATTTAATTTATTTTTATTTAAATTTATTTAAAGCTTAGTGTTGAGTATTTTTTTTTTACCTAATATATTTTTTTCTCGTACCACTCATCTTCATATTATATGTGGAGATTATGCGATAAGACTAAAAAAAAGCACATGACAATTTTTTTTTCTTAGAATGGACATCAAGTTTTTTGGAAGATGTTATTAATGTTATTAAATGTTTAGTGGGCGTTTTGACGGGAGATTCTCTAGACTCTTAGGGTGAAGGACCCCAGATAGTGAAGTGGCTAAGACCTTCGCCACGTGGTTTCCGTAATGTCATCCTTGTTGCTACACAGTTCTTGGAAGCTCTCAATAAACTGGACTAACTTGCTTGAACACAATTGAAACAAAGCGGAAAACAAGTAAAAATAGTTGCACGAAGAATTATGTTACTTTTATATTTTAAAGGGGACAGTGGGTATTAGAATACAAGTTTTTCTCGTTTTAAGAAGAAAAAAATGCGTATAAAATTAACCCTCTTAGAAATACATTCTTTAAGAACTTGGTAGTATGATTCATAAAAAAAGAAGAGAGCAAAGCATTTACTAGCTTAGAAAAATTATATTTTTAATTCAGGAAAAGAAAAAAAAAAAAAAAATGTTTTCATTTGACTAGCCATTATAAATTCATCTAATATATTGTAGACCTCCTGTCTGTTTTGAATGTATTAAAACAAAACCACTTCTGTTTAACATAATTAATTACGTATCAAATTTTGAACAACATTAAATAATACCAAATTGAAAAAAATAATTTTCCTTTTTTCACTGTCATTTTACATTTTTTGCATTCAAGTAAAAAAAAAACAAAAAAACTCTGCTCTATTGTTAATTACTACTGTGACATATTTATAGTCGGGGATATTTTCTAAGTGTTTGTACTTTCATGCTTCTACTGCTGCCCCAGCAACAACATGCAGAACGGCAATACTGTTGCAAGACGACAGCAGCACAACCTCGAGAATAAAGCCGTCAGCGCTCTGGCCATACCTCGCACCACCGTTACTTTACTGCAATCACCCTCTCTGCCAAGCACCGCTTGTACATTGCACACACACAACCATCCATTCTAGCTGCCGCAACTAAATGTACAGAGGATATCATGAAAAAATGATATTTTTATGACAACTTTTTGCTCTGTTGCTTGAGAGTTCAAACAGTTGCATACATATTGTAAGTTGAACACCTGATGTATATAGGAATCTAAAATCTGCCAGACTTAAACGTTAGAATTATGTCTTCGGTAAAACCTTGATTTGCAAATATTGTGTATCCAAGCAGTGTAGCATGAAATATATTCGAGGGTGGCTATGCGATATTATTATGTAGCTCGTGGCGTCATCATCCGATTTGTGTGCTGCGCAAGCTCGCTTCTGATAACATCATTAGCTAGTACCCATTGTATGCGAAAGTGAATTGGTAATGATTATATACTGTGAGGCAAAAATAGATGTACTGAATTAGCCTGTTATTTGATGCAGAACGATTTATTGCTTATAAAATTACAATACAGCATTCTATTTTGAACAAATTACTGTTATTATTGGATGTCGTTGAAAAGTGTGCCATAATACTTCTTTTAATTCCATTTAGACATAAAATTTTAGTAATTTTCTTTCAATAGATAAAATTATAATAAAATTGAAGCAAATAAATAAACATGGAACATGGACATCTTTAAATCAAGTGTCTGTGATACACAAGATGATGATAATAAATTACATCAAAATAAAATAGCTGGCGCCTATTTTTAAACAAGTTTGATTTAAGATAATGTAAAAGGTAATAAAAACACCTTCCTTCTATATAGTAAGAAGTTATCACTCGTCGTAACAGCAACCTGTTATATTTATGAATGAAAAGAATTGGTATATAACATTATAAATCATAAAATTATTAAATGTTGCAATATTCAAAGAAATCACTCTCATTATTATGCTAACTGGGTTACCTGAGGCCATTACAGAGTGACTTTAAGAGTAATTGCAATAATATTGAGCAGACTTTGAGAATATCTGAGACTTCAAGAAGAGAGTGGAAGACAGCAGTCACTTGTAATCTCTTCCAGAACTCATTTACATGTCCTTGTATGGCGAGACTCTGGGAGGAGGGGGGGGGATCATAGATCGATCAGACCGACTCTGCAGTGTAGCTGCTACACCACAACACTATCTAGATTGTACGGTTGAATGACGATGGTTCCTCCATCACTAGTGACACGTTAAAAGCCAACAAGAAAAATGAATGAAACAGACATATCTAGATTTAGCCACTTGATTTTAATCAATGAAATTTAATTAATGAAATATATATAGATTTTAAAAATAGAAATTTAATATTTAAAAATGATTATAAGATATAAGGTGAGTTTTTAATTAGGTTACCCTTTTATTAGTTTTCTTTGGTTTAGTATAGCAGTGCGTGCCTCCTGCCCACGCAAAAATAAAAAAAAAGACAAGTTTTTTTTTAAAGCTTCGTTCGTATATGAAATAAAAATAAAAGTTCTTGCCATGCCTGTTCTCCATAGAAGACACACCCTCCCTCTCGCCATGCAAACTCAGCAAAATACTCGCAGCAAAATTATACACTTGAATTTTTAATATTATATAAGAAAGCTTAATATGCTAGAAAAAATTTCATAACTATATTTAAAATGTCAGAAAATAATGCTAATTAAATCCTTGAAATTTTTTAATATAATATATAATTTGAATAAATTATTATAATAATTTAAAGAACAAAAATATAAACATAATAATTTATGAATTTCTTACATCATGTGCATTGCTGATATCAGATTCCTGTGCAGTAAATGATTATAAAATAGAAAAAAAAATGGATTATTTGTATATAACACAAAATTAGGATTACTGGCAAAATAAAATTTAAAAAAATCCCAATCAGAGAGGCATTGCTTACACCAAGTCACATCAAAAATGGAAATATCTAAACAGCATTTTATGTGCTTCCACTGTATATATTTATTAATATTATAATTAACCAAAGAAATAAATTTACAACCTATTAGTATTCACTCCGTGATGCATCATGTATAATACCTTGTTGCCTAATAAATATTTATTTCATGCAACTATTTTGGGTGTGATGTTAATCATAATGATCATTAATTTATAACTACCTGATGTTCTAATAGTCTCCATAACAGAAAAGCAATATTTCATTTTCCTATAATTTATAATTTTAATAAAAAAAGGAGCAAAGTATTTTATAAAAAATGAGCATCTTGTGATAAACTTGGTCACTGTAAACAAAGTTTATTATTGAAATTTGATACGTATCACAAGTTATGTGACTGTTGTTGGACGGCGCTGCAGGCGGTGGGGACCACGCTAATTACACGCCTCGCGGTGAGGAGCGTGGGACAAAACTCGTGGCTCGTCTGTCTGCCCCTAGCGACACCGGCATTGGATTGGAATCGATCAAATAATTAACTGCTAAACAATAATCTTGTATTCAAAAAATGTTGTCTGCAGAACTCAAGAATTTCGTATATACCAGAAGACAATCGTTTTGATCTGAACTGATGTGATAAGTTCTGATCTGATGAGTTTGGAAAAAATAAAAAAAAAAAATTAAAAAATTTAAAAAAGCCAATTTGAAATTTTCTGACTGATTAAAAATTAGCAACTCGTGATGGAGCAACGGAAAATTATTTTGCTTGGAGTATTTTTTTAAATAAATAGTAATATTTTACGGATATTTGAATTTTTATGCACGGAATTTTTAGCATGATGTGTATATAGCTCATATACGTATATCTGCAAACACACCATATTATGAACCACGAGCCGCCACCAGTCAAATATAATATTATGAGATTATAAACTATAATCTCATAATTAGACTATTTTAATTTATAATATAATATATGATTAAAGTTTGGAAACATAAATTTTATGCCAACAATTCGGTGCAAACTTTGTTTATATTGACAGCTAATAAAATATTTAGCTATTTTAAATAAAACAGAGTTTTAAATTAATTTGCCTTTAGATCGGCTTCATTTGTTACTCATTTGTCAACTAAAAGAGTTTTTAAATTCAAGAAGAATTTGAAATATTGTATCTGTAAAAACCTGATGTATATTATAGTTAGGCCTTGTTAAAGTGTAAGACAAATGAGTGTTATTTTGTTTAACATTTTTACATGTTGAAAATTTCAATTATGCCAAAAAAGTAAAATTCCAATTATATTAATTTTGTATTTTTGATGTTACGCCCTTGATATGAAAAATAGTTATAATGTTATATTGTTTATAGCAGATTGCCAAAAAAAAAAAAAAAAAAAAAAAAAAAATGAGATTTTCTTTAATAAGTATTTTTGAATAATCATCTACCTCATCACACACACACACACACACACACACACACAAAATCACTCAGATATTTTTATTTTATTTTGACTTCGGTGCACGCCTACGCGTGATCTACAATCTAAACAATACAGAACTGAGCATTATAATGAAGCCAGATGGAAATCAGATCGTATCAATTTGAAATTAATACTTTTGTTGGCAGCAACAAAATAATAAAGATGGAAGTTATTCATGCGTTGCTGTAGGGAGCTCGTACAATGATACTCAATGTCACTCCAATTTTCTTCAGCTTGTTTATGCAGTGATACATTACATGCTATAAGGGCGTAAAAGGTCTACTCTACTGTACCTGTTCTTGTATTAAATTACTTAAAGTGTACGGATATTTCATTATGCATATATTGTATATACTATACAATTTATTAAACGCTGATATTTAATACAATTATTATTTTTTTTAATTATTTTACTTATGTTCAAGCTCATTGGTGTTTAATTTTTAAGCGTAAAAAAAATCCTGCAAATTTAAAACATTTGATATTCGTTTCTTACGTAACACAATGTAATTTAATTGTATGATAGCAATTACCATCTAATTGGGACACTCCTTATAGAGAAATCCATTCATTTTCACGTTGCTTTCCCGCTAAGAGCTTGCATACTCCGGTGATCAGAACTGTCCTATAGACCGTAACAAAGTGAACGCCGCAACGACAAACAATAAAATATATTTGAAAACGTTTTTACATGTAAGTAGTTGGAGCCTTAAAAGGTGTTCTCTATTATAATTTTAATTTACTAAAAGACATTTTGTTAATTTATTATGTATAGTACAATGTATAGTAATATTGTTTTATTGATTTTTGTACATAAATTGCATAAGATTGATGCTATCAAATGCTTGTTTTTTTTAACTAACAGGGCATGAGGTTTGAATTTTATTTTGAATAATTTATTATTCCGATAGTTATTTGTTTTGTAAGTAAAATAATGTAGCACATGAGAAATTGAAGATCAACGTGAGAGCTGATTTTAACAATTTAACTGTCAAATTTCAATGAAATACATATTTCAGGATTTAAACTCAATATATTTCCAGCAAATTATATTTTTTCTTCTAGCATAACACACTGCTATTGTATAATATATATAACATATAAAAGTTTTCTAGACTCAGCAAATTTTATGTCTTTGAGCAAAGTGTAATGTGGCGTTTCCCATTATATCTACATATGGACATTGCGTCGTAAAAAAATAATTTACGGTACAAAGAGTGGACATAATGTACATTGTAAAAATGTGTAATGCTTTTATACATATCGTGTGAAAGAGTTATTAATCATTTTTTTTTAACTTCAAGGCATTATCCGTTGTTTTTGCTATACGACGACGAGATGTTCTTTACAAGTGTTATATTAATCATGCATATTGCTGTGTGTCGTCATAAATCAGGACTCTGGAGTACATAGATATCAAGGCAAATAGAAAGAGGTAAGTAGATTTAAAATTACAGTAACAACATGTTGCAATAATGATCGTCATAATATATATATTAATTAAGCTGGTTTTATATTATTTTACCAACGTACGTGTGTTCTAAAATTTGTTATATTCTTGTTTGTTTTGTATTCAGTATTGTATTACATTTGGAAAATATATTAAAAAATTTAAATTACTGTTTTTTATTTGTAATGAAAAGTACCATTTGTACGTACTGGTATACATGGGAAATTTTAATGTAACCAGAAAAGAATTTAATGGAAATAAATGGACATTTAGAGCCTAGAAAAAGCTCCTTTTGACAAATTCCTAGGTCAACAGTGTACCTCGATCTCTATCTGCTGTGTACCGGACGAGTCTTCGAGTGCTCCACTATCGGGTTTCTCGTGCAATGCTACATGTCCCAGTGTCAGACCGGGCTACTGCCCCATTAATGTCCCGCCTCTGATGTATATAGTCTCTGATCAATATCGCCTCTTCAGGTGTGTATTGAGAGTTCACTTGCATGCAGATAAAAAATCGTATCCTTCGTATGGGGAAATATGCTAATAAATTTGTCATATTTCATAATAAATTTGTACCATTTGGCCTATATTATAATATTAATAAACTTGATTTATTTTGCAATTAAATTTATAACGTGCATGTAATAAAAATCTAGAATATAATATTCATGATATTTACCCCATTAAAATGTTTAATTATTATAAAAGCATGTAATTTTATACCCTTGGATGAAGGTTATAAGTGACAACCAAGCAATTATGGCCGTAAGTTGCGTCCAACCTATCCTAGGATAATCCTCGGATTTTTTGTGGCTAAACGTATCCGAGAAAAATCCACAAATAATCCTTATCGGCCAATTATCCGAGATATGCGTAAGTTGCGTCCCATGTCAAACTTATCCTGGAAACGAATACAAAGTTTTTGATTGGCCGACTTGTTTGCGCGGGAAGTTTTAATATATATGCTAACCTTGAAGGTTTTAATTAATTTATTTATATATATATATATATATATATATAAATAAATATATAAATAAATAAATATTTATTTATTTATTTATTTATTTATTTAATTACTTCATTAAAAACCAAATTTTTATTAAGAAAACCCCCTATCTTAAGGCGGATTCAGATGGTGACAATGGCGATGCGACGTGATTTTGACTTAAAAGCTGTGAAATCCTATGCTGCGGCGAATTCGCCGAGAATCGCGTTAATTACGAATTACGATGCTTTTTTTCTTTTAATTGCCAAATATGGCCGCCAATGGATGTTACAGCAAGTGCGCATTATCCGCGTTGCGTCGCATGATAAAGTTTGCCATGTCAATCCACCTTTACAAAAAACATGCCAGGAAATGTAGTAGTACCTCCGAAATTTTCGTTGTTATACTTTCAACCCTCAAAACGGTTGCGAAACGAAAAGCTAGCAAAAGTTGGGGATTGTAATTGTAAATATTTTTTATGTATATTGAGACTAACATTGATATATAGGGGGGGGGGGCATCCATGACCAAAATGTGTCAATTGCCCCAAAACACCAACCAACCAACCATTGATATATATTATTGGGGCGTTATAAATTGATACACAAAATTTTATTGTATTATGTAAAATTTTCTCCCTGATGTTATATTTTAATTTTTTAAGGGGTGTTCGTGTTCCACTTTTTTGCGTGATGTATTATCAGAAATTTATTTTTAATGTTTAAAATTATAATACTATATAATTAATGGAAATTATAAGAAAATAATAATTATAACAAGTGTGGTATATTTATACTGATCATGTTGAAAAACTTATTTGACCGTCCCATGTGCTTTCAGGGTTGGTTCTCCCTCTTCTCTATAGGATTTTTTTTTAATATTAATAATTGCCATGCAATTAAGGTTGAAACATTGATTCCAGCATGATATTTATCCATCACAACGGTGATGATGTTAAAAATTTTTAGAACCCTGCATGCCTCCTATGAACAAAAACAGCAAATGGACGCTACGACCCACTACGTACAGTATGGCACCAAACCCCCCTAGGGTTGGTACCCACGACTTTCCCCAAAAATACAAGAGTCCTTATGGGACCCAGGATTTTGGAAGGAGGACCCATCCCAGCCCAAATTTAATTGGCTATCCGACCGTGGTTGATTTGAAGCCTCAACCCTATTTGGACTCATTATAATGGGGTACCCAATAAAAGCTTTGTTGCTAGCTTCAATTTCAGGGACCCCCAGCATATTGGGGTCAAATTTTGGGCTAGGAACGAGTGTATGACCTTTTTAGAACCGTATTTGCAAGGCCTAACTTTGAATTATTTTGAATTTGAGTTTTTCGAAAAACCCAGAAATCGGCAATGATATAAAATATAGTCGCATGCTAAAATTCTAATTTTTTTCTCCTTGAATAACTTGTTTCAAAAACCAGAATTTAAAAAAATACCCTGTTTGGAATTTGCCTACACATTTCAGCTTTCAGAAACTGTCTTCAATTTTTTTTTACCTTGAAGGGTTTGGCCACGCGAGTCGAAAACGTAAGGGTACCTTCTCCCATAAGGATAACATGAGGAACTCTTGCGTAATAACCTTTTTTAGAAACAAATTTTGACCGATTTGCACTGAAGCTTATTTTAACAAGTTCACAGACACACAAAATGTAATAATGCTACTTAAAACATGGTAAAAACTACCCTTAACGAGATGTTGACTCATACTACGTAAAAAATATATTGTTTAATCCGAATTTTAAAATTACCATTGAAACAATCTTTTTTTTTTTTTACCCAGATATGATTTTAATTTTTTTTAAATCAGATATATGAAGCCAAGACTTTGATTTTAGGGGATGTTATTTTTGCTCCCTTCCTCAAATTCTTGGCTTCATCTGATTTGAAAAAGTTAACAATCGTTTCTGGGTGAAAAAAAAAAAAAAAAAGAGTAAATAAAAATAAGCTGGTTTCAATGGTAAGCTTAAAATCCGGATTAAACATTATTTTGACGTAGTACGTAGTACGAGTCAATATCTCGTTAAGGGTAGTTTTTACCATGTTTTAAGTAGCACTATTACATTTTGTGTGTCTGCTAACTTGTTAAAATAAGCTTCAGTGCAAATCGGTCAAAATTTGTTTCCTAAAAAGGTTATTACGCAAGAGTGTAGTTCCCCATGTTATCCTTATGAGAGAAGGTACCCTTACGTTTTTAGCTCGCGTGGCCAAACCCTTCAAGGTAAAAAAAAAAAATGAAGACAATTTCTGAAAGCTTAAATGTGTAGGCAAATTCCAAACAGGGTATTTTTTTAAATTCTGGTTTTCTAAAAAAGTTATTCAAGGAGAGAAAAAGTCGAATTTTGGCATGCGACTGTATTTTATATCATTGCTGATTTCCGAGTTTTTTGAAAATTTCAAATTCGAAATAAGTCAAAGTTAGGCCTTGCAAATACGGTTCTAAAAAGGTCTTAAACTCGTTCCTAGCCCAAAATTTGACCCCATTATGCTGGGGGTCCCTGAAATTGAAGCTAGCAACAAAGCTTTTATTGGGTACCCCATTATCATGAGTCCAAATAGGGTTGAGGCTTCAAATCAACCACGGTCGGATAGCCAATTAAATTTGGGCTGGGATGGGTCCTCCTTCCAAAATCCTGAGTCCCATAAGGACTCTTGTATTTTTGGGGAAAGTCGTGGGTACCAACCCTAGGGGGGTTTGGTGCCATACTGTACGTAGTGGGTCGTAGCGTCCATTTGCCGCTTTCGTTCATAGGAGGCAAGCAGACTTCTAAAAATTTTTAACATCATCACCGTTGTGATGGATAAATATCATGCTGGAATCAATGTTTCAACCTTAATTGCATGGCAATTATTAATATTAAAAAAAATCCTATATGGCCATCCCTGAAAGCACAGGGGACGATCAAGTAAGTTTTTCAACATGATCACAATAAAATTGTTGATTTGTATATTTATAATCTACTTTTTTTCTTATTCGTTTTAATTTACAGGTCCGAATTAGTTATGTGCGGCATTTGAACAGTCATGATATTTTTGTTACCTTTGAAACTTAAGGGTTAACCTAATTAAATTTAATTAAATTATAATTATCACCGGTGAAATTAATTAGTGCTTTTTTTAAGTAAGCTCATTAAAAATAATTAATATTTAAAACGGTTGTCCTATATAGAAGAATGTATTTTTTCACTCTTAATTTTTTTAATTAACTCGATTTTAAGGGTGGAAAATTAAATCAGATAATTAATTATAATTTTACTAAATTTCTTAATAAATTTTGGCCATAATATATGTGTGCAAAAATTTGTTTTGGTATTACATATTTTAATTTTTAATTGAAAGAAAAAATATTTATGTAACACACAGGACATGAAGAATAGTTTGATTTAATTTTATTTAATTATAATTAAATATTAATAATTTTTAATTTGCTTCTTTATAAAAATATTGTGAATATTTTCATTAAAATTATTAATTAAATTTATTTTAATTGGCAATTTTAATTCCACTTTTCACACCAAAAATAGCGAAATTATCCGAACATTATCCGCCAAACTTCTTGGATAGATTTTCTAAGATATTCCTCGGATTATTCTAGGATTTTTCTCGGATAGTAGCAAATTTTGTGGACGCAACTTACCAAACTATCTCGGATAAGTTTAGCCACAAAAAATCCGAGGATTATCCTAGGATAGGTTGGACGCAACTTACGGCCATTAGTGTTTAATTTAAATTGTAAGTTAAGTGCAAGCGTCAGAGGTGACATTTAATGCATATTTTTATGAGAACAACTTTATAATATAATTTTTATTGTCATGTAATAGCAAACAAATGATCCAATTTTCTACTCAAATATAATGATGTTATTTATTATCTTTAATTCTTAACAATTATTAATATCTGATTATCTGTGACCTGATATTTCCAAATCTAAGTAAAAAGAGCAATGGAAAACAAAATAAATTATTTCCAACCCTTATTTGAATCTGTCCATAAATGAAACACATTAATGCAGGAATCATCCCAATTAGATGTCGTTAATTAGCTGCCAGAAAGAGGTGCAGCAAAAGGAAGAGTCCACATCACGGTGGAGAACGGTGTGCTCGGACGTTCAAGGTCACCGCGTGACGTCAGTGGAGTCCTGGCTTGTCTCAATTCACGGGACGGCCGAGAATAAGCAGGGGTGCTGGCGAGCCGCCACGCTCTCCTCCTCCCTCAGGTGCGAGACCGCAACAATACAGCGAATCCGGACCGATATATCCTGCTCAGATAGCAGGACTTAAGGTGGATTCACATGGCGATTTTTACCATGCGACGCGACGCGAATAAAGCGCACTTGCTGTAACAACCATTGACGGCCATATTGGGCGATTAAATGAAAAAGAGCATCGTAATTAACGCGATTACTGGCGAATTCGCCGCCGCATACGATTTCCCAGCTTTTACGTCAAATCGCGCCGCGTCGTCGTTGCCGCCCATGAAAATCCACCTTTAGAACGCCATTGGCTGCTTGTTATAACTACATAGCTCCAAGTTTGCACTCCTCGTGGCCAAAACGCATGGTCATAATTCCGAGCATCACTATATTGACTGAATAATTTAATGAATACACTTTTAATAACAAAATCAACACATTCAATTATTATTAATTCATGATAATTATATGTCATATATATAAAAAGTCATTAACTCTCTCTCTCTCTCTCTCTCTCTCTCTCTCTCTCTCTCTCTCTCTCTCTCTCTCTCTCTCTCCAATTGCAGTTTACAGGTTTACAGTATAACAGTACATTTAATATAAATAAACATTTTTATGCTTTAATTTGTTGCTATTGTGCATTAGTCATCATAAAATGTTTACTTTTTTCATGCATGTGAAGTAAGAAATCCTGTCTATGATTAATTGTCACATCATGCTACGTGATTTCTCATTAACAACTCCTGCTCGAGAAAATGGTTTGGCGTCGCTCAGCGATGATTTACGTCGTCACCCAGCGTGCTATGACCAAGTACGCTCGAGTCGCGAGAGAAGCGGATCTGCTGACGAGCAAGGAAGTTGCCTGGCCGGCCGATCCAGTCGCTGAATGTGGAGATCTCGCGTCGCCGTGCGGACAAACGAGTTTGTATCGATGGACACTTGCCATAAAACCTTCAAACCTTTTCTGATTAATTGAGATTACTTTATTTAATGATATCAATTAATTCTTTTTTTAATAAATTATAAATGTATTCAAGATAGGAGACTGGTCTTATAAAAAAAAAAAAGTTAGAAACGAAGTATTATTTTTTTTTCCGTCTCTCAATTTATCAAATCTTTTTTTACAACTTGCCAATTTACTGGATAATGGATACTTTTGCTACAATTATTACACGACTTTTTACGAACTACTATAATATATATAAAGCTAGAGCATTGATGGTGGAATGGGGATAGAAATACATGAAAGTTCCATTACATCAGAAAGACTTTTCTTCACAGATTCTTTGCCTGATATACCTCCTTTTTTTTTCAAGAGCAACAGAGGACTGACACGTTAAAGCACAAGAGGCTGGCAGTAATGTTCCCACCATCACCACGACACTCACTTGTGACCCCAGTCTCTAAATTGGCATGAGATTATCTGATGGTGCATGCACCTCATGACCACTATAGACGGCTCATGCAATTGCAATGCACAACGTTGAAGTTGGCTTCTACTTCAAACAAATTCAACGCTTTTTACACTCTTCTTCTTTTAGTACACTCTGCTATCTCGTGCTGGAGCTATTTTCATGCAAAAGGCGGTACACACACTCAACACATACACATGAGCTAAAGGTGAATGAACCAAAGAGATACACTCCCGCTCGTCAGTCTGCCCGCCCGCCCGCTGAGATGCACAAGAAATGTATAAAGCGAGCTGCATATTCTTCAGGTGGGAAGTGCAGCATCAACATCATAAAGGTGTGGTACTTAATCTGATGGGCATGTAAAACAACCAGGATAATGATAGAGTTGATTTTTTTTTCCTCGTTATTTTAAGTAGGTCAAGAGGGTTTGGCACACGTTAAGATGGTGTCAAGGTATTGTTTTAAGAACTATAGGTATATACGACTTATATAAGAACAATATAAAAACGAAATTAGGTCTTTGCTTGCGCATCTCACCTGAGCTTACAGTAGCTACAAATATACGTACGTCATCAGGGACTTCACTCAAGCAAAACCTCCGCATTGTTGTACACACGTGGACATAAAATCCGTCACTATAACAACTTTAACTCTTCCACAAAGCAATTAAACATAAAACACAAATAAAACAGACACTATAATAAATTTAAGATCATTATCTAATTTGAGAGACATCGAGTTAATTTGAAAGGATTGTGCCAGTTTTAATGTTTCAACGTGTACCTGTGCTACGGAGGGTAGCTATGATGAGAGATCGTTATGGCTCATTTGTGATGCATGAATTGTCTTGTCGCAACGATGGCTGTCAGCCAGTATTGTTCTTTCTTGAGCTCAGGGTAATTTTACTCGCGTCATTCAGCGAACTCCTCGGTGATTTACAAAAGGCGACGTGACATAATAAGGAGCAGCTGCATGAAGAGTATATATGTTTTAAAATAAATGTTACAAATGTAGAACAATTAAATACTGAAGCTGAAATATAAGAAGCTTTCAGACACAAAAACTTACACATGTGTCACGAAAAAATATATGTATATATTTTTTTGTGACGCGTTTTAATTCTTTGTAGTTAATAGGTGCGATTCACGAAACAGTTAACCAGGTTTCTAACCACGTTTAGCTTAACCACGTTTAACTATACCTGTTTTACGTGTTAAACCACTATAGTTAAACGTGGTTAAGCTAAACGTGGTTAGAAACCTGGCTAACTGCTTCGTGAATCGCGCCCATTAATATGTTTAATTAAGTAAGCGTGTTTCATTGCTAATTCTTCAGTGATGAATTTTCGATATTTATAGACAGAAATCGTTTTAAAATAAAGTTTAATAAATAACTTTTAAAATAAGTGTGGACTTATATACTTCAAATTGTTTTAAATTATTAAAAGTTTTGTTAAAATTTTCTCCAACACTATATCCTTGAACATTTGTTTTGATGCAACAAAATGCATACAAAATATATACATGCATGTATCCTTTGTTCTTCAAAGGAATGAACTAAATTCTTATTGAGTAACAGAAAAAAAAAGAACACAGTCGTGTGTTTGCACGACCCTAAATTCCTCACAGGAAAGTTTACATGTAACATGTAACCATATATCTTCAGGTAGCATTGAGGTGCTTTACGTTTTATATTTATGTGATTTCCACACCACGTCATGCATGCATGTCCTCGTATAATAATATGTATATACTGTACACTTCATACGTATAAACTGGACACTGTTGTACTTTCAGGTCATAGGTTACAAAGCTATATGAGGGTGTTTCATTATATTTTACAAGTACTAAATGTCAATTAATTTTCATATCTTATTTCTATATATCAATATATTAAAAGAGTTTAGTAATAGTCGTATTTTATATGTCATTTAAGTTAACGAGAAGAGAAAATCTGGAATGTATTTGTCTTGTTTGTTTTGTTCAATCCGATTTGCTTGGTGGCAAGTCATCAGGCCAGGGACACTGTAGTATATCGCAATGTGATGCCGCGGCGGCGTCTGCACTCTTGCATACATTGCGAGGCATTAGAGGTGCATGTGACGTCACAAAATAGTTACACAATACAAAGATAATTACTACCAAGTACAATAACTTTTTCATCACGCTATTAAATCTTCATCTACTTTTATTTAAAAAAAAATAGTAAAGAGTTGTAATGATGACATTTACAATACGAAGAATTGATTATAATTGAACAAGTGTACTTCAAAACAAGGTAAGGTTTCCTCGTCGATACTCCTGTGACGTCACTGACATGTTCCGTGGTTTGCAGCTCGGTAGATCTCCACCTTTTCGTCCCACGGTGCTCATTGTTCAATCAGTGCGGTGTAATTTATGTCGCTGCAGTTGAGGGAGGGCGGGCTGCAGCGAGGGCGTGTGCATGCATGCAGCTTGTCGGTGGCACCACAACACCATTGCAGCGGTGACACAGAGGTCTGCTGCGTGGAGAACACCAGATGGGTGACACGTCTTCAATTTGTTGACATATCAAGTACGATAAAAATATTAAGCTTTAATTAAAATAAGACAAAAATGTCAAAATGTTTTCAATTTTGAACGATATCGGAAAAAATGCATTTTAAATTAACTTAATTGGTAGTGATTAAAAATAACAAATAATACTATTGCATAATATAATTATATCCATGGGATCATATATATTAGAAATTTATATTAAAACCATTATAATTAAGTTATTTTTATGTTAAAAAGGAATTAATTATACAAAATTTATCTTCTCCTTTGCCAATTTACTATTTAGTGAACGAAATTGATCTTGAACGTTGATATCTCATTCAGACATGCCAACATAATTAAGACAAACACGTTAATAAACTAGTCATTATTTAGGCAATCTTGATTATATTGTAAATTAGAATCTTTTTTAGAAGGCAACGTTCTGAACATTTTCACACCTCTAAATATAAAAATATAGCCAAGGAATGAATTTTTTACTTCTTTAAAATGACAGACTATTAATTACTTCAAAGCGTATGGTACCGGTGCAATCATGCACTCTTATGTTGCCATGCAGTGAGTCTAGTCTGAGCTTCCAAGCGAGGCGGACGTTTTTGTCGTGAGCTCCGCACTGACCATGGGTGACTCGTTGGAAGCATGGCGGTGCCGTATTGGCTGCTATTGTGGCTCGTCTCGTGTGATGTCGCATAAATCTACTACTTGTGTTGGAGTGAAACCAGTGCGATGTTTATTTGGCATAGGACTAATTACGTTGCTTCTTGTAATTAGTGGTTTAGAACTGAATCCAGGGCCTGAGATTACACTCGACGACATTAAGCAACTCGTCACTGGAGCTAAAATGGAGACCTTGACATTTATCGGTGAGCGACATAATGATGTCACACAGCAAATTAATCAGCTAGACTTGAAGATCACGACTTTGAATGGTAAAGTAGACACTATGCAACAAGAAATAATCGATACTAAAAATGAATTACAGAGAGTGCAAGAAATTAATACTTCTTTAGAGAAAAAAGTGCAAGTATTAGAGATGCAAGCTAGAAGGAAAAATCTTATTTTCTATGGCATAGAGGAGACTGCATCTGAAAATATTGAGACTGTGGTTGTGTCTATAATTAAAGATCACTTAAAATTAGAACTTGACTTTAATTTAATTGATACTGCATTTCGCATGGGTAAAAACCGCGGTAAACGGCCTATCTTTGTTACGTTTACTACTCAGAAAATAAGAAACATCATCATAAAAAAGACTTCACTTTTAAAAGGCACAAAAATATTCATAAACCCTGACTTATCTCCTGAGGAACGTATGATACGTAAGACGCTGCAAGTAGCTGCAAGGCAAGCTAGGGAAGCTGGATATACTGACGTCAAGTTTGGTCGAAATTTTCTTATCATAAATAACTTCACATTTACTCTGCAGCACCTCGCCTCGTCTTGTTGGCTATCTGACTTTGCCAAGGTCACGGCTCCTCCGAGTTCCATGGATTCCGTCGATAACCCGAACCAAAATGTGCCGCCATTGAAGAGGTTGCGCTCGGCAAGTGACGGTGGTCACGGCAGCGAGTCGAATGGGGCGGCAAGTGGATCTGGGGTGGCCTTCAACCAGTACCGCGAGCAGGTTGACCAGGTGGCAGCGCGAGGCTACCTCACCCGTTCGCAGTCGCAACAGGGAAACGGCTTGGCGCCTCCCCCGCCTCCGGGCAAGGGGAGGCAACAGCAGCAACAACTGCAACGACCAACTTCAAGCAAAGAACAAAACAACTGAACAAAGGTATTCTTTCAAACTTTGATATATTACAAAATAATCTCAAACAGACTTATAATAATTTTTTAAAATTCTGTCACATCAACGCACAATCTTTGACTGCCCATATTTGTAATATTCGTTTTTTGTTTAAAGGAAACTGTTTTGACATTATTGCAATATCAGAAACATGGCTAACCGAGGCTGATACTAATCAGTCATGCATGCTTGCTGGTTATAAATTATATAGAAATGACAGATTGTTTAAGCAAGGAGGTGGTATTTGTGTTTACGTGTCTGAACAATATAACTGTAAAATTATTGCGAAGTCACCAGGTCGTTATTGTAAAAAACCTGAATATTTAGTCTTGGATATTGAGATAAAACAAGTTAAATTGTTATTTATTGTCATGTACAGACCACCTAAAGCATCTTTCTTTCATGATTTTATTGATGAAGTATCCTCTCTTATCCCTACTTATGATCACATTATTATTACTGGTGATTTAAATATCGATTTAAACTTGAAAAATTCTAGTAGCAACAAATTACTCGCAATGTTAAATGATTTCAACATGTATCAATTACCATTAATTAATACTCATTTAACCTGTAATAAAAAACTTACTACACAAACAACAATTGATATAATATCTGTACTTAATGATACAATTTGTCCGAAATTTGGTCAAATACCAGTCCCAAATGTCTCAGCTCATAATCTGTTATATTCAGTTTATCCTATATCAGCAATCAAAGAGGTGCCAAGATTAATTACATATCGTGACTTTTCTAATTTTGATGAACAGAAATTAATTGAAGATGCTTTGTCTATTGAGTGGCACAATATTACTAATATAATTGATATTGATAGTAAAGTGGAGTTTTTTAATAATAAATTAATTATGTTGTACAATAAGCATGCTCCTCTCAAGACCATAAGAGTTAAAAAACCAAAGTCACCTTGGATCAATAGTAATATTAAACAAAAGATGAATGAGCGGGATAAAGTAAGAATCACTGCCATTAAATCTAAAAGTATTATTAAATTTAACTGGTACAAAAATTTAAGGAATCAAGTCAAGAATATGATTAAAAATTCATACAAAAATTTTATTAGTAAATTAATCAATATAAAAGGCGATGCTGCAATTTTTTGGAAAAATTTACGCAAATCTGGAATAATTAAATCTAAGGATAATACTTTGCCGTCTCATATTTCTACCTGTGACCTCAATGATAATTTTATTCAAACTCCTAATATTACTGTTGATGAGCAAATTAATACTGAATCAGATTATCTAAATAAAGCTCCTATTGATACTGAGAAATTTTATTTTAAATTTGTTACACCAGATGATATAAAAAAATCTATCTTGTCAATTTCTTCTAATGCCAAGGGTGTTGATCAAATATCAAATAAAATGTTAAAGCCAATTATTGATATAATTTTGCCTTCATTAACTCACATTTATAATTCATCTTTGCAACGGGGTATTTTCCCATCTTTATGGAAAAAAGCTTTGGTTACGGCTGTACCAAAAGTACCAAATGCTAATGATCTTAAGGATTTTAGACCCATAAGTATATTATGTGTTTTGGCCAAGGCATTAGAGAAAATTGTAGTTGAGCAAGTAAAAGTGTATATTGAGGAGGCAAATATTCTCGACAAGCATCAGTCGGGTTTTCGTAAAATGCATAGTACACAGACGGCACTGCTGAAAGTTACTCAAGACGTTCGAAATGCTGGAAATAAGGGTTGTGTTACTGTAATGGCCTTGTTGGATTTCAGTAAGGCTTTTGATACTGTAATCCATCGTATCTTGCTAGCCAAACTTAAATATTTAAATTTTTCTGATTCAACAATAGCCTGGTTTTCTTCTTATTTACATGATAGACAGCAATCTGTGGTGGGGGGAAATATGGAAAATTCTAATTGGAGATCTTTACCATGTGGTTTAGCACAAGGGAGCGTAACCGCACCCCTGTTGTATCTATTGTATACCTTTGACTTGTGTAGTGTGCTGCGTTTCTCAAAGTTTCATATGTACGCTGATGACCTGCAGGTTTATATACACTGTAAAATTAATTCAATAAATCAAGCTGTACTTTTGATCAATCAAGATATTCAAAGCATATTAAAATGGGCAAATGATCATGGACTTTCTATTAATGCTGTAAAGACACAAACAATTATTACTGGTCCTATTAGCCTTGTTAACAAATTACAAGTTGATAAGATTGATAAGGTAATTGTTAAAGATGCTAAAATAATTTATTCGGGTAAAGTTAAAAATCTTGGTGTTATTATGGATAGCAAATTTACTTGGTCCAATCATATTAGTGCTATTAGTAAAAGGGTTTTCTGTGTCCTCAGGCATTTGTACAAATTCAGAAGCAGTACGCCACAAAATGTTAGGATAAAGTTGATTGCAACAATGGTACTACCTATAATAGATTATTGTATTGTTGTTATGAGTGATATAAATGCAGAAGAACTGAGGAGATTACAAGTTATACAAAATAATGCAATTCGGTATATATTTGACTTAAAACCGAGAGAGAGTGTTACTGCATATTACAAAAAATTACAATGGCTTAAAATATCGGAACGTTATAAGTTTAATTGCTTGATTACAATTTATAAAATTTTGCATAAAATCGTTCCATCTTACCTCTTTGATTTTATACAGTTATCAGCCGAGTCACGGCAACGTAATACTCGTGAACACTCACTCTATATAAAACTACCTCGTTCTCAATGTCACATGTTTGAAAATTCTATTGTTTTTAATGGTGCAAAATTGTGGAATTCCTTACCAGAAGCTACATGTAAAGCAAGTTCACTTATGGTGTTTAAAAGACTCGTCACTGAGTTTTTGTTGGTAAGATCCCAGATAAAAGTGTTTTTAAATGAAAATTAATAATAATTATTGTTGCATATGTGTTAAATTTTATTTGTGTTATCTTCTTTTGATACCAATCTTTTTTACTAGCGTAATTTTGTCATGTACGCCTTGTGTTAGTGTTATTTTAAATATGTTTTATGTAAATTATATACTATATGAATGCAAGTGATAAAAAGTGATAAATAGTGATAAAAAGTTAAATAAGTGATTATAAATTCGTACTATGTGATATAAATTTATTGAAGTGTAATAAATGTGATAGTAAGTTTATTGTATATTCGTATTAATACATCAAGAAAAGAAGAAAATAATAGACTCATATAGTAACTATCATTGATAAAATTTCTCAATGTTATTATTAATATCCTATGTATAGGGGTTATGTGTAAGAATGGCCTTTAGGCCAAACATCGCCTATAATAAAGAAATTATTCTATTCTATTCTATTCTATAACGCTAACGTTTCACCATATGATATTTCAGCGCGCGCTTGTCAGAGAAATTTCTATCAATTATCGGTAGTAAGAAACCTACCAAATTTGAAAAAAAAAAAATAATAATAATTAATTAAAGTTGCAACAAAGACTACTTCATATAGTTATATATTATGTACAGTCATGATTTAGGAAAATTACCCTTTGCGGCCTTGTTAATCACCATGCCCCGTAAGAATAACACAGGGCATGGTGATCAACAAGGCTGTAAGTGCATGGGAAATTTTCAAAGGCAACGATTGTACATAGAGCATTACCGAAATGTCTAATTCAAAATAAATTAATAATGTGTCCCGGGTGATTTATTTTGTTCTCGTGAAGAATTCCCTCGTGGTGCAGGTGCGGACGTCGCTCAGTTGTTCTCTGTGGGACCACCCGCTCTTCTGTCACCCTCGGACACCGCCGGCTGCATTTGCTCGGACACTGCCAACGACGGAGATAAAACAAGAAGTTTTTCTTGGGCAGAAGTCAAGAAGTTGCGAGAATACAAATCACGTGGCAGGTGTGGGCTTGCCCGTCTGCTGCGTGCCTGCGTGAGTCAATCAGGTGACCAGCTGATCAGTTTCGTTCTGCTGGAGAAGTGCCCAAGACTGATATTTTACATTTTTAAGGTATATTCTCACGCAATAGAAACCATAAAAACGTGTGCTGAAAATCAAGTTTGAGGCATATAATAATTTACTTAAGGTAGTAAGAAAAAGGTATAATAGCAAAGTCTAACTTATTTCATAGCTAAAATTATTAATTTAATATCTCCAACTTAGTATTGTTATAATTGTTGTTTATTTTTTTATATCTGTTTGAATACAATTTTTGTTATACCCCAATAATTTATTAAGTGACTATTTCTATAATTATCAGCTGCATGGCTTTCAATAATAATCATATTAATGACAGACCTCAAAATAAATAAAGAACTCGCTACTTAATTCCATGTTCTGTACCAGTACTATTCTTAAAAATTAACATGATAATGATAATATCTATATAAAATATTATTCTTTGTTTATGGTAAAATATTTCCATACTATATATTTATTATAATTATATTATATTAAAGTTGCAATGTTTATATAAAAAATGTAAGATTCTGTAGTGTATTATAGTATTATAATTATAAATACGCCTTGATATATTTAGTTGTGTATGAAGCCTTGCTAGAAACTTACAACGCAAAACCACATCTGTTTCTATTGCTTAATTTTTTTCTTGAACGCTTCTTAAAATACACCTTCCTGTGTTCATCTCTTGTCAAAATAATTTATAAAAATTTATTATTCTTTTATATTTTTTTGTGTTCCTTCCAATCTTGACGTAAGGTTTATCAGCATTGTCATCTCTAATGCACGCATTAGTGTTCGCACGCTTGCCACCTGTAGCAAATTAAATACACGTGCTCTAAAAATACATCATCCAAGAGGCAAATGAACTAACAAGAAGTTTCAAATATACATTTAAAAGGATCTTATATATTAAAAATAACTTTGTAAATTTCGTACTCGGTAAATTTTCTTAACGTACATTAGACATAACTACTTTCATGGTGGATTAAAGCAAAGAAGGAAGTCGTTAGCTTACAGTACACATAATATTATATGAAATGCAAGCACACACGCAGGACAGGATGCAATAAACGAGTGAAACTTGAGGACGCTGCACGTACATATTACGTATTTTGCCTCGTTTCATCGCGCCGCCCGCGAGTCTACTGCAGCCTCATGAAGAAGATGTTGATCAGATCAGTAGCTTGATAGTCCTGCGTGAAGCAGCAACAATTATAATTATTATCTGTCTAGCAGCCGCTGCAGTAGTTTCGTCTGCTCTGAGAACGAGACACTTCCTCTGGCTCATGCCAGCTCGCGCCCAACAACTTCGCATTCATACCATGATGAGAGGGCGAACCGCTGTTAGTAATGAAAGCTCTAATTGTTGTCACTTAGCTACATTAAATTGAATGAAAGAACATTATTATATTGATATATGCATGATAAAAGTATACGTTTATTTCAATGTTTTACACGAGTGTATTATTTGAAGTTAGAAAAAGGAATCTAAATGTCCCTAATGAACGCGTTTCCTTTAATTGGATTAAATTAACATGAGTTTTCACTTAAGTATTTCAAGTTTTTATACATTTTTTTTTATTACCAAAATGTAAATTTAATTTTTTTAAACTCTTTATTTTCAAGACGATTATGCAATAATTAGTGAACTTAAAAAAAAAGTCACCGAATAACTTAATTGCATGGTTATTATCTTTACAGTACATGTATGGGAATAACACTTTTGTTAAAACATGTCTAAGTACAATATTTCTTTATTTCACCTATAATCATGCATGTACCAGGAAGGAGGTGAATAAATAATACAATGTTCATCTTTACAAGATATAAAATTCCTTTTTAAACTAATTCAGTATGCTTATTAAAGTAGAAAGCTTGTCATCATGAATTCGCCTCCGTAAGCAGAGCTAACCAAAATTATACTTGGCACGTCAAATTCGCAACACATCAAGGTGATAAATTTAGGAGATTTCGTCAGAGGCTCGGGCGGTTCGCGCTACATTTGGTGTCCGTATTATAATACAAGTCTAGCGGGAAGGAGGGTTTCAGGAGGGGATCGCACCTCTGCAGGTAGAGTGGACCAATTAGAGCGGCCACGTGCGGCCACGTGCGATGATTACAGGTATTGAGCAGGTAGGATTCAGGAACATCTTGTTTCGATATCCAAACAATATATTTTAAATTTTCATATTTCTCAGTTTAAATTATGCTCTACTTACGTTGTGTTCACTGTATATTATTATAATGTGTAAAACTGGTTTCTTACATAAAGTAGACGCTAAGAGCCAAATTGCAGAGCTTTTTTGCTTGCGGCCTCGTGGAGATGTTTACAAAAGGATTTGGCTCGCTCTATTCTTGCTCTTCGCAAATTTGCCATACCATAAATGCTTACACTTGTATCGTGAATTCTTATCGCTCTAGGTGGGTGGTGGATCCTTATTGTAATGTTAATTGCTATGATATATACATGCTAGAATTTATCATCATGCTCTTATATAAAAGATACAGAACTGAGCAGTAATACAATTGTTTCAAGTCTACCATATAGTCTACCATATGTTTTAACAATTGATTTTTACTGTTATTGTCTCAAAGTCTAAGTTATATTTAAATCTTTTAAAAATGACAGCTGATATTTCTTGCTATATTATATGTAAATTTTGTATCCTGGTTGGCTGTCATAGTACATTCTCATGAACTGTGGATTATATTATTGATCGTTATTTAATATTCAGGTACATTTTTACCAATTAAAATTTACAATAAATTATTTTACATGTAACAATCGGGAAGAAATATTTTCTAATTGCACGCTCTTGGTGTTAGTATATATTTATAATAGGAGTCTGGAACTCTTCTTAAACTTATCGTATCTGTCATATAAGTATTTACCACTCGTACGTCTTAAATGTCAGCCTAGTAACAATCTCATGTCCTTCAAAATAAATCTTGTTCGTGTCTTGAATATTCAGTCATACGTATCGTAATATATGCTTCAGCGCGGAGAAGGAAATAGCATTACAAAATTTTAACTATATAATATACATATACAGTATTTCCTTTGTAAAATGTATACTCTAATATTAATAAAAACAATAAAGAAATTATGAAATAGAAAATACAGTTGAGAAGAAAGAAGCTTCCATGATTAGATCACCATTTAGGTTGTTAATCTTGCTTTACCAGTATAATTATATTATTGCCTCATATTTTATGTACATTTAATAGATGGAGAGTTGTGACAAGGGATGAACGATCAAGATCAGCTGTTGTAGTACCACTCGGGGCTCGAGCTCCTCTAAGTAGGCTATTCTTGCCCTGGCTACTGTCCGCACTGCCACGTGTGTCACGGCGGTGCCACACACGAGCACCACATACGCCCCTGCTGACCGATAACAAACTGCTGTCAGAAAAGATACTGAAATAAAAATACTATAGCTCGTAGACCTTAATTTTTTTTATTTTTTACTACCATCAGTCAATGCTCCCATAAAAAAAAATAAAACGTAAAAATATACGTTGTTAGAATGTTCGTCAACATACGCGTCAAAGTAAATAAACTGTTATTGATTTTTATTGGAAATCTTCAAGATATTAACCTTTGACCTCAAGTATTGGACCTTTGTGTACCCAGAATCCTCTAGCTGCAATGTTAGTATAATTAGTTGATGTGAGTCCAACCCAATATTATGGTACGTCGTTGTAATGCAATCGTTCGTTAACTCACTGCGCTCTTCATGTTTTGAGGCAAAGTGTTTGCGTCTTCTTATGTAAGCAATGTCTGAAGTTTGAGTGTAAGAACCTTCACTTGGCATAAAAATATATTTGTTTTTTAACATGTAAAACTATTAAAAAGACTAGAATAGTGTGTATTTTTAAACTTACTGAGAAGTTGGTTACAGTGTACTTCATATTTTTATACTTTACGGAAAAAAAAACTCTTAAAACTTATCTTTCAACTCAAAGTAAAAAGTAAACATTACTTTTGCATTATCAGCTTTGGCACTTGAAAATCAAATAGCATCTTCCAAACAAATATACTTCTAGAGACAGACACTATATAAGCTAGAGCTGCCTGTTACTTTTGATATATAGGAAGATTATGTGAAATTGCAGACCTTGAAAATAGTTTTTCAATATACATTTTTTTATATTGAAGTGTACTAAGCATGCATAAAAACTTTAATAAATTTTATAATATTACTGACACCTTATACGGAAGGTAGGTAAATTAATTGAAGTAGATATAAAAAGTTGACTCACCGGTACAATTCCACGTCGATGGTTGGAATTGAGCGAATTGTGAGTTCCGAAGGGCCATTTGTCTCTTGCTGCCGGATCATCCGGGACAGAGGGTATTTTTTTGTCAAAGAGACGATGTCTCTTGAGGTCGGGTTGGATTGTGGTCTGCATTGCGCTCATGTGGACGGCTGCGTCCCCGAGAAGAGCATCACACGAACAACACCACGGTTTGGAGCCTGTTGCGGAGGACTGCTGCTGCTACTCGGCTGACGACGGCGCGACTGACTGACTCGAGCGCCGTGAAGCTCGCGACTCAGACAGCGAAGGCCAGAAGAGCTCGCAGCGCCCCAACCATATCAGCTATGACGTAACAATGTAAATTATATTTTATCTCTGTTGATTTACACCTGCTTGAGCAGAAATTAAAAAAAAGGAATCCACAAAAAATGATTTGCTAAAGAATGCTTTAATTATAAAATGTTATGTAATTTGGAGAATGAGATATAGAAAGCAAAACATTGTCACGTCATGCAAGTGTAAGGTGGAAATGTGTATATGTGTTTGGCTTTGCTCCCACAATGCATCACGCGAACACTGAGAGGATGGAAGAGAGGGGAAAACATGAAGACGAATCTTGTGTTGCTCCTTCCAGCTCCCAGAGAAGAGAGAGAGTAATAATAAAAAACTTCCACTATCTCCATCCAAACATTTTCAGTTTATAAATTGAAGACCATTTGCTTGCTATACACATGTAATTTTTTTATCAATCATTATTTTAGTTAAGAACTCTTACTTTCTCTCATATTTTTAATTTCTGTCACAAAAGTCACATAATATTCCGTTTATATCGGTGCTACATTTACTACTATTATAACTACTTTTTAAAAAAAAAATGAATTAAAACCACATCAAAGTTAGAACATAAAATAGAACTAATGTCTTTTGAAATGTTAAATAAAATTTGTGATCGCATCAAAAATTATCATTATTAATGTAATATGAAGTTTAAATTTTATAACTTATGACCAAAAGAAGAAATAACTGTTTCTTGTTAATGTACCCTAATATATATATTTTTAAACTTTATTCTTTTACTTGGATATCGCATTATATTTCCTTTTTAACTTAAAATTACAATCTTTGATCATCTTCATGATAACGATCATGCTTGGTAAAATTTCTCACGCCATGTTCTAATCTATCATCAGGTCATATTTACGTAGCGTGTTTTTGTGATGGCTCGCAAGGTCCCCGGAAAACTCTTGATGATCTCCCAACACTAGCGGGCGGCGCTATTCGCGGGCTCGTTGCGAGGTGTGACGCGACGGCGGTGGCTGTGCGATGCCAAGGCCGAGACAGACTCGCAAGCCACGCTCGCAACTTCCGACTGCACACCGTGGAGACGAGGACCAAAGAGAACGAATCAGGAGGTACAAACCATCAGGACGCACGTGGCAAGAACGAACACCGTGGTCCTTTCTTGGAGGACTGAGGTAAATTTCATTATTAGTACTGGTGATAACTATTACCAAATTATCATTAACATCGCTTCTAAATTATCTTATGATTCCAATTACCTTGGAATAGACCAACAATAATAGAACGTCAAATTTTATGGCTGTTTGGGAGGAGGTTTTATCTGTTGAAATAAATTACGATTTCGATACATCTATTCAATAATATAACAATAATGTCTTCAACAGTTTTGATTGGAGAAAGAATTCAGGTAATATTTTCTATTTTCTGAAACGCCCTTTTATATTATCCTTTTGAAATAATAGCTCTGTGGTATAATCCAAATCCGCATGGAAGACCTGCAGGTATATTTTGTACATTCTATTGCTCACGGAAGTTTTAATTTAATTAGTTTGGTCGATTTACAGCACTTAAACAAGGTTTTACATATGTGACAACAAGACCGATGTCTGTTCAAAGCAGTAAACCTACGTCTTTTAGGAACATAAAATAAATATTTGATATGTATCTTTATTTTATTTTTTATCATGTTAATAAATAAACCAAATATTCATAAAGACGACAATTAAATTTAAATAAAGAGAATTGTATTTTGAAACATCAGGACTGATGTTATTCTTGATTATGATTCAAGATCTGCATGGTTGCTAAATACAGTTGTCGGATTAAAGAGCTACGTTGAGTGATGGTGACCGTGAGGATGGTAAATTGTGCTCCAGGTGCACCGACTGCAGGCCGCGAGGAGCAGCGTCGACGGCCTTGTGCGATGTGCGCCTCAGCAATCCCTCTCGTGCAGCAACGGTCAGCACTCGCGGGAGGATTCGGTTTCGACCAGTGGTATTTTAACACGGTGTCAGCACCAGGCGTGCACCTGCAGCCACAATCCAGGACATCTAACGTCTCTCTTATTATATCGTTGGTGCGTATAGCTCGAAACGAAGGAATTTGATGTTACGAAATTAAGTTCCCTACTC
This sequence comes from Siphlonurus alternatus, assembly GCA_949825025.1. NCBI lineage: Eukaryota > Metazoa > Arthropoda > Insecta > Ephemeroptera > Siphlonuridae > Siphlonurus > Siphlonurus alternatus. Next base: position 9,025,692 of record OX463779.1, read on the forward strand.
AATTTAATGAAGTCATTTACTGTGCATGCAGCTGTGAAGTCAATCAGGAAATAAACCACGTGTTCGGGAAAAACCAATTAATAACATATTTATTCGTTTTGTTATTATAATTTTTAATTCAATTTATATTATAAAATATAAATATACCATGGAAATATTATGTATACTGGCATTAATGTAGTTGACATTAAAATATCTTGTTTAAATTTTAAAGTATAATACATAAATAAATTATTCAACGTATTTATAAATAGGAAACAATATTAATTATTATTTTTATATATAATATTATTCTTTATCATTTTATCGTTTTATTGGCGAATAAAATTAAATAATTAAAAAAAATGCAAGGCAATTAATTTCTTGGAGTGACAATTTGAGATCTCGCCAAAGATTCAAGCATTTACGTCAACGTTTTTCATTTTGTTTTATTATTGCAAGAGGTAGAGAGGAGGCGAAAGCAAAAGTTGGAGTGCAGCACTGCAAATAAATTCAATAAATAACTGCTCTTGATGTTTTGCTCATGGCCGCGTGTTGGCTGACGAAAGCTGCATGTTCTGTGTCACCAACCTAATCTGGTTGAGCTGGGCAGTGATGGGCACGCATGGCACGCCTGGCCTCCGGTGACACGGACGTGCAGAGATAGCCGTGACCCTCCTCAGCATCTCATCCAGTGAGCCAAAACAAACCTCCCGTGCAATAAAACAATCTGTAGCTAGCAATAGTTTACTAAATGAGACTCAGATCAAGATTACTTACCATGTTGGCATATTTATATTAGCGTCAAGAAAAAATAAAAGGATTAACACCACTGTTGATGTTTATGTTAAAGTGTTGCAAATATAACTTAAGAATAATAAATATTATATGTTTGTTAAGTTTGTATATTTTTCGATCAGTAGTTATATTATATTTATGGAGAGTGACCATGTAATGTGAGGCCAGCAGTTTTGTGGGGGTCTACTGTCTGCAATCAGATCAGCTGTGTGCTCGATGTGACCCTTGTCCGGCAGCTGGTCGCAGTGTCTTCTGTGTTTGGTTGAGTGCAGGCAGGGATCGGGGCAGATAGCAGACCAACATCACTTTTTTTACAGCAGACGTGATAACCGCTTGTAGCGTATATAGAGAACGGGAAATATATATCTTCCATGGTCTCAAACATCAAGGGATCCTTTCTTCTCAATCACGCGTGATTGAAATAAAAGTGACGTATAAAAATATTATTATAAAATTAAGTATAAATCTTATATTTTCTATACTTTCAATAATTAATTTTTTGTTGGAGTGTGCTCACCGCCGTGGCGCATCTGCTGGGTTCACCTTTGATCCTGTCGGACGGTCGCTGCCCTTGGCCCTGTGCGAGAAGGCTCGCAGCGCCACCTGTCGAGTGTCGCCTTCCCACGGCGAGGATGGCCGCATATGGCAGACTATGCAAATCTCCGAGAGAAGAGGTGTCGCGCTGTGCAGGGGCGGGGCCACAAAATAAAGAAATGATTGGCGGGCTGAGCGGGGCGTTGGTCACCTCAACTATACGGGTCCTTGGAGCGAGTCCCGGAAAAGGCATTCAAGGAAATGTTTAATAACTATTATACAATACAAGATACCTAGACTTTTTTTGGGATAGCAAGTGTAATAATCGGTCATAACGTCATAACTAAATGTTTCTTTAAACGTGTTAAGTCCAAAAGGCGAAATTGCAGCAAATTTTTTAATATGTATAATATATTTAGAATGCATGTTATTTTTGGAAGCTCTAATGGAGAAATATAAAACATAGAGACGTAAGTTAATATAATAATTTAAATTCAATAGTTTGTTCACTTTATTCGACATAAGAAGACCTATCACAAGTGACGTCCTTTCTCATTAATGTAGAGCAGAAACTTCAAAAAAAAATTTGATAACATTGATGGAGGTTGAAGGCCAGCTAGAGTAATTGCAAAAATATTACAAACAAAAAGTGGTTGGGAAATAACATTGATATCTAAAAATTCGACGCAGTAAACAATGTCATCAGTAATACGTTAGAGTCATGCTTTTTTTATTGTGACTGGTATCTCTTAAAAAAACTCGCAAACTTGTTTAGACACGTTTCTCAAATTGCAACATGATACTATAACTATAATATTACATATCTTACAGTAAAATAAATAAAGTTTGTTTAAAATATGAATAAAACTAGGTCTCTAAATATCTTATGAACCCATCGACCATATCGCAATATGATGATATTAAGCAACAGGAAAAATCATGGTTTATGAACAAATGCAATTTGTTTTATTTTTATTTTAACTTCTCAACATAGTCCAAAGATACATCTGTTGTAATCGGAAAAGAATCGTACAACAAAAGCTGTTGGTCAATCTGAGAGACGAAAAGCTGAGATGTGGACCCAGATAACAGCTGTGAGCGTGATAACCAGTGAATTTTCTGTTGTGGGGTGGTGCAAGTGTCTGTTTAAACAATCAGAACTTCCGAGTTTGGACCTCAAGCTCCATAACATCTCAACATAATTGCACAATATATTGTCGTAGCTCAAGAAAATTCCGATATCTGTTTTATAAATTCTCACTGCAGGAATCAAGTGGCCGAAAGTCAACCAAGCTAATCTGTCACTGTCCTTCCTTGACAGATTCTTGCAACATATAATAATATAAGAGGGGCTATGCATGGCAATACTTCGATTGTAGTATACCTCTATTATAAACTTTATATATGCACTCTGCATTAACATCGCGAGGGTAATTAAATGCAGGTTGCAGTGAGTCTGCAATATCACTTGTACACATTCGTAAAAGCTACAGATATAATATAATATATTATTTTTTTAATGGAGTGTACTAAATTTTGTGACTGGTGTACCGCACGCGTCCGTTCGGTCCCACGGTCTGCAGTGTCCGGTGCGCCTCGCGAGGCCCCACGCACGCACGCTCGGTTGAAGGGGGCAGTAATTGGCGCGGCGGCGTCTCCACCGAGCTAGCCTGCAGTGAGGAGGAGCCGCCCATGTCTGCAGCGACTCTGGAGGTCATGGCGACGTCTTCCTCGCTGGTGATTCACTGCAGTCACCACTCAGCCGTGGCGCCTGCACGTCGCGATGCCAAAACTCGGACAATCAGTTACACTCTTTACTACCTTATAAGGTCATATTAAAGGTCTTTCTATAAGACTCGTAAGTCACGAATGTTCTTTAGAATTCAAATTTATGAGTTTATTGTGAATTGAAATTCTACCCCAAACCTCGCGTCTGGAATCAATAATAATTTATTATAGTGTGTATTTTCCAATGAGGCAATATTCCTGCAATATGTTCAGTGTAGCACTTAAAAGGGGGAAAAGTGCAGAGAAAGGAAGTCACTGTAAAGTACGCTAAAAGTTTAATCACGAACTTCTAATTGCGTTGACACTGCTCTTTTGTTACTTGACGGACGTTGTCAATAATTTTAAAGGCAGCACTGAAGTTAAAGAGCCCATGACAAACTTTTTATGTTATACTCTCGACTATAAACTGTATTTTATATTTATAATAACTTAAAAGAGTATAATAAAAATACTTCAACAATGTGCACATCAGGACAGATCGGTCCCTGACTTAATCATCAGTCACTTCCATTTGTGATATGTAACAACGAGTACAAGCGTCCTGACTGTCGTGAGCTTAAATTTGCAGTTGCAGGATATCGTTTTCAAGATATAATGGCACGTTAAAACGACATTCAAGTTAAGTGTCGGCGACACGCTTCATGAAAAGCTGGTGCAGTGACAAGGAGGCAGTCTTGGCGGTGTCGGGTTGAGGCGCCACTTGAGCGAGACTGCGTAGGCCTCGACGTGATACCGCAAGAGTCAAACACAAGTGATCCCAAATTACGCTCTATAAAAATTTGTCCTTTTTTTAACAGTCCATATTTTGCATATGTGATGTTCGTATAGCTCGAGTGGGTGTTGGTGCAGATGGTTGTGTCCCTACCACGCCTACTGGGTTAATGTTGGAGGCGAAATTGTCGGGTTCTTCCTCCGCCCCCCCTCCCCCAATGTGACCCAATAGTATTCGCGTCGCGATAAACGAATGGTCAATAGAGGCTTCAAGTCAGCTGATTTTTCGGTGATCCCACCCGCCATACCAAAACTATGTAAAAAAAACGTGAATTCGTTTTTTCACCAAGAATAAGATTTTTCAGGGATAATTCCTTTGCGGAACTTAGGTCCAAACTGAAAAATAAAGTAGATAATTCAAGATTTAGATTTTTTACTTGATTTATAACCGAGAAAAGTTCAAAAAACACTTTGCTTCATTTTCAAGTGCAAGATGGACCTTAGCGACAAACAGTTGCGCAGCGAAAGCGCATCACTTGAAGCCTCCATACAGATTTCCGTCCTTCACTCGTAGCTAAATAACCTAAATTTAATGTGAGAGTTGAAATCTGACGAGGCTCAGTCATAAAATTATATATGTAATTATATATAATTATATAATATATTATATATGCATGCCTCTACATAGCTATATATAATTTATATCAAATGTATATAAAACTTTGAAATTGAATGAATGAATGTGGCCGTGTGTCTTTGGATATAAATTAATTTTAAAATAAAATATATTTGTTAAAATATAAAATGTATAACAAATCAGCGTACATCCACAGCGTTTACATTTCTTCTGCCAACGGGAATATTAAGTTGTCAATTTTGATGGTGATCGACGATACAGTAATTCTTAAATATAATATTATATATTAAATAATAGCAATTTCAATAACAAATTTTCTTGCACTGCAGCTAGCATGTCGTAAAAGTTCCATTTATAAAATTTATAGCGCAGCATGTTTAGCCAAAACCATTGAAAATATTTCCTGAATTTTCTCATTACAAATTCGATGTCTTTGATATTTAATATTTTATTTTCCAATAAAATATAATATTATTACAAGTTGCAAGGGACACTGTTATATAGCTTTTAAAAAATCGAATATACTGTATAACTGGTTATGGAATACAAATGTATTGTTATATCAATATTATGGTAAGTGATTGAAAAGATGTAAAAAGAAACGACAAAGAGTGTCACGTTTTATCTACCAGATGAGATTTACACAGCTGACTCACACTTATTGGAGGACAGAAATCACAATACAACGAAAAAGAAACGATATCTGAGAGAGAATTCGTAGTCGAAGTATAGCTTATTGGCTATAACAAAAAGAAAATCTCTTCAATTTGAGCTCTTTATGAGAGAATAAAAGTAGGTTTAGGGAGGACATAAACATAAATAAACACTTTGAACACACGAGCCGGTCTGAGCCGTAGAGGTAGCCACTGTGCGGCCTGCCGATTTATGGGATCTCTGATCGTTTACGGAGACCCAAGCCAGCAGGCGCCTAATACCTGATGGGACCGGCACGCCCACTATCCTGTGGCTTTTAGCCGTTTGGCTCGTACGTATTGTATTTCACTTGGCAAAAATTAATCAGAAACGATGAGAATAATCTTTATCGCTATACGTACCAAAACTGATAAATTTTTATTTAGGAACGCCCTTATCATCATATATGTAAAATTTATTATAAAAAAAAGTCGAAGTGGAATTTAAGATAGTTTGAAGAATATGTTAATAAGTGACTGTGCATGCATGAATATGCAGATAGGAACTAAAAAGTTTTTGTATTCTGTTAAAAAATATGCCCTTCACAAAGTTTAAAAATATTTAAAAAATAAATAAATAAATAAATAAATAAATAAATAAATAAATAAATAAATAAATAAATAAATAAATAAATAAATAAATAAATAAATAAATAAATAAATAGGAGTAAAAATTTTGAAGTAACTGAAATTAATTAAGTTTCTGTGTTCGCAGGAGACCTCAACGCTGGAGTGTACGCGTGAAATTTGCAGACCTATTTTTACTTTCCTGAGGGCGTTGTCACTATAATATTTTATGTTCACATGAAAGTATTTACGTAAATTTAACTCTATAATAATTTATGTAATTTTGAGCAAATGACTATTTTATGACGTAAATTTGTCAGTCTTTTTTTTTTTTTTTTTTGCTGCGTGATTGAACGCGTCATAAAAAAGTTGCAAAAATTACCTAACAGGTAACTTAAATACCCAATAAAAATAAAATATTAATTCAATGTCAGTAATTCCTAGAAATTTTTGAAGCTCTATAAACCAGTATGCAAACAAGGAGACGGTAATTCATTACGTACTGAGTTTCCGCATACCTGTGCGTGCAGCTCAATACAAGAGCACTTGTTTTGCTTATAATAATGGTTTGTCAATGAATAAAAGTAAAACGGAAGTCATTGTGTTCCAAACTATACAAAATAAGACACCTTTTACAGAAATAATTAATATAAACAATACAAATATTGAAATAAAAGATAATGTTAAATTTTTGGGATTGTATGTTGATAATAATTTAAGATGGGTTAATCATATTGATCACCTGAGAAATAAGCTCGCTAGCACAATTTTTGCATTAAATGAATTGAAAAATATTTGTGATATAAATTGTTTGAAAACTCTCTATTTTGCAAATTTTCATTCTCATATGAGGTATGGTATAATGTTCTGGGGAAATTCAAAAGACTCTGATTGTATTTTTATACTGCAAAAGAAAGCAATAAGAACTATGTATAACACAAAAAAAGTGAGACATGTTCTACTAAATTTTCAGAGGAAGGAATATTACCACTACCTTGCCAATTCATTCTGGAATGTGTATGTATGTTTTGCTAGAAAACAATATGATGAATATTTTAATGTACAAAAGAAATACAATTATCAGACAAGAAATAAAAATTTAATAATAACTCCATCAATTTGCAGGCTAGAACTTTGTAATAAAGGACCCCTCGCAATGTGTATTAGATTGTATAATAAGTTACCACTTTGTGTAAAAGAAATTACAAATTACAGGGATTTTAAATATTCTGTGAAAATGTTACTTAATGATTGTGGTTTTTATAGTGTTAGTTCTTATTTACAGTTTAAGTTCTAATACACAAATTTTTGACGTGTCTAACCTTCATATTCAAAGTGCTTGCATTATCAATGTTTGTATTTGTATATGTGGAATTTGACGAATAAACCATTTGAATTTGAATCTTTCAAGCAAAATTTGCCACAAGAGCCACAAGAGCTACCGCCACGCGATCTGTGAGCAGCTGTTGAAACTTGTTGCTGTTCTTGGCATGGAAGGCGGCTACGTGAATTTAATTTTTAAACACGAAATTAACAATCCATACTTTTTAATAAAACTAGACATGTGATATGAAAAAAATCAATAAATCTGGAAGGTCAACGTACCAAGAAGCAGCAGGGGCATCTAAACTTGGGACTTGATGAGGTTACTCGGTCGTATTCTATCATAATTAATTCCTGATTGTGTTATACTTGATATCTGATACAGACTGATACACACTTGATAAACAAACAAAAGTTGTATATTATTAGGTATATAAAATATATATTAATTTCTTCTCTCTTCTTCCCAAAAAGAGATGTTACGAAAAAATGTGAACACAAAAATCACAGTCGCTTGAAATCTTCAGGAATATTATTTCGTACGTAGCACAATTATGAAATTAATAAACAAATATGAAATGTAGTAGACACATTTCTGTAATAAAATAAGTTTATTTAATAACTTTACGGTGTATTGTTTTCTCTGCAATTCCCAATAAATAACTTCAAGAACTTCAAGAGAACACTTTATAAAGTTGAAGCCGCAAATCGAGCAACTAGATGTTAGGTGCGTTCGCTCGGCAACCACCAGACAAAGCAACTGAAATCGCGAGGTATATAGACGGCACTCGTGGCGGCGAGTGAGGAGGAATCACTGATTCAGCGTTCAGAAATACCGCGCCCCAGCCGAGTCAGCAAATCACCGTGCAGTGCGCGAGCACGTGCTGGCCGACCGGCCGTTGTTGTGTGCAACACGTATAATGAGCGTATGGCATAAAGTAATTAACAAGAACAATTTCAACAGAAAAAGTATTTGCTCAATATCCTGATTCAGATATTTTCGGTACAAAAATATATGAGGGCTGTTCGCAGAGCACAATAAAAACATCTAATGTTCCCAAAGGTCTATTTTACACCGGTTTTTTGAAGTTTGAAATGATAATGCATTAACTTTTAACAGATCTACTGACCAGGGACTCAAAATATGGAATAGATATTTTCTCAAACTATCAATTATCAATTATTAATCAATCACTTGCAGTTTTCCATTGTCTTTTTTTTTTCTTTGAAGTTTAATTATTATTCTGCAATACATAAAATAGCATTTAACATATAATATCTTATTCTTTACTTTCACTAGCTGACCTTTACAGGATCTCGATCTCTGTTACCTAGTGACGAAAGAAGTCATATTAATGCAGCAAGGATTAAGTTATAATTTTGGAAGACCTTTCAGTGTATCTAAATTTTGTATTAAAAACATATTGTGCTGGAGCGGGGAGGGTTAAATTGGTGGCCAATTGATGTTATAATAACTTTAATAATTTTACTGTACAAAATTCATTAAACAATGACAATTTTATAAAGATCATTTTTCTTTTTTATTATAGTTTATTGAATGCAGGAAAGCAAAACTTACATTAAAAAAAAAAAAAAAAAAAATGAAAGAAAAGCTGCAGCGGGGTATTGCGAACATTACACTTGCATTCTATTTCTGCTGTATGACGTTACACCTTTGTAATCTTTTAAGTTTTGTTGACGTTGTTCCAATGTGATTCTCTCTTACCTGCTGAAGTTTCGCCTGCTTTGCTTTGAAAGATGCCGGGCTGGAGCAGCACACATTGCCCATAGCTGAACTGGCTGTACTACAGTGGTGCATGGAGTGTTTGGTGCCAGCCGGGCACTCACTCACTAACTGCTAGCGTACACAGACAGCAGCCGGCGCATCTTCTTGGCTACCAGCTGACGTCACTGCCAGAAACACCCACCTATCGCGCGCAAGTCTGCAACAAGCGCCTGATGGCTGCTCCCTCGTCACGTCTTGACTTGACCCCGACGCCACCACGATAACGTACACATTATTCTTAGCTGTATACAATCGAAGCGTGGAATATTAAACCTTATTATATATTCATATAAGGGTTAGTTTTGAATACGTATATATTTATATAAAAATTATAAAATATAATATATAGAGCTGCTTTACATGTGATTAAGTTTTACGCAGCATAATAGTTCTGTTTATAGCAACAGCATGTGATACGATAAGAAGCTTGAAAGGAATAAATTTAGCATAAACAAATTGTGTTTTTTCCCTTTATTATTACGTCATACATTTTTTTCTTAATGAAACCACAACTGAGTACATTGTTTATATTTGTTACTTAAAATTTAAAAATAATTCTGTATATAACCTGGTCAAACTTTCCAAAATTCTAACTTGTGTTTTTGGGCGGGTTTATCCACAAGGAAGCGGACATGCCTATAGCATATTCATACTGAAATTTATCTGTGACTGAGGGAACCGTGGAAACCTCAGTCAGAACTCAGAATAGAACGCTTCTACTTTTTATTCAAATAGGCCCGAAAGTGTATGCATTGATTCAAAGCCAAAAGAAGCAGAGTGCTGGAAAAGCGCAACAGTTTGTACTGAGAGCATGCAGGGAAAAGCGTGATTTTTTTTAATGGTGACCCATCCAATTAATATGATATGCTCGTGCGGAAATGCTTGACTTGAACTTAGATTATTAACCCATGCAGTTCTAAAAAATTTACATCATTCTTTTTATAACAATATATTATATTATAAGCATCCATTCGCATACTGAGAATCACTCAATAAAACATAATATATATTATATATGATATAATTATTCAACGTTTTGGCAGCTCCTATATTATAAAATTCCAATCACGAATCCTTAAGTCACGACTGAATATTTCTAAAGTGCACTGACACAGCTGTAGGTGATAATATCGCAACCATGATAATATTTTTGGTCTCCTGCCACCAATCCAAATCTCGATTTTCGGGGATAAGAAGTGAGAGATGGGGGTGTAATTCCCCAATTTTCCACTGTTAAATACCAGACTGGAGAGAGACTAGAGAGAGAGAGGGATAATGCATGGTGATAATAAAATTACTTCCTATGCATGTGCTGTAGGCCTGTTCGTAAACCCTGCTCGGTGTACACTTTCTACACCCAATCGACCTTATATCGCATGTACATAAGGTCGATTGGGTGCAGAAAGTGTACACCGAGCAGGGTTTACGAACAGGCCTAATTGTACATAGCATCGCGGCCTTGTTTGTGCAAAAATGAGACGACTGTCCAAAATCTATCCCCTCCCTCTCCCCTTCTCTTCCTACCCCGTGGATACACCAGTATATTTATTGCAGCTTAATTTACTTAATTATATATTATATAATATGCAACATACGGTAAATAATACAATAATTATGTGACATAATTATATTATATTATATTATATTATATTATATTATATTATATTATATTATATTATATTATATTATATTATATTATATTATATTATATTATATTATATTATATTATATTATATTATATTATATTATATTATATTATATTATATTATATTATATTATATTATATTATATTATATTATATTATATTATATTATATTATATTATATTATATTATATTATATTATATTATATTATATTATATTATTATATATTATATTGTTATATTATAACTTTGTATAATTTATCCATGCAGTATTTCACAGCAGCTCGTTAAATAAATTCCCTCAAAATTTTAAGCTTCAACTTTGCAGACTTGAGAACGTAATTAAGAAAGTGGATACTAAAATTGATAAAAGGTAAAAGTGTAACAAAAAGCTTCCTCTCATCGCTGTAATGTATATGTTTCTGTACTAAAAAATTCAGTGTCTTTCGTGAAGGACTGTACATTGAAAGTTTGGGAGTACCCGTAGCATGAGGATAATCTATAGCCCTGCTAAAGATAGGCCCAAGAAGATAAAGAGTGACCTCTGGCTGACGTCATTCACCTGGAACAAGAGCGACCTTGACTTGAGGGCAGTTGACCAATCAAAGTTTGAAACGTTGCCATAAAATACTCTTTGATTTCAAGAGGTCATAAGAATTAGCATTAATATTCTTTAACTTTATGTAATAATGTATAACATTCACGCCGCTATTATGTTATTGACCTGAAACTTAGCAGAGGTCATAAAAGTATCAGAGTAAAAACTTATATCTATATAATATGTTACATTGATGCTTGCAAATATTAGATAGCCCTTTCTTTCGTTTTGAAGCCATCCATTAATTTTATGCTCTATTTATCAACAGTTATTTTTTTCTGTTAGGATTTTTAAATAATTTTGAACAGCCATACGTATTTTTTTTTTTTTTTTTTAATTTGGCCAGACGTATATGTAAGGATAATATATAATAATAAATTTATATACTATGCAAATCAATCTTCTGTTGATATTATGTGATTGAAAAAATCATTATAAAATCTATATTTATAAGCAATTTCAATTTTTGTTTTATATATTATAATATATTTATGTTTTTTATGTTTTATGATTTTTACAACGATTCTTCAACTTTTCTTGTGCCGTGTAAAAACATTTTATTTTTTATTAACTGTTAAAATATGATATATCTATCTACATGCCAAGCTAATTATCATCGCTAAATTAGTTAGCTAGCAGCAGTAATTAATTGTGAGCTACGCGAGCACGGCCAAAAGAAGATCATGATTTTTCACGGTCAATGAAAGACATTTCTTTCTAGCCTCACAGGCATCAATGAACAACAATAAAAAAGTGTCTCATTCATGGAGAGCGTGAATGTTTGCCGACGAGGCGCAAGGAAGACGGAAGTTGCACATTTTGCTCGCGCATCAAAGCTCCCTCAGTGCAGTTCCGAGGTCAGATGAGGTCAAGGTCACAAATAACAGCTGATCAAGCGCAAGTTCAGTGTGCAGACACAAGGCAGTTTTGATCGTTTATTAATCAAATCGCGCTACTTTTTTTTATCAAAACAATTCTGTATCATTTTTTTTTTTTTTTAGATGGGGTCATGGATGCTTAATTATTTAAAAAGTTATTAATATACGAAAACTGCTACGAATAAATAATGTTTTGTTTTTTATTTATATAAATTCCAATCTAAAATAATAAAATACAATTTACCTGAAACTGAAATGGATAAAATATCATAAAATAATTGTTTCATCGACTTAACTTATAGCTAGTTCTTTTTGTAACATTAAGTAGCCATACAATTTCATTTTGGCATCACAGGTATTGATCATCATGCATGATTAACCAGAGTGATCGAGATAAACGCAGATAGGCAACCACACGAACAGTGACGCACAAATTGTTGCCTACCTTTGGGGGCTCTAAAATTTCTCCTCATCGCAATATGTACGTAACTGTAACTATATGTAACTGTCCTTACAGTCATGTTCTTATATGCAAGATTTGGTTCACTTAAATTATTATATTTAGAAAAATTATTCATGAATGTACAACACCATATTCATTTACTGGAACACCTTATGGTTCACAAAATTAATTTATAGATATACTGTATAATTAATATATAGAAAAAATCTCTCTTTAATTGAAGATCAAACGCATGACCTTGCATGTCCATACTTGTAGATAGTCGGTCAAACTGTGCTGAACCATATTAAGAAAGTTGCATGCAAAGTGGAGTCGAGAGTTGAGTATTAAAAGTACAGTACCATTCCTCTCAGCTGCAGCTTGATCTTGAAGTATTAAGTACTATATTTACAGCGTTGGCGCGTCCTGTTTTCCCACTCTATCAGTCTTACCTTGGGTGGAGGAGCGGTGGGACGTCTGGTACCTCCGGTGGACCGGAGAGTAACGCCGATACCGCGGGGGCGCACTGGCGTGGGCGGGCGGGGTTGTGGGGCCGCCGAGGAGGCAGCGCGTTGTCTCCTCGCACCACACTCGCACATGCCGACAAGGAACTGCCCGCCGAAACCGCAGCCGCTGCTGCTCTCTGCGAGCATCGCGATCGAGTCAATCGTGGTGACCTTCGCCTTCAGATTACTGAGGTCTAGTAAACGAACCAACCCCGAATGGCCTGCAGGTTATTCCTGCGTGACCTCTCAACAGAGCGTAATGAAAATAAATACGATATATATAAGGCCGCAGCTTTTTAAAACATTTCGTTCCAAGATAATTAGAAAATAATTAAGTATTAATTACTGTGACTTCTACATTAAATAGACACAAAAACTTGCAGATAAATACGTACGCTGTTTATAAAGCTATTTCCTCTTTAATTGCATCCCTGTGGTTAAGAGTGGTTTTTGGTTGGTTAACTGGTGGAATCAAATACTTATACGTAAATTCTGAAACTCAAAATATAAACGATTGATAGGATCTAGGACCATATTATTATATATTAATTGCTATTTTAAAAAATGTACGTGTTGCTTTTTTGTAACCTTTTATACTACTGAGAATTACAATCGTAATAATATACTTGCATATGGTATACTTATAATGGTGACAAATTACATCTGTTTTATACGTTACATATTATAATTATGGCTACATCAGACATGAAATATTCTTGGCTTTCGTCTCTATCATGCTATCACCAAACCACGTACCAATTATTGATATAAAATAAAACAGCATAAATAACCGAAAGTATCTACTGTTGAAACGAAAGAATAAATAAACGATTAAAAGAGAAAAATCGGGAATATAAAAACTCAGAATATAGAATTATTTTACTGATTTTTAAAATACAAACGAACCGTAAAAAATAAAAGTCTATGATCGCCACACATTGAGAACAAAACTGTACTCAATCTTGATACATAAGGAGTGAAAAATAAGCTACGAGATGGTTTGCTCACCTTTTGATCACAGCTGCAGCTCCGGTCAGAGGCGCTGCGTTGTGCTGACCACACGGCGAGCCTCACTCTGCTGGACAAGTGGAGGCGACGATCAAGCGGCCGCCCTGCAAGCGACCGAGTACCGCCCTCGCGATCCGCACTTGACTTCAATTGAGATGTGATCGCGAGACTACTGATATAATTGATTTGGCAATATTTTTAAATAAATTAATAAAAAGAATAATAATTGTCGAACTTTAATTATTAATAGACTCAAAAAATTATTAGCTATAGGCTACTAATCATGTATAAAAAAGTTTAGCTTAAATATATATTATATATATACGATATTTCAGAGTTGAAGAGCCACTTACAAAATTTTGTTGAAAGCACAGTTTATGGCGTCACTAACATCAAAGCCATAATAGTATATAGAGGGTTGATGCGCCTAGCACCCCTTAAAACTAATATAATTTTGAGTTATTATTTTAAACTACGTGCACCGTACTTCTAAAAAGCAAAAAATAAATAGCACATTTTGTATGCTGATCATGGAATATATATTATATATTTAGTTTTATTTTTAAATATGAATATTATGTTAATATATATAATTTTATCTCCCTATAATAATTTTATAATTCTCAGCTTCATGAGTTTATAATTTTCCTTCGATTTTTTTCCATATACTCTCTTATGTTTATTACAATAAAATCTAGCATGTTAAGGGTAAGGTATAACGCCACCAATGTTAAAAAAAGTCCCTCACACAAAAATTCTGAAAAAAATTTAAAATGTTCTCCTCTACACCCCCTATCAGTAGCTAAAATATCAGGTATACAAATTCGATCTAGTTTTTGAGTTATGAATTTTTAAAGTTGACTAATTTAACATGGGAGTTCCATTTCTCCATGTTAAAGTAGTCAACTTTAAAAATTCATAACTCAAACACTAGATCGAATTTGTAAACCTGATATTTTAGCTACTGATAGGGGGTGTAGAGGAGAACATTTTAAATTTTTTTCAGAATTTTTGTGTGAGGGACTTTTTTTAACATTGGTGGCGTTACCTTACCCTTAAAGACGTTAAACTGCATGATGCATGTTATATAATTTTTATTTCGTAACTGAAATGGTTTCAAGATAAAACACAAATGAAATTATGTCATACAAATCTAAAAGAGAGCAAACTATAAGGGTGAAATAAAAACATCAGTAATTTCTATAAAAAGTACACATTGCTTTTTATTATTTTGAATGCATTAGCAAATTTTTATTATTTACATTGGATTTGATAATTAGAACATGACGTGTCAAGACAAAGAAACATTCAAATGATTTTATTATTATTTTTGTTGCATAGTTTTGTAGCTTTAATTAAATTTACAAAGTCACTTGCATGAAAAATTGTCACAACCTTTTTAGATTTAATCAAACTACACAAATGGGTAGATGGGATTGTGTGTAGTTATTAATATTTTTACTGTGATATTTGCGTTGCACTGAAACATTATTTTTTTCCCTACAATAATGACAAAAAGTTCCCATTTGGAAGAGTGGGTTATATTTTGTATCGACAGACATAGAGGAGGTAATAAAAAATAATTACGTGCTATATACCCCATGAACAAACAAACACATATATAATAAATATAGATCAATACTAACACAGAGCGTCACATTACAAAGTGCAGAATTTACCCATACAAAAACATGGGATTTTTTTTTTCTTTTCTTTTTTCTTTTTTTAAATATTTATTAGCTCATAAAATTCACCCTCACCATTCGCACATTTGCAAGGCTACAAGTTTGAAAAGTGATTGAGGGGAAAAAATGGAAAATGTACTGCATTTTAATTATTAGCTGAAGGTACATATATGTGATGAATAAAATACTTTCTTTTAAGAGGTTTATATAAATGTACCTATTTTAAAACATTTAAACGTTATGATACATAATTTGACAAAACATTTTATTAAAGATTAAATTGCAGTTAATTAATTATGAGCACAACTATTAAGCACACAGTACACTATAAAAGGCACTCTAATAAAGTTATATATAATGTAGCCTGAATGGTAACCATTTATTTATATTTATTACATTTTTTTAATCATTCTTTTCTAAAAATGTAGTCTTGCACTCATAATATTCATAATCAGAGAACTTCTACATACATAAAATTATATACAAATACTTACAGAAACCATGACCTAAGATAGGGGGGACAAAATCTGCTTATTTAATTATGATACAAAGGGAGAGAAACAGTCACTGAGATGGAGGGAGTCTGAAACTAGAAAAGAACTCAGATCTGGATGGGGTCAATCATGTTTTTGTCTTGCTTTTTCAAAAATCAACATGTCAGCCTTTTCATGGTCATTTTTTTTTTTTTTTTTTTTGTAATTACCTATATAAATTAACTAAAATGACTAAGAAACAAGGGCACTTTTAAAATAATTCTGATAACAGTTAAGGCCACGCAGAGTTTATATTCCATTCTAATTAAATTATATTTGAAGCTTATAGTGGAAACTACACTTTTTTATATTATAATCAGTATGGCCTGCTACAATGTTTTTTTTTATATTTTAATTTTATATGTTTAAAATTTATCTAGTTAACATTGAAGCTAGGATTGGTATGTATTATTAAAATTATGTGAAAATTGTGTTGCACAATATCATTAGTTAAATATTATAATAGTTATGGATTTGATTGTTCTTCTATGTCAACTAGTACCCACAATGTTTTGCAAAAAGGATTGTGCTGAGTAACTCTTGGTGCCTGCCAGATTATACACAGTTACAAAAGTACTTTTAGTACAGCAAATTAATTATATAATAATAACCACATCATGAAAATTGCATAAAAAGTTGTGTCCCTGAGTTGTGATTTTTTTATTCATTTTTTTTTTACCAAAATAACTTTTGGTAGTCTTAAATTTAACAACAATTTAATTAAGTGGCAAACACCATTAGATACAATGCACATAAATATTTACTAGTGCTGATACAATTTTAAAAAGGCTAAACATTGTTCTATTTTCATGGATAAGACACGCATAAATATCCCACACATATTTCTAATTTACGTTATCAGCCATAAAGATAGATGAAGTATTAGGGGAAATTAAAATCTAAAATATGAGATGATTTTTTTACAATGAATGTTTACATAATTATGATTTTTAAATTACCATTTAAAATGTTAGTATTATTAATTCACAGCTTCTACAAATATGTTCTTAAAAATTACAAGTTAGTGTATTAAGACCTCAGATCACTACAGGCTTTATTATTATTTTTTTTTTATGTATTTTTTTAACCATTTAAAAACCCACTAACACAGACCAAAACGCACTCTTCTCTTTTAGTATCCTCTATTTTACAAGTATAGAGATTTACTGCTATATTGAATTGAACTACAAAACCACTACATTCATTATTAAATATCATAGATAAAATTGAAATAGAGTATTTAACTTCTACAAAGACAATTGCCAATAATTAGTTATTTTATTACAAACTTTACAAGAAATATAGCAATAAGAATATAATGAAATATATTGCTAAAGCTATCTTGCCAAAATTAGCTTAAGCATTATTGATAGTAATATCATAATTTCTAATGTGGTACTTGTATCAACAAGAGGTAACTAAAAGATAGGATGTGCTCTTACTACAGCCATATTTAATTAAATATTTATAATTAATATTATTGACAATATTAACAGTGAGGTGAAGGAATGGTTAAGACACACAGACACACACAAAGTTCCGCACAATGGCAGTGGTGTTGGCGGTGGGATAGACCTAGCTGCTAATTAATCTTGTAGTAGTCTTCTTGCTACGTCTAGGCTAGGCTATCTATCCCGTAATGACTGACTGACTCATGAAGCATGGGATAAAAGCTGAGCACACACTTGCCACAATTATACATTCATTAATGAAAATACACGTACAAAATAGTACATTTTGAAACTTAAAATGTTTTGTTTAATGAATACCTGTGTATACAGTGTATAGTACTGAATTTTTAATTAGTAAGATAATGTGTAAAATATTTTTGTTCATTGGTAACTGATCTGATTAAAGTCAAAAGATTTAGATAATTGAATATTGTTAAAAAAACAAAAAATACTAAGGCTGCCCAAATTTGCACCAAGAAGTAGATATGACACAATAAATAAATGTTGTAAGTGGTGTGGTGTGTGCAAACAGCTAGGTTCCCTAATATTAAATGGAGGTGGGTACTACATATATATGAAAGTTTGGGATGAATTAATTATCTACTCAATACAAGGAATGAGCATGTATGCCTGAATGAATACTTTGGCAACGGTAACCATGTGTTGGACAGTTTTATTATTTTTTCCATATAGATATAAACACAGCAAAACTAAAAAAAAAAAAAAAAAAACGTGGAGAAAATTTTGAAAAACTCCCCAAATTTGTAAATCTACATTCAACCCCTATGTATAATGTTTAAAGAGATGCACATTACCCATAGCTATACACATTTTTTTAAACTTTTTTTTACAGATACTTCTTGTTTATGGTTTCATTTTTTTTTTTCTTTTTTCCTTTTTATTATATGGACATGTAATATATATAAGGCCACAAAAGGTATGTATAATATAGAAATCAAGACACCACAGTTTGACTGACTACTATAAACAAAATGGGCAGATCAAGAAATAAAAATTTCAGAGCTGCCTTTAAAATTGTAGTTTTCAATCTTGCTACAACAATTTTAAGACATTATAGCACCACCTTATTATAAGTAATATCAATTGTATCTGTGGACAAAAATTTATAATGAAATATTTACATTTAATATACCATTGATATAATTACAAGACTTACTATAAAATGTCTTAAAATATTGCCATTAATCCAGCCTTCAAATACCTTTTCTACCATGAGATCACAAATCCCAAATTAGAATAGAAGTTTCTATGTTCTATCCAATCCACTCTCAAATTGCCAGTTAATAATGACTTAATAAAACACACGTCACATGCAGATTACACCCATTTTAAGAATGTGTACTATACAAGAAGGAAATATACAGCTGTTTTTTTTTTTTTGTTTTTTGTTTTAGATGACATGAGATCCTTGGAAGTCCTGAATGGTACACAGTACCATCATTTCGTTTTTTATTTTATTTTATTTTTTAAAAAGAAAGAATTAAAATAAGCATAGCAAGGAAGCATTTTTTTTTTCTATGTATAATCCAACCCATAGCAGTTCACAATAATAAACAAACAATGTGAAAAATTCATCATATTAGTTAAAAATTATTGAGAAAAAAGTATGTACAAATGTGTGATAAAAATGAGCTAGGGCGTTGATGCATTCCAAGCTATACAATCGTCAACAACTTAACTTAAGTTAAGTTTACTTATAGGAGCTTCTCATTGTAAGTAGCATATGTGCTTAACTTACTCAATTTTAAAATATTAGGAGGCCTTTAAATCAAGGCCACGATGTAAATAAAATGTTATTTTTAGTTTATTAAGATCCCAAAATTAAAATTCCCAATTATTTTTTCCCCGTCATTTGTTATGGATCTAATTTAATTGAAACATATTTAAAAAAAAAATATATATATTGTTTTCCCTGATTAAGAATTCCATATATAAAACATTAATGTTGTAAACAAAATGTTTATAACATTAATAATAATTAAAAATAAACAAGAAGGAGATCCTATAGCGAGTGACTAGGATGAGGCAGAGAAAACCATTGAGTGATCTTGCTTGCTATGTATGTGCTTTACTTTTTTTTTTTTTTGCCAGTTCCTCTTGTCTAAGAACTCAAAACTAGCAAGTCCCAACAATTATCAATCACAAGACACACGTGCCGAGCAAGATGCCTACTATAAAGAGATAGAGAGAGAATGTGCAGGGTTGTGATTGGTGGAGGATCACTCCCAATGTCGGGGCGAAGGGGGAAGTTCACACGGATGGGCAACTGCCGAGCTAAAACGAGAACAAACGACACAAAAAATCCAGGTCAGTCCTTGCTGCGTAGCACTCGAAGCACTTTTTTTTTTTTTTGTAATGTCTCTCACTATATAGTTATATAATTAGGTATTGTATATAATAATATACAAAAAGAGTAAAAGAAAAAAAAGAGAAACAAAATACACACATACAAAACATACACTAACAGAAAAAAAAAAAAAAAATCGCCCAAATGTTTTGTTTGAGCATTATTTAAAAAGCTATGAATTTACAAAAAAAAAAAAAAAAAAAAATACTTTGTTATGTTATATTTTATATGAGCAACTAAACATTGCATTGGAATGTCCAACGTTACCAAGGCTAATCAATAGATAAAAAAATCTTATTGTTATTTATTTATATTATATATTTTATAAGTAGCCACTTCAACTAACTAGTATCAATAATTATATTATATATGTACACATAAAAGGCAACTATAGTCACAAAATAGAAGTGCTAAAGAATATGAAGAATATACAAAAAAACAACACAAAAATGAAGCATTGGAACGTTGAACAAGTAGATTACAGGCCCCTAACACGATGGGCTCTGCTGTATGATAGAATGAGTTGCTTGTGTTGGTCTAAGTGTGGTAAATGTGCTCTACCCCCACAAAAAGTGTGAGGCATGTGGCGTGTCTTGCAGCTGCTGCTGGGGGCGTCTCAGGGTTAGCGAGTTGTGTCCCAGGCGAGGAGCGAGCGGGTGACAGAGCCGCCTTACCTGGCAAAGCTCTTGAAGGCTGCTGACTGCGGGTTTATGCAGAGGGGAACTCTGCTGGTGTTGAGCTGCTCGGCTATGAACTTGTGCATTTCCTCTGGAACAAAAAAATAAAACGTCAAAATAACATTAAAACTACTCCCTACATTAAATGGTTGATTGGAATTAATAGCATCATTATTTTCTACTTGGCGATAGTATTAAAATAGAAGTTGCAGCAATTTACCAATATTTCCAATTTTGCGTGAATTGCATATTCAGTCTGTTTAACAACAATTATTTGGTCATTCCGGTTTAATAATAATATAGCACTGTATAAGCTCCCTATCAACATCCATAAAATAAGATTTCATGTGCTGCTATTTCTCAATCTGAGGGACTTTGTGTTAATCCTTAAAGTTTTTTTTCTTACTTAAAACGTTAATACAAAACGCCTTAAAAAAAAAAGCCTGATTAATATTTTTTAAAACAAAACAAATAAATGAAAATAGGAAAATTGGGAAATAGATGAAATTGAGTAATTTTATATTCTTTTCTGCTTATTTTTTCCCTCTTTTCCCCATCTCTCTTAGTAAAAAAACAAACGAACATCACCATTAAAAATTTAAGAAATAACTAAGCACGAACCGGCCTCATTGTAGTCTGTCAATGCTTGGCCGGGGCTTGTGCAGACCTCTAGCATGCATTACTCACAACTGGTCTCTGGTACCATCACAAGTCTGTTACCATCTACAAAGCACATTTCTCAGTTCTAACAGCATTGTAGGCACATACACAATGGTAGCAGTGAATCCTCACCTTTGACTTGCTGCACGGAGGTGAGCTTCCTCTCCCAGAGGTCATCAAAGGGCAGTGTTGCTGCTGGCTCAAAGTCCGACGTGTACTGTCGCAGCCCCGCGGGGGTCGTGTAGCAGCACTTGCACATGCACGAGTGGTAGCGCAGACGCCCCTCGTCCAGGTAGGGGTGTGCCAGGGCATCCACCACCGAGATACGCTTGTCCTGCAACACAAGCTACATCAGCAATTCTGCCAAATTTCAAACTGATTGTTTGAGGTCATAAACAAGATTTAACCGCAACATTTTTATAATGATAAAAACAAATTATAAAAAAAAAAAAATAAAATTAAAAAAAAAAAAAAAAAGTAAAAAAAAAAAAGATAAATAAATAAATCAATTCACTAAATTTTCCCATCCCTTCCCTCTGAAGTATTGGTTGTCAATTATTTGTTAGTGTCAGAGAGAGCCCTGTCTACTTTTGCTTGGTTGATTGCACTGTATTTTGGGGTGCTGAACACGTTTTTAGTCAAAGATATGCCTCTAACATTCCACTGAGACTCACGGGGTCGAAGACGAGCATCTGGCAGAGCAGGTGAACGGCTTCGTGGGTGGCCTGGGCAGAGAGAGTGTAGAGTGCGGTGAGTGAGGGCGGTCGCTGAGGTCTCCGCAGCATGTGAGCACGTGCGCCCTCGCAGGCGTGCCGCATGTCGTCCAGGGCAGGCGTGCCCAGCAGGTCCGTGATCAGCTCCAGCTGGGGACACAAAGGACAGTCAGCTGACGAGGCACAAGTCAAGTACATTTTCACTTTAAAAATCTCACTTGTCAGTCTCATCATGAATCAACTCGAAATGTTCATGAGTTGGGGGAATGCTTGAATAAATAAAAAAAGAAATGAATCGCAAAATGATTACATAATTAGGTTCAATTTACTAATAATAAAAAAGGCATTTTCTTTTAATTAAAATGTTACTCCTTTAACATTACAGTACACAGTACATTGAAATTACTGTTTTGAGCAAAATATTTCTTAGTCTTATATATATTCATGAATGCAAATGCATCCTAACACAACATGTAATAAAAAGTACTAAAAAAGCAGACAGGAAAATCAGGAAATGGAATGTAACTGTTTCGCTAGATATATTAAAAAAAAAAAAAAAAAAAAAAAAAAAAAGTTAAAAATCAATAAATTACAATAACTGAAAAATTAAAGCAGACCCAAAAAATCAGTGCATGTTAATGTACAATTTTTCTACTTTGTTTCTGTCATGAAACAGGGATTGTTTGCCTCACCTTGTAGATACCCTGAGAAATATGATCTGAATCATCATATTTACACAGGCGCGGATCCAGCAAAAAAATTCGGGCGGGGGGGGGGGGGGGGAAGGGGGGGGGAGGGGGCTGCCTAATGTTAAAAAAAATTACCTCGTTAGCTTTCATGTTCTTATGCTGAACTAAATTTGTTACTATAAACCCTCAAAAAACTTGATAGCAAGGTGTTAGGTGTGTATTTGGAGCTGCAGGCTCACCTGTTGGATGGGGCTCTGGGCCTGAAAGAGAATGCGACGTCCGAGCAGCTCGCCGAAGATGCAGCCGACGCTCCACACGTCGACGGAGGCGTTGTAGTGTCGCGCTCCCATCAGGATCTCCGGTGCACGGTAGTACTGGGTGACCACCTCTTGTGTCATGTGGCGAGCACGGTCAGGCTCCTCCACGCGAGCCAGACCGAAGTCACAAATCTGCAGAAACACCAAAGTTAGGCCGTGACCCTTATCTCTAAATGTACTGCTGTCCGCATAGAGCATCATGACCTTAGACTCAATAATGCTAGAATTGAAAATAAATTGTGAAGATTTTTTCATGACTTTGAAATTATAATACTCTATTTGTCTCGCAACATATAAAATAAACATTTTTTAAAAGTGGGAACCAAATTAAAAAATAAAATGTTAAGCTAGGATTTGAAAATTTAATACTAACACAAACATGGTACATTTGTATAGATGATATGAAGACAACTACTCAACACTAAAAATAAACAAAAATATTTAAAATCCCAAGAAAAGATTAGGAGAGTGCTGCAATTCATGTACACTCTGGTACACAAAAACAATTTAAAACTGTCCGCGTTACCATGTCACCGAATGGTTCAGCTTGAAAATACAGTAAGAAGTTACAGTGCAACAGGAGTCTCGCTGAACTTCAGAGACGCCATCTTGCCCCTACTGGATATACAACCCGCTCAATCTTGTTGCTGACCAAGTTGCCTACCTCCCGGCGAAATGAAGACTGTTTTAAATTGTTTGAGTGCACTAATATTTTAATTAAAACAAACTTTTTAATAACCAATTAATGGAAAACGAAGTACGATATTTAATTACCTTGAGCACACAATTACTGTTGACTAACAAGTTGCCTGGTTTGATATCTCGATGTAAAATACGCGCCGAGTGAAGATATTTCAGTCCTGCAACAATGAAACAATGAATTAATTATTATTAGCAAGCTTGGTTACATGTGGAACATAGCCAGTGAGATTTATGACGATAAGATATTACCGGAGATAACTGAACTGCTTCATACAGCTAGTCCGTGCTAAACGCGCCCTATCTAGTCACGATGTATGGACGACTAGGACTAGCTTTAGTACACACCATAGCTATGACTATAGCAGACCTTAGCTGAATGATAGGGTCTTTTCACCCGATGTCACATGTACTGGAATGGGGAACCAAGGAAGTGTCACTTGGAGCATTATAGACTAGCCAAATGCATGAGAAACTGCGTTAGTCAAGCTTTTTCTTGTTGTTTGAAACTTCAAGTTCTAACACGTATTAGTTACATTGTGGATCTATAAGAGAATCCTCAAAAGTGGGCTACTATCGAAGGTTGGCTTTCATCAGCCCTCAACTCTTAAATAGCAAAGTTAAACTGAGCAAGCAAAAAGTTAAAAATCAAAATGAAAGCATCTTTCAAGTTTGACTTGACGATAGAAACACCTTGGCTTTATGAAAACATACTTGCAGGTGTGAGATGATGGGACTAGCAAAGGTTGGTTCGTCTCTGCAGGCATCATAATGTATAGAAAGAAAGAAGTACGTCATGGTACGCTTGCGGTCGTGACAAAGTGGGAACGTTGCTGTCACAATCAGCTGCGTGACGCCAGACGCGAGTCAAGACGAGGCAATGTCCGCGCAAAAACGCGTTGTTGCAGCCGTGCAGTGTTAGGTCATATGGCACGTTTATCTGCACTTATCACCACGACCGGAACACTGCAACTATGGTTGTGCATGTCAAGGGAGGTGACATTCGTCTTATTTCATTTACGTCACTGAGAAATTGATTAGTGGATATTGTGACGTCACGACTTGATATTTTTTTTGTAAAATTTTGTTAAATGTCAAGTAAATTGAACGTTAAAACTTTTTAAGTCAACAGAATATACTGTACAGTACAATATGTAAAGAATATGTATATTTTATGTAGAATATCTACTTGAATTTGAACAAAATGGATAATTATTAAGCTAAAGTAGTGGCATAAATTTTGCAAAATCTTGTAATTAAATAATTATTTTCATTATCATAATGATATACGTGCTCTCAAAGACTTTTTCATTATTACCAGAACTTAAAAGTAATTAAAAAAAAAAATCAAGAACGTTTTACTGAATAATTTTATCTCCTCATCTCTCTAAAACAGAACGTGACAGATTAGATGAGAAGTAATAAAAAAATGCAGCAAAATTTTATCGTCACTTCGCACGAGATTACGACCCGCTCGAGAATTATGATAGCTTGTATCTCGAGAGGGAAGACTCGAGATAACTTGCATCGTGCCACAAAATTAATCCTGCTGTTCTTTTTTGTTCTCCTTCTTGTTCTAATCAATGGGAATTGCTATTTGTATAAGAGCTTTGACATTTTAACGCAGGCAGCCCCCGCGCAAAAAGTTGGAGCTTCGTCGCCGGGTCAATTTCCCGCGCGCCTGTGCTGGCTCGCACTAATGTTGCTGCAGAGCGCTATTTGCTGGTCGCGGCGGCGCCCTGGCTCCCGCTCGTTTGTGACGTCACGTGGCGCCGAGGCACTGAACTTGCCGCGACGCAAGGGGGCGCAGGGTGGCGGCGGGCAAGGCTGAATCAATGCTGGCCTCTCTCTTACTCATGCTGGTTGTGAGCTTTGCACGACACACTAGACTATAGCGCGATAAATGAAGACCATGGCTCTATTTCATATTCTACAAATTGATATATTACTAATTTAGTGACCCTGGCAGGCAAACCGTCCCAGACACAAAACCTGAGATGTTCAATTGAATATAACGAGAAATTGCGCCGTCGTGGTCGTCGCTGCCGACTTGTATTGCGACAAGCCTGTTTTCAAAGAAATATATTTTTTTGTACTTGTTCTTGCTATCCGGTCTGAGCAAGTCGCCTGTCTGCAAGGCACAGGGCATGCAGGACAAGGCAGGCTGCTGTTGGCTGGCAGGCGCAGGCACCCACCGCCACAGCCGCAAGATGCTCTCCTCTAGAAATAGACGACGTCGGTGTCTGGGGGAGCAAGGGCAGCAGCTGCGGAGGAACAGCGGAGATCGCGGGCCACAGGTGGTGCAGCACACCTCGTCACTGCAGTCATGCATGCGAGCCCTTCACGCGCCGCTGCCGTGCATCAGCTTTATTGTCTGCTCTTTCACATTATCCTGACTGGAACATCGCTTCGTGTTACGGAATTGATAACAAAGCAAAAATAAGACAATTATAATATAAAACGTTTTTCAAATTTACCAACAGCATTAAAAATAAAAACTTTTATCAGTTTACTTTTGCTCAATTAATTTAAGGGGGGTCGCACACAGACTTTTACTTCTACGATCGTAAGCCTACGATCGTACGTTTCTCATTTAGAACCGGTTCTAAATTTCTTATCATACGACATCATACGATACGAAGCTGTGTGCGCGCGCACAGCTGATCACATGATAGGTTCTTATTTTATTTATTTTTTTATCATACGCTGCGAAATCATGCGATTCTGTCTGCGACAAGCCTAAGAAGAAGATTTGTTTTAATTTACTCTAAACTTAAACTTCTATTAAGCTAATTTAAGAACAAGTAAACAATTTAATACTATATAAATAGCAAATATTTTGGCAAAATTTATATATAAACGTACTTGTGCATTTTTTTGAAGACAAATCTCTAAGATTCCCTTGTGAACACAAACGCCGCCGCGGCAAGTTGAGCGGACGACGAATGATCTCCGAGAGTCACGAAGCGAGCGAATAGTGCCGCATAGTAGAGCCATTCAGCGAGAATACCGCGACCAAGAGGTGCCTGCTGACGTTCGCAACATTGGCTCACAGCCCGGGCTTGCTTACCTTACCCAGCCCAAAACAAAAGCTGGGTGTGGAGATAGAAAACCATCAAACGATCAATGACAAATATCTGTTCGGCCGGGACTAACAAAATCTAAACTTAGCTGCGATAAAATTTTAATTTTTTGAAGTCAAAGCTTTGACGAAATGTTACTATGAAGTAAAAACAAGGAAATTGTGGACAATAATTATGTAAACGTTACACCGAAGTCGTCACGAGAGACAGAGGAAGGAAGACAATCAAGTGGGGGGGAATACATTACTGCAGTTTGGCTCACCAACACTGAAAGCTAGGACGCGAGGTGAAGCCCTATAGTCACAAGTCGTCGTCATTGTCACGTATATCTGCATGCCAGGCCTATTTATATTTGACACACGAGCTTTTGTCTCGCGGTGTAATTATCTCTCTGTGCACTCAGCTGCTATACTGGCATAGAGGTTGGTGTTCTAGGAGGAACACATCGCAAAGTTAGAACCAACGCTATAATATGCAGTTATCATGAGAATTTGATATGAAATAATTACATTTATTATGCATGAATTTTGATTTCACATATTATTGAGATATGCATTGATTCTATGATTTTGTGTGAAGATTACACGCAAAATGAATATCGTGAAATTCGTCATGTATCAATGTTGTGTATCCTGCAGTGTGTTATATACTAGCTGATATAATACTGTCAATGTTTGTACCAGCTAAACGTTGAAGCACACTGTTCACATTCATGACGACTCTCGTCTGGTGTATGTTTGTCTAAACTTATAACTAAATGTATTTGGTCAGACCAGCAAACATTAACTTTGCAATGTCAACCATCACGTAACATATGTGTATAAGTAATATCAGCAACTGATAACACCACATGTTGGGTAACGATACTTACTATAAACTAAGGAAAAATGCAGCCTGAATTATTTTACGAGGATTAAACAATATAACCTATTACAGAGATGCTAATTAAATATTCAGTAATTAAAAAGGTATACATTAATTTTTGTTAGTGCTTGTCTATGTTGTCTTAAAAGAGTATCTTTTGCATTAGCGACACTACTAATATATTAAAATGCATTTTTTTTTCTCGTGAAGTTACAGTACTTTAAATATAATAGGCCAAGAATTTAGTTTATTATTTATTATTATCATTAAATATTAGTCGAATGCAGTTGAATTACTAATGGAAATATATTTTTTATAAATATATTATATTTATTGTGCTATAAGAAATTTAATGGATAATATAATAATTAATATAATTATTTAGTTAATACTATATGATACCAAAACTCCTAATAGTCCACGAAAAGAAAAGCAGTTAAGGCGTGCACCTTGCGACCTGACTCCCGTAGAAAGCACTTTGGTGATACCCGACCGTATCTACAGAGCCTGACTGCACGTCTGCAGGAAGAGATAACAAATAACAAATAGTCGTGTCCACCATGGAGCTGGAAGTTATCCTGCTGGGATAACGTGCTCTATCAATATACTGTATGTGACCAGTCAATACTTGGGGTATTATAATTATTATATAGAAAATTTCCCATACACGTTTGCTAGTTATTGTTTTTTTTAAATACAAAATAACATAAAGACGATGGAAAATCTTTATCCTTATTATAAGATATGTTGAAGCTGTTCAATATTCTAAAAAGATTAATTGATCACATATAGTATTTTAATCTGCAGCTCATGTAGCAAAAATTAAATCAATAGTTTTTTGGTGCACGATTACAAGAGAAATTTGATATCACCATGATATAAAATAAGGGCCTACTTTGCTATATACAATTACGAGCTGACATTTTCATGGTGCAGGTTATAACGCGCAGTTGAACGTTACTTAAGGGTAACGAGAACGGAAATTGTCGCAAATTCATTTAGTAACGACGGGAAGCAGCTGTTACGTACTAATATACAAGTTTGACAGTTTTAGTGTGATTTTCTTACCTCTGAGGATCTGGTAGAGGAAGACCTTGATGTGGTCCGCGGAGAGATGCTGCGGTGACACGATGATCTTGTGCAAGTCGCTCTGCAGCAGCTCGGTGATCACGTAACTGGACCTCAGTCAAGGAATTGTAATATTTGGTGCTGATTAAATAGCATGCATAACTTCAGTGTAATAATAATTCATTCGAGACGTTGTTAACTTATATATATTATAGGGAAGGTAGAAGTAGATAATATAACGTATTAGTTCATGATTAAGCCATAATTTTTATTTCAAGAAACAAGTTTTTTTTTGTAGCGTTAATAATAATGCGCAATTGGTAACTGACCCTGGATCTCACGAAACAAGTAGAGATAATCGTTTCAGTTAAAAGCCCTTCTCTCTCTCTCTCTCTCTCTCTCTCTCTCTCTCTCTCTCTCTCTCTCTCTCTCTCTCTCTCTCTCTTTTTCTTATTAATCTCTCCAGTCGTATATCTTTGGTACCGAGAGCTGAAGAGGGACGGGACCAAGTGGCAAGTCGCAACATATTGGCTGGCCAATCCATCTGGACAGAGCGGTTCTCAGCCTGCTTGCGGTGGCGGCTCAGTTCAAGGCTTTTCCAAGGCTGTCTACCTCATTATTAGCTCTGAAGCAGCAAACAGGCATTGAGGAGCAAACGAGAGGTTGCGTGCATGCCCGTGGATCAACCAGGATCATGGGAGCGGCGCCCTGGTTAGGGCTACGCCCTCTCTTCACAACCCTCGAGCAAGCATAGCCTGCCTCAGCCCGGGGCCCATTGAGCCACCGTTGCTGCTACTGCCAGCCAGCCAACGTCGCTATCATCATGAGCGGCGGCAGCGGCATCGACCCGCCCTTGCTCCTCGCATCGCAACCACCCCCGCCCGCCACTGCGCACAGCAGCACCCCAGTCGCCATGGCAACCCCGGCTGCTAGCAAGCACAGCCGCTCCCTGCCCTTGCCTCCCTCCTGCTGTGCTGCAACCCTTTCGACACGGTCACGTGCCACGACCCATCCACGTCTTCTCTTACCCTTCAAATAATCGAGACTTCACCCTCTCATTTTCCTGACACTCCTCCCCCGCTATGTATAGCTCTTCAATCGTCAACCAAGTGTATCTCTCAATAGAATCTATCAACGCTTGACAACCAACCTTTATCATTCATATATACAATAAAAAAAGAAGAAGAAAGAAACCTACAAGTATAGAACTGAATAGATCCATATATTTCCTCTTCAGTACTGATTTTATTTTCCTCCTTTGAATTCTGTATAAATAATTATCAACATGAGTATATCGCAAGTAATTTCACATTTATTTTTATACTTTAAATACATAGAGGGAGCAACTATATTTTATACAATATTCTTTGAATTTGCAACCTTTAATTTTAGTGTCTCGCAATTTTTTTCTTCTAGCTGGCGGTCTGGACCCCCCCGCCCTTGGCACTCGCAGACTACCCCGCCAACTCTCACTGCTGTTGTTGCCTCATTAGACCGGCGTCTAAGAAGATTACCACGAATAAAAAAAAAAAAAAACTTCCAAACTCGCTTTCAAGAACAAAGAGCGCTCTATAACTGAAGCTGACTGTTACATCTGACACTACAATTTTTATTACAACAAATTTCGTTCTATGACTCATTTTTGTCTCCAAACCATTGGCATTATAGACCCGTACAGCAATTGAGTCCCTCTCCAGTGTTTTACCTGATGACGCACCTGACGCTTACTCACTGGGAAATGCTGTATATGATTAACGAGCAAATTTAATGACTCCTTTATTAACTCAATTTAAAAGAAATAATGTGTTTTTTTTTTATAATTTTTCAATTTTCATAACGAATCAATAAATTACCAATAATAAATTGATAAAAACAATTTAATATTTATTTTTTGAAGCAAATTATAACGCAATTAATTCGTAAAAAAAAATGACACGTTATATAATAATTTTGAACAAAATTTAATTAGGCATTATAAATTTATAATATTTTATACTTTAATAATTTTATCACGTTATATTAATACCGTATATAGAAGAGTATATAATACTGACAAATGATATGAAGCCTATATCCCTATATCATAAAATTATAACGATTATTTGAACAGTATAACGGCAATGGAGTCTGTCTGGATAACAGATGGTTGAATCACGTGGTTCATACACAGTACTGCTAGACTCATTTAATAAAAGAGATCGGGTACGTGCGATATATTTATATGTTAGACAAGGGGGAGTCATGCTACATGACTGTCTACTGTATGGGACGACGCACTTCGCCAAACCAGACTTAACGTTACTGCAGCTTATAACTTTTGCTGCATGCATCTATAACTGAGTAATGAGGCCTCACTGTAATACGAGTTTACTACCCCTATAACGTGTGCTCACCGCCTCCGCAACAGCCAGCACGTGAGAGACAGGGGAGGGGAGATGCAACAATGAAACTAGGGTAATTCATGCACCCTTATATAGCTCCATGCGAATAAACACACTCTGATCAACTATCCATGCAAGCATAGTCAAAAGAATGGATAAGAATTAAACTATATTGTTGTAATCAAAATATCATTGTTGTGATAATATCATGACATGCTAGATTTTTTTTTAAAGCTAATTTAAAACTTGCACGTGTACTTTATTATAATAAAAAAATAAATTAAACAAATGACAGTTTGAAATGTTGATTGACAAAGTATATAATATTTTATAAAACGCCATTAATAAGTTGCTGTTCTATATATTTTTTTTTCGTCTTCCTAACTTCCAATGTATTTATACGCACACGCGTTATTTCATGACGTCATTCGCACGTTAAAGATAGTTTTTTACTGTACAAGCAAGCAGAAGTAGCAAGCAAACGAATGAGCAAGTAGGCAAGTGTGTGTGTTGGTGACACCACTCTATAATACTTTGCTAACTGTTCACAATCCAATAACCTGCTCGACACCTGAACAATCTTGTGTCCGATTAATTAATATCATATGACAGATAATAAAAACGTATCCCTCTCTATACATAGAGCACTACCCACATTTGATAATAACAGTTATATAGCATGAAATATCATGAGCTATTAATATTCATAAATGAGTATAAATATAACATTCATAATAAATAATTCATCATGGTAATTAATGTGATTTTAGAATACAATTATAAACATATAAAATTTATGTCATATCGCGTTAATTACTGTCATGCATGTTAATATTACATGCACGACATTTGAAAAATCATTATTATTTGAAAATAAACAACCATATATAGGAAAAATATCACAAATTTGAAACAAAATCTTACATGCAGATCTAATTAATATGCAGGTATATATGGCATGTCCCATTTTCAATCTATTATTAAATATGAAATTTATTATTTTATTATATATATTTGGTAGTGTATATATATAATAGTTTCATAAAACTACAAAATCAGTTCCGTTATATTTACGAAACTAAACGGTTTGTCGTTGGTGCTGGCCCGTAGTTTTCAGCGGAGGTAATAATATTGTACAGTACTAAAATATATAATACGCAGTTATTATGGCGGCGGGCAAGCTCAGGTGGGGGAGGAGCGAGAGAGGCCACCCGACCGGAACGAAATTCGCGTGATGATGATGTTACCTAAAAACTAAATCTCTGCAGCATAATAATATCTCTTACTGCTGCTGGCCGCAATATAAAAACATGCACGACATCACGAGGAAAACAGCATGCAGTGAACTCGCAGTTTAGGGTCATTTTTCCTTTCTCTGCAGTTGAATATAAAATTTACTATTTTTAACTACGACGAAAATATATTATAGTAAATATATATATATACATATACATAGCTATAATATTAATATTACTTTCCTATTTCAATAAGAAGAACAATCAGTTGTGACTCACCAACAAAACTTAAAAAATGCTTTAAATATTTAATAAATATTAAAATTATAATAAATAATACTCTGAACTATAAATATTAGAAATTAAGACTGCTATGTATATATACATAAATAAAATGCGCATCAACGTTTAAAGTTCACAGTAAACGAACGACGAACGTATTTAGAAAATTTCACGGTCACTGATGATAATTGAATAAATAACGGATAACTGAATAATAGAACAAAAGAATTAACATGCACGTGATGACTCTTGCGGTAATAACACGGTGTAGGAGATTTTCTCTCTATATACCGCAGTGCATGATCACATAATTTGGGCTCGGCAACATCGATTGTGCATGAGAGGTCGAGTGTTCGCCAGCAGAGTCGGGTCGTGGGGGTCAGTCAGCCAGCTGCCGGGCCAGACACACCGGCAGTGACGTCACAACCACAAAATTAAAGTTTGAGATCACTCGTTTTACGTCGACTGTAAAATTTACAAAACTTTAACGGTCGAGATGGTATAACGTTATTATACAATGCATCGTTCTTTAAAAATTGATCGACTGAAAAAGGATTAAATAAAGGAATATTGCATGAAATCAATTAAATTTATATAATACATTCTCTTATATAAAAAAGCTAGCAATAATGAAAAAGTGAAAATGCAGTTTGACGTTGCATGAGAGCATTTGTGTGTCAGATTATTTTGTTATTGTTATGTATTCATGGCTGGTATATTACAACGTCTTAGGTCAAGAGAAGTAAGTGCATGTATAATATGTAGGCGTATAACTTGTTAGGCCTTTGCTTATGTTTCAAGTTTACTACATACTGCATGCATTGTACGCGCGCGAGAATGTTATTATAATATATACGCATATTAAAAGTTAAAAAATAAAGGTTACGTGCATTATCGACTTCAATCTGATGGGATTTTCTCTGCAAGGCAAGTATAGACCCTTGAATCGTAAGAGGATACTTAAGTTTTCAAGACCATACCATAAGGTCATTTATTTTCGCAATATTTCTTTCTTGGAAAATAAAGGGTCGATCTGCATGCTTCGGAAGAAATATTGATAATATAAAAACTTCGCAAGGATTGAATAATATTACTGCAGATATGACCCAGCGAAGATCGTGTGTGTATCTTCAGCGACTGCTGCTTCTTATCGGCAAATGATACCGAGTTATCTGCAAGCCACAGAGGTCTATAGTATAAATCCCCTGCATGAAACGATACTTATATGCTCAGATTGTAACAGATTATTATATTCTGATGAATTAAAACTCTACGCCCCTTGCTGTAGAACTGCATGTGAGCGATATTAAACACGCTTGGTGATAATGTATTGTTGTTGCATGCAGCGTTATCATACATAATATTATATAAATATACCATAAAATAACTAACACGGTATATTTTTTATTTTATAAGTGAGATTAAATTTAGTCACACGTGGTGATAAAATTTCTTATAACGACTCTCATTACGTGGAATTTAAATATACGTTTTATAAATGTCCCTTTAAATATTAGACCCCCAAAATTAGCGTGTGCCTTGTGGTGTCCAAGCAAGAAAGGATACATCTCCTGGAAGAAGTCGAGGTGCGGCGGCTGCAGGATGTCCAACGCCGACAGCACCTGCAAACAAACACACCTCACATTACACAACTTGCATGCTTGCTTGCTGGCAAGGGTCACCGATCTTACAACTTCTTATAGCCTTCATACACTATATAGCCAGGGTCATGAAAAAATATGGTGACGTCACACATGTCTACAACATCGTGTCTATAGCTCGGCACGTGACTTCTACTTTATTATGTTCGAGGTGACAGGAGATTCAGCTGCGAGAAAACATCCTATTTAATTCAATGCTTTGAACGTCGATGGAATCAATGAACTGTCGTATATACCAAGCTCGTGTGCGGATTGCGACATTCTTTGGGTTTAAGCTCATCATGGCTATGTAAGTGAGAGAGAGAGAGAGAGAGAGAGAGAGAGAGAGAGAGAGAGAGAGAGAGAGAGAGAGAGAGAGAGAGAGAGAGAGAGAGAGAGAGAGAGAGAGAGAGAGAGAGAGAGAGAGAAAAGCTAAATTGCAACTTAGAAAATACAGATTGATATTACACGAACATTGAAATTTGAAGCTTCAAAATATAATATTTTAAATGTAATTACATTTAAAACGTTATAATGTGTCACTTCCAATGACAGAAATTTTGTTTACATGCTAGTAAATAAATAATAGACATAGTAACAAAATTTTCCCATTAGTGCATAATAATTCCAATGCTAATATTTGCGTATAAATTCCACTGATTTCTGAACTGCTATGTCACAACTCATCTGTATATTTTTATCCAAGGTTGTGTCGGCAATGGGCGACCCCCACAAGCAGTGCGCAGTGACAACGCGGGTGGAGATATATTGGTCTCCGCGGGAGGCACACGGTGCATCTCGTGACCTAGAGCGCCGCGACACCATGATGGCCTTGCAGCTGTGACTGACAGCAACCTGCACTTGTGGCGCCGCAAGACAAATGGTGCGCGCGGATGCTTCGTTGTTGGAGGACCTTACCACCAGCAATATCTCCAAACAGCGTTGTAAAATAACGTGAGACTTCCTGCTGTGCTTTAACTTCCTTGGTCTTCGGGGCACACTTTATATAACGATATGAAAAATCAAATTCAACGATATTCTTCTACATTTTGACATTTTAAAAATATTATAAAAGTAATGTCTCTTAGTTCAAAATTAAAACAAACACACAATGGAAGTCTCAATCAGGTTTAAAGATCGAGGGTTTATAATTTTTATATATGCACATACATAAATATAGAATAATAAATAATTAATACTGTACTTTTTCAGCATTTGAAATATATGTATAGCATATGAAATATATAGAAATGAAATAGCGCGCATTATCTGACAGTGATAAAAAATTTCATATATACAATTATTGAAAAAGTTTTATGACTAATGATGAAAAGAAAGAACGGTATTTTATCCCATATAATATAGAATAAGTATTTCCTAGCTGAATTATATTATTTAAGATTACAACAAAGTTTAAATCTGTGACGTCACGTAAATATCTTCAGTAACTTAGGTATACGCAACATATTAAGGTAAGACATAAAGTGGATGTCATTAATTTTGCAGGGGCAATAATCCCAGACCTCCTTGATTATCAGCGGTCTTGCTGCTTGGCTCCATCACCTCAGGATGTGACGTGTTAAACTGGCAGACTGGCACCACGAGGAGAGCGTGAACCAAAGTTTGCTTACAATTGAACGATACTACGTCGTGTTTATTAGAGCTTATCTTTCAACGCTTCGAGAGATAATGTTATAGAAAGCAAATTTTGCCAGCACGAAGAATAACCTCGTCATAAGAAAGCAGCGTTATAAGAGTGCTGCACGTGTACCATTACTGTACAAACGAAATTGGGAAGTATACGTGGATCCACAACACAGAACAAAGGAGGGTTTTTTTTTTCTTTGTACGGAATGAGGAAATTTAATTCTGAAAATAGACTGGTCAGTATCTTTCATGTACTGATACGATTCCTCTTTCCTCTTTATAATAAAATAAATTCTTTTCCGTGCAATCCCAATACCTATAATTATAGTGTATATAGTAATAACGACTCAAATACTATTATTTTAACTGAATTAATAGAAGTACAATAAAATTATTGCAATGAAAAATTGCAATTTTTATGAAGTGGTTATTATTTTGACCTTTTTAGTCTTATTGCTAATATTGAATTTACCATTGAAACGACATAGCACAAATAAAACTATGATAATTAATTTTTAGTTAATATTTTAATAACAATATACTCAGATTCAAATATGAATTCTGCATATATATGAATGCAGATATTTCTTTGAAAGTCTTCCTTAAATGACTGCAAAATTATGATATTTTATATTTAAGAAAATCTACTGAGTAAGAAAGAACAATTTGAGCACCATAAAAAAATCTTATAGATGGAATAAAGGTGGATATATATCCTGCATGATGGACGGCGCACGCCCGCCTCGTGACGAGCAGATAAGCATCAATCAGGTGCAAGATTGCTGTGTTCGAGATAAGTCGTGATCGCTCCTTCACCACTGCTGCTCATCAGGCTGCAGAGAGAGAGAGGAAATGTACAACACCAGGCAGTACCGTAGGAGCAACTCCAGGACGCGGAAACTGGGACACCTCGGCACAAACCAGAAGAACGATGCAGTAATCTAGCTCGCTGCTGCACTTAGGAGAACAAAAAGGAAAATGACATTTCAAAATAGAACACTAACTGTATCAACGTGAAAGGGTAAAAAGAAATATACCTCTTGTCACATTTAATACAATGAAAGTAAAATATTATATTTATAACGTTATGCAAAATACTGTGATACATTATAAAATCCTGATGATATCGGCACTAAACACCAAACATAATAATTTACATCATGTATATAAGACAAGATGGATCATACACAATATGTTTAACATGCAGTAAAAGGTATATAATAATAAAGGAGAAGTTTGGTAATGGCAACAGCAGCGATACTTGAAACTTGCGACGTAAATTCACGAGACAGATTCAATTACTATAACTACAAAGGATGCTGCCACAAGTATATGCTTGCTGGAGAAGAAGCTCCATGGTTCTTCCAGTACACAGCCCTATAATTATATTATAGAGAAGGAAATTAGATATAGACCGTCTTCGTCAGTGTTCTGATGGCTCAAGTAACGCCGTCGTAAAACTCTCATAATGGTAGGCTTTGTGAATATCCAATGCAAAAGTCTGCTGACAAATTTAAATTACAAGAATAATTGGCCTTGAAAATACTGTAGTCTCCAATATTTAGTGATGCAATATCAAACTGTTTCAATTTTTTTTTTCTATCTTGCATCCTGTTATAATGACATCCATAATTGCAATAAAAAAAAGAGAGATAGATGAACTCCTGATAATCGACACACACTATGCCTGCGCACCTAGTCATAAGTTGTCCCTTACAGTGCACGTATATGTTAATTATAAAACAGAAAGCGGATTTTGCTAGATCGATGTTTTCTGCTTTGACATAATAAATTTATGAGCATAGAGACCAATGGACCTCTTCTCCGCATATGGAATTATCGTTGACGTCTTATCATACTATATTTGCGTCACTAAGCATGATGATGGCTCTTGTTGCCCTGCATTTACAACTTAATGATTTTGTACCTAAAACAACGTAATAGATCTAATTATTATGAGGGCCACTAATTAACAGTAAATTAGTTATTACAAGTACACTGTTTTGAGTTTGTTGCAATAAAATATAAAATAAATTATTTTTTATCAGAAATAAATTCATAAAATAATTAAAACAAAATATAATATACGTGCTAAAATGAACGGCAATAATAATCTTTGCCGAAATTTCTAACCTTAGAGTGAACTCTGGATTGACTTCGAGGTTTCAAGCACCGTAAATTTGTCCATTAATTTGCAAGAGCACGTTGGGCCGCGGGTACGAGGGACAAGGGAGGGGTACTCACGTTCTCGTGCTTGAAGAAACAGAGCATCTTGAGCTCGCGGAACACGCGCTTCGAAGAGACCAGCGATTGGAACACGTTGGGCAGCTTCTTGAGCGCCACCCTGCGGCCATCTCGGGGGTCAGTCACGGCCCTGCAACACACGATCACAACAGGTCAACCACAGCTCATCACCAATAACTGCTTCAAATAAGACACCAAAATTCTTGTTTCGTCATTTAATGCGCAGAATAATAGCCTCATATTACGATATTAACGATTTATTTTATTACTCCGTGCATGGTTTTGGTTCAATACTTTAACAAATACATTCCATTATTATACTGCATGCATACTTTTAAGAATAAGTGGATTGAGAACAAAAAAAAAAATTTGATTCATACAAATTACGTAACTATATGCTTATTACATTTATTGATTGATCCAGGAAAGGAGTACATACATTATTTAATAATCTATATATGACTGTTCTAGGTTTTAGGCGACTGAGGAAACTTAAGGTGAAAAGTATACCGGGAAGTTTGCATGAAGAGTCAATATCTACGTATTGATTTTTACATGTCTTGGTTCCTGTGAAATTTCTTGGCCATCATGTGAGTTATGACTAGTACATCGTACAATACGTTGTAATAATATTTCCAGGTAACTAACATATTCAATAGAATTCTATTGAAAGTTACCTTTTCCTTTCTCTTGAGTCACAAAAGTTAAATTCAATTTAAAATAATGAGAGCTCTGTTTCATTCATTTTTCATTATACAGTTAAATAATTATTTGCTCTGATTTGTATCTTTTTGCATGCACGACCAAGTTAAATACCGTAATCAGCTGTAAAATCATTCAGTAATGTGTATATACGGTACTTAGCAATTCATGATCCATTTGTTTAGTCACCATAAATAATTAAGCATGTATTTTTATCCACGTTACAGTTTACTGTATATATTTTTACTCAATTTAATAAAACGGGGTTAGATTTTATAAGTACAATCCCATCGTTCAAACATTTTTATTTAAATCAATTATTTAATCAATAATAATAATACAGAAATTATATTACATAATTATATATTATAGATTTGAATTTAGTGCAAGTAAAAAAAAAAAAACATAAATTATATTTTATAATGTATCGAAAAAAAAAAAGAGAGAGAAGAGAGAGAGAGAGTAAATGTGTCAACATATACAGTAAATTTAACATATTCTTAAAACGATGTTATTATAATAACAAAGCATACTCGGTTCGTTCAAGGAATCATATCTGTCCATCAGTCTTGCTCTATACAATACAAGAATAATGTTCAGTATACGTGGAAATAAGAACTCATTTTACAACAAGACATTTTATTTATAAATTAAACTGTGTATATTCATTGTAGCATTATATTTTAAACCGTTATACACTATGAGAGAAAAAAGAAAAATTTCATCACATGACTGTTATATACCAGACAATGAACATGCATGTATTTCTTTCTTTTTATTTATCACGTACCATTACAACTATATACTAATGTTCTTGGTTCGAGGCCCCTACACG
The DNA here is from genome assembly GCA_949825025.1 of Siphlonurus alternatus. NCBI lineage: Eukaryota > Metazoa > Arthropoda > Insecta > Ephemeroptera > Siphlonuridae > Siphlonurus > Siphlonurus alternatus. The sequence goes on from OX463779.1 coordinate 9,065,354, forward strand.
TGCCTTATTGTCACGCCTGCATCATTCCCCACAGCATCCTGCTGCTGTTACTGCCCTATGGACCTTTTGTGTATACCACGAGCACGCGGATCGTATGACGCATGCCGGTATTTAGTACTCTATCCTCAGTATCTACGTCCTCGGACACAAGGTTATCCAATATATTATTACAAAAGTTTAGGGAGTGCCTAGCAGTGTGGTCCAAGGTATAGCGCGCGCAGGTATGCTGTTGCCTCCCACTCGCCGGATGTGGGCATGATGATGCTTCATGAGGGCACGCATGCAGTGAGGTGCGGGCCCGCGGTTCTCCTGGTCTGTTATCACGCCCCGAGCGACGGGCGAGGCCAGAACACCAGACTGGCCAGCATGCGTCCCACGGGTTAATTGTAGTTATTATTATTATGAAACAAACCCTAGCCTATAAACAATAGTAACAAACAAAAAAAGTTTAATAACTTAAAAAAGTACTTTCCATTTCTATTTAAACATGGAGATAAAATCGTTATCTTTTGTCGCGACAAGGAGGATATCACCGCAGGCGTGAAAGGACGAAAGAGTGAAAAGTGTGGCCTACAGACACGGGTACTCAAGCGACTGGCTGGTGGTAAGGCTGGCGTGAGATTCAGGTCACTGGGTCACAAGTGGAGCCGGCCAGCAACACAACTCTGGTAGCGCACCGTGCAAGCCGCCTTATCGGTGCGGAGGGAGGCGTGTGGGCGGCCAATCGCTGAATGAGCACCTTCTCTCAGATGGAAAAATCGCAAGACGATTCTTTCAAAATGATTTCCAACAAATGGTAATAAATCTTTCAAATTAATGAATATTAACTGACCTGTGTCATGCAATACTTTGTTTGTTTTCCAGGATTTGCATTCATGTTTTTATAGGTTATTATGACGTCAGAGACGGATATAAAATATAGACCTACAGCACATACGTCATAATTTTATCTGCGATTACAAGTAAAAATGTATTTCGTCATTTCATCCAGATCGAAGTTTATAATATTTTTACAATGCTATAATACGCAGTTCATCCTGATACGCTTGATAGCGCAAGATTCTATCGATCATATAAAAAAATAAATTATTCACAAACAGATAATCATGTAAATGACAACTTGTATTCAACGCATGTCATTTATATTATACCGAATATTTCAAGTAAATTCGTTTTTAAAAGTTTTGAGCTCTTACCATGAAATGTAAAACCTAATTATCTATAAAATAATATGCAATGCTTATTAAAATAAATAAAACATTATAATCTTGTGTTTGGTCCCTTTCAAAGAACTTTATCACACTTATACAACCAATGTTTTGACAACACGTCTCTCTATATTCGTCTTTAAAATAAACTTGCGCGAGTAAAAAAAAAAACTTTTTAAATGCCCATTTTTTGTCTTGTCGTTTATTTCAGTTCTACAGAAAGCATTAATACAATGCAAACACACCATAATCACTTGTACGTGTGCTCTAGATACAGCAACATTATAGACTGACAATAAAACAATACAAGCATTAGTCATGCAAAGAAGTGACGATAACGAACAATTTTATATTGTCATGTTGTCATGATGGTGCATGATACCATTCAAACTTCGTTATTATATATTAAAAAGTAAAAACTGATTTGTTTAATTACGCAATTTCTCTTTGCAATATCACTGACATTGTCAAAGTCTTTTGTTTGCCCCACAGGTGGAGCCATATTCGTTAATAAGACAGACTTTTGACAGTACTTATCTATAATCCCGTTTTGTATAATATATCTTAATAAAGGAAAATCAGAAATACTAGATTTCTCAACAATGGGATCTACGTTACATTACTGTGTCTTCTTGATAAGAGACAACCAGCGTTATAATCGCCCTGATTCCAAACAATGTCACGAGCAAAGCTGCGGAGATGTTACGTAAAGTAGTGAGGCCTTGTCCCGATATTAACTGCGAGAAAAAACCCACCCAACTTCCTGTTGAGGAAAGATGTACGGGGTTTTTAAAATATACATCTCAGACAAATAATGTCTTCTTACGTGTATTTTCTCCTTCCCCTCCTACCGATTTTTACTGACAAACGTAGTATTTGTTATGTATTAAAATTTCACTTTCTTTGCCTCAACAGTTTTACAATAACTTTCATAGTAAAAGAAAATTATACTGAGAACGTTTTTATTATATTAAAAATAAATATTACATGTATATATATCATAATTATGCAAGCATACGTCAGACTATAAAATAATATATTTTGAATATTTGAACACAAATTTTTCAGGAGCTCAGGCAAGCCTAAAATATATTCAAAAGATTAACATTGAGTATACAATAATTACAATAATGTACTTCGAAATTGCATCAGGCATGGAACAATTTTTATTATTTATTTTTTTTATTTTTTTCCTGTCACGAATTTAACAAGTATATAAATTAATAAAGAACAATTTTATTGAAGAAATGCATCTACAGATTCTATAGGCATTTTGCATTCACATCTATATAATATATATTTAGTATAGTGTGGACGGTGAAGGCAGTCACTAAATATCACGAGCTATATGAAGTAGTTAAATTTCATCACTTATTTATAGCATTAAAAAAAATCAAACGTAACGGAGCGTAATGAGACCCAGGTTTTCGCCTTGGCCTAAATAAGAATATTATCATCCTAGGTAAGAAAGATGAATTTGCTATTGTTTTCTTAATAGCGAAGTCAAAGTAATAGATATAATATGAATATAAATCAAATTCTTACAAGAGCATGAATTTTCTTTTCAATGTCTCACTCGCCGTGAGCTACGTCGAGGCTCCATTCAGCAGCTCTCTCAGGGGTATGTACGTGATTGTTATACATATATGCAGCAGCGCTGGCCAGCCAGCAGACTGGACCGGAGATTACATCAAGGATGGGAATCGCTTCCGGCTATCTGGCTGCCTCTCTTCCCGGCCGGCGCCGCTGTCTCTCTCATCGCACCTCCTACTAACTATAATATATAATACGGTAGACTATGATATACTGAGCCTCAGGTTAAAGCCTCTATGTACATCGACTATATTTTATATATTACATCACATTCAAATAATGGAACTTTTTATTAAGTGATACACGGTAAACTGGTCTACTATTCTGTAATATTTAATGATAGAAAAGGTCCTGACAGCCAACCTATATCAAGTTAATAATTAAACCATCCTTTCTCAATACAGCTTTCAGCTATAGACTAGACGGTTGAAGTTTAATAATGCCAAGGTCAATAATAATTTCATGGATATTTTTGTAACAATGAAATTATGTAGTTTTATAAATTAGATTAAAAATATATAAATTATTATTATATGGAAAAAATAACCCTTCTACTGAATCTTGTATCAATTTCATTCGTTCAAGATGAAAGAAAGGAAAAAAGAAATTCAGTAATATATAATAATATATATATGAAAGCTTTTTTCTTCAAATAAATTAAATTTTTAAGCCACACAATCCGGCTAGAATGTCAAAATTTGCAACCGCATGACGAAGTGTCGAAGTTATGTCAATTGACCCACTCTCGACCCCTGCAGATTCTGCCGGTCTCGTCGAGGACATTCGCATGCGAAGGTGCAGCCAGCAGTCTATTAGCATTCGAACCTCGCAGCCAGCAGGCACCGAGCGAGGGTTCTCAACGGAGCTTGCCAATATTCACAGGCCAAATTCTCGGCCTGACAAGAACCTACTTTAATTTTGCTATGAAACATGCCTTCATTTCGGTGAAAATGTATGTATATTTGCATATTTCATTTACATAATTATATAGCTATATACAAATAAAGAATATAACACCAAAATGTATTAGATTTTTAAAATTTTATATTTTGTAACCAGCAGGCTAACTTTTTTTTTTTTTTTTACAAAACAACGTTTAATTGATACGGATTTATTAATGATTGAGAATATGAACAAAATTCTATATTATAGTTGTCAATAAATCCACACCATATTCTTTTTTAGTAGACGCTGGCATGCTATAATATGAATGTGTTATAGCGTTGACAACAATTTAAAAAAAACATAATTAAGATCTTTAAACGTACGATTATTTTTGCCAGAAACATGGATGGTGCATAATTAGTTTGGTTATTATCAGGAAAGTAAACTGTAAAATGTATAGCTTCCTGTGCGCACTCCGTCCACTACCTACACTAACTCATATAAGTTTTATTTCTATAATTTTTAACTTATTCCTCTTATATTGCGTAATCACTAAACTTGTCTGACATGATGAAGTAACACATAAAAAAATTGACCATCAACACGAAGTAGCAGCAGCTCGGCAACAGCTTGCTGACAAAGGTGGAAGATTTCTCTTCGGCGCAGGTGTACATGCATGTGTTGCTTGGCATGAGCTATTACAATGTATAGGGCAGGTGGTGGTCGGTCGCACCTTTGCCCGTGTCCCTGGGTTCGCACACCTGCCGCCGATCACCACCAAAAAACACGAGCACGACGAGGAGGAGTATCGTACTTGTTGGAGTGCAGGCACGTGGCACGGGGATGAGAGATCAGCAGACAACGGAGGTGGTGGCGCGAGCGAGCACGTCAAGGTGCCGCCAGCAACAGCAGCGGATAACAAGGTCAATGGCGCCTGTTCTGCCCGCGAGCAGAGCATCGCACCTGCCACCGTCTGCACATATCCCCCCGCTTGCCCGCCCACCAAGCAATCACCTCCACTCTGCAGTTCTTCTCCTCTAATATTTTTAATTGCAAAATCTACGATGTGTGGAAAAATAAACAAGATAACAAAAAATTAGGACAATTTTCTTTCGTCACCAAACGTAGAAAAAGAGCAAGCGGTCATAATCTTTGGTCATGTAACTTGTACCCGCTTGTACCACGACAATTTAAAAGCAGCGCGTTCCATAAAAGTTATAGGTGAGCTACAATACTTGTATAGTTTCTGACACATGCAGCACGATGTTATGTTGTATGAAGTCAGCTGTATTGTTAATAACAACAATAAATACTTAAACCTAGCTAACAGGCTAACAATACTAAATTCTATCTCGTCGATAACAACACAATACCCAAGTGAACACGCAATAATAATGCTAAGCGAAGGATCGATCATTTCCTGTTTCCTGCCTCATACATCATAAATATAATAAAATATTAGATACAACAATAGTATTATATTTGCCAATTTTCAAACGGTACATTTCAATCACGAAATTTTCAGTGGTTGTTTTGTATTATTCTCAAAAATACTGCAAGTTTCATGTACTTGATAATTATTATTATAAATATTATATATGTATATAATAATAAGTATCAATTATATATATTATATATACGATTAACTTTCTTGTAATTTTTTCTGTGCATTGAACATTAGAGCACCTGAACCACAATAAACCGGAAGAATAAACTTATTTCTTGTAATTGAAGAGTGTGCAGAGTGGCATGCATGTCTCAAGAACTTACTTTAATTATAACAATAAAAAATAGCATAAAAGAGCAACAATCAGGTATAATAATTTATTTAAATAACCAAGCAAAAAAAAAAAAAAAATAGGGCAAGATAGAATCATTGCACAACATCAAAAATTATTATTATTAAATTTGATGATTATGAGAAAGAAAAACTTAATAATTTATACAATGACGTAAAAAATTAGTCAGTTGAAGCTGGCTTTATTTTCTCTCTCGGTGTGCTTACAAGTTACCTTGTTGGCTCATTAGTGCGAGTCGAGCGCTCTCCATACATAAAACGTGAGAGTGCATTGCATGCTCTTATAGATAGACTATAAACCTAGGAGCATTCCATTGACGTCAATACTTTTTCCACATTTTTATGTTATCTTGTTACAAAAAGAGTACATAGTTATATAGTAAGTGCAGTAATTAACAGAAAATTGAGTCAAGTTTAAACCTTAATTAGAACAGTTGTCATATATATATACGAGATATCGCAAGCTCATGTTTTGTAAACAACTTACCGGTATTGAAATGCTCGCACCTTTTTTTTTCCATTACAGCACACTATATATATATATATGTGTGTGACACTTTCCCATACAGTGTAATATAAATACTAGTAGGAAGGTGACCCACAAAATCCATTACATAGCAAATAAAGTCCTTTCTCAACGTGTGCATGGTAACGGTGACCGGTTACTCGGGACTGAAATATTAATTGTTAAATGATTCCGGTTGCACACATTTATAATTATATAGGTGACATAAAAAATATTTATTTATGTTGCTCCTACATTACATATATTCCAAGGTACACAACAAATGCAATGTAAAATAAATAAATAGTATATAAGCAGATTGCTGGTGAAATACCAGAGATTTAACGACATAAGCATGCACGTGGACGCTTTCCAGCTAGGATATAAATGTAAGCTTGCATGGTATTAAAAAGCTACGTCAATTATAATCGAGAAACTGAGCTTTCTGCGTGAGTCTCAGGAAAAAAACAATAAGAAATTAATGAAACGCTTTTTTTTTTTTTTTTTTTTTTTTTTTTAATCTGACGGTAATTACTTTCACTAGAAGACTCACGGCAATAATGAAAAAACAGAAATAATTAGAAATTTTAAAAGCGATGCAGCAAAACAGAAATTAACAAATATGCATAATTATCCAACTTAAATCGCATTTAGAATGTTGTTAAAACAATACGACTCTGTAACGATACATTATAGTGCAGGCATGAGTAATCAACATGTTTCTAAATGTTGATTGTGATGACTGAAAAGTAGGAAATTCCAAAACTTTTTACGCCTCAAACACTTTTTCAATCACAGTGAGAGTATTTCTGAATCAAACTAACAGGAAAAATTACTTTAGAGCATTTTGTGTTTACATTTTCTATCGTCAATAAAATCGCAACAACATGTAAACAACTCCAACTTGACATGCTACAAAAACGTGCGAATAATTAATTAGTAATTAATTCCGCTGGCCTCGTGCGCTCAATACTCGTGTCAGCCCCACGTGCGCCGTGACGTCACATACGACATCACGTGGCCATGACGTAGACGTGTTGGTTGCATCGTCCTAAATAATCGACACGTTCATCTCGACCAGAACTCATTCGTCTTGTTATTAATATTGTTGCAAGAGAGCTATGTGGCTGCTAAATTTATCATCGTGATCGGTATAAGTAAAAATAGAAATTTAATTTAGAAAACTTTGAACCCTTCTCGAATATAAAACATTCTACATGCATGCATGGTAAATATAATTAATGCGTATATACCAGAATACTCCTACATTTTATACTGATGTAATAAATATTTTGTGATTATATTGTCGACATAAAAATATCTTATTATTTTATAATAAGCAAAAAGTTACGTTTATAAATTACTTCCAAGCTTCTTTAATATTTTTTTTGTGGGAAAAGGTATTTTGATACTATTTTTGTAACAAGACCCGTAAGAAAAAAAGGGAAAACTCTACCTTTATGGAACAAAATTAAATAATAATTAAATGTAAATGGTAACACAGCAAAGAGAAGATCTAGCAATGCCTAGATTTATTTAAAGAATGTGTAAAAATAAATAAATCTCGTTTATTACAAGTATAGCTATTTAGGTATATTATATAAAATATATTTACTGGCGTCTGTCTACTCCGTAATGATGTTCCCCGGCTATGATAACAGGAGAAAAATTTTACTATGCTTAATCAAAGCGGCTTGCGCTATGACCGGTACATTATTTTGAATAGCACGGTGAGCTAGCGGGTTGGAGCACGTGTGAGCTCTTGAGACTCCCGGGGCGGTGCAACACACGTCTGCTGGCTGGCGTGCTCGGCAGCTGCTGCTCTAGGTACTCTAGGGCCCCACATATGCGTGCAGACACCGGACACCTGCCCGTCCCGACACTCACTTCCTCCCGGCAACAGCAGCAGCTGATCACTGCAGCACGATATCACGCGGTCATTGCATCCAACTCGTAAATTTTACCAGCTTATTTTCCATAAAAATAAATTTCTAAGATTTTAAAAATATTTTGTTTTTTAAAGCAGTATAAATTTGTAAGCTGCAATATATACGGAATCGAGTCACAAAATTCTAAAATACTGCAGCTGTTTTGTACGTCGCCGTGGAGGGTAGGCAACTTCTCCGCCCCCGTGCGCAACTGGTTGCATACTCCGCCCCTGCACTCTCCACGGCCATGTTGCAACGCTCTACCACTTTCACACCGCCTAGCGACGTCAACAACCATTTGCGAGCTAGAAAGTCACCTAATACCACACATCAGTAATTCAAATTAACCCAAGTTAATTAACAAAATTAACAAGAATAATAGTATTGTGTATGCCATGAGTCATGAATTGTATAATTAAGGACTTTCTTCAAATTTTAAAAATATATTTTAATAATGAATTTAGTGAATTGAATTTGAAATAATTTAACTCGTCTATATATATAGCAAGTAATTAATAATAAAATATTTTGATGCAAAATGCATTATATACAATATTAAATTTCTGAGAGAAAAAAAAATATATACGGTATACACAAACAAATTTAATATAAAGATCAGTGCTGAAAGCATTATAAAAAAAAAAAAAAAAAAAAAAAAAAAAAAAAAAAAACTACGAGTAGGCAGCAAAAAAAAGTAATAACGCGTCAAGTTATTAATTTCTTATTCCAACGAAACTGTGGTAATAACCCTCGGTATTCGTTTTTAAAAGTTAATTATATATAAAATGATGATACCAGTATGTTCATCGTTGTACAAAGAGAGCAATGACCATCACCACACATTATTTTCTTGTTGCTCAATTTCTTTTGTGTTCTTACAAAGCCACAAGAGCTTACCGCTGCGTTCAGACGAGAGATGAGTGCTGCATGGTGATACAGTAATGGACAAGTAACGCGCACCTCACGACAGAGCTATCGTTATAAACAGTGTGCCACTATTTTTTTAATGTCTGTGTCACGCAGCATGTGAACCAGAGTTGTGAACTTTAACTGTTAGTGCCTTAGAATAAAAATAACTGCGTTTCGCAAAAATTGATGTAAATATATAGGCGGCTGTTTCTGTAAAATGTGTGTGTTGTTGCTCGACTTGAGTAGACTTGACTTGAAAGCATAAAAAGGAAACTAAATAATAATAATAATATTTTTACATTGCTGTGAACAGGCGAATATTTTTAAAGTCATTACCGGATAAACCAATTAAAGAAAATGGAACGCTGCAGCACGATTTTAAAAACAGGAAATAATTATACACTATATATATATAACGTCCAATATAATATACTACTAATATACCCTTGCAATGTGCACTCTTTTCCGTTTTAGCAATGATTATGTATGCAATACATAGGCAAACCGATATCACAATACTATATCTTTATCTGACATTAGTATCTTATTGATATTTTAGTTTTAATATTAGATAGTAATTATATATATATAGGGATCTGAAGGACAAGGTGAAACATCGCAGTTAAAAAACGTGGCAGGTCCGTACCGTCAATCAGTTAATTAATCATATTACTAAGTTACCTAACACTGTTGTGATCATGGAAATGTATGGTTTAACTACTTTAGCTATCACAAGCTGCAGGGATAGTGACTTTTCCCAAGGCAATTTGCTCCGCTGTAACTTCTATATGCTCTACGAACCGTAAAATGAAAATGTTATTCATCAATTTTTACTTACATGAACACAAAGTTTAGATTCTCATAGCACGATCATATAAAGAAATTTAATATACATAAAAATATTGTTTTATTATCTTATACTTTGGTCCGTTGAATAAGGAACTCCATTTTTTGTTCTAGAGAGATATTATATTTTTTAACACACGTTTTTTCCTATATTTTATACGAGAGCTTAATAACACACCTGAGCAAACATACGAGGGAGGTTATAAAAAAAAAGCAATATATTCCAATTTGTTATCATCCATAGTGTGACAGCTGAGAAATCGATTGGTGACGTCACCCACGCTGTGGTCCAGCCACGGAGGCTGATAGGCAACGGGCGGTACAGTATATGTTCAACACCTGCCTACTAGGAGCAGCTGACACTAGCTGCTAAGGCGAGAACCGCACTCGAGCGCACGAAAAAAAGAACATAAAAAAATTAACAATTTATTACGACTAACATTAGAACGAAATTAATGCCAAATGATGTTATTAATATTTTTTTACCAGATGGCTTTTATATATGCTGTATAGTCTCTGTGTCAATTTGATTAAATAAACTATAAGCTTATTATTCTTATTATGATAGTTAAAATTTAATAGAAATAAATAAAACTTTTCAATGTATACAATGAATGTCTGTTGTAACTAAATAATAAAAAAAATAGGATAACAAGTTATTGTTGCCAATTAAAACTGTATTATTTTCATGAAATAACCTCAATCTTATTATTTTATCTTTTTAATAAAAATAGAACAAGCAATAAAGAAAATCATATAAGCATTAAATGAACGATAAAAAAAGTGTATAGTTGATCAAAAGTGCTCGCTACGGTCCAAATATAAATGGGAGGTCAACTGGAGCATCGCAGACAGCAGCAGCAGCAGCGGCGATACAAGCAGAGAGTGTGCTTGTCAACGGATAAGAACAATACGTCACTGAATCTATTAACATTTTTATACTATAAATTATACAACAACCTATTTTCATATTTCAATCCCCATAAGAAGCACAATACAACCGAAAAGCAAATAGAGGCAGATTCATAAATTCTTGCGCACTATTAATGTGCGCAACACTTACTGTGTACTTCGATATAGCAAAGTTTCAGTTGTAGAAAGCTTTATATTTTCGTCTTATTTTTGTACAAAGTCACGGTATTTTGCTGCCAAGGATTTCTATTGACTTCGTATAAATTTATATTATAAAGGTCTTAGTTGTACACTTACAAATTACCCTATCCATGAAGTGTTATGTACCGTACAACGATTAGAATCAAAAGAATAGCGCGCAAATAAGATCGCGGCGGCGTTTATGATCTCCTATGTAAATTTGGCCGTTGTTCACACAAAATAAATACATGAAGCGAACGTCACACTGTGTGGCCGAATGTTATTTTTCTACTGCTCGTGAATGTACGCACGCGTGTTTATTTTCGTGACGCGGTAATGAACGCCATGACCCCGCACTTGCAACCGCCGCCGAGTGCATCGTCGTTTTTACTTCATGCACATAGCACAATGTCGACGGAATCGCAACACGCAAATACCTCACTACACTGCAGAGCACGCAGCACCATGATATATACCAGTATAATATTAAGCAACCCTATTTACTGTATATTTTATTACAGACGTCGCTAATAATTTTGCAAGATTGTCAGTTTTATATGCTAGATAAAAGCTAGGATTTCCTATCACACTAAATTACATAAAATACAGTTATTTCTTGGATATTTTTCATTGTAATATATAAAATGTACGTGAACGATTGAATTGTTCACTTCACTCAAGAAAATGTAATGCATTTTTATTTCCTCAAATCATTAAAAATCTATGAAAAATTAAAAGGTTTTGAATTTTAAAAATTATTTTTATAAAAATTAGTATTACAAATTTAAAAAAGAGGAATCCGCATTGAACGTCTCACATCATACCAATTACAAACCAAACGAATTAAAAAAAAAAAAAAAAAAAAAAAAACTATAAAATTTTCTTCAAGGGCAAATGATGGAGCAACGAAGAATCAAAGCCATAAAATAGTTAATAATATTAAAATTACACACTAAAATATTCCACGAGGTGTCCTTCACTGCGGAGTCTAGGAACCAGTTATATACTTTTCTCCACACGTGGACATCAGATTGATTTCTTCTTCTCACGGGGTCCAACTTCACACTCCACATACAGCAGACGCCATGGTAATGAGACTTAATTAAGCGATGCAGCAGGTATGGCCGCTTGATTCCTACCGGAGAACCAGATTCCACGGTCGGTGAGGCAAGATCTGTTATCTCCTGCAGCATCCCTCGGACCGCCCGCGCTCGACGATCGTTTGCTACCTTGCTAAACCAAGCGGCCGCGCTCATGCGAACAGATTCCAGGAACCACAAAACAGGCTGGGAACCAACAACCAAATTTTTTATATTACACTATCCACATTGTTAAGCAAACAAATTTCAAAACTTGATTTCTATTTTATATTGTACGCTGGGTGGTAGAGACGATGGCATAATATGAGAATCAATATAATAAAAATATATTATATAATTTATATAATATAATACAATGAATTTCCGTCTGGGTAGGTACGTGCAATAAAAAGCAATATTCGATGTAAATGCACGCATAGCGGTTTGAAATTAAAGTTCGAATGATGCAATCTCAGGGTGGAGATGACGCCGATGACGTCACTTTCGGGCATATAATTTTATAATTTCTTGTGATTATGATCTCATGTAATGATCAGGCAGTTTCGTGGTACATTGATTTTTGTCCCACTGAAAGCAAGGCCTTCAGAGAGGGAGGGGGGATTATAATTTTTATGATTTCCATTATATGTAATAATTATTCGTTTCAATATGTTGCATCATACGAGTGCATCAGTTATTTGAGACGTTACAAGAATATACTTTTGTCAATTAACATTAATGTGTCACAAACTTTAGTTCGTTTAACTTCCTACAACAACACGACCACAGAACAACTACATAGCTCACATTCACTGTAAATTTATTTCAACTTTTGGTAATAATGAATTTAAACCACACATAAAATATGTATAGTGAGAGGTTTCAAAATGGAAACACATTTATTAGCTTCGGAAAGACTAAAAAGGTTTCTTTGTGTATTTAAATGGAATATTTGGAATAGATTTTGAACAAAGAAATGCATGTTTGTAGCACTCAAATTTGCAAAAGATTAAATTTAAAAACCATTGTAAAAAGAATAATAAAATTCACGTTAATGCAAGCGCTTGTCAACCATGCATGTAAGTCTCAAGATACATCACTCTGTGGTTCCCGATGTTATCTGTAGGCTACACGTGTCTCAGGAGAGTGTGCTCGTTTTATTATAGTAGCACTATATCCGTTCCAATAAGGTCGACAATACAGCATTACATGTTACGATAATAGACTTTGGAGGTAGGTAAAGATGAAGAGGCTGCATTCTTGGGTGACGATATCTGGCCGGGTATTGTATCGTGGGAGCGAGCTGAGCGGCAGGTAAACACCAGTCAGGTCGGCGGCCCAGGTAAGCTGGCTGTTGCAGGTATATGGCTATCAGGTAGAAGGCCGGCTGGCAGCTGCAGTACAAAGAACAGGGACTGCGAGCTCCACAGCGCAAATATCGTCCACAACGTTGTGAATACACACACGTCTTTTGTCGCCGCTTTTAAACCCTGATGGAGTATATAGAAGTTTGCAGTTGCAAAATATACAACAGTCCACTAGCCAAAATGACTGAATGTTTTATCTTGAGAGAAAATAATGTTTTCTATGTCAGATATTTGTGTGTTGATACTAAAAAAAAAAAAAAAAGTTATATAAAATTCAAAAAAATCAAACTGCATGGTGTATGTACGGTATAATATATTATTATAGTGCATATTAGAATGACATTACATAGTAATCATGCAGCTGTGTGAGTTTTTTTGTATGACATTTATTCAGGATATCAAATCGTTTCATAATTAATTATTATCTCGTACACATTAGCAATTTCTATATAATGCTGTACTACTCACAATCGGATGTTATAATTATAGTTTTGGCAGTCACTCACTATAAATTAATATTAATGTGTGCAGAAAAAGTTCACTCTCGCCCAAAAAACACGAAGACGAGTGACTGTCCGTCATTTGGAGCAGCTCACATTGGTGCATGACGTCACCCCAGCTGTCTGTCACACAGCGGGCCGTTGAGATGGGACAGCGGGCAATTAGCTCGCTCTGACCGAGATTGCACGTATGGGGTGGGTGCGCGCACGTCTGGCCGAGGTCATACCGTGACTCAGGAGGGTCGGGGGCAGCGGCCCACACTTCTTTGCCCGTGGCCTCGTAATGTGTGACCAGCAGCAGACAACTTCATCTCGGAAATTTGAATAATTAATGTTCACCGTTGTCGCTTCATTAAATTAGTGCCGTGTTCATAATGCAACGCTGAATCAACGGCCTAAAACGAGGTAGTGATTTTTTTTTTATATAATTCAAACATTAATTGGATCAAGCACACACTTGACCAGTACATATTTGCAATAGTTTTAGCAACGTAATTATGTCAGATATGATCATGAACTACAGTTATAAATTTTTACTAGGGTACTGTCCTAGGGTAGGTGTCGTTTGTTAAGCAAAAACAAACTTTGAAATGAAGAACAGTGATATAAATTTAGCCCGAGCAAAGTTTCCCTACGAGCTACAAGTTGGCTAAAAACTCATTTATTCGGACGTAATTCTCGTCATTCTGAGTTTTAAAGAGCCTAAGGCAACGACAACACATGTTTAAAATGTTTAAATGGCCCGAGTGCTAACGTGAGCACGTTGTTCCATGCGATGATATGGCAACGCTGCTGCCGTCTGCTCTCTTCTCTCCCCTCGCATCTCCACCCCCTCAGCCGTATTGTACCCTGTTCCCCTCCCCCCAGCAAGCTAGAGAAAGAAAGACAAGCTCAATGGGCCCCGCCGCAGCGGTCCAATCGATCTGAATTATTCAAGCTCCACATGGGTGCAACGGCCACAATATAAAACGTAATGCATCATGAATTCAACTGAAATGACACATGCGAGAAAGCTTAGGATACATTGAAAAAAAAAAAAAAATTATACGAAAGACTGATGCTGCTGTATAATGGAAATGAACGACAAAAAAAATATTGGTATGGATTTAAAGATCTGAACATAATAGCAAAAAAAGATAAGTTTGAATATATAAGACATGCAATGCAGCAGCTGTCTCATTTATTTTAGCTTATTTTTCATGTTTTTTTTTTAATTCAATTATATAATAATCATAATGTAAACAAACAGGCAGTAGAATTGAACACACTGATTGTTTTCCACGCGAGAGTGTATGTACTAATGGTTCACGGAAACGGCGGAGCAGCTGGTAGAGAGAGCGGATGCACTCCTCGCAAGTCTCGCGTGCATCCTCCCCCGAGAGACATCAACACCAGCAGCAGCCAACTGTGCACTTCTCAGCACAAGCTGAATTACTTGCAGCTCTGGCCGCCCGCATAATAAGTGACTCGTCACAACGCTATCGCACCTCATGCAGCTGAATATCGCTGCTGCTATGCATTAACGGCGTCGATTGTTCCATGGAGAAAAACGAAAGGACGAGTTCGTTAGCTGCAAACCACACCAGCAAATTACCTCTTCTTCTGTGGAAATGCAAAATGTCAAACTTAAAATATTATAAAAACTCATGCATAATGTAATAATTGTTAAGAACCTTATAGATTCGTCTTAATTTTAGGTATTTAGTTTGAGTACAGTCGAGACAACAAATTCAAGTTATTCAAGTGAGCTGGGAAAGTTGCGATTGCCAGTAAATATAACACGATTTGGTTCGTTGTTCCCCCCGAATCCTGTTCCTCCCCCTCTCGTTATGCTTCACCTGCAACAGCTGGGGACGTTGTGATCGTTGAGCTTTGCATGCTTATAAAATACGGTTTGAAGTCTAAAATTACGATTTTTTTTTACTGGTATTCACAATGTTTCTCACAATCAAAATTTCAAATTTCATGAAAAGTTGATTACTTCGATCAGTTCAGTTGTGAGATTACTGTATATATATATGTAATATGTAATGTTTTTTTCTAAATAAACAAATTATAAAAAATAAAAATTAAGAGTATATTATATACATGCACAGGACCCTTGGCAAAGTTATACTCATAAATAAACGTGCTTCCCTAATTTAAGCATTATTATGCTGGCTGCTTCCTTCTGCATCTGTCACCCTCAACTGTCACATCTGACGGGTGGTATATAAAGACTGATGGGGTCATTGACTCCACATTGGACGTAAGCGATAATAATTTAAGAATAATATCTGCCATTTTAAATTATTATCATTGGTGTAACGTATGAAAATTTGCAATTGTAAATAATGCAAGATCCACGAAAACAAAATGTAAAAACTGTGGCCAAATAAATGTAGTCGGTCGTCGCTCCTCACCACACACGCGCGGCAGGAAATATTGCCATAAATTGATGTTGTTGCTAACTATAATACAATGAGGATTTGTGGTCTGAGTAAAATTATGCATAAACGACTTTTGCGATTGCTTTGGCAAATAATCATGCGCTTCATGACATTTTGATTATTTTGTGTGCATCATCAGGTACGTCAAATAATATTTACTTAATGTAAAATAAATTCTGATCAATTATTGTCAAATCCATCAGAAAATAAATTATGTATCCACGTGGTATATTAGATCTAAGATTTTAGTAGGAATTTGTATAAAAAAGGACACAAACTACATCAGTATTACAAATCTTTGTTTATGTTTGGATTCAACTGCGCGCGGCGGACATCTTGAAAATAAATATTAAGGATCTTATGGATGCCGCCATTTGGTTCGGTCTAGACTGCCATGTCTGGAGCTTGGCGCCATAGTGTCTACAGGTATTTTAAGATCTGTTAGACTGTATAATTATAGGAGTTATTTTATAATTAATTAATAACCGAAATCCATGCAAAAGGTCTCTAAAAAAATAAAGTAAATCTTATCAGAAAACATGATGCGATTTCGTTGATTAGCAAACGCTAAATATTTAATGACATTAATCATAATAATGTCAGCAGATTTCGACAACATGTATCACGTTTTGTCACCATGCACGTCGAACGAGTATAGATAGATAGTGACAGGTAGAGACTAGCCAGCAGCAGGCAATCAATGTTATCATCTGAGGCTATAATAGGTGCGGTTGGTCGCTACTGGCCGTAACCCCCAGTAGAGCTGCAGCGAGGGAGATAGGCGACGTCCCCGGCACACGTCATCGATCGCAAGACGGGCGCGGGTCACGGCTCGCACGCACGGGGCAAAAGCGGCGCGGGTGTAACCAAACAACACTACATGAACGACGTCGAGACTACCGCTTGCTGTATCCGTACCTTACGGATGTTTACCGTAACCGAAAACTACAGCATTAAATTATAAAATATAAACCAAAGCCGTACTTCTGAGATGCTGGTATAATATCAGAGATTAAAAACCATTAAAATTTTGGTATTTTCAAAATTTTTGATGAAAGCATTTTCAGTTCTATATATTATAATTTATAACAGTATACTAGTAAAATGTTGAGACAGTAATAATTTATGGATCATAAAAAACATTTTTTTTTTAAATAACTGCAGCTATTTTTATGTTTACTTGGCACGAGTGAAATAAAAAAAAAAGAGTGTAGTGTTGTCTGGAATCTTTCCTTCTTGAAAGCTCGACTACCCCCATTACAAACTGTGGGTCCATAAAACTTCATCTCAAATCTCGAGTAATCTCTTGGTTCTTCCGCTGCTCAGCGCGGCTGTTTATTTCCGCGCTCGGCCCGACCAATGAACCCGCACGACAGCAGCAGCTCGCGGGTGGGTGCGTCACAGCTGATTGACATGAGTCACGTGTCATCAGGAGTGACCGCTGTAATGACTAATGAGATGAAAACCCTTCATGTTCACAACCTGATAATAATATAATGCAGGCTATGACTGACTAGGGTATTAATTAATTTTTATTAAAATGCATGCAGCACGGACGCGATTTCAAATCCTATTTTCTAAGCTCTCGATAATAATTATAATATTTCAGATCATTTATAATTTGATTGAATTGATTTATCATACTAATTTGTCAATAATTATAAGAATTTACATAAACTTGATAGAAATATGCTCATGGTACCTTCAAGTATAATATTATTTATTGACTTTCTCTTTCTACCAATTTTCCAACCTGTACCACCAGTAATGTAAGTACTGTACATACCAGTATATAAATAATTACATTCCGTTTCGAGGATACAGCTTTTTTTTTAAATTCATGCTGAATATTTTCTTGGGGCTAGCATTGCTAAATGTATATCAGGTTCTTGGGAAACAGCAGCTTACTTAGTGCTTACAAGTTTTTTGTTCTGTACACCAAGTTCAGTAAAAAGTTTTTTGTTTCATCTATTGAAAGTAGGTCCTCGCTCTAGTTAAAATTTGTAAATATGGGGTAGTATTTTCCTTCTACAGTCAAGACTTCGTCACTAGATTGACAGAAGTGCAAATAGTGCAATACTTTGTAGTTTCATAATTGCAGTATTTTTAGTAAAAATTATTTATCATTTTTAAGTACTGAAGAATATGCAGTACATAAATTGCCCTCCCCCCCCCCCCTCTTCAGTGCAGTACAGCAGTAAAATATTATGCACATGCGAGTCAAGGGATTATATAGGTATAAAACTATAATATAATATATATTTTTTTGTTTAAGTTTTAGGTTGTCAGAAATGTAATTTCACCAAACAAATCACAAAGGAATTTGTAAGGACCATTTGAGATAAATATTCAAATTCAAATTTTTTATTCAATCATTTTGGTTGTACATAGACGAACTTAGATCATGTCACTAATATTACTATTAATATACCGTATTCATACAATCGACAGGAGAATGACAAATGTTCTGACAAGTTTATAGTGACAGGTGTCGGTCAGCTGACTTACCAGACAACTCCGAAGGCTCCGTATCCGATCGGTCTGTCTGGCTGAACATCTTGTTGTTGCTGTTGTCCCGCAGGAGCTGCAGGGGCGGCTGCTGCATGCTGGTGTGTCGGGGGCAGTGCCGCGTGAGGCGGGTGGTAGTATGGTGTCTGCGAGGCGGCGGCGGCCGCGTGAAGGATGGCCTGTTGATGGTGATGTGTCGCGGCGGCCGCGGCTGCTGCTGCTGCGGCTGCTGCTGCAGCTCCACCGCCCCCGGCAGCACCCCCTTGCATCAGTGACATGGACATGGACACCCGCGAGTGTCGACTCGGACCAACCACGGCCATAAGAAGAGAAAACTTCGCACTTAATTAATATAGTAACATTTTTGGTTTCAAAATTGCTACTTAATTTTCTTTGGATTAAAAAAATCTCGTTGTTTTCTTGCTTTCTCCGTCAGATTTAATTACTATTGTAGATATAAAATAATCGCAAAATAAAAATATATAAGTTGTCACACTTCACACACACAAACACACAATTTCATAACCAAGAGGAGAAAAAAACCCTCAGAAAGGCAATAAAAAAAATCTGAGGATGTAAAATATTAATATCACAAAGTATGCATACAGCGTCCACGTGATATACTACTTTGATGAGTGCTTAGTTTTTGCAGCATGTTGTAGCTCTTCGAGTGGTGCACAAATCTTTATGATAATAATACACTTTAAAATTATGTGCGATTAGTTTCACGCAAGCACATTCCCGACGCACTGCCGGACGCCACTCACCGCACTGCAGGGAAACAGAATTGTAATGTAAAGTACGGCAACAGCTGCACGGGCAGCAGACAGCATAAAATGGTTGCGCGAGAATCGTGCGCGAACTACAAATCTAAAAAGAGAAAAATGTATAATGTACACAATAGCCATCTACCTCACAAATTGAACACTACTTGTAAATTTATCTTATTTCTATTTTTCCGATTTCTGATGTTTACCTTATGTTCTGGCAGCACTGCTCTTTGGCACTGCTGATCAGTGATATTTAGAAACATCGTAAGGAGCAAAAGTGCATTATAAAATGCACAATTTAATCGGTAAAGAAATTTTTCTTTCTTAATATTTCGATCCAAACACAACACTGTAGGCTTCTTTATTGTAATAACTTGTATTTCTTTTTTCAAAACGCCCTTATAATGTCTGTACAGTACATACAACGTTATTAATTTTCAGATTAACATGACCCCTCCACTCCAATGTTCACATTAGAAATTTAAATGAGAAGGTCTTTAGGTTGTTGCAACTAATTTACTATTTTCCACGTGTATGTTATATAATCCTCATTGATTGGTGTTAATAGGATCAAGAACGTTAGCAGCTGGAGGATAGAACAGACTTAATAGCTAGAACCTTGAACAGACAGTCATGGCAAAGTAAGTATAAGGAAGCCACTTCAATGTACAGTGTATCATATATTTAATATGTATATTTTATACCATGCCTATAGATATTATATATTTTGATACATCATAACATCATGTCGGGTGACTTATGTATACACTTTCAATCTATATTCAGGGAACAGCTAAGTGTGGTGTTCGTCTACGACTGTGAAAGCTGTGTCACAGAAGCAGATGATCCTCAAGATGCAGTTTTATACTTTCATCCAGCATGGGTCAGCGAACAACAAAGATTGGCTCTTTGTGGACAGTTGATGGGTGCAACACACTTTTTCCTTGCATCCTTTAGCTGTCCTCGATTGATATCTTTAAGAAGTGGCCAATTTGCAATACGACAATGCGGACGTTTTATTCTTGTAAGTTGCGCCCATTATATTGCATGTATCAAACTCTTCTTCTTGCAATGGTTGTAACAAACCATTGTTTATATTAATGTCTGTACGATGATGTCTTTTTCATTGTTACTGGTAACTGTGGGACGATGTAGTATGGATTTTGTCCACCCCAGAACCCACAACGTAATAGCATTGTTGTCAATAGTCTACACTCGATAAAGCCCCGTTCAGAATTGCTTCGGAAGCGGAATGGAAAAGCTCTCGGTCAATCAGAAAATTCAAAATTTTTGACTAGAATTAGCCAAGTGATCGGAAATTATTTCAATTCACACAATTCTGGTTGGTGCTTAATTCTATTTTAACAGATTTCCCACGAGTTAACATGTAAATCAACAAAATTGTCTGTGTATTTATGTTTTTAACTTCACCATTCAGACATTACCAACAATACTTGGTTTACAAACAACGAGCATAAGAATTTGGTACCTATATACCAGTAATTTATTCATATTACATTTATTATGACAATTAACTACTGTTTTGTGTCTCATATATGCAGTTCAGTATGGTAGGATACAGTGTATTGCAGGGGGTATAGGCATGGATCTCCAGGAGTGGGGGAGAGAGTGGGGTACTACAGCCCCATATTATACTCTTTGATTGGGAAATAAATTTTAGAATTTTAATGTAATTGCTTTAAGCTAGGAAAGTGATTGGTGCTTGTAGGGGCAGGGAAGTCAATTTCTTTAAACTGCAGGGTAGTATGTAGTCACAATGTACCAACTGGTATTTAATGTGAATAAATAAAAAAATAAAATAATAAGGTAGAACAAGAAATCTGTAATGCATTTTAATCCCCCTCCTGCCTATGAGTCTACATTGAGGCTTATTCTCTGGTTGCAATTCCTTTGCTCATGTCCAATATTTTTGCAGGCTGTGGGTTCTGACCACAGTACCCCGACATGGGTGCTACATCGCAGGGCAGACGCTCTCCTGGGTATGCTGCGTCTCTTCCACGGTGGGCTCGAGGGGATTGCCGAGCGCTGCAGCTTTGAGCGAACCTTACTAGTGCAACGACTTCAAGATATCCTTGATACCTTTGTGCCTATGGCTAAAAATTTTGGCGACATGTTTGGCCATGAACCAACTCTACTGTTGCCAAAGGTGAGAATATAACCTTTAAACAAATTGTAAGGAGCACTTGGGTGCTTAAGGTGTTGAAACTGTAGTTGATGCTGTGATGTTTTGAGTACAGTAACAATTGGTTCAGCCAGCACAGAAATTTATCAAAGAGAACAAAAATTTAATTACCAGTTTTCAAACTACAGTATTTTTTTCTTCTTATTGTGGTGCTAGCTACATATATGTTACATTACTTAAATATTTCAAAAATTATCTAAAATTCATAGTTTTTTCATGTACCATTTTTGTGTCAAAAAAACAAAACAAAAGTCATGTTGCGTTAGTTAAAAAACTAAAAACAAAACAAAAACAAAAAAACAAAAAAAAATTGAAATAAATGTTTCATTTAAAAATAGCATTTCAAAATGTATAAATATATTAACTGGTATTGTTGTGTTAGTTATTAAATACAGTACATAATTGATATTTTTATTTATTTACACACTTTTCTAAAGCAGGGTCAATGAAGTTGCCTGCAATCTACAAGTTCATTAATTGTTCTATTTGACAATGCGGGTGAATGTGTGACTGTGTTTCCACAGAGTGCCAGCAATGTGTTCCTGGAGGCGATGCAGGTGCTCGAGTTCTGTCAGGAGCAACCGGGTGTGCTGGGCGGTACCGTGCTCTACAACAACAGGTGAACCATGGTGTCGACGGTCGCAGGGAAAAAGAGATGTTATATTCTGTACTTCTCTAAACACTAGACTGATTGGCGAAGAATTATTGATTGATTGAGGGAGAAAGAGAAGAAACAATAATTTACTGCCATATAGTTTGTTTCTATACTGCTCTGTTGTGATACCATCTGACAACATTTTTTTCAAACTTATCATTTGACATAATTATAAGAGAAATTTAAGAATTTGCACCTCAATTTCAAACTAGAAATCCATCTAAATCTAGAAATCTAATCTGGAAGAACCAAAGTCATCTGTATTTTTAAATGTTACCTAACATTTCTTCAACATCTTAATTTTGTAGTTATTTTCTAGCTTTTTCTTGATTATGAAAGGGAATAATAATAAAAAAAATATATTTGCAGAGTTGTTGCTACCCAGCTCTCGCCAGAGCTCACGAGAAGACTAATCTACTCCGATCCATTCCACATTCGAGTGAGTATTCTTCAGATTTCCTAGTTTATTCAGAGTTAGCTGATAAATAATAATAATCCAAAGAACAAGAAAAAATTGTGGGAAGGAAACGGGATGAGAGAGATATATTCCTTAAATTCTCATTGGCAGAAGCAAGACGGCTTCAGTAGAAATTAAAACTACAGTAATAAAAGAGCATAATAAAAAAATAAAATAAATTAGAAAGGAAGAAAAGAGAAAAAAAAGAGGACAATATTTCAAAATCAACAAGGGGAAAAAAAATCCCTTGGAATTAACATTGAGTAAACTACCCGAAAAATTGTAAGAAAAATGTATTTAAGGCTTAACCTGAGAAGTTTGGACGAAAAATTCGTTACAACAGATGTTCCTCAAATTAATTTGGTGGACTTGCAACAATCGTCAAATTAGCTTTGTTTTTTTTTGGAATTTTTTAACTGTTGGTTTAATTATAATTAATTTATTTAAATGAGAATTTTGTATCCTTAAAATGTTAAATTTGTAAATTAGCATTGCAAAAAAACTATACAATAGATTATTTTACTTTTTTTTTTTATTATTAAAACCTAATTTTTTAGACTATTTTTCTGAATTGTTTTCATATATTTCGAACCATGGCGATGATTGTTTTTCATATGCCCTAAGAAACTTGGCAACGCTCTCAGGGACTGTAGTCACCTCCCCCTCCTGCCTGATTATTCGCATTACTAGTGCAACAGTGTTGCCACTGTAACCACGCCTCTTTTTATGTGACCTTGACAGACAAATTCTCAGGTTATACCTTAACACATATTTTATATCTTGTCTAATTCTTATTCCTCTTTGTCATTTTTTTTTAAATCTTCTTTCTTCTATTATTATTGTATTTTTTTTTTTTTTATTAATGTGAAATACTAAAAATTGTCTTTACAAGATACTCTCTGCTTGTGAGAACCCCCAAATTTCTGTGCTGTTCCATGACTTCCTACTTACGTTTCAGAGCTCCACTGAGTCTGTGCCAACCTCATACGAGCTGCCTCTTGGTGTGCGCCTGCTGCGTGTCTTTCTCGAGCAGAAGGAGCACCAAAGTCTCGCCACCAGCGCCACCACAGCTCGTGAGGCATTCCTCAACATCGCCCAGCCTCGGCCAGATAAGGTGAGCTGCTCCAACATTCTGAATCGAGAGTACATTTAAAGAAATATATAATAAAAATGCCAATTATCAGCAGCCAAATAATTGGGAAGAAGAATAAAAGAATTTGCTTTTTTTTTTTCCTCCTATGTATATTATGATAATGGTTTAATGTGTGAGAAAAAAATAATTTCAGTCACATTGTGTTACTTTTATTTCAGCTTTATGAAAATATTACACTATTTGCATAGCAACATCTATAGGTAGATTTTCACACTATTTTATAACATCTTGGAGTGCTAGATTGTCAACTTTTAAATATAATTTTATTCTTCTTATATGGTAGTAACTGTTATTAAATGTTACAGGGTATGAGACAATTTGGAAGCAATATGAAGAAAGACGTATCTCGTATCTTCACTGTTCTTGAAGAGAAGGAGCCATTTGAAGATTTTGATGGCATTCTGGCAAGTCCGTCTCCTGTCTCTACTCCTCCATTACCATTTCACCTGAGGAAGGCAAGTGCTCCGCTCGAAGAACGTTACACTCCCCCTCCTTATGGTCGCCTCAGCCTGCCTGCAGGGGCAGTGACCCCAGGGACCCTGGGCAAAGTCCTGCATGATCGGAGGCTCTCCATCTGTGCTCAGGGAGAAGAGGAGCAGGAAGAGACCAAAGATGAGGAACCAGAGCCAAGCCTCTTCAAACACTCTCCAGAGGATCCTGAAGTGGCCCCAGAAGAAAAACTAGCACCACAGATCTTCTCTCTACCATCTACATTCCAACCAACTCGACAGCAAAGTCGTAGCTTAGAAGACGTAAGACCAGCAGTAATAAATCATGGATTTTGTGGTCCACTACCTATGAAAGGATATAGTTTTGGATTACCCAAACTTAATCAAGATGATTTTTCACCAGAAGAAAAAGTAACAACAAATATGAAAGCTGGTGGCCTTCAAAGATTATTTAACACAATAACAGATCCATCATATCCTGTCTTTAGAGGTGATGGTTTACCAATCTCACAAGAACTTTTTGATCAGTATTTAGAAAAACATTATTGTGAATTAAATGCTGAAGGTAGAGCTCAGAAAATGCAACCAAAATCACCTGAAAAAATTGTGAACACAATCGTGGTAGAGGAGAGAGTTGAGGAACCCGTGGTTGAGGAAAAGAAAAATGAGCTTGAAATTGCAGCACCTGGTAGACAAGAGTTATATCGTCGCTCGCTCAGCCTGCCCCTCAAGTCCATTGTTGTGAACGGAACAGAAGTTGAGGAAGTTGAGGATGGAGGTAGGCGGAGATCCTTTGTGCCAGAGCATGGACGACTGCAGGACGTGGAGATGACCCCTTTGTCCAGCATTCTCAGCTTCACGGAGAACCCAAGAACCATCACTCCAGGGGAGGTACCTGGCTTCCCTCGAGCCGCAACAACACCCGGGCCAAGGGTCACTACACCAGCAGAGTTCCGCTCCTTCTTGTCGGAAAGCCGCAAGAAAGAACTGTCCAATGGAAACACATCACTGGAAGAAAATGGAAACTGTCAGGAAGATATGTCTAAAGCAATACTCTATGCATTTGGACACCAAGGAATGAATTTGTTATTATTGTTGGATCATCAAGATGAAGCAGATTGGGATCTGTTAGAGACTTTGGTGAGTTTAAATTTTTTTTTTTCAAACTATTTTAGTAGCTGTATTGCAAAATGTGTATTGCATTTAAGCAAATAATTTTAGAATTTTATAGTAAATATAAATTTTAATTAGGTTACATATTGGTGTTATTATTTTAGATTACATATAAAATGGAATTAGTGGCATTGGTTAGAGAGATGACCGTTGTGTTGTTTGCAGGGAGAAGCGTGGCTGGGGGCGGCTCCACATCTTGAGAGCCGGTTAAGGCGCTGCCTGGAGCAGACTGCTGCCAGCTCGGAGCACCGCGAGCCCTACAGCTTCCTGTGCCTGGACCCTGCGTGGGACGCTCTGCAGCGGGGTGGCACCTGGGGAACCGCCCAACTGGCTGTGGCTCGCAGGCTCCACTCGGACCTCCGTGCAAGCTCTGACATGACGGAGATCATTGCAAGGTAAACAAAAGTCCCCCTCTAGCTATACGCTGATAATGCTATTTAAAAATCTTAATTTGAAATGCTTCAGTATTATTACATTAATTAAATTAATACAGTTATAATACCTATTTTTTGCTGTTATTAATCATTTTTACGAGGCTTAGAGATATGGTTTATTGCATTTCCTCTCCTCCTTTCCATTTCTGGGATTGAAAAAAACATCACTATCGGATTGATTTTTCTTGGAAGTACAAAAAGTGATAGATGCAGTGTAGCACAAAATAAAGAAATTAGTGCAGTAATAAAGGAACTAGAAACACACATTGTGTTATTAATTGAACATGTTATAGTACTGTATTATAAACTATAGTCTAGCTAGTTTGACAATATTACCACCATGATTTACAAAACTGTTTTATATTGCATTTCTTAAACTTAGAAATTTATAAAAGTATTGATAAGTTTTTTTTAAGACTTAAAATGTATACTGTAGATTCTATATTTTTCTATATTTTGTTATATGCAAGTTTTAACATAATTTTGCCTTGCCTTCAACAAAAGAGGTAATACGAAACAAACAAATCAATTTAGAGATGTTAATTGATTTGTGAGTGCAGGTTGTATTGTATCGACTTGTTGGTCAATCAGTTCCTCATGGTTTTAATGATATGAGCTTACCCCGCAGGTGTGATGACCACATTGTGTACGGCTACCAGTGCTGCCGGCAGCAGGTGTTCTACCAGCAGCCAGCAGGTCCCAAAATCGGTCTGCCAACGCCAGCAGACCTCATGGGTACCGTTCCTCTCAAGGCCAAGCGACGGCTTGAGCGGGATCACGGCATCGTTCTGCTGTAAATGTTCTCCATTCCATCAGGTAACTACAAGGGTGGTGGGTCCAGGCCTTGGTTTCAAGAGGGTATGTTGCAATGCTATTTTTAGGGAGAATGGGGGTAGTGTGACCGCCTATGTATACCGTAATCTTCAGAAGGTATTATTGCCCTTCTCTTGGATCTGCACTTGGGTATTTAAAAGTTTTAATACTCTGCAGTGTCTGGATAGTGGTAGCTTCCACACAAATGTTCAACAATTAAATAAAGTGTAATGTGCTGTGTATGTTTTGTAATAAGGCTATGTCGATAAATCAATGTGGTATCGTTAAGAAAAATAATGTGCATACATAACTGAAAAGATTGCTGTGCAAATACAGTAGTTTGAAGCTTTTAATGGTGTAGGGCATTTTCTACTTTGGTTTAAAATTTACATAAGAATAGAAAATTCAAATATTTAAATATTTTGAAATTATATTCTTAGTTGTATTTTATACATTGTAATGCTTTCATTGATTTATTTTAATAACTTCTATATAGTATTAGGTCATTTTACCAATATATTGCAAAAGCTACAAAAAATAAAATAAAAAAATGAGCAGCCAAAATTTTCCTCTTGAATGTATTTGTGAAAATTTACCAGAAGTAAAAAGTCTACTTACTGCATTCCAGTTTCACAAAAAATTCACTCAAGTTTAATGCACATTCCTAAAAGAAAGCTACACATTTCCATGGGACAACCAGAATTTTACTAGTCACTAAGCAGCTAAGCAGCTCAAAATTTAGTTGCAATTATTCCGTCTTATTGTTGCTCACTTTATAATATATTATGCAGTGCACCAAGAGTTAAATTAAATAATTATATTAAATGTGGCATATTATTCAAATTTGTATATTTTATTATTTTATTTTGACATATTTTATTTTTAAATTTTATTACAGTAACATGATATAGTTATTTTATATTTGTGCCCAATTTTTTTTTTTTTTTTTTTTTTTTTTTTTTTTTGTCTTCAAGAAAATATAATTTAAGTGAATCAAACTGTAAAAATAAAATGCAAAACTATTCTTGTAATTGAAGCTTTATCAATTTAATTAATTTATTGTTAAATAAATTTATTTTAAACTTTTTATTGTTTAAATCAAAATTAAGTTACAAAAACAAACAAACTAAGATTTAAGGGTAAGGTAACGTGAATCAGCTGATTTTTTAGTCCCATTTGATTAACATGTAAGCCTTAGCAAATTCACAAAAATTCTGAAAAAAATTTGAGAGACAGATTTTAGTACCTATGAGCCATTGAAAAAAATATTCAATAATTCAAGCCAATTTTTTTTAATTAAGTTTTTAGTTTGGCTCTCCATGGAAAAGCCCTATGCTGAAAATTTAAAAAAAATAATAGTAATAATAAGAATAATAATAATAATTAAAACAATCGGCTCAAATAGTTGTCTTGAAATTTTTTTAAAATCTGTCTCTCCAATTTTCTTGAATTTGCTAAGGTTTACATGTTAATCAAATGGGACTAAAAAATCAGCTGATTGGCGTTACCTTACCCTTAAATAAGAAAAAAAAAATACTGGCAGTTTTGTTTCAAACAGTATTTTGTTACTGAGACAATTTTAAGTAAATACTGTAGTAGGTTATTACTAAATAATTATATTATGTGTATTAAATATAAATAGTATGGCTGATTATATCTTTATTTATTTACTTGTTATTATTATTATTATTTTGGTATAATAGTGGAACCAAATTTAGAGTATCACTAAATATTTTACACTGAAAAGACATTGTATTTGTTTATTTAATTCTTCGTACTGGTATCTTAAAGACTTTTCTATTGATCAGAGTTTATTATTTTTAGGGTGAAGGATATTGAAGTTAGTACTTGTATGTTGAATATAATCCTATGTGCTTCAATATTTAGCCTCATACATTGTTACATGTATGCTTTTACTAATTTTCATGTTTTGATAATTTTGTTTAACCATATTTTATTTTAACAGTGTTGAGATCTTAATAAGTATTAATGTAGCTGTTATATTTGCTTGCACTATAAATATTATAACTATCTGCAATTCATCTGTCCACCAAGTATTTCACAAACTTAAACTTTCAATGGGTATAAAACAAAAAAATAAAAAATGTTTAGATTTTTTGGTTGTATATTGTTATAAAAACATAAATTTGAGCTGATGACACCAATGTACTGTACATGGATAAGGTGTTTTTGTTTTCTTTTTTTTTTTTTTTACAATAAAACCGATTAAAAACAATTAATTGTCTTATTATTTAGCAGACCATTCATTATTTTATGTTAAATAACATCAACAAACACACTTAATTATTATTACATTTTAAGACTTTGGCTGTGCATTTGTGCAAGACAACGCTTTTTCTAGGAGCACATTGTTAGAGGAAGACAAAGAAAATTTATGTACGGTTTATCAAAAAATCATAATAAATAAAAATAGGCTGGATAAATTGATAAATTATCAATTTTTTTTTTTAATTAAAACAATTTAGTATTTCAAAACTTTGTTGTCCAATTTGTTCAAGAATTTATAAGTCATTACAGATCAAAAGACTTTAAAAAAATATCACATGGAAGGTTTTTGCAGCACATAATGTCTGATACTTTGAGATCACATATCTAATTTTCATCAAAAGTAGTGACTCTGCTATATGTACAACAGAGTGTCTAATATCACCAACATTGACAATTTACTACCGGATGGAGAAAGAACAACATTACAATTAGAAATAGAAGATGTAACAGACTACTGGTTTAAATACAGTATTTGCAAAGGTTTGGGTGAGAGTATCAGATATTATGATACAGCGTCAGGTCTGTTATTTATAAACACTGAAAAGTACTTTCTGCACTGTTTTTCTTTATGAACTTGGACATAACATCAAACGGTGCACTAATTAGAGGTTACTAACAGACCTATTGTATTAACATTGAGATAGTTTGAAAGGAATATTAAATGAAAATAGCAATTTGATACAGCTGAACAAATGTACACAGGTTGTATAGCAACTAAATAAAAATATAACAAATCACAATAAAGGGAAATATTTACTCCTAGAAAGTTGTATCAGTACCCAATCACACTTAAGATGTTTTCTTTTTATGACATCACTGACATATTTGTTATTTAATCTGTATCTGTAGATAGAGATTTACTGCAATAAAAATTGCAATTTTTGTCACTTTAATAAAAATGCTCTTATGATGCTAAATTTACTTAAAGAGTCCATGCTGGTTGTAGCTAAGATTCATAATTATTATATAAGAGTAAAATTTAAATAAAAAGTCAGTATCGTAAGTGCCCCTTGTCCATTAACGTTTTCAGGGAATCAATTATTAATTGCACCTTAGCCCTTCTCTGTGGTTTCTTTCCCTCCCCTCAAAACACATTAACAATCCAATAAAATTCACTTCAAATGTAATCTTTCAATCAGATTGATATTGGTTAAAATCCAGATGGCCCCTAATATATATATTTTTTTTGTCATAAATCTTTGAAGTATATTAATACTTCTCTCATAAATATAATTGATTATTATATTTAAGTACTCTTTAACTGGCCAATAAATTTTCTTGGTGCACACCAAAGTTTGTTAACACAAAATTGGAATCTAATTGTCAGTCTCTGATTGTGGGGAGGGCTGCTCCGGGTTTGGTCGGCTCAAGATGCTTTGTGCTCGGTCCTCCCACAGGTTCTTCTCCTTATGGATCTGCTGTGTGTTCTCTGCAACCACCTCGTCTGGCAAGCCGTAACGTGGTGGGTTAGCGTGGGGGTCGTAGCCCAGTACTTTGAGCATGGGCGCCAGCTGGGGCATGTCTCGCACCACGTCCGCGGGAATGTGACCCACCCACTTGTCCAGGGCATCCAGGTTCACCGGCTTTATCACCTGGTCAGATGAGCGCTCAACTCTGAAACAAACAAGGGTTAATTAATTGGTTAACATAAATATAAAGTATACTTTCATGTAAAATAAGTAGAGAATATAATATTGATGTAGTCGTAAGAATTCTAATAATAAGAACTCTTTCAAGATAATTCTGATAACAACATACTAGATTATTATCAGAGTCAAAAAGGTGTGAATTTTAATAATATTTTATGTTCCTAAAGGAGAACTGCACACCTTTTTGCATTCAAGTATATATTTACAAATTTTTTGTAGCTATCCATGCCATTATGATAATAAAATTATACAGTGACTGTAATATTCAAACTTTGTAAATAATACCTCCACAATACACATATGTTTATTTTTTTAATAAATGTAATGTAACACAATTCAATTGCGGATTAATGTTATAAAGATATTGGTTTTTAGTTACTCTGGAGTTTGTGTGAGAACAGGTAGTGTAATTAATTTAAACATGATTGTTATTAGACAAACTTACTTGGAGAGTGACACGCCGCCTGGCTTGTTGATCTGCTGCTCGTGGTGCAGCACAGACTCGTTCCAGGGCACCTCGAGGAAGTCAAGGATGAGGTGCAGCCACTTGCGTGGGTGCAGCACCAGCTGTTCATACGGCACCGCCAAGCACCGCGATTCACCTACCTCTGCACACTGGTTATGCATGGCCTGTGCTGCCGAGTTCCACTTGCCAAGGCATTGGCGGTAGCTCGTCAGGTCAAACCCTGTGATGGTCACCTGTACGGAACAGTGGCAAGCCAAGTCTCTTATAAATGTATTGCAATAAAAATAATTGTGTGTAAGCAGATAATTACAAAAGAAAAATAGCGTTAATGGCATGCATTAAAATATCATTTTTCACTACAGTTGAAGGTAAATTAAAATAAAATGGATAAATAAGTTGACAAAAGTTCAGAAAATAATCGTCAAGTCAATATTTCTTTATTTTTAATTATTTATTACTGCGGCTATTAAAGTTGAAATAAAAAAACAACATAAAAACATGAATGAATGAATCAAAATAAATAAATGAATAAATAAATAAATAAATAAATAAATAAATAAATAAATAAATAAATAAATAAATAAAAATAAATAAATAAATAAATAAATAAATAAATAAATAAATAAATAAATAAATAAATAAATAAATAAATAAATAAATAAATAAATAAATATGATTTTTTTCCCTGTACTGGCGTGATGATAACTTCATATTCTACCAAAAAATAATAATAAAAAAAAAAACACGATAGAAAATCATCGTGATGACTGACCTTCCTGCTGATGATGGAGTGCACGGTGGCTCGACCGTCGCGCACCATGAACAGGAACTTGGCGTTGGGGAAGAGCTCGGCCAGGTACGTGGCGGACTTGAGCGTGAGAGGGTCTTTGTTGCAGAGTCGCGGCGCGGGGTCACCATGCCGTGCGATAATCTCGAGACAGAACGCCGCGATCGCAGAGTCCAACACCTGCAGATCAGAGTACCACGATGTAGAAAACTTCGGAACAAAGACGGGGTTTATTTAAATTGTTTTAAAGTTTAACGTAAGTTCTACAACATTCATCAAATATGAATGAAAAGTTGATTTACTTTAAATGAAGTTTTGAGTATTGGCCTGCTGAACTTTTTTTTTGTTTTTTCTCCAAAAATAGATAAAATAAAACTTACAGCAGATAAACTAGCACAAAAACAACATTATAATATATCATACTATTATTACTGAATACAAATGCATATAGTATTAATCGAGAGGCAAATGATGCATGAACACAAGGGACATTATAAAAGTCATGCTTGGTGGAGGGTATCATGTATGACGTTATGGTATTTCTCTTAAGTCCTATACCTAAAGTTAAAAATCTATTATCGTTATTATCACAATGATGCTGCATGATGCCCACTCTGTTAACCTCTTTTCAGTCTTTGGTATCTTTAATGGCATCTCACGTTTTTGAAACACAATTATTTACATGCACCTCCATACTAAATTATAATGTAGATAATTTATGTATAAATTTTATTAACACTATAAGATATGATTGCTATTTTATGGTTTTTGTAATGTTTTTGGTACGTTACAATTAAGACTGACTGTGCAGCCAGTCTCATTTATTAATTGTTCTTCATGAATTTACTGTGATACTTTGTCATATTAATAATTAAAAATAATCATAAAATAAATTTTATATTGCATTCTTTAATTTACTGTATAGAGAAATTCTTACCCCTTTAGAAAGACCAGCTTCCTCTAGGCGAAGGCTCTCCTTCTGCGACCTGAGCCAGTGGTTCCGCATCTGCAGTATCCTGGGGATGACCCTGGTCTCTTGGCCGCACCTACATAACGACCGTTATCAGGCTTCTTGTCTCCAACAACTAGCGGCTGAGGCAGACGTACCTGATTTCAGGGTGTGCGTCGAGCATGGCACGCATCAGCGTGGTGCCCGAGCGAGGCACGCCGCCGATGAAGATGAGAGGCATCTCGCGGTGGTACTCGTACTTGCGGTGGTCTGGACCCTCCAGCGTCTGCTGCTCACCCCACAAGTGATTAGAGACTGAGACGTTTTATATTTATCACGGTTAAGTACATATTTTCCACTCAATTACACACCAGTTTGTAATAAATGATATGGGTAAGTGCCTCTACAAAAAATCAGATCATTTAAGGTTTTTTTTATAAATTCAGTTAAAGCAGAATGCGCAACTAATTTTTAAAAATAACATATTTACTGTTTAAACGCCACAACGATTTTCATTTATCTCGTTAACTGTAAACTCTAGCTGCTGTTAATAATCTTTAGTACGCACTTAGACTTTATTAGTATATTAGTACTGATGCTATACAGTTCAATGCAGTCGGAACGTTATCTCTGGCAGTTATGTAGGAATTGAGAATTCTTGAAGTTAATTGATAAAATTACACACCTGCTTGGCGACCATGATGGCAGTCGGTCCCTGACTGCAAGGCGCCATGACGCGGTAGAGCAGCAGCGTGAGCAGCGAGGCCGCAGCCAGGTAGAGCGCTGCCCGGCGTGCGCCCCGGCCCATGCTGCGCGGCGCGACCACCACTGCCCCTGCTCCGCCTTTGCCGCTTACGCCATCGCTCCTCACTGGAACACCACGCCACAACATCATGAAGATCCTTCTCTGAAGCCTCACAGACCAGCAGGCTATCTTATATCAACTCTAACGCCACTAATGCGACCCGAGCGCAAGTGCAGTCCGGCAAAGAAGACGGGGGTAGCGGGCAGTTGCCACGCCCACCTCGCTTCACGAACCATGCATTGAACTTGGAACTTATCTCGTACACAAACCATGCAATATATTTCATAATCTTTATATATAACATATAACTAAATAAATGAAACTACATTTTTTTATGTGATGAAATGATGAAATTCATAACTACATTATAAGTCTATCTTTAAAAAAGGGTAGTAATAAAATGTTATTTAAGTGTTGCTTTTTTTTTTTTCTTTATTAAGAAAGTTTTTATAGAGTTATCAACCTTTATTATTATTTTACGCATCATCTCTTGTGTTGGCAATTGGCTGCTCCTGGCTGCCGCCTATCATGCAATCGAGTTAGCTAGTTGGCTCAGGAGGCAGACGATGAAAGCTAATGAGATCAGTGCGAGGAGTCACTGACGTCACGCCCCCAGGGTTTACTGGGAGCTGGTGGAGAAAACCTAACCTCCTCCCTTCTTTCATCTCCAGAGAGCCTCATGCATGACAGGATTCTGCGTTAAATCACCAAAGAAAAGTCATCATTTTATCTCGAGATTACAATTTAACTTTACCATAAAGAGCGTCTATCTATAAGAAAATGGAGCAAAAATTACATATTTTAAATTGCTTTTTTATAGAAGTATATCTCTATTAAAAAAAAAATAATAAAAGAAAGACACTGTAGACTGAGGCAAAGTAAATATCATTTTATTAACTCAAATACGCATCAAATTCATTGAAAAACAGAACAAAATAAAAAAGAAAAGAAGAGAAAGAAAAAGGGTTTAAACAGAATTTTACAGCATAAATATATAAAAAGTCTAAAAAGCTGCAAAAGTGTTTTTTTGTGGTGGAAAATGGGAGAAAATTTATCTCTACTCTCAAGCTGAAACTATATACTGCGTAAATATACATACAATCGCAGTTGACGATAGCAGGAGAGACTCAAAATATTCCGCCCCTGTCAGGCAGCTGAGCGGCAACCCGCACGCCAGTTGAGCTCGAAGGGTTGCATACATATGAGGCGTTCCCAAGGCACAAGGGCCACCACTCCCTGACAGCCTGACATGGCAGATTGCAGGAGCGACATACAAAGACACGAGTATGGAATTCTATAGGCGTATCGAGCACCACCAAAGACTGTTAACAGCAGGAACTACACGGTAACAAATTACTAGGGATGGTAATTAAGAACACTTTTTAACATCAGTTTTCTTACAATTAATAGCTAGGAAGTGTTAGGTTTGATTTAATTGCCGTCAAATCTAAGTGGTTGCAATTAAGTAATGTTCTGAAACATTTTCATTTTAATGTGATAAGAAGTATTGCATTAACTTTTGACAATTTATCACGGCACAGTTTTATGCCAAATATTGATTATTCTGGTGTTCATAGCTGTTGCGTGGGAAACGTAGATATCTCATCCACTAATCAAACTTCGGGGAAGCCAGAGATATATTTTTAGTCCACACGCACATAGAAAACTAGATAAAATGTTTTATATAATGCATACATCATACATGGTAACAGAAAAGAAAGCAGAGAAAAACATGTATAAACAGCAGAACTATTAAGCAATCTCTTTACACAATACATGTATTTTTATTCACTTTATTGTTTAGAATTTGTAGTTAAAAAAAAAAGTTACATACTCTTCTACTTAGCATGATGCAGTTTATATATACAGTAGTTTTTCTCGAACTCGTAGCATGATAACATTTTGATATCAGTATGACAAAAATATTCATTGTCAATAAATACCTTCAATTTATCACTGTCAATTCAACGCAGCTCTTCCACAAATTATTGACAAACATGTTCGAACTTTGTGCCCGAGCCAACTATTATTATATGTTGACAGAGATGAATTGTGTGTTGTTCGTGAAAAAAAAATACATCATACTATACATTAATTTAAAATTTGTTTTCACGCTAATACAAAAATCTATATATATATTGATGTAACACACCCTCGATATATTTATATGGATAATATTATTAATATAGCTATATATAGGAATTAAACGTAATCTCTAAAATGGAACAATTAAATTAATTACAAATTTACGTGTCACCCGATTACGATATCAAACGATATACCATTTAGAGGTTGCTTTGATTTTAATTACAACAGACCGTTCTTAAGACTTGTTGCCAAGTATTATCCTCGCCAAGTCAAACATCATTATAGTTTCTATGTTATATAATGACTAACAATAATTAGAAACATTTTAAACAAAAGGAAATGGATGTTCCTTGGCTGGCAGGGGATTAGCCGCGCTGCTGGCAGCTTGGGTTAATGCGTGATTAGGTAGCTAATTGAATGTGGCCACGACACGAGCTTGCGAGAGTGCCGCCTGCTGGAGATGCTGCGTAGCGACACTCCGGAGCAGGCCAACCACAGGAAATGAACCAACTGCCGCCCGCAAATTGATCTCTGACACGCCGGCTATATCAAACCTCTTAGCAAATTGAACGAGCATCTCTATATCTTCATTGTCTTTTCTTACGTACATTTTATGGTGATGGTTGTGATTTTTACTGAATGTAATGGCATTTTTAAATGTAAAATGAAGGGTGATTTTTTAATAAATTTTAAGTTATTTACATTTAATTGTCAACTTTACAACTTATTAAATATATCGTAAATATTGTATACATGTATAAAAATTATTTATTTAATAAAATTTAATTAACAATTATGTAAAGTATAGCATCTATGCCATCTATACAGTATAAAAGTAATTAACAACAGATTTAAACATTAGTGCCTATAATTATCTTAAGACTTCCACAACTGTTTCATTACATTATATTATACTGATGTTGCACAATAACGATTCTTTACTGAAGTTGCTTTCACGCGCGTACTTATCGCTAAAACAAAAACAAATCAATTTCACAATCGTGTATTATTTTAACTATATAACTCACACCTTAAAAAAATATAGAAAGACGAGTCTAGCTGCAACAAGTGGGTACGCACACATACATAAATGATGAGGTCTTTTGACAGCTGCCGGCAGCAAGAAAAAGGGGTAAGAGGCGGCTTGATGGCTATAAGGTTTAGTCCCTACCCCCTTCTATATGACTGTCTTTTGCATTGATGAAATAGGGTTGAGTTACTAGGGTGGTAAGACAAGATAGCAACCAGTTGCCTGCCAACACTACTTCGCGTAAGACCGAGGAGATAGCCATGAGAGTTCTTTTGACTAACTTTACAAACTTATCGATTTTCCATTGGGCGTCCTCAGCCGGCGGCTCTATTATATAGCAAGTTCACCATCACCCTTTTATATACATCTACACTCAACTGTACGTGGTGGATCCCTTTCATGAACTTCCTCTACGTTGTTCGTGTCGTGATACAGTATACGTTCTCGCCATGTTAGTCTATCGTCATGATCGTTTCACCTCCCCCATAAACTTTGCTATTTTCGATAACACAACATTCTAGCCTGAAACGTGATTAATATTACATACTTAGATGACATAGATTCACCACCAAAGATAATTAATTGATATCATTAAACCCTTCGTTGGTTCTTCACACAGCTTTACGACATGCTTTAAAGCTTAATTCAAGTATAATACGTATACGGGGTTGTACTGTACATAATGTGAATGAGGAAGGCGTTACGGCTTTTACATTGCTAATTAAGAGAGAGTTTATCCATGTTGGCCTGATGTTAAAGACGTTGTAAATGATTCTCCTCAAGGGACTATATACAAATTTAAGACAAAGAAAGGGGGAGGTTGAATGTATACAAATAAACCTTGAAACATTCAAACAAGACAAGGTATACAATTTCAAACACTATATACTTGATCAAAGGGAATTTAATCAGTCAGCAATCTGATTCCTAAAGTGTTGCAAACATTTTGTGCAGTAAGATAATATTATTTGTTTTTGGTAATTTTCTTACAGATAAATTACGATACAATTAGAGAAATGCGTTTTATATTCAAAGTGTATGTAATGTGTACACTCTCGAAAATTGGTGTTTCAGAAACACTTGCCTGAAACGGTTAAAGTGTTTTAATAATGACTTGAAACGTCTTTCGTGTTTCAGGGGGGACACAGAGGTGTCTCACAGGTATTTTCTGTTTCGTGAAACACTTTAGGTGTTTCAAACAATTTTTGGTGTCTCACCTTATTGAAACACGTAAAGTGTTTCAGGTAACCACCAATCAGAGACACGATGACTGATCAAGCTAGTTTGTTTGCAAGATGGATGCTGGGAGCATCATGTACGTGTTAGTGTCAGTAAATCTTTGAAATATAGTTTAATTAAGTCCAATAACTTCAATTCAATGCTCATAGAGTGACTGTGAATTATTAGTGGATCGTAAGAACGATAGTCACAAGTTGTAGCACTGCTATATTTGTGATACGATGTGATCATAAAATGTGCCCCCTCTGCAAATTTTCTAACAGCAATGTAAGTTTATGAAAATATGATTTTGCGGGGACTTTATCAAGGAAATATTTTTCTTTTTATATATTTAATTCCAATATTATATTTTCTGGTTCAGGGTATGTTTTCTCCGTTTATTTGCAAAAGGTAGGATAATTATATTTTTGTTATGCTGATATATTGTTTCAAATAATCAAATATATATTTTTAATTGTTCGTTATAAAGGCTTTACATCATATCAATAGTAAAAATTAAAGTTATACTGTGTTATCACGCAAATAATTAATATATTAATGTTCTATGACGTCACAAGATATTCCTCCGCGGAACAGGATCGTGGAGGTTTTACGTGTTTCAGCTTGAAACACGTAAGGTGTCTCATAGGTCTGAAACACCTTAAGTGCTTTAACTAAGGGGGCGGCCTGTGAGACGCGTTACGTGTTTCAAACAAGTGTTTCTGAAACACCAGTTTTCGAGAGTGTAGTGAAAAACTATTGAGGATAATTTTTATCTTTGAAGAGGGTCGCATTTATTATACAGTTTCATTTGATTAAACATGTTCTGCAGAACACAAGGTATTTAGTCTGACTGAAAATAGCTTCCGATTTAAAATTAATTTTACGTAAATTAATATTTAAAGAGAATAATGTTTCGTGTAATGATTTTTGCATAATGAAATATTGAAACTTAATGTTCTGGAAACGAAGGAAATTAGTATTCTCTCTCTCTCTCTCTCTCTCTCTCTCTCTCTCTCTCTCTCTCTCTCTCTCTCTCTCTCTCTCTCTCTCTCTCTCTCTCTCTCTCTCTCTCTTTTCATACATTCTCTCTGCGTCGAAAAGGAATATTACTGCTATAGTTTGAAAAGAAAAAAACGCAGAGAGTTTTGATTGATTTTCCTCGACGTCCCTTCTCAAGTATCTCTCACGTTATTTGAAGAATAATGGAAAGGAAGGGAGGGGGCGGAGAGAAAATAACAAAGATTTAGAAATGGAAAGACATTTTGTTTCAAGGAAAATCTAGAAATTTATAGAGTTTAAATAATATTGAGTGTTCAGTTGCTCCAACCATCCTGTAATGATGCCTTTTATTTTTATTATACGATATCATAGAACAAAGAGAAATTGATCAAAGAGAAAATTCAGAAGACGTGAACATAAATATGGGAAAGAGAGCGAGTTGCATCAGTGTCTCTTTCAAATAATATCAATATTTTTAAGCTCTTATTCTGCTGGTATATATGATAGCAGGTGGGAGATATGAGGGAGAGCGTTCTTTTTTTACTGCGGAGTGGTGTACTGGATATAGGTAAGAGGGGGGCGGGGCACTTACGTGGGCGTGAACTGTGCACACAAAGATGACAGTTCCATCATTATATAGCAGGTAAAGAAGAATACCCTTTACTCTTGTGTGCTATATAACAAGAGACATTAACTGAGTAAGAGCCCTCATATATACACGCTACACGCCATACTTACGACAGCAAGGCAACATCAGATTGAGGTAATACAGTAGATTGACGTATATACATCAGCTTAATGAAATGAGCATGCATCATGTAATTTAAAAAGACAACTGTAATTACTTTAATGACTTCTATAAGCATAAAATTATAGTTTAAACTACATCAATCTATATAATGTAACGTACAATGTCACTTAATAAGAATCTTACCTAAAAAAAAAAAAAAAAAGTTCTCGCTTGCTAAGAAATAGGTGTGCATGCTTTGCAATATTTCTACCTAACACGCTATCTTATTATGAAATATTTAAAATACATTATAATATACTCCATTATTTCAAAGTATTATGATATACTATAGAATATAACTTCTAAAATTTAGAACATATATACATATTGGTATATATGATATATGCATGTTTTTTACATTATATATTTATCACTACCAGGAGAGAGAGACTTGCTGTTTATTTTCAAATAAAATATTATCAGCACGAGACAGAATAAAAATAGAAATAGTGACGTAATTTTTATCGAATCACGTGACCTCTGTTTCTTCACATGTGTTGCTTGTATAAATTTAGATACAATTCTGTTACACCCATTAAAATGAGAGGGCGTGTGAGCCTTATAGCTAATAGGATGGCGACGTCCTCCCCTCGCGAGCTGCTGCTGGGCTGAAGACACGTTGAACCAGACGAGGAACGCTTCATAAATAATTAATAACTTGCTGCTGCTGCTGCATGATATGACACAATAAAGTGTCAAGTTCTTTACTCTATTTAGAGTATTTAGCATAAAGGACAGATTGCTTATTACTTAAAGACATCGTGAGTAAACCATTACGAAACATAATTATGAAATTAAATTTTCATTCGAGAAATTTTACTGACAGTGAGTAAAAAAGAGAGGGATAAGAATTCCCGGGGGGGGGGGGGTAAAAATGAAAGTGAGGGTGGTTTATTCAACACAATGCTTTATATTGTAAATGTGTATTCCCTAATTTTTTTAATTACTACGTAATTCATATTTTGAACTATTTAATTGTTGCATGTAAAATAATTAGAGAAGTCTTCAGATATTGGAGAGAGAGGGAGATCTAGCTAGCAACCACGAGTATAAAGGTATATAACAACCTAAAACAAGTATTCCTAAAACCTGCCACAGTTCACAGTACACGAAGCTGTATTATTTATATATAGAAAAGTCTATATAATATGTTTAATATTTTAAGATTTAGATTTTATTTATTTATTTTTTTTTATTATTATTATTATTATTTTTTTCAAATTCAATTTATTAACCCAAGGTGTTATTTACTAATTTAATGGTTAAGTAAATATTGGCATATTATATATATATATATAATTCTTCAGCCTATCACAATCGATATTATTATATTATATGTATTATTATATAAAAATATATATTATCTATAAATATTTAAATTTTCCATAAAATAATTATAAAATTTGATGGAAACCATTAGCACGTATACGATATGAACGATATCACATGTTTAAATGAACTGTTAATATTCGTAGTTATAATAATACCCTTAGTATATATTGCATGATATGTATAATATTATTACATAAAAGCACTCGCCCTTACTCTAATACTGTATATCCAGCACCCAGCTTCACTTATATAACATTATATACCCTCTTTAAAGTGAGTACATAGCGAACATCCTCATGGCATGATTCCGGTCTCCTTTACTCTGTCATTCTTGTTCTCTCTCTCGCCTGCTCTCCCGGCACTCGGGGGCACCACTCATGTACCACCCACCCCCGCATCTCCATGGCAACGAGCGGCTCGCGGGCGAACTGACATGATCACGTCATGCAGTCGCTAGAGCGATATTTTCTCGCGTCATGCAAGTTATAACTCTCGTGCAGCTGAGACCTAACGACCGGCTAAGATTACACTAGTTATATGATACTAATACATGTAGTATTTATAAGGGTTGTGGCCCACTTGTGGGGTCCTGAGTTCAAACACTGTAATATGCTACCGTGGTTGATGCACTCTGACCTATGAGCTAGCAATTCAGCTATATTATTATACGACCGCTGTGTTAAACGTTATGCAGTGATGCATTAAGCGCTGCAGACTAAGTAAACGTACACGGATGATATTTTATATACCAAAGAATAAACGTGAAGTGCGCTGAGCACTTACTACGTACTTCGAAACCGATATCAATGCTGCAGTAACCGTAAATTTTACGTTCAGTGCAAAAAGTTGCGATGAAAAGGGGATGAAAAAAAAACAAGAGAGGAAGAATTTGTGATTCAATACTTCATTTTGTGATGAAGAGAAAAAAGAAAATGTATAAACTTTTGCAAGCTCCAAAAATTTTCTCTCTGAAAGTAAAAATGAAATCAAACACAATGACAGATATACTTCGTTATTGAGCTGGTATGAAATGAAATGCATTCTATAATATTTATAAAACAATACATGTATACAAATTGATCTAGATAATAAAATTGATAAATTTCAGTATCAACATTTTTTCCTTTGAACTGCCCACTATACTTGCTGCGTGCTGATAATAGTAATACCAACAGCGCCCAACACTAACATGAACTTAATACATACGTGTGTCACGTTTATTTTCTTATCTTTAAAAAAACATGTATAATTTGCATATCTCCAGTTTCGTCCTACTTTCGCAAAACGTTGGCACGGCGGCGCTACATGCCGTGATATGCGTAAGTCCGCTCTCGCTCGCTCGCTGTTTGAATGCCTGTATGTTACTCTCGCACTGCTTCGTCTTTACTTCAGGTATTGATCGCTTTTACCGGGCTGGGGGTGGTACAATACAAAAGCCTATTCAACCCCCTCGTCTCTTCTAAATCATTTCATTTCGAGTAGAAGCAGGAACTCCTCCCCCCTCATCCCTCACGTTTCACCCACTTTCAGGAGAATAATGTAAGTGGATTTATTACAGCCACGAGAAATTCCTTAAAATCGCAAGAAAGAAAATGTAACAACGAATATTCAAAAGTTACACTATTATAGAATTTCATTTATGGAAATTTTATTTAGGGGGGAAAAAAATTTAGATTGACAAGGTAATTTAAACTCGATTATGTAAATTTTAATATTTTTAAATGAATTATTTTCATTGCAAATTACAATTTTTTAAAAAAAGTGATAAATTTTATATTTACATAATGTCAATTTTTTTTTTTTTTTTTTTTTTTTTTTTAAAGATAAAAGTCTGAATTTTATAGCTTCTTGTCAGGTTTAAAAATAGATTCTTGTTTGGTTTCGTTGTTTCTACTCCGAAGTTTGCACGAGCCGTCTATTAGACACGCAACAGTTAAACACAGCCTCAACAACCACACAGCAGCAGCATATACGAGGTTCAACATATACATGGCATTTGGGGATTACAGCGATCCTGCTTGTGTCAGCCATGGATCTCAACATGCCCACATCACAAGCATGTAAAAATCAACACCTTATGTATAAATATTATGATGAAATACAAAAATCAATATTGTCAATTTAAGGTGGAAGTTCGCACAACTATGAATGATGGGTTATCAACCACCCTCTTCTTGTCTACGTCGCTGATATTATAATTACATGCAGCAACAGGCACAGTAGAGTATACAAACTTCATTATGCATGATGAATTAATAAAACAACAAACAAACCGACGAACGGCAATTAGTGTAATTATAAGAAGTGCATTAACCCTCAACACCTGTCTGTTTGTTTGAATATGACACGTGAGTTGCATCAGGAGCGAGCAGGTGCATTGTTGCGGCGAGAGAGGGGCGTTTCCGTCAACGTCTCATTTGTTTACCAAAGTAAATAAAATGGAGCACCAAAATATAGTTCTCGTTTCAGTAAAATTCTAACAAAAGTAGACTTTGAAAAAGAAGCTATTTAGTGTATGTCTTAATCCGTTTTGGAAACACATCGATTAGATGGCATATATAATAAAATTAATTTAAATTGTATTATATCAAGTTGCATGGCTAGTAAGGTGGTGGCTGCTGGCGTGGCTCGCGACATGCAAGCGAGAAGTGAGTGTAGGCCAGCGTGAGAGCACTTGCAGCACGTGAAACAACACACAGTTTCGTCGCCCTGGA
Organism: Siphlonurus alternatus; assembly: GCA_949825025.1. Lineage (NCBI taxonomy): Eukaryota > Metazoa > Arthropoda > Insecta > Ephemeroptera > Siphlonuridae > Siphlonurus > Siphlonurus alternatus. The sequence goes on from OX463779.1 coordinate 9,109,227, forward strand.
AACTCGATCACAATAAAGCTGCACTGCAAGGGACTATATATCAAAGTATTCATATTGAGTGCGATTCACGAAGAAGTTAGCCAGGTTTCTAAACACGTTTAGCTTAATTGTTTTACGTGTTAAACCACCTAGTTAAACGTGGTTAAGCTTAAACGTGGTTCGAAACCTGTCTAACTTCTTCGTGAATTGCACCCATTTAGTATTTAGTAGACCAAAACTATAGTTATATACTGTGCTACCCAGTTAAATGATCAAATTCTGAGCCGTTAAAAAAATTGTTTTATATATAAATTTAAAACAACAAACAGAACTTATAAAATTTTAGTTAGCAATGATGATTAGATTCACTCAAAATTTAAGTTTAATATTCATCTGAATTCGCTGATGACACAGAAAATTATATATTATTATACAATAAAATTATTACAATCTTAATTAAAGACAAGCGTGCTGCTGATTTCAAGTTTTAATGAACACTTAAAACTTTAAAATAGCTTAATTTTATATCAAAAGAAGGGATGAATATACATACTTTAGAACTGTATATTAATAATAAAGAGCGGTGGTTACTCCGATATAATTATAGTTCTGAGTTTTATTGTCTGACTTTTAATTAATTAAAAGAGAAAATTCCATAAATTCTCACAACCATTAAGGTCTGTCGCTATGCAGCCGGCCACCAGAGGCGCGACGTATGCCTTTTAAAAAATAATTATTGGATGAATTTTGTTCGGCTTCTTCTGCAGAACGATAAATTATATTCCATTTTTGATGATATAATGTTATTCATACATATAATCTTTAGGAAACCTGTTAATATAAATTCGTATCGGTAAGATTTTGATGACTTTATTAGTACGAAAAAATACATATAATATTTCCCTACTTCCTCACAAGCCATTTTGCTGATTTATTTTCGCCGCAGATGTACCGTACTGTACTGTACATTGTTCCATTGTTGGGGACGAGCGGCCGGCCTGCACCTTGCTCGCTAGCGGTCAGGCAGGCGAGGCGGGCCACTTGGCCTGCAGACTTTCACAAGGGTTGGCGCCTTGCGGCTCGCGCGACGCAGATATAATATAATCGCGGGCCGTGCTTTTACCTTATCTATGGCAAGGAAAAATGAATAAATAAAAATATTGCACCATCAATCAAAATGCAATGAATGCAGCATTTATTAATGTGATATAAATATTATAAATATAACATACATTAAATATAAATTTATAAAAAAGTATATAAAAATATAAATATAAATGATACAAAATATAAAATAATATTAAAATATTAATATAATATTAAATTTTTTTTATAAAAATTGAAACATATTAATACAACATTATATATACATATTATATATATATATATATATATATATATATATATATATATATATATATATTTAAAATGTATATATGATTTTGCAATATTTATGCATTTATTATGCATAATTTACTGCATTTTGATTGGTGCAATTTTTTTCATTTTCTCCTATGAAATATAAAGTGGTGTTCCCAAAAATATTTATACATTGCATTGAAGTCTGTTTGTAACTAGGTTTCCATCTAAAACATATACTACATTCTTTTCTTCGCCTTTCTCAAAGAAAAGAAAGGTTTATGAATGAGGATAGCAAGGGTTGGGGGAGTAAAATACGATTGTAGGAAAACTCGGTGCAGGAAAACTCGGTGCAGGAAAACTCGGTGCAATTTCAACAAGCTAGGAAAACTCGGTGCACGGTAAACTCGGAGCACGGAAAACTGGGAGCACCGCTAGGAAAACTCGGAGCATCGCATATATTATAAAATATCGTATATATTATATATAACCAGCTATATTGTCGCCTCCAAACACAAAAGTTACAGGGGACTTAATTAAATACTATGAGGAGCATCACTATATCGTAATTTATCCTTAATAATTGTTCTCTAGGGCTTATAAATATTTATAATTTGTGTATTTGCCATGATAATTTTTTAAGAATTGTAATTATTTTTTGATGGTAAAAAATTATAAAATTTAGATCAGAACATAGATAACAAAATGACTGTTCACTTTCTGAAGTAAAGAAAGTAATTATTTAGTCCAGTTTTTGAGATGGTAATTTTTTTAGTTGAAAAAGATGCTGATTTGACTTGATTTGAAAATGGCCGCCAGATTTCCAATGATATTCTTATTATTTATATCCTGAATATCTCAAAAACTAGATTGACTTTTGCTTCATTTTTTTTTTTCTTTTTGCTGAATATTTATGTTATAATGTAAGGAAGGTTTACTATAATTTTCAGAGTGATTCACCATCTCCTAAAATTAGTGAGAATAACCCTTTTAAAACAACATACAGTTGAAATTTTTTACTATATATTATATGGGAGCGGGTAAACGAATCGAAAAAATACGAATCGAAAAGTAAACGAATCGAAAAATAAACGAATCGAAAAGGAAACGAATCGAAAAGTAAACGAATCGAAAGGGAAACGAATCGAAATTTATAATTTGGTGGAGGGGGTTCTAGCTCCTCCTCCAAGAGAAGGCGGGGCCTATGAAAGTGCTAGTGGCAACACCGCTCACCAAATTTCGATTCGTTTCCTCTTCGATTCTTTTCCTTTTCGATTCGTTTCCTTTTCGATTCGTTTCCTCTATATATAATTATATGATTGCTACTATTCAATCGTTATTCTTTCTGCTACTAATATGAAAATCTCCAAATATATGTTTGTAATTATTTATGAACCATGGTTTCGAAAAATTTTCGATTCATTTCCTTTCGTTTCCTATTTATTAATCTGCAACACAACTAACATTTAAAAACTCATTTTAAAAAGAATTATAATATTATAATTATAAATTTCGATTCGTTTCCTTTTCGATTCGTTTCCTCTATATATAATTATATGATTGCTACTATTCAATCGTTATTCTTTCTGTTACTAATATGAAAATCTCCAAATATATGTTTGTAATTATTTACGACCATGGTTTCGAAAATATTTTCGATTCATTTCCTTTCGTTTCCTATTTATTAATCTTCAACACAACTAACATTTAAAAACTCATTTTAAAAAGAGTAGTATATCTTCCACTATATTATAAATTTCGATTCGTTTCCCTTTCGATTCGTTTACTTTTCGATTCATATATTTTCGATTCATTTACCCGCTCCTCATCAGACTATAGTAATTTTGGAAGAAAAAATTAACAGACAAGAAAAATATGGAAGAATATAAAATATGATATATAAAAACTATATTTCGTTTCTTTTCAATGGTAAGTATCCATCAGAAAAATTATAAAGTCGCCGTGTTCGTTTGCTGATTTTGACTCCTGCTACAACCACCGCGCATCGGCGCGCAACCCTTCTGCGCACGTTTTTTCGGCTCGAAGTCAAAACACTACTACCGCGAAATTCTTTAGATGCTCTTTAATTAAACTGACCCAAGTTAAATAATAAAAAATTTATTGCAGCAAACGTAAAAGATTAGTGCCAATACGTAATTTTAAATTTGCAAACATAACTTATTTAGAGGGTTAACAATAAGCGATCGAAAAATTGCTCCGTATAGGATCTTACGTGCGCCCAATCTTTTTTTGTAAGTAAATGGGAGAACAAAGGATTGGTGATGTCATCATGGATGCTGACCATTCGTTCCACCTGTCCTTTTTGACTGGAGGAAATTTAAGACAATAATGGCTAAATATATAATATAAAACTGCCTGTACATTTTTTCGATTCGGTTTCATTTCTATTCATTTTCTTACTTGCATACGCGTGCCATGCTGATTTAAATATATCGAATATATAAAGACATGTAAAAACTCCCATACAATCACCTGTCACATTGATGGGGGAAGGAGGGGGGCGGGAGAGAGGGACAGAGATGTTCAGACAAACAGGCACACAGACAGAGCAATCACATTCCTTAATGATAACGAGTTATTTTAAGGAGCAGGGTCAAACTGGGGTGGGGGGTCATGGAAAGAACTTATGAAAATTATGAAATTGTGTATATATTACATTAATGCATTAAAGTACATGGCAAAAAATTAATCTTGATTAAATTGGTTTAACAATTAATCTCAGTTGGAAAAACATTGACAATTTTACGACAAATGAAAAAATAACAGGCCATAACACCAGAAATTCTCAAAAAATTTATATAGATGTTGCTAAGTCTGAACAAGAAAAGCGAAGCTTATATTTATTAGGCCCAAAGCTGTACAATAATCTTCCTGATACCTTAAAACATCTACCTAGTAATCAACAGTTTAGGTCAAAACTGATTGACTTTTTACTGCATGCAGAACAATTTTTATGCCATAACAAGAAAAAGAACAGCTTTAAATAATTTAAATGCTTTCCTTAAATTTTTGTAATAGATTGATTTAATAATATAGTTATTAAATATAATAAAGAATTAGTTCAGATTGTTTTCTATTAATAAAAATGTTTTTGTTTTTTTTTTTGTTTTATATAAAAGTTTTATTTCTCAGGTATTGTGGATTCGACTGACTAGATAATACTATATTATGTATTATTGTAATTGTAATAATAATATAAAACTGATGATAATATGTTTTAATTTTTATGTTTCTTCTACAGGTATTGCAATACTAAAATATTGTAAACGTGCATTTTGTACCTTACGGTTCTATATGTGCAATAAATAAATACAAAAATAAATACAGTTACTGCTGGAGTCAAAGAATATTGCATTGCAAATTAATGAAATGTAATAAATTTTAAAAAATAAAAAAAAATCAAGAAAAAAAAAAGTTCTAAAATTTAATTAGGCCAGTCATTTCCAGTCAATATAGGTGAAAATCCTATCTTGACCTCTGATATATTCCGAAGTTTGTGCATTTTTTTTTTTTTTTTTTATTACCATCATGCAGTAAAGAACTCGATGCCCTGATAGTTCAGTAAAATTAAGTTTTGACCCGGAAAAAAATATTAAATTTTAAAATTTTCAGGCTCGATGTAGACTTTTGTCGTAGATCACATACCAAAAATCACCCTGGGGCATTTCCGGTTAGGGGCATTTCCGGTTACCCTTAAAAAATGGCTGCTAAAAAGCACTTTTTAAAAAATTCGTAATTAAATCCCTAATTAAGCTAAGTTAAAAACTTCAGCACATAATTGAAGCCAAGAGTTGACATCAACAGCGAAAATATTTTAAAATTGAGAAGTTAATCGGCGTTTAATCGGTTATTAAGGGCCCGATCTAGTAAAAACGGCCATAAGGAAAAAACAGCATTTTCCATCAGTTCTGTAAGGTTCAATATTTGCTTAAAAAAAAAATGAAAAATTTTATTTAAGAGAGGAGACTGGTATGTAGGGGGCCAGTCGATTTTTTTTTACACAAGTACCACCAATTAATTATTAATTAATAATTAAAAGTGGTAAAAGAGTGTCAACTTTGCTTTATCATAACACTTTAAAAAAAACGAATTTTATAAATGAAAATCGTCCAGCCCCCTATAAAAAATTGTCATCTTTCATTTGATGCGTGCTGAATGTGTTAATTTAAAAAATTAAATGTACTGGAACTGATAGACTAAAGCTACTTTTCTGCAATATCTAGTTCCTAAAACCGCTGAATGCAGCGCCGTGCGGAATTGCGGAAATATGCGAAATACTGAACTATTATACAAGTGCGGCCGACTCGGCCGAGAGAGAGAAAGGGAGAGAGAGAGCTGAAAGAGAACAATAAAAGAATTCACCAGCCTGCAGTCCTCTTGCGCGCGGTCAACCACGGCCAGCTAGAGGTACCCGGCCCACTTCATGCTCCCCCTTCCACCGAGCAGGTAGAAAGTTAGGAGGTACTTTTTTCTTTCCCTCATAAGACGTAATGCTAATGTAATGATTTTTTGTGAATAATTGAGATGCACTATGTTACTTTTATTGATATCATAATTTTGTTCGTCTCAAGAACTTTTATCTCGTTTTTATTATACTTAAATATGACCATTAGTTATCGTTTACCGAGCCATTTTCAAATGCATTAAAAATATAAAGGGGAAAACTAAAAGACATTATACCGGCAAATTTTTTCGCAATGACCGATAGACAGTAAGCCGCATTTGTCGGACTTCTTTGACAGTACTTATAACCATATAATATATAATGTTATAACTTATAACACTACCTTATACCCCATTTAACGTAATTTTTACATTTAACAGTAGTTACTCTATAATCAGTGCTCGCTTTATTTTTTATTATAGTTTTTATAATTAATACTTTTATTGTTATATTAATTATATAATATACATACGTGATGTATCTAGAACTGTCGAGTAAATAATAATATTATAGAAAGAGACTAGTGAGGACTGAAAAGTCTCGCATGTTTATTAAATTGTAAAATCAGTCAATAATTAAAATCAGTATAAATATAAATTAGTAGCTTAAATAATATATTAATTTAATAAGATATTAATTACTGCTGAACTATTTAATCTATTTATCAAATACAGTACACAGAAAGTATATAGATTAAATATATGAAGCAATAAAATATGCATTAACAGATGTTTTTAGAATTTAAAAAAGAAGTATTTAAAGATAAAACGTATTATAAAGGGGAAACAAAATGTATTCGCAATTTCATGTCGCCAGCAAGTTCTATACATATCTCCACACCTAGGTCCGGAGTATAATAGAATTCCAGACAGTCTCGACGCGGTGCATCAATGCTGTCAATCAATGTTATTTTGATAACAAAAATTGTCACATACTAGAAGTCATTAAACTCTACCAATTGTAAGGATGTTTTAGCATACGACCGTAATCTTGATGTCGAGTTTGATCCTGATTATAATGCACTTGCCTATAAGTGAGCTTGATCGTGGTGGATTAAAAGTACCGAAAAAATTAGTGTTTGATGCCATAATTACTGCGTATAAAATATTTCTAGTCCTCTTATCTGATCAGTACGAGGAGGACTTTGTTTCAAGTGCATGGTCATCAAAAGAGAATTATTATTTATCTCTTAAATGCCAAAATAGGAGAGTGCATTCCTGTCAATGAAATCTGTCATTGCGGGCTGGATTCAGTTCAATTAGTATCTCTGTGCTTCCCCCCAATTACAAATATTCTATTGAATAATTATACGAAAGTCAGAAATAATTCATTCCGAGAAGAAAAGGAAGCAGAAAGTAGGAAAAAAAAGAGGAAATTGGATACTATGCAAAAGTGATCCAACTGCTAAATCACTACTTGTTAGGCTGGGTTATAATATTATCTGCAATAAAATATTAAAGTTAAGTATGCAGTTATAAGTGTTATATTTTTTTGTGTCTATAGAAGTAGCAAAGTAAATGTGTAAATAATGTAAATTAAGTTTTGATAGGCAAAATAGTATTGTTCATAATATTGAACAGAATAAAATTAAATTTTTAACAATTTCTATATATAAAATTTACAAAATGTTGTACAAAAATTTCAATTATTGTATTAAAAAAAATAATGATTGAATATAAACAAATAATATTTAGTATGCAGTGAAGTTAAACTGTTTTCTATACAGGAATTTCATGTTTACATTTTGGGTAGCACGGAGATGCCCGAAGCCGCCCGAAGAGCTTCGGGATGTAGGCAGAAAACCCTAAAATCCTATGCTGTGCGTGTTAACATAACTCACAACACCTCTTTTCTCATAACAGTTTTGGTCACCAAATATTTTTTTTCACTAACATTGGTTCTTCTTGTCACCATTTATGAAAGAAATTTCTACGAGAAATGATACGAATCGTCAGGAGAAATTAATTTCGAGACCAACTTTAACACGTATTTGCTATGCCACTGACAATGTTTTGCCTACACAATTATGACGTCATATTGTTTTGTGACGTATGGTGAAAGACCCGTATATAAGAAAAGTGGATTTTCATGGGCGATTTCCAGCCTGCCACGCGACGCAAATAAAGCGCACTTGCTGTAACATTCATTGGCGGCCATATTGGGCGATTAAAAGAAAAAGAGCATCGTAATTAACGTGGTTACCGGCGAATTCGCCGCCGCATAGGATTTCGCAGCTTTTACGTCAAATCGCGCCGCATTGCTTTTATTGCTCAAGAAAATCCACCTTGTAACACATTATTATATAATATTATATTTTTTGAACAAAGTTTTGATACGCAAACTAGTATTGTAAATATTACTGTACGGTACAAATTACATTAAATGAATAAATTAAACGCAAATAATTGTTTGTAAGATAATGCTAAGTATTGTGTATTTTTATTAAATAATTTGATATTGTTTTGAAAAATGATTTACTGTAAAAACAAACACTGCTCTATAAACTATAAATATGGAAACAAAATAAGCTAGTTTTATTATTTGTACGAATTTTTATGTGATATTGTATTGTTAATTCATAAGATATTGTGTGTCAATAATTACTTATGAAATACTGCTTAAAGGGACAGGGGACCTTAAAAATAAGTATTTTTTATGTAAAAGTTACTTACTACTGTAACTGAATATGAATACATGCCGCACGCCGGTGGCGAGTGCCTCAGGATAAACGCCCAGCGAGTAACTGAAGTGTGGATTGCTGACGTCAGCAATCATTTGTATAATTTTTTATATTTTTCCATATATTATGTATATTTTTTATGTAATAACTACTTTGAAATCATGATTGTTTATTAGTAAAAAAAAAAGTGCATAAATATTTTTGTTTTATTTTTATATACAAGTATTATAATTTTATAAACCTCTGAAATATAAAAGTTTTTTTCAAGGTAATATTATTTTATCAATTTAACAATTAAATAACAGTTCAGCGACTAACAACTGTATAGGAAACTGTAAGCATATTCAACCTCAAGTAGCTAAGAGGCATTACATTTTTTCACCAAAAGGCACTTTAGTTTCAAGCTTTACATTATCTTGAGAATAATTGCATTAAATTTTAAAAAATATGACAGCCTTGAGAAAATGTGGGAGAAAATTATTGAGTAATTTTAAAATTTTTAGCTGTAGTAGTTTCTTAGTAATTAATTCACAAAAGTACGTAATTTTACACAGCTAACATCCAATCCGAAAGTGAAAGTACCTCCTAGCGCAGGTATAAAATTTTCGAGACTGAGGCCGGGTATCTAGCTGGCCGTGGGTCAACCCTTCCCCAAGCCTTATCTTGCTTTATAATACCATCATTGTCTCGCTCCTAAGCTCTATATATCTTTGCTTCTAGCTTGACTTTGAAGAGAATTCAGTATATTGTTATGCAGTAGTATACAGTATAGGGTCATCTGAAGGTACATTATTGCCTAGAATAAAAAAAATAAAATGACTTTTTGAGCTTTCAAATCTGTATCCATGGTATGGTGACTACATGGATATCAGTGACGTATGTATACAGCTGTAAAAGCGAAGGGTTGTTGCCCAATGTGGTGGCTGGATCCAATGCTTGTATATAAAATTTAAAAAATTAAAATTTTATTAAAATTGTTTTAGTGATTTATCACTGAAATTTGTAAATATGAATAAATCGAGAGAAAATGTGTATTTGTTAATTTGCACTTTTTTTAAAATAACCAATTTACCTTTCCTTTATTTATATTTTTTGATTGTTAATTAAATGAAAATATTAATTTAATAACACATTTTGTGACATTTACTATACTTTTACAAGATGTAATAATCGTATATATTTTTTTATTTAATTTTCAATATACATATACACAAAAAAAATTACTGTCTTAGAAACTTGGCGCAATAGAGAAAATTTCCATTTTTCTAACTATAAAAAATATATAAATAATATTATTCTCTAAAGTCTCAGGTCACTGGTATAGTATTTTCTTGCATTGAGAAATAAACAATCAAAATTATAAACGTGTTTGACAGCGGTTCATTTTATGGCTTTCTCCTCCTCTAACAGCAAGTGCAGAAGCACTCTATTGTGCTCTAAACAACAATACCAGCAGCTTAGTGGACGCTAGCTACCCATCTCAACAATGACATGTTTATGAATACAAAATTCGCACAATCAATAACATCTCATATACGCAAAAAGTACCTATCTAATTGTTTAGAGCTGCATTAAATTGAATTTTTCATTAAAAAATAGGCCAAAGTCATTTTTTTCCCACGTCTCTGTGACTTTTCTTTCCAAATATATAAATGAAGAAATGTGGTGAGGAGCAGATAAAGCTGGTTTTTCCTTTTAAGCTGAAAAACCGCGTGGTTGCCTACATTTTGCCGCGTGGGGTGTTTTCCCTCTACTAGATCGGGCCCTTAAGTAAATTTTTAACCAAAGCTTGTGGATAGATTGTAAAAAAATCATAGAAATTATTTTTTTAGGAAAAAAAGCTTCAAGTAAAAAACGTTGCTTATGTTCTCTAGTTTTCATAACTGTCATAACCTTTAATTTACGTTTATCGTTTATATTTAACGGAGATATGAGCCAGAGCGAACTTGATTCTCAAGTACGCTCAAGTACTCAAGTACGCTCTGTATGAGCGGATGAAGAAGAGCGCGCGTGGTCGCTCGGACGTTCAAACGACAATATACAGCCGCCCGCTGTGCATGCATTTAGGCTTGCGCGCTCTCTTGTCGCCCCCTTTACTAATGTCGTGCAAATATTATATGAAGTATGGGTGTAGTAAAACCCAATTTACCCCCCCCCCCCCGAAAAATGAACATCCCTGTACGATGAATGCTATATTTTGAATTTTGCTTATTTAAGAATAACAAATTAAGACTTTAAAAGCAATTGCATCATGTTGAAATTTTATTATTTTTATTTCCTCATAATAATTTATTAAAATGTTTTTTAAATGAAAAACATTTAAATGAAGGTCGGTTTGTAAATGCAGAATCGATTCATGAACCAATAACAAAATTAATGAAGTTAACATTCTCTATATATATAGAGGGAACATAATTTATTAATTATGGTTCCTCTATATAATATGTTTTTTTATTGTGTATTTACGAAGAGACCTAATATAGCACAGAAAAAAAATTCTATGTGAGATAGTATTTTTTGGATTTCAGTTTAATATTTCAGTCCAGTCAATGTAGGTGTAAATCCTATGTCAACCTAAATTAAATTGGGAAGCAAGATTTTTTTTTCTGGAATCGGTAGAACTCGATGCCCTGAGTAACATATTAATAATTAGCGTAATTAAAGATACTTAATTAAGAAATTAACTTAACTTTTTTATATTATAATGTGCCCTAATATCTCAGGTTCATTATACAGTTTGAATTTTTTACCTAGGTTCATTAGAAATTAAGTAAAAAAATTAAAACCAAAGGTACTATTGGCGCGTCTTTCCATCAAGATGGCGGCGAAAGCTCCAGGGGGATTCCAGGGGGGTTTGGATATGTTACTCAGGGCGTCGAGTTCTACCGATTCAAAAAAAAAAAAATCTTGCTTCCCAATTTATTTTATAGGTCAAAACCTATATTGACTGGACTATTATGACTACTTCAGTTATTTTTAGAAAATAATAACTAAACCTTTTTTTCTCATAGCAACTCTACTTTATATCCTGGATATCTCAAAAACTAGACCGACCATTGCTCCATTTTTTTGGCTGGATATTTATCAACGACTATATACTGGTAGTAAATAGTTCTTGGATATTTATGTTATAATATAAGGAAGATTTATTATAATTTTCAGTTCACCATCTCCTAAGGCTAGTGACAAAATAATCCTTAGCAAACTCTCTAATACATACAATTAAATATAATGTATATATATATAGTACACGACACAATATAGTAATAGGGAGAAAAGAAGCGAGAGCGAGTGTTATTTCGCACGTCGCAGAGCTGTTGAGAAATACTCGTAAATAATATAAGTTCAAAAATACAAGCTTGAAAATTTCGCGCGCTCTCCCTGCCTCGATGATGATGGTGAATGACGGAAATAGATGAACTAGGCGTTCTATATAATTCAGCCATCATATATAGCAATCCAAATAAAGTGATTGTTGTATTTAAGGTACATGAATTGAAAAGGAAACGAATCGAAAATATACCAATCGAAAAGTAAATGAATCGAAAGGTAAACCAATCGAAAAGGAAACAAATCGAAAAGTAAACCAATCGAAAAGGAAACGAATCGAAAAGAAACGAATCGAAAAGTAAACGAATCGAAAAAGAAACGAATCGAAAAGTAAACCAATCGAAAAGGAAACGAATCGAAAGGTAAACGAATCGAAAAGTATATGAATAGAAAAGGAAACGAATCGAAAATATACCAATCGAAAAGTAAACCAATCGAAAAGTAAACGAATCGAAAAGGAAACGAATCGAAAAGTAAACCAATCGAAAAGAAAACGAATCGAAAAGGAAACGAATCGAAAAGTAAACCAATCGAAAAGGAAACGAATCGAAAATATACCAATCGAAAAGTAAATGAATAGAAAAGGAAACGAATCGAAAGGTAAACGAATCGAAAAGTAAACGAATCGAAAAGGAAACGAATCGAAAAGTAAACCAATCGAAAAATAAACGAATCGAAAGGGAAACGAATCGAAAAGTAAACGAATCGAAAAGGAAACGAATCGAAAATTATACAGTGTTGCCAGTTTTTAAAATTTCAACCCACCAGGAGGCGTGGCGAGGGCGTGGTTATATAAATTTTTCGATTCGTTTACTTTTCGATTCGTTTACTTTTCGATTCGTTTCCCTTTCGATTCGTTTACTTTTCGATTCGTTTACTTTTCGATTCGTTCATTTTTCGATTCGTTTACTTTTCGATTCGTTTCTTTTCGATTCGATTCACCTGTCATATGTAATGTATCTCTTGAAACTTTACTTGATACCTTTCTATTTTATATGGGAGCGGGTAAACGAATCGAAAATATACGAATCGAAAAGTAAACGAATCGAAAAGTAAACGAATCGAAAAGGCAACGAATCGAAAAGTAAACGAATCGAAAAGGAAACGAATCGAAATTTATAATTTGGTGGAGGGGGTTCTAGCTCCTCCTCCAAGAGAAGGCGGGGCCTATGAAAGTGCTAGTGGCAACACCGCTCACCAAATTTCGATTCGTTTCCTCTTCGATTCATTTCCTTTTCGATTCGTTTCCTTTTCGATTCGTTTCCTTTTCGATTCGTTTCCTCTATACATAATTATATGATCGCTACTATTCAATCGTTATTCTTTGTGCTACTAATATGAAAATCTCCAAATACATGTTTGTAATTATTTACGAACCATGGTTTCAAAAATTTTTCGATTCATTTCCTTTCGTTTCCTATTTATTAATCTTCAACACAACTAACATTTAAAAACTCATTTTAAAAAGAATAGTATATCTTCCACCATATTATAAATTTCGATTCGTGTCCTTTTCGATTCGTTTCCTCTATATATAATTATATGATCGCTACTATTCAATCGTTATTCTTTCTGTTTCTAATATTACTAAAAATATTCTATTCTATTCTATTCTATTCTATTCTATTCTATTCTATTCTATTCTATTCTATTCTATTCTATTCTATAATATGAAAATCTCCAAATATATGTTTGTAATTATTTACGAACCATGGTTTCGAAAATATTTTCGAATCATTTCCTTTCGTTTCCTATTTATTAATCTTCAACACAACTAACATTTAAAAACTCATTTTAAAAAGAATAGTATATCTTCCACCATATTATAAATTTCGATTCGTGTCCTTTTCGATTCGTTTCCTCTATATATAATTATATGATCGCTACTATTCAATCGTTATTCTTTCTGTTACTAATATTACTAAAAATATTCTATTCTATTCTATTCTATTCTATTCTATTCTATTCTATTCTATTCTATTCTATTCTATTCTATTCTATTCTATAATATGAAAATCTCCAAATATATGTTTGTAATTATTTACGAACCATGGTTTCGAAAATATTTTCGAATCATTTCCTTTCGTTTCCTATTTATTAATCTTCAACACAACTAACATTTAAAATCTCATTTTAAAAAGAATAGTATATCTTCCACCATATTATAAATTTCGATTCGTTTCCCTTTCGATTCGTTTACTTTTCGATTCATATATTTTCGATTCATTTACCCGCTCCTCATCAGACTATAGTAATTTTGGAAGAAAAAATTAACAGACAAGAAAAATATGGAAATATATAAAATATGATATGTAAAAACTATATTTCGTTTCTTTTCAATTCGTTCCACCTGTCCTTTTTGACTGGAGGAAATTTAAGACAATAATGGCAAAATATTTAATATAAAACTGCCTGTACATTTTTTCGATTCGGTTTCATTTCTATTCATTTTCTTACTTGCATACCATGCCGATTTAAATATATCGAATATATAAAGACATATCCCTGATATTTTATCAACCTTTCATTCCTTTCATTTTTAATTTAAGCTTTTTTTGTAGTCCAATATACTGAATACACAGTACATTTTTTTGCATTGTAATCACATCCGCCTTAGAGACCTTACAGTCGAGAGCTCCGTGTCTTATGGCTAGAAATTTGACCAGCTTGGCCGAGCTTTACTGTAACTGAGAGTGGCGGCGCCACTGAATCGCAGCGGCACGGCCTGGTTCTCGCTGGTGGTTTATAATCATATTCAGTCACCTTGGCTGCGCGGGCAATTTCAGCCAGCAAAAGAGCCGGTCCGAGCCGAACATTTAGCAGCGCCGCAACTCTCACAGAAACAGCGAAACTCTGATCAAATCCCTGGCCACCCTGGCCATAAGACACGGAGGTCTCTGCAGCCGCCCGCTATTCGCGAACGCAACCAAATTCAGCCCTCTAGCGGCCAAAAGTGTGAACTACTAGAATGCGGCTAGCTGTTCATAACAGTATAGGAACAACATACCATTCCTGAGTTAATTTACGTGATTATATAATATTATCCACTTGCAAATTTTTAATTATCATAATAAAGTTAAATATTAGTCTTAATAAATAAAATAACAGATAAATGTGACCATACACCGTGTCATTTGCTTTAAATAGAGTCTTGCGCGCCGCGCGTGGTATATATGCAAATATGTATATGTCGATCAATATGATATTAAATTATTGTTAATTTTTCTTACTGATTGGGATAAAATTATGAAATTAATTTTCAAGGTGTAATCGACCCTCCTAAAAACTTGGAAATAATTTTAGATTTTCTCCCCGACGCACCCCTGAGGGGGTGGAGAACTACCCCGAAAAACAAATTTCCTTACAAATTGTGCTAAAATTATGAAATTAATTTTCAAGAAGCAATCGACCCTACTGAACTCGGAAATAATTTTAGATTTTCTCCCCGACGCACCCCTGAGGGTGGAAAACTACCCCGAAAAACAATTTTCCTTTAAAATTGTGCTAAAATTATGAAATTAATTTTCAAGGGGTAATCGACCTTCCTGAACTCGGAAATAATTTTAGATTTTCTCCCCGACGCACCCCTGAGGGTGGAGAACTACCCCGAAAATCAATTTTCCTTAAAAATTGGGCTAAAATTATGAAATTAATTTTCAAGGGGTAATCGACCCTACTGAAGTCGGAAATAATTTTAAATTTTCTCCCTGACGCACCCCTGAGGGTGGAGACCTACCCCTAAAATCCATTTTCCTTAAAAATTGTGCTAAAATAAAACAATTAAATTTTCAAGTGTTTATTAACCCCTCTGAAACTCGGAAATAAATTTAGACTTTTTCGCCGACGCAACCCTGAGGGTCAACGGCTACCCACCATATCCTTCTTTCTTAATAATCGAGTTGAAATTGTGAATTAAATTTTTATTCGGGATTTATCGAAATTTTTCAGAGAAAAATAAGTATCCCAGACTCACTTCTTCACTTGCAGTATGATGATGGTTTCACTCAATGTGTTCAGCACCGTTAATTGGCGTGATGGCACATGTTGGTCCGCTCAACGAGGCTATGTGTGTAGGTGCATGGCCTCTAACATCTGACAATGAGTTGTGACCAATTCCATGCAACGTCTTATCTCCACTTTCTGTTCGTCAATTGGTCTCAAATCTCTTCTTGTAAACCTTTTGCTTCAGAAAGAGATTTGAGACCATTGACGAGCTGAAAGTGATAGACGTTATGTGGAATTGATGGTCACACCTCAGTTGTTAATTAAAGTCACACATAGCCTCATTGTGCAAAGTGCAGACCCCAACATGAGCCTTCACGCCATGTAATTATTATAACGGTGGACATCCATCATCACACTGCAAGTAAAGAGGCGAGTCTGATATATTTTTTTTTCTATGAAAAATTACGATAAATCCCAAAAAAAATTTAATTCACAATTTCAACTCGATTATTAAGAAAGAAGGATATGGTGGGTAGCCGTTTACCCTCAGGGTTGCGTCGGAGAGAAAATCTAAAATTATTTCCGACTTCAGTAGGGTCGATTACCCCTTGAAAATTAATTTCATAATTCTAGCATATTTTTTAAGGAAAATTGATTTTCGGGGTAGTTTTCCACCCTCAGGGGTGCGTCGGGAAGAAAATTTAAAATTATTTCCGAGTTCAGGAGGGTCAATTACCTCTTGAAAATTAATTTCATAATTTTAACACAATTTTTAAGGAAAGTGGATTTTAGGGGTAGGTCTCCACCCTCAGGGGTGCGTCAGGGAGAAAATTTAAAATTATTTCCGACTTCAGTAGGGTCGATTAACCCTTGAAAATTAATTTCATAATTTTAGCACAATTTTTAAGGAAAGTGGATTTTAGGGGTAGTTCTCCACCCTCAGGGGTGCGTCGGGGAGAAAATTTAAAATTAGTTCCGAGTTCAGGAGGGTCAATTACCTCTTGAAAATTAATTTCATAATTTTAGCACAATTTTTAAGGAAAGTGGATTTTAGGGGTAGGTTTTCACCCTCAGGGGTGCGTCAGGGAGAAAATATAATATTTTTTTCTAATTTAGGAAGGTCGATTACCCCTTGAAAATTAATTTCATAATTTTAGCACAATTTTTAAGGAAAGTGGATTTTAGGGGTAGTTCTCCACCCTCAGGGGTGCGTCGGGGAGAAAATCTAAAATTATTTCCTAGTTTAGGAGGGTCGATTACCCCTTGAAAATTAAGTTTTATAATTTTAGCTCGTTTATTAAAAAAGTGGAAAATACTAATTAGGTCTGAATAACGGGGTACTCCAGGGGTGTGCGTGGTAGAAGTGGTGCCACGGGGGTGTGGTAATGAATCTGTGTTAATTAATTATTTCAGAGGTGTAAATTAATTACCTATTGTATGAAATTTTCTCCATAAAATTCTTATAAATTTTCAAATTGTTACATCTCGGTCATATTCATTGGAAAAACTTTTCGTATTTCCTATGGGCCGGGGAAAAAAAAACACCCCTGAAAAGGCTGAAAGGGGTGTGATTGGCTCCAATGATATTGAAAAGCCACTGAATTTAATTTGACAGCTGGTGCGTCAAATTTTACGTTTGTATGTAAGCTTCTAATCGCACATTATCAAATTATTAACCTGCTTTTCATACTCCATATTTCTTTCGAGCCGCATTACGTCCGCCATTTTGTGACGTCATCACTCTGCAGACAGCGCCGCCATCGGTCATTTCGTTCGAGAATACTGTACAGTACGCATACATGTATTTGAGCTTGCGCGCTCTCATATCGCCGGCTCGCCCGCGTGCGATGCCGTGCGACTTCTCCCAAGTGGTGGAAGTACGGGGGTAGTAAAACATAACTCCCCCTTTCCCCCTTTTCCTGAAAATGTAACATCCCTGAATGAGAAACACATAATAATAATGCGAAGTTTTATTTTTCAATTCATATATAAATATAATGATGAAGTGTCCTGGATGCCTGATAATGCATTTTGTGTACATTAAATGTATAATTAGTATCCCTCGAATTCACGGTGATAAGTGCCATTGATGCAATTATATATTTTATATATCGTTATGTTATTGCCTCTGTACTAGCTTGTGTAATTGGTGCACAAATAATAAACACGATTATATGGATGTAAGATATTATACCTATTTTACTATACAGTAATTAAATAACTGTGAGAGGTGTGGCGCAGTGCGCTTGACCGGGTCTCGTCAGATCGCCGAAGTCAAGCAACGCCGCGCGTGGTTAGTAGTTGGATGGGTGACCATTTTCAACAAAAACCACGTTTCCCACCCAGGGGTAAAACGTTGCGCTTTTCCACTATGTGGTTCCCCTGGCTTTGGACCATTGCACTTCCGGTTCATTGACAAAAGCTGTAGCGTCCATCCTGGCTGAGGTTTCCACGTTTCCCTCAGCCGCAGGCAAATGCCGGGATGGATTTGCAAGGCCGTGGCCGCCCCCGTTCCAGAAGAGCCCGCGAAACGCTCAAGTTAGGGTTTCGGAAGGTTCGGGGTTTCAAAGTTGTATGTAATTAGTAAATAGAAGTACCCAATAGGGTTTGATTAAAAATTTAAAAAATATATATAATATAATATATTTTCCATATATAGTATAAGAGTTCCTGTCAGAAAAAAAAGTTAAGTTATTATTTTCTAAAAATAGTTCAAGTAGTCCTCCATATCAAACCAAAATTTAAAAAAATTCTATCTCAAATATAGGTTTGCCAGAAAAAAATTCCAAAATCAGAGTGAACGAACGCGTCGCTTAACATGGGGCCAGTGGGTCCTTACCTGACAAAGACCCTCGAATATATCGAAAAAATACACCGTTAGGTATATGGAAAAAATATAGTGATGTTCTATGACCCAAGCTTTAACCAAAAACCGTTAAAAAATAAATTGTCGCTCGAATCCATTTTTCCGTAAGGAAATCAAGATTTTTTTTTTTACGGAAAAATGGATTCGAGCGAAAAAATTTTAATTGGTTCTTGTATTGGTTAAAGTTTGGGTCATAGAACATCACTATATTTTTTTCATACCACCTAACGGTGTATTTTTTTTTTTTTTAGATATATGAGGGTCTTTGTCAGGTAAGGCCCCATGTTAAGCGACGCGTTCACTCTGACTTTGTTTTTTTTTTCTGGCAAAACTATGTGAGATAGAATTTTTTGGATTTCAGTTTAATATGCAGGACTACTTCAGCTATTTTTAGAAAATAATAACTAAGCCTTTTTTTCTCATAGCAACTCTACTTTATATCCTGGATATCTCAAAAACTAGACCGACCATTGCTCCATTTTTTTGGCTGGATATTTATCAACGACTATATACTGGTAGTAAATAGTTCTTGGATATTTATGTTATAATATAAGGAAGATTTATTATAATTTTCAGTTCACCATCTCCTAAGGCTAGTGACAAAATAATCCTTAGCAAACTTTCTAATACATACAATTAAATGTAATGTATATATATATATAGAGTACACGACACAATATAGTAATAGGGAGAAAAGAAGCGAGAGCGAGTGTTTCGCACGTCGCAGAGCTGTTGAGAAATACTCGTAAATAATATAAGTTCAAAAATACAAGCTTGAAAATTTCGCGCGCTCTCCCTGCCTCGATGATGATGGTGAATGACGGAAATAGCTGAACTAGGCGTTCTATATAATTCAGCCATCATATATAGCAATCCAAATAAAGTGATTGTTGTATTTAAGGTACATGAATTGAAAAGGAAACGAATCGAAAATATACCAATCGAAAAGTAAATGAATCGAAAGGTAAACCAATCGAAAAGGAAACGAATCGAAAAGTAAACCAATCGAAAAGGAAACGAATCGAAAAGAAACGAATCGAAAAGTAAACGAATCGAAAAAGAATCGAATCGAAAAGTAAATGAATCGAAAGGTAAACCAATCGAAAAGGAAACGAATCGAAAAGTAAACCAATCGAAAAGGAAACGAATCGAAAAGAAACGAATCGAAAAGTAAACGAATCGAAAAAGAAACGAATCGAAAAGTAAACCAATCGAAAAGGAAACGAATCGAAAGGTAAACGAATCGAAAAGTATATGAATAGAAAAGGAAACGAATCGAAAATATACCAATCGAAAAGTAAACCAATCGAAAAGTAAACGAATCGAAAAGGAAACGAATCGAAAAGTAAACCAATCGAAAAGGAAACGAATCGAAAAGGAAACGAATCGAAAAGTAAACCAATCGAAAAGGAAACGAATCGAAAATATACCAATCGAAAAGTAAATGAATAGAAAAGGAAACGAATCGAAAGGTAAACGAATCGAAAAGTAAATCAATCGAAAAATAAACGAATCGAAAGGGAAACGAATCGAAAAGTAAACGAATCGAAAAGGAAACGAATCGAAAATTATACAGTGTTGCCAGTTTTTAAAATTTCAACCCACCAGGAGGCGTGGCGAGGGCGTGGTTTTGTAAATTTTTCGATTCGTTTACTTTTCGATTCGTTTACTTTTCGATTCGTTTCCCTTTCGATTCGTTTACTTTTCGATTCGTTTACTTTTCGATTCGTTTATTTTTCGATTCGTTTACTTTTCGATTCGTTTCTTTTCGATTCGATTCACCTGTCCCATCCAGGATCCAGGATATAAAGTAGAGTTGCTATCAGAAAAAAAGGTTGAGTTATTATTTTCTAAAAATATTAGCTGAAGTGGCCCGAAATCCAAAAAAATTCTATCTCACATAGTTTTGCCAGAAAAAAATTACAAAGTCAAAGTGAACGTGTCGCTTAACATGGGGCCTTACCTGACAAAGACCCTCAAATATCTAGAAAAAAATACACCGTTAGGTGGTATGAAAAAAATATAGTGATGTTCTATGACCCAAGCTTTAACCAAAAAACCGATTAAAAAAATTTTCACTCGAATCCATTTTTCCGTAAAAAAAATAATGAAAAATCTTATGGGAAAATAACATGGTAGATTTTCTTGATTTTCTTACGGAAAAATGGATTTCTAGCGAATTTTTTTTAATCGGTTTTTGGTTAAAGCTTGGGTCATAGAACATCACTATATTTTTTTCATACCACACCTAACGGTATATTTTTTTCGATATATTCGAGGATCTTTGGCATGTTAAGCGACGCGTTCATTCTGATTTTGGATTTTTTTTTCTGGCAAACCTATTTGAGATAGAATTTTTTGAATTTTGGTTTGATATGGAGGACTATTTGAACTATTTTTAGAAAATAATAACTTAACTTTTTTTTTCTGATAGGAACTCTACTATATATGGAAAATATAATATATTATATATTTGGTTTATAAAGCTTATATATTAACATTTAGATGTGTCACGAATGCATATATATATATATATATATATATATATATATATATATATATATATATATATATATTATGATGTATTCTATTTGTGTAAATTTTTAATCAGTATGTCTATGTTTGAAAGCAAGATTAAATTTCATGATTATTTACAATCGACGGTATAAATTTAATGTTGCGCCTTTTATATAGTTAATTCGGACAAAAGTGAGTACTTTCCATATAATCGTGTTTATTATTTGTGCACCAATTACGCAACAAACTTAGTACAGAGGCAATAACATAACGTTATATAAAATATATAATTGCATCTATGGCACTTATCACCATGAGTTCGAGGGATACTAATTATACATTTAATGTACACAAAATATGCATTATATCAGGCATCCAGGACACTTCATCATTAATATGTTTATATATGAATTGAAAAATAAAACTTCGCATTATTATTATGTGTTTATCATACAGGGATGTTACATTTTCGGGAAAAGGGGGAAAGGGGGAGTTAGGTTTTACTACCCCCGTACTTCCACCACTTGGGAGTTGGGAGAAGTCGCACGGCATCGCACGCGGTCGAGCCGGCGATATGAGAGCGCGCAAGCTCAAATACATGTATGCGTTAAATTTTTAGATGCATGCTGAATTGGTTTCAGTACTTTATGTCAGTACAAAATCGCTCCAGTTTCGTCTTACATCCAGCACTTTTGACCTATAAAACACTTATTCCAAGTACAAATTTGATACTGAAAAAAGAGAGTAAAAAAAAGTACAAAAAATTGACTCTCTTTTTTCAGTATCAAATTTATACTTGGAATAAGTGTTTTATAGGTCAAAAGTGCTGGATGTAAGACGAAACTGGAGAAATTTTGTACTGACTGGAGCAATTTTGTACTGACATAAATTTAAGTACTGAAAACCAATTCAGCATCTAAAAATTTAGTGTATACTGTACAACAGTATAACGGGCGGCTGCAGAGACCCTACAGAGACCTCCGTGTCTTATGGCCAGGGTGCCAGGTTTTTGATCAGAGTTTCGCTGTTTCTGAAGAGTTGCGGCGCTGCTAAATGTTCGGCTCGGACCGGCTCTTGCTGGCTGAATTGCCCGCGCAGCCAAGGTGACTAAATATGATTATAAGTTATAAGCCACCTTACGCGCAGCCAGCGAGAACCAGGCCGTGCCGCTGCGATTCAGTGGCGCCGCCACTCTCAGTTACAGTAAAGCTCGGCCAAGCTGGTCAAATTTATAGCCATAAGACACGGAGGCCTCTGTAAGGTCTCTAGGGCGGATGTGATTACAATGCAAAAATATGTACTGTATATTCAGTATATTGGACTAAAAAAAGCTTAAATTAAAAATGAAAGGTTGATAAAATATCAGGGATATGTCTTTATATTCGATATATTTAAATCGGCATGGTATGCAAGAAGAAAATGAATAGAAATGAAACCGAATTGAAAAAAGGTACAGGCAGTTTTATATTATATATATTTAGCCATTATTGTCTTAAATTTCCTCCAGACAAAAAGGACGCAGGTGGAACGAACTGAAAAGAAACGAAATATAGTTTTTATATATCATATTTTATATTCTTCCATATTTTTCTTGTCTGTTAATTTTTTCTTCCAAAATTACTATAGTCTGATGAGGAGCGGGTAAATGAATCGAAAATATATGAATCGAAAAGTAAACGAATCGAAAGGGAAACGAATCGAAATTTATAATATAGTGGAAGATATACTACTCTTTTTAAAATGAGTTTTTAAATGTTAGTTGTGTTGAAGATTAATAAATAGGAAACGAAAGGAAATGAATCGAAAATATTTTCGAAACCATGGTCGTAAATAATTACAAACATATATTTGGAGATTTTCATATTAGTAACAGAAAGAATAACGATTGAATAGTAGCAATCATATAATTATATATAGAGGAAACGAATCGAAAAGGAAACGAATCGAAATTTATAATTATAATATTATAATTCTTTTTAAAATGAGTTTTTAAATGTTAGTTGTGTTGCAGATTAATAAATAGGAAACGAAAGGAAATGAATCGAAAATTTTTCGAAACCATGGTTCATAAATAATTACAAACATATATTTGGAGATTTTCATATTAGTAGCAGAAAGAATAACGATTGAATAGTAGCAATCATATAATTATATATAGAGGAAACGAATCGAAAAGGAAACGAATCGAAAAGGAAAAGAATCGAAGAGGAAACGAATCGAAATTTGGTGAGCGGTGTTGCCACTAGCACTTTCATAGGCCCCGCCTTCTCTTGGAGGAGGAGCTAGAACCCCCTCCACCAAATTATAAATTTCGATTCGTTTCCCTTTCGATTCGTTTACTTTTCGATTCGTTTCCTTTTCGATTCGTTTATTTTTCGATTCGTTTACTTTTCGATTCGTATTTTTTCGATTCGTTTACCCGCTCCCATCCTGGATATCTCAAGAACTAGACCGACCATTGCTCCATTTTTTTGGCTGGAAATTTATGTTATAAGTTATATAAGGAAGGTTTATTATAATTTTCAGTTCACCACCTCCTAAGGCTAGTGACAATAATCCTTAGCAAACTCTCTAATACATACAATTAAATTTAATGTATATATATATAGTACACGACACAATATAGTAATAGGGAGAAAAGAAGCGAGAGCGAGTGTTTCGCACTTCGCAGAGCTGAGATATACTCGTAAATAATATAAGTTCAAAAATACAAGCTTGAAAATATCGCGCGCTCTCCCTACCTCGATGATGACGGCGAATGACGGAAATAGCCGAACTAGGTGTTCTATATAATTCAGCCATCATATAGCAATCCAAACAAAGTGATTATTGTATTTAAGGTAAATGAATTGAAAAGGAAACGAATCGAAAATATACCAATCGAAAAGTAAACCAATCGAAAAGTAAACGAATCGAAAAGGAAACGAATCGAAAAGTAAACCAATCGAAAAGGAAACGAATCGAAAAGGAAACGAATCGAAAAGTAAACCAATCGAAAAGGAAACGAATCGAAAATATACCAATCGAAAAGTAAATGAATAGAAAAGGAAACGAATCGAAAGGTAAACGAATCGAAAAGTAAACGAATCGAAAAGGAAACGAATCGAAAAGTAAACCAATCGAAAAATAAACGAATCGAAAGGGAAACGAATCGAAAAGTAAACGAATCGAAAAGGAAACGAATCGAAAATTATACAGTGTTGCCAGTTTTTAAAATTTCAACCCACCAGGAGGCGTGGCGAGGGCGTGGTTATGTAAATTTTTCGATTTGTTTACTTTTCGATTCGTTTACTTTTCGATTCGTTTCCCTTTCGATTCGTTTACTTTTCGATTCGTTTACTTTTCGATTCGTTTATTTTTCGATTCGTTTACTTTTCGATTCGTTTCTTTTCGATTCGATTCACCTGTCCCACAAAATCCACATCATAGCTGGAAATGAGGGGAGAGGGGAGGGGTCAGTACTAGGTGCCTAGTAGGAGATGTTGTGGGCCACACCCTCCACATAGTCATAGGCTGGATGACCCTTAGCCCATGAAAGTTATTGGGCTGCGCCTCGCCCCATTGTTCAAGTGCACGTGCACTAATTACCTCTTACCTGCTACCTGTTTTTTTCAATCCAGGTAGTAAAGAAACTTGTTGAGAACGTTTGAACGCCATAAAATAATGTTCGGTTGAAATTATTTCAATATTATTACAATTTATTACCATTCCCTATTTTTCAGCATTGCATGTATATTATATTATATAAAATATATATAATGATTAATCGTCATCATGTATAAAACATGATTAAGAGGCATTCACAAAGTCCTAAGGCCACATTTAGGGCTCGATAATTTAAAGCCCGATTTTATGCATGCTTTTTAGACCCAAAATTTCTGGTCTTAAATTATCGAGCCCTAAATGTGAATGCCCCATATTTATTTTGCTTTCCCTTTAATTAAATAAAAATATATTTCTTCACATTTATGCAATATGTAATATTAGATTTTTTTTTTCAATGTGTTAATGATAATATATATAATGTCATATAACAAATAAAAATGAAAATTGATATAAGAATGTAATTGTTCTCATAAAGCTATATGGACATTATGGACAAAAAATTGCTGTACCGCTGTTCCTTCTATGAGAGCACTTAAATTTTTCCTTTATTTACAATAAATATTAATTAAATAATGAAATTATTTGAATAATATATAAATAGTATTATATAATTTAATATAGAATTAGTGATATTCATAGTATTTAAGCCCTCCAATATTTTTTTTGTATGAAGGCAACAAGAAAATTACATGTGTTCGATTTTTGTTATATTTTATTATTTTTATGCTAATATACATATTCCAAAATCCATATACTTGTAGTATAGGGATCTTGCAATATATGCGATGCTCCGAGTTTTCCTAGCGGTGCTCCCAGTTTTCCGTGCTCCGAGTTTACCGTGCACCGAGTTTTCCTAGCTTGTTGAAATTGCACCGAGTTTTCCTGCACCGAGTTTTCCTGCACCGAGTTTTCCGGATACCGTAAAATACAAGTTATTTTCTTGAGTTCGTTTACCCTTCTGACCTGCGCGCGACAGTGAAAATTGTTGTATTTATATAACAATGAAAACTTATAAAAAATTAATCTATATTTTACTAGGAATATTATTAATCATAATAAAGTATATTGATTTCACTTTTTCATTATTATTCAATAAATTTAATTTCAGTCTCTCCAAGTATAGATGATCGTCATGAAACACTTGAAAAGTATTGCTTGAGAGGATACAAAAAAAAAGGAAGGATTATTATAATAAACAGATTCAGATTTCAAATTCATCGTTATATAATACAGGTCGAGAATATTTTAATTACTTTTTAAAATATTAAGTTTGGAGGGAGTTTTATCATTAAAACCACACAAAAAAATTGTATATATAATATATAAATATTTGAAAAATATATATCATAATAATTTTGATAAAAAAAAATGTGCCTTGAAAATTAACTTTTATTAAAAAAAAATTTGATTATTTTACGCGTACAGCAACGCATTCAGCACGTAACGCCTGCTCTTTTTTTCTCTTCTCCCCATCCTCCCCCGTCCTCTCCGGACCCAGGAAGGAAGTGAAGAAAAAAAAACTGCAGCTCGCGAATGCAAGCAGTAGCAGCGCGGGGCAATTGCATATTCTACCTCATGATAGCAGCATTCGCACTCATGATGTGGTCCACGGACAGGAGCAAAATACATTGAATTTCAATGTGAAAAAGTTACTATAACAATAAAAAATAGTTTCTTTTTTCTAAACGTCACATTTTTAATTTAATTTATAATTTGACATAATTAAAAATACATCTAAAAAATTAATCCACAGTTCTTTATTAGTTTGAGCATACATTAGCATTTTATTCATATTCCATAAATTTAATTTTTTTACTCCTTCCAGTAGATAATTGACATGATAAAACTGAAAAAGTATAGCTTGAAAGGATATAAAAAATATATGATTTTATATGTCCGATTGGTGATTATAGTATTCAGATTTATCCTATATAAAGCCGATAATGTATTTTTTTTTTTAAATTAATTAGGTTATTTTCTTTATCTATATATTATACAAAAAAGCAACAAAACATTTTTTGATACCTATTAATTACTACAAAAATTAAATTTATTTAAAAAAAATAATTCATAATAATAACAGAGAATGCTGTATACAAAACACTCTGTTACCATATTTCTATTTTCTATTCAACTTACAGTACAATACTTTGGAGTCGACCTCACAATGCACTCGTCACGGCACGCATGGCACGTAAAGGACGCACTCGCAACGGCACGCCTGCCCTCCTTGTTTCTTTCCTTGCCTTCAGCTTTTGCTCTCCAGTAAAATGTTGCATACTTTTAATTGCTATAACTCCATATATAATGAATATTTTAAATAATGAATCGGTAGAAGGCATAGGCAAACAACACGTTTAAGCCCTAAGTTCAACAAAAACGCTTAATTTTCTTTATTTTCATTGCTAATGCCGAATAAAATTCACCGAATCCCGTATCTTTTTTACTATAGGCAGGTAGCGACATCTCATTTAATTTCAGTTGCATTTTTTCATAGCGACAGACCTTAAAGATGAATTAAAATTTAATCTTTTTCTGCTTATTCTTCAGTTCTTCTCGGCACAATAAATTTGATGTGACGTTTAGGAAGAAAGTCTGAACGAAAGAGAAGAAAATTAAAGCTGGAAAAGCTACATATTTGTGTTTGTTGAATTCCCCTGAAGTTTACCGGAGCTTATTTTATTTCTGCTTAGATAACACGCAATGTCGCAGATATCCTCAGGATATTATTAAACAAATACATGCAGAAATGTAAAACAAGTAAATGAATTCAATAACAAATATAAACAAGAACTGTTTTTAAAATGAAATTTAGAAGAAACTAATTTCATTTAACATTATACACATGTATGTAATATTAAAAATTATAATATAATAAAATTCATGACATGTATTGTCTTCAAGCAATATTACAAAGAAATATTTTTATTATAAAAATAAAATAGAGATAGAAACAGAACATTTTTTAAGTTGAGATTACATATTATATAAAATATAATTTTTTTTTTATCTTTTAACATATTGCGAGAGTTAAATTTCTGACAATACAACAGGGATGAGAGCTATAAATAATAAAATATATGCAACGATAAACATACGTATGCGTGCGCTTAGCAGCCCTCAGTGAAAATTTTTTAATATCTTTACGCTTTGTGAAAAATATTCCATACAATTTGGATCAATAAATAAAAGTATTGTACAGTTATATAAAAAAAATTGTACACGAACAAATATTAAAACTCACAGCTTCATCACAACATGGCTAAACAGCTTTTATAATTTACACTGAATGCTTTCAACATACCAACTTGGATACTGTTAAAAACACAGAGTATTTGAATATTATTTTTTAATGATGACATAAATGGTTATACGATTTATAACATGAAGTGTATTCATAAAAATTGAAAAGAGGGTAAAAAAAAATACATAAATGTATGGAAAATAAAGCAGGAAATTGAGCGGAAATGACAAATATAGATGCGAGATGGATGTCTATACCATGACGAAGCATCAATCAAACTTAGGAAATATCAAATCAACATGACATACTAACTATACATCAACAATGCACTTATAATTATTGCATTATCATGCTACGCTCTGTGAAATATTAAATTCATGTTACACAATTGTGCAGTACCTTTGTTATATTTTAAGTATAGATGACGTTCGTGGAGTCTTTGTCACTGCAGACAGAACGGAACTTCCCAGGCTAGACGTTCTCTCCATCATCAAAATTGAATGGCATTTGATAGCACTTCGACTCTGTGTCAATATAGCTCTTAAAAACTTAAATCAATACACACTCAACTATAGACTTTTCTTAAATAACAGGAAGAAAAGGGAGGTAAATATTGTATATAGCAATGTAATATTAAAAGTTATCAAGTTAGATTGGTCAGCAATTACATCAAGAAAAGTTTGATATATTTTATATATTTATACAACAGGACAATTATAAAGAAATTCAGTCTCTAATTTAGGGCAACAAAAACTTCTTGTCTTTAAAAAAAAAAAGTTTACATCATTGTACATTTTTAGCAATGACAAACCTGAGATAAATTCTCTAGAATTTATATTTTTAAACGTTGTGGTTATCTCTTTTAAGAGATACGCAATTGCATATTTGACAAATTACCAAGAGTCGACTAAAATATGAGGGAATAATAACGGTACTATACAAAATAAAAAGAAATGTAAAATTTTTCTCAACATGCCAGGACATACTAAATAAAATAGAAAAAAAAAACTACATTGCTTTCATCGGTTCATGATGTTGTGAAACTTTATATTTTCAGTCACATATTCAAAATAAAATAAATAAGATCTGTGTATGACTTAATTCTAAAGCATGTGCATGCAATAATGTCTTGCAATAAAACGTGCCTTACTTGCGTAATCTAACTTACTAAAAATATTAAAACAAAATTATAGACTAACCTCGTATTAAATAATGTACTGTAGAACTGAAAATTGTAGGACAAGATGTTCGCAGCTGGAACATTTAAACTCGCATGAAATATCAATGAATTCAATCAACTGATGCGGATGAATTAAATCACATCACCCCATCACTACTTTTTGATCGATATGACATACGTCAGGTGGAGGTAGCGGCTCGGATCACATTGACACGTAGCCACAGTACATGTAATATAATATATAATGGCTGCACCAGCAGCCATTCGTCCACAACTCTATACGTTTATTATATTATGTAGCGGTTACAAGCATGGCCTCGTACTGATTGTCCAGCACCATATATAAAGGTCAACTTCAACAGCAGCTTCATTCATTGCTCAGTATGTGTTTTTACATATAGAAAAGCAAGTGAAAAACGGATGCAAGTTTATATTAGTGGGGTCTAAAAGAGACAGTAAGCCTGCATGATGTGTGAATTCCACAGAGCGGAAAATTAAAAACAACATCAGAACGCAGCACGTGTGGCGGTGGATAAAGCAATAAAGCTAAAAGGATAAATTAAATGTCACTCCTAGTAAGCTTTTCTTTCTTCCACAACAGCAGACTCTGCAGAGGCAATAGCAAACACCAGCAGCAAGACAACGTGATGGTGTCAAGAGGTCCAAACTCTTTTATACTGTACGTAATAAGCGTCTCTGTCTTTAATTTACAAATAAAATTAAATTTCATTTTTAAAAGCTGTTAATGGATGTAGCTTTTTTATTTCATGTTACTGCCTTCAATTTAATTGCATTATTAATTTTCAAACAAAGAGATATGACACCAGACCTTATATACTTTCTTTATTTTAAGTATTCCCAAGTGTAATAATTAAAGAATCTATTTAAGAAAAGGAGCATTTAACTTAAATTACATATTAAGATTAGTTCCTGCATGTTTTGAATTTTAAGTATCCAAGTGAATCCAGCGTGTTAAATTTTTATATATTTTTTTATTGTAATCAATTATCTCATGCAGTATCGATTAATACGTATAATAATATACAGTACAAAATTAAACATATATATTCATAGTTCATACTATAAATTTTTTACTCATTACAGGCTGCAAGTTTCCAGGTGGTGCTTATATTTTTCATTTATTAAATTTAATTTCCAAAACCAAAATATAATTTCTATTTTTTTTTTTTTTTTTTTTTTTTTGCAAAGAAAAATAAAATTATATAGGTCACTTAATAAATTGTTCGTAAGAAAGACTGCATACCACAATAAATGTTTTTTATTCTAACAGTTCAACTTTTTTCATCACATAAAAATACTGCGTAATTACTGTGTCAATTTGCCTTAAACAGAAAGACGTAAATTATATACACAGCAATAAGGAATCGTGTGTCGAGCCTATAACAGGACTTGGCCGTTCGTACTAACTATGAAGAGTCACGGAGGAAAAAATGAAGCTCGCGGCGCTTCTTCATTGTTTTGCATTTAACTGCTGCAGCTCGATTAGACAATGCCCACTGCACAGTTTAAATTTATCACGAAAACATTAAGAACAATGATGCTAATTCGTGTTTCAGAAAATTTAATCATTTTATCAAAGCAAATAAGATGCTCATCCGCCTGCTTACGCCTCTCTTATATATTCGTGGAATAACTGTAAAAAAATCTTATACTAAAGCCGGCTTTGAACGAACGATAGTAAAATCCTGTGAATCCTGTTGCAGGTATGGAGTAGTAGGAAGTAGTCCAACATGAGAAACCAAAAAGAGAACAAATGAATCTTCGTATAATTAAGCAGAAATAGTACATGAAAGTTCTCCATACCCCCCCTTCAATACCATTGTTTATAAATATGCAAGGACATTTTTTTAAAAGCTTGATTTCATGAAGTCGTTTACCTCATTTTAATGATTCTAAATTTCATGATACAGTTTGAGTATTTATTTTGTGGTCCTTTTAAAAAAAAATTGTATACACACAAATTTTGTTTTTAAAAAGTTAAATGTAAGCATAATACTTTGACTACAGTTTGGATTTTTATTTTTTTTTGTATATTTAAATATTCCATGTCTATACAAAAAGAAGACAAAGATGTGGAACCTGCAGTTTTGTGGTTGAAGTTTTGATTTTAATTTTTTTTCCTAGCAAGACCATTACTCTTTTTCTCACCTTTGCTTGTTTAATGCAATCATAAAACCTCAAACTACATGTAAAAAAGTTTCACTGTTTTATGATTTGTTTACTGAAGAGGATAATGTGCATACGAAAAAAGTGCGGATCTGTTGTGAGCTAGAATTTTCACACGGTGTCGTCAGAGAAGAAGATATTATATATATGATAAGGGCTACACTTTCTTTATAATATATACCGTTTATTAAGAAAGTTTAAGATTTGAGAACAATTTAATTAATTTCTTGTTTTGTCTCTTAAGATCTAAAATTTCATTACATTAACATCACTTGTTATTTCAACGCAAAAGCTTTTTAGTGTGAATTGCAGACATATAGCAAGAGAAGATTATAGTCTGACGTCATACTTGAGTAATTTACTGTAGAGAAAAGAGACAGAGAGAGATGCTGCGGAAGCTGTCGTGCTCTAACTTGAGAGGGCGTGCGGTTGGCACACAAGGCGCTGCACGGCGTCGTCGTGATAATGGGCGCCTCTTCTCTAAAACCACCATACAACCACCACCATCAGCCAAGAGAGTAATTCATTTAGCACCCTGCTGTCTTGCTGCAACATCAGGGGGCGGCACCAGCAGGCGTGAGCACCAGGCACCAGCTAGGCTGCTGCAGCAAACACCCTGTGCACTCTCTCACTGTCTCCTTGCTATACCAAGGTATCGACCATCCTGCCTGCAACACACCGTCTCGACCAAACTCTTTTAACGTAACCATTGTTTATATCTTACTTGCAATACCACAAATTGGTTTTCTTTTTATATGCTTCATTCATCAAAGTTAGAGTAATCCATAATTTATTAAAGAGAAATAAATAAATAATCATTTTGAAAACAATGAGAGTTTAAATGCTGAGAATAGGATTAGAGTTCTATTAAATTCCAGATAAAAGAGTGATTTCCCAGAAGCTTTTAATAGTGTAAATAAATTATATTCTGTTCTGCTGTCATGTGGAATGAAATATTATCCAAGTTCAGTAAGCTATTATTTATGAATTAAATAATGAACGAGGATGGCAATTAAGACAATTTCGCAAGCACTAAACGTAACCATTCGAAAATAAAATTTGTTGGGCTGTTATTTTACGCTCGGAAAGCCACTTGCGAGGACTGCCGAGGGCCAAGCAATGACCTACACACAACTAAGCCGGGTCAAAGGTTATTGAACTTGGGTACAGGTTAAGTGATAGCCATACTGTCACGTGGAGTCCACACAATGAGTTCCAAATTACTTTCCATGCAACTAAAAGCTCAATTGTGAGGTCCGATTGAGTTAATAGTGATTTATTATGTTTTTTGAAGTCAGAATGAAAAATAACAGAATGACAGAATAAATAATAATTAATAATATAGAAGCTGTGTCTCGTATATGTAAAACTGTTAAATAAGCTTGTACTGTGTACAAAAAAAAAAAAAACAAAAAAACAAAAAAAAAAAAAACAAAAAAAAAAAAACAGTATTTCATACTATCAATTTTTTATCACTACATTTAAAGCTGAAACAGCAGCACAGCAGCATAATATACGAATAACAAAACAAGTATAAAAAACTTAATTGTTTCTTTTTTTTATCATTCGCTGCAAACGCGTGCGATTAGTGAGAGAGAGGCCTTAGACAATTAAGGTCAACTTGTCATTCCTTTTTATTGCAGGTGTATTTATCTGGCGATTTTGTTTATACTCACACGCATCTTGAATCATTTTAATGGAAGGTAAACCGTTCATTAAAATTTCACATGAAATTTCTGCTTGTACGTAACAATAGAAACTAAACTTGGATCAATATCTTTCGATCATAAATAATTACATTATATGAAGAGCGACAAAATTTAATAATAATGTTGCATTTTCTTATCAAAGATTCCATAAACTTTGTACGGCAACTTTTTTTACATTAACATACAAGTGTTAAGATAATATTTATGCTTGACTGATAAAATCTGACAATATTTACATGACATATTAAAAAACAAAAAAGTGTAAAAAACAATGTAAATATTATAGTCCTAATTAAACAAGACCCCAAGATAGTCTTGCGAATTTATACAGTAGTGCAATGGTTGTAGGTTTTCTTATACTGTTACAATAGAAATTATATTATAGCTTCTCAGAAACAATAAAATCTTAAATAATTCTGATGTCTATAAAGTATAAACATGTATGCAAGATCTTACAATCTGACGTTATGTTAACCAATAGTTCTGACAAATCTTACATAAATAAAATGATAAAATAAAGTGCATCAAAAACAAAAATGAAAGCAGCGCATTTTATATGTACATATATATATATATATATATATATATATATATATATATATATATATATATATATATATATATATATATATATATATATATATATATATAGATACAACTTTTATCGTAATAATAGTATAAAATATGCATAATGCATTTCTGCCAGTCAACACTTTTAAACAAATTGGATTTTTTCCCCAAGTGTTATAAACTTGAGTATGATGATTTCTTGTGTAGTACGGTAACAAAATTTCATATTGCACGTAGAATTCGATTGACCTTATATAGGGTATACTTCGCTTATATAGATTGGAGCTATGTCATGTTAGCTGTAGGCCAACTAGTGAGGGGGATGTCTGTCCAGCCAGCATGCTAGATCCAATAAGACCAACTTGATCGAATACTGCTGGGGACGAGGTGAGTTGGGAATTCTTTACTGAACAAGCAAACATCACAGAAGGGCCCGGGTGGAGTCACATGGGAAAACCAACCGCGTCAGAGAGATTTTGGGGATGCTACATATATCGCTTCCTCGTGAACTTACTCTGTCTGCCAGTTGTTTTTTAAACGCAAAATTGTAACTTCCTGTGATTTTTTTTTGTTTTTTTTTTTTAATTCAAGTAATGTATTTTTTCATTTTCCAATGTACTGTTGTGCATGTTTTTATAATTCACGTTTTTCGTACAATATTTCAATTCCATAATGATTAACTTAATTTTAAATATTACATAAAATGCAAAAAAGTTAACCATGCAAATTTTGTTGCGGTGTGCATGCTTTAAACTAAAACAAAGGTATTAAGAAATAATGAGAACAGATCGATGGCCTTATAATAGCAGGATGTTATTGGCTTTACAACAATGAACTGTAGCAGAATTATCAATTATCAAAACTTTCTATGAAAGCTGGTAGACGTGAGTACCATTGTGTTGAAGAAAAAAGCAGCTGAAATCCTACAAGTAAGCTTACGGGCAGAGAAGAATTTTTCCTATACACTTCCAACACGTTCAATACGTTGTCTAAAACAAGAAACCGGCAGGGGCAGCACATTTCATATTACTCACAGTATAGCATTGAGTATATCACAGTAATTATTTGGCTTCGAATAAGAAAAAAAATATATTGTATGTATGAAATTTTTAGTTTTCAATCACTTGCATCAATGATAATATTTATTATTTATTGAATGCAACCATCAGTGCGTATGGTACTGCTCAATATTTAACGATATAATGTCACCTACATTTTTAATTACTAATATATTTAATATACTGTACATTATATACATGTAGAAAACAATAAATTCAAATGTAATCGTCACCTTGGAAAAAATTCCCCTCCGATAGATGGCTGTGGTACGGTATACGTTATACTGTGGTGTATATCTACCTATACATCGGTGAACAAATTTATTATTTTAGCTTTGTTATATAAAAAGAATCTACTGCATGACTAGTACAAGTACACTGATGGCAATCATTGAAGTTATATCGCCAGACTACTTTGCAACTGCCACATTAAAATGTAAACTGAAATATCTGTCCAGGAATCCTTTGTTTGAAGCAAAGAAGGTGAGTTGTCTAATATCGGGGTAAAAAAAAAGAGACAAAATTGTAGCAGCTGCCGTTGAAGCATTATTTTTAATGAATGGCATTGCAGTGTCGGCAGTGGCACAGTAGGTGATTTGAATTGGAATAACATGTAATAAGTGATTTTCAGCTTGAAGAACGAGCTCTTATTAAATTCATAAATAAATATAGACATTTCATGATACGTTAAAAAAAATATTGCATGAATGAATACAGACGTACCAAAATATGCCACTCTGGTTTTGTTTTTCCACCGGGGACTATTTTTTTTTTAAAATATTGAAAGTGCGGCCACGCCCCCTGGAGGCATTTTCGTCCTTAATAAAATTATGGGGCCTATAAACGCCTCCAGGAGGCATAGCCCCACTCACAATTAACTTTGAAAAACATTTCCCGGACTCAGAAATATCTGAAAAAATTCAATATACCACGGCATAATTTAGTACCCCTTTATCTCCTATCCATTTTACCTACAATTAATAACAACATTTAATGTGTTTAAAATGTGAAAATTTTTAAATTAGCTAAATTATGGTGTTCATTATCTCATATACGCTTTTCTATGAAAGGTGTCATGCAGAATGAAGCTGGACATTGATTAATATGCTGTATTATTAAAAAGGTTTGAGATTGGAATCAGTCGTTAAATACAGATTTGCTCTCTTGGCCACGAAAACATGAACTTTTTTCCTCCTTTTTCATAAAATGTATATAAGACTCAAACATATAAAAGAGAGGAGACGGCAAAATAAATGGAGTTTGCTTTGAAAGAAAATTGAGATGGGGGCGGCTGCAGTCACATGTGCCATGGGATTCGATTGGTATATATATACGTTAGTGTGTGGAGGGCTCTATCGACAAGGAGACACGTTCCTCTTTGTGGCAGCTAATTTGGCTTGTTGGTCCAATCGCACACAACGTGTTGCTTGCTTGAGAAAACTAATTCAACTAAACCTGAGATAAGCGATAAATATTTGTAGACTTTTCAAGTAATATTTCATCAATCAGGAGAGTATTGAAAAGACATTTCATTATTTTTTTTTACTTCTATATATATCTCTATAGGTGAAGCAAATCAATATCGTTTGTATTTATTGTTATATAGCACTATTATATATAAACCGTGAAAAGTAAATTAATTGTGAAAAACTATAAGTGCGAATTAATTATATATAATTTTTTATAATTTATTCTCAATATATACTATTTCATTTTAAAAACATAGTTTGGTATATTGCTATATTCATATTATTAGTAAATAACTTTTTCGTGCAAAGGGTATTCATATTGAATGTATTTTTTATTTCACTTTTCGGACTTTTACCTTTGCCGGTGTTCGATGTAATCCTTCTGTATGTGTTGCGATGGTCACTTAGTGCACGACCACTAAGTGACCATCGCAACATACTACATACAGAAGGATTACATCGAACACCGGCAAAGGTAAAAGTAAAAAAAAAATAATAATAATAATAATAATAAAAAAAATCATATTATATAGCACTCCATTTAAAATAGATTGAAATGATTGAATATTTCATAAAAATATTTGAATTTATACATTTGATATGTATGACAATATAGAGAACAAAAAACTACTTTTTATTTTATGTGATGGCGTTGTATAGAACACTACATTTTTTTCTTTGCTGTGCTCAATATCATTTCTCTTACATTTTTCCTTATAGATAAAAAATGTGATTTTCTGTCTATTTTTTGTATTTTCTATTTCCATTTTGATTCCACTTTCAGTTGTATATATTGTGAAGAGAAACAGCGATAGCTCGAGCGTGCGCGTGGGGGTGTTGGTCTACACGGGGTTGATCCCTCTCAGATTCTCTCCGCATCCCTGGCCGGCAATATCCGCGATGTCATGAATCACAGAGCAGCATCTCCTCGCCCCGGCAGCCACGCAGGCCAGCAGGGATCAACTGGAGTTCACAGTATCATGTCATGACGTCATAAGATCGTTACTTGGCAGTTACACATTCAGAGCAATCATATAACCTGCGATGTATAAACACGTTAAACGTATTAAACAATTTAAACATAATTGGTTTCTTATCTGACACCCAAATAGGTTATTGATACGCCCACTAAAACAAAAACAATGTATATATATGCAATCTTTATGATGCCCCTATGACGTTTATGGCTCCTATACATACATTTGCTTCATGCATGTTACGTAATAGTATATAATATATATATTTAATATAGTGCATTATATACAGAATAATATTAAATTAACATGACTACAAATTTCATTGTTTAAAAGTTGACAGAAGAGTTGTCATTCAAGTCAAGAATATTATAATTAAAACTTTTTAAAAAAATTTAGTTAGAAATTTACGAAGGTGCTATCCAGAAAGGTTTCTCACTAGCCAGCACGATTAGTATAATTAATTTAAAGTTTAAGACTATAAATGCTATACAAAAATGTGGTAAGCCAGAAATTAAGACTCCTTCGATGGATCGCGCCCAGTATCTTTATCATCTTTGTTATGCAGTGAATTAATATTTTAGTAATTATTTAGTATCCGTGATGTTTCATTTTAATTTATTTATTTCATAATTATGTTGAAATTAATACTATCAACGGGGACGTAATTATTAATTATATTAATTAAATCCTAAACATATTATATATTATTATGTTATATATGATTATATTATATGTTTGGAAGAATATCACATCGGCAGCAGCGATATGAACCGGTCATATTATCAGGTCGGCGAGGCGACTCACAGACACATTGATACGTTGCAACATTTCTGTACAGTACGTGTTTTCAAGCAGTATGCAAAAGTTTCCAGTAGATAGATAAACTTGTTGCAAGTAAGTTGTAGAGCTTTGTGTCGACTTATTCGCTCTCCTGATGCATACATCCAAATCCAAGAGAAATGCTACACAATACATTGCTATACACAGGTTTTCATTCTATAAAATATTAAACGTATAGTTTTACCAAAGAATTAATATCTTTGGTAAAAGATATTAATGGTAGATATTGGTAGATATTAATTCTTTGGTTTTACTTAATGTACGGTGCACAGCCCAGTTTTGGATTTTAGCCCTGTTTTGGTTTCGACCTGCTTTTAGGCTCCTTATAGGCAAAAAAAGTAAAAAAAGAAAATTGTAACTGATTAACCAAAGCCTCCCTTCCATGAAAATAACAACTGCAATACCTTGATAATTTTTTTACTGGTTCAAAAAAAAATCAAAAACGAATAAAAACAGGGTTTTTAACAAATAATTCGTTTTTATTTTTTCTTAACTAGTAAAAAAAATATCACGGTATTGCAGTTGTTATTTTTATGAAAAGGCTGATTTGGTTAATGGGTTAAAATTTTATTTTTTTACTTTTTTTTGGCTATAAGAAGTCCAAAAGCAGGCCTGGTCCAAAACCGGAACATTTTTTTTTTTCATGTCCCTCCACACAAAATTTTTTTCTACTCAACTCCATGCTCTGATATGGAACTGAAATTATGATAAACTCAATTGCTACATTCCATTGAACATGTTAATAATTTTTTCGAATTTTTAAGAACCCTAAATATGGCAGATAAAAATTGTTTAAAGTGAAAAATGTCTTAAGGGGGTCCGTTACCGGGCTGCGTGGTGTAGTTAACCATCTAGATTTTAAACCTAATTAAAGCTTATTAAAAGATTATCCTGATCCTATTAAAATTATAAATTATACAGTCTGCTGTGACGTCATTGATAGTTTTATCATGTGTGTGATCTAACTGGTCTGCGTCTTGAATTTAATTGTCTTGGCGCACTTACAGCGATGTGAGCGAGTGAGCAAATCGGCTGGCAAAACCATCTATCTCAAAGAACGACTGCTGCTGCTATAACAGCTTGGAGGGCCATGAATTTACTATGAGGCAGGCACCGGCCAGAATGGTTTAAATAAATACATAGTGAGAACAGAACCATAAAGACCCTCTTCTAAAACAAAGCGTTTTCAGGTTTTTGCATTATTCAAAAAAAAAAAAAAAAAAATCTACATGACATATTATCCTTTCGAAGAAAAAATAATATGGATTTTTTTATATGTATAGGATAACATGCCATGCATGTATTTTCTATTATGCATCGTCTACTTCCACTTTATTAGAAAATAAATTGGAACTCGTATATAAATAATTGAGTTAACCATCAGAGAATGTTAATAAAATAATTTATGGAGGATAATGTTAATTTCGTTTTATTTATTTGAAAAATAATAATAATAAAAACTAATCATGGAATATTTCCTCTTTTGCGGCTTTCAAGTTAACGTGGTTTTCATGGCTTCTGGTATGGCTGGTATACCTTCTATATACCTACTTCCCGCGTCTAACAGAGTTGCCTCCCGCATTTCTATATCAGATCTGCTATAGCTAGCAGTACTGCTCGGAAATTATATGAAGAGTTGGCTGATCAATATCCACCCACCTCTCTGCCAAACTGTTATACGCGTTCAAATTAATTCACTTTAAAGACTGCTTTCAAAATAGATGTAAAAGCACTTTGAATAATTATAAAGACCATGAGAGAAAGGAAATTATTATTTAAAACTAGCATACACTTCTTATACTTCAATCATAATTAGCTGATAACAGTAATTATAGTGATTAGTTTTGATATATCAATATAAAGTAGAATTGGAGTATAAATCAATAGCCTAAAGCAATTCTACTAAAATTGCTTACACTATACAGATTTATTTTATTTTCTTGCAAGTTACTTCGGTTAATAAAGATAATTTAAGGCCTGATAATTTCGACTAGCAGATTATGATTAACACTCGAAGCAAATAAATCCAGTTAGGTTCATACCTCCAGGGATTCATTATACTTACATCATATGTTTGATGGAACATGGCATACATCTGATGTGCGTGCTTGTTAAAGAGTTATTTTTTTTAAATGTGCATTTAAAAAACGAACAAGTTTTTTTATGTAACACGGTTATAACCAGAGATCTTATATAATAAGCTCTTTGCATGCAGTTACTAATGAATATCAATTAAAAATCAAAGAAGCATTGCCAACTCTATTTATTTTTATGTATAAAGGATTATAGACATACATGCACCATTGGTGGTCATATATATTGCTTATTATTTTTCCGATGATAAACTTAAAATATATAATTACTAAAATTTAAAAATGAAGGAAAAGTTAAATATTAACCTGCATAAATACTAAAGAATGTATATATATTTTTTTTTCACTATTATAATTGCATTGTTTTTTAGATACTGATTTGACTGAATTTTGAGTCCTATATATAATTATATAGTATATCCCGGAAAATTTGATCCTATATTTTTTTTCCCCCTTTCTCTCTCTCTCTTTCTCAAAAATGATTATATATATTATTTTTTTTCAGGTGTACTGAAAAGATGGGAACGCCGGTGTACCATCTACCAAGGATGGGGTGTCATTAATAAACTCAAACTTATTTTCATTGAATGTAAGCACATGCAGTAATTTCGTAGTTCATAAGATGTAAAAATAAAATGTTTTGTATTAAATTATTAAGCCTTCGTGAAAATAATAATATCTTTAAGTTTAAACTTGCAACCCCCGTAGCACTGACGATGAAAAAGTTGCCTACCAGTTAGGGGCTGTAGAAAATTTAAAAGGTTTTCTGGGTTGTATAATATCAAGCGCTATATTATTATACTCTATTTGTAAGAACTTATCAATGCTTAGTGATTCATGAAAGCTGTTTCACGTTGGTTTTAAGTGCCCTGTTAATCTGTTATTAATTCTGACTATGCACAGCTATAAAAGCTATAAATGAAATACATCATGCACGCATTTTTCTCTTGAACATTTTCTAAATATTCAATTCAATAATTCAATGTATGTATGAATGAATAAATAAAATTAATAAATTTAAAATTGAATCGTAATATAACTCTTATTTAAACCTCAGTCAGGACGGACACCTCTACTTTTTATCAATAGACCAAAGTGATGTCCAAAGCCTGGGGAACCACACACAAGTGCTACAGCATAGTTTATTTTTTTAAATAATTGAAAATTTGTTGCAGCTGAACAGACAATATGATATTATCGAGAACAGTTCTGAGTTTTCCCAAAGGGACATTAAATTCCGTTTACTGATAAGTGATAAATCATGTCAGGGGTTCGGAAGTATCACTGGGTAGTGGGGGTATATGATAATTCGCAGCATTTAATTCGATCGATCAGCAAGCGTTCAAGGAACTCTGGCACAGGTGTCACAGGCTAATTTAAGGATCTTAATTCTGATATGAGAACGACTAAATTAAACCCTTCCTCCATCACCTCCAATACTATTATCATTATAATGAATCCAATATTATATCAAGTACGTATTTACGTACATATATACAATTAATTAATATGTCTGCAGTACTATCACGATTACATGCACAGGTGTATAAACCGGATAACCGGTACCAGTATGTATTATGTATTGTACTCATGATTTCTAGAAGGATCAATGTTAGCATTATAAAAATAAATAATTAACTGCTGTCTGTAGAGTATACGTTACAAATTAAA
Organism: Siphlonurus alternatus; assembly: GCA_949825025.1. Lineage (NCBI taxonomy): Eukaryota > Metazoa > Arthropoda > Insecta > Ephemeroptera > Siphlonuridae > Siphlonurus > Siphlonurus alternatus. The sequence continues at coordinate 9,150,972 of OX463779.1, forward strand.
ATGAATATATACGTGTAATTATATTTCATTTAAAAATTTTAATTGTTTTCCATTTTCCATCTAGTTATACCTTAACCATGATAATTAAGCTGCTATGTATATTATATTTTAAACATTAAAATGGTATAACATCGGAGATTGGGGAAGTGAAAAATAAGCATGCATAATTAATTAATTCCGGTATGCAATTGCATAAAAAATATTATCCTTATATTAAACGCATAGTTATGATAAAATCACATAAATTTATTCTGTTCATATAGTGCAATGTTATATCTTAAACAGTTTCAGTAATTTAAATTTTGAAAGAATGAATCAATTATAATTAATTAATTAATTATCAAAAATAGCCTGCGTCTGGCGACCACAATTAAAAATAAGGAACAAGGACCATGCAACTCAAGACATCGGTGCTCCCAAGAATTTCCAAGTGTATGCTTCTCAAGGTAGCTTCATAAACATAACTGTAATTTAACTCGTTTAACTTCTATATTATAGTAACGTTGTATTCTTGTCCCGGTCAAGCAATCAAAACTTACCTGTCTGTGGATTGACGACCAGCTGTTTTGACAGGTTTGCAAGATGTTGAGATTTTTCAGCTATGACCCAGCCTTTGAATAGATCTTGAAAGTAGCTTTCAAATTCTATGTTGATAGAAATTAAGCTTGTGACTTGCACCTGTCAAGATCGCGAAGTTAATCGTATAAGAGCCAAGAGCACAACCTCAATCCACCTGCATCTCACGCGCTCTGCCACTTCTTCTTCTTACAATTGTTGGAAGGAGCCTAAACGGCTATAATTCCACGTACTGAGTAACTTGGATCAATTGTATAGTTGAACTGTTTTTTGCAGGGTCTTGTAAAGGATAATGGACGAACAATGGATAGGATGATTATGGAATGTGGGATGCAAGGTGATGATGGAAGTGGTACCTATATGCCCACCACGTGTTACCGTGGGTGAACCAAAACCACACAAGGAATTGGTTGGATTTTAGGACATTGGGTTGACGGTGTGGTGTGGGGTGCAATAATGTAGGTTGATGATGCAGGCGACAACATGCAAGGAATGGCAGGAATTTGAAAGATTCTCAACGTGTCGACTCCTGTGGGCCGACCGAAGAGCAGGGTCAAAGTAGGATTATGTGGATGCGGTGAGGCGAGATGATGATTATGAATCAAATTGACTGGGGATAGGAGTATAGAAATCAAGACGATTAATATATAGAATAGGATAGGGATAGTTACCAGGAGAGGACAGACAATTTGAGCGGAGAGTCACGTCGGCGTTGCTCACTCTGGCGCGCCATCTTGATTCCTCCGCGCTCTGCCACGGAATGACAACATACAACAACTAGGGAACTCTGGCAACGCTGGAATTCACTCTTCTGATTTCGACCTTATAAATGCAAACAGCTACAATTTTAGTTATCTGAAAACAGTTTGTTTTTATATATATAGATACTTAAAATAAATCTTAAAACTAAGCAAGAAACATTTTAATGAATAGATTTATTTTCAAATTATTTTTAAACGATATTATTACATTTCTTACCATCCTTGATTACATTTTTCTCTTCACATGCAGTTCAAATATGGGCGCGTTTGCATTAGTGCAATATCGCATCGAAATTCACTAGCAGACGACACTTTCAAGATCAAAACAATCCACGAGAACTGTAAAAAATTATAAGTTTGTGAACGATAAGTAATTTTAGTTATGCGTAGACTCAGAACTGCTTAATACTTTTACTGCGATACTTAATGTTGATACTTTTACCACAGCGTGGGAGTATATGAACCGTGATATGAATTAAATTCAGGATGGCGTTGAGGAACACAAGCTTTGTTTCTGGCAGGGCCATGCAGCTCTCCTGTTTAAAAAAATACTACTCAGTACTTAGCTTCACTAAAAACAAGTTGACTTCAACGAGATCACTGTGTAGCATAGAAGAAAGAATTTTTGATGTCATTGTTGTTGGAGGAGGTCATGCAGGAACAGAAGCCTGTGCAGCAGCAGCCAGAATGGGTAGACAAACTCTACTTATCACTCATAAAAAGGATACAATTGGTAATTCATGAAAAAAATTGAAAAATATTTCTGTCAACTCCGTCCATGCATGTATGTTTTTCTGACTATGCAGGGTGTTTTGACCATAATGTATCATAGCCCAGCACTTTCATGGCAATGTTGTGGACGTGTCCTAAGCCTAATTAATAAAAGAGTCGTACAGTACGTATAACAGATCTTATTATAGTTTACGTGTGGATTCGATTACGCGCGGCAACCATCTTAAAAGTCATAACATGGCTAAGATAGGGGGCGCCAGTCGGTCTAGACGTACAGTATAGTCTAGCCATGTCAGTCGTAAACTTAGATTTGTTTTACTGTAGCTGCTGTCGGCCATATGTATATATGCATATGCATACTGTATGACTATTTTTTACAGGGAAGCTGATCCCCCTCTCCTTTCCCTAACCCCCTGGAGGCCCTGGAAGAATCTATACAGTACTGTATGCGTCCTATCAACTGTACTGCCGGTACTTAAATTTGTCTAACAGTATAACAAGTCTTAGTTTACGCCCGACTCTATGATGCCTAGCCTCGAGACTAGGCTTGTTTAGCCATATGTCTGGATGGGATGAAGCAAAAGACAGTTGCCGTGCGCAGCCAAATCAACGTACACGTAAACTAAGATCTGTAATACTGTATACACAGGCCTTTATGGGTGATGTCATGAAAGAAGTATGGCATCAAGGTGTGGCAGCATCAAATGAACTTTGATCACTCAACTCCACAGAGATTTAATTCACATTGTTGCTTATATATTAATTATATATATATATATATATATATATATATTATATATATACGGTATTTATTTACAATGTTAGCTTACAATTCCTACAGCATATTTTTTTTATTGGCGTAAGCCATTCAAAATTAACAGCAGTATATTAATCAGAGACCCTATTATAGGGACCTCTATGACATATGACCAGAAAATTGACCAGCCATGGCGAGCTTTGCCGGAATTGAGAGTGGCACATGGTTTCATATCAATGACGTCATCCGAGCTGGCCAATCAGCGATTTCATGATCCAGCTATTAGCCAGCTCGATGACGTCATTGATATGAAACCACGGTGATTGGTCACAACAGTGCACTCTCAATTCCCGGGAAGCTCTGCCATGGCTGGTCAATTTTCTGGCCATATGTCATGGAGGTCTCTATAGGGTCTCTTCTGATTATTGCTATAACAAACTGTTACAAATACGAGCAATTCAAACTTTCCTCCATTAGACATATTAGCTACAGGAAACCATGAAACCTCTGTAGCAGGAAGCCTGGCACACCCTAAGGTGCACTCCTAACTTGTCTGAACCTCAGTATAAGTGGTGAAAAGTATTAAAGGTATACAGGCCTCAACTTACAAATTAGACAGACATTAAGTGTTGCTCAAGTTTATAATCAACATTCGTATTATTTTTACCTGCACGCGGTGCGTCTGTGCGAAGTCGCGCTGTAAAGAAAGTCCTTGCTGACGTCACAACTCACAGCTAGCACCGATTAGCATTGAGTTGTGACGTCATCAAGGACTTCGTGACGTCATCAAGGACTAAATTTCTTACTTTGAACTGCGACTTCGCACGGATGCATCACGCGTGGAAAAAAATGATGCGAATGTTGATTATATACTCTAAACCCACTTGGTGACTATCTAATTTGTATTTTGAGGCCTGTATGCCTTTAAGTATCTCACCCCAGGTCAGGATTTAAACCTGCAACCTTCCTCACTCGAGGCGGGCGTGCAACCAATGTATCTATGACCTGCCTACACTGCTCAGTAAATGTAAACATCATAATGTTTACATTATATAATGTAAACATTGCATCAAGAGAAATATTTAAGTCCCTGTACAGTACCATGCAATTACGGAATGTGTTTTTTTGTTTTTGTTTTTCCCTTCTTCATTTCCTATTTCCATTCCTATTTTATTTCTTTATTTCTCCCTTGAACTTGATTAATTTTATTTCTAGGAGAAATGTCTTGCAATCCATCATTTGGTGGTGTTGGGAAAGGACATTTAATGAAAGAAGTTGATGCATTGGATGGAGTTTGCGGCCGTATATGTGATTTATCAGGCATACAATATAAGGTGAATATAATAGACAAAAAATTGTGTGAATTATGTACTGTAGCAAGGACAAAATAATTGAAAATGTAATAAATTTTGTAGGTTTTAAACCGCAGTAAGGGTCCTGCTGTATGGGGACCTCGAGCACAGATAGATCGCAGTCTGTACAAACAACACTTGCAGAAGGAGTTGTTTGAAAATACTTCAGGCCTAGAGATATTAGAAGCACCAGTTGAAGATTTGCTACTCAGCAAGGATGGACATTGCTGTGGTGTCATTTTACGTGAGTGCCAACTTAACTGATATAATATATGGCAAAAACATTTCTAGGCTGAACTGAAGGTATATTATAATAAAGATTTTATTTTTTAATATTAGGAACCGGTCAAGCTATCAAAAGTCAGTCAGTCATTCTAACTACTGGAACATTCCTAAAGGGCCAAATTAACATTGGTTTGGAAGTTCGACCTGCAGGCAGAATTGGAGATGAACCAGCTATTGGACTTGCCGACACTCTGGAACGTCTCAAGTTCAGAATGGGGCGTCTGAAAACAGGTATTAATTACTGTAATATTACTTAATTTTTACTATGATATAAACATTGGATTACTCTAAAGTTTTATGTTTTGAATTATTGTCCTGTACCAGTATTTATTTTTAATATTCTTATATCACTCTAAATTAAGCAAAGGATAAAAAATCATTAAAAGAAGTTAGGAAAAGTTATCGTTTCTCAGTAATTTTCTTCTCACATGTGTCTTTGTCATGTATTATTCACTTACAATTTCAGGCACTCCTCCACGACTGAAGGCTAGCACACTGGACTTGAGTGTTTGTGTTCCACAACAGGGAGACATGCCTCCACTCCCGTTCTCCTTTCTCAATAATGCTGTGTGGATCAAGGTACAACTCTCTCTACCACAGTACTATGTATCGATGGTTAACAAAATCAATAAATCTTACCTCTTACTTTCCCGCACACTACTCACAGATCTCATTCTAACATTTCTTAGATTCTCACTTGTCCATTGTTTTCCATTGATATATAAAATATAAAAAAAAAATATTTTAATTCACATAAATTTGTAAATTTTATTAATGATGTTTATTTTTTTAGCCAGAAGACCAAAAAACATGTTATCTTACTTTCACAACACCTGGAGTTGATAAAATTGTAAAGGATAATTTAAATGTAAATCGTCATGTAACAGAGGAGATAACTGGTCCTCGATACTGTCCTTCTATTGAGTCCAAGATACTGAGGTATGCTTGTACTTACCTGGAGATGGTAGATGTTTATTGCTGTTTGGTTTCAATGCAGGTTTGGAGGTCGCTCACATCAGATCTGGCTGGAGCCAGAGGGTCTAGATTCTGATGTGATCTACCCCAATGGCTTGTCCTGCACGCTACCTGAGGACCTACAGCTGCAGCTGGTCAGGCAGGTCAAAGGCCTCGAGAAGGCAGAGCTCATAAGGCCAGGTAAGCTCTCCATCCAAAAAGTTATTTTATTTATTTATTTATTTATTTATTTATTTATTTATTTATTTATTTATTTATTTATTTATTTATTTATTTATTTATTTATTTATTTATTTATTTATTTATTTATTTATATCAGTTGATATGTTGTGACAACATACTAAACATTTAACATATTGGATTAAGCTGTAAAAACAAAAAAAAAATATATTAGTAATACAAATATAGACATACATTCAATACATACATTATTTTTTTTTAATGAAACATGAAAAGAAAGCATAAAGATTAAAGCTGCACCCAGAAGGTACCAATAGTGCGCTGTAATTGGTCTGTGGCTCATCATGATTTTTTTCCTGCCGTGATAAAGTTATGATCTCCTATCTCTTAACCCAGCAAGGAAATGTATTTCCGAGGCGGCTTTTTTTGTTCGAAAGCTCTTGAGCGCAGCTGAAAGTAAATTTGTAATGTTTCAAAATTTTCTTAAATATATAATTTTCTGTGGTTCTGAAGCTCTAAAAAAGAGTTTTACAATCCAATAGTCCATTTGTGTTCAATTCAATTTTCAATTCTTTATTGGTCATTTTCAAATACATACAGACACAATCATAATGAAGGCACTCTGCATGAGATGGTAAGACACTCTATAGTTCTATAGTGGTTCAATTTTTACTCAAATAGAAAATGTTAATTATTGTACTACCTATAATGTCATCAAAACTGATGTGATTACAACTCTCTACTGCTGCAGGTTATGGAGTGGAATATGACTTTGTGGATCCCCGGGAGCTGGACCCCTGGCTGGAGACACGGAGGGTTCCTGGCCTCTTCTTGGCAGGACAAATCAACGGCACAACAGGCTATGAGGAAGCTGCAGCCCAGGGCATTGTTGCAGGAATCAATGCAGCTCTCAAGGTACTACCTTTATTGACAGTGAGGGCTTGGAGTGTAGATGCATGTAGAAAATTCCATGTCATTTACATGAAGATATAGTAAATTAGGGTCTTTCAGTGAGAATTGTAGTAAATTTTAGTTCCAAATGTTTAAATTTTATTAAATTATTCAATGCACTTTAAAAGTAGATACATTGGTTATTTTGTTTGTTTGATTTAGACTGTTTACTTTAATGAAATATCGTCTAAGCGATATTTATTTAATATATGAAAGAAAAGGACAGAAAAGACCCATAAAAACACAAATTATCGAAAGGTAATAAATGCCATATTTAGAGGGGCCAGAGGGGTATTACCATAGCATTTCAAAATTTGTTAACATTCTATTTGCTTGCATATGGTTTAGACTGTAAATCAAATTAATATAATGTTGAATTACATGATGAATTTTGTTTCCTTCATGTTATTCAAGAATTTCAGTATTATTTTAATATTTAATTAATTTTGAAAACAATAACATAATATATTTTGTTTTAAACCTTTTACAACTGTGTAGATTTACAGCACAAGTAATCTTTTAATCACCATTAAGGAATTACCTAAGCAAATACAAGCTGGAAATAATTTTATTTCCAGGCTCAAAACAAAGCTCCGTTCACAATTGGTAGGACAGAAGGTTACATTGGTGTTCTGATTGACGACCTCACAACACAAGGCACCAATGAGCCTTACAGAATGTTTACTAGCCGGGCTGAATTTCGCCTCTCCCTGCGGCCTGACAATGCTGACCTCAGACTCACTGCCAAAGGTGAGATTTGTCAACCTTGCTCCCTCATGGTGGTTATTTAAACTTTTATTTTGTTAATTTTTTTTTTTTTTTAGGATTTGAGGCAGGCTGTGTCTCTCAACAGAGGATGGATAGACTTGTGAAAACAAAATGTGATCTAGAAACTAGCATTGAAATTTTGAAGTCGGTCACTTTGACATCTAATAAATGGAAACGTTTATTAAAGCTTCCCTCTTCCAAAGCAACTCTTTCAAAAAGGTAAAATTATAATTAATTTGCTTAAATGCAAATACTCTGAAAGATCTAGGAGCTTTGATGGCTGGAAGGTTGAATGAGGAATTTCAGCTGCGAGCTCTTGAACTTATAATATGCACAATATCAATTATAAAATTATATAATGTATATATACACATACATGCATGTATTAATTTACTTCTTTTTAGATTATTTTTAGATTTTTTTTCTTCAATCATTAATAAGCATATGTCACTAAAATTGTTGCACTATGCTAATATTTTTCATTTGCTACTAATTTAATAAATTATGGCAAATATTTCAGTGCCAATTGTGTACACTTAAATCTGTACAAACAAAATAGAAAACACTGCCCGCTTCTTTGTTACCTTTCATTTTTAATAAAATTTCTATTCCCGTTTGCTCAGTGCATTTGAGGTGCTGTCAGTGCCTCATGATGGGGTGACAGTGGAGCAGCTGATGAGTGTAGCGCCTGATGCATTAGGCTTGCTGCGAGGCACGGAGGATGTGTGGGGACGGCTGCTGGTGGAGGCCTGCTACGAGGCTGCCGCCAAAGAACAGGAGGCGGAGGTGGCTTCGGTCAGACAGGAGGAGGCTCTTTGTATACCCCGAGACCTCGACTATACCTCGTGAGTCTCTTCTGCCTTATACGAGCTGCATAGAATTACATTCTAGTAAATTGTTCTATGGATCAATTTTAAAACATTGATCCTCTAATTTGTAATATTTTCCAATTTTGGTATACTGGCCTGTTTTTATCAAATTCAATATTAAATAATGTAGTGCTAGATGTATTTTTATTATTGAAGACATTGAAGTTAAAAGCTTAAAATGTTATAAGTAGATTGAAACATATATAATTGCAAAACAATATTAAAGGCATACAGGCCTCAAATTACAAATCAGACAGTCACCAAGTGGGTTTAGAGTATATAATCAACATTTGCATCATTTTTTTCAACGCGTGATGCATCCGTGCGAAATCGCAGTTCAAAGTAAGAAATTTAGTCCTTGATGACGTCACGAAGTCCTTGATGACGTCACAACTCAATGCTAATCCGTGCTAGCTGTGAATTGTGACGTCAGCAAGGACTTTCTTTATTACAGCGCGACTTCGCACAGACACACCGCGCGCAGGTAAAAATAATACGAATGTTGATTATAAACTTGAGCAACACTTAATGTCTGTCTAATTTGTAATTTGAGGCCTGTATACCTTTAAGCTAGGGTATGCTGAAGTATTCTTTCAAAATCTTGGAGTACTACAGAAAATATGTTGCATTGCAGAAGGATTTGTATTTTCAAAAAAGGTCAGACAAATATTTTTAAGTCCAATATTAGCAAACTCTATGTTTCTGGGTCAGGGCCTCATAATTATGTAACCTAATAAAGTCCTTTACTATTTATTTCAGTCCGAGTCTTAGCCTGTCCTTTGAAGAACGTGAAAAACTTTGTGCAGTCCAGCCCCAAACAGTAAGTTACCTTTTCTTCTTCTAACATAAGAGAAGTGCTCATTGCGGTACTAGGTTACTAAACTAATACCCTTTAAAAGGTCTTCTGCTTCAATCCTAACTTCTTTGGTGTGTGTTTTGAACAGATTGCTGCAGCCAGCCGTATCTCTGGTGTGACCCCCTCTTCCATCCTACGACTACTACGCTATGTCAAACATCAAGCCTCGACACCTCGCATCGTCCACACATCATGAGACTCGGTTCATGCAGAAACCTAGCTACAAGCTACTTGTTATCTAATATTCAGGTGTGGATACAGGTAAATAATTAATTAGGGGATAACCATGGGGGAGGAGGGGGCATGCCCAGGATAATGGAATTTAAAAACTTTACGACTCCTCAAACCTCTCTCTGAATCTGCACCTAATATGAAGTATTAGGTATTAGGTAACCATCATTATTAAAATTACTAATAATTTAACATTAGTATAATTATTTTAATTACATGTTCATTCTATATATAATTATGATGTTGTTACTGTAAAATAAAAAGGAAGATAATAAAAATTTATTATTATTTATACGAACTTTTTATTACTATTTTACATGTAAAAGTTGTTGATTTGAGCAAAATATTATCAGTTATATTAAATCAATTAAAATGCATTATGAAAACCTGACTTACAAGCTACAAAAATACAATGTCACAATTTACATTTTTATAAAAATATCAATACCAATTATAATTTTTTAAATGGAATGAATCAATTATTAATTAAAGAAAAATTACCAACTAGAATATAAATAATTATTTTATATTTGGTAAAATAATAAAATTCCTTAATATATCTACATTAAGGGTAAGGTAACGCCACCAATGTTAAAAAAAAATCCCTCACACAAAAATTATGAAAAAAATTTAAAATGTTCTCCTCTACACCCCCTATCAGTAGCTAAAATATCAGGTGTACAAATTCGATCTAGTTTTTGAGTTATGAATTTTTAAAGTTGACTACTTTAACATGGAGAAATGGAAATCCCATGTTAAATTAGATTAGATTAGAGGTGTACAAATTAGATCGAATTTGTACACCTGATGTTTTAGCTACTGATAAGGGGTGTAGAGGAGAACATTTTATTTTTTTTTTTCAGAATTTTGTGTGAGGGATTTTTTTTAACATTGGTGGCGTTACCTTACCCTTAAATTAATTATTTGAAAAAATCGCACTAACAGTAAGCGATATTTGTTTATTTAAAGAAGATAGAAACACATACGATAGAAAAAGATTTGTTGGGAAGGGAGATAGTTCGAGCTTTTAGCTGTCATTGACCCAGCAAAAAGAGAACATTTTTTCACTTTTTGCTGGGTCAATGACGGCTAAAAGCTCGAACTATCTCCCTTCCCAACAAATCTTTTTCCATCGTATGTGTTTCTATCTTCTTTAAATAAACAATTAATACATCTACAATAATTGTTGATCTATAAGTTATGCAGGAACCTTCAATAAAATTAAATATTGAAACTCAAAAGGAACAGACAGATACACTTATTATACTGGCCAAGCTAAGTTTTAAACAAAAATGCAATCTAAAACAAAATAGATTCACCAGCTCTCTGTAAATCAATATGAATGCAAATAATATAATTATGGCCATTTATTGTATATTTTATTAACAGTGGCAAACAGTAAAGTAGATCAAGCCAAGCTGCAAGCAATAAAGGTGCATGGACATTACAAGCAGTGGCATAGCCAGGAATAAATTCGGAAGGGTTTCTTGACTTTTGAAAGTATGTACCTCCTCTCATCTACACCACAGACTGCAGGTTTCCTACGTCACTGCTGGCCACTAATTATTAAAGAGAATATACAACCAATTTAAATTAACAAATAAAGCCTAAGCAGAGTGCATGTTTTAATACTGTTAAAATATCATGCAGACTGTATAAACAGATTTTGATAAATCTCTTAATTATTTTGAGTACATAAAATAACACAAGTTTATAAATTTCAGAATGTAATATACATAAGCCGAAGAACTTAAAAGTCATGAATTCATTGTTCCATTCTATATTTCAGTCTTTTTATTGATGTGTTTGTACTCATTGTTCTTAAAAACAAAGCTGCTTGTATTAATATATATTAGACTGCAGAGTACTAGTAGGAAAATAATACAATAATATTATGTACAATTATTTGGCACTGACTCACAGTTGCCTGAGGAATTCAAAGTTTTATACTTCTCCACACAGTGTCGAATTCATTGTAAATGAAATTTAATTAATTCATAATGTTTTTATGCAAAAATTCCTATATTAAAATTAAAAACAAAAATTACAATTTAGTTTTTGTCAATTTTTAAAATTAAATTAAAAAATAGTTCCTCAAGGACTTGTAATTTTTAAAACTGTCACACGCTTTTATGTCTTGCGGAAATTGTTCCATTGTCATTATAATGTTGGCGGGGCTGGTGGCTAACAGGTGGTCTCGAGGGGTGGCACTGTTGAAGTAGTTGCTTGAGGTGCAGGGCTGCTTGGCTCCACTGCCACGGTGGAGGGCACTCCCTGAGAAGAGCAGGACATGGGATTGGCTCCAGTGGATCCCTGAGTTGGCCCGGCGCCACGGCTGCACCACCAGAGGCGTTTGACGGCGGCCCACACCTGCGGCTGGCACCCCACCACGATGAAGATGAGCACGCCCTGCAGAGCGTTTATCAGGTCCGTGATGTACCACACGTAGGCTGGTCCACCCACAGCCCATGACACGATGTCTGCGATCCAAGACACACCCATCACCACCACCAGCTTGAGACAAACACGGCCCAGCGTTGACCTGAAACAGGGTCGCCTACATCAGTAACAATTAAGTTATTAGTGAAAATAAAATTGTTTTAATTTCAAGTTATAGATTCAATATTAAACAGTTACCAAAACTTATGGGATTAAAAAAATATATTAATGTTTCACACCATATAAAGTAGGAGGGGCGAGGGGGAATAATGCTATGCAAATTAAGTTGGCTTTAGTATAAAGCCAACCAAAGCCAACCTTGATTCTTGATGTTATGCATTTTTACAATGATTCCTAGCCTTTCTATAAAAAAATGAAACAAAAAAATCTAATATAAGACAAACAAATTTAATATTTTTATATAATCAACCAATTATATAAGGACTGATGATAGCTAATTTATATTTAAAAAAACATTGTCCTTGAGAAGAAGAAAAGATTAATTTGTTTGTTTATAATTATATATGGTACTAGAAAAAAATGTCTTTCCAAGTTGTTATTACCATCAAGCAATTAAAATAATTTTGTCTCTAAGTTTTAAGAATTTTGATCGAGAACTATATATATTTTTTCCTGAATATTAAATTTATATTATTTGAATTAATTAAGTTATTTTAATCATTTTAATTGCTTGATGATAATAACAACTTGGAAAAATATTTCATGTTTATTGAAATATATATATTTTATATATATATATATATATGTAATATAAAATATAATATATATATTATAATTATATAATAATATGTTATATATATATATTTTGTACACTGTTTTTGTGTTCAATAAACAATTTATTATTATATATATATTTTATATATATATATATATATATATATATATATTATAATTTTAATATATAAACTTGTTAAAATGCTTCGAAGAATAATTTTCGTTCTTAGACATTCATATTAATTATATTTTAATTTATTGTAACATGATATTATTTTATCACATGCAGTTGGTTGTATTTGAGGCAGTAGCTAACACATGCAAGTACTCGGAATGTAACATGATATTCGTACATGTCTTTGAAGTCTTTCTCAACTTTAATTAAGAAGCTGCGCATCATCAGCATTATATAGCTCATCTTTTTCTTTATCTATTTAGCTCGGATATACGCAGAGCACGGGGGGTTTACGTGACGTCACAAGTGCAAATGACCTCACGAAGAATATCACTGCAGCTGCGGTGCTCAGCAGTGCGCGCGTCACGTCACGCGCTTTGACCACGCTCGCTCTCGGCGGTGCATCGCTGGAGGGAGGGGAGGGGCTCAAGAAGGCGTGTTGCTAGTAGTTGCTAGAACAACCACCAACATGTTGGGTCGACGAGACTTTTATTTTCCAGCTCAACATCCAAAGTAGCTCAGACAAAAAGTCCTTCATTCAAAATCTTTTATTAATTCCATTTTTTCCTACAATTTCTTTACGTTTTTTTTTTTTTTTTTCCATTTGTGTTTAAAAAATATTATGATAAAAGTTCATCGTAAAAAATTCAAACCTTCATTATTATTAAGTACATCAAGAAAATATTAAATTTATAAAAATATAATATAATAATATTATATTCTATTACATTTTATAACAACTATATACATCAAAACTAATTTTACGCTCGATTTGCAAAAAGCTGCATTTACAATGCACGTTCGTATTAATAATATCATCTTGTAACAAAAGGGCGATTGTTGTGACTGACAATAGATAACAGGTCTGTAATTTTTTTAGATTTATTCCCATGCAATTTCCCATCGTAGCGACGATATTAAATCCTTAATTACCAATCTCTTCTTCATTTTATTGTATTTTTTGGTTTTTTAAATCTTTGATTTCTAAATTAAAATCTGTTAATTTAATGATAATTATAGTATGTCACGTGATTTCATCAGGGACTCTCCAAGTATCAAAGTTCGTAATTGTTTAGCTCCGTCAATATTATTACAGTGTATACAGAATGTCTACAAGGAGGCCAAAGGGCTACTTCTAGCGCAAATAGTCGCGGAGAAAGTCGTACTGCTGACCGCCTGACCAGCGTGCAATTAATACGACGCTCACAAGTGACGTGTGGCTCTATATCCGCGCGAAATTACTTTTATAAGTATAATAATTATAATCTTTGCAGAATGTAGATTTAATACCAAATTAATTTCAATTAATGAAATTTCGGAAAATATGTTCCAGCTGATTTTTAATATTACAAAGGATCGAAATTATTATTAAAGGTACTCTAACAAAAACGGTACCAAGGGTATGAACCAAAAGTAATTGATAAGTAAAAAAAAAAAAAAAAATGTCATTAAAAAAAAATCGACTGCAGTCACAACAAGACCGGCCGTATTAAAGCATATTATACAAATATAATAATTATATTTTATATATAATTATTATATTATAAGTAAGAATATCCAACAGAAACATTTTATTACAGACATATAACTATATATAAGATAAAAAAAGTTTGATAATATTGTAGTTTTACAATTATAGTAATTTTTAGTAGTTTCTTACAGAAACACACAATGAAATTATTTTATAGGCTTGCCTGCTCTTATTACAAAATCTTTATGAGCCTTCAGTTTTCAAGTTTTCAGTTTACGTTTTTTTTTTTTTTTTTGCAAATCTATAGATTTCTGTCGAAATGTATGACACTTGGATGATGTTAACGTCTATTTAGATCGCCGCTCATTACTAGGAATACTGCATGATGTACGTATAATTATAAACATAGCGTTCAGTGATGCAGCTGCACTCACCGCTCACTGGAGGCTGCTCCACCCCCGCTGCCTCCGCCGCCCGCCGACTTGACGCCCTCGCGGCGCCACAGGCCGCACGTGAGCTCGCGAGTTGTAGCTGCGAAGAGCGCCAGGTTGAGCAGTAGCAGCACGCCCACCGGCCCGTGGAAGAAGGTGAAGATCTCCAGGTCACCTGCAACATGCACGTCACCTCAGATCAGGTTCCCGAGCTAGCTCCTAGCGCGTCGTTCTAGCTCAGCACTTTCAGCTTGAATTTTCAAAACTATTCAAATTTAGAATGTAATGTGATTTATTTGCAACTGAATATTTGCACACATTGTATCAACTGATTAAGGTACTGTCAGGTATTTTATGCAAGTAGCACAGAAGTTTAGCATATAATATATACCATTTAGTATTATAATATAATATTTTATTGCCTTCTTGTTACATGTAATATGATTATGTGACGAAATGCAGAAATAAAGATGAGAATATAATAATGACACAAAAATAAAAATCTTCCATGACGCAATTTACACAATTGTAATATTATAGTAATATAATGACATATATAATATTTCTTAATTGTATTATATATATTATAGACGAATAATCTGACTGCTATATATAAAATGAGTTTGATGATTTAATTCTCACAGAGCAGCTAATATATGTTGTCAGACTGCAATACAAAAATATTTGCCGACTCTCAGTAATAAGTAATAATAACATTATTTATAAAATTAATTTTGGCAGGAAATGTTTTTAAAAAAATATATTATATATTAAATTTAATTGCACTAAAAACTATAGGTCTAATACAATGAATTATTGAGATGGGAAAAAAATCCATTCATTATTTTTATTATTAATCATGTTTTTTTTATCATTTTGTGTAAGAAACCGAAGTAATTTTTTGAGACAAGAGTAAAAAAAGGCATTTTCTTGTCTTCTTGGAATCGGAAATGGTGCTTGATAGAATGGGGTCGCACAGCTCGGGTCGTTACACAACCTGATGCACGCCGACTCTGATCGTGCCGAGAAAAGCACCGCGAGGCTCTACAGGCCGAGATGCACTCGCTCGCACCGCAGCAGCGGCGGCCGGCCCATTATAACTATAACGGTGCTCATGTTAATCCGAACGGGCTGTTTGGAGGAGCGGTCGGCAACTAACCCGTTACCAGCCAGATTTTACTAAATACGTGCTGAAATTTGCCCTAATTAAACTTAACAGTAAATAATCAATTCTTCCCTTTTTTTTAGAATAAATTCAACACAAATTTACAATTAAGACCTTGCATGGACATTGAGCATGCATCTCTCTAAAATTCCAGCTCTATTTGATGGACTCCGTCAAATAAAGAAATCTGAAGTAATGAACACCTAAACTAAAATAATTTTTTTATTGAAAAAATTTCAATATTTTTTTAAATATTGAAATTGCAAGATTCGACGAGAGTTCAATTTAAGATCCCCTTCCCGCTCTCACACTACGAAACAAAAAAAAATGTTGTACGTGTTGGTACAAGTTGAGTCTTGTTTTGTTTCACGGCTGACGGAATGTTTCACCAAAGGGCAGGTGTTGCTGATGGTATCACCTGCTTAGAGTGGCTCGCGCACGGGCGGGCAGGCGGGTTTGCTGACTGTGCCCGTCGTAGGTATTAAAAGACAAGAAGGCAGACGCGTGTTGCGTCAAGAAAAGCAGACGCTGACCACGCGCTAAACTCGGGTGAGAATTGCTGATGTTACACCTGCCCCATTTGCTGATCCAGCATCAACTGACGCCGCAGCTGTCCCGCAGCAGCAGTATAGCAGCGTGATATTGGCTGACTTTATTGTTACCGCATCATGTTTGCTCTCCAAGTGGATCTTGCCAGGCTTTTATTATATTTTTATGGATGAGGGAGCTCGTTCAAATTAAAACGGTATTCTCCACTTCAACCCCCTAACTCTCACTTTTCCTCTTATTATTATATTTTTTTTTAACAATAGAAAATTGCCTCTCCTATACACTACAAACATCAGGGCAAATATTGTTAAGAAGAAAATTAAATATATAGCTATATTATAGGCATACACATGACATGACCGTGGTAAATGCAGTAAAAGTTAAATAACAGAATTTTCCTTCAACAATTTTTTTCATTCTTGCATGTTGATTCAACATGCAAGAATGAAAAAAAAAAAAAAAGCAGGAATAAATAATTGAAAAAAATATACTATAATATACTGCGTCATGTATTGAATTTTTTGTAGGCATATATTGTAACCTCAGATTTAATTCTCACGTAAAGAGAGGGAAAGATAGAAAAAAAAAAAACGAGTGGAACAAGATTATGCAGCAAGGTCGTGGTTTTTGTTTCTCTGCGGTTTTGAGAGGACATGTCTCATGAGATCTCTTCTGACAATAACGTATAACGTCTGCAGGACTGACCGTGATCAAGTAAATTATTTTATATAAACCGTTGACCTTTAAATAGACCACTTTGTACGTGCCTGCTTGTCCTTCACAAACCAAATATAGCAGCCTTTCTCTTCACCAAGCTTCGTTGTTATATATTTACTGTGGTTAATATTTCAATAAGTAATAATTGTCAGCAGGTATAAGCATGAAAAGGGCTGAGGAATTCAGATCGACCGCATCGATCTTTATTTATTATAAATCAATTAACAATCTGAAATTCTTGTGCGCTGAAGATGAGAATGCTGTTTTCAAGTTATATATTAGTGATTGAACGTAAAAGGATCTAATAATTAAACTTATATGATACTGTATTAATGTATTCACTAAATAAAATAAGAAATTATCTCAATTTTAAAGTGACAGAATTAAATATGAATAATAAATTTAAAAAGTTTCATACTGTAGTGTTAAAACGTTTCGCAGAACAGTGCAATAAATAATTAATTATATTATCAATGGTTCATCTGACGTCATTGGTGTCACACTTACCGTAGAACCAGCACCTGCGTTCGCCGAACCTGGGTCTGAGCAACCCCGCGGTAAACTCGTCCTCGATGGCCGGCAGGCTGTCCAGAAGAAGCCCGAGTCCCGCGATGATCAGCGGGACACCCCACGCGTACACTGAGTAGGCGCGATACCGGAACCGCTCCTGACCGGGCTCCGCGCTCATCGGTCGCAAGTCCCTGCATGTAACAAGGCACAGCATGAGTCATGCAGCTTTCTTTTTGCTCGCTCCTCAGTGATAATTGACACGACGGTGACCAACGGGACCAAAATTTAGCACAGGTGGACTAAAGTCTAAAACAGAATATATTTTTTTTATTAAATATGAAAGTGTCATAATGTGGTTGGTTTTCTAAAGAAACATTATGCTTAAAAAAAGGGGAAACAAAAGCTTTTTATTAGTACACTTATATACTATTTTTGACATGAAAAAATTAAATTTCATGTAATCAGGTAATGTGAAAAGGGATATAGTCCCTGAAAAGGCCAAGCACCTCTCTTGAGCGAGTTTTCTTTGAGAGGGTAACATAAAGCGAGTGCAAGCAGAGCGATGGCGACCACAAATCATTGTTGACACTTTTGCCGCTTGGCTGACCGCGTGACACTGGATGAAGCGAGCAACAACTTTGCTCCTTGCAGGTCGACATCGTACAAATCCCACGGGATCTTTTGTCGTAGTTTTTTTATTTGCTATTACGAGTTCTGGTTGATGTTTTTATAGGGTCGCTCCATTCGCTTCTTATTTGTATAATATATAGGGTTACCAAAAGTTTATTATGAGTATTTAGAAAAAAAAAAAATAGGTTGTAAAAGTTATTTGAAAAGATATTAGAAGAAGTAGTGTGTTTACTAAAATAAAAAAAGGGGTTTTCTAGAAACGAGGATGTTGAGTGTAATTGTGATGACCTACATCGACGCAAGGTGAAGGCGGAAAAAACGTTGACATACCGTGTCGTTTTCATTCATTGAGTTAATCAACAGGCTCGTATTAACGTTGACCTCTTTGTATCTTGATTGCATGTAATTGAACAATACAAGAAACTAAAAATGTGAAATAAAGAAGAAAAAGTATTTGAAATGCTAACTAAAAAAAATAGTTTTGTCTTTAAAAAAAAAAAAAAAGAAAAAAAAAAAGGTTTTTTACGTATTATATCCATGCATTCATCTTTTGTGGGAAATCACAATGACCCATGTCAAATAATATATAAATTTTGATGCATTAAAATTTTTAAAAAATGTGGTATGCAACATCTATAAAAAAAAGGTGGTAAATAACATGCAGCTTATAAAAACCTGTCTAAATTTAAAACTTCAGGGTAGTCAAGCTGAAGATAAATATTATTGAAAGGGTTTACATAATAAGCTGATAATCATTATTTATAACAAAGCTTTCTCTATTTATTTTGATATTAACTTGACTACGATCTTAGCAATGGCTCTTACCTTCTGTCGTCTACCTGGCTTCAAAAGTCGGCTTTATCAGAGGCAATAACACCAGCTGCACTTGGTGTCAGCAGGGAAAGTTACTAAAGAGGGTGTCTGAGCTAGCAAGAAAGAACCGCTAGGTCCGGAGCCGACCCGCCCACGTCGCTCGTGCTATAACAGTTCCGGTGTCCGATACTTTACTATACGTACTGTACGTCTTACTACATCCGGCTTGTTCAGACATGCGTGCAAGCAGCCGTGACCTTGTCTAGGGGGCGTAGTGTCATTTGGGGGACCGTTATTTATTAATAACATGTAATATTACCTGAATGTCCACCAAATGTTGAAACACATCGCGTTTAACCAGAAGAAGGCAGCCAGGAAGAAGAAGTGCATCATCACCGCTGGAACAGACAAATATGAACACGATCATTTATGAAAGTATTTGAATTTTTAGTTGACAGTCGGCAATGATCACCCTGATCACCCATCATGGATGTTCAATATTATTATCAAATTTTTATATCTTATGCCTCTATACGTACACCTCTAAAGATCCCTAAATAATAACACCATGACAGTTTTGTATAAAAATATATTAGATTATATATTTTTACATTAAAAATAATGCAGTGAAGTTTAAAAAGAACTCGCACAAAACTTATAAAAAGATGCCATAATGGAAGAAAACTTACGGGACAAATGCTATGCACGGACGGTTTTGTTTTCCCTTTATTTAAAATCATATAGGGAAATATTAAAATTATACATTCTGATCTTATAAGCTTGATTTGATCATTGAAAATAAAAAGAATGAAGAACGCAAAAAGGTAGAGCGAAACGCATAATTATCTCAAGAATTTAAATTATACGAGATTGTAGTTTTACAATCGAACAACAATTTGACACGCGACAGCAGAATATTATAGCATATTATAATTATATTCGGGCACGAATTTTCATCACATCGTTATTATATATAATAGTATAATGCAGCTAGTCATCTGAGAGGCGGAAAATAATTTTTATTTATTTTATTTATTTATTTTTTTATTATCTTGATTCAATACATCCATATATTAAAATTTATAAAAATAAAATAAATAAAAAAATATAAATAATATTTTCGCGGAATGTGTGTGATTTTTTTTTTTTTTATCATCAGACCACCCAATACACAAAATTAATATATTTTTTTTTATTTCAGAGTTGAAAAATAATATAATAGAAATGCACTAAAATATTATTATTATTACATTTTTTAGTTCACACAATAGGAACTTTTGCTTTTGAAAAAGAACACTAGTTAGTAGTTAGTATAGTTAGTCTAGGTTAAATTAAATAATATTAAATTGATATGACAGTATGCGAAACCAAAGCATTTAATTATGTACACAGTTATACACTTTATAGACCAAAGTGTTGCTGGGTAAAAGGGGTAAGGAATTATTAGACTTGGGAGATGATAAGATTATGACGTGGGGGCGGCCCGGAGAACGTGCAGATCCGCACGTATTCCAAATTATGCAAATGAGCTTACAATTGTTAGATGGGCGTCAGGGTGGCAATCAGCGTGTGCCATACGATGAAGATTAATAGCAGACACGCTGAGGAATGCAGCAAGTCTCTCACCACCTGTGGCTTATTATTTATACTACCCCCAAACCATGGACGACCGTCGCTGCGAGTTATTATGTAAATCTGACTGCAGTGAGCGGAAAATACTTATAATAAAAATATACTACTCATAAAATTTTCAGTTAAATGACTTACATGATATAATTTTTATCAAGATAATTTATAAATAATGCATATGCATGTACTGAAATAATTCAAATAATAGTTAAAATTATAACTTCTTATAAATATTCAACGAAAATGATTATACAGTATATAGATGAATAAGATGAATTAGATAAAATATTTTGTCGCACTAAGACACCAAGTATAACAAGTATAATATTATAATATATATTAATATCGTAATAATCGTATATTCAGCATTTAACATTTTTTTAATTGCATGTTTTAGGTAAACAAAGGCATGCAAGGAAGTTGTAAAATAGACAAATGGTATATATATAGATTTTAATTTCACGTCGGGTGATCAGTCATGTAAAAACATGATGTATGTCAGCTCTCCCAACAGTCACCCCCTGAAAGTAACATTTTGGGATAAAGCACCCTAGGGTCCTAGGCTTTCCCCCTAAACGAATGAATGAATGAATGAATCTCCGTCCTTGTTTGTTCATTATAGGTCAGATCAATACAATTATAATATATCATTATATATATGCATTATAATATATACATATTATAATATAGTATAATTAATATATATACTACAATTATATTATTGTATTTTTTACCTTCAAGAGGCAAAGGGTGCAAATAACCCCCCCCCCCCCCAAATATATAATATCTCTCGGCACCTATATATCAGATCTCCGGTAAAATAGCTCAATCGTTTGAGTCGAATCCTTTTATACATAATAATATATAAAGCTGCTCCACAGGAGTATAGAGTAAATGAATTAACAATTTGTTGTATTTTTCCACATTTTATAAGCTCCATTATCTACCAACATCAAACCGAGCAATATTTCTTTTAAAAGATCGAGTACTGTACACGATTGACATAAAAAGTACTTAGAAAGCAATTACTTGTTAACTGACCGTTTGATATGAACAATTTGATTGTCGTATGAGCTGCGGACAGTTAGGGTCACACAAGTTACATCAAGGCCAAAGAGTCATGCGCAGATCAATGGATGGCATGCAGATGACAGCAGCAACTTACCCATTGTCAGGCACGCCCCTGGAGGCAGGGCGGCTCCCGCGAGCTGCACCGAGGCGAGCAGCACGTCTCCAACTAGCAGACACGCAACGTGACACGTCTGGCAGCGCCAGTGCAGTGCGTGATGTGCCTTGGGCAGCAAACAGCCCGTGGCCAAGGTGGCGGCCAGAAAAAAGGCAGAGATGGCGAGACCCGCGGGGTACAGCGTGAAACGGAGGTCAGATTCGTGTTCAGAGGGCCACGCGGGTCGCTCCGGCTGGGGCGGGGCACACACGAACACACTGATGAACCGTTGTGGACGTTCGACCAGCCTCTCGATGCAATATTCATCCACCCTTAAAGGCGGCGAGGGTGGAGGAGCCAGCTGCAGGGAGTTGTTCTCTTTGTCCACCACAGCTGTCAAATTCCCCTCGAATTCACGTGCAACAATATATATTCCTGATGGAACATTGTGACAAACAGGGAATCCTGATGCAGATGCTATATTAATTTCATCACTATTAAAATGTTCACCATGTACACAAGATGCATTTGTTTCACTATATGCTGCGTTACGCCCACAACATTTACGAATACCTTCTTGACTTGGTGCATCACAAATTAATGCAAAATGTTTATCAACACAAAATGCATCTGGAGCAAATATAAGAGGTGAATCATCTGATGACGGGTGCATCATCAGTAATAATATTGAATCATTATCCAAAAGTATAAAAACTGATGGGGATTCTGGAGGAGAATGAATTAAAGTTGGCAATTTTCCATTATTACACACGGGTCTTGTTCCAGCAGATATAGTCCAATTGTCGGGTACCACTGTACTCTGAAAACCTCCTCCTGGTCTTGGTTCTGTTATGAGAGGAAACCATTCTTCACCGTTGTAAATATCTGTTTTGCACGAGGCGTCAGGGTGAAGTACCATGCCGATGTCGCAGCACTTGTTGAGCGTGACAGCGGAGGCTTGACGGCTGCCAAACGCGAGCAGCACCGCCACAACCCACCATCTCCAGCGCGACCTCATTGCAGACTGAGAAGGAGCGACTCGAGCGAGCGGCACTGAGAGCAAGCGAGACGCGACTCACGCGAGCGAGAGAGACGCCGCCGCAAGCCTTCTTCTCCCCACCTTCATCAACAAAACAGCGTTGCCAGCCGCAATAATACCGTTATGGCAACACCGCCCTGGTACTTCGCATTGTTGTGAATTAAATTTTATAAAAAAAGTCACAATATTATTTATTACGTCATCAAATTTATTTTTCGGTGTAGAAGAATTTTCAAACAAAAAAATATGTATATGAAAATTTTACTTTATTCTTAGCTTCACCACATGAATTCCTTCTAACAAAAACTAATTTTTAATTATCAAGTTAATCTTTTTTGGTCAGAATTCAGTATAGCAATAATAAGCGTTATAAAAATATACGTCATAGACCATAAAGTTGAATTGGACAGATACCAAACTAAAAAAATACTCTCCCTTTTTTCATCTCTCTCTCTCTCTCTCTCTCTCTCTCTCTCTCTCTCTCTCTCTCTCTCTCTCTCTCTCTCTCTCTCTCTCTCTCTCTCTCTCTCTCGTGCTCATGAGGATCGCTCTATGTATAAAAATAAGGGTCAATGGAATAGAGGTATAGGGGGTCGATAGGTATGCAGGTATTATGTCGGACATAACACTTTTCACTTTTGTATCATAAACTTTGACAGAGAAATGAAAGGAGAATGAGGGAATTTTATAGACAGAGATCTTTTGTAAGGGTGATTATTGGTCGTGATGTGAGCAGCACGTAAGCGAGAGTAAGCTGGAGGAAATCTCGTCATTACGGGCCTTGTTAGACGACCTTGCCTGCAGCTACTTGAGATAAAGTCGGTCGGCGGCATGGTGGCAAACATCCCTGTATATAGACACAACACCACCGCGTTCATCTCGCCTGTCCTCGTGCTGACGTCATTAATGTGGTTGATTGTAGCCTAATTGCACACGGAAAAGAAGAAATATATTTTTTTATTAATATTACAGCCTTTTAAAAAATATTACAAAAGTGTATTATGCTAATAAAATTATGTAGAACTGTGTATACAGAAAAATTTAAAATATTTCAAAATAAATATCGAAGGTCGGAAGGTATAAATATTATACAGTATTATGGTGAAAACATACAGTATATTATTAGTTACATTGTTATATTATGTTATATACGATTACATCATTTTGGAGATTTGTTTAAAAAATTTAATAATTGATTTTTTTATTATGTTTATTTAGTATATTTTAGTAAGATTCATTAATTTAATTAATAATGTCTGCCAGTATATTGTGATGAGATCACACAGTGTGATCTGTGATCATCATTGTTATATATTAATTATTTCATGAATTCATGCAGTTTATTACTTTACATATTTTATTAACAACGAGCTGAATTAAAACTGGAAAGTCAATAAATTGTAAATAAATGTTACACCTTGATCGATGCATTCTCATTCTATACACTACAGTACATATAAATTATATAAAAGCATCATGCCTAAATTGACAAAATACTAATACAAATATATACAAACTTTGTTTCACACATTGTATCTTAATTAAGAGTAATTAATTAAATTTTAATATATTAAATATAATTAATATTATAATATAATATACATGTTTATTTTATACAAATATTGCAACGGGAAAAATAGCAAGCTTTTAATAAATAACAATTACAATTCATCATAATGATATTCAGCACATGATGACGTCGTTCTGACTTGTATAAGCAAACTTGTTGCATGACTATCTATATACGTTATAGGTACGCGCCTTTTCAATTACCGGGCATTCAAATCTCTGTGACACATTATACGCTATAAAAGGAACGTGGATAAATTACCGGTCCCCCACTCAAGGCCTCTGCATTTTTCAGATATGAACGAGCTAGTTTGGCCATCAGGGTTTACCGTGTTGGTGACCGGCAGCTGGACTTCGGTGGACCAATTGCATTGTTGTGCTACAAAGATTGCGTGCGAGCGAGCACGGCGGTGGCTTTTGAGGTAACATTTCTCTGGAACAGGAAATGTATTGTTATATAACAGAAGAATAGTACGTCGTATATAGCCTGGTAATACTGTTGTACAGTCAAGCACAAAATTTTTAGAGTATTATCATAACAATATATATATTATATCAAAAGTATTTTGGAAAATTTCGTTAAAAAAAGGCTAAAAATTAAGAACGGTTGTTGTATCATTCTTGTTACGATATTTTCACATTATTATACAGTAAGAGGGGTGTGATCCTCGCGTATGCTAGACTTGTCTGGTGATGCGAATTTCCCACGACCCCAGTACGATCGACACCCTGCATGCATTGCTGGGGGTTCCCACTGCCACTCCAGACGGTCGCCGCGTCAAATTTTCACTATACATACATAATTTACTATACATAATTATATAATTATGTGTCAGAGTCTTTTTTATAAATTTGTAACTTTGAAGAGAACGGTTTGATGGGAAAAAAGAAAAAAAAACTTTTGAAGGGATGGATATATTAATTTTATAACGTTACATTTACTAGTTTCGAGACATAATGACTATATAATTAGTTTTATATGATATAACATTTTTTATCTTTGAATTAATTAAGCTATATATTATACACTATGAGTACAGACAGGCGCGGATCCAGAACCAAATTTCGGGAGGCCAATGTTAAAAATACAAATTGGAGTGGGGGAAGTGCCTATATTTGCCCACTGGATGTTAAAATCCAAAATTTCATAGAGGGGTGCCGACCCCCAGGCACCCCCTGGATCCGCGCCTGATCGAGTATTATTATATATAAATATAGAAACCCGAAACAGTATATTTGAAATTTCTTCAAGTAAAAAAATATATATAATTAAAAATATAATATATATTTATGATATACATTATCTCAAAATATATGCATGCTTTTTAATGTTCCATGCAGTTTTCTCTTTATATTAAATCTGTGCTAAATTATTCTATATTATTTGCCTTATGCCAATATTATATATAATATTCATAACTAATAAGCAATATATATATATATATATATATATATATATATATATATATATATATATATATATATATATATATATATATATATATATATATATATAAGTTATGAACAATTTAATCGATAAATCAATATCCTAATTACGAACATTGTATTGCACTAATTTGTGTTTACAAATTACCAAATATAAATAATATTATAATGTATATATCAGTATATTATCTATATATAAATTAATTTAATTATTATTAATAATTTTACTATACTGTTTGGAATCAATTATAATTGCAATAAGGTTCAACAATGTCGCTCAAATTACTTCCTCATGTTGAGACTGAAATTTTGATCGCATGTCTGTTTCCGTATTGCATCAGGTCATTATAGCGTGCAGTGGAGTACCTCGCTTCATCAGCAGGGTTGCCAGCACCACAATTATATCTGACTACCACACGCTGTGTCGGATAATTTAATATACCTTATTACGGTCGTGACCGACATTACGCTCAGCAAGCTGGCCTTGGAGATCACTTTAATCATGTTGTCTCTGGAAATTTGTATCCATGTATGTATAATAGACTTGCTATTAATTGCAAGATTTTATAAAATTTAAATATAATTATAGCATATCTTAATAACACAAGTATGATGACATAATATCATACTTTTTTTTTTATATATATTTCACAGCTGAAAAAGAAAAATCATTTTTAATAAAATAATTTCAAATAATATATGAAAAGAAATCTGCGTTGACGTTATTAAATGATGGAGTCCAAATTATTTGCTGCGTTTGTTGAGCGCTATATGTATTTTAATACATTATGTACTTACAAAAAATAAAATATTATTATATAATAAAAGGTTATAGCAAAAATAATTATTATAATATAATATATATTATGCCTAAAATGGTTACAATGTTTGTGCTGCACGCCTATTATTTATTTTTTACATTTAATACATTCTGCATGTAAACACATTTTCTATGTGAACCCAAGGCATATTTAAAAAAAAATCGATAAATAAAAATAATTAGCTCCAATTATAGAATATGTACAATTGGACATGATTGCTTAATGTATTCAAGAAACATATTTAATTATACAAAATTGCCTTTGGGTTAACTCGATATGTTTGCTATCTGTCATCAAGGGTCATTTTGCCGGTAGTTGCGTCTTGAATTGCAATCAACTTGCCACGTCATGCTATGCATTTCCGCAAGCGGCCGGCCTACAGGTCGCTCGCCCCCGCCTCTTGTCGTGTGTTCCGCATGGTGATGAGATAGAGCGATGAGTCCCCTCCTCGCCAAATTAGAAGTTAGAAAAATCAGCCTTATTTACCTCTAACTACATAGTCAACGAATGCGTATATTATATGTATATAAAGTTTATACATAGCTCATTTGCTGCTTCGCCACCAACGCGAGTCAATGACTTTTGCATCGCCCCCGCCCGCCAAACCGATAACTGTGCACCGCGGTGTCAATTTCACGGTCTTCGCGCGCACAATTGAGCTCGCGAACACCGAGAATAATATCCGTGAACTGATTGAGCGTAGGAAAATCGCACTCTCAATCAACAACCGATTTTTTTTTTATTATTGATTATATATTTTTTTATTGCTGTTACTGACCTTAAATTGATATCTATCCATATCGAACTTGAAATATTATATAATATTATTATAATATTAACATACAATAAAAAACTTGATTTGTTAAGGTAGAGATAATATGGATCAGCTGGCCCAATGCTAAAAAAATCCCATTCATAAAAATTATGAAAAAAATTTATAATGTTCTCCTTAACATACCTTATCAGTAGATAAAATATCAGGTATACAAAAACGAGCTAGTTTTTGAGTTATTAATTTTTAAAGTTGACTAATTTAACATGGAAGTTCCGTTTCTCCATGTTAAATTAGTCAACTTTAAAAATTAATAACTCGAAAACTAGCTCGTTTTTGTATGCCTGATATTTTACCTACTGATAGGGGATGTAGAGGAGAACATTTTAAATTTTTTTCATAATTTTTATGAATGGGATTTTTTTAGCATTGGGCCAGCTGATCCATATTATCTCTACCTTAAAGTAACCGTTGACTTTGTTTTCACTACTCATCCGCATCTCCGTTTGAGTTTTTTTTTTTTTTTTTATTATTTATTTATTTTTTTTTTTTCAATATTCTGTCTTGATTGTATATTTTTTATAACATCATATGCCAAGTGAATCCTGTACATAATGATACAACATGACATTTAATACTTTGATAGGTCCCATGCATGCATATATGAATCAGGTTCTTTTTTTTTTTTCTCTTTTTTTTTAATATTATGATAATAACATCGCCAATATTTTTTGTGGTGTAGCTGGTGCAGCAAGCGGACCGGTAGAGTTCCCAGCCAAGCAAGTCGACCTTGCACAATGGGACGCTCAATCCTCCTCAGTCTCCTCGCCCCTCGCGAGACCGACTGCCACATCTCTAAAGAAATGAACGCATTTCATTGCAAGCCGCTTGCTTGCTTCCCACGTGACGCTTTGGATGCCAATTTGTGGACGTAAGAAAGATACGATTTTTTTTTACCTTTTTTGTGCTCGTTTTTTTCTGAAAGAAAGTGAATTGTAGAGCAAAAACGAATAAAATGATGATAGTTCTCACACAAAGCAGGTAAAAAAGTGATGTTTGTGAGATTTTGTTGTATTTTTGTTCCCAATGTTAGGAATCTGTCTCCGGGGGAAGCGCTCTGCATCGAACGCCTCGACTTGCTGTCAATGTATACGGAGGCTAAGGCATGCGGTGGTGATGACAATGATTTCTCGTCACTATAATATACAGGTGACGATGGGGTAGTCAATAGAGTCAAACACAGCAATGAACTTCCTTACGTCACATCTTTCCGCATGATATTGATTTGAAACATGGAAAAATTACATTCCTCGCGGTAATTTAAATATTGATAAAAAAAAATGCTTAGTCAACCTGTTAATAAAAACATGCATAATTATAAGCTAAAATGATTAAGTGAAGTGAATTTAAAAATATTGCAAAATAATCACGTGATATAATAAACTAAATAAAAAAATTAATATATTATTTAACCAGTATAATACAGTATAATAAAATTAATTCATTATGCATAATTTTATTCATCAATATTTATACACCGCATTTACTAACTATAGCTCATTAAAGTCATTAGACTGATCAGCATACATATTTATAATTATTAATATGACGTTAACAAATATTGAATTTTCAGCTGCAAAAGTCAAGCAAATGTTATTATAAAAAATATAACTTGATGAAGAAAATAAAGTTATAATATCTTCTCATATTGTTGACTATATAAAATTTTATATTGTATATATAATATGATGTCGCAACAAGAAACTGTTGCACTTATAAAGTTTACCCCTCCTAATATATCTTACACTTTTTCTTTCAATTTCTCTCGTTCAATAAGAAGAGCGCTCCCGTGGGTAAAGTCTGGCCACGCAACCTCTTTGCCACGCCAATCAAATTTGGTGCGTCCCTTGCACTATCAGCCAGGAACTAGGGGTAAATATAATTACCCTTGATGCGGCACTCACCCCGCGCGGCAAATATCCTCCCCTCCATAGCTGACTCGCAACGAGATATTATAGATTATTACAACTGTTCACACGGACCCGCGGCTGCTAGCTGACTATTTTATACGCAAAACCCAGACAGTTGAGGCATTACTTCGTGTTAAACCACCCCTCTTCAGTTTTATGGGGATTTCAATTAACACTGTAATAAATTTTTAATATACCTTCCATAATATGACTAATATGACTAATCGGACTAATGAACACAATACATTTAATATACGTATATATACGACATTTACACAATATTTAAAAGGTGACTCAATTTATCTTGAAATGCATATAGGAGAAAAAATTAAACTATTCAAAACTGCATATTATATATTAATTATAATATTATACATTTTATATTATATGCAATAACATATATAGTATTTAACTCATGCATTCATTGTATTTTATTCAGCTGACAATTTTATTTGAAAGAGCAAAAAGTAAAAAAAAAAAAATAACTAAGTTTGATATCACACAAAGTGCAGTACATAAAAATATTTTATGACTTCAATTTATGTTCTGAAGTATAAAAAATTTATGGATTTTTATCTTTGGAATATAAGAGGACAAAGGAGCAAAAACATCCCATGCAGCCTGCATGCTTGGCAGCATTTGTGTTATTATTACTCTAAGCATAAGCAAACAAAAAAATATTCTTTCTATAACTAAAGAACTGTGGGGAGCACTTAGTTAAGTTACTTCTTTTGGGCGTGGCTGGTATGGAAGCCAGAAATATGTTTAGACTGCATATTCTTTTACATAGGTGCTGTATACTTTGACCCTATATAATAATAAAGTAAACGGAAGTTAGTCAAAGGTCTTACATGATATTCTATAGGTGATATTTGCACGTCAAAGGTTTCTATCATACATTACATGGTATTATATAATATCCCTGATTTCCTGTCTTGTATGTGGTATGTCGCGTGCTTGTTGGATTATCAGAAGTATGTTGCAGAGAGAAGACCGTCGTGAGCAGGGTGTCAGCAACAGCACTCCAGTAACCATGGTAACGGGAAGATATACCTCCTCCTCCTGCTGCCACTGCACCGCGGCCACCACCCTCGCTCGATGCTCCTGCGCTCTGCCTCCCTCGCTACTCTCCCCGTACACAAAACCATGCAGCGAGCGAGGAGCGCCAAGCGGTTCTAGCTGGCGCGATCTTTTACTTCCGAGCGCCAGTACAGGGCGGATCTCTTGTGCGATCGCTCTCAGCCCGTCCTTTACGTAACGTACGACAGTGTATGTAAATATCCGCCTCGCAACAGCTGCCGTCGTCACAGCCGTCAAATTATAGTGAGTATATATTATATTTGCATCGTCCTTTGCAAATTTTTACCTAATTATTATATTTATATGAATTAAAAAATATTATCAGCTAGATATTTGATACAGTGATAAATTTTCATATTTATTAATGAGTAATAAATTTTAATAATATTTAAATAAATTAAAAAAATTAGGTCATATTTTTTGTATATATAATATAAATTATATAAGTAAAGTAGTATATTGTGCGTGTGTTATATATTATGTATAGTTTTTATATAATGTTTCTGTGAATTAAATTTTTTATCAGCAGTCCAATTAAATTTAACATTTCAAGCGTATAAATAAAAGTTGTAGGATATACACTTTAAAAAGTTTTAATGAAATATTTTTTTAGAATATATGTATTCGGTGAGCATCACGCTATCAGCATATTCCGCTCCACATTATTTCATATTCGCAATCAATTTGAGGACGGGAGAAACATCCAAAATACAAACCTTGGCTACTCCACTATAAATTAGATGTATAATTATAAAATAATATACAATGCGCTCCGGGAATAATAAGTATAAATAATTTATATAATACAGTAAAGTTTTTTTAAACAAACCTCTTTGTGCTGCTGAAAGTTCTTGTCTCTTCCTCTCTATATAAAAATGTATGAGCTTCGAAAAACAAATATTGACTGAGACTGCCATGGAAGCTAACGATACGATGCAGCAGACGCCTCGTTGCACATGGTTCACGAGTGTACACGAGGATTTATGAGGTAGACTCTGAGCGGCCACCAAGGGAGAGGGTGCGGTACGTGCGTAAGAAAAACCGCTGGTCCAAATCAGCGAGAGTGAACCAGAAAGACGGAGAGAAAGAGAGAGAGAGAGAGAGAGAGAGAGAGAGAGAGAGAGAGAGAGAGAGAGAGAGAGAGAGAGAGAGAAATGCCATGATTCATATTATATATGCTCCAACTCGCGCGGGGACAGAAAGAAACCCTAAGGGGAATGTGGTGCTAAGAGCTCTTCAAACTGTATGCTTGACGTACAGAATGAGTCAGATTTGATTCTCCAGTAAAAAATCTCACAGCCGTATATTGTATAATACTGTCAGTACTGTCACCCTCTTTTCCGTACTTTTTAATAAACTAAAATGTTTTTCTGAACAAAGGAGAAGCAAAGAATATAAAGCTATTATAACACTGCATGATGGAGACTTGGCAAAAATAATCTGAAATCTTTCCACTATTTTTCTTAGGCAGACGTTACAGAATATATATAAAGACAAAATAATCTGATAAATACAGCTATGTATATTATTGGTATATACCACCGTATAGGTGCAAATAAAAAGAGAAAAAGAAATCCCTGATATATGTAAAGTAACAATAAAATATATTTAATATTTCAGTGAAAAGTATATATATTATTATATAATATACGAGTTTTTTTAATTTGAATTTCGTATTTCAATTTCTTTAAAACTGTATGCGTATACAAATACACCAGTGTATAGTTATATACAGTGAAAAGGATAATTTTTATTTTACGTTAGTTTTAAAAGCTTCTTTCATTTTTTTCCATTTCTAGTTGAGCTCATTATCTCATAATTTTATATGAGAATTATCTTCATCGAAATGGTGAAAAGTCAAAGCATCCTTTGAAACCGTTACTTTTTAGTGGCCTGTGATCGTCGCTATCTTATTCATAAAATCATGCAATGCTTGCTCAAAAAATACAAAATTATTACATTAATACAGTATTAAAAAATAACAGGATTTTTCATATGTCTCTAATCTTCTATGTATACTTGCAGTTTAACTTTTAGCTACGACGCTTCAAATGTTGACTGCAATGCTTCCGATAGTATACATGAACACATTAACATTATTTTATAGAACAAATTAATTAACATACAAATAATATCTATTGGTTAAAAAAACAGTTTATACCATTCTTGATAACAACCCATTCAAATTTGTGAAAGCGAAGTTAGCAAAATTAAAAATAATATACTGCATGATATTATACAAGAATCCACCGAACATTCACAATTCTAAAACTATAGTTTATTCAGTTTATTGCATTGTATATCATCCTCATTTATGCAGTACAAACATTTTTTTCAGCCTGTCTAATTTTAGTTGCCGTAAAACTAATCCAATTTATTTTTCACCGTCACTAGAGATCCATAATATAATAGTTTAGCCACGCGACTCGGAGAGATGGATAAGGCAGGTCATAAATTTTTATTACTTTTTCTGTGTGCCTCTATTTGGGTATCTCCAAGTGTGTTATTGGCCCGCTGTGGTTAAAGCCAAGCGAAGAAACAAGGTAAATAAACAGAAAGGGGTAAGTTAGGTTATATACAAGATGAAAAACTTTAGTGCATATACGTGCATTTCTTTGATCAAAATCTAAAACTCAATTTGTTTTCATAAAAAAAAAAAAAATACACATAAAAAAGGTGTATTAGGAAAAGTTTATTTAGGGTTGACCATAAAAAAAAAAAAAAAATTTAAAACTTTCGTAAAATGGTGTTGTAATCTAATCAGAATTGCAATTTCCCACGGCTACTTAAAGTAGAACTTTTATCTTCTTCCAAGTTTACGTCCACCGCCGTGTAGCACTGTCTCCTGTCTCAATAATGGGATTGATTTGCTATCAATCTTTCTTGTAAGTACATAAGAAAGTTTTATTGATGATTTCGTATTGAAGATATAATAAGATAAGTTTTAGTCAAGACTGAGGAAATGCATTTTTAGTGCCAAATTACTTGAAAATTCACTTATTATGCGCTTTCAGTATCTTTTAACAATGATTTTTATATATAATATATTGTATAACTGTGCACATACATAATTTATATATTTTATGCTATTTACTGCTGAATTATTATATGTACAACATATAAAAAAACTATGACAATTTAAACTTAAATTCGAAACTTATTCAGCGCCTCAGCTGGCACTATTATGCACAATAAAATTTACAACATTGAAAGTATTTGGATCTCATTTTCGCATGGCACATTTACATTTCGACATTTGAGAATCTTCCATCAATTCTAGATTTTGTTCATTGCTATCTTGAAACATTAAATAAAAAAACAAGATCATAATCAATGTATAAAAGAACAATTTAAAATTTAAACACGAAAATGTACATATTTAATCTATTTAATTCAATTTTTAGCAATTTTTAATTTAATATTTTGTTCCATAATATTGTGTCTATGTTTCTATGTATATTTATCTATTTATTTATGTTTAATTGTATCTGTACAAAATTTGTGTTTAATAAAATCAATTAATCTATTCTCAGTAGAAAAAAAGAACGCATTCTCTAGTATACAAAAAATATACATAAATAAAAAAAAATAGTCAAAACAAAGCTTCATTTAAAATTCTACTGCTGTGAAAGTTTCAAAATCTTAATTAAAATGTAATTAGCAGGAATAAACTCCAAAGATCGTATTGAAGTTAACTAATTTTTTCTCGATAGTCTCTCCATCAAATTACAATTACAGCAGCCAAACTGCTGGCACGCGGTGAAGACTTCCACAGAGGGTGGGACTCGTAGGCACGTAGGTGTGTAATCAGGGGGCAGCAGCTGCCTTTGTTTCTGGCGTGGCGAATGCTGCTGTGGTGGCGAGACGCTCTCACTTTCGTTTTGTGAAGCGCCGCCAGATGCTCCACAGCTGGAGCACCACCTTATCACTTGAAATAATTAAAATATTATATCACCGCACATAACATGTTGACTGCCCACCCTAAATAAATTACATCTCTTATTATTATCATTGTCAGTTATGGATGATATTAAAAGAAATTAAATATTATTAGTAATTAATTGATAAATTATAAAAATGACAGGTTCTCAAATTATTGAAATTGAAAGTTTAGTATTTTATAATTAAAAAAAAAATTAATTTTCTTATTCTCAAACATATTTTGGTTTAAAATTTTTTGCTATCTATTGTATCTAAATTTTTATTATAACCTATTAAAAAAACATAGTTCAAAAAGTAAGGAGTTTGTAAAAATTAAGGAAGTGGTTATATTATAGACTCTGAGGTTGAAATTATATTTAATTATGTAGAATATATTTCAAACTAATTCTTATTAAAATCTTATAATTGAATTTATAGAAAAAATAAAGGAAACAAAGGAGGGAGTGCCTAATTTATAAATATGAAAACTTATTTTACACAACTTACAAAAGTATGACAATTAACCGTCCATTTTTGTGTAAATAATAACTCATAAAAAATACCTTTTATTAAAAAAACAACAACAAAATTTAATATTAATTATGTATTTTATATCCGTTCTTTGTCTTTTTTGTAAGGTAAATTATTCATTGAATCCAACTTGATATGCCACATAATTGGAGCTTATTACACAGTTCTCTCGGAGCGCAGCTGTGAAGACACATCATTAACGTTAAAAAATGAAAAATGAGTTGACTTTTGGTAGAGTGCTTGAAACACCTCCCTCTTTCCATGATAAATCTGTACGCTATAGCGATCAGCTGTTTATAGTGAGAGGTCACGTGATCTTGACAAATAAGGGTGCGTGATCACGTGGTTCACTTTCTTGCAGTGTAGTAGAACTTGTCACAAGATCGATAATTTTTAAGAGGTATATAAAAAAAAGAAGTTAAAATGAACTCGGTGTATAATCACTTGACGCGTAACTTGTGTTGAAAAGCTCCCCCTTGTAAATCACATAACTAAAAGCCCTTAAAACTTATATTTTTTTAAGGTTTCTCTTTCTTTTTTCACTCTACTTCTCGTATTCATCAGTTGTTAACCAACCAAATTTTGTGTTAGTTATAATCGTTTCATTTCGATTCACGACGTTTCCAGGTCACTTCCACTGCGAACGAGCGCCTGTCAGAATGCGACTGTTTGAGCAGCCGCGTGGAGCGGGTTGCATTGATACAAGGAGTCGTAGCTGAACGGAGCGGCACGGAGCTTCACAAGGTTCGTATATAATAAACAATAACTTCAATTAATCAAATACAAGAATAATAAACTCTAATTGAAGTCGAAAGAAATTGAAGTGCTACTAAAATTAAATGTGTATATAGCTCACAAAAATATAATTTACAACATAATTATGATAAAACAGAATTTTATAACTTAATTTCTCCTATTTTAATAGCATTATAAACATATCATTAAATAATTTTTAATGTCTATTTTATATCTAAATTAATTAATGAGGAAATCGGAAATCCAATGAGGAAATTAAAATAATATATTGTTACACGATTACACATACTTCCTTTTAAATATCGATACAATACAACAAAGCAATACAGTAGACGAATTTTAAATAGTTCATGGTTTATTTGTTCAATATTATTCAGAATTCAAAGAACACTTGCCGCTGGTAATATTGCGCTCATTCGTCGTAATGGACAATATAATACGTGTTTAATATAATGATGTTGTGGTAATATTATAACTTTCATATTTCCTTTTCAATAAAAGTATAGTAGAAAAGAAAAGCTAGACTGTACTTACCTCATGAGTGAAGAATTTCTGTGTTCAAATGTTTGTGTTTAGGTTAACAATAGAACTTAAAAGGAGACTACTAAGTAGGGCACTTCAGACACTATAAGAGTTTAGAGCTTTGCTTAGCGTTTTTTTGCTTAGGGTGCGTATCAGACGACCATAATTTACCCTGTGAGAGAGTGCAGTTGAGATTACCAGCCAAATATAAGTTTACTTTTTGCAACACTTTGAACAGAAAAAGACGATGACTTTCATACAACTTACGTCAGAGCGTTAATACATGCAATAATTTACGAAGCACTACTATTATAAAAAAACAGCTTGCATGGATGAGTTATAAAATACACAATAACACAGACATGCATTCAGCGGTCTACATCTAAAGAACATTTTTTTACAGTATGTCTGTACAAAGCAACAATTGTTTCTCTGTTGATATAACTTTATACTACTTGTATCAAACGTAGAACATTCTTTGTTAATATTATAGTATACTATAACTATACAAAATATTGTATGATTTTATTCATGTTCATTGCATCATTTTCTCTTTATATTTTATATTTAGTTACTTTTGCATTATAAATTGTTCTAAATTTATTTAATTTGTTATTATGTACTGTACAGCAGAATAATGGAGTACTGACCTCAAAATTTTTTACTGCAGAAATGGATAGAGGGTGCAAAAATATGCTACTCTGAATTTTTTCAGATTTTTTAGAGACCGGGAAGTATTTTTAAAAAATTATTGAAGTCCATTTTGATGACGTCACGAGGCGCCTCTCCTTAAAAAAAAGAAAGGACATTAACGCCCGTGACGTCACAAAAAGGACTTTCAATAATTTTTTAAAAATACTTCCCGGTCGCAGAAAAATCTGAAAAAATTCAGAGTAGCATATTTTTGCACCCTCTATCCATTCTGCAATAAAAAATTTTGAGGTCGGTACTCCATTGTTAGTTGATAATACATAAATATATAAATTTTACAAAGAGTTAAGGTAGAGATAACGTCGAACAGCTGTTCGACGTAATCCCCTTTGATTAACATGTAAACCTTAGCAAATTGACAAAAATTCTGAAATTTTTTTGAGAGGCAGATATTAGTGCCTAAAAGCCATAGCAAAAGTTTCAAAAACATTTAACGAGCCGATTTTTTTAAATTAATTTTTTAGTTTGGCTCTCCATGGGAAAGCCCTATGCTGAAAATTAAAAAAATTAATTAAAAAAAATCGGCTCGTTAAATCGTTTTGAAATTTTTTCTATGGCTTTAAGGCACTAATATCTGCCTCTCAAAAAATTTTCAGAATTTTTGTCAATTTGCTAAGGTTTACATGTTAATCAAAGGGCATTACGTCGATCAGCTGTTCGGTGTTATCTCTACCTTAAGAAAATAATCCTCACAGTGAAATACGTTCTCATATGACGACGGACAGAGTAGAAAGCAAATGTTTATAAAAAAAAGTTTCCTCAGACAGTCATCGTGAAGTCTAAATATAATATAACAACGTTTCTTTAAAATATTTTTTATTGGAAGGCTTTTTAGTCTGGGTGCTAACTTGTTTGTATCAACATTTCAAGTCCCACAAACAACTTTAATATTTATGTAAACTTTTGTGAGAAAAAAAAATGTTTTGCAAGAAATTAAAAGTTGAAGAAGTTATGTGACAACTGACAACTTAAGTTAAAAGCCAGTCCTCTGAAATGCTTTTTAGATTTTTTATTTTTATTGATACATTCGTAGCAATCTAGCAATGTATACACTACATCAGTATATTTTATTTTATTTTATATAATATATATTACGAAAATACATAATATAATCAAGGAGAAAGTATAAAATTAAATATTCCTTATGCATTTCAACCTAAAAATTATAGCAGTAAATAAGTGCAGACATGACTTTCTTAAATTTTTAAATGTCATGTCATATATACATATATAATTAAACTTTACAATTACTTTTTTTTATCGCTTAAGGAACATAAAGTAAAAAAATGTAACGTAAGTCACTTTTAATCTATATTAAGTAGTGTAAAAAAATACGATACAAGCAAATCCATTGTCTTCAGATAAATGGTTCGTGTATAAGAAAGCCACAGCACGACGATCTGAAAGCCTTTACTTGGTACTTGAGTTTGCAAGCGAGAGTATCTTGGCTGTGGCACTTGTGGCAGACACATTGAAGACGAAGTTTTTCTGCTCCTGTGGCCTACATCTCACTTGAAACTGCACAAAGTGGGTGATCGAATTACTAAATTTTTATTGAATTAACCCTCCACCCAAGAGTTTTTCGTACAGCGCAATGAGTCATATATATTTTTCAGCAACAAGGGCCGTCTATTTGAGGCAGTTAAGACATATGGACCTTTTAGCCTTTTTATATATTCATATACAGTAAAAACATCTGGTAAATCTCACTGCCGCGTGGAGTTTTTACGAAGTACAGTCAGTCGTGTACTGGAACAGAATTTGCACTGGAACTGAAATAGCACAATTTTGAACTGTGTTGAACTTTTACGTTGATCTATTCTAATACAGTAAATAAAACAAAACCTTATATACTACATGTTTTACGCGTAAGTAATGTATCCCATTTATATTTACCATTATGTATATACATTTATTAAACTGTAATTGACTTATGAAAGCCATAAATATGTTTAAATACTTTATTTAATCAATGCACGTTCAATACACCAAGGTCAAAAAAAAAAAAAAAAAAATCGATATGCCATTTTCTCATGCATTGCTAATCTCAAATAATTTTGTCCTTGATTTATGACACAAAAAATATACAGAAGGATACGGGGTATATAATATA
The DNA here is from genome assembly GCA_949825025.1 of Siphlonurus alternatus. NCBI lineage: Eukaryota > Metazoa > Arthropoda > Insecta > Ephemeroptera > Siphlonuridae > Siphlonurus > Siphlonurus alternatus. Next base: position 9,189,945 of record OX463779.1, read on the forward strand.
TATTTTTAAATATTTTCTTCTACGTTAAAAGGCTTCTAACAGAGTGCAGCCTGTAAAAACGGATATAATATAGAACCTTATTATATATATATTCATTTTCTCTCACAAGTCTCATAGTTCACTACTTACTTATGTAATTTGGTATGACATTCATGACTGTTATAAAGCCATAGTAATTATGTTGGTGAACGTACAGTAGTAGTAGATACTAGTACTTTGGTGCATGAGTTACGTAGTTTGCTCCGGTGTGTTCGTGACGTCACTGGTTCACGTGACCAACGGTGGGCGGAGAGAGAGTGAGTGCAGCAGGCCGGCGGTAGACTACTGGCCTCGTGGTGTCTCCCTGTGTCTGACGAGACTCACTCTTTGTACAGCTCACTGTGTTACGGCCCGTCCGGTGGTGCAGACATGGAGGTAGCGGCGTGCAGACTGATCCCGCCGCCGCCACCACCCAGCCCCCGGAACACCGAGGTGCACCACCCGTGCTGGCTACCCTCGCGTAAGAAGCCCGTCTCTAAAGCAGCAGAGCTAGCTGCCAGGGTACGCACCGTTGCTTCCAGGATCGCGGCTGTGACTCCGTACTTCATGCTGGCTGTCAGCTTGGTGGAGGTGAGATGTTTTATCAAATGTGTCTTTGACGTTTGCTGTGATCTCCATTTTCATTATAATTTGATACCATGAATAATAAAGAAACAGGAATTGCAGTACGATTGGGAGGAATTTTTACTGGATTGCAAATTGCAAGACGTTTTCAATTATAAAATTTGTTAAATTAAAAATACACGTTTGGAAGTAGAGACTATTTTTACTCTTGTGGCTTCAGTTCCCTCTCGTTATAGGTATAATTTCACCAATATAATCAAAATACAACAAAAAATAATACTGCAGAAAACTAGAAAGTATGGGTGAAGTATATAATTATATTAAATAATTTTTATTTTTAATTAATTTACAAGTTTCAATTTAAAGGTAATACTATTGGTCAATACAAATTTTATCAAATAAAGTAATAACAAAGAGCTTACATTGTATTGTTACACACTATAAGATCTCTGGTAATAATGCGACTTTTTAATTTAAATCACGATTGCATGTTTTTAAACAACACATTATATTTACAAGTTAAATGGCACTAAATATATTTAATTAAAAGCAGCTATTAGACTAAAGCGATGACATCATGGGAACTTTGGTGGGTTCTACAGTTGGCAATTGTATGCAGGAGATGTGCTGGGCGTGGGTCGCCACAACGACGTATTTGTGGTTTGTGTTTGATGACATCACACCTTACAGCTGCAGGACAACGATGTGCGTCGTGGTATTGCATGTATAATCAGCACAGAAGTTGTTTATGATAGGGACCGATTAACGACACGCCTAATTTGCATGTTAAGGTAGAGATAATACGGATCAGCTGGCCCAATGCTAAAAAAATCCCATTCATAAAAATTATGAAAAAAAATTTAAAATGTTCTCCACTACATCCCCTATCAGTAGGTAAAATATCAGGTATACAAAAACGAGCTAGTTTTCGAGTTATGAATTTTTAAAGTTGACTAATTTAACATGGAAGTTCCATTTCTCCATGTTAAATTATAGTCAACTTTAAAAATTAATAACTCGTAAACTAGCTCGTTTTTGTATACCTGATATTTTACCTACTGATAGGGGATGTAGAGGAGAACATTTTAAATTTTTTTCATAATTTTTATGAATGGGATTTTTTTAGCATTGGGCCAGCTGATCCGTATTATCTCTACCTTAATACATCAACTCTATGTAAGACTGATAGGACAAGTTGTACAGTATGGTAGCTTTTTTTTTGCAAGGTAAAACTTTAATGTGCATATATTTTGCTGGCACTCACTATGTTATAAGAAAATTTGAATAAAAATTCGCTACAATTTTGGTAACGCTAAAGGTATTTTTGGAGCTAAAAAAAATCGTTACGCTAGAAATGTTAGAATTTTTACACCTTTATAAAAAATAAGTATATATTTTTGCAAAAAAAGAGCATAATAAGAAATGGAAAGACTATGGCGGTGTCCCAATACTATATTTCTCGTCTACTTAGGGTCCCTAAATGAGCTTTCCCCTCCCCTCCAAGATGACCGCTATATAAGAAGGGCGCATATGATGCGCCCTAAATTTGCCGCCATTGTAGGGAAGGGTAGTAGACGAGAATAGGACTATTGGTACGCCACCTATTATTTTATCCTAAATTTATTTTCAATTTGCGCATCGGTTCACTATTTGTTATTTTTTACCCATTAAAAAAATGTTCAGCAGATCGTCAGATAAGGAAAAAAGGAAAGTGGGGGGGGGGGGGGGGGGCTCGAAATTTTGTTGGTTGTTAAAATGAAGAAGCTCTGTTTCTCTCCAAAGTTCTAATAGCGATAAACACTGTGATAAGAATTTATTAACTCTTATTTAGAGTCTTATGTCAAATCTGGATGTATATTATACAACACACATTCGCGTTTATTTTCCGTTTTTCTTGTTATTTTCGATTATCCAATAAATAAATAAAGTAGTGTAACTATCAACTATTTTAAACCATTTTTGTGAAAACATTTTTTTCCCCCAAGGGTAAGTTGAAAACAGTCTGACTTGTGAGATGTAATAACGAGTCAAGAGTTTAGCGTGTGGTCTGCATGGTATTGGCGTACCGCTGTATCCTTGTATATAAAGTACAGATCACAAGCCCTCTCAACTGTCCAGGAAACTAAATACCTTCTTTATACACTTCAAAAGGTTTGCCACACTTAAAAAGTTCTTTTAAATTAAGGTACCCTTGAGAAGCTACAAATAATACTCACCTTAGAAAATTTTCCTCGACAATTGATGACAATAGCAGTGATGTATTATTTTGGGACATTATATTAAAAAAAAAAAAAAATGACAAGAGAAGGAAAAAAAAAAAATAATGAGGTTCTTCCCGATCTTATTTAGTTGAAAAGTTAATCAAGCTCTCACAATACATACCAGCTGTGATCACGAGAGACCGTTACAGAGGTCATAAAATGTAACTAACGAATTTAACATAAATTATATATAATTAAGATGATTTTTTCAGACAAGCGATAGAAATTTACCCTGTTTTTTCATTATATTTCTCTCAACTATTTAAAAACCATATTCGAAAATTGTCTTTTAAAGAGTAGGTTGAAAACAATTTGAGATGCAATAACGAAAATAGTGAGAAAAAAGCGTATAGAATATAATATGCTTCTGTTCTGCTATTGGTGTACCTCTGTATTACCCTTGCATGTATACAGTTTACATCATACAAGCTCTCTCGACTGCCCAGGAAACTAAATACCTTCTTACACTTCAAAAGGTTTAATTTTTATGTCAAACGGCCACCAATTATCACATAAACAATATAAAAATATCAACTTTAAATAGTTTTGAAAACAAATCAACATGCATTATTTTTTTATCTTTTTCCAACCATAAAATAAGACACAGAGAGAGAAAGAGAGCTAGATAGAGATTTAGATACATGAGATCCCCATTAATACGTAGTCCCAAGTCTTCAGTATATCATGCTCAAATGAAACCAATGACGTCACGCCAAACTTCGGTGGGCCCAGGTCTCTCGCGAGGGCGTGGGTCTGTGTCCCGTCGATGCTGCTGGTTTGTGATGGCCACGCTCCGTCGAGCGAGACGAGGCGCGGCGCCCACCATCACGTCCCAACAGCTGACGTCGCCGTGGCCGTCCTCGAGAGGGCCGGATGGTGGTTGCCAGGCAAGCCTCGGACAGCAAACGGCATTGTATTAACAGTGGGATGTTGTAGCAATACATGTCAGATTTGTCATGGTATCGACTCCACCAGGATCTTTTGTTCAATAAACTAGGACAAATAATATGCTGAAATTAGCAATACTTTGTGTACCAACGTGCTGAGTTTATTTTTATTTTTTATGTAAAGTAATTGTAGCAGCTTGATATTACAAATTGTATAATAAATAACAAGAAAAAATACGTCATTGAGAAAAATTCATGCAGTAACGAGGTTAATTATTATGAGGGAGGTTGATAAGTTCAGGACGAATAAAAAAAAAATGCTGTTATTTAAAATTCTACGCCATCAGTCTCAACATTCCATTGGACTGTCCTAAAATTATTCCTCCATAGTTCTATAGATGCGTGCATGGACATCTGTGTATAAAGTTGACATTTAAAATGCCATACATATTCCCTGCGTCGATTAAATAACCACAAGGTTTCTATATCAATTTCACTGCGGCACAGATTTCTTGTTTGATTTCCTCAGATCGTCCTTTGCTTGCGGTCGAGAGCCGGCAGACCGCAGGCCGCCCGCCGTGACACCAGCTGCCAAGATAATCCGTTCAGATGAAAGTTTAAGTAATGAAACGTATACTACATGAAATAAGTTATTGTAATATCAGAGGCAGCAGCTTCGTTGTAAAGTTGGGTAGAGTTATAACATTCACTACGTTTACATGACTCTGTTTAATAACGGATATTACGGATTTATTGACGATGCTTCATAAGAATAACATTATTATCCATCGTCAACGAATACGTATCAATAATTAATTAAACAGCGTCATGTGAATGTAGTAATTAAAAGCAAGTTTTTTTCTCTTCATCTTTGTTTTCAATTAAAGAATTTCATTAAAATGATTTCTGCACATAATCAAGTATCGAGATCAAGTACTTATTATAGTAATTTTTATATTGTATTTGAAAGATTAGATTTTGTATCTTATACCTACATTTTTTGTTCTTGTTTTGAAAGAGATATTCGTGCAAGAATGTGTTGAAATGAAACTACCTGCTCCCATTCACGAATGAATGGATAGGTTAAATTGTTCAGTTATTGTTTGCTTTTATAAAAGTACATTATTTTTGCAACATACATAGATTTAACATAGCTTATAATTTGCATTCTATAGTGTTGTTGGTCTTTTTTTCTTCATGGTGTTAAATTGTATGTAATTTCTTGCATGAATAACCTCCATTTAAACTGCCTTGGTAATGAAAGAAAAAAATGCTATGTACTTTCCCTCACTGGTTCTTTGCCAGCTTTCCGTCTCCAGTACATAATAAATATACAACGTGTGGGTATGCTTATTCTATTAGTATTTATTGCGCAGGTCATTCCTCCACGTATATGAAAATTTTATTTGAAAACATCGAGCGTCATACAACATTATAATTTGTCACGGTGCATTAAATTCACACAACAATAATTATATTTTCAACGTTCTTTTAAAATGTGAATATTATATATTTAAATTTTGTTTTATAAAATATTATTGAGTAAAAGTAATAAATTTAAAATTTCATTCAATGTTAAAAAAAAATGTCTGTACTTATATATTGAATTGGCTGCGTGTCAATTATTGCTGCCCCCACCTCCAATATTCTCCCAGTACCGAGTGAGTATCGTATTGTATGTACGCACATTGACGACATATATATACCGAAGCCCTTGCAACTTGCGCAGTATCGGTATCCTCTGTGAAACATGCCCCATCGTCCGTTTGACGCTCGAATTCGCAGGCAATGTTACGTGACAGAGGGCGCGGCTTGCGGTCACTTCTCACTTTACAGTACCACCATCATGTAACTTATAGTCCATGTGAAAACGATTTGTGTCATTCCTCTGAAGCTAAAACCAACATTAAAGTAATTACACGTTACAATTTGTCTATTTATTGCATGATGTATTTATTGTATTTCCTATTTCCCCAAAAGCTCAAACTTCACGTGTTCTGCAAAATTTAGAAATATCTTGTATTTAATGAACAACCTTCATGAAATTTTTTTATCGAATATTTGGATAGAGGACCTCGAGTAATATTCTTTTATATATTTTTATGTTTATATTTTGTTTTTTTTTACATTTTGTTATATTTTGTTATATTCTTTTGATCCCTCTAACAACCTTAAGGGTAAGATAACGCCACCAATGTTAAAAAAAATCCCTCTCACAAAAATTCTGAAAAAAATTTAAAATGTTCTCCTCTACACCCCCTATCAGTAGCTAAAATATCAGGTATACAAATACGATCTAGTTTTTGAGTTATGAATTTTTAAAGTTGACCAATTTAACATGGGAGTTTCATTTCTCCATGTTAAAGTAGTCAACTTTAAAAATTTATAACTCAAAAACTAGATCGTATTTGTATACCTGATATTTTAGGTACTGATAGGGGGTATAGAGGAGAACATTTTAAATTTTTTTCAGAATTTTTGTGAGAGGGATTTTTTTTAACATTGGTGGCGTTACCTTACCCTTAAAATCATATTGCAAAACGCTGTGACGTCATAGTCATGCAATTATTTAACACGCAAGCATAGGGAAATGCGTTGCATGACTATGACGTCACAGCGTCTTTCCCCTCGATTTTGAGGGTGTTAGAGGGTTCAAAAAAATCTGAAAAAAATTGACACTACATAACTCGAGGTCCCCTATCCAAATATGTAATAAAAAAATTTAGGTTGTCCATTGAAATATCTGTATGTAATATATATGGAAAAATTGAACCCTGCAAATAGTGACTAAAACTAAATAGTGACTTAAAACTGCATGTCACTTCGTAATAATAGTTGAACGTTCTGGTTGTTAAAAATAGAAAAAAAAAAGTTTATATTGACGTTCCAGCTCCTGGCGCTTAGTACACACTTCATATCAACTCCTATATTGTATAAAATACTTAGCATAAACTGCAATGATTGGATTATGTGTTGAAAGCCGTGGCTTCAAGAGTCGACCTCACACGCGGTTGGGACAGACTACGTGCCGGCCTGCACGAGCGACAGATCACGTGATGTTGCCACACGGCCGCTTATCATTTCTTCTTGCAGTTGGGCGTGCTGGTGGCAGGAGCAACGAGTGTGCGGGCCGGCGAGGCGCTGCAGGCGGCCCTCGTGTTCGACCCTCGGCACCGCGGTGAGGCATGGCGCTTCGTCAGCTACATGTTGCTGCACGCAGGGGTGGCGCACGCGACACTCAACCTCGGGATCCAGCTGCTGCTGGCCGCACCGCTCGAGCGAGAGCAGGGTCGTCGCCGCACAGCGCTTGTCTACTTCGGCGGTGGACTAGCGGGTACGTCATCATTGCAGTGCCACGAGTGCCTGCTAATTAAACTGACAAACATAGCTACACAATCACATTGTTTCATCCACTCTTCTTGGAGGAAACGGGCTTGCTCTTCTGATGCAAAATCTACCCATCTACTTTGAATATTTCTATAATGATCATTTAATATTATATCTGCATGTCTGTTGACTCTGTTGTACAGTTTTTAAATAGTATTTATAACTAAAGACTAAGGAGCCTATATCTATAGGCTCTTTATTTATAACACGTGAATTATGAATATGTTCTTAAAACTTCATACATATATATAACTCTAAACAGAATGAGTTTTTAGAGAATTAACAGAAAGCATAATTGCATGTGACTAAGAAAGTTATAATATTTGATACCAAGCAACGCTGATTGTCCATGTACCACCGCAGGTTCACTGAGTACCTCCGTGCTGGAGCCCGAGCTGTTCCTGGTGGGCGCCTCGGGGGGAGTCTACGCCCTGCTCACCTCGCAGCTCGCCAACATCGTGCTGGTGAGACAAAGATCAAGTAATTCTGGGTCAAGCAGAGAAGGTGTCCACCTCGCCCTGAGAGGTTATATTGGCAACTTCTTTAACTGTTAGCATTGCCCCTGCTGCATATGTAGCCTGCTTCGTTCAGGTGCTGAACAAGTTGCCTAGCCTCAGAGCAAGTGACAAATTATACAAGTTGGCACAAATTATCAAGACTTTGGGTGTATCTTTGCAGGATTATAAATATCGCATTGATATTGGAGCTATCAGAAACGTCCATACAGGACTGTTATGAAATAAAAACTAAAAACGTAAAAAAAAAAAGTATATGTTTCACTGCAATAGCATAATAATCCATACACGGAGTAAAAAATGCATATAAAAGTCATACTCTTAAAATACTTATGAACCCATATATATACAGTGCCACATCGTAACATTAATTGTGATCCGTTATATAAATCTTTATATCTTTAAGACACTGTTTACATGAAACCTCATCGTCTGGATGGATGTGTTTAGCACTGAGCGTATAGAATCTTTCCCTCATACTTAAAATAACTCAACATATTTTCTTTGATCTTGTGCTCCAGATCGCACCCTCTCATTGACTATAAATCTTGTACAAACATCAAAATTTAGATGAGCTAGGGTTGAATGAAAGCAACATATATTAAAAAAACAAACAAACAATATTCTGGATTATTTTCGGAGAGTTTATTTTTACAATGCAAATAAAAATGATTAAAATTGCAAGAATTATAACAATGCATGACGATTATAATGTGAGAGTTTTTTGGGATATAAATTAATATAATACCACTTCTCCTGCTTGTTTAAATGCAGGAGGATAGGACATATATGGGTTTGTAATGTTTGTCATGTTTGTAGAAAAACTCTCGAATATATTAGCTCCTCATTACAACAGAACTGCTTTATTTGCATTGTGGTGTTATAGTCTAATCGCATTATGATAATCTAATAATATTAATAACGTATTACTTGCAGAATTTTCCCATTGTGTGATAATCTAATAATGTATTCTTACTTGCAGAACTTCCCTGGCCTTCGGTACCGTCTGCAGCGTGCCATTGCCGTGTGCGTCCTCTCTCTGGCGGATGTCATGTTCTCGCTGTACCATCACTTTCTGCTGGGCAACCGCTGCCCCCGGGTGGGCTGGGCGGCTCACACTGGGGGTGCGCTTGCCGGATTGCTTCTGGGCCTACTGCTATTTCGCGAGCCCCCGCCCGAGGCCGTGTTTGGCCGCGCACTGCCCCCGCCACTACCCGCGGCCCTTGGACACAAGCCACGACGCGAGGCCATGCTCACTGCTGTGCGATGTGCCGCTGCTGCCACGCTCGCACTGACACTCGCGGCGGCTATTGCCCTCAATTTAATGCGACCAGGAGCAAGCTAAACCTTGACAATTAAGATACCGTCATATTTAATTAAATATTATTAAATATTCATGTTTCCATATAACAAGAGGTCCAATAACTTTGCGGAATCCTACAGTTTAGTATAAAGTCCATCCTAAAAAGGGTTCTTGCAGGAGTCTTAAGTCCATTTCAAAATTATATAGATCACATGCGTCGTAAGAGCATAAGAGAAGGGAGAAGGAATTTTATAATTTCATTTTTTCTTTTTTTAAATATGAACGAACGCAGTTTTATTTGGAAAATCCGTTTGAATGAACTTTTGAGCATGACCATGGCTCTCAATTATTATGTTTTTTGTCATGTACAAATGAAAGCCTAATCAATGTTATATATTTGTTTGTCTATATTGCTAGATCCAAGATAAATATACGAGCTGGAAATGTACTTACTGTGGCTGTGATAACTCACAGAACTTTGTATAATAATATATTGTCAAACAATTAAACATATATTTTAGAATCCCTACTCCATTATAATACAAAATATCAAGAGCATGCACATGAGCATTATACTAAAATGTATTATGAATAATTCATTCCAAAGCATTTGGTGCATTCTTAACTTTAAAATTTTACATTCTGATGTGTAAAACTAACTAATTAAAAATATTTACGCCATTAAATGGATCCTAAATTTTCTAGCAAATCTTTACTGTTTTAGTCAGTAAGAAATTATCTGTCTATCGTAAGAATGCATAAATTTACAAATGAAGACGTTTTAAAAGAATTATTTATAGCTTACAATCAAATAAATATATATAAAAAGGAGCTTGAAAATTGTGTAATTTTGAATGAAATTCATAGCATATAAAAATCGTCTTTAAAGATTATTTAAAATCTGAGGAAAATTTAATAAAATAAAATTCAATTTTATTGTAAAATTTAAATCTTCTAAATCACTAGACGATGTATTTAATTTAGCTATGATGTAAAATTTTTAATAATCATGCAACTATTATATTCAATGACAAGATTAAGAAATGCAACAAACGTTAACATTAAAACCTCATCCATATGCCTTCCATTTGTATACACTTCCAATTTAAGAGTCGTATAATTAAATATGTATTAAATTATTAATTAAAAGTATAAAAAATATTAATCATTCTCACTGTATAGTACAAGGCTCCCAGCACTGCCTAAATATACAATATACTTAGAATGCCTTAATTAATACTGTCACCAATTAAGGCCTGCATGGTATGATCCCATTGTTGAAAAATCTCTTGTAAATAATTTGCACATATTATTAACTTGTTATCTTCATCATAACCATATGTATATTATATATAACCATTATATATGTTTTTTGTACTTAATATATATTATGTTCATTTAATATTCTTAAATTGTAATAACAATAATGTAATTTCTTATGTTGGGGAAAAATTGTGATACGTGCAAAATATTGTAAAAATAAGCACAGTTCGCATTTTTTTTATCCATACATTATTTATTAAATTGCGTTTGTACATTTGAAAAGAAGAATTTTATTCAATTTTGTTACAAATACTTTCCTCTAAAAAGCGCGCATAAGAGTTTTAGGCCTATTTTGGTGAGGATCTCGACTAAAACATTTTCTTCGTTAAACTTTCGCAGATCAAAAAGATCAACAACATTAATAATTTTAATGTTATAAATGTATTATATATATACTTAATTATGTAATAATTTTGTAATGCATAAAACTTGAACAATAATTTTTTCTATTTTTAGAAAATACTTTTTATAACTATAACAATCGTTACAGTAACTATAAAAATTTAATATCATAATATACAGGTCTAATTTTAAAATTTAATAATCATGTGATAAAAAATTTAATAATGTATTTAGAATATCTCTACATAAATAATTCTTATTGTAGTCATCAATCATCAAAATCATCATTATTTAATTGAAATATGAACCGTCATAGGTAGATTCCGCCTTGTTGTTTTCGGGGGGTGCACAGAAACACGTGCAATTGGAACTGGGGTCCGGCTGGTCTGCGCACCGCCACTGGCAGCCTGGCTCACCCTCGCAACTCAGTTTCTCTTCGCCTCCTTCAGATGTCTCTGGTGCGGCATCGAATTCCGATGATTCCGTCTGTGTCTCAATAGATGGCACGGGCGTCGTTGTCGTGGTGGTAGACTGCCGGTTACGACGTCGAACCTCTCTGCCTCTTTGGGCCACAGAGGTTGCAACCTAATTAACCCAATTATTGACATTCATTAAAATTTATTGCAACAACAAAAGTTTTTTCAATAAATAAAGAATGAGAGCTTGGTTTCACAACATAATTTATGTATAAGTGGTTTGCAAAATTAAGGGGTGACAAAATTTAAAGGGGGATCGACCTGTGTGTGTGGTGCAGATATATTTAAGGGTGTGGTACGTGCAGTATAATAATTATGTAAAAAAAATCCTGAGGCCCCTCTAAATTAATTCATACTTCCAAAAGTCACATTTTTTCAATAATACGCATTAGCTACTATTTTTTTATGAAATAAAATATTATTTTAGTAATATAATTATATATAAAAAACACATTTCAATGAGAATTTTAAGATATATTTATTTACGATAGGTCAATGTTATTGATCTGATAAATATTTTACATTTAAAAAGCATTTGAATTTTATTCATGCACATGCAACAATAAAATGTTATTTAAAATCCAAGTCACGTAAGTCTTTTTTTTTTTTTTAATTGAAACAAAATGTTCTTTGATATGTTTACAACTCTTTCATATATACCACTAACAAGACAAACTAGAGTATATTGATCTCGTATATATTATAGTAATATATAACATTTAGGATTGTATGACACTTACCAAAATTAGGAGGAGTGATGCGAGCAGAATCCTCGTTGCCATGGCGTGATCAACCGGACGACTGAAGCGGCGGCGATCACGGAAGCTGCGACTCCTCTTGTAGTCCCCTCCCTCCAACCACCCACACCCTCCCTCATTCCCCTCTCGGACACATATTATAGCTAAATTATAGCGAGACCATCTCAATGGACGTATGGTATTAACTCATTCATCATCTCATCTATATGTCATGAATGACCGCGAGCAATTTTTTTTTAACTCTTCATGTATTACGAAACATAAGTGGCTATTGTAGTATTTTAAATCATCTTAATAAAAATGACCTTGTTTTATGTCAAATTTTAAATTACATAGCAACAAGATAAATCTAGATCACTATATAGTAAAATCTTGAAACAATTTATTAAAATAATTGCTTTAAGTACATAGCTATATTATATTGTTGTATATAGGCGTATCGATTTTACAGGCACGGTGTTTGTGAAGCGACGAGTACGGGTCTGGCTCGTTGCTTGTTTCTGTGTTGATGCTCACATCTGGTTCTCACATCAGGGCATGCGCCACGAACCCAAGTGTCATGATGAAATTCGCAGCAGCTCTTAACAGTTCAACGAACTAAATAAGCTAGGGTAATTGGTTTTTTAGACTCGAATCTATATGACCAAATCTTTGTATATGACACATACAGTACAGTATATTATATTAAATATAGTATATATATATATATATATATATATATATATATATATATATATATATATATATATATATATATATATATATATTATGACAACTATGACACTTTAAAACTGACTATATCTCACAATATAAGTAATTCAAGGGTTTTTTGTAATTGTACTTCTGATTTAATAATTTAAATATTTATTATTTAAATAATTTAAATATTTAATTTAAATAAATAATTTAATATAAGTAATGCTTCATACTATTGCCCCATTAATTAGTAATTAATCAATTCAATAGTCATTTTGGGTAGAATATGATCGATAAATAACTAAAAAACAAGAAAACCCCATTTTTAAATGTAATGTATGCAACCCGCTGTACTGAAGTGCGCAACTGGTTGCAGATATGTAAGGCGTTTAAGCAAACAGACTTTTTAAAGAATTTAGTTATTTTTATATTCCCAATTACATAATTATAATATTACCACATACACATTTTGATACTTTATAATAAAACAAATTAATTAAACAAACAGCTCTACACACATTGTGCAAGTAACATGTACACTTTTTTTTTTTTTTGTAATTTATTGTTAGAAACTTACACGAAAACATATTTAATAAAAAACTTACAAAATAGTTTCCCAATTTATTATTATTATGCTCATCAATAGCATGAATATTTATTAATTCATAATTACATTATACCTTAAAATATAATTTAAGCCTGTTTCAGAACTAATTCATCTTAAAAATTAAGGTTAGTTAATTATTATTATTATTTTTTTTTTTAGATTTTAAAATCTAATGACTATAATCCTAATTGATTAGTAATTAATGGAGAAAACAATCAACAAAGAAGCCTCTTCTGTGCTTGAATGCATGGCCACAGTTTATGGTGTTAATTGTCACGCAAGGCGATTAAATAATAAGATAGTTTGGAGGTCACAATTGTTAAGAAATAAATTTTTTTAAAAATGTGCTTTTTGTTGTTTTATAATGTTACATTTGTGCAATTAAATATAGACTAATTAATAAAAATAAATATTGAAAGAAATCAATTTGAGTAAATAATAATACTTCATAAAAACCTAACATGACAATAAAATTAACTAGTCACATTTAATAATTACTGTTACCAGAGAATACAAAATATATTATGTAATAGTATGTATATTCTCTGCTATAATCTTAATAACAAAATAATATAATAATGTATTGAATTTTGTATATGAATAAAATTATTTTACGTTGGCGTCTGATCATTTCTATGCTTGTTATGTAACTGCCTTGGTATAATCTTAATTTGTGTGTGAGTGTGTGTGTGTGTGTGGGTGCGAGATATTTATCGGAGAACAGGAAGAAAGAGTGTAGTTGTGTGAGAGCATTGTCAGGTACTATTGCGAGCAATTCTGTGTGCTGGTGAGAGCAAAATTGTTACACTATTAGAGTGACTTATTTAAAGATAAGAAAAACTATAACCATGTTAATGTTTTAACTTTATCGTAATAATATAACAATTAAACACGGAATTCACTTAAGTATTTTCGATTTGCTATAAATATTATTAAATAATTGCAGTAAAAATAATAAAAAAATGATATGGTTTTTATTACATAATTATGTGCACATAAATTGTGCAGTATACTGTAGTTTGGATACTATTGTCTGTATTCTGTGACTATGAACGATATGGTGCTGTGCAAACTGTGGAACCATGTAAAACTATATTTTCATCTATAAGAACTTTTACGGCTTAGAAACGTCGTCGGCCGTGTGAGGCAATGGCATAAAAAATGGACATAGTAACTGAGCACACCTGCAGAGTCTTTCAGTTAAGCCATGGCAGATACTTTAGGAAAACATTTTACTGGAATATTTATGCACCTTGAGATCCTAAAAATTACGATAAAAAAATTATTGTTTGATATTTATTTTTTTCTTCTTAACATTAATTAGTTTAATTCAAATGCTTAGCTCGAGATGTAAACAAATCATTTTATGGTCGAATCTTGGTGTGCAGGTGCACCGATATCACGGTGGCTAGCAGAGCAGCGGGCGACACTGCACTCCCAACTCGGTGCACCTGCACTCACGGCATGGGCCCGACAGTTCCGAGATGATGCGTCCCACACGGTACATACGTCCGTAAATGTTGCAGCCGGCCAGCTTGAGAATGCCGGCTACTGACGCGGGTAACGGAGGTGGGGGCGGATCCTGGGGAGGAGGTCTCGTGGGTCGCGCGCGAGTCTCTACAGCGGTCACCGGCATGGGAGAGGGTGGGGGAGGGGGTGGTGGCGCAACAGTCGACTCGCCATGCATAAAGAGAAAGTCGAAGACGCTATCCAGTGAGAAGTCACCTTCGTCCTCTGCCACCTTGTTCTCAGGTGGGACCAGATTTGCCAGACTGGGACCATGTAGGGAGCCTCCTGGGGATGGCGTCGTGAATCGCTCAGATTCCATGTCCACGCGATCCTGGACCATTGTCTTCTCAGCTAGAAGGGAAATTCGAAAGTTTATTATTTTGTTGTTTTGTTGTTATGCTTACCGAATTAATTATAATTGAATATACTTTTTGTTAAATCATTGTTTTTAATTATAGATTAAGATTATACACACATATCATGTTAAATATCATTAATGTTAGCAATATCTATTTCTTGCTTTCTTGATTATGAATTTGTTTGAAACTTCAAGTTAAAATAACAAAATGACATTTATTTACTGTAGTTTGTTGACCAAGCTTGAAATATTTTCAAGACAATATTTTGTTTTTAAATTTAATTTAATAACATCAGTGCATTCAAGGTCAGTAAAGATTTCCACATTACAAATTCATGTCATAAATAATTAATTTGTGGTGGTATAATTTGATTTAACTCTAAGAAATGTAGACGAGACTTACAGCACGCGGTTTCCTCGTGGCAGTGCACGGTTCCGCGGTCGCAGCGACACACCTCGCAAGGTCCCGGGGAGGCCAGCAGGTCACCGTGCGCCACCTCGCGGCCGTCCGGAGTGATGCATGCTCGGTGTCCAGCTGCCACGCGAATGTGTGAGGTGAGAGGCACGTCACGCGTCGCCGCGGGGTTGGCTAACGTGATGGTGGACTCGACCGTGATGGAATCTATTCCGATCTCGGGTGATGGCGTTGTCAGCGAGATGATGGGCGGTAGTGATGCTTGGGGCGCTGTCAAAATGTCACCAGAGTCTGGCTGGGGGCTTGTTGGGTAGAATAGCGGGGCCTCGTCCAGTAACGGTGGCTGACGGGGAACGAACCCACCTGCAAATAGTCAGATCATCAATATGAGACAGTGCAACCTGACCTTTATTTTTTATTACGAATGTGTACATGTAGTTTGTGTTGTTTACGTACACAATAATAATAAAAGAAGAATTCCCCATTTACAGTATAGGTATCTTATAGTATACTCATCTAAAAGCAATAAATTACAACTTCTGGTCACTTTTCCACGCTGCATGGCTCACACATACCGACAAATGCAGCAGGTGGCGAGAACCCTTGAGACTGCACAGCTCCTTTGAAGTGAATGCCACTCTCAGTGGACGTGTAGGAATCTTTCTTTTTGTCAACAACGGCGTCTTCGGGAAGGAATGGAATCATTCTGGAAGGAGATAAAAATTTGATAAAATTAGTAAAAATTTGAAAATCATCATTTCGTTCTAAAAAACATGACATTCATCTTAGGGGTAAAATCGTTTAATGGCACTTGAAATTAACGTTTAAAATGCCCTACAATTTTTTTCGTGTATTGTTGTTGATGTTGTTGACTTACGTGATGTTTGGTAGGGAAGGCGGTAGAGCCGTTCCATACTCATTCTCCGTTATTTCTTCCTTATTCTTGGCATGCAATAGCGCTTCTATGAGGGGTGACAGCGTGGTTGGTATGCTGGGGGGCAAGGTGGTGGGAGCAGGGGTTGTTGTTGTTGTTGTCGTCGTGGTTGTTGTAGAGGTTGTGGAAGTCACTGTCGTGGGCACTTCTTTTGGCGCCACCGTCGAGTCATCGAGCAACAGGTCCAGCAGTTCCGCAAGGTTATCCACCCGATCCTCAATCACCTGAGGTCTGGGAGGGACAGTGATTGGCTCTATACTGGAAGATGCCATCACTGTAGTAACCTCTTCGGTTTTTTCCTGCAACACTGTGGTTTCTGAATCGGTAACTGGAACTTCATCTGTAGTAATTCCTCCGTCTTCTGTGCTTGGAGGAGACTCGGTAGTTTCAGCAATTAACGTCGTGTCTTCTACTGTTGTATCTTCTGAGTCTTCAGTGCGTGCTTCAATTGCTTCTTGTTCATTTACTTGATCGGTTATAGCACTTTCTGTCTGCTTCTTGGGTGCTGACGTGGTGGTATCACTGTCTGCCTCGTCAGCTGACGTGGTGTCCATGACGGTTTCGTGCTGCTGCTCGGCAGGCTTCTCCACTGCGTCCTCCTCTTCTTCCACCCCCGCCCCCGACTCGCTGTTTTCCTTGGCGCTCACCTCCGTGGTGTTGGTCGTTGTGTTCTCCGTCATCTCGCGGTGACGGCGCAACTCGGCGCTTGACCCGCGCTCCCCTTCCGCCATCTGAGCAGGAGGCAATCACATATTGTTACGCTTGATTATTGTACGGGAAACAACAAATTTAAGATTTACCATGGGAGAAAGAGATAATACGATTTTTTTATTTTTTTTATTTATGGTTTTTGAACCAAGATAATATATCAAAAGCTATAATATCTTATTAAAAATTATATAATTGTATTATTTTTTCATGATGAATCTTTTTTTTTTTTTTGTATATTATTTTGATTCCACTGAAATTATTTTTTAGCTTATGATGGATAAAAGAAGTAAAAAATAAGATAAATATGAGCAGACAAATTTCCTTATTTTGTAATTTTAAATAAGTTTGCCATAAAATATATGTTATTTTCTTTACAACATGTAGCAGTAAAATCAGAAGATGAGTATACCTGCAGTAAAATTGTGATGTCGCTATCTTGACGCTCTCGATAGAATGGTTCCGTCATGATCTTACCTGCAAACAAAACAACTTGGAAGGTAAATATCAAGATTTTTGTTATTGTTGTTTATGTATCAAAAGCAAACATTTTGGTTCTTTGTTTTCGGTTTCATCGTGTAGCATATATATACGTATAATATATTAACGTTTTCTTTTTTTATATATAACCGTGTTAACTATACTAAACTTTACTCTCATTAAAAATTATATAATTGTATTATTTTTATGATGAATTTTTTTTTTTTTTTTTTTTTGTCTATTATTTTGATTCCACTGAAATTATTTTTTAGCTTATATATGATGGATAAAAGAAGTGAAAAACAAAATAAATATGAGCAGAAAATGTCCTTATTTTATAATTTTAAATAAGTTTGCAATAAAATACCCCATTGCAAAAAAAAAAAAAAAAAAAAAAAAAAAAAATATTAAAGTGTTGAAGTTCTTGTTTTTCTTAATTTTATTGAAAACAATAATTCAATAGCTTTTTTATAATTTAGATTACTGAAATAGGCGATTTGTCATACAAATTTACTCGCATTTTGATTTTCTTTTTTCTTTTTATAAATGTAAATAATTCAACTTAATTTCCACTTAAAATGACATTTTTATTATTGCAAAGTAAATCTATACTTCAATTTACTTTATACAAATTCTCCACCAATTAACGTTAAATAAATAATACTCACTGCAGTTGTATTGTACAGGGCAGCATCTTCCAGGGGCAAAGACAGGTGAGCAGCCCATGAGTGGCGGAGCGCACTCGAGCGTGACGCATCGCACGGCCCCGCGTAGACAGTAGCAGCGCTCGCAGTTGCCGGCCAGAGCGCGTACCTGAGCCCCCTCCGTGTGCCGCGCACCGTCCACCAAGCACCCTGCAAGCACACACGTGGTCACAGTCCCGCCCAAGGTCATCGGGTCACGGAGTCACTCACCTGAGGCGCGAGGAGGTAGAGTCGTAGTCGAAGTGGTGCTCGCAACGCCCGTGGAGTTGGAACCACCTGTAAACATGCAAGTACTTTTGTTACTACATTATTAATGTAAACTGAAGAAACTTGCAGTACATGCTGGAAAGAAATATTTGTCAAAGTCAATGATAATAAATAAATTGATAATAATATTCAATTAAAAAAAATTAATTGAGCATAATTTTTAAGGAATATTATATTATTATAATATTTTTTCAGGACAAGTTAAGAACTGGGATTTGTGAAATTACTGTTTGTTACAGGTATATAATGTGTATATATCAACATGTTTTACAATAATTACTACAGCACTTACTGCAATCGTAGCTGACAGGGCAGCAGGCGAGGGCACGATAGCGTGGGGTGCACCCCTGCAATGGCATCTCGCACTGCGGCCGCACGCAACGTTGTCCTCCTCTCACGCAGTAGCAGTACTCACAGAGGCTGGACGAGCCCGTGGCCGAGCCCTCCGCGTACCGCGTGCCGTTCACCACGCAACCTGCACCACACAGGGATACCAGTGACGTCATCGAAGGATAACTTAACATGTACATCTTCCCAGACAAATTAATTCAAGTTTAAATTTTCATATTGAAAATTCATATAGTCCTCATAAGCAAATTGCACTTGATGATTGATGTTTATTAGATATTAGACCAAACTATAGAGGAACATGTCTACATACTATTTGATGGATAGGTGAATTTCTACGTACCATTATCTGAGGCAATATCGACGTTCTCAGAGGTTATCTTTGTCAGCGAGTTGCGGCTTTCCGTGTCCGGATAATTATCCATCGGAGGTTCTAAAACAGAGGGAAGCAACATGCAGTCAGTTCTACAAGACAGATCCAGCTAGAGTGTATTGTATGTACCATGTGAACCAGTATTTCTATATAAAAAAACAAAACAGTGTTTGCTTACAACATTAATGATAAATTAAAAATCTATCATGATTTAAATGTATCAGTGGTTCCATAGCAAAAGATGCTATCTGAGCTAGCTCTGAGATATTATATAAATTGGTGACAATATCACTTTTTCAGGTGAGACGTGCTACCTGTGAAGCTAGTCATTTTACATTTAATTGATAATATTTATAATTAATAAACTCACTAAATAAAGCCATAATTACTTGAAATTCATCCATAATACATAAAATAATAATAAAAAAAAACAACAATAATTTATTAACTCTGTACAACAATTATAATTTATATACTTGTATATAGATAATTTATAATACTATGTTTCTTTGTGTGTACATGATTGTCGTTTTTAACATTGTCATGCTATTACAAAGTAAGTACATGATGGCGGTTGCAACAACTTGAAGCAGCCGGCTGTAAACTTGCTTGCCGGCTGTAGAGCGAGGAGTGGTGACGGCTTTACGAGGAGGCACAGGGCAGCGCATAAAGCACGCGAGGTGTGGCCGCGGGCAGCTGGGCACGCGTGACCGGCATAAATCGTCACGGGCCTGTCTGGCTGGCTGTCCCGCCACACCGGTGTGCAGATGCACTTCCAGGAACACACGTCATCTCGACATCAACGAGCTGTCCACCACACTTCTGATATAAACGCATCAATATTTTGGCTTTTAATTTTAAAAATTCAACTCTTAAACAGAGGTTGACAAAATAGTTTGTTTTTTAAAGTTCATGAGTCGTCAAGCAAAGGATTCAATTTGATACGAAATTAACGTGATCTGTATAGTGTAATGTCTACGATAGAATAAAGTTTTGATTTGGCATTATTTCATGCTAAAGTAAATAAATACATACTTCCACACAATGCTATATGAAAAAATTAAATTTAAATATGAAAGCTTGGCGATAAAAAAAATCTACTTAAAGGACTACTATATAAAAATCGTCTTATTTTCTTTGTTAAAAATATTATAGATATAATGGATAATGATAGATATTGGACTTGCAAAGTAACGTAAAGCAATGTGTATACATAAACATGCATACATTGCCTTTATTATTTTTTTATTGCCATTATAATATTATGTATATATTTGCGTGCACAATATAATATCATATAGTGTAGCTGCTATAAATATAATATATTATACACAAATTAAACCTAATTGTTTCGTAAATTATATATTTTGTTTTGTATAAAGAAGAATAAATAATAAATTCAAATATTTTCTATTATTAGGTATTACGTTTTACCTAAATAAATAAGTAAATTATAGTTATATTTTTAACTACTTTTTTGATAGTATAACAATGATTACAAAAACAACTGTGTTAATATTTTATAATTTATATGTTAGTAAAATTTATTTGACTTATTCTGGATTTGATGAATGTTAGATTCTAATTAGAAACATTTAATATCTATATACCGCTAAGGAAGTGTTTACTTAAAGCCGGTATTACACCATAAATTTTGCATACAATTTTTCCTTGCAAGAAAATTTCATCTCCATACAAACAAATAGAGTTCAAGTTTTCTTGTATTATAAGGAAAAATTGTATGCAATAGTTATAGAAAAATTGTATCGTGTAATACCGGCTTAACTTTATTTAACTTTATTCAACTTTATTTATTTATTGTTCATGCAGCAGATAATTATATGTGCAATGAATCGTAAAATCAAATGTGTGTACCACCATGCAATGACGATACGCGTGCTATTTAGGGACGCACATTGTTTCAGAGTATAGTTCCTCTGGAAGCAGTCGCACTCGATCCTTGACGGTTCACGAGTTCACAAAGCGGAGGTTTATATGTCATTGGTCCTTGTTGCATGCAGATGACACGCATTGCGCGAAGTAGACGTCTGCCGCAGCACCGGGACCGCGGAAAAAAAAAAAAAAAAGCTGCACGCAGACGAGACACGCAGTCTGGACGCTGGAATATTCCGGCATCTCTGGTCGTCGCGACCATTGTAATTGCTGCTCGTGAAGGCAGCTGTCGCTCAAACCACGACCTCACAATATCAAGTTCAACCTCGTTGCTCGCCACAACTTCAGTGTGAACTCGAAACGATTGATGAAACTGAATACTATATTTATGATTTGGATATCCCTGTATTATTATTTACTTGTATCCTCTCCAGATTGGACTGTTCAAGATTAATTTTGAAGCGATTTATTTTTTAATTTGGAGTCAAAATTGTATAATTTTTTCTTAGCTTAAAAATTTGAAGTGAATAAATAATTTTGTAGTGGATGTATCCTAGGAAAAGAAGTGCAGCTATATATTAAAATTTATGGACGCTGAAAATTCCTTTTGAATACAATAAAATAAAATGTGCTTCATGAGAAGCCATGCATGCATTAAATTAAGAAAATAGCAAATTTAAATTAATTATTAAATGATATTGAAAACCGTAAACCAAGTCTAGAAAAAATACTGCTGTTCCAAGCCACCTGATGACAGCTAACAGCTAACAGATGCATTAAAGGCATACAGGCCTCAAATCACAAATTAGACAGTCACCAAGTGGTTTTAGAGTATATAATCAACATTAGCATCATTTTTTTCCACGCGTGATGCATCCGTGCGAAGTAGCAGTTCAAAGTAAGAAATTTAGTCCTTGATGACGTCACGAAGTCCTTGATGACGTCACAACTCAATGCTAATCGGTGCTAGCTGTGAGTTGTGACGTCAGCAAGGACTTTCTTTACAGCGCGACTTCGCACAGACGCACCGCGCGCAGGTAAAAATAATACGAATGTTGATTATAAACTTGAGCAACACTTAATGTCTGTCTAATTTTTAATTTGAGGCCTGTATACCTTTAAAGCTTAGGTCCAATCTACACAAACAACTACACGTTATACTTAGCAGTCTTAGCACGGTAATACAATGTATATTGTAATGTTAAATTCAATTAATATTTTGATTTTAATTAATAAATGTAAGTTATTTTACTAATTTTTGCTTTTAAAAGTTGAAATTAAGAACCCAATATACAGTACAGGGTTATTTAATAGAAAAGACTGTCACCATTTGCAACATATTGTTAGTGGCAGTGAGAAGTCAGCAGAAAACCGAGTGTCTTTCTAATTGGTTTTGTTGTGACCATTCAGCTTCTTTGATTGTCTATAACATGCAGTTATACTGGAGAGGTAAGCTGAAGTAACTGAACTCACCACAGACGAGTCGCTGGCAGCACTCGCCCCGCCGATGAACGAGGACGCAGCCCCTGGGTGGGGGCACCGGCAGCTCAGGGCATACTTGGAGGCGGCACAGCGGAGCGCCTCCTCGCTCGCCGCACCGGCAAGTCAGGCACTTCTCGGGGGTGGGTACGACGGCACCTGCCGCGTACTCACGACCCTCGAACCAACACACCTCGCTGTCTTTTTGGCCAACAACCTCCTCGCCGAGCGCCCCTGATTGGCTGGGATCTGCAAACATATGACCCCAGGGTCAGTCTCAGGTTATCCATTACCTTGACATTGCAAACCCCATGGGTTATAATACTGTATTATACATATAATCGATAGTTATACATATAGAGCTCGTAATTAACAATAAGTAATACGATTTATACGATGTGATGTGAGTTTATTTGTAACATATAATATAATATATGTATATAATATAAAATAATATTTATAAAAATATAATAATAATTTATAAAAATAATACATATTATGTAACATTATATATTACAAATATAATGATTTTATGAATGATTTACATTCATTAATCGCAGTATTTTTTCCATCCACAAAATCAAAATATTTTGTCTAAAATTTTAAAGAATATATAAATTTGTATAATTAAACCAATTGAAAGCAAGTGCAAAATTTTAATTGTCACTCTTATACTGTTTCTTCTATATATGTTTCGATTGATATTCATTTTGTATTGCTTTTCAAAATATATATATATAATAATCCTTAAGATTAAAGTTTGATATACTTTTCATTTCATAAAGTGTGGAAAACAAATATGTGCTGTGGTTTGCGGCTTTACACGAGCGAGATATTATATTTGTGTATATGTGACGTGTTATGTCACCTGTTGCTGGACTTTCAGATAATATTATTAAAATTTACAATGTGAGAAGAACTTTTGAACATTTTTAATACTTAAAGTTTATATACATGTTATTTTACATGATGACTTCATCGGTTTTAGTTTTTTATGACCAGTCAACATTGGTTCCAATCACCTAAAAATCCTGCCCTGAATGACTCACTTATACTTAAAAACTCTCAGGTGTCAACTTGTTACGTGATATTTTATATAAAATGAATAATTCATTTCGTGTAAGCATACTTAAAGGTGCGGATTTTAATTAAGCGCTACTTCTTATTAAAGGACCATTAAGATAAGAAGGAACCATTTTGTGAAGTGCACTCACTCTTAACCATATATAATACTAAATACGTATAAGACATTATTTAAAATTTATTCACATCGCCGTGATTTTAAAGATTCATGATGGTGAAGAGGCTGATATATAATAAAAAAAAAAAGCATTAATGAAAAGAAGCGAAAAAAAAAATTGGCTAGACATGTTGAAAATCTACCTTTCAAGTAGTACAAAAAATACTAAAATTTATGGATTATGAAAAACCACTTTAATCCTTATTCGTATATATTTTATATTTTTATTAATGGGAGTTATTTATTACATTTTATTTCGTAAAAAAAAATGTTAATTTCAATATAAAGCAGCACTAAATATAAAAAAAATATTAATACTTAAATAAAAAAAGGTATCTGTTATTTTTGTAGTAAGTTTTATAAAAAATATTATATGGATTTTTTTTCTCGTATTTTAGTTTCCTGCTTAAATTCCTTATAAATAGGTGAAGATATAAAGTATTTTTTTTTTAGCTCTCTACACAATCTGGACATCTGGAGACGTTGCAAACATTCCTGACTCATGTGCACACAAAAAATTACAATGATCACATCACGAAACGAGCATTATTTTTTAAATGTTTCGTAAAATTAACGAACAGATTAAATTAATCAAAATGTCGGTTTATGAGATAACTCAGATAAGTCTTCTCAGAACTCGCGGTCATCTTAAATCTATATTATACTGTATTATTTATGATTTATATACTGAGGTGGAAACATCTATATTTAAATAACGAAAATATATTAATATCTTAAGAATCGATAAATTGAGTAATATTAGGGATTTTATTTTGTTTGGTACTTACTTTGTATTAAATTATATATATTTTTAGTAAAAAATTTTAATGTCTCAAGCAAACAATGTCTAAATTGCAGACGTGTTCGCATAATAAATTATTATCTTTTTAGCTGTGTAAGCAAATTTTTCCCATTCATATAAAATTATCGCTAAGAAAATGTTTACCCTCGTGTCAAAAATCTCTTGCTGATAGTCGCATTGTTGAGAGATTGAGTCCGCCGTCGCGATTTTTAGGGCGTGGTTTGCCGCAAAATAAACTTATAAGTGGGGAATCCTTGTGGATGGCGATATAACATCGACGACCCAAGCGACAGGTGTTGCCATGAATATTCAGGAAGCCTGAGAGCATTTCGCAAATTTAGTTTTTTTTTTATTCCTATCGGCATCACACCACCTGATCCTGTTGTATCAAAATTATAAATAAATATGCTCTTATTCTGCAGACTCTGCAGTTACAACATACCTAAACGTACAACGCTTCAAATTAAAAGCTCAAAAGCAAATTAGTATTTTACTTTTTGAAACATAATTCATAATAAATAATTCATTATAAATCATATTATAGATG
The DNA here is from genome assembly GCA_949825025.1 of Siphlonurus alternatus. Lineage (NCBI taxonomy): Eukaryota > Metazoa > Arthropoda > Insecta > Ephemeroptera > Siphlonuridae > Siphlonurus > Siphlonurus alternatus. The sequence goes on from OX463779.1 coordinate 9,215,160, forward strand.
GAAAATAAAACTGATTTTTTAAAAGATTAAATATTTTTTTTTTCTTACATAATTATTTAGTTGTGTCGGCATATAACAAAAGCCGTAATGAATTATATGTGTAAAGCTGATAAACAACAAAAGCAATTGGTACTCTCATTTCTTTTGTTTTTATTCTGTTGTTCTTTCTCGTTGAAAAAGGAGTTACGCACTTGAGTGTCTTAGCCTCAGGGGCTGGAGATTGTTTGTGGCGGCGGCCGTTAGGATGAGTCTGGTGGATGATACTCGAGCAGCCATGCACACCTGTGCGATTAACAGGTGAGCGAGGAGCGCGGCAGACAGCCAAGTATGCTCGAACCATTCATTCCTCTCACCGTGCAGTCAACTTTTAGGCTGCTGCCATTACCACATGCCTTCTTGACTGGGGCTCAATGGAGATGTCTCAATGAAAACTAAGAAAACATCGCCAGTCAAAGACTGCAGCAAATTTCTAACATTTTTACTTACGTGATTCTCTTTATTTTTAATGATAAAAAATTAAACGCAATAAAAAAAATAAATAGTTGCTAATATTTTATAATTTTTTATATGTATAAAAACTTATGCTATTAATTTTATTTACAGTAATATATTATTAAAAATAACCAACAATAAAATAGTCCCAATTAAATTTTATAATAAATACTGTTAAATATTTTAAACAATATTTTCGTATCGTATTTTTGTTAGATGATACTTATAATTTGTTAAAAAAAAAACATTGCACAAACTTTTACAACAAAGTCTTCAATGAGCACCGTTCTTTATATATTATTATTTTTTAAAGGAGTACAACTTATCCAACTGAAATTAAAATTAAAGCCTGCTCAACTAATTTGACGCATAAAAAGTGCTATACTAATAAAAAAAAAAGTCTGCGTTTCATCTCGCTGTTAACATCTGGAGCGGCCAGGTGGTGTCTCAGACGAGCCGCGGGATGGACCACTTGCCGCTTGCTGCGTTACCGACACAGCTTGTCCTGTCACCTTTCAACGTGAGCCTCAACTTTACTGCTCTCTTCTCATCACCAATGACATTTTTTATGTGCCAGATATATATTTTATCAATGAGCAAAGTACCACACTTTGGTCTATCGAAAAATATTAAATTAATGTTGAACATTGATTCCAAACAATTATTGTTATTATAGAGTACACAATTACACATCCATGTAGTAAAATTTTCCATTGTATGTATAGTGTACAAATTAAAACCATTATTATGTTTTACATAATATGCGAAGATAAAAAAAAAAAAAAAAAAAAATGAAAAAGTAATAAATAGTGAATAGTGATTGTTTTAAAATTGTCTAAATTTTCATAATATTCTTCTTTCTTGGCTGAATCTTCAATAATATATTATAGCTGATAGCGCTGACAGCTCTTATTTTTATAAGAGCAGATATTTTATATCCCTCACATATATCCACCGAATATCAGCGGGTTTTATTGGCAAAAATTGACTAGCTATAAACCCCCTTGAACTTCTGAAGTCAATTAGGTAGCCTTAGGTTAATTATTGGGTATTAAAAATTGGCTATGAAATCCTAAACGTTAATCTTAAATTTGTAATTATTTAAATGTACAATCGTCGCCTCGGAAAATTTCCCTTTGCGGTCTTGTTAATTACCGTACCTCTTAAGAATAACAAAGGATATATGGTGATTAACAAGGCTGCAAGTGGGAAATTTTCCAAAGCGACGAGTGTACATTTAAATAATTACAAAATTAAGATTAACGTTTAGGATTTCATAGCCAATTTTTAGTAATAAAGTATTCAAACAAACCAATCAGAATCAGTTGGGACACCGAAATTAATTTTCTGATGTCTTCTCTACTTTGTCTGTGAGGACCCTCAGGCCACGTCTCACGTGTCTACCCTATCTCACCAACATTAATATTTTATTAAACTTAATTTAGAATTCTTGTTGTAACGTTTAAAACCTGAAAGAAAAATATTGTTATATTTAGCCTTGAAATTTACAACGTTGTAGATATATATATATATATATATAAAATCCTTCAAGTACATAAAACATAAATTATTTCTACGACAGAAACATTATTTGAGAAAGACAAATTAATCCATTTGCAGGAGGATACAATTCATTGTGTGTCGGGGCAGAGTCTCAGTTGTAACCGAGCGAGCGACTCCGAGACAAATTACCTCGGTGTGAGAAAGCGGGAGGTCATCCCCAGACCTGCAGGTGCCTACAGTTTAATCGATGGAAGATTCCTCCCGGAAGTTGAAGGTTTTTGCCTTTGCTATTTATTTCAGATTTTTAATTTTGCAAAATATTAGAAGTGGTTAATCAAGTTATTAAATTTTCATTTCGAGGTTCTAAATTTCAATCAAGCAAGAATTGTTTATTTTTTAAAGTAATTTTAGTATTGTTAAGCTGATGTACATCATAAAAAGTACTATATTATATAATACAACCACAAAACAGATATAATTAGCCCTTAACCATAACCCACTTGTTCAATCACCTTTTCACCTTTTTTATGAACTGGAGACGAACTTGGAACAAAATAAATGAACTCGTCATTAATTTATTTCAAAATTTGAAATTATTTTGCCCTTTATTTCATTTATTTTTTATTCAATTTCTTATAATTGGTTTTCAAAATTTATTTTGTGTTCTCTATTTGTATTTGCTAGATGATATCACGATAGTGTAAGATATAAATCACATTATAATTGTATTTACTTAATAAATGCATCTAACTAATTAAAATTAAATTACAAAGTTTTAATAACAAATGGATTGTGTATTTATCAACTAAATTTATATAATTAAAATATAGTGAAGAAAAATTTGTTCTAATTTTAATTAAAAATAAAATATTAAAGGTTCCTTGAACTTATAATTTAAACACCTGTGCCAATGATAAAATTGTCAGTAAATTGCACATTAATGCTAATATAATGCACATTTCTCGGTATATATAATATATATATATATATATATATATAAATTGCATCTAAATATTTTAATTACTTTTTACATTTGAAGAGCTAAAAAAGTCGTTTCTTATAAAAAGAAAAAAAAAAAAAAAAACGTTGAATCGCATGACTTCTTAGGGTCACAGGCGTAACAGAGACTTGTGACGCATTTTGACGCTTCAATAATTTGTCAATTGGAGTTTTTGTGGAAAAAGAGATACTATATAATAATTATTTTTACATTTTTCGTTTTTTTTTTATTTTTTATTATTAATTTTATTTTTAAATTACCTTGGTCTTAGCCTTACAGTCATGGAAAATATCATATAGAAGAAAGTATATATATAATGGAAAGTATAAAATAATTAATAACAAACAAAGGAGGGAGAGAAGTAAAGAATAAACCTAAACAAAAAATAAATATGATTATAGTATCATTATAATAACTTGATTAGTTGTAAAGTTTATTGACCTCGTGTTGAAGGTGGAGGTTGGTGCACTCTGAGCATCAATCAGCTGACTGCAAGGTAAGACACGAGGCGACTGACCAGCAACTCTTTCGGCCCTGCACTCTTTATGACCTTTGATATTATTATTATTGGTTATAGTTAATTATTTCCTGTTCCAAGGATGAGATGTTTATTCTTATAGTGCTGCTGTTGTATATAATCACTAGGCAATAGGGAGGCTGCATGCGGCGCCGCTCAGAGCTACCTGCTGCTGCTGTTGCAGACCCGTTACTGACGATTCTCGCTCTTTCTTCCCGCTGCCGTTTCCCCGAAAATGACTTTATAACCGACGATCACGGAGCCGCGATCGTGATGCAAGTGCTGGGTAGGAAGGTAAGGAGGTGCAGTGTCCGCCGTCGTGGTGCAGTGTGTTTAAATGCACCTGCCGCGAGCACAAAAACAATGCAGACTTGCTCACCTAGCTTCTCTTGCTTGGCAGACAATACATTCGTACATGCATGTAAGTTGCAGCAGGGAGGTCTCTGATGGTAATTGCAAGTTAACTGAAGTAACAAGCAAACTCTGCTTCTTTCTCACACACAATCACTGCACGACTGTTTCCAGGTAATCAATTTTATAAGTGGTTTAATTTGTTTGATTCTCAAGTTGTTAATTTAATTGCAGATGAACTAAAAATTGTAAAAAAAAAAAAAAAATGTTATAGTCGTTTTAAGATCGTAAATTTAATTTAAAAATACATCCAGGTTACAAAAAATTAATTTGATTTTGTCTTCTTTTACATTTATTGATGCATGTGTAAATAAAATATGATTTTTTGTATATTTTTTTAAATTCACAGCTTTTCAAATAATGAAATAAAAGTGTAAATTTTTAGAACGCAATTATTTTACTCGAAAATGTTTAATTTGCTAACTGTATAATAAGTTCTCTCTCTCTCTCTCTGTGGGTTATACCACGGTCGTCTTTATAATACAATAGTACAGAGAGGGCCGTGGTTATACCATTATGTGTGCTTATCAGCGAGAGCCTCTTTCTCTGCAATCTTTCAACTCATGCATGACTTATTTTGCCTTGGCATTGTGTAGGGATGAATACTTTTATGATGGCTTGGCCAGTTCTACCCCTGCAATCACCCCAAGTACAGTTACGTGGCGCCGGCACGAGCAATTTGGCATTGAGCTGCGAGCAACGTTGGTCGCCGCGGTTGCCAAGAAATGTGCGACATCAAGATGCGCGGCGTGCCTGGGTGCGTACCACAGAAGGACGACGCGCTATCAGCCGTGCTGCGTCCGCGAGGAGCCGCCAAGCCTCTGCACTCTCTCAGCACAGACTTGTTTATGACTACTTAGGCCAGCAAGTCCGCAATCCCAAACCTTAACCTTATCGTCAGTAAATTATTTTGTTTTACTTCAACCGTAAATTGTGTAGGATTTGATGAATCATCAAAAGCATACAATGACTTGTAAAATTGTTAATAAATTTATTTCGTAAATCCATTATTGCTTTTTTATTATTATTATCAAAAAAGAATTGATATTAAAGTACATTTTTATTGCATTTTGAACTTAAAATCTATCGTTTTGATGTAGTCATCATCGTCCTAAAAAACGTTTCTTCAACAGCAGATGACAACAGCAACGATGTTCAAAACTATTGCCACCTCTTGTCCAATATCAATGCATAATTTACTTAACAAAAATGCAATTTTTAGACTCGTTTTAGTTTAATCTCCACGCTTTTACTGTAAATTATAAGCTTTGGAATAATCAAATAGGAAAATTGCAAATATTATATAATTTTTTATGGAAACTCAATTCACTGTTATATATTTTTTTTTGTACATTTCTGTTATTGTAAAATGAAAAAGAAATCAAATGCAGAATGTAAAAAAGCTGCCAAGTCATTGAAGGTATATTTCTGGTCACGAGTCAACCCGTCTGTTGTCTACCTCAATATTCAACAATAGTTCACGACGTCACAAGCAGCAACACTGCAGTTTACTGAATACCCTGAATTCAAATAGCAATTATTCTCTTGTGTAGGTCATTGCCATCGCTGTGTGACATTGTCACAATAACAACAGGGAAGGAGGAAGGGATTTAAAAAATAAATAAAAAGAGAATCAACCGTTTTCTATAATAATGATGTTGTTATTTATGAAAAAGAATGCAGGAAGGAAGAAAATTTAATTAAATTAATACTTTTGTTCTCTACTGTCCCTTTCAGTAGCTTCAAGCAGGAAGTCTCACGTGGTGCTGGGAACTTGGAGGAAGGTGTGAGGTCCTCCGCGGCGGTTCCCACCCCTCCACAAACACCCGCCTGCTTTCACGATGGCGACGCTTCGTTGATGGAGCTAACGGGACGCTATTGTAATACAATAAGATGGGAATAACATGTTGGCAGTGCATGCACTCTGCAAAATCTTTTGCTTATACACTAACTGCAGTACCATAATATACAGTAACAATATTAGAGATGAAGTTAAATAAAAAATAAAAAACCTAAAGGCGACATGTGTTGGTGTTACTACTACGTTTACAGTATCGTAGAATCGTGATATTCAACACCCTCTCAATGTATATACAATGATGATCGCTTGATGCTTTTTCTCTAAATAATATTACAGCTATAGCCAATCTAATGTTGTAACTATCTCACGATTTTAACATGTCACGACCTTAAACAGAGTCTTTTTTTTTTTAGAAAAAAATAATAAATAAATATTCATAGACTATAAATTTTCACGAGTTGAGTTCATACAAATAATGGTTCACACTATTAATTTGTGTTGAGATAATTCCTGATTTGTTTGTTAAAATAAATCAAGCTCGTATATTTGATGCAATAAGCTCTATGCTCAATCAAGTGCAGGTTATTTTGCTCGCAGGTTAATTTGTATTCCGTCGGTAGCTCGCCGTTGCAGATCGCGCGGAGACTGTAATGCACGGCGAGCTACAAGTTATAGCAGCCCGCGAGCAGGGCGGTCCGATTTTGCTGCATGCACGGGCACGAGCTGTCGTCGTATTACAGCCAATCACAGAGATCCAATCAGGTATTGGAAGCTTGGGATGACTTGACGACAAAATTCATCATTTGTCTTGTAATTTTTCTAACCTTTGAATCAGATTTATATACAAATATTTCAAATTTGTATTTTTGTTAAAAACTAAGATATCTTTAAAAAAACACATGAAAAAAACAATTTATACATATATGAGTGCTAGTTAGCTGATTGACTCGATATTTTTTATTATTTTTATTTTTTTAATTTCAAGTACTTAATTTTTTAAAATTTAATTTCACCATGCAGCAAAATGAAAATAGTATAATTTTGATATTCAATTGAATAACACAGCACGTTATGCATGATTAAATAACAACTTTATTCAATTAAATTTTATCGTGTGAGAATTTAACATCTAATAAACAAACGAAAGTTTTATGGCATAACATGACAGTGAAAGTTGGCCCATGAAAACATCACGCGTGTTAATAATTCACGGTCAATACCAGCAGCAACCAAAACACTTACCTAAAGATGCGTGTGGTGCGCTGGAGCCGTCCCGGACGCTGACGAGGAGCAGCAGCAGGTGAAGAGGTGCACAACTGGCCCGCATGGTGGGTGCAGCACGCGGAGGTGGAGGTGGTGCTACCGCTGCTGCTGCTGCTGCACTGACTCGAGTGTAAATGAGAAGAGACAGACAGACGCTCGCACCGGCGCACAGCAAGCTGACTGACTGTGGTGCTGGGCCCTCCTCAGCTAGCCAGCTAGCGTTTACCTGCGCTACCGCCGCCCCCTCCCCCTCCTGCTCCCCGCTGCCGCAGTTGTATCCTCCAGCCTGTTTACTCGGCAACGAGTCAAAGAGACTATTATACCAACTATTTATACCATATATCTCGTAGCCTTTTTTTTTTTCATTTTTTTATATTAATATGCAACAGTAAACTGGAAAAAAAAATGTTTTTTGTGAATTCAAATTATTCCTATATTCCTATTCAGAGACCCTCTGATTCCTATTTTAATAAATTAATATATATAGTGATTGGCAATTAATCAGTTTATAAAATTCACGACAATGATGCAGACTATAATAGTAACATTGCCTCAAATAGCATGGTGAAAAATTAAAATTACTCGTCGGCTTGCCACCTGACAGTCTTCATGAATGACAAACAATAGTGACGTAATCGTTCGCATGATGTCGTGTGCTCACTTTACTAGTAATTAAAATGGCAAAGTCAATCAAGTCATGTCAATGAGCTCACAGCGTGCACAACAATTAACATACGCTCCACGGGGCAGCAATGAATTTAGACAAAATACGACAAAAAGAGTACGAAGGCAGTATTATCATAAAATTACCAAGCATAATAATTATAATGTAAAGAAAAATATCATCAGAATTTATAATGTAAACTGTGTTATATTATAAAAAAATACAACTTCATTCTTGTGATATATTAGTCGTAAAGAGATCATAAATTTAAATGAGAAACAGAACTGTAACATATTTTGTAATTGATGGCAGTTTAGGAAATTGACACGCATTGTTTAAAAATATGGATACAATGATGGAGGAGAAGTGTAATTATTTTATCATGCAGAAAACGTAATGGAATTGTAAGTATCTACCTTTCGTTCGATACTCATATATATGTATTTACTGCAAAATACATAGCTCGATGATTCCTTCATTTAATGTTTGACTCTAACTTCCCGCCTCCCTTCCCTCCATTTGCCACCAATAATTTCGCCACAGCTATACTCCACGAAAATAAAATGACGCTTATTTAGCTCATTTATAAATTCAGCTTCATATTGCTAGCTTATTGTACCTCAATTTTCACAATTTTAGATAGATCCACTTCAAATTTGTTTGCCACCTATTAATGGCGAGTTTAAAGTCCCCTGCAAAAAAAGTCTTGTTGCATTTAAGAGGTCCGATTCCGAGATCTGAATCAACTGAGATTCATCCAAGCCTTAACTTATTTTTTATTATTAATGTACAAAACAGTAAGTATCTAATATAATTTAAATAAAAGTCGGAGGTATTTAGAGGTTTACTTCAAACTTTTATTAATTATGCTCTATAAGTAAAATTTGTCACGAGAATTTTTTTTTTTTTTTTGCTGACATATCATACAGAATTCCAGAAAATTGTCATTGTTCCAAACAATTACTATGCAGGAGATTATTCGACTCGCTGCAAGATTCTACCTTATAATTATTTATATTATAATTTTGTAATGTTATACAAAAAAAAATTAAAGGAGTCAGTAATTTTAGTTATAATTCGTCCCTTTATTATAACGCTCAATTATAAGAAAATAATTAATTACTTACTACTACGACCCCAAGCCCATGATGGGTGACTCGATGATGGAATATAAAAATATCTTGAGCTCTACTTTTAGGCATTGGAGAAAAAAGCATGATTTTTGCTGTCGACTAGGGTAAACTATATAGAAAAGTTTGCTCTGAAAAATCCAAAATGGAGATGTTTCAATTCGTCTGAAAAGTTGCCCATACCGTTCTTTCCCCAAAATTCATTCGTATATATTACATGCTATGTTGTTGTTTATTTCCCTCCACAAATATTGTACTGTACTACTTACTTCAATAAATAAATTGTTAGAAAAAATTTAGTTTTTCTTTTCACTATATATATATATATATATATATATATATATATATATATATATATATATATATATATATATATATATATATATATATATATATATTTTTTTTTTTTTTTTTTTCGGAAATACATTATATAATCGTTGGCTAACTAAGGCTTACAAATTTTTTCAGAGATTTTGGAGAAGTATTTTACAAACGAGTTGCTGGTCGTCTCGGACCCCCCCCCCCCCTTCTTGGTAATGCTAGGGTTAATTTAGCATTCATATTTTTAATTTTTCAATTACGAAAAAAATTCAATATTATTATTATAGATAGAAAAAAAATATTCTGAAAATGTAAATAAGTTTTATTTGCCTCAATGAATACTGTTTAACATAAATATTTGTAACATCTAAGTAATCGAGTACCTATAACTGTTTTCACTCGTTGATTATATTGTACGCCGAAAAACTTGAGCACTGAACTATAATGTCAATAGTTTCGTAATTACTAATTAGTTCAGTACTCAAGTTTCTCGATAAACTACAACATAATCGACGAGTGGAAACAGTCCGCGGTAAGATTCAATCAATACCTTCATTTTACAACGAACCCTTGACAGAAAAACTTCTTTAAGGGTAAGGTAACGCCACCAATGTTAAAAAAAGTCCCTCACACAAAAATTCTGAAAAAAATTTAAAATGTTCTCCTCTACACCCCCTATCAGTAGCTAAAATATCAGGTATACAAATTCGATCTAGTTTTTGAGTTATGAATTTTTAAAGTTGACTAATTTAACATGCATGGGAGTTCCATTTCTCCATGTTAAAGTAGGCAACTTTAAAAATTCATAACTCAAAAACTAGATCGTATTTGTATACCTGGTATTTTAGCTACTGATAGGGGGTGTAGAGGAGAACATTTTAAATTTTTTTCAGAATTTTTGTGTGAGGGATTTTTTTTAACATTAGTGGCGTTACCTTACCCTTAATGTTATAAATATTTATTTTCCTAATTAATCTAACAGTAAGTAGAAAATTTAAATAATATTAAATAATCTAAGCAAATATTGAGTACCTGTTATATCGTTACTGTTGTTGACGTGATGTATGATGTAAAGCCAATAGAAAAAAGGTTGTATAATAGATAAAAACCTTCACGGTAATAAACTACAACCCTTTTTAACCTCCAAGCACATTTCTCATGCTTTCTTTTACAATAGTCCCCATAATTATTAAAAAAGTAGACTTTTTGACGGGATAAACTGTACGAAAGGTCATGAATGACGTCAGAGGGTTCACAGGACGCTGCTGCTCTGCAGGCTGACTGTAGGTGATACGAGCAGGTAATTGAGTTACAGCATAGATTGCGCGCTGCGGGAGTCTGCAAGAGCCGTGGGTGGGCTGCTTGGATTTGCTGCGCTGATACTTGTTGGCTGCACTTGAAACAGCGCGCGTGAGAATCTACCTGAGATCAACTTGCTTTCGAGATCAGTCAAGCCAGAAGAAATTTCATATATTTATACAGCACCTTTTGCTTTTGTATAGATATCTCGTTCAGAATATAGATCGTTGAGAGCTATTTGTGGTCTCAGCATGCAACTAATAATGCAACAAATATAAAATGCCTAATTATATTATACATTAGCATCAATTTTAGTACAATAATATTTTTTGACTTTTATAACGTACACTCGTCGCCTCGAAAAATTTCCTTTTGCAGCCTTTTAATCACCATGCCCCGCAAGAATAATAAAACAGGGCATGGTGATTAACAAGGCTGCAAGAGGGAAATTTTCTAAGGCGACGAGTGTACATTTGATATTAAATTATCACTAATATTATATATATTATAGCTCCATGTTTACATTATAATATATTGTCACTGTATGCACAAGTGCAAAATAAAATCATTATATCTATATATAATACCTAAACAAAACAATAATTAAATTACATCTATATTTTTCCAGGTGTATGACCTAATATAATCTGAAATTATAATTCTTTTTTACTCATCAATGAATTGCATAATTTTGTCATCAACTGCCCAGATTATTATTTTTCCATCGTTCTCCGCACCTCTGTGATCACGTGAACACAAATTATCATGCGGTGCGGCATATCAAATTTGCCCAATCTACGCGCACATCTGTGCTCGCGGTAGGAGGCTACATTGGTAGGGCGCTATAATAGGATAGACCACCGGCGTCGAACCCCGGACAGGCCCCTCGATCGCCAGCAGGACATGCAGAGTGCACGGTGCCGGCGGCGGCGGTGGAAGCACGGCGGTCAAACAAGTACGACAGGTTGTCACATCACTTCGTGGCACTTTTTCGACGCTGCTGCTGTCGTGGTGGCCGCCGCTGCATTATTAGCCCAATATTTCCAGGATATTCCCACTAGCACTCTCGACCACTTTCCATTGTCTGCCGTTTTTGCTCATGCGGGCGGACAGCAGTCATCCAGACGCGGTCACCATGCTATTGAGATCGCTGGAAATTGTCTGGGAGCTCTAGTGTCATTAACTCCCTTGCAAATTTGTGTACCGTTGCACTCATAGGGAAATAGTCTGTATTAGCTTACAGGTGGGCTTAACTTCTGAAAACCATATAAAAAATATTATAGCAATATCTTAATTTATCTAGATATGTTTAGATATCCATGCAGGAAAGCACTTTAATATTTTCTTGGACTACATAAATTTATTAATAACATATAGATAGTGAAGAAAATACCCCACTTATAATAGTTCACATCCAGGACTTACATATTATTAGACTTACTGCATTTCTCCCTCGTAAAAAAAGTGTATCATAAAGTTATTAACTAATTATTCTCCTTGAGTATTTTAAAATAACATTGAGGATTTACTTTCCTTTAAAATATAGAACATCCCAGTCATCCCTGAGTTATTAGGATGCTCTAAATGTTTTTGACTATTTTGTCAAGTAACTGATGTATATATTCCCCTTCAAATTTACAGAGTATCTATAAAGAAGGAAAATATATAAATAATCTGAATTAGTGTATAAACTGGAAGATCTGCACGCAGAGCGCGACCTCGGCTGATGCTGAAGTTATGGTCAATGCGCCCCTGGGCTCCTCGCGGTGGATCACGCAAACGGTGGGCACGCCGGTTCTACTGGCCGCTACAAAACAGAGACAGACACCCGCCTGCTTCCCACCCCTCAGTCCATAATACCAAGAAATCAGAGCGAGAGTGAAGAAAAAATTAAGTGATAATTCGATTTGTATTGTGTCACAAAACATTTTCATTTCCCGGAATATAATTTGCTTTCCTATCGTTTTTCTTAACAAATTTAACCTTGATAAAAATAGCCTAGTGGGTATAATATTACATATATAAACTAATTTAAAAACATTTCTTATTGTAAAAAAGAAATTTAATAAAAACGAAATACCTGCAAAATATTATAGAGAGAAAATGCACACTTGAAATTTTGTTTTGTTTTTGTAATTTTAATTCAAATATTTAGATAATTTAGTTAAAAAATGTCTATCTACCAAATGAATTAGTAATCATATTTTTGCGAGTGCTTGTACATAAGATGCAGTACACGTTTTTTACTTCCACCTCCACCTAAGCATAATAATTCTGAGCATCAAGTCATATAGTGAGTGAATGTGGGGGACCGAGTCGTGTGCTGTTCCTGGTAAATCAAATGAAGACGATGCAAAAACACACTTAACTTGGCAATCTTGCTCCCAGTCGTTTTTATATTATAACCGCCGGTCTCAAAACGAGGATCGAGGCGCCCATGTGTTAACACAATAACTATACTACTACATAAGCTACATTACAGCAGTAGCAGCATGTAACAATTTTAAACTCACTTTTTAAATCCTTTTTACTTACAAGTAGTTTATATATATAAATATATAGGGTAGATACAAGGACAATGTATAGTATGTATACCTTAGTAGCCTTCATGTATTAACTTTTTTTTTTTTTTTTAATTTTTTATAACTTAAAATGTTGTACGTCTTTTTAAAAAAAAAAGAGATTCAAGAGTTAAAATAATTTGAGACTATCGTAATTTTACCTACCTGAAAGATCGCCAGTAACACGCAGAGCAATTAAATTACATGCAGCAATAATGTTTAGTTATGATGTAAATATAAATTAACATGGCAGCAGGTTCCATAAAAATCAACTAACTACTGTAATACAATTTAATTTGAAAGCGTTAATTTTGAATTCACACTATAGACATATATAATATTTATATAAATATATATATATGATGAATGTAAAAATTATTCTTATTTTAGTTTCAAACTTAACTTAAAAAAAGCATTAATTTTTTTTTTGTATCATTCTTTTTCTTTCAAATCAAATTTTAGACATTTAGCTGTAATTTTTTTGTATTTTTCTTAAAATGCATGAATAATAATTAAGTATTAGATATTATTAAGTAAAAACAAGATAATTATGCTTTACAAGAAACAGAGGCGCTCGTGGCAAATGTTTCTTTGTTTAATTTTTGTTAAACTGACGCTCTTAAATTAAATCTATAATAAACAAAATAAAGTTATATTATTATTATTATTATTAATATATTATTTTTAAATTTAAAATAAAAATAATAAAGTTAGGTTGGAAAAGTATTTCTATATTTTGGACACATTTAATATCTTTAATTAACATTCGGAGATTCCTGCATTGATGATTTTTATTAAATTTGAAATACGTAAATTATTATCATGGCATTAATAAAGTATTTTGATTGAATGATTGTATAGATGGAATAGAAAAATGAGAAACGTTGAAAATTAATTTAAAAATATATATATATATATATTACAATACAAGATCATCCAAAAATTAATTTTTGTTTGAAAATCATGGGTATTATATTATATAGTATTACGAATGAATAATTATTTACAATTTTAATGAAAGCTTCAAATGCAACATTTAAAAAAATAAACAAAAGGTTTATTGACCGGGATTTTTAATTATGTAAAATTTAGTTTTTCTTTCTTTTTTTTTTCTGAAATATACAAACAAAAAATATTTCCAAGTATTAAATAAATTTACAGTACTGTATAAGTAGTCCTTTATACACTGATGTATAAAATCAATATGTATATATGATTTAGATTTATATTGTATGCAGTATAAATATACTGTACAGTATAAGAATTTTGAATTAATGCATATACCTCAATTTGTGTTATAATAATATCACAGAGACAATTTGAAGAAGAGAGACCTTTTCCCTCGGTGAGAAGTTACCAATTTACAGAGCCAACTATTTGAAGGTATAAAGGCGTTTCATATTTCCACCCTATTATTTCAGCTTGGTAGCTCGCACCCGGTGTGATTAATTACACGGTGGGCTTACAGTTATAATTTGTTAGGGCTGTCTCTTTCAGCGCTGTTCCACGCAGAAAATTTAAGCGCCTTTCTCTGTATGCAACCCTTTTAACATTAAAACGTTCAAAAATAGATTTCTTACACAATGCTAAAAAAATAAGGAATGTTTAAATTTTTAAAATCATGATTATTGCGATTCTTTATGATAATTTTTTTTTCTAATTAATTGTATCATAAAAAACATATTTAAGCATTTTAAAATGTAATTTAAGTAATGATCTAATATTGATTTGAAAGTTGAATTAAGTTCTATTTAAATTTATATTGTTCAGTTTTTGCAAGCATGCAACTGAAATCATTACACAGCTTTTCTGCTATGGAATATAGATGAGCTGTTTTTTTTTTATTTTATTTCATTTAACAGCATACATGCAGAGAGGACAATTTTCCCATTTTATGCCACATATATTTTTTATTTCATATACATAAATTAAAATTTTGAAGCACCGAGTGTATTTCTCATTATAATATACCGTATATAAATATATACTCTCCATGAGAGTTTTTCAGATTGAATTTATCATAATAATGATTTTTGTACGCCATAAGTTTTTGTAATAATTGTTGCGATGTGTTGTTCTGACAACAAAGGTGAGCATTACGTGATTACTTTGGCACGGCGGTAGATCGATAGCGTAACATTCAAAGCACTGACAGACTTGCCGCTCTCGCTGACGTCTCACCAAGTTCCTCGATATCCCATGCTTGTCATTTGGCGCTGCTGCTCGGTCTGTGACTCGTGATCCGATGATTGGTCACGTCACACGTGACTCACGTCAACCTCGCGAGTAAGGAAGCAGTGACATCTGCTAGCGTGATTTTGCACTTTCCACAAGTCAAAAAATGCAATAATAATAATAATAATAAAATAAAAAAAAATAAAAAGCTTATTTTATTTTATTTAATTAATTGGCCTGTTCATAAAAATCGTAAATGCACAATCAATTCATGAATCAATAATCATGCAGATGAAACCTTCTGTACAGGGAACATAATATAATTTAAAAGGATCCGATCATCTAATAGCAATTTGATTATTATATTATATATTTTCTTTTATTACGTATTTACGAAATAATTTATGAATAGTGAAAAAAGTTTAAATTTGCAAAATAATTATAAAATTATTTTTTCACAATTATTATTATATAGGTTTATCAACAAATCCATGGACATCGTATTTTTTATCATGATTTGAGAATGCCAAATTAATTTTGTGATTTATAGTTTTAGCCTTAAATTGAATAAATTCAAATTTAACATGAAGCTTCATCTTTTACTGACGCAAGTAAAATTTTCATACAATAGATGATGATAAATTAATTGCTATATGCATGCAAATTAACAAATTGTTTATTGGATATATAAAAATTACTGTGTCTTAACTTCTTAACATCTTGTTGTATGTTAGCTTTTATATAAATAAATTAACAATTCTGATCAATGTCTGCCAGGGTAAAACATATCTCATCTAATTTAAGTGGATCCTCATCGTGTCCACAGAAAGTATTTAATCCGGGCCAAGGTAGCCAAAGACATCGAGAAGATACGGGGCTGAGAATTAAGATCCAGTTGGTGGCCGGCGGAGCGAGAGCTGAAGAAGCCGAGGGAAGAGGGACGAAAGGTCAGTGGGTCTTTGACTTGGCAGGTGGACAGTGAAAGTCCGACCACGTTGACTTTCTCACCGGCCTCTCTCTACTACGCCACTAGCATCTTTAATCACATCTGGCCACTACTTAGCAATTATATAGAAGAAGTTTATTTCCTACCCACAGCAATTCAGGAAATCAATAATTAATCCTATATCTAGAAGCAATGCAGAGCTATTTTGTAACTTCAAACAATTAAGTTGAAACTGTTAATTTAAGTCATAAATAATTATAACTAAGGTCTTGGCGATCAAAAACGTACATAATTAATTAATTTAGGTATTATTATATATTATAAGGTTGTTATATCATAATTATATACCATATATAATATTAAAATTTAAAGATATAAGAAACTGATCTGAATTATAACTGAGTAGAATATAATAATAATAAAAGCTTTTTATGAACGGGGAAAAAAAATCACCAAGCCATCAATTGGTCCTTAAATTCACTTTAAACCTGCTTTCATACTTGGCATTTGTTTGAAAGTAAATAAAAGTCATATTAAAAAAAACAGAAGTTTATTAAAAATGTATTGCTTTACAAAGAAGTTCATGTAGAACAACAATTATTTATACAAAATATATTACAATCACAGAGTTTTACCGGTATTAAAAAAAGTTGTGACGTCATTGCAGGCTTAGTGTCCACCCACGCGGTCAACCTGGGCTTGCAGGTTGCTGACCACCTCGCCGGGAACGTGCGCACCAAGGATCTGCGCAAGGTCGATGCGCTGGTCACCGGGGATGTTCTCGAAGGCGGACAGCTCGATGGCCTCCTGGACGTTCTGGATCTCAGCATCCTTGGGAATCAGGAAGGTGTTCTGGGCCTGACGGATCGCCTCGTTCGTGAACTGTCCACCCTCCTTCTGAGGTCGTGCTGCTGCCAGCGCCGCCATGCACACCACGGCCAACAAAGCAACCGCGAACTTCATCTGTAAGAAAATAACAACGTAAAAATTATATAATGTATTCAGCATGGTATTTTTAAAATTACATTGTGTGGTTTAGAATATTTATTTATAATGTTTGATTATGTATAATCAATGCAGGCAGCATTTCTTTTTAAATATTGAATATTATGCTATTAAAAATTAAAATGCTCTACTAAACTGAAGAAAAGAAAAATCGGTATGTTTATTTATTTAATGTTAATTGGCATTACTGTAAATATATTTTCAATCAGTTCATAAATATTATCAAAAATATTAATACATAAAGGGTGTAAAATAAATAGGCAATAAATTAAAATTTAACCTTAAAATTTGAAGTCAAAATATATGTATTAACATAAACACACCTGAACTATAATAATTTGAAAACATTGAAATATTATTTTAAAAATTTTGATTACATATTCTTTACAGAAAAAAAAAAATTATAAAAATACCACACCACACAAATACATATCATAGTGTGATTCCAAATAAAAAAACTAAGAAAATCCTCCAATTATATTTTTTAAAAAAGTATAAAAAATTTGAGCACATACACAAGTACAAAAATACGTTAAAATAAGAACACGATACGCACCTTGATATTGCTTGAAACTTGTCCCGTGAACTGACAGTAAGAAATGGGTGTCGGCTCCACCGCGGTGCTCTTTTTATCGGCACGGCTCGGTGGCGGGGGGTGGCGACCTGGATCCCCGGTAAAAGTGGCCCGCCTCCTCCGCAGCTTAGGATGAGCGATCGGGGCCAACAGCTGCTGCCCCTCTCCACCGTGGAGCCTCAGCCTCCAGCCAGTGACGTCACGAGATGCCCGCTGACAGTAGCGAGGGTCAAAGGTCAGGGGTCTGGCCACCGCACTTCACACTTAAGTGAGCAATTTGACTCAGGGGGAACTCCTTTTGAAACTTTAGGCAGGTAAGATAGATTTTAATTTTAAGATTGAAAGAAATCTTTACATAATTTATTTTAAAAAATAAATACTGTCGAAATTGTTAAATAATATATTTAAATATAAATAAATATACACATACTATAGAAAGTTATATACAAATATTATTTAACAAATTACCATAATGATTCTAGGAGAATTTAGAAAATATTTGTAATATTTAGAAAACTTAAAAAATAAAATTATATAATATTGGCGACTTATTTATCTATCTCTTCGTGCATAAAAAATGTAATTAATATTATTTTTTTAATAAAATAAAAGATTTTCCATACATGATATTGCATGTATTTTAGTTTATAGTAGATCTAAAAAATAAAGTAACATATACGAATACATAAACTCATCACTTGCAAAATTCCATGGGTAATTACTAATTAATTTTAGCTCATACTATTTTAGGCTTTCCATTTTCTGCTACCGTGTGCTCAAAGGTAAATTATAATTCTAGCCATGCGGTCAAGGGCCGTGATAGATTTTCAGCCTTTGACTCTAAGTGGTACTAATCCAGTCAAAGTCTGCGCTAATTGACACAAATTATGAAATTATACACATACGAAACTTGTTGTTGCGAACCTTTTCTGCAACAAATTTGCTATATACCCATTTTCTGAAAATTACTTCGTCGAGGTATCGCTCACCATCTAGTAACTGAAATCGGACCCAAGTCTTATTAATTGACGGAGTCTTGTTCTTATATCAAACTCATATTACATTGTTCGTCAGAAAAACTTGCAGGACTGACAATTTTAAACACATTATGTTCTCAATATTTTGTTAAAAAGCCTCTGATATGCATCATTTCATTAAGAACTCTTTAAAAAAAATATTAATGAAATGAAAGCACAGGCATCGCTTTTAACAAAAGAATTAAAACAAAACTCAGTAGACTAATTTTAACTTTAACAAATTCCATTTTTTTTTTTTTTTGCAAGAAAAAAATCTCCAACGCCAAAGAATATAAAAAAAGTATATCATGTGTTATATACTGTTTCTGTATGTTACTATTTTAATTACCGTATTATAATTATATTATAAAAATACATACAGAAATATTTATAAGTATGTAATAAATAAACAATCTCTTTTTTTAAATATATTCTTATTTATTTAAACGTCTACATGGCGACGGTTAAGGCAAGCATGTTTTTTTTTTTTTGTTTCTTTAAGCAATTATTCTGTTTTACAATGTTACATTGTATTGGAAGTAGGAAAGATATAACCAGTGTTATATCCAGATTAATTTTACTTTTGTTAGAATAATTAATATATAAACATTGAATAGTATTTTAATAAATATTAGCCCTGAAGATTTTTTTTTATTAATTACATGATATAATATTAAACAATACTGTATATATATTAAAGGTCTGTGTGGAGGTAGTTTGTTTATTTTTTCTTTGTTTATTTTTATTCACCCTTGTACATATATACAGTACAACTTCCATATATGACATTAAATTGAGGTGAAAAGGATGTAATACTCGGCACAAGCGGCACCATAACACAGAATATTATATGTGTGTATTATATTATACATGTATATATGTATTCTGATGTAATTTATGTAATAAAAAAATATGGGATGTATAATGTTTTCCTTTGCGGTAATTTACTGCTGACCAATTATAATTGGACAAACGATCGTAATATTCTGGTTATATTCAGCTAAGTATTAAAGTTTCACCATAGTTCGCCAAATGGCATGATCTTGGTTATTATTCCAAACGCTGTGTCACTCGTCAGGCACGCATCACCTTTCACTCTCGCCGGGTCTACTACGTTTTTGTCCTCGTAGCGTTGTGCCCGTCATCTCTCGCGCTTCTCGGGCTTCTTGCGTGAGCCCATCTGCGAGACACGTGGTGAAGAAATAAATTGTTTTGCACAATAGGTTGAACCAGGAAAGTAAGATAATTTCAATTTTTTTGTTGGACTTAAAAGGGATTATATAAAAAAAAACTTATTATTATAAGTTTTCGCTAAGATATTTCTTAAAATTTTTCAACTTCAACAGTACCTTATCTGATAACAAAAATTTCTGGGCTAAAATATGAGCCAAGTTCTTTGTGAATAGCCCTATAATAGGTTATAATGTAATTATTCTAATTATAATAATGATACTGAATCTTCAAAACTGGATTAGAACATACCTGCATTAACATTTACTATATTATTTTTATGCAGATCTGCAGTAAAAATAATATAATATCAATCTTCACTATTTAGTGAAGAGCAGTGATATTCTTATTCTATATTGCAACACTAGCCTGTATTCATGAATGGAGGAATTTATTGAAAATATTATGCTTTAAAGTTATTGGGGGGGGGGGGGGAGGAAGTGCTTACTGTAATGTATTAGATACATTCGATCATAACAGACATAACAAGAACAATAACGTTTAAAAATTAAAAAAATTAATATTTTTATAGTGCATTAGAGAAGAGAATTACATAGCAAATTCTTTCTCCTTTTTAATCTGCAAAGACAGATGTAATGCTCAAATGTAAACAAGTTTGAAGCCTAGCTGTTGCCTATATTGTGTAGGAGTTTGAATAATTATTTTATTGCTTCAATTAATGACACTGTATTTATCTAGAAAGTATGTTACTATATAAAGTATAAAGTTAAAGTAATTATTTTATAGTAATTCTAAATCAAATTACGTTACATTTTTAATATAATAACTTGACTGCCTATGATAAAATAAGCTGTGATCATTGCATCAATCCGTATTATATACATTCTAATGTAAACTTCATAAATATTACTGTTTCTCTGAACATTACAAAGTTTTATATTATATTGATTATTGACTTAATAATATAATATTCTCACCATGAAGGAACAAAAATTAAATTTGATGTGCAAATTTCTTAGAAATTTGAAAGTTGGTCTAGTGGAATAGTTTACTTAGTCTTATTTGTTTTGCGTGTTTGCGAGGTTGGTCCTCGCAATGTTTGGATGGCTTTGCGTGCCGAGTTAGCAGCTTGATCTGAAGCTGCAGTGTTTGCGAGCAATCGCCTCTAGCGCCGGCCCGGGGCGGTGAAGTTAGCGCCATGCATCACGCTCGACGTCGGCCGCAGCTTTCACTGCATGCCCCTCAGCTGCAGCACTGCCAAGTTCGCATGAATCAACGCCCGCAGAATTTTAATCCGAGCATTTGTTGTTTTCCAACGTGTTTATTTATGAGCACTCCGAAAAGAAAGTAATTATTGAACTATGTTGGGATTAGGATAAGAATTAAGATTTTCGTTGAATATTTTGTTTATGTTATTTTACTAATATATTGCCTAATATTTTGAATACTTCAGTAAAATGTATTGTAAAGTTACGAACTACTTTAATTTAAAAACTTTTCATCTGCATGCATTATACAAAGACAAAACATTACAAAGAAAAAAACTTTTAAAATAAGAGAAAATACTCGAAGCACATAAATAAGGCAATATCCCAATAATTTTCTCGGTTTAGTAATTTTTAAATGCATTGCAATGAAGTTATTAATTTTCTTGTAGTTAAAATGATGTATAACATGTATGGTATTGTTTATATTTCCATAAAAGTAACGAGCTCATTTTTTTTAACATGATACTTAATATAGAATTTTCGAGAGCAGAGATTTTCTAATTAGATACACCTGGCTGTTGGTATGTAATAATAAAATGCAACATTATAAACGAAACACAATCAGCCTTGTATATTCATGTAATTTAAATTTTCATAATCACAAAGTTTATTGCTTGTCAGGAGATTAGCTACAATTAAAGTTTAATTATTAAAAATAAAACATTAAAATAAGCAATTTTAAACACTACTTTACTATACAAGTGTATTTTCATCAAAATGTTTACATTAAAAATATAATAATAAAAATATAAAATTATAACCATGTTTAAGTATATGTAGTATATTTTTATTATCTCATTGCAGTAAAAAGTTGACAATTTTTACAACTCGATTTTTTTTTAATGACACAATTTGGTCTAAGCAATACGACAAGTAATACATATATAAATAACATCTATAACTATAATAATTATAAAGTGCCTAGCTGGTATGTGAAAAGTTATTCTCCTCACGTATATATTATCTGGGCGTGCATGAAATTCGCATCACTTTGCTGCTCATTATCGCTGACATTAAAATTTAACGTTGCTTGTTTATGTACTAATTTACCCTGAGCAGCCATGCACGTTCAAGCTGCGTGGTGAGGAATAATGACGGAGCTGCTAACTCGTCGGCCTGCGGTTACCGGAGAAAGCATAGCGTCACTGACGCTTTCTCTCATCTTCACCTCTCGCCTGCCTACTTGCTACAAGAACTCTATGGCTTCAGTATCATCCTTAATTAAACCACTGCCAGCTTGATCCATCTATTGCGAATATTTATATTAGACTTCGTTTCATTTCTAAATTACGTATTAAATGACTTATAAGAAGCATTATATGTGCTACCCAAAAATTTTAATTAAATAAAATTTATATTTTCTTTTACAGTTAGTAATAATTTTTTTTATGACTTTTAGGCTTGATGATAAATATATTTTTTTTAGAAATTTGGACAAAAACAAAAGTGTTGTTGTTTAAATACAGAGCAGTAACAAAAAATACAATACTTAATGTATAATAAAACAGAAAGGCGTATTTTTTTTTATGAATTTTCATTAAATATATTATTGTTCTATTTTCCTTTTTCTACCAATCTTTTCATCTTTTATCTATTTATAAATTTTACATTCATTAATTTTTTAAAACAATTCAAATATTTTTTAAATAATTCAAACATAAAATTTTACAACACATATATTATGAGGCATTTTAGCTTCGCTTATTAAAGAATTAATTAAACGTTGTTTTCTTTGTACTGAAAATGTTGAATTACAAACTACAGCATTATGAACTTAATTACTTATAATTATTATATAATATGTTGTAACATGTATGCTTTATTGTTGTTATAAAATAATTTGATATAAAACATTAATGAAAGCTTTATGCATTGTTCCTCTCGTGTATACCATACTGATAAATGAAAACAAGAATAATTTACAAACAGGTCCGCTCGCTCGCTCGGGCTGACTGAATGATGCATGTAGGCAGACCCGCTCAACTGGCATGCTCAAAGGGTTGCGTGCACTACAGGCGCTCATGCATAGCCTTTTTGAATTCATTATAATATAACTTCTCTCAATTATCTGTGCTCTGTGCGAGCATTGTGAATAAAGAATATGCACTCAATAATATAGCCCATGTCAACGAAATAAATATATAAGAAATATCTCTTTCTAAAAATGTTAACCAAGACATATTATAGGATTTTGTAGTACTACATAATAATAATGTTTGAAATGGAACATATTTTGTATCAAATATTAAAAAAAGAGAGAAATTTATATACCCAATATATTTTATACAATTGAAAAAAATAAAACTCATGAATGTATTAAAATACCAACTTTAAACTGTTTAATATTTATTTATTTTATATATATAATGAAATAGGGAGGCCTCAAATTATATAAATAAATCATGACGCATTTATTTTTATTATTTATTTCTTACAAACATACAATTTATTACAATGGCTAAAATAGTATTTGGTAGCCTGAATAATTCAAAGGAACCTTCTATAATATATATATTATATTCAGTAGAACAATTTAAAAATTAGCCTACTAATTTCAGAACTAATCTATTTAAATAATTTGACACGGCTTTTTGCTCTTAAAACTGTAATCTTATTTTTTTTGGAAAATATAGATTTTTTTTTCTCACTTCAAAAAGTTTTAATTACATCCTAAATATAAATGCAAGTTTTTAAATACTTTTAAGACTACATAATGTTTACAAAGTACTGTACAAACAGAGATTTATAACCATTTTAGAAAGTGAAGAACTACTAATGTACTGTAAATCGATGAAGAGATAAAAACTAAGCATAATGGAGGTACAGCGTTAGTGTTACAGCACCTTTAAGAATATTAAGCTTTGTAGATATTAAAGTTTGCTTTATCTAAAATTGAGATAAATAACATCATAATTTAAATGATATCGAATAAACTTTTACCTGGAAAGCTTAAAAAGATAACGACCATATAAAAATCTAGATAACCGATCAATCGTGCATGATCACAGTTTTCACCAATCGCTTCTATTGAGCTGTTGCAGCGGCTGCGGCGGTTGAGAGGCTTAGTGGTTCCTCCTGCCACGACCTTGCACGTAATTCGCCACCTGGTCTTCTCGTCTGCGACGGCGCAGGTGCTGCTGGGGCCAGGACGGGTTCAGGAAGTCCGCTGCCGCACCGAAGTCAACAGCTAGGGCCTGGTTGTCCTGCCACGAGGGGGGGCCACGGAACTCCTCGAAGTCCTGGTCCTGTAGAGCTGCCAGTCGCCAGTCATTCAAGCCTGACACCTGAGGGAAGTTGACCGCAGGTGCCTCCACAGGTCGTGCTGGAGGTACTGACAAAATATCGTAGTCTGAAATGTGTCCACCAATCAGTTCAAACTCGGGAAGCTCTGTTGTTACAGAAGCCTCTTTGTGTGATGTGTTAAATGGAAATTCACCTCTCTCAAGGGTTTTTGCAATTTCATCAATTATTGATGGGTTATTTTCTTCAAACTCTTTTTTGCTGTCATCTAAATTGGCAGGAACCATATTATTTGAAATATTTTTTACGAGATCAGAATTAACATTTTCATCATCAATACCAACAGCTGGTACTAAGTTACTACGGAGTAAAGAAATGAGAGAGCTGTTATTTTCTGGGATTTCAGTTTCGACAGTAGTTTTTTCAGTGACTGTTTTGACGTCAGTAGTAGTTTCAACTTCTGTTGCGGTGGTGTGAGATTCTTCAGTTGTTTCAATTTCGGGGGTTGCGTTTACTTCTGTGCTGTCTTCAGATACAGAATTTTCAGCTGTTCGACTCTCAATCTCACTGCTATCGGTGGTACTTGCTTCTGTTTCTGCGTTCTCGGTGGTATTATCTCTTTCTATCTCTTCAACCTCTTTTTCTTCAACTTCAATATTTTTCTCCGTTCTTCCTTCAATTTCAGATCTCTCTGTAATGGTATCTGACTCGGTTGCTGAATGTTCAGTTGTCGTCATCTCTCCAGCTTCGTGTCCTTCATTTGTTGTTACTGCGCCGTCAGTGTTATCAGTCGTGATGTCTGTTGCAGTTTCTGTGTTTACAGTGCCTTGGTTATCCTCAGTACTGGCTAAGACGGTAGAGGCCTCTACAGTTCTTGACTCAACTTCTGGTGACTCTTCAGTCACTGAATTTTCTGTCGATGTTTCCTCCGTCGCTGAAATTTCCTCAGTTATGGGCTCCTGAGACTGCGTTGAAGTTTCCAAGTTTTCTGTAATTTTGTCCGACTGAATCATTTCAATGACATCACCACCTTCACGACTCAAATTTTCCTGTTCAGTAGTCACTGCCTCAGTTGTGACAACCTCAGGAACTTCGGTGTTCAAATTTACGAGTTTCTGATCGGATGCAACAGCTTCTAACGTTATCTCTGTTGTCACACCAACATCGGACTGCCCGGTGGTAGTTTCAATGATATCGTCACCTCCTACAGTTCTGGTTTCAGGCACGTCAGTTTTACTTGCAGAAGCTAAAGTTGTGAATGTGTCACTGAATTCCAGATCTTTCATATCTGGTAGTGATGTTTCCATCTCAGATTGAGTTATAATGGTGGTTGTTTCAGGAATATCACTTAACTGAACTTCACGTGCAATTAGTTTATCATCCGAAGATGGTTCTGTAGAAATCTCCTGATCTGTTGTAGTTTCTGCAACATCAAATCTTAACTCTGTAGGAATATCTGTGGACATATCCGTGACAAATTCTGCAGATATTATTTCTTCAGTATTGTTTTCCTCAGTTGTAGTTACGTCTTTTTGCTCCGTGTCAGTAGACGATTCCACGTTACGTGCCTCAGAGTGAGTTAGGTCCGAGGGCAACTCGGTAGTGAACTCGAGCGTAGTGGTAGACGTCAAGGGGGCATTGCTGTGCATCTCCAAGTTCTCTGGGGCAGAACTGGGCTCACTGGGGGCCTCGACGGCTGACTCAGTCACGGGACCACCATCTTGCGTGGGTGTTCTTGAGGCGTGGATATCTGCAAACGTGGTGCTCTCCTCTGATGTAGTTGAGGTTTGCTCCTCCGCCGCTAGGGTCGTGCCGGTCTCTGCAAGTTCCAAGGACTCCTCGAAGCTGACTGACTGTGGGGGTTGCGGAGACGCCGAGGGGAACACTTGCTGGAACTTCACCACTGGAAGTGGAGGGTTCTCGGATGACGTCAGCTCGGCCATCTTGGGAGTGCTGCTGTTCATAGGACGTGACGAGTGCTGGAGAGATCCTGTAGAAATAGTTGAATTTTAGACACACATTTAGAGACATTTTTTAGTGTACATCACGTTTCCTTGTCGTAAGACTCATAATTTTGTTTATAATACTGTCTAAATATTACTAATTGCTTAAAATTTCATAACGCGTATATTATAAAACAAATAAAATTATATTAATTTGATTTGCGGCTTACGGACTAGCCAACATAATAATTATAATAAATGATGTTACACACATATAAGGTTTTAACTTTTAATTGATTTCTTAATTGTGGTAATTTTATAAAATTAGAGTGTTTCTACACATCACACATTCAACACCATGCATGTACAAAGCAATCAAGACCATTTGTAATTAAGTCTAATGTGGCAAATTAGTAAGGTTATAATATAATAATATAATATGAACAAAACAATTAATTGAGAAATTAAAACAACAATATTACTTCATTCAGGAAGTGTAGCATTGCTCAATGGAACTTCCTACCTTGACATTCCCACGTTATGAACACAAAAGCCAGGAGGAAAGTGAGAAATACCTGCGGCTTGCCAGTATACAGTACCTGCAGGTGGTGGGCAGTGGTCGAACTTGGGACAGCACAGGCCCGGCTCGTAACTGGGCTCGCAGTCGTCGCGCCAGAAACACTCGAGCACGGCACACTGCACCGAGCCGCCGCGGCAGTAGCACACCTGGCAAGGGTCGCCCGCTTCGGGGATGCGAGCGCCGTTGTCGTACAAGCGGTCGCCCACCGAGCATTCTGCACACAAGAACCAATGTTAACTCTATTTGGCACGTGTCAGCACAGTTACGCTAGAGGAATTTATAAAAAAATAAAATGTTATATAGCAGAATTTTGCTCTTCATTAATTTAGCGTCTTAATTTTGCAGTTATAGTAAGCTAGTATATGAATAACTAGTATATGAATAATAATAAGGCTATCTTTATGAAACAAGAAGAAAAAGTGGTATTAAATTTAGGAACGGGAGTGTTGTATAATTCCGTTTATATTGCTATACATAACACTGCATTATGTTTAAAAATTAACTTTATATTATAGCATCTGTAAAATGAGTATAATTTTTTACACTTTAAGGAAATAAATTTTGCTGTAATAATAATATATGAAGGGCATTACATAATAAGTTAATAATTATGAGTATTTTTTTCCAGTATTTAATTTCTTTAATAGCACAAACATACTTCAACATACAAAAACACTATACACATTGTCTTAACAGTTCACTTTTTTTAAACGGAGGAGTAAATTTGCAGCAACGAAAGTTTTTTTTACCTTCACATATTTCTTAATTATAATATTATATCATCATAATTTCAAGCCGTAATGCTGACAAAGGGAACAAGGTAATAAGACCACAGCAGCGATGCGCCGTAATTAATTATAAACCATGTGCACAGCAGCGTGGGGCTGCTTCAAGGTTCAAGAAGTAACTAATTGTGTAGGTAACAACAAATCTATTAATACTTAGCGGAAGCACTTTGCAGAAAACCTCAGCCATATTTTTTTTATGTGTTATTTAATTATTGAGGATCATAGTTCATCACAATTTTACGGAAACGTAAATAAAATAATTCATGATGCAAAATATCGTCCCTCGTTCCTAACTATCTGCTTACCACGATTTTGTTACAATAATGAGCTATCTGCTATTTCAGGTGAGCGCAATTATAAGCTGTAAGTCGGTATACAAAAAAGCTCATAATTTCACTCATCTAAAATAGCAGATAGCTCAGTACTGCAACGAGATCACAGTAGGCAGGTTATAGCTCCATTATTCCGGACGAGGGATGATATATGAATTCAGAGCAATAGTTTATTTTTATTTTGGTACCTTTTCATTGCTTCAGAAATATTTAACGACTTGCATAAACACGATTTGAAATGTAAACGGTAAGTAACAAAAATATTTTCTATTATATTTATTTTTAACTTGCTCGTTTCCTTCATGCACGATGGCAGTAACTTTCTTGTGTTTTCATGGCGACGTTTTATTTGCCTCAAGCCTTCGCAACTTGAGCCACGTTATTGCTGCCCAAAAGTTTCGTCGAAATTCTGGTTATATACAGAGCACAACTCGCCTCGAGCAAATAAATCAAGGATTGTTCACTGCCATGAAACATGAGGTCTGATCAAAAAGTTGTAAAATTATCACAAATACCCCACGGCAATTTTGAGCACCTTTTAATTTTATATTCTTTATACTTGTACTATGTATTTTGGTAAATATGAGATAGTAAAAATTTGTCCATATTTTGAGTAAAATCGTTCAATATTATAATTATCATTAATATACCCGTATATTAGGTGCGTATTATCATATAATACACACACACACACACACACACACACACACATATATATATATATATATATATATATATATAATATAATGGTATTATTTATAAGAAGTCAAAAATACAGAATTAGTTTCCAGGGATATTTTCAATTCAGAAAAAGAGGGCACGAAAACAGAAAAAGATAATCAAAATTATTGCTGATATTGAGAATCATTGTCATTGGAAAAAGTTTTTTTGAGTGGCTGTTGTATAAGTATACGTATCTACTCTCAAATTTATTGTTGTGCTCTTTACTAAAATGTAAATTCGGGGAGGCTTAATTTAAGACTGTCATTTAACTCCAAATCTTCTCACATCCATTAATCATGAAACACGTGTAATACGATACTCGGAAGGAACTTGTATTCTTTCACCAGTAGTGTAGATGTATACCCACATGTTATTTTATGAAACTAAAACTCCAACCTTTTGTATTTCAACGTCACACACACACAATATATGAATGATCATGTGCGTACAATCTTCGATGATGATGAAAATTTGAATTTGCAGGACCAGCTCCTGTTATTATAGACAAAAAAACACTCCATACGAGTGAAGTATTTGAATAAAATTTGTAGTCTCCGTTTCACAACATCATGACATAATAAAATAATATACCATACATTGTATAGTAAAAAAATATGTAACAAAAATTTTATCGCTGGTTTCAAAACACTTGTTCTCACATTTAAATAACAGAATAATCATATAGTTCTTCTTACAGTAACTTAAATTTCATTAATTGAAATTAACAACATTTCTATAGTTACGTAACGATGCGGGTGACAGGTTACAAGATTATTGCATTCTCGTGAACATGCAGCCAAGGAACTGAGATAATATTATCTCAGTTCCTTGATGCAGCCCTGCTAGCTCGCTTGACGGTGGAAGACTTTCCTCATCACGTATTAATCTGACACTGTGGTACATTAGGATAAACACCTTGCAATTAAATTATGTTAGTTAATTCAGCTAAACATTCCCACACAATTATATACAAATCTCTCATAGAAATTATAATTTCGACATGGATACATGGACATGGATAAAATAGCAACCTCAATACAAATTTTTTTCTGAAAAGTATAATTTAAAATTGAATGCACAAAATTTAAAATTCAAGGATATCTGTAAACTTTGTTGCAGGCAATTGTTTTAGTATCTTCATTAAATAATTAATATTGAAATGGCATGATTGTGTGCAAGGTCTAAGATTTCGTAGGTTTGAATCCCACAGAGATCGCCATCACATCTGACCCAGGATGAGCTTTCGATTTTCTAGCTGTATACGTATAATAAAATCATGCACAAAACAATGCAATTGTACTATTTCTTATAAATTGCATCTTATTATATGATTAAAGCAACGTGTATTGAAGTTTTAATCCAATTAATTTAACTTTTTTTTAACTGCGCAGACTGTTCGTTATTATAAGACAATACAAATTAAGTGTCAAAATTGTAAGAATTGTACGCGTATTACCGGCGTATATTATAATAATATGCAAACCCAATATAATATATCCTATATATGACTCATTTGAGATTTCTACATTGAAGTTATTATTTCTCATCATAACAACTCATCTCCATTTGAGTACCCTATTGAGCGTACACCTGTTTTTTATATATATAATATGTATACTTAATTACTTTCAGGGTATATTTTATAAGAGTAAATTATTGTACGTGTTGTATTAAACTGTAGTACTGCATTGCACAGTTTCAATAAATAACAACATTTTAAAGTACTACCGCATCATAACATTAAAAACTGTCAAAATACGTTAACATGCAGTAACAACTGTATTATATAGATATAATATAGTTTATGAGTAAATGTTAACATTTGAGTTATAAATATTGCAATGTATACATATATATTAATTATACAATTTTGTATACGACACGTGTTTAGTAATTGCATATAACTCTGGTGGCTTTAACGTAGTAATTGAATAAAAATAATGCGGACAATTAAATTCATATTCAATGCCAATATTTAGTGTATTTTGAAATCCTGCACATGACCAAATTAATTTTAATGACCCCGTCTGAGCAATAATTGTTTAACGCCCTTGAGCCTCACTAGGGAAGGACACAAGCGATAAACACGAAGAACTGGAACCTGAGAGAAACGTTTGGTATGTGTGCTGTAATTCATATTATACATTACACTCTCTCTTAAAGGAGAGTATATTAGCGGCTTATTGTTATTGTGAGAAAACATGAAGTTTCAACGTGCAATAATTCAGCGCACTATTTGTGTTGTATATACGAGACTTGTAAGGGTATTTTAAATTAAATTAACATACATGCAGAAATAACTATATAAAATAAGGTTAATTTAGGTAGTAATATATCAAGTTTTGTTTTGGTTCATTACTGAAACTTAATTGGAATTTCATCAATAATTCAATCAACTATAGCTGGGAGAGAATATTATAGACATTAATTGGCATCAATATACAGTAGAAATTTATGGTTTATTGACAGAAATAGAAGTGTGATGTGTGTATAGTTGAAATATCATGCACATATATATTGGTCATACACATAGAGGTTTCTGTACTCACCACACTTGAAGTCAGGGCAGCACTGGTCATTCCTTTGAACAGCTCGGCAACCAGGTCGTAATGGGCATTGTACCGGTAAACATTTGACACTGGAGGCACCGGTACACTGGCAACTTTCGCAAGGGTCTGATGCCGGTACCGAGTCACCGACCGCATACAGCACGTCGTCCACCACACACGCGGCTGCAAGAAATGACACGTGACTTGGGAGTCATTGAACTGAATAATTTATGTCATGTGCACCGAGGACGCTAGGAGAAATTTCATAAATATTACATTGATATTACACATGTCTCCAATGTCCTAAGTTGGCTCAATTTGTATACCAAGAGAGGAGTAAGCACCAGAAGAAGATGTTCTATTATTAATAAAGTATGCATTGCCACGTACGTACTGTGCATTGTCATATTAAATATTTAATTTTAATATCAAAACTTTCTGCTGCATATATTATCAATATTAATTGATGCATATAAACTGACTCAAAGTTAAGAAAAATCAATAACAGATATAACCGGTACCAAGAAATAATAAGTATTATTTATTAATGAAGTATCTAATTTTCAGAAGAACTTAAGATTTTTTTTTTTTTTTTAATAATGAAGTCTTTGATGTCTGCCAAAGAATATTTATTTCATCCTTAATTGGTAAAAAAAAAAAAAAAAAAAAGTTTTCACTGCCTTTCTTTGAAGTACGTTCAATAATTTCTTAATTTCTATACTTCCTTTGTAAAATATACCATTTTTTATATAAATTTAATATGTACATAATTATTATTAATTGTGTTCAATGAAAGATTAAAAATAAATAGCTTTTAATAGTTATAATAATGCTATAATTTAGTTTATAAAACCCTTGTAAAAAAATTTCAAGGATGTAATTTTTATTGCAATTAATTACTGTTTTAACCACCTTCCTTAATTTACATTTAGAAGGAAAAATAATTGATTTATTTCTTTGAGCAGATATATATTTGACGTTTACAATATCATCAAAAATGTAAAGTGGGCTATTGTACTATATAAGAACGTAATTAAAAAAATAAATAAATACTTTAGACCATATTTCGAACACTGTACGATTGCATCTTTAAATTAATAACTTTCACCTTTCACTTTTCATTAAAACTAATGAAAATTAAACAAAAAAAGTTAAACTTACCATCAGCATCATTCGCGAAATCAGTGGATGACAGCGTTACGACATCTTTAAATTCCCTTTCTGGGTTAAATAGTGGAACTGAAAAAAAAAAAAAAAAAAATGGAACGAATTAGTCTATATTATTATAAATTTATATGTTAATAAAATTAACATCAATTAACTATCAATTAAAACATAACCTTATTATTATTATGATTCACTGAATTGCTAAATGGGCGTGTCTTCAAGATTACGACGAAACAAATTAACACACAAACAAGTATCCTACATCATGACTCGATATATATTACATCACACCAGCACAGTAGTAGCTCCAGTTTTGGTGCGAGAAAGCGAAAGCAAATGTCAGGGCAGTGAAGAAGGTAATATAGGTTCTCTCTATATTACGTATTACGTATTACTTATGTATACCAGTGGCTGGTAATTCAACGTTATATTGTGACGTCATCTTAATAATCAGTGACGTAACTCGTTCCATTGAAATCTATAGTTAATAGATTAAAACCTGTTCATTACCAAGAGGAAATAAGAACATTCGTTCAATGTCATGGCATGCATTCAATATATAGATCTCTATGTATTATGACGCTGATTTTGCGTAAATCTCGCGTGTACGGTGCAGAAGGATTGGAGGACTATTCTAGCTTGCTATTAATACGAGCTTTGTATGACTAGGAGCTATAGGGCGGGGTCACAAATAAGGGCAAGCAGCAATAGCAAAGAGTAGGTAAAAGCATTCATGCATGTATCCGCCCACTGTACCATTCGAGTATATATTGTGTGTGGGACCTTGCAGCATGTGTATTCCGCGTAAATAAAACTGTATACACAATTTATATATTTTTCGCTTCTGCTATACATATTATATGTATTTACTTACATAAAATAATAGAATGTTGCAACCATGTCTATAACAGACATTAACAACAATTAATGTCTAAAAAAAAATGTTGTGATAAAATATAAGCACTTACAAATTTATCGAGTATCAGATAAACTCTCAACCATGTTGCAAATTATATATATAAAGTGTAAACTAGTCAATAAAGCAACGTAACTATAACCTCTCAATGGACCTCGTATTTTTTGCCACCTATGTAATATAGTACTACAGATAAATACTGTACTGAACTTGAAACTGACATTTAGCTCTTTAAAAAAAAGAAAAACATGGTTATATTTATATACCAGAATTCTGTTATAACAGATTGACAAAAGCTTTTTGTTTATAAAAAAAAAAAAAAAAAAAGCAAGTCAATATAGTGAATATAACAACAGCACAGAAAAATGTATACTTTTTTATAATCTTGCTAATCTTGCTGAAACTTTTGTAACATTTTAAATGTTAAAATTTGTATACATGTAAATAATTAAAAGAAATGAAGCTTTTGATATTATAGTTTTCACTCCACTTTAATTACGTTAATGATTATCGATTACAAAGCTACAAAACATCCCCTATGCTCCTATCTATTGTATTCGAATGTTGTTATGCATACAAATTTTATCAATAATAACGTGATGGAAATATAAATTGTGCTTGCGGTAGCAAAATTGTGATGAAAATTGTGCAAACCACTTGACAATTGATACAAATTTGTATTAAATACATTAATTAATAAACAACACGCATCGGTATACACCACTCAGTATATATAATTTCATAAAGCAATAGAAAATAAAATTAGGGAAAAAATAAAATCTGGAATTACTCTTATTATAAATAGTGTTACGACATTAATGTTCACTACAGAAGTTTTAACTATATATAATAATTAATTAATGTTACGGAAAATTGAACGCAGTGATCCATGAAATTTCAAACTATACAAATTGCTTGTAATAGATAGAAAAACTTCACAAAAAGCGTGAAGGCTAAATACTTCGTGAGATTTTGTAAGATAATTAATGAATATATATTTTCAATGGTGAGAACTTACCGGCGCTAGCAGTGGGTGCACCGGCGGCGAGGACACAGAGGGTGGCAGCCAGGAGCAGCAGTGGGGTAGCGCCGGCCGCGGCGGAGCGCCGGTCTCTCGTCATCACTGCAAGCACGGAGGTGCGAACGTGAGTCACCGCAAGCAGCAGGCGTGACTGCACCAGCGGGCCGACCAGACGCTCTCAGCCGGCACACTGGTTGCCATGGAGACCATCAAGACACCCCCCAGCAGCAGACTCCAAGTAAGGAAGGTGCCATCGCTTATCAGATGGGGGGGATCTACAAGTTCACTGTTTTTGTTTTTTTGATCTGTGCATGCAATTTGAAATAAATAAAATAAATAAATAAAAAAAAAAAAAAAAACGGTCGGGGTTTTCTAGAGAAAACTATAATGATTAATTTTTAATGCCACAAAAGAAAATAAAGGATAAATGGGGAATTATCAAACTAAAACTTACGATGAAAATAAATTTAAGGGTTAGGGTAACGCTAATCAGCTGTTTTTTTATTTCCATTTGAATAACATGTAAACCTTAGCAAATTCAAAAAAATTCTGAAAAAAATTGGAGAGACAATTTTATTATTCGAGCCGATTTTTTTTTTTTTTTTTTTTTGAATTAATCTTTTTAATTTATAGCATAGAGCTTTTCCATGAAGAGCAAAAAAAAAAAAAAAAAAAAAAAAACTAAAAACTGAGCTTATTTAAAAAAATTTAGCTTGAATAATTGCTTTGAAATTGTTCTATATGGCTTTTAGGTTCTAAAATCTGTCTCCAATTTTTTTCAGAATTTTTTTGAATTTGCTAAGGCTTACATGTTAATCAAATGGGACTAAAAAATCAGCTGATTCACGTTACCTTACCCTTAAACTAAAAACATTAACTTTAAAATTAACTTTCATTTCTTGAATTTCTTCCACTCATATGAAAAACTGAGGGTTGTATAAACAATCTGAAGCCTTATGTCGATTTTCATACTTTGCCTATTTTAGTGTACTGTTTTATTATAACTGTAAAACGAAACTTTGAAAATGTGAAATCTTCAACCTGCTAACACAATTTGCCTGGAACGCAGATGCGGGAACGATTCAATATTAAACGTATACGTATATACCATTATATATACAGCACTATATTTACCGCATATTATGCCTTTAGCTTTAATGTTTCCATTAGCCATTAAACTATTATACACAACTTTACTTTTGTGAATATACTATTTTTCACGCCAGTAGCAAATTACGTAACATTTGTGCTTATTTTTCGTATGTATAATAATGAAACATTTGATTCAATACAGTTAACTAATATAATATATATAAACTTTAGCAATTACAAACTCGAATAAAATTATTCATGGAGAAGTATTGATATTGGTGCGTAAATTTATTAAAATGGAGGGAAAATAAAATAGGTGCTCACGCATAGACCTTTTGATCTTAAAATAAAATACAATATAGTATAATTTATTAACAAAAATAAAGTTAAAAACATTGTTGTAACAATCTGAGGTATACAAAAGCGTCAAAAGCAATGGAAAACTGACATGAGATTTATTTTTAAATAAATGAACAAAGCATAATTATGATAAATTTATATGATATAATTATGTTACTTTCATTTTTTTTATATGTATATATTATATTTCTGACGTTACGAATTTTTTTGTTTGTATATTTTTTTAATGAAAAATCCCTCAGGAATCCCGTTGCATCAAAAGTCATATATCTCTTTGTTAACTGCAGACACCACATGATGCATGTCATCACGGGCTTCAATAATTTTTTAAAACTTAAGTTTTTCAGCTTGAAAATTAAAAAAAAAAAAAAAAAATCATAACTTTGTTTATTATAGTAGTTTATTCACGCAGCAATCGCCATTATATTTTTCGGTATTGACAATAGGCATTTCACGAGTAAATTTATCACGCATCAATAAAAAAACGTCTTGATTGAATTGATTCGATTGATTGGACGTGAGACTTATATTATCCCGTCATCTATATAACTTCCTCGACCTAGGATCATTATAATTAATCAGTCAAGGTCGCCTGGCACAATGTACTGCAGCACAGGGGTCACTCGGCCATAGCCTGCACCCTTCGTAATGAATCACCGCGCAGAAATCAAGTGCTCGGAAATGCCAGCCGCAGGCTCACTCGCTCGTATATATAGGTATTATATACCATTTCCTTCACTCTATCTTTAGCTTTAAAGCGGCTATTTTTCCTACCCTGCAAACTAATAGAAAACAATAAATATACTTTCAAGCTGAAATTATTTCAACTCTGAACACGGTAGAAAATAAAATAAAACGTTCAAGAACGTGTTTACGAACCCGGAACCCTCATAAAACTTAAAGTGATTTAGAGATTAGCTCTTTCTCTATAAGTAATTCACTCGTGAATTTCAATTCTTTCCTCTTTCACTGAAAACTCTAATGTATTATACAGTAATACAGTAATATTATACTTATATTATCTTATATATTTATAATTTTAATTTGTAATGAAAGAAACAAAATTTATACAACGAACATGCAGCTCTATTATAAGCTTTAGAGTTAGGTTGAAATTGAGAGAAAAATTATATGTGTACATTTATTTTTACTATGATTAAAAAATAAGCTGGTAAAATTTAATTAAATTTTTTGAACTTTTTTTTGTAATTTTTTCTTGGTTAAAAGTATTTAAAAAATAGGCTTAACAAAAATAATTATCTTAGTAAATGTGATTCAAAATTTACATAATACAAATTTTTAATAAGCTGCTAATTAAATTAAGTCACAATAAATGCTTTATTTTATTCGTTGAGTTTTATAAATTTATTAAATGAATCATTGGCTTATTGCCAAACAGTTTTACAAACATGACACATAACGATGGAATGTGTTGATCTGAAAATTACTATCATATTATGGAGTTCTCAAGTTCGGATCACGCACGTATTATTAATATCCAATCTAGTTTACGTCACTTTCGTGCTGACCATAATATGACGTCACGGGGAACTTCAC
The DNA here is from genome assembly GCA_949825025.1 of Siphlonurus alternatus. Lineage (NCBI taxonomy): Eukaryota > Metazoa > Arthropoda > Insecta > Ephemeroptera > Siphlonuridae > Siphlonurus > Siphlonurus alternatus. The sequence goes on from OX463779.1 coordinate 9,252,565, forward strand.
ATTCTTAGAAACCACAAACATTTGAACAACGAATGACGACCTTGCTCCTTTGAATAAATTATAAAGCCCAGGTATAATATAATTCGCATGTAGAATAATAACAATGTATGTTGGTAGTTGAACCCATCCCTAAAAAGGATATTATAATTTGAAGAGGAAAGTAATGAACACGTATATTAAGTTTCATATAGATGTGATTTCTCGGATGAACGGTACGACATAAATCGTAGTGACAAGTTCACCGTAGCGAGGTCCCGCCCTTGCAGAATCAACGCTAATATGTGGCCTATTAAAGACATGGTCCATGTTAGATGGAGAGCACAGGTTAGAAGATAAATATCAGATCGAACACGAAATATAATCTCTTGCTGTAATTCCTGGGGGAAACTTTGCACAAGTTTATTTACTGCATGATATATTAACGTTTCATACAAGTTTTCCTACGATAGCTTGAAACGGTTTTTCAAATTTTACTTTGAAATACTGATTTGATGCATTTTTATAAATGAAAATTTTATGTCAAAAATTCGATTTTTCTCATTAATTCTTCTCAAATTCTTTTTATACATGCACGAATTTCTGTCTATAATATAAAACAGTTAAACTTGACAGATTTACCTTAAAAAAAAATTTGCGTAATAATGTATGTGTCATGAATACATTCAAAGGCAGTATTTTAAAAAGAATAATTATTATAAAAGAAATTTAACATATCAAAAAGAAGTAAAGGTCAAAGAGCGTTTGTTTTTAAATTAACACTGATGAGGTTTCAATTTCTCTGTTTCTGTGTGCATGATATTATTATAGCTAGAGAATATGAAATCAAAGAAAATATTATATGATATGAAACATTTATAATTATTGACTTTAAGTTAATTTTATAAAAAGCCCTGTGGTTATAAAATTTATCATTGTTCGCTCGTCACATTTCTCTATAAAAGTAATTTACTATTATATTTTCTCGACGTATATATAGAATTCATTTATATTTCTGAGCAATAATCTTTGTGCAACGTTCAGATGTTCAGAATATCGCACATCAGTGGTAAAATAATCAAATAACATAAACTTCGGGGGGATTTGGTTAGGGTTGTATTATTATATATAAGAGTATAATATAGACTATATGTAAAGTGTCATTTATATGTTTTTTTCTGAATAAACACATTTAAAAAAAAATCCAGCTACTGAGAAGGTGGAGATGTACAACTACTTTGCTTATATAGCGTTAATTTACTCATATTTTTCTTCCTAAAGGAAGATCAAGAATAATCAGAATAATTTTGAGACGTTTGGCTGTACATGCTATATACATAATTGTAACGACCTAAAATCAAAGAAATATAAATACTAGTATTTATATTCTCTGCTATATAATATAGTTTTGAACAATATCTCTTTCAGCTAATTATTTTCCAATTCTTTTAAAATTTCGAAGTAGCCAATATCAATAAATTTAAAATGCGAGTAAATATATGCTATTACTGTATAACTTTTTACAGTAATTTTTTGGATGATTGGGTGATTGAATAATATTGTGCAAGTGTGTGTATCATCATATATATTATATATATATATATATATATATATATATATATATATATATATATATATATATATATATATATATATATATATATATATATATAATAGTACGTTCTTAAGATGATTGCATTTTTTTTTATATACTGTTGGTTTGTTTTACAATTCAGATCCTAAATTCTTCAGAAGTGATGGTTTTCAGACTTTTCAGGGAGCATCCCGCTCTATTTACCCTGGTGAGGCGGAGAGGCGAGGGCGCGCGGCCTAGACAAGGTTACCTTGCCGGACGTAGTGGTCTCCGGAGAAAGTGTCTCCTGAGATTTGCTCCCCGAGCATGCAATAATCCACCGCAAGGGAACGCCGCGTGCGGCAGATTCACACCAAGAACAATGTAAAGTGAACTTTTAACTATACCTGGCTTGCAGCATCATCATTATTATATCATACTACCGAGTTACATCATTAGATTTCTCCGCTTTATCGCGCTGAACTCATTTACAGAAGAAACTTGTTTTTTTTTTTTTTAAATCATTAGAATAACATTTTATTATTTAACTATAAGTATAATCATGAGCAAAGAATTTCATAAATGTGTTTGTGATTTAATACAATAATATAAATTTAATACATGTTTTATAATATATTGCTGCAAGTAAAAATATATTTACAAAAGTTTTTCGTTGTAATAAGCATTGTATATATGCGTTACCATTTATATAACAAACATTACTACTCTACATTTAGTAGAAGATAATTTATAAAAATTTAGAGCAAATTTTAAATTGTTGTACTCTTATATACAGTTAGTGAAATTTTATGTTAATTATTGGAGGAGTACAAGATCTCCATACGAAAGAAATGAAAATAGAAAAGATTATATTTATTCAGATAGAATATTGAGAATTATAGAACATCACTATATATAGACACGTATTAATTTCCTTACTTTTGGATAACCAAAAACGATTAAATAGCCCAATGATTTAGAAACAAAATGCAAGCCAAATTGAAATGCGAGACAAATTTGAACGGCCGGTGTTGTTGAGACTCACTTGCTCGGTGCGACGGTACAGTACAGCAGGACAGTCTGCAGCAGCAGGTCAGCAGGCGGTCGGAGTGGAGCGGTGACTGAGAGATCGCGCGCTGAATGTGCGGGCCTGCAGGCGGGTCGCGCGGTGAGTAAGTGCGCACGCCAGCCCACCGAGTGCAGGCGGGGAGGGGGGAGGGGGCGCGCAGTCGCGGACACTGCAGGCGCAACCTCTGTAGGCCTGCAGCGACCATCAAAGGGTCACCGAACTAACTGGAACCTTTGTCACCCCTGGTGCACTTGTATGTCACCTGGCATGACACACTTCATACATCAGTCAATGCAATAATCACACCTCAGGAAATAATTATAAAATTTATTCAAAATAAATAACAAACGAATGAAAATGTTCTAAGCATATAATCATATTCCCATTAATCGCCTCTTCCCATTCATAAAACAAATTAATGTTATTTTCATTCAAATACTCGGGCATTTCATTTATATATTATAATTATATTGCAAAATTCAGTTATCAAATTAATGAAATGAGCTTCATGATGTCATGAAGAGAGCAGATCTAATTTTTACGTCTCAAGATTTTTATTAAATTGATCAGCAGATTTGCGAAACCTTTGCCACACTGAAGTGAATTTTAGGGCGTACGGATGACAGTAAAGAAGTGTGTATCAATGTATCCCATGCAGGTATAGCTAGAGATCATAATTACATTAGCATGTGAAACTTTTAGTGGCTTAATCAAAAGAAGGGGTAAAAATATGGTACTGTGAATTTTTTCAGATTTTTCTGAGACCGGGAACTATTTTTAAAAAAATTATTGAAAGTCTATTTTATGACGTCATGGGCGGTACTGCCCTATCCTTTTTCTTAAGAAGTGCCGCCCGTGACGTCATCAAAATAGACTTTCAATAATTTTTTAAAAATAGTTCCCGGTCTCAGAAAAATCTGAAAAAATTCATAGTACCATATTTTTACCTCTTCTTTCGATTAAGCCACTAAAATTTTCACATTCTAATATCTCATTATATAGTACACAGACATGTTTGTCGTTTCGGTAAGCAGAAAGTGTTCGCACGTGACTATAATAATCACGTGTATAATTAATGAAAAACCTGCGAAAAAAAAAATCGATTTAATATGTCCAGCTAGAATTTTATTTATTCTTGCAGAAAAGAAGCATGCAAAGTAGAGCTAGCCGATTGCAGAATAGCTTGTATTAGTTCTATTATATGACCTTCCCATTATATTCCAAAATACAGCTTCTGGAGGAACCCACTCTCTCTGGGAACGGGGATGGTTGACGTCACACGTATCCTACATAAATATATATTGCTTTCCCCGCAATTTTAAACAAATGAAGTAAAATAAAAACATATTTTTAAAAATATTATGCTTAATTTGTCCGTAGCTTCTCATGTTTCTCTTTTTTTGTTTTTTCTGACTATATGAAAGATTTGATAAAATACTATATACTATATTTTTAGCTTTTTACATTTATCAATTTCATTTACTATTATGCAAGATAAATACAAAATTTTATAAAAAACAAAGTATCATTAATTGCAGGGAAAGTAACATGGCGAATTGCGCACGGGCTAACAAGAGGCAGTAATATAATTACATCTCCATGTATTGTAATAGCTCATTGGACCTTCTCTGCAACTCTCCTGTGATCCCAGCTGGTATTGTGAGAGCTTGATTAACTTTTAAAGTGAATGAAAATGGGAAGAACTTCCCTCCAACTTTTTTACCCTCCTCTTATCAAAAGTTATTTTGAATAATTTCCCAGACAATAGACAAAATTAGGCAACTTCTTCACGTGTCAATTAACTTACTGCTATTTTTTTTTTAAAAAAGTAAAAGGCACATAAACGGGAAAGGAGAAAATTGGTCACCAGGTCAAATTGCCCATGAATAATATGAACTATGTACTTTTACTCTGGCAGTGTTAAGAAACTGCTAGTTTACTTTTTTGTATATTATATAAATCTGACTAATTTATAAAAGTATAACTGCCATTTTTTGTGTGTTTTAGCACCTTATTGGTGTTTTGCGTTTTGCGTGCTATCTTCACCCTAATTCCTGTTCTCTTGTATATTTTATTATGTATTTATGGGTGAAATAATAAAAATAAATTAACTATTATAATTATTTATAATATACTTTTTTCTTCCATTGCAGTACCTTTCGCTACGATATAATGCTCGAGACAACAAAACTTGATTGCTCTCTTTGAAAAATATACTTCATGTTTTTAATAATAAAGTACTTAATATACAGTATACTGCTAATTAATTTTGTGGAAAAAATCCTCATAAATATCGGACAGTGTGTACAGCGAGGTGTTTTAAGGCTTAACCTGAGAAATTTGGACGAAAAATTCGCTACAACAGATTTTCTTCAAATTAATTTGGTGGACTTACAACAATCGTCAAATTAGCTCTGAATTTTTTCGGATTTTTTTAACCGTTGGTTTAATTATAATTAATTTATTTAAATGAGAATTTTGTATCCTTCCAATGTTAAATTTGTTAATTAGCATTGCAAAAAAACTATACAACAGATTCTTTTACTTTTTTTTTTTACTAAAACCTAATTTTTTGGACTATTTTTTTGAATTGTTTTCATATATTTTGAACCGTGGCGATGATCGTTTCCTATAGGTGATGAGAAATGTGGCAACGTTCTCAAGGACTGTTGTCACCACCCCCTCCTAAAAATTTATGCGCATTCCAATGCAAACAGTGTTGCCACTATAGCCACGCCTCTTGACCTTGACAGACAAATTCTCAGGTTATACCTTAAGGTGTAGTCTTCCACCGAGAGAGCCCGTGACGGAATGTCAGAAGCTAGGAGCGGCGCTATCCCAGCAACAATGACACACCGATGTTTGACAACAAACAGCAGCAGCAGCTCCTCTGCATGACTGTAATCATCGAGTGGCCAGACCAAGGACAAATTAATAATGTACCTCACTCCCTTGGCTCGCCACCTGCATGCGTCTAGTGTCGGTGGGCTGTGTAGCGCACCCACTCCAGCCCTCCTACAGGAACAATGGTGCTTACAAGCTGTACAGTGAATTGCACAAAAAACAGAATTGTTATGTCACTTATAAGAGCGTTCATTTTAAGACAGTGTGACAATTTCAATTTTTTTTTTCTGCAAATATAAGCAGTACGCAGAAATGTCAATGAAATAATGGACGCGATTCACGAAGTAGTTAACCAGGTTTCTAGCCACGTTTAGCTTAACCATTTGTAACTAAGGTGGTTTAACACGTAAAACAGGTATAGTTAAACATCATGGTTAAGCTAAACGTGGTTAGAAATCTGGTTAAATGCTTCGTGAATCGCGCCCAATAATGGGAATTAACATTGACAAAACATAAAATACAAACATAATTTCAATCCAATAAACTCCCCGAATGTCAAAAAATTATATGTTTTATTTTTTTTTTCTTTATTTTTTTTTTTCTTCGGCTCCTAATTGTCAAAATGCTCATTATAATTGATTTCACATTTAATACAACATCAGAAGGCAGAACATTATGCATAATGATGGACATTTCCCCCCATTATTTCTTATTTAATAATATATTAAATAAGAAATTATTTGTATTAATTGCAAGATATAGCTTGCATATATCAACGATATAAAGCTACTTTTTTGTAACTAACTTCATGTTAAACTAATTATTATGAGTATTATGACTAACTTTGAATTACTTGGTATTCACAGCATGTACTGTATTATACTCTTGTACGTCGTTATAATAATGTAGCTATTCTCTTTCCTCGTGGCAACTGTCTTGATATCTGATGTATTAATGTCACATGTATATTAATGCGATTAAGATACACAATCTTCATAGAGTGAAATGAATGCCTTGAGATTGAGAATGTTAAGATCAACATTTTGCACTCACGCAGGAAGCTTCATAAACTTATTCAGTCAAAGAGAAGAGATTTCAGGTTACATGTTATCATTCACAAGCATCCTATTTGATAACGAATGAAAATGATTCTGTTCTTGCAGACTGCACATGCAAAAAAAAAAAAAATTTGCAACCGTGATTAGATATTAATGACACTGCTTGCTGCTTACATATAATAATTACATTAATTATATGTATATATCATTATAAATTTCCCTTTATAGAACGGTAACTATATTATAAGTGTCTTAGAATCTTAATAATCAGTCTAGGCACAATATTAAATATTCTGTTTCAACTTCATAATTCTCATCATCAATAAAAATTCTTTCGTGTGTGAAATAATTTGTTATAATGACTGATGTGTAATTATTAAAAAAACTTAAAATTGTACGTAGACAAACTTATATACGAGCACCCTTTTTTTATTTTTTTATGATTCGTTAATATAATAAATAATACTGAAGTGATTGAATAATGCATGCATTTTTTTAAACATTAAATTTTTAGTAAAACACTTACTGATGTATGACATCATTATTCCAGTTTAATTTATTTCGACATTTGGTGTAACATGGAGGATTGCGCTGGTCACATTGTGCTACAGATTCGCGTGTAGTTCGAATCACTTTCATGGCCGAATGTGATTACAACAGCGGGCTGGCAGGACAGTCAATACAGCGCGTCCCTTGGCTGCTGCAGTAGCACAATGATATAGTAGTCTGCACGCCACGTAATGTTGTGTGGAAACAGCAGCAGCCGGCCACTCTGTCACGCTCTACAGCAGAATCTCAAGAGTACGTGACACAACAACACGAGGACCGTCGTAATACCTTTAATTGAACTTCATACAACGACGTGAACAACAATATTATTGTATTGATCGTCGGATATTACAACGTCTCATAATTATTTTGTTAGGCGCGGTGGGTTCAGAACAAAAATAGGGGGAGGGGAAGGAAGAGATGTGAAAATTTTCGGGAGGGGCCATAAGATCGATAATAAGATAAATAACAAAATTAAATTAATTCCCTACAGTACCTATACCACTTACATGTTAAATTTCAGAATGTCGGGAGAGGAGGGCCGGGGTTCAAAACTAATTCAAAGGCAAAGAAATCATAAAAAATTACCAAATTCTGAAAAAGTCGTACGGAAATAAAATATAATAATTAATTAGTATTTTATGGAATAATATACGTGTATATATTATTTAATATTCATTATAGACATCACCCAGCAATGAAATGCTATTCTATCTGTATCAAATATGTTATATTTATATGAAATATATTATTAATATATATAGATCTGTTATATTTTTAATATTAATTATACGCTTGACAACGAGTCAGTGCAATTTTCAGACTTTTTCAAAATTTTATTTTGAAATATTTGAAAATCTTACACTGTATGTATAAAGCACCTCAGATTTCTTATATGGCGATGCTGCTGGGCTATTGACTCATACATATGGCAGCAGTCGCATGCAGAATTGCAGACCGCAGCAAGACGAGACCACGTTTTTGTGTCACCGCTGCACAAGAACGCAGCAGGATGCCAACTGACGATTGTCAACTTATAAAAAAATCGACGCCCCGTGTAAGTAAGACTTCTTTAAGCAAAATATTTATAGATGGAAATGTCAATGCCCCCGACACTTTTGTATACAGCATTTTGGACTTAAAGTCTATTCAACTTGCATCAGATTCTTCAGAATCGAAACAGAACAAATATTGAGTTTTTATAAAACACGATATAACGTTTATAATGTGCAGAACTAATGCAGCATCAATACACTGTTTTTACTCAATGGCCTTCAACAGTGTATTTTTTACTTACTTGGATTTGTGAAACACAACAGTATTACTTTTTTATTATTATACTGTATATATTCTTCGAACACAAGATGCATCGACAATAAAAACTGAAATAAAAATTTATGAAATTACTTCTTCTAATTTAACGTAAATTACACAATTAATGCCTCTTGTGTTATGGTCAAACAATAAAAAAGTATGGACGACGAAAACTTTATTTTAACTTGAGCAAAGCGTCTCGTAAAGCCACCGTAAATTTTGCAGGCAGCACGTGATAACGTAAACACCATTACCTCATGTAACGTTATAATAATATATGATTCAATAATAAATTTAAAAGCTGCATGTTTCCTAAAATGTACTTCTATTTGTAAAGAAAGAAAAATTGTTTTTATAAAAATAATGGGAAATTTATGATATTTTTGTAAAATTGTAGTTTTTATCCGTCTTATAAAATTTAAATCTGGATAAATTTTGCGTTTCTTCTAACCTCTTCTTCGTTGTATTCTCATCCAAAATCTAGAATAACTTAAATGGTGTATTTAACTATTTATATACATGCAGTATACGCCGGCAAGGTATTGCAGTGCTCCGATAAACGATTTTAAAACTGTGGTTTCCTCCGATCAGTATGCTTGTTTTAACACAGTGACATCAAGCTGGTCCATCCGTTACTTTGGTAAATCTGTTTTATGTGGATACGCGCGACTTCTGAATACCAATGAGCTGCCAACGTTACTGCTGCACGTTAAGGTATCTTCATACGGTGCTTTACATTTGCAAACCCGTCGTGAGCTGAATTATCTGTCCAACCCCTTCATCTTAATTTTATTTGTTTAATTATTAATAATATAGAATTGCTTACCGAAAGACACAAATGTGTACCACTACGGCAACACTTCAATGATGGTTTATGTTGGAGTACATTGTTATAGTTTGTGTTCATGCCAAAACTCCGCTTCACCCCCCCCCCAAAAAAAAGGAAAAGTGTTCCCATTTTTTAAGAAATTAATTTATTGGCAATCAATTTTTTAAGTTTTGAAAAGTTTGTTCTTATTTAGGGTCAATTACTTTCATTCTATAAAATAAAAAAAAAGCTTACGTTAATTAATATAATGATATATATATTTTTTTGTCCCTTAGAAATGTGGATGCATCAGTGGTCGGACCGCTATATTCCTCGTTATTTTGTAGCAACTGGTCTGACTGCACTCCGATTGTCTCAGCTGTTTCTGCATTTCCTGATTGCTGGCTGGCCCTTACCGTCCGCCAACTGTAAACCAGAAGGTCCCGCTGCGTGAACAGCTGCTAAATTATCACGCGGTGCCACGGGTCAGACACTCCCTGTGAACCCAGGACTTCAATTTTTTTAGTCATCATTTAGTTGTGTAGCGGCATTATTGTTTTGTCTTCTTAAATTTTATTACATAATTTCATTAATTTCACACATTGAAATAGTCATGATCTTTGGAGTTTCATAAATTTCGCGAAATTTACTAAACACAATCTATATAGTTATCAACTATCAATGCTGCCTTCTTCGTAAATTTCTTTAATTTGATATCACATGCATGGACAATAATAATGCAAAAAGAAAAAACAACATATTATGTATTTTTAATGTAATTTAAGGTACAGATAATGTCAATCAGCTGTTCAACGTAGTCTCCTTTGATTAACATGTAAACCTTAGCAAATTCACAAAAATTCTGAATTTTTTTGAGAAGCCGATATTAATGCCTAAATGCCATAGAAAATGTTTCAAAAAATTTAAAGTGTCTATTTTTTTTCCTTATTAAGTTTTTAGTTTGTCTCTCCATATGGGAGAGCACATGCGGAAAATTAAAAAAAATAATAATTAAAAAAAATCGGATCGTTGAATTGTTTTCAAACTTTTTCTATGGCTTTTAGGCACTAATATATTTGCCTTTCAAAAAAATTTCAGAATTTTTGTGAATTTGCTAAGAGTTTACATGTTAATCAAAGGGACCTACGTCGAACAGCTGATCGGCGTTATCTCTACCTTAATGCTTCTTGTTTCTTATTTATGTGGTTATTATAAGTTTCCTTAGCTAACAAAAGTAAGCGCAATTATGTAATAAAATATTATTTCAGAAACAATTTTACTCTACGTAAAGAATTGTAATATGGCTTCCGTGAAAATAAATATCACTTACTCACTAACACGAGTACGCTGCAATATTATATACTCACAAGTCTCATAGCAGTCATAACTATAATATGCATGATGTGATAACAAAGTTTACAGCAAATACCACGATGATCTCGATTCTGTTGCAGAGAAATTCTTCACCATGAATGTGCAACAAAGACTTCATATTGCAAGAGCTAAGAAAAATATTGAAAATATGACTAAAACCATATAATGCATTTGTAATACAATACGAATGCTTTAATGTCATTCCAGATTAAAATTGAAAGAAACATAAACTATGGTGTAATAAACATTTCTAGCTCATGGTATATTTTTACTATACGAAGATAATATTTTTTACTCGTGATCTTTTCGAATTTTTCTAATATATAAAATGAAGACAATTTCCTAGAACGTAAGGTAATTGTACTGATGAAGAAAAAAGCCACAAGAACCTTGCAAAGTTCATTTTATATAATATGTCCATTGCCCTCTCAGCAAAGTCAATTGTTTGTACCTTGCACTTTGTATCTACTTCATTTTTTTTTTATCTTGAAGTACTGAACTTGTACTTCAACATTTTATAATTATTTATTGCTGTCTCTACTCTTTTGTTAAGATTGTTCATTATAGAAATAAATAAATCAATTTCTTGCGTCTACTACTATCGTGTCTTTCTTATTAAAATGAATGTTTGATGAGGTTCATTGAATGCCAACAGAGCTGATGATACCAAATTATGCAAATGCTAATCAAGCGTCTCCTTCTCAGTGTGCTACTTGGGAGCGATGGGAGCGCACGCCTCTGTGTGCTCTCTTCTAGCTTTGATTTACGTGCTGTGTCTCGCAGAAACCGACAAACTTCGGGTAGGAGCAAAAAATTAATGATTTAACTCATCGTCACTATATAGATTACAGAATCTATAATAAACGTTTGTTCAAATTAATAATAGTGTTTACATGAGAGTATATTGATGTGACGACTATAGCCTATTAATTAATTAAACATTATTATATAAGCAAACACAATTTTCTATGTTTATAGCGATACCATAGTGGGCATAGTGCATCTTCATATATATAAAAAATTAAATCGATAGGGGTATTTTTTTATAACTTTAGCATCAGGGTAAATAAATCAACAGAATTTATTTAGTAAGACCATAAAGTGTAATTGAAATTATGATGGTACTTTTGTGCTGCTGAACTTATTTTGTCTCAACCTTCTGCTTGTCCGCAGACGGTTGGTGTACCGCGGCAGGACGATGCTCCTCTAGGTCAGTTGCTGGTGGACCTGGCTCGTGCAAGTTGCAGGCAGCGCGGGCGAGCCTCGAGGTGCATGGTGTTGCTCGCCGACACCCGCAACGCAGCCCCGCTCGTCACGCCGCGGCTCTCATGTGCCACGCCACTGCTGGTCACGCGGGTACCTGAGGACGACTTGTCGTCACATCAGAACGTCTCCTCAGCCCTCGAGGCCCTCCGTGTGGCTCGTTACCATGACTGCAGCCTCGCTGCAATCTTCCTCCGTAACGGAAGGCAGCTTGTGAGGCTGCTAAGAAGAGCTGACAGGTGCATGTTATAGTTTACAAAAATGCCGATTTTTTTTTTCAACGAATTTAACTTTCATCAAAAAAGTTTAAAATTTGCAGATACTGTTATAAATTTAAATTAAATATAACATGGGGTTATAAAACTTGGGTCAGAAACGAACCTGAATGATGTTTCAGGCTACGCTTGCTGGACTCGCGAACCCACCTCGTCCTTCCTCTGGACAATCGCCTCTTCGTTCCAGCACTGTTCCAATTATGGCGTCGGCTAGTGAACGTGGTTTTCGTGCGCAAGATGCCACCTCGCGGACTGACCCGCTGCTTCCAGTTGAGCACCGTCACCTTTCCCGTGCCGGCTGACCCTGATCACCCCGAGACCTGGCTGCCAACAACCCTGGACCAATGGTGACCTCGCTTCATGTCCCTTGCACCTCAAGCATTTGACGTGTCGTTGAGTTTCAGGTGTAACGGTCGCTTCAAAACCAGGTACCCGATCTTCATTGACAAGACTTTGAACCTGAAGAACCAGCCACTAAGAGTAGCGTTTTATAAGCATATGCCATCAGCAGTTGAGGTGCCTTCGGAAATAGAGCCGGCTTTGCCAGGAGTGACACTCCATGGAGTGGAAATCGAAGTGAGTTTTCTTAAAAATTATATACCTAACTATTGTAAGAATATTTATGTGCTTTGATATAATTATACCATTGAGACGCAGCTCATTTTATACAATATCATCTAAAAATGTGTGAACACCCACATCCATATCTCTAATATGCCAAAAGGAATGTTCTATCTAGCTTTAAAATTTTAAAAGTTTAGGTGATGCCCTTGCTAGACACATTTGACAAGTTTATTAAGTACTGTACTGTATATACTGAAAGAAAAACATCTAAACATAAAAAATGGAACATAAAAAAATAATTAAAAAAGTTTTAAATATTTTCGTAAAATCGTGCACGCAGTACAAATTGCATAATTATTATTAAGTCATGCTTGAGCGTTACAAATTTGTATATAAGGACAAATTTTAAGACTATTTTTGTGCCATGTCGTGAAGTTTTGCCAGTTTATTATATATATATATATATATATATATATATATATATACTGTATATATATATATATATATATATATACAGTATATATTTTTTTACTTTTTCGCTTTTATTAGATTATTACAAAGAACTGAATTATTACTTATCTTATTCCTGAATTACAATTATATGTGTTCATGCTGATATTAATTGAGGACGTTTATGCATAAAATTATAATAGAAACCTGTCTGACACAGACTTTTAAATTATCTGAGGTGAAAAAGTGTCTAATACATTTTGCAAGTCTAGTTAATCCTTTAAGGACGTTGTTGTAAAAAATTATTACCATGTTGTTAAAAAAAATGTACTTGTCGATAGGGACATTACAGCAATTTTGGAATAATAAAAATGCTGCATGTGAGTATTAAAATGTTTTTCAACGAGCAATCATTGCTATAGCATATTTGGAAACATAAGACATTTTGAGAAGTTTGCACTTTATTTAAGCCATTTCTGTTTCCAACGATATTTCTATTAAGTTTATTTTAATTTCCACAATTGTAATAGCTAGTAGCGCTGCTCTCGAGGGCCCTGCGGTTTCATCCATTGCTGCTGGAGGTGGCGAACCGTAGCGAGGGGGTTGTAGATGCCGTTGCGGAGGGACGTGCTGACCTGGGACTGGCCAGTCTGCCGCACGTGCCGCACTTCTTACAGCGGCTTGACCTCAGCCAGCCCTATGCCGCGCATTGTCTCACCTTCTTGACTCCTGAGGCGCTAGGTGACCTCTCCTGGTATACGCTGCTGCTACCACTAACCCCTGACCTCTGGAGGGTGTCAGCAGCTGTCCTGGTCGTCGCTTGGCTCGCTCTCCACGCTGTTGCAAGGTAATATACAGTTTTTATTTTTCCGTTGCGATACATAAGATAATAAGATACTTCAAAGGAAACAAGCTCTGGTCATCAACATGGTTGATCGAATTGGTTGACATGGATTATCTTCATTTACTTTGTATTAAGTTGCAAGGAGAGGAAGGTATAGTTATAACTTTGTCCTCTCTTGGTAGTTTATACAATGAAAGGTGCAGAATGCTCTAGTATATTTTAGTAAACGAAGCAACGACTTCAGAGAGAGAAGAGAGAGAGAGAGAGAGAGAGAGAGAGAGAGAGAGAGAGAGAGAGAGAGAGAGAGAGAGAGAGAGAGAGAGAGAGAGAAAACATTGATTATAGCAGAGAGGCCAGAGAGCTTTCATTTTATATTGTTGCGTTCTTAATGTGCCTAACAACTGTACAAGGAAATAATTTATTCTTGCGTCCCTCAAAATCAATTGAGCACCGTTTCAATGTAATTTTTAGCAGAGAGGTTTTAAGTGAGCAGTTCAGCTGGCCCAACTTGTAGTTCATGTTACAAGGGCTGCAGTGCGATATATTTAAGGGATGAAAGGGGCTTTTGAGTAACTCTCTTTGACACTGGCATACAATATCAGAAACATTGTTTAATTAGTTTAAAACTTTCCATTGAAGTTTAATATCTATATAAAGCAAATGGAAATCTGTATGGTATTAAACCGTTTATAAATAGCATGCAGGTAATGAAATCTTCAATTTGTAAAGGTATTTGTTATGCCTTTTCACCATAAATTTCAAAGTTGACTTGTTCTAATTCCTTTGAGACAATGCACTCTGTATTTACGTCACTTGAAATTCTATTAAAAAGTTGCTAACTTGAATGCATGGTTATTTTCCTTATTTTCCGTCTCAAATTCTCCTCTGACACGTTGTTTCTCAGGCTTCAGGTTCAGAGGTCACGGTTCTCACTTGTAGTACCCAGCCTATTCTACACGTGGGGCATGCAACTTTTGGTATCTGTGTCGAGCCCTCCGCGGGGATGGCCTCTACGTCTGCTATTTGGCTGCGTGTGGCTGCACTGCCTGCTGCTGGCTGTGGCTTACCGAGCCAGTTTTGCAGCCCAACTTGCGCGCCCACCCCCACGTTTCGCCGTGGACTCTCTGGACCAGTTGGCCGCCTCCAAGCATCTTAAACCTCTCACCTGGGCCTTCCATGTGCGGTACGTCGCGTCCAATGAAGGTGGGGTAACCCCCGGACAGTCAGCACCAGAATCTCCTTGAAATTTACACATTAAAAAAATAAATAAACATTAATATATAGTAATTTAATGCAAATAATTCACTAATATAACTGCAATCTGCAATTCAATTTCAAGTTTATTTATTTATTTATTTATTTATTTATTTATTTATTTATTTATTTATTTATTTATTTATTTATTTATTTATTTATTTATTTATTTATTTATTTATTTATTTATTTATTTATTTATTTATTTATTTATTTATTTATTTATTTATTTATTTGTAAATAAATCTAACAGAAGTGCTATATTAGGTTGTGTCTCAGTTGTTTTAATACGTTTTAGTTTTTACTTATTCATATATAAAATTAAATGTTATATAATTCAATTTTTAAATAATAATAATGATTTGATCATGATTTTCGATCCAAACAGATAACTGAGAGGTATCTTGCTATAATAATTTATGTTATGAAATGGTTCAGCTAGAAAATTTATATTTGCACTTTTTGTAATATTTATTATAGATAATTTCATAAGTTGATAGTAATAATTCTGATTATTAATATCCTTGGAACTATTTTTGGAAAAAAATCACAAAATTCTCCAAATTATGATATTTGATTTTTTTTTATTGTGATAAAAAAAGCACATAATTAATACATATATATATAATAGAGTGTTATTACTATAATTATGAATATATATAAATATATTCTAACCTTTAAAAAATATTTCATAACAGATATAATTATACGACCCTGCCACACCCTTTACCTAAATGATTTATATGATGCACAAAATTATTTTTTTTATCACTGAAGCCTCGTTATTCGTCAACATCCCATAATTATATAATTAAAACTCTATGATTTTTGAAGCCATATATATTTACATTATCAATATTATTGAATATAATATATTATGATATATAATTTATTTCAGGATATCAAGGACATAATCCTTTTATTACTTTTTATTAAAATGCTTTCTATGCTGATCCAATTGTAATAATGTACACGTACGTGCGTTATGTTTGAAAGCACTCACTCAATAAAAAAATATTAATTTACATTATATGCAGTCATCAAAAATATAAACTATTGCTTACTGACCGCAAAATTTTAAATATTTATCACCACTGGCGGGAGTACAGGATATGACGATCACGCTCAAATTAACTTGTAATATACGCTGCTTTATGTCAAATTTAGATAAGTATATAATACTCTCAACTTTCATCGCTAGTAAAAAAATAAATAATAATGTTCGCACTTTATTGTTAGACCAACAACGTGTTTATTAAGAAAGCCATGAAACAACAATAACACTCCAGTTTAGTATGGTAATTACTTAATTATATTTAAATAAGCAGCCATTAAAATATCACATTTAAATATTTAATATTATATTCTCATGCACAATAATAGCTTATTTCATATATTTATTTATATATATTATTATAAATAGTTAGTTCTGTAATGTGGACATAATTGGGCGCGATTCACGAAGCAGTTAACAGGGTCTCTAACCACGTTTAATTAACTAAGGTAGTTTAACACGTAAAACAGGTATAATAGTTATACGTGGTTAAGCTAAACATGGTTAGAAAGCTGGCTAACTTCTTCGTGAATCGTACCCAATAAGTAGTAAAATAAATCAATTTATTTATCATAATTTTTTAATTGTAAATTTGTAGCATATTTTCGTTTATGCTTACTAAGTATAAATGAAAATTGTATATGTTACAAATTGCATATACCAGCTGTTATATATAGTAAGTGCTATTATACAGTTATGAACATGTTAATACTGCAGAACCGTTTAAAAATTTCTATAGTTAATATAAGCTTCGGTGTTATTTTCATAAAAAAATAGTGTCAAATAAAAACTTATGATATATTACCTATATGCACATTATTGGAGTAAGTTAATTTATATAATAATACATTTATTAACTAAAATTCTAATTTCTTCTTCTTTCTTTCTGATTTGCATGTTAATTGCTTCAATGGGTTTACATGTGGATTAAATGAATCTTAATATGTAGTAAACATACCAGAAGCAATAACGATATTACCTCTGCTATGCAGCGAACTGCTGGAGTCGTCTCAGGACGCGAGCAGCCAGGCGGTAGGGGCGCGACTGCAGGCCACGGAGGCTCCAGCGCTCGAGATGGCTGCCGAGGTTGCTGCTGGGACCACCGCCTTTCTGGAGAACGTGCACCAGCTGCGTCACATTCGCCAGGGGTGGCAGAATCAAATTGCCACCACACCAGGTGATCTAGTCAAATCTGAGATTTGTTTATTATCTCATGAGTTATGTACCAGCAATGGGGTACTCACCAAAAAACAAAAAAAACAAAAAAAAAAAACAAAAAAAAAACTTCAAGTTTTTGTCAAAATTTCAAAAGGCACGAGAATTGCATGAAGTGTGAGCCCTATTACGTCAATTTCCTGATTTTATATGAATTTTTATAACCTCTCAAAAATGACGTCACAACATTGAATCTTAAATGGGAAAATAGATCAGCTAAACATTGCCGAATCCCATACTTAATATTGAAATGTATCCAAAACTTCATTTCCTGGTTTTCATAATAGGTGCTAGAATCACGACAAATTTGAAGGTTTCAAATTCCTACCTCAATAAATTTTCATTTTAGCAATATTAACTGATGCATTTTTCCATTTAAGAAGCAATGATGTGACGTCATCAAAAAAAGCTTTAAAAATTCATATAAAATTAGCAAATTGTCGTAGAATGCTCTAATAGGGCTCGTTCTTCATAGAATTGACAGTACTTTTTACTAGTATTGCTAAATATATATATATATATATATATATATATATATATGTTATAGTAAATATTATTTGTTTAATCTTGAGTATAATATCCTAGAAGTGCGTATTATGAAAAAATATAATACCGAGATGCGATATAAAACTAGAATGCCTAAAAAATCTGTATATCTACATATAGATTATATTTGTAACTTCCCAAATATAAATTGTTATTAAAGATTAAAGCATAATATATAGCATAATCATACATTAAACGTGTTACTTAAAAAAAGAATAAATAACTTCAATTTAAAATAGCGTATGGATAATGATACTCTATATAATATCATGTATTTTTATTCGTCTTTTAATGATAATGTTTACCAACAATTATATTATTTTATTAGCTTAATAACAGCTATATAGGCTGTTGATATAATTGTTTCCATCTCAGTAATCCCATGCATGCAGTAAATTATAGCCACGATCCAGCACAATAATTATTATTGTTTACGTTTCACTTCCTCTGTACTGTACAGTACATACCTCTATTGTTAATTCTCCTCAGCAAGCTTATTTCACATGCAATTGTTTACTGGCATACTCTGCATTTACTGTAAGTATTTTCAATGCAAAGTGGCAGTTAACTAATTAAAATAGCTGTCTAAACCAACTTGATAAACAGATAAACCCTTTCTATAATTTTACTTACAACGCCTTGCTGCTTATGCAACCCTCAGTAGAAAAAAGCTCGAAAAGTTGCATACCCTTCAGGTGCTTTACCGTCAACCGAGCCGCCAATTTTAGCATATTATATGTTTTTAAAATAATGTTATATCAATATCAATAACATCATGTTATTTTTATCTGATCTGGCTGATTTGGTTAAAAAGTCATGTTTTAAACCCAAACTTGTACTGTAATATGTGTTTTATGAATAAAAACCTTTTGAATCTGAATCAACTAATGTGTATTTAGCAATTTACTACTATTGTTTTCTTTAATACCTATATATATATATATATATATATATATATATATATATATATATATATATATATATATATATATATATATATATATATTGAATATATATTGAATATAATATAATAAAATAATAATAATATTGAATAAGAGTATATTATATCAAATAATAACTAATTTTAGACAGGAATAAATTTGTCAAATTTCTTATAGTTATAAAACTACAAGAACATTTTTAGTGTTAATATTTTTATATTATAGCACAAACAATTATTTCGACGAAGTGTTTGTATTGTTGCAGACGGGGGCGGGTTCCGCCTGCACGTGATGCAGGAGTGTGTGGCCACGTTGCCGGTATCGCTGGGGCTGACACGCAACTCTGCACTCACGAGTCGCGTGGGGACTGTGCTGCGTCGGGCCGCTGAAATGGGACTCGTCACCAAGTGGCTGCGCGACGCAACCGCCGGCTCGCTGAGGGATCCCGACTTCGAAGCCACGCACCGCCAGCAAGCTCTCGTCAGTCTGCCCAAGATGGTGGGCGCCATGGTAGCCCTTGCAGTCGGCTACCTCCTGGGCACCGTGGCTCTAGCAGCTGAACTACTGCACTTTCGATATCTCCAACGACAGGCCAATACTCGCAATTAACTTCACCAAATTTAAGATTGCATATTATAGCGCTTAATTACCGTGTATCATGTACTATACTTTGAGCTTATTAAAATAATACATATTATGTATTATATTTTTTAACAACAACGATTATCATCTTAATTGTTTTTCGAGTAGATGAATTACATGTTGCAAATTAACACATTTTCAAAATAGATATATTATAATCTTGAACATTTTTTTACATTATCACTGTTAAACAATTATATATTTATATTTATAATTCATTATTTTTACTAAATAAAATTAACTATTAATCAAGGAAATTAATTTTTTTTATGTATTAATTTTTGATGGGTGCTGGATAACTTTTCTCTATTAAAAATTTAATGCTAGTTATATAATTGCTTTTTACTCATGCAGTTGATAATATGTAATTATTAATATAAAATAATATTCCATATTATATATATATATATATATAAATTATATTATATTATATTATAACTATATATTAATATTAATTGCTTCATTTATTTCAAAATACTGAGTGAGAGATGCGTACTTATAACGTCCTACTCATTAAAATTTGTGTGTATATTATATTAAATAATTATTTTTTTATAAATTAATCATTAATTATATTCTATGATCAAATTATTTTAAATTACACCCAGTAAACGAGAAAGTTTCTTAATTGATCGAGAGAATATTTATTTTTATTATGAAATTAATTAATGCTATAAATAAAATTTTAGTTATAAAATAGCATTTAATATATTTTTTATTTTATAATCAGTAAAATATTTATCTAATATATAATATATATTATAATAAGTTATAATATAATGTAACTTATAATCTAACATTACATCAATTAAATAACAAATAAGTATATTATTATATTATATACATCGTATAATATACTATCGTCAGCCAGGCGCGGATCCATAGCAGAACCAAAAATTTCTGGAGAGGGCGAGGGGCTATATATCTCCCATAAAGCCAATGTTAAAAAAACGTATTGGAGTGGGGAAAATGCCCATGTTAAATTTAAAATTTCGGAGGGGGCTGTAACCTCCCCAGCCACCCCCCTAGAGGCCCTAGATCTGCGCCTGTAAATTATGATGATATTTTAAAATAATATTCCAATTTAGTAATTTTTTAAAATTTATTCTCTGTTGACAATGTTGCCACCTAATAAAAAAATTCTTGACTTTAGATCATATACATGACATGAGAATAAAAATTGTATTAAAAGAGGCAAATCGAAATATAAAGAAACAATTCTTTTAAACAAACATTGCAGATTAAAAAAATACGATATGGAACATTATAATTTACTATAATCTAAAGAAATGACAGCCGTAAAATATGGAGACCTCTACACTCTATATAGTAAGTTGGTAACAAGGATTTTGTATGTATGGATAGGCGATGGTACTGCCGTCGGTGAGGCACAGTCGTGAGGAGGAAGTGGGTGGTGGTTACAACAGTAACCAATGGGATGTCCGCCATCTTAGGTTGGGGAACTTTCATACAATTTACCACAGTACAGGAAAGATAGTAGCCAAACTCCCATACCTGCGCTACGGGGGAGCTGAAGTCAATTTTTGACACTTTTTGAATATTGGGTTAAGAGCTTACTTTTTTTTTGTAAAAAATACTAGATTTTTTTTCTAATATTTTAGTGAAAGTTCCACTGTGCTAGCTTTAATAATTTCCGAGTTAGAGCAGATTATAGTTGATTCTCCTATACCATAACATTGCAGGATGCCCCATTTGGTCGTGCCCCTTTCCTATGATTTTAACATTGCGGCGGACAAACATGCCGTTGACGCGAGCAGTTTTCGACTTCGATTCTAACATACGACTTTCTCTACTATCTTCTCTATACTGTGCAATTTACAATGCAGATGGTTGCGCTCGGTCGCCATCTTACGTTGGAGATTTGCCTCAGTAGCTCTAATGCTATTGGTATAGAGATAACCTATCCATACATACAAAATCCTTGGTTGGTAACAGTAAGGAAGTTAACAGTAATGTAGGATTGTAGAAGAAAGGGTACTCTACACAATGGGGTTCCACAATATCAGCTGATTAGGCATCAGAAACTTACGAAGTCAAAGCAAAAACTTAATAAATTAAAGAAAATATGCATTTTCCTTCCATAGTAATATATTATTATAAAAAAATACAATAATAAAATAAACTTGAATTTTATTGTGCTTCTTACATTTTTTTGTCGACTTTTGAAAGAGTAATAAAGAGAAATTATTTGACTCGCACTGTCATTATCAAATTTGCCGCCCGGCAAATTTGTGGTGGGAGGCGGTGGGAGGCATCAGGATTGTCGTAGGTCAGGGTTATTTTTCCCGCTAAGTAATACCCATTCTTCTACTTATCCTACAGTAATGAAATCAACGAGACGTGCTCACGTTAGCGACTCACTTGAGCGCGACACTAACAAGTGCTGCCATCTATAATAGGAAGACGAGTACAAGTGCCAATTACTATACTACAAAATGCAATGTTAATTATAAATTTTGTGTGTGTAAATTTATTTATTTATCATGCAATTCATGTAACTTATTTTTAAATCCAGTAATCCTTTATTTTTTAGCTGTTTTGCCTTGACTTCAAATTTCATCGAAACTTTTTTCCCTGTAATTCAATTTCTAGTGGGTAAATATGAAACACTTAGCAACACGAGAGTTGATCATACTTTCTGCTATTAGTTTTTATCAAAAATGAAATGAATTTTTCTGAATTAAACCTCAAAAACGGATAAAAATATTGATTTTCTATTTGGCCCATAAGCAAACAGCCAAATTTTTACTTTATTGCCCATTACTGCCTCTACAGGAAAAACTTTCAACTAAAAGGAATCTGCGGCATCAATGGCGCTGAATTTTGAAGGGTCTATTTAATTTCATGTCGCAATGTTTTTACCTAAAATGATGCCACTTGCAATGATACAGCTACTCATGAAGCATTTAAATAACGCATTAAGTACTAATAAATACTATTAAAATTTAATTCTTTTCAAAAGACATCACATTAAAGATAAATCATGGAAATAACATAATTATGTTTTATCCCATAAGGATACATGCATTTTTTATTTGCTATTTCCAAATTTTACAAACCCCGTCACTTAATTTATGTTTATAAAATGTGAATGATATTAAAAACTGAAGGTAATGTGATGAATTTCAATGCTCTGCTTCACAAATTATTAAAAAAGGAGATCGTTTTGTATTTTTGGAATATAACATATATAATTCTTGAAGAGTTTTCTACAATGCACAGACCAGGTTGAAATGCTTCCTAACAGAATTTTACAACTTATTTATTACGAAGGGGACAAATGTGAATTTTATATCAAACGATTCCTCATAAAATTCTCTAAAACTAATACTCGAAACTTTTTTCTTGTCAATTTGACTGAAAAAAGATATCAGCAAAATTTGTCCGTCTTCTAGCGAAAGGGTTAACGAAAGGGTTAAATTCGCGCCAAATTCCTTATACAGCTGTTCGATAGAAGATGCTCACTTGAGCTGATTTTATTGCAAATATAATGTTTTTCTCTATTTCTTCTGATCAGTGAGATAAAAATAACAAGATCTAGAATGGTAAAATTGTGAGTAAATAATTTTTTGTAGGAAGGAATGTGTATTAATTTGTACGATAATTTTGCTACTGAAGTTCACGTTGCTGTGCAGTGTTCGATCGGCAATGACCACATGCTGATTTTATTACAAATATAATGTTCTTCTCCATTTTTTATGACCAGTGAATAATAATAACAAGAAATGGAATGATATTATAAGTGAGTATATAGTTTTTTGTTGGAAAAAATACGTATTTCTACTGCAATTTTGCTTTTGAAGTTTACGTTACTGTGCAGTGTTCGATGGACGATGGCCACTTGAACTGATTTATTGCAAATATAATGTTTTCCTCCATTTCTTTTGATCAGTGAATGTAAATAACATTAACTGGAATGGTATAATTGGTGAGTAAAAGATTTTTTTCTAGGAAGAAATGTGTATTTGTACGATAATTTTGCTACTGAAGTTGACCCACGTTGCCGTGCAGTGTTCGAGCGACAATGACCACATGCTGATTTTATTACAAATATAATGTTTTTCTCCACTTTTTCTGACCAGTGAATGGTAATAACAAGAACTGGAATAATATAACAAAAGTGAGTGTATAGTTTTTTTGTTGGAGGAAATACGTATGCATATTTCTACTGCAATTTGCTTTTGAAGTTCACGTTATGCACACTGTGCCGATCGAGTGCATATATTATGCATTGTTTGCATATACTGTATACACAATTATGCATGATTATATACAGTACCTCATGTATGAATGATACTGTTACTGTACAGTAGAGTGTAGAGTATTATAATTATGCATCCTGTGTATCAAACTGAACATATACACTTAGAGTTGGTCTATATGATAATATGAATATGCATACTGTATACAGTACAGCCTGTACAGCAAATAAGATTATATAATTACAGTATGCATAATTTTGTGCCATAAGAATCAAGCAACTTCTGTGTGCATGAAAGTTGCCATTAGACATTGTCGTTTTTAAAGTATGCATACTGTATGCATTATATAATATACCATGTATGAATTAGCAAGGAAAAATTATCCTAGCTGTTGCTTAAAAAGAGGGAAGGGCTTCAAAGTTTTATATTTTATATAATTTTATTGATTACAGTACTGATGCCAACAGCTGTGACGACTCATCCACAGTGACTGGTACATGGCTCTCGCCAAGCAGCTTATTGACTCTATCTTTACCATTCTTTCGTTCAGTCATCAAAATTCAATATCTTGATTAATTACCATTCTTTCATAATCATTCCTTTGAAAGGAAAAAAAAAAACAAAACATGGAAAGAACAATGAAAATTACACTGGTACTTTTAACACTTTTTCATTACAGTAACTATACAGTTGACCTTTTAAATTTTAAATAACGCAACTTGACTTCCCCCCCCCCCTCCCCCTCTTGTCATGCAGTCTTATTTATATGATAATTTTCTACTGTATATAAATTTTATGACTCCACAATACGTATTACAGTGAATGTTGTCGGACGAATAAAGAAAGTAGTGTTTCTATTCTCGGCCAGTGGATTAACTCTCTTGTTTCCTCCGCAGTACCTGTGTGACACATCCCAGGCCGTGAAGTGTTGGTGCCCCGAGCTGATTGGTCGACTGCTGCCTGTGG
Organism: Siphlonurus alternatus; assembly: GCA_949825025.1. Taxonomy (NCBI): domain Eukaryota; kingdom Metazoa; phylum Arthropoda; class Insecta; order Ephemeroptera; family Siphlonuridae; genus Siphlonurus; species Siphlonurus alternatus. The sequence goes on from OX463779.1 coordinate 9,277,367, forward strand.
AGAGGGCGAGAGACTCCGCTCAGCCTCTACTCTTCGCCTCATCGGCAACCACACCTACTACTAGTAGCCCAGAGTTCGTAGCGCAGCTTTCAGAGCCATGGTGAGGAGACAGGTAGTGATGAGATTAAGATTTGCAGCCTAATGGCCTGTCTATATACCAAAGAGGGTCTTAAAAGTAAGCATTGTATCAGCAACGATGCGTATTGAATTTGAGAAGTGAATTAAGTTTGCAGTCAATGCTGTTTCTCTTATCATTCATATCTTGATGTCTTATTAATGCCAAACATCTTTTATGATGTCACTCATAAGGCCTTTAAATAGAAATTTTTAAAACCTCTTCTGTAAAAATTGACTAAATTTTTAGAGTTCAATTAAAAAAATTAAAAATTTTAATAAATATTCCTATGTGGTGGACGTTTTTTATTTCCAATTAAACTCAGGTTCCAATGTTTGTCAACAGATGGTGCCTCACGAGCGAGGGACGCGGGGTTTAAGTTGGATGACGATGCATTCGGCAAGCTAAGCAACTGCATCAGACCTTGGACAAGAAGCTCATGTCAAACATGAGGGTGAGCTTGCAGATGTCACAGCAGAAATACCATGCAATTAATTGCTGTACACCTCGGGACAGCACGAACTTTACTCCTGCCTCACTTGCTAGAGCTGCAGTTTCAAGAGACAAAGATTTGCAGATTTGCAATTTTGGGGTAGTTTAGAAGAGCTTTCAGTCCATCAATATCAAAAGAATTTTGGTTCACGTCTCCATAGACTGTGTGGTAACACCCACAAACAATGCAAGAGTAAAGTTTGTGTGTTCAGGGGTGTACAATAGAATATTGTACTTCTTTTAGCTCTGAACCTGTTTTATTTTATTAGTAAATAATTTTGCTATAATATTTTTTTCTAAAAATTTTTCTAACATTTTTTTTTTTTTACTGTATTGCTGCAATGGACAACCTGCATAGAAAATTTTTACTGCAGAAATGAATAGAGGGCACTAAATTATGCTACTTTAAATTTTTTCATTTTTTTTTTTTTTTTTTTTTTTTTATATAATTGAATTGAATTGAATATTAATTATATTGGCATTAAAAAACTCTCTTGCTGCCAGTTCAAATAATAGATACTTAAGTAATTAATTATAAGTAATTAACTCATTAAAGTTGAAAAAAATGTGGCTTTTAAATAATTATTGAAACCTCTGTAAGTTATGTTGGCACCTCTGGATCTTTAATAAAAAGGATTGAAAAGATTTTATTTGGGTATTCGACATAATACAAAAAGGATTTGGACTAGACGCCTGTTGTCGCCTCCAGGGGACGTGGCCGCACCTTCAATAGTTATTTAAAAATATTTCTGGGTCTCAAAAAAATCTGAAAAAGTTCATAGTAGCATAATTTGGCACCCTCTATTCATCTCTGCAATAAAAAAAAAAATCATGCAGGTTTTGATGCATTTACAGTTTTATTTTATTATTATTTAGCTCCAAATATTTACGGTAATAATATGTCAATTAAAATAAAAGTAAGATTTATATTTTTCCCTTTATTTATTACTCTGCATGCTATCGACTGGTAACTCGTATTTAAACTCCACCGTGACAACAATTACTGATATTTGTTATGATCACAGAAAAGACGTTCTGCCTATGAGCGTCAGTGGGAGTCCGTGACGTCCGAAGATAGGGCGTCTGGCAAAAAGTGGGCAGACGCCACCCTCCAAGAGTTGGTGGATGCCAAGGCCTTTGTGCACGGACTGGAGGACGAGTTCACGGGTGAGTGGGGGAGGAAAGCTCTTGGTAGTGAGAACACACAAACTAGCAAAGTATTCATTCATTCATTTATTTTTATTCATTATTTATTTTTCATTTAAATTTACTTTGTAAAACTTTAAAATTTTGATTTTTGTTTGCTAAGATTAAAATTCAGTATGATATGTAGTATTCCTAACCAATCAATCCCTCTCTGTTTACAGAGGTGCGGAGTGTGTCTGTGGATGCACCTGTGCCTGCTTGCACTGAGTGACCTCAACTTTTTTATCACCCTTTCGCTGGACTTCCTGCTGGACATGTTCAACGACGAGATCGAGGAGGTTCGTCTGAAGGCCATCTACAGTCTCACCAGAATCAGCGGCTCCATCGTGCTCAGAGAGGATTAGCCGGAGACGATCCTGGGGGCCCTGGAGGTGAGCAATAAGTTGTAAATAAGTCCTAGATTTCTAACACTAAAAATTTTACAGTACAGTTCTAATATCGTGTGGCAAATTTTAATATAATTTTTTACTGTAAATACTTAAAAATACTTAAACAATTGACCTCAGTTATTTCGGAGTAAAAAGAATTTTCTTCAGACGGAATCAAATAAAATAAATTTTAAAAAATCAAGAAATACCTAAAATTAATCACTTATAATTTGAGCAAAATCAAATTCAATGGGGCGGTTTCCTCACAATAGCTCCATTTCCGGTTTCCTCACAATAGCTCCATTTCCGGTTTCCGTCCAAAAAGTCAATGTTAAACTTCTACCTCAGTTTTTTCAAAACTGATAAGATAAATTTGTTTCAAATTTCGCATGCCACCTATGATGGTGAGTTCTAATTTCTCTGCAAGTACTGTGTAGCATTCAAGGGGGCCAATTACGAGATCTCCATTAACTGAGGTCAATCCTTAACCATATTCTAAAAGTCCCTTTGTTTGTTTAATGCTTCTTTTATCTTCTATTTGCTCTTCCCCTCCAGTCTAAGTTCTTGTATGTGGGTGTTCTTATCGTTAGGACTTCCTCATTTACGTCGGAGAGGATCTTTACAAGATTTTGGGGGCATGCCGACTATTCTGAAGCCTGCAAATGTGTGTTGAGTACTTGCTGGACAACTTCGAAAAGTACCCCGAGGTTATTAGGGTCTTCCAGGCGCGGATCCAGACAAAAATTTGGGGAAGGGGGGGGGGGCTGCCTCCATAAGGTCAATGTTAAACAAAAATTTGGAGTGGGGGAAATGCCTATATTGCCCATGTTAAATCCAAAATTTCGAGGTGGTGGGGAGCTTTAGCTCCCCCAGCCCCCCTCCCCCCCTGGATCCGTGCCTGGGGTCTTCTATAGCTCAACGACTTTAATATTGCTACAGTCATGCTTTAATAAAGATTTAAAATTCAGAGCTACATGAACTTTTGTGAAAAGTATTATTCTGCATTCTGTAGCCATGCATCACCTCAGAATATAAAGGTAATACTACAAGGTTTTGTTGCAAGTGAAGATCAAGCTTATAATGCATGCAAAATATGCACTTTATTATATTGGGTACTTTGGTTTTGTAACTGTTACTGAATTTATGATAATTTGAATTTGAATTTTAATTTTAAAGTTCACTAATTTAGCATGGAGGGAACTTCCATGCTAAATTAGCCAAATTTAAAATTTAATAACTTGAAAACTAGCTCAAATTTGTATACAAAATTATAGCTTCTGATAAGGTATGTAAATTTAAGGACAACATTTTATTTTTATTTTTTTTTTCCATAATTTTCATGAATGGGATTTTTATTAACATTGGGCATGTTATCTCTAGATTCTCTACCTTTAAATCTTTATTCTTCAATACAGTATTTTCAACCAGTGTAAATTTTGTGGGATTTTTGCGTGCTTATTCTTTTAGTGCAACTGTACAAAAATGTATATTTGGTTGTATGGGGGAAGGGGTTAAGGAGGGATTTCATTAGTGCATGCATGCATGATATTGTATTTTATTTTACATTTTAAAGAAAACAATACAATACATTAAACTGCAGGCTTAGATCTATGAATCCTCCCCCTTCCTCCTCACTATTAATTTATTTTTTTTTATATATATATCATGGGGTAATGCATAGGTTATTGAGCTAGGTTTTCCTAGTATTTCTAACACTTCATTTTTTTTTTACGCCCCACCCCCCTCCCACCTCTTTTTCTGTGCCTCTTTAGTATACAATTAATTATGTTGTTTCACTAAACTTGTTACACTTCCTTTTTCATCCATTTGCATCATTATTTAGGAAAAAAAAAAAAAAAAAAAATCTTTGTCATGCAACTATGTATAAGCTCAATAATATTCTTAGGGCACTAAAAATAATTTTCTGTAAACAAATTTTGAGGTAATGCAGAATTATATTATGTGTCTTATTTGGTATGTCTGAAAAGTATGCAATAAAATTTATTTTTAAACATAAAAGTTAATGAGCCTTACTTCAAATTATTGTTTTCTTATACCAATTAAAATATTTCATTAATATAGAATGAAATTATTTATTAAAAAAAAGGGATATAGGAATAACCAGCAAGGCCTTACCGATAAAAAAAATATCACAAGATTTTTACCTGATGTGACTCTTTTGATTGGTAAGTTAAGGCCTTGCTGGTTGTTCCTATATAATTATGTATCCTTTTCTTTTAATAATTTATCACAACATTAATGATTAATTTATTTTTTATTTTAAATATTAATATAGAATGATAATGACTTTTAACCAAGATGTATATAAAATGTATTAATCTATGTATATATTATATATCAATGAGTCAGTGAAGAAAGCACAGTTTTCAAAAAAAAAAAAAAAAAAAAAAAAAAAAAAAAAAAAAAAAAAAAAACAATGAAACACTATAATATATCATTTTGCAGATTTGCACCAGTTTGGAAAATGAAAAAATACCTGCGCTTTCTCCGAGAAGGAGTGAGCTTAAAGCCCACTATGATAAAAGACAATTACAATATCGCTTGGTTCTTTTGTAACAATATAATTCTAATAAATTTAAGAATTTATAGTATATATATAACAATATCAGGTGAACTCTGGAGCGAATGATTACATTTTATCAACTAGTTTTTTTTATATAATTTTATTAGTATGTGTAGGATAATATATTGTATATACTCTTCCTACTTTGATCCTTAATTTATAAAACTATTATCATGGAGGAATCTAGCTTTCATGATAATAGTTTTATTATTATATTATCAAAATTTAATTTAGCTGTGTGTAAATTTAAATAGGAGCCAAAAATGCTACTATTACAATATGATATTAGATTATATTGTGGATTAAATTATAAATATTCTTTATTATAGCTTGCGCTAATAATTTTACATACTATAGAACTGGTTATATAAGGCCTGTTTGTAAACTCTGCTCGGTGTACACTTTCTACACCCAATCGACCTTATATCCCATGTACATATATAAGGTCGATTGGGTGCAGTAAGTAGTGTACACCGAGCAGGGTTTACGAACAGGCCTATATTTAAAATTTCACATAATTTTTAAAATACCTTTACATATTATATAAAATTACATTTGACATAATTAATAAAAATTATAATTAATTTGATTATTATTGATTTCCATTAATCAATAATAAAATACACACACGTACATAATATACATATAATTATACATATATATTATATATATATTTATCGTGTGGAATACTATTAAATTTATTTATTTATATTTTTTTCTTTTCCAATTGTGATTTGTCAAAAAACCAGAGACCCTACAAAAAACTTAATAATTTCCTAATTTTTAACTTTTCCTGCACATATTAGAGCTGTATTCGTGTTTTACATCTCCACCAACAGATGGCTCGATATGGCTGTCCAAACACACAAGGTTGGCTTTATACAGGTTAAGTCACCGATTGGACCAATGTTAAAGGGCTTAGCCAATCACGTTCAAGTATTTTTGGCCACATCGTGCCGCGAAATTTTGAATGCGCAGATCATGCAATGCTATTTTTGAAATTTCGCGGTGCAATGGGGCCTGAAAATTTACCGAAATTGACGCACGAAATGCGTGCGTGTCTTAACCTGTATAAAGGAACGTTGCAAACACATTTTGCCGCTTATTTTCGAAATAAGTTGAGCATCGTCGTATTCGTCGCGCAAAAGATGAGTAGCGCAGGAGATACCCCCCCAAATCAACAGCTGGCAACGTAAACAACGAACCACAACGAATAACGAACACAAAGATCACGGGACCACGGGACTCATACGAGAAAGGTCACTAACTCCATTTTCACGGTAATAAACTGGTATTTCGGCTGTGTTAAATAGGATGAAAGGAGTAATATTTAATATTTGCTTACTTATTCAATGAAAAACACGTAAAATAGAACATGTTGTCCTTATTCCGTACAGTAAAAACATGCTTTTCCATACGCAGTACATACTGTATGTATGTATGTACAGTACAGTATATTATTTACCAAACCCAGTAAACCTATATGCATACTATTATGCATACATTGCTTGCAGAGAGACATGGTGTCCAAGACATAATATTGGCTGCATTCAGATCTACGTACGGGGGGAGAGTGCCCCTCTTCCCCCAGAAAAGGTCCCAAAATGAAATGTTCGAGAAATGGCATTCAGAATAATATGCTAGCTACTGTACTGTATATTAAGCATATATTAATGTGTGATAATGTCATTGCACTTTGTATGCACATACATATATTCCTTTTAATTGTAGCGTATTGTTTCCTTTGCGCAATTATAGATGGTCGAAGCATGGATTATGGACGACTCGGAAACTGATCAGCGTTTGCCTCATAAAACAGACCCGGTTCAAATACTTAGCGTTGACCAACTACTCAAGTCTACCGGCGTGGAGAGCTTCAAGGTAATGTAAATAAAATCACGAGTCAAGTCCCAATGACCAAAAGCACATTTATTTTTTCAGATTAATTTGGAACTAGGAACTAGCGACCCTATTCTGGTAAAGATTCGTAATGAAAGAGGTTATTCTTATGAAGATGAAATAACATGTTCACCAGAAAAGCTTCCAAACTATGAGGAAAAGGTTGGTAAATCCTATTGATCAGTCAAAGAGTGCATTTACTCACTATATTATGTGCTGCAGCTCAAGTCATTCTTCGAGGAGCACCTGCACACGGACGAGGAGATCCGCCTGGTGCTCGAGGGCTCTGGCTACTTTGATGTCCGTGATAGCCAGGAGCGCTGGATACGTGTTGCAGTTGGAACAGGAGACTTGTTGGTGCTGCCAGCTGGCATCTATCATCGCTTCACACTAGACACGCAGGTATGTGGAGTAGACAGAGTGATGAAACAATAATTTGAGATTAAAATAATACCAGGTAACTAAGTGGGAAAAATAAAACTTTGGAATTATACTGGTAATGTTATGAGTTGTTTACTAGCAGAACTGTGCCTATTTCCCACTACTCTAACAAAAAGTACGTACATCAAATCAAGTAAAATCAATGCTTGTTTTTTTTCCCCCCCAGAATTACATCCGTGCCAAACGCTATTTTGTGGGGGAACCGGTGTGGACGCCAATCAACCGTCCTGCCGATGAGCTGCCATGCCGTCAATCGTACGTTGAGAAGCTGCGTCAGGGATTCATCACATCACCGTAGGACCAAGACTCCACAAGGCAGGCTCATGCAATACTTTATTACTTTTATACACGTTTGATGTGGTGACGCAGCTTAATATCAAATAAAATATTCTCTATTATTGTTCAATTATTGTAATATAATTAATTATTGATTAAACCATAAAAATTTTAGGAGAAGGAACAGGAATTTCTTCTTATTCTTCTCGATTTCACATTAAGACTTCATTAATGTCCTTTTGATCATTTGATAAAAATCTTACAAATGCATTTACCAGGAATCACAGAATTTTTTCTTGATATTTACTGTTTGGGACATAAGCAACACAAAGTAGAGAATTTTGTTCATTATTAAAATTCTTTTAAAGGTTGCCTACAAACCTCAAAATAATTACATATAATGAAGTGCCACTGTGCATGTATATGCTGAGTTTTTGCAAGTAAAAAAAAAGAACATGCAACACTTACAAAAGATATTATTTTACGTACTTCATATTCGGTTTTTTATGTGTCGTTAAAATATTTAACTTAAGTTTACTGATTGTGATTGAGTGTGTTTTTTCTTAATTAGGCCAATTTACGAATAAATGATGAGTATATTAGTAAATATGTAATTCGTTTAAATTACTGATAATTGATAGTAATTAAATATCTTTTATATAGTGTATATATTATTTAGTATATTATTTATTTTAGTAATTGTAGTGTAATTACTAATATATATTATATATATGAAGATATTTAATTACTATCAATTATCAGTAATTTAAATGAATTAGATTAGAGATTAGATTATGTTAATCATAGTATTAAAATTATCCTATGCTACGACTTTTCTCCACAAAATTGCAATGATTTCGAAAATTTTTGTATTTAACATTGAATTTCTATAAGGTGAAGACAATTTTTTTAAAAAACTCTCCATAAAGGGGTGTTATTGGTGTCTAATAAATTTTTTTTAACACCCTGAACTAAAATTGACATCCCTCACAGCTACAAGGGTGCGAAATTTGAAGTTTGTGCGACAAAATTTACAATACCAAATTTAAGAGAAAAGTGGTGATGCGAATTGTGATTCACTCTGTATTTATAATATATTTACCATCAAATACCATGTTTAATGTTTACGCATCGACTTTCTATGATTTTAAATGGCCGCGCTGGGGGCATACATGACCAAAATGTGTCAATTGCCCCAAAATACCAACCAACCTTTCTATGATTTTGATAAGTTATATATTACAGTATATTACTTATTAAATACCTTAAATGATAAAAATTAATTTAACATCTAGAATGCAGTGAATTGTGTCATATCGCACCACTCGGGAGGAGTTTTGAGAAGGAAGAGCAAGGGAGTTCGTTAAAATCGAGATGAAAAATACACAATAACCTTGGGGGGTGCGTTTCTCGCCTTTGTTGATAACATTTGATAAGATCATTTTGCCAAGTATGTATATAATATATTATATAGGTCTAGAACATAAATATTTTGTTACTTCGCCGTCGTCGACCCTTAGCACCATAGCTAAAAGTCGCAAGTATTTGTTTACTGAGGCGATAAGTCTGCATGGCTGGTGCTGACTGGCATCTCGACCTGCGTGTTGATTTTGGGAGACGCCAGCGGGGCCAAAGACGACGCATGCTCCCGTCTGCTGCTGACATCCATTGCACATGACTCACGCGCGAGCGCTCAGGGCAAACTTCAGCAGCCAGCGGACTATACTGACGTGTGATTCAGTGTTAATTGTTAATTGTTTATCTCAGCAGGACAACATGCAAAACAGGCAAATTGAGACTGTATGGTACAATTTTTCTACAAAAATCCAAAGTCTTTTGTGCAATATCATATTCGCCGCGGCATTAACAAACTCAAAACAATTAATTAAATATATATATATAATACATAATATATAAGTATTTTAGGGTGTTATGTATTTTAAACCGCGCGTCTCATTATGGAAACGTTATATATTCATAAAAATTAAGCCCTCCATTCAAACAAAGATAATGACAAAGTCTTTAAACTCGGGTTAATTTCGATCATGTTCCTCGATCGCTATATTTTTTAATTATATTAGATTACGACCTGAAATTGCATTCGTTAAATTTTTATCGCCTTGCTTTCAATTACAATAAGTTTCGAACTCACATATTATATAATAATATCTTATAAAATATTGTAATCTATTTATGTGACTTGGAATAGAATTATATAGATTAATATGTTTTATAATAGTAAATAAGAGGGATGTGTGAATTAATATAGCCTGATAAATTAAAAAAGTTGCGTGATTGCTCATGCGTTTTTGTTTTTCTAGCTCTTTTTAAAAGAGCTAGGAAAACAAAGTGTCCTTATCTCGCATCTTAATTTGCTTGATAAAAAAACAAAAAACACAAACACGATCGTAGTAAATTACTTTTAAGACTTCGCGATCTATTAAGCAAATATTGAATTATATTATTATAAATTAATGATGAATTCATCATTGTTCAGAAGCCTGATTCATTTATAATTTTCTTATATCCTTAATTGAAATTATTATGTACACTCATTGCCATGCAGTGATGGCGTACGTATTATAACTATTATAGCCAAGGGGAGGGGGTTTTCGGGGTTTAATTCCCCCCCTCCCTTAAGTTGAGAATCGAGTAATGACTGGATGTAAGAACAAAAAAGGAAAAAGTGTAGAAATTAGTAAATATTTTTTTAAAAAACTTTAAATTTAGGGGATATCAATTTTAAGTTCTCGATCTTTTCTGTAAAATCAACAATTTATATTATAAGTATTAAGTTTAAGATTTTAGTCAGAAAGTGCAATTTAAATGTTTTATTTCCCTTACAAACTGCACGCATACTACTAATTATGTTGTAATTAAAACGCGGTCTCACGTGTGCTGCACTTTCATTTACTTGATTGCTCCAAAAGGTGCAGACAAAAATTAACAAATATATAAGAGAAGAGCAATAACACTTTTTTTTTTCAAAACTTTAATGATTTGATTCAAATTTTAAATTAAAATAAATGACCCCACGTACACCGATTTCGATCATACAGTATATAATATAACAATTTGTAGGTATACTGTACGGATATTATTATTAACATGAAACTGATGAAATGTGAAACTAATAATAATACTCTGGTAGATGATTTAAGATGAATTATACTACATGATTTAATAAAATTGATTTACTCTAAACTTTATTTATTAGGTTAGTGCAAGTATTGAAAAGAAATTAAAAAAAGTGTTGTGAAAAGTGTATAAAATTTAAAAAAAAATGCATCGGCCATATTATATATTTTCTATAATAGTAATTTTTCACAATTTTATTCTCAAAACAGTCACCGTGACCTCAAAAAGAAATGCAATGCGAATAAAAATTGTATCTCAAGATTTTTACCGATTTCAATTGCGGGGTGACTAAAATAAATAATGAATCGAGTGATATGAGTTCTAGCTGCTCTCATGTCTGTCGTGCTATGATTTATTTTTTTTCATTGAGTGATGCATATACGCGAGGGGTCATGCATGCTAGAGCGGTGCGGTAGGGCACATTCATAGGAGAGAGGCGCCTTCCCCAATAACTACACGTCCGATAGTCTGCACTCGAGCCGGGCGGGCCTAGTCGACGCGTGAAACCGGAAGAAGCATACACACTTGCTCGCTCGTGATTGCTGCCGTCTGTCTGAGTCTAACAGTCAGTGTTCAGCGCGACCAGGATCGAGTCACACGTCTCCGTATTGGCCTCTCACACTCGGCACGTGGATCATGGATCAAGCAGCAGCAACCCCTTCTGCGCGAGGTAATATAAACAATTGTCACATAATTTATATGTTCAGTATTGAAATTTTCCCTGCAATAATTATTGCACATTATAAGTTTTAATTCATCATCTTAATTAAATTTAATTTGGCGATAAAAACTGAACTACAGGGAGTACTGAACTTCATATACTGGCATGGTAATTGTTAGTTTGTTTCATTGTTGCAGTTGTTAATAATACAGTACAAAAGAGTATTGTAAACTATTATAAATTATATAATAATGTATTAATATTGATAATAATTACAAGAAAAATATGTTAGATATAGATAGATATATTATATAGCAGTGTACACGTGTATTACACACATTACATGCATACACCCCTGCTTGCGGCTTGTTTAGTTATAAGTTATATATTATGTATTATAAAGCAATAGCGAGTACGTGTAATGAACCATATATATAATATACAATTAAATTAACTTAATTTTTTACTCTGTCATGTTATTTAAAATATAAAGGAACATTATTTTATTTTACCTCAGAAGTATAATGGAGTATCGACCTCATTTTTTTTATTGCAGAAATAGATAGAGGGTGCAAAGTTGTGCTACCCTGATTTTTTTTCAGATTTTTTACAGCCCTGGAAAGGATAGGACTTGCCGCCGCGTGACGTCACAAAAAGGAATTTTATTAATATTTTAAAAATTCTTCCAGGGCTGTAAAAAATCTGAAAAAAATCAGGGTAGCACAACTTTGCACCCTCTATCCATTTCTGCAATAAAAAAAATGAGGTCGATACTCCATTATATTATGATTTATGTAATATATATATAGGTTTGATCCGTTCGATCGATCAAGGCGTTGGATTAAAAATAATATAAGGTCCGAGTTAAATCAAAATAGTTTAAAATTGCAAAGTATATAATATTATTTATTGTATTGTATTAACAATTATCATCAGAACAAAAATATTTATTGTTGCTCTAAAAATTGAACATTTATGATTATATATAATTATAATGTACTCTACATCCAAATATAATAAAATATACCAGTATCACCTATATGATATTATAAGATATAGTATCCCATATCATCCCATATGCAATCTTTTCAGCACAGTAAATAATTAAAATTATATAATTATGTATAATGTCATATATAATATATATTATGTAAATATATGAATGAATTAATTTCTCAGTTATCGAAACTGTCTACTGTTTTAATTTTTTTAGCTGTAATTATATCAATATTATTGATAACATCAATATTTTCTACAAAAAACATAATTTATTTTCTTTGTTGCGTTTTTCATAACTATTATAACAATCAATATATCATAATATATAATATAATATGTATATAATCATAACAATTATCTCTGCATGATGTAACGCAATGTAATAATATTGTAATCATAAAATCACTGCATATGAGCACTAGCTGTCTGTTGAACACATGCAGCTTTTAACAATTATCCACAAAAACCATGGGCAGCATGTCCTATATTTTTGTAGTAAAATCTTTTTTCTGATGTATTTTTTACACAGATTTGCAGACCGTTGAATTTTACCGAGATAACCAACAACATATCAACGTGACTTTACTGAATGAAGATCTGTGGAGAAAATTCCATGCAGTTGGCACAGAGATGGTTGTCAATAAGCCAGGAAGGTATGCATAATTAATTTTTTTGTTTATAATAATTTTTGTGATTATGTTTCGTTTTGAGCGATAGATGGTAACATACATAAGTAAGCTCGCATGTGATTTTTTTCAATGAAATATGCTATTTAACACGTGGCCGATGGTCTCTCATCAGGCATGCAAGACATACTGCGACCACATTGCTTGCCTGAACCTCCCGCTCAGCGCGCGCCCCCGCGTCTCCAGGGACGTCCCTCCCCTCTCGCACATACTGACCTGCCTCACGCGCTGGAGTCAGACTGGGGCCGCATGGCAATGAATGGCGCTCCTTATCCCATTCAGAGAGCTCTGTCCCATCTCAGCAAGTCAACCGTCTGTTTACCACGTTTTGTATATGTTTATGAGCAATCTCTGAGGACGAGTAATGCTGTATAAATAAATGTACGCGCTGAATTCAATTCACAGTTTTTTCTATAGAAAATTTAACTCTCATAGTGCAATCGTACTATTACTGTAAATGGTGCGCCTATACAGTATAATACTATTATATAGCTTTGCCTTAAATTATTAATTAATTTTTACTATAATATTTGCACATTATAGTTATAATAAATTATAAAATTATAATCGTCAATAAAATCACTGATGAACATATAATTAATTATTAATTTTAAAGAACCGTGCGTAACTACTTTTTTTGTATGCATTAATTGCATTTAACCTAAATTTAACAATAATTAATTCATTGTTTTTTTGTTTGTTTGTTTGTTTGTTTGTTTGTTTGTTTGTTTGTTTGTTTGTTTGTTTGTTTTTTTTTTTTTTTATAGAAATTTGCGTATTTCAGTGAGGATTTGTTTTTCTCTATATCTAAGCTGTACTAAATGGTACCTTCCAGTCAATACTATAAACGAGTGTATGAATTTCACAATATTAAAAACAAATTCATAATTATTCCTATATCGTGATACCGAATACCGTGTGCTATTAGTTGAATGCATGGGTAGCGTACTAACTGTAAGCGTACAATTTAGAAGTTCGTTTTTGTGATTATATGTCATATGACACTTTTTTTGTTATTGTTTTGCGGCTGTATGCCAGTCTTTGGAGGCCAGCTATAGGCGCCTGGGCGTGGGCTGACAGCAGGCCTCCGCGCGAGGGTGGGTGGTAACAAGTCAGAGGGCTGATGGGCGGCCCCGACAGCTAAGGAGCCGTTCTGCTTGTACCGGCGCCCGACCTTCTGCCGGTTAGCACTCTTAGCAGGAGCGGCAGGTTGCGTCAAAGGAAACCGTAGAGCACAGAGTTTGTACCGCTCCTTGTTTTCTCATTACCAGACGGCTTTCTTTATAATATCGCACTAAACGTGGTTCTATAGATTCTTTTTGTGTTTTCCTTTTTCAATGTAATTTGTTTTCCTCATGTTGCCCTTACATTGTATCTATAATTGTAAAATAGAAACTAAAATATATATCCGCTTCATTTTTCTGGCTAAACCATATAGTTACAAAAAAGTAAAAAAAATATACACATTAATTATATTGTATTATACAATCTCGAGAAAAAAAAAAAAACAAAAACAAAAAATATGATATAAAAAAAATGCGTACAAATATGTATAAATTAAATTATAAATTATAAATATATTAAATAATAGAGTATTGTCCTCAATTTTTTTTATTGCAGAAATGGATAGAGGGTGCAAAGTTATGCTACCCTGATTTTTTTCAGATTTTTTAGAGCCCGGGAACTATTTTTAAAAAAATTATTGAAAGTGATCCTTTTCGTGACGTCACGAGACGCCGCTCCTTAAGAAAAAGATAGGACTTGCCGCCGCGTGACGTCACAAAAAGGACTTTCAATATTTTTTTAAAAATAGTTCTAGGTCTCAAAAAAATCTGAAAAAAATCAGGGTAGCATAACTTTGCACCCTCTATCCATTTCTGCAATAAAAAAAATTGAGGACAATACTCCATTATATAATTTTATTTATTCGATAAAATACTTTGTTGTTGTTGTTGTTGTTGTTGTTGTTGTTGTTGTTGTTGTTGTTGTTGTTGTTGTTGTTGACAATGGTGACTGACGTTGAAACTTTTTGTAAAGGCCACATGCAAGTCAGATTTCAAATTACAAGCAAAAATGACAGTTTCGTAATAAAAAGGTCCACTAACCAAATAAAAAATAAAATAAAGAGGAACCAAAATTTTCATTATTTTTAGGCCAATCAAATTTCTAGGTCAACTTATCAAATAATAAAAATAAAAAAATAATAATAATTTTATTCAAAACTCAAATAAATTTATAGGTTTCAAAATTAGAGTTTTCATTAAAATTTAGATTAATTAATATATATTTTTTTTTCTTCAAGAAAAAAATAAAATCCAAACTTCATCTATTATTATATTTAATATACATGTACATGGCATATATACACTGTACATAATATACTGTATAATTATATTAAGTCAGATGTAAAAATGTTGAAATAAATTAAAATCTAATTAAGACTGGTACGTTACATACTTTTCTTCTCCTCCCCAAGTTTGCATAGACGCTTTTTAATTAACATAATATAATATAATTATTACACTATTGGATATATGATCCATGATTTGTGTTAATTATAATTAATTATAATCATATATGTCTATTCATAGAAAATTTATACTAAACGTACAGTATTATAAATAAAACAATTTAATTATTTATGTGACTCATGGTAGTTAGAGTGCATAGACATGAGATCCACCAAGTTTTGAGATCGGCAAACTATAGATGCTATCATGACATATATATATATATATATATATATATATATATATATATATATATATATATATATATATATATATATATATATATATGTATATATATATATATATAATATCACAACTATAATTTAAATATAACTTTTTAAATATTTATGGAATATTGCAGTTATGCGTGATTTAAAAAAATAAATAAATGAATTCTTTTATTTTTTACATATGGTTACGGACATTGTTGTGACACTTCATTGTTTTGCAGGCGTCTGTTTCCACTGCCGACGGTGAATTTGTCTGGCCTTGATCCTGATGCCCTCTACAGTGTAGCACTGCGCATTGAGCCCCTCTCCGACCAGCGCTTTGCCTTCACCCAGAGAACTGGTAATTAAATTCACTACCCTCACTAATAAGATGTCTCGGCGATCATGTAGTGATCACATCTAAAAATAATTGCAATCTCTTGAATGCAATTCTGTTATTATGGCAACTTTAATTGGAACTGCTGAAAGATAATATATATTATATATTTTAGATCCTCTTTGCATTGAAATAATATTTTTATTTTAACTGTTACTGAACGTAAGACTAATAAATTAATGCAAATTGCAGGCTGGGAGATGGTTGGCAGGGATGCGGGCAAATTTGCTGGCCGACCAAGAGGCGTGAGGGCTCTGCACTCGAGGTCCCCCACCCTGGGCAAGACCTGGCAACTTGAAACCCTCGTCTTCAACAAGCTCAAGCTCACCAATGATGACTCCAAGGAAGAGGACCCAGAAATGGTATATAGTGTTTATGATCATCTCTGCAACCATATAACAACAATATATTCAACTGCTTTGTTTTTATGTTGGTGCTTGAACTTCATTCATTACAGTATATTGGAAAGTAATAATTCAAGCTATTAAATAGTACATTTTCTTATTTTTGAATCAGAATTAATTATTATGCAAAATTATTTATTTCATTTTATTTTATACTGATTTTTTCTATGCATGATATTAAATTTATTATTATTAATAAATTCATAATTTTAAAGTTATATATAATATTAAAAAAGAGACCAACTCTTTGAGCTCTGTATTTTATAATAACTTCCAGATTATATAAAAAAATATATAAATAAAAAAAAATTCTTATTAAAAAAAATATATATAATAATAATAGCTATAAACAATTGTTTCTTAAATACATAATTATGATAATAGAGCATCAACCTCATTTTTTTATTATTATTATTATTATTTTTGTAGAAATGGATAGAGCGTGCAAAGTTATGCTACCCTGATTTTTTTCAGATTTTTTAGAGCACGGAAACTATTTTTTAAAAAATATTGAAAGTTCTTTTTGTGACGTCATGAGACACCACTCCTTAAGAAAAAGATAGGACTTGCTGCCTCGTGACGTACGTCACAAAAAGGAGTTTCAATAATTTTTTAAAAATAGTTCCAGGGCTCAAAAAAATCAGGGTAGCATAACTTTGCACGCTCTATCCATTTCTGCAATAAAAAAAATTGAGGTTGATACTCAATATATATTTTATACTTTCAATTTTTTATATAACCTGGAATTTTATTAAAAAATACGGAGCTCAAATAAAAGTGTCCTTTTTTAGCTTTATTTAAACTTTTATATTATACTCTATATGGCTCTTGTTTCCGTAAGGTTGTTCTGCGGTCCATGCACAAGTACACCCTCTTCATTGATGTGATGCTGCACACAGAAACCAGCAGCTACTTCCCAACTTTCTCCTTCCAGCTTCCAGCAACAGAGTTTATTGCAGTTACAGCTTACCAGGTAAGTAAGGCTTTAAATGTGGACCTCTGCTTTTAGGTATTAATAATTAATAAAGTTAATATCCTTGACTTGACGCCATTTTACCCTTTCGGGTGTGGCCAGGCCGATATTTAGATATTTACCCTTGAATTACATAACTATATATATTTTTTTTATTAATATTATATAGATTCGTGACTGCTGTCTGCAGTTGGCAAATTGTTGTTGATAACAGAATTAATTAAGTAATATCATCCCCCTAATATACATCCATAATTGTATATTTTTTTTATTAATTGCACATTATATAATTGTATTTTTTTTTTTTACAGAACCCGTCACTAACCCAGCTGAAAATCCAGTACAACCCGTTTGCCAAAGCTTTCCGAGACTCTGGACCCTGGAATGGAAAGCGGAAAAGACAGTCGGAACGAGATGATGCTAGCAGCACAACTCCATCTGAAGGTAAAATCGTCTGCAGTAATTTTCCACCCAAAAACTAAATCAAGTTGTAACAGTTTCAAATTGTATTGTTTGTATTGTACGGTAAAGCAAAATTAATTTATTTTATATTTTACTGTATGTTCTCTTAATATTCATACTAAAATCATACAATATAAAAATTCAAATTTTATGCAAATTAACCTGAAAGAAATGCAATTTGACTTGTGTTTCAGGGAGTGACACTTGCAGTGCAAGTCCTCATGATAAGAAAACGGTGCCTTTCTTGAACTCTCCTCGTCTGAAGCCCGAGGTGTCTACTACAGCACAGAGGGGTCTGCTGAACCGGTACAACTGGCTGCCATACTGGTATCTCCCTAGGCTGTGGCAGGTCGCCAACTTGGTGCCGACAGTGGCGGTCAACTTGCCACCTCTACCAACCTACTGCCATGCCCCGTTCTCTGCCACACAGACAAGCCTCTCCCAACTCCCCGCCAGTCCACCAGAATATGAGCCCTTTGACTTCTCCTTGCCAAAATCAAGATCGTAAAAGAAGATGTGAAGTCAGTATTATTTAATTTATTATGACCAGTGTCGAAGGTTTTTTTCATTTATTTCAATCTAACAAGTAAGAAAGTGCCTTTCATTGTATAAGAATGTTTTATGTATCCAATCCACAAACTTTTTTTTTTTTTTCTCAAAATATGGTATACTGCATTCTATTTTCAATGTATTATATTTTCAGTTTTCACAATAAATTTAAACAACAAAAATTGATAATTGACAATTTTGCTATCCTATAATACCTACAGTGTCCCAACATTCTATCCCATTACAATACTGGAACAACAGATCTGATTACTAGATATTTTCTGTATCCTAACTTTGCACTGTATAACTGCAAAAAGTGTAGGAAGTATAAGAAAAAAAAAAAATGAAACATATTTGAGGGCCAATCAATTTAACTAGTTTAAAAGCAAAATTCACTATAGGATTGAAGTGAAACAAGATAAGAAAACAAACCTCTAATAGTTCATAATATACACCGGTTTGATTGCCAGGCCTTCATTCAGTTGCAGTCTAAATGTACTAACCAGTAAGTTGAAAAATAGCAGCCACAGTTCATGCAGCAGCTACATACTTGATTTCTAAAATTTAAAAACCTCACTTTTGCACTTCCTGTACTTTCTAAAATCAATAATGTAGCACTTATTGTTCCAAAAAACTGAGATTTGAAGATCAATTTCCCAAATTATGGAAATATAATAATTGCTTTAATCCTTATAATATAAAATAGTTAAATGAGAATAATAATAATATACTTCAATTCTTACAGGGTTTCCAATAATATCATTTTATTTAATAGCACACAAACAAAACTTTTTATAATTATTATTACACAATACAAAATATTTCCTCATTACTAATAAAAATTTATATAAATAAAAGATTTTTTTTCCAAGTTTTTTAGAATATTTGTACAAACTTTACAAAGTGCTTAAAATTTTAATTCCATTACTGCAGTCTATTAGAAGTATTAAAATATATCTTGCATTACAATTTAATATACATTAGATATCACTAACATGGAGATTACAGAAGGTACAACACAGACCAAGACACACCATGAAGCTCACTAAGCACTGGTGATGCAATTGCTAGATTTCCAAAGGTGGTGGAAGTGTGATGTCAGGTATCACAGACTGAGGCAGGTGAAATGAAGTATCACCCTAAGAAAGCTCAAAACCGGTGTTGCTACAGATGGCATAACGCAGTTTCTCTCTCAAGGTACTCTTACGCTGGTAGTTCGGCAGCTTAAGGAGGTTGAAGCAGGTTGAAGAAGTAGGCAGACGATTCTGAGGATCTTTCTTCCGGATGGTAAAAAATCCTCTGATCACACTCCCTGATAAACAAAATATTAGTATGTAATTTGTTGCTACGGTTAGTAAAGTTACTACAGAGAATCTAGTTTGTAGTTAAAATTTTGTCTCCAATTTTAAATTTGAAAAATTAAAATCGAAAACATAAGCTTAACAAAGTTATAAAACTAGCAAGAAAACTATGAACTCAAGAGAAATCTTGTCAAGGAATCTCAGAGTGAGTCATAAAAAGTGGGACAGAGCTACTGTGGCAGCTCGAATGCACTATCTCACTAAAGAAAGAAGAGAAGGAAGCCCTTCTCTATTGGCTTACTAGAAGTAAAATGGCTTAAACGCCAATGCGTGGGCATAAGAAAAGAAGACTATCTCACTTATTTTGACTGTGCCTACATGATTCAGTTAGTTCATACCTATTGTGTCCCCCGTGTCGTCATCATCACTCACTTCCACGCAACGGATGGAAAACGGAGGTTCAAGATGTGCAAATCCAAGGAGAGGAGGCTTGGAGCAACTTGTGACAAACTGAAACCATCAAGTGTATTCTCAGACCAAACAGTACAGTTACCAACATTTTTATATAATTTAAGTTTAATACTTCCATTGGTCACAAAAGAAAATTAAATATTAATTTGTTAGAGGCTATAATTATTTATAAGTTTTTATTTATTCCCCTCATTCTTAGCTGCTGTACTTCAATAATATAAATACTGCAGTTGTCTTCTACACAAAATACCTTGAGAAATTGTCTTCGCTCCTCCTCTGAAAAGTCTTTGGCAAGGACGTCCCAGAGCCAGCCAATAACTCGGTGGGAGTCGTGGAAGCCGCCATAGTACTGGGTGTGTCTCCGTAGATCCTTCAGATCCATGGGCGAATTGTCACCTGATATAAGGCGTTGTAACTGCCAGAAACACAGAAGTATTAGCACCCTGTCTTAATTTAAAAGTACATAAATGATGACACAATAAATTTAAATAAATATTCACAAACCTCGGGAGTGGAGAAGAGTGACAACCATTCAGTATTTATAATTGATCTAAAACCTCTTATAAAGGCTGCTGTTTGCTCTCGGATTTGCGTATGCATTCGAAAATGGGCCATCAAATGAATGTAGTTGATCCTTTAGAAAAATAAGGAAAATTATTAGTTCATAGTTCAGTAGTTTTTTTATTAATTCATTTCCAAGACTCACTTGTTTTCATTTGTGACTGGCGTTGCTCGACCACCTGGTACCAACTCGTATGTCTCCAGCTTGCCCAGGCAGTCCTGGTCAATGGAGAAGGTCAACTCAAGGTCAGAAATATCCCCATCATGATGCTTGATGAATGTGAGACTGCGATACAGCTCTGCATCGAGAGATGGCAACTCATCAATGGAACTGTAGAAAGCTTGGTGCTGTGTGCCGAGCAACTGACCAAGGAAGAAAGATGCAAATGGAACATCCACCACAATGCCCTGAAACATGAAGAACTGTTGTAATTCTGGAATTTAAGGAGGGAGATTAGAGTATTTACCTCGTACACAGCCTTGCCAATCATGCGACCAACAAACTCAAACAATTGCAGATGATTTTCTTGAAGAGAGGACGTTGGAGAGGGATACAATCTTTCTTCTCCAGTAGCTCGGAACAGGTTTAAAGATGGGTCAAATACACGTTTGATGGTCTCTTCCAAAAATTCTGTGAGCATAGACTCAAAAATGGTTAGCTTCTGCTTTGATTTTACTTCAAATTTATGAATTAATAATAATGTCTTTGGGCAATTTCTTTGGGTGAAATAAATAAATAAAAAAATGTAGTGATAGTAATGATTATCATACCTTTAAAAACACCATCTTGATCAATGCCAGCTTCAAACAGGCCTTGCTCATTAATAAATCTTACTCGAACTACTCCTTTTAAAGCTGTGGAAGGAAGCAGTGCCAACTGTCTATATCCATCTTCAACAATACGAGATCTGTAAATTCAATTCACAGTTAATAAAAAATATGCTCTACTTTTAATTAGAGCTGTGCAGTCACCTGTGCACCGTTATCAGAGTGGAATGATGAGATTGGCTTGAAGAAGCTCCGTGATCTGACACTCCTAATGTTGTTTTTTCATTCGCTACGTGTCTACGGAATAGCTGAACCCGGTCTTCTTGGGGTAGAATGTGTGGCATTTTTTGTAAGATGAACTGAAAATAAAACAGCAACAGTTAGACCTCACACCCTACAAATTTAAGTTTGTATTGCCTCCTAGCTAACATGAAATAACAAGACACTTGTGCTAAATGAATAAGACAAATATGGTGTTAGATAATAACGCAATTATGTACCTGTGTAGCCTTCCTGCCTCTTTCTAAGTCATTCATAAAGCTGCGGACACTCATGTCTCGGATGAGCCAATGAAACTGAGGAGTGTACTGACGTCTGCAATCTCTCCTATACAACATCATCAAAAGTGTGTGCACAGCTTGGAATAGAGGGTTGGAATTTACTTTTTTGGCCACTGAAATAAACGAACAAAATCAAATTAAGAAATGCAGTTCCAAAAAAAATAAAATAATAGCAAAATAGATTCTGCTAAAAACAGTTATACTTTACTTACCAAATAACTCTTCTAAAATTCCTTTATATGCAAATTGATTTAAAAAGTCTGACATAAGAACAAAATCTTCAAGGCGAAATGGTTTCTGTTGTTCATACATTTCAATATCATCCAGGATTCTAAAAAGACATCAAGACTTGGTCAGCGGTTGGTTTGACTTATTTCAAGCACTCACGTGACGTAGTGTGTCATGCAGTCACAGAAGAGGGTGAGCAGCTGGAATTCGGGGCAGTCTGCACTCGGGTTGGTTGCCAGCAGGTCTAGGAATGTTGTCATGCCACAGCCCGGACCAAGCGTGCACAGGTACCGCCACAGAAGATGCAACACATTGTTTTGGTAGCACAGACCTGGTACAATGGAACAAAGAAAAATAGTTTCAAAGTTGCACTTATAAAATAATACTAAAATTGAGATTGAATTAATTGTAAATATAAATACACGTTTTTACTAATCATAATTGTATTGAAAAATTAATTATCTTTCATAAATATTATTAAACATATAAACTACAGTATGGTAATTAGATTTAAATTTAATTAATGCTAAAAGAATTGCAGTTAAACTGTGCTTTGTTTTCTTTTTAAATTGTTATATTGTTAAAAAAATTATTTAACATAATATACGTACTGTATATATTTTTTATAGATACAGTAGTTATTAACAACAGATATTTGTTTCTTTTTTAATAAGTTACCTGTAAGTATATCCAATCTGAGCTGTGTTAGAGTTCCTAATGCTGTTTGATACAAAGCTGCCATATGTGAGACTTTGGTGAAGTCCGGTGAGCCCAGCTTGCTGTGAGCGTTTGAGTGGTGCTTGGGGTCATTCAGCAGGGCTCTGCACATGTTTCTGAAGCTTAAAGGGTCTTCCAGGGAGGCCTTCACAGGAGGCCCTGCAGCCTCGACTATTGGGCTGAGATCTCCAAGCAGAACTGAGGCGAGTGGCGTGCCCCATAGCATGGCAAGCTGGGTGCGCACCAGGGGTAATGAGGCATGCAGCTGGGGATCAAGGTACTGCGAGAACCAGCCCAACACAGGGTGCCAATGTGTTAGGTTGGACTGCTTGCTTCCCACATAGCGCTGACAGCTGGCCAACAGTCTCGTGATGACATGCTGTAACATGGTGATTTGTAAATTACTTCTATTTTTTTCAATTTTATTAAAGTTATTTTTTTTTTTTTTTTAAGATACACATTTTTCTTTTATGGTCAAATAGTATTTATTTATTAATGATGCATGTAAACATTATGAACCTATTGATGGTTTCCATTCTTTGCAATTTCTTTCTGGAACAGCAATACTAAACCTCCAAAACTAATTTATTACTGAAACAACAAGAAAGATTTGTTGTACATCTAATGAACTGCACTTGTGCCAAATTCTTACTTCATTGACTATATGTTGTAGAAGTTATCATTTGAAAATAGTTTAATGTATTTACTGTGAATGATGGGAAGTAGATTTCTCGTAAACTGCCTTCTCTCTCGATTTGAGCCATCTGTATGAGATTGCCAAGCAGACAGAGAGCGTAGTTTCCTTCAAGTGCATTGAAGACAATACGGAGGTCCTGCTCAGCTGACAGCAGCTTCACACTGTGGAGGAATATTTTGTGGCTCACCAGAGAACTGATGCTCTGTAAAAAAAATAAATAAATAAATAAATAAATAAATAAATAAATAAATAAAATAATAATAAAAAACAGGCTTAGAAAAACTTCATGTATTATTTTTTCTCGAACGTACCTCTGGCGAGAGAGTGTTCAAGTGATAAATTAAAGCAGGAACACTCAGTATGTGTATTAAAAACAAAGAGAGAAGCTTGTCCGAGTAGCCAGCAGATGCTAATGGGCGCAGTGCCAAGTTGATAATTGCTGATAATGCCACATGTTTCAACACAGGCTTGGGACCACATAACCCTTGGAACAGCAAACGCTACAACAAGACAAAAAAAATTTAGTAGGAAAAAATGTAATTTTATTAGTTTACTAATTTAGTCCATCAGTAATAAAATAAAGCAAATAAATCAGGATTATAATGTTTGAAAGGTCCTATAATCATTCTAATCGACATTTTAACTAAAACATTTGATGTTACTACACAGAAACACAGTACAATAGAAAAAATGATATACCTGTAAAGTTTTATAGAACCCTTTGCTAAACAAATGTCCCATGACATTTGCACAGAGCTGGTTCATGCCTGGAATGAGTCGCTCCATGTTGGGTGTCTTGAGAAGCGCCCAGCTTGTAGTCGAGGTGAATGCCACCAGCGTGCGCAGATGCAGCAGCAGGGAGCGAGAGTCTGGGGCAAACTCGGGGGACACCTGCTCCAGGTAGAGGCAACTGTGCCACAGAAGCTTCTTGATGTGTGCAATCCACGGAATGGCATGTTCCCGACTGAGGGCTACCCCAACATAGCTGAACCTTGAAGAGTCCAGAGTCAAACTCTCCACGAGATGACTAGAATATGAAGAAATTATTAGTCTGAAAGTAATTAAAAGTGAAAAAGTGTAATATTTTTCAAAATTATCAATGCATAAATTAAAGCATCAATTTTTAATGTAAAATAAAATCCAATAATGATAAATTCTTGATTAATTACTTATTTAATTTAGAAGTGCAACGTTTTTGACCTTCAATTGGTATTTATATTCTTAAATTTGCAACAATCAATACTTCCAATACTGTATTAACTAAAAGTATTACATTTTGATTACGTATACTATTATTACCAAGTTCTAAACACACTATATCGGATACTTTTGGTCAGAACCATTCAGTAAGGTAGCTCTAAATTTGAATGGAAAGCTTGTATTTTTAATGTTTGAATTATACTAACCTGCAAAGCTTTTCAAATCGTTCTTTATCTCTGTCTAACTTCCAAACCAATAGTAATCTAGTTGCAGCTTGATAAAGTTGGAGTGCTGGTTTCGGTCCATTTGTTTTATCGTTCTCCGCATATATCAATGCATCAAAAGACTCTCTAGAAATGAAAATACAACTTATACAACCAAAGAAAGGCAGTTTAGACAGTGGTGATTTAGCTTCAGGCAGCTTATGGCCAGAAAATAGACCAAGATTTCAGAAAGTTCATTGACTATATTATCTTAGAAAACATGGAACCTTCAAAAATCTTGGTCTATTTTCTGGCAATAAGACATGGAGGTCTCTGAGTTAGCGTAGAGCTTATGTGACATGTCCTTACAGTATCTCTTGAGTAAAGCGTTTCCTTGAAAGCCATCCTCTGACAAAAGCTTGAATGGATGTTGCTGCAGTTTCCTTTCGTTTCTCTTGAGCTCGTTCTTCTCTTGCAGCTTTGGTTTGTTCAAGAAAGTTACCTTTTTTGGATTCAGCTGCATTAAACATTGCCATGACTCTGCTAACTCTGAAATACACAAGGCATATGACAATTTTAAAGATTGAAATGTTTATTACAGCTTAACTAGAGTATGCATAAACTTCATCCTTTTGTAAAGTATGGAGTTTACTTTAAGCTTAATTAACATAAATAACAAGCTTAACATAAATATAATTTTTTTTTTATGTTTATGTAATATATAATATGTACACTGTAAGAGTGTTCAATAAAAACTTTAATAATTAATAAATATTTAATTACATTATGAATTACATTCTAGAAGGGTTCTAGAAAAGGGGAACTGGAGCTTTACCTGTGATAAAAGCAAAATTTATAGGGGAAGAGAGAGTGTGACCAAAATGATAGAGCAACTGGGATGGGAGGATTTAGAGGAAAGGAGGAAGCAAAGTAGACTGATAAGTCTGATAACAAATTAAGGCTTAACCTGTGAAATTTGGACGAAAAATTCGCTACAACAGATTTTCTTCAAATTAATTTTGTGGATTCACAACAATCGTCAAATTAGCTCTGAATTTTTTCGGAATTTTTTAACCGTTGGTTTAATTATAATTAATTTATTTAAATTAGAATTTTGTATCCTTCCAATGTTAAATTTGATAATTAGCATTGCAAAAAAACTATACAACAGATTCTTTTACTTTTTTTTTTTACTAAAACCTAATTTTTTAGACTATTTTTCTGAATTGTTTTCATATATTTTGAACCGTGGCGATGATCGTTTCCTATATGTGATGAGAAATGTGGCAACGTTCTCAAGGACTGTTGTCACCACCCCCTCCTAAAAATTTATGCGCATTCCAATGCAAACAGTGTTGCCACTATAGCCACGCCTCTTGACCTTGACAGACAAATTCTCAGGTTATACCTTAATGTATAAAATAACTAGGAACCAAAAGGGCTGGGAGGAGCTTAGCGATTGTACTGAGAAAGGGCGTTATAAGGGTAGGAGGGACCATGATTGGAAGTTGGAGTATAGGGGAAGCAAAAATGATATGGGCAAGTATTCTTTTTTGAGAAGAACGGTGAGGGAGTGGAATTTGTTGGAATCTGGGCTTGTGGATGCTTGGAGTGTTGGTGAGTTCAGGGAGGGGTTGAGAGAGTCAGCCGCAAGCAAGCGAGCCACCGTGGTGGAATGCCCACAATAGCCGCAAGCAGGGGTGTATGCATGTAATGTGTGTACACACTGCTATTTATCTTATCTAATATTGTATATACAGTATGCTGTTTAGGACAATTGGTACATATTTATGTTAGGGAGTCTTTCCAGCTAAGGTACGTTACTGCAATTTTGTCGCATTGAGTAGAGATTCTTGACGTTCTGCAATGTACAGTATCATACAGTACAGTATGTACGCATGCATATTATAGCCAAACCTTTAGTATCATAGCTAGGATAGGAGTGTTAATCATTTTGAATGTTAACAAATCTATAAAGTATTGTATAGGCTTCATCTCATCTTCTTATCCGATCTCACCTAATTTTGACAAGAGCAGTCCTTCGATGCGACCTTCAATATTACCTGTGATATTACGGTCCTCCTCACTCCTCAGTGCATCCGTCGTTACCACTCATCATAGGCAGCGAAATACTAGCTAATGCTATGCATTCATTAGAGACAGAGATACTTCTAAACTAAAACACTCTTGATTAGCTAAAATATCGCATTTTAAATAAATATACTTGCTTATTAATATCTCGAATATTTTGAAGGTAATATTTACTATATTTACAAGCAAAATCTACTTCACACAAGGATCTTACAAAATCTTGACTTCACACTTCACAGTTTCACAGACCAAAATTCTACAATCAGCTGGAAGTCAGTTGTCAACAAATTTGGATTTTAAAGGGGGGGAGCAACTCCATTGAGCCTCGAAAGTTTAAGTGCGGTGTTGCCAAACTGTACCAATGAATCGGGAGAATGAGGTCACGTGATCATAACAGGAAGTAGCCATCTTGGATTCTCCGTCAGCTCCAGCGTGAACGCCGTGGACGCCAGCGTGGAAGTTTTTAGTTAATTAAACGTTTAATCATCAATTCTTTTCATATATTCTTATTCCTTAACACAAAGTCGACCAGGGAGTATATTCTTGTTGTATTCGTTGTTATATAGGGAGTATATTCTTGTTGTATTCGTTATATTGTGTGTCAATTTTCCGATATTTTTTATGATGAATATTAGATAATTATGCATACCATTTTCATCTAGCCCCATGTGCTACGGGGCCTACGGGGCCCTTCCTTTGTTCATACAGTATATTATTATAATTTTGATTTTTAACGATCTGCGGCAAATGTGGCTATACCATAATACAGTTCATAGATTTTCCTTCCGATATTACAGTATGCATAAACTAAAACGAGTTCTGCTATATGCATACTGTTGGCACTGTTGGGCAATGAATTACTATAAACATGTGGTATGGAGGTTTTAAAGAACTTTTTCAGCACAGATTATTTTAATGTGGGATTTGTTTCAGTAAAACTAAAATAAATTTTTGAGGAGATTGAAGATATTGTATTGTATGATGCATACCATTTTTCAGTTCAATCTGTCTAGCATACATTTAGGGTCTTTTGACCTTGCATCTGAAAGTCCCAAAGATGTTTACATGAATTGTAAATCTTTGGTGCATTATGCATACATAAAAGATTTAAATCCAACATGCAATTTATACATATCCAATTTGACAGATGCTGACATTCCTGACGTAGGTCTTCAGCAAGGTGCAGTTTGTCCGGATGCAGCTTCTGTGGATCTGAAAAGGAGTAGATTCCTCGCCCTGAACGCTGCAATGATCTTCAACATCTGGCTCAAAGGTTAGTCAAGAATATTAAATACTGATAGAAGGTCAGTTCATATATTTTAATATGTACTGTAGTATGATACAGTCTTTCAAACGTTAGAATACCCCTGTCAATCATCTTCGGCGTAGTGATTTGTATTCTTCCGACCCATGTTGCCAACAAAATACAAAAAAATAGTTCTTTCGCTAGAAAAATAAAGTAGCTGAAAATAAATCAAAGACACTCGATACCTGTTGCATAATAATTGCTAAATTATTGAAACTTCTTTGCAATATTATCTGTCTCGACTTATGTGAAAATCTTCGTAAAATATGAACATATATTTCTGTCCACTAGCTCTATTGAAAATTTTTTAGTGTTGGCTGCCATTTTTTACAGCTGTTGCAGTTGATTGACAGGTCATCCATGAACTATTTTCCATGGGTATTCTAACGTTTGAAAGACTGTAGATGTATACATACTATAGTTAATATTTAACTTGGTTTTTGCCGTGTTAACGTCTTCAGTTAATGGTGTGACTCGCCTTGTGAGCTTATGTAAAAAGATACTTGGCTGGCTGAGCACATCAGAAAGCCACACAAGCGTTTACGACTCATGCAGGCCTTAAAGCGCAGCCCATAGCCTGTCTTTGGTTCAACCTCGGCACATTGATGTGTGCATTATTATATTTGTGATTTATGTCATTAATGAGCAGTTCAAAATAACTGTTTAAGTGCATGTTATAAAATAATTCTGTAGAGAGAATTCATAAATAAAGTCGGCTTTACTTTATTAACTTTATTTACATAATCTGCGACCAGAGACCCTACAGAGACCTCCGTGTCTAATGACCAGGAATTTGATAAGAGTTTTGCTGTTTTCTGAGAGTGGCGGCGCTGTTGAATGTTTGGTACGGACTGGTTCTTTCTGGATAAAATTGCGTGCGCAGCCAGCGAGAATCGGGCTGTGCCGCTGCGATTCAATGGCACCGCCAGTCTCAGTTACAGTACAGCTTGGCCAAGCTGGTCAAATTTCTGGCCATAAGACACGGAGGTCTCTGTAGGATCTCTGATCTGCGACTAGAAATTTTGTGTTATAATTAACTTTACCTGCTTGACAGTTCTATTTCTTATTTCTGTAAAATACTAATCTTTTGTACGTATTCACTTAATGCATGTTGTATTCAACAGTTTGTTACCACTTTTTGGGTTACTTATTTTTATTTGTCTTTATAATAGGTCTGTTCGTAAACCCTGCTCGGTGTACATTTCCTACACCCAATCGACTTTATATCCCATGTACATAAGGTCGTTTGGGTGCAGAAAGTGTACACCGAGCAGGGTTTACGAACAGGCTTAGTACTTTATATCTTTCATTTTTATTATTATTATTATGTTTCTCCCCCCCCCTCATTTTATTGTATTATTTAACGTAATAGTTAATTATTATTAATTATGATGAAGGTTAATCTAGCAGACAAGGTTTTGATGTAACATTGGAAATTAAAGGCCCTATGATCATTTCACAGTATTAAGTCCACAATAGACGAGTTGCAAAACCCCATTTTTAGCAAAAAGTAAACAAACAAAAGTGACCCCAGTTCATTGTTGTTTTGATTATGTGTATAAATTTTGCTTATACATTGGACCTTATGGGAAATTGACGATTTACACACAGATTTCAATATGTTACAAACCTATGATTCTAAATATAAAAATATCACCAGAATCTGCTGTTCTTGGCCATTTATAATGCTGAAATGTGTATCAGAAGAAGTTTTCTTTACTTTAATATGGTAAATTTTATATGATACCAAATCAGTCAATTGCATGGGGAAAGATACATAACTAGGCAAACTCCTTCTTCTTCTTCTTCTTCTTACAACTATTGGAAGGAGCCTAAACGGCTATAATTCCACGTACTGAGTAACTTGGATCAATTTTATAGTTGAACTGTTTTTTGCAGGGTCTTGTAAAGGATAATGGACGAACAATGGATAGGATGATTATGGAATGTGGGATGCAAGGTGATGATGGAAGTGGTACCTATATGCCCACCACGTGTTACCGTGGGTGAACCAAAACCACACAAGGAATTGGTTGGATTTTAGGACATTGGGTTGACGGTGTGGTGTGGGGTGCAATAATGTAGGTTGATGATGCAGGCGACAACATGCAAGGAATGGCAGGAATTTGAAAGATTCTCAACGTGTTGACTCCTGTGGGCCGACCAAAGAGCAGCGTCAAAGTAGGATTATGTGGATGCGGTGAGGCGAGATGATGATTTATGAATCAAATTGACTGGGGATAGGAATATAGAAATCAAGACGATTAATATATAGAATAGGATAGGAATATTTACCAGGATAGGACAAACAATTTGAGCGGAGAGTCATGTCGGCGTTGCTCACTCTGGCGCGCCATCTTGATCTCCCTAGGCAAACTCCAGTTTGTTGATTTTAACTGTTGCAATAATCAACAATCTGGAGCTTCCTTGGTTACGTATCTTACCCCATGCAATTGGCTGATATGGTATCATATTAAAATTACTATATTAGAGTAAAGAAAACTTCTTCTGATACGCATTTCAGCATTATAAATGGCCAAAAACTGCAGATTCTGTTGATATTTTTATATTTAGAATCGTAGGTTTGTAACATTTTGAAACCTGTGTGTGAAAATCGTCAATTTCCCAAAAGGTCCAATGTATAAGCAAAATTTATACACATAATCAAAACAACAATGAACTGTGGGCCCTGTGGGGTCACTTTTGTTTGTTTACTTTTTGCTAATAATGGGGTTTTGCAAGTCGTTAATTAGTATTGCCTAATATATTAGTATACGGCTGCATAAAAAAATTGTTCCACCAGCAATAATAACAGAAATAATAGCCAATGAAAAGGCATCTGTGACGCCTGTGACGTCATTTGTACCCATACTGCGGCGACGGTATAGGGAAATCCCTGCAAAAGATAGGTTCACTTTAGCTGCAACCACGGACATAATTTTAATTCTAGAATGTTGAAATTTTACAAGGGCAGTTTTGATACTATTTGTCAAATATCCTGAAAGAATTTTGCTGTTGACGTTCACACAGACTGACTTATTGTAGTAGCAATATAAGCCAAGTATTTAACATTGTTTTCCTTTGCAACATTTTTCTCTTCTTGCTACTGCAATAAGTCAGTGTGTGTGAATGTCAACAACAAAATACTTTCAGGATATTTGACAAATACTATTAAGACTGCGCTGGTAAAACTTCAACATTCCAGAATTAAAATTATGTCCGTGGCTGTAGCTAGAGTGAACCTATCTTTTGCAGGGATTTCCCTATACCGTCGCCGCAGAATGGGTACAAATGACGTCACAGGTGCCTTTTTATCGGCTATTATCTCTGATATTATTGCTGTCGGAACAAATTTTTTATGCAGCCGTATCATACTGAGGCAATACTAACTGTGGACTTGATGCTGTGAAATGGTCATAGGGCCTTTAAGTGACGTAAACAAAATTTTTAGGTGCAAGGGCGTATATGAGGCTAACATAAAGTTCACAAAATTTTTAGGTGCAAGGGCGTATATGAGGCTAACATAAAGTTCGTCTATTTTTTCTCATTTCACCCATAAAATTATTTATTACTTGCACCTGAATAATCATTTGAACTGTACATGCCAGACAATTACAAATAACCTCTAGCAGGTGCCATAATCGTTTGAATGTCTGCCTATTTCCCGGAAGATCCATGATTCCTTGCCCTGACCAAACCTTCATCTTATCCTTCCACACCTGTACTCATGGATGGTCATAGAATTAGCCCGCTTGTGAGCCCAGTGAGCACAGTGTGCAAGCATCTTGGAAGACAACCTCATTGTCTTAGAGAGCTGGCAGGTGTCCCTCAAAGCAGGGTTGCTTCCATACCTAGAAAAACTCTGAGGAATTTAGGGCACGTTTGAATTTATCTTACCAACTCTGAGGGCAACAGATGAAGTGCGCTACACTTGAGGGTTTCGAACTAAACCATCCTGAGGAAATTGACAAAGTCTATGCTTGACAGCTCAAAAGACTAGCATAAAAAATATATATAATATATATATATATATATATATAATATAAAAAATAAAAAAAAAAATAATAATAATAATAATTAATTTTTAATTTCTATCAATCAATACAAGTGTACTTATGTTGCAGGTATAAAAGCCAATGCCCCTGAAAACTTCCTTCGCTTTGGCAAACAATTACCATCTTTTGGCGAGGATTTTTTTTTTTTTAAGACTTTTCATTACATAGTTCAGAAAACGAAATGGTAAACTATTGAAAAGTGTCCTGTAATTAATAATTGATGTGGCAGGTGGAGTAAGAATCTGAGTGTGAATAGCATTATGGAGTAGAAATGTTGTTCATTGCACTCTTAACTTGAAAAAAGAAAGCCTTATGATTTACAGCTTTGGTGAAGCAGCTATACACATACATACATTTTTGCTTCCTAAAGTCCAACCCTAGCGTCCTCGTCGCAGGAGGTGGGCAGAGAAAATGTTATTGCAGG
Source organism: Siphlonurus alternatus (assembly GCA_949825025.1). NCBI lineage: Eukaryota > Metazoa > Arthropoda > Insecta > Ephemeroptera > Siphlonuridae > Siphlonurus > Siphlonurus alternatus. Next base: position 9,310,318 of record OX463779.1, read on the forward strand.
TTATTAGATTTTATGTTCTTGTGGAGTTACTTTAAATATGATAGATTAAATACAGAATTTATCATAAAAATAGACTATGTCATCTGCAGTAATATTTTCTCTGGCAGATAGGGCTCTGGCTTATACATATATTTTTTGTTAAATACTTTTACAGCCTATTTGACAGGATCAACACCAGAGCAGGGAAGGGACCTGCCTAAGCGTGAGATGTGCTGCACCCAGGAACGCCTGGAACTTAACTCCCCCGTAATGCTCTCCTTTAACATGCTGTTCTTACTGCTGCTCTGTGTGCCACAACTTCAAGCGAGTTCTACACTCATGTGGTAAAGCCCATCAACACATGTTTTGCTTCATCTCAACATCAGGGAGCTGTTGGTCTGGCCAAGATGGCTAAATAGGTACTTCTTTTAATCCCAGGTTAAGGGGAAGGTAACACGCCCAATGTTAAAAAAAAATCCCTTACAGGAAATTATATATTGGAATGTATTATTATGTATTATGCAGGGAGTGGAACCGGTCGCCTTTTTAAGCGGATCCGAGATCCGGATCGGCTTGTTTAAAAAGCGGTTCCGAAAAACCGGTTCCCGGTCCCCTTGTTTAAAAAGCAGATCTGAAGATCCGGATCCGGATCCCCTTTTTAAAAAAGCGGTTCCAAAGATCCGGATCCCCTTTTAAAAAAAGCGGTTCCGTTTGGATCCGGATTTCCTCGATTTTTAGCGGTTCTCAACCGGGATCCGGATCCTGTTCCACTCCCTGATATTATGTGTTAATTATTATTAGATTTTTTTTTTTTAAATGTTCTCCTCTACATCCCCTATCAGTAGTTAGAATATCAGGTGTAAAAATTCGAGCTAGTTGTTTAGTTATAAATTTTTAAAGTTGGCTAATATAACATGGAAGTTCCATTTGCCCATGTTAAAGTTGTCAACTTTAAAACTTCATAACACAAACTATCTTGAATTTGTATACCTGATATATTGTAGCTACTGATAGCGGATGTAGATGAGAACATTTTGATTTTTTTTTCATAATTTTCATGTGTGGATTTTTTTTTTTAACATTGGGTGTGTTATCCTCTCCTTAAATAGCCACCATAATTATTTTTTTTTTCCCCCATGCAGTCATTGATTAATCTTCAAAGGGGGATGGGTTAAACTGTGGCTGCTGAATGTAGTAAATAATTAAAGCTACAGTACTTCAATATTTATAATACTTGTATACTTAAATATAATTAATGTAAATTTTAACTACAACTCTCTTACCAGTGATGTGTGCATTCTGGAGTGGAGCGTCTCTTGCTTACATGCAAATGGTAACTTAAAATGCTTTGATGTTTATACAGCATTTACTGTACTGTATAGTAAGTGACTTCCTTTATTGTACTATACTGTAGACTCGGACTGTATGATGCCAAGTGTGAATATACTAAAACTATACACTGACTAGTTGAGAGCGTCATGGTGTGACTTAATTATAATAATGAACCGCGAGAATGCTTGGGGACAAACATAGTACACTGGCTTACTTTTTATGTTGTTATATGAGAATGATTCTCAGTTGATTTTAATCTAATTTAATTAACATTATACTGCTTTCAGTATTTTTCTTCCGTTTAAATTGTTTCAATTAATTTATTGTAAAATGTTCTTGACTGTATATAACAAATAAAATGCAATTAAATGGTAAAATATTAGTTTCTTTTTAATTGCACAATACTTATGGCAGCAATAATAATTATATTTTAAGGAAATCAAGGTGTTTTATAATTAGAAACTTAGTTAAATTAAATGGAAAGTTAAATGTCGCACTTTCATAAAAAGAATTATCAGAAAAAATATGCAATTGTGCAAATTATACTGAATTATAAAAAATCAATTTCTTCATACACATTTTTGTATTGATGTAGCAGGAACATTCAGCTAGTACCCTCTTCTAAAATAAAATTTGCCTAGCACTCTGCAAATCCTTCTTTTTTTGCAGCAGGTGTCTTTCATAATTCATTGACACTACTATTTCAAAATTAACTAATACTTAAATTAACATGAAGGGGGAGGGTGGTGATATTTTTTTACTATATATCATTAAGGGTAAGGTAACACGCCCAATGTTAAAAAACAATCCCACATTTTTCCATGTTAAAAGTAGTCAACTTTAAAAATAATTCATAATAATTCATCAGAGAGCAGTGTAACTTAATTGGCACCTTTATATTTTCATTTGTGCAGTAGAAAAAAAAATCATGCAGTTTTTCCAATGCATTATCACTAAGATATTGTCAAAACAGCACTAATTACAGAATGAATCTAATTGTATTTATTTTGCATTTTTGAAAGAGAACTTACAAACTCAAAAGCACCAATAAATATTTATTACTACCACAATTTTAATCCTGATAGAATTTTTAAAATAGAGGAATGTCTTAATTAAAAAAAATAAAAAAAATTCTTATATCAAATGTATGTAAAATTATAATTGGTAGTGTTTCCTAACAATATTTAATAAAAACATGGGCAATCATCTATTTAAAAAAATTAACTCAAAAACCAGCTCGAATTTGTATACCTGCATATTTTATAAGGGGTGTGGAGGGAAACATTTTAATTTTTTTTTCCATAATTTTCATGTGTGGGATTTCCTTTAAGGGTAAGGTAACGCCACCAATGTTAAAAAAAATCCCTCTCACAAAAATTCTGAAAAAAATTTAAAATGTTCTCCTCTACACCCCCTATCAGTAGCTTAAATATCAGGTATACAAATACGATCTAGTTTTTGAGTTATGAATTTTTAAAGTTGACCAATTTAACATGGGAGTTTCATTTCTCCATGTTAAAGTAGTCAACTTTAAAAATTGATAACTCAAAAACTAGATCGTATTTGTATACCTGATATTTTAGGTACTGATAGAGGGTATAGAGGAGAACATTTTAAATTTTTTTCAGAATTTTTGTGAGAGGGATTTTTTTTAACATTGGTGGCGTTAATTGCATGGGTGTGTTACACCTTACACTTATGAAAGGAATTCCAGTTCATTCATTGAAAATAAAGACATAAAATCATCTTAAAATCATTACAGTAAAAACTGGAGTACTTTTTTTAATATAATTGATCGAAGTGGAAAAAGAAAATAATGTTGGTGATGCATTGCATATAGCCATGCATGCAGGTTATATAAATATTATAATAATAATTAAAAAAAAAATACTAAATAAAAAAATATACTTTATTTCTACACTAATAAGTATATGCTAAACTTGCCCTAAATTAAGACATTTATAGTTTTTTTCTACTATACATTTATTTTTATAATAGTTTGAGGGTGTACGTATAATTCATTGCAATTAATGAATTATATATATATATATATTATATATTTATAATATGTGTGTGTGTGTGCCATGTACTTTAATAAATTGATCATTTGTAATTATAACCAAATTTTGTTAAGGACTGCAATGACAGTTATAGAACATTCATTTTAACTATTTATTTAAGGCATTTATATTTATACAATTCAAAAACGGCTTATTAGAAAAATCAAATTACATCATATATAAAGTTTGGGCATAAGTTTTATGGTAATTCCCTTATATATCTCTATATAGGCAAATTAATTTAGAGTCATGATGAATATATGATATAATCAAGTTGAATAGATTTCAGGAGAAAAATAAAATGTCAAAATTAATTCCAGGACATTTAATGATGCAACTATATTATATATATAATTATAAATTATGTTATTATATAATCTATCATAATAAATTTCGTGGTTATAATTATAATTTATGGATTTAATTATGCGTAAACGTTATTTAATTATTAATTTATTGTATATATGCCATTGGCATCACAGCTATCTGCGAGAGTTCGGACAATTTTAAAGCCCAAAATTAACAATTATTTCGATCAGGCTTAATTAATTTGCTCATTAAATTTTGATCATTTCTAGAAAGTGCACCCGGAAAACAAAACAATTTTCTATCCATTATCAAAATTATTACGTATCGGTATTAAAAATAAAAATTATATAATATACATATCGGCCGGATCTTTAAAAAGTCAAGCGCTGGTGATGTAATTATATTAATTGTATTATAATCTTAATTTTTTATCTTTGTTAGCATTAAGTGAGGTAATTAATTAAGACTCATCTATTAATCAATCAAGAATATCAAGATCGAATTATATACATGAAATTAATTAAGGAGACAAATTTCCTAGCTGTTATATATAAAATATATAGAGGTCGAACTTTGGAGAGGATAAAAAAATAATGTGTTTGAATTTCGTGCAACTCCCCCATCATGCCTTGCACTATATCACTCCCATGACGCATTGCGTTCCATATTTCGCATGATGATAGACCCGACAACGCCGCCACTTTTTCGGCTCAGTTACACCCACTTATCCTGCTCCCCTCCGACAGATCAGGTCGATGCATCTTTCCGAGCGGCTCAAAGTTTTGTATTTTGGCCCTCTAGCGGACGCTTCGGACCCTATCCCTGCGCTTCAGAAATTAGATCTCCCACTTTTTTTATTATATAATAATTATCTTTGTTTCTTAATGTTTTAAATATTTTAATTTAGTATAATCAATCATAAAAATGTGTTTTAATTAATAAACTCAATTAACTTATTTTTCAAAGAATCTCTCGCCATTTGCGAGTATGACAACATGGCGGCAGCTGCCAGCTGCGGCTCGGCGTTCACCATCGGCTCGATTATGTCTTATATTTCATGATTTGAAGAGTTATAAATGTGTGTGTAATATCTACAAGCCTCTATTGCGAATACAAGAACTGTATCACCACAATATATAACCGAGAAAAGAGATGCAGCCATCCTGATATGAACGACTGAACTGAAGGTTAGTACGTGACCAAAAGATCGGGAACATTGGGCATTGTTTTTACCCCGTTTTCATCGCTTTTGTTCAAGATACAATTTTTTGTTACACTATACGTTCATTCTGTGTATCCTAATGATATTATAATTTCCTATAAATGCATGTTTATAGCTATAATTTTCGTGTTACAGCAGAAAACAAGCCCAAGCTGCAGCTGGCAAAGCTGGACGCTGTACCCACCCCACCCATTGGATTGGCGTGCCAAGGAGACGATCTCGGGACCTTTTTGTGACAACTGTATATTTTATTTTAATGTAAAATTTCTTAAATACAATTTATAATCCCATTTTCTCTGTGTTCTTTCATAAATAAACAAATTAGTAAGCAAAATAAAAAAAATAATAAAACCGGAAGCGGTAGCCATTTTATTCTAGTGTAGCAATTGAGAAACGAAAAGCGCAAATCGACCAAACTTGATCGACGCGCCATCTGACGGAGGCTGCCGAAAGTTTTCATGATACCGCGGATGAATTCGGATGAGCTAGTTGCAAGTATTTCGCTACATACAGAAGATGATCGGACCTGGACAGATTCACAAATTTGGAAAAGTGCGCAGGCGCCGCAGGCGCTGAAGTCGCCGATCGCGCGAAATTTTTCAAACTCTCTGCTCAAAGCAGGTTACAAACTTTGAGCAGGTTAGCAGGTTACCATCCCGCAGCCATATAATATATATGGCTCCTTCATGATTCATTATATATAATATATATATATATATATATATATAATATATGCTCCTTCATGATTCGATCCCAGCGAATTATAAACCATCAGTATAATAAAAAAATACTTAAATTTTAAATTCATCATAATTTATGTGAAAATATAGATGATTTTGCACTCTCTTTATCGATCCTAAATTATTCCTTAGCATATTTAGCTAAATAATGTATGATTTATACGGGTTCATGGTATATTATATATAACTATATAATATGGGGATCGATACCGGGTTAATTTATTTTTATTATTATTTCCAAGTAATAATTATAATTATCATGTTCTTAATATTTTTTATGTTCCTCAATATTTTTAATGTTCTAGATAGCTATTATTTATATGTGTATGTTTTTTATTTATTATTTTGTGCATGTGTATAAATATATAAGATTTTTATGTTTATATATGTAATACATAATATATGTATAACACACTATAAGTGTTCAATAAAAACTTTAATTTGATATTTACCTTACAATATATATATCTACACAATTTAACATATATGGCACTTAAATATATATAATTATAGGTCTGTTCGTAAATACACAATCAGAAACAATCGTTAATTACTGTATTAATTATAATAATTAATCGCCCTATGTTATATATGTACAGAAGCAGGGGCGGATCCATCAGCGAGCAGCGGCGATCACCCCTTTCCCCCCCCCCCCCCCCCCCCCCCCCCCCGCCCTGGATCCGCACTTGTACAGAAATAAGGTTCATCAATAATAATCATATTTCATTTCCGATTGTTTATTTACACGGCAAACTGACCTTAATTATATATTTGTCACGTTTGGCGGCCATTAATTGCTAATGAGATATTAGAATGTGAAAATTTTAGTGGCTTAATCGAAAGAAGGGGTAAAAATTAGGTACTGTGAATTTTTTTCAGATTTTTCTGAGACCGCGGGAACAATTTTTAAAAAATTATTGAAAGTCTATTTTGATGACGTCACGGGCGGCACTCCTTAGGAAAAAGGATAGGGCAGTGCCGCCCGTGACGTCATAAAATAGACTTTCAATGATTTTTAAAAATAGTTCCCGGTCTCAGAAAAATCTGAAAAAAAAAATCACAGTACACCATATTTTTACCCCTTCTTTCGATTAAGTCACTAAAATTTTCACATTCTAATATCTCATTGCTTTCCGATATTAAGCAAACTACATATTTTTACACCTATAAAGCAATTAATTAATGAAAGAATTTGTTTATAAGTTATTGAATCATATTATTATATCATGCAGGTTGACCGAAAATCATTAGGCCTGTTCGTAAACCCTGCTCGGTGTACACTTTCTGCACCCAATCGACCTTATGTACATGGGATATAAGGTCGATCAGGTGTAGAAAGTGTACACCGAACAAGGTTTACCAACAGGCCTAATATAACATATTTTTTGATGATTAAATTGCAGTATTGATCGAGTATAATTTTTAAAAAATGTTAATACATTTATATAAAGTCAAGGGATCATACCCGGAAATTAGGTTTACCTTTTACATTTGAGGTTTTTCTATACCATGCCCAATGCTAATTATTTTTGACGGTGCTGCAATCTCCTTTACTGAAAATCGAGTTTTACCTAACAAAAAGTTTAGTTGCGAGTTGTGTATATATAGTATATAATAATGAGTTTTCACTGTACTCATATTATTTATATTTAAGCAGACCATGATATTGTAAATTCATAACATACCATCCAAAAACCTTCAAATACAAGATTTATATGGAAATAAAAAAGGCAATTTTGATCAAAAGACCTCATACTTTTATTACATTGAAATACATTAAGATTTATGAATTTTCAACATATTTGATTATTTTCTGAAATGATCATTGCAATGTAAATTTATTGCAGGTGTGAAGCTTTTAAAAGAAGCAAACTGTGCACAAGCATTTGAAATATATTGTATCAATGGCTTTGCCAGCAAAATATTTTAGACACAAAACAAGTAACTATCTGAGCCAGTTCCAAACTTTACTTTGCAATCAAACTCCATTTGTATAATATTCATTTATAAATAAAGAATAAAATTGAATGTTTAAAAAATTAACATCAAACATATAAAGGCCTACTGAAAAGGTTATAAACTAATAATATGTAATATTAAGCTCTTGGCTAATGACTATTAGGCCTACATTAAAACCTCCATGGCATAAAAAAAAGAAGAAGACGGTATATCTCAAAATAGAATTTAGCAAATTAAATGTATAAAATAACTAGATTTCTATTTTAATGGTAACTCAGAGAGAAAGCAAGAACATTTACAGTAAAAACTTGTTATTACGTCAAGTCAAGGGACCCAGGAAATTGGGTCTACCTTATATCGAGTATACCTTATATCAAGTTTTTCTTATACCTGCAATACTAATTATTTTTTACGGGACCTTTACTCGGTTACTCAATACCAAGTTTTTACCTTATAACAAGTTACGTAATAACAAGTTTTTACTGTATATTTTATGCTACATAGTGTTTGCTGTGCCATAAATTTCATCAATAAACATTAAAAAACGAATAAAATGAACACTATTATGTGTATCAACTAAAAAAAAAAAAAAAAATGATCAGACTCATTTGACCTAAAGCGTCTGGGCAAGACTATTTGCCACATCTGCAATTTCAGCTGCCTGTGTATCTGGGGAGGTTTTGGGTTCAGTCTTCTTGGCTGGGGTGCATGTCCTCTTGTGTAAAGGCCAGTGTACCTTCTGGCAATCAGGGCCACAGTAGATTTCTTCCTTGCAACGGGCACATCGCCTAGCAGCCTTCTCTTCACCACACGTACTGCACTGGGAGTCTGCAGCAAAGCCACGCTGACCATTGATTGCAGCATTGACAGCCTGGATTGTGGAACCAGGAGGGGAGCTATAAGCACAAATTAAATTAGATTTATTGCATATTGGTCAAACATAGGTAACATTTATAAGTACATCTTTTAACTGCAGTATAAGAAAATTGAAAATTATAATAAAATTTATGACCATAACTATTTATTTTTTAATTCAAATTTCATTTACACCATCTTTCATATAAATGTGTCCCTCACAATAATGATCAATGTTTATTCAAATGCCAAAATCACTCACCCATCCTTAGCATATCCAGCAAGGGCATTAATTAACTGTCGGAATATTGTGCACTCCACAAACTTAAAGCGACGAACTGCTGTCCGTACAAACTGATCTTGAGAGTTTGGACGAAGCAGACGTCGAATGCAGCACTCAATGGGATCTTTTTCTTTAGCCTGATGACAAAAAACACATAATTTATAATAATGATAATATAATTGAAACATTCTATTGTTTTTATCACTGAAAAGGTAATTTTCAATTGTGCACATCCAACCTGACATTTTTTTTTCTTAATCAATGTGATTTGTGTACTTTTTTCACTGCTAATTATTATGAAATTATGAAAATACAGCAGAACTAAAAAGGGGCATACATGACTAAAAATGTGCCATGTATGCTCCAAAATATAAACCAATCAAACAGAACTAAAAGTTAACTAGTTATCTACAGTACTTATCTTCTCATATTTGTAGCATTATTTTAAATTGATTTTTTTTATTGAAAAATAGTATGTACTGGATATTATGAAAAAATAACTAATTTTATGTACTGTCATTTATTTGTGTTCAAGGGGGAAGGTAACATGCCCAATGTTAAAGAAAAACCCACACATGAAAATTATGACAAAAAAATCAAAATGTTCTCCCCTACATCCCCTCTTAGTAGCTAAAATATCAGGTATGCAAATTCGAGCTAGTTTTTAAGTTATGAATTTTTTAAGTTGACTAATTTAACATGGAAGTTCCAGACCAATATAGAATATAGAGAATTTACAAAGCAAGGTAACAATATTAAGTATTCCAATTTTCAAAGAAATCATATTTGTATGGGTGATGGTTTTCTTACTCACAAGTCAGTGGAAAAAAAAAAATAAATAAATACCTTGTCCGAGTCATCTAGCTGGGCAAGCTCTCCAACAATGCTGGCCAGCCAGTGAAACTTGAAGGCAAGGACTTCGTTGACCTCTATTCCTCGCTTCATCTCTCGCTCACTCATCAGCTCCAACACGTAGCACACCTGTTCGTAGTGCTCTAGCAACAGCGGTGTGCGCTGCAGGCTCATTAACACGTACACCGGGTGGATGTTCACCTACAAAAAATGTTGACTGTAAACTTATTGTATTCACTATTTAGTAAATTATTGAAATTGGATCTTAGTTGATACTGAAGTAAAAACAATCAAAACTAGACATCATCAATGTTAGTTTTATGATACAATATTTTTTTACAATGAGGGCCTGGTGATCATACTGGGATAAAAATCAATGTAGCTAAGGATTAATAATCTTGGTTCACTTGACTTGTAAAAATTCTCAGTGGAAATGACTTATCCCTATTTAATTGACAGGCTCCCATAAAATAATATAGCAATAATCACAAAAATAATAATAAATATTACCTGCATTATAAACTTATGAAATGGTGAGGCCAAAAAAGGCTCAAGTTTTGGTTCTGTCTCCAATCCTCTTGCCATAGTATAGTATTCAACTTCGGCCTTTGGTACAAAGTTATTAATAGCTGCCACACAGCCATGGTTACCTAGAAATTAAAAAATATATGTATATATATATAGTAAAACATGTACAGTAATCACAAAATTTAGCAGCAAAATATCTTGCTTACCAACAAATGCAGCCATTTGAGCTGGGGTGCGATTTACCGAGTTCATGGCATGACTGCGAGCTCCATGACTCAAAAGCAGCATGCAAAGCTCTTCGTTGCCTGATAATGCAGCAAAATGAAGCGCGGAATAATTATGCTCGTGTCTCCCGGAATTGACATCTGCACCCTGAAAATAAATTATGAAAGTGAAATTATATGTCATGTATGATATGCATAAATATGAATGATTGCATACACAGTATGATACACTTACACTGATAGTAAGCAAGCCAAAAAAGGAATGGTCAAGCAGCACAAGCAGCTGCTTTACGACGTGTTTTACCCATATGCATGATACCATGTATGCTATGCATGCAAGCTCAACTCCTTCTTTGGTTTCCTTGTTCTACTATACTCTGATTTGTGTAGGATTATGATTGAGCCTTCATTAATGCAAGTATGCATACAGCACACTATGCATAATATGCATACATCTGTGTGGATCAGTGCCGATTTGAAATTAAATTTTAGAATTACAATTTTATATATAACGCGGAAAATAACTATTGTATTCTTTATAATCGGATTGCCTAACCTGCAGTCTGTTTTTTGAATAAATATAATAAATATTTACTACTACCATGCATATTTACTAAATATAGTACTGTGTACTATATATTATATAACGAGCCACCGTGGCGTAGCCACATTTGCCGCGAAAATTTTATTATTATGGCTACACCACATGGTGTACAGTATCATATTGTACTGTTTCAATGCATACGGTATGTATGTATATACTAGCTGCACTGTATGATATGCATAATATACATATAGATGATACTGATGATACAGTATGGCATCCGTACAGTATGCATTATGTATGTACTGTATGCATACAATACACGCACATGATGAAACTCCGAAACTCCCTAAGCAGCACTTTGGAAAAAATCAATGATTTTTCATTACATTAGCTTTGAGACCAAAGTATTCACAAGAGAGATTGCAACATCAAAGTCTCCATGATCAAATTCTATCGTATCAAACTTCACTCATACGTACCTGATCCAGAAGCACTTGGGCAATTTCTTTATTTCCCTTGTAAGCCGCATGCTGCAAAGGTGTCATACCATTTTCATCAATGAAGTCGACATAGAAGTTAGGCTGGGAAATCACTAATTTCAACGCTGCTACATCACTTGCAGCAATATTTTCAAAAACATTCTTCTGAACTTCTGACAGATCTTCACCTGTAGGAGCCATGTTTTATTTCTAGAATGTTTTCATATTGAATTTTGGTGCTCACTTTTTTTTTTCTATCGCGAGATCGCGAGAACGGTCGAGAGAAGAGCGCGAGGAACTTAAAAAAATTCTTCTTGCGAAGTCTCGGAAGTTCCAGCAAAAAGTTCCAGAGTATTCTATATTCTATAATTATATTATCGCTGCTTAATTCTAAGTTTAATTAAAGACATTAAAAACTTCAAACCTTGAAAGAAGTTCAAAAGCTTTAAAGACACTTCTTTGAACTGCGTCCTTGGTGAACTTACAGCTCCAGGCTCGATCCGCTCGATCCAGAGGAGATATATATTCCGAGATATATATATCAAAATAGACCATGCACTTGCAAAACCCTGTTTTAGCAAAAAGTAAACAAACTCTCCCATCCAGTTGATTGTTGTTGTTGATTGTGTCTGTAAATTTTGTTTATACATTGGACCTTATGGGAAATTTACGATTTTCACACACAGATATGACGCGATCCTCAATATATATGTTAAAATAAAACCTTTGATTCTAAATATAAGAATATCACCAGAATCTGCAGTTTTTGGCCACTTATAATCCAGAAATGCGTATCAGAAGAAGTTTTCTTTACGTACTTTAATATGGTAAATTTCATATATATGATACCAAATCAGCCAATTGCATGGGGGAAGATATATACGTAAATATAAGCAAACTCCAGTTTGTTGATTTTAACTGTTATTGCAATAAACAACAATGTGGAGCTTAAATTCCTTGGTTACGTATCTTAATTCCCCCATGCAATTGGCTGATTTGGTATCATATATAAATTTTAATTACCATTATAAAATAAAGAAAACCTCTTCTGATACGCATTTTTGGATTAAAAATGGCCAAAAACTGCAGATTCTGGTAATATTTTTATATTTAGAATCATATAGGTTTGTAATATATTGAAATCTGTGTGTGAAAATCGAAAATTTACATAAGGTCCAATGTATCAACAAAATTTACACACACAATCAAAACAACAATGAATTGTGGATGGGAGAGTTTGCTTATTTTTTGCTAAAACAGGGTTTTGCAAGTGGTCTATTAAATTATATTTAACGACATTTTACGTTTTATATTTTAGGATTATTTTTATAGTTGACACTAAAAATACATTGTAATTATATATAATGGTTACATTTTCACAATATTATTAAATTTTTCATAAAATTTTAAACACTGCTGAATTAATTATTATATACGAGTATACGCGAGAACAAAAAAATCATGACTATTATTAAAATGTAAATTTGGAAAATTTTTCACGTACGTCTATTTTATAGATTAGTGCACCATAAACTGCCAGCAAATTTTTATAATATTATATATTATTATTGTATATACATATAGATGGTATAATAGATGATAGGCTTATTGATACTATGAATGATAAGGTCCGATTCAAAGCCGGGCATATATGCAGCTAGGGTCGCTAGGGAGACTTTAAATTTTAATTTTTTATGTCAATTAAATATTTATATTAAAAGATCTATCATATAAAATAGTCCTCTGACTTGCTATAAATGCTATTTTTAGAAATACAATAATTCTATACTTTCCTATAATTTATTACAATAAAATGAAACAATTAAGTGTATAATTTTTATCTTATAATTATGTATATTTCTTGAATTTCTTGAGTAGTAATCGAACCAAATTTAAAGGAAATGAACTGAAAGCCTTTGGATTCATACTTACTGGTTAGTTACATTTATGTTCTGTTACTTTTTTTTTTTTTTTTTTTTTTTTTTTAGTTAAAGAAATATATTTGGTGGGGAGAGGGCCGGGTATCAAATGGAACAATAAGTTCCTTTTTGTATACTCCATTCTTCAAATAAAAATGTCCGATCCGCCCATGTTAAAGTATATAGCTGAACTGGACATTTTTATATATCATTATAATAATGTGTGGTGTTAATTAAACAACAACCTAAACGATTGAATTTATAAATAAAATAAAAAATAAAACCCTCCAGTAAAAAGTTTCAAATGCTATATAAATCCAAGATCTAAGCTTTAATTATTGAAAATAAAATTGCAGGGTTTCTTCAAAAATAACATCACATATATATATTTTATTTTTCTTTATTTCATAATTATGTGCTCCCGTAGAATTTGAAAACTTGTTTCATTTGACAGGGAAACATTTAATTATATTACTCATATAGCTTATAAACACGAATTATACACACCAGTATATAAGTTTGATTCTCACAGCAATTAATTTTGTTATCAGAATCAAAAATACGTCAATAAGCAGTGAAGACCACACACTTTACTCACGCTATAAGATGAATGAAATTCTTCACATACAAAACAGAAAAATAAAAGTACGCACAATTGGTGTTTTAAGTTTTAATATTTTCATACATGACGTTGATGGCTGCTCAACGTCAGTTGAAAGATAGTTATATTAATTATGAATTGTGAATCATATACAGCACATCAGCATGTTAATTAGTTGCAAGATTTAGCTTAAGTTTTTATACAAACTTATAAATTGTTGTATAATTTATTTATCAAATGATTATTTCACTTATACTGCATGGTATTCGTCTATATTTTTTAAAATAAATGTACGTACGTGTTCTATAATATTATAAATTTTATTTTCCATTCACGCTTTCTTTCTATGACACAAAGCAATACGTTTAATAGAAGTATATTCTGATGTTTCAAAAATATAAACTATTAAATTAAATTAAATTAAATTAAATTATAGGTTAACTTGATTGCTGCAAAAATTACATTTAAAAAAAATGTTTATTATATTTAAGTGGAAATTAGGTTTATAGTTTATTATTTATGAAATTCAACACGTAATAATTTCCTCATAATAGTTCAATTTTTGATTATTAAATTAATAATTAAAATTTCTCACAACAAAGAACTGAAAAATGTAACAATCAAATCTACATCAGAAGTATACAGATACATTTAACTACTTTGTATTATTTAGTAATGAAATATTCGATTCGTGTTGTGTAACCCGCAAAATGGAACAAATTAGAGTAACTTTATAACAGTATACTCTACACGACAAAGTTACAACGTTGATCAATTAGTAATATATAAATATTATAACTATATTAATTAACACCTTAATTATATTATTATATAGAGTACAACATTAAAATAAGTGTTATATAAAATGCCTTCCCACACAGTTATATAAAAAACATTCATTGCTCTTTTATATGAGCAAGGGAACTGATATGTTTTCAAAATAAAATTTATTTTTACATTGAAACAACATTGAAATTATGAATACTCTCTACAATACTTCTAGAATGTATTCTACTACTATGATTATTGTTCTCAGCAGATTGATTTGCTAACAGCGAATTATATAACAATTATGATTGATAACATTTATTATACAGTGTGTTTTTATTTATAATATATAGATTCAAACAATTAAACAAAATTATATTATTAATATTTTCTTCCCTTCAATTTAATTTATTTTCTTTCAAAAGATAATTATGGCAAATTTGATAAAATAACTTGAAATTTGTATGAAAAATCAACACAATTATAGCTTTTTTATTGACTTACCTGGAAAAATAATCTTAATCGCTATAAATATCGCAATAATAATTTAAATTAAAGGTATACTGTCCATGGACTATCCGCAGATAATGACGGAGCTAGTTTCGATATTTTGTCACAGACGAACATCGAAATATGCTTACTTATATGTAATTGTTTTTTAAATTGTAAATTATTATTTTTAGAGCATATTGATACGATTGCTTATTAACTATAAATTTTAAAAAGTTCAAAACTGAGAAATCTCTATAACATATATTATATAATAACAATACTATATTTTATAATACGATTCACACATTTTTATCCCAATTAAATAAATTTTTATTACTATATTTTAAGATTATTTTTAATTATTTATACATGTATTTTAATTTTACATAAATAGTGTTACAAGTAGCGCCTTTTTAAAGCCAACCACCAAATTTGACTTTGCTTCAAGTAGAGAAGTCGTTAAGAAAATAAGTATCAAGCTATCAAGAATTATAGTACAAACTACACTATATAATGATTGGTAGTTAGCGTTCCACCTGTATAATAATAAACGTAATATTATCTTAAATGATGTAATTTAAAATTACACAAAATACGTAATTTCATTATGTAAAAAATTATTCAATTTCTTATGTTATGATCCATGATGATCAAAAGTTAAGGTTGATTTCAGTTTGATAAAGTCTTGGGCTTTTGGGATGGGCAACTGACATGCTAATTTTTTGCTTAACTGTTAAAAAAAAAAAATATATTTCATGTTAACTAAAGAGATAGAATGGAGTATTGTCCTCAATTTTTTTTATTGCAGAAATGGATAGAGGGTGAAAAGTTATGCTACCCTGATTTTTTTCAGATTTTTTAGAGCCCGGGAAGTATTTTTAAAAAATTATTGAAAGTCCTATTTGTGACGTCACGCGGCGTCAAGTCCTATCTTTTTCTTAAAGAGCGGCGTCTCGTGACGTCACAAAAAGAACTTTCAATAATTTTTTAAAAATAGTTCCCGGGCTCTAAAAAATCTGAAAAAAATCAGGATAGCATAACTTTGCACCCTCTATCCATTTCTGCAATAAAAAAAATTGAGGTCAATACTCCATTATATAGATGTAATAAGCCTTACTAATTCATTGATACCGCTCTAGGTTATATTATATATATATATATATATATATATATATATATATATATATATATATATATATATATATATATATATATATATATATATATATATATATCTAACATGAATGTTACATAGTTACTGTGATTGGTTGTTGATGTAAACTAAAAACAATAAAACCAAAGAGAGAGAGAGAGAGACCATACCGTCAAAATTAAAGAAGAATAAAACGGAATATGTTTACTATTTACACCCAATAAACTAAAAAAATGATGTCAGTTGTCTATTTTAAAGTTAAAACAAGATTAAAAAATTTTCAAAGGAGGTAGGTAGTCACTGTAATTTTTTTAATGTTTTTTTTTTTCATCAGTTTTGAAATATTAGTATTAAATTTTGAACTGCATACACCTGGCAATAATAATACTCCATTGAAATAATTGTTTAGCTTGATGTTCTCACAATCAGAGCATAACATTTTTTTTTTTTTCAAAAAATTTCATGCATTATTGAAATTATGCTCATGTTTGCAATAACAAATATTCTATGGCTTTTTAAAAATAAAAGTAAAGGTAAAATTTCTTTTGATTGGTATACACAACTCGCTAAGCTCGCGAGGATATTTAGTACTGCGGGTGAAGACGGATCTCGGCCCGCAGTTATTTTATTGTTGTGCAGTCGAGCGGCCGCGTGATGAGCTGACCCCAGCGCCGAGGCGGGGAGGCTACACGAGTCACACGTCGTCCACGGGTGTCATGGACGTGAGTTGAATCTGCGCTGCATCGGTAGGTACGCCGTTGATCACCGTCGCCTGCTGGTCGCGCCACGGCGTCGTCAGCGTCTTGAACCGCTAAGCAACAACATCACAGTCAACACGGTACTTCTTTCTGTACAGCTATTATAGTGCACCTATTCGATATGCTTAACGTATGTGTGGGTTGTAATTTGGGACGGCTTAATTGAACATGATAAAACCTCTGAGGTCAGTCTCGGGCCTATTAGACAACTGCAGCTAGGACACGTTGATTGATTCTCCATTCCTATTTTTCAGGTGAGGGTATCAACCACACCCCGGTGGCGCAATCAGTCTCCAGCGACTCTTTTTATTTTAAAAATATTATATTATAAATCACGGTGGGGGAGGGGTATTGTGATATATTGTGATCTCAATCAATATTTCAACTGCAATGCTATAATGCTTTAACTCTAATGTTGTTCTGAATGGACATGCAATGCGGACTGCTGACCTGCTTGATGGTACCAGGCGTTGTGGCAAGCTTGTAGAGCGCTACACCGGGTATCATGGCGACACTCGAGCCCGCGATTGTCCAGCCGAGAGCGTTCGCCCAAGGCGGGTACACGTAGTCCTCGTAAGTGAGTGGTTCATAGCCGATCAGTCCGTACACGATGATGAACTGGACAGGAAAGTCGACAATCAAACACCGTTTTCATTGCTGTCTCCATGCTTCTCTTACCATTAGAAACGCTGGAGCGAGGAACATCCAGCACACTCGCCAGTAGAGGCCAGGAGCAAAGCCAATCATTTCTTTGATATCGTTACAAAAACGGTCACAACCTAAAAAAAAATATATCAAAATTTAAAATTTATGTATTAAAAAGCAGTAGATATTTTCTTAATAACTCACCATAAATCCATGACACAGCTATAGTTTCAAATAATACTGCAAATAGCATGGAATAACCGGCAGCATATCGATCTAGTAGATGGAAGAAGTAAAATCCACCCTAAAAATAAGTGCATATAACATTGTTATTAGAAATAATTTTAATTAACTGACGGATACCTGAGGGTTCTAAGTTCTGAGCAAAAGTGCAAGCAACGTACCTGGGAGCAGGACGCCAATCCCACCAGGAAGTACAGGGTGAAGAGACACGCCACGAAGCGCTCGCGGTTGCGACCAACAATCGGGTACTCATCGCTCAGGGCAGTGATTATCGCCTCTGAGCCTCCGAACTGTTTGATAACAGACAATGTAATTTCGAAAAACTGTGGTATTTTAATATTTATCTTCATTTCATGTATATTTAATATTTATAGGTCATCCTATTAATAAATACGCAGCATATATTATAAAATTATTCTTATATAATATGTCAAAAACTGTATATATATAGTATATATAGTTTATTTAGACATTTTGAACTTTCTTGAAACAAAATTTACAAGCATGATGAATATCATTGCATATAATTATATTATTTCATTTAATCCCATGTTTTTTAGCATCCAATTTAATTATTTTATTTAATTTAAGGTTTTTAAAGCACCAAAACCTCTTATATATATTATATATGGATGGACGTACCGAGCTGTCGAGTCCGAGCGTGAGCAGCATCATAAAGAAGAGCAGCGCCCAGAAGGTGGAGCCCGGCATGGTGGCGATGGCCTCGGGGTAGACGATGAAAACGAGTCCCGGACCCTCGGTGGCCACGTCCTTGATGTCCTTGCCCGAGGCGTGCGCCATGTAGCCCAGCACCGAGAAGATGACGAAGCCCGCCACGAAGCTCGTGCAGCAGTTGATGATGCTCGTCACCAGTGCGTCCCTGTCGGAAAATCACCGTCAAAAAAGTTGTCTTGCATAGCTGAGGCTCACAGCTCTTACTGATAAACATTATTGTGAAACTTGTTGTAAGATGCGAAGGCGAGGAGAACGCCAAATCCAGGTCCCAACGAGAAAAACACCTGTGTTGCTGCATCTACCCATACCTGAAATTCAGTGACAGCGTAATTTATAATTCACAAAAGTTCAAATATAATAATTACCTCAGCGCGTGTAATGGCGTTAAAGTTGGGTCGCAGGTAATATTTGATGCCCTCGGAAGCTCCAGGTAACGTGACACCACGAACCAGAAGCGCCAGAAGTACCACGTAAGGAAAAAGTGCCGTAAACCACACAACCTGTAGAAGACAGATAATATATTTATTTATTTTTTGTCACATATGCAGTATACTGAATTATAATGATGAGCTAGGAATTTTTTGTAGCCAATAAACTCAATTAAGACCAATAATAAACTCGGTAAAGAATATCATTAGACAATATTATATGAAACTATATAAATATACCAGGTAACAGGTATATAAGAAAAACGCTTCTTAAAATATCTCTCCCTAAAACGCTCCTTAACTCTTCGTGAATCCCACCCATTATATATATAACAATATAATATGCATTTAATATTTCAAGACAACAGTTCTTCAATAATAAATAAATATTTTCAATACAAAATAATCACATTATGGAACTATAAACATCTAAATTTAATTTGTTTATTAGTTTAAGTTTGTTAAAATTATACGTTCGAAAAGTGAAAAACATGGCGTACATTTTTCATTCATTCAAAGTTACCTTGCCGGACGTGGAGATTCCCTTCCACAAGCTGAAGTAGCAGATGATGTAGACGATGAGCAGACAGGCAGCCATGTCCCACTTGATGGAGCCCAGGTCGTCTATGCCGCTGCTCCGGTGCAGCTCCAGGATGAAGCGGCTGCAACACAGCACTCAACGGTGGACCCGGCCTCTTGCAGTTTAAGCTACACGACTTACTTGAAGTACTCTGCAGCGGCTGAGTTGGACGCATTATCAACCGTGAGGTTGTTGGCAAGGATCGGCAGCCCCGCGATGGACTGAGCGTCATCCAGGTTGAAGGGCGGTGACGTGGATAGCGGGGATGTCGAGTTGCTCCGACCGGCAGTGTCACCCACGTCTGACAGTGAGTAATCCAGCTGTTGGTCGTTTAGGAGGCCATTGTTTAAAAATTTAAAGTATACAAATTAGGGACGACGAAACCTACAAATGTTTCATGTTTTTAATTTAAAATCGCAACGGATTTAAACATTTTAAACTATTTAAAGTGCTTATTTAGCCATGAAAAAATACATCAAACTGGTGTAATTTAATTAAACACCATCATATTTATGATACCTTACTTGTTTTGTTGAACATTTTCCTCCATTTCGTTGCTTAATAAAAGCTTATTAAGCAACGAAGTGGAGGAAAAAGTTCAACAAAACAAGTAAGGTATGTCTGAACCTCTGCTAACAAATTTTTTCACTAAGCATATTTATGATGTTACCAATTAAAATAAGGCCTTGACTGATTCATGAGGCTCTATAGATAGTTTTGTTTTATTATAAAAATAATTTTCTTACCGTTACAAATATTTTTTGTAATTGCATGAAAGATTAAAATTTAATTATTTACAATAATTATTGTGCTACCATTTACTTATAGTATATACAATACAATACATTATAGAGTCTATTTGTCAACAATTGAGAATGCATTGCTGTATCATATAATATATGATTTGTAGTTTTGATTATGGAAAAATATCGAGAGAACAAACATAACTATTGATTGGACGAGGGGAAATTAATTTACTGAGGTAATTATGTCTAGCTTATTCTGCTGTCTTGGGAAGTGACTCACGGGCCGGCAGTGTTCGGTGTTCCAGAAGTTTCCGCACGAGGTCCAGGGCAATGAGCTTGTGAAGGACGCGATGAAGAAGCGCAGAGCCCACGCGATGATCACATTGTAGTAGAAGTCCACGTAGAACGCGATCAGCGCCACCGCGTAGCCAATACCTGCCAACACACGTTAGAGTATATTATGTCAAAGGACCCGCAGGCTGATGATCGGTCGGAGAATGAGCTATGAGCTCTTGAGTGTACACTGAAACTCACATAATTTATCCTCCTTCCTGCGTTCAAGTCTTCTAGAATCTCATATAAAACGCTGAATAATTCCTAATTAAATGCTGTATCTAAACTTTTACATTAAATTTTTACTGTTATTGTTTAATTTTTTCATTAACTTCAAAAATGTTGATTGATGTTGAGTTATTCCAATGTAGTGTTTTCTCTTGACACCAGTTAAAATTAACTAAATTGGCCTGCTGAGACACCGAGAGGTCAAGGTAATGGGAAAAAGTTTTCCTTGTGGAAGGAAGATTGTGAAGGTGACAAACGGCTTTTACCGCAATGGCTACTCTTCAGTTCGTCACCGAGAGGGCGAGTGAAAAATGAGAGGATTATGGGATTGTACCGCTGCCTGGAGAGGTGGTTTTTAGATGGAAATGAAGGAAATGATAGATTTAAAAGGACGGTATTAATTTGAAGAATTGATTATAAAAATTAAAGAAAGACAGAAAAGATTTCAGGAGCGACGCAGGAAAAATGATGTAACAGGTTCCAGCACGCCGTCGGGATGTTGATATCATAAGGGAGAGGGTACAATTAATTATAAACTTACATAACATTTGAAATATATTTATATTTTTGGGTAATTACCAATCCAATGTAATCTTTGGATATATTATATGTAATGCATAATTATATTAATTTCAATTACCTAATAAAATATATAATATAATAAAGTTAATGATCTATCATTATGGTTTACAATTTTTATGCATGTAAAACTCCATTGAATTAAAAAAATCATTCTATTTTATTATAAAAAATTACACAACATAATTCTTCCAACTGCATAATTTTGAGCTTGACCATGCAGTTGTCGTACGCTATAATAATATATAAGCTAGTGTTGGCTTGAGTTAGCTAGCAATAATTGTGAGATCATCGAAGCGGCAATGGGTCTGACAGAGTTGCTGCGAGCAGTACGTATTCAGCGCCCCTCTCGCTCGCTCCTTTCTCAGCTCCGGAAACCACGCCGAGCTAAGGAAATGGTCACCATTTTCCGAGTCACAGAGCCATCATCGCCAGCGTCGTCAAGAGCGTGTCTACTAGCTCAACTTGGGAGAATAATGCCAGAGTGCTCTTTAAAATGTATAGGGTGAAAAATGGTTCAAAAGCAACGCGCGCGAGTAAGAGAGAGAGCGCAGAGAGAACAGAGAATGATAGAGTACCGTATAAAGTGGCTGAAAAAAGAAAGAAGTGGTTTTAAGTGTAAAAAGATCTAATACAAGCATACTCCATTCATTGCTGTTTAAAATCTCGATAAAAGCTTTTGACAGTAAAATGTTATTACAGATAAAAGACAAAATATATTATACCTGATTTCATGATATGATTGTAAATTAAGCATAAAGTTACTATAATCTATCATATTTTTGTATAAAAATATTACGAGCATTATTTTTATGTGGGGACACCAAAAAGTGTTCGATTTATTTTAGACAAGCATTATATAGAGGGGACACATCGAAGTATTTCGCATGATCCACTTGTTGGGTTCGAGAGTCTCTCCATCACTTCCGCCGATGTGGTTGTGACAGCCCGGGCGTAAAGTGAGAGCTTTAAATAACCAATATAATTGCCTTTTCTAAATTTTAAACATAACACACCTCAAATTACATATGCAATGATGGCTATGTTAATAAGTGCATAAGTATTTTTATTACAGATTAATTTCCTTTTGGGTGTACGATAATCTGTGTTGAGCCTTAGCAAAACATTTATTTAGGCTTGCTATGTAATTGTGCTCATATTAATGATAAATAATAATGATAACATTTTTATATTTACGGTATAATTATTATTACAATATTAGTGCAAATAAATTAAACGGTTTTATTTTTCATCCTGTACGACAAGCAGATACTTTCCGCTGAACTTGCTCGCTCAAAGGGTTGCCTACCAACCAGGCGCTCTCCGAACGCTGGTAAGAATGGCGGCTGCGTTGATATTATTTATTACCTTTAAAGAGCGGTACGAGGCGCCCCCAGCACGTGATGGCGCCCTTGCGGTTGTACTGGCCAAGCGCGAGCTCCATGTAGAACAGAGGGATGCCACCTACTATCAGCATGATCAGGTACGGAATCAGAAACGCTCCTGAGAACAAAAATACACAACAAAACTTTAATATTTTCCAAATAAATACCTTCTTTTTATACTAAATAGAGAAATACTTGAAAATTAATTGTTGAAAATTTGTATGTTAAATTTATTTTGTAAATCAATCAATGCATTAATAGGATACTTTTATTTAACATTTTTAAATTAAATAAATTTTAGTACTTTTTTAAGCATTGTTAATTAAAAATAATAAAAATGTCACTAAACCAATAGAAGAATAAATAATACGAAGAAAATGTTCTTATATATTATATACATGTATATAATTAACATTAGGTCTGTTCGTAAACCCTGTTCTACTCTAAGCATGCAAGTATAAGAAAAAAAAAAAAAACTGACGTACTGTTCTTCCTATCCCACCTTCTGAGCTAGAGTAAGAAAGTTGGGGCCAGTTTTATTCTGAACAGGTTTTAGGAACAGACCTATTGTATTTAATAAAATAATTAAATCTGAAAATTCTATAACCTTCAATTTTAAGTGTTTAAATTTTTCTTTTATAATACTCTAAAATAATTTTTAACTTGATTCGACTCAAATCGTGTTTTATATTTCAAAATCTATATAGTTGAGTTAGCTTCTAAAGAATATAGTAAAAATATTGTCCAAGTAATAAGGAAACTTAAAAGATTTGCATAAATTTTAAGATTCTTACTCTTCTTCAACAAAACACTGCTTTAAGAACCAGTATAAAACCTGCATAATTAAATAAACCCTTTCTTTTCAATAAGTGCTTTTGCTTTTAACGATTAAAACAATTGCTATTGGCAGAAAATTTTCATTTTTTTTTTTTTTTCATGTTCGATAAAAGTTATTCTTTTTTTAGAGCTTTGATTTTTTTGTTCTCGCGTAAATTGTCTTGCTCAATTTTATTCAAGTCATTTCTTCTCTTGATTTTTTTTTTTTTTTTTTTTTTTTTTTTTTTTTTTTTTTATTCTTTGCCCTTTGCCACGCGACTTAAGAGGACAATTTACATGGCAGTACAGCAGGGAAGGGGGGAGCACTGAAGAAGAGGTTGAGTGTAGCGAGCAATTTGCTGTGAACAATGCCACATGCTGCTCGCTATAGACTTGCCACATGGCACGGCACTACTACTAACTCAGTCTTGTGGTTACAGTAAATAAAGACATTCTATTTTAAATTCAATTTAAAAGCTTTCTTTACCACATTCCTAAAAACTACTGAGTAGATATAAGTATGTGATTTATTGTCCAGTTTAATTAAACGTTGAAATTTGTAGCCTGCATGCAGGTAATGGATGTAACGTAAACCAATTAAGTCGTGTATTTTTTAAATTTTGAACTGTTTTTAAATTTAATTTTAATGATATTTTATAATGTACCTTATGATTATTTTTCATAATTTTCCTGTAATGACCTTTGAACAAAATTGAGTCATGACAAAAAAAAAATAAAGTACGAATGGTTAATATTTTACTTACTGTTAGTTTTAAAATGAGACATCACGACGTACATTTTGAGATATATATATATTTTTTTTTATGACATTCTTTTACTTTTACTTTTTGGTTAACAAGTTATTCAATTTCAGGTCTCTTTTTTTTAAGTATGTACAACTTAAATTAATATGATTGACGTAATGGTTTATTTGTTTGAGGTCATACGTCACACATGGAAATATTATAGTTTTGACAAGGTTAGAGAGAGAGAGAGAGAGAGGAGAGAGAGAGAGAGAGAGAGAGAGAGAGAGAGAGAGAGAGAGAGGAGAGAGAGAGGAGAGAGAGAGAGAGAGAGAGAGAGAGAGAGAGAGAGAGAGAGAGAGAGAGAGAGAGAGAGAGAGAGAGAGAGAGAGAGAGAGAGAGAGAGAGAGAGAGAGGGACACAAACGCTCTATACACTTCAGCGGATAGTGGCTAGGGGAGGGTTTATTAACCCATTGTAAATTCAGGCAATTATTTGATATGTGCTTATAGACGTCAACTTTTCTGACATCATCAATAGGATTATATCAAACAACAGAGTTAAATTTCAATTTACATATGATGTAGATTTTAAACATTGATTTATATACATATCGAATTTACACTTTGGTATAATTTTCCGACTTTATTTACAAACAAAACACAAAAAGACACTAACACAATGTTATAAAGTTATAAAACAAAAATGTAAGACAAAATTTGAAATTAAGTCCATAAATGAATGTCATGTATGAATGGTGCTTGACATGGTATAAACGAAGTGTATTTTTTTTTTTTTTTCATATTTTAAGGGTGACTGTTCATTTATTGTATATAGAGTTCAAGGAATTTTTAGGCTATAGTTATTATTTACATTACTATTCTTGTGTAATTTTAATTTTACTAATTTTGCTATCAGTAGCTTTGTTAGTTTCTTTTATTTTATTCATCTAAAAAGAACTTAGAAATTCGTAATTCTTAAATAATAATCATATAATGAGAAAAAAGTTAAAATTAATTTTCAATATTGTAAAAATATCTTCTAATTAAAATTTAATAATTTTTACACATGACCTATGTATTAAAGTATGTATTGCGAACCAGCCAATCAATGTATCCTGACTGGAAGCTCATGTTTGTTAAATTAGAAATTGATAAAAAAAAAGGTGTTTTTTGATCAAATGGCACTGAAATTTCCTATCGCCGTCTCATTAAATTGGTTTGTTTCTGTAATTCTAAAACTATAGCATTACATAAATAATGTCCTCCAAGATCTATATTTACTTGCCTTACTATATAGTTTGTGTGTTCTTCACTTTCTTCTAATTTTAATGCTTAAAATATTTTTTTTTCTGCCTTGAACAATATAAGCCTATTTGGGGCGTGATTGTCAGCGAGCGCACGCAAGGGGCGGGCGAGGGTGATGGAGAGGACCTAACCTCGTTATTGCCCGAGTCAACTTGAACGTCAATCAATCGACACGCTGCCTGCTACTCATTAACTTCACCCTCGCTTGTCACTACGCCCCCGACCCTCGATTGATAATACCAACCCTCTACCCCATTAGCACCGATCCTATACACTTTCACATCGTAAATAACATTTTTTTACGTAATGTTTTTTCTTCCTTGCAGTAATTAAATATTTTTTCTTAACAAATTTAATTTGTTTAATTTTTTCATTTTTTTTTTTTTACATGAACAAGAACTATAGCATATTTTAAGTTATTTATTGGTATTAAAAATTTCACCGACATTAATAGATTATTGTGATATTTTTTATTACTATACAGTAAAATTATATATAATAATGATACTTTATAATTATATTTTCTATTATCATGTTATTATTTTCTTACTTTAATTTACACAAGCTATATAATATAAAGCTTTTCTCTCGCTTCGTGTGAAAGGGTGCGCAATAATTTAATTTCACGGCTCTAATGGCAGGCCCTTCGGTTGCAGGCTTGTCCCGCGGCGCTGTGCCTTCCTTGCTGGCATACCGACGGTGTCAAAGTGGCCTGCTATCTTGCTCTCTGATGTGCGGCGTCTTTGTCGTCACCCCTTGATGCCTCTTGTTGTAAGGTAACCTAATAGAACGTATTATAGAGCAGGACTTGATTCTACGTAAGTGCACAAAATCTATGTACAATACACTGTATAGTACAGATATAAGTATTGCAAATTTCTAGTGCATCCTGTTCTAAAATTACGTTCAGATTAAAATTTAATATTATTAATTGGTATTGTTACTGAAATAAATAATAACAGTAACAGTAAAGAAATTGTTAGTGGTACATGTAATTAAAAATCGCTATTTTTATGAATTGGCATTTAGACTTGTAGTCAGAAAAAATCAGTGTGTATATATAAATAGTTATATTAATGAAAATACAATTATATTTAATCAAATAAACTTTGCTTTGTATATAGCTCTGAATGATGTATGAAATTGCAATCCAGGATATATTCCAGGATATAGTGCAACCAATGTTTTTAAGACATTTTAATATAGGCACGGAAATTCATTTTTTGTTTTAAATTTCTTGAAATTAAAATTAGGTTATTTAAAAAAAAGAAATGATTACAACTTTCATTCATATTTTATAGTCAACCTTAAAACCAAGCCTCCAAGTAGCTGGATTACAGGAACCTGCCAATTTTCTTATATTAATAACTTTAATAATCAATTCAAAAAATTTCAATTATATAAATAAACGTATAGTATAGATAATATCACTACATAGCATCAGCAACGTGAAAATATTTTCTATTGAGTAAATAATGATGATTCTAGATACTTTAGTCACTCACTTAATATCATTTGATGTTTCATTCATGTAAATATTGAGTATGTGTTCAGCTTATAACCTTTGAGCTAGTGCATGAATCACTCAAAACTTATGCTAGACCCCCCCCCCCCCCCTCTTTTTCTCTAGCTTTCAGCACATGTCATTTCATCATTCTTCGTTTAACATTCGTTGTCTGCAGAAGTGCTTCAAATGGATTTCATGGTAATGTTTTTAAATTAATTCTGAATCTGTGAAGGAGGTTAATTATTGTTTACATTTCGTAGGGCTGTAATCTGTGGGCGGCCTTTTCTGTATTGGTTCTGACCGCTAGCCTGGCCTTCATCTGCTTCCCCGCCTTCTCCGAGGCAATGGTGAGGCTCTACTGCAGATTCTTGGACATGGTGTGTCAGTCGTCCATGTTATTATACACTGGAGCGATGTACCTGGTGCTCATGGTGACAGGAGTGTTCGTCACCAGTCTTTCGTTGATCATCGAAATCGTCATAATTTTCTTGCCTTTCATAGTCTTGTTGTTAATAGCACACGCTCTTATTTCTGTAATGGTTCATCTCACAACTCAAGACACTAGCACTTCCAAATAATTAAGGTAAAGCATAATAAATATTTACAAACTTTTTTGGCACGTGGCACAGTTCAGAATTACAGATTAAACTAAAACGCATCTAGAAACTTGGTATAGTAACGTAGTCAAGGGTAAGGTAGGGGAAGAGTCTTGCAGTTTAAACGTTAAACCCCCCAATTTGGTCATTTCGGTATGAAAATTACATACATTAAATGCATGGACAATATTATTATTATTATATTATAATTGGTGGGCGCACTCTTTCTCCCACAAACTTCCCACTCTAGTAAGAAGTACGCTCTCTAACCACTCGAAAGGCGAAGAACCCGTTCTGATTTTTCATTGCATGTATTCTAGCTTTTGCGCACAATGGACAATTTGCATCAACTTTTTTTAGTAGCTCAATCGAAACAGGAGGTCGAAAAATACACCTGTGAATTTTATGCGATTTTTATTCGTACTGCATCATGGCTAAAAGAGAGGTCACGTGACCTGGAGCCGGCGCCCGTGTCGCCCGTGACGTCATTGAACTGTCTGGTCAAGCAAACGATTGTCTATATAACGCTTGTAAACAATAAATTAATTGTTGCTTGTTTCCATAGCAACGTGGTTGTTTGCAAGTTGCAAGCGTTATAAAGTCGATCGTTTGTTTGACGGAACAGTTAAGTGACGTCACGGGCGACACGGGCGCCGGCTCCAGGTCATGTGACCTCTCTTTTAGCCATGATGCAGTACGAATAAAAATCGCATAAAATTCACAGGTGTATTTTTCGACCTCCTCTTTCGATTGAGCTACTAAAAAAAGTTGATGCAAATTGTCCATTGCATATATAAAGAGATGAGGAAATTAATTCAATAAGTAATATTAAAATTAAATTGTTAAATTTAAAACTACTTCTATATGTAATGCATTATTATAGATTTTGTTGAGGAGCCGTTATAATTTTTGATGTCTTATTCTTAAAATTTTCCATGGCATATATAATATAATACATGATCAAGAGTGCATGGTGAACTTTAGTTTTTCTTTTGAAGGATAACTCCCGAAATTTCAAATCAGCATCAGCTGTGTCAGCAAATCAAAAGAATTAAAAAAAATTTAATTCTTTGAGCAAATAGTGCATATTATTAAGTCTCGAGAAGGGTGTATTATTACAAAATGTAAATAAATTGAAATAGTATCATGCATGTTACACTTTTAATTTTTGACAAACATGAATGTAGATTATCAAATGTTACCATAAAAAATTAACGATATGGTCAGCTTTTCACATAGGGAGTTCATAATGCGATTTCCATTTATTTTTGATTACGTGACTAAACATTATTTTGTTAACTTTAAATTGTTCTAAAATTCTTCCATTTTTTGACATTATTGCTGCTATGGACATTATTAGATAAACACTAAATTAAAAACATCGACAATTGTAGTAAAATAACCGGGACTTATTATTTTTTAACTCTTATTATTGAATTATAAAATAAATATGTATAATAATTTTAGTCACCGTTTATGAGCAATTTAAGAGTTTTTTTTTTATATTTTGAGTGGAATGAAATTCTAATTTAATTATTTTTTTCCTTAAATTTCTTGAAGATGAAGCATAAAACTTTCAACAAAAGATGAAAATATAATTTTCTTTACCCTGATATTATTAATTTTTGCGTGTGCCAACTATTTACTCCTGATTCGAGATAGATATTGGAATTTGACTCTGTGACCGAGTCAATCTTATACCGTTGTCCAGATAACACCCTCGTGACATCACAGAGTCAAATTCCAATATCTATCTCGATAAAAATAGAGGTAAATATTTAGCACGTATAGGCCAAAATTAATGGTACCAGATGAAAGAGAATAATTATTATATCTTCATCTTATGGTGCTTCTTTTAAAAGATTTGTTTCAGTAAATCCGCAAACAAACAATATTTGAGAGCATCAATTTCTGAATTACCATAAATATTATACAATAAAGGAAGAAGTCATTTTTATAAGACAGTACTGTTTCATCATTCTAGGGTTTATACTGGTTTGCCACGGCGGTGCTGGCAGGAGGCTTGGCGTTTATCTACGTGCCATCCTTCACGGAGTTGGTGGTGTGGCTGTACGTGATGGTGCTCGAGGCGAGCTGGCACGCCGCCATGATGGTGATCGCTGGGGTGGTCGCGGCGGCCATTCTGGTGCTCGACATCGGCATCTTGGTGCTACCCTTCGCGCTCCTGCTGATCGTCACCTTGGCTCTTATCAAGTTGATCATGCCTCAAATCGGTGCAGCCGCGTGAAATTATAGTTTCATAGTTTTCGCTATTTGTGTAATTATATGCTGTATTTATAACAGTCACATCAACTTTATCATTGCACACTCATAATAAATGTATTTATAAATATAATTATTTTATCGTATCGTAATTACCATTCTCAATTTTTTTCATTTATGTGTAGAGAATCCATTAATGCTTATCAATTAATACACATTTACTTGTAGTGTTTCCGATATGATTTTTTGAACAAATGTATTATATGTTTCTGCATGATTGTGGTACAATTTTACTATGTTAAAAAATAGGCTTTTTCGGACTTTTGCCTTTGCCGGTGATTGATGAATTTGATGTAATCATCCTGTGATAATTATCACTAACTTTTGTAAGTGTTCGTGCACGTTAATACTACTATCACTTGTAAAGCTAATTTTAATCCTTGAACATAAATACCCTTTGCACGTGAAAGTTATTTGCAATATAAATATTTCACATTTTTTTTAGCATGCTATAGCAGTTAAAGTATATAATATATACATTGTATATTGCACTTATAGGTTTTGATATCTGAATTAAATAAAATGTTGTTTTTTAATAAATTCAAATGTTTGCTTTGTTATTTTACAATCTTCATAAGAATATACAACAACTGTCATTCAAGTATGCAAGTCGCATTTTTTTTTAAAAGGTTTCCATATATTGTACTGACATTCGCTACCACAACACCAAATAGTTGCTTCATTTGCTCTTTTCCAACATAAGTAAATTAAAACCTGTAGCAATGATTCCTTTATAAAAATAGATAATAAGTATATCAAATTCAATTAAGTTTGCTCCCATTCTTTAAGTTTAAATGATTTTTTGATAATGTAGGTATTACTTTTATATATTATACTATAACAAAATTGAGCTATAATTCTAATATTACAAAAGCTAAGCTATAAACACTTTTTCTTCTAATTTTTTTTCGCATATTTTTATGAATTAATTTAGTTTCAATATATCACCATATTAATTAAAATGTTGTGTTTTAAATATTTTTAAGTCTACTATATATTGAATTTTAGTAGGGGCATTCAAAAAACGTAAAGATCACATTAATATATCGATTTTTGAAAGTCTTGAAAAATTGTGAATTGAAGTAATGACTGTTGAGACTTATCTTAATAAATGAAGGCTTAAATCTTTGTGAATTACTCCCTTGTGTAGAATGAAAAATAAAAATTCTCAATAAAATAATAATGAACGTATTTGTGATTTTTTTAAATTGCATAACACATGCATAAATGAAGAAAGGTACTAAATTTTTACGTACTAATTTTTTTTTTTGTAGAGGTATACTACATATTTCTTTCGAGTCATTGTTAAATATTTAATGAAAGTCCCCCTATACTCCCCCTTCCACCCATGGAGGTGTTTTGTACTTAATAAAAGGATAAAGGGTCCGAATGCCTCCAGCCGGTCATGGCTGAGCTTTCAATAATAAATTATTTAGTAAAAATAGTCCCCAAATTAAAGAATAAAAAAAAAAATAGTTTTGGTACCCTTTTTTCGTTATAGAAAATAAAAAAATTCATGTATATTAATTGTCCATGCATTATTATATACTACATAGTAATTTTAGACTCTTATATGTATTTACCATATTTTATATCACTGTGAAAGTAAGAAAAGCATAAAATATAATGAAATAATATAAATTTTGAGTTTGTTTAATTTCTGATTTTCTAAAAACTGTTGTCATAATTACATATAGTAATAGAACCTAATTGCGCTACAATATATAGTTAATGACATTTGAGTATTTAAATAAAATATAAATAAACATAGAGCTTTTGTTATGCAGCAAAACTTTTTTTT
Organism: Siphlonurus alternatus; assembly: GCA_949825025.1. Taxonomy (NCBI): domain Eukaryota; kingdom Metazoa; phylum Arthropoda; class Insecta; order Ephemeroptera; family Siphlonuridae; genus Siphlonurus; species Siphlonurus alternatus. The sequence goes on from OX463779.1 coordinate 9,342,333, forward strand.
TCAACCGTTTTTTAATAATATATTGAGCTCAACAATTAAAACGTACTTTATCAATAATTCGTTAATTTACGTGTTAGAATTTTATCAAATAAGATGGATACAAAAGTAAGTAAAAAATATATACTCTAGATACTAGATAATTAAAACACGATTAATATTTTTTTTTTTTTGCATTGCATTATTTACATTATTTTGTTATACTGCACGCCGTTGCATTGCTACACATTATTTAATAAATATATATACTGTCCAATTTTACAATTGATTACTTTCTGCATGCATGCACCTCCCTTACCATAAACCAAATTAATTTTAACTGCAGTCTGTATGAAAAAAAGTGATCTCGAACTGTGTTTGTTTTAGATTTATTCGTGGGTATCAACACTTGGCGTATTGGGTCTGATGGCGTGCATTTTCGTAGCGGTGATCTTCATCCCCGTCCTCTTTGAATACGGTGCGTGGATGATCGTCTTGATCGTGCACACTGTTATGGAGTTGATATTTGTCACCTTCGCGTTGATGATGGGAGCCTTCACGCTTGTGTTCTTTATGATGGTCACGGCGTTCGCACTGCTGCTCAACATCTCAATCATTCTGCTCCCCGTAATGCTGGTCTTTTTCGCCGCCGTTTGCGCGGTTAAGGCGGTCATGATGCGAACGTTCAATGAAACCGATCAATGAATGTAAGGTTCACATACTCTTTATTTAACAAACTTAAATTTTATAATATAATCAACGTAATTTTTCTACTAAAGAGACTTCCGGAGAGCTATGAAACAAAAATGTCCGATGGCTTGGTGTCTCAGATGTTTGACTTTCGTTCTGTCCTTATATAGCTGCAGCCGTGGCGGCCCGGCCCGAAATTCTCGGACAACCAAAACTATTTGTCATAATTTATTATAAATTGTTAATTAATAATTGCTTTTGAAAATAATACAATCTTATGCATATTTAATTTTTTGCAGCATGTTATTTCATTAATTTAATAATTAATTTTTTTTTTATTTTAATTTTTTTTTTTAATTTAAATTTTTGGCTAATATTTAAACTTTTTATTGAAATATTAATTAAGGAGAAGACTATGTTAATGAGGTACTGACAGGTATTTGAGTTAGCAATATGCTAGTAAAAAGTACTTTGAATTCTATGAACGACCCTTATTGAAGCATTCTACGACAATTTACTGATTTTATATGAATTTTTAAAGCTTTTTTTGAAGACGTCACAACTTAGCTTTTTAGATGGGAAAATGCATCAGTTATCCTTGCTAAAATGAAAAGTTATTGAGGTAGGAATTAGAAACCTTCATTATCGTGATTCAAATTCTATAGTACCTAAAAACCTTGCAAATAAAGTTTTAAATTAATTTAGTTACATTTCAATATTAAGTATAATATGGGATTTGGCAATGTTAACTGATCTATTTTCCCTAGACACAAATTTTTGACGTCATTTTTGAGAGTTTTTAAAAAATTATATAAAATAAAAAAATTGTCGTAGAATAAACTTTTTTTTTTTTTTTTGGTCACATTATTTATAAATTATTTTATTATTTAATAAAATTATTGGTAAATATTTTATAACATGTGAACTCGCATGATAATGTGTTCAAACACACAATTTATTCAATGAATAATTATTATAAGTTATATAATTCATATAATTATGACAAACCACAAAAAATAGAGGAGTTACAAAATGAAATGCATTTTTATTACACGTTGGTATTATAATAATCTCACGTAAGTATATATAATTTTATTTTTATTTATTTTGATACCGCTCACTTGCAGATTTGTTGTATAGTAATATAATGTAATAATGTAGGTAGAAAGGAGCTTATTTTATTTTATTATGCCATGCATTGCATGCACCAACAAAGCTCGACATGCATTCAAAATTCTTCTTATTAGCAGATCTATAGTTTTTATTTTAATTAATTATTAGCAGGCTTAATAGTTAGCAGCTGTGATCCGATTAATTTTTTTTATCACTATTAACGTTCATATGGTATTATCTTTTTTATTAAAATGTGGATATGAATGAAAGACTGTGTCTTGAACGTAATTTTATGCATTAATTAAAGGGTCACACATTGCACTATCAGCTAATTTGCTGCTCTATCTGGCTCGGACGGAAATGATGACGTACTCGCCCTGTGCCCCCATATCTCGCACGATTTGTCTAACGCTACTCTCCTCTGGCATAATATTTATAGTCATGGTTGCAGAAGTTACAAAAATTAACCTTTTTGCATGCAGTTCAATAATTTTAAAAAACTCTTGGACCTGAAAAGATAAATGGAAATGTTAAATATTAAATTAAATTTTAGGCTTTACTAAAATTTTCATAATTAATATATCTAGCACCTTGCAATTTTGACAGTAATCATACATTCATCTTTATGTGTTAAGATTAATTTTTCTTTATATTTAAATTTTGCTTGGAAATACAATATTGATAATTTTTGTAATACACACAGAACGGGAGTCAATATATATATAAACATAATAATAATATATGCATATTATGCACGTTGATGCCTGCTTTTTGCATTATCTTAATTTTAAATTTGAAGAAAAATTGTATATTATTTAATAGTGCACTTTTAAATATAATACATATCAATCAATGAAGACGATCCTATTAAGGACAAGGCGATAATTTATAATTAAAAAATTTAAATGGAATCTTTAATTAATTTAACAGCGAAGCAAATCATATCGTACTTTGAATTGTCAGTTGAATTAACCATCAAGTTAAAAAGTCTGTGCAGTTGATTTTATTTATGAAAACATTGTTTCAATTTATTTGTATATTGTACATAGTCTTCTGCACGAAATGTTTTTAACATTGAACAATGTTTTTTCAAAAACATTAGCGCGCAGAAGACTCTGATATTGTATACAGTTTCGTCTTCATTACATAGCTAGTTTATATTTATATTAACTGCATGCTCAGTTTTGCATCAATCTAGGCGTTCATGTTTAACTCGGTTTATATTCAGCACGTTCGCTTTAATCACATCGTTCAAACTAATGGTACTGCAAGGAACAAAATTTCCTTCCGATTTACGCATCATTTTTAATTAGTCTTATTTGAATTTAGTAGTAGGTTTATTAATATACCCTCGCCATTTAAGTGGAATAAATAAAAGAAAATGTCACTTGTCCAAAAAATATTAAATAATTATTAGTTAATGCTAAAGGAAAGCAGCGGAAGAAATTAAAAATAAAAAAAATCTTGTGTTCACTCCCCTCCTAAATATTAATAATTATTTAATTAAGTCTACTCAATGCACTAAATTTTTGAAATAATTCAAACGTCGCAAAAAGTTTTATTAAATATATTACATTTAATGTAATATTAAATCTGAATATGACAGTAATATAGTTATTTTGTTTTTGTTTTATATATATATTATATATATATAAAGTTTCAAGCTTTAAATGGATTGATTCGTGTATTATTTTGTATGTTGGAATACTGAATGCGGATGTGTACTCAATTAAAAATAATTTAACACAATACTTCAGCTGGACAAGGATGAACAATAAATAACGTGATAATTTGATATAAATTGATATTAATAATTACTTATAAATCCATAAACGATAAATAATTGATAAACTGATTACTTTAATAAATAATGACGTCACATTCACTGATCCCGGTAATAATATTGTGTATGTAATAAATATATCTATTAATAATGAATATCTTATTAGAAATTTAATGACATATTATCTATATCTCTCTTTTCGTACTGTCAATCAAAATATTTTAGTGAACTGACCAATCAATACAATCGTTGAAAATTGTTGGTATATACGGTAAAACAAAACTTAAATTATTAAATATATTTACACTAAATATGTTTATAATAAATATGAGAATATGACAAAATCTTTACTGCTAAGAGTCAAAAGCACTTTTGCATGTCATATATAAATTTAATTTCACTTCTCTGTATCGTAATTGAATTGAGTGGCAAGCTGAGATTATGTGAGCCCTCGTCATCTTGAGGGAAGTTCCGGGTCTAAGGTCACGTGATTAATGTCCCTGCCCCAAAGCTTTGCAGTTCCCCGACCCCCTCTCATTCCCCTTCCATCGATTACTGACTGGTCTGCTCCCATAGGGTCTGCGTAATATAAGAACCTATATAATATATAAGTTACCATAAAAATAGTTTTAGATCGAACATATTTTATATGAACTGTAATACAACGTTATTTTCCCATTTTCTATAATATTATTTTAGAGTTTCATATTATATCATATATATGCTAGAGGTTATAGCAATTTATTATATCAGGTTTTCATACGTCGTTTCCTGCTGCAATGCATGGTATATGATGACATGTTGGACATGTTGACACAAAATAAAAATAAGTATACTCGTTCAATCAAATTAATTTTAAAGAAATGACTTTGCTGTTTTTTTTTAAATATTAATTTATAATTTTATATGTATTACATTATAGGCCATAATTAAATATTTATTGTTATTGCGCACTATGTAAAATTAAAAGTATATACTGTATGCATGCACATGCAATAAAGTGTAAAAAAAAATGAATAAATAAAAAAAGGGGATAAAAATTGTATTTTGTGGTAATAATAAATTTATGCAAGCTCATGCAAAGTCCATAATCATTGAAATCTTTCAGTTCCCTTTTAAATTGTTTTAAAATTATGTATATAGAAACCAATACCCAACAAAATCACACCCACTCAGGCGTGAATCCAAAAGGGGAGTGATCGCCCCCCCCCCCCAAGGTTCCAAAATACATTGAGGAGTATTTGCTACTACCACCAAGATTTGCACCGACCCCCCCCACCCATCGCTCCCCTTCCACCCCAAATTTGGCTCTCCAGGCTTTGGACATAGCTTTGGTCCGTTGATAAAAAGCAGAGGTGTCCGTCCTGACTGAAGTTTTCCCCGGTTCCCTCAGTCTCACCTCAGCGAATGCTGGGACGCGAAACAGGCCGTGGCCACCAATCCGTTCCCTTGCTACCTTATCCCTATACCCATTACCCCGCCGTGAGCTGTAAGCTCTTAGGGGGTGTATCCTTGTAGAAAAAAATATATATTGTGAAATAAAGCGCCCTCCACCCCCTGTTGAGTACATTGCGTGCCATCGTGCATATATATGGTATAGCCACATTTGCCGCAGAATGGATTAATGTAATCAGAGCCTTGCGCTGGATCCGCCCCTGAGAGTCCCACTTGTCACTTGGCTTTTAATATATAAATGTAATTAAAATATATAACTCATCAAGTTTTGTGTACAACTGGCTTGGTTTGTTCTAACGTTGTATTGTAACAGAACTGTTATACGAGCATTACGCTATACGATCCGAAGATTGCAGAAATCCACGTAGTGTCGTTGGCGGCCACGATCCAATTTCTCGCGGAGTCTTTGAGGATGATCCCGCGCGGGGGCGGGCAGACTGAGCACACGGCTCAACAGGTCCGCTTAACCCTCACGCAAGCAAGCAACCTGTGGCTTTGAAGATCAAGAGAAAAACGAAATGAAAGCTAGACGACTTCATTCCATCTCCGCAGTCGTTCTTTTTGAGCTGAGAAGCAGAAAAGTGGCACTCAACACGATTTTCCTTCTATTTCTATAATATCATTTTATTTTTATTAAATTTCATCACATAAATTGATCGTAACCTATTGGAAATTTTTATTATAGGACTTGTTACATAAAAATTTAAATATTTGATTTTGTGTTTGCTACGTTATCTTATACGTATCGCTTCATTAGCTTCCATAATTTGAATTATGTGCTGTCAAGAAAAGAAAAGGATGTTCTGATATACTGATTATTTTATATAGCATGAAAATGGGAACAATAATTAATCAGCAATACTCGAGAAGTGTACTGTAAATTAAAAAGAAAATCAGATAAAATCAATAAAATTTAAAATAAAATAACAAATAAATTTCATTTGAAAAAATTAATTTTGTGGTTTTCGTAGACATCTCTTGGGGATACAGATCAAGATCGCGAACTTACTTTGATCTTAGAGCCTTTTTTTTTTTTTTTTTTTTATTCTTGAGTGTATAATATATTCTCTTCAATGTTGGTATGAGCTCTGTGAGGCAGATAAAGTTGAGAACAAAATCTCATGAGCTTGCGGCGGCTGGAATCGTTTCTCATTCGTTTCTCCACCCCCCGAGCATGCTCGCATGCAGTCAGAGGCAGCAGCAGCAGCGATCTCCGCTAAAGCACCCCTAATCCGCCCCGAGACTGCACGGCTCGACAGGAGTCTGAAGTAGTGCTGTTGAAAATTTTCGGATTTCGGATTTTCGGATATTTTATTATCCGGATATCCGGATTTTGGAGAAATGGATATCCGGATAGTCGGATTTTCGGATATCCGGATATCCGATTATCCGTTTGAAATTTCGGATATCCGATATCCGATCGGAGTTCGGATATCCGAACTCTGATCGGATATTCGGATATCCGAACTTCGATCGGATAACCGGATATCCGAACTCCGATCGGATAATCGGATATCCGAACTCCGATCGGATAATCGGATATCCGAACTCCGATCGGATTTCAAATATCCGAAATTTTGATCGGATATCCGGATATCCGAAAATCCAGTATTTCAAATATTCTACAATCCGAAACCTACAGTCGAATTTCGATCGAATTTCTGAATTTCAGCTTTTGCTTTCGGATAATTTGGATGTGAAATTAAGCATGACTGTAATTAGTATAATACTGTAATTCAAATATTTAGTTTTAAATTGTTATGTGTATTCGCAATTGCACTTTAAATTATGAATAGTACATATACTACAAATAGTACAATACAAATGTACAAATCACAAAATAGAAAATACCACCTTATAAAGAATACTATATATAATTATATAGTTATATACTAGATAATCTAGTAATTTAAAATTTAAAAAAAAAAAAAAAAAAAAAAAAAAAAAACTGGGCTACGTAGGTATAACTAGTAAGTATAAGTACGTTACTATATTATATACTAACTACCTAACTACGTACATTTTGTACCCTAAATTATAAATTGCCACATAAAGATTATATCGAGTTTAAAGTTTAAAGTTAAAGAGTATAATAATTAATCAATTTAATCTAATCACGGTACTATCTATATTCTATATAAATAATACGTACTATAATGTCATAATATCTATTTATCTATACGAGTACGAGGTGAAAGAATTAAACTGCGTGAGGTGAGAAACGAAATTTAAATGCCAGAGAGCTGAACGCTCCAACTCTAACGTCCTTGAAATCGCGTGATCTACTTGTGAACTCTTGAGGCCTGTTCGTAAACCCTGCTCGGTGTACACTTTCTGCACCCAATCGACCTTATGTACATGCGATATAAGGTCGATTGGGTGTAGAAAGTGTACACCGAGCAGGGTTTACGAACAGGCCTTTGAACAAGAATGAGAGATAATTTAACAGTCAGGCGCCGGCCGGACGTGCACGGGCGCGCAGCATTGGTTTCTGGAATTTCGTCCACACTCCACAAAGTCGCAAATATTCTCTCCACATTTCACATCCTGCCGATGCTACTGTTTGCAAGGCTAAAAATACATTCTGAGTCATTCTGACCGCTGAAAATATTCTGATTGGTTGACTGATATTATTCAGAATGTTATATAGGGTGCTCCACTGCAGGACTTCAACTAACATTAACGCAAGAAATATTGAAGACAGTGTGAAAACACGTGCGTCTTCAATCTTCATGTAAAAAAATATCAGTTATATTAACTTATAATAACTTAATAACTTATATTTCTTTTACTGTAGTAGAAAAACAGGAAAATTTTCATACTTTTATAGTTTATAATTTGTAATATATTATATAATATCGTATATTATATAACATATTTTACAATTATAATTATATTATAAATATAATTCAAAATCAGTTTCGGATATCCGGATATCCGAGAATTCGAAATCAGTTTCGGATATCCGAAAATTCGAAATCAGTTTCGGATATCCGGATATCCGAGAATTCGAAATCAGTTTCGGATATCCGAAAATTCAAAATCAGTTTCGGATATCCGGATATCCGAAAATCCGAAATCAGTTTCGGATATCCGGATATCCGAAAATCTGAATATAGTTTCGGATATCCGATTATCCGCAAATCCGAAAATTCGGATTTCGGATTTTCGGATATTTTCGAATCCGGATTTCGGATTTTGAAATATCCGGATATCAACAGCACTAGTCTGAAGCCACTTTCCGCCCTGCCTGAAAATCGAGGCGGAGCACGCGGTAGAAAGGAATTTTACCGGAGTTATCGCACTAGCTACTTTGTCAAGGTCTTTGTTAACGTAATGTTTAGCAAGCTATTGTACCTGCTGTATTTAGATAACAGCGTTTAAAGAATGTCACATGAGCATAAAGAGCAATAACCATTTATCATTTATCAATATTTATGAATATAAAATATGTTATATTTTTTTCTTTTTATAAAAAAAACTGGCTTCAATTCAACCAGAAAGCAACAACAATGAAAATAGTACGCATATTATATTTTAATGACTAATTCTTTTATATTTTAATAACTTAATTAATGAATATTTCATACAAATCCATTTACTTGAAAATTTAACGCACTTCTATTTTAATGTCATAATTAATTTCTATTTTATTTCTGACCGAAAATCAATTTTTATATTTATTGATCTACATTATAATTATTTATTATAGTTAAATTGATAACAATTTGGAAATATAATTGTTTTTTATCTTGATGATATTACACACGGTGTAGGAAATAATTTTAAGCACACTGCACTAAAGTCATGTTTTAATAAGGTTATTAAATTTATGTTGAAATAGGAATAACCTCGTGGTTGTTGTTTCTCTGACTGGGAACTGGAGCATGTTATTATGTTATAACCTTTTGTAACGCGAGCGTACATTTACAATTTATCGTTCGGCTCCGAGAGTCAGTAACATATTTTACTGGAGGCACGTCCTGCTGCAACTCGACACGAAGTCGCAGCTGGTCAGACGGACCAACAGCCCCCCTTGCAGATTGTTTAGTCTAGTATAATATATATAATTATAGATAACAGCGTTTCCAGTTTTCCGGCTGAGTTTGTAAGGTTTACTTGGCCGAACAAAAGTTTACGACCGTTTGGTGTCGCGCCAGGGCGATGGAGGTCACGACGACGAGTCATGTGCGTGACTTTCGTGGTGTTTTGGTCTCGGCTATCACTTCACCTAAACGAGACTCTTGCACCAACATTTGTGTTGGAAAAAGTGACGCTTTGAAAAAGAAGGCATGTATTGTGGAAATAAATAAATATGCTATATAAATGCAGATTTTAAAGCTTAGATCTGAAAAATATGACTCGATAAAGCTCTAAAATTAGTCTAGTGCACACTGCATAAAAACGTGGATGGAAAATTTTATGAGTTAGACTTGATTTGTTTTTCTTATTATTTGTAGTTTTTCACTCCATCAACATTTGTCAATTTTGGGAAGTTCATTAAACTTTTGTGATAATGGAAGCAGCAATTTGTTAATTGCTTTCATAATATTTTTACAATAAACCAATTATTGATTTAATATTTTATAATCACTTTTTTAATAGTTTATATTAATTAAATAACATTAAAACTTTTATTTCATACTTTTCGCTTTCACTTTCATAATTAATATAATTAGGTATAAAATTGCTTTTACGCGTCTCACACAAGATTTATTGGTGGCATAAACTGCACATAAAGTTAAGGTGTGAAAGTGACTCACCGCCGCCGTTCTTGTAGCAGAGGTAGGGGAAGCGCCAGACGTTGGCGAGGTCCACCGCGAAGCCGATAACGGAGAGCAGGAAGTCCACCTTCTTGCCCCACGTCTCGCGCTCTTCGCCGTCCGTGGGGCCCGAGCCCACCGCCCCGTCATCTGCATCATTGCAGGAACCGATGTAAGATAAATGAAGAAAAATTTTATAGTAAATAATTAATAATTATCGAATCTAAAACGTTAACCTGCTGCATGGACGATGAATTTACTGCAATGTCACTGCTCACATTATTTTTTATCAATGCAAGGAGGATCTCTATATATAGAGGCTTTACCGAAGGGGTGATTTCCTGTCTTACAAGTTTGACATCAAAATTTGCAGAAGGGGTGGGTATTTTTTGTTTTTGATACTTCTTTTTTTTTTATAATAATTTTTATTTAAAAATATCTATAAAATTACATGATTCTTCTAAAAAAACAGCTGATAATTTATCATAATTATTATCATCACATAGTGCCATGGCCTCCTCCGCGCATTTTTTATATTTAATTTGAATTAAAATTAATAATCAATATAATCATTAATTTATTAAATTTAGAAAAATCTCTCTTCCTCTCTCTTAAACTTCTAGTAATAAATTTAATACTACTGCAAATTATATAAGCAAAGATACTATCCTACTATTCTTAAGCAAGACCAAAATTATTGTTATGACATCATCGTCTTATAAATATATTATTATTCAAAACTCAGGTGTTGAAAGATCATGCACACTTTGCTGATATGCGCACCTCTGTTCGGGACGGTGTTTGATTCTCGCGGCGCCATGTTGACTTGTGAAGAGTGTGCACTCGAGTCCTCACGGTCCGGAGACTACAACACACAGAATGGTGAAGTTGATGGTGCGTGGGCGGTCGGGCGGTGCTCACCTGCCGGCATGGCCGCTAGACGTGAGGAGGCCCGCTGCTGCTGCTGATCCGCGCCCGCCTCGCGGTCGTGGCGTCGCTGCCCGTGAACTGCAACCGAGACGACGGCGTCAAATGTGCAGCCACCACCCGCCTCCTCGGTGACGTCACCAATGCACTCTGTCGTTGTGCATCAGTAAAAAATACAAACAATAGTGTACATGTAGTGCATGAGTAAGCGCGGTGGTACAGCTTATCGCCAATCGAAATAAAATATTGTAGGAAGTAACCATTTAAGGGCATCGTTAAAGAGAAGTAACATAAATACTTTTAATGTTTTTGATGTATATGAAACAATACTGCAATTGTACATTTGTTTATATATATATATATATATGATATAAGATGTTTTTTACTCTATATAAGTCGTTAGAAAATATATATATTATATTTATGACTAACTACAATATTACATTTTTTATGGTTTGCAACGCTCTACGAGTTTAAACTTATGCCTTTTTTTTTTATTTGTACATCGATCTTACAACATGGATATTCCACTTACATTACGTATATCACCTGTTGAAATTATTTTATGAAGTATCTACAAATGTTTTCCACATTTAAGCTTTCACTGGCAATATATTCATCACAGTTGCTACTCCACTTTATCCAATTGTCTCCACAGCTATAAGACAAACGCGGGCGGGTCGTGCATCATCTCATTAATTGCTGACTTTACTTTGAAGGAGGAGTTAAATTAATTGAAGTAAACACAAAAAATAAAAAAAATAAAAATGAAGCTCTAGATTAAAATGTCAATGCAATATTATAAAATTCAAAAATTGGCAACCGGGACATGCAGCTTTCACTGTTTTTGAGAGAAATTGAAATTATTTTCCTTGCATGTTGCTACAGTAATTATCAATAAAAATTTAGGTGAATTCAATTTGGAACACATTAAAATGAGCAATGTAAAAGTTACGGATGTGTAGCTCCGTCCTACCTCTGGAGTGTGGGAAGGGGAGGGCGCTGCTCGCCGGTCGGCTGATGGCCATAGTCCTCGCGGCCAGACGGCGGAGGGCCGGAGCACGAGGCCCGGGCGGGCACCGGAGCTCAGGAAGTCAGCAGCGGCGGCAGCACACCTGCCACAGCGTGACGATCACGGCGAAACTCGAGTCGCTCTGGCCCATGCACGCTGCACGCCGGCGCCCGTGTCCCGCCCGGCACCTACCAGCCAGCCACCGAGGGCGCACCGTACGGGGTGCGCCTCGGCCAGCGCGCCGTACCCCCGTCCCAGCACGCTCCACCCCGCAACCTGACATCCACCAATCCCAGACCCTCGCAGCTGACGTACAGTGGGGAGAAAATAATTAAACCTAATTAAAACTAAGACCTTTTTAAATCTCTTTGAAATATGCATTACTCTTTGGTGACACACACTATTGTCAAGAGAAAATATTATATATTTTGCTGCTTTTTCAATTTTCTACATAGCAGAGAAAATATAATTCTTAAACAGTGCATGTAAATTAGTCAAATTGCAACTGCCCTTTAAGTGCTTAAGAGTTTTTTTAAATGCTTTTGTTTTTTAGTAGGGAAACTTGGAAGGCAAATTTAAAGTATAATCAACCTGATGAAATTAAATATTTTTTACAATCAGCAATGTTGTAAAGCTTAGAATTCTTAGAAATGTTAATTGCATTCATTTTTATTTGTAAGAGTTTATGAAAATATTTTGAAATACAATTTATACAACTCAATTATAATGAACGAACGAAAAACTGAAATAAAATTTTAAAAAATCAACACTTGTACATACAATGACGTTTATAATTATTATCATAGTTATGTAATTATATGATGGTTTTTAAAGTTTAAATTTTTAATATGTATAGCTAATATATATAATGTATTATAGAATGCAAATATTTTCATTTTTTTTTTTTTTTTGTAATAATTTGGGATCATTTTTTTCCTGCTGGCATTACAAAATATATTACATGTATTATACTAAAAAAAATTAAAGCTAAACAGAAGGAAAATATTAAAAGAGCTTCTTCTCCATTTTCCCGCTTACTAGCATCATCTATTTAATTAATTCTTTTTGAATCATCACAACAGTAAAGACCATAAGATGTATAATATATATATATAGATCTCATGGTGATATTTTAGCAAAAAAATAAGGTAAAAAAATGTAGTGGTAGCATGTGCATATATTCTATAATTTTTAAATTGTACGCGTTTAGATGTCATCTTCGGGGTATGTGTGAACTTTAATCGTGTGTGGGTTTTTACGTTTTTACCACACATATATATATACAAAATTATATATATCCATATAAAAATTTTCATTAATCATGTCACACCCATCTTGTATAATATATACGATCTTTGTAATCTCAGATCTGGCAGAAACAATATGCATTTACTAATTTTACTATCTTATACACAAGATTTCTTGTAACTGGAACTGCATGTGCATTATACGTACGAGGTTCGCACCCTCGTGCCAGAGTCGCGTTTATATATAAAATTGGCTCGACGTGAGAGCAAGCGGCCGCTGCTGTTGCATGCACTCTCGGCGCTCCATTTGTTACGCCGTCGTTCGATTTGAGCAATATCGAGTAGCTAACAGCCGCTCCCACAGGAGTTGCAGTTCCCTTCCCCGCACAACCCCTCTGTAAAACGTCTCAGCTTTTTGTACAAAATTACATAAAAGAAATGGCTTCACAAGTAAATATAAATAAAAAGCAATAGCATACTTTTATTTAATAATAATGATAGGCAAACATTAAATTTATAGAACATATTGATTAAATAAATTTTAATTATATATGTATGATTTTATGATTTTTATTTTTTCCTTAAATTAAAAAAATATGGGAAGTACATGCATATATATTATATTATATATAATTTTAATATTATATCTAGAGCATACTATTAAATTTGATGATCTTCATTAAAAAAAAAAAATCATTGGAATGAATGTAGTCAAAAGTGTTGAGTATTTTCATATAATATATGAATGAAATGTATATTATATATAATATATATAGTTTATATAATTATGGTGTTATCATATGTCAATTAACACAGCATGGTGTATAGCTTTTGTGTTATACATTGCAGTATAATTGAATAATTCTTCTCTCGCCCAGTACTTTATATATTAATAATTAAGTTAGGCAAACGTAACACGTTCTACATAGATAAATATATAATATATAGTATATATAATATGCTTCCAACTGATTTCTAAGATCATTTCTTAACTTTCTTCTACAACTTATTTTATATATATTTATATAGTGTACACACTTCATTGAGCGGATCGAGTCTATTGCCCAAGGAATAAATTAAGTTAATATATATATATTATATATTTGCTAAATGTTAACCGGTTTCTATTCCCGACATTGTAAAATGATCAAGCTTGGCTGGCTATATAATATTATATAATTATTAAATCATTGCAAAATAAATAAATAAATAAATAAATAAGTAAATAAGTAAATAAATAAGTAAATAAATAAGTAAATAAATAAGTAAATAAATAAATAAATAAATAAATAAATAAATAAATAAATAAATAAATAAATAAATAAATAAATAAATAAATAAATAAATAAATAAATAAATAAAGTAAAAATACTGTATAATTTAAGTTTCATGTATATTTTATACACATGCAGATACACAAAGACACAGTAAGATAATTATACATATCTATATGTATTCAAATTTGGAGTTTTTATAATCTGAGATCTTAAACTATAAGACCTATTATTTTAAACTTAATTTAATAAAAAAAAATAATAATATAGCTATTTTTATGTTACCGAGAAATAAATAAATTAATTTTATATTTAAATTTATGCTGTTTTACAAATTAAACTTAACTATTAATATAGTATATGTTTTATGATTATTCTTTATAAAATTAATAACATTAGTAACAGAAATCAATGCTGTCAATGATAATTATAATATCAACTTACTCAAGAATATTTACCATTAATCTTGCAAATGAAGTTTCGAATCAGACTCTCTGATCAGATTCGAAACTTCATTATACCTGAAAAGTATAACAATTAAATAATTATTAACCAAAATTAACCGTGAGCAATATGCCCTCAATATACACGTCTATATTAAAATTCTATAATAATAAAATTCGCGTTATATTTTATGTAAGTTAACCTGCTTATATTTTGAGTGTTGCTCAAATGCGTATATATAAAATATAATATTGTGTTAATCCATTATATTTTCTTATTTTCAATATTATGTAGTTTTTTGTTTATATAATTAAACGTAAAAATAAAATGAACTATGAAATTCATCAGTTTGCGTTTGCAGAGACTTATTAATATATTAAAGAAAACAAAACAACAAAATATTATATTCAACGTAATATAATATAATATAATATAATATAATATAATATAATATAATATAATATAATATAATATAATATAATATAATATAATATAATATAATATAATATAATATAATATAATATAATATAATATAATATAATATAATATAATATAATATAATATAATATAATATAATATAATATAATAAATAATATTTTAACCTTGACAAAAACATTTCATAACATTTTTTTCTATGCATTTATTATAATTATTGTACAGTACACAGCTTCCGTTGTAACGTCACGAAATTGTCATGCAATCAAAGCCCAGCAGTACTTACGTTGAAACTGCGAGAGAGAAGGGAGGTTATTCGGACGAGTTGCCGAGCCAACGAGCGGTGGCCCCTCACTGACTCGATCGCGGCCGTTGTTGATCTCCACGATTTGATCACTTTCTCCTGCCGGCCACAATGTTATAGTGCCGGTCCGTTGTTCCATTTTGATTCAGGCAGACAAAAAGCCTGCAAGCATTTTTTAAACATTTAATGTAGCCACCTACATGTTGGTTGTCAGAGCAGCATGACGATGAAACAAACGTAATCGCTCAAAGCTCAAACAGAACACAATACGATGAGCGGTCAACCGAGTAGATCACACAGGATGCAATATAACATATTACAGTGCATGCAAGCAGCGCATTTATTCGGAAAATCTTTTCATCATGCTTTATAAAATATAGAACTCAAATAGCTAAAAAATAAGACATTAAACTTTTTGCTTATTACATGCACAATTATAATTACACACTATACAAATTTTGTTTATCGTTATAGCATTTTTTTCAAACTCTTTTTAAATACTATTACAAAAATGTACATTGCAGTTATAAAATATTTATTTTATTTAATTAATATTCATTTCCTCTTACGTACGTATCTCTTTCTGTATTGATTTAAATAATTTAAATGTTTAAATAGTATATAATAAAGGTTATATAATAATAAATCTGTACTATTTGCATGCAAACCACACAAAATTTAAATTAACCATTTGTATCTCTGCAGGCTTTCAATAAAAAATTGAAGTTAATGTTTTTGCAATCATAATTTTAAGATACCTAAATATTGCATGGTTGCGCAAATATATATTATTTAAGGATAAAATAAATCAATTTCATGGTATAATTAATAACTTATTTTATAAGCTAAGTCTGCTTCTTCCGTTCATAAAAAATATCGAAAGAATATAAAAAAAAGTGCACGCTGACATGTTATTCTAACCTAATTAGTAATTATTAGTGTAAAATATCTCCCCGCCCCCTACACACTTATTTAATTCATATTCAAATATTTATTTATCTAATATGCATATTTTTATCAAAACAAAACGGGTACTGACTAAATAATCTAATTAATCACTAACAGCAAGTTTAATTATTTATTATCTTTCAACGTAGACATGATCGCTGGTGAAAAATTATAGGTAACCAACTTATACTCCCCATGCATGATACATGTATATGATTAAATTGTCCCATTTCAGTGCATTATATATAGATATAATATATATATATATATTAATTAAATATATTTTCATGTACGTTTAATAAAAATAAAATAATATAACATTGCATGTATGACCATCACGTAGTCAAGCACCTTATAGTACGCCATCATTGGAGGATTTTGCGATTTTTGCGAGCTGCAGTATTTTTTTGGAAAAGAAAATCACATATATCCTACCCAGATATAACTTTTAATAGAGACAAAATATTACATATTATAATATTATAGACTCGGATATCTTGTATCGCATGTGTTTATAATACGATTGCATATATGTGCCATGCATATATTATCGCTTTATATTCATATCTAGAGGATTATGTAAAATGTATTTTATTTAAAAAATGTATTTTTGTTCTTATACGAGATACGAGTGATGATGCACTGCACCATAAATATATATATACTGTATATATATATATATATATATATATATATATATATATATATATATATATATATATATATATATATATATATATATATATATATATTATCCAATTAAAGAACTGAAAATTTCTGTATTTATAATTAAAATTAATCAAATAATAATATGTGGTCTTATATAAGATACTCTAGTTGATCCGAAAGACGTCGCTTATATGATCTCAAATGCTTAATTGGGAGCGATAATATGTATAAATATTATAATATACTATATATACCACATGCATGATATATATTATATCTAGTAATCATTAAACTCTAAATACATAGTCTAAATAATAATATACAATTTTTGCACCGATTGAGATTTTTTTTAGATTGACCTAAAATTATTGTAATTATATTACGTGTACATAAGAAAATCGATTCCAGAAAGTTTACACTATATTTATTATTAAATTCAGTCTTATTTGATCTCTTATTCTCTGATGATCCTGTCCCCATGTCCCAGCTAGATGCTGCAGAGCCAGAGATCATTGCATGGTCTCTGATCGTGTCCAAACCGAGGACAATATTATTTATATTATATTAAAAGGAGCGAGGTGGCTATAGATGATAATATAATTTATTTATAAGAAAATACTATATATTATAGAGATATATTCGACGCATATATATTCAGCGCGCCGTTCGTGTTTTAGTCAGAAATTTGAACAACATTTGCAAATGCTTGTGTAACACTAGAGGCACCACGCTCAGACCTCGTGAAGCTCTGCAAATGTTCGTCAAATTTCTGGCCACCGCAGTACAGCTAATAGGTCCTGATGTACCCTGCCTGTACCTTTTTAATGGTGCCGAGACTGCCGAGGCCGAGGAGGCTGTATTTGAAATATATACCGCGCAAGTTAATACGAACAGTAACGAAATAGGACGAGCTAATACGAAGCTAATTTATATTTCCAAATTTTACAATTAAATTTTAATTTAATATACCATGTAATCTTATATTTAATAATTTAATGCATTTTATTAAATTCTTTCCATTTAAAACATGATTTTTCTGAACAAAAATTATCATTTAATTTATTTATTTTATTTTTTATTTACATGAAACGTCACGTTCCAAACTGGAGCTTTTGATTGGTTGACACTCATCGTTGTTTGGGACGGGTCGTCAGCTGAGGAAACTCCACGTATCCTCGCAGTTTTTCATTGTGTATTTCAGCATTTTGTGAGGTTGCAGCCGTGTTTCTGTGATCTTGAAGTGATATTCCTGTGGTAAGTTGAATTATTAATTTATCTACATAAAGTCTGCCGTGTTTTATGTTCATAAGAATACGATTTTTAACTGTTGTTCCGTCGGTGAATCTGTGCATATTTTGGGCTGTTTTTATCCTCTTTGATAAAAAGTTAAAATGACCCACATTTGCACATTTATTTCTAATTAACGTACTAATATAATGATATAACCATATACTTTGATATATTATGATTGCATCTTATGATACATACATAAATACTTCTAGTTTGTACGAAGATTTACTTGTTTACAATTTATATATAATATGCATATGCATAGAGTATATACAGTATGCATATATGCATGCATACAGTCCTTAGATACTTGTGATCGTTTGTAGCCCGCCCATGCATGAAAACTGTCATGCTAATAATATTTTGATATAATTTTAGATCTCAAGAACGCAATTGCCATGGGTGACGAAGGATTTGATCCATGTGAATGTATGTGGAGCCATGAATTGGCAATGAGACGTCTACTGTCATTGGTAAATATATAATTATGTATTTAATTATATTATATGTATTATACAATACATAAATATACAGAAAAATAGAAATATATGATTTGTTAACAGAACATTATTGGATGTTGATAAAAAATGTGAAAATCTTCCATGCATAAATTTACACAAAAAAATGGAGCTACTGACATCAGCATTGTTTTGTTCCCTTTCAGCTGCGTCAGTCACAGGCCTACTGCACAGATACAGAATGTTTGGATGAGGGTAAGTGTTATTGATTACTGTCAATACTGTCCTACAAAGTCTATGTTTTTTGTTTTGAAATATTTTGTTTGTCATTACGTGATATGAAATTTGCTTGCTGTGCAAGGGTATGTACAACTTGTGTTTATCAGCAAATTAGAGCAAACAAGGTCATCATTTACTAACTGAAATTGCTGACAGCACTTTTATTTATTTGTACTAGCATCAGATTTGCTGAAATTATCTTACTTTAAAAAAAAATAATAATAATAAAATTAAAACTTGTTGAAAGAAAATAACATTATAACATTGTAGATAATTTTTTTTTTTTTTTTACTTTTATTTATTTATTTTTTTTTTATTAGAAGATTTGTCCTGCTTGAGATTATTACAAGCATAAGGTGCAGATCTTAAAATTCAGCAAGTACAGTACAATCTCATAACTTCAATATGCCACTGCCTTATTCTACAGTATAGATTAAGTTAAGCTTTAATTTTGCAATTGGATGAAAGTGGAAATCTCTAGCAAATCTGATTTTTTAATTTTAACAGTGACAACGTTCTATACATATATAATTATAAATAATATATGCCAGTAAAAACTATGTATATAATTAATTATAAAAAATAACTACCATGCAGGAATAAAGGAAAGGAAAAAACTTGATAAACAGCCTCTAAATAGGTTAAATTGTTCATTTATGTATTTAAATGGTTGCTTGCAGTGCCCGGAGCGTTGGGTGCCCAGCGTGGGGGAGGGGGCTCGGACAACAGCCTCATGATGATGATGATGTGTTGGATGGTGGTGGCGTTGGTTCTGTACCTGCTTCGTCCAAGCTCCATGCGTGACCGAGGAATCTCTGACTCGAAGCCCAGTGGCCCAGGACAGGTATGAGATAAACTGTGATTTTATTTATATTTTTATTACAATAATTTTTCAATTTAATACTTTTCTGACATCGCAGAACGACAAATCTTTTAGAAACACTCAGAATTTTAATAAAAGGCAAAGATAAAACCAAAGAACAATACTAGATGCTATGATTTTTTTTTTAATGAAAAATTTAAAAGATAAAAGTTAACTTGGATTAAAATAATTTTATGATATTACATACGAGATCCCAAAATGATTTAATAAAACTTAGAAATATGAAATTGAATAAAATCGGTGACAGATAAGAGGAGTTACTGCCCCTTGAATTGGTTGTGGCACAGCAAAAATATGAAGGACAATAAGAGTACGTATATTTATAGGTACAAGTTACCTTCCCCAGCACCTACTTGTCATAGAGGTGGGGGAGGACTAAGAACTCCTACATTTTTTTTTCTTATGCCAGCAAACAAAAGTGCTTACATTATTAATAACATTAATTTTATTTTTGAGTACTTCGGCTCCTATTTGACTGAGTTATGTGATGCTTGCTTACAGGACTCGCAGGGGCCTCCGCCCACTCCCCCTGCTGTGCAATGAAAAAAAAAGACTTCCCCTGGATGGCCCTGCATTCTTTGTCATCTGACCCGCTCTTAAAATTAGTTACAACTTTCAATAATAGCACACAATTTATTTGTACATTATATCGTTTTAAAACTTAAATTCTTTTTTACTATAATCTCTGCCAATATTAAACAACTTACTTCTATGTAGCGACTGTTTTCCAAATTTAATAAGTTTCTATATGTAATATAATTAGCATCATACTATACTATTATTAATTATCAACAACATCACAGAAGTGCCTCATCACTAATTTTAAACTCTACCTTGCAGTCGTGAATAAAAAAAAAAATGGCAGAGATCACCGTGATACAATATTTCATTTCCGTGGGTCACTTGCTGCAACGCTTGCAATGATAATGATTTAGTATGAGCATCACACAGCACCATACCAATGGTTTGCTGGACAAACATGGATCTAGCTATCAGATGCTCTATGACATTCTTCTATTTTCTTGAAATCTCTTTAAAATATTATAGTAATTTTCTTCCAATCCAAAGATTGCAATTTTACTTTTCTGACTAAAAAATAATTATTTAACAATTAGTTACACATAAAACAAACATTGCTTTTAAAATTCATTAAATATTTAAATGTTTCAGATATTTGGGTCAAAGAAAGCAATAGGTATATATTTACCCAAATGTCAAAACCGCAATGGTTCTTTTCCTTAAATTTTAAATGTGTTAGCTTTTTTAAAGTTTAATGTATTTTTTTTAATAATTGAAACACTGAAGTGCATTTTTATAAGCAATAAATAATTCAGTAAGAAATACTGTACAGTATATAAATATATATATTGCAATAATTATTGTATTTTGTCATTTTATAACTTTTACTAAAAAAAAATTGCTTTGTTTAATTTTGTTATAATATTAATAACATTGAAGAGAAACACACAAAATGTAATAAAAATAAGGGTAAAAAAATTGTAGTTAAATAAAATAGCTGCATTAAATTGAAAGAGCTATTGCCAGTCACTATAAATATCTTAAGCCTGCATGTTGCCGTTGCATAATAAATTTGTATTTTAAATTATACCTCGAGAAGATTTTAAAAAAATATATAATATTATATAAAAAGTAGCTTCCACATATTTTTAAACTTTATTTATGAAACAAAAACATACCTACTGGTGTGCAAGGCTAACTATGTAGGCTTAAAAAAATACTTGTGTGTGTACTATAATTTCTCTTCCCCTTAAAAAACTATTTTTCTTTTTGTAAAGTTTGATCACATTTTTTTTTTATTCACTAAATTAAAAAAAAATAATTAGAAGTTATATTTTATTTTAATGAATTAAAATTTTTATCCTATAGTTATATTAAATGTTTATGTACCTTTTAATAATATATTAATAACACCAAACTGTACCTTGCCTTGCATAATAAATCCTAACAATTGCGAGGAATGAAATACAATTATGCTCTAGTATATGTAATAACAGACAGCTCTGAGCAAACACAATTTGTAAGTGAAAAACTGTAAGAATGCTTTTAAATTTTGGTGATCAATTGGGTCAACAGCACATTTTGATTTTTAATCAGTTACGGCAATTAAAAAAAAAAAAAAAAACATTTGTGTAATTCCATGTATATTAAGTAAAATAAAAACAATAAATATATAAATTTATTTATTTTCATACATCATTATGCTCCTGATAAAAAATAATTGTACATCCTAGACAGAAAACAACATTGAGAAGTAAATAGAAATATATTGGTACATTGTAAAGTTCACTCGGGGGAATTCAGGTCATATTTAACTTGTACTAAATTGTTATCTCAAATATTGGCAGTTGTCATTGGTTATCAAAGTTTTATTTTATATTCTTACAGATATGAAGTTGATGCTACATTTTGTAATGATTGTTAAGTTTATTATTGCTATGGTGTTTTCTTGTTTGTAAACCATGAATGGTCTACTAGAGTTTACAAACAATTATTCAGTTTGGTCAATTAAGTCCCTTTCTTTCCCTCCTGCTTTTAAAAAATAACATATTATATAAATAAATAATTATATTACGTACAATGTTAAACAAGTTTTAGTTTTAAGCTTGCCATGGGCAGAATACCATATTACTATTACCTCTCATAAAAATGGGCAATTATCGTGCATGATCAATTTTGATAATTTTGCATCATGGCTCAAAAATTACTGTACATTTAAAACCTTTTAAAAGAACTGATAAATAATTTAATTTTATGAAAGATGAGTTGTGTTGTTATGGGCTTACGGGGTGTAATTTTTTTACTGGCTCAATCAAAAGAGGAGGTCGAAAAATATCCCTTAGATTTTTTTGCGATTTTTTTAAGCACTGCATCATACCTAGAATGGAGATTAAAAATGTCTCTTGACCTGAAGGCTCCATCCGCAACGCCTATGACGTCATTACATTCTTTGGGTCAACTGTATAATGTTTCTAAACAATCACGTTGCTATGGAAACAAATGATTATTTTTAATAAACAAGCAACAATGCAATAATTTTTTTTTATAAGTGTTATATTCACTGCGTTTACATGACGGTGTTTAATGCGTATCCGTTGACGACGCCTCATAAGAATAACATTATCCGTCGTCAACGGATCCGTATTAAACACTGTCATGTAAACGTAGTGATAGTTGAACCAAAGAATGTAGTGACGTCATAGGCGTTGCGGATGGAGCCTCCAGGTCAAAAGACATTTTTAATCTCCATTCTAGGTATGATGCAGTGCTACAAAAAATCGCAAAAAAAATCTAAGGGTTATTTTTTGACCTCCTCTTTTGATTGAACCAGTAATAAAATTACACCCCGTAAGCCCATTATAGCTTATAAATGGAACATGGACATTAATTGATGAAAAATTCACTGAATTAAGATTAGATACTTAAGCATTGCCAATATGGTGCAAATATTAACAAAAACAAAACAGGAATGCAAATTTTTCAGAACATACTTACTACTGACAGTATATCAGTCAACATAATTTTTAGTATGTAATATTGAATAATTTACCTGCACATATTCAACATAACAAACAAAAATAAGACATGTATGAATTTAAAAACTTTAAAACAAAATTAGCTGAACTCTTAAACATGTGACACACTCAACAAAATGTAATGGAGTAAGATGGCGTTTGGCTATGGGGCACTTTCCTCGTCCTGGTGCAGCTGGTCCACAATGGTGCGTACCTTGTTGATGATTCCCTTCATTTGCTGAAACTTGCCTGTCGCATCAGGCAGGTTTTCAAAGTTCAGGTGGTCACTGATGCCCTGCAACATCACATTCAGTATTATAAAAATAGAACTGCAAAACAATTGTTTTAAAATTGTTTGTTATAATATAAACTATATAAAAAAAAGCTGAAATAACAAATTAATTTTTTTACTAGTATTTCCTTGTTGTGCTTTACATTTTTATTTATTAATACAGTAAAAAAAAATATATATTAGCCAAGAAGTAAAACAGCTAAGTACAGTCGTGTTTTCTCTTTCCTCCAGGGG
Source organism: Siphlonurus alternatus (assembly GCA_949825025.1). NCBI lineage: Eukaryota > Metazoa > Arthropoda > Insecta > Ephemeroptera > Siphlonuridae > Siphlonurus > Siphlonurus alternatus. The sequence goes on from OX463779.1 coordinate 9,366,342, forward strand.
GAAAAAAAAAAAAAAAAAAAAAGCTTCTTGTCAAAAAATAATAATCATATGAATGTTCTCTTAAAAATCAAAAGTTGTTTAAAAAGGCTTAAATTCAGTTTAAAATAATTAATACTGTAATCATTTTAGTTACACGCAAAAAATGATAAGAATTCAGTAATATAATACAATTGTTCAAAAATAAAATGGTCTCAACCAATTAATTACATGCAGTATTATAATTTTTTTATTATTTGGCTGGGCCAAGCTGCAACAATTGTAATTTTTTTGTTTCTATTTCAGAGTATCAACATCAAAAAATTTTACTGCATAAATGGATAGAGGGTGCAAAATTTAATTACTCTGATTTTTTTTTTCATATTTTTAAATAGTCCAGGAATTTAAAAAAAAAATATTGAAAACCCACTTTCCGGAGGATAGGAATCGTTATTAATAAAGAGGTGGTATTTTTGTTGCCGTTAAAGCTGAATTTTCAATATTTCTTTAAGGGTAAGGTAACGTCACCAATGTTAAAAAAAATCCCTCTCACAAAAATTCTGAAAAAAATTTAAAATGTTCTCCTCTATACCCCCTATCAGTACCTAAAATATCAGGTATACAAATACGATCTAGTTTTTGAGTTATAAATGTTTAAAGTTGACTACTTTAACATGGAGAAATGAAACTCCCATGTTAAATTGGTCAACTTTAAAAATTCATAACTCAAAAACTAGATCGTATTTGTATACCTGATATTTTAGCTACTGATAGGGGGTGTAGAGGAGAACATTTTAAATTTTTTTCAGAATTTTTGTGAGAGGGATTTTTTTTAACATTGGTGGCGTTACCTTACCCTTAAGAATACTTCTAAAACTATGAAAAATCTCCTTAAGTTAGCTCCTTGTAAACTAAAGAACGGTATTTAAATTTTTTTCAATTCCAATTCTCTGAATGAAATATTCAGTCTGAGAAGTGTTACGTTTCTAGTCTTAATCTTAGCAATTTGAGTGCTATCATTTTCTGTTTAGAAATTAAAAAAGGGAGACAAAGAACCTTAATAATTTACACTATGCATGGCTGGAAATCTTTTATTTGAGGTATGTTACTTGCTAAAAATACACACAATTAGTTTCATTTAGTTAACACTTTACCTGTGAGAATTTGTTAGCGCACGGAAGGGAGGCGAAGGGCGAGTGACTGTCAATGACTGGCGTGCCCATTGAGAGGGACATGGTTCTGCCGAGCGAGGGCTCTGGAGTGCAGGGGCCAGGGCTGGGCGAGCTCACGACACCCTGAGGGGTGCCTGGTAGGGACTTGGAGTTGCTGCCCTCCAGCTCCAGTAGAATGCTACGTTTTTGCGCCTCCAGCAGTGACAGGTCTGGAGACTGTACGGACGAGGAGTCCTGACTGCACACGGCCTGTTTCAAAAATACCTCAGATAAGAATTACAATACTTGGTTATTGCAAAGAGTACAGTAAGTAAAATATAACTACTTCATGATGACACAAGCAAAATTTAATATCACTATATTAATAATTATTATTCTACTGTATATTGAGAGACTTTTAATTGTTATTTAATTAATGGCCGTAAGTTGCAGCCAACCTATCCTAGAAAAATCCGACAATTATCCGAGAATTTTAATGTTAATTAGTAAATAATCCGAGAATTATCCTCGGATTATCCTCGGATAGGTGGCTGCAACTTACGGCCATAAAAGTCTCTTTATAATGAGATAAAATTTTGCTTCTGAACTACTTATATTGTACACCCTTTATTGCTACTAGAGTTAGAGGTCTGCACGGGCCAGAATTTTGAGTCCTGGCCCGGCACGTTTTGGTAGCTGCTCCGTCCTGCCCAGGCCTGTGTAACCTACTTCACAGTGCGGCCCGGCCCAAAGTCTGTCATTGGTTCAACCTCAGCCTGCTCAATGTGTGCCTTTTTTTATTTTAGTGCTTTATGTAAATGATATTATTTTCATAACAAAATTCTAATGGAGTATCGGCCTCAAATTTTTTTATTGCAGAAATGGATAGAGAGTGCTGATTTTTTTCTGATTTTTTAGAGCCCGGGAACTATTTTTTAAAAAAATTGAAAGTCCTTTTTGTGACGTCACGAGGTGGCAAGTCCTATCTTTTTCTTAAGGAGCGGTGCCTCGTTAAGTCACAAAAAGAAATTTCAATAATTTTTTAAAAAAAGTTCCCGGGCTCTAAAAAATCTGAAAAAAATCAGGGTAGCATAACTTTGCACCCTCTATCCATTTCTGCAATAAAAAAAAAAAATGAGGTTGATAATCCATTGAGACTCACCGACAGGGCTGGAGAGTTAGGTGACTCCTCCGCTTCCTCGGCCTTGAGCTGAGAGAACTCCTCCAGAACCTCAGAGTCAGCCGTACTGTCCAGCACAATCATCACCTCATCTGAGAACAAACATGTCGGAGATGATAAACTTAAAGCAGTAGCAAGAAAAAACTGATTACAGTAGTTATGCCCTAGCTATGTGAGCACAAACACTGCTCAGTGCATGCCAAGATATATATCAACAGTGGCGTGCGGTGGGTTTAGCAGGCAGTAATGCGGCGGCAAAATTATGGGACTGGACACAGCAAAAAGGGGGTCCGGGGGGCGGAGCCCCCCGGATAGCCCGGCGCAGGCGAAAAAATTTTTAAAAAGGGGGCGTGGCAGGCGACTTTTTAAGCATAAAAATAACACAAAAATATATTATATTTCGACGTTTTATACAATTCTAAAATCAATCACAAATAATTTTTTAAATCAATTTGTAAGACGAGTTAAATTTTTTGTCGGTAATGTCTTTTTTTATATCGATCGTATGACAGTTATATTCATGATCGATCAGCACATAATTAATATATAATATAATTATTTTCACTAAAAACAATACGTATAATTTTTGTATTGTGATTCCGACTATGTACAGCTGCAATACGTGAAAAAAAAAATACGCATTTTATTCTATGCAGTCAATTAAATTGTAATTGTGATCCGCGACGCGGATTGATCAGGATAGCAGTCGATAAATCAATATTTTATTTTCTAAGATACGTAATTTCTTTCAAATAATTTGTTGTTTTGAAAGGTAAAGTCAATTTAAGAACATGAGTTTAATCGTTTAAAATAATTATAGTGTGGATTTCATAATTGTGAAACTATATATTTGTTAATTTTGCTTTAAAAATAAGAGATAAAGTTTTCGAATCTTATATTTTTTTCCCCGGCAGCATATAATTTACGATAATCCATGAGGCAAAAACATCGGCTCCTCGATCGTCGTCGCTCCCCTCCCTCAACTCCCTCCCAGGACTGAAGCTCGCCCCCACCTCCTAAATCGGTAGAAAGCTCAGCTTTTTCTTTGATGATAAAACTATACGAAAAAACGGGCGTGGGAGGGGAAATGTAGATTCATGCATGGGGAAAACAAAGCTGAGTGAGTCTACCGCTTTCATGCAAGAGGGCGTCTTTGCATTGCACCGCGAATTCATTTACGTTTTTGCGGTAAACGCTTCAATAAATTCAAACGAAGATTTTCACATAGACAAAGATAAATTATTTTTTTTTATTGAAATTTGACGTGATGAAATTGAAAAAGAAAATATTTATATTCTTTAAAGAAAGCTCAAATTTTCCCTAGATGCGCCGCATCCAACGCATTAATGGACCGCACGCCACTGTATATCAAGATATGTTTTTATGATCATCAAACTACAAAAAAAAAAATTACTGTAAAAATAAAGAAGCTTCTTATGTTCCAGTACAATTCAGTATAAAATAAAACATGAAAAATGAAAAACTCAAAATACTTAATCTTGATTTTAATAAAAAATTAACATTAAAATATTTTGTAGGCTACAACAATTGCTTGTGAATGGTATCGGCCCAAATTGGCATCTAAAATTACAAATTAGGCACCAAGAGTTGTTGTAAGAGCACAAAACTTTTGACAATAGATGTAATAAGTATACAGTATAATGTATAGTATTTTTTTCTTTCACCTGTACTAATATTTTTACCAACATCAATGACATCAATGAGGCAATTTTTTTGACAGTGACTGATGACGCCATGGTGACAAAGATCAAATTTCTTTTTTCTAGATTATTGACAAAAATAATGCTTAATAATTGGCACAAGTTAAAATGAATATTATCAGGTGAGAGACTATAATTATATCTACATACTGGGGGACATTCACAAAGCACTTAAGCTCCACTTTAGCCTCAATTTTTATTCCGGGTTAAATCAATACTAAAGTAGAGGTAAAGTGCCTCGCTGTGATTAGTTGCAATTTTTATACTCCTTCAAAAAGGTTATTTATCAACAGTAATATTAATTTACAATGTAAAACAATATCCTGACCTACCATCAATTTCCACAACTTCCATGTCATCGTTGGCTATAAGTATGCCGTCCGCAGGTAGGGAATCCCGGGCAAGCTTTTTCCTCTTGTAGCCGCGAGACGCACTGCTGCCAATCTCCTGGATGAGAGCATCTTTGCTGTGGTTCCAATGCATCCCAGGACAACGGTGCTTCTGGGACTCCTGAGGACATGCAAGGCAGCTCTCACTAACAATCCTAGTATTTTGAAATTTTTAATTGAATAAAGTCATTCTACTTTGAGGCACTTATCAACAAACAAAAAATTAATATAAAAGAGGTTAACAGGGCACTGATAAGATTTACTAATTAACCCGAGTGGCGTAATATTAAGATGAACTTCCTTAAATTAAGCTCAGAGTTACCAATGTACATACAGAATCTACTGTCTAGACACACAAGCTGAATACAATTATTATTTTTACTACACTGTAAAATTTACTGTAAGAAAAGAGATATTACTGGGCCTAAAGCCACGAGCAAAATGTAACGATTTTAATTTTAAGCTTTAATTATTACAGTGTATAAAAGATTCAATAATATTATTCAAATCCACTAACTTTCACGGCTTGTTTGGATGGCAACCCAACTAAATGTAAATTTATATAATATAAAGTTGCATCCTATCTTGTATCACATAGCTTAATTATGCTCAAATGCTGGAATTAGAATCTTTGCTAATGTCATAACATAGAAAATTTTTAAATTTATTTTGCCCTCTACTGCATACATGATTTCATGACTTTACGGTTTAAAAATTGTTTAAAAATAAAGCAGTTTAATTTTCAAAATAAGAAGCTCATTAGCTAATAAATGAAACTTACATCGATGGTATCCTCACTAGGATGAATATTGAAGCCAGGATACTCCACAATTTTGCTGATGTCGTATGTATCCTTGGACCCGTCGTTTGCCATAATTTCTCCTGGTTCAACACCTGTATGTCAATGGGATTTGTTTAGTTGAGGGATTTGGGTGATTTGAGGGTCACGGCCACATACCGGAGCTTTCGTTGATGAGTGTGATGCCGGAATGAGTGATTCTTGCCTCCTCCAGCCAGCCGGGAGGGTAGCCAAACAACCGCATGCGGTAGACGAAGCGAGGGAGTTGGTTCTTCTTCAGACCCATGGCTGAACGAAGCTCATCAGATATCTTGCCAGGTACCAGGTGAGCAAACCGCTGTTCCTCATCTATATGGTACCGACTGGACAAAAAGAAACTTGTTGCATTACTGTGTACAACATACCAATGCTGGTAAATTATTTTTTAATGTTATGAAAGTTATTATTTCACCACAAGACTTTCTTGCAAAATATTTTAAATCTATTTGCGGACAGGTAAAACAATTACGTATGTTCTTGTTTAAGATTGTAACCCATATTCTGATTTGTCTTATCTATTGAAAGCATTTAATCAAAAGTTCAGCTAATTTTACCAAGATATTTTCTTACTAACAAGTATCATACATTTACATAAATGTATTAGCCCTGTTTAAATGATCTAATATCACTGCAATGTACTGTACAGTATTAATAATTCACATTGCTAATATTAAAATATGATAATATTACAAGCATCAAGAACATTTCTAGCAAAAATGGTTTTTGTTTCTTTCAGATCCAGCACAACTAAGATAGTAACTAAGATAGTTGATCTGTTCACCTTGTTTTGGGTTGACCCCTTCTTTGAGACATGTACTTCTGCCTGTTCTTCGAGACGGCCTCCTCGTTGATGGACTTGGGGCACTCGCTGATCATGTGGTCACCCTCGCAGTTGAAACAGGCGTTTGGGATGGAGGAGCCTGCACCACCTGCTTTCACCAACTCTTCCTCACTGGGCTTGCCGTGAAGGGCAGTTGTGTATGACTGATAGAGAAATCACAGAATTTTTGTAGACTTCAATATTACTGCTCACAACATTGGTCATAAGTATGCAGGGGTACCCTTAATCTGCAGATGAAAATAAATAAAAAAAAGGGGGGTGCACAGAAGATCAATGTTTAAATACAGTATTAAGGTATAACCTGAGAATTTGTCTGTCAAGGTCAAGAGGCGTTTGTATAGTTTTTTTGCAATGCTAATTAACAAATTTAACATTGGAAGGATACAAAATTCTCATTTAAATAAATTAATTATAATTAAACCAACGGTTAAAAAATTCCGAAAAAATTCAGAGCTAATTTGACGATTGTTGTAAGTCCATCAAATTAATTTGAAGAAAATCTGTTGTAGCGAATTTTTCGTCCAAATTTCTCAGGTTAAGCCTTTAAGTACTATACTGAGAAAATAAGAAAAGCACTTACATTTTCTTCATATCCCCCCCCCCACACACACTTAAGCTGAGATTTGCATTGCGTCTAGAGTAAATTATTTGCTTTTTTGTGTGAAAAGCTGTTATAAAAAATTATGTGTTTATTTTTTCACCTGTTCATATCTTGGCAAACTTCTTTTGAATGCTGATTTTACTGGAGCAGTATCAACCTTAAAGAGTCCATTAGTTCCTTCAATTTGCTGTCTTTCTTCTGGGATTTCAGATTCCCAAATATTTAGCTGTAATCCAGGAAACTCGTCAGATTCATCTATTTCGGGATCATCAACTGCTAAAACCTCAAGGAGTGCTTCATGAACAGCTTTACGAAACATTCTGAAACAGAGAGTGTGATACAATTAATGCACTATTCAGGACAATGGGAATTGTCAAATTAAACCAGTCTCCACTCCGTCCCAGAGGGCTTTATTTTGGAGCATAATTGCTGTACAGTACAAGCCAAAAAGAGGGGCTAGGGTCTGAAATTTAACACTCTTTAATCTATAGTTTTTAACACAAACATACTGATGTGGGTGATAATTTGTATTGCTATTTACATTGTACCATCAAAAACATGTATTCACATTTGTGATGTGGAGTGAAGGACAGTCGATGCTGCCTCTTCTTTTTAGACCTTGATATTATATTGTCCCTCGTCAACAATAATGAGCTGTCTGCTAACTATGATCTTGTGTGCAATAATAAGTTATCTAATATTTCAGGTGAGAGCAACAATGAGCTTTTTCTAAGAGAAGCATTGCTATCGCCAACCTTATCAATGTTTTCGTCTCCTTATTGTACGGTTAAGGGTAAGTTAACACGAAACATTGATTGTTTTAGTCCCATTTGATTAACATGTAAACTTTAGCAACCTCATAATAATGAGATATTAGAATGTGAAAATTTTAGTAGCTTAATCGAAAGAAGGGGCAAAAATATAGTACTGTGAATTTTTTCAGATTTTTCTGAGACCGGGAACTATTTTTAAAAAATTATTGAAAGTCTATTTTGATGACATCACGGGCAGCACTCCTTAAGAAAAAGGATAGGGCAGTGCCGCCCGTGACGTCATAAAATAGACTTTCAATAATTTTTTAAAAATAGTTCCCGGTCTCAGAAAAATCTGAAAAAATTCACAGTACCATATTTTTACCCCTTCTTTCGATTAAGCCACTAAAATTTTCACATTCTATATAATACAGTACTATCTAATTCTGCTTTTTTTTTTAGACACCAAAAAAATATAAAAAAATTTCAAAACAATCGGACGATCCAATTTTTTTAAATTAATTTCTTAGTTTAGGTCTCCATAGGAAAGCCCTATACTGAAAATTTAAAAAATTAATTTCAGAAATTAATTTAAAAAAATTGGATCGTCCGATTGTTTTGAAATTTTTTCCACATTTTTTTGGTGCTAAGAACTGTCTCTAAAAAAAAATCAGAATTATTATGAGGTTGCTAAGGTTTACATGTTAATCATATGGGACTACTGACAATCAATGTTTTGTGTTACCTTACCCTTAAGTCGATCGCTAGCATTGAGGGCTGTTGCCGATGTGATCAATCTCCATATATGTGTTTACATTACAGTTATTTTATGTGGCACAGTCAATTATTCTGTAATGAAGCAACAGGGAAAGGCAGATATAGGGGAAGGAACGATCATGGGTGGCCACTGGAGTATGAAGACAGCAAAATTAAGTGATGCAGGCAAGTTTTCTTTTCTCAAGAGGATTAATTGATGTAGAGTTAGTTACAGGTCCCGATGCACAGTATGTGTCCCTTAACATGAGTATACAAAAAAACTATCCTGGGCCTGCCGAGACTCTTTCTCGGGATGTAAAGGGAAGGTAAAGAGAAAAAGTCTTTTTTGCGGAAGGACAATTGTGAAGGTGAGAAACGGCTTTCTACGTGTAATGGCTACCATACTCTCTAGTCCGTCACCGAGAGGGCAAGTGAAAATGAGAGGATTATGGGATTGTACCGCTGCCTGGAGAGTTGGTTTTTAGATGGAAATAGAGTAAATGATAGAATGAAGGTTTTAATTTAAAGTATTGAATAAAAGAATTAAAGGAAGACAGCTAGGAAAGATTTCAGGAGCGGCACAGGAAAAATTATGTAACAGTTTCCAGCACGCCTTGAGGAATCCTCTCAGGAGGATTGTGAGAATTGTGAGGGAGTGAAACCAGCTGGACCAGGAAATTGTGGGGGTGGGGAGTATGATACTACAGTATAACAGATCTTAGTTTACCACTAAACAGCTCAGTAGACTAGACGGCGCCAGATATATGAGCCAATGAAAAGGCTAGAATGTCAGCTGGCCACCTTTTCATTGGCTGATATATCTGGCGCCGTCTAGTCTACTGAACTGTTTAGTGGTAAACTAAGATCTGTTATACTGTATAAAAGGATTTCAGGAGCAGGCTGAGGCGAGCCACCGTGGGTGTCCACAATTGCCGCAAGGCTCTAGGTATATGATCAAAGATACAATGCCAATAATGCATGCTGAAGAAAATGAAACCCAATTCATCTTACTAGAGTGAGAAATTACCTTCCAATTTCTTCATCTCTAAAGATAACCTTTACTAGTGGCTGTGGCTTATCAATATCTTCTTTTAGGCTTTCTTTAACTACTTTTTTTCCCTCACGTTTAGGTGGGTGAGAAGTCTGCATTTTGTTAACGATATGCATAGGCCTCTCAACATCAGATTTAGGTGTCTTAGCTTCATTGCTTAAGTCACTTTGTAGATCAACGAACTGGACGTCAAGTTTGCCATCAGCTTCTTCTCGAGTTGATTTCTCAGCTTTTAAAGGTTCTCCAAATTCATCTGTGTATTTTGTCTCCAGTAAGGTGGGCTGAGAAGATTTAATAACAGACTCAAATGAAACTTCTGACATTGAACGAAAACTTGGAAGCAAAGGTTTTGTTGCAGACTTAACAGATCCATTTGAAACACTTGAGTCTTCCACAGTTATAATATCACTCTGACAGCTATCATTTGAAGATACTTCTTGTTTGCTTTTCTTTGGAGGACTAGACTCTTTTTCAGACTGGTCCTGAGGGTCATTTGTGTTAGTACCGGTACCCTTTTGTCGTTTCCTCAAGTTAGACACTCGATTTCTGAGCTCATCCAGTTTAGATTTACATGATAACTTTTCATTTTCTATGGCTATCTTAGCTTCAGAAAGTTTTGAAATCTTGTTTGGGTCTTCTTCATCTCGACCAGTATCCGAAATCACAATAATATCGTCATCCATGTGAATGAGAACTGTCCACACAAAACCAAAACCAAGACCAAAACAACCTGAAAAGCTGAAAACAACGAAACAACCCAACTTGCAACTTTTGCTGCAAATTTTATTAATTTTTGTGCATGGCGATAAGGCCATCCTGCAAGCAAGTGCCATCTATTGAGTAGAAGAAAAAATGTTGCTGAAGTAAAATTTTAGTTCTAAAAGTAGCTCATAGAGTGAGACTGTTTGAAAAAAAACTGAAATGCTGAGGCTGAAACGTGAAACTGCTGGTGGAACTGGAAGTTGGAAGTCCCCGTGGTGCCGGTTCTGTTACTGCCAAAACGTGTCTGTAAAATTTTTATGATTTTGCTATTATGGCGGAATCAGAGGTATGTGTAAGCAAGTGGACATCTTGCTTCAAGTACTGGTAATTTACCCTAACTAATATATCAATATAATTTAGCTTTCAACTGCTCTGAAGGATCTACCGATCCGCATCCAAAGTGCCAGCCGTAAGGAAAGGAAGAGAACTTTCGACAACGTGATAGCTGTTTTGTCCAACCCAGGTAAGTTTTTGTCAGTTGGACATATATGAATATCGTTATTCATGAATTTGTTGACTATCTTACGATATTTTTATTGTTTCAGGAATCAATGAAGTTATAGTTCGTAAACTTTGTAAGTTGCTGCCACTCGTGCTGCTACGTTATGATGACATCACGTCACAATCTTATGTACGAAAGTTTCTGGAAGCACTCATCAAACACCATGAAGATGCGACAGTTAAACATTTGGTTCCTGTGCTCGTGGAAGTTTCGACCAACTTGAGCTCATTGGTTCCATCGTAAGTGCCATTCCTTGCAATTTTTTTCCAGAGTCCTGCAGCGATCCAGCGATACATGCCTCAGTGTTGCCAGGAGGTCATCACATCCAGCACATCCTTATTGAGATGACCCAAGGTCAATGTAAAAAAAGAAAGAAAACAAAAGGGGTGAGGGTAGCTCTCATGATTCCATGTTTCGTCCAAAATTGAACGTTGGGCTACCTCCCGGCTGATTGCAGAAGTGCAGTCGGCGGTGATTTTATATTTATAGGTGGTCTCTACATATATACTGTATGCATATATGGCATATGCATACCTGAGCTCTGTTCATAAATACAGTCGGAAAGAAACAATTTTTATTAATGAACCTTATGTATCATACATAAGGTTCATCAAAGAAAATCAATTCTAATTTGAATTTAATGTGAATAAAATAAATAAATATGATTGTGTATTTACGAACAGAGCTATGATCTATACCCTGCATATAACCAGGACACTCTGGCCCCACTTGAACTCTGCCAAATAGGGGGAATTAATTCTCATGGTGACATTCTATTTATCAAAAATATTGTCCATTGGCTTGGTATTAATGTAAATAGAAAACAAATTGATTAATTTAAGTATACCAAGAAATAGCAATTCATTATTTCGTTTAACTCATAAAAAAGGGGGGGGGGGGAGAAAATTAAGGCTTCCAAATGAGGTCAGTGTCAAAAGTATTATTGAGGGCCTGAGCTAATCCCATCCAAGGTTTCTTCATATAGGTTACACCAATTCGTGAAATTTGTGTGACATTTCATAATGTTTGGGAGGATATGGTGTAAAAATTTATATATATAAAAAAAAAAAAAATGCATTACAGGAGGATATTATAGGTCACTGTCCTCTCTTATACTTTACTTTTAGGTTGCCTGTGTTGGCAGGGATAACAGCTGGAGTCCTCCTTGTGACCTCCACGTATTTTCCCTGAACACAGGAGCAAAATTTGCTTTGGCTTATTTCTCTTCATCAAACTACTTATATAATATACCATATCATTTTCATTGTTAAAGTGGCTAAAGCAGAACGTTATTAAGAATGTCATTAATCGAAAGAATAACTATCCTCTTTCATAACTAATTTATATAAAAAAAAACTTACCATCTATTTTACAACATTGTTCTGTAAAAAATGCTCTATAAGGCAAAAATGGTTACTGCGCAGCTATTGAAGAAATAAGTAGCATGCATGGGGCACTCGCTCAGTTGCTTAACAGAAGTACTGCTGACCCGTATGCTGTGTAATTGATGGTGTTTGCATTACCGAGCATATTACTACAGAACATAGCTACTAAAATGGATAGAAAGTGTTTTTTCATAAATAATTTACATAAAGAGAATATTCTTTTGAGTAATGATATTCTTACTAGCAGAACCGGTCAACTTTGGCCATTTAATAGAAGTATTTTGGTAAAGAGAAATAAGCCAAAGCAAATTTTGCTCTTATGTTAGCATACCAGGGATAACACATGTGGGTCACGAGGTGATTGCTCCCAGATCCATAGATCTAATGGGTCTTTCTATTATTAGTTATATCATGCAGGTCGGCAAGTTTGAAAATCTCGCAATGCAATAAGTAGACTCATGATCATTAATTGTCACTTGACTTTCTTTTGATTAGTCAACTGTGCAGCCTAACCTGTATGAAGGAACTTTGCTCTGACCAATTAATAAAAATGATTTCAGTTTCAATTTAATATTTCATCAAAATTTTATGTGATGCAAATGCATTCAATTAGTGTGAGATGGTAATCAAATCTAAATTTTTGTTATGGTTGCAGCAAAAGTGTGTCTCAGACTGCTCTGTATGCACTGACATGGTCATGCCTCCTGATGCGCACGGCCAAGCTGGGGCCTGGACAAGAGTTGAGTGGGCTGCTCAAGGCACAGGCTGCTTTGCTGTGTGCAGTGGTGGGGGGTGGAGGAGACCGTGCAGCTCAGCGCGCCTTTCACTCCCTCTCGGTGTCCTGGACCTGCGCCAAGAGCAGTGAGTAACTCTAAATGAAAGTAACTAAATAGCCAGCAGCATACTTCGAGCGTAATTAAAAATTAGAAACATGAATAATCTTTGATTTAATATTTTGGCTGTAAGTTATTTGAGCTGCTTTTAACATGAGATCAAAAGTCACAAAAATCAACCTTTGTACTTAAAGAAATGCTTCACTTCCTGAGCATTTAAAAAATAGTGGACCAGGACTGCAGAACATGGGAAGGTTTTGAGTTGGAATTATTATCTCTGAGGTCAATTATTGTTTGAAGGGCTCACATTTGCCTTGATATTGCAGGTGTGGAGAGTGCGACTGTGCAGCAGCTGTGCGGGGAAGAGCTGGAGCGACTGGTCAAGAGTGAAGAGTGCAGCCTGGCACTAGTCATGCTTGGAGCTTTCCACATCAAGCACCTGTCTGAAAAAAAGCAAAGCGACTTGATCGTTAAGTACAAGGTAATAACCTGTGATTTTTCTGTGACTATCGTCTGCATTTTTGTTATTTTCTTTTGAGAAGTAGATAAAAATTGCAAGTACTGTATAATATCTTGACTGTACAACAGGGTTCAGTTGATTGAAGTAATAATCTTGACGTATTTAGAAAGAGTTTAGTTGACATTTTTGTGGTTATTGTGTTTCAGCCTGCACTGCTGGATGCATTTGTGCGCACTGCAGTAAGCTGCAAACAGAGTCCTCGTCTAGAGCTGGTGGGTTCGTGTGCACCCCTACTACGGCAGCTGAGTCATGAAGAGCTAAGTGGCAATCTGCTGCCTGCAATACAGCGAGCCCTGCTTCGTTCCCCTGAGATCATATTGCCGAGTGTTGGCCCAGTGCTGGCTGCTCTCTCTCTTGACCTCAGCCAATACACACAGCCTGCAGATACAGCCTCCATAGCTCGCAGCCTCGCCAGTAAGTACTTAAATAATAAGAACTAATAATGGCAGCATTTACAGAAATATTTGAGTGAGATGGTATATTCATACCAAAATCAAACGTTTTTGTCTACAGTTAGTATTATAAAATGTATTTAAGATGTCAGAATCAAAACCAGATAAGTGACAGATAAGGTTACCTGTCAGGCCCTGCGACAAGAAATCCATCCAAAAGTGTAAACATTTGGGTTTTATTCTGACGACGTCATTTGATTATTTTTTTGTACGTTCCTTCCTTTTTCTTTTTAAAAACTTTTCAGGCCATTTGTTCGTCAACAATTTGAAAGATCTTGTAAGTTTTTTTTTTTACGTAAAAGCGTTTTACTTTTCTCTAAATAATGCCGTAGTTACTGGACTATGTTATATTATAATGTACAGTATTTATTACAGTATGTTTAGTGAAGGTGAATACAATTGCAATATTTTTATTTAGAGAAAAGTAGCATCTATTTTAATTAAATGACTTCATTGTTCAATTTTTAAGGAAAATGAACCATTAAATAGGTTATGATGTACAGTAAAAACTCATTATTATGTAAAGTCAAGAGACCCAGGAAATTAGGTTTAGCTTTTATTGAGTTTTTCCTATACCACACAATGCTAATTATTTTTGACGGAACCAAATTCTCCTCTACTCAAAATTGAGTTTTACCTAACAACAAGTTGCATAATTATGAGTTTTTACTGTATTGTATTAAAATTGCTCAAAAATCGAATTTTTTGTTTCTTTTTAGTTTTAAATCCCATTGAATATTTTAAGGGTTGAAAAAAGCACACCTGCGACCTGTCTGACGTTGTCTGCTTGTGTCCCGCAGGTCTGCTTCACTCGAAGGAAGAGGAGGCTCGGTGTGCGGCAGCAGAGTCGCTGCGCAGTCTTGCCCGCCAGTGCAGCGACCAGGCCGCCATTGAGCGCCTCCTGCTGCACCTCTTTGCCATCCTGCAGGGCTCAGAGGGCAAGCTATCCACCGCAGACCTCAAGACCAGCGTTCTGCAGGTGGGACTTCTAACTCCGTATTTTTTCTCCACATTTTCTCTTCAGTGTGTGAGAGATTGTTTCAGTTTTCAGGCAACTGGACATTAGAAGCTTTAATTTATTCATGCCTATTTAGTTTTTACTTGTCTGGAAGCAATTTCTACTAAAAATATTATAAAAACTTAGTATTGCATCAAGTGTTTATGAAATTCCCCTCTTATTTTCTTTTAGGAGTGAAGTCTATAAATTTTGTTATTTATTTTATTTGTTTATTTATTTATTTATTTATTTATTTATTTATTTATTTATTTATTTATTTATTTATTTATTTATTCACATTAAATATCAGTTGATACATTGTGACTACAGTACATACTAAACATTTAATAGAATAAAAATTGCTGTAAAAAACAAATACAAAAAAAAAAAGATTAGTAATACAAGTATAGACAAGCATCCAAAATATTACAAAATGACTCAAAATAACAATATTCAATTATTACAATATACAGAGTGAGTCACAATTCGGGTGTCATTTCTATCCTCTAATTTGGAATTGCAAAAGTGCTTGTAGAAACTTCAAATTTCGTTCAGTGGTAGCTGAGGGTTGTTTGTTTTATGTTCTGGTGGTGAAAATTTTTTCCCACCCTTATTTCATCCCTTCTGGGGGGTGGGTTCCCGTTTTTTACAAAACCCTTATGGGCTTACAATGTTAATGAAAAAGAGATTAAAAAATTTTCGAATTTCAGTCTGAAAATTTCAAACTAGGGGTTTTCGAGTATGAAAAAAACAGTGGTGACATTAATTTTTTACTGCCGTTGACCCTTGACCATTCGCAGGGTCAGAATTTGTCTCTCACAGACCCCTTTTTTTAATTTTCACATTATCTTCATGTTGGAAAGCTTTTAAGTGTTTTCAAGCATGGTAAAACCAATGAAAGACCTATCAAAGTGTTAAAATTGGTCCCTGGACCTTGCAGGGGTCACTTGCAAGGGTCACTGGTGACCCCTGGCATGACCTTTTTTCCAAAAATTTCAATTGCGTTGAAATTGACGAGTTTTAAAAGGTTTTCAAGGACGATAAAACTCATGGAAGGTCTTGCAAAGTGATAAAATTGATCCCTGACCTAGCAGGGGTCACTAGTGACCATTTTCCTATCTTATTTTGAATTCTCGAATTGCCTCCATATTAATTTGCAAATAAGCTAGGGTTTTCAAGGATTTTAAAAATAATGGAAGTCCTCATAAAGTGATAAAATTTATCGCTGACCTTGAAGAGTTCCTGGTCTTTTTTTTTTCTATTTTATTATTATTTTTTTAATTCTCAGATTATCTCCATAATAATTTGCAAATAATGGTTTTAGAGGATCATAAAAATATTGGAGGGAATCAAAAAGTGATCAAATCTCTCTCTAATCTCACAGGGAAATTGGTGACCCCTTGCCGGTTTGAATTTGTCGATTTCTTTCAAATTATGCTCTACGTTCTGTTCGCAGTGCTCATCGTCACGCACATTAGCAAGCAAACAGGAAAGTTATTCATTTTTACATTAAAAATTTAATAAAATTTTAACAAAACGCTTACCATTACTCTGGAAACAAAATAACAGCAAAATAAATTCAATACAGAGTTAACCAACTTGCATTGTTTTTATTATTATTCACAGCGTAGGTTAGTTTGTACTGATTTTTTTTACGTTTTTCTCAATGAAAAAATAAAATTTTTAATTATCATCAAATCTAAATTTTAATTCAACTTGTCAAGTACGTGCTTACATTATTCCTATAATTTCAATCTTGCTAGCAGTCTTTTAAAGCCATCCTAATTTCAAGAAATATTAAAAAAAAAAGTTCAAATTAAGAGATACCATGCAGTGCCTCTGTAGGGTAAAAAATAGCTTTAGCATTTTAACACTTTAAACTGACTTCCAATATTTTTATCCATCATCTTCGAAAACCCTTAATACTAGCAAATTACTATGGAGGCAATCCGAGAATTCAAAGTAAGATAGGAAAATGGTCACTAGTGACCCCTGCAAGGTCAGGGATCAATTTTATCACTTTGCAAGAACTACCATCAGTTTTATCGTCCTCGAAAACCTTTTGAAACTCGTCAATTTCAACGCAATTGAAATTTTTGGAAAAAAGGTCATGCCAAGGGTCACCAGTGACCCCTGCAAGGTCAGAGATCAATTTTATCACTTTGCAAGAACTTCCATCAGTTTTGTCGTCCTCGAAAACCCTTTAAAACTCATCAATTTCATCGTAATTGAAATTTTTGGAAAAAAGGTCATGCCAGGGGTCACCAGTGACCCTTGCAAGTGACCCCTGCAAGGTCCAGGGACCAATTTTAACACTTTGATAGGTCTTTCATTGGTTTTACCATGCTTGAAAACACTTAAAAGCTTTCCAACATGAAGATAATGTGAAAATTAAAAAAAGGGGTCTGTGAGAGACAAATTCTGACCCTGCGAATGGTCAAGGGTCAACGGCAGTAAAAAATTAATGTCACCACTGTTTTTTTCATACTCGAAAACCCCTAGTTTGAAATTTTCAGACTGAAATTCGAAAATTTTTTAATCTCTTTTTCATTAACATTGTAAGCCCATAAGGGTTTTGTAAAAAACGGGAACCCACCCCCCAGAAGGGATGAAATAAGGGTGGGAAAAAATTTTCACCGCCAGAACATAAAACAAACAACCCTCAGCTACCACTGAACGAAATTTGAAGTTTCTACAAGCACTTTTGCAATTCCAAATTAGAGGATAGAAATGACACACGAATTGTGACTCACTCTGTATAAATATAAAATTACAAATATTATTGACATTTTTCGTATTGCATGAGCTGAATGGAGTAACAATATTTTTTTTAATAAGGTAGTCAAACAATTGCTTCTTAAAACAGATATACTTTCAATTTTTTTTAAATAATCTGGAAGAATAATTTTCTTAATGTTAATTTTAAAGCGACATTCCGGAGAAAAAATCGATCATAAACTAATATAATATTACTACTCCTAGCGTCATTGTAGTAAGTTCTACAAGAACAAAAAAAAATTTAAAAAATTATTTACGTGCATAATTGCACTTTTAAATTTAAAGTCTTGGGTCTCATCGGGACCAACTAAACGTCGGAACTTGTAAATTTACAAAGGATTACAAAGGAAAATTGAAAGAGACTCTGTTTGGTATGCTGTGGAAGTGCCCAATCTTAACGTAGGGAGTGGAAACTTCACAGAATTTTTAATTAATATGTGGACTAAAATACTGGCTAGTGTCAATATTTTCGGAGTGCCTCGAATGAAGTTATAAGGTTTGCAATAAAACGTAATAATTCAACAAGCCGCCAAGGTTCCCCCACTACAACCTCCCTCTTGCTCGCAAGAGAAGGCGGAGGAGGCGGAAGAGCGGGGTGCCACACGTGGCGAGGCGGCGAGGGTAGTTTTTGCCTGGACTTTACAAAAAAAAAAAAATTGGGAGGTAACAATGCTGTAAGGAGGACTAAAGAAAATGACGGATAGCAGAATAACATTTCTTTTAAATAAACAACTGCAACAATTTGAGCCTTAAAGACATTTCTATTATAAATTTCTACTTGTAAAACTTGAAAGTTCTACATAGATAATATAAATTTAACTTCTAATCGAATGATGAATATATAGTATTATTATAGATATATATAGTTCTTCCATGTATATTGAGAACAATTGAACATATTTTTTTATCGTTTAATATAAGTCATATTTACAAGATATCGAATGTATAAAGTTTGACCCATATAATAGATATTTTTTTACGTAAGTAAAACAATTCATAATTTAGCCTTATAGTTATAAAACAATAAATACTCTGTAATTCAATATATACTAGTAAAGAATATTACAATTTACTTGAAGACCGAATTAAAAAAAAAATAATAAAATTATATTAATTGTTACGAAAAAAAACAGTCAAATTAAATTACTGTTAAAATATATTTTTTAAGAAAATAAAATTCAAAACTTTATAAATTTTAATGGTTTTCTGTTTGCGCAGCAATATATACGCGGCACAAAATGCACGATGGCATTATGAAAAGCCGTGACAACTGAACTTCAATGTTTACAAAATGCTAGCTCGATACAGACCATGTTTTTTGAAGTCCATCCCTAGAAAGTTGAGGACAAGTATTTTCTATATATTATTATATGCATATATATATGGTAAAATTCTATCTTTGAGGGGGCGAGTCAGAGTCGTACAGTTTTTATTAAAGTGCAGGTTTGACAGATTTACATTAAAATTTTTCTCTTGTTGTATAATATAATTTGTTTGCAACTTGGAGCAATGTTCTGCTAATTATTATATTTATCACAAAGAGCAACGAAACATCGTGTATTTAATCTGTTATTATGTAAATTTAATATTTTTTATTTAATATAGAATTATATATATATATATATATATATATATATATATATATATATATATATATATATATATATATATATATATATATATATATATATATATATATAATTAAAGTTTAAAAATATTAATTTATTATTTGATTTTATTACGACTTGGGGGAAGAGTGCAAAAAAAAATATATTATTAAAGAGTATCGTGTCTTGTAAGTTGTAACTTTTTTTTTATACCTATATTATACAAAAGAATGTTGGCTTGCTTGTTTATTTTAACCGTGACCACCACTCCTCACCCCCTAGTTCATCCTCAGCAGACGAGCTGGTAGAGAGGGTAGCAAAAGAGGGGTCGGAGGGGAGGGTAGAAGAGGCAACTCTAGCCAGTTGGCCTTCTTGACGTCATACGGTCAGAATAAAAAAAAATTACAAATATATTCTGTTTTTTGAGTTTGCGATTTTTTCACCGATAATTTGTACTATCAATGGGTAATGAACTTATAAAAAAATTATAGATTTTTTCCGGAATGTCGCTTTAACATAAAACTTTTAAAACTATTATTTTTTTCTTTGTTGCTTGTTGTTTTGCCACCCATACTTGGTCAATGCTGATAAGTGATGTGTGATTGCAGGGCATTGGCAACCTGAGCACCAGTGCTGTGACCGGCAGCAGTACACACCAATTGTCCTGCCTGGCTGCAGACAACTTCATCAAGGTCCTGGACACAGAGGGTGAGACCAAAATATAAATAAATTGCAATTCAATTTAATTTTCTACCTACAAGCTTATAATAATAATAATATAAATGTTTATTGAACAAAAGAACATAATACACAGTGATACATTTTAATACATAATGCTCAATGGGTGACTCAAAAAGGGGATCCCATTCACTAAGTGTCAAGTCACCCAATAATTCACCCCAGAATTTCCCTATGTAGCATCAATGTATTATTCAAACAATTAAATGTCGCTGCAGCTATTTGTTGATTTGTTGATTAGAGAAATATTCTGTGGTGATAGCTTTCTATAAATATTGTCAACTAGTTTATTTATTTATTATTTCCCTTTACAAAGTTATTGCTGCGCTTTTTTATATACAGTAGCTTCTTTTGCCAATAAATTATGTTTGTACTTAAAATGTTGTTTTGTATATTCCAGTTCACGAGGGTACTCTGGTGAAAGCTCTGGAAATGTACTCGCTGTGGTGTGCCAAGTTCAGCAACATCATACCTCGCAACGTGGTTGATTGGTTCTTGGTAAGTACCTAAAATTTTGGGTTTCCCTGTTGGTCAATGCTGACGTCATTTGTATTTGTGCTTACAGAAGGGTCCTGAGCTGAAGACGAGTACGTCTGCTGTCCGCACAGCTTACATAGAGTGCATGCTGGTGTGTTTCCACGGCAACACTCTTGTGCATGGTGTTGAGCTTCTCACACCTCTCCTTCGACGTGTGGAAAAAGCCGCTGCCCAGCCCTCGCAGGTCCCCCTGGTTACGGAGGGCTTGGCTGCAGCATGCCTGCTGCTCAAAATCGTGGCTGCAGAACCCAGCACTGAGCCCAAGATGTCTTCGCTGTGGCCCATCCTCCTCGACATGGAGCGGCAGCTGTTTGTCTCGGACAAATTCCTCACCCAAACCTCGACTAATGGTCTCGTCCTTGTGGCTCAGTTCTGTGAAAGGATCTTGCTGGAGCACTCACACCGACTGGGGGGACAAGCCAGCTCCTTGCACCGAGCTCTTATCTTCTGCCTCACCCACCCCAACTCTAATGTCCGTCTGCAGTGCCGAGGCGTGATAAAGAAGCTTGTCTTGTCTCTAGGTGGAACAGAACTTGCCAATTCATTACTTCTCGAACTGGCCAAGTACATGGATGGTCTGGAACCTGAAAAGGAAAACATCGGTGTTGATACAGGAGGAGGGGCGGAGGGCAAAGGAGCAGGGCAAGTCAATCCTAAAGTCTATGTTGACTGTATTACCGCTCTGTGCCCTGGCTCCAATCAAAGCTCTGATGATGCTCAACTTATTGCATTAAACAGCTTGATCTGTTGTCATCATCCAATCATCATGTCTGTGTCACCAAAGCTATGGATTAAACTAATCAATTATATGAATTTACCTATAGATAAATTCATGGAATCTCAAGCAAGCAGCATCAATAAAATTCTTGTTGAGGATTATAGTAACAAGCCAAGTCTGAAAAATGCTTTGCATACTATTGTGAAAGTGGGCTCGTCACACATTTTGCCAACAGTTGTCAAAAAAGCATTGAAAGAGCTGGGAGATCCCTCGGTTCTCAACATAACAAGAGAGGAATACTTAACCTACCTGACACCAGAAGGAGAACTGTACGACAAAAGTGTGGTTACAGGAGAATCTGCAGACAACCTTATCAACTCCAAAAACATGAAGAGAGAGAGTAAGGCATATTCCTACAAGGAGCAAGTGGAAGAAATGCAGCTGCGGAAAGAGTTGGCTGAAAAAAAGAAGAAGCAAGGACAAAAAGCTGAACCTGAACTCACCCCAAAACAAAAAGAAGCTAAGAGAATTCAACTGGAAAAGGAGAGTGCCATTCGTGCTAAACTGACTGAAATAAATACTCGAGTGCAAACCATAGATTCTATGCTAACTGCCTGCGTGGAAGGGAATGGAGATGCCCTCTCCTACTTTTTCAAGGATCTGGTCTCCGTGTTGCTACAAAGCATGCAGTCTCACCTTGCAGCCTCAGTCTCCTCCCAGTTATTTCTTCGCCTGCACAGTTGTGTATTTTCCAAGAACAGCAGTGGCGATCTGGGCCTGCTTGTGGGTCATGTGACCCTACGCTTACAGAACCCAAAATGTGTTCTGGACCCAGCCTGGCAAGCAGAAGATCTGACTGATGCTGTGGCTAGGACCATCAGCCTCATCCACAAGAATACTTCCACCAAATCCAACAAGATCGATAACTTAAAGACAGAGAGCTGGGAGAAGTGTCTGAGTGCACCAGCATTTTGCTACATTTTCCCACTGATTCGGTCAGCTCTTCTATCTGATACCTTTGGAGCTCACAGCCAGAACATGAATGATGTCCTTATGAATACAGGGCTGCAGGTGATATCTGATCATGCAAAGATGCGAGGACACACCAAAGATGATCCATTCAACCCTTGCTTGTTACCAAGGAAACACATGTTCCAGCTTCTCGTGGAACTGATCAGTGAGACTGTGGCCAGATTGCAGCAACAAGCAGTTACCACCTTGCTAGATGTGGCTGCTTCAGGCTCTGCGGCAGAGGGTTGTGCCAAGGCTAGTGAGGAGGAGATCAGCACCCTCCTTGGGGCACTCCAGAGTCCTCTCACTGTAGTACGTGACGCATCTCTCAGAGCCCTGCTGGCAATGGCCAAGGCTCTACCCAAACATCCAGAACCACAAGCACTGGAACTGCAACAAAGAGTATGGGTTGCAAAGTTTGACCAGTCTCAGGAAAACAGAGAACCTGCAGATCAACTTTGGACAGCTGCCAAGCTGAAAGTCACGCATGACGAACTGTGCCCCCGACTTCTGATGGATATTATCCACCCAGTAGATGATGTACAAAAGGCTGGTGCTGAAGCCCTAGCAGAACTTCTTACTCAGAAACCAGCATTGCTAGATGGTGTTCTAGAAGAGTTATTGGTCATCTACAGTGACAAGTTGACAATGACACCACCTCAACTTGATGCATTTGGTCGAGTGATCATGCAGCCTATTGACCACTGGGAGCCTCGTCGTGGAGTCGCCCAAGCCTTGCAGCAAGTTGCTCCCCTGCTCACTCCGAAATCAGTGTTTCAACTTGTTACCTTCTATGTGTCAACAGGGTTGGGAGACCGAAGTGAGGACGTTCGTAAGACCATGCTAGCATCTGCCTTGGCTGCCGTAGACTTGCATGGTAAAGAAACAGTCAACAGCTTGCTCCCGGTGTTCGAAGAGTTTTTAGACGTTGCTCCAAACTCAAGCAGCTTTGATGCTGTTCGTCAGTCTGTTGTGATATTGATGGGTTCCCTTGCACGGCACTTGGACAAAGATGATCCAAAGGTGAAACCCATTGTTGATCGTCTGATCAATGCTCTATCTACCCCATCACAACAAGTACAGGAAGCTGTAGCTAACTGTCTACCACCCCTGGTGCCAGCTATCAAGGAAGATACTTCTCCCATGATAAAAAGACTGATGGATCAACTTCTAGATTCTGAAAATTACGGAGAGAGAAGAGGAGCTGCTTATGGCCTAGCTGGCCTGGTAAAAGGACTTGGTATCCTAGCCTTAAAACAACTTGACATTATGAGCACTCTGACTGCTGCGATCCAGGACAAGAAAAATTACTATCATAGAGAAGGAGCATTGTTTGCATTTGAAATGCTGTGCAATATGCTTGGTCGTTTGTTTGAGCCATACATAGTTCATGTTCTACCCCACCTGCTGCTGTGTTTCGGTGACAGCAGTCAGTTTGTTCGCGAGGCCACAGATGAGACTGCACGAGTGGTGATGAGCAAGCTGTCTGCTCATGGAGTCAAGTTGGTTCTGCCGTCTCTCTTAGCAGCCCTTGAGGAGGACTCGTGGCGCACCAAGACTGGCTCTGTCGAACTGCTTGGCGCAATGGCATATTGTGCACCCAAGCAACTGTCTTCATGCCTGCCGAGCATAGTACCAAAACTTATTGAAGTTCTCAGTGATTCCCATGTCAAGGTACAAAAAGCAGGAGCTCAAGCATTGAAGCAGATTGGATCTGTTATCAGAAATCCTGAAATTCAAGCTATTGTTCCTGTACTTCTGGAAGCCCTGCAAGATCCAGCCCGTAAAACTGCCACAAGTCTGCAATCTTTGCTTGAAACACAATTTGTGCACTTCATCGATGCCCCGTCTTTGGCTCTCATCATGCCAGTAGTTCAAAGAGCATTCCAAGATCGTTCAACAGAAACTCGTAAAATGGCAGCTCAGATTATTGGAAACATGTATTCTCTAACAGGTCAAAAGGATTTGATGCCATACTTGCCAACTATTATTCCCGGCCTCAAGTCTTCCCTGCTGGACCCTGTACCAGAAGTTCGTAGCGTGTCTGCACGTGCCCTGGGGGCCATGGTTCGAGGAATGGGAGAGTCCAGTTTTGAAGACCTTCTGCCGTGGCTTATGCAAACTCTTACCTCCGAGTCGAGCTCTGTGGACCGCTCTGGTGCGGCACAGGGTCTCAGTGAAGTGGTGGGTGGCCTCGGTGTGGAGAAGCTGCACAAACTGATGCCGGAGATCATCAGCACAGCTGAGAGAACTGACATTGCTCCTCACGTCAAGGACGGATACATTATGATGTTCATCTACATGCCAGTGGCATTTCCTCAAGAATTTACACCTTACATTGGACAGATCATCAACCCCATTCTTAAAGCTTTGGCAGATGAAAATGAGTATGTAAGAGATACTGCATTGAAGGCTGGTCAGAGGATTGTGAGTCTGTATGCTGATACAGCTATCATGTTGCTGCTTCCTGAACTTGAGAGAGGTCTGTTTGATGACAACTGGAGAATCAGATACAGTTCTGTGCAGCTTCTTGGTGATCTGCTGTACAAGATTTCAGGAGTGTCTGGCAAAATGACCACGGAGACTGCAGATGAAGATGACAATTTCGGTACAGAACAGTCTCACTCGGCAATCATTGATGCTCTGGGTGCTGAGAGGAGGAACAAGGTTCTTGCTGGTCTCTACATGGGACGTTCGGACGTGGCCTTGATGGTTCGCCAGGCTGCGTTGCACGTGTGGAAGGTAGTGGTGACAAACACTCCTCGTACCCTTCGAGAGATACTACCTACCTTGTTTGGTCTTTTGCTTGGCTGCCTAGCAAGTACTAGTTACGACAAACGCCAAGTAGCAGCTCGCACTTTAGGAGACCTGGTACGTAAACTTGGAGAGAGAGTTTTGCCTGAAATCATTCCTATACTTGAACGAGGCCTTGAATCAGATCAACCTGATCAGAGACAAGGTGTCTGTATCGGTCTCTCTGAAATCATGGCATCCACTAGCAAAGACATGGTACTAACCTTCGTTAATAGTCTGGTACCTACTGTACGTAAAGCACTCTGTGATCCTCTACCTGAAGTCCGGCAAGCTGCTGCAAAGACATTTGACAGCCTTCATTCCACGGTGGGAGTGCGAGCTTTGGATGACATTCTGCCTGCTATGCTACAACAACTTAATGACCCTGATCCTGAACTTGCTGAGTACACTCTGGATGGTTTACGTCAAGTAATGGCCATCAAGTCTCGTGTGGTACTTCCCTACTTGGTCCCTCAACTCACTGCACCACCCCGAGCAAATACTAAGGCTCTGTCCATCCTGGCATCCGTGGCAGGTGAGGCCCTCACCAAGTACCTACACCGTATCCTACCTGCCCTCCTGACCGCTCTTAGCACCTCTCAGGGCACCAGCAGCGAGAGCCAGGAGCTTGAGTACTGCCAGGCTGTAGTGCTGTCGGTAATGGATGAAGTGGGCATCAGAACCATCATGGACCAGCTGATGGAAGCCACTCGATCGGAAAAGACAGAGGTACGTCGTTCTGCCGCCACCCTGTTGTGTGCTTTCTGCAGTCACACTCGGGCAGACTACTCTCAGTACGTCCCTCAACTCCTACGAGGACTCATTCACCTCTTCACAGACTCAGACCGAGAAGTGCTCCAGATGAGCTGGGAGGCTCTGAGTGCTGTCATCAAAACACTGGACCAATCTCAACAATCAGATCACGTGGGAGACATTCGTCAGGCTGTCAGGTTTGCTGCTAGTGATTTGAAGGGACAAGAGCTTCTCCCAGGTTTCTGTTTGCCTAAAGGAATTACTCCCATCCTTCCAATCTTCAGAGAAGCTATTCTCAATGGTGCGCCTGAATTAAAGGAACAAGCTGCTCAAGGTTTGGGAGAAGTTATCAAGTTGACAAGTGCAGAAGCCCTGCAACCTTCTGTGGTACACATTACTGGCCCACTGATCAGAATCTTGGGAGATCGGTTCAATTGGAATGTGAAAGCCGCTGTGCTTGAAACTTTGGCATTATTGTTAGCTAAAGTTGGCCTGATGCTGAAGCAATTCTTACCACAGCTACAAACAACCTTCCTGAAGGCACTGAATGACTCAAACCGTCAAGTAAGACTGAAAGCAGCAGGTGCCTTGAGTCACCTCATAGTTATCCACACAAGGGCTGACCCTCTGTTCATGGAATTGCACAATGGGGTTCGTAATGCTGATGATTCTGGAATTCGCGAAACAATGCTCCAAGCCTTGCGTGGCGTGATCACACCGGCAGGCGACAAAATGACGGAACCTCTGAAGAAGGCTGTGTACCAAACCCTGACCTCTTTGTTGAGCCACCCTGAAGATGTGACACGCTCGGCTGCTGCAGGCTGCCTGGGTGCACTCTGCCGCTGGCTTGCTCAAGACAAACTAGATGAACTACTATGTGATCATTTACTCTCAGATGATCAGTCAATTGATTGGACAATAAGACATGGACGAAGCTCAGCTCTGTTTGTTGCCATAAAAGAATCACCTGATACAGTCTACACTGATGATTACAAAAAACGTATTGACAAGATCCTCCTGTCTTACCTTACAGCTGACAGAGTACCTATTGCCATGAATGGTGTCCGAGGCTGTGGTTACTTGTTCCAACACCTGTTGACAACTAGTCAGCCGCTACCTACAACTCTGATACAACCATTCGTTCGCAGCATGAACCACACTAGCAATGAAGTAAAACAGCTTCTGGCTCGTGTTTGCATTGCTCTTGCTAAAGTAGTTCCTCCCAGCAACATGCAACCTGAACTACTGCGCCCTCTTCTGCCTACCCTGGTGAACGGCACCAAGGAGAAGAATACGGTGGTGAAAGCCAACAGCGAGCTGGCCTTGGTGGCTGTGCTGCGTCTGCGTCAAGGTGATGAGGTACAGCTGAAGTGTCTGAGCCTGCTGGATGTGGGTGCCAAGGAGAGCCTCTCGGACGTCATCAGCAAAGTCCTGCGAAAAGTGGCAAACCAGCCCGAGGGCAAGGACGAGGAGCTGGACGATACACTTCTGACTTGATTAATAATGTTGTTTGTAGCAACTGAGGTAAAAAAACACTCTTATTCAGTAAATCAAGTTGCTAGGTGTAGGTTTCAATTATCACTACCTACAAATAATTTATCAATAATTATAATATTTACATGTGCCACCATAAATTCCATTTTCAGAGTTATAGGGGGTCTTTTTAAATCCTCAAAGAATTTTTTTAATATCGAAATAATATTTCTAATTTTTATGAAGAAAATTTGTACATTTTCATGATAAAATGATTAATATTGCACAAGTTCTTTGTTAGTGGCAACTTTGTATTTATGATGTTTTATTTGCATTGCATATATTTGTATTTATTAGTATTTGTTTTTTTATTTAACAAAACTTCAAATGTAGAATGCAGTTACACACTGTAGTACCTAAAACAACAAATGGAATTGAATTGATCATTACCATTATAAAGAAAAGAACAATTATTGTCTTTAAAGAGGTTAATTGCAAAGTAATTTAATACTTGCATTCACTGGCACATAATTATTTGAAAAAAAAAAAAAAGTAAAATGTCAATAATTATCGTCTCAGCAAAAGGAAGAGAAAGTTAACTTCATTTATTTTACAATAGCTCAATTGTTAATGTTTTCTTTTAGTTGACAATATTTTTAGGAGTTAAAATAAAAATTATCAAAGTTACTGGATATCTTTTGAGAATTGCAAAAGTAAAATTTTCCTCGTTTGTCCATAAGTTGATTAATATAAAAGTATTTTACTAAAAAACGAATAAAATTTTTAACCGTGGATAAAAAGAAATATTACAATCGGTCTAATAATAATAACATTACATATGAAGGATTTCAAGAGTCCCCCCCCCCCCTCCTTCAATTGCAGTTCAACAATAAATTCTTTGCCACAAAACAAATTTTGCTTTCTTTAGTTCATGCCAACAAGTAGTCAAGTATATTAAAACTTGCTCCAAAAGCTAGGCCTTGTTGTTCTAAAGTGGTTAAGTATTAGCAGCAGAATTAAGAAGCCAAGTTCTTGCATTTGCATATTTTTGTTATCGGAACACCTTGCAAGATTCCATGATGATAACCCTTTTTATAGTTTAAATCAATAGTATTTGAGAGCCTATTGATCTTTTTTTTTTCATTACTTTCCTTCGATTTTTGTTGAATACTTTTGTAATTCCGAATGCATACTATGCTTTTGTGTTGGAATAAAGTTGTTTAATGATATATAAAAGGATTGTTTTTAATTTTATTTATAAGTCACCATTAATTTTGTCCTGAAATGCATGTTTTGTTAACGTGTGACCTGCCTTATTCGACTTATTTTTGCTTAGTTAATTTTAAGTTATATAAAACCAGTGGTGAAAGTAAGCCGGTGCGCGCCAGTGCGCCGCACTGGTAAGACATTTGACGCCAGTGCGGCGCACTGGTAAGACACTGATCGAAATTTATTAAAAATAATCAATAATTTTTAATAAAATTTTCAAAATCAGAGAAGTTACTTTGTAAAACATTAATCATGCTCAAATAATGAATGACAATTTTCTTATACTTCGTACTTTTGTCTCACGAAATTTAATTTACTCTTTAATTCTTTTGAGTTAAAAAGCTCCTAAAAGGAAAAAAAAAAAAATAAAATCAACTAACATACTATCAACTATTTATTAGCTATGTCAAGCTGACGATTTTTTTTTATAGAAATAGTTTTTAATGTTTTTCTAAATTTATTTAAATTTCTGTAGGCCTACTGGGTTGACTATTTTATCTTCGATTTTTATGAAGAGATAGATATTTACTATATATATAGTATATATGAAATATATATCTTTCAATATATATTTATTGTATTTTTTAATTCTTGAATGACTAATAAAATTAATTAAAATAGATTCAAAACATCTTTTGCTGATGATGCGTTATATATACTACACCACGAATTTTATTACATTTTTTTTTCTGTCTCATTTATTGCACAAAATTAACACATTTTTATTCAAATTAATTTTTAATTACAATTAAGTCAAGAGGCAAAGGGGAAGTGCCTCTTCTGGCCCACATACCCACCGAGGTTTAGAGGGTTCATTTACGCAAGGAGTTTAAAAAAATTAGGGCAAAGGATTTGGGATCGTATATATAGAAGATCAATCGCAGTCAGTGCTAGGTTAGTAAAATTAAGTCTTCGTCTCAAAAAATTCTTCATAGTAATGAATTTTTTAGAAAAGCAAACAAAAAATTTTATTCTCATTTTTTTTTTTTTTAATGAGTTTGTAAAGAATAAGTGTAACAAAAATTTAGTCACATGCATAAAATGCGACTCATGCAAGCATGCAAGCATTGCTAGAAGAGAGTAGATAGATAAATGCAGCCGCTATTAGGGCCGAGATGGCTGCACGTTTGGAGCATATTTAATATGGCTAGATTTTAATTTCTATCGATGACAAAGGGAAACAATAATTGCTACAAGATCTAGAGTAAATAAAAATTAATTACCGAAACAAATATAAACATTACAATTTATAATTATAAAAAGAATTCTCTCGCGTTTTTTTTTTTAATTTTTGTTCAAATAATTTTTTTGAGACATATTCAAAATATTAATTCAAATTTTAAATAATTGACGTATTTGATTAAATTATAAAGCATCCCAAATCGTAAGAGTTAACTTAAGTATTTTTATTATATTAAATACTACTGTTATATGATCAATGAAGATCGAAGTGCTTTCAATTTAAATCACTATAGGGATTTTCCTTCGTATTAATTTTTTTAAAAGCTATATAGCTATAATATTTTTAATTTTTTTTTTATGAATTTAATGCTTTAATGTGATCGAAAATCAATCACTCATTGCATTTTTTTTTTTTTTTTTTTTTTTTCAAAGTTTGGATAATATTATTTAATTCTACTCAAAATGAAGATATGCATTCAAATGTTATAAATGAATTTTAAACCACTTTTTAATATAAAAAAATAAAGCCACGCCCCTTTTTCCCAAAAAATCGCGCCTCCGGCGGGGGTTTTGGCCCTTCAGGCCTCTATCTGAGGCGCACTGGTAAGAGATTGAAACTACTTTCACCACTGAAACTACTATACTATAGTACTGAAGCAAATTGAAAGCAAGTTTGCTCATTTTGTCTGAATAAACAATGTTGATTTCATTTCAGTAATGTCAATAATAATTAAATATAATTTCATTAATTAAGGGAAAGCTAAAGAGAACACCAATCAGCTGTAATTTTAATTTCATTTGATTAACATGTAAAACTCAGCAGACACAAAAAATTTGAAATTTTTTGAGAGATAGATTTTTATTACATAAAAGCCACAGAAAAAAAATTCAAAGCAATTATTACTATTATTAGAGCCAATTTTTTTTATTTATTTTTTTTTAATTTTCAGCATAGGGCTTTCCAATGGAGAGCCAAACTAGAAAGTTAATTAAATAAATTATCTGGAATAATTGTATTGAAATTTTTGCTGTGGCTTTTAGGTACTAAAATCTGTCTCTCAAAAAAATTTCAGAATTTTTGTGTCTGCCAAGGTTTTTACATGTCAATCAAATGTAACTAAAAAATCAGCTGATCAGTGTTCTCTTTCCCTTACTTATTATACACTTGGATACTATATTAAATTTAGATTAGCTATAATTATATGGTTCATTAATATAATTTTTTTTCCCACACTAAATAATTTTCAAGTTTATACTATTAGTTTGACCTACAATATATTAGAGATACACGAGTTCTGCAACCATATCTGAAACACATGACCTTTTGAGTCATAATTAATGATATTATAAATTTAAACAGACCTATAGCTACCTAACTTATTATATATCTAAAGCTACATAATGAGAGCCCGCAGATTTAACGGGATTATATAAAGACCATTTTCATTATCGGTGAAACGGGATAAGAAACTAATTAACCTTTACCTGCAATAGCTTTTATTCCTGTTTGATCCGCGAGTTCTCATATATATATATATATATATATATATATATATATATATATATTATACAAGCAAAGGTGGTGCAGATAGGTATTTTTTAATAATAAACGAAATTTATACAGCTTGAAAATTAAAACTTTTAATTTCTGTAGATAATATTTTAAACATCATTTTAATATTACAAGATTATAAATGCCTAAATGTACATGTAGACACATCAGTACAGGAATACCAGAAAAAAACAAAAACACAATGTATATATTTAAACTTGTTGACATGCCATTTATGGAGAGTGAAAAAAAAAGTTATGTAAAAAAAGATTTGTGTGAAAATTAAAATGTATAATTATATTTTTTAAAAAGGGTCCTCTCCTTTGCCTTTCTTGTCCATTTTTAACACACTTTCCAGTAGCAGGATCAGGTTGTAGGTGTAAATTTTATTACTACCATTATTACTTTATGAATGAGACTTAGCATTTGTAAGACATATTTAAACTCCTTCAAAATTTTTGCTACAGATAAACTATGCATATGACAATTCTATAAGAATAAATGATATAATATTGATACACCGAGTAATAAGGAAACAATGGAATTATGGCTACACTGAATATGAGGGCGCAGCAATCAAACGGGTTTATAAAGGTTAGTTACTGATCTCGTTTTACTGCCTATAAACCTGTGTGATCGCCAGGCTCTTATATATACCATAGACAATATAAAATAAAAATGAAGTTTTATTGATGGTTCCTCATCACCAAATAGCAGTAGCTTAGTTTATTTCTAAGAGACATCATGTCAGCTTGATCGCAGTTGGTCGCAGCAACGACAGCAAGGGGAGGTGGGACTACTGGCCATACAGCTTCAGGGTACGATCCATGCTGGTTGAGGCAATATACTGTGCATGCTGGCCAAACCGAACTCCAGTGGCCATGGCAGTATGGTCATTGAACACCTTCAGCTCCTGCCACTGCTTGCACAGGTACACCCTGCAAACATAAAGGTTAACAAATTAGTTCTAATATAAGTCTAATGCACACATCAACATTGCAGTATTGTTTTCTTTTAAGGGTAAGGTAGCACACCCAATATTAAAAAAAAAATCCCATATTTGAAAATCATGAAAAAAAAAATTTAAAATCTAGCTAGTTTTTGAGTTACAAATTTGTAAATCTCATATTTTAGCTACTGATAGGGGATGTAGGGGAGAACATTTTATTTATTTATTAATTTTTTTTTTTCATAATTTTCATGTGTGGGATTTTTTTTTTTTTTTTTTTTTTTTTTTTTTTTTAACATTGGGCGTGTTAATGGAGAAAATTACATTAAAAACATTTCATATCATAAATGCTAACTTGTCTCAAAAACAATACTGGTAACTTTACTCAATTCCATGTATAGCAAATTTTCATGATTTTTTTGCTTGGAAAATTTTTCATATTTTTTAGTCAAATCAATGAAACATTGCTGGATTTTTCCAAAACAGTGTTTTGTTTTAGTTAGTTGAGGGTATTTGTCAGGTAAGACAATATGTTAAATGACCATTCTCTCCGACTTTGCAAATTTTTTTGGAGAACTTAAGATGTGAAATAGAATCTTTTGGATTTTGATTTCATATGGAAGAGCACTAGAACAATTTTTAAAAAATACTAACTCAGTTGCTTTTTGTCTTTCTTTGTGGTGCTAATTTAAACTTTAAGTAAGCCAATTAGAACAAAAAGGTGTACTTTAAGGGTAAGGTAACGCCACCAATGTTAAAAAAAATCCCTCTCACAAAAATTCTGAAAAAAATTTAAAATGTTCTCCTCTATACCCCCTATCAGTACCTAAAATATCAGGTATACAAATACGATCTAGTTTTTGAGTTATAAAATTTTAAAGTTGACTACTTTAACATGGAGAAATGAAACTCCCATGTTAAATTGGTCAACTTTAAAAATTCATAACTCAAAAACTAGATCGTATTTGTATACCTGATATTTTAGCTACTGATAGGGGGTGTAGAGGAGAACATTTTAAATTTTTTTCAGAATTTTTGTGAGAGGGATTTTTTTTAACATTGGTGGCGTTACCTTACCCTTAATATAAGTAAAACATTATAAATAAAATCCATGCTGAGCCTGTGGGCGTACCTGATGTCAGTGCCTGCAACGGCAAGGTAAGTTCCACTCTGGTCGAAACACAAGTCGCGAATCTCATAGCCCTCATCCAGCTGAAGTGTCTTGAAGTTCTTGAGCTTACGCAAGTCCCACAGCTTGACACAAGAGTCCTCAGCAGCCGTCGCCAAGTAGTAGCCGTTCTCAGAGAATGAGATGGACGTGATTGGTCCAGAGTGTCCTGCAATCACAAAGTTCTAGAGTCTGCTGATATGCAGATAAGACAAGAGAGTGAATATACCTGCAAAGTTAGCCACATTAGACTGCTCCTTAACATCCCAAATCTTGATCTGAGAATCTGAAGTGCCAGTGCCGAAAATCAAACCATCTGGATGAAACTGAGCTGTGGTCAGACCGATGCCAGAAGCTGCATTATCAGCCACCTGTAAGCAGAAAAAAATGTTGACACCAAATTAAAAATAACAATAATTAAAAAAAAAAAAAATGTAATGCATTTTCTAGAGTTGTCAGTGTTCTCAACAGATTACAATTAAAATTTTAGCAAGCCTTCCTTACATGATATTACAGTATTAATATCAAGTAAAAATTTAATCAGTCTAATCTAGTTTTATAGGAATAAGCATATATTATTTTGTACGTTATATACAGGTAAGCATGGCACAATAAAAAATAAATACTACAGTATAACTCAAAAAGACAAAAACTAGCTAGATTGATTAACCAGCAGGTTAATAGTAATTCTGACTTAGGTGTAAAAATATTTTAAATTTGCCAAATTTGGGCAACTGACATGACATGGCATTAATGTATTGTTTTGTATTGTTATTTTTAATAAATATAGGTAATGTTGTTTAAGCTTACTATACATGTTGAATAATTGTATGTAACTCAGTTCCAACCGATAGGGCTTCATTTAGGGCCTTGGTTGGACTGTATTTGTACACAATTTAATAATAAAAAACTTTATAAAAAAAAAATCCTTACGAACAGAATAAACCTATTATTATCATTAAAAAAAATATACATCAATAATAATCACATCAATATTTATGTATGTATTACTGCAATCATGCAGACCATCAATCAATTAATATTAAAGGATTCATCAGAATTTTACATTTAAATTGGTAGGTTTCAATTTCTTCTACTCTGACCTCCTATCAAGTTTTAAAACTGTTTCCTTTCTATAAAAAGGTCTTACATTTAATTGATGAACTGATTAGATTTACTGGTAATAAGAACTTGACACTTAACCTTCATGGCGTGGTGCTCTCATACCTTGGCAAGGAGGCGTCCAGTACGGATGTCTGAGAAGGCCCAGTGTTGGTCCGTAGAGGTGGACAACACGTAGTCTCCAGTGGGGTGCAGGGACAAGCCAGAAACAGGGCCCTCGTGCACTCGCAGCAGCTGGATGGTCTGTGAAGTCGGCACATTCCACACTCGAATCGTAGAGTCCGGAGATGCAGTAAGCACAGTGTCCTGTAATTAGCAAGAGATTGTATGATTATACATAATTAAGTACACGGATCATACATTGTCACCAGGAAATGTCTTCTAATGGATTATAAATTTGAGTAAATTCTAATAATTCAGTTAACCATGAAATAAATAAACTCAAAACACTTAACAAAAAAATATATAATCCTAAATTTATCTCAATATTAAGTTTTCTTTAAAACATAACATAACAGTAACTGTATGGCTTCAAGCTGAAAGTCCTCTAAAATAACAACAGTCTTTTAATAAAGGTCAAAAGTTCAATTACTGTATTTAAAATTACAGCATTGAAAACAAAATTAATCTGTCAGAATTGAATTTTCATCCTTTCTTGATACAATAAAATGTTTTAATTTGGCATACAGTATCGTAGTTATGTCATCTTGACTAATAAATATCTCAATTTTCCTACCGGTGCATATTTAATTTGTCTGTGGTACCTAACACCAGTATGTGTTCACCTCGTTTGGGTGGTAGATGACTCGGGTGACCTTCTTGGTATGACCCTTGAGGATTGCTACCACCTGCTCCGTGTCCTTGTTGAAAACTGCAGCACATCGGTCGTTGCCGCCTGTCAGGATCTTGCTCGAATCTCCACAGTGGATATCCAGAGCCAGAATGCCTGGAACGCTTGCGCTGTGAAGACCCTGGAACATGATGGTGTTCAGAGGCAGGTTGATTTTTTTTTTTTTTTAAATACCTTTACTGTTCATAGTCTGAATTTTATCATTTTCACCATGATTGTTTGCTTCCAAAATCTCAATAAATGAAGAATAAATTTGAAATTGGGGGAACAACAGAAGCCTGCCATGCTATCTCATGGCTATGCTATGCCATGCCTGTTGCTGCACTGTATATTCAAAAGGTATTATTTAGACCATTATAAACTCACTCATTGGAACAATGCAAGGCATAAAGATGTATTTGCTCATAAATATCATAGAAAAACTGCCTGACAAATCCAACTGTTTTATTACGTACCACCTTTCTGTTAATATAACTTGAATGAGCTGCGCTGTCACTTTGACAAAGCTATTGTTTAATGTATGGCCCACAAAACCTTCATCAAAGTGACAGCACTGGTTAAGCACTGGTTACCAGAAGTGAAGTCAATGGTTATGTGTTATGTTTAAAAAGGAAAGGGATTTTTTTTTAAAGGACGGTTATAAAATTGGCAATTTTTTCACGAAAGACTAACATTAATTCAATGTGTGTACATATTGCTGTGGTAAAGTAGGTAGCTAAAAATGGGAAATTTCTGTAGTATTTCACATAACCATTAAGTTTTATTTTGAAGTCTACTTCTTCGTAAGCCAGCCGTGATTAAACATCAGGAGAGAAAACACTCACTGGGTGCGAGCTGAGCGTGTGGAAGGCTCGCAGGTTCTCCTGGGTGATCAGGTCCTCGGGGACGGTGCGTCCACGCTTCTTGCGCTCTTGAGTCAGCACCGTGGCCTTGTCCAACAGCTTCTGAATCACCTCGGGCGTCATACCAGCCTGCTCTGACGGCTGGTTGGCCACCCCTGCAGCCTCCACCGCCAAAGCCTGCAACACAGATGTCCATCAGTAAGGGAATGAAGACTTGTTAAAACATAACAAAAATATTGATAAAGGAAACATTTGGTGACCCTTTATTTTTGAAAATATTTAATACTGTAGTACTCTTTTACTACAGTAAGTAAATCTGATTTAAAATCATAATTTTCAAATGCTAGCTGGGGATGTTGTAAGCTAGGTCTTCATTGATCTTATGATTGCAAGCTAGATCATTAGGTCATTGATAATAATAAAAATATGTTAAATGTGTGGGGGGCCCTTCAATGTTAAGTTATTAATATAATTTAGTTCACAGGACAGAAGATGGATGTTTCATTAAATTTTAAATAAAAAATAAAAATGTTTAGAGGAAGGTCCTAGGCACTAAATTAATAGAGCAGAAATATTATTTACCGGCTGTGGAATTCCAGCAGGAGCAGGAGCAATGCCAGCCTGGGGCTTGAGAGTTGCGAGAGCTTCTCTTGCTGCAGTCACCTCCTTGGTGAGGCGAGCAATGACTCGACAGGCTGCATCGTGCTGATACAAGGCATGGCTGCAAGAGTTCACACAAGTATTAGAATGAAACAAAATTGGATGTTGATTAGTCTTCTGTATGCAATGAATTTGTCAATGTCCATTGATGAAAAATCTGTCATCAACTCAAAACGAGTAAAAAAAAAAAAAATACAAAAATACAAAAGCATGTAAGATATTATGTTGTTTTCCTGAATAAACTGGCTTAAAGAGTGTTTGCATTAATGAATGTTGGCACCATTGTTGCCATAAGTTTAATCTAGCTTGCAAATTAATGTTGCAAAAGGTTGACAATGACAGACCATCTCCATTCACTACGTTCACATGACAACGTTTAATACGGATCCATTAACGACGCCTCATAAGAATAACATTATCCGTCGTCAACGAATACGTATTAAACACTGTCATGTAAACGTACTGATTGATGATTTATTGACAAACTCATTGCATGAAGAAGACTCCAATGATGACAGTAAATTTACCTAAGCTCTTGACGAGCTGTTTGTAATTGTTGGCGTAGAGTAAAGCTATGCAGCATAACTGCATCCCATTCATCCTGCAAGGACTTCAATATGGCAGGAATGCTCGTAGCTGAAGGAGGTTTTGGTTTCACAACTTGTGTGGCTATGGAAGGAATCTTTAATTAGTAAAAAAAATTCTATTGCACAATTACACTCAATATGTCCATACTTTTCACTTCAATGAGCATGTCAGCATTGAGTTCCTTGCCGCTCACAGGATCTATCCCATTTTCAATTATGTATTTCTCAATCAGGCGCCTTTCGAATATTGCTCCGGACACAGGAGAAATAACGGGATGCTCGGGCACTTCATTAGAAACTGAAAAAATTATAAAGGAGAAAAAAGAATTAATAAAATTTTAGACTTACAAAATCTGGCGGCATTCGACAGTCTTTAGGGCACGCGGCACTCTGGGGTCAGAGGCGTGCCGGTAAAACAGTCTGATTGAAGGTAAAGATCACTTCGAGCTCAAAAATAAAATGGTCAAAATTGAGCTACACGATTTAATACACACGCGAGAGGGTTAAGGTTACCACTGGGGGTTCAATTTATTAGCATTTTTTTATAAAAATTGCAAAACTTACTTGCACAGCAAAGCGCCATTTTTCTTGTTTTTAACTAAAGATGGCGGCGGTGCGCAATGAAATCGGATCAAAACAAACTTGACAGACGACCCTGAAGTTATATAATTATGTATAACTTATATAAAACGTTCAACAGAGTTGTGGGGGCCTGGGTGCGAGGCTAGCGCATTGCACTAGTAATTCATTAATACCTAATTAATGAGTTATTGTTCGGCGTTCTAGTGCATTGAATGATGTTGTTCAATGCATAATGCATCGATTTTACACTATTATAACACTTAGAAGTTTAAATTGACGTAGAAAACTGAAGTATAAAAAATGTCATCAATACAAGTATTTTCGTTAATTAAAGTCAAATTTTTACCTCGAAGGACACCAGATTGGTAAATATTACAAAACGGAACTGATAGAAGGGCAAATAAAATATACTATGCCGAAATTTCATAACGTCCGGACTCGAAATTAAGGGGTGGCAATTTTTTAAAAATGACGCTTCAGGTGTCACGCAAATTTAATTATTCAATAAAAAAGCATCAAAAACCAATACAATGACGTCCAAAACTTTACCATATCATAAAAAACGATGTTATTAGTAATTAGAATCAGTTTACTTTCTCTAATTCATATAATTTTAATTTTAATAAAGAAAAACAATTTTAGTACATGCTCCGCAATTCTGGGATAATTACCTATAATAATTTTGGCAATGAAGGACACCGATCGTCGAGTTGCAAATTAATTTTTTGGTAATAAATGCAAGTAATACTCAGGATGCGGTCACCCAATTATGTTAACGTTCAGATAATTAGGGAATTAATTAAAATTCTAATAGCGTCATAACAGGCCAAGCGCACTGCATAGCGCGTTTGGTATATTAACGATAAAAAGTCAAGAAGGACAAGGACTGCGTGTCTCAAAATCAATTTGATAATTATTTAGGTATAATAAAATAATTATTTATTGTGTTTGACCCCAAATTTAATTTTTTTAGCCCAAAAAGTAATTTTTTTAAATTTTTTGCCCAATTAAGGAAAAATTTCCATACGAAGGACACGGGTTCTGCGGTTGATTTTCACAATATATTATGCATCTGATATGTATGTAAATTGTGCCCAAGTTTTATTACGTTCAGACAAATAGGAAACCAGCGGCTACCGAAACCGTGTTGCATTGACGTCACTTGTGCTGCACGGATAATTTTGGTCAATATTTTTTTTCAGACAGTTAGGACAAAGTATTCTCGTAGAAAAAAATTCCACCCATGCTCCATAAACCCGATGTTAGGATTTATTATATTTTTTCAAGTAAATTTAACGTTACACATATAATTTGGGCTAAAATGTAACTGATGTTATATTCTGCGTGTCTATAGGTTTTGCTACATACGGACAAATATAGGCTAGAAGGACAACGAGTCTGCAATTTAAATTATTTTCTTTGTATAGACATTTTATCGGCCCTAATTGTTTGTCTCAGTTGCACGCGTTCAAAGTAATAGGAACCACGTACTTAATTAATTACATCACGCGGCTACAAAGGGTTGCGCAATCTAAAAGCCGTGGCATTACGTGAAGGACACGGAGATCCGCTTCAAAATTTTACGTGACATTAACTATGAGTTTATACATAATTTTTTGTCATTTTTGCCAAGGGTTGGGACAAATTCAACTAGGAAATTTGGGCTAAAACACACAAAAAAATTTTTTTTTGTAAAATGTCAGTAGAAAGACAATAAGTAGGACATTGTAATTTATTTTTTACATTTCCTTCATTATCAGGTTAAACCCCCTCCACCGTTTTAAACGTACAGACAAACCCAAGTCAATTACCGATTTAATTAGTAAATTAATCCCAATTTTACAAAAATGGTTTATTATGTATCTGATAGATGGCGCTCCAGTCGCGAAAAATTATTTTCACCGCTTTATTTAAAGTACCTATTTTTCAAAAAACTCACATTTATGCATTAAATGCAATGATTCAGCTCTTCTAATTAGTAACAAGATAACGTACTAAGTTATTAAGTTCACTTTGAAAACTTGATCTCATTTGTAAAGTGACACATTTAAGAAAAATCGTAGAAATTAACTCTCTGAAGTACAATGCATAAGCCTACATGGTAAAATACTTGGCCTTACTTCTTTAATTTTCTAATTTTCTAAGCCTGCTATTTCATTTTTGTTATCTAATATGTGAAGAATAGTTAAAAAAGTACAAAATGAAATACACTTCAAAACTCTGGTCTAGGAATTACTAAAAGGAGATCATTAGATTCATTACGCGTTTCTGTCTTGAAGAACTTTCTACAAGATTACAGTCCAGGTTGAAATGATTCGTTTCAAAATTTTGAAACTAATTTATTACTAAAGCAATGACCAAGAATGTTACATCAAACGATTTCTTATTAAATTCTGTGTCTATTATTTGTGAAGCATTTTTGTTGACACTTCGTCTGTAAAAAGATATTACCGAAAATGTTCATCTCGCGATCGAAAGGGTTAACAGAATAGTCGCCATTTTTCCTGACACAGCTGGTTGTTGGACGCGAATGAGCCTAGCCTGTTTTTTTTGAAAATGTAGGTGTTTATCTGCACTTCTACGGACAGGAATGTTACAATATCATAAAATATAGAACTTGTAACGTTTGAGTAAATAATCTTTATAAGAATTGTAATGTTTTTCGTCTAAAAGTGAGCTAGCGAAGTTCATATGGTATGCTACTGTACCGCTGTGTGACACAAGGTAAAGTTTACTTAATTATTATTTATTTATTTTTATTTATTTTGTTATATTTAATGAAATAAAAATACAAGGTCAAACTACTCAAACATCATCCTCCCTCCTTCATTGATTTTTCTTGTACTGTCATGTGCATATATTTATACCTTTGTATTAAATGTGACTGCTTTATAATTTGAACATCCTATTAGCTCTATAAATAACCCAATAACTATGCATACGTACTGTATGCATAGCATACCGGTATATGTTATATATATATATATATATATATATATATATATATATATATATATATATATATATATATATATATATATAATATATATATATATATATATATATAATATATATATATATATACATACATACATACATACATACATACATACATACATACATACATAAAATATAATGAATATATTTTATATGGATACTGTATATATATGCATACTACCTTCAATGCATCAAAATTAAGTGGGATTGTTTTAGAAAACTAAGATATTGCAGAGATATTTATAAAATTAGTGTATTTCTCTAGCTATATTTCTCATACATTAAAAAATATATATTTTATACAATTTACTCCATGGTTTTTGTTACTGCTTGTATATTGTTTGTTTACTTTCTGTTTATTATTTGTTTCTTATGTTCAACAATTTGACACTGTGTAAAAGTTTACATTTAAATAAGGAAGCTACGTTACTGATGTCACCCGGCCTGATTGTGCCGCAGGTAGAGAAGATGAAGTGCCAGCTTCCCCCCTCCACTAAGTTTGGCAAGCCAGGTCGCGATGAGCGCACCAGCCTTGACTCGGACGACTCTAGGATCTGCGGCTCTGAGACGAGCACCGACACCAGAGAGGCGGGGACAGACAGTTTCAAAGGCAGTGCCAAGACCCTCGCTGTAGTGGATCCCAAGGTGAGAGGACCACTTTAGGAGGGAAAGAGGGGGTATTTTGAAGTAAAATAAGAAACTTAATTGATATGATGCACCCATAAATTAAAAACATTAAAAGAACAATTACATCAAAACATTGTTGTTTTACAATCAGTGCTAATATAATATATATCTTTAGTGTCGCAGGCTACAACCAGCTGGAGGCGCTGCAGCAGGCGTCGCCACAGCAGCTGGCTGAGCTGACTGGCCAATGGTGTGTTTGTGCCTCAGTACCATGACCCGGACGCAGAGTACCATTCTCTGGATCACCCTGGGGCCAACGGACACTCCACACACCCCTCCCCCTACCACCACCTTGAGAGCTCACCAGAGTTCTACTCCAGCGAACCAGGAGCCCTGCTGGAGCACACTTATCAACCACATTATCCCAAGAGCTACAGCAGCAGAGGTGAGTTTCAGTCACTGTAGTTGCACATTTTGAAATTGAAATTAAAAAAGTGTTAGGTAATATCCTTAGTAATATTTTATTATTACTTGCTCCATCCTAATTTGCAAGTTCCGAAATATCTTGTTGAAACTTAATATTTACTACTGTATAGCCTGTGTATTAACCTAAAATAGTGTTGATAAAATTATTAGCCCTTTATGTTTGTTGCAAATGATATTCTAATTAAGTTTCAGTGTTTTTAATTTCTATACATTGTTTCAGGTCGCTATAGTCCCCCACATGATGCCTATAGTGACCCCTATGGTAGGCCCACACTGCGACACTTTCCGCTTCCAGACAGTGCCTAGCAGCGTGCACTCTGGGGGTGGTGGGGGCGATCACTGGGCATCAGCGAGCCCTGGCAATGACCTGGATCCTCCCCACTCTCACCCCCACCCCGCCTACCTCCAGCACCACGCTCCACCAGGGGGAGCAGAGAACAAGCCAACCCCAGCTCTGCAGAGTGCAATGCTGGCAGGATATTCAGGTGAGTGAACCAACCAAATAATGAAGATTGGCTAGACTAAAGAAATTCATTAAAACACATTAGGCCAAATATAAAAGTTAGAAACAGATTATAAAATTTTAACAATAATTATTTATCAATTATTATAATAACTTTGTTTCGAACTTTACCTCAGTAAGAAATTAAGTTAAAAACAGAACACAAGAAATAATTAAAACACGGTATTAATTACTAGAAACTACTGTATCTAAATGAATTTTTGAAATTCTCACATTTTAGGATAGATACATTACTGATGTAACTTAATTAAAATTAAAAGTTGGCACACAAAGCCTGAACCTCATGTTTTACCGACACAGGTGGCGGAGGCCCATGCTTCACCGGCTCCGGGCCCATCCAGTTGTGTCAGTTCCTGCTGGAGTTGCTGACGGACAAAGCATGCCAGGCGTTCATCTCGTGGACAGGCGACGGCTGGGAGTTCAGATGAGGTGGCTCGACGATGGGGCATCCACAAAAATAAGCCCAAGATGAACTACGAGGAGCTGAGCCGCGGCCTGCGCTACTACTACGACAAGAACATCATCCACAAGACTGCCGGCAAGAAATACGTGTATTGGTTTGTCTGCGACCTGCAGAATCTTCCAGGGTGAGTAGCCATCTCCTATCTGTTTTTACAGTCATTCCATCAGATGACACTGTTTTCTGTTATATCATTTTATCAATACTATTTAACACTGCCATATATATTGTTATTCTAGTATTTATGGTGTCTTGACGATGAAAATTAAAAATAAAGTTTAACAATAATATCTGTTCAAACAGGGTTTTAATCATTGCCAAGCCCTTCTATAAATTGGGTTAATTATTCCTCCTATTTATAAAATGTTGCTAATTATTAACACAAATAATACTAAAAAAAAAAGTTTATGCTTAAAATTTATATGAAGTCTCAGATATGATATTTGATTACATCAACTAACAAGCTCGTTCGTTTGCAGCTACAGTCCTGAGGAGTTCCATGCAATGGTGGACCTCAAGCCGAAGAAGGAGGACGACTGAAGGACGGCAGAGTCACACTCGTAGGACGCACACACGAGCTCAAAGTAAGACCCCCTGTGGTTGGTCTGAGAGGACTTGGTTTTAAAAGAAAGTGCTGACGAACTTCATTCAATGTCAAGTGATTGTCCTTCCCCAGTGTTATGAATATTAGTAATATTACTGAAGAACAAACTGTTTGTTAATTTCGGGATTGTTCCAGAAATTTTTACTGGACTAATCTTTGTGCGAAGTGCCTTTGTATATATATTGTAGTTACAATTATTATTATTAATTATGTTCATAATTTAAAATACAATACACTGTACAGTAAAGCATAATATATGCATACAAATTTATCAAACCTCTCCAAATTGAAACACATAAGATATATTAATATATTTATATTTTAATATACATACATATATGTTAAAATATCTTACGTGTTTAAATAAATTAAACATCATTAATTAATATAATTATGTTCCTGCATGTCATATTTTTAGTAGCTGAATCGAAAGAAAATATTGTTAAACACACACAGTGTGAATTTTATGCGATTTTTTTTTTAGTACTGCATATATCATACTTAAATTTGAGATAAAATAAAAAATAATACAAGCAACAATGCAATAATTACGTGTATTACTGTTTACAAGTGTTATATAGTTTAACCAAAGAATGTAGTGACGTCATAGGCATTGCGGAAAGCATCTCCAGGTCACGTTTCCTCTTTTTGATTGTTATTTAGTAAATTTATTCAAGTTTGTAGGAGTGACTGATCTTTTCAACTTGTTTTCTAGAAAACACTAATATTTATAATTATTATATACATATTATTATATATATAATTATTATTATATTAATATATATAATTAATATGTTATGCATTTCAATTTGAGAACGTTGAGGCTGTTTTTCTTGATCTAAT
This sequence comes from Siphlonurus alternatus, assembly GCA_949825025.1. Classification (NCBI taxonomy): domain Eukaryota; kingdom Metazoa; phylum Arthropoda; class Insecta; order Ephemeroptera; family Siphlonuridae; genus Siphlonurus; species Siphlonurus alternatus. The sequence goes on from OX463779.1 coordinate 9,410,760, forward strand.
AATAAAATTAATTTGCCTTAATTTCCCATTAAAATAATTAATTAGTTGCACGCTAATCAAGTATTTTGTTACTCTTCATTTTTAGCTGCATGAACTTCCTCTATAAACATGTGCGTTACTGTATCAATATTAAAATATTGAAACAAATTTATGCAAGTTATACTATAACAATGAAATCATTGAAGTAATTAATTTAAATTTTTTCAACTTATTATTCGTGACATAATGTTTTCCACTTATTTTATGGGAAATAATTTAATATCTTCTAGCTGTATATTTATGAATTATGATAATTTTATGTGCCGTTTTCCATGAATAATTAATTAGGTAGTGATTAATAAATTACTTAAATAATTATTAGCGTTAATGAATCATTTTGTTACTCATAATTCATAATTAAGAGTAAGATAACACGAAACATTGATTGTAGTAGTCCCATTTGATTAACATGTAAACCTTTGCAACCTCAATAATTCGTATTTTTTTTTTTTTTTTAGATACAGTTCTTGGCACCAAAAAAATGTAGAAAAAATTTCAAAATAATTGGTTGATACGTGGAATTTTCATGAAACTTACTTTGTTAGTGTGTATATTATTTATTTCAAATTTATAGCAGTTTTTGTTCGACTACATAATATATTTTAACTATTATTATTATATTATTATGTGACTCACAACAAATGTGATGACTATGTCCATAATTCAAACCATAATTTACAAAAAAAATGAATTTTTCTCCCATTTTAAAATAAATCGGTGAGTTTGAGTCACACATGCCTGATTAACTAATTATAGAAAAAAAGTTATCGTCTCTCGTCAAAGTATTTAACTCTTTAAAATGCATGTGGGATAATGAGCTATACATTTTTTACTTATAGCTTTAACCATATAATTGCACTCACCTGTGTATAACAGATAGCTCATTAATTATTCCCAACGAGGGACGATGTATTAATTTGTAAATTTGAAAATTCAATATATTACAGTCAAATTAATTTATTATATATGTGTGTATATATATATATATATATATAATACATACAACAATAATTCATATTAATTAAGCAATTATATGTTTTATATTTTTTCAAGTATATAGGTACGTGTATGCTTTTTATCATAATATTAAATTATAACTCACATTATGGCTTTTAACTTTATAACTTATGTTTCCATAGTGTAAAGAAATTTTATTAAGTAAATTAATAAATTAAAAAAGTTTGTCTTCTTTCTGTTAATTGCAGACATTTTGACTTTTGAAATGTGTAAAAATTATAAATGAATGAAAAAAAAATTGTGAATACTCTTATATTAATTATTGGCTATTTTTCAATATTACAAATAGAAGTTTTATAGAAGTAAAAAATTCTATCAAAACTAATTTTATTTTTATATTACAGAGCTGATATTATATATATATATATATATATATATATATATATATATATATATATATATATATATATATATATATATATATATATATATATATTACTTTTTGGTTATATATGTTTTAAGGGAATAAAATTACCTGTACTTTATATTATATGCATATACACAGCAGAAAAATGTTTATAATACTTTCACTTTTTAAAAAAAGAGAAAACAAATTGCTATGAAAAAATCAATGTTGTGAACTGTGAATGTGAATTTTGGTGATGTGTATATTTATACATTATAAAGTGTGGTTTCAAACAGAATACAGTTTGCAATATATAATTATTTATTTCACATAAATTATTGTGGTGTGCATTGCAGTTTACAGTTATTTTGTATGCAATAGAAGTTTAAATCAAACAATAATGATGTGCGTTAAGAAATTTTCTGTTATCGCACTCATTATTAAGTTGGTTGGTTACCAATGGCGGAACTTGCTTTTCAACATTGTTCACAGTGCTCTCTGGGGCTCCTAATACCCAGTCTGCACGCCAGACAGTTAAGTACCGTTTCTTAGCGGGGCACGTATGTTGTTTGCACAACATTCCGCGGTCTTAATCACCCCAGCGGAGTTTAGACAACCGTAAGCTGCCTTCCTCCTACCAACTCTTTCATCTAGAAGCCAGTCACACCCATTCCAAGTCGCGAAAAGTCTGCCGTATTCGGGATTTGAACCAGGGACCTCTCGGACGAGAGCCAAGTGTACTAACCACTACACCAAAGAGCAAAGTTATTAAGTTATTATTAAGTCAAAAATTAAGCGAAGTTCTTAAGTTAATCAAAATTTTCCTCTTTTGGACCATACATTTCGTCCAAAATTTTCTCCATTTCAAGGTTTAATTTCTCCTGAAGTTCTGGAGAATCTGATTGCCACCACCCTAAGTACATCATGGTGTCTTTATACTGTTCCCTAGTCAAATAATCTGGTAGATCTTTAGCCTTGATGTTTCTTATCTGCATTCTCTTTAGCTCCCTGGCCTCCCAATCCTCCATCACCTCTTCCCCCACCTCCTCCCCGGCTTCCCCCATCTCCTCCCTGGCCTCCCCCAACTCCTCCCTGGCCTCCCGATCCTCCCTCTTCCCTTCTTCCTCCTCCTTGACTTCCCCTTCTTTAAGGTCAGCATGAGCGGAAGCGGCACCAACATGATCCTCTGCATCGTCCTCCATTGGTCCGTGCTGATGCTCCTTCAGCTCTCCAAAGGATGATTTTCTATATAAAAAATACACATTCATCAGTATAGTACAAAGCTGTAACAGATTACGCTTAACATTTATAATATATAGCTATTGATGGATTTTTTAACTTTTTATTATCCACTCTGTTTGAACATATTTAAACACATATAATCATTATAGGCATTTAAATAATTAATTATTATTTATTTAATAAATAATTTATTAATTAATTATTAATTAATTAATTATTAATTAATTTATTATTAATTTATTTTTTTAAAAAAAAAAAATTATATTATTTAATATTTTTAAACTTTTGTTGATTGCATTAAAAAGCATACATCAAGTTCATGTCAGTATATTTATTAAAAGTTAGTACAAAAAAAAAAAAAAAAAAAAAAAAAAAAAGAACAATTTTACATAGTTACCGCGTATATAAAAGATATTCAACATTAAAAATGGAATGCAGATTAGAAATTCAAATTAATTATGTAGCAATAAAATGAAAATTAACAAAATATTATATTATGTTTTTGATCTTTAAAAATTAAACGACATTTTCACGCAGATAGGACTTTTTCGGACATTATATATTACTTTCTATGCAAACTCTTTAACTGAATAAAACTTCTTGGATATTAGTACAATTTTTAATCTGAACGATTTATTATTTTCTATCTCTTTCAGACAGCTTGGCAAAAAATCATAAATCTTGGTGGTCTGGTACATTTGCACCCTCTATATATCCTCTATATAATGTGTCCCCAAGAAGCGTCCGCTAGCACCATTCACTGTGGGGCTGAGTAAGCTCAGAGAATGTTTGTCACAGGAAATTAAGGTAGAGATAACACGGATCAGCTGGCCCAATGCTAAAAAAATCACATTCATAAAAATTATGAAAAAAATTTAAAATGTTCTCCTCTACATCCCCTATCAGTAGGTAAAATATCAGGTATATAAAAACGAGCTAGTTTTCGAGTTAATTATTTTTAAAGTTGGCTAATTTAACATGGAAGTTCCATTTCTCCATGTTAAATTAGAGAACTTAAAAAATTAATTACTCGAAAACTAACTCGTTTTTGTATACCTGATATTTCACCTATACTGATAGGGGATGTAGAGGAGAACATTTTAAAAAATTTTATATATAAAAAATATATATTATATATAAAAAATATATATGCCCAGTGATCGCCCCCACCACCCCCAGAGTGCACGCTGCTAGGCACTGTCTGGAAGCGGGAAGTGTCGCAGTGTGGGCCTACCATAGGGGTCACTATAGGCATCATGTGGGGGACTATAGCGACCTGAAACAATGTATAGAAATTAAAAACACTGAAACTTAATTAGAATATCATTTGCAACAAACATAAAGGGCTAATAATTTTATCAACACTATTTTAGGTTAATACACAGGCTATACAGTAGTAAATATTAAGTTTCAACAAGATATTTCGGAACTTGCAAATTAGGATGGAGCAAGTAATAATAAAATATTACTAAGGATATTACCTAACACTTTTTTAATTTCAATTTCAAAATGTGCAACTACAGTGACTGAAACTCACCTCTGCTGCTGTAGCTCTTGGGATAATGTGGTTGATAAGTGTGCTCCAGCAGGGCTCCTGGTTTGCTGGAGTAGAACTCTGGTGAGCTCTCAAGGTGGTGGTAGGGGGAGGGGTGTGTGGAGTGTCCGTTGGCCCCAGGGTGATCCAGAGAATGGTACTCTGCGTCCGGGTCATGGTACTGAGGCACAAACACACCATTGGCCAGTCAGCTCAGCCAGCTGCTGTGGCGACGCCTGCTGCAGCGCCTCCAGCTGGTTGTAGCCTGCGACACTAAAGATATATATTATATTAGCACTGATTGTAAAACAACAATGTTTTGATGTAATTGTTCTTTTAATGTTTTTAATTTATGGGTGCATCATATCAATTAAGTTTCTTATTTTACTTCAAAATACCCCCTCTTTCCCTCCTAAAGTGGTCCTCTCACCTTGGGATCCACTACAGCGAGGGTCTTGGCACTGCCTTTGAAACTGTCTGTCCCCGCCTCTCTGGTGTCGGTGCTCGTCTCAGAGCCGCAGATCCTAGAGTCGTCCGAGTCAAGGCTGGTGCGCTCATCGCGACCTGGCTTGCCAAACTTAGTGGAGGGGGGAAGCTGGCACTTCATCTTCTCTACCTGCGGCACAATCAGGCCGGGTGACATCAGTAACGTAGCTTCCTTATTTAAATGTAAACTTTTACACAGTGTCAAATTGTTGAACATAAGAAACAAATAATAAACAGAAAGTAAACAAACAATATACAAGCAGTAACAAAAACCATGGAGTAAATTGTATAAAATATATATTTTTTAATGTATGAGAAATATAGCTAGAGAAATACACTAATTTTATAAATATCTCTGCAATATCTTAGTTTTCTAAAACAATCCCACTTAATTTTGATGCATTGAAGGTAGTATGCATATATATACAGTATCCATATAAAATATATTCATTATATTTTATGTATGTATGTATGTATGTATGTATGTATGTATGTATGTATGTATGTATGTATGTATGTATGTATATATATATATATTATATATATATATATATATATATATAACATATACCGGTATGCTATGCATACAGTACGTATGCATAGTTATTGGGTTATTTATAGAGCTAATAGGATGTTCAAATTATAAAGCAGTCACATTTAATACAAAGGTATAAATATATGCACATGACAGTACAAGAAAAATCAATGAAGGAGGGAGGATGATGTTTGAGTAGTTTGACCTTGTATTTTTATTTCATTAAATATAACAAAATAAATAAAAATAAATAAATAATAATTAAGTAAACTTTACCTTGTGTCACACAGCGGTACAGTAGCATACCATATGAACTTCGCTAGCTCACTTTTAGACGAAAAACATTACAATTCTTATAAAGATTATTTACTCAAACGTTACAAGTTCCATATTTTATGATATTGTAACATTCCTGTCCGTAGAAGTGCAGATAAACACCTACATTTTCAAAAAAAACAGGCTAGGCTCATTCGCGTCCAACAACCAGCTGTGTCAGGAAAAATGGCGACTATTCTGTTAACCCTTTCGATCGCGAGATGAACATTTTCGGTAATATCTTTTTACAGACGAAGTGTCAACAAAAATGCTTCACAAATAATAGACACAGAATTTAATAAGAAATCGTTTGATGTAACATTCTTGGTCATTGCTTTAGTAATAAATTAGTTTCAAAATTTTGAAACGAATCATTTCAACCTGGACTGTAATCTTGTAGAAAGTTCTTCAAGACAGAAACGCGTAATGAATCTAATGATCTCCTTTTAGTAATTCCTAGACCAGAGTTTTGAAGTGTATTTCATTTTGTACTTTTTTAACTATTCTTCACATATTAGATAACAAAAATGAAATAGCAGGCTTAGAAAATTAGAAAATTAAAGAAGTAAGGCCAAGTATTTTACCATGTAGGCTTATGCATTGTACTTCAGAGAGTTAATTTCTACGATTTTTCTTAAATGTGTCACTTTACAAATGAGATCAAGTTTTCAAAGTGAACTTAATAACTTAGTACGTTATCTTGTTACTAATTAGAAGAGCTGAATCATTGCATTTAATGCATAAATGTGAGTTTTTTGAAAAATAGGTACTTTAAATAAAGCGGTGAAAATAATTTTTCGCGACTGGAGCGCCATCTATCAGATACATAATAAACCATTTTTGTAAAATTGGGATTAATTTACTAATTAAATCGGTAATTGACTTGGGTTTGTCTGTACGTTTAAAACGGTGGAGGGGGTTTAACCTGATAATGAAGGAAATGTAAAAAATAAATTACAATGTCCTACTTATTGTCTTTCTACTGACATTTTACAAAAAAAAATTTTTTTGTGTGTTTTAGCCCAAATTTCCTAGTTGAATTTGTCCCAACCCTTGGCAAAAATGACAAAAAATTATGTATAAACTCATAGTTAATGTCACGTAAAATTTTGAAGCGGATCTCCGTGTCCTTCACGTAATGCCACGGCTTTTAGATTGCGCAACCCTTTGTCTGCATTTAATGCATAAATGTGAGTTTTTTGAAAAATAGGTACTTTAAATAAAGCGGTGAAAATAATTTTTCGCGACTGGAGCGCCATCTATCAGATACATAATAAACCATTTTTGTAAAATTGGGATTAATTTACTAATTAAATCGGTAATTGACTTGGGTTTGTCTGTACGTTTAAAACGGTGGAGGGGGTTTAACCTGATAATGAAGGAAATGTAAAAAATAAATTACAATGTCCTACTTATTGTCTTTCTACTGACATTTTACAAAAAAAAATTTTTTTGTGTGTTTTAGCCCAAATTTCCTAGTTGAATTTGTCCCAACCCTTGGCAAAAATGACAAAAAATTATGTATAAACTCATAGTTAATGTCACGTAAAATTTTGAAGCGGATCTCCGTGTCCTTCACGTAATGCCACGGCTTTTAGATTGCGCAACCCTTTGTAGCCGCGTGATGTAATTAATTAAGTACGTGGTTCCTATTACTTTGAACGCGTGCAACTGAGACAAACAATTAGGGCCGATAAAATGTCTATACAAAGAAAATAATTTAAATTGCAGACTCGTTGTCCTTCTAGCCTATATTTGTCCGTATGTAGCAAAACCTATAGACACGCAGAATATAACATCAGTTACATTTTAGCCCAAATTATATGTGTAACGTTAAATTTACTTGAAAAAATATAATAAATCCTAACATCGGGTTTATGGAGCATGGGTGGAATTTTTTTCTACGAGAATACTTTGTCCTAACTGTCTGAAAAAAAATATTGACCAAAATTATCCGTGCAGCACAAGTGACGTCAATGCAACACGGTTTCGGTAGCCGCTGGTTTCCTATTTGTCTGAACGTAATAAAACTTGGGCACAATTTACATACATATCAGATGCATAATATATTGTGAAAATCAACCGCAGAACCCGTGTCCTTCGTATGGAAATTTTTCCTTAATTGGGCAAAAAATTTAAAAAAATTACTTTTTGGGCTAAAAAAATTAAATTTGGGGTCAAACACAATAAATAATTATTTTATTATACCTAAATAATTATCAAATTGATTTTGAGACACGCAGTCCTTGTCCTTCTTGACTTTTTATCGTTAATATACCAAACGCGCTATGCAGTGCGCTTGGCCTGTTATGACGCTATTAGAATTTTAATTAATTCCCTAATTATCTGAACGTTAACATAATTGGGTGACCGCATCCTGAGTATTACTTGCATTTATTACCAAAAAATTAATTTGCAACTCGGTGTCCTTCATTGCCAAAATTAGGTAATTATCCCAGGAATTGCGGAGCATGTACTAAAATTGTTTTTCTTTATTAAAATTAAAATTATATGAATTAGAGAAAGTAAACTGATTCTAATTACTAATAACATCGTTTTTTATGATATGGTAAAGTTTTGGACGTCATTGTATTGGTTTTTGATGCTTTTTTATTGAATAATTAAATTTGCGTGACACCTGAAGCGTCATTTTTAAAAAATTGCCACCCCTTAATTTCGAGTCCGGACGTTATGAAATTTCGGCATAGTATATTTTATTTGCCCTTCTATCAGTTCCGTTTTGTAATATTTACCAATCTGGTGTCCTTCGAGGTAAAAATTTGACTTTAATTAACGAAAATACTTGTATTGATGACATTTTTTATACTTCAGTTTTCTACGTCAATTTAAACTTCTAAGTGTTATAATAGTGTAAAATCGATGCATTATGCATTGAACAACATCATTCAATGCACTAGAACGCCGAACAATAACTCATTAATTAGGTATTAATGAATTACTAGTGCAATGCGCTAGCCTCGCACCCAGGCCCCCACAACTCTGTTGAACGTTTTATATAAGTTATACATAATTATATAACTTCTACGTCGTACTTGACAGATCACATGGGAGTATCAGCATTGAGTGATTGAGTATTTGCATTTTAGTGTGATTTTCTAAGAATTATAAAGCTTTAGATTCTGTAAGTTGGTGATTGCATAAATAAGTATGGCTGGTAAAATTTTTACACCAACAAACCAAATAAGGTTGACTAATGTTGCTGTAGTTCGCATTAAGAAAAGTGGGAAGAGATTTGAAATCGCATGCTACAAAAACAAAGTGGTGTCTTGGAGAAATAATATGTAAGTATGTAACATAATTATTATTTGTGTTATTAGCATGTATCATTATGGTATGGAAATGATATGTATGATACATACTTTAAAGTTCATACATGCATACAGTATGCATACAAAATAGAAAATATTATATAATATATGTAATGCTTCTGTACTTGCAGAGAGAAAGATATTGATGAAGTTCTGCAAACTCACACAGTCTTTGAAAATGTCAGCAAAGGAAAAGCGGCAAAAAGAGAAGACCTTATCAAAGCTTTCGGCAAAGAAGATCAAACAGAAATCTGCAAACAGATTCTAGCTAATGGGGAACTTCAGGTGTCCGACAGAGAGCGTCAGTCTCAGCTGGAATCTCTGTTCAAAGATATCGCGACTACAGTAGCAGGTATGCGTCCTCCATGGTGGTGTGGTAAACTTGAACATTTTGTTGTTGTTTTCCCTAGATAAATGTGTCAACCCTGAAACCAAACGTCCTTATCCTGTATCAATGATTGAAAAAGCAATGCGAGACGCTCATTTCTCAGTGAAACCTAATAGGAATGCCAAGCAGCAGGTAAGCTGGACTACTTAATTGCTTGCTACCAGAGCCGTGTCTTATGTTGTTATTGGGTGCAGGCTTTGGAGGTGATTCCCATGCTGCGAGAGACTCTGCCACTGGAGAGAGCACAGATGCGTCTACGCCTCACGTTGCCGGGCAAGGAGGCGCGCAAGCTGAGGGAGAAAGTGACCAAGCTTGCCAGTACCGTCGAGAGCGAAGAGTGGGATGAGGACAGCCTTAATATGGTAACTAAAAATTTTAAGAAATACAACTTTTTGAGCTTAAGGTAGAGATAACACGGATCAGCTGGTTGAGCTGGTCCAATGCTAAAAAAATCCCATTCATAAAAATTATGAAAAAAATTTAAAATGTTCTCCTCTACATCCCCTCTCAGTAGGTAAAATATCAGGTGTACAAAAACGAGCTAGTTTTCGAGTAATTAATTTTTAAAGTTGACTAATTTAACATGGAAGTTCCATTTCTCCATGTTAAATTAGAGAACTTTTAAAATTAATTACTCGAAAACTAGCTCGTTTTTGTATACCTGATATTTTACCTACTGATAGGGGATGTAGAGAACATTTTAATTTTTTTTTCATAATTTTTATGAATGGGATTTTTTTAGCATTGGGCCAGCTGATCTGTATTATCTCTACCTTAACTCTTAAGTCAGGGGAATGGGTAATTAAGAGAGAGAAATAATGGTGGTTATGCATCAAAGCACTCAATCTTGAATGAGGAATTTGCATGCGTGAATCTGATTGGCTTAATCGAAAGAGGGGGCTGAGAAATACATGTGTGAATTTTATGCGAATTTTTTGAGCACTGCAAGTATGCTCAAATGCATATTTAAAAGATGCACTTTACCTGGAGGCGATGGCGCATCGCCAGTGACGTCATCGCTATGTCAGGTTCGGTTCACTATAGATATGCATACCTGTACGCACCTGCATAACAGGTAGCCAATCAAAAACAATCTAGCCAAAATTCAAAATTTCAAATGCCTAGCCTATTAGTTTTAAAACTTAAAAAATGCACATTATTCCATATACGCGTACTGTAAAAACACACTGGGAGATAAGTAATATTACAAACGTACCTTTCATCATATTTAAATAATAGAAATTGTTTCGCAAATAGTTTCATTTAATTAAAGAGAAGATGCAATCGATGCAATATCAAGTCCTGCCACCAACTTTTCTGTTTAAATTATTGGCGATTATTGGCGCGTCATGCATCAATCAGCCAATAAAAATGTGTAAATTTATCATACTGGACTCCTTCCGTATCTGCTGATTATCTATTGATTTATTTTATTAAACCTAAAACTGAGCCTCTTTTCTTATCTACGAAGATAGTAGGATGCCGTAGGACTCAATATTTAAATTTATTAAGACCCTTGAATCATAATTTATCAATGTCTTTTCAACCCCCTGTTTGCTGCTGCTGAAACCAGTAACGGAAGGATTGAAAAATAAATACAGTTTTAATTTCAACTTTTCCAACACGCCTATATGTGGTCGAGTGGAAAAGCGCTCGCCTTCCATGCAAGAGGTGAAGGGTTCAAATCTCCCCCGGTTCAATTTACATTTTTAGTAGCACGAAGAAGTTTATTTCATATTTTTAACTCAAACGGGGTAAAATAGTTTTGTTTATAATTTGTTATTAATTTTTCTATCATTGAATGAAACGCTTTTTTTGTTTGTTTTTTTTTTTGTTTTTTTTGTTTTTTGTTTTTTTTTTTTGCAAAGTTTTTGTAAGTGCGTATTTAAATGAAAAAGTGTGACTTATAATAGTATAACATGATTATATTGTAAGAAAAAATAAGATTATTTTACCCCGTACGTTTGAATTAATTCTTCGTGCTACTAAAAATGTAAAATGAACCAGAGGAGATTTGAACTCTTCACCTCTTGCATGGAAGACGAGTGCTTTTCCACTCGACCACGTACAGGCGTTATAGAAATGTTGAAATTAAAACTGTATTTAATTTTCAATCCTTCCGTTTCTGGTTTCAGCAGCAGCAAACAGGGGGTTGAAAAGACATTGATAAATTATGATTCAAGGGTCTTAATAAATTTAAATATTGAATCCTACGGCATCCTACTATCTTCGTAGATAAGAAAAGAGGCTCAGTTTTAGGTTTAATAAAATAAATCAATAGATAATCAGCAGATACGGAAGGAGTCCAGTATGATAAATTTACACATTTTTATTGGCTGATTGATGCATGACGCGCCAATAATCGCCAATAATTTAAACAGAAAAGTTGGTGGCAGGACTTGATATTGCATCGATTGCATCTTCTCTTCAATTAAATGAAACTATTTGCGAAACAATTTCTATTATTTAAATATGATGAAAGGTACGTTTGTAATATTACTTATCTCCCAGTGTGTTTTTACAATACGCGTATATGGAATAATGTGCATTTTTTAAGTTTTAAAACTAATAGGCTAGGCATTTGAAATTTTGAATTTTGGCTAGATTGTTTTTGATTGGCTACCTGTTATGCAGGTGCGTACAGGTATGCATATCTATAGTGAACCGAACCTGACATAGCGATGACGTCACTGGCGATGCGCCATCGCCTCCAGGTAAAGTGCATCTTTTAAATATGCATTTGAGCATACTTGCAGTGCTCAAAAAATTCGCATAAAATTCACACATGTATTTCTCAGCCCCCTCTTTCGATTAAGCCAATCAGATTCACGCATGCAAATTCTTCATTACATACAACTTGACTTGCTAATATTTATGTTTTCAATATATGTTTAAGATGACTTCCAATATGTGCAGTTTTCTTTTCTTTAAAGGTGCGAACAAAGATTATTTTTACATTTTCAGGAACTTTAGAGTCATTTTGGCATCCCTGGGCGTCAATATTTTCATACAACCCCTAGTTTTAATTTAAATAAATTATTTAATCAGAAAATTGAAGGCAGAGACGGTTGGCTCGATTCAATCCTGCGCAAGGTTCCCTAACCGTTCACTACCTTATCCCTACCCAGTACCCCGCCGCGAGCTGTAAGCTCTTAGGGGTGTATCCTTGTAAAAAAAATAAAAAAAAAAAAAAATAAAAAAAATAAAAAAAAAAAAAAAAAAAGGTTGCAGCAGCCTAAGTAAGATGATTAGTAAATAACTTTTTCGTGCAAAGGGTATTCAATAAGTAAGATGATCTGCGAAGTGTCTGAGCTCTCTCGGCAGCGTTTAGACAATCCGCAATCGTCTTACTGGCCGGGCTGACCAGGACGGCTGCTACAATTGAGCCAACTGCCTCAACCTTCAATTTTCTGATTAAGTAATTGATTGTAAATTAACTAGGAATTGTATGAAACTATTGACGTGCAGGGATATCAAAATAACTCATAAGATTCCCGAATACTTAAAAAAAATATTCACCTTTGTTCACCTATAATTAAATGTTAGTCAATTGCACTATGGTAAGTGAAGGTGTTTTTTTAGTACTGCCTCCCCCCCTCTCAAAATAAAATTAATGCTTGCTATTTTGCATTTTTTTTTTTTTTTTTTATCAACAACTCGCATATTAAACTGTAGTTTCACATTTATGTGTACTAAAGTCACTCAGTAAACTAATATTTGCAATATAAGGAAGGTTATATCTTTTGTCATATTTATATAGGTTCAACAACAGATATTGCTAAATTTCAAATTTTTTATTGAGCATTGTACTTAATTGTGTTGCAAGATTCTGATAAAAAGAATACCTCTAGTATTTTTTTTTTTTTTTGCAAATATATATATATATGTATATTTTTTTTACTAATATTGAATTAACAACATCCCTAATCAGCGATCAAAACAAAACTGCAAACCTGATGCAGAGAGATGCATATGGTATCCCTTAATTATTTAAGATTGCTCAATTACAAAATCACGTCATACCAGATACATCTCTTAATTTTTTATTACAAAACTTTGAGCATTCAAGTCATGGAGGAAATAGTCTATAATTTATCCATGATTCAAGTTAAATTAAAAAAAAAATCTAAGAACTTGGATTTAACATTCCCCTAGACTGATTATATAATATATTTGTGTTCTAAAGTAGTTTTGTTGGCAGGTGTGCCTTATGGACCCCGGTCAGTACCGAGCAGTTGATGAACTGGTTCGCACAGAAACAAGAGGCCAGGGATCGCTCGAGCTCGTCAGCCTGAAAGAGGTGGTAGAGGGAGACGAGTCCCTTGACTGACAGTAAGCTTGAGCAAACGTCACAATGTCTCTCTGTTACACTGCATCAAGTTATGTCTTGAAGTTCAAAACTTAGGGGGAATATTTTTGATGAATAAGAATTTAATTAGATCAAACATTTTCTATTATGGGAATATCATATTTATCCATAACAATATTGATCATGCTTTGCAAACTAACAGAGAGACCTTCAGTTATATTTTTTTTAATGTGTACATTATTGGTGAAATAAAAATATGTAATAGAAACAACACAGTATAAATGAGCTTTCTATTTATTATTTCTTGCATTCTTTCCATATACATCCTGGTTTTGAGTCCTAGAAACCAAAGTGACAAATTGTTTTTGTTTTTTTTTTTGTACTGGTCAGTAACAAAATTAATCATGAGCCATTGCAAAGGTACTATGGGCATTAAACACAACTATCACACGGTTTAGCTGGGATGTTAACATTTTAAGGAAACCCACAGACTTATATTTATGTTACTTTCTTAGTTGATTTAATTTAAAACAGACAGATACAGAATCACAGATCTTAATTTACGTTTAGATTTGACTGCGCAGTCGCCATCTTTTTAATTTAACACGGGCAGACATACAGAGACGTCAGTGAACTAATCAGGTGCCGTCTAGTCTATAGGTAATCTAAGATCCGTTACAGTATATACTAAAGTGAGAACCAAATATAACTATTGCATTCACCATATTTTGTAACATACAAGTAACCTTTGTTTGAATTTTGGAAATTATCTCATTTTCACACCACTCTTTCTTCACTAATAAAATGTCACAATTTAATCCCTGTATGCTTTTTATTGCAGCATTTTATTTGCTGAGAAATTATGTGGCATTGTTTAGTATGTTAACATGAATAACATGATGTAATTAACTGTTTTTTTATCAAATGTTTTTGGAAGGAACCCATAAATATTAAATGTAATTCTAGCCCAATTAAATTAAAATAGCATGGGCATAGTAACTTGGTAGCAGAAATATATTCTGGTTAGCCAATTATAGAAATCATTATTTTAACTTTTATTTTATAATTATATTATCCCCTTAATTTTAAAGAATTATAACATTTTATACATAACTTTAGCAACAATATTTGGTTAATGAAAATTATCACAATTTTTCAATCATTCGTCTGGACGAGTTGTGCACACACACACACGCAGGTCTAGGACAAGGAACCAGGTACGAGATGATTCTTGGAGCATAATATTATAGGTTATAGGTATATAATATATAGAGACTTGCTCTTTACAAATACTGCACTGAACCACATTATTCAGTTTTTTTTTAAGCATGTAACACCTTTTTGTTTGTTTTTTAAAAAATATATAAACAAATAGTCCAAGAAACATCTCATCAACATCAATTCTCAATGTTATGTAAAATCTTTAATATGGAGATCACAGACCTGTTATTAAAGATTTACATAAATAAGCTTATTCTTCAAATACTGTAATTTATAATAAATGTTATGATTATACTTACAAATGCAATGTCTGTACAATAGTATGTTACATAAACAGGAGTACAGAGAATCAGAGTGCAAAGATACAGAGAACTCATTCAGAGGCCTCAAATTTACATTTTTACATTATAATTAATCAACAAATAAAAATCATTTTTGAGAACTTTTGATGTAGCTCAAATAATATGTATCATTGCATATCAAGTTAAGATACCATATTTAGTGCTGACAATTTTTTTACTTGAGGCACTCCGATTTTATATTATATTTTTATTATTAATGTAATTGTACCAAACAACAAGCATAATGTTATTAATTTATAATTTTACATGAATTGTTATTTTGTATATATAGTTACATATAGATACATATACTACAGTATTAGTATTATTAATTACAATAATTAATATTTAAAGTCTTAGTAGATTGACTTCAGGACACGGGAAGATTAAGTTCTGTACATACATTCAGTTATTTACTTCAGAGAACCTAGGAGTATATTAAACATTATTAAATAATGAAAGTAATCTAAAGCTCAATTAATAGTGTTTACTAGAATTATAATTAAAACCAAGACAATTAATGTATGGGCCATGAAACACTGAACAACTTTATATGGTAAAATGAGTAGTAAAAGTTTAATTTTAATATTATTTATTGCAGCAATAAATGAGTATAACCAGTTTCAAAATTATACAATATTTGTAAATGTAAAGGACTCTTTTTTTTTTTTTTTTTTTTTTCTTTGTATACAATAAAAAACAAACACTTCAATTTTTATCTCTACAGAATTAAATTTTCATCTCCACAGTTTAAATTTTTATCAATGAGTATTTTAAATTTTTGTGTTAGTTTGTGGTTATAAAGTGCATTTCACATTAAGTTAATTTTCTTGATTAGACTAAAATAAAATTGTTAAGATATAAATATGGCACCATCAGTTTAGTCCACCAAAGTGTACAAAATTATGATAACAATTTATATGTATAATAATATATTATGTTCGGGCTGTGATACTGTGATAAACCACAGCAAAAATATAGCAACACAATTAAATTAATTAATTTTTAATATAAGTTTTTTTCTAACTGATGAAATATTTACTGCCTATTTATAGCAGTTTGTATACTTTGTATTTTGATTTATGTCATACTTTCTATTTGTTTCTCCTCACAACAATGTTGTAGTAATGGTGATGCCAAGTAGAGGAAGTGATCCCAATCAATATAGTCACAATTATTTCCTTTAATTTCCGTTATGTTCTCCAAGAGTCATAATTTTTTTTAATTAAACAAAATTTAAGACAAACATCATCAAATATTGGATGTGCATAATTTTATATTTACTGTATAGCCATAAATTAATATTCCAGCAGATTCCTAAGTTCTCCTCATTTTCCTATTACGACATGCAAAATCAGAAGAAATACATAGATGACAGAGGTATTACAATATTTTGTGTAATATAATGTACACAATTATGATTTAATTACCCTGGGAAGACTTAATTGTCACAATTTAATCTGGCTTGCGAGCTACCATTGCTCCATTGCTTTTTCGTTCTATAATATACTGTAGATATTATTATATATATCATATTATGACAACTGCTTTTCAATACTGTGCATTTCAATTCTAACAATTATAATTAAACTTTGTGCTTATTTGCTAAATACAGTATTTTTCTCCTTGACAACTGTTTAATGTAATGCTTTGTCTACACTCAATTGACCAGCAAGTGTAAACTCTATAAACATTAAATTCAATATCTTGCATAAACTTCATCTTCGCATCTCACATGGAGATATTGGGAAAAATAGAAAAAAGATTATGTAAATATTTAGCATTATATTTGTTAATTTGCTAAAGTGAGAAAGAGCGAAAAAATATGATGGAAGAGAAGCATTCATACCTTACAATATAAAAAGTTTAAACAATTAAAAGTATATGTTTATTACTTTGTATTGTCAAAGAAAGTTGAAGAGCTGGAAGTTAATTTATTATAATTTTGTTGTTAAACATTTTCAACTTAAAGAATAATTTTTAAGAATGTGAGGAGTATGCATGCACACTTTTTAAATACAAAATCAAAATTAAATCTATTTATGTATTATTATTATTATTTTTTTTAAACAAAATTGGACCTTGCTTCAAATTTTGGTTCAAATACTATATTATGATATTTAAGGATTTAAAAGGACGTTCAATCCTCTACACATCATAGTTAACACTTGGTGAAAGAAAAATGCATGTATTATAATAGACTCCATGGTGTGTTTCAATTTTAACAATGTTTTATGCTTGCATCAGTATTAACTTAAAGTTAAATCACTAATAGTTAAATTTTAACCTGACCAAAGCCTTATATATTATAATCTGCTTTCTTCCTCCTTTTTTTTCTTTTCTTTTTTTTCTTTTTTTTTTTTTTTTTTAATTTTATACATATAAAAGTGTAAACTAATATTTACAGGACCTTAGATTCTTCACTAAAAAGTTGTCACAAAATTTCAGCTGGTTGATTTGCTGTTTTGTGGTCTTTAACCTTTCAACATTAGTGTAGAAATGCAAGATTATCTTCCATTGTAAGATAAGTCATGCATGCAAACTGTTACAAATATGACAATAAGAAAAAATTAATTTAGAATACTATATTTGTTACTTGTGAATAAAATATTATGTATTTTTTTAATGTTTATTATTTAGTTTTTTGTTGGTGTACGGGGTATTGTTACCTATTATAAATGAGCAAACATTGCTAGTAGTGTTCATATTTGTTTAGTATTGTCTGGAATGTGGATGAACTGGTTCTGGACAGAGGTTAACAAGACAAGTATGCCTGAAATTACCTTTGTTCATAGTCTATTTACTAACTTTTCCTTATTTTATCTGGAGGCATTTGATTATTTAAAATAAAAATGACGACTATGCCTTTGCTAATTGAAAAAAAAAAAAAAAAACATTTAGTTTTGTATGAACTGTAGCAGGAACTTGCTTGACTAGAAAAAAATGTGGCCACTGCATTTTGGACATTGGAGTGCAGCTTCGGTAATCAGTCAGGTAGCTAAGTCTGCGTAGTGTCATCTCAAGCTTGGTCGCTTGGGCTCCTGCTGGGGCTCAGCTCGTGGTGTGGCGGCACGCAGGAGAGAAGGCTGACGCTAGGCTTGCCGGCCTCCGTTTGTGCCCATGCCACTGTCCTGGCTGCTCACAGACGGAGAACTATGGTGGTTCATCTTCTTGTTTGCAAGTTCCAAATAAGCAGATGGTGCCCAGCCTTCTTGCTGGCTCCCTGTTCAAAAAGAAAAAATTGCTTTATTCTCTAATTGTTATTACATATTACGTCAGTATACTGAATTTTTAGATTTTAAATGTATCTTATTATTATTTGTTTGTTGTATTTTGTGTAAGTTGTACAGTTTTGGAATAATTTAATTGTTACAAAATATAAAAGTAAAGCAGTTTTGAAAATATTTGTTGAAACATGTAATAAGTGCTGTATTACATTCTAAAAAGTGCTTTATTACACTCTAAAATAGGGCAGAATATTGTACCCACCAAGCACCTTGACGAACCACCATCCTGCACATCCAACTTTGAGCAACTCCACAATTTCTCCCTCGTGCATAGTAACCTCAGAGTTGCCCATTGCACAGTAATCTGCCAGTGCTGTGAACCTCTTGGTGGTGCTCTGCAAACCCAGAAACATATTACTGGGGAATCACCTCGTTGCAGGAAAATAGACTTTATGATCAGAGCTTGAAGTTTCTATTCATGTCGTGGTATACCATATTTCTTTATTTTGAACACTCCATGCACTCACGCCTCGGAAACATACAGTATATTTGCCAACAGGTGGCAATAGCTTGATCTATTATTGCTCAAACTATACATGAACGTTAATAATAATAATAATTATTTTATTTTGATCATAATATACAAGACCACATTGATCACAAATATCAGAAATATGATTTTATACACTTAATGTATAAACAAAATAATAAAAACGCAACATAATATTATACTGTAATCAAATTTATCACGAATAAAAAATTGTTTTAATATAATCTCTTATCGGCATTTGAAATTTTCCGAGTCAACTTCTATAGAAGCTTTTGCTTAAAAGATGTAGCAAGCATGCAAAAACTTATCCAAGGCTAGTACGTAAGCATAGAAAGCATTGTCCACTCACCTCTGCAGTCTCAGATCCAAAGGGGTCTGCTGTGCTATCCTCTTCCTCACTGTTGCTGTAGTCTGAGCTCCAGCCAGCCTCATCATCCTCCCCCTCAACAGGTCCGAGGCCAGGGGCTCCTCCGCTGCCTGCCGAGGTGTCGCTGCTTGCGTGCCGACTACCACGCCTCCGCCCAACCACCCCGTTGTTGTTGAGATGTGGTGGAGGGGCTGTGGGGGGAGCCATTGACTGAGCTAGAGACTGGCTGTCCCATGATGCAGTCTGACGCAGAGGCCTGTAAGTACCGTCATTGTTAACTTCCAATAAATACATATACAAACAAAAATATAACAAGATTATAATTTATTTTCAGCGTTTTGTTTTCCCAATTAATTAGAATCAAAAGAAACAGTAAAAAAATAGCGGGTCAAGAGTTAAAATATTTCAATTTATACATAATTATATACTGTATATATTAAAAAAATACTAAACGTTATATTAAGAAGAACTTTTTTTGTCAAGAGGTGGCAATAACGCCGAGGTATTGTTCAAACAGTCATTGACGCTATCGTCATTTCTTAGCAAGGGAAGCTTTAGTGTATCTGCAAGAGATAGTAAAAGGCATTCACAAAAGCTTAAGGCCCGATTTTAGGCTCAATTTTCCATCTTTCCATGTCAGAATTTAGTGAGCCCTAAATCGGGCCTTGCCTTTGTGAATGCCCCTTATTATAGGATCAACTTCTCTATTTTTGATCACTATTATGCAAATTTTAGTTGTTACGCTATGCACAATGTAATAAATTAATTAAACAGCAATATTGCTAAAATATAATATTTCTGGAAAAAAATGCTACATACCTATGAGGGGACATTATTGTCTGAGGTAAGCAGGTAACTCCTCGCTGCAGCCTCCTCTGGGACTCTCCTTTCAGCTGCTCCAGCTGACTTAGCAGGACACTCTTGATGTGCCGCACAAAGGCATCCTTCTGCTGCAGTGTCAGGGCCTGTACTGTGTACACCTCTTGGCGACCCTGAAGCCACAGCTCAAGCTTCCGCTGGTCACCCTTTGAGCCCCGAATGTTCTCCGTCAGGCCTACTTGGGACATCTGCACACAATAGAAATTAGAAATTAAGAGGTTAATGAAACTCGAACAATAAATTGATTTCTTAATTGTACTAGCTCTATGATAATTACCTGCAGAAAAGTCTTGAAATGATAGGTAGCAGTTTCTGGATCACGTCCCACTCTTTTACAAAAAAGAACAGATTTTTGATATAAAAAGATTTGCCTTTGCATTGGTTTCAGTCGTAATTCTCTAAGTCGGTCTTTTTTGTTTTCAACCCAAACATTAAATTGCCCCTGCATTAATAGGTCACCCTGTTCCGTCAAGTTACCCTAGAAAAAAATAAGATATAAAATTAAAACTCAGCACTGAATCAGCCCATCATAACAGAAGCATTAATGGGATGGGTACTGTAACTCACCCAGAAGCCTGTGATAGCCACTTGGTGCATGCTGTCATTTACACACTTGAGCACCACCAGCATACAGTCAAGGGCACCCTGCAGTTCTCGACAGCTACCCGGCTGGTCCTCCGAGTAGCGGAGAAGGTCCTTGAGCAGCAATTGGTACTTAGTGATGCGTTGTACTGGCTTCAGCAAGTACGCCCCTAGGGGCAGCTTATGTCCAAGACGCAGCTGGCACTCCTTGAAGAATGCACAGTGCTGCTCTCCAGCTGCTTGACGTAGTGCTTCTGAACGAGGGATGTTCTGGCAGTACAAACTATATAGTCGATGAAACGACTCCCTCTGCAAGACACAAGAAAAAAATAATTTATATTTCAATTTTTTTTTTTTTTTTAAACTTAAATCTAACTTGGTTTTGGTGACAAATAAATATTAAGATTTTATTTAGACTATTTATTTAATTTAAATAATTTAATTAAATTTTATTTGTGCAAATAGTGTAGAAGGCAAAAGAGTATCAAGGGTATTTTTGAAGTCAGTGGAGTATGTAAGAATGGAGTGCTGTGCAGGTATATTTATGGCAGTGATTTATTTTTTTATTAATGCATTTTATAACTAACATTTTCCCTTCTGTGATTATTTTTAACTTCTGTGAAAAGTAATATCACCATGACAGACTGGAGACAGAACATAGCAAAAAAGAAGTATGCATATTTATTTATTGACATAAATTAATAAGTACGTAGAATGAATGGAAAGGGGGACTTCACAAAAATGAGAACCTTAATATGGTTGGTTACCAATGGCGGAACTTGTTTTTCAACATTGTTCACAGTGCTCTCTGGGGCTCCTAATACCCAGTCTGCACGCCAGACAGTTAAGTACCGTTTCTTAGCGGGGCACGTATGTTGTTTGCACAACATTCCGCGGTCTTAATCACCCCAGCGGAGTATAGACAGCCGTAAGCTGCCTTCCTCCTACCAACTCTTTCATCTAGTAGCCAGTCACACCCATTCCAAGTCGCGAAAAGTCTGCCGTATTCGGAATTTGAACCGGGGACCTCTCGGACGAGAGCCAAGTGTACTAACCACTGCACCAAAGAGCAGTGATAAATATTGATATTAATATTAATATTGATCAAATGCATGTTCAGTTCACCTCTTAATGATTTTGCTATCATGCTTATCATTTGACTTTTTCAATTTGGCTTCTATGTACAGTATATACTACATTGACAGTACATTTGTCCAGTATTAACAAAAATATTGGTTTACTTGTGTGACTAAAAAAAAAAAAAAAAAAAAAAAAAAGTTTAAAAAATTAACCTAGCTTTTGCTAGGGGAAGAATGGAGTTTGTCCAGCTGATGGTGAGCCTGTATATGTGTTATATATATGTTACAATGTGTTGGAGGAAAACTAACCCTCTGAACGAAACACAGTCCCACGAGCTCTGGCGTCGTTATGCAGTTGTCCAGGTCCCTAAGAAAGATATCTCCGTGGAATCTGTGCAGCTCCTCGAGGTTGCCAAACAGAATGTCTGCCTTGCCGTGCAGCTGCAAAGGGAGAGCACCCTGCTCATCCGCCAGCAGTAACTCATCTCGGTAGCCCTGCAAACAAAACATATTTAAAAAAGGTAATTAAAAAAACAAGTCTACATTTATTTTCATTTGAAACAACTCAATTAAAAAAATTAAAATAAAAAATTAAATTATGAATAAATAAAATGCTATTTTTTCTCTGGGTTTAAATTTGGTGTTATTGGTTTAATTTATGAGCACATGCAAGTGATCAGCTAAAGCCAGGCAGCCGTATACCTTGAGAATGCTGGCCAGCTCGGAGACATAGATCCTCTCAGTGTCAAGCAGTTCAGCCAGTACATGGCCACGTTTGGCTCGCAGTGCCTCGTGGTCATGGCTTGAAGCCTCACTGTCTGGGGAGGAAGAGTCAGGCCACTCCCCGACCCGTTGACCCCCAGGGCCTGACACAGGAGCACCTCCAGCCTCGGACGATGACGACAGCTCCATCTGTTGGATAATTGAGTAAGTTATAATATGAATAATTCACTTTTTTACACATTGAAATTTCTGGCCACAATTATTGAATTGAAGCTACTACCGTACAGCATTAGAAAAAAAAATTAATAATGTATAGTAAGGGTATAAATTTTGAGGGTCTGTAGCTTACCCTGCCTGCTCTGGTGCGCCTGGAATTACCCTTGCTGGCTGGTGATGGGTGTTGGTGATGGTTGCAGTCATCAGAACTGCCACTGCTGTACGGTGCAGATGAGGGAAGGAGAGGGGTGGCAGGCTCAGGGTTCACGGGCTGCACTGGTTTGGGAGCGGGCTTGGTAGCCATTCGCTTGAGACTGCTGTAGCGTCGCTCGCACATGTGGTGCACGTCTTCCACACGAGTCACCACCTAACAAAAAAGATATTGTTATGCTTTTTTCTTGACATTTCACACAATCATATGCAGTGGCAGCAAGGAAAATACATATTCCATAAATATATTTATTAAAATTACTGAACAGAATTTATTTCTTTATTAATTTTAAATTCTTTTTCTAAAATCTCATTGAATTTTATAAAATGTAAAAGAATAATTAGGCAATCACCAATAATTTTTTTTTTCATAATTTCAATGCATTCATAATAAAGTTAAATTAAATGCAAATATAAAATATATATACTGTAGCCAAATAGTTTCCCCCAAAAAAATATATTAAATTTGTTCACTAATTTTTTGACAGAAGTGTTACCTGCTGTACTAGAGCTTTAGTCTCCGGTGCTATCACATCTTTGAATGCCGATCTCAGATCCTTTGAGTTACCAGCCCCCAGTTCTGCACCAGCTGCAAGGAATGTTTCAAGCTCCAGCAACGATTGTTCGGCAAATGACGGAGTGGAGCATTTCTCCAATGGCTGGGACGCCAGGAGTTCAACTCCTTGAGCACACCATCTATTAGCCTGGAGTAACAAATCAAGTTATTTTTAATTTATTTACATAATTACTTCTTGTAGATTTTGTTTATATTTGTCTTTCAGTGAACATGATTGTTCTGTCTCATGCAATTTTTCTGTGATTCATTTTTACAAATTAATAGTATACTGACCTTCTCAACCCTCTCCTGCAGTTGCCGACACTTGCTGAGTAGAGTGAGGCGGTGCTGGAGTCGCTCCCCAAGAGTCTGAGCCATACGACAGAGCTCCACACATTTGGGTCTGATTGAGTCCACACCGTAGTGGCGGCTTGCCATCAGCTGAGTACCCACACCTTGCAATTCGTCCGCTCGCTCCAGATCAATCTGTAGACACCTCAGGTTGAGTCATAGACATTGGCGAAGATCAGATATACACTTCTTACCAAACATTTCTTCTCAAATTCATTTGCTTCTTTTATAAGCATTTCTACCCTGGCAACAGATTCTCCGATTTCTGTCATTTCTGCGATAATAGTTAAATGACCGTCAAATTTAGCCTGAAAAAAAAAAATTGTTTCATATCAAAATTCATTTATAAGCACATGATATTCAACTAAAAATTTAATAATTATTATATACTCAGCTTACTTGTAGTTCACGGAAGTCATACTCAAATTGCCGAAGTTCAAGGCATTGTTTGAGTTTGGTAGAATGACTCTGCCAAAAATCATCAAATGTTCTCTCAGTCTCTTCTAATTGTACTAGTAGCCTATGAAAAAAAATGTTGTTAGATAATAATCTTCTTTTTTTTTTTTTTTTTTTCTTTTGATACTATTTACAACTATATGAAAAAAATTACTTAATTAAAGAAAATGGCAGGTAAATTTCAATGAAATAGCATTTTTTTTTTTTTTTTTTTTTTCATGAAGAGAAAGTTTTGCATGCAAAAATTTACTTTCTAATATCATAAGCCTGTATGAGTCACCTTTCAACTGCCGAGACATTAGTGATGCGGTCCGAACAGTTATGGTAAGAGTCTTGCTGAGCGTCAGAGATGTACTGTGACTGGGAGGACTTTCTGATGTCTGCAAGCAGCTGTTCACCATGCTTGGCGGCACTCAGGATGTGCTCCTTCAGCTCTCCGTACTCCTCCTCCTGCGACCCATCATGAGCACCACACGATTTGTTGAAAGTCACTCAACTTACCTGACCAACCAGCAGATCCTTGGTGGAAGTGACATCATTGGGGAAGCCGGCTTCTTGTAGACGCTGGGTGAAATCATGAAGCTGTGCAGACACCTCGTGTGTATTTGAGGAGAACTTCTCCAGTGCCTGCCACAAAAACATTGTAATTCAATTTGATTACTATCATTATTTTGATACATTATATTCTGTTAACACTACGTTGTTATAGAGTCTAAATATGATCAATTATATAAATTATCTTGACTGCCATAAATATATATCACAGATATATAGAACATACCTTACTTATTTTTGTCTCAGGCTCCCTACGTTTCTTAATATTTACTTATTATACCCTCCTTTAATTAAATACTTGTAGGAACATGAAAGAGCTACACAAATTAATCTGCAGTGATAACATCACTTACCACTCTCTGTTGGATCCATTCTTCATGGTTGTAAGGTAAAGTTCCTGAGAGGTCAGAAGTTAACTGACTGGTGTCTATCAAATCATGAAGTTCTTCCACACAATTGCACACCACCACCTAAAATTGTTAAAAAAAGCATGAAGAAAAATTTCAAAATTTTTATTTATAAGTTTAACTAACCTTAAATTTAAATTCATCTTTAAACAGCTTATTACTGACTTCCGATATAGCTTTTTGCAGAAATCCTGCTGGTCGTAAAACATAAGCCACATGGATAAGGCCAGGAAAGAAACCCTGTAACATGGAATACAGAAATTGAATATAGTTTGGAAAATATGCCAATGAGTCTAAAGTATTTGACTGTTAGCTAGTTAACTTACTGAGATTTTGAGCAGAACTGTTTTCACGGAGTTCCACTTGTCGCTTCGCCGGTCTATTACCAGCACAAAGCCTACGTCGGCCTCTTGCATTCTGTTGGAACAAGATCATCATAAATGTACAGTCAAATTAATTAGCTCCACAATTGCTTAAATTCAGTGAGTGCTCCGTTTGTGTCTTATATGGTAAAAAAATTGTCTAAGAATTCAGAAGATTCACTATTCCCCGGCATCACTGTCCCAGGGAAACAGTGAACCTCTGAAATGTTGCCATAAAACACGGACGTCTCTGATGAGTTTTGTTCAGTGTTCGTTTTGTTTATTCTTCAAAATTTTAAATTTGTACCAAAAAAACACATAAAAACTTGAATATAATATATTGTTTGTCTTATTCTAATGCTATAAACAATGAGGTTCCAGCATGTTATTTTTTTTGTTAGCTGAATCAAAAGAGGAGGTAGAAATTTAAAATGCGCACATCAGGTCTTAGAATTGTAAATTTCAATTAAGAGGGGGGGGGGGGGGGGCTGGTACTGCATCATATGCCCAAAATAGAGATTTAAAGAAGTTCTGTCCGCATCATTGAAAGCATATATTATTATTCATAGTTCATCTCTCTTTTTTTTTTTTTTTATCAAACAGTTTACAAATAGCTTTTTTTTTTTTTCAGCTCCTCTTTTAATTTATCCAATAAAAAATGACAGGCAGCAAATTTAAAGGTTGACTCACGAGGGTACGGACGTCAGGTACAACATGAGTTTCTGGTAGTCTTCATCTTCAAGAAGGGTAAAGTTACCCAGGTCAGGGAACGTCAGCAGCGGGCAGCCTTCACGCGACTTCCCACCTGAAGAAAATATGAGTTTTAAAACAAAAAACCTTTTGCATTTTTCTCACATTTTGTTTTAACAAATTTAAAAATAATTAACATGCATATTTTTTCATTTTTTTTTAAAAATTATACCTTACATAATAATTAATTTTTATATCAAACTATATATTTTTATAATTTATTTATTATACAATCATGATTAATTAAATATATCATATAATCATAAAATATATATAACCTTAATATAGTATATGTATGTAACATATCAGACGAGGCTGATTTATCCATGTGACTTCAATTGTTTTTATGTTATAGTATTAAATTTCTGTATTGACATGACTAATGTTGTACTGTGACAAATTTTTGTCACTGTATGTACCACCTGTGGTCGAATAAATTATTCTATTATATTCTATTCTAACATTAAGTCATTTTAATTTCCCCATAAATGACAAACAAAACTCTCTGTTACTACCACTATATATTACATGCCATGCAGTTCTAACAATTCTTATCTCCTGATTCTCTTATCACAAGTGCGAGAAATTTTGAACAAAAAGTTTATTATAAAATATTGTTGCGCCACATTTCCCGCCAAACTCACCGGTGATGACAGCGTACTGATCGCGTAGGACGTCGGCGACGTTGTGCACGGTAAGCTCGTAGACTTCATCGTCCATGACGTCATCTGCGGCACGAGGAAGCACTTTGTAAATGTTTGCTCGACAATAATCACAATTAATGAAAGCAAAGGAAATGTTGAAACAAAGAAAACGACATATCAGGGAAGAACTAAAATTTATAATAGAAAAATAAAAAATAATATACTATGCAATCATATTTATTGGGGACAATTAATAATATATAATATTACATGTACCTTAATTAATGCTATATATATAATATATGTATATATTAATTGTTGTCTGCAATATCAACATTTTTTTTTAAAACTATAATAGAAAGATAATTTAAATCATATATATCAAGGAGTTTTCATTTAATTTTATAATTATATTTAAATTAATATATTAATTTTATATATAAATAATGTCATAGAATTTGTCAGTATATATATTATAATATATTATGCAGTGTAAATTAAAGTCTTTTGTAAATTAATATATATTCAAATTCAAATTCAAATTCAATACATGTCAAAATTATTATATGTCAAAAATTGTCAACGACGCGTATACGCAAAAAAAAAAAAAAACGCCCACACTATATAGATATAGTAAAATTATAAGAGAAAAAACTCACCTCCATCCATCAAGGCCGTTTATGATGTTCAAATAAATATACAGGTATACTATGTCTATAAAATAAAAATATGGTGCATTCTTTTCGTACTTTTTTAACTGTATTTCCAAGTTGAGTTACCAAATGTGTAAAGGATATTCTGTCCTGCCTACGTACGAATCCGATGAGTGACCGCGATCGCACATCCCACTACACACTAGCCGCCTCTGTCAGTTAGCGCACTGCTGGCCGGCCCTGCTGCTGTCGCGACCGACCAACGAGCACGTCGTGCGGTGGCAAGCGAGCGCGGCGGCGGACGAGCTAATGTCTGTCTGCTCTCTGAGAGCTGTTACGTCACTGGAGGCCTCCAGTGACCTTAAAAAGACTAAAGGAGTGAAACAAATTAGCAAGCAAATGATTAAATAATTCATCTCGCTATTAATCTTGCGTTGATAAATGTTCAAATTAATAATAAAAATATATATAATTTACGTTATATACGCGCGGTGTCATTCATCAACTGTAATTACTTTGTACTACAATGTATATAGTTATTATTTAAAAAAAAAAGGGTCACAACATTTTTTATTAATAATTAAATAATACAATTTTATCCAAATATGCGTAAATGCCAATTAAATTGTTTTCAATATATGGTATATATAATATGTACTCGCGCTTCATTATACCTGCATTAAATTCTTTTATTTTTTCACATAAATATATAATATACGCGTATGAATTAATTTCAGACTGCTATTTAATCATATTGCTTATATTATATTAAGTTAATTATATATTATTTGCAGCCATAACATTATAACATGCCACCTTCAATTAAAACTGAGGTGACATTATACGGCCGGTCCATTCTGAATTAAGAGATCGGCGATCATTAATATAAACCCTGAACTGTATTTTCTGCACTCGATTTCCTTTTATGCACTAGCTTCGTCATATATAATTATTTAAATTTATATATATATATATATATATATTAAATATATATTTATATATATATGAGAGGTCGCGCGATCACCAGGTGAAGAAGATCAGGCATAATTAACATATCATAGCTAAGGGCCGCTAAGGCAGGGTCCCATTTCTCCCTTTTTTTTTCTGAATCCTTCATGACTAAATAAATATTAGTAATATTAAAATTCAACTTTTTTATTCAATCGTTTAGGTTGTACATAGACGAACTTAGATCATGTCAATTAAAAAGTGCATTTATATATGTATTCGGTTACACTACTTTCTGTACTACAAACCAATTAAAATAAATTGCATGCGTTATAAAAAAAAAAAAACAAAAAAAAAATCAAACCCTAACCTAAAAGACAATCGAATCACATATTATTATTTTTTAGCAGTAAAAAGTAAATTCTTGCAATAATAATTATTTCTATTTTCTTTTAAAGATTTAATTTTTCCTTCGTCAGTCTACTACAAAAGATCGACTGCATATATATATATATATATATATATATATATATATATATATATATATATATATATATATATATATATATATTCAAATGTAAATCTTTATAATTATGCCATGTTGCAATGTAACATATAATTAATATGTATTAATTTATTAATAATTAATAAAATAAAGTAACATGTACTGATTGTGAAACATTTTATATAGATTTGTAATATTTTATTCAAGCAAAAGTAAATATCAATAAAGCAACTGATATCATTACTATATCATTCGATGATATATCATATATATATAATAGTTCAAACTTATGTATCTCAAATCGCGCCGGATTGGTCGCTATGCACGTGACTTCGATTTGTAATATTTTGTGATAATAAAAATTAAAAGGCCTGTTCGTAAACCCTGCTCGGTGTACACTTTCTGCACCCAATCAACCTTATGTACATGGGATATAAGGTCGATTGGGTGTAGAAAGTGTACACCGAGCAGGGTTTACGAACAGGCCTAAAGCATGCGGATTAAAATCGTCCTAAAAATTTTAGAGATTATATTACTACTTATAATTATGATACATCATATAACGTACAACAAAAATGCATATAGGCATAATAAAAATATTAAAAATCATTATACTTTCAAAATTCGACCTGTTCTCTAGTGTAAAAAGGTCAGCAACATAATTATATGCTGCGTTAAATGCACGCGAGTCAAGAAGATCTGGCTTGATGAGAAGCGTTTCGCGCTCCGCCTTTGAAGGTCGTAAGCGCGGATAGAGTAAATTCTGGCTCACTGCTGCAGGTATTGCTGCTCTAATTAGCTGCTTATGGACGTCTAGGTGCAAGATTTGCTTGTGCGCCGTTATGAGAGACCGCTGATGGACGGTCTATGCTCACAACAGCGAAAAAAACCTGTTCTAAAACCACACGTTTCCTGTCTTGCCCTTGAGTTCACCTGGTTAGTTAACTTCAGAAAAACACCAGTTTTACCATACTTGTACACATTTTATTTAAGTGAAGTTCTCTACAAAATCATACACATGATACATAACAACAACAAAAAATGATCTTGAAAAAAATGTATTATTTCTCATCGATTTATAATTAAAATATAATATTTTTATAAAACAAACAAAAATACAAAATTTTATATATTAAATTATATTATATAATATATAGTTGCCATATTTTATTAAAAGTAAATTTCAAAAAAATTGTATCATGCATCATAATATTATACTCAGTAATTTACTCAAATATCTAATTTAAACATCCAATACTAAAAAGCACCAACTCACTTGTGAGAAGCAATGAAACCAATGATGGTCAGAAGACAAAAAAACATATTCATAAAAATCTAGACGATAACACTTATACACATTTCTTAGGTCAATATAATATATATGAAGTATGGATATTATTTTTCAGCATATAGGATCATTTTAAGAAAAGTATATTTGAAATTTTTTCATATTAAAAAAAAAAAAAAATAAATAATAGGGGGAAAAAAAATAAAAAAACAGTAAAATAAAATATTAATATACATGAACAACTTATGACAGATTTGCACCAAAATTGTACTATCTATCATATAGATTAAACTTTTTAATTAATATATTAGAATAATATTTATATACTAATGCTAAACATTAAAACCAGGAAACTAACTTTCATAATGAAAGCTATGTATTTTTTTTAAAAGACTTGGGCATAATAGTCATTTAATTGTCTGTTTTTGCAGCTAAAAGTGTCCTACTGGTACTATATTTGAAATATTTTTATGTTATAATTATAATGTAAGCTCTAAATATATATACCAATTTCTATATAGATGCATTAAGTGTAAATGACTTTTTATATGATTTAATATTTCTACAATATTTATAGAGAATGAATTACAACCTAGCATCAACAAACTATAAATAATAACTTCTTACGTTGCTTTACACATTGGAGAAAGTGTATGTGGGGTGTGCATTGTGTGTGGTGCTTTGAGGTACAGACATTGTGCTCGTTGGTGCCATTACAATGTTGGAACTTGTCGCCTGGTCCGGCATGGACTGAAATCCTTGCATCTGACACGAGCTCAGATTGACAGGCACAAAACCAGCAGGCAGGACTTGTGTAATAACGTATGTGTTCCCTCCCGAGCTAAATGTGCTCGGAGTTGGGTCAGGATTGGCTGAGGTCATCACCAATGGAATTGTAGTTGGCTGCCCACCTGAACTTTCGGGTCTCTCTGTATCAGAGTCATCAAACTGACCTCTTGTTGCCGCTGCTTCTGCATCAGGCCCAAACTTAGGAACAACAGCTTTTTCTGGCTTGGAGAATCTTAAATTAGGGAACTGTTCACTAATGAAGTGTCTGAATGAAGAATATCCCATTACTTTAATAGGTGGATCTAAATTTAGACAAAAGTCTCGGTAATCATTGTGAATGTTCTTTCTTGTAATTTTAGGTGGCAAATTGATGATAACTTTCTTGTTCTTCAATTTATTTGTTTTAATAGCTGGAGTTGGTGGAATGTATGGTAAAATGTAATTTTCAAGATAAGTTATTGCATGTTTGTAGATATCCAGGGAAAAGGTGTTATGAGGTTTCTTGCCGTGATTTCCATGAATGCGAGGAGTTACTCCGTGAGTCATGACGTGCTTACGGATGCGTTTCAGCTGATAGTGGGTACAATTTTCAAGGTACAAGAATGCATCAAGACAAACTTTTTTACCCTGAAATACATACTGTGCACGTAACCGCTGCCTCTCTTTACGTCTACATGTTTCGTCAGGATTTGTGAGGCTAGCCATGGTCACTCCCATAAGATACATGTCCTGTTCAGCCTTGGTGAGTTCTGCAATGTTGAGACGGTGGCGGTACACTAAGTCAGAGTTTAGATTTGTGAAGCAATTGGATTCAATACACTCACAGCCAAGACTGAATCTATGTAAAACCTGGGCCACACTCTCCTCCAGTTTTGTTGGATCGATTCCAGATGCCAAGTAATCAGAAATCTTACGCTTCTTTCTGGGCATTGTTCGTATCTCAGGTTTACCTTCAGTATTAACTTCTCTCTCAACTTCTTCATTTTCACTCATCACTTCTTCTATATCAGGAGTGACAAAGATTTGTGTCGCTGACTGTGCATCACCTGCATTTTCATGTTCCCGCATCTCATATTTCATCTGTGAAATATGATCATTGTGACTTTGTTGTGGTGGCTCCTGCATATTTGTGAGAACAACATATTGCTTCTGCTTCGACTCTGAATCAGGTCCAGACATGTTAGGGGAGTTTTCTCTTTCTCCTGAATGATGTACAGACTCTTCTTGCATGTGGGACGGCATTTTGATTCGTCCTCCTTTAGTCATCATTGAGTGCAGAATTGCACTAGCCTCCTTTACTCTTGACTCCTCATCCATGATAGTTGCTCCTGAAATGAATGTTTTTTCTAGTACATTTAAAATTATCACACACATACACACATATCTAAAAAAAATTAAAAGAAAGTTGCTGCACTTACTAAATTATATGAAGTGAGAGGTTTTATACTGTAAGCAAGTAGTATTATTACAGAACTCTGAAGGGATAGTGGCATAAATATGTATTATACAGTGAAGTAGTCAGGAAAACAAATGGACAATATACATGAAAAAATTTTATTGCAGAAATGAATAGAGGGTACGAAATTATGCTACTCTGAATTTTTTCAGATTTTTTTGAAACCCAGAACTATTTTTAAATAAAAATTGAAAGTGTGGCCACGCCCCCTGGAGGCGTCAATAGGCGTCCAGTCTCTATCCTTTTTATTTAGAATTCAGGGGTGCCAACTGAAATCACAGGACTTTCAATAATTATTTAAAAATAGTTCCGGGTCTCAAAAAAAATCTGAAAAAATTCGGAGTAGCACAGTTTGGTACCCTCTACTCATATCTGCATTAACATTTTTCATGTATGTTGTCAATTCTGAGGGAGTTCTTTTCCTTCAAAAGGGAGGGGAAGGGGATGAAGGAAAGGTGGACCCATCCAAAGCCCACATATTTTTTTCCCCTATACCGCTACCAATTTATTGGGGAAAGGGGAGGGGGTTCTTCCTGTCTACACCACTGCAAATTGTTCCATACCGAGCTGTGTTAACTTTATGTATCTGCAAAATTGCATGGCTGGGTTTCAAACTTCACATTACTAGTTACTAGAGTACAAGGGTACTCTACTTGCTACTATATAAAAGCAGAGGGGGGAGACGCATAAGAAAAAAGGACTTCATATTCACACTAACAGCTTTTTATTTTCCCCTACAAATATCACCAATTCGAGGGGGGGGGGTAGAAAGAGATAAACTAATTATTTGTTGAGTAATCTCTCTCTCTCTACAAACAAACATGGCTTGATTCACCTATATAATTCATGCATCACACTGAAGTATAATATAATATAACATGCAGTTTAATTTTGTTTTTGATAGAGTTTTGTAAACTACAAATGCAATTTTCACAGCTCAGTGTTATTACCGGTATGTATGAAGCCAAAATGTCATTATTTAAACATTTAATTTCAAATTAATATATAAAATATAATATGTACAGTATGCTGCAACGCATATTTTATGAGAGTTTGAGATAAGTATACAGTGGTGCAGATTGTTTTAAAAAGGTCAAGATACCAATTGGTATTATTCCTGATGAATTTTACTGACTGCTCAGTTTGAGCTTTGGACCTGGCAAAGTGAAATGCCAGCTTACATAATCAATATTTCATCCCTTGTCCGAAATAATAAGCTATCTGCCGCCTACCATGATCTCGTTGCAATAATGAGCTGTACGTCTGCTACTTCAGATGAGTGCAATAATGAGCTTTGTTTTATATTTACAGTTCATATTTGTGCTCTCCTAAAATAGCCGACAGGGCTAATCCTCTATTGTTAGGGGTATGGTCACCCCCTTCCAGCTTATGGCGGCCAATCCTGAATTCTGATTGGCTTAGAAAAAAATTCTTTTTGTTGAAATGCCCCCCTATTGGCTTAACAGTTTTTTTTTTCACAAATTTCAACAGTAAAAAAAATAATAATAATAATGCAAGGGACTGATTATACCCTGTTCAATAGAGGATTAGCCCTGATACCAGATCCTGTAGCTCATTATTGCAACAAAATCGTAGTATTAAGAAGATGGCTACTTATTTGATCCAGACGAAGGACGATTTGTAACCGCACTCCGCAGAAAAATCAAAAGCTCATCTTCATTTTCTTATGGAGCTATATTTTCTGTGGCATGTTGTGACATGAACTCTGTAGCAAATTTCAATTATTTGAAAGCTAGCTTTACAGTATACATATCCCGCTGAAGTTCATAACATATACATAATACATGTGCATATTATAGACTGCATCATGCATGCATCCATTACAGTGTGCATATTTGAAAAGTATCACATGTTTATATTGTTTATAATATAAGCTCTAAAATAAAAAAAATAAGCCCATCATCTGAAGATCCTGCGCATACACATAAATAATGCAAATCGGTATGCATATTATTGCATGTAAATACAGTATGCATATGGCATATATACATAATTAAATAATCATACATTGCACGTACGTTATGAGTTCTGATACTTCCAAGATAAGAATTAAAGGTCAATTTTAAATTAATATGAACAAGCAATGTGACTTTTACTGTATGCATTATATAGACACAATTTAATGTTAGCACTATAGCATATTCTGCTGCACACGTTTGATATTATACAAACGAATTGCAAGAAATAAGAATGTGAAAGTAATTTAGATCCAAATTTTATTACATTCAAGTTGTTCCCTCCCAAATTCATTAAAAATGTTGATGTAAAATGGCTCAAAATGGCTCGTCGAGATACAAAGCAAACAACTTTGCTCCTAAAGGCTGAAGTAAAAGTTGACTTTCGTATCGATTAACTTACCTTTTTCAGGTGTTCACAAATTGTTGAACTATTAAGCACAATCCTTGAATCTTCTCGAAGATTTTCTGATGATGTACAGTGTTGAGTCACGCCTATTTCAGGGAAGATTTGTACAGATAAAATTTACTGATAACAAGTTGACGTGGAGCAGTGAACGATGGCTGCGGATTTTACGGCATCGGTCTGCGCGTATGCGCATGCGAGAACGAAGAGGGAGTGGCAAAGAGGGAACTTTTAAATGTCATGAAACATGAGCGAGTCCCAAAGTTCCTCCACGTAGAGGAACTTTGAGCGAGCCCAGGAGCGAGAGCCGACCACAAATGCAGAGCTAGAGGCTCGAATCTGCAATATACATTAATATATACATTATACACAATTATAAATATATATGTGGCGAACAAATTAATAAACAGAAAAGAAATAAGTGAACGTTAATATACACTCGATCGATATAAATATATGTTATATATATATATCCATTCGAATTAAAATGTCATCGAATTAATAATATATATATATATATATATATATATATATATATATATATATATATATATATATATATATATAAATTATAATAAAAAAATTAACATTAAAATGTCATTTTAATAGCAGTTAAATATTTCGCATTAACGCAGTGTATATAATAATTAATATAATATATATATATATAATATATAATATTATATTATGTATTCATGGGTACATAATAAAATTATTTATAAGTGCCATGTTCTAATTATATAAATTTACAATAAATATATTTAATATATCTCTATATCAGCTAGCTAGGCGCAGATCCAGAAAAGAATTTCAGGGGGGGGGGGGACATCTCTTCATAAGGCAAATATATGTTAACAAAAATTGGGAGTCATGGGAGAAATACCTATATTACCCATGTTAAATCCGATTAATTGAACTTTTGTTATAGTTTTAACTTGAATCGTTTTAACTTAAATTTTAATTGAATTTGATTGATGAGCACTCTGTTAAAAGAACAATTATTACAAAGTATATATTATTATACATTGATGGAGGGTGTGTACGTATAATATTCATGAACAATGACTCGAATATTCAACATTAATTTAGCTTCTTATTTTTACATATCGTCATGTTTAATTTGGAACTTACTGTTTATTTATATAATTTGATTTAGCGGTTTAGCCTTCAATCTTTAATTCAGTTCTATGTATATATTTGTGTAATTAATATTATATATATTTAATTTTATTTGAATTATGATTGTATTAATTTAATAATAATATATAGTATACATATTAAATTCCATTAAATTTATTTATTCCATCAAATGAACAAAAATCGATAGACAACCTTGTACTCTGGCAATTTATTCCCGATTTTTATGAGGTTCATGGCACAGAGCATCAACCGTGGTTTTCGTTAGATCTCCAAAGTCAAGTGGGCTTAATACTAAGATGCAGGGGTATCCGCTTAAAGTAAAAATTACGTTCCTATAGCTTCCTCGATCTTGGAGTAAATTCATATCGATTTACACTCTGCAGTACATGAGAGTGATGCATTTGTGTGTGGTTCTCCACATGCAGCATGCAGGCTTTGGACATATCGCTTTGATCCGTTGATAAAAAGTATATGTGTCCGTCCTGACTGAGGTGTTCCGCGATTATATTCCTTCGTGCAGTCTCTTACCTCTTGCACCTCAGCGTCCACGGCGAATGCTGAGATAACAGCAATTAATTAGTCCCTCTCCCTTATCCCTAGATACGCATTACCCCGCCTCGAGCTTAATTCAAGCTTATACATATATATACATACATAACAGTCGATATATTTATCCTTAATAAAAAAAACAACTAATTTTGACACCCAATCAACTAATTGTACACTGCAAACAAGTAAATTATATAAATTAAAAAAATTATATTAATTATGTAATAGCAGCGAAAAGTCGATTTATTTGTTCTAATGGACAACCTGCATGAAGATTTTTTATCGCAGAAATGAATAGAGGGCACCAAATTATGCTAAACTGATTTTTTTCATAGTTTTTGAGACCCGGAATTATTTTTAAATAATTATTGAAAGTTCTGTAAGCTAAGTTCGCACCCCTGAATCCTTAATAAAAAGGATAGGACCGAGACGCCTATTAATTGACGCCTCCAGCTAGGGGGCGTGGCCGCACTTTCAATAATTATTTAAAAATAGTTCTGGGTTTCAAAATAATCTGAAAAAAATTCAGAGTAGCATAATTTGAAGCCTTCTATTCATTTCTGCAAATAAAAATTGCATGTCATGTACGTAGGTTAATTGTCCATTGTAATTTATATTTAGTTAAAATTTTACTGTAGGCGCATATGCAATATTATATCTAATATGATATACATTTGTGTGTATTTTATTATTGATTAATGGAAATCAATAATAAACAAATTAGTTATAATTTTTTTATTATTAATGTCAAAAATATAATAATATGTCTAAAGGTTATTTTAAATTATGTCAATTTGTAAAATATGTAACCTGGTTTTATAATATTTACAGTATAATTATTAGTGCAAAAGTGCATGCAAAAGCTATATATAATAAAGAGTATTTAATTTAATTTAAGCTGCAAATGTGACTTCATAATCATGTAGAGATTTGAAATGCAAGTAAATAGGGAAGCACTATTTTGAGAGCTAGTGTGAAGGTTAAAATTAAAAAAAAAAAAAAAAAAAAAAAAAAAAAAAAAAAAAAAAAAAAAAAAAGTTGACGATCATACAGATCAAGCTTGAAGTTCTCTATCAAAATTTCTTATATATTCGATCATAATATTTAAATCGTATTAATTATTTAAGATTTTACAGTGTCTTCAAATACATAAAAATCCAATGAAAAAAAAAAAAAATCATGCATGTTGTTTCCTATATTTCTATATTACCTAAAAAGATTTATATTATATATATATAATATTATTTATTTTCATTTAATTGTATTTTTGAAAAATGGCAATCTCAACACAATAATTTAATGATGATGTAATGTATATAAAAATATATACCTTAATTGTCTTGTGATAGAATAATATATATGGTGACTGGGATTGTGTATATGTGAACAATGTGTTAATTTATTATAGTTGCTGTTGCTTTAGGACTAGTTACTATAGATAATCCTAAATTGTGAATATTTTAAAAGTAAAACAATCGAGACGCAGTTAAAGTCAATTAATTCCTTATTAAATATGATACAAGATTATCTGGTCGTCAGTAAATTTTAGCAAATTAGCATTCATACTGTACAAAAAACAAACAAAACAAAAATACCACATTCGAACATAATAAACAAAAAAAAAATCCACCAACCTGTTATTGGCGGACAACAGTAGCGGTGACACGGACATGAACATTTCATTGGTTCCATACGCGCAAACATTCTTGTAACTTATAGATTTGTATGCGCATTCGAAAGAATATATATTGTACACTGCAGCCAAAAATACACTGCATTCACTATAATACGCAAGTATATAAAAGTTATTATTTAAAAATTTTATCTTTTATAATAAAAAATTAATGTATCATAAGAATGAAAGTCCGCAGTTGGTCGAGCTTTATATATAATAAACTATCAGTTTTCTCTGCACTGCATGGTTTGTGTAAGTCTTCAGCGCAACACCGAATAATTTCACCCACTCCAGTCGGCAGTATATAGGAGGCTAATACACCTTACTTGCCGCTCTCGCATGACCTTGTTATCAGCTTCCGGTAATTCTTTATTACCTCCCCTCATCTCCCCACCTTTGAATCAAATGCTATTATGCAGTGCACGCTCCGCGCCCATGCTCATGTAAGGTTTATTTTTATGGTCTGTACCCCCTCACCAAGAAAAAAAATCTTATCTAAAAAAAAACATTAATATAAGAAATGAGCTTTTTAAAAATGCTTTCTTTAAAATTATTTATGACACTTTTTTGTTAACTGCTGAACATAAACTCTTTTTTATTTTAAATTAAAAATCTTTATCTTGAATACAACTGACTGCAACAACAAATATCTTTATATCTGTCAATTTTTTAATTTTCTTGTAAATGTTTTAAAAGTGACAAAGGTAAATATTATTTTTTCTGTGCACATGCATATATATATATTATATATATATATATATATATATATATATATATATATATATATATATATATATATATATATATATATATATATATATATATATATATATATATAATTGTAATTATTATAAAAGTACAACTATATCATACGTCATACGAAAATAAAATGTTTTAACAGTATTATGTCTTAATTCCAAGCTGACACTTATACATGTTAATAATTCAGTTTTTTGTTCTCCAAAATGATCACGTTTCGCGCTTCTTCTCTCTTCTCGCGATCTCTACTCGTGCACCACAATTTCCGGCTGAGCAGGCCGCTCACTCTCTCACTCCTCGCTGCTCGGCGCCACAACGAGGCGTCTCCGACAGAGATGCAACATTTTACACAGAACAAAAAAAAATTACTGACAGAGAAGTTCGATTGATCCAAGTGGAAGAGTTCTCTTTGGTAAAAGCGATGCTGCCGCCCTCCCTCATACACCGCTGGTGCCGCTGGTGCCGCTAGCTACTGCCGCACGCTTAAACCCTCTTCGTGTACTACTAAACTGCAAATGCTGGCTGCTGCTATAGATGCGGCGTCGCTTCCCCGTGGCGGCAAAAGCTTCGTCGGAGCGTCGATCGGCGCCGCGACGCCACTTTTAGACTCCACCCTCTCCGGTGTCAAGACCTATCTAGTTTCAAAGGGTAGTATAAATTTATTTCACATAAGTCGACTCGCTGAATTAGTCTTATCAATAATTCATTATCCAGGAACGTTATAACAATTAAGTCTAGAGGTTCAAACTTTTTTTTTGTTCTTACTGCTGGGTGCAAAATTACAATTAATTGACAAGATTGTCGGTTACCTCTGCTCTCTAGTTTCTGTGTTCCAATGGGACCTGCGCCGTGCGAGATCACACTGAGTGCAAGCAGACTGGAGGAAAAGAGGTGCTGCAGCCAACAATTATAGAACACTATAAAACCACTCAAAATCCCATCAGCCTCACTGAATGCCACATATGCAACTGTATTATAAAGATTGCATGCTATTACAAAAGACTCTTTGTAACAGTTTGAATGCAGATTAAAATGACCTGTCTATTACAAAAATAATATCAAATACATTTAATTAAATAACATAATTATATGATTTAAAAAGTATTTCACACAAAAAATAAATAAATAAATAAAAATACTGACCTCTCATGTGTCGAATAACCTTCATATCATGAATTGATTACTGCATGTCTATATGACATTAACTAAATAATTTAATTAACCTAATACTTAATTTAAACTTATTGATAAAAGAAAGAATTCTGTATAACGTGCACGCACACGTCGAAATTAAAACAAAAACAATACAAAATATAAAAATTTTACTTGCTTTATAGTTTATTTCATCATGAGAATGTATTGAACAATGGAACACACTGTTAAACAGATAATAATAAACATCCAAGCTGTTTTATAGTATATTAATTTTAAAATAATTTTGGAAGTTTAGTCGATCTTTATTGTTGAAAATAATTGATAAAAAGTTATCTTAATTAAGTGTTAACTGAATAGCTGTATTATTCCCGTAAATACACCGATACTGAATCAATAAATGGATGAACCATATTATATATGCAGTACAGAAGGTACATTTTTCTATTCAAAATTAACTGCACGCATATATATATACGAATACATTATGCCTATATATATATATAACCTATAATCATTGAGCTCTATACAAGGCTAGAGGGATAATGCCCTATACTTCTCAATGTTAAACTGTGCGCACGGTCCGGCGGGAGGAAGTGGGTGGGAGATTGCGCTTTCGTCACACATTCCAACGTATTCTCCTCAGAATTGCCAACTGCAGTGTAACTTTTAATACTTATTTTATAAGGAAACTTTCTTAGGTTGGTCAACCAGGCATTCGATAGCACCGACCACCACCCACTTTCCTCCCAGACGCCGTGCGCGCCTAAAACAGCTGATTAGCCCTCTAGCCTTGTATAGAGCTCAATGCCTATAATATTGATCATATTAATTTTTAGTCACGTTTCATGATATTTCCTTTTTTTTTTCGTAATTCTAAAACAAATGTATTATTTATGCGAATAATATTTATATTACGATAACCTGTTTATTATGTTATGTATGAGAATTTTCAAATTAATATTGGCCCCGTGGCGCAGCTGCGTCGCCTGCCGTACCAACGACACACGACCCGCGCTGCAAGCACGTCCTGCGGGTTGCGTGGCGCGAGCTCAGCAGGCGCGATGGTAGCGAGGGAGCAAATATGGAGCTGCTGAGTACGCTTTATTATTCATACGAGAATCACTCAACATCTTGTTAGCCAGCAGCTGGTGAAAATGAATTGTTAGCCAGCTAACTTCTCCATTTGTAGCTTTCAGTGTATGCAGTGACGTTATATTATATATAGAAAAGTGTAGCGTCTTTTTGATGAGAGCCAATGAAAATATTTTTAATCTAATATTTAATTAAGTTAAGAAAATAATTTTGTTTATTATAAAGCCGAAGATATGAATTTTCATTTAATTTAAAAGACGAACGGTGGGATGGTTGTTATAAATATTAATATCTAATGAAAACTGAACAGTCTTGGCAAACCGTTATATTATTATTGAGTTAAATAATAATATTAAATATTAGACTGCATATTATAGCTAATAAATACATTGTATTTTTAAACAAACACTGAAATTTATCAGAAAATAAATAAATTTTGATAAAGACGTTAAAAAGTTTTTTTTTAATTGAATTAATAATTATTTGAATCATGCACTATCCTCTTTACGATTATAAAAGGATGAAGCAATTTTTCTACCATATTATCTCATACACTCGTAGGAATTTAATATAAAATATAACTCACAATTTAGCTTTTCTTCAATCAGAATTTATTTGGAGGATACCCGAGGATTTATAATAGTTCAAATATTGAAATAAGTTAAAGTTTCAAACGTCTTAGAAGTTCCATTTTTCTACATAGTTAACTAATAATATATACAAATAATTTCATGACTGAAAAATTAACACTTATTGTTGAATTGTTTGTAGAAAGTAATAAAAAGTAATGAACCATATATGTGTGTGTGTGTGTGTGTTATTTTCATGTATGATATTTAAATTTCTTTTGCATCTTTTAATCACCACAATTAATTCTAAAAAAAAAAAAAAAAAAAATACATCAAGGATGGATGATTTTGTTTGTTTTCTTTCAATGAAGGAAGCTTTCAATTATAATTTTAATTAATTAATAGAAACTAAATTAAAGAAGAGCTTGGAAACATTGCTGTGATCTCTTTAAAAGGCCGAGAGAGAATGAATGATATAAAGTATATAAAAAAAAACTTGAGAGCTATCATTTTGTTTGCTCTGTAGCAGCAACGTGTTGACAAGACAGCTCGCAAAGTTAAAAAAAAAATGTCCTCTTTTTATTTTTGTTTGTAAGAGCTCAGCAGAGTGGCAATTATATAACTATTTAATGCACTTTAGCAACTTCTCTCGGGGGTATTAATGAAATTACAGTGCCTATGATGAGCAGTGTCAACAGTATTCTACAGAGACTTTTGCTGATGATGATAACTTACAACCATGTACATACTTTTATATATATTATAGTGAATTTTTTTTATAATAATTAACAGTGTACATCATGCATATATATAAAATTATACTGTATGATGCTTTGTATAAAATATAAACAAAACATATATTAGTAAATAATATAGATTCCCATTTTAAATAATTTTTTTGTTTTTCCACTTTGAATCATTAAATTGATATGTTTTTGTAATGTAAACATAGTTATATATTTTTGCTTCGATACAAGCTGATATAGATTGTCCACCTTAGCTAACTAAATCAATACTCCAAGAGATTAGGAAACTATACTTGTATTACTTGTTTACAAATACAAAGCTTCAATGTAGAGCGGATTATCAATGTGTCAAAATTTCGTAACACACACAAAATCTGATCCGCTTTGAAGCTGAAAAGGCTATCTAATTTTGTGATGTGGCTAGGTTGACTTGAGTGTATTTTGTATGAGTGCATAATAAAGCTAGATGGCAGCTCAAAGACGAGGAAGGCGACGATTGTTTTGGGTGTGTGTTTTTTTATGTATTTTTTTATGGGGGAAGGGGGGGAAGGGATTGAAGTCATCTTCCGAAATTTAACATTGCAGGCCAATAAATCATAAGGAACTTTCTACGCAATAAATAATAACAAATAACAACATTATAATTATTGGACCACCCGCCGCTTGTCTTGATGTCTTCACGTGGTGCTTATCTTAAAGGACGAGAAAAATAATGTATCCTAGGTATTATAATACTGTTATCAGAACATGTACACTCGTTGCCTTGGAAAATTTCCGATTTGAAGCCTTGTTTTAAGGGGCATGGTGATTAATAAGGTCAGAAAAGAAAATTTTAAGAGGTACATGGACTGTTATTGTATAGTAGTCCGGCAATAACGTAATTAATCACGAAAAGAAAGTTCATCAAGTAAGACTCTATTTTATCTCCACACGAGGCCATGAAATAACTACTGATAATAACACGTAGCTATAAAAACAACGCTAAATGTTCTGTTTTGTTTGCAATTGATACAAATAATATACCAGTATATAATTTTGTTATTATTCTTATCTTTTCTGCTTATCATCCTTACAGTATAGGCAACTTTTTGTGCCTACGTGTAGTGATGGTTGCCTGTACCAGTAATTTTAGGTCTCTGGGAAATGATTTTTTTTTTTTTACTGAATAACAGAATATTATATTCTATGTGGTGTGTAACAATAAAAATAAAATCAACCGAATATTCATGTTTGATAAAATTGCCCAGCGCTTTTTGTATTAATAAGAGAGAGAGAGAGAGAGAGAGAGAGAGAGAGAGAGAGAGAGAGAGAGAGAGAGAGAGAGAGAGAGAGAGAGAGAGAGAGAGAGAGAGAGAGAGAGAGAGAGAGAGAGAGAGAGAGAGAGAGAGAGAGTGCACTGAGCAGCTGTAGGGCAGAGATAGCATAGCAGTAACAGCAGCGTGAGGCGCGTTGTGAAAGCATCAGCGGCCTATATCCTCCTCCATAGTCCACACCCCACCGCCCTCTTGGTACTGCACGTCTCTAGTCGGGCGCTGGTGCCGCACAACGCCGCCACAGCCGCCGCAGCAACGAGCCGGCAGCAGCAGTAGGAGGGTTTATTGACTTTCTCCTCCATCCCCTCTTGCCTCGCAACCCGCCTGCTCCACAATATTAAAGCTGATAGTACGTAGCTACGTACTGTACAGTGCGCACGATGACAAAAAATGCAGAGTTCCTGTCATACTCAGCTGTCAATCATGCAGGATAAGAGTTAATTGCATTTTTGTATTGGGTTAGTATAACAAAAAGAGAAGAAATGTAATACAATTTGATAACTGGAGGGTATTTTATTTTGATATGATATTTTTTGCAATGCTTTGAATGAAATTGATACGGAGAATTATTTACTATAAAATTTTACTTATCTTTCAAAATAATGACATTGTGTGCGTGTGTAAATATGCATACTGTTTTTTACAAATTTAGAAAAAAATATACGCCATATTTATAATTCAAATGTATACATTA
This sequence comes from Siphlonurus alternatus, assembly GCA_949825025.1. Taxonomy (NCBI): domain Eukaryota; kingdom Metazoa; phylum Arthropoda; class Insecta; order Ephemeroptera; family Siphlonuridae; genus Siphlonurus; species Siphlonurus alternatus. Next base: position 9,455,489 of record OX463779.1, read on the forward strand.
ATTTGATAACATCACATTTAGAAATAATATCATGGTTATTGCATGATTTTTTTTAGGATACTCTTCGGTTGATCGCTCTATTATAACAATTGGAATGAAATTAATAACGTTGCAGTTTATAACGGGAATAATATATCGAGAACTTTTAGGGTGCATGGTGACGGTCGTTGTCCCCGATTTACTTTATTTTTTATTTACTTTATTCTCTCTTTTGGATTCGTGTAAATGGAAACTGAGATGAAGATTATAAATTTTGACGTAGAAGCTTTATTTAAAATATTACACGATTTGTAAATTAGTCACTCTCTATATCATGCATGAAGTTTGAAGGACGTAATAGCTCATATTGCAGCACGAGAGGGGTTGTATCAGCGAGTTGGGCATGCAATTTGCTCGCGTGGCCGTAGGTAGGGCTACTATGACACGTGCGCGCTCCGCCCGCCAGCTCGTCATGCGATCAAGATTGACATCGATGAATAAGGCGCAGGGTCAAGTCGAGCTTTGCGGCAAATTTGCCTGATATATATATATATGGATATATATATCCAATATATACCCAATATATTGGGTATATATGTATGTACAATACAATTGTACATACATATATGTACAATATGTACATATATGTACATATGTACAATATGTACAATTAACATAATAACTTAGACAATAGAGTTTTAATACTTTAAATGAAACTTTTGACATGAAAGTAACTGCATTGAATTACTTTATTTTATAGGAGTATTATAAAACAAGCCATAACAAATATTTTGTTAAGGATGTCATGGTAAATCGATTTATTTAAGCTTACATCGCACATCGAGAAATTAGGTGACTATATAATATATGGCTTCATTTTTATAAGGCTTTTTACATATAATGTAAAACTTGAATTTTATTAATACATGTAGAATAGTAATTATATATAATAACTATAATATATTGGAGTGTAAGGATGATACAGTAAATTGACAGTGAATGAATATATAGGCATGGGCAAGCTGTTTTGTGAACATGCGAGGCTCGGTATTATATAATATATATGAGATGCTCTTAGCAACTCGTGTAACCGCTTAGAACTCGGCAGAAATGTTGCTCCCTGCACCCTGCAGCAGTACTAACGTTTCACTTATCACACAGATTCATCTGACGTTATTTCTACACTGTATACAAAGTTCATATACTATTACATCAATTTTGGAACATTTTGCGCTGAAATTTCTTACATTAAACTTCAACTCGAAGTCTATTATAGTTTAATAAAACATTAATTATTTATATGACAGTATTGACAGTTAAAAATCCTTGAGGATTGAACTAACATAAGTTATATACCGCAGTTCAAACTTATAACTTATAATATTCCATCATCATGCACTTGTCATAATACATTTATTTTTTCTGTAGCAATAACATTAAATCACATCAGTCGTATATTTTTAATATATATATATATACAATTATAAACATAAAATGTTGTACTATATTTTATTAATTTTACTTTTTATAAAATTTAAAATGATTTATGATATTTAATTATAACCCTCAATCTCACGGATATTAATTTTGTAACACTTAAGTTATTGTAAATGTCCTGAATATTAATTAGTTCAATCAGCAAAAACAGTATTTATTTGGATCCGATTTTATAATAATAACTCGACAATAATAACTTTCAAGCGAATATGCATTATTATATTTAATATATAATTATTATATAATAATGCTATGAAAATGCATCAGCTTCAAAATAAGCGTTTGGTAAAACAATGCAATTAAGGCTATATAATATAATCGTTGCTCCGTTTCTCCGCACATTCTTGCTCGCAGTATAATGCACGTGCAGTCGGGCAAGCCGAGATAAGAACGAAGAGGAAGGCATGCGTGAATCATTACTGGAGCGATGCATTAAAAATTAATTTTCATGCAGCTTTCTCTATTATTAAAAATTTTCCTTTAGAAAAACAATATATTATAAATAAAATTAAATATTTGACTATCGTTACTCAAGCTGACATATTATTAATTATATATAATAATATAATATATAAAAACTTCCATTTCAATTCACATTATATAAAAAGCGCTGCAAACATTTTATGTAGCAAGCTAAATTAAGCAAAAAAATAAAAATAAATCAAATCAAATAAGTAAGCTATAATTAAGGCTTTGGTGTCGTGTATTATATATAATGCTTTTTGAAATACATAATTCATTAAACTTGAAAATACAGATAAAAATATTGCCATTTAGTTTCGAAAACCGTTCAGTAGATATATTATAAAATAAAATGATATATTTACTTTGACGATTAATTAATTCTGAGTGGGAAATTGTAATAACTCTGCATGTGCTATACGATTATGTTACTTTGTACGTACATAAAGGTCAAAGTGTAGTTGTCTCCATGCTGTTATGACTGTATAATGTTTACATTGTCAAAGGTCACACTGTTCATAAAAGTTCATCTTTCTATACAAGTTAGTCAACGTTGAACACGTGTAAAAAATAAAGAACAAAGTGAATATCTTGAAACCATGTTATATATTTATGTACTAACACAATTCAGTAAATGTAATTTGAAGATGCTCTACAATAATGTATATATAATTATGTATATAGCTGTATAGTAATCTCTCTTATTAGATTTTCATTCAGTTATTTTTTTTTTCTTTCGTGTATACATGGTTTTTCTGTGAATAGATTGACATATCGAAGATAATATAAGATATTGTTAAAATCGTAATTGCATATTTTTATTATACGCAAGGTTCATTCAGTAATAATTTAAATATATATTAATTATTGCACTTACCAGCGGTGATCGCAAGGTCGTCTGCCGTGGAGCTGCTGCAGTTGTTATTTGCGTGGTGTGTGGGGGTGATAGTGGGCGTGGGCGGACCCCCCGACGATGCCTCCAAGAGACCTGGCAGTGATCGACGATGGGGCGCGCTGCTGCCGCCCCCGCGGGCAGAGGCCAGTGGGCACGGAGACGCTCCGGACGATGACGAAGATGCACTCTCGGACGGTGGTGACTCTTCAGCACTGCTGAGCGCGGACACGCCGCTTCGACTTCGCTTTAGACTAAGGTTGAACGGCAACCGTCGCGCAGAGGGTAAGCGGAAGCGCAGCAAACGACCTGCAATAAGGCCAAGAGTCATATAATATATTCTTGCTTAAATTTACTTCGTTTATCCATGCACCTGCGAAAAATGAAGGCTGATGGGCACATCTCATTAAACTCCCTACGTGGAGCACATAATTAGTAATTACTGAGATGGAGAAGGACCGTTCACTCTAATACCACCTGCTAACGCCCGTCTTCCGTTAGTATGCAAGCGAAGATGATGCTTAGCAATGGCCTTGAGGCTAATGAGGTCTCGGAGATCTCGGTAAAAAAAAAAAAAAGAGATATTTTAATTTTCTTTAATTAATCTGCTGATGAAAAAAATTTCATGATTTACTTTATACTTTATAGACACAAAAGATTTAATACAAAATACAGTTTATTCAGTAATTCACAGAATATGCATATAACAATAAGATATTGGACCGCTGCAATTTTCCCAAAATGTTATAATTATAATAAATCACTTTTATAATATATATATCAAAGTACATAAGTGATAATGCGAAATAAAACTCTCTCTGGCAATGAACGCGTGTACAAAGACGAGTATTATAAATTATATCTCCCAAATTAACTCATTACAATTTAATTTGGAATGAACGTATGTTTTTACATTATACAAGACTTTTAAAATACACAATAGTGTGAATTAAGAATTAGATGAAACTTCTGTGCCGTTATGTGGGTAATTTTTTCCTTTGTTCTCTTTTGATTGTGTATTTATATATAGGTATATTTTTAGGAAAATGGGAAAATTTTACATTATGAGAAGTTAATATATATGGAGCAATATTTAAAAATAGCTTTCTTGTAACGATAAAAAACGTACAGTACATGACTATAGTGTTACAGATTTAATATTGAAACTGCATATTAATTTATTCAAGTTTGCGATTTCCTATAAAAACACCTAAATAAAAAGCTTCCTTGACAAACTGCATGTTATATTTTCGTTTTTTTTTTTTTTTTTTTTTTTTTTATAGAATGATTATTATTATTATTTTGTGTATAGATAGTTATATATACTATATTCAAGGGCAAGGATGCCAACGCAAATCAATAATTTAGTAGTAAACTTGATTGGCTTCTTTTGCTGCATGATGTATTAATTTAAGAGGATCTGGTGGAAGTCAATTAACCTATGGAGTACAATATGAAATATTATGAATCGTTTCATTTCGATACAAACACATTACATTAAGTTTATTATTATAGAGAGAGAGAGAGAGAGAGAGAGAGAGAGAGAGAGAGAGAGAGAGAGAGAGAGAGAGAGAGAGAGAGAGAGAGAGAGAGAGAGAGAGAGAGAGAGAGAGAGAGAGAGAGAGAGAGAGAGAGAGAGGATGTTTCTAAATGCCTATATTTTAAATACATAAGTTGCAATAATACAATTAATTTGAAACTAATGGGAAATGCTTATATATTGCCCATGCATATATGAATCAAAATTTAGGATGGTCCACGGCCCTCTTTCTTCCTTCCTTTGAATATATTATATAATTATAACACTGACAATAATTTTATTTTTTCACTGACTGCAGTATATAAACACAATTACGAGCTTTACTAGAGTTTACTGTGTAGCCAGTATAGCTGACCTTGAAGCTCAAAGAATATAGTTGAATAGTTAATCCTTTATTAATTAAGCGTCTACATAATAATTTAACTATGTACGGTTCGTTTATACTGCATCATCATCATGAATGTATCCAGAATGCATTGATGCACACCCATCGGCAAGTGCAGAGAGTATCCCCTCCTCTTCCTCCTTCTATCCGGATCGACCGCACTGTGAATTTATTGAAGACGCCCCCATGAATAACATAGTAAGCGTCATCAAGTGATCCGTATTAAACACCATCATGGGAACGAAGTGAGTGTATAAAAGTTAGTGTGGATGCCCAGCTGTGGAGGTGAAAGTTTACCTGGTACGTCTGCGGTGTCAGTGGCGTCGTGTTGTGGCGATGTCGAGGCTGCTGTGGGCTGTTCCATCATGGCCCGCGCCGCTCCACGCTTGAATGTCTCCAGCAACGAATCCAGCTGAGTCTCAAGCGTACTGCCAGGGCTTGAACCCGCGTGGACCGGTGCTGGGGAAGGAGGTCTCGCACCGCAACCCGCTGCCGCGTCCATGATGCCTCTACTCCTCGCGCACTATACGTAGTAGCAGCCTGCGTACGACAGGATATTTTTAGATCTTCAATCGCGGGGATTGCCCATCAGAGCAAAAACATTTAAAATTATGCTACTTATAACTTTTATAACTTCGTCTTCATCTTTCAAAATTTTAGACCATATATTTCATATAACCCTTAATTTAAGCTATAACTATTTAAGGGTGTATAATTAAGGGTATATAATTCAATTAAAAGCACCAACCATGAATTAACTTATTCAATTGAATTGATTGAGATAATTTTCAGAACTATTTTATATATAATAAGGGGCATTCACAAAGTTTTAAGGCCACATTTAAGGCTCGATAATTTAAAGCTTGATTTTAGACGTGTTTTTTAGACCCAAAATTTCTGGTCTTAAATTATTGAGCCTTAAATGTGGCCTTAAGGCTTTGTGAATGCCCCTTAATATGACTTATATGACCCCTTCTCAACAAAAATCACGTTTCCCACTCATGCAGGGTTGCGCTTTTCCACCATTAATATGGTTCCCTTGGATTTGCACCATTGCACTTCCGATTCATTGAAAAAAGCTGTAGCGTCCATCTTTTGGCTGAGGTTTTTACATTTCCATCAGTCACAGGCAAATGCCGGAATGGATTACCCCGTTTCGGAAGAGCCCGCGAAACGACGCTTAAGTCATGGGTTTCGAAAGGGTCGGGGTTTCAAAGTTAGTGAGTATTTATAAAATTATAATAAGGAGAAGTACTCATGCAGCTAGGGCTTGCCATGATTAATATATATATATATATACACTGTTATTTCAAAATGTCTTAGCATAAGATATTTTAGTGTCTTATTTGTTGCCCCCTTAAATAAGACATGAAAATTGGGTCTTAAAGTGATAAGATGTCTCAAAGATCTCATAATAAGACATTATAATGTCTTATTATGAGACCTAACTATGACGTCATAAGACTACTCCTACAAACCTGCAACCAGCAATTCTTTTTTTCTGTATGAGGCTGCATAACTAAAAAGGTTGCATAATTTTGCACTGAAAAACATTTATAATTTATAACACAGCTTTCATTTTTATTCAATATTCCTTTTGTACATTTGAAAAAAAATTTTTGGATCCGCGCTTGAGTCCCAACCTGGATAGTCCTCAGTAGCATGTTGGGGATGTTTGGGGATGACACTCATCTACCTGGGAGCAACACACTGCAATGAAAGAAAATACACAATATTAACTTTATGTCCATCACTTTATGTTAACCAGGAATGTGTAGATAATTATAATTTTTTTAATTGAAGTTTGCCGGTTCCACATTAAATAGCATATATAAGCTAGAAAAGACAAATATCATCCTCATTACCTGGAATAAATTATAATAATAAATTAATGTTTTTATCATCAAGTTTGCCGGTAAATTAATATAAAAATATCTAAAATATAAAATTTTATAAAATGTTTAACAGAGTGTACAACCTGCGAAGAAAATATTTATATCCTGTAGTGAAAACTCCCATTTTGAATTAATAATCTGCCAGTAATTACCGGTAAATATTGTGCTCTCAGCATTATCTAAACATGCAGATGCCGTACAATTATATAATGATTATATTCATAACTCCATACCCAATCTGGACATGAAGCTATTAAAAAAAATATATACGTTTCTTCACAAAATTGTGGGTTATAGTTGGTTTAGATATGCTGATGGCTGATATTTATGTTATACCAGTAATTTAAAGGAGACCTTGAATTAATATTTTCTCCAATCAGGACAAAAAGCTATTATTATTTTTCTACGCACTACTAAATGTTATCTGTGTATTTAGATACTGCTGAGGACTGATAATATTTTACCGGTAATTTACCGGACACTGTAAATCAATTTTTTTTCAGACATGGATTGGAAGCTAATAATTAATACGTTTTTTCACAAAATCGTGTTATTTGTGTGTTTAGATAGTGCTGAGGGCTGATATATATGTTATACCGGTAATTTACCGGACACCTCTTGAATTAATATTTTTCCCAACTCAGGACAAAAAGCTATTATTGTTTTTCTTCGTACAATTGTACGTTATCTCTATATTCAAATAATGTTGAGGGCTGATAATATTTTACCGGTAATTTACCGGACACTGTAAATCAATGTTTTCTGTCAGACATGGATTGGAAGTTATTAAAATAATACGTTTCTTCACAAAATTGTGTTATGTGTGTGCTTAGATAGTGCTGAGGGCTGATATATATGTTATACCGGTAATTTACCGGACACCTCTTGAATTAATATTTTTCCCAACTCAGGGCAAAAAGCTATTATTGTTTTTCTTCGTACAATTGTACGTTATCTCTATATTCAAATAATGTTGAGGGCTGATAATATTTTACCGGTAATTTACCGGACACTGTAAATCAATGTTTTCTGTCAGACATGGATTGGAAGCTATTAAAATAATACGTTTTTTCACAAAATTGTGTTATATGTGTGTTTAGATAGTGCTGAGGGCTGATATTTATGTTATACCGGTAATTTACCGGACACTTCTTGAATTAATATTTTTTCCTAACTCAGGACAAAAAGTTATTATTATTTTTCTTCGTACAATTGTATACGTTATCTCTATATTTAAATACTGCTGAAGGCTGATAATATTTTACCGGTAATTTACCGGAAATTTTAAATCAATGTTTTCTTTTAGATATGGATTGGAAGCTATTAATTAATACGTTTTTTCACAAAATTGTGTTATGTGTGTGTTTAGATATGCTGATGTCTGATATTTTTATGTTATACCGGTAATTTACCGAAGACCTTGAATTATTATTTTTTCCAATCTCGATCAGGACAAAAAGCTATTATTATTTTTCTTCGTACAATTGTACGTTATCTGTTTATTTAAATATTGCTGAGGGCTGATAATATTTTACCGGTAATAGCGATCTGAAAGAAATTAAGTATTGGTTCACATTTACCGGTAAATTACTGGTATAACATAATTATCGATCAGCTATCAGCAGTATCTAAACACACACATAACACAATTTTGTGAAGACATGTTTTTTAATAGCTTATTCCAATCCATGTCTGAATGAAAACATTGATTTACAGTTTCCAGTAAATTACCGGTAAAATATTATCAGCCCTCAGCAGTATCTAAATACACAGATAACATACAATTGTACAAAAAAAAAATTATAACTTTTTGTTCTGAGTTGGGAAAAATATGAATTCAAGGTCTCCGGTAAATTACCGGTATAACATAAATATCAGCCATCAGCATATCTAAACAAACTTTAGTCCACAGATAACACACAATTTTATGAAGAAACAATTTTTGTAATCGTTAAATTTCGATAAGAAAGAAAATATTGGTTCACATTTTCCGGTAAATTACCGGTGAAATATATTATCAGCTCTCAGCAGTATCATATAAATACACACTTTTGCGTTGCAATTTTTTTTTAATAGCTTCATGTTCAGGTATGAAAGAAAATATTGATTCACAGTTTCCGGTAAATTACCGGTAAAACAAATTATCATCACTGATAAAGCTATCTCTGAATTCAAGTATAAAACAATTTTAACTCTGCATGTGATGAATAGCCTGCTGCAAGATGTAAAAATCTAATATCGATTGTGCCCTGGTAATATATTGTTACCGGTAAAATATTATCAGCTCTTACCGGTATTATCAATGAATATTACACAGATAACAAAAATAATAAGATAAAAAAAAGCAAAATATATATAGTTTTTTGTCCGAAGGTGAGATATTGATTCACAATTTCCGGTAAATTACCGGTAAAAATTATTCGCCCTCAACAGTATATGCATACCTAAACGCAGAGACAGCATATAATTATATTTATGAATACATGATTATTTTAATAGCTTCATGTTCATGTGAAAAAGAGTTAAAGCTTCAAAGATTCTGGTAAATTCTTACCTTTATTAATTTCTGTATGTACGTATCATGGTGAGATCCAAACTATTTTCCCTCGGTCTTGGGTCGGCATCATATTCTGTAGAGTAAACACATTTATTTTTAACAAAATTTCTCAACAAATGTTCACTTATTTGTTATTGACTTAAGTTCGTATGAATTTAATTTTTTTAACATTAATTAAAATTCAAATAAAATTTTTAGCGGCCATGATGCGCCGTTCGTTCATATGCATCTACAGTAGGTCGGTGGCACAATGGCTTGGCAAATTTTGCGCTTTTAATAATATAAAGTTTAGTGAAATAAGCCTGCTTGTTCTTATACAATCAGTATTATGGTGATGCAATTCACAGTCTTGTAGCATTGTGGGCCACTTTACTCACCTAATTGCACTGATATTTCACTTTTTCTTCAGCAACCTCCATCACACGTACACCCAACGTTTACCTCAGATTTTTCTTTCGCATATTGCGACCTCTGTGAGAAGAAGGCGATACTACTCACATAAGACCCTCATCATGTCTTATTATAAAACATATGTCTTATGTCTTACTGGTGAAACATGTCTTACCGAGGAAGGGTCTTATAATACGATAAATACTGTCTTATAGTAAGATACTTATGTCTTACATTAAGACAGAATGTATTGTTTTAAGACTGTCTTATAATGCTGGAAAATAACAGTGTATATATATATATATATTATGTGAACTATATAAGGGTGGATAAACCATATGATTCAATAATAATATTACAATGAGATATATAAATATAATTAACATACACTTTGTTAGAAATAGTAATGAACTAACAAAATGCATATATTAATTATTGTATGTTTATACATTAATGTCATTGTAAATTAACGTTTTATGTTGACTTGTCTTTATGTAAGATTAATGAGATTATGAATTAATTGAGCGATAGTGCTACTTGAATAGTCTGCAAAATTTATAATACACATCATGCATCCATGCATCGATGATATCATTGCTATTGAACACAAACAGCGCACACTTTGCTGACGATGCGTCACTGCATGCCTCACACTTTCAAGCAGTTACAGTGTAATTATCAAATTATTACAATATTATATTAAGAGTTTCTTGTATCAACGGTCTTGACTAAACTGCTTGGCATAAATTGATTTTAATAGTTTCAATTATAACTAAACTATTACTACAACTATTCTATAACTATTGAATCGTGAATTAGTCATAAAACTATACCGAAGTATAAAATATTTTTTAATTTACATTTTTTCAATAGTAATAAATTTGTAATCCTCCTCACAAAACATGCTATCGCTGTTAAAAATATTTAGTTAAAGTATTATTTATTTAAATCACCCAAGCAATTAAGGCACACACAGTATTACAGATAAAAGGGTGGGGGCAGCAGCAAAGCATTGGAAGCACCATATCATAAGCTGGCTGCAATGCAAACCTTAAACTATAATGTAACTAACTCCACATTGTATTTTTATATATAAAAAAATATATAACAGCAGTATTATAGGGAATTACTTGTAGTAAATAGTAATATGTAAAAATATCAAACCAATTAAATACTCATAAAAAATCATTTTTTTCGTACTTTTAGGTTATATATGAGTTGTTTCTCAGAAATGTATGACCCAGCCTACACTCTAGGGACGAAGGGGCAAAAACAGGCAACTGTTGCAGCGTCGAGCGCTTGATGGTTGCAGCAATACAGGCTCCATACTTTGAAGTTAAATAATAAATTATAATAATAAAAAAAAAACTTTGTAGAAGAAATTCAAAATACTGCGCATAACAGTATCATTAACTATTGTTTTATATTCAAGTAAAATTAAAGACGAGTATAATAAAAAAAAAACATGAAATATATATTTATATGGTTCCGAATCCCCCTTTGCAGTTGTCTGCTCCATCGCTTTGGTTTGTGTGCCAAAGAAATAGAGATCTGCTGCAGTACAGTAGTAGCAGACAGTAAAAAAAATATATATATCATCGCCTTAGTAAAAACTAAAATATCATCTTATTCTACTACACTTTATGATGAAAAAAAAAATGTTCCTTAACAAGACTTTGGATAAAAAAACAAAACATCAAGCAAGCTCTACATTTTCACCCACGAAAATCGATCTTCTCGTCTCTCCGGAGTCAATATTCCAAGCATGTCTCGTGACTATTATGAAACACCACACGATAGTAGAATTCTTTCTTAATAAGCAGCCGAGACAAATACAAATACGTTTCGAATTTGAAAATAAAATTTGCTGTTATAGAGCCATGACTTGCGCATATATTTATATTGCTTTATGGTACCTATATTTATGGTAAAAATTTAAAGATAATGTATATATGAAATATGAAACCGACACGCCTCGATCATTATATATAATAAACTGTATGCAATTAAATTAAAATAGCAATTATATATTATACCCCTCCTCTCACAATCACTCCCTCCCCTTCCACTTCCTCCATCCATTAAAAGTCCCATGCAAGAGTCCATTATGAATCTCATCAGGAGTTTGTCACAAAAATTCTGACAATTGAAGTTAACATTATACTTAACCCGTATGGTGTATTGATTATATAACACAGATTTACAATACACGTACCATGTACTGTACATATAATGTGTATGCAAGTTTTTCCAACAATCTTTATCTAATAGGCACAATGATTTAATTAAAAATTTAAAAGAATTTTAGATATTTAAAACAAAAATATGATACAAATGTTTATAAATGTTAAATAAAAAAAAGACATGCAGCTTGCAGTACCTCTCATATATATAAAAAAAATAAAATTAATAAGTCACCTGCGTATTTGTTATAAATTGTCATGTTTTTTTCCCCCAATGATATAGCTATAAAATAAATTAATAAAATAAATTAATTCATTTTTTTCCATGAGCCTTTTAAATGAAAATTAGAAAAAATAAGTTAATAAATAATAATGTATTTGATTAATTAAAAAAGGTTTCTGAAGGTAATATTTATACCTCATTTAATATTTTATTTTCAACACTTTAATATATATAAGTCGAATAACTTGTCTTAATTATTTCTTTCTTAAAAAGAAGAAAATTGCGAATTATTGATAACATTTATTATTTCTATATTTTCACTATAAATTTAATAATTATAATAAAGTGTACATCATACGATTTAATAAAAAAACAGGCCTATACTCTTTACTTACCCTTTCTAGGTTATAATAATTTCACTCACTATGATAAATGTCTCACAATTTAATCTCTAATTAATCTTTTAATATTACAATACAACAGCTTGTAGAGGCAAACACATGATGACACTGTAATTGATTTATTACATGTTTCAATGCACGCGTTTCTAATGGCACATACAGCGTACATGCTCATCTGCAACCGAGGTACGAACCCCCTCACTGCTAGTGCAGATTGCAGTCTGTGCTCTGCCGCCGCGGCTCCACACCTAGCAAAAGACACGGAGCGTGTCCACCAATCAGATCGCAGAACGAAGCGGCCCCCCGCAACAACACAGCATGCGCAATAAAGCTTTTCTTGCATGTAAAATACATAAAAACACGAAAAAACATTATTATGTACACATGAAACAGAATATACTTAAATGAAGGAGGAAGTGGAATCAATCAATAATTGAAATAAAAAATTAAAAAAAAGCAATTAATTAACTTTTTTTTATAACTGTGCATGTTTGAAATTCAAACTCAATGTTTTCCGCATTCAATGCAATTATAATTGTTTTAAATCTCATCTTTTATTTATTTTTGTTTTCTTAATTATGACTATTACATTAGTTTATTCATATCGCTTGAGAATTAATTCATAAAAATAAAAAGCAATATATAATATAACTATATATACTATAGCACCTTTTATATTATAGTGCCGGGCCGGCCTGCTAATATTCTCTGATACAGAGCGAACTTCCTACTCAAGTACGCTCTGTCTGATATATATTTGATATTAAATTTGATAAATTAATGCACATATATTAGTAATTTGAAAAATGTTAATTCACCTAAAACATTTCAGGAATAAAAAACCTGCAAATATATGTAAGGATCTACATATTATGCATAAATTTATTTTACTCATATGTAGCATGTAATTTTAATTATAATTATTTTGGAAAAAAAAATTAATGAATAAAAATAATAAAGAAAATTAAAAGAGCGGTTTGGTTTTTATTATAATTTATTGACACTATATTATACTATATATTATATGTGACGCATATATTGTGTGGATGACAATCTTATACTCTATAGCTCTCTCTCTCAATAAAAAGTTATAAATTGACAAGTTTGTTCTTATATACGTACAGCTCTAGAGCCTTTTTAAGTAGAGTGAGCGATTTCATTTTTTGGAATATTTTATTTTCTAAAAATAGTTTAACCTGCCTTCTATTGAGAAATGAAAACCAAAAAATTCCATCTCAAATAGCTTCACCACAAAAAATTCCCAAAGTTGGTGTTTCGGAGGCCTTTAACATGCATATATCTCTATCCTTATTATGGAACAGAAAACAGCTTTTTACTCCAACTTCGTCTGACCTATGGTACACCAATCAAAAAATTCGTACGTCTATGATGAGAATTCTTTAATGGATTTTCAAATAAAATTTTTTATTTACGGAACCGTTTTTCCGAAAAAAAATATTGAAATTTTTGCGGGTTAATTCCCATAAGGATTTTCAATATTTTTTTCCGGAAAAACGGTTCCGTATTTTTTTTTTTTTTTATTTGAAAATCCATTAAAGAATTCATGTATTACGTACGTATTAATTTTTTAATTGGTACCATAGTTCAGACGAGGTTGGAGTAAAAAGCTGTTTTCTGTTCCATTAGGATATATGCATGTTAAAGGCCTCCGAAACACCAACTTCGGGAATTTTTTGTGGTGAAGCTATATTTGAGATGGAATTTTTTGTTTTTTATTTTTCAATAGACTATAGTTAAACTATTTTTAGAAAATAAAATATTCAAAAAAATTAAATTAAATATTAATTAATTAATACTTTAATTAATTCCATCGCTTTTAGCTTTTACATATATAATTATAATTATATATATTTAATAAATTATTTCAGCAGTTTCAGCCAGGGCCGTCCCATGCGCACGGTGCATACGTTTAATTTTTTCTGCTCTATTATAGAGTTTTCCGTAAATTAATAGCCACGGCTTAGAAAAGCTGCGCAGAAACGAGTTTTAAATGTTAGTAGTCTACTGCGCATGGCTCTGCGAAGTGTGTATGATAAAAAAGCTTGAATCCAAATGAAGCTGCGCAAACGCTAGGTGACTAATCTGCGCACAGCCAATAGCAACTTTGTATGCTTTATGAACAAAGATACGAACTTCTACCCCAGATTGCTTGCGAATCGCAGTGTTTAAAAATTCTTTTAATACGTTGCTGCAACCGGTTTGGCTTGTAGTATTGCAAATAAATATCAAATTTGAGATGAGATAAAAAGCAACGTTCTCGCTAATGTTGAACAAAAATTCTGCTCCGGTAGGGGCCCCTCGTGCAGCAAAACAGCTGTTTTGAGCTCACTAAGTGACGTCACCTTGGGTATTTTTGGCCAAAATGCGCAGATCAGTCCAAATTCGTAGGGCTGACGGACCTATCTATTATAGTTGTATCATGAGTTTCAGCGTTTTCAGTGTTTATTCAGTTTTCCCGCTCAGCTTTAAAAATTTAGGACCAAAAAACCAAAAATAATTTTGAGCATCCAAATATTTGATAAATACTTTTAATATTATAATTAATGTAAATTATTAATAAACATAATTAAATTGTGTATTATTGAAGAATAACTTTGCAATATTTGTACAATACCGAAAATAAATATCCAACTATGTTATTGATTTGAATTACGTAGTACTTCCTTTAGAAGAATGGCTTCCTTTTGGCCGTGAGATGTTTATTGTGAGTCCAAAAGCGATGTAAACATTTATACTGGCGTTGGACTGTGATATTTTTAGTGGGTGAATAGAATTATGAACTCTACGAGTCTTTATGTGTCCACTTGTAGGCTAGTGTTACAAGCAGACAGCGAAGATCCAGCGACTTGGACTGATCTGTATCGGCTTGTACCGTATCTGCGACAGTCGCTGTCATGCACAGTTTGCGGTAACCTTCTAATCGAGCCCTTCACTCCAACAGATACAAACTGTCAGCATCATGTTTGTAAAACCTGCCAGGGAGGCAAGAAGAAGCTTAAACCTTCTTGTAGTTGGTGTAAAAATTACGACAAATATGTGGAAAATGTGCAGTTACGAATATTGTTACAATGTTATAAAAAATTATGTGAATACATTACCAGTACCGCTATTTATCGTAAATTAGCCTCAGTAACTACAAATGGAGGAACATCCAGTCTTGTGGATCTTATTAATGAGGGTGCAGGTTTTAAGGATGATTACAAAAGTACAGCTGGTCTGTCAAAGTCAGCATACAGCATCCTACCCTGTGTTTACACTACAACGAGTACATCAACACAGACTCAAGTTGCAGCTTCTAGCACTCCACCTCCTCCAATTCATATGGACTCTCCCATCAAAACTGTTTCAAATGGTTCATCGCTTTATTCTGTTATGTATGCTAGTGGTAATAAGATCACAATTAAACGAAAAGCACCAGCTACTTCTAGCGAATGCACCACTAGCATTAGTAACACAACAAATACAGCCGTTACAACTATAAATAGCATTACAACTAGCAGTAATACCACTGTATCAACCTCACCCACAGAATATATTGAAAATGATGTTAATTTTAAGAAACCTAAAATTAAACCTTCTAAACCTAAAACAAAAAAGAAAGGTTGTAGATGTGGTAATGCAACTGCAACACCTGGAAAACTTACTTGTTGTGGTCAAAGATGTCCGTGTTATGTAGAAGCTAAAGCTTGTGTTGAGTGTAGATGCAGAGGATGTAGAAATCCCCATAGACCAGGTGGTAAAAAAGTGCGACCCCATATACCCGAGTTACATAGCATTCAGATACATATACCTGCAAACGCTGTCAATGTTGGTGATCATCAGGCGATGACCATGTCTGCTGCGACTCACCATCTTACGCATGCTACGGGAGGAATGATGGTGAGCAGTTTACACTCGCCTCAACAGCTGGCCAATCAACTGGTACCCAGCCTACCTCCTACCTCCATGCTGGACTCGAGTATTGCCTCCCCGAGCACCACCTCAGCTGCAGCAGTGCTTGGTGTGCACCCCCAGCTTGTGTATGCCCCAAGCTCCACGCTGAACTTACAGAACGTTTCAAGTGTGTTGCCTGCGGCATTACTGGTAGGTGATGAAAAATCGCCTTCTAATTCTGAATCTGAATCAGACAATAGTGATGTGGACATTGATGTTGATGTGTGACACTTGAGGTAAAAAATCTAATTCTTTTAAATACATTTTCCTTTTTTTTTTCACTTTTGGTGTACCCTTTCATCTAATAATTATCTACAAAGTACAAAATACATCATCAGTGGCTGCAATTTAATATTTAGAACTGGAAGTAATTTATTTTATTGTAGCTTTATTTTTAATTTTTGGAACATTTGTTACGATTTTGTTTACAATGCATTATACTGTAAGTATTATTATTTTTTTTATTATTTTAAAATTTGCTATGGTGTAATATATATATATGCTTTACTATTTTTGTTGAAGTAAATCAACTTAATACACATACTGTTTGTAAACACACAATCAGAAGATACCGGTAATAATTTATTATATCTTCCCTAGGTATCTCCCCTGAAAGTTCATCTGATTATTGATTCAAAATTCAAATTCAAAAAATCATTTGTGAAGTATAGTGCCGGTAGCACTGTTATAAGCATAAGCATATCTTGCACCATTGCCATTGTTTATCATTATTATAATTTATATAATATCTTTGTTAATCAAATCTTTAATACTGATTAGAACTTAAAAAGCTCATTTAACTTTACCAGTGTAGCAGTTCGAAAAACAAAACAAAACAGGGGGTTTGAAATGTGCAGTTGTTGCTTGTCATCTTGTTGCTTTTTTTTTATTATATATAATTATATTGTTCTTACATTTGCTGTTCCAACAAATCTTTAATATTAAAAGTTTTACCTCTTATTTCATTTGAACTTCAGCATTGCTATAACATACCAATTAAATCTACTGTATGAGAAATGAAAGTCCTCAACGATGTAAAGAAAGTAAGGATTTGACAAAACATTATTTCTGAGTTTATATTCTACTAACTTGTCTTATAGTAATTAATCAAAAATGCAATCATGGCCAAATAGTAATCATTGTTGACAAGTAGGCATTCTGGCGTTGACATGTACGTTAATTATCACTAAGTTCACATGACTGTGATTGATACATTGAGTAAGAATTCATCAGCATCGTCAAACTGATTTGCTATAAGCAGCATCATGGATACAGAATGCAGTTTTTACTTTATGTAGGGAAAATTAATGTAGTTTCACTTATTTTTCCTTCAGAGCATTTAAAGGCCCTCTACTCGGTTAAATACAGCAGCGGCTTGTTTCCTTGTTTAAGTACAGTAAAAATTGTAACAGTCACAATCTCACAGACATTTCTTCTACTCTATATTAGGACTGTATTTTTAAAATGGGGATGAAAGTAGGGTGTTTACCATCCAATGATGTGTACCTGTAATGTCATAAGAATAAGTTTTAAAACTGCCTGCTTGGAAAAATAACAATTAAAATAATGCACTTTGCTCCCGCTCTATTGAAATAGTAAAAAAAAAAAAAGAAAAAAAAAACTTTCCAACCTATTGCAGTTTTATTAAAAAATCTCATATTTTTTTACTTACTTTAAATGGTATCTTAATGTTTTATATCTTACGAACCACAAATAGATGGTGATACAATGAAAGGGCGAAAAAAGCAAAAATCTTTTATCGAGTACACTGCAGTATATGTTATATCTCAATCCCACTGTTAAATCATTTAAAGGAGAGGAATGGCTTCAGCTTTTATGTTTTTATTGTTTTATAAATAATGTACAAATTAGTGCACCAAAAATATAGTCACCACCCTCTGCATTTTATTAGTTCCAGTAATTAACGTTTAAAAAGTGCACCAAGCAAAATTGCTTCAATGATGTCAAGCTCATTCAGAGCTTTCGTTATGAAATTGGGACACCAGAGTTAAAAAAATTATACAATGTAACAATAACAAAAAGAAAAAATCAATTAGTTTGATTTTTTTCGTTTTAACAAAAGCTCTGGATGCTCTTGCTGTAATTTTTTTTTTCTTTTGTGCTTTTTAAATGTTAATTAACTGCTAGAACTTGTAGAAGGCTATTTTTTGGGTACACTAATAAATTTGGCATAATTTATAAAATGATAAAAGTATAAAACTGAATCCGTTCGCCTTCTTTAAGGGTAAGGTAACGCCACCAATGTTAAAAAAAATCCCTGACACAAAAATTCTGAAAAAAATTTAAAATGTTCTCCTCTACACCCCCTATCAGTAGCTAAAATATCAGGTATACAAATTCGATCTAGTTTTTGAGTTATGAATTTTTAAAGTTGACTACTTTTACATGGAGAAATGGAAATCCCATGTTAAATTAGTCAACTTTAAAAATTCATAACTCAAAAACTAGATCGAATTTGTATACCTGATATTTTAGCTACTGATAGGGGGTGTAGAGGAGAACATTTTAAATTTTTTTCAGAATTTTTGTGTCAGGGATTTTTTTTAACATTGGTGGCGTTACCTTACCCTTAAGCAAGAGCCTTTTGGGTTCCTCTCTGTTACATTTCAAATGTTGCACTTTGCAAGGGAAAAGAAAAAAAAAAAATCACAAAATCACTACAGTCCATGTGACAAATAATAATAATAATAATAGAATATAAGTTAAGTCCACTTTTCAGGGTGATGAAAACATTTTTTATACAGTTCGCGTCTCTCTTGGCTTTAAGCATTATAGCCTTCCCGTAAATGCACCTATGTTCTAGTCTAGTCATTAACAGATTTGTTAAATTCCATCTTCTACACCCTCAATTTGGTATATGCACTCCAATAAGCTTACTACAAATCTATGTAATATGTAATTTGGGACACCAGAGTTTTAAAAAAAAAAACATTACTGTAACAATAATAATAATAATAAAAAATAATTAGTTTGATTTTTTTTAACTACTGTAAAAAAAAATATGTATATTTGGTATTAACGTTATATGATAGTTAGGATAGTTTGATTTTAATGATATGTATATACATATAAGTTTTAAATATTCTAATTTAATATTGTCTGAATGGAATAACTGAAGGAGTTTTTTAGTAGTCTGACAATGATTTTTTTATGTACTGTATTAAAATACACACTTCTAAGGTATCATTGGACGATCTATTAGCTAGAACCGTGGTGTATTAGAAAATTGTGTATACAAACATATTTAAGTTCTTAGTGCTTAACCACCTTTGTTATTATGGTTGTAGAATGTGTGCTATGATAAATGAAATATTAAAGTGTGAAAATGGTCTGATGTACCACTGCATAGAAAAAAAAAAAAAAAAAAAAATGCTTTTATTTATTATTATTATTTTTTTTAACCATCCTCTTTTTTTTATATACATACAATATATTCATTCATAACATGTCGCCATATCCCTTGCGAGGTAAGCCAGCAGCATTATTACCTCGGTCGTCAATGCCAAGGCAAATTTTCTCTGCTTTTAATAAGATATTATTTTAAGTAGTGAGGCTTACTAGACACTACGTACCGAAGACATGCCCTGCCAACCAGAGCTTGGGATTAATTAAATAATTTAATTTGATCTCCCCCTCTTCTCCGGTCCAGCGTTGCCCGTGTTCAACCACTGTAAGGAGGTAATAATGCTGTACGTGCACTGGTTACACTTCTTTTGAACACTTTTATCACAATATAATCTTCAATAATACATTTAATACATTTTTCCTTAAAATTAATGAATTAATGGTCTAGCAGTGCAGTCTCGGTAATCAGTGAGATTGTTGATTGATATAATTTTGATATAAGAATACTGAACAGAATTATAAATTGTAAGATGTTAACGAATCAGAAAAAATACATAAAAACAGGTCTTGTATGATGTTATTATATTTTCTCAACATCGGGCATCAACACAAGGAATTATTTTGTCAACAAAATCAATCATCATAACATCAGTATTTTGCTAGCATATTTATGTAATGTAAAATAGCAGTACATTTTTTTTCTCCGTAGCTAATTTAAATTTCATTTTGATTAAATTTTTACCTATTGCAGAATTTAGTTTAAAAACAAAACTGCGCCTAAGAACTTTGATCGGGGGGAAAAAAAAAAAACGACACCCGTGTAACATATTTCCCCGCTGGGTTAAAAATTAGGAGAAATCAAATTTTACTGCAGAGGAAAAATGTTGAGAAAAGTCACGGATCAATCACAGCACGGTATTGGAACCCCTTGGGTGTAGCTTGAGGCTTAAAAACCATGTTATTAGTATAGGCGTAAACTACAGTTTAAATTTAAACTCTGCTATCAGGTCTTATATTGCATTAAGGGTAAGATAACATGAACAATCGATTGTTGATAGTCCCATTTGATTAACATGTAAACCTTAGCAACCTCATAATAATTCTGAATTTTTTTTGAGAGACAGTTCTTAGCACCAAAAATATATGGAAAAAATTTCAAAACAATCGGACGATCCAATTTTTTTAAATGAATTTTTTAAATTTTCAGTATAGGGCTTTCCCATGGAGACCTAAACTAAGAAATTAATTTTAAAAAATTCGATCGTCCGATTGTTTTGAAATTTTTTCCATACTTTTTTGGTGCCAAGAACTGTCTCTCAAAAAAAAATTCAGAATCATTATGAGGTTGCTAAGGTTTACATGTTAATCAAATGGGACTACAACAATCGATTGTTCGTGTTATCTTACCCTTAAAATGTAGATTTATAATTAAAATGAAACAATAGCTACGCAGTGAAATATCTAGCTAGCCTACTGGAATATTACAAAATAACTACTGGGAAAATAAAATTCACTACAGCTTTTATTTGAATGGAGTGTCCTTTTTGAAAGCTGAAAATTCACAACTATTATTTTCAGGGACCAGATGCTCGCATTTTTTTCAAGCATCCGTAGATGCGCATCAGGATGCTTTTTTATTTGTCGAGCATCCTGGAAGTGCATCTGGATGCTTTTAAATTTTTCGAGCATCCCGGATGCGCATCCAGATGCTTTTAAATTTTTATGAGCATCCCGCGGATGCGCATCCAGATACTTAAATATTACTATATTGGTGTTATATTACGTAATTTATTATATTGTCTTTTTTTTAGTTTTTATATTTTTTTTTCCTTTCCTTTTCATAGTTTATAATTTATACATCTTATTTATTATATAAATTATATTAATTATATATCACAATCGTAGCGCCTGAATGCAACAAGACTTGCAGGGGACTTGGAACTCACCATCAATAGGTGGTAGATAAATTTGAAGCAAATCTGTCTTATCAGTTTTGTGAAAACTGAGGTAGAAGTTTAACATTGGCCTTATGGACAAAAACCGGAAATGGAGCTGTTTTAAGAAAACTGCAAGACTGAATTTGCTCAAACCATAAGCGATTAAGTTTTAAAACATTCTTGATTTTTTAAAATATATTTCATTCAATTCGTTTGCAGTAATATTCAATTCCTTGACTCCAGCAGTAACTGAGATTAATTGTTAATAACTCTTAAAATTTACTAGTCACTGGATCTTGATGCTTTCTTTTCTTTTTCGAGCATCCGTGGATGCGCATCCGGATGCTTTTAAATTTTTCAAGCATCCTGGATGCGCATCCAGATGCTTTTAAATTTTTCGAGCATCCCGGATGCTCGGATGCTCTCTATTTTTGGAGCATCCGAGAGCACTTGGCATCAGCATCCGGATGCACATCCAGTCCCTGATTATTTTTTTAAACGTCTGAGTGCAATGTGGCAAGAAAACATAAACACTGCTGTACTTTATGGTGGTTTCCATTATATTTAGATATAAGTGAAAGTGATGCCAGTATAATATTTAAATTACAATTATGTAGTGTTCATTTAACCTTCCTTTTCATTGATCCACTCTTTTGCATTGTACATAGCAATGAATTTTCAAAGTATTTATATTTCCACATAGGCAAAAAGACTTACGAATTGCCAGCTGTGCAAACAATAAAATTAAATACAAAACAAGAGCAAAAGAGAGGGGGGGGGGGATTGGAATTCAAATGAAAAACATTAATATAAATAATATAAAATAGCTAAAATTCTGAATGATTATAATATATTGCATAAATATATTTTAACATATACATAATTTCATCCTACGTTTATTTTATTTTTACAATTTAATGTCAGCTTTGGGAAGTTTGTATTTTTTTTTTGTTTTTCAAGTTATAAGCCGACCTGTATTAATGTAGGAAAGCATTAAGTACTACAATAGGATCAATGAAATAAAAACAACTTGTTTTAATATATTAGTTTATCAATTACTCACAGACAGTAATATAACACAGTGCAGTATGCAATAATAATAATTAATAATTATCTCATTCACCTTAATAACAGTGAGAAATAGACAGTAATGGTTGCATTTTTTTATTTCATAATTAGAAAATATACCTAAAATTATGCTTTTCTGAATTTTTTCAGATTTTTTTGGAGTGCGGGAACTAATTTTAAAAAAATATTTAAAATCTCTGAATTAGGGTGGTACACCTGATGGGACAACCGTGACGTCATTTATCGTGCTGTGATTGGCTATTGATGACATCACGGTTGCTGTGATTGGCTGTTGATGACGTCACGGTTGTCCCATCAGATGTACCACCCTAATTAAGATATTTTAAATATTTTTTAAAAATTAGTTCCCGCACTCCAAAAAATCTGAAAAGAGATCAGAAAATCATAATTTTATATATATTTTCTAATTATGAAATAAAAAAATCCAACCATTATTGTCTATTACAATAACTCCTAAAAACTTTTTTATTATTATGACATTGAGTACTCAGTATGCAAATATTTTTATTTTTAAGTGGCAGGTACAAAAGTTGTCATTTTATTATAATTTATTGACCAAAAAAAAAAAAAAAAAACTGCACCATTTTTTTATCCTTTAAAAATTAAATGTTAATTGTGGAATTTTTTAAATGTTGCGTTATCAGTATAATATATTGAAAAATCACAAGGGATTATCATTGTTGATGGCAGGCATGCAGCTTGTTTGAGTTAGAGCCTAGAAGGGGTGATAAGTGTGAGGATAGCGGACAGGCAGTGAACGCTCGGCATGGCTTGCACAATGAGTCCAGCCAAGGAGCCTCATAGCACGAATGCTACGTTCGTCTGTCTCGCGGCTTTGGCGCTCTTCCTGTTGGCGCTGAAGCAACTTGATTGCACGTCCATAGTGACCGTGAGCCATCGCATGCAGCACCGAGAAGTGGAGGACCTGTGAGCACATCACTTTTCAGTACATTTGCTTTAGGTTTATTATAAGCATAATAATTTAATATATCTAATATATAGTTAGCAAGGATAAAATTTAAAAACTACAAATTAAGTAATTATTATTATTTTTTTTTTTCCCCTCAAGTTGTCCTCACCTATTCTTGTGTTTTATTTTTTTCGAGTTGCAATAAAAAGATACTTATGAACCCACACCAAAGCAGCCTTTGCTTCTTCTAAAATGTAAAATGTTACAACAACGGGGGGAGAAATAATCATAAGGGTTGGAGTACCAGTTTTCTGAGTTTTATTTTTATCAAAAGTAATTTATTTGTTTACCACCATGCACTGGTTGGTATGTGCTAAACACATTATAAATATACTAGTCCATATTTCTAATAGTGCATATTTTTGCTAAAAAAATAATAAAAATTACTAAACAACTTTAAAACTCAGTTGTCCATTACTACATCCAGCTTAAATTTTAGCGTCACCGTTTTTCCTCCCATGACTATGCATTTGCAGAATGTTTTGCTTTTTTAATATGGTAACGACAAAAATGAAGAAATGCAACTGTTATAAAGTAGCACGTTGATCAAGACACAAGAGATTTTTGGTCTGGAGACTGTCAATTTAAGGGAATGGTTACACAAATCAGCTGATCGACATAGTCCATTTGATTAATATGTAAACCTTAGCAGTGCGACAAAAATTCTGAAATATTTTTGAGAGATATTTTAATACCTAAAAGCCACAGAAAAAATTTCAAAACAATTATTCGAGCCAATTTTTTTAAATTGATTTTTTAAAATTTTTAGCATGGAGAGCCAAACCAAAAAATTAATTAAAAAAAATTGTCTTGAATAATTGTTTTGATTCATATAATTGACATAGTAAATCCTGTAGATAAAATATGAATACATAAAAAAAAAGCAAAATGTTATATGAATTTATATTTCAAGAATGGAAAAATAATATCGTGTTTACCTTGCTGTCCGTGTTCTCGGTGAACTTGAGAACGTCCTTCATGAGGCTGTTGATATCACCGAGGCTTGGCGTGGGCAGGGGGACGTCCGTGTTTTCGCTGGTCACTACCGAGGCAGTTGAGTCCTTGTCCTCCGGCTGCTCAGTCGAGTCACTCAGGGCTTCTGTGGCTTCGTTCTGGGAGAGGTAGAGTTCACAGAGAGCACTGCCCTTGCGAGCCAGCGCTTCTAGCAGTGCCCACTTCTGCTTGTCCATCTGACTGCACCAAATATAACACAATTATTAGTTTTGTTTTAAAAGCAGTGATTTGCAACCAATGCAGTTTATTAAAAAAAATTATAAAAACTGAATTTTCAAGAAATAGGTGGATACAAAAGAGTGAGAGTACTGTATGCATATTATAAAAGTTTTAAATCTAAAAATTTGATTTAAATAAAAGGAAAGAGACAGGAAAATACCAACAAGCCTGATGAAATGTCCATAGTGAGGAGAGTCTTAATGCCACCAATAACACAAATATATTTACAAATACATAATTGAGACATTTCGACCAACATAAATGTAATTGTAAATAAGTAAATACAGTATACTGTATTTGTGTTATCAAGAATCTCCTAACTGCGGACATTCCTATCTCTTTCCATTTATCAATATATCCAACCGCAATGGTCCTTATATTTAAATAAATAAAAAATTATTATGTAACTCTAATTCAATTAGAGTAACAATTTTAGAGTAGTAATTCAACCAGTTGCACGCTAACAGCCACCATTTTTTGCAGCCTCGTAGTGTATCGACAGTAAGTTAAAAATTTATTCTACTTTTTATTCAAATACTGGTAATTAGCAATGCTTTGCTATTGGTAGGGATGATTACGTTTTGATCTTGGTTGCGTCTGGTCGCTGATCGATCTTCATGCCATAGAAAGCGAGCAGTTTCTCCTGGTTGACACTAGCCAGGATGGTGTCAGCCACTGCCAGCAGCTGTGAGGTCAGCTGGGCCTTGGTGCCGGCACTCGGAGCACTGCCTCCGTTGCTGCGGTCATTAAGGGAGGCATCTAGGGCCTGCAGTCGTGCCACATGTACAGGCAGGTGCTCCGGGTATGCAGCACACAGCTCTTCATAGAGAGCACAGCACTGAGCAGACACCTCCGTACGGCCACCTGAAATGGAAAAGGCAACACTTGCAAGGAACTCTTCAACCATTTTTTTATACAGCTGCAATAACAATATTGATAACTAAATATACAGAATAGTGATGTTTGTAAATTATTTGAAAAAGAACCTGACTATTCGAGGATTTACAAATTTATATTATTAAGATGCTCAGAATTATTGGCGGAAGTATTTTTTTTTTTTTTTGCTAACATGAAGAGAAAAGGTGTTCAACAGTTTAATCACAGCATTATTACCTCCTAGTGGTGAACACAGGCAAAGCTGACCCAGCCCTTGAAGCAGTTCTTACAGCAGAAATTCTGGCTCAAGGGAATAAGTACCTTAATTGTTTCTGTGGGTCAGTGGCTAAACTAATCCCAAAGTTGGTCGGCAGGGCAAGGCGTTAGCAACATGTCTCAGTATGTGGGGTCTAGTAAGCCTCACTACTTAAAATAATTACCAAAAAGCAGAGAAAAATTGGCTTTGACACGACAGAGGTAAAAATGCTGCTGGTTTACCCCGCAAGGGATATAGGGTTGTATTATGAATGAATTAATGAATAAAGAGAAAGGATTGATTTGCTAGCTAAGTAAATAACTTAGTGCTCAAAATTATTTTAATATGCACAGAATATTAAATTTAATCTATAAGATTTGAAAAAAATAAAGCACATGATAGATATTTCAAGGATTATTTTCCGAATAAGACACTAGAAAACTGGAGCATAATTAGTCATGTTTAACTAGGTTATTTTTATTGGGGTTTATAGTGTGTATACTCTGTACAATTATTGGTTAAGGAGCTTTTCTCACCCAGTTTGCCCAGCCAGTTAGTACGTAGGTCACGCAGGGCTTCCTGGTAGTCATCCCATTTGCTGCGTTCCTTCTCTTTGCCGTTAGTGCCATTAGAGACCTCTGTGGCAGGAGCAGGGCTGGGACTGACAGCATTGGTTGCAGGAGGGGGGGAGGAGGAGGAATTCTTGCTGTTGCCAGATTGCTTCTTGGGGGGCTCAGGGGGGAGAATATACCTGAATGGGTAAACATCCTGGAACATTACAAAGTACATAAATCATAATTCAGGAGCAGTTAGCATGATTTTTGTTATGTGAAATACTGCTAAGACCCACAAAAGTAATGTAAAATACTTTAAAATGAGTACAATTAAAATCTTACCACTTTCTTTCCAATCTCATCCTTGGCATATGAAATTGATCCAGAGAGATATTGTCCTATTGTTGCTCCCTTTGTGCTTCTGAAAAATAAAATGTTATGTTCTTTATTATTATCAACATTATCTACGTATATCACCAACATCTGTTGTGTTAAAATTATTTAAAAAGGAAACCTCATAATGCTTAATTAGAGACTCTACCACCAAAGAACAGGAAAAGGATAAATGAATAAATTGTTTTGTGTTTCCTCCTCTCTCCTCCCCTCCATAATTTGATGTTGTTAACTTACTTTTCATTGGCTAGTGGTGTGATGTAGATTGGCTGGGTAGAGCCTGGAGGAAGGCTGATAGCTTGGGCCTTCTTGCCGCCAACCATGGCTTGTGAGTGGCTGGTGTAGATGTCAAGGGAAAGAGGGGAGGACAGCTTCTGTCCCAGCAGCAGCGTGAGGTCTGTCAGGCGGTCCAGCAAATCTCGACGCTCGTGCCGCACGTGCATCCGCAGCGTGAAGTCACCCTTCTCTGCCTTCACCATGTACTGCAAACATTAAATCAGAATCGGTGATCAACACAATCAGGCTGCAAGATTACTTACCTTGCAGGGGTACGCATCACCAGTGGCAATCAATTGCTTGTTGGAATCAAATAGCATCCACAGCTGAGACTCAAACTCCGACTCGTACAGAAGGTCGCTCAGCAATGCACTGCGGAGCACAATTTACAGTCATATAAATTCTTAAGTTAAAACGACGACAAGTTGAATTATGAAACAATTTATTAAAGATACTTCCTAAAATCACAAGGAAATGAATCTGGCTTAAATAAAAATTATTCTGAAATAAACATTACTACAATATCCTTTAAGTTTTTGTACATATGTAAAGCTGGTAAAAATTTAAAAATACAATACAGTACTTATAAAATAAATTTGATCTAGATGCTAATGATTTAGTCACAATGATTGTAGTATTTTTTGCCAATTTAGAAGTGACCAACAAACAATTTGAAATCTTCCAATTGAGAGGTTTTGATTTTTTTTTTTTCTCTAAGAAATATTCATCATACCGTCATATACAGCATCTGGGGTGACAAATTAGTTTGTTATTGGAACTACTGGATTAAAGAGTAAGTAGCTTTTTCAAGTTATAATTAATCTTTACAGGTAATCTTTACAGTTGGCAGTCGACAGTGACAGTTGTGTGTAAAATGTAAGATAATTTGTACACCAGCACCTACCCATAAGGCTTCCGGCCTTGGTAGGACTGTATTATTTTTTTCACTAATAAAACTACTTAAAAAAATATATATATATAAATATAATATTTCACAGATTATATACTTTATATATAATTATTATGCATTGCATCACATTTAGTTATTTTCTTACATTCTTGCTATATATTAATTATATAATAGTTTTCAACGCTTCATGTTTTCCATCTAACAAAACTTACAAATTTACTGGTAAAGCCTTCCTTTTTTTCTCTTTCTCTTTCACTTTTTTTTTTTTTTTTAACATATTTATATATACATATTACAAAAAAAAGAAGACTTAATTTAACAAAAAAAAAAAAAAAAAAGAAAAAAAAAAATGTGAATATTTGGAGTAGGTAATCCAAATAATCCAAAATTATTTATCTAATTGTTAATTGTTTAACTATTGTTCAAGGACTAAAGTTTTATCATTTATCCAACGAAAAAACTTTTTAAATAATGCACTTCATTATGAACTGAAATAAAATATTTTGCACACACTCTAAAATATGAATGAAAATTTTGAACACCAGAAAATACACACTGATATTATATGTCCGTTACCTATTTGGTGTGATTTCTGTTGCCTTGGAGATGTGGAAAGTGTAAGACAGTTGAAGCTCGTAGATCTGTCTAGCAGGGGGAATGACGTCACGTGTGCCAAGGGCACACACCTTGGCCTCCGAGGGCCTCAGCACCTGCACCTGGGTCTTGAGCTGCACCGAGGGTGCCATTTCTTCATGGCGGAGGCCACTACGAACTTCCAGATGCAACACTCCATCTGCTCCATGCATGGTCACTTGTGGCAGCTCTGGACGCAGGCCGTAGAACGAGATGGTGTAATCGACAGACACATCACCCAGACTAGCCCACCATTTGGCAACTACTGCCTCAAGCACTAGACCACCCTGTAAATACAGAAAATTTTATTTCATGCCATGAAGTTTGTTGTTGTTTGGATTTATTTTCGTTATTCAGGTTTTTAAGCAAATGTTGGTTTCCGCTGTGTATAAATAGTATGATGACATTTAACTGCAAGTTCTTATCCTGATTTTATGTGTTCCATCGAAATTGAAAAAATTAAATAAAAATTTTGACACCCACCTTTACGGGGAAGCCATGCACTGCCTCGAGCTGCTGGGCCAAGTTCACCATCTTGTGGAACTCGAGCGTCTTGCACACCAGTTGGGGACGCAGCTGCACGCAGTGGAGAACAAACCGGCTGTTCTTCTCATTCTGAGCTGCCCGCAGTCTCAGCACTGGCCACCGATAAGCAAGCAATCAGCACAAGAAACCAATGTACATGCAACAACTAGTCACTCCACTTGACTGTGTATAAAATAGGTTCCTCCTAAATAATGTAGCACAAGAGTTATTGTATATTTTTTATCCTTACACAAGGCCTGCATGATTCGTCAATTCAATAGTGACAGAAATAACTCCTTGCTGTAGTGTTTTTCATAAGCAGAGCTGCAGCACATAAAAATAAATTACTTGTGTTTAAAATTTCAAATACTGTATTTTCAGTGTATTATTTTTTATACTCAACTACAATATAAACTCTGTTTTTATTTTTATTTGTTAATTCACTGTAACAAGTTTACTTCAATTAGTTTCTTTAACCTCTGCTACTCTATAGCTACTTCTGAACATCTACAAAAATACCACTGGTTAATTACATTAATAAGTAGAGTCTCAATGTTTAAAATAAAAAAGTAGCTGACCTGCCCAGGTAGCGTCCTCTGGCACAAGCACAAAGTGCCTCTTGATGGTACCAGGCTTGAAGTTGACTCCTTTGTACTCAAGCTCTGGGGGATCCTTATTCACCACAGCCACCGGCTTGACTAGCGTGATTGGAACCTCAAACACAGGCCCCTTCTGAGGGCATTGCACGTCATAGGCCTTGATGCTGAAATGAAGCAAAGATGTACAAATATTCTATACGGCCCTGAGGTATATATATATATATATAGGGTCTAGATATACCACCAATTAAGAATTTGCAGCAAGTTGCACATGAATTTTTGAAAACCATTTTTAAGTTTTATTATTATTTATTACGTATCACATGTTAATTCCTTAAATACAGTAACTTTAGCGCAAGTTACAGAAATTCTTAAGTGGAGGTGGTATGTGATCCCCTGATATTTAGATATCTCTGTACATGCTTCATATTGTAATTACTACCTACATACCTGGTTGTATGAGCTCCAGTCTCCATTCCAGTAGGATCTACTTTGACTGAGAAAGGTCGAGCCATATACATCATGTCAAGATGTGTTGGATGGTGGACCCATGACGCTGAGCAGGTTAGAGCTAACTTGATGTTGAAGTTGATCTTACGAGAAGGATCTGAAAGGAACATTGTTTTGTTATTCATATTGTGTGAAGAATGAACTACATTGCCAGTAAAGATAATCCCAGAAAAATTATATTTATTATTTACTGCCAATAAAAACAACATTCAAATCTTACAACTTTTCTTTCATTTTTTTAAGGTTAAAAAAATACTTTATTATAATGTATTTATATTGTACAGTATAAATATATCATGCTGCATGCTTGCAAATAGTAATAATATTACACATAATTTTGTAATAATATAAAAAAAAAAAAGCAATTAATAGTTTACTGATCACCCAAATAGAAACATATCATGAAAACAGAAGAAGAGACATTGAATATTTACAAATTTGAAAACCCTCTATCACTAACCTAACTGTAATTGTTGATTAATCTCTAGATTGCTTAACTTCTCTTAAAGTACACAGAAGCCACATGTTAATTTCTATATTTCTATCAGTCTAAATCTAACCTGTCTCATCTGCCTTGAGGAAGACGGGCTCGATGGTGACGTTGAACTCCTTGGGCTTGTCCTGCATGCCCCCTCGCAGATGGATGCCCTTGTTGGCACCTCCGCAGGTCACGTGGAAGCGAACATCCCGCTCTGGCTCTTCAGTGTGGGATATGAGGTGGTCGAAGGCTCGCTCCACTTGCAGCAATCCGTGGCCCTGAGCAAACTTGTCAATGGAGTCAAGGTGCTGTGCCGTAACCTCCACGGCTCTCTTCACGCTGTACGGAGAGTATGGTAGACCCTGAGACTTCATGCCCGATAGCAAGACGGCTGAAACAAAAAAAAAAATTGATGTTGAAAAATTACAATTAAAAAAAATTAATTTTGTGGATTACAATCAGGGCTCGGTTCCGAGAACGTTCACGGATCCAGATCCGCGAAAGATCCGCGGAAAACAATCGAGGATCTGGATCCGGGATCCAGGTTCCGCGAAAAACGTTCAAGGATCTGGATCCCGGATCCAGGTTCCGAGAAAAACGTTCGAGGATCTGGATCCCGGATCCTTGTTCCGCGATAAACTTCCCGCTCCATGGATCGCGGATCCAGGTTCCGCGAAAAACGTACGAGGATCTGGATCCCGGATCCTGGTTCCGCGATAAACTTCCCGCTCCATGGATCCCGGATCCAGGTTCCGCGAAAAGCGTTCGAGGATCTGGATCCCGGATCCCGGTTCCGCGATAAACTTCCCGCTCCATGGATCCCGGATCCAGGTTCCGCGAAAAACGTTCGAGGATCTGGATCCCCGATCCCGGTTCCGCGAAAAACGTTTGCGCAACCGAGGACATTTTTCATGTTTATTATTATTCTCCAAACTTTCCTCTTTATAGGATTGTTAAATTGATTGCTGATAAGGTGATGAGTAAGGAAATAATTATTAATATTACTATACTTAATATTCCATCATTAGTGTTTATGATTACTGTTTCTGTAAGTTATAAGTTTGTTAGATTATAAATTATAAATAAATAAATAAATAAATAAATAAATAAATAAATAAATAAATAAATAAATAAATAATTTTAAAAACAATACAAAGATTATAAAGAAGCAACATTCAGATAAAAACATAACTTTTAATTTTTAAAAATATAATTCAAAAAATGGATCCCGGATCTAGGTTCCGCGAAAACCGTTCGCGGATCTGGATCCCGGATCCCGGTTCCGCGTAAAAGATCCGAGAGCTCGGATCCGGGATCCTGGTTCCGCGATAGACTCCCTGGCACACTGATCCAGGATCCAGGTTCCACGAAAAACGTTCGCGGATCTGCATCCCGGATCCCGGTACCGCGTAAAAGATCCGAGAGCTCGGATCCGGGATCCTGGTTCCGCGATAGACTCCCTGGCACATTGATCCGGGATCCAGGTTCCACGAAAAACGTTCGCGGATCTGGATCCCGGATCCCGGATCCGCGAAAAACGTTCGCGGAACCGAGCCCTGATTACAATAGATTTAATTTTTCTACCAGCTAATAAAATTGGTATAATACTGTATCCATAAATAATCAAACATTCCAAAAATAATATATGTACTACTTCAGTAATAAGTACAGTAAAAATTGTATTTTTTACAGGACTAGAATCATGAAGTAAAATGTACAACACCTTTTTTTTTTTTTTTTTTTTTTTACTTATCTTACATTATTATTTGGGAGGAAGGGGATTTATTTTTGTGCCATAATTAAAAATATAAAACATTATTAAGTCTACTGAAAGCACAAACTGTAGGTCAGGCAGCTGTTCAGGCAGCTCACCAATTGCTCCGCAGACGTGAGGAGCAGCCATGCTTGTTCCGTTCATCAGCTGAGTTCCTCTGAGAGTGAAGCTAGGCACTGACGCAATGGCTCCTCCTGGAGCACACACCGAGACACCGAAGTCTCCGTCCACGGTTGGTCCCCTGGAACTCCAGGTGTAAGGAGCGCCCGGAAGCTTTTCACGCAGAGAGTACTCAGCCACCATCATGTCTGGTGAGACGTATGCACCAACACCAATCACAGAGTTGGTGCTGATATCAGGCGGAGTGCCAATGGTGCACAGGGCTGGCCCGTGATTGCCTGCAGATGAAACCCACACCACGCCGTGCCGGTTTATTACTTCGTTCATCAGCTCTCCTATTCGCCTGCAAATGAATAATTTTATTAAAACTATGTACACATGAGACACAGCAAAATAGGAAACTTTTCATGAACTAAAATACCATATCATATAATTTATCTTTTTTATTATTTTTATCTGGGTTTTGTTAAAATATTGCAGCATACATACTGATAGTAGTTTTTATTTACAGTTCTGGCAGTATGCATTACATACAGTTATAAAGAGAGAAACAGAATTTTTCCAATCAATTGACCAATGAGCCGGATCTTTGGGGGGGGGGGGGGGCAAATTTAACATGGGCATTTCCCTCACTCCAATTTTTCTTAACATAAGCCTTATGGAGACTCTTCCCACCCCCCACCCCCGAAATGTTGTTGTAGAGTCTTACTGCCAACATTAATATATCAGTAACAATGACCTTAAACTACAGTATAATTACAGTATCTTAATTCAAATTATTTAAAAACACCAAATATTTGAGACCACTAGCTTCAAATTTGGATAGCTGTAATTTCCAATAAAGACTGTCTTTCATCTGCCTCAGACTGAATATACCATTTTGAAATTTGTTGGTCTCACTGTAAAAAAAAAAAAAAAAAAAAAAATCGTAGTAAATTTTTGAGTGGGCAATAGTGCTGTTGAAATCCGCTTTTTTTTATATCCGAATTCCGGATTTTAAAAAATCCGAATTCCGGATTTTAAAAAATCCGAAATCCGAAAATCCGTTTTTCGGATTCCTATTGGAAAGCGGATTCAAAATCCGATCTTTGCGAACGGATATCGGATTCAAATCGGATTTCGGATTCCGAATTTTAAACGGATTCCGAATTTCAATCGGATTCCGAATTTGAATCGGATTTCGGATTCCGAATTTTAAACGGATTCCGAATTTCAATCGGATTCCGAATTTGAATCGGATTTCGGATTCCGAATTTGAATCGGATTCCGGATTTGAATTGGATTCCGGATTTGAATCGGATTCCGAATTTGAATCGGATTCCGAATTTGAATCGGATTTCGGATTCTGAATTTGAAGCAGATTTTAGATTCAAAACGGATTTCGGATTCAAATCGGATATCGGATTCAATCGGAATACAGTTTTTAGTTTTTATTCATTAATATTTAAATAACTTGTATAATAACGAAACAAGTATAATTTTAAACTCAACTCTATTAAAATTTCAACAGACTAGCTTGCAAAAAAATGCAAGACCAAATCCCGCAGAATCACTGCACGTGCTTGATGTAGACGTCGAATAGTAAAATTGTCGAATGTAGCGGATGAAATGATGCAGGAATACAGTACGTTTTTAAAATTTTAACAATTTTTAAATATTGGTGCTTTTTAATTTGTTTACAAAATATTGAAAATTAAAGTAAAGGACCATAAAATAAAGGATGTTTAAAGTGCTTTAAACTGCGTTACGTTTGTTTAGTTTTCATGTTTTATATTACAAATTTGATTGCAAATTTCATGACAAAAACAGGGTGTATACCAATATTCTCAAATGAAATTCCATGAGTTTTCCAGGTTTTTCCAGGGAATTTTAAAAAATTCCAGGTAATTTTTTAGCGTTCAGGAGGGGGTGGGGGAGGTATATTTTATAAAAATTAACTTGAACCATGTAATTTTTTTAAGGTATCGTTTTAGGATTAAATTCCTTAAGGGTAAGGTAACGCCACCAATGTTAAAAAAAATCCCTCTCACAAAAATTATGAAAAAAATTTAAAATGTTCTCCTCTACACCCCCTATCAGTAGCTAAAATATCAGGTATACAAATACGATCTAGTTTTTGAGTTATGAATTTTTAAAGTTGACCAATTTAACATGGGAGTTTCATTTCTCCATGTTAAAGTAGTCAACTTTAAAAATTTATAATTCAATAACTAGATCGTATTTGTATACCTGATATTTTAGGTACTGATAGGGGGTATAGAGGAGAACATTTTAAATTTTTTTCAGAATTTTTGTGAGAGGGATTTTTTTTAACATTGGTGGCGTTACCTTACCCTTAAGGAACAAAAAAATCTTGACATTTTACATTTTGTTTTTCTTAACAACTATATATCCATAATTTATCAATTGAAAGATACAGATCATGAGAAAAATAAAAAAATGCTACCCAGTATAAAACAAGAAAAAATAACCAAACACAGAACACATATAAAAAAAGAAAAAAATTGCGATCGAGCGTAGCAAGCAACTTTTTTGACAGTTAGAAAATTTTAATGCTCAAATTTTTTATGAAATTGCTGTATAATTAGTAAATATTTTTTTATAAATTATACTGTATATGATTACATAATATATACTAAACTTATACTTTAATCTAATGATAATAATAACAGGGAACGTTAAAAATTGCAAAAAAAAAAAAAATTAATAATAATAAAAATAAAATAAAAAATGAAATTGGCTTGTCTGATGACACTATAATAACAATATAATAATATTGTCCCTCATCTGGAATAATGAGCTATCTGCCTACCAAAATTCAAATGCAATAATGAGCTGTCTGCTTTACCAGGTGATCGAATGCAATTTTAATGTAAAAGTAAAAGCAGGCAGCTCATTATTGCATTTGAATTTTGGAAGGCAGATAGCTCATTATTCCGGACGAGGGACGATATTATATTATCATAAATAGTGCACATGAATGTAATGCAGATCAACTCTTCATTGTACAAAAGAAGTAAATTTGCAAAATACTTTTTGCGATTACTACACAGCATTTAGAATATTTAGATAGAGGGAAAACTTAATTGAAAATTTTCCTAAATTTTTTAAAAATCTTTTAGTCTCCTAATTTATGGTTCCTAAATTTCAGAATTTTCAGGGAAATGTTAAAAAAAAAAAAATCTAGCAATAATGCCTTAATCATTTTATTTTTTAACTTCAATATAATTTTATTCGGGTCTGTTTAAAAACTTTAAAAGTACATTTTTTTTTTAGTGTTCAGTGTCACTTTAATGAAAAAATATTAGTTTTAAAAGTCCGACTTAAAATTTTAGTCCGGTGTGAATTGAATGTGATAAAAATTGCTGGAATTTTTATTATTATTATTTTAAACATTTCCCTGAAAATTCAGAAATTTAGGAACAGAGCGATCTTCTACTGTTTAGGGACCATAAA
This sequence comes from Siphlonurus alternatus, assembly GCA_949825025.1. NCBI lineage: Eukaryota > Metazoa > Arthropoda > Insecta > Ephemeroptera > Siphlonuridae > Siphlonurus > Siphlonurus alternatus. The sequence goes on from OX463779.1 coordinate 9,491,802, forward strand.
TTAGGAGATTATAGCTAGGACACAAAACATTTTTCAAACATTTAGGAAAATTTTCAATCTAGTTCCCTATATCTAAATGCATGTTCTAATTGCTGAATATTGTGTTCAATGAATTTTTCAAAAAATATACTTAAACTACTGCAAAAATTGTGTTATGGTCTATAAAATAAAGTGAGCTCACGCCGCGCGTACAGCAACATAGCTAGCGTTGCTTCCTATATAGTTTACATTATCATAACTTTTACTTTATTTTTTGTGCTTGAATATGATAAATTATAATAATTTATAAATGACCTCTTGTATATATTTATTATTTCTCATCAAACGATCAACTTTTTTAAAGTAATATTGTCTATCTTTTAATTACACTACGTACTGCAATGCATGCATAGTCACTTGCATCGTTAAAAATAATAATTATATTTTTCTAGTTTATAATTCAAGATGTTTTAATTGAAGGAGTATTTATTTTTGGTTACAAATTAAGGGTAAGGTAACGCCACCAATGTTAAAAAAAATCCCTCTCACAAAAATTCTGAAAAAAATTTAAAATGTTCTCCTCTACACCTAACCCCCTATCAGTAGCTAAAATATCAGGTATACAAATACGATCTAGTTTTTGGGTTATGAATTTTTAAAGTTGACCAATTTAACATGGGAGTTTCATTTCTCCATGTTAGAGTAGTCAACTTTAAAATTTTATAACTCAAAAACTAGATCGTATTTGTGTACCTGATATTTTAGGTACTGATAGGGGGTATAGAGGAGAACATTTTAAATTTTTTTCAGAATTTTTGTGAGAGGGATTTTTTTTAACATTGGTGGCGTTACCTTACCCTTAAGATTTGAAACATTCATATACTTTTCAGTGAATATTTAACTTATATTCGTCCGAAATATTGACGTCACTATAATACGCGCGCGATCTCTCGTAAATCGCGATCTTTTTACGTCACGCTTTTGCACACGATTTTTTCCCATTTTCATCTCCAATACTTGAAAAAATTATTTAATTTATTTGAATAAATATTAGAATTTGACAAAAGATTAAAAAAACAAAACGGTATCAAGATTTTCGGCATCAATATTACATAATTAAGAAAACGATTACTGAAAAATGTGATAATTCCAGTTTTTTTGACATTTTTTTCAAAATTCCATGATTTTTCCCGGTTTTTCCAGAGGGTTTGAAATTCCATGATATTTCCCGGTATTCCAGGTTTTTCCAGATGGTATACACCCTGCAAAAATAATAGAGAGTTTTGAACCCTAATAAACACATGATGATATTACGAGGTTGGTAAGCACTATAGCAGCTATAAAGCAAACAAATTCCACTAGCAGCAAGTTGGAACCTGCACAGCCCAACCTGATGCGAGCTAAAAAATAGCCAACGAAAATCCTCCAATATATTATAGCTTGGGATCAAATTCGCATTACAAATTTAATATTAAAATAAATAAAAATTATACATTTCTTTAGTTAGTAAATGGCTATATAAATGCGTAAATGAAATGCTATAAATTAATAAACTAGTAAATAGCTTAAAATCTAAAATCTAATTTCTAAATATAATCAGGGGCGGACCCAGCTCGCATTGCCCTATTCCGAAATGTTAAAATTTTGAGTGCGAGAATGGTGGTGGTGGTAACACATTGAATGTATATTTTGGGAACTTTGGGGGGGGGGGGGGGGGGGCGATCGTCCTCATCGCCCACCGCGCGCCTGAATATAATGACCGCTCGTATATTCATTTGCATAATCGCATACTTTAAATTTAAATATATATATTATATGCTTATATAATATATAGTATATATTTTTATATCATATAATATATCATATATTAATATATATAATAATATAAATATTATATATAGTTTATTTTCTATACTATCTATACTATATAGTATATAATGTATATATTATATATATATATATATAGCCAACGAAAATCCTCCAATATTATAGCTCAGAATCAAATTCGCATTACAAATATTAAAATAAATAAAAATTATACATTTCTTTAGTAAATGGCTATATAAATGCGTAAATGAAATGCTAGCTATAAATATATATATATATATATATATATATATATATATATATATATATATATATATATATATATATATATTAATTATATTATATATATATTATAATATATATATAGTAGATACAGATACTATAGTTATAGTGAAGGTGTAGGTGATCGATCTAGATACTTATAGATATATATGATCATATACATTACAATTTATACATTAATTATACAATGTACTGCAATTATACATAATCAAAATATATATGGGACATAAGGTTGAAAGGTTAATTCATCAGCAAAAATATATATTTAATATAGTATCCATTCTATTTACACTATTTAGTATATATATATATACGTATATTTATTACAGATTTTCTATGTTATAGCAGTAATAGCGTAATAGCAGTGTATTTATTAAGACTATTAATTAAACTATTTTATTCAGTATTTAGTTACAAACAGCTATATAGTGTTTACAGTTTTACTGAGTTTAGTTTACGTAACAACACAGCAAAATATATTTATTTTTTCGAGTCAAAATACATGTATTCGTTTTTTTACAAGTTTTTACAAATCCGATATCCGATCGAATCCGAAATCCGCTTTCAATCCGATATCCGATAAAATCCGATATCCGCTTTGAATCTGATATCCGATAAAATCCGAAATCCGCTTTGAATCCGAATCCGATATCCGATAAAATCCGATATCCGCTTTAAATCCAATATCCGATAAAATCCGAAATCCGCTTTGAATCCGATATCCGCTTTTCGGATTTCGGGTCTGCTAAAAAAGCGGATTCCGGAGCTTTAGAAATCCGGAATCCGAAAATCCGAAAAATTTCGACAGCACTAGTGGGCAATATTTTTTAAACCAATTTAATTTCAGGATGGCCGTTCACTAATGAAGTAGATAGTTAAAGATCAAGAGAAAGATCATTAACACACCTTCTATCATACGCTTGATATCTGTCAATGTCTAGATGTTGCCTACCCTGAGTTAGACCAGTGTGCATGCTCGCCGTAGCTCATGTTGATGACGTCAATGTGTCCGTCCCAGCCGTCCCCGTCCTGCAGCTCCTGCTGGCTCATGATGCGCGTCATGGCTCGCACCAGTGCCGTGCCAGTCTCCATTGAGCCAAGCCGGTTGTCACCTGGAGGAAGACATATACCCATTCTACAGTATCACTTGATTAAAATTTATTATTGTTGGTTTCTTAATTAAATTTTTTATACAGAATTTGTTTGCTTGATTATTTGATTACATATATTAGGATTTCAGCATTTTGTACCGGTAATGCTTCAAAAAGTGTTCCTTCTTCCCCATAGATGACTAAATTATTATTTAAAAATAATATATACATACATGATGCCATATCTCTTACGGAGTAAGCCAGCAGCATTATTACCTCGGCCGTCCATAAATGGACCTCCACTGTACTCTAGCTATTCTTACATACTCCACATAAAATATACTGTATATATACGAGACTGTCAGCTTCAAAACTGGCTCTTTGCACTTTCTGATAAAGTCTACCTTTCAGGTGTTGTAATAAGGAATATGTATAATTCTTATCAAAAAGTGCAAAAAGTCGTGTTTTAAGCCGACGGTCTCATATACACTGTATACTACCGTCATTTAATGTTTAAAACAGTTACAAAGAAATTATTTTGGCCTCTATTTTGGTATAATTTAAAATTTATATTTTAAATTATAAATCTTAAAACATCCTTTTTTTCTGACAAAAAAAAAAAAAAAAAAAAAAAAAAAAAGTCTTCACTACAGTACATACAATTAATTAGCAACAACTTATAATAAACAACTGTAATGGTTAAAATTTAATCAAGATATCCAGCCAATAAATCTGGTGTAATTTGATCAGGTGAGAATGACATATTATATGGATTATATATATATATAATATATATATGTATTTTTTTTTTTTCTTAGTTGTAGTGACTTACCAATAGTAAGAGAGACGATCTGAGCTCCGGGAGCAATTCCGTTCTTCTCTGGATTCTCTGGGCAGTAGGCAGCTGCAATTGAGGCAACATGGGTGCCGTGACTTGCTGTAACATTAATATTATGTCATATTACAGCTGTGGGAGGAATTAATAGTGCAATAAGAATAGTGTGTTTTTAAATATAATTATAGAATTACTGTATATATAAAAAAAAAAAAAATAATAAAATAACATGATAATAATTTTCCAACATTTATTAAATTATGGAATTGATTTCACTGGAGTGAAAATAAAAGGAAGGGAAGAAGAAAGAAAAACATACAATTTATTTTTTATTACATTGATGGCATTTTTTTTTTTTTTTTAATTAAAGCAACATAAAAATGGGAACTTACAGCACATGGAGACGATTTCCAAAGTGTTACCCTGGTCGTGGAAGTTGACACTGTAGTGTAGCTGGTCCGAGGGAGTGAGGGCTGCGAAGTCCCTTGTCCTCCGGAATGGACCAAGTAAAGAACAGCTGGCCAGGTCGCCTGTCTCTGAAGTATCCAAGCACGCTCTGTTGACATATAGACACAGAGGGTAACTCCATGAAAACATTGCATCAGTCGTAATTAACCTACCTCCACATATCTCCATCATGGAACACCACACAGTCGTAAGCTGGTCCAGGATCATGATACTTTTTCTCTAACGAAGCCAGAAGTTCAACTTGAGCTTCTAATTCTTCTTTTGCTAACTTGTCTAGTCCTGTTGGTGTTGAATGCTTAGTTTCATACTCCTAAAAGAAAAAAAAAAAATCACATGAATAAAAATAATAGTACACGTAATGATTCTTAAAGTTATAGTTATGCAGTATGTATACATATTGCTTATAAAATATTACTACACTAAAGACGTACTGTATAATATATATTCTATCGACCTTTGATTACCCCTGGAAATACAGTAGTTTACAGTATTTCTGAAATGACAGTGAACATGAATATGACATTTTAGCACATGCCCTATTTCACAGAAGATAACCAGTTTCTAGTTGCGATTTGGTTTACATCGAAAGGATATAAATTACTGGTGAATTACTCCATGAGGTGGAGTACACTGAGATTTGAAAGACTGTATTTTGAGGCAATCAACACTTCAGAACTGTAGATTGAAACAATAGACGAGTAATATGTACAGTGCTTAGCAGATGAAGTGAAACAATAATGATCCATTGTGTGATCTTGGTATAAATTCTATTCCCTTCTTATAGCTTATCACAGCTTTCTAAGTATTTTTGCACTATGAACGATGCCCACTCAATTAGTGAGTGGGAGTGCATTGTTGATCAGAGTGCGAGAATTCTTAGAGTGCTATGATGAGCTGGAAGTTTAGAAATTGAACTTTGTATCATGACAACAAAGAATCATTTTGTCTTACAAGCACTGTACTTCACAACAGCATTTATTATACATACTGCAACAACCCTGTAATCTATAATATTATACGCTTCAGCTCTGCTGCAAACTTCAATTTATTGGTATAGGTGGATGTATCTGTCCGCGTGTTGTGAATTATATGATATACTTCACCTGAAGTTTACGTGCAGCGTCAGCCTGGCACGTCTTGTGACCTTGATCCCACAGCTTCTCTTTGCGCTCCTTCTCAATACGTTCTCTTAATTTAGCGGGATACAGCTCAAAAGCATTCTTTACACCAATATGGTACTTTCCAGTAGGGTTCTTCCATGATGATGGAACTTTGAGTTGACGTCCTGTTAATCCTACAATCTCTCCTGCTTTTGCTTCTACAACCGTGGAAGTATCAACATCTCCAGCACCACTGCAGTCAATACGCTCTATCACCTTTGGCTTCCCATCACTGGTAACCTATGTAAAAATAATTAATTATATAATTATATTATATACATATGTATCATATGCATACAGTACATTATATGCATCAATCATATTGTGACCAAAATTAAATCTACACACAGTGTTCATACTGTATGTATGTATACCGTGCAGTATGATACATTATACTCTATGTACACTATTGTAGTGTATGCATACTGTACACCTTAAATTTACATGTATACATAAAATATAATTTATTCAAAATTTGCATACAAAAAAATTATTGTGTGCATAGTTTATTTTATATTATAACAGGAAAACTGTAATATATGATATGCATATGTATGCATACAGTATGAAGTATGATAGTGGTTGAGCCTGGGTTGAGCTTTTACCTGCAAACCAGCAGCACCAGGATCCACTCCAGAATCAAAAATTGCTATCACTGTCCCTCTCCCATCATATTCTGGGAATTTATTTAAAAATGAAGTAACTCCAGTCTCTCGTTTAGGTAGCAATCCCCAAACAGGAAAGTCATTGTTGACTACCTCTGCCATCATGACACTGGTAAATGAGAACCTGCAGCTGATGGTGGCACTGTGGGGTGCACTTGAAGCAAGAAGGAGAAGGGCCTGTTGGATGACTCGCCGCTGCAGTCTCGGCCTGACTGAGCAAAAAATACAATTACTGTAAGGCTATGAAACAATTATTTCTATAAAGTGATAACATGTATTTACGTTGGTATGATATCTTAAGTCAATAACTTGCTTCCTCACACATTAATTGTTATTTAAGTTGCTATCTTGCGAGACTTGTCGTCTGCACGGGACTGCGGCCAGCAACCTTCAAAAAAGAGTTTCGGACAAGCATACGCCATCTATTAGCGATGATTGAAACTAGAATCGAATTTTTTTCTGTCTACTGAAAATAAATCTGGGCCAAGATGTGGTTTGAAATTTTACCAAGTTTTGGCATTATTGTGGGAGTATTATCGGTGCCAGGAGTTGCTATGTACTACATGAATAAACTTACGAATGGAAATGTAAGTAAATTTAGTTGTAGCTTATCGTTTTTATCTACATTCAGCAACGTAAAAGTTTGGAACTCATCTTTGTCGGATCAGCTGTTCTGGTACATACTGCTGGCTGTGAACTGTGCCTGTGTTTTATCCAGGCTTCAGCCTTTTTCATTCTTTCTTAATTCACTTATAGCATTAAAAGCATTCAATTCATTTCATTATCTGTGTTTTTTTGTTTCAGCCCTTCAAACGGGATTTGATTTCCCGCTACGACAGAGCATTGTACCAACGAGACATGAGACTCACTGGAGACCCCTACAAATCAAATGTTAGTAAGCATTAGTGCTTTCGTAAAGCTATGGTGCGAGGTACCTCGTTTTCCTTTGTTATAACACTGACAGACGTCTCAATCGTGAATTCTCGAGCACGCTCTTGTGTTCCTCTTTGATAAGAGAGCAGCAAACTGTAACCTGGTGGATACCACATTTGGGGGGAGAGGTTGGGCAGGCTCTACCTCCTGTTGAATTCATAGCTAAAGATGCTACCTGAAGCTCCAGGTGTTCGGGGGACTGGGCAGGTGTAGGCTGGACCGTGTAGCACACATGGAGTTGTAGTTGGCGCTGTGTTATGACGTGTAATTAAGCCAATAGCAGCCAATCACAAGAGAGGGGTTACCATGGCTCTTTTATATAGTTCTCAAAAGCACTTCATATATCGGTAACTGCATGTTGGTGCTAGACAATACTGAATGCTTGAACAAATTGTTCTGTTTGCATCTGTACAGAAGTATTGATTTTGAAAGCTTCAGGGGTGGGGATATTGCATGCATACATACTGTATAAATCCATCTAATGAGTTGGTCATGTGACCAATATAACGTACATTATATCTTAATAACAGCATCTACTTTGCCCAAGTATTGGTAGAAAATCACTAAATTGCTGCTATAAAGCTACATAAAATATATATATATATATATATATATATATATGTGCTGGTCAATTAAGTTATACTTTCCTATTACATAAGCAGTTTAGTGATTTTCTGTCAAGTTTACTTGACAAAGTAGATGCTGTCATGACAATAATATCATACCACTCGGGAGGAAGCAAGATTACTCTACATAAGGTTTGACGCTCCGCCATCTTGGCGCAGGTTTTGTTGGAGCCTGTGACGTCACGAAATAGGCTCGAGAGTAACAGCTCTCTCTGATTGGTCCTGCGCGAACTGGGACGAAAATGTGAACCTAAGCGTCCAACCTTATGTAGAGGGACCTTGGGGAGGAAGCATTAATTTAATTAAATTTAATTTGTAAATAAGTAAAATAAATAAACAATGTTATAATATAACAAACTATTTTGTATGTTAGTCGTGCTAATTAACTGAATTAACACAATCATCCTTTTGTTGCAGGGGCTGGGTGCCATTCCTGACAATTGAAAATAAATATCTTCATAAATTGTGCTAGCACCCCAGAATATAAAATATTGTACTACACACCATTCTTTCAATAAATATGTAAATAGTTAATAACATTACCTTTTATTGCTGCTAACTTACTCGTCCCTAAAGCCCATAAGTAATTGTTAAATAAAAAGACTCTAGTTTTACGAAATATGCCTACCTTTTAAAATATAATATATTAATACAAAACTGTAAGCCGTATCTTACTAAGGCCTGGATATTTGAGGATTAATACAATTAAATTAATTAAAAATTTGGATCTTACTGCATAAATTATGAGATCACAGTATTTTTTAAACTACAGAAACTATGTATTTTTAAAACATATAATATATTTTAGTGCACACTATATATAGTATTATATTTTAAGCAAGGAATAAATTTTAAATGAATGATATAATATTGTGCAGATCATCACAAATTTTAAACATAGACAAACAGAAAAAATAAATCTGCAAGATTTTTGTTTTCCATTTTTTTTTTTAATGTTATTTCTGACAACTGGTGTAACAATTACTAATCAATATTATAAACACTAGCTTTAAAATTAGGTCTGTGTGAAAAATTAACCAAACACAAGTACCTAAAAAAAATAGCAAATTGTGTGCCATACATAATTAAGTCAAAACTGAAGCGGTTTAATAATTTAGTGAAACCCAACATGAGATGCAAATAAATGACTGGCACATATTACAAGCTGAACTTATTTTTATTATTTTTTTTTTTTTAAATAGCAATATGTGCTGGATTTCTAAAAGTAACAATGGAATTTTTTCTTAGGTCCATGTGATGAAAATTAAATATGAAATGATCTTGGTATAGAAATTAGCTCAATCGCTTAGCTCAAACTTCTCTTGAATGTCATGGAATTTACCGGAAGCTCGGTATCTGAAGCTTTCTCCTTAGCTTTGTCTTCATCTGACTTGTCCGAGTCCTTGCTGCTCCTGGTGGTGCTGATGCTGCCGAGGGAGGTCTTCCTGACTGGGGCGGCTGTAGTTCGCTGCCGTCCTTCTCGCCCGTCCTTGCCGCTGACTGAGGGGGTGGGGGAGGAGCTGGCCGAAGTGGAGGCAGAGTCCTGGCCTGCAGACTGCTTGCCTCCGGCGCCACTCTCACTTGTGCCACCGGCTGTCGTAGGTCGCTTCTTTAGCATGCCGGGGCGGTAAATTTGTAGTGACGGTCGGTCCTACACAACAATAGCAATAATTACAAACTGTTGTCATCAGAAATATTAAAAATATAGAAATTGCATTATATGATGGATTAAAATCATTAAATTAATCATTAAAATCTCTTAAAAATCCCAAAATAATTTCCATTGTCTTTTTGTGAAGAAAACAAGCGCGGATCCGCTCCCCCCCCCAAAAAATTTGGATTTAACATGGGCAATAGGCATTTCCCCCACTCCATTTTTTTTTAACATTGGCCTTAAGGAGCCCCCCCCCCCCCCCCAAATTTTTCAGCCCCCCCGATATTTTTTTCTGGATCCGCACCTGGAAGAGAAGATAATTAACTGCTTTTGTGTTAAGTGGCTGATAACGTTAATTTGTGCAAACTCATGATGGGATTTTGTCAACATGTTTACATAGAATTTAAAGATATTAAAATTATTGTAATTGGACTATAATTCAGTATAAGCATAAATGGCCAAATCAGACCTTTATTTATTAATGAAATAAAAAAAAATAAAAAAAAAATTAAACCTTAACTGTATGATATAATTTTGAGATAATAAACTGCAGCTAGAGATTGCCATATAATATGTTCTTAGAAGCATGAAATGTCCACCACTCGCTACATGCATTTACCACAGATTTTATCATCCTTATATATTACTTTTTCCCAATCCCTCTTACCCAAAACATAAATATACACATATATGAATTCTACAAATAAATTAGTTTCTCCTAATCCCTTAAACCCAAACCCAAAATATGAATCTCTCCCACAATTTTTAATAAAAATTGCACACTTATTTCAATAAACAAAACCAACACAAAAGAAGATGAATGCTAGCACCCAGACAACACAAGAAAGTCTAAGATTTCATAATTACAGTTTCTCAGTTTTTGGTAACGTATTATATGTATAGATCTAATAGCTCAATATAAAGAACAAAAAATGAAGAGAATTTTCAACAAATTTTATTAAAATTGATTAAAAAAGTTAATGTAGCATATTATATAATTATGTATATGTACCGAAGGGGGTTTATAATTATGTCTAAACACAGGCCTTATGGATGACGTCATGAACGACGTTTGGCATTAAGGTATGAGTGATGAGAAAAACAGCATTGACTGTCCTTCACTTCATACATTCAATACACATAGTTGCCAATACATACCATGTAAACAACAAGACACTTTTTAAACCCCCTTTGGGGTCCCCGGTAAAACTATTATAATTATCTTTCAAGAATCATATTCTTTTTAAAGAAAACAATGAATTAGTATAAAATGCAAACAATTTTCTCAATCCTTATTATTTTTTCCTACCTTTAAATTTTGCACCCATTTGTCATACGGAATCAATTATTTCCAAAAGATCTAATTGATTAATGGTAATTTGACTAATTTGAATATCAAATTAAACAAGTACCTACACTATGCAGCTTGCATTTTTACATTCAATTGTATACGAAATTTCATTTTCTATGGAAGTAGCACGTACGTGGTGAAACTGGTGAAGCATTCTGCCTCGGGCGGGCATGCAATATTTTCTTTGTTTACCTAAAGGTGATAAATATTATGAGCAGCCTACTTTTAATACTTAACCACTAGCTACTGATCTTTGAATATCAGAAAATCCACAATTTCATATTTTTAGAACTTAATTAATATTTAAGTTCTTTTTGCTTTGAGTAATTTAATACTTAAAATCAATTTTACTCAAATTTACATTCATAACATTATTTATTGTCATTTTTTAATGAAACAAAAATTATTAAAATATGTGTGGTTAAAGAAATTAAAGTTTTGTTTTCACTATTTTTTGTGTGTATGTCTATTCAGAAATACATTACTCCTTTAGCTAACGAAGAATTACATATTTTTCAGAATTTTTGGAGCACTTTTTTCCCACTTCTTTAAAAGAGTTGTGGGTTGTCCCAATGGAGTATTGACCTCAAAATTTTTTATTGCAGAAATGGATAGAGCGTGCAAAGTTATGTTCCCCTGATTTTTTTCAGATTTTTTTGAGCCCGGGAATTATTTTTAAAAAATTATTGAAAGTCCTTTTGTGACGTCACGCGGCGGCAAGTCTTATCTTTTTGTTAAGGAGCGGCGTCTCGTGACGTCACAAAAAGAACTTTCAATAATTTTTAAAAAATAGTTCCCGGGATCTAAAAAATCTGAAAAAAATCAGGGGAGCATAACTTTGCACGCTCTATCCATTTCTGCAATAAAAAAATTTGAGGTCAATACTCTATCCCACCCCCCTCCTCCACCTTTGGTAATACTAGGGTTAAGGTATAACCTGAGAATTTGTCTGTCAAGGTCAAGAGGCGTGGCTATAGTGGCAACACTGTTTGCATTGGAATGCGAATAATTTTTTAGGAGGGGGTGGTGACATCAGTCCTTGAGAACGTTGCCACATTTCTCATCACATATAGGAAACGATCATCGCCACGGTTCAAAATATATGAAAACAATTCAGAAAAATAGTATAAAAAATTAGGTTTTAGTAAAAAAAAAAAGTAAAAGAATCTGTTGTATAGTTTTTTTGCAATGCTAATTAACAGATTTAACATTGGAAGGATACAAAATTCTCATTTAAATAAATTAATTATAATTAAACCAACGGTTAAAAAATTCCGAAAAAATTCAGAGCTAATTTGACGATTGTTGTAAGTCCACCAAATTAATTTGAAGAAAATCTGTTGTAGCGAATTTTTCGTCCAAATTTCTCAGGTTAAGCCTTAAGCAAAGGCAAAAATTCAAACCCTTAATTATACCTTATACCTGACTCTACGGCACAGTAGGGCATATGTATTTATCCCCCCCCCCCTATTTTTACCGTTAACAAGTTTGTAAATATTTTGTTATAGTAATATAACAACACTATAGATGGAGCCATACGGATGGATATGATGAGACCAACCGACAGCTACAAACCAAGACAACTTTTTATGATTAATAACACCATGCAGCAGCAATTGATCATTATTTCCCCATGGTAAAAAATATAAAGTTAATACTTTTATGTATATATCATATAAAAATTAATAAAAATAATAAATATATATAAAAAATACATACCTAAAAAATCTAAAAATAAAAGACAACTTGACAATTAACCTGATGAAGTAATAAAAAAGTAGTAGTAAAAAGTAGTTTTTGAGTTATTAATTTTTGAGTATTTTTTTAGTCAATCTATGTTGATTTGACTAGATTTATACTATAGATGTACCTTGAAACTTAAGCCTTTTTTTTTTTTATTATTATTATTATTATTATTATTATTTTTTTTTTTTTTTTAGACACTTTTAAGTTATTATTATTATTATTATTATTATTATTATTATTATTATTATTATTATATATATATTTTTTTTTGTCTCAAAAATTAACTTATTCTCTTTAGAAAGCACACTGAAAAGATCAGAACGATTTACCATCTGTCAAGAGTGATTACCATTAACCCTTAAAGTAAATTGCAGGTAATAAAATATGGAAACATAGAAACTAAACTCTGGTCACAAAGTAAAGTACTTTTTGCTTTGACAATTTTATGTTACACTGTATAATTTTTTGTTACGGTATTTTGGGTTTCAAGTAAATTAAAGACTTGTTCTTTCATTATGGTAATAGATCTGTTCAAGAAACTTTGACATTAAATGTAAGATATGGAAGAAAATAATTCTTGTATCAGTGCTTGCCACACTGTTTTCCTGGACAATCTGTTGTGTTGTCTGAGCCGCAAGCTTATGCGTGCCACTACTGACCTTGTTCTTGATACTTCTGCCTTTGTCACTCTGCTCCATACCCACCTTGTTGCGGATTCTCTCTGGCTTGGGTTTGGGTGGCGCCTTTTCGCCTTCTTGCTCATGTTTTGTTGCAGTAGAATCTTTCTTCTTCTCTCGTGTCTTGCTCAACTCCTGTGGTTCCTCCTGCTGCTCAGACTCTTTGGTCGAAGGTTCTGTGTTGGCTGTCTCTGCACCACTCGTTGACGGCTTGTCCAATTCTGTGGTGTTGCTTTCTGTCTGCTTCTTCATGTCTTGATGCTTCTGCCTACCTTCAAAATAAGTTTGTAAACTCTTTCCCTCCTTACTTGATCCTTCACGAACTCTGCAATGAAAAGAAATATCGTACTAATTAATGTTACACATTGATTGATACTTCTTTCATTATTGTTTTTATTCTTTTTTTTTTTTTTTTTTTTTGTATTATTTTCATGGTATATAACAAAGACAAATTATTATTACTACGTATTTTATACAACAATAACGCCATTCTCACATGTTGTAAAATATCTGTGAGATTACTACCATTTTTATCACTAATAAGAAATACATACCGGTAATAATTATGTTCATGATCAAAATTAAGTGCATCAACAGATTTGTAATACATGATTTATGTAATATTTTTTCAGCTATATCCAGATTTATATATTATATGTAATCAGAATGTACCAACTGGTATTTAATGTGAATAAAAAAAAAAAAAAGTAATTGAACTTACTTATGCTCTGTTTTTTCAAGCTTGTTAGGTTCAGCTGGCTTCCTAGTAAGCTTTCTTGCCCTTTCGTCTTCACGGCGCTTGACTCTGTCCTTCTCCCTGTCAGTGCGGTGCTCCTTGTCCTTATCATGGTCCTTGTTTACATTCTCCCTGTCTGACCGATGGTGGTCTCTCTCTCTGACCTTGTCGTTACGGTGCTGATCTCTCTCCCGGATCTTCTCGCCACGATAATGCTCTCTTTCTTTGGCCCTGTCATTGCGGCTACCCCTATCCCCACGCTGTTGGTCTCTCTCCTTATCTTTGTCACCTCGAGGTGGGTCTTTGTCACTGCGACGATACTCCTTCTCCCTATCACCACGGTGGTGGTCTTTCTCTCGCTGCTCTCGGTGTTTATCCTTGAAATGCTCTCGCTGATGTTCCTTATCTCTGTGTAAATCTTTCTCAGGCATGTCTTTGTTGGATCCATCTTTTTTCTGTCCCTGTAAAAAATAAATAAATAAATAAATAAATAAATAAATAAATAAATAAAAAATAAATAAATAAATAAATAAATAAATAAATAAATAAATAAATAAATAAATAAATAAATAAATAAATAAATAAATAAATAAAAAGAAAAAGAAAACTATTTTATGAATATGATACTGTAATCATGCATGACATATTATTAAATAATTATTATTATTAGTCTTTTATTAAACACAGAAAGTGTACATATTAACAGCACTAGAAACATACATTATAGAAAAACATTACAATAGAACACATAAAACATACATACAAAACATATATAATAGTTACAGAATAATAGAACAATAGAAAATGATAATAAAACAATATAAAATAAAATAACAGATGATACTAACAGCCTGTTACATCATAATAATAATATATCATATATATAATCACATATATATAAGACAAAATATGACATAGAAAATAGATAGAATAAAAAAAAAACTTATTGCTTCATTGCTATTCAAAATCTATAGACTATATGAAATCTCCCCTGGCATAATCGCTAATAGACTTAATTCTAGATTTACAGATATTTAAATGATATTGGCTACAATATTCATTACATAATTTACATACACAAGATTGTTCAGCTTTATGATAACCAGAAGATTTACAAATTAGATAGTGGAAGCCGTGAACAGCCTGGCGAGTTAAAACATTTCTAACATTGGATCTATCCAATTGGGGCAGACACCAATATTTACATGTCATAGCATCAGTGCTGTAAAACTCAGGATTAATATCCTGAGCTTTTTGATTCCTGACAGCTATAAAATTGGAATATTGATCTGTCGTTGGAAGTTTAAACATTTCTTTGATTTCTGTAATAAAATAATTGGAATCTATCAGTTTATAGGCCAGTCTAGTTTCGGTAAATTTTAACAGACACAATAATCTTTTAACAAACATGGCTTTTACTGATTCTAATTTATCAAAATCGGATACAGATAAATGAGGCCATACAATTTCAATACCATAAGTAGCCACAGGGGCGACTTTTAAATTGAACAGTTTGAGCCCTGTTTTGACGGATAGACCAGACAGCCCTGAGATAGTGTACATAACAGTGATAGCGTTCTTACATCTTTCTGTTATATGTTTAGAAAAAGAAAGCCCTGTCATTTGAAGTATTATGCCAAGATATTTAAATGAATTTAGAAATTCAATCTTTTGACCGTCACAATAAATTTCATCGTTTTTGCATAACGGTCCGCCTCTTCTAAACTTAACAACCTTGGTTTTCTCTGTGTTAATTTCTAGACCATTTGTTTTGGCCCAGATGGATAGATTATTTAGCGCTTTTTGTAGCTTGACTTTGCTCTTTGAAATAATAGCAAGATCATCTGCATATAAATTTAGTACGACTTGATCATTTTCATTTTCACAGTTTATATCTTTTGTAATCTCAGTTATATCTGCAGTAAAAAGATTGAAAAGAAGAAAGCTGCTCGGGTCTCCTTGCAAAACTCCGTTAGATTGAATAATATTACTAGAACATGATAAGCGATCTTGAACACATACATAATTGATATTTAGAATAACAGCTAAGATATTCAAAATTTCAGAAGGAATTACTTTAAATGACTTCAGCTTTTCAATGAGCAAATTCCTATTGACCGAATCAAAAGCTTTTCTGAAGTCTACAAAAGCAATATATAAATGACCCTTTGGCTTCTCCAATACTAGTTTAATTTGATTATATACTGTGGATACAGCTTGTATTGTGGAACGTCCTGGCATAAAGCCGTATTGCTCTTTTGGAATAAGATAGTGGGTGGAATCAAAAAGCCTGTTTGCAATTAATCTCGAGAAGAGTTTGTACATAGTATCACCATAGATAATACCTCTGTATGAGTCGGGTGACATAATGTTACCCTTCCCTTTGTATAATACCATTAGGTAGGCGATCCGTTATAGATACAGTATAAGATTCTTAACTTCACTGCATGTAAAAACCTACAATTGATAAACAGCATAATGATAAATTTACTGACCTGTCTATCAGGAGCTGAATCAATTTTCAATATTTCCTTCAATTTCTTCGTCTGTTCCTGATCCTTGTCTGTAGAATGGGACTCTTTGCTGTGGGTGAGAAGCTGTTTAGGAGTCTTGTCAACCTGCAAACAAAAACAACATAGACTTCAAAGTATGAAATTATTGTATTAGGAATTGGTTAAAACTTTAAGTAATGCTAGGTATCAAGTCCTTAAGATTAAAACACCAAGAGCTGCCTGTACATTATAATGTACAGGCAGCTCTTTAGTACAGTAGTGATAGTTTTAATTTGATTTGTGCAACAATATTTTTTTAAAATAATATCAGTGCTTGCATAAATATAACAAAATATATATAGTACAGTAATTCAAGTTTAAAAAAGCATTTTATCCACATATTGTTGCAATTATTTATTTGATATGCATGCAGCATGATCGGCAGTGTGTGGGTGGCTGGGGAGCGATGCACGCTCGAAATAACATGCCGCAAATGGCCCACCAGGTTCGCTACAACTGCAGGTCAGAGCTCAGTTGCTCTGCTGATGGGTTCTGGCAAAAGGACAAAACAGCACACTGTCTAGAGCTTACAGGTTTGAAATATTGCAAGTTTCACTAAAATTTGTTAATTTTCTCTTTGCTTGTAAGTAAATGTTATTTCAATTATACTAAGTTTGCTGTAGACCAGCCACATCACACATTGCCTATCTATTTTTATAACCCCTTCTGAATATAGCACTTTTCGATAATTTGTATTTCTATGGGTCTTTTCTGTATTTTTTTTTTCATTAAAATAAATATTATTGCAATTTTTAATGTAAAGAATATTTTCCCTAGTACATGGAAATTGGAGACAGTGGCACTTCGAGTGACTGACCTTGTTTCTGTCTGGCTTGTCCCTGCCATCCTTAAGGTTGTCTCGATGGTGTGAGATCTCTTTTGGTCGCCTGCGCTCTTCCTCCCTCTGTTTCCTACGGTCCGTCTCACGGCGACGACGCTCTTCCTTCTTCTCCTCCCTAAAACGAATCTTGTCTTCCTTGCGCTGACGAATGTAGTCCAGCAGTGGAGTGCTGGTCTTCAGCACGCCATGATTTGCTGGAAATAACAAGTCAAGTTTAGTTGAGAGATAGAACATGTTATACGTACAGTATTCAAATTCTATTTTCCTATAAACACTCAGTCCACTTCTATATATTAAAATATATTTAATTAAAGGAGGGGAACAGCTTTAGTTGCTATATTTTTTTATAATTTTATAAATAATTTCAAACTTATTAGTACATGAAATACACCAAAAAAATGTCACTAATGTACCTTCCGCCTTCTAAGAGTTCCAAAATGTCCCTACTGTAGACGTTCAAGAAAAAACACACTTCTGTGGCATTTATGTTACTGTATGTATTATGCTTATATGGTATTATGTTTGGTACAGTAATTTGGTATAATTACATGAAATATAAAACATTCTAAAAAAAAAAAAATGTTCAGCAATTTTGTAGGACATGTAATATAGTGTTTTTTAGTTAGAACAGTAAAAAATCTTCTGTGAAATTAAATAATGCTTTTAGTGAACACAATTTTTACCTCGCATCTCTCTCTCCTTGGCCTCAATTTCCACCAGAGCATCTTTAGAGGAGAAAGGAGGGGGCTCAACTTCTGTAGCTTCCTTTTCTTTCTGTTCGAGGAAGTTCAGGTATTCTGGGTCAGTCTCAATGGTGCCACACTTGGAGTCACGCTTACGGGATACCTTCTTGGGCACCTTCTGGAAGGGTGCAAACTCAACCAATGCTGGAAAGTCATTACCTGTTGGATTTAAAATGTTATTAATTACAGAACACTCTATACTAAGTATTGTATTACTCTATTGATATTATATATGTGTAATTTATTATTATACGCCTACAGCATAAACAGTACTGCAAATACCTTTGTGATCTACAAAAACATAGTTATCAAATGTTTCACAGAACATGTATATATCTTCTTGGTTGATAAAATTAATATATGCTCTAGAAAATCCATACTGTCCAAGTTTTAGATCTCCTTTCACAAAATATAAGTAGTCGTGGTCTGGTAATGGTGAGACTGCTTCAAGAAATGACTCCTGTGTCATTGTTGGTGGAAGTTTACGAATAACAACCTGGAATGATTTGGATTTTAAAAACAATACAATGCTAGTTATGTATATATGAATTGTACTTAAAGGAGGGGAACAGCTTCAGCTTTTATTTTTTTATTATAATTTTATAAATACATAATGTCAAACCGATTTCTGCATTCCCCACCACCACCACCAAAAAAAAAAAAAAAAAGCACCACTCTCCACCTTCTAGGAGTTTGAGTCTAGCAGTAGGGTGGGGCTTATGTCGTCACGCCTGCACACGTATAATAGCCATTCTGGGGTGCTGGCTGCTACTGTGTGTGTGCAGACGTGCACCCCAGGATGGCTACTGCATGTGCGCAGATGTGACAACATAAAAAAGCTCCACTTCATTGATGAAACTCTTAGAAGGCAGAGGGTGGTGATGTTTTTTTTTTTTTTTTTTTATGCAATGATAAGTTTGACATTATTTATAAAAAGATAAAAAAATAAAAGCTGAAGCCGTTCCCCTCTTTTAAGGTCAATAAGACTGGGACACTAGGCGTGCATGAGAGCCAAAGTGTAGCCACCAATATGTAGTTCACTTGCCATGCTGAGCTGAAATATTATGCTGCCAATACATATTATTATGGTCTATAGATTCGGAGGAGTTAATTAACTACTGTACGAGCCACCTCGTCACCTTATCTAAACTCTGAAGGTATTGTTGTCAGATAAGCCAATTAAAAGCGACAGCAAGCATCATGATAGTGTTTACATCTCACGACTATTATAACATTTATCACACTATCACATTCATACAAGTCAAGTGTCCCAGTCTTTTTTTTGCTTTTATAAAGACAGATCAGTTGACTAAGTGGTCTGTTAAAAAAAAAAAAAAAAATGGTTCGCTTCTGTAGAATACCAAAAGTGAACCCAGTTTGAATCAGTGCAACTGATTGAACTGATCGTTGATCGTAGAGTATGAAGTATGAATATCATACGCCTTACTTTTGATGGAGGAGCATTTTTTTCGCGTCTTTCTTTAGCTTTATTATTGGAAGTATTGTGAGCGTCCTTCTTCTCAGCTTCATCGTTTTCTGTTTTTGACATGGTGTCACTTTCTTTTTTTGATATTGTACGGTATCAAGATTTCTTAGCTTAGTATAACATTAAATAATAATCGTTATGCTATAATGTTATAATTATAACAACAGACACACTAATAAATACTTAATCTGCATTTTGCTGTATCTCTAAATTCTCCAACTAAACTCATGGACACCATACAAGAACAGCTGTTCCGGCGCTTTTTTTAATGTTGTTGTTTTGCTTGTTCAAGCCGCCAGCCAATCATAATTCACTTTCGCTTGAATAATGACAAAAAATTACCAATCAGCGAATCAAATGCAAGTGGTAAAGCCCGCTAAAACTTTTGATCAAGTTTACAAGTTTACGAGTTTCAAAGCTCTAGAGCTGCATGTGCTGCATGCAGACATGCATGCTCTGTGCTGCATACAGACATGCATGCTCATGCAGTGCATGACTATATATATACCTACTATCGTACGTACCTTGACGATTTTTTTTTCGATGTATTATATATGGCGTAACAATATAATATGCCATGACCTTTATATATAATACTCTTCGTTCAAGTGAGAGCGCACACACCATATATCCCCGTTAATTGGTCAATTAAAAGAACAGTGTATAATTTATATAATAGCTATAGTATTTATAAAAGTTTTATATTATTTATATACAGTGTACATGACTACATGCATCATGCACATATATTTTATTATATTAACAGTGCAGATCTGTTTTAACGATCAACTATGGATTCCAGGGAGCGATCCATGCAGTATCCAGTATAGTAAAAGTGACTTAATTTTAATTGCTTCTCTTCACTTAAACTATATAGTATCCTAGTATCCATGCAGTACGTGGAAACGTGTGGAGCGCGCTCCAATTAAAAGCGCGGCGCGCGAGTCATGCATAATATAATATATTATATATATGCACATGCGCGGATACAGGGGAGGCTAGGGGGCTGCAGCCCCCCCCCCGCCCCCCGAAATTTTGGATTTTACATGGGCAATATAGGCACTTCCCCCACTCCAATTTTTTTTTTTTTTTAACATTGGCCTTATGGAGGCAGCCCCCTCCGAATTTTTTTATCCCCCCCGCGCCTGTATATATGCATGGAGGCTTAATTAATTGACAAAGTAAAACAAATTGGTATATAATAGAATTGCTAAGCCCTATATTTTTTCCATGCAGTGTACATTTTGCCTGCATCATATATGCATGCACTTATGAGAGTATATATAAAATTGGTATGGTTAGAATATATATATATATATATATATATATATATATATATATATATATATATAATATATATATGATGATATATTATGTAATATGTATATACTAGCTGTATATATATTAGGATCGAGAAACGATTTTAGGCCTGTATAACTCTCGATGAGATGCAAATCAATTATAGGCTAAAAATGGTACTATTTTACCTTCAGCCAAAAGGACTACATTATTTTGAGAAAAAATATGCATATATATATAGTCATTAATTTCCATCCCTTGCAAGGTTGAAAATGTATTATAATAAAGTCCAAAAATACGGTTTCAAATATGTTTGAAAATCAATATGGTATAATTTTGAAGAGTACTTACATAATCTATATTAATTATTTCATCCTATAAATATTAAGTAAATTAAATAAATATTTAATATATTAATTTTTTATGTAATTTAATATTATATTTGCTCAAATTAAATTAATAGAAATGGAGTGAGGAAAAAAAGGCGAAACAATAATAAAAAAAATATTTTCTTTATTATTATAATTATTATCCCACACAAACACAAAATCTTGACAGAATAATTCAGCATCATATTTTAAGTAAAAATTATATATAACTTGGTAAAATATAAAACATTAGGCTCATTAAGCATTATAATATATTTTACAGTAATTATGTACTTTTAACTCTTAATAATACATATGGCATGGTAATGTATGTATACTATATACATATAATTATACTTATTAAAATTTTATTTCTTATTAAATCTTATCTTTTTGAATCAGAAAAAAAAAAAGTACATTAAATTCTTCTAATGCAAAATATGAAAATACCTGATTTACATACATATATATATTTAATATATAACATAATTTATTTGCCTTTGAATGTTGCATAAAAATTTTAGATATTCCATAACCCCGCCTTATATTAATTTATATACTATAATTAAAATGCCACACATGTCACCAAAAGCTTCGACTTTTTATGCTGTATGCATGTAATTATATTATACAGTAAATAATTACATATAAAATATATATTTAGAAACAAAATACATAACGAACAAAGAAAAACAACATAATAATTATGTTAGGTGTCCAATATATATGATACCAGCAGAAAGATCGAGCGAAACAATACAAGTTCAAGACAAATGCATGTTTTATTAATACTTCTTTACGTTATATATTAATAGCTATAAAATATTTAATTAATATACTTCGTAATTTTAATGCTAGCATAATAATTGATCATCAGTCAATTTGACGCTGTAGTGTATTCGCACCTATTATTTTATGTGCTCACCTCATATATTTACGTGCAGGGAAACAAACTACTTAAAGGTTTCCTCTTTGTGCCTGGTCTGATTCAATTGCTTCAAACAGAGCCTTAAAGTTGCCAGCTCCAAACCCCTGTAAAACACGCACAAAGCATCAATAACATAATTAAAAAAATTTTAGTCATGATTAAATTAACTCACGTTGTGGTTGTGTCGTTGAATTACTTCCAGAAAGAGTGTTGGTCTATCTTGCATATTTTTGGTGAAAATTTGCAGTAGATATCCATTTTCGTCATAGTCGATTAATATTTTCAGTTCCTATATAAATAAAAGAAATAAAATTATAAATAACTTCAAAAATTATATGTATTTTATGCAATTAATGTACATGTATATAAGTTAAGGAAATAAAAAACTTACTTGCAAAATTTCCAAGTCCTCTTTTACTTGAATTTTACTGCCCTTTAAATTTTCTTTTAGGGCAGTATAGTAAGTATCAGGAACAGTAAGAAACTCCATACCTCTTGACCGCAGGTTACGGATCTAAAAAGAATAAAAATTATAACAGAATAGAAAACATTCCAAACTCAAGGATACATAATTTGTTTTTAGTGTACTCACGGCTCCAATGATGTCACTGGTATTCAGAGCAATGTGCTGCACTCCCGCGCCGCCATTATAATCAACGTACTCCTGGATCTGACTTTTCCTCTTTCCAGGTGCCGGCTCGTTGATTGGCATCTAGAATGAAATTAAAAAAAAAAAAAAAAAAAAAAAAAAAAAAAATGTAATATGATAACATGCATACATATTTATTATACATAATTATTTATTGACAGTTGACACATAATTATGTAATTTAAACTTTAATTTTTTGTAATATTTTATGTGAAATGCTATCGGTAGAAAAAAAAAATGGCAAAGTGTAGAATAAACATGATACTTAATTTTTTTAAGTAATAAAAATTGAATTATATAGATGGAATAAAACCTCACAGTTCGAAATATTAATATCACATTTCATTCGTTACCTTAATGGTTTCCTCGTAGTTTGCCATGACGATGGATCGTAGAGCAGAAAACTCGGTGTGAAGTTGTGAATCATCCACAGACCAGAAACGGTGGAACATGAGGTTCTTTTCGTACCTAAAATGTAAAAATAGAATATTAAAAACATTAAAATTTACTTCAACAAAGAAAGGCTTTTTCAGGTTACTTTTGTTTTCTCACCATTTAGCACTGTCCTCCATTTGTAGATCAGGTTGATTTCCCACCACATGGTCAATGAAATCCAGCTTTCCAGGGGGTCTGAAATTAAATATTTACTGCATATTAATTTATGCTCTCTCTTAAATTTAATTATAATAGTAAACTAATTCAGGCTACTATAACAATATATTCAATAATTGATTTAAAATTATATAAATAAACTAATTAATAATTAACTAGTTAATGAATTAATTAATAATTATTCATTAATAATAAATTAATTAATTATTAAAATATTAAAACAAGGTTAACTCAATTAAAAAATCGCCACATATTATCTCGTTGTCTCGCCTTGAAACTAGGCAATTTGTTAAGCACTAAACCAACGTGAGTAACATAATTTTGCGTCAGAGGCAAAGTAGTTGAAATTTATACGTACAATTTTGAGCACAGTGCATCCTCGTAGAGTGGCTTCTTAAAGCCAGGAAGGAAGATGCCTCGATAATTTCCTCGCTCCACGAATGTGTGCGTGGTGTCTCCATACTGCAATAATGAATCGTTATGGCATATACTATTTCAAAATTTTATAAGCTAAAAAATAAGTAACAGTTGTAGTTGTAAATACAATAATTTGTCAAATACACAACTTAAATTATGTTAACAAACTGAGATCACCATGCAGACGCAAAAGTTGACATAATATTGTTATATGAAACAAGTTAATTAAGATGTATCATTATGTGAATAAAAATATATTATCTAATCGAAAATTTCTAAGGTCAACTTTTGCATCTGGCGGCTTTAAAATTAATATTAAAAAATCTGAAACAAGTATATTGACACCCCATGGCATAATAGAAAATTTATAAAAGTATTGTGCAAGTGCAGATCCCAGGGAGGAGAGAGGGGAGAAGAATGAACGACTTTTTTTTTATAACATTCTGATCGCGAATGAAAAGGAAAGGAAATAAAAAATTATGCTAATTTTTTAAAGATTTTTCCAAGTCTCGTTTTTTAATATTTATATTATTATATAGTTCAGCCGTACTCCTGCTGTGGAGGCGTTCCAGATCCTTTACTTTTATTATCAACTAAACGTCTTTAAGATTTTAAGAAACGGGAGCAAAATTTAAATAAATATTTAAAAATATAGTTCCCATGCACAGTCTCGGAAAAATTAAGAGTATATCACAATTTTTTACCCCCTTTTTATTTATGTAATAAAAGCCATGTATATAGGGTGTCAGCAGTTTTAAGGAAAATTTGTCATTTATTTTTTTCTAAAAATATAAAAACAAACTCGAAACAACACTTTTTATTGTCATTACTGTTATATTTGCTTACCGTTTGCACTGTTGCAAAGCGAACAGTTCCACTTTCATCCGATTCTTCCCAAATGCCGCGAACAATTCGAGCTCCTCGCTCTTTGGCTGTCTGCGTAAAAATAATAAAAAAGCATTAAAATTAATTAAAATAAATTAATTTGCTCAGTAATAAGTAAATGAAAGTTTTTATTCTTGTGATAATTTCTAAGCTTTAAAAAACGCATCGTAAATTATAATTATTAAAATATTAAATAATATTTGCATGATGATATAGTACATTATTAGTTTGTTAGCTGCATGTATTTTAAATAAAAAGTAAATGTACAAAAAAAAAGCTTGTTTTAATTTACACATCTATACAGAATGAGAAGCAGAAGCGATGTCATCGTACCTCAGCATACATAAAGCTAATTAATTTATAAATAACTGACCATTCATTTCACTTTTCTAATAAATGATAAATATTTTTATAACTATGATGGTATTTTATTAATTTTTCATCCCACTTGGCCTTAACGTTTTGCAATGTTCAAAAGGACTATTTTTCAAATTTTAAAGCTTTTACATTAGTTTTTTGACCGACTTTTAAAATAAAATACTCGTAATTGTATATATATTATGCAAAACTTATATTAAGTAACAGTCATAATTTAGGACTGTCGCCCTTTATGTCATAATTAACTGCAATTAATTAATTAACATGTGGCTGTAGTTAAAATAAATTCTCAATCGCTGACCTTGACAATGGCATCGAGATCCTCGACGGTAAAGGCTACGTCCTTGGCTCCGTCTCCGTGCTTAACTAGGTGCGACCCCAGCTCCTGGTTGTCTGGCAGGTAGGCAGACATGAACACAAACACGATCTGTAACATCACAGCAGCCGAGGTTCAGCCACGAAGTCATGTGCGTATTTAAATCTCCAAATCTTACCTTGTTCTGGACCACCGCATGAGAGGCGACATTACGCTCTCCTGTTTCCAGCCCGCGGTATGCCAATGGCTCAAACCCCATCCTGGCACAGTAGTGCGAAGCAGCCTGCAAGCATCAAGATAAATGCATGATAAAAAAATATATACAATATATAATCAGTATTAGAACTGTAATAAAATTGACTAATGTATCGATCGATTATAGTGTTATCAGGCGTGGATAAAATCGTGGACCTGACCTAGCATATACTGCTTAGAGTTTTGTGAGTCCTTTTGAAACCGGGGTAGTCATGTCTTATATTTTAGTAATCCATCCCAGCATTTAATTGCCAGGTTGTGACTGAGATGAGGGAACCATGGAAACCTCATTTAGGATGCCATAAATCACATCTCGGATGAACGAGTGTGAAAAGTTTGGCGGTGGCTGGGATCGAACTCAATGTTTGGGTTTATAGGGCAAAATATATAATATACTTCCCTCAGTTCCACCATCCCATTTTTTTATAGTGAGCTATTTTAAGGTTGCCTCTCCAACCTCCTTTGATTTTATTTTGATCTGCGCATGATTGTTTTAATATTGTAATTAAATTATTAAACTAAACTCTAAAATTTATTAAGGATTGAACGATTAACTGACACTGACACCGCTGGCAATCTCACTGTCAATTATTTCCCGATGGTAATCCTAAAATATTTTTACACCCAAAAATAAAGAACAATTTTATTTTACCATTAACCTGATCAAATATAAAAAATTGGTAAGATCAAGTTTTTGAGTTATTAATTTTTTTTTTTTTTTTATGATTATTTGATTAAATTTTGATTAAAGTCACCGCAGTCCCAATGATATTCTTCCAATTTATGTCTTGTATCTCAAAAACTTTACCCTATGTTTTATTATTTGTTTTATGAATGTATAAAAAGTGAAAATATGGGAACGGTGCAAGTTAATTAATTTTACAGTAAATAGTAAATTCTTGCAATATTTTATAAATAAATTATAATAAACTCGTATGTCATATAGTATATAATATTATGTACTGTACATATGTAATATATATATATATATATATACATAGTAAAGTTATATTATAATCTCAGAGCGACCACATCAGATTATAAAACAGCCGGCCACACGCCTCCGGGATATGTAATATTACTCGGAATTAAAGGCCACACACATGATCGAATATCTATTATAGAGAATGCAACATGCAATTATCATTGTCTTCTGATATCTGGATATAGGGGGCGTGGCCGCTCATTTTAAACTCACCTTGAATGTGCTAAATCAATGCCAAAGAGCTTTGAGAATACCCCTCATTATTTACCAAAAGTATTGTATGGACATGGTAACTTGCTTATTTGGCTTTTATTATATTTACGTACATCAGTCATCGACTCTAAAAAGTTCCCTTCTGCAGCCTTGTTAATCACCGTGCCCTGTGTTATCCATACGGGATATGGTGATTTAACAATTAAGACTGCAAAAAGGAACTTAATTTTAGAGGCGAAGTAGGTAACTCCTTTTTTTTTTTTTTTTTTTTTTTGTAGATTTTCATTTTTAAAAACAAATAAAATTAAAACAATTCATTTAAAAAATAAATAAATAAGAATAACAAGACACTGTCTTATAATAGGAAAAATAAAAAAATGTAACAATATTTACTAAATTACCCCTGGCTAGTGCGGCAACTCTTCGAGCAAGTACGCATGGCGTGTGGCCGCGGCCGTTCATAGAGGCGCGATCGACGACTGCGAACTTTTAATTTTTAAATTAACCTAAAAATTTCAATTTAATGAATCAAATCATTATTGAATGAAGTTGACTCAAATCCTGTACTGCATGTTTACATATATTTTTGTTTTTATTAAAAATGCGCAACAAAATTATAACTTGTTAACGCGCGCGTGATATTATATATTTGTGGTAGCTACTGCTAGCGGATATATCATTCGTTATATAATTCCATCCTATCAATATAAACTTATAAAATAATTACACAAAATGTTTAACATTTATTATCTTTTAAATATTTTCTTTTAAATATTTTCATTTAAATGATTTAGCTTTCGGCAATATTAAGACCTTTTTTTTGCGTCTTACAAGGCCATCCGGCGCCAGGCGATCGTCTCAAGGGCGACCGCTTGGAGTCGGAGGGCCGGCCGCTGTCGCTGTGCGGACAGAGCTACCGCGCAGTCAGGTCACATCGGTCAAGCAAACGTTTCGTAAGCAGTCTACTATATAGCTGTAACGCAGGTTCTGTCTTCCACGGTACCGCCTACTTCTGCATGTCGCAATAAAGAGAGGCGCGCATCACCATGATTGTGCACATATAATCATTAAACCCCATCAAGACTTGTATATATGCCATGATGCATGCAAATTATGCGACGCATTAGGGAGAGAAAAAAAAATATATGGTTGATTGATGATACTTCTTTAAATTATAAAAAAAGAAAGAAAAAAAAAAACTCACCTGCTTTGCATTTCCAACCCAAAATGTGATGTGATCAAACCGAAGAAACTTTCCTCCATCGGGCTTAATTAATATAGAGAGAAGAATATTGTTAGGAACAATTTAATATAAATGCAATGTAAAGTAATTATAAAATAAATATATTATAATTTACCTTGGGTCCTTTGTCAGTGTATGTAGTCTAAATAGAAAACAAAAACAAAAGTTAATTTTGCAATTAACGCATATAAACACATAATTATTTGATCTAGTGATTTCTCAGAGCGCACTTACCATGATGACGTGAAGTGTCGCACTGTGTCGACGGACTAAGAGGAGCAGCGACTGTTTCCAGGAGAAGACGCGCTGGCAACTTCACTATATACCTGCTGATGGTGGCTCCAGTCGACTTTTTACCTGGCGCTGCATAAAGGTGTGACCCGCGGTCTGGCGAGCTGATTGGTGGAGATCGGAGGCACGTATGATGTAGCTACCACGCAGACCAGCACTTCTCGAACCCTCTCAAGGTTATATCACCGGCATTTAATTCAACATTAATTATGTAATATTATGTACGTACTAATTGATACACGAGGTAAACCTTATTTACTTTTTTAATTTTACTGCATATGTATGTAATCGGTGATACAAATGAAACATTCTAAATTGTTTTATTTATGTTAATTATATTTAATATATAATAAAATTATATGTGTGTGATTAATGTGCTAGAAAAATCATCTACTTTGATAATTATTCATATTAAACATACAATAAGTATAACACATTCGTTAACGGCCGTGCCATATATAGATACTATAAATATATTTTAATTAAATTAGCATAATTAAAAGTGCCATAATATAATATATTCATCCATGGGTGATTTTGTAAATTATCGACCAATCATGGTTGCACCCAATGTCATAGGATGTCTGTGGAACTTTGTTTGGGAATATTTTTTTTTTTTTTTTTTTTTATAATCTAGCTTATAGCTGCAACTAAAAAATTTAAGAGTTCTGGCGCACACTCGAAGCGTTATAAAGTCAATCGTTTGCTTGACCAGACAGTTCAATGACGTCACGGGCGACACGGGCGCCGGCTCCAGGTCACGTGACCTCTCTTTTAGCCATGATGCAGTACGAATAAAAATCGCATAAAATTCACAGGTGTATTTTTCGACCTCCTCTTTCGATTGAGCTAGTAAAAAAAGTTGATGCAAATTGTCCATTCTGATTTTTTTTTTTTTTTTTTATTTTTTTTTAGTTCTTCCGTTAGCACCAAAAAAATGTAGTCAAAATTTCAAAACAATCGAACGATCAGATTTTTTTAATTTTCAGTATATGGAGACCTAATAAATTAATTTAAAAATATTGGATCAACCGATTGTTTTGAAATTTTTTCTACATTTTTTGGTGCCAAGAACTGTCTCTAAAAAAAAAAAAAAAAAAATTAGAATTATTATGAGGTTGCTAAGGTTTACATGTTTATCAAATGGGACTACTACAATCAATGTTTCGTATTATTTTCTAACCTATTCTTTTTATTTATTTTCATACAGAATCTAGATGCAATGTAGATTCCTCACTTTCATTTTACAATTTTATTATACGTTATATAATAGCACCTTAACGTAAAAGTTATTTATATTTGCAATTGAGCCTATATTTATTATATGTAAATAAATTAACAACCTCAACATACTGCATTACCATGAAAAAGCAGTACAAGCATGAAACAATACAATTATTATTTATTTTACGACATAAAGAAGAGCTATATCTATAGATAGAGCATTTTATTAGAAAAGTGAACAAAAAATGTTACAATAATTTATTATCAGGCCTCCTTGAAAGTTATTTTTCTGTCCCTTTATCTAATTTATTTGTGATGTTAAATTCACCAGACTATATTGTGATTATTTATAGTACTAGAGGTGTGTAGAGGTTATATTATTATGCATATAAAGTTTATTCTGAAAACTGCATAGACAATTAGACTTCTTCACTTTAGCTGCCCCAACTTTAAGTTAAATACATGTTAGTATAATTATAAAGAAATAATTAAAATAGTAATATTTTATCTACAGTATTAATGAAAATACTTAATACTTTTCTTTTCTCTTTTGGCTTACTAGAAGTAAAATGGTTTAATAAACAATATATGGGCATATTAAGAAAAGAAGAATACACAATATACAGGAGTTAATCAATTACATATTTTTATTTAAAATAGCAACTTACTTTTTGTTGTCATTTATAATAATGATCACACTCTATTCACAATCAATATTGAACTGACTCGTATACATTTTTCCGATCTGACCAAAAAAAATATTGTCATCTTTCACTATATTCCATGAAGAATTATATTAAATTATTCATCATAATTTGCAACTCGCTCCTTGGAAAATTAAAATTTTCCATCTGGAGTCTGGCAGGTCATGGGGGTGGCTTTCATCCCCATAATATTTTCATTTATCATTTACAGAAATTGAAATTAATAATATAATTAAATCATGGATACAGAACACCTGCTTTTGTAAACCTTGTTCAGAGTAAACTTTGCCCTCACTTCATTACTCTAAGGTCAGAGATGACGTCACATTTTTTTTTTTCAAATATGTGCATTAATTAAAGAACATAATATATGTGTGTGTGTAACTTTTGATTTGGCAATTAAGAACACCCAA
Source organism: Siphlonurus alternatus (assembly GCA_949825025.1). Taxonomy (NCBI): domain Eukaryota; kingdom Metazoa; phylum Arthropoda; class Insecta; order Ephemeroptera; family Siphlonuridae; genus Siphlonurus; species Siphlonurus alternatus. The sequence goes on from OX463779.1 coordinate 9,522,634, forward strand.
GAAAAAAAAAAAAAAAAAATACAATACACACATCTTATTAGTTATAATTTTAAATTAAATTTATAATATCAGAAAAGTACAAATGTACCAAAGGTTTAACTGAAAATGTATTAAACAGAATAATAATAATAAAAATCTTTTCACATGAAGTTACAAGGAGAAATTTGAAGAACAAGGATGCAGCATGACCGTAAATTTACAATTTAAAACAAAAATGCATCTTCGTCAAATTGCTTCTTTCTTCAATAGCTTCCAAGACTTATTGCTTCAAGCCAGGAAACAGTGGTCCTTTATTCCTGCAAGTTAAGTATGATTAGAATATTTAAAGTATTTAAAATAGACAAATATATATATACAGTGCAACAAGGTATACTTTTATTGACTTAAATAATATATGATCTACTGTCTGAACCAAATTTACAACATTCTACAAATTTCTACATATTTTTCAATGCACAGGTTCAATAGAGGAGCATTAGAACTTTTTTTATTATTATTATTATTTTTTAACTTCAAAATTTAGGAATCAAATGAGCCTGTTTTTCACATAACTACTAACATAATAATATATTGATGGACTCCAGTAAAAATAAGCTAGTTTTGCCTTCATACATAGTAGGCTATATCATACTGGATTTGGTAAACAAACGCTGATAAGTGAGTGACTTTTTCATGTCTAAATTCTTGCCAAAATCTATTCAACCTGTTGTTTTTGTCTTATAATGGCACAATCTGTTTTCTTTATCTTCTACTAATACAACAGAGGCTTCAGTAATTCCCGGTGGTAAAATTTCTTCATGCCACAGCAATGTAGAGTTAGAATCATTAAATCATTAAAGTAGAGGTAACGCCAAATGGTTTTTCGTAATTGCGTTTTTTTATTACTGAAAAACCTTCTTTAATTACTCACGAATGTGTCTGTAAAATATTGTAGGGCCAACCCACGAAAAATATTTAGAAAATTGAATCTTTAAATGCTTTGTTTTTACATGGTAGCAATGGCAGCAACACGAAAATTCCATGTTTCTTGAGATAAAGTATTTTTTTACTCAATGACGCGATTCGTAATCGCTTAAATAAAACATGGAAATAAGCACTTCGATTCTCAATAAAACTTTTTAGCACATCATTTTTTGGTATTCCCACGAAAAAAAATTAGTAAATCGGGTCTAAAGTCGAACATATTTGCTGAAAAGTAGAATTTAAAATGTAACGCGCTGCTCGCAGCGCCTCTGGCGGCCAGCATCGGCTGGCACCAACCGTCTCGAGGTCTTGACGCGATGTTTTTGTGGTCCCATATTACTGTAGATTTACGAATGAAATCAATGAAATAAGGTAAAAAATCATAATGGCAGTTACTTATTTACTTTTTAAGCTCACAAGTGAATGATTTTAATAAGGAAGTTTCTCCTGAGATTAAAGAAAAGTTTGAATTTACTTTTACCCGCCAATTGTTGCTTTTAATGTTACGCGCGTAAATACCAAACCAGGAAGTAATCAAGCTCACTCTCATAAAGTTCACTTAAAATATTAATATTAACTAATAAAGAAAGAAAAATAGTAATACACTCTTTAAAAAATACGAAAAATGGCTGGAACAACATCAGGTGCAATATTATTTTCTTCCTTTTATTTTTAGTTGTTTTCTGACTAATGTCATTACCTCCACTTTAAACTGTTTTTCAGTAAATATTAAAGCTATCTATTTGACATTTCCTCCCCAACCCCCCCCCCCCCAAATCACATACGGGTATTCTGATTTTGAATAAAAAATATTTTGTCTCCATATTGTTTTAATGCCAAATAACTTGAGCCATTTTGTGTTTTTTAACATATATACATTTAGATAGGCAATGGAACACTATAAAATCAGTCGAAATTAAGCCTCGTCAGTCAAAAGCCATCTAAGCGAAATAGATTTAACATATTCTCACTCTGTGCAGCTCTCTATTGCAGCCCATCAATATGTGATTCTTGCTTGGTTGAGAACAATAAGAGAAGGGAGGACTATGCATTGGTATGAGTGACTTACTCAAAGAGGGAGGTGTCCATAGCAATGGTGTCGTTGATGGAGCACACGAGGTTGTCGGGTTGGGTGCGGGAGAAGAGCTCAACTTGAGGGAGCTGGTAGCTGGTGCCAGGTCTGCTGGTGCGCAGGGCCACAATCTTGCCAGGCGGGGCCAGCTCGCGCAGTCTCTTTACTGTGCGTTCTCCAACCACCATACCCAGCTGTGGAGGTACTCCTCTCAGCCTGCACTGCACCACCTAATACCAACAAACAATTAATCAAATACTGTACTCTAAAATGTAATACAGTATATAATAATAAAATAATATGGTACATATCATAGTGCACCTTATGGTTAACTAATTGCACAATAGTGACCTCGAAATTTTTCCTTTTATTGCTGCCTCAAAACATAAACAGTCATAAACTACAAAATTTTTATGTAAACATTATGGAGGCTTCTGTAGTATATAATTACAAATTCTTTATGATGTAACAATGTATATTTTATTAAGGTGCTGTGGAGGTCTAATTGTGGACAAAGTAATAATGATGCTGGCTTAAACCCCGTAAGAAATATGACATGTTATGTGCATATTTTATTAGTATAAAGTTTCTAGTAACAATAAAATTTGTGACATGTGTAAAGTATATTCTGAGGCAAAGTTGTACACAATTAAATTAAATATATATCCTTGATTATACCCTTTCGGGTGTGGCCAGGTATTTAAACCTTTCCAGTAAGAGTTTTCTTGCGACCGAGCTGGGGCTTACCAGACACCCAGAACCCTTTCTTGCACTCTTCTGGGCTCGTTCTACTACCAAATCTGTGCAGCCTGCAGTGGCAATACAAGACTGCAGGGCAGTGTGGAGTATAGACAGCCATAAACTGCCTTCCTTCTACCAACTCCATCGTTTAGTAATTACTATCAGAACCAAAAAGGTGTGCCCCTCTTCTTATGGAACTTGTATGCTATTCAGGGGCACACCTTTTTGGTTCTGATAGTAGTCACACCCACCCCAAGTCACAAAAAATCTGTCATGTTCGGGATTTGAACCGGGAACCTCTTTGACAAGAGCCAGGAGCAGTAACCACTAGACCATAGAGCGATATAATAGTGAATTATACTAATTACTATAAAATTATATTTAATATATATTATTTATTTACTTATCGGATTTCACACCTAACTTTCTGTCTCCGGGTATTATACTACCGTTAAAAATTGTTTGAATGACTTGTTTGAATGACCATCGCCAGAGAATTTTTTGGGGCAACACTGTACACACAACTATGCACAAGAAAGACTACAAAAATTTACTTTTTTTTTAAACAATAATAGAACTGCGTGCATACCTGTGGCGGCACATGTGCCAATTCCTTGGCAGCAGCAGGCAGTCGTCTGAGTGCAGACAACTCAATATTGGCTGATAATCCGTAGTCGATGAATAAAACTGTCATCTGCCTGGATGAAGAAGTTGAAGTCTCGAGCACAACGCGTCCCAGCTTGTTTGTTGATGCAGCTCCAGGGTTGCTTAAAGGACTACCTGTTTCTTCAAATCCAAGTTCTGGGCAGGAGGCTAGGTACATGTCCGAGGTTCCTACAAATGTCAAAGGATGCTGCACTGCAAGGGCTGGTTTGAGCTCAAGCAGCTGGTCTTCCAGCCAGTAAACCGAAGCTGGCTGTGGATGCACGTATACGTCACCAGCATCCGACACATGCGACACTCTCACTTGCGTAACATTCATTCCCTGTAATAAAAAACAAATGCATTCATCAATAATTAATATTAGAGATTTCTTAACATAAATGTTAGGAAAATTTACATATCTAGTATTATACTTATATGTATTAGTATATTATGGCAACTTTTATTGTTATTATATATTGTCATGGTAACGTCTAATTAAAAATCTGAAGTCATTTTAGTAGATTGTGGCTAAATATATAATGTCAAAAGTTGACAAGTAATGCAATATAGATATATTTAATGTATGAAAGGATTTTACATAATTAAACAACATGCAGGCGCAGGAGACGCAAGTATAGCTAGGTGACACAAAATAAATGTTTCTTGAAATACATTGTCATATATTATGTTACCTTAGGAAGGGTAGGTGAATGCATTCTAAAGATGATAGTTTTCTTCAATTCCTCGTTAATATTAATGTCATTTGCGGTGGAGGTATCAAATAGCTCGATGAGCCTACCACCTCCAGCACACTCTTCTATGCAGCGAGCAATGAAGACTTTATCCAACAGTTCTTCTTCTAGCAGACAACTCACATCTTCAGACTTGAAAACTTCCAGTCCTTTAAGACAACACTTAAAGGCCTGCAAGGTGGAAAAACATATTGAATGGTGAGGTTGTATTTATTTTTTATACATGTAACATATAATAGAGAGGCCATTAGGATCAAAACAGATTATATACAAGGCAAGCTGCAATTGAATTTTTGATGAGCCTCAGCCACATCAACAATAATTTTTTCAAATTAAATATGAAAAAGCTAGTGTATACATAAACTTAATTTTAATTAAGCTCTGCTAAATAAACTGATATATTAAAAAAAAAATTACCTGGAAAGCCAATTTGCTATACTTTACAGGTAGACAGGCCAGGTTTTCAAGTGGGATTAGCACCTCGTGGCCCAAGTCTGATAGACGACACAAGGCAATGTCGCTTCCTTCCTCCCACTGCAGCACTTCTGCTCGGTGAATGGTTTCCAGCCAGAGAGCAAGCACAAACTTCCCGCTGTGAATCTTCTTGAGACCAAACTTCATCTTCTCCTTGGCAGTGTTTATTTCTTCCATCAGTGTAGAGAGTTCGTCCTACATCAAAATTTTAAAAGTTGAATATTTTATATATACTGGTATAAATAACAGCTGGTATTTGTTTTAGGGCTAGCACATATGATATTATATGAAGATTGGTATGCTCTTTCCTTATCTCCTCCTGCATGGCTCCCTCTTATGTTGTGAAAATTAACAGTCACTATATATAATATAAAATTATAACATATAATTTAAACCTACAATGACAGGTGACAGGAAGCAAAAAATGTTACTAGCATACACTAGCACTAGCCGCCAAATTTATTTTTAGGTTTTTGTCTTACTTGTTACACCCTCAGTCATTGGTAGCCAATTTGTAATGAAAGGACATTACTGGTTGACGTAAATAAAAGAACTTCCGAGTGGTTCCGACAAAAATCTAAATGAATATGATGGCCAGTGTAACTAATAATTCCAAGTGATCATATAACTTACAATAAGATTTCTATATAGTCAACTGTAGGGATAGTAGTATGATAAATATTATTTATACAGCTAATGTATCGATGGGGGACTTAAAAGTGTCTATACACAGGCCTTATGGGTGACGTCATAAACAACATTTGGCACCGGAAGAGACGCAGCAACTGACCTTCACTCCACAAAATCAATACACCGTTTCCGATACCATGTAAACACGATACTTTTAAGTCCCCCCGTGTGTACATATAAGAACTGATACAAATAATTTTCAGGTACATAATCACAATTCCGAAAAAAAAGTACCCATTTTGTTTTCCAACAGATAAAAAAAAAATAAAACTGCATGCCTTTCAATTCCCCCCCCCCCCCGTTCACATTTTTTTAATATTAATCAATCAGAGCTTTAATATAAAGTGAACATTAAAATATATTGTATGGTTGTTACTTGGGTTTGAAAAATTGTAAGAACACACGGCCCACATATATTATAAATATATAGATGGTGGGATACTCACACTGAAGCCCTTGCCGAGAACCCGTACCCACACTTCAGTTGCACTGACAACAGAAGTGATATTAACATCCCAGTATTCTGTTTCAGGTGTTTCTAGAACTTGAGGAGTCAGTTCCTGAAAAAACAAAGAGCAAAAACACTGTAAAGAATGTAAAACATGTATGTGTAAGAAAAGTAAACAAAGTTATAAAGTTTGGTTACATACCAGTGCCAGCTGGACAATAACTTTGTTGTTATCCCACTTGATAAGCTCATATTCATCATTGTCTTCCACAAGTGATAGCCAATCATCTTGGAGTATCTCAGAATAACATTTGCTGTACTCTGCAGGAACTTCTGAGGCCCAAAGTCCATGTGGATATTCCTGCATCATCTAAAAACATGGAAAAATCAATGTATATGATCACTCAAGTATTCATTTTTATTAGTGGGTTGCATTTAAAAATTAATCCCAAATTTTTTATTATTATTGCAAGAAAGCATTAATTGTCATTTAATTATCTCCATAATTATAATATTACAAAATACTAAGAATAAAATACATACTTTGTAAATTCTCGTTGCTGTAGTTTTATTATTGGTAGTTGACGGCAGGCTTGTAGCTGTGGTGCTGCAGCCAAGATTCAGTGATTGCAACTTCTCCAGCATCAGCTTGGCTGACTTCTGTCTTGCATCCTCTGGAGTGTTCTCCCTTGCTGACGGGTCACTTGCTTTGTATTTGCCAACCTTTCCAAGAAACATAAGAAATTAAGCACACAAGCCCTAAAATGAAAAGAATTTATATAAAGTCAAGAAAAAAAAATATATATAAAATTATTTTGAGCAGCCACAATTTTAAAAAAATGAACATTTTCCATATTGTAGTAATTTAAAATATTATTTAATTAATTATGATAAAAATAAATCATAACTCTTGTTTGGCACTTACCTCAACACAACATAAATATTTTTTAGTTTTGTCATGAGAAATTGAAATGGTTTTAAAGATAGGCACTCCCAATTTTTTTTCTAATGCATAAGAGGTCAGTATTTGAATTGGAGATTTCTGTGTTTTTGGCTGTTGCGGATCCTCGAGAGATACCAAACGTCTTGAGGGGGGACAGCCAGGAATGGATTTGGACTGTCTTGTTTGGGTGTTTCTCGGTGCAGGTGGGAACTCTACTTTCACTGTGAGAAGTCCCGAAGGTCCTACAAATGGTGGTGGAGGCAGTGGGGGAGTTTTGGGTCGTGGAGCTACTCGCACAGAAGCTGTTGGCTTTATCCAACTAGCCAAACTATTGTTGCCTGCAAGGTGTTTCTGGATATTGCTATTGAGCTTTGGTGTTATAGAGGCAGATCTTTGTGAGGTTGCAATAGGTGTCTGTGCTGCTACTACCACAAGTTCATTTGTCTGACTTGTATTTGTCCTTTGAACTTGAGCAGGTCTATTTTGTGCATGCCAATGTGTTGAGTTGTATGGCCTTTGGTTATTTATTTTGCTGTAGCTTGCTTGATTAGGACGTCCATTATTGTTGAAGCGATTGGCGTAGTAGCTTTTTTTACTGTTTGACTTCTGAAATAAATAAAAAGATTCAACATTATTATTATATACCTAAATATTCTAATATTTGAGGGCTTGCATGGTGATCAAAAATAGACCAACCAACTGGAGGAGTTTTTCATCTTTTGTATGTCAATACCTTCATTATACCTAAATGTACAATAATTGTAAATTTCATTTTTTTTTTTTTTTTTTTTTTTTTTTTTTTTAAGTAGTACGGCAATGTATTGAAAGTTCAGTTTTGTAGGCAGTAAACTCCTTAATGGGTGCCATTGGAATATGAAATGTAAGCGTTGCTTCCCCCCCCCCCCCCCGAAAAATATGAATTAAAAAAAGCAGCTTATCTTTGCACCCTCTCCTTAAAGGTGAACTGAAGGGATTGCTTTTTTTCCCCTTTAGGGAACCTTATATTACCTATCCCATCCATCTGCACTAATTTTTTCATGGCAGATACTTATTGTGCTGCTGTAGGACAATTAGTGAAAAAGTGAAGTTGTGACGTATCAGCGACGGTTGGTTGACTTAAAACTCGCCGCCGTGAAAAAACACACGAGCTACCGCGAGCGACCGCGGAAACTGCTGAGGGAGCGGCGATCGGCTCGCGATCGCCTCTCTCTCGGTAGTTTCCGCGGTCGCTCGTGTGTTTTTTCACGGCGGCGAGTTTTAAGTCAACCAACCGTCACTGATACGTCACAACTTCACTTTTTCACTAATTGTCCTACAGCAGCACAATAAGTATCTGCCATGAAAAAATTAGTGCAGATGGATGGGATAGGTAATATAAGGTTCCCTAAAGGGAAAAAAAAGCAATCCCTTCAGTTCACCTTTAAGGGTAAGATAAGATAACGCCACCAATGTTAAAAAAATCCCTCACAAGAAAATTATGAAAAAAAATTAAAATGTTCTTCTCTACACCTCCTATCAGTAGCTAAAATATCAGGTATACAAATACGATCTAGTTTTTGAGTTATGAATTTTTAAAGTTGACAATTTTAACATGGAGAAAAGAAAATCCCATGTTAAATTAGTCAACTTTAAAAATTCATAACTAAAAAACTAGATCGTATTTGTATACCTGATATTTTAGCTACTGATAGGGGGTGTAGAGGAGAACATTTTAATTTTTTTTCATAATTTTCTTGTGAGGGATTTTTTTTAACATTGGTGGCGTTATCTTACCCTTAATGCATTGTTTTTTTATTATTATTTTTTAAATGTACTCTACAATACAGTATATAACAGATAATATGAGTGCCCACAGCGATCAAACGGGGATAAAAGCCATTGCAGGTAAATATCTCATTTCACTGTAGTTTCTGTAGTGAATATGGCAGTTATCCACCGTTGGATCCCGGAGCTCTAATATAATATAATATATATATATATATATATATATATATATATATATATATATATATATATAGACAATAATTAAAGGTCAACAAAACATATTAATTATTCATTTAAGGTAGTAAAATAATGAGAAGTGACTCACAGGTTTACTTTTCTGGTGTGAGATGAGTTTTGCCAAATGGGCAGTATTATCATTAGCGATGGCTTGAATTACATAGTCTCCACTGGAATTTTTTACGGTTCTGAAGTCTTTTAACGAAGCAACAAAATCATTTAATGTTTTATATCCAAATTTTGCATGTGGGATGTCAGTTCCCACAAGGTCTTTATAGTCCCCTGTACAGAAAAACATAAACACATGTATTAAGAGTACTGTATAGGACGTATATCATATGATATATTATTATATAGTCATCACCTCCGTGAAGAGTTAAACAGTACAATAAATTTAAAAAATACATACATACAATGACGCTAAATTTTTTATGGGATAAGCTTTATAGCTTTATTACCTCGAACGTCCACAAATGGACCTAGAATGTACTCAATTCTTAAGTGCCAGGTTAAATAATGTCAAAATTGGTAATGCACAAATAAAAAAAAAAAGTCAAAACCCTCCACCTTCTTTCTGCAATAACGTCATTGACACAATTTCGTTTGGCGTGCTTTTTAAACTTTTACTGCTGCAATGGAACCCTCAGGTGTTAACTTTTTTGTTGGTGCACAAATATATTAGACATTTATTTATAACACAATAAAAATACAAAAGTTGAAGCCGCTCTCCTCCTTTGAGAGTAAGACAAAATTAAATAATTATTATTACAATAAATAATTATACTTACTATTAAGAACTTTCAAAGTGACTCCACCTTTGCAAGACAGTACACAAGCACGTAGATTTGAAAGGACCTCATCTTCATTTTCTTCAGACATTACAATTGTAGTCTAGTTCCACAAAGCAGCTTCTTAATTAGCTCTGAAAAACTATAGAAAAACATGTACGTCTGATTATTTTATACACAATACAGTAAAACAAATCTCATGCCCGTAAGTTGCAGCCACCTATCCGAGAATAATCTGAGGATTATCCGTGGGTTATTTACTAATTAACATTAAAATTCTCGGATAATTCTCTGATTTTTTAGGATAGGTTGGCTGCAACTTACGGCCGCCATAAGTTTACGCCAAGCTCCAGACAGTCTAGACCGGAATCCACACGTAAACTAAGATTTGTAATACTGTATGTAATGCTTATATAGGGTCAGCACTTCTAAAATTATATATGCTCTCTGTTCTACAGTTTTGGATCTGCGCCTATATAAGGATAATAAGCAAAGGCATGCATATATTGCAGTTACAGAGCATAAAAAAAGAAGTATAATTATGTTTTGTATATTATATTATAAAATATTATTCTTGTAAAATAACCTCAATCTTTCCAGAAGTGCAATAAATTTAATAATTGTTAATTCGTGCAGACCGGTTGTCTATTAATTGATTATGCAGAATATATATATTATAATAATTATGTACAGTACATATATATTATATAGATGCATTATAATATTTTTATAAAAGATTTAAATACATAAAGTTTTTTTGCAAACTATTTTTTACTGGTATGGATCATAATATATTATGTAATTAACAATATATTCATCATTCATTTATAACACATTATATATGACACCATATATAATTTGTGGGGTAATTAAGCCAGCAGAATTATTACTTCAGTCGTCAATGTCTGAGGCAATTTTTTTCTGCTTTTTTGTAAAGCCGCGTTCACATACTCGTAAAACTGCTACGGCCGCATGCCGTAGGTCTAGCTCCTTGGTTTTCTATATGGATCTACACGTGTGCTTAACGTACAGAATGAATGCCGGCCACAGCAATTTCCAAGTATGTGAATGCCATGCATACTTAATTTAGATGTTATTTGAAGTATAGTGAGGCTTATAGACGACGTCATTATATAGCCCCAATAATTTAATATATTCCTAGCGAATATATTTATATGTATGTCATGTATAATATATGAAAAATATTATTTTATAGTATATGTACAGGGAACAGAGATAATATCTCTGTTCCCTGGTATCTGGTATGTACTATTATCTCTGTTCCCTGGTATGAATATTAAATGTTTTTGTATAATTTTAATGTTAAATTAGGACCTTATTTAATTATTGGTATTCAGGGGTGAATATATATTATGCATTGTATCATGGTGAATGCATGCATGTTTATAATATAATTATATACACCACGTAGCCCGGTAACGGACCCCCTTAAGACATTTCGCACTTTTAACAATTTTTATCTGCCATATTTAGGGTTCTTAAAATTTTGAAAAAATTATTAACATGTTCAATAGAATGTAGCAGGCGCGGATCCAGGGGGGAGGGGGCTGGGGCAATAACATGGGCAATATAGGCATTTCCCCCATCCCAATTTTTTTTTTTAACATTGGCCTTATGGAGGCAGCCCTTCCCCCCCCCCTTCCCCCCGAAACTTTTTTCTGGATCCGCACCTGGAATGTAGCAAAATTGAGTTTATCATAATTTCAGTTCCATATCAGAGCATCTCTCTTTGAGTAAAAAAAATATTTGTGTGGAGGCCGGGACATGAAAAAAAAAAAAAATGTTCCGGTTTTGGTCTAGGCCTGTTTTTGGACTCTTCGATCATAGCCAAAAAAAAGTAAAAAAATAAAATTGTAACCCATTTATAACTATAAATCAGCCTTTTCATAAAAATAACAACTGCAATACCGTGATATTTTTTTTACTAGTTAAGAAAAAATAAAAATGAATTGTTTGTTATAATAAAAACCCTGTTTTTATTCGTTTTTGATTTTTTTTGAACCAGTAAAAAAATTATCAAGGTAGTGCAGTTGTTATTTTCATGGAAGGGATGAGGATGAGGGTTTGGTTAATCAGTTAATTACAATTTTCTTTTTTTACTTTTTTTGCCTATAAAAGGAGCCTAAAAGCAGGTCGGAACCAAAACAGGGCTAAAATCCAAAACTGGGCTGTGCACTGCAATGTACACGTATTATATATACACTGCTTTTTACTTTACATAATTAACAGGAGATATCAACGCTAGTAAGACAAAAATTGTTAACGTTTAGAAAAGGAGACCCACTCTGTAAAAGTGACATAAAATATGTTTGTATAAATTAAATAATAAAAAAAATCCCTATTTTTTAGGGCATTTTTAAATTTTATAATCTATATTATAATAATATATTATATATATATATATATATATATATATATATATATATATATTATATATATATATATATATATATATATATATATTCTGTATCATACACTGTCTTTTTGTGTTCCCTGACTCAAAGGCACAGTTGGGCACAGTTGGGCACAGTTATGCTTCCCAGTTAGTGGAATTGTTACTCCCATTTGTTCCCCATTAGGGCACAGTTGCAGAAAGGGGCATACCATTTACGCAACTGTGCCCCAATGGGGAACAAATGAGTGTACCATTTTGTGCCATGTTTCTAAATTGGGAGCAATATGGAAATAGTTTGAATAGCTTTTATGACATTTTTAATTATTTACGTATACATTATATATAAAAAAATGCAACTATTAATTAATTAATTGACATTAATTATAAATATTAAAACTTAAAAAATATATAAAAAGTATAGCCAATAGACAGATTGTGAGGTCGAAATTTTTTTAATTTGATGAATTTTCATTTTATCTTCAATAAGTAAAATTTTCAATGCAGTGTTTTGGACCAGAATTGATCCCCCTTTGTGCCCAATAGTCTGTTAATTGTGTGATTAAGATTTATGAATTTTATGATCGACTTTAAAACTTCGCCGCTGTTCATTGTTCACGCGCATGCGCAGAAATCGCAAAATCACGTGACTTGTTTCTCATTGCTCATTGGCTAAGAATTATATCGCCATCTTGCCCGCCTGCAGAGAAGTTTCCGCACTTACCGTACAATACAAAAGTTTTATGTAATTTATTATGTTTTCTTTATCCAAAAAAGCTTTAAATATAGTGAGATTTTAAGATAATGGTTTAAAGAATATTTTTGTGAGAAAACTTGTGAAGAGACACCTCACGGACACCTTAAATCTGGTAGGTAAGTTGTGCACAAACTTTGAATATTTATTTTGTATTTTGTCTGTGGTGTAACAGTTGTGTTTTTATTTGGCTTCTCCACCTGTTGTTGATCAACAATATAAGATTTTTTTAAATTATTTTCCTCGCGTGTTTCTGTTTTTCTTGTATATTTTGCAGGCTTGTATGCATACAGTAAGTTGCTTGAAATACATTATTTTAACAAAGTTCTATAGGAGATGCATATCATATCATACTGAATTTTGAAAATTAATTAGAACTGCAATATGGTCTTATTTCATAATTTCAGTTTGCGTCTTTTTAATATTTTTTTATTATTATTATTATTAATTCTTGCTTACATGCTTATAGTATATATATATATGCATACAGTATGCATATTTTTTTTTTTTTCATTTAAGAGAACCACCCCATATGCATATTCTCCATTTGTGTCATTTGTGTGCATAAATATACTAAAGGAGATTAAATTTTCTTGCGAAAATTGTATGTACGTACTACACTGTATAATACTGTACCGCGGTACAGTATTATACAGTGAAGTACGTACATACAACTGTATTTTTATTCGTGAGTAAAAATACAGGCTTCATTTTTCAAGCCTAGCTTCTTATTTTTATTTTACCTAATTGATTGTTTGGATATTTTAACAATCTCTCCACCTCCACCTCTACGGGGACAAAACCTAACAAGCCTAGGCTACAAAACTGTCTCCTTTCCTATCCTATTAATATCGTCATCCATGCAGTCACCTTATTCCTCCGAACCTGAAGGGTTGTTGGGGGGCACCCGAGGGAGTACAGGCCTCAACCTTTCCTGTCCGTCCTCCGTCAAATCTCTGTCTGTCTACACCGGAGGGGGGGGGGGGGGATAACCAAGGCTCTAGTCCTGGCCAAAAACAATTTGAACATACAGTATCTAAGCAATTTTGTTAAGCAAAATAAATATGGATTATCAGAATCATGAAATAATATATATTTGTGAAATATATTTTTAGCACACATATATCATGGTAATAAAAGAAAAAAAGAATATAAACGCGCTTAGAACTCAGTTGACTGGTAGTACTTTGAGCCTTGGCCTCCCCCCCCCCCCCCCCCGCCCCCCCAGCGGTGTATATTATAGGTTCTCTGTTCTCTGAGTTGACAGGTTAGATGACAAAGTAATTAACAACGAGTATTGAAAAAATGATACTTTATATGCATACAGTATACATGATTTTAAATGCTGTAGTGAAATTCTTTTATTAGTGATATTTAATTAATTATTGAATAGAAAAAACATATATAATATTAAAGTTTATAGATATAAAAAATTCAAACTTTTTTAGTTTATAGGCTGAATGGAGTATAAATTATACACAAACTTCTTTACTCTTTTATTTAAACACAATTGCATTGAAAAATTCTACTTTTGTTCCTGGATATGGTTCTAAAAAAAAAGCTGGCTTTTTCCCAGGTTGAAAGCTAAACTTCATCAATGCAATTGATCATAATTTCTAATGCTTTCTTTTTTGGTCCAACAGCTTGGGGTAAAATCTACAAAAACCAAAGCAGAATCTGCTGGTTCCTGTCGGTGGCGCATGGCTTTATTCTGGCATAAATATGAATGGTAGGTAAATTTTAATAATTCTTTGTGGTTTGAAGGTAAGTGAACAATTTTTTAAAATCAAAATCTCAGAAACACTTTAAAGCTTAAATAAAATCTTTAAAACCCGGAACGCTTGGAATTGATTCAGCGCATAACTGATAATGAATTTGGTGCATTTAAATGTGATTCAAAGGGTTGTTAAGGGATTCAGATTAATAATAAAAAAAATTATTATGGTCAATAAGAATGAGACACTCGCATTTAGTATGTGTGTAAGCCAAAGTGGCCACTCTGCTCGTGAAGTTGTATAAATGAAGTTAATGACATTATTTTTAAAAAAAAATATATAGAATAGTGTAGTTGTAAGTGTGTCATATAAAATTTTTTGTTCAGATACTTCAGATAATTGCCATATGGATTAGAAAAAAAATGTAAAGTGATCGCAAAATAATAAAAATAAAGTTAGAATTTCAAAAAAATAGTTCTGGTTATCCTCCATATTGACCCAAAATTTAAAAAAATGTATATATATATATATATATATATATATATATATATATATATATATATATATCTGGCATAGGTTTTATAAAAAAAAAAAAAAAAAAATCTGAAGGCGGAGTACGTGAAGGTGTTGTTTTACATGGGGGCTTACCTGACAAAGACTTTGATGTACTGCAAGAAAATGTACTGATAGGTGTCATGGAAAAAAAAATCAAAACATTTAGCAGTATTCTATAACTTGAGCTTTAATAAAATGCAAATTATATATAAAAAAAATCAACTTTATTTTCCGTAAAAAAACTTGGAAAATTTTCCTCGTTAATTTGCATATGAAATTTTCTTGATTTTTTAACGGAAAAACGAGTTTGAACACAAAATTATTTTAATAACTTTTTGGTTAAAGCTCTAGTCCTAGAAAATTGCTGCTATATTTTTTTCACACCACCTAGCTAATGCAGTATTATTTATTTTTTTTAAGATTTTTGAGAGTCTTTTTGAGGTCAGGCCCCATGTTCAGCTGAATTTGACTGGATTTTTTTTTTTTTTTTCTGTTGAACCAATGCGGATAGAATTATTTGGATATCAGTTCCATACCTCCGGCGGAATTTTTTTTTTAGAACGTATTACCTCAACTCTTTTTTTTTTTTTTTTTTTTTTTTTTTTTTTTTGCTCTTTTTACTTTAATCATCCAGTCAAACAAGAACCAAATTATTGTTGGCATTGAACCCACTGGAAAAGTAAATATAAATAAATGTTCAATAAAAAATTACATATTGAAAAAAAAAACAAAAAAAAAAAACATTTTTTAATTGTATGGCACTCTAGTGCAGTCCAGTACTAAAAGTAAGCTGTTTATCGGACTGTTTTTTAGTTAATGAAATAATACTGTATGTAAATTTACTACAGTATCTAATATTTTCCTCATTTTCGCAGGTGCCATATTAAGCCGCCGGCCTTGAGACACAATCGCCACAGAGAAAGCTGACGTTGATCATCCGGCGTTTTATAACTGCAACTCCACCATGAAGATTTGTAAAATTATGTAAAAAAAATGATAATAATAATAATAAAAATTTGTAAAAAAAATTATAATTCATGTGTACATATTATGATATATAATTATTTTGTAATATAATATATTAGACCCTCTAATATGTATACCTAGAAAAAAAAATATAGGTGATTTTTTTTATTTAACTTATTTTTAATTATATAGGATACGATAACACGATATACATGATAAATATCTATTAATAATAAATATAATTAGGGGAAACAAATTTCATTGGAGTAGGGGGTTGGAGGGGGCGCCATGTTCCAACCATTTGTCCAACTGTGAATTTCCAGGTTCGGCCATTTTGTGAGGTGCCGAGTTGGGGCACAGTTGATTTGAATGGGAGCAAATGGGATATTCCCATTTGTGACCAGCCACAAGGGGATTAGTAAATGGTCTGCCAGGTTGAAATTACAATGTTAATAGAACCCAAGCTTCAACTTGGTAACCAACTGTGCCCAACTGTGCCTTTGAGTCAGGGTTCAATAAATAATTTATATTATAATATTGATGGCTAGCTTATTGATACAGTCGTTCATCTTGATAGAACATGATGAATATAACATGCATAATATATAATTCAAGCTTATATAAATTCTTTCACAATCACGCCGCAACATTTTGCAAACAAAAATCAAGCTCGATCAAGCTCCCTTCGATTTTCTCGGCGGTGATATGTACGTTTGTTGCGGCAAATGTTGCGGCATGTTTTTGCAAAAAAAAATCTGACTATCATGTGAAAGATTTGCATTCATATGATTCATGATAGAACCCGGGGGTATGCAAAACCAATTTATTCGTCACAAAAAACATAAACATCCAGTAGAAGTGTATAGTACGTACAGTATGCATAATATATGATATATATTTATGCATTCATACTGTACATACATATGCATACTGTACAGTACGTACACATCATGTATTGATATATACATAATGTTATGAGATCTAAAAAATACTTATAAATAATATAATATTATGTTGTATGTTTACTATATGTACGTACACTTTTTGTGTTTAATAAAAGACTATTAAATGCATATATGCTGAAGATTCACCTAGGTATATATTAAAGAAGTGTACTGTAGTATACTGTATATGCATACTTTTCACTGCAAGTGGACGACTTGTCGAAACGTGCACGCACTCACCAGTCACCAGCACAAATTTCAAAGCTTGAGTTTTCCTCCTCCTCTCTATTTTATTTTGGATTAATTTCTTTGTAACGATAACCACGCACACCGCACACCACGAATCTTGCAGACAGATGCTCGGGTCGCTGGGTTGTCGATTGATGCCAAACAAACCAAATTGACATATATTATGAATCTCCACAGCTCCAGAATCTCTTTGTCACGAATAATCTTTTTCCTTTTTCTTCTTCGTTTAAAAGTGTTGTCGGCAATGCCGTCATTTCCAGGTCATTTCGTTGGTTGCTGGAAGAATGCCGGCAAGCGGTAGCCAATGGTGGCAACGCGTCGTCATCGGCAGTTCAGTGCGCATGCGTCTAACCCCATAAACGGCATATAGACCAATCACTCGCAATCACTTGAATCGGCTGCATCTGCATTTTGCTGCCAAAAACCGGCAAAAACTGAATGAAATTTAAAAATGAAATGGCATGTTGCTGCGTTACTGGTTTGCTGCAGGTGCAATCGTGCAAATAATCAAAACGCCATAAAAGCGCTGTCCTCTTTTCCATGCAAAAATTTTGAGTTAGCATTTTCTAAATATAGTTGTAATGCTCCTCCCTATGGAACTGAAATCCAAAAAATTCCATCTCTCATAGCTTCTTAATTCGGAAAAAAAAAAAAAAAAAAAAATCCAAAGTAATATGCAGCTAGTGGCTATAGGATGCCGGCGCCGTCTATATACTCCTATATATATATATATATATACATCAACGCGTCATGCATATATAATATATATATGATTGATGACTGCATGTATGCATGCATGTATTAATTAACTTTATTCTAGTACGCTCTAATTAGCTCTAATAGTACGCGTACAATTAAGGCCTCTTAATAATTATTGTCCATGATATGCATGTTTTAAGGCTGCTAGGTCTGCATCAGAACTCGGCGGCATCGCTATATAAAATATATATATAATTATTAATATTTTTTCATATGACATTCCCCACGAACTTTTTCTTCATAATTAAGTATAAAATGAGGCAGCAGCTATAATATATATGGGGTATATATACCCCATGCACACGTGTACGTTATAATCAAGAAAATATAATATATATATAATATATATATATTATATATGTATATATCCCAGAGTAAACACAACTCTTGTCAGCTAGTCCACAGTGCTTTGACTGTTGGGTCAGTACTGGACGTGCCAATACTCTTAAAAGTATGTGTACCGGACCAACACATTTTTGACACCCTATATATCTATAGCTATATTTATACAGGCTCATATGTGTGTTTAACCTAGCTGAGGTAGGATATTTATATGGAATTTTTCAATTTGGATTTTGTTTCCATTAACTGTATATATATATAAACATAATATGGAGGCCGGAACACTCTATTATATATATCGAACTATTAAAAAAATAATAACCTAATTAATGGACATGTCATTATATATATATATATATATTATAATTCCAAAAAATTTTAGTTAGCATTTTCTTATGGATATTTGCACCATATGCAACACAAACTGCTGACAATTAATTATTAATGGGTATTATAATATATTATATATATTTTAAGTTTATTTATTATAAATTTAAAAAAATATACATAATAAATAATAATTAATATATTATTAAGTATATACCACATCAATTTGCTATCAGCAATTTGTTTTAAACTTTCTCGTTTCCTTACTTCTTATATAGCAGCTCCTCGCCTCTACTTTTCCATCCATCAATAAAGGATAAGATAACGCCATCAATGTTAAAAAAAATCCCTCACACGAAAATTCTGAATTTTTTTTAAAATGTTCTCCTCTACACCCCCTATCAGTAGCTAAAATATCAGGTATACAAAAACTATATCATATTTGTAAACCTGATATTTTAGCTATACTGATAGGGGGTGTAGAGGAGAACATTTTAATTTTTTTTTCAGAATTTTTGTGTGAAGGATTTTTTTTTTTTAACATTAGTGGTGTTATCTTACCCTTAATTAATTAGAAAAGCTAGAAAATCTGCTTTTAGCTAAAAAGAGATAATAATAATAATAATTGTGGCTTTAGCTGTTATTATGACTTTATAATAATCTTACTATTCTTATTCATCAAAATGATCATCTTAAGTGTAAGGTAACACGGATCAGCTGACCCAATGTTAAAATAATCTCACACATTAAAATTATGAAAAAAATTTGAAATGTTCTCCTCTACATCCCCTATATGTAGGTAAAATATCAGGTACACAAATTCGAGCTAGTTTTTGATTATAATGAATTTTTAAAGTTGACTAATTTAATGTGTACCTGATATTTTACCTACTGATAAGGGATGTAGAGAACATTTTATTTTTTTTTTTTCAAAATTTTCATGTGTGGGATTATTTCAACATTGGGTCAGCCATGGAGGAAATTTATCCATGGGGTCAGCTGATCCGTGTTACCTTACCCTTAATTTGTACAAAAAGATGCAGAACAAAATATATTATATGTATAGGCATAGAAACTCTATATCTCTTGATTCAAACTAATTAAAATGTAAGGCAAATATCGGCCTGGCCACTCCCAAAAGTGTAAAATGGTGTCTAGAGTATTAACTTTTTTTACAATTTAAGATAATGCAGATATTATAAATATTTAATATGCAAAGTAACTAAAAATTAATAACATTGTGTAATACTAAAAATAACATCTGCATTTTGTTTAATTGCGGAATAAAAATATCTTGCTTATCTTTTGCTATAATGTATATATTATAATGTACACTTTTTGTGTTTAATAAAAGACTAATAATAATGTAAATAAATGAAGGGAGAAAGGCAGTTCATTATTAACTAAATTAAAAGCACAATATTGAAAGAAATTTTTTATTTCAAATAATAGTTTGAAAAAAGTTACAATATTAAGAGGGTTAACTTTAAGAAATTACAAACTTCCCAGACAGCACCTACCATCATCTAAGATTAATAGAATACGGTAATAGAGATGAAATATTTATTGTTACATTTTTTGTTTTTAATTTTGACTTGAGAATTCAAGCCTATAATTTTTCTCTTTTTATGTATTTTATGTTAACATTTTTTGAAAATTTTTGCTACTCAACAGAAAATTTAAAATTTGTTTCCAAAAATAAAGTTTTCATTAAGCACATCAAGTTCAATATTTAACAGTTTGATTGTAGATGGAATGATAAGACAATATTATTGTCCTTATAAAAAAAGCAGTGTGGAATAATAATAAAAAAATGATAAAAATTTTACTGTTTTAAATGAATTTTATAATCAAATTTAAGTGCTTTAACATTTTAATCAAACAAATTTGTTAACCCCTCCGATACCTTATCAGAGAGCAAATTAGAAATAATAAAGTAGCAAGAACATTTTTTTTTTTTTTCTTTAACAAAGGAATTTGCCGTTTTTTGGCTTTTTTATATTTTACTTTTTTTTTGCTTTTTTTATGCCTCTTTGTTTTTTTATAATATCGTTACTAACTTCTATTGGATTGGTCTCCAATTGCTACATTTTTCTCTTTTTTTTTTTCTTTTTACTTTTATTTTTTTAACATTGAGCTACTTACAATGGTAAGCAAACTCTGTGAAAATAACTTTCAGAAAACCTCAACTGGGTTCTACTTGAATAGAACGATTTTTATTTTTATTTTTTAGTTTTTTTTCTTAAAAAGATTACATTGTTTGTTTTTTTATTTATGTTTTGCAATTTTTTTGTTGATTGGTTTTTTATTTTTTTTTATTTCTCTCATTCATTCCCTGTCATACCTTCTTTCCATGGTCGTAGTGAAGCTGGAAGAGTGTGGCTGGCTGCCTCTTCTCAGCGTGTGTGCTCCAAGCTACTCCTTCTTGCCAGGGGTGGCCGCCTGCTTGGCTTGATGGGCCTGAAGCACAGCCACAGCCTCTTCGACCTTGGCCTTCAGAGACTCGTGGTGCTCCAGCATGTGTAAAAGCTCAGAGTTGTCTATCTCAAGCAGCATGCCTGTGATCTTGCCTGCCAGCTCAGGATACATGCGCTGAATCAACGGGAACAGACGCTCACCAAGCATTTGCTTCTGCTCATTGTGTGGAGCAGCAGCCAGCATGGAAGCTGTCAGTGGCTCCTGGCCCTGGATGTGCACCGCCTGCTGTACTTGAGGCTGCTGAGCCACTGGCATGGGCTGAGGCGGGTTACGCATGTTGGCGGTGTACTTGTAGTTGGCAGGGCGGGCCTGGGCAGATACAGGTACTCCAGCAGGCATGGGTCCACGACCTTGCATGTTGGCAGCTCCGACACCTTGCTGACCGGTGATGGGACGAGCAGACATGGCAGTACGCATGGTTCCGGGTTGGCTTGTGGGGGCCCTTGGAGCAGAGCGGAAGGGAGTTGGCATGTTGGGGAAGCCAGAAGCTGCAGTGGCTTGTTGATTGGGGCGAACTTGAGGCTGTGCAGGCCAGCGAGGTGTAGCACGCATCTGAGCAATCTGTGTGGGACCAAAGAAGCGTTGTGGCTGCGGGAGGGTGGGTACAAAGTAGCCTGCACCACTCGACTGGAACATCTGCCCCATTTGCTGCATACGCATGTTGGCCATACGTTGCATGTACTGCGAGGCCAAATGAGCCTTACGGTCCTCCTTACGTTGGGCCAAGGCCACATACAGGGGCTTGGACCCCACGATACGCCCATTCATCTCTGTCACAGCTTTGGTAGCTTCCTCAGGAGACGAGAAACACACAAAGCCGAAGCCCTTGCTGCGACCATCCTCTAGCATGACCTGTGACACACATATGCAAGAGTCAGTATACAATGCAACAGTGACCTGGAAAAGAAACTCACACTTACTTTGGCGCTTGTTATGGTACCGAAAGGAGCAAACTCCTTTCGCAAGCGCTCATCGTCGATCGTGTCATCCAGATTCTTCACATACAAGTTGACGCCCTGGTAGCGGTTCATGCGTTCAATCTTCAGTTGTTCAAACTTTCGCTTCAGTTCTTGTTGTCGCTCTGCCTTCTTCTGGGCACGTCCAACGTACAGCATCTGAAAAAGTTGCAGTTTAGTACCCTAGTCATGTCACTGAGCACTGTTCATGACCTACCTTGCCATTCAGCTCCTTGGCATTCATATCATCACATGCTTTCTCAGCAGCCTCAGGATCTTCAAAGGCCACAAAGCCAAAGCCTTTAAGTTTGCCGTCATCAGAGATCATCACCTGTAAACAACACATTAAAATTATTACAAAAATAGAACAATAAAAATTAAAAGAAAGGTAGGCCCTTATTTAAATTAAAGCTATTCTGTAGTGAAGTTGGTGCTTTCTCTAACTTCTGTAATTTAATGAATGAAGATTTCATATACAGTACAGTGCTTAGGGTTAATGCATAGTTGTTTGACTTTTAAGATTTAACTTCCCTTTCTCTTATCTTATATAAATATCAAATTCAGTTTTATATTTATAATATACATGTATATTAAGAAATAAGCCATGCAGAGGAATGGAAAGAGGAATTTTTCTCAAAATGTTATAAGTTTGCTTGCACATAAGGAACTGTAAATTTTATTAGTAGCTTCATTGCTACGCATTTTTTTTTTTTTTTTTTATATATATATGTTAGCAATAGCTTTGGCGAAACTGATTGCCTTTTCGCCACTTCTGGCTTTATGTATTTTCTGAATTTAAGGACACAAGTGAAAGAAAGAAGTACTGTAATAATAAAGTATCTAATGTAGTTAAAAACAATTATTACTAGAGTTTTTCTAGCTAAAAAAATGTCATTATCAAACCAGCAATTAAATTAGCAAGTAAATACAAATATGCAACAACTTCACCCAGTCTAGTGTAAGTACTAAAGCATGGTATAGGGAGAAATTGAAATTGCTTGCAGTGCAATGAAAATCACAGCCATCCCAATTGAATTATCTTAACAATAAACAATTACTAGCATAGTCATAAATAAAAAAGATAAAAATATAAATTTATGATTGATAAAAATATAATATAATTTTTCCCCCCTACCATAATTACATATAAATCTTTTTGCTCACATGTAATGAAGATACCGGTACTTTACTTGGGGTAAGTAGATACAGTAACACAAAATATTTACCTTGTGACTCGTAATCCGCCCATATTTCTCAAACATTTCCTTCAGTCCTTCGTCATCCAGATCATCAGCAAAGTTCTTGATGTAGACATTGGTGAAGCGCTTGGCCTTCTCGCCCAACTCCTTTTCACGCTCCTTACGGGGGATGAACTTGCCAACATACACCTTCTTTCCATTCAGCAACATGCCATTCACTTTGTCAATAGATTTGTTGGCTGCTTCTTCAGTCTCAAAGTGAACAAAACCATATCCTTTGGAGTTTCCCACTTCATCTGTTGCCACTTTGCAGCTCAATATATTGCCGAATGCAGAGAAAGTGTCATACATGGCTTTGTTGTCAATGCTCTTGTCCAGGTTCTTGATGAATACATTGCCAACACCTGATTTGCGAAGAGATGGATCACGCTGAGACCACATAATACGAATTGGACGGCCTTTGAGCATGTCAAAATTCATGGTGTCTAGAGCCCGCTCAGCTGGAAAAAAAAGAAAGTAAAAGGGATATCATTATACGTTCCAAACGAGATGTTTGGAAATTAAGACAGAAAAGTTATGATATATTTTACTTCATTTCCAAACAAAACAACTGACAGATGACGGTAAAAACAGTGAAATTGGCGGACATACGGCTGATAGGAATCACACAAGAGTTTTTAACACGGCCTTGAGCCGCAAACAAAAAGTTCCTTTTTTCCTGCTACCTGGTGTGCTCCTGCAAATACCAAATACTTAAATTTACTTAAATTTCAGCATAGGGTATAAATACACTATGCTGAAATTTAAGTAAAATTCCTATTTTTAAAAAAATTGCAGCAAAATTCTTAAATCACCTACAGTAAAAGTTGAAATTTTCATTAAAAGAAAAAGAGGAAATAAAATGAGCTACGAGGCACACTGCCACAGAACAGACTTTTATTAGAGCGCAACTTTTAACAGACATCAGATCAATGTTGATACAAATTCAGTACAGTACCGGTAGCTTTGACACAATTAATGCACAAGGTTTTGAACAATCCACTCTTGACAATATCACAATATCCAAGATTGAAAAACTTCAGCGTGGGTTAAAAATTAAACGTAATTTAGGGGGGGGGGGACTCAGTTTTCGTGAACCGATTAGAATGCAGTATATGGACCTCTTGAGCACACTTTCAGTGATAACAATTTCTAGTGATGAAATTTAGTCTGAAGAAGCTTTGTTATACCTAAACCAAGAGTGAGTTAACAGCCATATACATAGTCCAGCCAAGGTGGGTAAAGGTAGAAGGTGGAATTACTTCAAGTTTTTGTAGACTGCATACTTCGGAAAACTTCGAGCCGGGCGCAGGATCGTTTAGCTCCGCCAGTGTCACTGGGCGCTGCAAGTGCTATAGTCAAATTTACTTTTGAATCCCTCCGGAAGTAAAAGGTTTCTGATCTTCCTATTGTTAGTTCAGTGCACAATTTCCCACAGATAAATACTTTTAATTCAAACCAAACCGTTAAAGTTTCAAAACTGAAATCACTGACAAAAGAGCAGCAAATTTCCTATTTTTGGCTACTTCCGGAAGGAATGCCAAATTAATTTGACTGTAGTGATTCCCACCACGAAGAGGCATCCCCTCCCACGTGTGCGCGCGCACTTCCAGTAACCACTCGCTTCGCATGACTCCCTCCCCTTACACCCTTAAACTCCTACCCCTGGCAGATGTTCCCCTCTCGCGCCCAACGACATCACGCTACTATAAATTCAAGTTCCTCTACCTGCCAAGTAATTCCACCTTCTACCTTTAACCACCTTGAGTCCAGCAAGCGAGAGTTGGACCATGAAAATTGCCGGAAATGACGTACAGGAACTTCTGGTTGCGGGTTATGTTATATCATGGCAACCGGAAGCAAAAACTACTGAAATTATGTCATTTCCGTGGTCCAACTCTCGCTTGCTGGACTATAGTATATTGTAACCCATTCCAGCGAGCATTGTGTAATGGAGTATTGACCTAAATTTTTTTTATTGTAGAAATGGATAGAGGGTGCAAAGTTATGCTACCCTGATTTTTTTCCGATTTTTTAGAGCCCTGGAAGTATTTTTAAAAAATTATTGAAAGTCCTTTTTGTGACGTCACGCGGCGACAAGTCCTATCTTTTTCTTAAGGAGCGGCGTCTCGTGACGTCACAAAAATAACTTTCAATAATTTTTTAAAAATACTTCCCGGGCTCTAAAAAATCTGAAAAAAATCAGGGTAACATAACTTTGCACCCTCTATCCATTTCTACAATAAAAAAAAAAATGAGGACAATACAGTACTCCATTAATGAAGATATAGGCTTTAGGAAGAATGTTTAAAAAAAGAGAACATTGTTATATGCAATGGAACTGACGAATATTCATAAAGTTTATCTAAGAGAGATAGAAATGAACTCAAGTTTTGCAGCTATTTCAGAGGCAGTCCCAATGTTTCATGGAGTGCATGCATTGAGGATAGATGGGTGGAATTTATAAGGTGCTGTATAGAAATTAATATAGAAGTGTTAAGTCAAAATGGAAACTGTGCCATTTCTGTAAAGTCTGAAAACTCTTGGTGTTGTTAACTCCACATTACAGTCTTTCAAATTTTCTACACCTCGTTGCTGCTTACACGTCACAATAATTCGTATTCGCATGTAAACTGCTTCACAACAAAATCAGCAATCCTTCAGGTCAACTTAAACGCAAAAAAAGTCAGAAGTGACTTTATTTTGATGTGTTAGCCAAGGCTTGATAAGACTGTCTGCATATTATACTAATGTATGCAAACAAAGAACCTATTTACATCATGGCCCTTATTTTAAAGTGTATGCATGATACAGTATGTATGCATATATGCATATTTTTTGCTAAAAAATTACTCGCTTGCTTAAAACTCATTCCCGATACTGATCAAATCCGTTCATAGAGGCGGGTGACTTTTTTTTAAATCATATCTGTTCCGTGCTGTTTGCAAGAATCAAGCATTCACAAGGGTTGCAATTTTATCACGCATATGACATAACTCACACTTCTCTTCGGCTTGCTTCTGTAAATACAATCTTTCAATTCCGTCTGAAGTGATACGATCCAAAGCATCAAAAGAGGCATGTTTATTTGTATGTTGCCAAAATATGCATACATCTTATCAAATTAAAATGGATCGAAGACGAATCAAAATGCCACTGTGAGGGGGCATTATGCATTCTGGTCAGCAATCAGTGCTCGTGACGATGATGAGGGCAGCAAGAATAGGCCAATTTTTCCTGAAGATCACCGTCGCACTGCGGGTTGCAGTGCTACTTGCAGGGCGGCGGTGATCTTAGAGGGATATGGGACAATGCAATCATGAATGCTTAAAAAGTTTTTGTAGGAAATAATAATGTGAGAAATGAGTAAATTTCCGTTTTCGGAACATCCCCCAAATTTGTAAAAATTTATTAAATACAGAGAGCCGCAGGTTAATTGCACAGGCAACATCGCACCGAGTACGGCTGGGCGAGAGGAAGGGGGAGTGAGTTACATGGAGAAAAGGCAGCAGTGTTGCCAGGCGATGAACGTCATATCACGTTCCTCCGATCGCGCCATTCATAGGGCACTTACCCTGGGGAACTCGCCACCGTACGGCATGTACCCTATTTTCATACTCAGTTGATGGGTAACGTTCGATTAAAAAGTATTTATTTTTAGGGTCCCCTGTCCCTTTACAGGAAATTTGGCCTATTGAATTTATTGACGTCAGGTCCATGAACCATGCAGTCATTGCCTATATGCATACAGTGTGAGCAGCATGATATTAATGACATGCATAATTATGTATACATAATATATAGCTTCAGCATGGCAGCCAGATGGCAGCGAGGTGACCATGCAGGTGAACCACATGCATGCATGAGGTCGAGCGTGGCGCAGTGCATTGACCGGTTCTCGTTAGATCACCGAAGTCAGGCTACGTCGAGCGTGGTTAGTACTTGGATGGGTGACCGTTTCAAGTAAAAAATACGCTGCTCCCTCCCTGGGGTAAATTCGTCTCGCTTTCCACCCAGTGCAGTGATGCACTTGTGTGTGGTTCCCCAGGCTTTGGACATCGCTTTGGTCCATTGAGAAAAAGTAGAGGTGTCCGTCCTGACTGAGGTTTTCCACGGTTCCCTCAGTCTCACCTCAGCGAATGCTGGGACGCGTAAGCATGCAGGCCGTGGCCACTATCCGTTCCCTACCTTATCCCTACCCAGTACCCCGCCGCGAGCTGTAAGCTCTTAGGGGTGTATCCTTGTAAAAAAAAAAAAAAAAAGGGGGGTAGGGGGTGGGGGTATGTATGCATTTTACCCATTTTTTTTTTTTTTTTACTACATTTAAACTACTGTATCTTACCATCTGCTGGCTGCTGGAAGTTGACGTAGGCATATCCGAGCGAGCGACGAGTGATCATATCCCGACACACTCGAATGGACAGAACGGGCCCTGCGGTTGAGAACTTCTCAAACAGCATGGCCTCTGTCACATCCGTGTGCAAATCTCCGACGTACAGTGAAGCCATTGGAGGTTTTTATTCTTCTATGCTCATGAAATAGATTCAATTACTTGTAAGTAATATTTGGCACCAGTACTGATGATACTGGAATTGTAAAGACAGATATTTTCTCGATTTCTTACTTGGAGTTGTCACACGACCTTTCAACTTGCACACACGTCACACTTGGTTTTCTTATTTTATATTTGTTTTCCTTAGATTTTTCTATTTTTTTATGATTTTACAGTTTTTTATATTTTTTTTTGTATTTTTTTAAAAATTATATCACGAAATAAGGTGGGTTGTGTGACCTATTTTTAAGGAAACACACAACCTCACAAAAATCAGTCCCTACTCACTTCAGGAAGAGGCAGTGAAAGTAGGCCGTGCGCGGCTTATATAACCTCGGCAAGTATTCCTCCGCATCAGTACTGCGGTCATAAATAGTTCGTGATAAATACAAAAACACTGCAAGAACTATGAGATTTATTGAATAAATTGATTTGCATTTTTAATAATTATTAATTATTTCAGCTAAATATAGTAGTTTTGGAAGATATAAGACCAAAGTAATAATATTACCACGTAAATGCAACAGCCACGTGCGGGTTTTCGCCATTTTATTTTATAAGAAATAATATTGAATTGAGATAAATACACCTTTCCTGAGGATTTAAAAAACTAAATTGTTAATTCCAACGCTATAAAATGTGTAAAAATTACACTTTTATGACATTTTGAACTTTTATTCTGTACAATACATGAAATCACTAGTATGACTTTTTGGCTCCAAAATTTTGAATGCATTTTTTGAACATCAAAACAAAGGTCAGGTACAAAGTTCCTCTAGAGGAACTTTGGGTCAGGTACAATTTAAGAAAAAATAAGGAAGAAAAGCCGGTCTACAGTCTACACCGAACATCCAAACCTAAATCATTATGGAGTCTATTATAATCTATAACTCATAATTTTAATGTTTATAATATGCAAATAAGTGAGGGATCCAGATATTATAAAAGGAACGTACTTCAAAAGGATTCGAATTAAGGCCATGCAGTTTATAAAAACGTTTAAAGTAGATGAGTGATGTATTTTTAATTGTCTATATAATTATGTATGACAGGGGTGCAAATTCGGTACGTGTTATACTGCATACATATACATACATAACATGACGCCATATATCCCTTTACGGGGTAATTAAGCCAGCAGCATTATTACCTCGGCCGTCTACAAATTGCCCTCCACGTACAGCACTTGATTCTAGCTTGCATATATACTCGATCCTTTTGCTTCAGAAATAATTAATGTACTCTCATATAACACTCTTTTGCCTTAATAGCTTATTCTACGCGTACACTCTATTACACACTGCTTTACTTTTAAAACACCTGCTCTTCAAACATTCTGCAATCACATCCAAACCAAACCTTTTTTGGTCTATCTAATAATACTTTGATGATATTATGTAATTAATTATTTATATTATATACTTAATTTGTGTTTTTTTTTTTTTTGGGGGGGGGGGGGGGTTCTAACACCTAGAAAATCAGAATACTGATGGTTTGTTGTTTGAAATTTGGACATATTTTGGATCTCGGAAATAAAATAATTGGATTTTCTAGTCTATAGTCTCAGAATATTTCGATGTAGACACCATGCTGAGACATGCGACACACAGTAACCTTTGGTCATGCATGCAATTTCGATGCCATAATTGGCTATAGGGGAAACTTTTAGTTCAACAATTTTATTATTAACTTTTACTTAATTTTATTATTAACTTTTACTTAAAAATACAACAAAAATGTATAGAGAAGAAAAATTTTCGTAAGTTCCAGATTTTTTTTTTTTTTTTTTTACAATTTTACCTATATATACGTCCGTTAATTTTTGTGATCTTCAATAGACCACTTGCAAAACTATGTTTTAGCAAAACGTAAACAAACTCATTTACCCAGGTATTGTTGGTTGTTGATTATGTGTATTTTTTTTCCAATACATTGGACCTTATGGGAAATTTACGATTTTCACATACAGATTTCAATACATTACATATAGGTATAATTTTAAAAATAAATATATCTGCAGTTCTTGGCCATTTATAATATTAAAAATTGCATTGGAAGACGGTTTCTTTATTTCAATATAGTAAATTTAGCATGATACCAAATCAGCCAATTGCATGGGGTAAGATACGTAACCAAGCAAGCTTCAGATTGTTTATTATTGCAACAGTTAAAATCAACAAACTGGAGTTTGCCTATATAGTTACGTATCTTACCCCATGCAATTGGCTGATTTGGTGTCATACTAAATTTACTATATTGAAATAAAGAAACCATTTTTAAATGCAATTTTGAATATTATAAAAGGCGAAGAACTGCAGATTCCGGTGATATATTTATTTTTAAAATCATACGTATATGTCACGTATTGAAATCTGTATGTGAAAAACGTAAATTTCCCATAAGGTCCAATGTATTGGAAAAAAAAATACACATAATCAACAACCAACAATACCTGGGTAAATGAGTTTGTTTACGTTTTGCTAAAACATAGTTTTGCAAGTGGTCTATTGCTTCAAAGGATGAATATCCAGCCGGTCCAGCATCAGGACCATGATGCAGCACAATATATATAGATTTTTTTAATCAAAGAGCATTTCATCCTATATACATATTATATTAGGGAAGTGGGCCGGAGAGCAATCTTATACGCGAATACATTTTAGTCATTGTATTATAACCACTTGCAATTAGAGCAGAGTATGTATAGAGCTTATTGAAATTTATATTTTTTAAATAATAAAATTTTATAATAAATTAATATATTATTTAATAATTTTTCACGTAGATTTGTGTAATGAGCTAATGAGATACATTAATTATATTATAAAATATGCAAGCTGCGCATGCAGTTATGTATGCAAAGGGTATTAAATGGAACAATTATCTAAATCAAGCACCCTATTCTATTAAAGTATTAAATTTATACTTCTATATAATATTCACGGGTGCTGCGTGGAGCTACTAAAGCACTCAACAACATATTGCTTATTTTAATACAGAGAAATCTTGGGTGGAGTCGCTCGGTCAATGGCCACGAATATCGATGCAAGTGAATGTTGTCCAAGTTGTCTTGAATTATTGTGGTACTATAATTATATGTATGTATTATATATATTTAATATATAATTATGCCCTAAAAGTGCCACAGTCATATGCATGCAGTTAATATACAAATAATACACACTAAATTTTTAGATGCTGAATTGGTTTCAGTACTTTATGTCAGTATACAAAATTGCTCCAGTCAGTACAAAATTTCTCCAGTTTCATCGTTTCATCTTACATCCAGCACTTTTGACCTATAAAACACTTATTCCAAGTACAAATTTGGTATTGAAAAAAGAGAGTAAAAAAAAAAAAAATACAAAAAATTGACTCTATTTTTTCAGTACCAAATTTGTACTTGGATTAAGTATTTTATAGGTCAAAAGTGCTCGATGAAAGACGAAACTGGAGCAATTTTGTACTGACATAAAGTACTGAAACCAATTCAGCATCTAAAAATTTAGTGTGATATTATATAATATTATTATATAATATTTTGCTGAGGTGCATGATACTGATGGAACTAAGAAAAAACTCAATCAGGACGGACACCTCAATCGGGCTACCTCTATACTTTTCATCAGTATTTAGTATTTTGTATCCTGTGCTGCATGAAACAATTAAAAAAAATATATATATTATATAAATACGTCAGTATATTCAATTGTTATGGAGTTTATTTATTAAATTGGGACAAGAACTGTTAACTGTCTCATGATTGGGAGTATACATCGATGTATTGTGAGGAGGCCGTGAAAGGGTACTAGCAGGGATCCTTCTGAGTTGGGAGCGGCATAAGGAAAAATACATCATGTGCATCATGAGTTCACTTTTTTCCCACCCATTTCTTATGCCCCCCATCCAGAGATTGGTTCCTCGAGCGTTCGAGGATACATATTATACTCTTCAACATAAAGTTAATTGAGATTATTGTACTAAAATTCTGTAACTTTTGTTTTATATACATTTTATTTATTTATTTTCTTTTTATAGTACGAAGTATCGTGATATTTCAGAGATACTGGAAAAACTGTTAGTGGATCAAGAATCCAGATCCTTGAAATAAAAGTTTTTCGCGGATCTATCGAAGATTCGGATCCGCGAACGTTCGCAAAACCGCGTTCTCTTTCCCCAAGTATACTCCCTCCAAAGGCGTAGAAAAAAATCCTATATTATAGCGACACGCCACTGAGCATGCATGCATTTAATTTCATATTAATTATGTTTAATAATATGTAATAACAATAATAATAATTCTGCATTACTTTTTTATTGATACTGCGTTAGAAAAGATTTTGCACTTCTATTAAACATTCAGAGTATTATACATTACATATTATACGACCTACTTTCACATTACTTTTACTTACTCCTTGGCTATACAGTATATCTAAAGGGAAAGAATTTACATTTTGTCGTAAAAGACATGCAGTTAATGAAAATTAATTTTAAAACTGTAAATTTAATATATTGCAATTAATACTTAGATGCATCAAACTATACAAATAGGAGAGGGCTCTAGTATAATGTTGGATAATTAGAATATTATAATATATATATTAATTAATTTATAATAGTAGTGTAAGTCCTAAAATATTATATTAAATTTATATATTTACTATGAATTAATTAAATCATTCGATCTGTATTATATTCCATATACCATATACTATATATTTATAAATATCATATTATAATAATATTACAATATCCTAGTGCTAAGAACACTGTTATCATTCAAAGGTGTTTGCAAATTATGTTGTTGTTTATTTTTTCTAAACTTATTTTCATGCTGTTATTGCCGCAATATTTAAATTGTTCTGTTATTTTATTTTTCAATTTTAGGTTTTAGCAGGTTTGTCGCATAACCCTGCTCATCAGACTGCAATATAATGTCCAGTTTTAAGTCTCCAGCAAATATAATTAATATGCACTCGTCGCCTAGGAAATTTTCTTACTTACAGTCTTATTAATTAATTACCACCACGTCCCCTCTATTATCTTCTTATACAATCGAAACATCATGCTGATTATTTTTAAAACAAGGCGCGCCCGCAAAGGGAAATTTTCACAAGCGACGATTATTACAGGCATGTTACAACTATAAGTTTAGTATTTTACAGGTACTATCTATTTAGTACTAGATGAAATCCTATACAGTTCAGTGGCTTACGAACAGACATAAAATTAAGGTAGAGATAATACGGATCAGCTGGCCCAATGCTAAAAAAATCCTATTCATAAAAATTATGAAAAAAAATTTAAAATGTTCTCCTCTACATCCCCTATCAGTAGGTAAAATATCAGGTATACAAAAACGAGCTAGTTTTTGAATTATTAATTTTTAAAGTTGACTAATTTAACATGGAAGTTCCATTTCTCCATGTTAAATTAGTCAACTTTAAAAATTAATAACTCAAAAACTAGCTCGTTTTTGTATACCTGATATTTTACCTACTGATAGGGGATGTAGAGGAGAACATTTTAAATTTTTTTCATAATTTTTATATGAATGGGAATTTTTTAGCATTGGGCCAGCTGACCCGTATTATCTCTACCTTAAAGAAATAAAACAATTATAGAAAATAAAATAAAATTAAATAAAAAAATATATATTATGTATTATATAGAATAATAATAACGCGCATCACTTCTTTTTAAAATATTATATATATAGTAACAACTGAGTCAATGTATCTAGTTATCTAGTACGTAGGTAAGGATGAAAAAAGGAATCGTATATATGTAATGTAAGGATTAAAGGATACAGTGTGCTCTAGCGACGAAACTACCAACTTTTACGTTCAAGCATAAATACTATATATGCCGCGAAAAATGAGCAGGTGTTTTATTGACGTAGACTCATGAATTAAATCAGAATCTATAAAATAACCTTTATTAAAACATAATTTCAGAGACCCTTGTACATTTTATACAATATTATAGGTTAATGCATAATTTGTTGTTATATAGTCTTTTTTTTTCAGTTCTTTAAATTATTAGACCTTTTATTGAATACATTAAATGTTAGTCTCTTTTGGATTAATTAGCTAAAACTCGACCATTCTAATTATAGAGTAGAGTAAGCGATTACATTTTTTTCGTGAAGATTTTTCTAAAAATAGTTTAACTTGCCCTCTATTGAGAAATGAAAACCAAAAAATTGCATCTCAAATAGCTTCACCATAAAAAAAAAAAAAAAAAAAAAAAGCTGAAAGTTGGTGCTTTGGATCCCTTTAGCATATAATATATTATATATTATGCATCCTTATGTCATGGTACAGAAAACAGCTTTTTAACTCAAACTTCGTCTGAACTATTGTAACTGAAAAATACCCACGTTATCTATGATGAATTCTTTATGAATTTTTAAATAAAATATTTGTTTCGGAGCCGTTTTTCTGGAAAAAAAAATCTTGAAAATCCTAATGGTATTTAACCCACAAGTATTTAAGATTAAAATTTAGATTTAATAGCTTTTTAGATTTTCGAAAACGTGGCTCCGTAAAAAAATATTTTATTTTAAAATCCATTCAAGAATTTTACCATATATTGAAATGTACAATCGAAAAGCAATAAAGATGAATATGGATTACGTAGTTATTTTTAATTGATAGTACCTTAGTTCGGACAAAGTTTGAATAAAATAAACTTGTAAAAAACTGTTTTCCATACCATAAGGATGCATGCGTTAAAGGTATTGGAAACACCAACTTTTAGAATTTTTTGTCATGAAGATACTTGAGATGAAATTTTTTGGTTTTCATTTCTCAATAGAGGGCACGTTAAATTATTTTTAGAAAAAAATATAAAAAAAATGCACTCGCTCTACTGCGTGTAAACTTACATGTACCAAATCCAAGATTGTCATTGTCATTACAAAATTATAGTAATTAATTTTACTTCACGTTGATTGGATTATATTTTTAAACAGTTTAAAATTAATCTGTTAATAATCTATCTACTATATTTACAAATTTATATTTTAACATGTAGTGGTTTATTTTTTATTGTATATATGATTCCACTTGATTTTGATAGCTCTATAGAAAATCAGTCGAATTCAAAGAAGCAAACTTGTATATTTAAGAATTAAAGGGTTCTTTTTAATTAATTGATAATTTTAATTTTTCTAACCAAGATTATAATCATACAACCTTACTGTCTGAAATAGATTACACATGCACTACTACAATGTTTTAATTGTTTTAATGTGTGTGTGTGTGTGTATATATATATATATATATATATATATATATATATATATATATATATATATATATATATATATTATTTATATATAATTTTGAATTTTGATACGCATATATATTTTTAATATAAAGAAGACTTAATCATCATATATATTTATTATATGTACGAGTTTATAAATATAATTAATTATGTGTTCTCAAATCACTTTAACATGCAGCTCTAAGAACTCATAATATGTATTTTTCAAAATTAAAAAATTAATATAAAACAATTATACATGGCTGCATCATGCATCGATCTCGCGCGGTGGTGGCGCATTTTGCTTGAATAAAATTATATAGAATATAATATAATTATATGCCAATTATAATGTTATATTCGATGCTTTTTCTCAATAGTATCATTATATTGTTTATCTCAGGAGTCAGGCATGGATTTAGGCGGGAGGGGTGTCCAGTTTTATAGACAATTTATTTTCCTCATTGATAGCTTAATTGATATCAGTCTCTAAATATGTAACATTTTAATTTGCCAATCACAACGAATCCAAAATTTGGCAAAATATTTAACGACCGGATCTTTTACCCGATCTTGGCGAGCATTTGTCAATGTTATTTTTTTATTTTATGATATTATACAAGTACCAAAAGGTTGAATTATATAAAAACATTACGTGGCAAAACTTTTTTACTTATTATGGACTTATATATATATGTAAGAGCTCTTATACAATGTATATTATATATTATTTTAAATTGGTAATTACAATTTTCAAGCAAACAGGTCCCAAGCTATGCCATAGCCGTGGCTATGCTTTGAATCTTCAGAATTTAGTGATGTTATATAACTTATATAGGACAACCGGTTCCATAGTTGGAGGTCGAGGCACAATGGCGCTGATGCAGCCACCGAGGGCATACAGTGGAAGAGACCACTGAGACCAGTAGGGATCGGCGATAGTGAAAAAAGTATCGATACTTTTTATATCGAGTACTTTAAAAAGTATTTATACTCATCAATATTATCGGCTCAAAATATATCGATATTTCGATATATCGGAAAATATCGGCGGTAATTTTAAAAAGATTAAAATTCAGCATATTTTTTAGCTTCTGGGGGGGGGGGGGGGTAAAAATACATTTTTCTTTTAATGTAGTAAATATTACCAACAATTATTTTTTATGTACGTTATATATATATAATCATTTTAAAATAAATACACAACAAGTTTTCAAGTATTCCGCCATCTTGAAAATACTAACCTGTACCTGTGTACTCTGTATATAAATGAATAATTTGTAATAATTTTGCGGATATATCGGTGAAAGTATTTAGTATAAATCATTCCTACTATATATACGACCTACTATAGCTAGCTTATATTAGTTAGGCTACTATAATCTGCCAAAGCCAAGTACTCTCGAGCCATGCAATAGTAAGTAAAACTATCGGAGGTATTGAGTGCCACTGCCAGCTAGTGGAAGCCATCTTGTAGTAGTAAATGGCCAATCGCGTATTCCGTATTTTCGATCAATTAACGAGTAGATTTTCGTATTGGAAAAAGAATTTAAAAACGCATAGTATCGAACTCATGGACGAAAACCTATTTAATTAATAAATACTTTTTTGTCTTGCCTTGGTTTTTGATTACCGCGACTACCGCGAGTGACTTTTGCATGCATTTTTTTATAAATAGTATCGGCCGCGAACCGGACTGAAGATATCCACATCCACATCCTCATCCACACTAGTGAAATGCAGGAAAGCAACATTAAAAAATATCACTAAATTTAGGGACAAACCAGAAGTTATCATCATCCACACTAGTGAAATGCAGGAAAGCAACTTAAAAAATACCACTAAATTTAGGGACAAACGTAAGTTATCCACGTCCAAGCATATATTAATAAACAGCAATATACATGGGGGACATATAGAATAATTAAAATTGAAAATAGAAAGTATGAAAATAAAAATTAGAAACATTTTATAATGAGATTAAATATATGAGTTGTTGTCCCGCGCCCAGCGCTGATCCCAAATACGATTTTTTTTTATAAATATATAATATATAGCTAGTTTTCATTGACATAATTATTACAACACCATATATCAAATTTAGATTGATCAACCAGTAATTACACCGTAAAAAAAATAAAATGTGCATCCTCCTATTAAAACCATAAGTTTGATCTTTTTTACCGCCAATTCCAAATTGGAATTTCGTTCAAAATTTAAATATAGGGTATAATTAGAATTTTACACAACATATATCAAATTTAGATTGATCAACCAGTAATTACACCGTAAAAAAATTCTTTGATTCCTTTTGTATGCAGAACCAAAGTTTGATATTTTTTTCCCGCCAATTCCAAATAGGAATTTCGTTCAAAATTAAAATATAGGGTTGAATTAGTATTTTACACAACATATATAAAATTTAGATAGATCAACCAGTAATTACGCCGTAAAAAAATAATGTGCATAATTTCCTATTAAAACCATAAGTTTGAATTTTTTTCCCGCAAATTCCAAATAGGAATTTCGTTCAAAATTCAAATGTAGGGTTTAATTAGTATTTTAAACAACATATATATAATTTAGATAGGTCAACCAGTAATTACGCCGTAAAAAAAATAATGTGCATAATTTTCTATTAAAACCATAAGTTTGAATTTTTTCCCCGCCAATTCCAAATAGGAATTTCGTTCAAAATTAAAATATAGGGTTTAAATAGTATTTTACACAACATATATAAAATTTAGATAGATCAACCAGTAATTACGCCGTAAAAAAAATAATGTGCATAATTTCCTATTAAAACCATAAGTTTGATTTTTTTTCCCGCCAATTCCAAATAGGAATTTCGTTCAAAATTAAAATATAGGGTTTAAATAGTATTTTACACAACATATATAAAATTTAGATAGATCAACCAGTAATTACGACGTAAAAAAAATAATGTGCATAATTTTCTATTAAAACCATAAGTTTGAATTTTTTTCCCGCTAATTCCAAATAGGAATTTCGTTCAAAATTAAAATATAGGGTTTAATTAGTATTTTACACAACATATATAAAATTTAGATAGATCAACCAGTAATTACGCCGTAAAAAAAAATAATGTACATGATTTCCTATTAAAACCATAAGTTTGAATTTTTTCCCCGCCAATTCCAAATAGGAATTTCGTTCAAAATTAAAATATAGGGTTTAAGAAGTATTTTACACAACATATATAAAATTTAGATAGATCAACCAGTAATTACGCCGTAAAAAATAATGTGCATAATTTCCTATTAAAACCATAAGTTTGAATTTTTTTCCCGCCAATTCCAAATAGGAATTTCGTTCAAAATTAAAATAAAGGGTTTAATTAGTATTTTAAACAACATATATAAAATTTAGATAGATCAACCAGTAATTACGCCGTAAAAAAAATAATGTGCATAATTTCCTATTAAAACCATAAGTTTGAATTTTTTTCCCGCCAATTCCAAATAGGAATTTCGTTCAAAATTAAAATATAGGGTTTAATTAAGATTTAACACAACATATATAAAATTTAGATAGATCAACCAGTAATTAAACCGTAAAAAAAATAATGTACATAATTTCCTATTAAAACCATATTTTAAATTTATTTCCCGCCAATTCCAAATAGGAATTTCGTTCAAAATTAAAATATAGGGTTTAATTAGGATTTAACACAACATATATAAAATTTAGATAGATCAACCAGTAATTACACCGTAAAAAAAATAATGTGCCTCATTTCCAATTAACACCAAAAGTTTGAATTTTTTTCCCGCCAATTCCAAATAGGAATTTCGTTCAAAATTAAAATATAGGGTTTTATTAGTATTTTACACAACATATATAAAATTAAGATAGATCAACCAGTAATTACACCGTAAAAAAAAATAATGT
This sequence comes from Siphlonurus alternatus, assembly GCA_949825025.1. NCBI lineage: Eukaryota > Metazoa > Arthropoda > Insecta > Ephemeroptera > Siphlonuridae > Siphlonurus > Siphlonurus alternatus. Next base: position 9,561,586 of record OX463779.1, read on the forward strand.
GCCTCATTTCCTATTAACACCATAAGTTTGAATTTTTTTCCCGCCAATTCCAAATAGGAATTTCGTTCAAAATTAAAATATAGGGTTTAAATAGTATTTTACACAACATATATAAAATTTAGATAGATCAACCAGTATTTACACCGTAAAAAAAATAATGTGCATAATTTTCTATTAAAACCATAAGTTTGAATTTTTTCCCGCCAATTCCAAATAGGAATTTCGTTCAAAATTAAAATATAGGGTTTAATTAGTATTTTAAACAACATATATACAATTTAGATAGATCAACCAGTAGTTACGCCGTAAAAAAAATAATGTGCATTATCTCCTATTTAAACCATAAGTTTGAATTTTTTTCCCGCCAATTCCAAATAGGAATTTCGTTCAAAATTAAAATTTAGGGTTTAATTAGTATTTTACACAACATATATAAAATTAAGATAGATCAACCAGTAATTACGCCGTAAAAAAAAATAATGTGCATAATTTCTTATTAAAACCATAAGTTTGAATTTTTTTCCCGCCAATTCCAAATAGAAATTTCGTTCAAAATTAAAATATAGGGTTTAAATAGTATTTTACACAACATATATAAAATTTAGATAGATCAACCAGTAATTACACCGTAAAAAAAATAATGTGCATAATTTCCTATTAAAACCATAAGTTTGAATTTTTTTCCCGCCAATTCCAAATAGGAATTTCGTTCAAAATTAAAATGTAGGGATTAATTAGTATTTTAAACAACATATATAAAATTTAGATAGATCAACCAGTAATTACGCCGTAAAAAAAATAATGTGCATAATTTCCTATTAAAACCATAAGTTTGATTTTTTCCTCCTCAATACCAAATAGGGATTTCGTTCAAAATTAATTAATATTTATGGTTTCATTAGTATTTTACACAACCTATATGAAATTTGACGTATTAATTGAAAATGATGTTTCAATTAAAATAATCAAATTAATTTATAGAAAATTTGCTTTAACAAGTTATCGATAATGGGTGAAAAATATATTTAATATATAACATTCCATGTAACAAAAATCTCCACAATATCTAGAGAGAGACACACGTTAAAAAAAAATTATTTCATGTAAGCGCAATGGTTGCCTGACATAGAGCGAAGCTCACATTTAACTCGTCTGCTTAAAACTCAAGCTTACAGGCTTCAATACAAATATTAGTGCTCGGCTCTGTTTCACCGAAGACACGTTCCCTTCGTATTTGATATAGAAATAAGATTTTTTTTATCTACATTCACACCTAATTAAAGTTTATAACTATTTAGGTTGACACTTACAACAAAACAAAAAAATAAATATTATTAAATTATGAATCCCATATAGCAGTTTTATAAGAACTACAGTAAAAAAGTAACAGACGCAGGAAGCAAGAAAGGTCAAGTGTGAGCTGCGCGTGCTGTTTTACAACCCCGGTTATGCGAGAGAAGATGAGGGATGGTTATAAAAGTAATAGATTCCAAAACAATGAAATTGTGAATCTCATAAACCGTACTATCTATTCTTTAATGAGGAATAATATTATATATATATATATATATATATATATATATATATATATAGATATATATATTTGTATATATGAAATGTGTATTTTTTATTAAGCAAGTTGATTTCACATTGGAATATTTTCCAAACATTTTTTTTTTCACTTTGATTTTATTCTCCTATATTCTTATCTTCAGATTCTGCCTGTTAGCACCATTTCTGTGTGCTTCTAAACTAAACCATGTTTTAGAAGCAACCAGAAATGGTGAGCCCTTCCTACCACGGCAAGGTCATAGCAGTAAAATTAGGAAGGGTTTTTTTTTATTGTTTTTTTTTAGTTTTTTTTATAGTTTTTTTTATTATTTTTTATTTTTTTTTTATTTTTTTTTTTTTTTTTGCTTTTTTTTTTGTCATTTTTTTTATGTTTTTCAGGAACCTATTTTCACATATTTGCCCACTTCCCAAGTATGTTTATGTACATCCTTTTCAATTTATTTACATAAGAGATGCAACAGTAAAGCAATCTCCTATTTATAATCCGAATGCATTTTTCTTTTTCAATGGAATAGTTATGTATAGATTTCTTCAATATAAATAAAAGACACAGTAGCCAGTATGTCACAAATCCTCGAAATGACATTAATCTTCATGAGTCAATGAATGAGATATTCACAAGGTATAGTTGCCTGGAAAATTTTTTGGATCACTTCAAGGATTTTGAAAATTATGACCTCTGGATAAGTTACCCCTATACCAATAGCATCATAGTTACTGAGGCAAATCACCAACGTAAGGTAGTGGCCACACGCAACAATCTGCTTTGTAAACTGTTTTGAAGTTCCCCAACGTTAGATTACGCTAATCCTATATCCCATGTAGCACATTTGATCGGCGCAATATTCACCACAGATCGTTTTGATATTGCCTCAATATCAAATTCGACGTTGGTCCAATAGTGCAGCTGCAACAAACCTCTATGGCTGGACGATATTTAATATCAATGTTGCACCAACATTTAAAATAAGCATTGTTCGGATATTTAATTTTAATATCGTTTCAATAGTGCAGCTGCAACAAACCTCTAGGGTTGGACGATATTTAATGTCAATGTCGCACCAACATTTAAAATAAACATTGTTCGGATATTTAATTTTAATATCATTTAAATAGTGCAGCTGCAACAAACCTCTATGATGGCTGGAGGATATTTATTGCCAATGTTGCACCAACATTTAAAATGAACATTCTTAGATATTTAATTTAATTTTGGGCAAATGTTGCTGCAATATATTTTTTATAATTCTCAGGAATGGCCAAACAATATTGGCACAATATTGGATTCGATTGATTCCATAGGGTAATAATATGTGTATGTAACATATTACATATATGGAACTGCATGCATCATGGGGCTTTTTTTTTAAGACTTTTTCCCAAGTCTCGATGATGGAGTATATTTTTAATGTATAACACTTGTATTTTTATCATAGACTATTTGTTATTTCAATCTATATCTCTTTTTAGAGTTTCTCTTATTGTTTATTAATTTTTGATTCCGTTAACAACAGCATTAAAATATTTATTGTCTTAAAAATTTCCAGCATAATGATTCTATTTAGTGTTTACTTTTAAAAAAAAGTACAGTGACTTAAATTAATTTTAATTTAATTTTTAAGTGTTTTTTAAATTGAATTAATTTTGCTGCCATCTATTGACAAAGTTAGAACTTATAATTGGTGCAATATTGGGCCAATATTTAGCCAATCCCAATCTAAATATTTCGAACATCGCACTTCAATGCCCACCCAACGTTGCATTGACATTGGGAAACTTACATACAATGAATATTCGGCAAAGTATATTGGAGCAACGTAATGAAATTAAATATTGTGCTGGAAACTTTAATCCAACATTGCATGAATATCGAGCACAAATATTGAGCAATATTCACATATCAATATTGTTTGAATATTTGTTACAAATTCCTATGATACAATGACTGTCAATCCGTAGCCAACATTCAACCAATGTTTAATGTTGACATCACTGCAGCAATATCAGAAAGCCATTATTGTACCGACATAAATATTTCAAGTATTGAACTTCAATGCCCAGCCAACGTTGCATTGACATTGGGAAACTACAATGAATATACGGCAAAGTATAATCTTGGACCGATGTAATGAAATTAAATATTGTGCTAGTAACTTAATTTAATCCAACATTGCATGAATATATCGAGCACCAATATTGAGCAATATTCACATATCAATATTGTTTGAATATTTGTTACAAATTCCTATATGATACATTGACTTTCAATCCTTAGCCAACATTCAACCAATGTTTAATTTTGACACCGCAGCAATATCAGAAAGCTATTATTGCACCGACATAAACATTTCAAACATCGAATTTCAATGCCCAGCCAACGTTGCATTGACATTGGGACAACCACATTCAATGAATATATGGCTACGTATATTGGACCGAGGTAGTGAAATTAAATATTGCGCTACCAACTTTTAGCCAACATTGTATGAATATTAAATGACAAAATTGGGCAAAGTCAGCATATCAATATTGTAAGAACATTGGCTACATATTGGTGATATCGTAGATTTTAAGCCAATATTCCCAATATCTGACCAATATTTAGCCGATGAAGTGTGCTACATGGGATATTGTTTACTGATGTAGTCACCACCCGCTTCCTCCATACTACTGTTTCTCAGAGACAGCAGTACCATCACCTATCCAGAGGTTAAATACAAAATACTTGAATCATTTATTTTCATTTTTAATAAAAAAAATCATGTGCTAGTACTAACAGTAATTTTCTACATTCCATTACTTTTAAAAATATTTAAGTACAAAGTTAAAAAATTATTCATTTACAATAGAGTTACATTGTAAATTTGGGTTCTCAAAACTTAAACTATCAGTATGTATTTGCAATGTATATAAATTCTACAGTGTATACATGAGGCACATTATTTTTTTTACGGCGTAATTACTGGTTGATCTATCTAAATTTTATATATGTTGTGTTAAATCTTAATTAAACCCTATATTTTAATTTTGAACGAAATTCCTATTTGGAATTGGCGGGAAAAAAATTTAAACTTTTGGTGTTAATTGGAAATGAGGCACATTATTTTTTTTTACGGTGTAATTACTGGTTGATCTATCTAAATTTTATATATGTTGTGTAAAATACTAATAAAACCCTATATTTTAATTTTGAACAAAATTCCTATTTGGAATTGGCGGGAAAAAAATTTAAACTTATGGTTTTAATAGGAAATTATGCACATTATTTTTTTTACGGTGTAATTACTGGTTGATCTATCTAAATTTTATATATGTTGTGTTAAATCCTAATTAAACCCTATATTTTAATTTTGAACGAAATTCCTATTTGGAATTGGCGGGAAAAAAATTTAAACTTATGGTTTTAATAGGAAATTATGTACATTATTTTTTTTACGGTGTAATTACTGGTTGATCTATCTAAATTTTATATATGTTGTGTTAAATCCAAATTAAACCCTATCTTTTAATTTTGAACAAAATTCCTATTTGGAATTGGCGGGAAAAAAATTTAAACTTATGGTTTTAATAGGAAATTATGCACATTATTTTTTTTACGGTGTAATTACTCGTTGATCAATCTAAATTTTATATATGTTGTGTTAAATCCTAATTAAACCCTATATTTTAATTTTGAACGAAATTCCTATTTGGAATTGGCGGGAAATAAATTTAAACTTATGGTTTTAATAGGAAATTATGTACATTATTTTTTTTTACGGTGTAAATACTGGTTGATCTATCTAAATTTTATATATGTTGTGTTAAATCCTAATTAAACCCTATATTTTAATTTTGAACGAAATTCCTATTTGGAATTGGCGGGAAAAAAATTTAAACTTATGGTTTTAATAGGAAATTATGCACATTATTTTTTTTACGGTGTAATTACTAGTTGATCTATCTAAATTTTATATATGTTGTGTTAAATCCTAATTAAACCCTATATTTTAATTTTGAACGAAATTCCTATTTGGAATTGGCGGGAAAAAAATTTAAACTTATGGTTTTAATAGGAAATTATGTACATTATTTTTTTTACGGTGTAATTACTGGTTGATCTATCTAAATTTTATATATGTTGTGTTAAATACTAATTAAAACTTATATTTTAATTTTGAACGAAATTCCTATTTGGAATTGGCGGGAAAAAAATTTAAACTTATGGTTTTAATAGGAAATTATGTACATTATTTTTTTTACGGTGTAATTACTGGTTGATCTATCTAAATTTTATATATGTTGTGTTAAATCCAAATTAAACCCTATCTTTTAATTTTGAACAAAATTCCTATTTGGAATTGGCGGGAAATAAATTTAAAATTATGGTTTTAATAGGAAATTATGTACATTATTTTTTTTACGGTTTAATTACTGGTTGATCTATCTAAATTTTATATATGTTGTGTTAAATCTTAATTAAACCCTATATTTTAATTTTGAACGAAATTCCTATTTGGAATTGGCGGGAAAAAAATTTAAACTTTTGGTGTTAATTGGAAATGAGGCACATTATTTTTTTTTACGGTGTAATTACTGGTTGATCTATCTAAATTTTATATATGTTGTGTAAAATACTAATAAAACCCTATATTTTAATTTTGAACAAAATTCCTATTTGGAATTGGCGGGAAAAAAATTTAAACTTATGGTTTTAATAGGAAATTATGCACATTATTTTTTTTACGGTGTAATTACTGGTTGATCTATCTAAATTTTATATATGTTGTGTTAAATCCTAATTAAACCCTATATTTTAATTTTGAACGAAATTCCTATTTGGAATTGGCGGGAAAAAAATTTAAACTTATGGTTTTAATAGGAAATTATGTACATTATTTTTTTTACGGTGTAATTACTGGTTGATCTATCTAAATTTTATATATGTTGTGTTAAATCCTAATTAAACCCTATATTTTAATTTTGAACGAAATTCCTATTTGGAATTGGCGGGAAATAAATTTAAAATTATGGTTTTAATAGGAAATTATGTACATTATTTTTTTTACGGTTTAATTACTGGTTGATCTATCTAAATTTTATATATGTTGTGTTAAATCTTAATTAAACCCTATATTTTAATTTTGAACGAAATTCCTATTTGGAATTGGCGGGAAAAAAATTTAAACTTTTGGTGTTAATTGGAAATGAGGCACATTATTTTTTTTTACGGTGTAATTACTGGTTGATCTATCTAAATTTTATATATGTTGTGTAAAATACTAATAAAACCCTATATTTTAATTTTGAACAAAATTCCTATTTGGAATTGGCGGGAAAAAAATTTAAACTTATGGTTTTAATAGGAAATTATGCACATTATTTTTTTTACGGTGTAATTACTGGTTGATCTATCTAAATTTTATATATGTTGTGTTAAATCCTAATTAAACCCTATATTTTAATTTTGAACGAAATTCCTATTTGGAATTGGCGGGAAAAAAATTTAAACTTATGGTTTTAATAGGAAATTATGTACATTATTTTTTTTACGGTGTAATTACTGGTTGATCTATCTAAATTTTATATATGTTGTGTTAAATACTAATTAAAACTTATATTTTAATTTTGAACGAAATTCCTATTTGGAATTGGCGGGAAAAAAATTTAAACTTATGGTTTTAATAGGAAATTATGTACATTATTTTTTTTACGGTGTAATTACTGGTTGATCTATCTAAATTTTATATATGTTGTGTTAAATCCTAATTAAACCCTATATTTTAATTTTGAACGAAATTCCTATTTGGAATTGGCGGGAAAAAAATTTAAACTTATGGTTTTAATAGGAAATTATGTACATTATTTTTTTTACGGTGTAATTACTGGTTGATCTATCTAAATTTTATATATGTTGTGTTAAATACTAATTAAAACTTATATTTTAATTTTGAACGAAATTCCTATTTGGAATTGGCGGGAAAAAAATTTAAACTTATGGTTTTAATAGGAAATTATGTACATTATTTTTTTTACGGTGTAATTACTGGTTGATCTATCTAAATTTTATATATGTTGTGTTAAATCCTAATTAAACCCTATATTTTAATTTTGAACGAAATTCCTATTTGGAATTGGCGGGAAATAAATTTAAAATTATGGTTTTAATAGGAAATTATGTACATTATTTTTTTTACGGTTTAATTACTGGTTGATCTATCTAAATTTTATATATGTTGTGTTAAATCTTAATTAAACCCTATATTTTAATTTTGAACGAAATTCCTATTTGGAATTGGCGGGAAAAAAATTTAAACTTTTGGTGTTAATTGGAAATGAGGCACATTATTTTTTTTTACGGTGTAATTACTGGTTGATCTATCTAAATTTTATATATGTTGTGTAAAATACTAATAAAACCCTATATTTTAATTTTGAACAAAATTCCTATTTGGAATTGGCGGGAAAAAAATTTAAACTTATGGTTTTAATAGGAAATTATGCACATTATTTTTTTTACGGTGTAATTACTGGTTGATCTATCTAAATTTTATATATGTTGTGTTAAATCCTAATTAAACCCTATATTTTAATTTTGAACGAAATTCCTATTTGGAATTGGCGGGAAAAAAATTTAAACTTATGGTTTTAATAGGAAATTATGTACATTATTTTTTTTACGGTGTAATTACTGGTTGATCTATCTAAATTTTATATATGTTGTGTTAAATCCTAATTAAACCCTATATTTTAATTTTGAACGAAATTCCTATTTGGAATTGGCGGGAAATAAATTTAAAATTATGGTTTTAATAGGAAATTATGTACATTATTTTTTTTACGGTTTAATTACTGGTTGATCTATCTAAATTTTATATATGTTGTGTTAAATCTTAATTAAACCCTATATTTTAATTTTGAACGAAATTCCTATTTGGAATTGGCGGGAAAAAAATTTAAACTTTTGGTGTTAATTGGAAATGAGGCACATTATTTTTTTTTACGGTGTAATTACTGGTTGATCTATCTAAATTTTATATATGTTGTGTAAAATACTAATAAAACCCTATATTTTAATTTTGAACAAAATTCCTATTTGGAATTGGCGGGAAAAAAATTTAAACTTATGGTTTTAATAGGAAATTATGCACATTATTTTTTTTACGGTGTAATTACTGGTTGATCTATCTAAATTTTATATATGTTGTGTTAAATCCTAATTAAACCCTATATTTTAATTTTGAACGAAATTCCTATTTGGAATTGGCGGGAAAAAAATTTAAACTTATGGTTTTAATAGGAAATTATGTACATTATTTTTTTTACGGTGTAATTACTGGTTGATCTATCTAAATTTTATATATGTTGTGTTAAATACTAATTAAAACTTATATTTTAATTTTGAACGAAATTCCTATTTGGAATTGGCGGGAAAAAAATTTAAACTTATGGTTTTAATAGGAAATTATGTACATTATTTTTTTTACGGTGTAATTACTGGTTGATCTATCTAAATTTTATATATGTTGTGTTAAATCCTAATTAAACCCTATATTTTAATTTTGAACGAAATTCCTATTTGGAATTGGCGGGAAATAAATTTAAAATTATGGTTTTAATAGGAAATTATGTACATTATTTTTTTTACGGTTTAATTACTGGTTGATCTATCTAAATTTTATATATGTTGTGTTAAATCTTAATTAAACCCTATATTTTAATTTTGAACGAAATTCCTATTTGGAATTGGCGGGAAAAAAATTTAAACTTTTGGTGTTAATTGGAAATGAGGCACATTATTTTTTTTTACGGTGTAATTACTGGTTGATCTATCTAAATTTTATATATGTTGTGTAAAATACTAATAAAACCCTATATTTTAATTTTGAACAAAATTCCTATTTGGAATTGGCGGGAAAAAAATTTAAACTTATGGTTTTAATAGGAAATTATGCACATTATTTTTTTTACGGTGTAATTACTGGTTGATCTATCTAAATTTTATATATGTTGTGTTAAATCCTAATTAAACCCTATATTTTAATTTTGAACGAAATTCCTATTTGGAATTGGCGGGAAAAAAATTTAAACTTATGGTTTTAATAGGAAATTATGTACATTATTTTTTTTACGGTGTAATTACTGGTTGATCTATCTAAATTTTATATATGTTGTGTTAAATCCTAATTAAACCCTATATTTTAATTTTGAACGAAATTCCTATTTGGAATTGGCGGGAAATAAATTTAAAATTATGGTTTTAATAGGAAATTATGTACATTATTTTTTTTACGGTTTAATTACTGGTTGATCTATCTAAATTTTATATATGTTGTGTTAAATCTTAATTAAACCCTATATTTTAATTTTGAACGAAATTCCTATTTGGAATTGGCGGGAAAAAAATTTAAACTTTTGGTGTTAATTGGAAATGAGGCACATTATTTTTTTTTACGGTGTAATTACTGGTTGATCTATCTAAATTTTATATATGTTGTGTAAAATACTAATAAAACCCTATATTTTAATTTTGAACAAAATTCCTATTTGGAATTGGCGGGAAAAAAATTTAAACTTATGGTTTTAATAGGAAATTATGCACATTATTTTTTTTACGGTGTAATTACTGGTTGATCTATCTAAATTTTATATATGTTGTGTTAAATCCTAATTAAACCCTATATTTTAATTTTGAACGAAATTCCTATTTGGAATTGGCGGGAAAAAAATTTAAACTTATGGTTTTAATAGGAAATTATGTACATTATTTTTTTTACGGTGTAATTACTGGTTGATCTATCTAAATTTTATATATGTTGTGTTAAATACTAATTAAAACTTATATTTTAATTTTGAACGAAATTCCTATTTGGAATTGGCGGGAAAAAAATTTAAACTTATGGTTTTAATAGGAAATTATGTACATTATTTTTTTTACGGTGTAATTACTGGTTGATCTATCTAAATTTTATATATGTTGTGTTAAATACTAATTAAACCCTATATTTTAATTTTGAACGAAATTCCTATTTGGAATTGGCGGGAAAAAAATTCAAACCTTTGATCTTTATAAAAATTGTTGCAAATTATATATTTTCCAGTGTAATTACTGGATGCCCCATATGAAATTATTATATGTCGTTCAAAATAGGCCTGGGACCATTTCATTTTAATTTAAAAGAAAATCGAAGAAAAATTTAATCAGGATTGGGGGGATAAAATATTAACTTTGTATGGCCGCCGGTGTTCCATTAGAAATTTTGCAAAGTGTTTTTTGCGAAGATTTATCATTGTACTACGTTATTAGAGCGATGTCCTTCTAATATCGTCTTATTTAACACAAGAAAGCTTATTTTTCACCTCCTTAATGTTTATATAGGGATTTTTTGTTTTACATGTTGGTACTGCAGTGTGGATGAGGATGTGGATGTGGATAACTTCAGTCCGGTCGGCCGCGATACTCATAATTTAGTATCGAATACCCGATAATTATCGGCTTAGAAAAGTACTCGATAGTATCGATATATCGCCAGAAAAGTATCGGGTATCGAGTAGTATCGAAAAATATCGCCGATCCCTAGAGACCAGTCGGTCGGCGACACTGGTCGCACCAAGAAGTGCGATCTGATTGAGGTTCCTGGCTCGCATCTCTAAGAGACAATCTCGCTGACAAACAATCCCTCCTCAACTGCTGTAGAACTATTAAGTCAAATATTCATGGTTGTGTTTAAGTTTTAACTGTCCAACTTGTGATCTGAAAATATAATTGGCACATCTACAATATTAAGGTGAGACGTAAATAATTTGTTCAGTTTTGTGGTACATTGATTTCTAAACTTTTTTTTTTTTTTTTCTAAAAATAAAAAGTATATAAAAATCTCTAAAATTTTCATTAAAAATATGTATAATTATATCGTATAATTATTATACATTTTGTAATGGTTAATTTATAATACACAAAAGTTATTACGTAACTTGTGTGTGAATTCGAATACTCGAAAGGTCGTATCATCGATCTGAGCACCTAAATATTTTGCAATGTATGTTTTTAATTAAATTCTTTACAGGTTTAAAAATTTAGTTTAATTTTTTTATATAAATGCACATTAAATTCATTAATCGGAAGAAACATATATGTCTGTTGATGTACAGCTAGGGAAAATGAAACTTTTATTCTTGAGTCTCAATTTGATTTTGTATTTACGAACATACCTTAAATTTTCTACTGTGTAAAGTCGCAAAATAATTGAATATTATCAAATTTATTTGATATTCCCTCTGGAAGTAGCCGGTAGTGTAATACAGCTTTCTTTTAATATTTAAGTTTTTAACTTTTAGAATTTTCAGAAGAGCTCAATTGTAATAGAAGATATACCTATGCTTGTGAAATAAATTTAAAGTCTGAAATACGACAAGGAAAGCCAGAAACCTTAAATTTTGGCTAATTCCACAGCTTTAGGGAACACTATCATAATTAATTTGTTGTAAATTAATCATTGGCAAACGAAATTGTCATTACATTCCTTGCGATATGAATTAAGTTTCTCGCTAATGTTACATCAGGTAAAAATTAATAGGCTTTTTCATTTAGCTTCACAATAAGTATTTATGTAGGAGAAACTACATTTAATTAAGTATAAATCACTATAATCACATTTTTACGCTAGAATTTAGTACAAAACGTAATAAAAAAAAAAAAAAAAAATAGGTGCTATGCTGTCGCATATTGAACAGATTTATTTAAAGTAAAATATACAATATACATAATTACAAATTTGTTTTACTAATATCATTATAATATTTACAAATAATAAATCAAGCGTGCTATACCCTCTTCTATTTTTAATGCGTTGGTTGTTTCAATAATAAGAACGTTATGTTAGGTCCAAGCTCAACTTCAAAAGCTCAATGATTAATTGACTGGTAAAAAATTCAATCTCCAAACTTTATAATTTATAATGCAGTATTACAGTTAAAAAAAAACAGTCATTACATTCCCCTGGTAATGACAGTCATATAGCTTTTCATTTTAAAATTAATTCTTTGTTTTTATACAGCTGTGGGAGTTTTATTTATTAATATTATACACTGGAAATGTGACAGCACAGCTTCCAATTTTTATGTATCATTCTTTGATATTGCAAGCCAAGCTTAAGGATGAATCTCAGTAGATTGATATCTCGCAATCGTATTAGTGCCTGAATGTAACAAGACTTGCAGGGGACTTAGAACTCACCATCAATATGTGGCATACAAATTTTGAAGCGAATCTGTCTTACAAAACTGAGGTAGAAGTTTAACATTGGCCTTATGGAGGAAAACCGGAAATGGAGTATGGAGCTATTGTAAGAAAACCACTAGACTGAATTTGCTCAAACCATAAGCGATTAAGTTTAGAACAGTCTCGATTTTTTAAAATTTATTTCATTCGATTCGTTTGCAGGGGAATATTCTTTGACTCCGAAGTAACTGAGATTATAATCGTTAAGTGATCAAGAACCGTTCATACAAAGTCTGATGTTATAATTTAATACATCTTTATTACGTAATTCATCACAGGCGGGTCCAACACACGTGGACTCTCATTAAAAAAAAACTGCTTGTGGAAGTATAAACAGGTTTCTTTTAATACCAAAATGGAATAAAATTGGTTTAATCTTACTTATATAGTGTTCCTTTTTAGATTATTTAAATTTCTCTTTTTAGTTTTATTTGCTTAAATTTAAAAACTATGCTATACAATATATACACACAAGCAAGTACAGTAGAAAATTTGAATATTTTGCGTAAAATATTAAAACAATAAAATTAACAAAACTTACATTTATAAATATAATATACATGATTTGTGACTAAATAAGAGTCGACCTTAATAAATTATTTTCAAGGAGAAACAGTTCAAATGGATCGTCTCATGAGGTGGTATTACACATAGTGTTTTCTGTTTTTCACCCACAATGAGATATTGGAATGTGAAAATTTTAGTGGCTTAATCGAAAGAAGGGGTAAAAATATCGTAGTGTGATTTTTTTCAGATTTTTCTGAGACCGGGAACTATTTTTAAAAAATTATTGAAAGTCTATTTTATGACGTCACGGGCGGCACTGCCCTATCCTTTTTTTAAGGAGTGCCGCCCGTGATGTCATCAAAATAGACTTTCAATCATTTTTTAAAAATAGTTCCCGGTCTCAGAAAAATGTGAAAAAATTCACAGCTATAGTACCATATTTTTACCCCTTCTTTCGATTAAGCAACTAAAATTTTCACATATATATTCCAATATCTCAATATCAAATTAACTATAGCGTCACAGTTGGATCAAGTTCGAAAATATTGTAAACAAAGTAGTAAGTAAAATCACAGCGTTTATTTTATTATAATAGTGTACAACATGTACTAAAAGTTAAATTAGTATATTGGTGGCTTCATGCATGTGTCATTCGTTTGCAAGTACGGCATGCATACGCTGAAATTTCTCCCGGATATCTTAATTGACTCGATTTTCTCGAATGAAAAATAATCCTGCTCCAATATTTCAGAAAAACTGTAAAATTGTAGACTGCTGTTCGAACACAAATTAAAACTGTCAGCATGCATGCAGTTATTACAAAATAAACAATAACGATGTTCAATGATTTTTGTATTAATATATGGTCAACCTAGAGCTGTATGTATGATTTTCTTACATTGCATAATAGTGACGTATTAACCTGAATATTCATATTGTAAATTTTTGTAAACTTTTTGGAAATCAAAATAACATATATGACACCCTTAAAATTTAAATGAAAGAAGTTGTTATGTAATAATCCTCTGCTTGTGTTATGTATTAAACATATATAGCGTTTTGGAGTACGATTTTAAGGGTGCTAGAGAGTAAAAAAAAATCTTCCAGAAAAATTTACAGTAAAAAAGTATCTTAGACGTTCTCTATCGGCTCTCTATCCAAATACTGAATCATTCAGGTTGCAATATGATGCAATATCTATTATTAAATGAGCGCGGCTTGTTCTATGTAAAGAGTGTAAAGCGATTACTTTATTTTCATCACCTTATTCTTGGATTGCAGGGTTGACAGGGCTATAATATGAGCGACCTTCCTCTTGTGGCGCCCGTGGCATTCTACCCTGTGCTCCCTTTGCACCATGAGACAACTACACTTATTGCCTCAAGCAATACCTTCGCAGCAGGCCCTTCTTCAGCTGGCCGCGCTGTCTCGCCAGTACCGATGCACACCGGCGTGGGCGGAAGCTCAGGAGGCCTCACGCTCACCTGGCAAGATCTCTCGGTCTGGGTCACTAAGAAGGGCTCAATACTTCCTTGGGGAGCCAAGTCGCAGACCCAGCAAATACTGAAAAATGGTGAGTGCTCTCTTTCTCTATGATTCTCATTGAATCGTTATCTATGTATAATTTATATCATTTTAAACCCTATACCCTGTATACCCGCCAATTAATGCAAGAAAAAAATTTATCAAAGAAATCAAAGCAATGGACAACCTACATGAATTTTTTTATTGCAGAAATAAATAGAGGGTACCAAATTATGCTACTCTGAATTTTTTCAGATTTTTTTCAGTCCCAGAACTATTTTTAAATGATTATTGAAAGTTCTGTAAATTAAGTTGGCACTCCTCAATCCTTAATAAAAAGGATAGCGACTGGACGCCTATTGACGCCTCCAGGGGACGTGGCCGCACTTTAATTTAAAATAAAATTTAAAATTAAATTTAATTTAACATATAATTTATTTAGTGGCCGCACTAAATAATTATTTAAAAATAGTTTTGGGTCTCAAAAAAATCTGAAAAAATCAGAGTAACATAATTTGGTACCCTCTATTCATTTCTGCAATAAAAATTGTCATGCAGGTTGTATTGTTGTTTATGTAGAGAATGATTACAATTAACGCATAATTACATGTTTATCATCAATGTAGGAATGCATATGGATGCTCATTGTTCTACGGTAAAATGTATTTTCTTGCTTTAGAAAATAATTGTTATAAAAATAATAAATCTAATTTTTCAAATGCATAATTAGCTAATAAAATATGTAAATATTTTTTGCAGTAAGCGGTATTGCCAGAGCGGGACGACTGGTTGCAATTATGGGAGCCAGGTAAGCTACAATCACACATGTTCGAATCCAAAAATCTCTTATTAATTAACTCTCAATTGTCAGTGTCATGTGACAGTATGTTGAAAATATTATATTGATGTAATTGTAATATAATATTTACTTGAAATCAACTAGCTGTAAACTAAAATCACAAATTTTAATTTATTCTTGAATTATTTTTATTCAAACCAAGAACTTGATCGAGACTATTTTTTTTCAAAACCCTAAGATGAGATACTCATTTCGTATCCGCAGTTAAAAGGTATACTTAATTTATCATCATGCATATATAAAATATTATAATGTGTCAATTGTCAAATAATATCAATATAAATTTTAAATTGCTACATAAAATTTTGAAATATATAATTATATTAAATATATTCAACTTTGATGATACAACTTGTTTTATTTTTTATTTGCGTTGTACCAATTAATTTAATGTCATATGAGATGTAAACACACATGTTTTTTTTCATCCAGTGGAGCCGGTAAAACAACATTGCTCGCTACCATCAGTCAACGAATTAAAGGTAAGTTCAATAATGTTTCGTACTTTCTTTTCATCTTTAAATTCATTATACACATATAAAATATACGATATTGCTTTATTTGAAAAACAACAAATTCATTATATTTCAAAAGATTTGCACAATTAAACTTTTGCAAATATATATCAAAATAGATTGTGTATATAATATGTAGAATTACAAGCAAGACTTAAATGTCCTTAAATTTAATTACAACTCAGATAGTAATTTTGCTATAAAACAACTGATAGGATATTGTGATTATCATACATTGGGTCTGTTCGTAAATACACAATCAGAAAGAATCGATTTTTTGTGATGAACGCGGGTCATGAACCTTATGTTGCATGTACAGAAGGTTCATCACAAATAATCGATTCTTTCTGATTGTGTATTTACGAACAGACCTAGCTATTATCATACTCTCGTACTATTTAAAGAATACGTCACGGTAATTAATATAATCAGTTCCATAAAGCTATTGGCGTCATATAATGCACATAATTTATAAGATAAATTAGTGTGAATTGGACTGAGTTTGATTCAAAGTACAAAGTACATTTATAATAAGTATATAGTTATATGAATATAAATAACTTTTATTTCAAAGTTAATTTTTCTCACACCTATGGAACAGTGAATATAATTTTATTTGTTTTTTTATTAACATTACATAAGCATGAAGTTTTTCATGTTATATATAAAATAGTATTGGAATATTTACTAGTGTTATCTTAAAGGAGATAAGTTCATTTTTGTGTGTTTGCCAATGCATTCAGATAAATATAGGATATATACATCAGTGTTTACCTACTATACCTCACACTGCATGTGTACTTAACGGTTCTTTCTACAAATATCACGTAACAGGGATGAACTTCAGAAACTTTTATAGTTGCCCTTAAGCGTAGAATTCTATATTTCCTTCCAAAATTAAGTGTCAAAATTATAACCCATTTTTTTAGAAAGAAAAATGTTTTTGTTTCACTTATATAAAATATACATGCATGTTTTAATCAAATTAATTTTATTCTTTTCATTTTTTCTGCAATCAGTATTATATACCATTTATCATTTTACATTTATATTACACAAGTTAGTAAGAATTAAATATCCAAAAAATTGCCGATAGTGAAAATGGAATATTATATAATTTATAGTATAATAATTGTATTATACTATTTCAAGGAGAAATTTCACATTATAGTCTATATTCATTTTTAAATTCAATTCTATGTTAAAAATGTTCTATAAAATTTGCTTCATATATTAAACATCGTTAATATTTGAATATTTAAGAGATGCTTCATTATCGTTCATTAAATTGATTTTATTTATAATAAAATTTATGTTAATGATCAATGATCAAGTCTATAGATTACTAGATCAGGCGCGGATCCAGGGGGGGGGGGTTAATTTTGGATTTAACATGGGCAATATAGGCATTTCCCCCACTCCAATTTTTTTTTAACATTGGCCTTATGGAGGCAGCCCCCCCCCCCCCCCCCGAGATTTTTTTTCTGGATCCGCGCCTGTACTAGATTAAATATTTATTGAGACCATGTGAGATGAAAGGTGCTACATAGTGCAGGGAATAACAACATTCATCGGGCGTTTTTTGAAGAAATCACCAAAATTTCAGGGTTGATAGGGATCATCACAAGGATCATTTTTATAAGGGGGGCAGAGTTGAGGTCACTTCCGGTTGACCTGTGGTGACCTCCGAAGTTTACCCCTTTCCCGTCCTAGCTTTTATTTTTTTGCGGCTTTATGGTTGCCCGGAGGAAGAAAACTGTTATGACAAAAAAGTTTTATTACAATATAAGCTACTTTGTAAAAAAATTTGGCTGACCGGATGTGCATAGTTACAAAATGGCGGCCACAAATATGGCGCATGGGGCGTTAATGACACCACGTTTTCTTGAATTACTTAACATATAAGCAATTACGAGCTAAAAAGTTCGTACAAAGCCTTTTCTAAATAATTTTATCTTTAATATTGTAGTACTTTCATCTTCCTAACGACATTACTTCTCGAGATATACCTCCAAACGTAACCACAGAGCGGGCCACGCGCAGCCTCTCGCGCTATGTTTACAATGCAAACACAGGGAAGAAAGCTTCCAAAGCTGCATAGTGAAATGCAACAATTCTTAAAATAATTGTTTTATATTGTTTTCATGATATTTATTAAATATTGATTAATTATTCAAATAATAATAATTAATTAAATAGTAATTAATCTCTGTAAAAATTTGCATATATTGGTGAAATTTATTTATTTATTTATTTATTTATTTATTTATTTATTTATTTATTTATTTATTTATTTATTTATTTATTTATTTATTTATTTATTTATTTATTTCCCTTGTGGCTACACATAATACAACATAGAGACAAAAAACTTATAAATATAACTTAAAAATTAAACATGATACAATATTATATGCACTTAGAAATATTAAAAACAATTAAAACAAACATTAAACTAACATTCATTAACCTGTAAGCATTATAACACATGCTGTAGGGAAACCGTACTTTAATGAACTTAATGCATTATATAATAAATAATAGCAATATATCATTCATTATATACACATGCAGCTATATAATATATACATTCGTATATTATGTATATTAATTTCATAATCATAATACAATATGATACTAAATTAAAACATAAAAAATTTACGTAATTTCAAATAAATTCTTTTTATTTGTCTAATTCAAAGTAAGTGTATAAATTTTTATTTACTTATACAGAGTTAATTACATATTTGATACGTCATATAATTTTATTATAGAATATACGGTATAAAATAAGAATCTTCATTTTTATATTTATCATATTACACGTGCATGCGCGTGAACTGCAAATGTAAGCTGATCAAGTGAGAACAAGGGAATTTTATGTCATGGCATACTGTGATATTTGACAATGTTTTACTGTGCATGGTTTTCCTTCGTCGATCCAAGGAAATAACGGGGCAGTTCCTAACACAATTAAGGCCACGGCCGCTTCCTTACCTATCCTAAAATCGCCATCCATTCACTTTACTCCTCTCATCCTAAGGGTTGTCGGACCACCGAGGGTTCCGATTCTTATACTCCTAGCTTGAGAAGGCAAGTTAGGCATTCGGGAAAATAATTAATATAAATATACATACGAGTATTATGTGTGTGCTGACCTGAGTTCAACAACAACCCTTAAATCGATATTATCTTGAAATTTATTGTATTGTATAGCTATATTAGGTACATTACAATAATTTTATTATTGAAATGCACGTGGTATTGAGAAGAAAAACAGCGAAATGTTATGATTTTCTTTACGAAATACAATATAAAGAATCACACATTGTTTAAAAAGTGTTAATTCATAAAGAATATTATGATGTAAAAGAATGTTTTCAGTGATATTATAAAACAGCATATTATACAGATTAAGAAAAAAATATTGGACAATATTCATAACAATGTATATGGGATACAGTAAAAGATAGTATAATTGTGCAAATCTTGCGATTCAAATTTGTATCTTAATTATATACATAAATAGTGCGAAAATCTGGGGACATGACAAATTTCTTTGTGCTTCGATTTATTATATAAATCAAGTATATAAAACTTGACAAGATCTATTGCAAGTAAGTAATAAAAGATTTTTTAATATTACATAGCTATTTTTTCGGAAATTTTTTACCTTAACTTCTCAATACCAAATTAAAATAATAAAATTATGTATCTAGCTATACAATACAATAAATTTGAAGATAATATCGATTTAAGGGTTGTTGTTGAACTCAGGTCAGCACACACATAATACTCGTATGTATATTTATATTAATTATTTTCCCGAATGCCTAACTTGCCTTCTCAAGCTAGGAGTATAAGAATCGGAACCCTCGGTGGTCCGACAACCCTTAGGATGAGAGGAGTAAAGTGAATGGATGGCGATTTTAGGATAGGTAAGGAAGCGGCCGTGGCCTTAATTGTGTTAGGAACTGCCCCGTTATTTCCTTGGATCGACGAAGGAAAACCATGCACAGTAAAACATTGTCAAATATCACAGTATGCCATGACATAAAATTCCCTTGTTCTCACTTGATCAGCTTACATTTGCAGTTCACGCGCATGCACGTGTAATATGATAAATATAAAAATGAAGATTCTTATTTTATACCGTATATTCTATAATAAAATTATATGACGTATCAAATATGTAATTAACTCTGTATAAGTAAATAAAAATTTATACACTTACTTTGAATTAGACAAATAAAAAGAATTTATTTGAAATTACGTAAATTTTTTATGTTTTAATTTAGTATCATATTGTATTATGATTATGAAATTAATATACATAATATACGACTGTATATATTATATAGCTGCATGTGTATATAATGAATGATATATTGCTATTACTTATTATATGATGCATTCATTAAGTTCATTAAAGTACGGTTTCCCTACAGCATGTGTTATAATGCTTGCAGGTTAAAAAATAATTTTCACCAATATATGCAAATTTTTACAGAGATTTAATTAATTATTATTATTTGAATAATTAATCAATATTTAATAAATATCATGAAAACAATATAAAACAATTATTTTAAGAATTGTTGTATTTCACTATGCAGCTTTGGAAGCTTTCTTCCTTGTGTTTGCATTGTAAACATAGCGCGAGAGGCTGCGCGTGGCCCGCTCTGTGGTTACGTTTGGAGGTATATCTCGAGAAGTAATGTCGTTAGGAAGATGAAAGTACTACGATATTAAAGATAAAATTATTTAGAAAAGGTTTTGTACGAACCTTTTAGCTCGTAATTGCTTATATGTTAAGTAATTCAAGAAAACGTGGTGTCATTAACGCCCCATGCGCCATATTTGTGGCTGCCATTTTGTAATTATGCACATCCGGTCAGCCAAATTTTTTTACAAAGTAACTTATATTGTAATAAAACTTTTTTGTCATAACAGTTTTCTTCCTCCGGGCAACCATAAAGCCGCAAAAAAATAAAAGCTAGGACGGGAAAGGGGTAAACTTCGGAGGTCACCACAGGTCAACCGGAAGTGACCTCAACTCTGCCCCCCTTATAAAAATGATCCTTGTGATGATCCCTATCAACCCTGAAATTTTGGTGATTTCTTCAAGAAACGCCCAATCAAGCTGATATTTTGTCGTTATTCCCCGCACTAACAGCATATTTCTTGACTTGCATTAGTAAATTCCTGGTTTCCGTTAATATTTTCTTAATATCTGAATATACTGAAAATAAATGTTGAAAATGGTGTACATAATGCGAGAACAAAAAAACAGAAGTCAGGTAAGTTATTGAAAAAATCTCCGAGGAGAATAGAACGAGAAAAAGAATCGCGTTTTTTGTTGAGAACTTCAATACCACTGAAACTTGAGCATTACACATTTTTTCCTATTATGTAACCCTGACAATGTGTGTGTAAAATTCATGCCAACTAGTTTTTCACTTGAATTAAATTTTTATGTACATTTATTATATAGATACCGCAAGACAACCTAGAAAAACGAGTGTTATTTCACGATTCTCTCTCTTATTTTTTTCCTGAACACATGGCATCATTCAATAACAATATCATATTCATAACAATATTGCATATACCATCATTTAACTATTGTTAATAGGATTGCAATATAACCTAAACAATGTGTAAGATTAATTTAGCTTTATAAAAATTTATGCTTACTAAATATTCTTCAAGAAAAATGTTTTACATATATGCTGTACTATTAAAATGGTCTTGAGCTCAACTAATCAATATTAATTAAACGATACCAGACTCCCACATGCAGTATGAAGAGATGAACCGTCTTGACGGGATGTAATGACAGCTGACTTTTTAAATATAGAAAGTTGAACTCTGTAATATTTTACAGAGAGAGAGAGAGAGAGAGAGAGAGAGAGAGAGAGAGAGAGAGAGAGAGAGAGAGAGAGAGAGAGAGAGAGAGAGAGAGAGAGAGAGAGAGAGAGAGAGAGAGAGAGAGAGAGAGAGAGAGAGAGAGAGAGAGAGAGAGAGAGAGAGAGAGAGAGAGAGAGAGAGAGAGAGAGAGAGAGATTAACAGGGTCTTAGAGAACAGATATTGATATTATTTATGTATGTAAGGTATAATATACAAGTGGGCGTCCTTAGCTGTACATTCTCACTTTATTGCCTGAGTGCACGTGCATTTCACACCACAGTCATTTGACAGCACTCGATCGATGCATAACCGTGTTCACAGAACATGCACGCGTATTATGCAGGTCAATGAGATCTTGAAGATATGTCATCGTATATCATATCTTAAAGCTGTCATGCATGGTATATCTGTTTTGATGCTCAGATTACTTACAAGAGAAAATGTAGAAATATTATAAGTAACAGTCTGCGGTTTATAATAAATAGCTGCATTGAACAATTACTCGTTTTCTATAATATAGAATAAATTATTATGTTAATTAATTTTCATTTTATATTTTGTATCCTTTTTTTTTTTAAAAAATTACCTTGTCAAAATGATATAAGAAAAATTATAAATTCATAATTTTATACATTTTAAAAGTTGTTAATATTATAAATTTAATAAATTATAAATTTATATAAATTTATTTTTTTCTTTAACATTTGGTATAAGAAACTTAATTTACTGCACGTGCTGTATCGGGTATATTATAATTGCAATCAATGCTATCTACATATACCTGTTGGCACACTGTTTTAATTATCAGTTAAAAAAGTAAAGAAATTATTAATGACTTACTATTTTATTTTCAATGTTAAAACTAAAGTTAAAGTACATAAAATAATAATACCAGCAATAAGTCAAATTAAAGCTTCATGCAATTATTATGGATTAATTATTATTAAATAGCATCCTTGTAAATATGCAAAGTATTACCTGTTTTATGTATACATTTTATTGATTTTTTAGTATCTTCAATCATGATCATTTATACGTATATCTTTATTTTTTAACTATCATGAAAACTTGTTTCGATTTAATATTGTGTGCTTCATGCTTCATGCAACTCTTATTAATTAAATATTATATGTAGTACATATAATATGCAATATCACCATTTAAATACCAAAGTTAATGGCCTGCACAAAATTTACTTCAGGCAGATATTATGAAAAATAATTAAAAAAGCATTAATTGCGTAGAGAACATTTTTATTAAAATTTGTAAAATGTGCAAAAATATAGAGCAAAATCACGTATAAAAAAGACAGTCTATAATGGTAATTATGTCTGATTAGGTGAGAGCAGGGGTGAAATCTGCGTGAACGGCCAGCCGGTGGGCAGCGACATGCTACGACGGATATCCGGGTTCGTGCCTCAACAGGACCTCGCCGTGGAGACGCTGACTGTGCTGGAGCACATGGAGTTCATGGTAAGTGTTCCTCGAGCCTGCAAGTGCCTGCTGACCGATTGTTGACTCACTTCTTCAGGGACGGCTCAAGGTGTCCACCACCATGCGCTCCGTGGATCGGCAACGTTGGATGCGCTCCTTGCTCGCAGAACTCGGGCTGAACAAGTGCGAGAACACAAGGCTGTCATCGCTTTCGGGGGGAGAGAGAAAACGCCTGTCTCTTGCAGTACAGGTGAGGCGAATAGTACGCTGTGTAATTAGCACTGGAAGTGAGAACTAATTTTTAATTAAAAGATTCAAAGGGGCATTCACAAAGTCTTAAGGCCACAATTAAGGCTCGATAATTTAAAGCTTGATTTTAGACGTGTTTTTTAGACCCAAAATTTTTGGTCTTAAATTATTGAGCCTTAAATGTGGCCTTAAGGCTTTGTGAATGCCCCTTTCAAAGTCCGCTAGAAAGTGTAAAATTTATATAGCTGACGAGAACTCAATTTTGGTCTTCTTTAACGGAGTAAATATTATATTTAAAGTATTCGCATTTATGTTTTTTTCTTTACTTAATATTCCTTTATATACTTTAATTCTTTAACATATTCATATGTTAACCGTCAATGGCCCGTATTATACCTGTGATGTTAAAGAAAGTGTACAATAAATTTCAACTTCATTATAATTATCGCGTCATGTTTTTCCTTGAAAATGTTTGTGACACTAGGTTTCAGCAGAGAGCAGTAAAAACTATTTATAGAAGACATTTTTAAAAAATGTAGCATCGTGCAGGTTTCAGGTGATCAGTATGCAAACCATTGAGTCGGTGCGTGTCACGCATGAAGACTGATGAAAATAAATTAACTTCGGAGTATCCTGCAAATGCTTCAGCGTAACTCGTGTCATAGTTGTCAGAATGATGTAGAGATAGGGACACGCAAAACATGCTTAATGTATATACCTGTAATGATTGAAATTTCTTGCGAAATTATGTTAACATCCTCTATATGATGACTTTATTTGTATCGTGCGTCGAATGTTTGTGAAATACGCACCTTGTAGACTCATATGAGAATTTATGATTTTGTTGTAAAAATTTCTGAATAGAAATCCAAAAGCATCATTTTAAGCCGAAAATGTTTATTTATATCTTAATGTATTTTTAAAACATGTCAGTATTTTCCCTTTAAACACATATTCTGCAACTTTCAGTTGCTGACGGACCCTCCGATGCTGTTCTGTGACGAGCCCACCACGGGGCTCGACAGTTACAGCGCTGGCGCCGTGGTGGAGAAGCTGCGACAGCTGAGCGCTCGCGGGATGGCCGTGGTGTGCACCATCCACCAGCCGGCATCGGGAATCTTCGACCTCTTCCACGAGCTCATTCTGCTGGCTGGGGGTCGCGTTGCCTACCAAGGCGGGGTCCGCGAGGCCAACGCGTACTTCAGCAGGTGAGTCTTCTAACTTCTAACATATTGCGTGGCGAATGTCAAGTGCAAGATTTGAATGTGGATAAAACTGCAAAACTGCTCGCACAAAACAGTTGAATATTCAATTTTACTTATTATTATTTTTTTTAGATCAGTATTACATATTTAAGTAATTTTATAGTTATTAATTTAGTTATTTGTAATTTATGGGCAAACCATATAAAACCAAGCAAGGTTTTATAACATCGCCTCCAGCATCGTATTATACCACATAACTCACATGACTTTCTAACAAACACGTAATAATGTTCTGCAGTAAGGGTCTGTCGTGCCCAGCAACATTCAACGCTGCTGAGTTCTACGTGTCTCAGCTGGCAGTACTGCCAGGACGCGAGGAGCGCAGTGCTCGGCAGATCTCTTGGCTTTGCGATCAGTTTGCTGATTCACCCGAGGGAGGTCGTCTGCGTGCCTCCGTGCAGGACAATGAGGCGCCGCTAGACGGTCCGTGCGCTGTGAAGTGGAAGCAAACGGTAAGTGCTCTCATGACCTTGCGCAATGCATTGCAGCGCAGTTAGTATAACAAGTGCAATTAATGACGTCTTTATTGTAGGCTATTTTATAATTACTATGATTATTCTTTTTAAGTCATTCATTTCTTTATGGTAATTTAATTCTCGTTTTTATTGTTCCAGGCATATGAAGATATTCTTCAGCATTCCTCAGTGTAAGTTTAGCTGTTCTGTATTGCAAGACAGAGACTATATAGGAAAGGACTGACACTTTTTGTGTTGCATTACAGTAAGCGGCCGGCATGGGGCTCACAGCTCTATTGGGTCATGTGGAGAAACCTGCTGAACGCCAAGCGCAGCAAGACCGATACCATTGTCCGCATGTGCTTTTTCATGGTAAAGTTAACTTGAAATAAGAAAACAAAAATATATTGGTTTAATTATTAATTTAATAAATGAAGCTAATTTTACAGTCATTCAGGTAAAACCTAGAAAACAAACACTATATAAAGAATTTAATTACTTTTATTATATTATACTGTATATAATGTTGCATGCAACAAATTATATTTTCAAACTTATTAACATTTTTCTCATTTAAAATTATTTTAATTGCCTTTTGCTATGCAAGAAGCAGTTTTATTTCTAACAATTAAGAGGGGAAGCACGTAATTATACTCTGCAATATAAAAGAAAATGAAAGACACCCAAGCTAAAACTTGTCTTTTTTTAGTGCACGTTGAACCACTAATGAGTATAAGAAGTGCTGCAAGCTTCGTACAGGTTTGCTAAATTTGTCCTCATATTTTTTACTGTAAAAGTATTATAATGACGATAAAATTACACACTCATTCAATGTCATCTTAGCTAAAAGATATGTAAACTTAATAATCATCTCCGTTATTTCAATTACTCATATTTATATAATGTTACGCTCGCAGTTTGTGGGTGTGGTGATATCAGTTCCGTTTGTGGGAACGGAGTTCGACCAGCGCGGCGTGCAGAACATGCAGGGTCTGTACTACCTGATCGTGGTGGAGACCATCTTCACGTACGCTTACAGCGTGTTCAACACGTTTCCGCACGAGATGCCCGTGTTACTTAGAGAAATCAGCGACGCCCTGTATCTCCCAGGGCCGTACTACGTTTCCAAGATGATAATGCTGGTAAGTGCTGCTATAAATTTATAATACAGGCAAGATTGGTCAAAGTGCTTACTTTATTTAATTGCAATTTTTGTCTCAGCAATGGAGTATTGACCTCAATTTTTTTTATTGCAGAAATGGATAGAGCGTGCAAAGTTATGCTACCCTGATTTTTTTCAGATTTTTTAGAGCCCGGGAAGTGTTTTTAAAAAAATATTGAAAGTCCTTTTTGTGACGTCACGCGGCGGCAAGTCCTATCTTTTTCTTAAGGAGCGGCGTCTCGTGACGTCACAAAAAGGACTTTCAATCATTTTTTAAAAATAGTTCCCGGGCTCTAAAAAATCTGAAAAAAATCAGGGTAGCATAACTTTGCACCCTCTATCCATTTCTGCAATAAAAAAAAATTGAGGTCAACACTCCATAAGTGAATAGTTAGACATTGCAGATGAAACTGACGTTAAGTGTTCTCACGTAGTTGCCTCGCTGTATTGTCGGCGTGTTCTTCTACGTCCTTATCATCTTCTGCGTGGTGGGACTGAAAGGTGGAGTGACGGGCTTTCTAGGACTCTGCCTGCCCGTCATCATGTGTGCTGCCTCCGCCACGGCTTACGGTATGTTGCTCGCAGTCACTGGAGACTTAAACGGCCGAGTCTGTATATGGAAATTATGACATTTTATCAACATGTATTTTATAAAATAAATTCAAAAATTATTATAAAAAAATGTAGTATTTGTTTTTAATAACACATATAATATATCCATATTATTCACCCAAAAATTAAATATAAAACACAATGTAAAACTAAATACAAATTACTTTGTGATATTTAATGTTAATTCTGATGTTCAGGCTGCATGATGTCGGCGCTATTCGAGTCCGTGAGCACCGCGTCGCTCCTTTCTGTACCCGTGGACCTGGTGACCATCGCGTTCTCCGGTCTCTTCCTCAAGCTGAGGTGAGACTCGCACACTCCAGAGTAAGATCGCGATCACACTCACACACACACTCTGTCTCGTTGCAGTTCGCTACCGATGCACCTCTCGTGGCTTCGCTACATTTCGCAGTTTTACTATGCAAACGAAGCCGTGTCCATATTACAATGGAAAAGAGTCCATACCATAGGTGAGTGGCAAAATACAATTCTTAAATTTATTTATAAAATTATTCTTATTGTATAATATAACTTGAATGCTGTTAAAATGACAGATGGACATATTTCTGCTATGAAATTTAATAGCATAATAATATACACTATTATTAAAATCTATGACTTAATCCATTGAGTTTAATTTTTTTTTATTAAAAAGAAAATCTATCATGCTATTATTGCATTCGGGTTGTTGAAGTCAATATTACGAATTATATTATATATATATATATATATATATATATATATATATATATATATATATATATATATATATATATATATATATATATATATATATATATATATAAACGCAATTGTTTCAACAGAGTGCTGGGACATCCCGGGCGCGCCGTGCCTGCACACGGGCGATGAAGTGTTGGCCAACTACGGCTTCAGCGCGGACAATTTGTCTGTGGACCTGGGGGGACTGTTCGCCATCTACTGCTTCTCGCACGTGGTGGGCTTCCTGGCGCTGCTCAGACGCAGCAAAAAGCAGGCCATTTACTAAGGAGACACGCCCCCTCGATCGATCCAGACTTAATAAATATTGATCCCGTATATATCAATAAGATTGCCCACGGAAGTGCTATGATTTTAGGGCTTTCGCATCCTTTCATCGAAATGCAATTCAAATTAAATCATGGTATATAATTTTCTTCTTTTTGATTAAATAAAGTAATAAATAACAATTAAATGCTGAAACTGTGAGAAAGAATTATACATTGTTTAATTATTTGTACTTGGGTGTCTGTAATTAATGTCACATCTTGATAAGGATACTTTACTGTTTTCTTTGTTTTATCAATAAAACATCAGCAAAAGGCAGTGACTTAATAATTGTTGTATAATATTTAAAGCAGCAATGGTGCTTTAAATGATAAGAATTCTAATATTGTTATGTAAAGTGTACCATACGTACCATTTGTTTGTAAACTCCAATTTCTTTGGAGGGAAGGCCGGAGAGGAGGGGGGAGGGAAATAAAATATGTTATTGAAATAATTGAGATACTTATTTTATTTGCATCAATTCTTTTAAAACTAAATAAGTAGCCAGTAATTCAAGTTACTCTTAATTTTGTGTCATAATTGTTATATATTTTACATATAATATATTATGGGATTGCACTACATATATAATTACTTTTGAATGGGTCAAATACAGTATAATTTACAAATTTATGCAATGTTCTGCATACGTAACTTATTAAGTTGTTTTGTTATTTTCATTGCTTTTTAATTTTAATATATTTTTATCATCAGGTCTGTGAAAATGTACAGTTAAATGTTCCATTTTTATACAGGGTTACATTTTGTTCTATATATTTTTTTTTATTCTTGCCATTGTGTTAATGTATTGTTGTTAAGTAAACTAAATGTTAGCTTTTACATTTTTATATTCATTTTTGTAAGGGCTGACACTGTAAAACAATGAAATTTATAATATAAAAAATTACAGTACAACAAACACCTTTTATTGCTATATAATAGACATATTAGATATGATTATGCTTACATAATATTTGAATATTGCATTACACATTTATGCATTAAACTCGAAGCTTGTTGTTAGTATAAAATCAGAGTACACTTCTCCTGAAATTTTTGTATATTTTAATTTTTTTAATACATTGATTTATTTGGTTACGTGATTAAATTGATAAATCATGAAAATTTATTAGCTATTTAAATAATTTTTATATTTAAAATTTTCTTGTTGATAATTTATTTGATTTTAAATTCTTTTTAAATATCCTAATTATTTTTTTCATTGTTCATAATACTATACATATTTATTATTATTATAAGTGCGACTAGCCTAGATATTTAGTATGAGTCGATATTAAAATTATTATCTTCACACCCTTATAAAAAAATAAAAAAAAACAGGAATGACTAAGCATGCATAAAACTTCGTTAGTCTTTTTTTTTTTGTTTTTTTTTTATACTGTTATGGTACTGTTACCTTTGATAAAATTTTGATCGTGTATATAAAATTTATTCAGGCGTCTCCAGTCAACATTATTTATCTCTTTCTTTATACAAACGCTTTTGAAGTCCCGATTTAAATTATGATTTAAAAGCAGTTCCTGGTCTTCAATTATGTCTTTTAAACATAACTTTTCATGATTTAATATTTATTTTGTCAATAAATAAATTTTGTCAACTTCAATGTCTTCCATGTGTATAATAATAAAAATGCAATAAATTTTAACATTAATTTAAATTATATAGCACAGTTATGCATAGACCTCTATAGAAAAGCATTTAAGTGCTATACTAGTAACAGTTAATAATAAAAAATTTAAGATAATTGAATTTCTCTTTCTAGAAGTGATCATGCAACAAGTCTAAAAATACAGTAATAAAGAGTAACAAAAGCAGTGAGATGCGTTCAAATGGTGAAATTTCTACTCTACATAGCGATACAACAGGATAAATATTATAATAATTAAATTCACGGCTGTTTTTTATACCTCGTGGAAAGTCTTCGTTTAATGTTTGTTTTAAAACTCCTTGTAATTACGTTAAATACGTCGCACTAGGAGGGGAGCAGGGTTATGCGCCTTTGGAGCCCGCGGGGGTTTGTTGATTTGTGGGGGTGGTGGTTGACGCTCCTCCAAGCGGCAACACCCCTGTAGAAAGCGAGACCACACCACCTCGAGTAGCTCGCACACCGTGAGCACCGAGGCACCCATCAGCAGACCCAACGTGCCGCCGATGTCGCACAGCAGCGAGATGGTCGGGTAGGCACGTTCCTCCGTGATCTGCTCGAACACCAAGTTCTGTAACATGCAGCACTTTTAAAACACATAGAACTTTATTCAAAGTAATTTTCTGCAAAATAATTACATACTCATATGTTATTATAAAAACGCAACTTTTTGATTTTTATGAAATTAGTCCCAAGAAAAACAAGGGGAAAAATATATTGATAGGAATCAACATGCATTAAATGTATATATTAAAATTTAATACTATATTGATGTATAACTAACTATATTCTCTATACATAATCACTGTTCAATTTGAATTATACTGTTTCTTACGTCATAAAATATACGCAGCTTGATTTCATTTTTCTTGAAAGCCATGTTCTCCGGGTACATCTGAAAGGCGGTTTGGTGACACTGGTGAGGACACGTGCAGTCGTTCGCAGACCAGCCGCCAGAAAGCAACATCGAGTTCACAGCTTCCATGGACTCCTCGTAGTCCGTAGGGTTCCCACACTCGCTCTGGTTTCCCAATCGCGGACCTGGATCACAAAGTGTAGTCGTAGTAATTTCTCGAGGAATGTAAAAAAATATTGTATATGCCACTCTATAAAAAGGATTATTTTGATCCTATATGATGGGAATATTGCAAGGGGTGTTTAGAAGTTTTAATAAAAAAAACTTACTTATCATTCTTACTTCAATGTGTGCATAATTATTTTAGTTTGCCGATTCATAGATGTATCTCACCAGTCATGTAGGGCATGCGACACTTGGAAACGTCGAACATAAAGTTCTGGAAGCAGGCAAGCTGACACTCAG
Organism: Siphlonurus alternatus; assembly: GCA_949825025.1. Classification (NCBI taxonomy): domain Eukaryota; kingdom Metazoa; phylum Arthropoda; class Insecta; order Ephemeroptera; family Siphlonuridae; genus Siphlonurus; species Siphlonurus alternatus. Next base: position 9,592,942 of record OX463779.1, read on the forward strand.
CCTCCGAGTACTTTTCATCATCGCGACAAGGTGTCTTGTCTGTGTTCAAGATGTGGAACTGCAAAACCACACATAACAAAACATTAATTAATAATTACATTGATTAAGAATTAATGTGTGATTATAAATTAAAGCAAATGGGCGCGATTCACGAAGCAGTTAGCCAGGTTTTTAGCCATGCACGCTTAGCTTAACCACGTTTACCTAGGTGGTTTAACACGTAAAACAGGTATAGTTAAACGTGGTTAAGCTAAACGTGGTTAGAAACCTGGTACTCTCTATGACCTAAAGAAAGGTACTCTTATTTAGGTGACCATCACCTTGCGCAGTTCAAGCTTGACCTCGCGACTCCAGCCCAGCTCGGCAGACATACTCTGCGTGCGAGCCGTGAGCACCGGTGATTCACGCCGTTCGTGTACCAGAATGCGTACGCCTGTCTCGTCTTTGCGTGCGATTGGAGTGCTCTCAAACAGACGCAGGTATAGGTTGTGGAAGGTGCCTACTGCGCTCACGTGCGTGTTATCTGTGAAGGTCACAAAAATATCAATACCTTCTGGTAATTTTGATTGTTCCATTTAAACTAACTTATCATGTAAGTGTAGCACGGGCCTGTCACGGTTTGCACCATCGTCCAGCGTCCTTGCTCATTACAGGTGACGCCGCGACCGAACCAGCACTGCAAGTGTTTACAAATATTACTCCACAACTTCACATAATATCCTATATATAGTATTATAATTACATCTATATATTTTTTGGTTCATTTGTTTAAAAATTAGTATTAACAACTTTATAAACTGCATATTTTAAGCCTAGCATTACAGAAGGGGAGTCGAAACGATCCACAAATTTTTTAAAGCGGGAAAAAAAGTTTGAAAATCTGCTCCAAATAATCTAAAAAAAAAATTGCAATCCCTACTTAGCCAACCAGCAATGTATATCTGCAACAGGATTTAAATAGTGAGTTGTTTGACCTCTCTCCCCCCCCCTTCCCCCATGGGTGGAAGGACAAAAAAGTCCTGGCTAATTCTAGCTAGGGCTAATTAATGGAAAGAAAATTTTAAGTTGTCAATTTAAATTTACATAAAATCAGATCCTAATCTTTTTGTTGAGGAATAACAAATGTTTAAAAATGTGACGTATGAGTTGTGTAATTGATTCAGGCCTCTCAATACAGAGTACATTCTAAGCACGAAATTGAAGACGCACCTCTGCGACAAAGACATCCAGCCTGTGAGCCAGGAGGGGCCACATGGTGGAGGGCATCAGTCCCGCCGTGCCCACCAGTAACGAGATGTTGACCTGTGCGTCCGTGGCGTCCGCGGGCACCAGCTGGGGTCAGAGGTCAACGATCTTAACCAGACAGCAATGACATAACGTAGAGACGGAACAATACTTGTAGGCTGAAAATTTTTTAAGTAAAGTTTCATTTAATATTATTAAACTTGCAAGAAGTTATCTCTATTTTAAAATCAAAGTGGAATAATTCTGAATTCCATGGAATAATATATTCAGCCCATTCATTATACGTAGTAAACATTAATATTGTTTAAAAACGAATTTTTGCCTTTTCATTATAAAATGTATTAAATATTCGGTTATTGAAATTTCAGTTCAATTTTAATTTTTAGTGATCAACATCCTGGGATCACTGTTGTACATATAGACTTTGCATTTTATTAGTAACTAATACATAGATATTATATATTTATATAAAAATGTAATAATTATGTTATATAGATATCCAATATTTTAAATTAGAAAGGCCTTGTCTGATATTACAACCATATAAATATGATTTTTTTTATAGTAACTTTCTCGTATATTATTATGTTTTATGTTACCTTATTATAACAGCTCCGTATTAACATTTTTAAAACTGCATGTGATAAGTATATTTTTTTTAAACTCGGGGACAACGATTTCCCACAGTATTGAGTGACGTGAGGTGAGAAATAACCTTGTGCTGGACCATAAGCTCGAGGGCCGCGGTGCGGTTGAAGATGTTCTTGTTGCACACGGTGATCGCCGGGTACTCCAATGAATCATTGTGAGTGATCCGAACGTTCACGTTGACGGGTTCCTCGAGGTAGCGTTGCACTCGGTCCCAACACTGCAACATCAGTTTCATACCCGAGTATACTGCATTCCAAGTTATTTAATGATTTGAAAATCTACTGTGAATGCTCTTATTTGGTTGTGAAATACGCTCGGCTGATTTACCTGTGCTAACATAAGCGCGGTACAGACGGTGAGGACACAGGCCCACAGAACGCGGCGTAACAATGGGGAGCGACGGTCGAGAGCCGCGGAGACTCCAGCCACCGATACCTCGCTGAGGGCGCGCCAAGACACCGGCTTTCGCGTCTTTTTCGAGCTGCCAGTATCAGTAGGAAAATCATTCAAATGATCAACATTAAATTCAATTCAATTCAATTCATTTATTTAATCACTGGATGTACAAGTACAACATGGATTACGTCATTTTACAAAATATAACAAACAAACACTAAAACACTTTACAACAAACATAATATAATACTAACAGTTACTAATAACCTGGCAAATATAATTAAATTTTAATTATTTATACAAAAATATTTAGAAAATCACACTAGACAATATATCTTCAGGCAACTTATTGCTAAAAAACATCTTTACAGAATAAAACTCTTTGTTAATGAGTATTTGTTTTAATTTTTCTTTTAATATCTTACAAAGATTATAAATAGGGGAAATAGTTTGCAAGGTATCACAATCGACTATTATTAACATCAATTTTTTTATTGCACACAAAATTATGCTACTGTTTTTCAGATATATTTAAGTCCAGAAAGTATAGGAAAGTAGGTTTTGGGGAAACCAGATTTAAAGACCATGCTCCCTTTTCAGCTATCGTTTTATTAGGAAGAGGCGTCAGTTGACACCGGAAAGTCATACTTTCAAAATAATAATAAAAATAGTTCCCGGGCTCTAAAAAATCTGAAAAAAAAACAAGTATAGCATAACCTTGCACCTTGAACCCATTTCTGCGGTAAAAATTCTTGAGGTTGATAATTATAATTATAAAATGGTTTGCAAAATCACTCAGACCATAGCAAAAAAAAAAAAAAAAAAAAAATCATTCCAACTGCTAATTTGATAAAATAAATTCAATTGATTGAATTTATTTTTTGTTGCATAAAACTCGCTATCTTCCAACTCATAAAATTGCAATTTAATCCATTCATGTACTAAAACCTGCAAAGTAGCAGCATTACTGCTTAATGTACCGTAAGTATTCCGTGAAAAACTACATGGTATGCACTTATCAGATGTGACTTGCGGTCTGCACGTTGGTTACAAGAGAAGCAATTAATACTTTTTGCAGGGAGTGAGCAGAGAAATTGTAATCTACGTTACATAAAGCTATCAGAAACCACGTAACTTGGCACTATATATCCTGATTACCTTGGAATTGTTTTCTTGTATGTTTATTTTTTTCTTGCAATAAAAAACACTGGGCAGTAATTAAGTATATATACGCTATAGAAAAAACGTGACAGCTATAATTTTTTCTAAGAGTTTATTTTTTTTAAATGTCTTATATACACAATATTTTTTTCCTGTCTCGATAGTACATGATTGTACTGTACACTAGCAAGACCACACTTCAGATCTGAGTGATGTGATATGTTTAAAAGATTTCATGCTATAATATATAGTGATTTGAAGTGATAGAAAAAGCTTCTTAATATAATTATAAAAAATGTTATATTACTTATCTATTTTTAAATGAAATCATGTTTGTCATAAGTTATTCTGGAATGGATCGATTCTTGATATCAGAAGTTATGTTGCGGTAGTTGCCGGCTGTGTCAATATGCTGAAGCCCTTAGTAAACCGGTATAATATATATAGGGAGGGCACCTGAATCCACAACGCACACCTAATTTATATATACGCAGTAATCTCAGAGTCCATCGCAGTCATTATTGAGCGATTTGCCTTCTTTACACAATATTGTAGATTTTGTTTCAATAACGTCATTTTTCACATCCATTTCTTCACTGTTAAGACAAATTTAAAATTACAGAAATTTGATTGTGACCGCCTGCTTGAGTTGCTCTAATATGTAACTGTGTTTTAGAATTATGCCTTCTCTTCAATTACATAATATTACAATTATAATGATTATATAATTTGCTACACTGCCACCAAGATCTTCAATTTAACGGCGGCGGCTCCAGGCATGCAGCGCTCAACGTCGCGACCCTCCTATATTCACCGGTATAAATTAAAAAAATATGTATTAGAAAATATTAAATTTGCTTACCTTGAAATTTGTGTTACCTGCATAACATTATCATCTTATGTAACTGTTTTAGTAATTTGTTAATTTATAAGTTATATAATAATTAAGAAGATTAGTATTTATATATTATAATACACAACATTATGGTAAAAAAAATTAACATATATATATATATATATATATATATATATATATATATATTATATATATATATATATATATATATATATATATATATATATATATATATATATATATATTAATTACACATAGAGGAGAGTATATCTAAGTATATTATATAATTTAATGCAACGTATTAAAAAAAAAAATTTAAGATTCGGTTTCAGATTTAGTTTAAGATTAGCCATCAATGTCTTTTTCTTTTCCAATGGTCTGCAAAATTTGTACTCACAAGCTGGCGGCCTTCTTGGTAGCCTTGATGACAGCCCCCCAGCCCTTGGGGTTCGAGACCCGGAGGTGGTGGGCCTGAGTCCACGCTGGGGGGTCCACGTCGTGAGGTGGCCATGCGATCATATTTGGGCTCTGCTGCAGCGACTACATCACAGACATTCAGTTGCCTTGCGTCCAATTTTCATCCGTGGAAATATACTGCAAGACTGTTTGTATGCTAAATTTGCATGTAAATGTATTTTTTTGAAGGTATGTAATAATTGTAAGTGCGATCACCTACAATTTTTAAGTTTTCAATATATAAAAAACATTTTTAAAAATAGTGCATTGCTAATTGACAAATCCAATTAATTTTTAGTATATGGTTGTATAATAGATATCGAAATTTATGATGTTATGTCGTACTATATATGACATAACATAATTAAGACTTGAATTCCAATAATAACTGAAATATATACAACTGACCAAACTAAAGAAATGTAACAAGAATGTCCAGTTAGCTTTGCAGCGAAGGATAAATGGAGGGAGCTAGGTCGAGTAGGATCATTCGCTGTAAACTTTAAATTAAATCGTTTAAGGGAAAGTTCTTGCAAAAAAAAAGTTGCAAATATTACCCTTCATCGTAACCGAGCATAAAAACGACAATACAAAGGGATTCGAGGGAGAGAAAAAAGAAAAAAAAATGAGTTTTTACAAATACTTTAACAATAAAAAATTAAATTAATACAAATGAGGAAATGGATCCTATCCATAGAGTTTTTAGTAAAGCATCTCTCCAAATAATTAGATTCTATTAAAAAATTTGATGATCGATGTAACAGACTTTATTATATACGTGCGCTTAACTTACCAATACTGTCGATCGTCTACGATCTATATATTCATCTAATCCTATCATTGTTTTTTCTAAATTAGAGTTAAACACCCAATCTCTTTGAGCATTTAAAATATTACTTTTCTTCATTCTTCATTGAAAGAGTCTTGACAACATGTTGGTACCGACGACTGATCTTCTCCTGCATTGCCATTGCGTGGTAAAGGCGGGCGGGTGTGTGCAGACCTGCCACGCGCACCCGCCGAGTATTTGCAGCTGACACAACAACGGCCTGCAGAGTTTCCATGGCCACCTCAGAAAACACCTTAATGACCGTAAAAAATACATTTTGCCATTGTGACATATTGTCATTATTGTCTATGCATTGTTTACGCTTTGACGCATAATAGGAATATTTGACTAGGCTGTGACAGTAGCTGAATAAAAGAAATAATGTTCTTTTTTTGAATGAAAAATAATGTTTATTATAGTATATTTATAACATGTATAGTTATATACATAACAATTGTATTTGTGTATTCTGTTTTTGAATATATATCGTGCTCACATGCTAAACAATTATATATATATATATATATATATATATATATATATATATTGTCATGTAAGAATAATCATAATAAATTGTTAATAATTATGAACTTATGCTGCATTTGTACGAAGGTGCATGGATGATTGGGTATAGACAAAGTAGATATCTCATAAATGAGTCATAAACACGCGTACGTTGCTTAAAGATATAATAACTAAATAAAAAAAGAAATAATTTATTTATTTTTATTTTATTTCGTTTACACTTGATTACAATTATAATAGTATATATGCATGGTTATTGGTTATACCTACTTTTATAAGTTGGTATGCAACTGGCTATAACGTTAATGAATTAATGGTTGACCAAACATAGATATATTTTTTACAGCTGATGTTTGCAAGTGTGGCAAATTAGCGAAATTTTCAAGCGAAGGAAGCAAACGGGTGCTGAGGCGGCAGTGAAGTCCTGGAGGACGGCTGGGTGTTGAAGTCTTTGAACAAGTGCAGCTGAGAGGAGATGGAAGTGGGCGGTGGTCTGAGCTTGGCCAGGGCCTGCCGCATCTCGGGCTGCAGCGAGGGCGGCCGGCGCTCCTCCAGACGACAGCAGCGCAGCAGCACCTTGGACCACGCCACCTCGAGTAGCTCGCACACCGTGAGCACCGAGGCACCCATCAGCAGACCCAACGTGCCGCCGATGTCACACAGCAGCGAGATCAGGGGGTAAGCCATTTCCTCAGTGATTTGTTCAAATACTAACTCCTGGAATGTGTAAAATGGTATATACCATTAACATTGATGGGCTGAATCAACTACAAGCTATTACAGTTCAATACTATATATATACGGAAATAGAAGAGGAACCTGGTAAAACCATTCTCATGGGAAGCCATAGGGTTTTATTTATACGGTTTTATTTGTACTAACAAATATTTTTAATGCTATATTTCTGATGATAATTCGGATTTTTTTCAGACAATTCATAATAATTTTTTTTAAACAATTTTTAATTTATTTGAAAATTTGAAACCGATCTCACTCAACTGATAATCGTAATGAACCTGCATGTTTTGCTGAGCTTAATTTTCTTAAAATACTTATTAGAAACTATAAATTCAAAATTTTATAACTTTGATATTTTATGCATTCGTGGAGGCAATTCAATAAAAAACAAAAAATTGAAGGTGATACCACTATTAATTTTATTATTATTCCATAGATTTATTTAATATATAATTATATTACGGTAACACACGTACTGGTATAGGTATTATTTATAGTATGGTGAAACTTATTTTCATAAGATTTTTATAATTCTCAACATGGAGAAAAACATTCTCACAATTATCCACTATCATCATTTTATTGCTAAAAAAAAATAAAAAAGATGGTCTGTATACCTCAAAAAAGATGCGCAGCCTGGTCTGGTGCGGTACGTAGGCCATGTTTTCTGGGTATGCCTGGAAGGTAGTTTGGTGACACTCGTGCTCGCAGTCGCAGTCCTTGACAGACCACTCGCCCATTAACAGCATGCTGCCGATCGCGTCGATAGCCTCGTCGTACTCGGCCGGCGTCGCACACTCACTTACATTGCCCTCACCTAAAACATGTGATGCATTAATATGATATTATTATTATGTAGTTTTAATCAAAATTAATGCAACATGTGCATACTCGCTTTACCATTTGCAAAAATTCTTTCTTTTTGACTAATTCTGAATACTGTCATACTCTTTAACTTCAGTATAGTAATGCATAAAAATATAAATATAACAGCTTTCGAGTTTTTCTAAACGATTTTCTATCATATCTTAAAATGCTGTCTGGTATAGCATTGCATGAAATAATAATAATAAAAAAAGAAAAGAATACGTACTAGACATATAGGGCATGCGACACTTGGTGATTCCATTCATAGCATGCTGAAAGCAGTTGGCGTGACACTGAGCCTCAGAGTAAGTTGGGTCATCCAGACATGGTGTTCTTTCGGTGTTAATCGTCTGAAACTGAAGTGCACGAGTTGAGCTTGCTGGTCCGGTGAACGAGGGCACGTGTTTCACCTTACGCAGCTCGAGCTTGACCTCACGGCTCCAGCCCAGCTCGGCAGCCATGCTGTGCGTGCGCGCCGTAAGTACCGGTGAATCATGAGGCTCGTGCAGCAGAACACGCACGCCGAGTTCACCTTTGGGCGCCACGGGGGTGGTCTCGTGAAGCCGTAGGAACAAATTTTGGAACGTACCTACTCCATGCACCTGGTTGTCGTCTGAAGAACAGAGGCTGCATTGATTCTGATGGTGGTTTTACAATGAACATTATATACGTACTCAGTTTGTAGGTAAAACACGGGCCAATCACAGTGTGAACGATTGTCCACACGCCGATCTGTTCGCATTTCACTCCACGGCCGAACCAGCACTGAAATATGCATATATTAAAATTTTGAATGAAATAATGTAGACATAACTCAAACATACTTTGTACTTCTTTATTATTATTTAATGAAGTGGGTCTGTTTGTAAATGCTCAATCAATCGATTCATGAATAAAAATCAGATGAAACATCTGTATATAAATATATATGTGTATATACTGATACTGTATATACTACCTATATAAGGTAACATAAGAAAAACATAATAATTTATTTTTATTATTATATTTTTCTTTGATTGTGTATTTACGACCAGACCTATAATGCATACCACTTATCACTAAACTACATGCAACTGACATGAATATGCGCTGTTTATCTAAACAACTTTTTAATGAATTTTTACATATAAAACATGATAAAACAACCTGATAAAACTGATAAAAATAAATGTGTTCATTAAATCTGTTCTTTAGTAAAAATAGGTAGAAAACTCAACATGAATGATTTTTATTAATTTTTAAATGTAACAAAAAATATAAATAAAAATAAATTAATTGTTCATTCAAACAATTAAGAAGTGTCCACCTTGCCATAAAATCTCGTCTTGAGGTTAGGCAACCCGTTCAAACGGATAGGTTACATATTACTATTACAAAGCAGAGGCAACGTCATCTTGGCGACGTAAGCTCATTTTTATGCTCAACAAATTGCCTAGTCTCAAGGCGACACAAATGATTTTTTTTTAATTAAGTGAAACAATAAGAAATTAAGTTTACAAGTCTCTTTAAGTTGCTCTTCATGTTGTATTATTGATTACTTAAATTTATTTTCAAATCTCATCCCTTTAAAATCAATTCATCAAATAAATTCATCAAAGAATTTGAATTTATTATTGAAACACCATTGAAAAGCTTTCTTTTCAGTATCATGATTATAATTTGTAGAAAATACCATTATTTTATATAAATGTTAATTTTTATTAATATTATTATACTAACTATTTCTTTATAATCTTTTAATTGTAATATGCAATGCAAAGTTACCTCTGGCACTAATACACTGCGGTTATGCGACATTTGAGACCACACATCCGAGGCTGTCATTCCATCGAGTCCGACCAGCATTGCGATGTTCACCTCCGTTTCAGTGGCATCTGGCGGCAGCAACTGCACATGACTAAGTCAGAGTGCAAGGACAGCACGTGCACGCCGAGCTTACCTTGTGCTGCACGAGGCGGTGCAGAGCCGCCGTGCGGTTGAACGAGTTCTTGTTGCACACCGTCACCGCGGGAAACTCAAGAGATTCATTGTGAGTGATGCGCACGTTAACATTGACAGGTTCATCGAGGTAGCGAAGTATACGATCCAAACACTGAAAAGATTTTTACAAATTCTACAATGGAGTATTGACCTCAATTTTTTTTTTTTTTTTTTTATTGCAGAAATGGATACAGGGTGAAAAGTTATGCTACCCTGATTTTTTTCAGATTTTTTAGAGCCCGGGAACTATTTTTAAAAAAATATTGAAAGTTCTTTTTGTGACGTCACGAGACGCCGCTCCTTAAGAAAAAGATAGGACTTGCCGCCGCGTGACGTCACAAAAAGGACTTTCAATAATTTTTTAAAAATAGTTCCCGGGCTCTAAAAAATCTGATAAAAATCAGGGTAGCATAACTTTTCACCTTCTATCCATTTCTGCAATAAAAAAAATTGAGGTTAATACTCCATTATAATTGTACAAATTTTAAGGATATATTGATTTTATTTAAAACAAAACGAACGGTATAATAAAGTGGAAAAACATAATTATGAAGTTCCATCAAGCAGATTCTCTTAACATATTAATGTGATTTTCTCTATAGATTTAGTTTGAATAATGTTGTTATATTATAATTATAGTTCAGGCTATTTTTTACATGAGAAGATATAAAAAAATATATAACACTGAAACCCCCAAAATCAAAGGCAGTTCTGGTTTACCTGGGCAAACATGAGTGAGGTGCACACGACGAGCACGCAGGCCCACAGCACGCGGCGCAGTAGCGGAGAGCGACGGTCCATGGTGGCATCGATCCCAGACACCGATACTTCCTTGAAGGAGCGCCATGATGGTGGTTTGCGGGTCCGCGGACCATTACCAATGATAAGTGGTTTAGATCTGCATGGTAAAATATTTTATAAAGTCAAACACAGGGAATGTGTCCATGCGGGCATTGTCGCTTTCTTAAACAATGTAATCTCGAATAGAAGATCTAAACATTGTTACTGGACAAGAATTTTATGACACTCCTTCTAACTAAACTACACTTGACATGAAAGATGTTTATCCACAGTTACATATTAGAATGTAATTATTTTGTGGTTTGATTCTGTATTGAGTTCATTAGTAAAAGAGAAGATTAGGAAAATAGAATAGAGAAGATAGAATTTTAAGATTAAAAAAATAAAAAATGTTAATTATAAAATATTGAATTCATTATACCTATATGCACACTTAATTCCATAGAACGATTATTTTTTGTCTTTTTGTTTTCTTTTATAGCTTTATTTGGAAGTCAATTAATACAGTATTATAAATTTATATAAATACAATAGACAATAATGGTTGCATTTTTTTATTTCATAATTAGAAAATATACCTAAAATTATGCTTTTCTGAATTTTTTCGGATTTTTTGGAGTGCGGGAACTAATTTTAAAAAAATATTTAAAATACCTGAATTTGGGTGGTTCACCTGATGGGACAACCGTGACGTCATTTGTCGTGCTGTGATTGGCTGTTGATGATGTCACGGCTGCTGTGATTGGCTGTCGATGACGTCACGGTTGTCCCATCAGGTGTACCACCCAAATTCAGACATTTTAAATATTTTTTTAAAATTAGTTCCTGCACTCCAAAAAATCTGAAAAAATTCAGAAAAGCTTAATTTAATGTATATTTTCTAATTATGAAATAAAAAAATGCAACCATTATTGTCTATTATATATACATGCGAGTGTATTATTAATTAAATAGGAAAAAATTATAATTGCTTCATAGATAGCACTTATCCATGATTTTAATAATATGTATTTATTACAGAATAATTTATATGATACAAAGGTTTGTTGCTATAATTTTCATAATTACGATAATTACTTGTGGGTAGTTTATATATCATGGTTTACAGAAACGTAAGTCTCCAACACTTAATATAACTAAATTTTAGGGGTAAAATTTTCATGACTTTACTTTTTGTACATTGTTGAGCATTTTCTGTCTCATTTGCAGAAGCTGAAGTGCCTTCAAGATGCAAGGATATGCAGATTTACAATTTTGAGAGAGGTGAGAGGAACTTCCTGCCTGGAGTTCAACTAATTAGTTCAAGTTCATGCAGGGGTCAAATTCATGCTGACTTCTCATAAAAAAACTCTTATACAACACCACAATTATGGATATAAAGTGTCTTTAATGCCAGATTGTAAAGAAACGCAGTAATATCATTAGGGAAGAAAATAAATTCAATTAAATCGTATCTGGAAAATAAACAACAATTTTGTTACTTTTTTATGATCCAATATTATCCAATTAAAAATCATTAAAAAAACTACAAAATTTATGATTGTTATAAAGATTTGTAATATATTTAAATCAATTAATGATATTCCAGAACAAATAAACTCATTTGTTTTTTAAGACATTGATACTAATTATCACAGTGCCCATATCACTCTCAGGTACAGCTTGGAAGACAATATTTTGATGTCAAACTTCAAAGTTTTCCTAATCTTAATAACACTCACACTCTGGCGATTGCCTTGGTCGCCTTGAGGGCAGTGTCCCACTTGCTAGCGCGGGGCTTTTCTTCTGGGGGCCGAGGCACCCAAGCCGGGGGTGGGGTCCATCTGGGGTCCTCTGCGTCCCGGGCCACTGCATCACCAAACGCTTCCCACATGATCAGTCTCGGGTTACAAGTGTGGACTTGCTTGTTGTTGTATGTTGGTGGCAGATGCCGTGACGTGACCCACCCTCGTGAAAGTCGTGAATTATTAATACGGATATTAGGCACTGATCGCGCAATCCCTGCAGGGAGAAATTAGAGCGGCCTCACCGCTAATGTCCATGCATGTTACAATACATGAAATCTGCTCCGCCCACAAAATTAATGCATGATTTAAAAATTATTGACAAGTCTCACTTGACAGGCAGTAAAATCATTATATATGACATTTAAAAAGATAAAGAATAACAAATTTAAAATAGAGAAGAATTGTAGTTAATATATGCAATTGTCTAATTAATTCCAGTATGCTTTTTCCGTCAGCGGTACCCGGTACGTATTATACAAATCTAAGTATAAACTTTCGAAACAAAAGAGTGTATCTGTTGTAAAATTGTACAGATTTTTAATTGCTTAATTGATCAAGTAGAAATAAAAAAATATAAAAAAAAAGAGGATGCCAATAAAAAAATATATATTTTATATAAAATTTAAATGCATTATTCGTTTTTATTAATAATGTGCAGTATTTATCAAATATTATCATATCAAAGCGAAACTGTAAAAATTATTTTGTTTTAATCTTTTGGATTAATATCAGCTATTATCTTTATCTATAAAGATATAGCTGAAACATTTTTGAATTATTAATTTTCTTTTTTCTATGAACTTACAGGTCATTTATTTTGTCTCACAAATTATTTGCATAATGTGACAACTAATTCGCTCTAAGTCTAATTAACTGCTCAATTGTAACTTATTTCTTTGCGTAAATAATATATTCATATCGATTACAAATAAAAAAAATATTTTTTTTAAAAATAATTATAATTATATTAATAAGTAAAAAAAAAAAAAAAAAAATCTTAATCTTTTCATTTATACAGAAACTCATTTTATATTTTATGCAGTAATTCTTGAAGAAATAATTAAAAAAAAAATATCGTTAAAATATAATATCAGTATAGAATATAATATATTTTAGTATAAATGTGATCTAATCATCTAATTTTGATTTTAGCAAAATGAAAGTATTGTATGGAAACATGCAGTAAAAAAAAATGCAATTAATATATAATATACATAAGCACAAATTTATTGAATTTTGTTACATAACAGTAATATAAGTATGTAGTAAAACAAGAATTCAGTGTTAGAGCTGGAAAATAAATAAATAAATAAATGTACATTATGAACCAGCCCTTAAGATTATGTAATATAATCTTGACTGGACATTATTGTATAATATTGGAAAAAATAATAAAATACATTAAAAGAGTTAAAGAACAAAGAACAATTTGAATATGAAGATATGTAAAAGTGAAGAAAAAAATGTTTGTTAAAAGCCTCGCTGTTTCATTTAAAATTACTAACAAAAAGTGCACAATTGTAAGCAATTCAAAACTTCAATTTGTTATAGTTAATGATGATCGATTACTCAAACGCATACGGAAGTCTCGTTCGGGTCAGTGAAGGACCGAAGACTTTGTCTCCAGTCTTGTCATCCCGGCGGTACATGGAGGTGACAAATATCGGGGTGTCCAGTCTCTGTTGAGAGTCTGCGAGCTTGGGCGGTGGTCTGAGCTTGGCCAGGGCCTGCCGCATCTCGGGCTGCAGCGAGGGCGGCCGGCGCTCCTCCAGACGACAGCAGCGCAGCAGCACCTTGGACCACGCCACCTCGAGTAGCTCGCACACCGTGAGCACCGAGGCACCCATCAGCAGACCCAGCGTGCCGCCGATGTCGCACAGCAGCGAGATGGTCGGATAGGCGAGCTCTTCCGTGATCTGCTCGTAAACCAAGTCCTGGAAAACAAAGTCATTATAGAATAATTAGTATTCAAAATGTAATTACTGCAACACTGTATTAGAAGTTCTAAATAAAAAAAAAATAAACAAAAAAAAAATAAAAATAAAATGCAAACATCAATCCCTATTCTTTGTCATCATATTTTTATTTCGTGAATTTTTTACTATACTATTACCTAAAAAATTATTGAATTTTATTTTCAAACACATTCAAAGTTTTCAGAAAAGTTTTCAAGAGATATTGCAATATAATACAATATTAAAATTTTGATATAAAGAAAAGGAACATTGATCTTTCAGTTGTTAGTTGTTTTTTTACATATAAATGTGCCTGATTATCAATGAATATTATTTTTTATAGTGTCAATGAATTTTATTTATAAAGAATATAAAAAAATTAAGTACTTGCTCTGTTTTATATTATATTATATTATATAATATGTACATGTGCTGTACAGTAAAGTCAATGAAATAAAATCATTATATTGCATGTAAAAAAAGAAACTGATTGGTTCACTCACCGAGTAGAAGACCCTGATCCTTGTCTGCTTGGTTTTGAAGCCGATGTTGTTGTGGTAGGACTGGTACTCAGTGGCGAAGCACTCGTAGGCGCAGTCGCATTCGTTCATGTTCCACCCGCCCATCAGCAGCATCTCGTTCACGGCGCTCATCCCGTTCTCGTACTCGCCGGGAGAGTTGCAGTCGCTCGCATTCGCCGTAAGCTCGTCTTCTAAGCCGTGCACCCAAATAAAATATGTTAATGATCTATTATATAAATTTGTAAAATATTTGTCTACTGAAAAATCGGAGTTAAGAAGAGGGAGGGGGGGGGGTGAAATATATATTTTTTTAAACATGATAGATTATAGATATTAAGCCATCAATACTTACTGATCATGAACGGCATTCGACATTTACTGTAAGAGTTCAGACCATACTGGAAGCACTGGAGGGTGCAGACAGAGCGTGAGTACGAGGCATCGTCCACGCACGGGGAGTTGCTCGTGTCCAGCATCTGGAACTGCACGGGCAACTTCTTAATGGAGTATCGACCTCATTTTTTTTTATTGCAGAAATGGATAGAGGGTTCAAAGTTATGCTACCCTGATTTTTTTCAGTTTTTTTTTTTAGACCGGGAACTATTTTTAAAAAATTATTGAAAGTCCTTTTTGTAACGTCACGAGGCGGCAAGTCCTATCTTTTTCCTAAGGAGCGGCGTCTCGTGACGTCACGAAAAGGACTTTCAATAATTTTTTAAAAATAGTTCCCGGTCTAAAAAAAAATCTGAAATAAATCAGGGTAGCATAACTTTGCACCCTTTATCCATTTCTGATGCAATAAAAAAATTGAGGTCGATACTCCATTATCTATAAGTAATTAATTTTAAATCCGCATGAAGTCTCTGACTATGTCTTTAACCCATCTCATATATTAAGAGGTGGAGGTGTCTAGAAGTAGAATTCACAAATCAGTGAATAAAGACGATTTTATTTATTTATTTATTTATTTATTTATTTATTTATTTATTTATTTATTTATTTATTTATTTATTTATTTATTTATTTATTTATTTATTTATTTATTTATTTAATAATGTATTTGTTTTGGGAAATTCAATGCATCGATCATGAATCTTCGCTGCATGTAATTAATTTTTGTGGGTTCTCCGTAGTTTAGACTAGTAATTAACAATAATATTTTGACAACATACAAATAAAATTTCTTGGAAAGGAGGCTTTTTCAGTAAAGTTGAATTTCAAACAAAGGATTTATTTACAGAAATTATCCTACTCTTCAGTCTGACTAGCGCATAAGCAGTCAGCTAATTCGCCTTAATGAGGAGCGAAGTATATACAACATCTGTAATTACCTTTCGCAACTCGAGCTTGATGTCGCGGCTCCAGCCCAGCTCGGCGGAAATACTGTGCGTACGGACCAGCAGCACGGGCGACTCTCGGGGCTCGTGCAGCAAGATGCGAACCCCAGTCTCACCTTTGGGCACCACGGGCGTGATGTCGTGCTGGAGGATGAACAGGCTCGAGAAACTGCCCACCGTGTCGATCAAACTGGAGTCTGTGCACATGAACTTTGTAAACAGTCAAAATAATAAAATTATTAAATAATTCTTTACGTATCAATCAAATTCATTTGAAAATTCCACTTTAAAAACAGCCAAAAGCAAGTCAATTCTATAAATTTGTTTCATTTTCCAATTTTGTTGAGTGTTGCCATTTTGTCTTTTTTTTTATTGCAAACCTACACGGACAAAAAATTTAGCCAACGGTTAGTAAGATTTTACTAACAAAAGGCGGGTCGAATCTCACTAAGACAGTAGCTGTGTAAAAATTTAATTTTTGAGTTTGCTAAATTTTGTATACTGAAAAGTAGCTAAAATTTACTAACTTTTGCAGTAAAATATTACACTAATGATGACTTAGAAGTTAAAAATGTGTTGCGTAGTAAAATTTTACGGCATGTTGGTAAAATAGAAGGTCAGTAACTTGGTAAAATTTAACTGGCAGAGCTAGTAAAATTGTTCTTCCTTTTACTGCAGGATTTTACTAACTAAATGTTGGTAATTTTTTGCATACCTTGGGCTTTTAAATTTTACATACTTTTAATTGTTACTAAATATCTACCACCTATATGCAAAGATGAGGTCAAACTTTAAGTCCAGATTAACTTTGTTGATTTCGATTGATGCAACAATAAAAATCAACAAAGTAATCCGGACTTAAAGTTTGACCTCATCTTTGCAAATCAGTGGTAGAAATTTAGTAACAAATAAGTATGTAAAATTTAAAACCGACTCTTTGCGTAAAAAATATTTTCACTTAATAGAGCTAATAGCTAATGTTAAAAATTATGTTTTTTTTATTACTACTACTTATTGTCATGTATTGATCACATGATCACACACACAAATCACAAGAAATTTGTATTAAAAATAAATATTTGATTTCCTGCTTTAAAATAATCATCGAGTGCTAATAAGTTAATTAAAATTACAAATTATTAAGGACGGGAACACTTTTATAATAATTACAAAAAAAATTTAAGAAATAAAGTTAATGCATTTATTGGCTGATGAAAACTCAGATTTACAAAAAAATGAAGTTTGAATTAAAATCACTTTAAATAATAAAATTTTATAATCCGTGTAAGTCTTTTGAAACAATTAAAACGATGACTGCCGTATCTCCAGTACAGTACCCAGTGTAGAGAAGAATGTCCCCGCGAGGGTACCGTACGTGGGTCAGTCGTTGGTCGTGGATGCCGTGTGGGTCAATCAGTGGGCGAGGGTCGGTTACTGATGTGTGTGGACGCCGTGGATAGTTCGCTGTAAGGTGATAGTGCGATCTAGGTCTGCGGTTGGCAACAGAAAAGACTCATCCCTCATCGCGATGTCACACCAAACCGCGCATCGTTGTCCTGCAAACATGATAATAATTAGACTCGGTACAATTAATGCAATGAACGTTACATTACCCAACAATAATTTTGATACGGTACACTACTTTTGTAGCCCTATATAAATATTTTCGTACTCTGACGTGCGTTTACAAGTTACAATTACGTTCACATGACGCTGTTTAATACGGATCCGTATACACAACAGAAGATATTGTGTTATATAGTGCATGTTTTTCTTATGAGGCGTCGTCAACGGATATGTATTAAACACCGTCATGTGAACGTGTAGTGAATTTTGCAATATACAAACTTGCAATACAAATCTCCTGTGACAAATTAAAGTAACTAAACAAAAATAACAAAGAAATTCTACAAAAATTGTAATGATCGACTGTATGTACATTGCATACTTCTAAAACACAAGAAAAATCAACAAATTATCATATTTGCTTACCTTATAATATAATCAGCCTGATGATCAGCTTGATGATCATAGTCATTTATCGATAATTTGCTTATTCCTGGGGTACTTGGAGCACTTTTAATTAGATATATTTCAGCACAGAATGTTTTTGCAACCAGTTTGCTCAAATCACACAAGCCAAATGAAGAATCTCAACGGTTTTTTTGAAAACAGGATGTTGTAGTTTGCAAAATTTTACCACGTATGGTAAGATTTTACAATTCAGTTATGTTCTTTTTACAACGTGTAACGTGCTAGCGCCAACGTGCTGTGGACGTTGTAAACATCAGCTACTTATAAATAGTAAATTTTTACCAACATTAGCAATTAACAATTTAAGGCATTACAACATGCTAGCACCAACTTGCGAACATTGTAGGTTTTAGCTACTACGTGGTAAACTTTTACTAACATTTGATAGTAACATTTTATGACGTTATAATATGCTAGCGCTAACTTGCGAACATTGTAAATATCACTTACAAAATGGTAAACTTTTACCAAGTATTTTTTACAATGCTGAGATTGTAAATTTTGCAAAGCCCGTAGTAAAAATTTACAAGATTTGCTGTACAATTCAACAAAAAGATTGTAAGTGTATTTCTTACCAAGTTTGCCTAGTAAAATTTTTTGTCCGTGTATATTTTCGAAATTTCAATTGTTTCTCAGGCGAAAAAATGCAGTGACGTAATACAGCAGATGATACTAAATTCAAATTCATAATTATTTATTTACTTCCATATCTGTGTAATGAGAGGACATACTTACTCAATCTAAACGAGTAGCAAGGTCCAATGACAGTGTGCACTTGAGTCCAGTAACCAACTTCCTCACACAGTACTTTCCGTTTGATCCAGCACTAAAAGAAAAAAGAATGTTATAATTCCCATTCACAAAATGACAAAGTAGAACTGTGCGGCTTACCTCTGGAATGTAGATTGGTCGCTGGTGGGCGATACGTTCCCACACGTCGGTGACTGACATTCCGTCCCGGCCCATCAGCAGTGACACGTTCACCTGGTCCTCTTTGGCGTCAGGGGGCAGGAGCTTGACGGTGCAAATATTAAGTTTGTTAGGTAAGCTTTTTAACTGCACATTAAAGTGAGTATTTTACTTACGGCATAGTAACCAAAAAGCACTATGTTTTCTGTAATTTAAAGAATTGGGTTTATCTATACACTATTAAAAGAAGCTTGTATTACAACACAAACCTCTTTACATCGAAAAGGGGAGCAGACAATCTATATTATAGACTTTATGTTAAAAACAGGACGGCAGTTAAATATATACAGTATATCCGGGTTTCCTTTACTTATTTATTATATATATTTATTATGTATTTTCCATTTTTAATTATTTTCTATATCATGACTACATCAGGGATAAAAGAAGGGTGTTCTTCATCCTTCATCAGTCCTTGTGAGCATTTCGCTATTCAAGTGCACATCTCTTTGCCCAGGCGTGGATCCAGAAAAAAAAACGGGGGGAGGGGGGGCTGCCAAATGTTATAAAAAAATAGGAGTGGGGGAAACGCTTATGTTGCCCATGTTAAATCCAAAATTTCGGGAGTAGGGGGGCTGCAGCCCCCTCAGCCCTCCCCCCCCCCCTCTGGATCCGCGGCTGTCCTCTCCTCCGATAGCAAATTTGTCTAATATGACATAATTATGAGATTATGACATGTGAATGCTCACGTTGTACTTGATGGATAGCTCGAGCGCCGCGGTGCGGTTGAACGGGTTCTTGTTGCACAACGTGATTGCCGGGAACGCCAGCGACTCATTGTGAGTGACGCGCACGTTCACCTGCACGGGCTCGTCTGTGTAGCGGAGAATGCGGTCCAGGACCTGAAATAACAATATCCTTATATAAACAAACAACTATCACAAAAAAGTATTTCATGTAGCATTTAAGTTGGTTGCATGCACTTATACTGCCATCGATTTGATATCTGTATTAAATTGATTCGTAAAGTTGAGAGTTTTCATTGAAGTTATTTGTGTACTGAATTTATTTATTATTAAGCTGAAATAAACAATAATTTTCAAGAAATTTTGAACTTAACACAAGAGATGCTACTCATGCATGCCTGCGTTTCATTTTGTTATCCAGCTTTTAATTACAATGAGAATAATTTGTATAAATCAGAGCCTATGGCAATAAAAACCACATTCACTACAGCTTGTTCTAGTGAAAAAAAATAAGAAACTAGCTTTTACCAGCAATGATTATAAACTTGTTTGATCACCATGCAAGCAATCAAATATAATATATGCATGTGTGCAACGTGTTGAATTTGTAATTTTTCATAGTATCACTTTCAAAATCTTTTTTATTGTATTTCGTCAAGAAAATACAGGAAAATAGGTTTCATAGTTTTGTACGCTTCGAACAACAGCCTATTTTTATTTTTATTTTCAGTGAGAGCTAATTTAAATGTACCTGGGCAAACATGAGTGAGGTGCACACGACGAGCACGCAGGCCCACAGCACGCGGCGCAGCAGCGGAGAGCGACGGTCCATGGTGGCGTCTATCCCAGACACCGATACTTGCTTGAAGGAGCGCCATGATGGTGGCTTGCGGGTCCGACCTGGCTTCGCCTGGCCCCTGCATTTTAAACAAATATCGTATTCCGTGAAGCATTTTCGTACGAAAACTTGTATTATAATGTTAGAACTCTATTAATAGGGACTATCATAATTTTGTCTATTAATCAACGCAGTGGGCATTAAATATAATTATTGAAGAATTTTGTTATATTATTATTATTAAGTATGGCATGCCATGAATTTTTCATTGTACATTTATTTAAAACATTGAGTGCTAACAGTTGCCATTGATAAACTACACTACAGCAGCGTAAGTGGAAAGCATTTTGAGTCGATTAAATATTCATTATTCAGTCTTTATTTAGTGCCTGCTCTCTTACTGTACTTCTTGTGGAGAAGAAATTTATACTGACACAACATCAATGAAAGTAAAAAAAAAAAAAAAAATCACAACAAAAAATACTATTATTCTGGTATGATACATATTCATATTCTTCTTCTGTGTGTCGTAAAATACATTAAATATAATACATTTGTTGACGTTAACCAAGTGAATAAAAAAATTCATCAAGTTAAATAATAATGATTTGTTTTGCATCCTTTTTAAATTTACTTTCTCGATGGTGCATGTGTATAATTATTTATTGTAAAAAACATTGTTACAAGTTATAACCTTTAACTCAAGGTGTATAAGTACTATGAAACCTGTCTGGCATTGCATGATGCATTTAAAAACTGCATGAAGAAAGACTTGAGTTTATGTGTTGCCTCAAGCAAAACGTTACTTGTTGATCCTGTACTACAGAGTGAAGTATTTGTAAGTCGTTTCAAACAGCTCGTGTACTTTTCTTACGGCTGCACGATGAATCCTGTTTAAAACTACATACACTGCACATTCAAGGAAATTTTACTGTGCTACTGCTACCATGTATACATGTATACTTTGATTTCTTATCTTTTTAAACATTATGTATCAATACATGTCGTATATTATAAAATGTATGCACTCTGTATATAAAATTATGCTTGCCTTGAAAACTATAATATATTATACAAGTCTTTCTTTCTTTTCGCAGGTGTAAAGAAAGGAGGATTTTTACAAAGCTGTAAAGAAGGCGCTGTAAGAAAATTAAATGATATACACATGGCATTGATTATCAAAGGTTCAAATATGTGATATAAATGCGAAAATATTGCCAAAGCCGCGGACTTACATTTTCTGTAGGGATTCTAAAAATCATCAAGGCCTGCTCCTTGAATAACATATAGCCCCTGCATGTGCAGGCTTTCCGCAAGAAGGTCATCGTGTCTATATATATATATATATATATATAATTATATATATATATATATATATATATATATATCAGGGGCGGCTCGTACTATAGTACTGCGGTACTGCAGCCCCCCCAGAAATTTTGGGAACAAACACACAATTAGAAATATCAAATAATCCTATAATTTTTCTGAACTTTCCAGCAAATTTTTATCAGTTCTAACATTTAAAATCATGAAATTTTTGCCGCTGCCGCGTAAATTTATTCCCTCAGCGCTGCCCAGCGGAAGGTACTGCCACTACTAGCAGTAGCCCAAAGCAGTGTTCCCACCCTCATTCTCCTCCTCTTCAACTCCCACTCAAGCCGTGTGATTTTGGAGCGATCGGGGACTGTGCGATCGGCAGTACCCGCAAGCTCATTGGTTCAACAGAACCAATGAGCTTGTGGTATTTGACATGCGGGAATAATTTTGAACAACACTTCGAAGACCTTTCCTGTAATATGGTTTCATTGAGCAGATTAACAAAATTTTAATTACATTCATCATTGCAGTGAATATACTAACAAAGATTGACTAAATATATTGAAGCATCTGAGGAATGAAGACCAGCACTTTTATTTTACTTTAATAAAAATATGACTGTCCCAAAAGAACCAACACTTTTGTCTTTTGAAAATTAAGTGGTGCATGCATGTAAACAATCGTGAGATCTCACGTTCGAACAACGACAACAACAGGTTTCTTACTAACCACGCAGTTAGCGCCAGTCTAACTCGATGGCACTAAACGTCGATCGAATTAATTAAGTGAGAAATCTGGATAACTTAATTCGTTCGTGAATCGCGCCCATGAATTTTATTATAAATTATAAGTTTACCAGGAACAAGTCGATATATTATACATGCATGGGAGCTATTTATTTATTAATTATTCACTACAGCATTTTATACCATTAATGTGAAAATTCAAACATAAAAATAAAACAATAAAACAAAAACAAGTTGTAAAAGTGTACGAGTATACAAAATATAAGAAAACGTCGTTAACTACACTGCTCCAGGATGAAAAATATATAGCTTATTTTCCCGGGTTTGCGTGTACCGGCAGTACATTATTTAGCAGCAAATATGCGATAGTAATCAAAGAAATATTGCATGGCTAAAAAAAAAAAAATAAAACAATAATAAAAAAATTGGGATCTTTGATCTGTTATACCGCTCGAGAGGGATTCTAGGAATTTTCGGTGTAAGCGTTCGGTGTATATTGACAACATGTACTGACTATTGATATATATAGCATAAGTTCTTCTAGTTCTTCTAATTCTGACCTCAAATAGAAAAAGTATTAATAAATTGAAAAACAATTACATTATTTTATATTTAACAGTTTTATTAACGTTTTGCACCTAATTTTCCTTACGTTGAAAATTCCTTGCACCGAATCTTCCCTTCACCAAGATCTCTTTACACCGAAAGTTCCGTACACCGAACGCTTACACCGAACATTCCTTACACCGAAATGTCTTACACCGAAAATGCCGGATACCTGATAGGCGATATAGAGGAGAACATTTTATTATTTTTTTTTTTCGTAATTTTCATGACTGAGATTTTTTTAGCATTAGGTCAGCTGATCCGTGTTATCTCTACCTTAACAGGATTACGATTATTTTTTTCTCAATTAAATAAATACTAATAATATTGAAATAATGTTTAATAATGCAATTTTTTCTTATATAAATTTCATTTTTTATTTTTTTATTAAATTTTGTCTTTAAAAATTTATATTAGATTCTGGTTGTTGCCTAATTTTGTACATATTGTATATACCATGATCGATTTATTTCATGTTCATTATATACATTGCGTAAAAATTATACCAGACATTCAGGTTTCATATTAACAATGCAGTTTGAATGCAGTTTGATTGACACTATTATTTAAAAAAAAGGGCTTAAAACAATATTTATTTTTATATAAATATATGTTTCTTACCACGTGAAAGGACTTATGAATTAAAAAAAATAATTAAAAATTGGATATTATATTAAGTTTGAAACATTCAATCAGGATTTCAAAAGGGCTCGCATAAGTGCATGTCATAACAAATTATAAATAAAATGCATGCATTTTTTGATTTTAGATAATTTCTGCTTCGTTGTTGAGAGCATTATTATATGATTTTGTCATAATTTTACCCTAAAAAAGGGGCGTGTCCTTAAAAAAAATCGCGCCTGCGGCGGGCCATTGGGGGGCTCCGCCCCCCAAACCCCCCCACGGTGTTCTGCGGGTCCCATGTCAGGCAGCACCCCCACGAAAAAGGGGCACGAGCCGCCCCTGATATATATATATATATATATATATATATATATTGGTACGATTTCGGTCAGGGCATTAAAATTAATGGTTCGAATTTATCGTGTTATAAAAAGACATGGGTAGTGAATGGGCGTAAGTTTCCACCTTCTCTTCTTATACCTCGCTACCTTCCTTTCTAGCCCAGTAAAATTAACTTTTGACCCGGAAAAAATTAGGGCAGTTTTGAAAATTACAGGGTCTATAGAGTTTGACTTTCTCTACAACATATCAAAATTACGCCTTTTTACGCCCTGTGCTAACGCCGCCATTTAAAAAAAAATGGCGGCCGGGAGGTTGCTCCATGTTTTAATTTTCTGTGCTCAATCTAATTATATTTTCGAAAATAAAAAAATACGGGGACGTAGCTGAAGATATACATCATTGATATCTTAAAAAATATTTTCAAATTTTGCATCAAAACCCACTAAAAAAAATAAATTCCCGAAAAAATTGAAATCGATCGTTGACATTTCTTCCATTTGTAGCCAAAGTTTTGGTTGTAACGAAAACTATGTCATTATAAAATATTGCCTCTCGTTCTTTGTGAATTAGAAAATGCATGTTTGAATATAATCAGATCAGGCAAAGCCGAGTTATGAATTTTTTTGTGTGCCGGCGCGTGGAACTTGGAGAGCGCCAGGCCTGCAATATACACGCTTGGCATGGGGAAAACCGTGGCGCGCGGCGAAGTCGCTGAATGACCATTGTAGTACTCAAACTACTGTTAAAATGTTACCATACAATCACTGCAATTAGTATGATATGGACACACCACAAATATATAATGCTAATGACATATTTTTTTTTATTTAATTGCAAAATACTTTATTATCTTCGCATGTATGATAAAATGAGGAGCCCGTGCTAAATTCTAATATTATTATTTATTATATTTTGACAGTTCGTCTGAATTATGATGTATGTTTGTCTTTTTTTTTTAAAAAAATATTATAAAATATGTTAAATTAATAATAATATAAGTGTATATTATATACTACGTGCACATATGTATAGTCGATAAATATTATATTCATTCAAAATGATTTATTCTTTAACTAATAATTTAAAATTGATTTATTTATGTCATTTAATATGGCATAAAAATATTATATCAAAATCTGCCATGGTATAGGAAGAAATGCAGTGATAACTTTAAACGAGAAATGATATTTTTATATTTTAAAATTTAGTTGCAAATCAACTGTATTTTCGTACGCGTATAAGAAGCTTATAGTAAATGCATGAAAAAATTATTAAAATTAAACACTAAACACTGGATCACTGCAACTATATTTCTATAACACTGCATGTATTATAAATTTCTGTTTACCCATCCATATACAGATACCTAGATTACGGAAAATTTAATGTCAATAAAATAATAATGATATACAGCCAAGATAGAGCCTTTCATGTGTAGTATTGAGTGTATATTTTTTTTTAAATTGTTACAAACCTATGGTAAAGGTAAATACTATTTAGTTGCTATTATATAAAGAAAATTGTTTCAATGTGCCATGTGTTGGTTAAAAAAATTAATGTTTATTTATTTCTTTTTTTTTTAAATCAAACCCTATTGGGTACTTCGATTTACTAATTACATACTACTTTGTAATAATGTTTAAAAATAGTTTGCAATATATATATATATATATAATATATATATATATATATATATATATATATATATATATATATATATATATATATATATATATATATATATATATATATATATATATAAATATAATTATATCATATTAATTGATCTATAAATTTTTATTCATCGAAAGATTCATTATAATATATTATACTGTATAATATTTATATACATATAATTCTCAAAAATTTGCTAAAGAATACAGTAAAAGTTAAAATTATAATATGTATTTATATTATACCCTTTAAATAATTGTCATTTTAATTATTTTGATATAGGTATATTGGTAAATAGTATATTAACTTGCAAACCTTATCGCTGTATCTAAATATTGTTGACTTTATTTTTAATATTAGTTTCAAACTGCAAAGAAAAAAAAAAAAAAAATGATTTTAAAATTATGAGTCCGAAGTGTTGATTTTTTGTATTCATTATATTATACTGAATATTATGGTTCAAATTTTAATATATAACTTATATAATTATATGCTCTTTAAATGAGAATTATATTATAGCTTTTAGTGGTGCTATAATATCATGTATGTTATAAAGTCGTATATTGGCATTTGATATCATATAATGATAAAAATAAATATCTTATACATAAATATATATAGAAATATAGTTGCAGTAATGTTTAATTTTAATAATTATTTCATGCATTTACTAGCTTCTTATACGCGTACGAAAATACAGTTGATTTGCAACTAAATTTTAAAATATAAAAATATCATTTCTCGTTTAAAGTTATCACTGCATTTCTTCCTATACCATGGCAGATTTTGATATAATATTTTTATGCCATATTAAATGACATAAATAAATCAATTTTAAATTATTAGTTAAAGAATAAATCATTTTGAATGAATAGAATATTTATCGACTATACATATGTGCACGTAGTATATAATATACACTTATATTATTATTAATTTAACATATTTTATAATATTTTAAAAAAAAAAAAGACTAACATACATCATAATTCAGACGAACTGTCAAAATATAATAAATAATAATATTAGAATTTAGCACGGGCTCCTCATTTTATCATACATGCGAAGATAATAAAGTATTTTGCAATTAAATAAAAAAAAAATATGTCATTAGCATTA
The DNA here is from genome assembly GCA_949825025.1 of Siphlonurus alternatus. Classification (NCBI taxonomy): domain Eukaryota; kingdom Metazoa; phylum Arthropoda; class Insecta; order Ephemeroptera; family Siphlonuridae; genus Siphlonurus; species Siphlonurus alternatus. The sequence goes on from OX463779.1 coordinate 9,620,008, forward strand.
TATATTTGTGGTGTGTCCATATCATACTAATTGCAGTGATTGTATGGTAACATTTTAACAGTAGTTTGAGTACTACAATGGTCATTCAGCGACTTCGCCGCGCGCCACGGTTTTCCCCATGCCAAGCGTGTATATTGCAGGCCTGGCGCTCTCCAAGTTCCACGCGCCGGCACACAAAAAAATTCATAACTCGGCTTTGCCTGATCTGATTATATTCAAACATGCATTTTCTAATTCACAAAGAACGAGAGGCAATATTTTATAATGACATAGTTTTCGTTACAACCAAAACTTTGGCTACAAATGGAAGAAATGTCAACGATCGATTTCAATTTTTTCGGGAATTTATTTTTTTTAGTGGGTTTTGATGCAAAATTTGAAAATATTTTTTAGGATATCAATGATGTATATCTTCAGCTACGTCCCCGTATTTTTTTATTTTCGAAAATATAATTAGATTGAGCACAGAAAATTAAAACATGGAGCAACCTCCCGGCCGCCATTTTTTTTAAATGGCGGCGTTAGCACAGGGCGTAAAAAGGCGTAATTTTGATATGTTGTAGAGAAAGTCAAACTCTATAGACCCTGTAATTTTCAAAACTGCCCTAATTTTTTCTGGGTCCTAATGATATTTTATGCTAGAATTACTGGGCTATTCCTCCTATCTCCGATTAGAATGGCGAAGAACCTCTTTAACTATTTTCCTGTCAAGGGGTCAGGGTACGGTACGGTATGCATGCAGATAAAAGATGCTACTGCAGCGAAGAGCTTCACTTAACCACTATACACGTATTACCAAACCCGTCAATCACAATAACAAGTTCAGAAATTATGTACAGACATAAACACAAGTTTGACTCACACCCTAAACAGATTAAAAGTCTTCACATTTGTCATACCTCTATATTTTATAATGTCTTAAAATTTAATTCGGAAACCTTGCATCTGCGGTACTTTTGGCATTGGAACTGCACTATGAGACTGAGCTGCAAATCGTACACTCAAGGTGTCATCGTTGCAATGTTATATGAACTATATACGAAGCTCAATACATATAATAGGAAGATTGAGTTCGTTTGACAGTCTCAAGAAATCTAGCTGTATATACAGTTTACATATATTGCACAATATTTGTATTTGTAACTTGTCTACTTTAATTAATTTACTTTAATTAAATAAGTGCTAGTGCACTACATTAATTATCATTATCATTATTTTGAAACTAACAAGAAGTTTTGTTACATTATTTCCTATTTAATTTGGAATATTTTTAAATTGCAAGAAAGTAAGCCTATCATTGTGGCTAGACAAACGGAGTGGTGAGTACTCACAGCGTGATCATCTTGCCGGTGGCCGTGATAGCGTTCACCCAGCTCACCCATTTCCTCGGCTGGGAGGCTGGGTCAGTTCGCTCCATTTCTTGTACCCCGGGCCACGCCATGGGGGCTTTCAGCGGCTCTCCGAGCGAACTGATCATCACTGCCCCTGCTTCAATAACGACGCAACCCGCTCTGTCAGTCCAGGAGACAGTGCGTGTCAGTTTAAGTCTAGTGAATAATTAATTTATTTAAACAGATCATAGGATTTGGTAGTACAACATGGTCGTCAACACAGTGATGAAATGAAAGATAAATATTATAGTCATTACTAAATTATTTACGTTGTCAGGTAAACGGTATATAACTTTACATTCCTGCTTAATGCTAAGCCAATTATTAATACAATATTTTACTATGATTAATTTTAATTCAATAACCAAAACTATTATACAATATATTATGTTAATTTTTTTTTAAGAAAGTTTGTAAATAAGAATGAGGGATATTATATAAAATATTACATTATTATATTTATTATTATAAAAATTCTACAACCAGAGTCAATTGTACGATAATATGTGTTGCTTGCTATATAGAAATTATGTATGCTGAAACGAAAAGATTTGACTAAACTTAAATATAACCTTTAAAAATAAAATTTGACAATATAATTACAATTTATATAAGAAGTAAAAAGAAGATAAAATTGCATTTACTGGCAATTAATGAACATAATCATAATATATATATATATATATATATATATATATATATATATATATATATATATATATAAAGTAGACGATTACATATTTTAAATGAATATTTAATTTTTGTTGACATGTCTTTTAGGACACGAATAAATTTTTGAATTTTTTGAATTTTGAACTGGAGTTTCGTGGTATTATTTTCCTATCTTGGACTAATATTAATTTACTTATTTGTATCTGTTTGTAGAATAGCTATAGTTTGTCACCATATCAAAACATTTACAAACATAAAAATAAATCCAGCCAATGCATGTAACGTTACTCATTATTGTATTAATGAATGTAAAAAATGCTCAAGTATGTAGTTTTGCGTGTTGCTATGGTAACAGAAAGCACGCGACCGGACAAATGATAATTGGGTACGTGCTTGACACGATGTTGCATGCCTCGGTACTACACCCTAATTCGATTCTGACATGACAAGCACACGTCACGTGAAGAGTGCAAACCATTGATTGATTCGTCGCGTCTATCCAAATAACATAAATCAACAAAAACAACAAGAATAATCAACACAAAAATTACACATTTATTTTTTATTAAGGAACTCAAAAGTTGAAAACATGAAACAGACCATAAAATGACAAATATAATATTAGGCATGTATACATTTTTCTATGTACATAATTATAGGTTAATTTTATTTTGTAATCTCAAGTAGATTTGTGTATGTATTTTAAAATGTATTAACGCATTCATGCTGTGAAGCCATACATGAAACTTGAGACTATTTTTTCTAGAATTTCTACACTCATGTCATATGTAGATTTTTTTTTTTTTTTTTTTAAATCTAAAATATAATAAAAGATGTTTGATTCATAAACTGCAAATATAAACCTACACATCAGGCAGAGATAAATATATAAACGCATGGAAGGGAATGTTATAAATATACTATGCACATGCATATGAATGATCAATTACTCAATACACTTAATATATTTATTTAGCTAAAGTTTAAAAATAAATATTCACGCTATAGAGCTATAGACAGTCCGATTGATGCGATGTTGCTCAAATTTTAGTGAAATTTCATGCATTTTTTTTATTACAAATATTTTTTAAATTGGTGGTGAAAAAAATGCAAATTCATTACAAGAGAGGTCCATATCACATATTTTTTTATGTTTGTAGCAATTATCCTCCTGTCATTCAAATGCGTAAGAAAATCGTGTCTTTGTAAACGCCGGGTTCGATGACCCCAGCGTGACGTTGTTGCTACTCTCGATGTCCCGGCGGTACATAGAGGTCACAGTGATCGGGGTGTCCAGTCTCTGTTGAGAGTCTGCGAGCTTGGGTGGTGGTCTGAGCTTGGCCAGGGCCTGCCGCATCTCGGGCTGCAGCGAGGGCGGCCGGCGCTCCTCCAGACGACAGCAGCGCAGCAGCACCTTGGACCACGCCACCTCGAGTAGCTCGCACACCGTGAGCACCGAGGCACCCATCAGCAGACCCAGCGTGCCGCCGATGTCGCACAGCAATGATATTATCGAGTAAGCGAACTCTTCCGTAATCTGTTCGTAAACCAAGTCCTGAAATTAAATTAAAAAGTTCTACATTTACACATAATCAGTAACCTGCTCTGTAGTGTAGTGGTTAGTACCCTTGGCTCTGGTCCGAGAGGTCCTCGGTTCGATTTCCGAACACGGCAGACTTTTCGTGACTTGGGATGGGTGTGACTGATTACTAGATTATGGAGTTGGTAGGAGGAAGGCAGCATACGGCTGTCTATACTCCGCTGCCCTGCAGTATTGCACTGCCACTGCAGGCTGCATAGATCTAGTAATAGTAGGAGCCCAGAAGAGTGCAGGAAAAGGTTCTGGGAGCCTGGTAAGCCCCAGCATGGTCACAAGATAACTCTTACTGACAAGGCTAAATATTGGCCTGGCCACACCCGAAAGGGTAAAATGGTGTCAAGGGTATTAACTTTTAACATTATTACGCTGTGTCTACTTACAGAGTAGAAAATTCTGAGCCTCGTCTCATTGGGTTTGTAGGCGAGATTGTTGGGGTAAGCGTGGAACTCAGAGACAAAGCACTCGTACTCGCAGTCACATTCGCTCGCGGACCAGCGACCCCCCAGTAGCATTTCGTTCACGGCACGCATGCCGTCCTCGTAATTTGCGGGAGAGTTGCACTCACTCAAGTTCGCAGATGAGACGTCAGCTGAGCAGGCGATTGAAAAAAGATAACGTCAATCACAACATTCACATTAACATAATAACATTTCTTTATGCTATTCATAAATAATTTATTATATATAAGGATTAATGTCAGTGGTAAGAAAAATCGGCTCTGATTTAGATGGTACACCACTCTGAAAACTTAATTTAGCAAACCTTCCTGATATCATGAAATTATTATTCATAGAAAAGAATTAGATCAAAATTGTTGAAATTTTCGAGTTTTTAAAATTAGTTTTGTTTTAAATGGAGACCGTTATGACTTTTAGTCAAATCAGTATTTTCTTCTTTTGAAAAAACTACTTACTCAAATCTACACCAATTTTTTTTTTTTTTTTTTTTTACATCACCAAACGAAAAAGTTATTTTGTCCTTCATTTTATGGATTAAAAAAATATTTTAATCAGATAATATTGAGCAATGATGACATTAATCCTTAAGCAATAAACTAAATATGAAGTATAAAAATAAAAACATAAATAAAGATATACATGACATAATTATAATATATTTACAAAATATATGTCATGGTATCATGTTTTTGTTCATATTATTTTATGTATATATTTTTTTACTATATTATTCAATCACAAGTAGAAATTTTTTCTCCAGTAAAAAAAAATCACTTTAAAAATAATGTGGTGTTGCCAGGAGGCCATTATTTGGCCGAGAAATCAAGAAATGTGACCACATATTTCAAAAATGTCTGCCTGATGCCAAACATGAAATATAATAACTTTTTTATATCGAAAAATTCACTCATTTTTTTATAAATCCTTTTTTTCTTTTTTGTTATTCTTTTCTTCTCGCATTTTTTTTTTACTGTTAAATACTGCAGAGTATTCTAAAAATTTAATATTAATATGTTTAAAATAATATAAAAAAAAGAAAACAGGATTAAAATTTTAAAGTATTAAAAAAAAACGTGCAAGAGTAAAAACTTTTAAGTGATAATAAAAAAAAGTGTTATAATTTAAAACATTCATGTCATGAGCCTATAATTTTTATCACTGTAATTTGAACATTAGAAAGAAGTTTTACATCGGTATTATGACGTGATGGCGTTATAACATGCCACTCACCGATCATGAAAGGCATACGGCACTTGCTGTACTCGTTCAAGCCATCCTGGAAGCACTGGAGAGTGCAGCTGTCCCGCGAGTACGAGGGGTCATCCACGCACGGGGAGCTGCTTCTGTCCAGCATCTGGAACTGCAGGGTACCTCGATCACAGGTTGTGTCATTTTATGGTCATATTTTTTTTTTTTAAATGCAGCTGTTTTATGATGCAACAATAAAATATATAGATACGTAGCAAATAAATTTGTATATGTTGAGATTATGTTTATATCATTACTAAGGATGTGGAATTTAAATCAACAATATATATGAGCTAGGGTATATGGGCCAACGAAATAATTATAATGTACAACATAGGGTGTATTGTCAAAGATTTTATATATAGTTCACATTTCAATCAAGAATTGTTAGTTCAAATTTTGATATTAAATATTTCTATTTTGCATTTCATATTTTATTAATATATACATAATTATATTATATTATATCAGGAAGGGCTGACTGACCGCGTTAGCTCATCAAGCATATAAAATGAAATGGAGGGGTTAATGCTCATTTCAAATTAAGACCCTCCCCACTCCTCACTTCCCTGCTCACTTTTTTTTTTTATTGTATTATTTATATAACAAAATATGTTGTTAATGCTGTTTGTTATATACCATGTATTCTATTAGCGAAAGCTGAAATAAAAATCTATTTTATTATTTATTTATTTTACTTCCCTGGATACATGTCCATAACAGTTAAAGCACTAAATGCGTACCTTTCGCAGCTCGAGCTTGACGTCGCGACTCCAGCCCAGCTCGGCAGTGATGCTGTGCGTGCGAATCAGAAGCTCGGGCGAGATGCTTGGCTCGTGCAGCAAGAGTATTACGCCGCTCTGGGGTTTGATGGGGTCCATCGGCGTGGTCTCCTTCAACCGAATAAACAGGCTGGAGAAGCTGCTCACCGTTTTAATGGTGCCCGAGTCTGCAACAACATCCAGAATAGACCTCAATCTCAACAATCTCGTGGTCATTACATTTTTTTTTTTTTTGCGCTTTAGAAAAAAAACTCAATTTGCAATTTGATGAATTGGTCCAGAAGTTCACTGAAAATTTAGAATTTCTTAATCAGTCACCTAAATACACCAGTTGACTTTACAGTTAAATGGTATGTCAAAAATAAAAATGACTTCTAAGAAATTCAAAACATATATTTTTTTTCCATGCTTTGCTTGTGAAACTCTTTCAATTAAGTTTATAAGAAGATATATATCTAAGCTCAGACAGTGTTATACTTTTAAAGAAAACATACACCTGATGTTGATATGTTGCATTGATAATTATCACTTACTTAATTTGTAGGTGTAGCATGTTCCAACCACAGTATGCACCGGAACCCAGGCCCCTAAATCGTCACAACGCATTTTTCGGTAGATCAAGCACTGAAAAAAATAATTTTAAAATTAGTTCACAATAAAATGCGTTTTTGACATACTGATAGCCACAATGATCGACGGTTTTTTGTATAGAAAGACACGGTCTTCAAACTTCGGCTACCACAATTGCTATTATTGCTCTATATATTTAAATTGTTAGAATACAATACGAGATTTTTTTTGACAAAATATTCAGGGATTACCAATGCAAATTGTCTTGTAAGAATATGTAGTAGTTAACATAATTACTAACTTCATTTGCACTTTCAAAGGCACGAGATATGATTATCAGGAATGCATTACTCTATAAACGTTTGGACACAGATATTTACTGCCGAGAAAACCAGGATATGTAGACGTATATATTAATATATATATATATATATATATATATATATATATATATATATAATATATATATATATATATATATATATTATTATAATTTCACAACATACAAATTATTGTCCATATCCTGCGAGAAAACGATACTTGATATATTGATTGTAGGAGAAATAGATTAATAAAAAAAAAATTGAATTTTTGAATTTGAATTTTTTGATACTATATCTCACACTCTGAGGTTATACAATATTTTCAGCACCAAAAAAAGTTGGTTTGGAGTCACGATGCCGCTGATGTATCCCAGTAATCGTATATTTTTTGCTGCTATAGTTTTTTAACCTCAAGGTAAGAGATCACAATTTGCATGCCTGTGGCACAGAATTCTGCAAAATGCTTTTTACTTGTGAAATACGGCAATAATGTCCTTAATTGTCAGCTCTTTATTTTTTTTAATATTTTATAATAAGCAGAGTCATCGTGACCAGCATTGTTTTCACAGGCAAGAAGAATTTTCATTAAAGACGTTTATTAACTTCCTCTGGGTGCATAAATTACCTCAAAAATAAATATTTGTTGCTTGTGGGCGATGCGTTCCCACACGTCGGTGGCTGACATTCCGTTTCGGCCCATCAGCAGTGACACGTTCACCTGGTCCTCTTTGGCGTCAGGGGGCAGCACCTGAAAGATGGATCCACAATTTAGAAGGATCTATTATTACAGTTATTGCAAGTTATTTCAAAGTAAATAAAAAGAGGTACTTAAATTACATTTAGTTCCCAAGTTCTTCCATATATTGCTCTTTAAAAACTAAATTTACTTCCAAAATATTTTACTGGGGTACTCAGCGCTTTTATGATCAGGTTGCATCTACCATTTTAACGTAACTACTTGAATTTCATATTGTGTTGTGTGTGTGTGTAAGCAAAGTTTCAATAACAACATGCAAGTAGCTAATATTAATTAGCTATTAAAATGTTAATTGGCTTACGTTGTACTTGACGGATAGCTCAAGCGCCGCAGTGCGGTTGAACGGGTTCATGTTGCACAGTGTGAGGGCCGGGAACGCCAGCGACGTGTTGTGAGTCACACGAACGTTCACCGTCACGGGCTCGTCGGAGTAGCGGAGTATCCGGTCCAGGCACTGAATGTAGAGGGACACTTTGTAATGGCCGATTACAATCAGAGTACTATACGCAAATTATCTAGTTTGATTCGACAACCTAACATATTTCTTTGTCTTTGTAGTTAGGGTTTTCCAGTTTATATAATATATTATTAACTAGGGTGTGTACATTTACCTGGGCAAACATGAGTGAGGTGCACACGACGAGCACGCAGGCCCACAGCACGCGGCGCAGCAGCGGGGAGCGACGGTCCATGGTGGCGTCGATCCCAGACACCGATACTTGCTTGAAGGAGCGCCATGATGGTGGCTTGCGGGTCCGACCTGGCGTTGCCTGGCCCCTGCGCAAGGTTTGTCTTATGTTGTACTTTCACTCGGCCCGGTAAAACAAGAAATTTAAGGATATTATAAGAGTTAATATCCCTATTTTCTGTAAAAACGTTGTTCAAAAATGGGGGGAAAATAACAGGGCTGGCGATCATTATTGACTTTAATACTTATATATTAATTCAGGTCAAAAGTGTCATCATAGCAGGGAAATAGATAAGATTTCAAGTAACTTCTGCTTAACTATATACAATGCCCGTTGAAGCCTCAGTAACAGCATATAATAAAGAATTAACAGCCTCATCAATTCAATTATATTATAGAGGTAATTTTATTTTCATCTTAATTTAAACTGACAGTGACATTTTTCAATTACAATCGCGATTTATAAATTTAATCAACACAGGGCAGTCTGCCCTGATCAACAACAGATGAACCATCTGTACAGGGAATATAAGGAAAATCTGCTTCTTGAATATTATTATTTTGATTGTGTATTTATTGGCTCATATAAAGTTTGTATCACGAAAAATTAAATGAATATAACTAAGTATTGAATAGTGACTAACATATTCAACTTTATAATTCAGTAATAATTAAATGTTTTTTGTCAACGCAGATCTAATTGCTCTTCCCCATTACAAATACTCACAGCAGGATCCTCTTGCTGGTGGCCGTGACAGCGTTCACCCAGCTTGTCCATCTGCTGGCTGGGAGTAAAGGGGTTGGCTCCGAACGTGGGGTCCCATCTGAAGGCCACTCGGGGTCCCTTGGCCACGCCATTGGTGCTCGCAAAGGCTCTCCAAGTGCCGCGAGTATCAGAGCCCTCTCAGCAACAACAATGCAAGCAGCATTGCAAGGATCGACTATTAATGTTACTGTTACGTGCAGTTACGGGCCCTGCGAGTCGAATAAGTCACGTGAATAATCAATTTATACACATGACATTATTTTTGTGGACTTTTTTTTATATAAACATAGAGCAATTATAGTGTTGTTATAATATGGAGGTAACATTCTGATAACAAGAAAGTTAGTAATTATTTTATTAAAATATGAAAAATAAAATATTATATATATTATATGTATCAATTCTTATATGTATCAATTCTAAAAAAAAAAAAAAAAAAAAAGTATCTACACAACGTAATTATATATAATTATCATACAACATTTCTCTTTTTCAATTTAATATTACTTGGGGGTAGTTAAAATGTATTGAATTTTTATTTGGACTGGATAACAGTAACATAACACACTAACCATTTTTGGGGGAGGGGGGCGGGGGGGGGGGGGGGGGGAGGGGGGCAACCCTCATTAAAAAAAATAACAATTTTATGCTGTACAATAATTTTAATAATTAATTATATTTATTTGAGCTGTAATGTTGGTAGATGTTGACCCTGTATAGTTGATATTCTACTGACACAGATTCTATTAAACACACGCAAGCGGGCAGTCATCACAAGCATGAATAGCAACAACAAGAATGACAATTTTTGTATAATGTAATACCTAATAAGTAATAACTATTAACATCGAATTAATTTAGGTACGTGTCTGAGAAAAAAGAAATTTATTGATCTTTTTAAAAGACAGAGGCCATACCTACACAAATTCATGTTTAAAGTGATTATAGAGTTTGAACTGATCAGTTCTTGTTAAAATTGCCAATTTTAATATTTTGAAATATAATTATGCAATTTCACTTTTTCTTAAAAGTTTTTAAATTATTTTAACTCTTTGGTGACAGGGAGGATGTTAATTATTTTCAGGGCAGTATGCAGAAGTCCATCTTCGAATGCTGTAGTTCTATGGCGAGCAAGCACATAATTTATTGTTGAGTGACATGTATCATGATTAAATTTACTCTGTTCAAACATTACAAATCAATACATGAGAAATATATATTAAAGATAATGGGAGGATATTTAATTCCTTGAACAACATTCTAGAATTTGTTCTCGGAGGTACATTTGCAAGAATCGTATATAGGCATTTTTTTTTTTTTTTTAATCTAAAAATACGGATCGTAAGGCTTTGAGATGCATGCGGTGCCTGGCGGGGCCGGCTGCCTGCCCCTAGGTTTTAACACCTATGATAAAAATTAATGTATAATTAGTGAATGGTATGTATTTCTCATTACATTTTACAGTATTAACTAAATCAATGTTTGGACAATTTTTTAATTGAAAATTATTAAATTGGTTTTTAATGCATTTGATTCAAGCTTATTTGTTTGAAATCAAGTATTTCTTTCCAAAATTAGATAATTTCTAATTTGTATCCCTTCTTGAGTTTATGTCAATATTTTTGTCTTATACTGTGCAAAGTTACAAATCACATTTATTATTTGTGTGACTTAAAAGATAATGACTGTACTTTGTCCAAACCAAGAAAATGATTTTGTGTAAAAATGACATATATTATGGTCTTTAATTTCATTTAACGTTTCAGATAATACGTAAATAAGCCAAATATTGTTCTAAAAAAAAACAAAATTTTAAAAACTGACTGGCATATAAGGTAGTTGCTGTAATATTTTAGCAAGCTAGACATACGGGAAAGTGACTAAAAAAAATAAACGATTCATGTATGCAGCATTATAAATTTGGGATAATACGATTCGCTATTTTGCGTTCCATAATATCTGTTCAGCTCAATTTTACTCTGTATTTTTGCCATAGTACTATAATATATATTGTTTAAAATCATAAGTAATTTATAGTAAAATTTTAATTTTTTACTTGATTTTTTTGAAGCTATGACAAAATTTGTAAAAAAATGTAATATATTATAGCTAGTGTATAAAATAAAATTTGAATAAGATTCTAGAAGGTGGTAGAATTTATTGTTGGCTTCCTTCCATTGAAATAGTGACTAGACAATAAAAAAAAAGATGCAATCATGACTAGCTGAGAAACAAAACAATACCAATGCTGTTGAGCGCTGCTACATTTCAACCTGTGAAGTGTAAACAGCTAGTTTTTTTTATCTAGTTTTCATCACTTCAAACTCGTAATAATTTTCCTCATTGAATCATTTCTATAATGTATATGAGGTCGTTAATTAGGATCAAGACAGCATATATACAAGGCAAGCTGAGACTGAATTTTTGAGCCTCAGCAACATCAGCAATATTTTTTTCGAACTATAACTTTCGAACCTGCTGGATTCAGAAATACAATTAAGTATAGTGATTTATTTTAGTTAACTTTCCAAATCCAGGTTCAAAGGTGATCTGAAAAAATTATTGTTGATGTAGCTGAGCTCAAAAATTCAATCCCAGCTTGCCTTTTTATCCTAACGGCCGCTATATATAATATACATACAACTTTTTTTGCAGCTAGCTTGCTGACTGTATTACAGTACATAGAATACTGTATATAATATACATATTATATAATATAGGATAAATAAAACAAAATTCAGTATTAAAATACACACTTTATTTTCAATTATTCTTTTGTTCTGGCTCGAATAAACACAAATGAACCTCGACATTCAATCATACACCGTCAATAATTAACAATATTATTTATTCTATTATTTATTGCTTAAATACTATTATATTACGTTTATATATTTGATGTTATATGTCCATATAAAAGTGTAAATTGATTACATTATGATATTGATTATTACATGATATGCAATATCAATGGAAAGGTGGACAGACTCGACGATGATGGAGGGAAATCTCGAGTGGGAAAAGAATTATAATCATGTGATGTCAGATAACTACTATTTCTTAAACTTTATGCTGCTGTACATGCTATAAGACAGAACAAAACTTAACTAAATAACGTTGACAATGATGCTAAACGATGATATATTGTTCTCATTACACTTACAAAAATTACAATTACAGTACAATTAAAACATTAAATCAAGGCTTTTTTTTCCACTGCTGTTAACAAAAATAAGCAAATGAATATATATATTTTAATGAAAACATAATAAAACAGAACAACAAAATCTTAGTAAATTAAAATTTTAGGTTTACTTTTTTAGGAAGTTTGTTATCAAAAAAATTTTTTTTTTTGTTATTTAAATACTTAGTATCATAAATTTACGAAAAGCATACATTTAATAACTACTACATGAATCCTCGAATCTACTTAAATTGTTCTATCGGGTTCGTGTTTGCTTGTTTTTATACTTCGTAATTTATACCCATCGAAGCTCACTTGATCTTTATTGTTGTTTATAATGAATATTGCATTGATAAAAATTAACTAATGAACACATAGATTCAACAATCACAATTAATTATCTAAATCATTAACATGCCGATTGTATCAACATAAATAATAATTTATTCCAAGGCACACACTTGTCCATTGCTCCCAAATTTTTATTTCAAAACCCTTTTTTTTTTCCTCAATTACAAGACGGAGTGTCAACAATTAATGGCCCAACAAAGAGTGTTTTTATTTTTCCGACTCTTTGAATTTTTAAATATTATGGACGAATTTATCTGGCGGGAACTCCATTACTGACAAGGAACACTCACGAGGTGTAAATCGCAAATCTCGATGAAACCTTCAGGGTTGGTTGTCCTAGCCGAGTGATGAAGAACGGTACCAATTTTATCGGCAACCGTCAATATTTACCCATAGAACGGGCAGGGAGAACCCATTTAAATAACATGGGAGACATAGGGCTATAGGAATAAAAAAATAATTTTGACCAAATTGTCCCAAAATTTTTTTATGGGTTAAAAATAGCAATACTTGGAAGGGAAAAATATTTAAAAAATTTAATTTTCATTTTGACCCTGATTTCAGGGTCATGCCTATATACTTGCAGTGTTCAAAATGAAAATTCTTTATAAAATTTTGAAAATTTGGAAATAAATTAAATGTGACACCTGATTTACAGAAAAAATAATGAAAAAAATTCAGTTTGAGTTTTGACCCTGATTTCAGGGTAAATAAATAAAAACTTCACTGATCTTTTTAAAAATTTGCAAATGGAATGCTTTAGAGACCTTGAAGACTAGAAAAATAGTAAAAAAAATTAGTTTTGAATTTTGACCCTGATTTCAGGGACATGCTTATAGTGGTACCTTTCAAAATGCAAATTGGTTGTAAAATTTTGAAAATTTGAGAATCATTTCTGTATTACATCTTATTTACAGGAAAAATAAAGAAAAAAATTAATTTAAAATTTTGACCCTGATTTCAGGGTAATATGAGGATACCTGACCGATGTTTTTAAAAATTTGTAAATAGACTGCTTATGAGACCCTTATAACAGGAAAATTAATGAAAAAAATTAGATTGTAATTTTGACCCTGATTTCAGGGTAATACGAGGATACCTGACCGATGTTTTTAAAAATTTGTAAATAGACTGCTTATGAGACCCTTATAACAGGAAAATTAATGAAAAAAATTAGATTGTAATTTTGACCCTGATTTCAGGGTAATACGAGGATACCTGACCGATGTTTTTAAAAATTTGTAAATAGACTGCTTATGAGACCCTTATAACAGGAAAATTAATGAAAAAAATTAGATTGTAATTTTGACCCTGATTTCAGGGTAATACGAGGATACCTGACCGATGTTTTTAAAAATTTGTAAATAGACTGCTTATGAGACCCTTATAACAGGAAAATTAATGAAAAAAATTAGATTGTAATTTTGACCCTGATTTCAGGGTAATACGAGGATACCTGACCGATGTTTTTAAAAATTTGTAAATAGACTGCTTATGAGACCCTTATAACAGGAAAATTAATGAAAAAAATTAGATTGTAATTTTGACCCTGATTTTAGGGTAATAATAGGATACCTGACTGATGTTTTTAAGAAATTGTATTGCATATAGCTAGTGCACTCAATTCAAAGTTATGCAAAGGGGTTTATTCGCTTCAATCCCATCAGCATAATAATGTGTCTGAATCGGTGTTAAAATCTATGTATTATAATTTCATGTTATAGCCATGTAGAGTATGCTATTATTTTTTGTGGTATAGCCTAAAGAACTGAATAAATCTATTACATCTATATGTTTTATGTAAATTTTGGAAATTGACCGATTATGAGATCTTTATTATAGGAAAAATACATAATAAAAAAAATTGACACTGAATTCAGAGTAAAAATTAAATAATAAACTGATATTTTTAAATATTTGGAATCGATCTACTTATGAGACATTGAGATATTTATGAGAGGAAAAATAATAATAATAAAAAAATCAATTTTAGTTTTGACGCTATCTTTTCTTTAATAAGGGGTTCATAATCAGTCTGTTTCCAAATTTTTAAACTTATCGGCAAAGTATCCTCATATTACCCTAAAATCAGGGTCAAAATTACAATCTAATTTTTTTCATTAATTTTCCTGTTATAAGGGTCTCATAAGCAGTCTATTTACAAATTTTTAAAAACATCGGTCAGGTATCCTCGTATTACCCTGAAATCAGGGTCAAAATTACAATCTAATTTTTTTCATTAATTTTCCTGTTATAAGGGTCTCATAAGCAGTCTATTTACAAATTTTTAAAAACATCGGTCAGGTATCCTCGTATTACCCTGAAATCAGGGTCAAAATTACAATCTAATTTTTTTCATTAATTTTCCTGTTATAAGGGTCTCATAAGCAGTCTATTTACAAATTTTTAAAAACATCGGTCAGGTATCCTCATATTACCCTGAAATCAGGGTCAAAATTTTAAATTAATTTTTTTCTTTATTTTTCCTGTAAATAAGATGTAATACAGAAATGATTCTCAAATTTTCAAAATTTTACAACCAATTTGCATTTTGAAAGGTACCACTATAAGCATGTCCCTGAAATCAGGGTCAAAATTCAAAACTATTTTTTTTTACTATTTTTTTAGTCTTCAAGGTCTCTAAAGCATTCCATTTGCAAATTTTTAAAAAGATCGGTGAAGTTTTTATTTATTTACCCTGAAATCAGGGTCAAAACTCAAACTGAATTTTTTTCATTATTTTTTCTGTAAATCAGGTGTCACATTTAATTTATTTCCAAATTTTCAAAATTTTATAAAGAATTTTCATTTTGAACACTGCAAGTATATAGGCATGACCCTGAAATCAGGGTCAAAATGAAAATTAAATTTTTTAAATATTTTTCCCTTCCAAGTATTGCTATTTTTAACCCATAAAAAAATTTTGGGACAATTTGGTCAAAATTATTTTTTTATTCCTATAGCCCTATGTCTCCCATGTTATTTAAATGGGTTCTCCCTGCCCGTTCTATGGGTAAATATTGACGGTTGCCGATAAAATTGGTACCGTTCTTCATCACTCGGCTAGGACAACCAACCCTGAAGGTTTCATCGAGATTTGCGATTTACACCTCGTGAGGGTCCCTTGTGAGATTTAAATTTGATATTATATGAGCTGAAAACACATTATTTATCATCTAAAATCCCACTGCTTCCCAAAGTGTGAAATTTGATTTTCTGCTCAAGTGCATTTATATTTTTTTACCGTAAGTTTAAAGTTGGAATATCATAACGTTTTTAAACAATTGCTCTATTCCTGTTTTACATACATATCAATCATCCGATGAACAACAGCTTAAGAACCGAATAAATGAAAACTACCTTTTAGGTGTTGTGATAGGAACCCATAGCTGTTAAATGAAACTGAAAATATCCGGTTTTTAAGCTGATTGTCTAATTCATTATTATGCTAGCAGTTCAAAATGAATGCATCATTTTTAGCCCGTACGTTCAAATATTGGTCACCAATCACACGGGGAGAGCAGAACGATCCGTCAGTCAGAGGACTTGACTCTATCAGCACAAGGCTAGGGAGTCGTCACCAGCAGCACCGTTCAAAAGACGACATGCACATTAGAACTACCACTGACCAGTGATTGAAATCGATACTATTTGATATCAACTTGATTACTGTGACTGTCGCATTATGATGTCACCTTGTTGATGCTAATGATGATAAACCCTATAAGTGTGATACAACATAATTTATTCCTTAAATTATAACGATAAACCTTATAAGAAAAAAAACAAACATTCGATCATCTCACATCATGGCACAGAAAATTAGAACTTTGGCACACATTCCAACAATATAGCTGCCTTTAAACATTGAATATAGAAAGTACTTGGTATCCCTAAAGTTTTATTAAAAAAAAAGCATTATTGTAATTATTAACAAATGTATAAAATTATGAAATGATAATAATATTATTGAAAAAAAAAACTATAATTATAGGAAATTCATAAAAATGTTGAATATTGCAACTTTTTGTTGTTGCTGTTGAATGTTTCACAATATTTAGTACTAGATTTTTTAGGAATGTATAATTTTATCGAACAACAGTTGGAATGAGAGAGAGAGAGAGACTATATATTATGTACAGCTGCGTAATATCACTGTCGTGGAACCACTGTGAAAGGGAGAGTGGGCTTTCCGAGACAATCATCTGTGTGGCGCTAGCATGCGCACGACTTCTGCGCACCCTTATCATCCTTGGCGTTGCCGTCCAAAGCAAACCCGTCCGCATCCTTGGAGACTGCATGGTTCGCCAGTTTGTCATTCTGTAGGATCTAAAACATGGACACCAGCCCGTTATTTATAACGTCTCTCTTAACGTACTAATATTCTTCATGGTTGGCTTATTTCCACTTTATTCAAACTTGAAAATAACATGGAAGAAATTAAAAATTAATAAAAAAAAATCTCGTCGTATTTAGAAAATATATACCAAACTAATGCAACATTTCTCATTGGTGTTATTTGAGAAAGTAAAATGGAGACAGTTAGAAGTTTTAAAATTAAAAATTTTATGGTCTATACAAAATTTATGCATGAAAGCATTTATGCATTTGATCATTAAGGCTTTATTGCTCTTTCAGAACGAGTTTCGTTCTCATATTTATAGTAAAACCTGTCCTCTGGGTTCATAATTAATGTAAATTTGACATTTACGAAAGAAGGAAATATACATTAATTAATGTAAATTGTAATAAACGTCACAGCTAATTACTATAATCTCAATGATTACCACCGATATGAATAACTTAATTACTTCGCAATTCTCATTTTCTTGACATCGTCAAATAAATTAATCAAGGAAATAGACAAAACCTTTTCATAAAATTAATACGTAGAATGGACAACCTGCATAGTTTTTTTGTTTGTTTTTTTTATTATATTATACATATTTGAATAGAGGAACTTGATGTATTTTCAATTTTTTCTGGTTTCTTTGAACCCTCTAGCTCTAAAACACAAAAAGTCGTGTTGCAAAACGCTGTGACATCGTAGTCATGCAAATTTTTAATACACAAGCATATAGGGAAAGACTTTGCATGACTATCAGTCATATCAATGTCATATGACTATACTGTATACGAACATTTCATTAATTGCAATTTTTTTTCCTCCTCAAAAATACAGCTTTATACAGGAGTTTTAAATAAATACTATTATTTTATGAAATTTAAAGCTAAGTGTTTACTAAATCAAACACACTTTTACTTTTAGACAGATTGTTTTGCTACTTGACTTCTCTATTTACAAATTATTCTATTTCTCTCCCAATGTAAGAACTATTTATACTGAACAAAAAACAAGTGAAAGTATGCTTTAAAAATACTTGTGACACAGCTAATAACAAAACAAGGGGAACCATTACGAAGTAATTACGATGGACGCACCTTGGTGACGAGGAAGCGCGCTGCCTCGTCGATGTTGATGTTCTCCTTGGCAGAGGTCTCGTACCAGCCTGAGAAGCCATGCTCCTTGCAGTACTCGTCCATGCGCGCCGGCTGGTTCACCACGCCCTCTTTCTGCTGGTCGCACTGCAACGTCATTGCACGAGCGTTAAAATCTCTCATTCCCACACTCAATGATAGTCAAACAAATCTTCGATCACGTGAGTTCATTGCTTCTTTTTACCATGCAAATTTACCTTGCAGTTTATGAGAAAGTGAAACAGCAGGCCAAAAACCAAATTATCATCAAGTGTATATAAAATCTAATATATAATATTAATAGAATCTTACATGCAGATTCGACCTTTGATGATGAAACTTTAATTAATGCAGTCATCACAAAGCCCTTTAGTCTTATAATTTTTAATTTAAATTTTTATATATCAATTTTGTCAACTCCTAAACAACCTGAACACAGATTTGACAACAATAGAACGCACCTTATTAGCAAGAAGCACACAAGGAATGGGAGATCCATCTGGTAGCTGCACTTTCGAGTCAAGGTCCGCTTTCCACTTGAGCACCGCGTCGAAGGTAGCGGTGCGAGTCACGTCGAACACGATGAACGCGCCCACCGCCTCTTTGTAGTACACGCGCGTCATGTTGCCGAACCGTTCCTGACCTGGGAACCGACATCATGTGGTCAGCTGAGGGAGTTTGAGGGACCGGAGTGATGGGGATTATTGGAAAAGTGCATGGTTGTGGATATTGATAGTTATAATATATGACATTGTATCTGTTATATTAAAAAATGAAGTGAACACATGTTGTTCTGTATGTACGTACAATTTGAAAAGTTCAAATAAATATTTTGTAATATATATTTTATGTTTTTTTTTTTTGTATGAAATATGAAAGACATTAACAGAAGAATGGTTGCTTACCGGCGATGTCCCACAGCTGCAGGCGAATGATGGTGCTCTGGTCCCAAGTGAGCACCTTGAGTGCGAAGTCGACGCCGATGGTGGCGCGGTAGTGCTGCGAGAAGAACTGGTGCACATAGCGCTTGATGATGGACGTCTTGCCGGTGCCCAGCTCGCCGATCACCAGGATCTTGTAGAGGTGCTCGCGACGCTCACCACCCTGCGCCTGCAACAATCATCAAGTACGTCACACAAACTGTACTGCACAATAGACGAGAGACGCGATCCTATGTTTAGTTAAAAAAATTATTTAAATATTGTAAAAATAATAAATTTGCATTATTTTGATATACCACAATTAATGGGCTAGCTCGGCTCATTCATGAACGTCATGGGTGTCAAAAACATGGTAAAAATCATCAATACTGTAGTTTAATAATTGTAATGTGAATACATTCTATCTGTATATACGCAGCTCACTCTATTGAACCATGACTCTCAACATCACACCTTCAATGACTTGGTGAATATTATACGCTATGTATATAGCATTCCAGACCATTGGCCTTCGGTATCAATAGTTGATGCTATAATTTAATGAGTCAGCTAAATACATTCAGAGCTCATCATATATATATATATATATATATATATATATATACAAAATTTAAAAAAAAATATGAGTGTAAATATTGATGCAGATAAAGAAATTATTTTAATAGTATCTCAACTCGAAACGAAAAATTAATGTATAATAATAACAACAGACTCTAAAATAATTGTTTAAATTAACAATACCAAATATTTTATTTAATAATAACTGATCTTGATAATCAATCTAAAAATTATGTTAATTATTATCATAATTATACTAATAGCTATTTAAAAAGCGACATGTACGTGCTTTCAGAACTCATAATTAATTGTATAAAATAACATACTTCACGTTGAACATCGCGGGCACGCGAATAGTGAAGATTAGCCCACCTTCAGGTACACAAAACCAGAAGCAGGAGCATGATAACTCATCATAACTGTCAAGAAAAAAACAGCCAACTATATAGTAGTACTGGTAGAGGCAATAGGTATAATATTTAGCTAAAAGTTTTAATAATATTATAACTGCTGTAAGACCAGGTATAAAATTCGTTCTGCAAATCAACACTATGGTTGTTATATTACAGGTTATTTATAGAAAGGTATATTTGGACAAAAAAAAAAGGTTATGTAAGATTGTTATATAATAGTCCTGTCTCTACGCAATATGCTTTAGGGATAAACTTGTTGGTAATCATATATTATTAATATATTACCTTGTTATAGCTATATGTAGTGAATAAATATAATAATCATAAAGTTTTAGTGTTAAGGTTTCCATAGAGTTTTTCAAAATAAATATCATTGTTTTTAAAGACATTTAAACAAAAAAAATCCATGAAGAAGACGTAGAGTCATTTTTCTTCATATAAAATAAAACAACTTCTGCATGCCTATACTTAAATCGTACTAATAATAGTAATAATAATTACATACTCGGTTCACTCGGTTGAAATGTTATAAAGGTGTAAAAGAATGTTGCTGATGCTCGTAAGAATTCTCATCCTTGCATTCACATCATGATCACATGAATAAATTTTCTGGTTTTCTGACCATTCGGACTTTGACAAGTGGTTCTGCCAGAGCAGCTTGATGGTGGCGCAAACGCTCGCACGTCCGAGCATATGTCTCGTATGATGAGCAGTCTAGCTGCAACATCTGAGATAATTGCTTCTACCTTCTACCTACGCCGAACAGGAACATGCATGTAAAATGCAAATTCAACTGAATGCATTATTGCAATTAATTACTGAGTAGTTCATAACTGCCGAGAAAAATTAATCTTTATAATACATGCATATATGAAAAATCAGCTTATTTACATTTTTATTGGTATTGCAAAAAAAGGTAACGTTGTTTTATATCAAAGTATAGTTGTCAAACATGATTGCATGTTGTATAGGCCAATTCTCCTGTTAAAAAAAAAAAATGAAATAATGGCTAGTTATAAATCTTTAAAAAAAATCAACATGAGAAGTTGTTACATAATGTAAGCCGTTTTATGTAACATCTTGAATAATGCACGATGGCAATGAGCGGCGTGGGCGCGGAGCACTCAAAAAGTTGAAGTGAATTTCCTTCTGGCAAGCGCGAGAGTAAAATAGGAAAATGAAGATTGACTGCATGAACATTCTGTTGGCTTTTGACCTACGGGAAGATGCAAACGCGCCGTCACTTTCCCATCTTCCATCGCTACGGGAACCACAAAAGACAGTAAAAAACGACCTTCAAACTGCTACAACCAATGCAACCATATGAAACATATTTATTATACTTTAGAATGCTTGTTTACAAAAATTTGAATACTCGAACTATAATATTCAAAGTTAAGGGTAAGGTAACGCCACCAATGTTAAAAAAAATCCCTCACACAAAAATTCTGAAAAAAATTTAAAATGTTCTCCTCTACACCCCCTATCAGTAGCTAAAATATCAGGTACGCAAATACGATCTAGTTTTTGAGTTACGAATTTTTAAAGTTGACTAATTTAACATGGAAGCTTCATTTCTCCATGTTAAAGTAGGCAACTTTAAAAATTTATAACTCAAAAACTAGATCGTATTTGTATACCTGATATTTTAGCTACTGATAGGGGGTGTAGAGGAGAACATTTTAATTTTTTTTCAGAATTTTTGTGTGAGGAATTTTTTTTAACATTGGTGGCGTTACCTTACCCTTAAGGTAGAGATAACGCCGAACAGCTGATCGACGTAATCCCCTTTGATTAACATGTAAACCTTTGCAAATTGACAAAAATTCTGAAATTTTTTTGAGAGGCAGATATTAGTGCCTAAAAGCCATTGAAAAAAATTCAAAACGATTTAACGAGCCGATTTTTTTTAATTAATTTTTTTAATTTTCAGCATAGGGCTTTCCCATGGAGAGCCAAACTGAAAAATTAATTTAAAAAAATCGGCTCGTTAAATGTTTTTGAAACTTTTGCTATGGCTTTTAGGCACTAATATCTGCCTCTCAAAAAAATTTCAGAATTTTTGTCAATTTGCTAAGGTTTACATGTTAATCAAAGGGGATTACGTCGAACAGCTGTTCGACGTTATCTCTACCTTAATGTATACTGGCCGCGATTCACAAAGCAGTTAACCAATTTTTTAACCACGTTTAACTATACCTGTTTTACGTGTTCAACCACCCTAGTTAAACGTGGTTAAGCTAAACATGGTTAGAAACCTGGCTAACTGCTTCGTGAATCGCGCTCACTATAAATATATAACAGGCTTTCTTTAAAAACATATTGTGGATAAATTATAAATTTATTTAATAATTAATTCTGCAATGAAATATTTGCTTAAGTATATGCTAGAAAATTATGCCAACTTAATCTCTAGCTTAGATTTTTTTTTTATTTTTTATTATTGATTAAATATTTATAAATTTGTATCTTTCTACTTTTCTGCATAAATTACATTATAAGCTGTAAACTTAACACAAAGGATTATTTTGGAAAGCATATTAGGGGATAAAGAACATTATAGATTGCCTTTTAGTACTAAAATTATTTAAAAATCAATATCAAATTATTATCAGATTTAAATCGATATAAAGTACTAAATCTTGCACTAAATAATTTTAGGCTAAAATTATTTAAAATAATTTAAATCTAATGTGCTCAGTTCTTTCTGAATAAATAGTAATATTTTAAAGTGTAGAGTGTACAGTTTATATTTAAATGTTCAGAGTAGGTGACACTGGAATGAGTTTTGGAGTGACAGAATACCAGAACAAGCCGGATTTTAGTTTTTATTATCTGTGAAGGTATCGGAAGGGGTGGGGTTGAAGAAGACCTAGAGCAAGCTTAGCAACCCCTCGCTTCATGTGGGGGAAACACACACGATAAGATTACACTAACACAAATACGCTGCAGCTTCAATGGCCTCTCATGAAGAGAAAGCTACATATAAAAAAATTGTCACATACTGGGATTAAATTTTACTTCTTCTAACATATAATGATGACAGAGAAAGACAGCCATGTGTGTGGTTTCTCTAATTGGAGGTTAGTTAGCATCCAACGAAACTGGACGAATATATAATTTTATTACCCAGAATGATAATTAAAAAAGTAAAAATACGCACCTAACAAATATAATGTACCACACACATAGGGCACTGAATTAAATGTTAAGAAATTTTTAACAATTATGCAGTCAAATTTATTGAGTTAATTTTTAATAGTCTTACATAGTAAAGACAGGCGTAGATGAAGAGTAAAGAGCGACATTAAATCTGCATGCATTTTATTCTAAGCTCACCCCATGTTAAAGTATTATAAAGTCACATGGATTGTTATGTAAGATGACGTGGGCCGAGCGGCAAATAAAGAAGGCGTGGCCATGAGACTTCAAAATTATATATAAACCGGTCTTATATAGTTAGGGCGGAAGGCAGGATCTGATCGCAAATATATTAGCCTCCTCGACCTTCCTCTAAACTTACGTAAGTAAAAATAAATAAATATGCTGCAGACGATGTAACATCTTATATAACTTTATGTTGCGTAACGAAGCATTTATTGACATGGGTCCTCTGGCAATCAAGGATATTATAGGAAATTCTTACTTGCAATCTATAGATGTCAATGCGGGAAATGGACAACATACATGCATGAAAAAATTTTATTGCAGAAATGAATAGAGGGTACCAAATTATGCTACTCTGAATTTTTTCAGATTTTTTCGAAACCCAGAACTATTTTTAAATAATTATTGAAAGTGCGGCCACGCCCCCTGGAGGTGTCAATAGGCGTCCAGTCTCTATTCTTTTTATTAAGGATTTAGGGGTGCCAACTGAAATCACAGGACTTTCAATAATTATTTAAAAATAGTTCCAATCGAGTCTCAAAAAATCTGAAAAAATTCAGAGTAGCATAATTTGGTACCCTCTATTCATTTCTGCAATATTTTTTTTTCATGTTATGTTGTCCATTAGAGACATAACATTCGATGGATAAATTAATTTGTTTTATTTAAATGTTTATATTTTATAGAAAATTATATAAAATTTTGTATTTTTGTAATTTTTTTTATATAATTATATTTGACTTGAAGAAAAGATTATAAAGTAATTATACTATTTGAATCATCGCTCGATAACGTCGTATTTGTCTCTGCTTGGTCAAAATTGTTTTAGAAAACAGACACGGACAAATATTACATACTACACGATGCAAGCCTTGAAATTCTTCAAATTATCACTTGGTTAAATCACTGAAAAAAACTGTTGTCTATTACATCTATGTATATGATTTTATAATTTTATAATTTTTATGCATAAAATCAAGTTTAAAAAAATTAATTATTTTATATTATAATATATTTATTTTTATAATATGATTATAGTACTAAATTATACATAAAAAAAAGCAAAGTAAAGACAAAATAATATGAGTTATATAGTAAATATATATGAGTCAATATGTTGCAAATAATTTAGAACAATTTATTGTGCATTGCGCTCACGAGGATTCTAAACCACGGCGGCGCGTTCCAGTAACGTCACGTGTTGTATGATTCACCCGAGGTGTCACTCGAAGACCTCCTCGTGCAGCAACAGAAGAATTCGAGCCACAATCGATAGGCGTCACCAAACGAAGAAGTGTGCTCATTCGAGAGTCTAAACCACAACGAGGACGGTAACTGGACCGAGGACCGATGATTAAATACCTTACATTTGGAGAAAACCTGTAAATATCTATATTATATTGCAAAATCAATACATTTTCAAATTAAAGTAAAAAAAATTGTCACCAAGATGGCGGACGCAACCTTGAAATAAGTGACGTCATATGCAACCCCGTATAGAAGTGATGAACCGAGTGCAATGCATTGAGAAAGGCAAAAGGCTTACCACGAAGAACGTCTTGAGACCCATGCTGCTGCAGACGACGGCCGGTGCTGGTGCAGGTTGGCACTGCTCTGCCAGACACACTGACTGGACGGAGGGTGGGGGCGCCACCCCTTTCCCCTCGCTGCCGCCCCGCCCCCTTATAAGTACTTCTGCACTCAAAACAGCGCCACCAACAAGTTTTTTGCAAAGTCAGAAACAAGTTTTACGCACACCATTCTTTCTAAGTACATATAACGTATAATCAAGTTTCAAATAGACGTTCAAATGTTTTGGATTTTGCCTGTGAAAACCCTCTTAAAAGCAAATTTTAATGTGACATGCAAATTTGATACATGAAAATGTATTTAAGAACAGGTATATTTTTTTTTATATTTTTTAAAGTTAAACCAATAGCTGAGGAAATTAACATTAGACAAGAGTTTTATTTTTAGCAAAAGTGGTCAAGAACTCAGCGACAGCTTTGCTGTACTTAAGGCGAACGGTCAACAAGCAGAGTGGACAGAATGCGGTCCAAATCATGAGCGGTCTTAGCCACCTTTTGATGGCATTTGTGTCGTTGTGTCCGAACGAACCTGTTCTCTGAAAAACAAGTTTCGTACACCGTCTACATATAAAAGATACTTGTATCTTGTAGCGTGATGATAACTGCTAATAAAGAATATTTACGTTTCGTTATTTAGCATTTAATGAAGTGACAAATATTTTGCAAATATATCAAATAAAAAATAATGAGAGAATTATATCGATAATCTCATATGTCATATTAAAGTCAGTATAATTTATTATAATTATGCATTTAAAAAAAATTACACATTCGATTATAATAATGTGTATTTTGACCCTTATTCACGACTTAAACTTTGACTGAAATTGACTGGAAAAGATGAAGATTAGAAGTTATGAATAAGTTATTGATGAACTCTTAATTGTTACCATATAAATTATAAATTAAGATTTTTGAAAGTACAATTTATACGTGAACAAGTTAGTAATAAAGTTATAATAATTCTTATATATAATTACATCTTAAAGTTTGAAGTTAAATTTATTATATTATAAGTATATTATATGTTATTGCTTAACAGGTTGCATAAAATACACAAACTTGAAAAAAAAATCAAGTCAAGAACAAAGGGAGAGAAAAAGATGGCGCGAACGGGCAAACAGCCCTTAGCGTCACTGTATGAGAAAAATTAATTTGTTGATCTACAACGCGAAGAAAGTATTTGTAACTGTGCAAGGTGAATCTTAAATAAATTAGCAATGGATACCAGTGAAATGATGGACTATTTTAGAAAGGAATTTGATGTACTGAGAAATTTGTTGTTCGACGAGCGTGCTGAGCGTATTGCACTGCAAGCTCAGTTCAACCACGAAGTAAGCTGCCTGAAAAGGGCCAACGACGAACTTCAACGAGCACTGGACGCACAAGAAAGTAAGAACAGAAAAAATAACATTATAATTTTTGATGTTGATGAAGCCTCTGATCAGACATGCGAGGAGACTGTGACTGACATTTGCATGTCATTAAAAGTAGATATGGGTGAAAATGGAATATCGGAGGCATTCCGTGTTGGCCGCAACCGAGGTAAACGACCAATTGTATGCAAGATCGCAAATTTTAATAAAAAATGTGAAATAATGAGGAAAAATAAGCAATGTGGAAACTTCAAAATACTTCATGACCTAACAAAAAAAGAGCGACGCGATCGCAAAGAACTCCAGCACCACCTCAACATAGCTAGAGGCAAAGGCAAGCATGCATTTGTTAGACACGGCAACATAGTGGTAGATGGCTTCACATATACAAAAGAGCAGTTGTCAAGTGCACCATCACACAACAACGCGACAATGGCGGTGGACGAGGCAGAATGCAGCAAAAATGACAAACCGACAACATTGCAGTTTTCCGAAACACATGGCTCTGACGTCAGTTTTTCATCAGTTAGGGGAGCAAGCTCTGAGAAATGCATCCCCACAAACGTGCGACCTTGGGAACTGAGGAGCCGAGATTGCACCGCGGCGAGTAACGTGAGACCAGCAGCAGAAATCCCCCGCCCCCGTCAACCAGCTCCAGCTGGCAAAACTGTGCCACGAGATACACTTTACAAAATTAAACGTGCGCCCACCACTCATTCACATGTTGTGCAAAGAAAAAAAAATGATAAATCGCTCAATTAATTAAATCAATTAAAACAAATTAAAAATTTTATTAGCGTACAATGAGTGAATCAACAAATTGGACTAAGAGACTTACTTTGGACACTGTGGAATACTTGAGACTTTTAAATTTATATTTTTAAGCAAATAATAAAAAAATAAAAAAATCAAAAAAAAATGTAAAACCCCGCAGGTAGAGATGATATAATAAGACTTAATTGTTTTGAATCCTAACTCTGTATTTGTATTATGTGAATTTGAATAAAACCTATTCTGAATCTGAGTCAAGAACAAACGAAAATTTAACTCAAAACTTCTGTTTCTACCTCAGAGAACTACAATATTAAAAATAAACGAAGAGATTCAATTAAGTGATTTTTTCAACAGCATCTTGTAAATCCTGTTGTAGGGTACATGTCATCACAAGTGACTGATTTTAACATTCCGGCTCTTCGTTGACACCCGACCTAGAGTTGCTTATTATAGGTTTTTATGGGTCCCTTTATTCAAACCAGGGTGGCTATATGGCCTATGATACAATATTATCCATTCCTATATCCATCCCAGCCAACACTTACCTGATTATGACTGAGGGAACCATTGCAACCTCAGTCAGGAATGTTGACAATCTATGGCGAA
Source organism: Siphlonurus alternatus (assembly GCA_949825025.1). Taxonomy (NCBI): domain Eukaryota; kingdom Metazoa; phylum Arthropoda; class Insecta; order Ephemeroptera; family Siphlonuridae; genus Siphlonurus; species Siphlonurus alternatus. Next base: position 9,647,920 of record OX463779.1, read on the forward strand.
TGTTACAAGTCACCTCCCGGATGTATTAGTGCATGGATAATGGCGATCATGAATATTATCTTAATATTAATACATTTTGCAGATTACATTTATTTCACAGCAGTTTTTTAACATATTTATTCCACACTCAAAAGCTCTTCATATATAAAAATGAGCTAAAAAAATGCATTATCTATATAAAATAAATTTCAAAAAAATTGCAGAGTTCCTTTGCAGAGCATATATTTATAAGCAATTGTGTACGAAGTTGTCGATAAGTTTAAAAAGAGCATTCCATTACTAAAAGTTATGCACATTCCTGCTAAACATTAAATGTACGAAAAAAACTTGAGAAAAGTTTTCATCGTTTGTACAAATTGTACACCATCTATCACGTCGCAAGTTTTTAAATGTTAGTATTTTTTTTAATTGTATTTACTTCATTGAAATGACATACGTATCAATACGTAGTATATACGTACTGATATTAAAATATGTAACGCAGTGTAATATTATTACATAATAATGCAAATGGAAAAATATACGAACAGAAAGTTTGCATGCAGACGCGTGATGGAACGAAGCCTTGCAAATCGTTACATAATCCCAGAAACCACGCCCCCTCCTTCCTTGTCAGGTGCTTAGGAAAGAAATACGCTTATAAGTAAAGTCACGCGGTCACAAAGCGAGAGATTTTCTCGTATATCATATTTTGCGTCTTATCTAAAAGCAAACAAACTATTTTACTGATATAAAAACAATCTAAATATATAAAAAAAATATACCAGATTTTTCTTTACGAATGTGTGCATTGGCTGTATTTAATCAATTCATTCTAGTATTACAAATATGGATAGTCAATATGCTATATGCGTTGCAAGTTATTTTTAGAAGTCATATATACGTGGAATGTATCATAATGATGAAACATTGTACATATTAAAAGTTTTACTAAAGCACTAAAATTTAGAATACAAGGTAAAAGGGTCTGACTTCGAGTTAGAGTTAATTGGGGTCGTCCTACCGTGGCGCTGTTCTTCTCCTTGCTGGTGCCGGCCACGGGGGCGTTCTCCACGCGGGTTGTGTCCTCAAGGGTGGCTGGGAACACGATCTCTCGCACCACTTCCGTGACTGCCGCCTGCTCCTTGTTGGCGGAATCATTGGCAGGCTCCACGGGCTCCACACTGTCTTCAGCACTCTCGTTTGGAGTCTCCTTAGTAGAACCACCCTCGTCAGCAGTGGCGGCTGCGGCTGCATTAAGTTCGTCTTGCAAACTTGATGCTGGTGCCTCCATGACTTGTGGTGGTGGAGTTGGTGGTTGTTGATTCTCACCCCCAGTTACTGAAATTTCCTCTTCTTCCTCGCTCTTAGCGATGGGCTGGCTGTTTACCTTGGTTGCCATGGCGACGAGACTGGGAGCTAACAAGATATTACTATCGTTCGACGGCGGCAAAACGTGTACTGGGGAATCTTGACGGCTATGCACTGCTTCGTCGTCTTCTATCTTTTGCTGTTTACGAGGAGGCGGCGTAGGGGAAGGACGCTTCTGCTCTTCATGTGACGTCACGATCACCTGGTCGCTGGCCGCACTCCACACAGGCTCTACCTCTTCTTCGAGCAGCGTGCTCGACGGTAGCGGGTGTGACGGGGACTGATCTGGCGTGCAAGCCCCTGCAGACGCAAACGTGGACGAGCTTGCCAGAGACTGACTATCCTCTGAAATATCCCCTGCAGACATTTCTGACGTGGGCAAAGATTCTCCGTGTCGTACTGCCTGAGGAGACGTATCTTCACCTCCAGACTTGGCAGACCGGTATTTAGAACTAAATTTACGTACTAATGATGATCCTTTCTTCTTTTTACCTTTCTTTTTACCGTCGTCAGTTTCATCGTTATTATCTGGAAGAGGAAGATGCTCTACACCGCCTTCTTCAGACTCGTTTTTCTTCTTTTTGTCCTTGCTCTTCTTGTTCTTGGAGCGCGGTTGCTCCAGCGTGCTACCTGCCGAGGACGAATTATACTCGGCTCCTTGCGACATCTCGTCGTCAGGGTTCGAATCCTTGCCTCCTGTGCGTCGCAATTTCAAGCTGGCCGAGCGACTCACTTCGCGGAGTGTTTTGAAGGGCTGCGTGAGACGGCTTTTGGCGGACTTCTTACTAGCAGTGGCAGTTGAGGCGCTACCTGCCGGTTGAGCGAGGTGCTCACTACTGCTGGTCGTGAGATCAGGTTCGGCGGCCGCGAGGGTCGCTCGGCGTTCCCCCTGCGCACCCGCCGCCTCGCCGCCACCAACACTGCCCCGGTTCTCCATGTTGGTGGGAGTTAAACAGAATGAGGGGAAACGAAAATAGAGAGAAAAAAAAACTTAGCTGAAACAAGTTTGCAAACACTGATGTATGACCCAACACATATACGATTACTTTTTACCCTACTTATTATAACCACGAGAATGGAATAATATCTTGTATACTTCTATAGCGATATTATAATACAACATTTATAAATACATATATAATATATCACTTATCAATATCTATATCGCACCTTAGTTTGCATTCACGCAATCAGTAACTCAATATAGTTGCGTATAAGTTCGTATAACCAATAGACCAATCACTTTGTCCTGTTATGTAATGAGCTATATATCACAAAACACTTAAAATGACAGATCGATCCGTCACAAATAATTAAATCACGCTCAATCCTCACATAACCACCGATATAAGTAGCACCTCTCTTGAATCACAGGGTGGGAAGGAGGAGGGCGTTTTGGAGTCCACAGTATTGAGGAAGGTAAGTTTCCCGTAAGTCGATGATGACGATAACGGCACTTCTTGATAAATTTAATTGTTACTTCTTGTGTCAAGACCAAGACAAAACGATGTAGCCGCAGAGACTTCCTATAATATCAAGAGCATACGACTCAGGCAGTAGTGGCACTATGGCGGTAACTTTTACAGGCAGCAGGAGGATTCGTTTTCACCTCCCTCCAAGCCATCCCCGTTGGTTCGTGCGCTCCATCGTACCGTGTTAGCCCCCTCCTCCGGTTGAAGTTACGTCACGTGGTCCCGTGACTGCGCTGCACTAGGGAGCACGCCGCGCTTCTCCTCCCTGACGACGGCACGCCCTGCTTAGCTTGCACCACCGTAACCTGCTGCAGTTAGTGGCTGCATGGCCTTATTTGCATTCATCATTGCTGCGTCTGCCACTTCAATAAAACTAATGAAGCCTTGCAAGAAGTCCTTGCATTTACTACTACAAGTTGAATACATTGAAGGTAAAATAATTAATATGGCGTATTAAATTGTTGATATGCAAGTCATATATATTATAAATAATTATTCCTCTATAGCTACCTTTTTGCATAAATCAATTGATACTTATTAATAAAATATTATTGGATATAATTTTATGTAATTATTTTAACATCAGGTTGAAAATGTATTACTTATAAGATAACTTTTCCTCCACCTGCAACATTTTGTGTATACATTAACGTTTTCTATTTTGGTAACTAATAAAGTCAAATCTAACAAACTACTGAATTTTGTAACATAAAAAAAAATTCCTAGATAAAATACTTAATAAATGAATGGTGATACTATAGGAGAAGACACTAGCTTATTTATTTTTTATTATTATTTTATTTTCTTCACTTAAAACTCTCCTTTCACTTTCTCGGTTGAAAATACAGCATCATTAATTCACGCCCTATACCTCTTTAAACTTGATTTCAACATGAAGTTATTATAAAGAAACATAATAAATAAACACGAGTAAAAAAAATTATATGAAAGATGATGAGTTATGATAAGTTACATGTACGGGGAAGACGGCATTCTTGCGTGACGACTCCTTGGATGTCTACGACAAATAAACTCAAAAGATTTTTCTTTCAAGCGGTTGTTTTATATAAAAAGCTTTATTTCATCCAGCTGACAAGAATATATAATAATTATTCTGCTCGTAACGAATGAATCGATATGTCTGCGAACGTGACCGGAACAAATCAAGTGTTTAAACCGAGTGGGATGGGAGAAAACTCACATTGAGATTGATGCTTGATTGCAAAAAGCTTTACGGGGTGGAAGCATCCTGGAAGGTAGTCAACCCGCTATACACGTTTAATGGCGTCTGATGGTAAAATATCGTAATGTCTGGGAAATAATATTCAATGCTTTCTTGTTCCAATAATTTAAGAGAGTACATATTATATAGAATGTGCATGTATGTCGGAAATGTATTCCAGAGTTTCTCTATTAATGTATAGATTAATGTATAATGTATTCGAAAGTTAGTAATATATTATAATATCAGAAACCCATCAGCTGCTCTATATAAGAGCTTATAAGATATATTTTAGAATTTTATCCAGGAAGCTTTTTTTACTTTTTATATTTTTCTTGAATGACAGCATTCTAAATAATAGATTCCAGTTCAGCGTTTTGATTTTTTCCCCCCGTTTTGATAGATTTTTTCTAACTATTATTATTTTCTCTGTGTGTACTTGAATTGATGCTAAAATTATTTGTAGTGGTTTTGTTTTTACGAATTCTTTTTCCCCCGGAAACAGAATATTTAGAGCAATGAAATCAAAACAATTACTGTTACAAAAAAAAAAAAAAAAAGGATTGAAACTTAATATGTTGGGCCGACGTGCGGCCTGATGAGAAAATCCTGATTCGCACGTCAAATCGAGTTATAATTAGAACGATATACATCCAGTTATACCAGAATTCGTACATACCAAAAGTTCGAAGCTGTCTGGTTATACGCATTAAGTTACTGCAAATACATTATAGATTTAATTTCAACGAATTATTAATAGATTAATTATTAACGCAGTCAAATTTTAAACTTAAAAAAAAAAGCAAAATAATTAATTAAAATTGCACGATTAATTGATGTGTATGAATGCTAATTGCTAAGAGGTATTTTTAGCAATTTTCTGTTATAGTAATTATTTCATTAAAAAAAAAAAAAATAGAAATTAAATTTCTCATGACATTAATTTAAAAAGATAATTTATATTATTTCATTAATTAATTTCTTCATGAAAGTATATAAAACGTGTTTATAAAGTGTTTTATTTACATCTATATAAAAAGAAATGCTTCATTATATTTTTATATATGTTTCTTTCCATTTACAGAATATATATTTAGCTCTTTAATTTCTTATGTACGTTTATTTTTGGACATAATTAAGCCTGGTGGCACAATGTTGGTTCGTTATCTGTCAAATTAAGGAGACTTCTAGTGGAATTGCGCACTGGCCGCCCTTGTTTGACCTACGGTCAGCTCGATCGCGTTTCTCTCGTCCGCGTCTTCATCTCGGCTACTTTCATCACCGCGAGATGTTCTCCGAGTGAACCAGCGTACATTACATGTCGGTAACCGTACACCTCCTGTCAACATTACTGCGAGCCGCTCGAGTGTGGTGCTGGAACGTCAGGACTGGTCGTTCACGACGTATTTGTACCTGCTTGCATGACAGTCTTGACATTTGTAGAAATGTAAAATATAGTTTTCAAATATTAATGAATTGATTGGCGATATTATATTTTATCATATAAGCAATATGCTGTATGAGCGACTGAAGTCAGAGATTATAATCCTCAATTTTCAATTTTAAAAGTTGGATATAATTATATTATTTACTAATTATACCAAAATATATCAACAACGATTTTTTAAACTCTTGGGTCCAAACCTCTTTAAATCAAAACAGTTTAAACTCCATTCAGGTTTATTATTGTTATTTATGTGAGAGCAATATGAGAAATTCACCTTTAATGAAAATTAAATATAAGCTCATTTGATCCTCAGCTCTGTAATGTAATGTATCGGGAGCTTTAATATCAGTAATATGTCGACTAGTTTCTCTATATTCTTATTTATATTGTAATTCTTATGATAAATGATATTTTAATACGCTGAGATAATATCATGTAACATGTAACCTTTTTTTCTCAACTTTTTTATTTTTTTTGATAACACACAGAATAAAGTCAAGTAGCCTTTTATGAAGTTTTACGAGTGTTGAGAGTTTTAATTCGCACAAATTGCCGTCCATTGACTGTAAGCGTTGGACGTATGCCAGTATTTAAAAATAGACACACGACCTGAGTCTTCACATTCATATTCCACCTGCGGACTTTCATCACGAGGACCCTGAGAGTATGGCGCCGCGAAGTGATGCTCACTTGCATTACCCGCAGAATGATAATTGCGAGATGCTTTTAAAATAAACCACAATGTTCGCATGAAGCAATACTTACTTACACAGTATATATATAATTATATACAGTATATCACTGTTAGTAGGACTGTAAACTTATTAATCTTTCCTTTTTATTATATCATTTATATTCATGATAAAAAAATTATTTTAATGTTTGGCAGTAAGATGTACAACGGTAAATTTAATTTTGTTGTTATTAATAAGTGGAAGATTCATTACAATGTCAGTATTGAGTTGACGAATACATTATTGACAAAAGACTCCGCACCTGGACACCGCGCGGATCAGGTGGCCAAGTTGACGTCAGTGAGAAACTAAATCACTGCACTTTACGATTCTTGTGTAGGAAAACTGTAAAGATTCTAGTGTATGTTGGTGTAATTGTTTAGGGGAGTCATTGCCTTTGTTAGTATACCATGCGAATATTTTATATATTACTACTCTATTATTCAGTACGCAATTTTAGTTTTATAGTTTTTCCTTGACAAGAAGCCAAAATTAAGAGAATTAAATTAAATATTTCAGTCACTGCATAGTCTAAAAAATTAAAAATGAGTTATAAAGTAAAGAATTACATTTCATATGAGAAAACAGATTTTTTTTGTAATAACTATTTTAATAACGTTGAATTGAAAAAATATTAAAATATGTGTGTGGTATAATAATATAAATATAATGATTATTATAAAAATAATTGTAAATATATATTATATTTATTATTTAATCTAGATCTCTTATATACTTTTCGCACAGCATAAATATTAGCAATTTTTGCATAATAGTGGTTAAATCTTAATAAAAAATTAAATTGAAATAAGCATTAATTGCTTAAAGATGAAAGCTCAAATTACCCAATGATTATAAAATATGTTTATGCAAAATATAATTTTTAAATTAATTTGGTTTTCTTAATTGTTTTACAGAAAGGCGTTGTAACACAAAAGTTATGAAAAATAAGTGTACTTTAGATTTTTTTTAGCATTAGTATCATAACGTGGGTGCTGTTTTATAGAGAACCATGACAACATGTCAACAGTGGCAGCAGCAGTGTCGTTACGTGTAAAGCTATGTGTTACACTTGACGATCTGGTCGCGGCTGCGCGGGGTCTGCTCAAGGTGTAATGCGATCCGCGAAGGAAGGCTGGAGTGCGGTGTGGGGCCACCTCGTCACCAGGTAGGCATCACGATCGCACGAGCGGCTCAGGTGTCAACGTACACCACGTCATATGTCACCAAGCGGTGTCGCAGCAACACAGAAACAAAAAAGTGCGCCACCTTGTCTAGCAAGCATGTTAATTTAATGGTATGATGACCACATTAGCATGGTACTCTCCTTAATTTTACTATAGAGATATGGCTAGGTATCCTATAGCTCTAGTAAACCTGATCAACTCGACCAGCTTCAGTTTATAATGTTTGCACAACACAATCGCGAAAAAAAAAATGCAACTTTAAATTTGATATGGAAAGCTAATAAATTTAAAAGATAATAAAAATTATAATATTCGATTAGTAAAAATATATATTATTATATATAAATATATATATATAATATATACATAATATATATATATATATATATATATATATATATATATATATATATATATATATATATATATATATATGGAGTATCATTGTTATTGCATTTTCTTATGTTGTCACCTCTTATGATCTCTTAGGAATTATAAAAATTTAATTTCCCAATTGAATTTAAAATTTAAAAAAAAAAAGTAAATTATATATGTTTCGACGACAAATAATTATTTTAGAGTAATTAGGTTAAAAAAATATAACAAAATGTAATGAAATGAAGCTGTGAGTGCCACTTTTACGGTGACACTGTTCTGGGGGTTTGCGGTCAGAAAATGGTCGTGACAACTTGATTACGTGATGCACAACGGCATCATTAGCTACAGACTAGAAAGAAAATAAACCAGTTTGATGTAGACCGCATGAGTGAGAAACTTGATGAACTATGAATTGAAAGAAAAATAGTACGCATAGCTCGTTATGTGTTGCAAAATAATAGTTGGTACGTGCATGCAATGCATAAAATATTTTAAATTTCTACCGTAATTACTTATTTATCAATGCTGCAAGTTGATAAATCTAAATCAGTATAAAGCAATAAAATATTTAGTAAATAATTAATTCAATCATTTTATATATGCGATTTTCAAGTTACAACAAAGACATCTTGCAAGGAATTCAGTGAGCTCCTCTGTCATAAAATTCAGACAACGAAAGCATTTTCTGTTAGTATAAATTCAGCTGTCCTAACAACATTAACAATTTCTTGTCTTGCAATCTTTATAAAATCGAAAGAAAAAAAAAAAGACAGATAGTAAGTTGTTTAGAACAATATAAAGTAATAGAAAAGTGTGGGAAAGTGTCTCCTCTCTTGAGATTATAAATTCAGCAACAGTGGCCATCACGTGACCGCATGTAGTACCACGTGATTTGCAAACCTGAAGCTCCACTTGAAACCACCAAAATCCTGAGTATTCGGCTACCACAGTGCATTGTCAGCGAGCCACAGATAATAGGTCTCTTCGTAAATACACAATCAGAAAGAATCGATTATTTGTGATGAACCTTCTGTATATAGAACATAAAGTTCATCACAAATAATCGATTCTTTCTGATTGTTCATTTACGAACAGACCTAGTAACTACCCCGCTTAATACGTCATGCATGGACCCTCGATCGGTATTTGTACTTTGCTATTCATAGAATCGTCGAGGTTGTTATACTTTCACGTATTTTGTCACATGAGCCAGATTGTTTACACGATACCCTTCGCTCTTGCAACACTGATAAGTGAATTTCTTATCACTAATTGTATTTACTCTTCATAAGCACAAACAACAATACAGATTAACAATTTTTGAACAAAAAATTAAAATACATTCTATAATATACAATACATATAGAAAAAAAATAATTAATATTAATTAATTTTAGAACTAAATATTTTTCAGTTCTTCGGTGAGAAAAATAATAATAATAACACCAATTAATAATGTCAAGTTAATTTCCAATATTGTTACAATAGAATTCATTGATTTATTTCCGTATTTATTTTCAATGTTCATTGATAGAAAGTACAATAACATATAGAAATAGATCACAAAATTTTTTGTTGTTAATTTCTCAACTAACGGTACGAATCTAGTATATACCTTCATATATACTCAAGGCTTTCTACGTGGCTGACTCACCTAATAACAAAAGATAATGTAATCAGTAATGAGCAGATGTGATGCAGCAGATAAACGCGATTAACAGAACCCCCTCAATAAGAACGACTGTACCGCCAAGCTGTCACTTCTTGCACGGATCAGATTAATTGTGATCGAATCACGCGGTCGCTCTATAACGAGGTCGTTGCAGCCTCCATCGGCTCCTGACGGTTGATCTGCAGCAACACTTGCGTCTATCAGCCGCCACAGGTGTGGATCAAGGCCCCTCGAGATACACACGAGGCGCCACTTCATGTCCGCTCATGTTATTGATCTTGTTAGTTCATCACGAGTATTGATGCATATAACATGTGGGGATATATAATAATATTATAACACCTACATCGAGAAAAACAAGATGTAATGACCTACAAACTGCAGGCAATCATATTTTTTATATTTAATATTCATTTTATAAAACCGTTAATCCTATACTAGCAACATGTTACTTTATAAATCATGCTTGACTGTAAGTTATTTAAACTTATTTTTTAACTGTACGGTATATATCATGGAAAAGCAAAATCATTAGTATATCATTACAAATTAAACTCAAGCAATTTCCATAATAGGGAAGTTGATTTTTTTTTAATACTACATGATTGATGTTTTTTGAAAATTATTAAATTAAGATGGATCTAAATCGATATAACGTCTCAAGTGTCCGACATTGGAATAGAAGGTTGCTGCATGGCTTGCACACGTGGAGGCAGCACGAGCAGTGTAAGTGACAGTGGTGAACAGCTCGAGCTGAGCCAGGAAGCGACGAGAAACCCTAGAAAAGTAGCAACTTAACTGTACCCACCCTCTCGCTACTCACCCCTGCAGTCTCGAGCTGAATATTATGCCAACAAGCGGCGTTCTTATTAAAATAATCACCCGAGCAAGCCGCGTGTCACTCGATATCAAATTTCTTTGCCATGTATGCTTTAAGTGCACTTCTCATACTGACTTAAGCTCTTATAAGCTACATTATATTACCGGAGGCTCCATATAATTAACGTGTATAAGAATTATAATAAGTAGAGCATTGAATTACGATTTTCTTCTATATTAATTATATTAAAATGTATACATATTTTTGTTGTTATAAATATTTATAAGTCCTTGCAAGTTATGCACAAGAAATTTAAAAATAATTCTAACAAATAACTGTTTTCTATATTATATGATCACTATGAAAACTGGATCCGACTTCCAAGTTTTCTGCACAATGTTTTAAAAATATAATATTCCAGCATTAACTTTGTTGCATAAATATAATTAATGTCTTCGTTCATCGTGAGCATTTTTCATAAAAATGCTAATACTTAAAGCATGCATAGATATTGTAGTTAGATAATAGAATATACAGATATAAATTTTGCAAATTTGAGTAAGCTTGTAGCTACATATCTCAAAGAAAACTTCATAACATGTGCAATGTTGACTGTTTTTATATATTAATATATACTATATGTTAAAAAATAAACATTTAAAAGAAAGAGCACTTTTTTTTATAATATATTAACAAGGTTTACTAATCAAAACAAACGATAAAACAATATTGTAGTATTATATTCAAGTATTTATTTGAATTTTTCATTACTGTGGTACAAACACATTATTTTGCATGTATGCGTTGATGAAATGCCCTCGATCAATATAAAGAATGTATATAGAACGCGATAACGTCGTTAATCATACACACGCGATATACGAGTTCCTGTCATTAACTACTCCAGTCAATAAATTAAAAACATGTACACATTATATTCTAGATATTGATATAGCAAAGTCCTGCAAATACTCAAATTCACTTCCCATTTTCTTGGATCATAAAATTACTGGTCCAAACAATTCTCACAATTTGAAGAAATAAGTAACGATTCAAGTTCACGGACGAAAGACATGATCATAAATAATTAGCATAAACATGTAATAATAACATTAACCATGGCATAACGTTAACGAAACTATATATCCAAGATATATAATGTTTATAATTTTGATTTATTTTCTGCAATGAAGGCGATTGAGGCAATTAATGATGTACCACCATCTTACCCTTATTAATAGGTCTGCCGAAGGTGCTGCCGGAGAGTTGGGACCCTCGAGGCTACCCTGACGACTGCGAACCTTCCTCCGTCGTGCGGCCGCGGTGCGTTCGAGCTGCTGCTGTTGCTGTTGTTGCTGTAACGTGGCTACCGAGGCCACCGCGGTCATCATCATCAATCTTCTTTCTGCACGAGCGAAACCTCAACTAACTCAACTTTATCTACTACCAAACCAAAGAAGAGCAGATATTTCGAGTGCGAGTCTCGATTTGCAGCTAGTGTGGGGACCAGAAGCGAGTCAGTGTATGCAGCAACCGCCCACCCACCAATCACCAATCGCGGGGTCACTCACTCGTGTTGCCCAGTGACGTGTGAGGTCAAGAGTCATCATTATATAGCGAGAAATAAGCAGTGACTGGTTTACTTTTCATCTTTTTTTTTCTTGCAAAACGCTTCAGCTTTTGGTGTAGTTAAAAAAATATACCATTAAAATTATGGATAGCATGGCATATTAAGGGGAAGGTAACACGCCCAAACTTAAAAATAATCCCTCACATGAAACTTATGAAAAAATATATTCTCCTCTACATCCCCTATCAGTAGCTAAAATATTAGGTATACAAATTCGAGCTATAGTTTTTGAGTTATGAATTTTTAGAGTTGACTACTTTAACATGGAAAACTCAAATTCCATGTTAAATTAGTAAATTTTAAAAATTCATATTAACTAAAAAAATAGCTCGAATTTGTATACCTGTTATTTTAGCCACCGATAGGGGATGTAGAGGAGAACATTTTATTTATTTTTTTTTTCATAATTTTCATGTGTGGGATTTTTTTTAACATTGGGCTCGTTACCTTAAATTGACTCTGTATATCGTTGAAGTATTTTAAATTAATTTAGAACGTACTTAAGTTTTAGTTTCTGTTGTACTTTTTAATGCAATATATGACAAACTTTTTGTTTCATTACTTAGCTTTTTTAATATATAAATAGAGTAAAGGCTTCAATTTTAACAAATATATTTAAATTTCATAATGTTTCATCCTCCATAATTTACACCCTGGGACAGCACGTAATTTAGCTCTGCCTGATGGATCGAATTTATTGATATGTTGACTTCGGGTCTGTTCGGCCCATAAAAAAATTTGTCTGATTTGCTGGAGCTGCAACTTCAAGAGACAATACAACATGTAATTTTGGGAGCTATAGTAGAAGCTACTCAAAATAAATCTCACCGCACCTCGATACATCTGTGTGACAACGCCCTAAAACTGACGAGTGGATGTTATACGTATTATAATAGGAGTAAAGTTCATGCCGTCCCTCCAGAGGTGCATATCTTAACGAGAGAGCGAGAGAGCGAGAGAGCGAGAGAGCGAGAGAGAGAGAGAGAGAGAGAGAGAGAGAGAGAGAGAGAGAGAGAGAGAGAGAGAGAGAGAGAGAGAGAGAGAGAGAGAGAGAGAGAGATTTTTAAGTATTTACTTAAAACAACGGGCGCTGATAAGCCATTGCCAGTATGCAAGTAAAGGTTATATAATTTCTTGGCTCACTTAATCACTGATATGGACCTGAGTATATAATATAAAATGAATTTATAGACCATGCAGAGAAACATTAATACACTATTATTTTATTTCGTAACAGATAGATTTCTATTTGATCCAATGCTGTTATTTAAATGTCTCCATTTTTATCCTCTTATAAGTTGTTTGCGTCACATAGTTGCATCAAGATCATTTAAATAACTACACGATACAGTCTCGCGCGTATTTTGCATGGATTTATTTTCAGAATAACGTATATACAAATATTATTTCTTCAAGTTAAATATTTCAAAAATAAATAAAACTGATTTGGAAGACACGTACGACAATCAACTAACAAGAAAGCTCAATCCCTCCTCTATATAGCATCAATTTGTAACTTTTCTGGGGAAGCAGCTCCATATTATTATAATCATGCGTCAAGCTTCAGTAGATAGTGTAGATACAATACACAAACTTGAAATTTTGACCTGACCGCTGCTTCTAAATCAATGTTTATCTCTCATTTTCAAAAGTACATAGCAACAGCTACTACGATATTGTCTTCTAATTTTGATGTTTTTTATTAGTTATATTTTAAATGTCAATTTATTTTTGTTTGTCTTTGGCCAAAATTATAATAAGCAATAATATTTCAAGTTAATAATAAATAAATAATTAATAATAAATAAATAAATAAATAAATAAATAAATAAATAAATAAATAAATAAATAAATAAATAAATAAATAAATAAATAAATAAATAAATAAATAAATAAATAAATAAATAAATAAATAAATAAATAAATAAATAAATGGAATGAACTTTTTTTTTTCATTGTTTTCTGAACAACCAAATTTTCTTAAAACTGAATTAAAAATTATGTTTGTAAAATAACATAGCTAGTGCTTAATTTATTTTTAAAATATAATTTTGCTTTTATACAATTTCTACATTAAATTAAACAAATTCTATGTAGACAGTAAATGTAATGAATAATAAATATATAAAGGCATTTTGATTTATTATAATTTATTTTTATACGTTAAATCCAATAGAGTTTGAATGTTCTACACTAGCGACATTTTTGTAACCGCGAGCGTTGAAACAGTTGCCTACATTCAGGCGGATACTAACACCGTTATTATTTTTTTATTCGTGCTTTCACTTTCATTAAAGCTTAATGAGCTTAATCAATCCTAATACAGCCAAATTTACTTTATATTCCCTTCGGAAAAAAACGGAAGTGTAATGTTTCTAGCATTCCTGTTATTATAATTGCCACTTTAAAAATTCACACAAAAAGATCATAACTCGCCGCAAACCTAGGTGCAAAATTTCAAAAATGAAATACGAACAGAAAACCAGAAACAAGACAAAATATTACATTAATTTGACTGTAGTTTAATGTCATTGCACAAGATTTGACGGGTATTATTTTTTTTTTTTTAAATATATAATTGTGCTAAAATATTAATAAACGACTCACGTACTATATAAATGCCAAAAATAACAGAGAGTATAATTATATATAGACAGTCGACTCCTCAGAAATTTACTCGCAAAATGAGCTGACTGATATAATTTTATTATAGCTAATTCGTGAGTTGATCATTTTTATTATATGTTAATTGTATTTATATCAAGTTATTTTAACTGCAGCATATATGCTACGGCAGTTCACGACGGCACATCCATATTTATTATCTATTATTCATTATATTATATACATTATATATATATTATACACACACATATATAATATATATTTATATCCATTCATAAGGCGGCGCGGGGGAAGGTCACGTGCAGATAACACCTCCTCGACACGCGGCCTCGAGGATGATGGCATTTTAAATGAGAATCCTCTTACGTATACATCACAAAGCCGGCGTGGCGACCGCGCGCCTCATCATCCCAATAGAACGACATAATACAAACTGGTATAAAGAGTACATGAGGGGAGTCTGCATCATATGCTCTCTGTAACGACTACAAGTATTTTCTTTACCACATATGTAAAAAAAATCAAAGTAAAAAAAAATATATAAAAAATCACAAAAAAAAATAGCTGTATAGTATTACAACCACAAGAGAGGAATAAAACTAACGAATAAAATGATGACAGAATTAATTTTCAATAATAAATTATTATACGTTTTAAATTATAATTATATATGCATATTTTATTCGCCTATAGGTGTAAAACGACTAAAATGTAATATATCATATTAAAATTGTGAAGGCTTCTAATTTAAAATAAAATAAATGAGCATCGCAGAAATTATTAATAATTATAAACGCGGCGCTGAAAACTTACATGCACAAAATATATAATTATATTATGTATAATATATATTTATAGTCATTATAGTCTATTATAGAAGATTGTATAATTATTAATTAAAAATAAAAAACATTTATATTAAAAATTATTTCTTTAAATGCCTCCTTTTAATAATAACTTTGCAGCAAGATTTGATTTCTTAACTAAAGGACGAAGATAAAAAGTAGCTAGCTATCAGAGTTGCAGGCTCGCGATAACAAAATTCAGTCAATATATAATACACGGCTTTTGATATCAAGAGAAATTGTGCTCAATCTACACACGTCACAAAATTATTGCCCACGGTGCTACAAAATAATTTGTGTTTTTTGTCCTCGCAGCATGAAGCGTTAATTGGAAAACATTAATATATTTATTTATTGTTTAATTATATGTACTTAACTAAATTTCAATAGAGAATTTTTTCTTTATTTATATTTTTAATAATAAAAATTATCCCAACAAAATATGGTATAAATTTAAGAAGAGACAGAATAGCAATTACTTGCATGACCATACACAATGTTGAGTTTAATTAATAAAATGTTAAAATCTAATTATTAATTAAATAAAAATTATATATTATTTATGTATAAATAAATATATTATAAAATTTATTTTAAGCAATATTTTGAATGAGTATTGATTATTCATTAAATTTATTGCACTTACCATGTTAGTCGCAGAGTTGTGAGAATGTTGTAGTGGTCTACTTTGATTGGCAGGGCTGTATTTCTCCAAATTTTGATCACTTTTTACAGTGCGAGCTACTGCCGATTGTATTACAGCTGATCCCATGCATGTGCGGCCTCGGCGGCAAGCGTAACGTAATGGAGTTCGGCTTGATTTCCCTTTTTTCCTTCCAACATCGATGATAAGAAGACACGTAGAGACATCTAGTTACAACAATATAACTAACAAAAATTATTCTATGGAAACTTAAATTAATTAAAACTTTTTGTTTAAACTAATATTTTACTATACTAGAGCTGAAATTACGTTGTTGCATATAATACATATAGTTCGATCTATGTGTTTGTTTTTTCTTTAAACTTAATATATATTATAATTATTATTCCATAACATATATGCAAATTGATGAATTCATATTTGATATGCGTGGTGTACTGTACGTACGTATTCATTGTTTTATACAACACTATATTAAAATTCATATCGCTTTAAAGCAAATTAATCGACATGATGCAGTTGCCGCAGTTCAAACTCCAGGAGGTGCGAAACGAAAACCCCTTACATGCTATGCAACCTTTTGAGTTGATGTGCATCAAGGGTTGCCTAGATACAACTTTCCCATTTATTCAAGGGTTGATGCGCGCGAACTTTAATTAATTACGATTAATTCGACTTTACCGACTTTAATTTACAATGCAAGATTTTTAACTGCATGAAACTACCTTTTAATTTGCACTCCTCGATCAACGGGAATTATAACTTTGTTATAAAATCTTATTAATTTATTATAAAATTACTAAACATATTATAATATATTAATTGCATTAGAAAATTTTTGTTACAATTCATATACATAAATATATATTATATTAATTGTTATAAAATTTACTGATGTCAAATTGAATATACATAAAAATATTATATATAATATATATACATGCAATTCAGAGTCTCTATATATTATATTTAATTTAAATGTTCCTATAATATACGTCTTTCTTAACTCTTAATTATATACTTAATTGCAATGAATTTTCAATGCATATTTTATAAGTATATAATAATATAATATGCTTCTTGCATGTTTTTTGAATGAACAAAATAAAATTTATCATATATCGATATTTTTTGTTTCAGTATTAAATTTACTTGACTAATAATAATTATTATAAAAAAATCCCATTCAATTTCTCATTATATATTTTATGATTACTCTTTTTTCTTTCAAAATTTATTTACAAATGCATATATATACATAATCATGGCGTGCATTGACTGTATTATATATTAGCAGCTATATATATAGAGTGATGCTATATATAGAGTGCATAAACCGCAAAAACATCATTGCTAACTCAAATTGCAATTGACTATATACTTTTTAATTAAGCTGGTGAGAATACGGGAGATAAAGAATTATTATAACTATTATAAAATACACATCTACTGTCATACGTAAAATGTATTAATGTACCTATAATTCATGACCAATCTCCGAAACTTCGAACGAGTCATAATTAATGTTGAATTAAAAATTCGCGGAATTGAATGAAATCAATTTTAAAAATTCAAGAATGCTCTGAAATTTAATTGCTTATGGTTTTTGGCCAAATTCAAAAGGGAGTGGTTTTCTCACAATAACTCCATTTTCAGTTTATTCCGTTCATATGTTATCAAAATTAAACTTGTACTTCAATTTTCACAAAAACTGACAATTAAGACTGATCCACTTTAAAAAATTGGTATATATGGCACCTATTGATGGCAAGTTCAAAGTTCCCTGCAAGTTTTATTGCATTCAACGGAGCCAATTATGAGATCTTAAGCCTGTTCGTAAACCCTGCTCGGTGTACACTTTCTGCACCCAATCGACCTTATATATGTACATGCGATATAAGGTCGATTGGGTGTAGAAAGCGTACACCGAGCAGGGTTTACGAACAGGCCTATTAATATCAACTGAGATTTTTATCGTTATCAACTAAAATTTAAATATATATTTAATATATGCTAATAATATTACATATATAATATATATATATAATATGACTATATTATATACTATATACGATCGCAAATTTAGGTTGTTTTTCTCCAAAATTAATGAACTAACAAGTAAAAACAATATTTTTCTTGACTCTATTTTTATGTGCAACACAAACATTATTTCACAATTAACTACATCATTCAAATTCAATGCCTCATCTTAATTGTAGTTATGATATAATATATATATATGCTCCAAAATCTTATGAGTAATAAAATTAAGAGTGCAATTAAGGCTCTTAAATTAATTGCAAAAAAGCTTGATTTTATGTACTGAAAATATCATAAAATAGCTGCATGATAAATTTTTGTCCACAAAAGAGCACATCTCGTATGCAGCAACATGTTAATATATATATACCAATGCAGAAAAATAAAACAAAGTAATGAAAGCAACAGGCCGGGTCTTCAAATATAACATCACTTAACCTAATTAAATGAAATTTCTTAGCACAAGAACACATGAAGACAATACATCAAGACCTCTCTCTGTCTTAGTTTTGTGATCATTGATGTTATTGGAAGACCCCCGCCGCGGCCCCTGGCAATAGCAATGGAGTATCGACCTCAATTTTTTTATGCAGAAATGGATTACAGAGGGTGCAAAGTTATGCTACCCTGATTTTTTTCAGATTTTTTAGAGCCCGCGGGAACTATTTTTAAAAAATATTGAAAGTTCTTTTTGTGACGTCACGAGACGCCGCTCCTTAAGAAAAAGATAGGACTTGCCGCCGCGTGACGTCACAAAAAGGACTTTCAATTATTTTTTAGAAATACTTCCCGGGCTCTAAAAAATCTGAAAAAAATCAGGGTAGCAGAACTTTTTACCCTCTCCCATTTCTGCAAAAAAAAATATTTAGGTCGATACTCCATTAATGGCAGATCGGGCAGATCCATGAAAAGAGGGAATACCCGGACCAGCTGGACAGATCGATCAATGCATGCAACAATACCATGATGCAGCTCAAATTTCTTCAGTGGGCACATATGTCTGTAATTAACTACCTTTTTAATTAACAATGAGCGACACTCTGGTTTCATACATAGGGGAGTATCGACCTCAAATTTTTTTATTGCAGAAAGTTATGCTACCCTGATTTTTTTCAGATTTTTTACAGCCCTGGAAGTATTTTTAAAAAATTATTGAAAGTCCTTTTTGTGACGTCATGCAACAGCAAGTCCTATCCTTTTCGGAGAGGCGCCTCGTGACGTCACAAAATGAAATTTCAATAATTTTTTAAAAATACTTTCAGGGCTGTAAAAAAATCTGAAAAACATCAGGGTAGTATAACTTTGCACCCTCTATCCATTTCTGCAATAATATAAAAAAAAAAGAGGTTGATACTCCATTAATTATATACAGTATAATATCCAATATATAATAAAAATATATAATTATACTGTTACGTACCGGTATATATGCTAGACATTCTGGTTCAAATGTGCACAAATATTTATACAAGACATTTTTAACTAAATATTGTGTAAAAAAGTAATCAAGTAAAGGCCTATATAATTTTAAAAACGTCAAACATTAAATCTTCGTAAGATATCGTAAATATCTATATACCCATTGCTATTCTATTCCTATCGGTAAACTGCTCAGCAGTTTTACCATGCACTATATTCTTGAAAACATTAAAAAAAAAAAAAAAAAAAAACACGTTATTGCAACTAATTAACATAACAGCTTTTAATTCATTATAAGTCTCTATTATAATGACTCGTACTAACTGCATTGATGACTTGCCCTTTAACAATTGAGCTCTAATCTTTTCTTATCAAAGACTACAATAACGACATAGACTGCATGGCAGTCAGTCCTCCTTATTCATGCATAAGAAATTTGGCATAAATTATATATTTATGCCTAAGTGATGAAAAATGGCACTGGATAAAGTAATGAAAGTGGTAGCATGAATTACCTTTAGCAAACTTACAACCAAACATACAACTTCAACAATAATCTTGGCGATATTAATTTGAATTGTGAAGTTAGAGACACTCTTCTTCTATACACTCAGAGCCACTTGCAAGGTTATAGGAACTATTTAAGCAGGCAAGCGAGCAGAGGAAGGGCAGGGCTAATCCTCTATTGTTATAGGGGAATGGTCACCCCCTTCTAGCTTATAGCAGCTAAATTCTGATTGGCTTAGAAAAAAAACTTTTTGTTGTAACTCTCTCCAATTGGCTAAAAAGAGGTTGTTGTCTACGAATTTCATCATTTATCACAAATATTTTTTTTTTATTTTAACCGGAAGAAGTGATTATATCCTTTTCAATAGAGGATTAGCCCTGAGGAAGGGTTGTACTACCACAGGGTGAATAAGGGTCTACTTTGAAGTTTTCTCAGAGGTCTCGGAGCTGTTGGTGACAACTACCGCCGCTGCAGCAGCAGCAGCAGCAGCAGCCTCATTCCTCGACCTCCGATCCAAGAGTGCTCGCGACACATTCTCATATGTGACAAATGTGATGGCTGTAGCAGGGCAGACTCGTAACAAATTAGGAGCCAAGCCTTTGTAAAAACCCTTCGCGCCCTCAAATCTGAAACCAGCAAGAAAGGGAAAATAAATAAATAAAAAACAAAAATTTTGTTGCAGAAACAAATTTTTATGTCTTATTGTTATATAACACATCACAATCAATTGCCTTAGTTTACATTTACAATTTGGCTGCTCCCGTTAAAAAGGATAATACAGCATCACAGACAATGCACAAATAATAGTGAAAAAAAATTTTTTTGTGTGTGGTTATATACATATGTAAAAAAAGAAAAGATTAGACAGTGGTTTTTAAATAAAGCCTCAAATATTGAGGTTACAAATTAACAACAATGTAATTGTTTTGAAGTCACTTTCAAAATGCACACTCACTCATATTTTTCTTCTACATACACAAACCTGTACACATACAATAAAAATATATCTAGTTTCAGATGTAAACTACATGACACTTTACTTGTTCAGGACTTGAATTGCCCATCATGGTAAACACACAACACACCATCCAAAAGCTTCATTATAGCTTATATATGAAACATCATTTTATGATCAGCCCAAACAAAATTCACTATTGTATGTAAAAAAAAATAAATAAATAAAAGCAAATTTAATTTAGTTAATCGTTCAATGTTCAGTTGACATGTTTTGTTTCCATTTTTTTTTTTCAAAGTTTTCTTAATTAATTAAAAATTAAAATAAAACTTAGAACTAACCCATCTTGTATCAATATGATACAGGTTTGCATTTATCATAATTTTACAATAAAAATTCACAACTGTATTAGTCGAGGTTTGAACTAATTAATCTACATTCCAACATCAATACATAATTATTTACATTTCAATTTATCAGTGAGTAATGATTTGACACACAAAGATGTGAGAAAAAAATAAAATAACTGAAGCCCAATGATTTATTGCTCACTTCAGTATGTGGTAAGAAATAACCAGCAAGACTGACTTTACCAATTTTACCAACTTTGATCTTTACCAACTTGGACATGAACTCATATATGTAAGCTCTGTTACAATCCTTGTAGGTTTCAAAATCTCTATAATTTATTAGTTACTTATTTACAGATTAAAATCTTATCAAATGGTCAGTGAGATTCTTTGAAAATGTAAATTTCTTACATTACAAAGAGCTAATAAGCAGATGCCACAGCTTCTCTGACTGTTTACTTGTTTTCACTTTCCTGAACTTGATAAATTCTTATTATTATGTTTGAAAAGTAAAACCAATTACGAGAAAATACACTATTATACATTGTCATCCATCGGAAATTATCGGAATCGTCAAGTATTGTAGCAGATTAACATACTGATAATTCAGATTAATAGAAGGTATCTTAAGTAACATATAGCACAATTATATTATGAATTCATTAATATTACAATTAAAAGAAATCAATTCTTTTAAATTCCTCGTCCAGCAAGGAATATAACATTTTCACCCTCAATTTCACACCAGGCAAAAACATTTACACCTGTCAGCTCACACATCAATAAAAAATTTAACAAATTTTAATTGCTTTTTACAGGGCAACATGACTGGTTCATTGGAGAATTTGAAAATATAATAATTAAAAAAGAAAAAAAATATGTTTTTTTAATAGTTAATATTTTGAGTATACTTTAGCTAAAAGACGCAGGCCTCTGCACAGATGCTGAAATATGTACAGAGGCTCATGAATAAATTCACATTAAAATTCAGCATACTAAGTTTGAATCTCCCATCTTGCTACCAGTGTGCTGCAGTCAAAACTTGTGCAAATATATCACTTTATAAATTACCTTAAGGGTAAGGTAACGCCACCAATGTTAAAAAAAATCCCTCTCACAAAAATTCTGAAAAAAATTTAAAATGCTCTCCTCTATACCCCCTATCAGTACCTAAAATATCAGGTATACAAATACGATCTAGTTTTTGAGTTATAAATTTTTAAAGTTGACTACTTTAACATGGAGAAATGAAACTCCCATGTTAAAGTAGTCAACTTTAAAAATTCATAACTCAAAAACTAGATCGTATTTGTATACCTGATATTTTAGGTACTGATAGGGGGTATAGAGGAGAACATTTTAATTTTTTTTCAGAATTTTTGTGAGAGGGATTTTTTTTAACATTGGTGGCGTTACCTTACCCTTAAAATATACATATAATGTTAATAATCAAAGTAAAATACATGCAATTTTTACTCAGGGCAGCCATGAGGTGTACAAAATTTTAGTGGCATATTTTGTTTAGTATAAAAGTTTAAATAAAAACTGCAAGGAAGCTTCAACACTCTTGCTAATTTATAAAAAGAAAGAAATTTGTTGGATAAATTTATTATATTTTTTTACTAGTAAATCAAATACCATTACTGAAAAATAATTTTTTTAATGTTGAGGTATTTTTGAATCTTTAGAAAAAAATTGATGAATTTTAAAATGTGAAACTTTCATGCAAATAATTGTTTATTTTATAATTGCTGTAGTTGTTTAACTGTAAAAAAAAATATCAATTTGGTAAAAATCTGTTGTGCAAAGACAAATAAAATCAAGATTTACAGTCTGGTCACTAAAGTCACTAAAAGAGAATGTAGAAATCGTCAAGTTAAAACCCAAACTGCGATCAAAACTTTCAACGTTATGTAGCGTCTTCTTATTTTGAACTACACAAACAGGAATGTGCATTTTAGAGATAACATTTTAAGTGCACAAACAACGTCAGATGTACAAGTAGGTGTCAAAATGTAGCAAGCGTGAAGCATTGGACATTGAGATAAACTTCACGTTTGGGCCAATTTACTGGGAATTAATTGCTGCTAAAAAATAGGATTGAAATATTTTTGAACACAACAAGGAATTGCAATTGTAGAGGTTTGAAAAGACACACACTTTGTTGTGTTAAAAAGAGTAAATTTGTGATCATCAATTGGGTAAAGCTAATTTCAAGTTATTGTAACAAGGAGTTAAAAATATTTCATATTTTCTCCCACAAGCAACAACTGTTCAAGTTGCTAAATAAATTACGAGTATATTTTAATCTTAATAATATACTACCGTTTTATGTTTTATTAAAACTGGAAGAGTGTGTTTTTCAGAAACAGTTGCTTAAGCTTGTTGATTTATGGATTCAACATTGTATAACCCTACTGCACAGAATGAAAATATTGTATTTAGAATACAAATTATCAACATTTCAAAAAGTCTTAAACAATATATTATTATATAAAATGCATAACACATGGCTACTAGCATCTATAGCTGAAAGTTCAACAAAAATCATTCTAAAATTTGAATGGTGCAAGTAAGCTAAACAAACTGAAAAACTGTCTTAATTTCAGTTTCGTTTAAGAAAAATTTAATGGTGGCTACAAGAGAATGATATTGCCAACATTTTATGCTACTTCTATGATTACAAATTCGTCAAATAAATTTTATTCTGAGTGAATATTTTAATGGGAAAAATACACTAGAACAAAATAACGACAAATCACTAAAACATAGTAAAAACATAGAAGCAGTTGCGATTGTCAGTCAGCCATATGGTACGAGCATCTGCTTGCTGTTTGAGAGAAAAGGAAGAGGGGGAGGAGTTTGTTCAGCTGTTGTTGGTGAACTTCTCGTAGATGAGCAGCACGAGGCAGATGTTTGGCGTGACGTGGAGCAGGTAGGGGGCCAACCCCTTGTAAAAACCCCGAGAGCCCTCGTACCTCCACGTCTGCTTCACGCAGTCCCAGGTGCCGGCATACTCCATGTGTTGGTCTTGCAGCCGCGCCCGCACCACTTGGTACGGGTACGTGGCAGCCGCCGCTAGTAGCTTGGACCACGCAGCGAACGCCAGGTACTCCACCGTCGTCTACAACCAGAACCTTGCGTCACAACAGGGATGTGCATTCCAATCAATGTTTTAAATAACATAAAAAAATGTAAAACAACGGTGCCATTTTATTGCATTAATTTTTAGTACAGTACTGTATAGAAACTTGCAGTTAGTGCATGATGTGAACAATTTTCTGTAGACCAATAATTTAGAAATTTGATTACTTTTTCATTATTTACACTTCTTTTCAGTATTTTATTAAAATGAGCAGTATAGCACTATGCATAAAGTCAAAATTATTATACAGTGAAGATTTTAGAGCAATGCATTTATTTTTATTTTCTCGTTCTTCAAATTAATATTGAAATACAAGACAGAGCATGGATATTAAGTAACACCAGAGTACTTACCAGCTTGGCGTCAATGGGCAGTTTGCGGTACTCATTGTAGTAGTTCTTGAACTCCTCGTAGAACATGAACTGCAGTGCTCCGTGAGAAACGCCCAGCATGCCAGGTACAAAGCCCTTGTACAGCCCTCTCATACCCTCTGTTTGGTATATCTTACGAAGAGCGTCACACATGCCAGTGTACGACTTGACCCCCTTGGTCTCAATGCCATACTGCAAACACAGTCTGGAAAAATAATATGCATTAGTTCCACAACCAATGGACACCTTTTATATTATTTTTTATTGTTGTTGCATATTATATTGGATACAAAAATTAAGAGTTACTGGTATGATAAATATGTCTTGTTGATTTTTTTACATTTTTGAGAACCTTCAACACCATCAAAATCGAGCGGAAAGACGCTGTGACGTCATGTAAATATTTAACAAGCAAGCGTAGGAAAAGGCATCACATGACTGTGACGTCACAGCATTCTTTCCCCTCGATCCTTCATTTTGAGGATGTTATCTAAAAAAACCTGAAAAAATTGACAAGACATAACTCGAGGTCTAATCAAATATGCAATAAAAAAATTCATGAAGGGTTAACTAAAACAAAAAATAAAAATTTAAATCTGGAAATCGTGAAATATTGAACTATCCTAAATTCCAACCCCCAAGAAAGAAAAGTTATTATTTATTTCAATTACAGTACAATTTTTGTTTCATAAATTTGTTAATTTTGCTTCATTGAAGAAAAACTTCAAATTTGTGAATAATATTAAAGTAAGCAAACTACTGCTGATAAAATTAAGTACTTCTGACATGCTGTCTCATTTACCTGGTTTTGACGACCCAGATGGGGTTGGTCATGGCGAGGGTGAGGACGCCCGCTTGAGCCGCAGCCAGCATGTGGAGACTTGGTCCGAGTGGCTTCTTGGCATTCCCTCCCTGGATCCACGTCTTGATGGAGTTGTAGCTGCACAATGGCAAGTCATACTCTCTGTCCCTCCCATGTAGCACAAACAAACTCACAAGAGGAAATAGAAGCCCCAGGCACTCCCCGAGCCCCACACGTTGGGCATCACGCCGCGGTACAGTCCTCGCACGCCCTCCTGCCGCATAATGGTCGACAGCGCTCCAGACAGACCATGGTATTGCGGCCGCGTAGCCACCCGTCCATCGTTCACTGAAACAGGCAATAAAATTAGTACTTCGTCAGCAAACCAAAGTTATTAAAAGAAATAAATGCATTTTAATTATAATTAGCACTTGAGAAAAATAATCCTAATATGATGAAAAAACAGTACCGTTAACTGCAGTTTGTTTATATACCATAGTATATTATTGTAGCCATTGGGAATTTTTTTTGGTTGGAAAATATTTATGTATGCATACTGTATTTATTTATATTATAGCTTCATATTAGCAACTATATTACAGAAAATTTAGTTATACACTGATTAATATTGAATAGTATTATTAATTAAACAGTACAGTGTCATATTGATTAATTATTTTAATTAATATTCAAGTTCAGTCAGTTAATGTTAATTAATTGAGATATTCCCTTTCCTAATACAGGTAGCAATCTAGAAACTTCCAATTTTCAGAAAACAACAACAACAATGATATCATGATCATGACATCACAGTTTTAACAAAATCTAAATGTATTGTTATTCAGTAAACATAAATTTAAAATAAATTATATAATTATATTTTATAAAAAAAAATATGCTTGAACCAGCTCGATCAAAAAATATGACCTAAGATAGTAAAATTTCAGGGTTATCAAAGGTGCTTTTCTCTTTTGAAAAGTACTGGAGGCTTGACTCTTGTTTAGACTTTGATTGGTGCAAATTGATGGTACGTCTTTGTAATGACCAATCAACGCTTTTGCTGCGAAGAAAGTTGCTTCTCACGTCATATCACTTATACGTCACGTTGACTTGTTGTCGGGCGGCAGGCCCAAGCCCGCGCGTGATAACAGCATCGTCCCCCCAAAGCGCGCAGTAACCATCATCTCGGGCCACGTGACTTGGTGTGGCCCGAAATGCTGACGTGACTGACGTCACATGAATCCCGTTGACGCATAAATAAACAACGCGAATTTGATATTATTATATGGACTCTCCTCCAGCAAAATCTCCAAATTACAACATTTGAAACGCAGTATAGAATAATGCTGGTTGCTATATCTCATGTCTTCGCTTTCAGCATCCTGGTCAAATGAGCAGATAAGAGAAAGTGCTAGAAAATTCTATGTAAGAAAAAATCCAATACTATTTTGATTTCTGTATCATTAATGTAAAGCGTGTAAGGTGAGTTTGATTTCACATTGCACGTTTGTGCAAGGAAGTACGGTACATTGCATTTCACCATGATCACCAATATCTCTACTATAATGTCAATACCATTATATTGATTAAAATAGAGCTTAAAGTAGAGTAAGCGATTTCATTTTTTGGAATATTTTATTTTCTAAAAATAGTTTAACCTGCCTTCTATTAAGAAATGAAAACCAAAAAATTTCATCTCAAATAGCTTCACCACAAAAAATTCACAAAGTTGGTGTTTCGGAGGCCTTTAACATGCATCCATATGGAACAGAAAACAGCTTTTTACTCCAACTTTGTCTGAATTATGGTACCAATTAAAAAATACGTACGTAATATATGATAAATTCTTTAATGGATTTTCAAATATTTTTCTTTTTTTTTTTTACGGAGCCGTTTTTCCGAAAAAAAATATTGAAATTTTTGCGGGCTAATTCCCATAAGGATTTTCAAGATTTTTTCCGGAAAAACGGCTCCGTAAAAAATTATTTTTATTTGAAAATCCATTAAAGGATTCATCAGAGATTACGTACGTATTTTTTAATTGGCACCATAGTTCAGACGAAGTTGGAGTAAAAAGCTGTTTTCTGTTCCATAAGGATGCATGTTAAAGGCCTCCGAAACACCAACTTTGGGAATTTTTGTGGTGAAGCTATTTGAGATGGAATTTTTTGGTTTTCATTTCTCAATAGAGGGCGAGTTAAACTATTTTTAGAAAATAAAATATTCGAAAAAATGAAATCGCTCACTCTATAACTTTAATTGAAAAAAAAATAGTTAAGTGATACTGAGAGGCGGCTTGAAAAAAATATTATACTGTATAATATATATATATATATATTTATATAGATCATTTGCCAATTCGAATAGTTTTATCAAGTTATCAACATTACCACCGTATATATGTTACGAGCACGCGGGAAATTAACAGAAGTTGCTGATGCGTATTAAAATACCACCGTCACGTCAATATAATTATTATCTGCAATCGCAGGTAGCAGTCGATCCCCAGCAGTACTCCGATAGCGAGAACGCTAATAGGCATAGTAGAAAGGATGCTAATGCTTGTAAACACACTGATTATCATGTAAAAAAAGAGAACTGACGTCACGAGCCGAGTTAAAGCATGCGAGCCTTGAGACGCAAAAAACATTCCGTACACCGTAAATAATGTGGAGCTCTTTTTCCCAAGGTTGCTACTTTGAATGTTAATGTGAGGGTTAACCACTATATCTTGTAATTGACTTACCCTGAACTTAAGTTAATAGTGCGGATCAGATCAGAACGAGCGCGTCACGTGTACTCGATGAAGTACATAGTCTCAGGTACACACAAATATTTAGAATAATAATTATTTAACCGTGCATCGAGATATTTAGAAATCAAGGAATTTTGTTACACTAATGGTAAACGACAATGTTGATGTATACGGACTGAGGAGATGTTATATATATAGTTACAAAAATATATTCAGTAATAACTGTATATTAAAGATATATATAATATATTTGTAATACTTCTTTCATACAGTATCAACTCTTGTATTTTGAGTCATTGTTTCTTTACTATCTTATAATATGTGATAATATATTATTATTGTATATTATTTGATACAAAAAATATAATAAGTACCAGTATATATATTTGAAAAAAAAAAAAAAACGCGTTATTAAAAATTAAGAAACACATTTAACATCCACTCGTTAATTATTATCTATAATTTAAAAATTAATATAAAATTATAAATACATGCTTATTGTAAGTAGTTTGTTGAATTAAAGTAGAGTGAGCGAGTTCATTTTTTTTAATATTTTATTTTTTATAAATAGTTTAAGCTGCCCTCTATTGAGAAATGAAAACCAAAAAATTCCATCTCAAATAGTTTCACCACAAAAAATTCCCAAAGTTGGTGTTTCGGAGGCCTTTATGGAACATAAAACCGCGTTTTACTCCAACTTTTTCTGAACTATGGTACCATTTAAAAAATACTTACGTAATCTATGATGAATTCTTTAATGAATTTTCAATTAAAAATTTTTTTTTACGGGGTCGTTTTCTTGGGAAAAAATCATGAAAATCCTTATGGGAATTAACCCGCAAAAACTTAAAGATTTTTTTCCGAAAAAACGGCTCCGTTTTTTTTTTTTTTTATTATTTAAAAATCCATTAAAGAATTCATCATAGATTACGTAGGTATTTTTTAAATGGTAGCATCGGTAGCATAGTTCAGAAAATGTTAGAGTAAAACGCGTTTTTATATTCCATAAGGCTGCACGTTAAAGGTCTCCGAAACACCAACTTAGGGAATTTTTTGTGGTGAAACTATTTGAGATGGAATTTTTTGGTTTTCATTTCTCAATAGAGGGCAGCTTAAACTATTTTTAGAAAATAAAACATTAAAAAAAATGCAATCGCTCACTCTACTTTAAGTTCTTCAACACCAACAAGCTTAGGGACAAATACTTTATATTATATTAAAATTGGGTTCCGATGCCTGAACAGTTCTAACAATAATTAACAAATTAACATTTATTTATTTCGAACTAAATATTTATTTGCATCTCTTATATTATTGTTCACGAACGAGAGGATCGTCACGTACGCCACCAAGATGGTATTTTCATTGTTTCGAAACAAGGGGTCCTGGATTGTTTGCTTTATTCGTCAGCCTCATTGCAAAGGGTCGACAATAAACTGTTACGAAGTAGACCGAGTGGAGCATGCTCCACAGTTCAAACGGAGGAATATTGATGTCAGTCACCAACAGCTGGATAGAACTGGCTCGGTACTCCTGAGCTGCTGGGTCTCGCTGCTGCAGCTACACTACGCTCGATCGATAATGAAGGTCGCGCCCGACTCTATGGCCTGCAGTAAAAAAAAAAGAAGGAACGAGAAATTCCTCTCTGCAGACGGATTATGCACATTCGATACATCATTTTAGAATATCTGTATTTTTCACACGACAAGGATCAGCCTGGGCTATTAATTATTGTCGAGTTAAGATATTAAGACTTCAGATAATATACGATACAAATGTTCATTACATTTATTTCTTCATTACTATTGTGTGCGTGCAATTCAGGGTCCAGCTGGGCTCTCTAGCAAAGTGTCGTAACGTACAGTAAGGGATTTTTAGCCTCACAGCCAAGGTTCGGGCTGTCGAGGGACTTGGGACCAGTCCAAAACATTCGGTAAAGCGCGTGACTCAAAGATCGCCAAACTTTATGTTTTTGCAATAAAGTTGCATCTTATTGTACATTTTTTTTTATCATTATTTACATAGATGCAACAAATAGGATAAAACTATGTAAACAATTCATCCGAAAATTTAGAAGTGATCCTGGTTTTAATAAAAAAGCGCCCAGATCAGACGCTGCTTTCACTGTAAGAATGCAAAGAAACTGAAGAAAGTATATATTAATAAACGTAATTTTTGTAATTTACTAACATGATATATAGAATAGATGTTACGTCAAGCCGATACAGCAAAATATAATAAAAAGTGTTACAGAAAAACTACTACATGTTCAGCTGCTTGAACATGGAAAATTTCATTATGATTCATCATGTGTAAGATTATGATGAATGAAGGCCAGCCACTGTTACTCAATAACACTCTCGATACGGTATTTGTGCTGCCTACTGTACGGGTGGGTTTGAGCGTCAGACTGCTATATCTATATCATACAGTAGTAACTAGGGGCTCCTGGTTGGTGCTCACGCGGTATCCTCGGATATTCTGGGCGCGATTTACTCGCACGCGCTGCCTCTACTCCAAAACTTCATCTATTCTATGATGTTTCATTTCCGTGGTCCGCCGCTGGCCGCAACAATCAAACTATGACGTCAGCCGTGTCCTCGGAGAATCAATGTCATGCATCATAGGTTGTGGACCTCCTAACCTTGCATTAATAATAATTCTGGTCTTAAAGAAAAATATCAAGAAAATAGTATCGCATATATAAAGAAAGTTTGTTTAAAAAGTACTGTCGATTTTTTTTTAATTATCCGAAAAGAAAATATAACTTGTGTTAAGTTGGAAGACTGCTAGATCAACAACACTGTTAAATTTTTTACGTCTTGAAAGAGCTGGAAGTCTGGCCTTTTTACTGCGCTAAATGCTTAGATAAACTGATAAATATATTATACTACAATATCACAAGTTTGCCACTATCGATGAAACGAATCAGTAGGTTCCCTCATTAGTTTTTGAATCTAATCAGATCACGAGAGATTCAAGGGTAAATTAAAAGCTACATAAAACATTTGCAGTTTAACGAGATAACAAATTAAAAAAACAAGTACCGCAAAGTGTGCAGGCCGACTTGCGCTTTTCCTGTCACCCAGCTGTGTGTTATTTGCGGAATCTGCTTGTCGGTGACGCACAACAAAAAGGAACTACGTTTCTTGTTTTTAATTGCGAGATATATAACACTAAAATTTTCTACAAAAAGAATACGTTTAATTTATGCATGAATGATAAGAGTACATGAAATGAAAGTTTCGGGAAGGAAAATATTGCAATACTATATCACATTTAAGTACTGTCAATCCATTGATCACTTTCTTTAACATTTTAATTAGTGTCACAAAAAAAAAAAAGAACATTCATTTGGGATACTTTAGTACATTAAGTATAGTACTTACCCTATAATTTCAATGTATACAAAAAAATAAGAAATTGTGTCATATGAATATACAGAACATTTAATTGCTGTAATTATATGGAGGTGCATACAATTATATTTCCAAGCTTGTTTTCTTCTTTAAGATGTCATAACGTATTAAGTTACATAATCACCCTTGCTCCTTCGGTCTCTATGCTATTTTTCTTCCTATATAGATATGTAGATTATATAACAAAATAAACAATATTAAAATATATAGCATTTCTAAAATCCATTATTATATTATTATTATTACAACACGCATTATTATTGATCAACTCTAGTGCCTACTTTTTTTCGGTACACCTTGGTTGGGGGTGGTGGATGATATATAATTATAAAAATACTATAAATGTGTAGATTTCTCTAGTAAAACACCTGAGAGATATTAACTATTATAAAGTATTAAGTGTTAATTTTCTAGGTTTCACGGAAAAAACAGAAGAGTGATCAAGAATCTACAATACAGTCTGAATGGAAAATTACCTTTTTTGACTTTTTTATCTGTTCGTAAATACACAATTATTAAATAATCAATTATTAAATGACCCTCATGTTCCCAGTACATGAGGTTCAACTGATAATTGATTATTAAATATTTTTTTTTGACAGAAAGCAGTGCTTTTTTTATTTTCATCTCAATTATTTTTTAATGCAATGGAAAAGTTGAAAATGATATACATGATCAGTGCAGTACTTTTGATTTTGCAAGCATTGTAACTGTACTGTACAGTACTATAAAATTACAGAAAATAATTATAACTTTAATCCTACCCTCTTTCCTACATAAGATAAATAAATAAATAAATAAATAAATAAATAAATAAATAAATAAATAAATAAATAAATAAATAAATAAATAAATAAATAAATAAATAAATAGACAAACAAAGGAATAAACAAGCAGTATAGAGATAGCCCTTAGCTTATTTAATGTACATTAACAGTCCAGGCTTTTCTTTTGTTTTCCAGCTATGCTACAGCAGACTTCCACAGTGTTCTAGAACATGCATTTGAATCATTTGATTGTAAAATAAAATTAATTCAGTGAAAATATTTTAGAAGTGTGCATTCAGAAGCACACAGATAAATGCTGAGTGTGGACTAATATTCAATTCAATTCTTTATTGGTC
Organism: Siphlonurus alternatus; assembly: GCA_949825025.1. Lineage (NCBI taxonomy): Eukaryota > Metazoa > Arthropoda > Insecta > Ephemeroptera > Siphlonuridae > Siphlonurus > Siphlonurus alternatus. The sequence continues at coordinate 9,680,853 of OX463779.1, forward strand.
CTTTTAAATACATACAGACACAATACTTTTACCAATTCATTTTTTAACTAAATTGCAACTTTGGCTTTGTTTTAACAGTCGGCGAAGCCTTGGTTTACATAGTGTATGTCTGGGCGCACGGATTGATTTACTGATAATTTGTGCTTTCAATGTACTGTAAATCGAATCACAATCGAAAAACAACAAACAAGTAGACAAGTAACTAACGTAAGATGGGCAGCTGACTTAGAAGCCAACAAAAAATATACGGTACATATCCATTAATGCAGTGAGTCAGAGTTAACACTAGTTATCCTGAAAAGATGAAGCTAATCCAAAGTTTACTAAGTGGGAGATCATTTGCTGGTATTAAAATCAGCTATAACTCATATTTACAATAGACTCACATATTAGAAACAGGACACGGCTATAATATAGTCTTTCTAGCAAAAATAATTTACAATTGGCTGCGCGGATCGAGAACAGGTATAATTTGCTGGTAATTTGGATGTAAACCTATGCAAACTTTATCTCATCAACTGGAAACTGCTGTAATTTTCCGATAATTCTGTGCCTGCTTATATAATAAACGCAATAGTATGTGATTTCTCTTTTGGGAAAAAGGAAACAAACTTTTCATGAGCCTGATTTCCGAACGTAATCTCTCCCTCTCCCTTAAAAGACTGTATGTATTTTGGATCATTGGATGCTATCAGAAGCTGAGATTTAAAATAAGAAATACTGTATGCATATATGTAGTGATGTATGCACATGTATGTAACATGTAAACCATTTAAAAAGGAAGCACCAGACAGAGGGGATTCATTCAGGTACTCGATCTGCATAATTACTGGAATGCATACAGTATAATAGCATGCTGTATGCATATCTGCAAAACTTTTGATTCATAGACCGACAGCAGAAGAAAAAAGAAAGAGAACCCAGTTTCTATTCGCTTACTTTCCAGTAAATGAATCATTTCATAAATAAATGTAAACATTAAGAAATTCTCTATTTCATGCGTCCAAATGTCATGCTGTGTGCAGCTGCATGTGCACACACTGAACACTGAAGAAAGAGTTTTACTCACCAGCAAATCGAATTTTGAGGAGATCAAGTGGGTGAAGGATGAGCGTCGAGGCAACACCTCCTGAAACACCTGCCAAGAGATGTTCGTACTTGACGTGGCTGAAGACACTGGATAAAATCTTTGGTCCTGCGACGGCCGAAGCCCCCGATGTTGCAGCAGCAGCTTTCATTGAAGTCATGCTGTCTGCAGAAGTTGCCCCTGGAGCAGCTGATGGAACTTCACTCATCCGATTTTCTAATTCTGTTTTCGTTAGCTCACCATCATCTCTTGCAGATAAATATTTGTGCTGAGTTGACACAGAAGGCTCCAGTTGAATTTATTACTCGTAGATATCAATTTAATCCACAAAATTACACCAAACGTGCTATCTCCAGCTTATGCAATTTACGAATGATCTTGCACGGACATTTATGCCCATGTTAAAAGACCGTTTCGTTTCGTACTGCTTTTTGGATGGTGCTGCCACTTCTTCTTCTTCTTAATTACATTCTTGGAAATTAGCCTGAGGGCTATACATCCACGTACGAAGTAACTTGGTATGTTTGGGTTGGTTGTATCTTGGCTCAGGGTTTAGTAGATAGGGCTTATATTTGGTTGAGGTAATTTGTGGTTAATTAATAGCTTACTATGCACTGTGAAGGGGGACTAATTTACCAACACCTCTTCTGCCAGCTCGGTCCACAGCGGCTACCTGGATATGGAGACCTTTGTTAGAAACAGTAGGACAGACAACCACTCAGTGCATGTATTTGTAATAGGTAAATGAGGTTGTTTAGGTTATGGTTTATATAGGCATTTTAGATTGTATAACAAATGATACAATAGCATCGTTAATATCAGAATTGTTTAAGGACAACAAATTATTGAGATCAAATGGAGCATATTGGTTTAGGTTATTAAGAGTGATAATAAATGGGGCCCTGAGCTGATCTGCAATTGGGCAATGAAAAATCATATGCTGATGACTAGCTAATGGATTACCACAGTTACAGTTAGAGTTATCAATTATGTTAAATCTGGCCAAGTGAGCAGGACTAAGATTGTGGCCAATTCTAAGTCTGGATAAGGTTGAATGGTAATTCCTACCCTTAAATATACGCTTATATATTGGTTTGTTAGGTAGTGTGCTTTGGATTTGTTGATACCATGAAGGGGGATCCCTTACTAGACTATCCCACTGATTGTTCCATGACATTGTAAACTTGTCTTTGATGTATTGCTTTAAATCACTGACAGGTAATTGGAGGTTGACAATATCACCAGATGTTGCAGCAAGTTTAGCCATCTCATCACATATCTCGTTGCCTAGAATGCCACAGTGGCTCGGAATCCATACAAGTTCAATAATATTACCAACTTTTTGCAATGAAGATATCTTGGTTCTAATGTCGAAGATGAGCCAGTTGGTATTTACCTTAAGAGAGTTTGAAACCAGAGCTTGCAGAACACTTTTTGAGTCGGAGAAAATTGCAGCTGGGCTAATATTGTGGTCCAGGATATGACTTAGAGCTTGTGAAATAGCATATGCTTCAGCTGTAAAAACGCTACATTGAGACGGTAATTTGTAGTTTCTGATTATTCTATCTCTTCTCGTAATAAATGCTGCACCAACAGACTCATTGCATTTAGATCCATCTGTGTAAATATGGTAATGTAGTGGGAAGTTAACTTTTATATACTCTTTGCAAAGTTCATTAGCATAATTGTCAACTTGCCTGGTTTCTTGCGTAACATCAATAAAGTGAGGTGTGATTTCATTAGTGATAATTTCATAATCAGATGAAAAACATGGTTGAATTAATGATGATCTTAATGAAACTTGAAATGAAACAATGTTATTTAAACTTTGCACTAATATTGGAAGTTTTTTATGAGACCAGTATGCTGCAGGCTTGTTGATTTGAGTATTCAGAGCTCTAATACTTTTAAGAATAGATGAGTTTTCATAGTTATGCAATTTGAGGCAGAACATGTCACTGACATATTGAAAGCGTAAAACTAATGGAGGAATAAACGCTTCTGCCTGCAATGCCTGGATAGGCGATGATTTGAATGCACCAAGAATAAGACGTAAGGCCATGTTTTGTACACGGTCTAGTTGTTTTAAAGCTGAGTTACTCGCAGAGCCATAAAGGAAGCATCCATATTCAATCTTAGATCTCACCAAGGATTTGTACATCAAGCTTGCCGTAGCAGGGTCAGCGCCCCACCAGATACTACAAGTGGCTTTTATAGTGTTGAGAGCTCGTAGGCACGAAGAAGTCAATGTAGAGATGTGTTGATTCCAGTTAAGTTTATGATCTAGGGTTAACCCAAGAAATTTTTTAGTGCGGACAAATTTGATTTGGTACTTATCATACTGAATGCTCAGAGTATTTAAATCAGCAGTTCTTTCAGTGTGTCTAGTAAACAAAATAGCTGAACTTTTTTGCGGATTAACATCCAGATGAGACATTTGGAGCCAATATCTAAGAATTTTGATGGCATCCTCAATTGCTTTGATTGCTTGGTTTATTGACTTGTTTCTTACATATATAGCCAAGTCATCCACAAACAGAGAACTTTTTATGACATATGGGAACTCAGCAATCAAACTAACCGTATAGATTAAAAACAACTTGGGGCTTAGAACAGATCCTTGTTGTAGACCTCTATACATTGTTCTTGTAGCATTGACTCCTCGTGTTCCAATTTGATAGATCCTTTTGGTTAGATAGTTTTTAAGAAATTTGCAGATTGAGATAGGTAAACCTAGTGATCTTGCCCTGTCTATAAGGGTAGGGATGTGAACATTGTCGAAAGCAGAGGTTATGTCGAAAAAAGCACAGACAGTATTTTGTTTTTGTCCAAATCCTAATTGAACTTCAGTTACTAATGAAGATAAATTATTTAGACAGCTCATACCTTTTCTGCATCCAGTTAAGTTTTGAGGAAAAGCATCATTGTGTTCCAAGAACCAACATAGACGTCTATCAATTAGCTTCTCGAATAGTTTAGCGACACATGAGGATTGAGCTATTGGACGATACGAAGACGTGAGTCCTTTTTGTTTGCCTGGCTTTAAAACTGGGTTAATGAGGACCTCAAGCCAAGGTTGAGGTATGATTCCAGTTCTCCATACAACATTATATATTTTCAGTAATTCAGACTTCGCTTCACAGGGGAGGTGATTAATCATATTGTAATTAATTTCATCTAGTCCAGGGGCAGAGTTATTAGTTTCACCAAGAGCCAAATAGAGTTCTTCCAAAATGAAGTCAAAATGCAGCTCGTCAATTAAGTTTGGTTCTATATCAAACATGATGAGCTCCTCGGCAGATGGTACATATGGTGGGCACATTGAGGCAGCGTAGTTTTCCATGTTTAACGAAGCACATTGTTCAGGTACAGAGTTCTTGGTGATACCTATACGATAAGCCTTAATTGATTTCCATACCTGACTAACAGGAGTGTTACGATTGAGTGTGGCACAAAATGATCTCCATCCATTCTTTTTTTCTCTTTTATTGGTTTTTGTAGCTAAGGCAGACACTCTGTTAATTTCAATAAGCTTGGCACTTGTCAGGAATTTTCTACCTTCTCTAGTCTTTTGTTTGCGTAGGTTTCTCGCATCGCTACATTTTTGGTTAAACCAATAATTTGCAGGATGGATACGTTTGTTTGGGTTAAACGCAGTCTTACGAGGAATACTAGCTTCAGCTGCAGATTGTATAATATTAATAAAATTGTTGTAGGAGTCATGTATAGAGTTGGATAATTTATAATTTTTAATATTATTATTTATTTCTTCTTGATATTTAACCCAATTAGCTTTGCGGAAGTTCCGTTTATTAAAAGATAATTTATTGAAGTGAGGAACACTCAGAAGTTCAAATTTAGAGATGGTTGGTAAGTGGTCGCTTCCAATACAATCTTCCCATACTTCAAATGAAGCTGTAATACCCAAAGCCGGAGTAATAACAGTTAAATCAATGGCATTAGCATGCTGGTTTGGTTGAGGTATACGGGTAGGGGAGCCGTCATTAAGAAGAATAAGGTTCTCTTGATCTAAAAAATTATACATATCCCTCCCCCTTTTGTTGGAGTCGAAGCACCCCCAAGTGGTATGTCGAGCGTTGAAGTCACCGACCAAGACAAATTCACCAGTAGATAAAGATTTAATATTATGAAGAATGGCAGGAGATAACGTAGTATTGGGCGCTGCATAGACTGCCATAATAGTAAAACTAGTACCCTCAAAATGAACATTGGCTGCCACTACTTCAGGATTATTTGGTGTGTTATTATATTCTATCACTTGAAACTTAATACCTTTTTTGATAAATAATGCCACACCACCTTTACCACTTTGAAATGAATGATGTATAATCTTGTAATGTTTATACCTAGGTGTGTGGTTTGGGATGAGTTTAGTTTCGGTGACAGCACAAATGTGAGTGTTAGATTCGTAAAGAAAGTCTTCAAATGCATGCTTTTTATGACGTAAACCACGAGCGTTCCAGTTTGTGATGATCAGTTCTTTAGTTATCTGTTGTCCTGCCATTTTGATGATTAGAGAAGTGAGATGCAATGAGCTCAGGTAATTGTGCTTTAATGTTGTCTAGTATATTTGTAACTGCTGATTCTATAATGCTTTTTGGGTCTACAATTTTATTGATAGCTTCAAAGTATTCTCCCTTTTTATCCTGTAGTTGTTTTAGCTGCCAAGTGTATACATTGTGAGATGTTTGAAGAGCAATTTGATCTATAGTTTCTTTACTAAGAGTAATGGCATTGTCAAAATTTGATTCTTGAGTCTCAGGTATGTAGCGTACACCATCGCTTCTTACGAGGGCTCTTGGAGAGGATGGGCTACTAGGAGTTTGCTGGTAGGAGCGCGACTGAGGAGTCGCTGGTAAGTTGGGTCTGGGTCTGGCAAGTACAGTTGAGTACGGACTTTGAGACTGCCTGATGGAAGAAATTGGAGAACGAGTTATGGGTGGAAAATGATTTATACTGGATTTTGGATTCGAATAAGCTGTAGCTTGAGATGAGGAAGGGAGAGGAAACGACTGGCTTTCAGGGGTGTAACCTCTCCGTTGCTTTAAGTCGAGGTGGCTATGCGGAGCTTGGTTGGCTTGTTCGATGACTCGTTGTTTTTCACTTTGGTAAGTAGGACATTGTGGATTGTTGGCTGGGTGGTCACCAGAGCAATGAACACAGTGGGGTTGAGTAGACTTATCACAAGAGTTTGTAGAATGGTTGCTTCCGCAATGCATGCATCTAACCTGGCTTCTACAGTGCTTAGCAACATGTCTGTAACGCAAGCAGTTGTAGCACTGTGTGACTCTAGGAATGTATACATCAACTTTATAGTAACGATGAAAGAGACGCACCCCGTCAGTTGGCAGGGAGTTGCCCTCAAAGTGAATTGCAACAGTGGTTAAATTTTTAAATCTAGGGTTTCTTGTATTTTCATCAGCTGATTCTTGTATGCGAAAACGTCTAATATTAGTGATGGATTTAGAACGACACACCAAGTTTTCCCATAGCTCCCCGTCAGTGATTTCAGGATCTACATCTCTAATGACGCCCACTATTTCAACCGCAGATGAGGGGATATAAGCAATTGCTTTGTTTTGTTCAAGGTTAATTGTAGGAAATAGTGAAACAAAATTATTGGCTCTCATAGCAGTAGTAAATTGGAATGTGAAGCGGTTTTTGCCTGTACTAGCAAATATGTCTTCATCAGAACCACTAGTTTTTAAGAAGGGCAAGAATGCTTTTGCTTGAGACTTATGGGACATGTTTGTAATAATGCAGCCTTCCACGCCCTCCACATGCACAGAAAATGGACCATAATGAGAGCGAGGGTATCTATTGAGAGATCTACGATCAATTTGTGGTGATTTCCTAGCATGTTTATTTCCAGAATTTATATTTTCTGAAGATTCATTTGAGTCTGTACGAGCACGTTTTTCTTGAGGAGATTGTGAGGCTTGAGAAGACCTGTTGCTTGTTTGTTGATCATTGTTATCATCACATTCCACTTCCATGGTATGCATACTATTGCTTGATTCAGCAGGTTGGGGCATGTCGCTGGTTATTTGTGAGCTGGTTATTTGTTAAAAGACCGTTTCGTTTCGTACTGCTTTTTGGATGGTGCTGCCACCAATCGCATAAAATCGAATGATTTCAAAATACAAAGCGCGAATAAATTTAAACTGCTGAAAAAAAACGAAGAACACCAAAGTTCCTCTAGAGAACACCATCATCGCCTTTATATTTTATTATATATAATTTATATAAACCTGATAAACCTCTACATCAAGAAATGAAAACCAAAAAATTTCATCTCTATAGCTTTATCACAAAAGAATCCCCAAGTTGGTGTTTTGGAGGCCTTATTCATGCAGCCTTATATATTTATCATAGAGTTATATATAATAAGGGTAAGGTAACGCCACCAATGTTAAAAAAAATCCCTCTCACAAAAATTCTGAAAAAAATTTAAAATGTTCTCCTCTACACCCCCTATCAGTAGCTAAAATATCAGGTATACAAATACGATCTAGTTTTTGAGTTATGAATTTTTAAAGTTGACCATGCAATTTAACATGGGAGTTTCATTTCTCCCGAGTCAACTTTAAAAATTTATAGCTCAAAAACTAGATCGTATTTGTATACCTGATATTTTAGGTACTGATAGGGGGTATAGAGGAGAACATTTTAAATTTTTTTCAGAATTTTTGTGAGAGAGAGATTTTTTTTAACATTGGTGGCGTTACCTTACCCTTAAGGTAGAGATAATACGGATCAGCTGGCCCAATGCTAAAAAAATCCTATTCATAAAAATTATGAAAAAAATTTAAAATGTTCTCCTCTACATCCCCTATCAGTAGGTAAAATATCAGGTATACAAAAACGAGCTAGTTTTCGAGTTATTAATTTTTAAAGTTGACTAATTTAACATGGAGAAATGGAACTTCCATGTTAAATTAATCAACTTTAAAAATTAATAACTCGAAAACTAGCTCGTTTTTGTATACCTGATATTTTACCTACTGATAGGGGATGTAGAGGAGAACATTTTAAATTTTTTTCATAACTTTTATGAATGGGAATTTTTTAGCATTGGGCCAGCTGATCCGTATTATCTCTACCTTAATATTTATATATGGTACAGAAAATAGCTGAAACTCTACAACTTCATCTGAACTAATACATCAACTATATAATATGGTGTATACAAATTAAAAAAAAAAACTATTTAATCTATGATGTATTCTTTAATTGATTTTTAAATAAATATTTTTTATGGAAATTTAAGCCTATAGCCTTATATATAGCCCCCAGGCAGCTATAATATAAAATATTATATCATATAGATTGTTTGATGAAATAATACATACTTTTTGAAATTCTATTTTTTTATCAATTTAATTATTATCAATATAATTAAGCTAGGATATTGAACTTAATTAACTATAGGTAATCTCTCTAATAGCTCTGTTATGAAACTGAGGGATTAATATAATCATATTTTTAAATAAAATGTTTACAAGAAATAAAATAAAATTGGTACACGATTTAAAACGAAAATTAAAGATTTGTATTGTTTTTTGATAAAGAACATAAACATTAATTAACATAAATAATATAAAGAGTGACAACAGTATAATTAATTATATATAGTATTATAATACAATAAAATAGCCAACCAGTGGCTAAATAAAAAAAATCACTTCAACTTTGACACATGTAAACATATGCAGCTATAGGATTTTGGATAACTATAGTAATAAATAAGCATTATAATTTTTATAAATGAATCTGCACTGCTATTTATAATAGGCAACACATGCATTTTATTATGATTTTTTTATGTATCATAATTTTTTTTCTTTTTTTTTTTTTAGGTAATTAAGTCAAAAAATGTTTTAAAAAAATTAATGGGATGAATTATTTATGAAGAATTCATAAAAATGTATTGCATTTGTGTGTAGTATTCACAAGAAGAGAGGAAAATTTTACGTCAACACCATGCACTAAAGACTCACATTATTACTTAAGATTATACTGCTACGTGCTTGTTGCCATACATGCATATCATTTTAATACTAGTGGGCTGTAAATAATTGTATAGGTCAAGTGCAGCAGCAGCAGCTTATATGATAGACGCGTCAGTGTCTCCCCCCTCCTCAATGGTCATGTACATTCCCTCCTCTTCGTAGGCGGAGTCGTGCTTGGCCAAGATACGCAGCAGCGGACGAAGTTTCAGCCACCACTGCTTCTTTGGAATACGATGCCTACAAAAAACATTCAGTAAATACAATGCCTAATTTTTATTATTATTTTTTCTTTAATTATTAGAAGAACAACATACATTTTACAATGAAAAATGTATGATCAATCAATTGGGAAATAATTTTTTCTCAACACCTCCTAATCTCTCTAATAACTTATTAATTAATTTACCACAAAAAATTCCCCAAGTTGGTGTTTCGGAGGCCTAGCTTTTAATACATATATTTTTAAAATTTATTCTTGATTTAGTTACTCACACAAAGTCCGTTTCGTTCTTGAGGTCTACCAGAGGAGTGAATCGGTATTGACGTCGGACAATTCCAATCATAACAGCAGAGTCACTAGTGTCAGCATGAATGGTACCATCAGGCTTGGTATGCTTCTTCAACTGGTCAATCATCCAGTCCACAGCCTTAGCAGCCATCTTGGTGCCCATGTTGCGGTCAAACGGAGTTGGAGAACCACCCTGCTGCATATGACCTGCCAAAACAATTTAAATATAAGTTTCATACTTGAAAAAAGGAGAAGGAGAAAAACAAAGCATTTACCTAAGACGTTGGAGCGAGCGCTGAATAATCCTTTCCCCTCCTCTGAATACAAGCGGTAGATAAAATCAGTATTGTAGTTTTCATTTGCCTTTTCATTCCTAAAACAAAACAAAAAGGAAATTGGTATAAAAAATTAGAAAACCTTGAATTTCTTAATTCTTTTTGCAGTGTTTGAAACTATGTAGTATTATCATACTAAATTGTTTGTTCCTTTTTTTCAGCTAAATCTAATTGGTATGTAATTATATTATAAATAATGTAGTTATACTGTATGTAGTCACAATGTACCAACTGGTATAAACAAATAAATAAAAAAAAATCAATAAATAAATAGATAGCTAAATAAATAAATGAAGAAATGAATAAATAAATGAATAAATAAATAAATAAAAAATAAATAAATAAATAAATAAATAAATAAATAAATAAATAAATAAATAAATAAATAAATAAATAAATAAATAAATAAATAAATAAATAAATAAATAAAATCCCATAATACCTTAGAATGAGACCTCGCTGAACACCCTCTGCCATCTTCGATGCCATATGATATACATCTCGTTGAAGGTCTTTGATGGCAAACTTCTCCTCATAAATGTAGGCAGCATCAGCACCACCAGCCAAGCCTGAAATTTAGCGGCAGATATTTACTTAAAATAAGTTTAAAAACAAATTTTTGCTTATATAATATTTTTTATGTGAAGTTCTGAAAGACTACAGAATATAAAATATTTGGCATTATTTAACAACAATTTACCAGCCAATGTAGCCAAGTAGCCACAGTATCCACCCATTGTTTCAATCACGAACACTCTCCTCTTGGTTCCCTGTGCAGACTGCCTAATTCGGTCACAGATCTGCAATTAGAGAATCAGTCAGAAAAAAATCTCATGGACACAACTTCAAAGCTGACCTCTGTAATCTCATTGAGAGCAGTGTCGCAGCCGAGAGAAAACTCTGTGCCAGGGACGTTGTTGCTGATTGTTGCTGGCACAATGGCAATGGGGATGCAAAACTCAGGGTGTGTGCTGCGGGCCTCCGTCAGCTGGAGAGCTGCTTGGTATGCCTGAGACAAAAAATGTAGGTCAGCATAATTATGGTAAAAAGTCACAAACTTAAGTTCGCACCTCAAAACCTCCGATGAGAAGAAGCGCCTGGATCTTGAACTCCGTGAGGCGAGCTGCAACCTGGGGTAGACGCTGGCCATCACATGGCAGAGTGCGTTTAGTGCCAAGAAAGGCACCACCTTGACCCACCCAGCCTGTCACGTCAGACCAGTCCATCATTTGAACCTGGAAAAATAAGAAAAATTGTCTCTATGTTACTTCTTTCGGCAGAAATCTCAGTCACTCAAGACAGAACTGGTTCCCTTAATTAAAAATCTTAACTTAATGAATTAGAGATGAACAAATTTTTAAGAAATTCTATGAGATCAATTTTGTGAAAGTTTGGACAGAAATTGAAATGTAGCTGCTGTGAGAAAACCCTTCTCTTATACTGTGAACTCACATTTCCAGAGGCCAACCCCTCAATACCGTCGTGGACGCCATATACAGTGTCTCCACGGTAGATGCAGTTCCTGACAAAACTTCGCACCGCTGCATTCATACCACATGCTGGAGCACCAACGTGCATCACTGCCAGAGTGTAGCCTTCCTGTGAAACAATGTTGAAGGTTAGCAAACAGTAAGGAGGGAAGAGTGGCGGTGAGGATCTTACCGAGCCCCACAAAGTGTTTTGCTTGCAATTGAGAGAATAGAAAGCCAATTAGTTCACAATTATGTCTATAAATTTTAAATAAAAAGCTTATTCACAATTAAAAATACACCTACCTTTGTTAGATCTTTACTCTTCAAGGAATGCAAAAGAAAAGAAGAAATTTTTAATGCACAAAAAGTTACTTGTAATTTTTATTTTTTTCTTATTTTTTCCCCCAGTTTTAGTTTGTAAGAAACTGTAGTATAAAATAATGTAAAAAAATATATATATATCTTGACTTAATTAAGATTTACCTATGTACCAAGAGGGTTCAAGAAATGCCTGCACACACAGGCAGTTCCTATATATATATATATATATATATATATACATTTAGGCATTTCTTGAGCACCTGCCGGTACAATCCATTCAAATAAAAATGTCTGATCTGGTTGTGTTTCAACATGACCCTATCAGACATTTTTATCTGAATGTAGTGTACATACTATTTAATAATAATTAATAGTACACATCTTTTTGTAATGTGATAACCTAATAATAATACTAATTTTGATGATATTTTTTCTTAAATTAGATTGAATAAACATCCTTATACAGGAGTTAAGTCAGCAGTTTGCTCAATTACTCAATGCTTTATCAGTAATTAAAGTAGAGACAATACTATACAAGAATAATTAAGTAATTAAGAAATGAAAAGGCAAAAAAAATCTTAGAAAAATACTGTAATGATTAATGATACATTATCATGTTTCACTGAACAGCTGCAAAAACTAGCTTACCACTCCCTTGCCGGACTCGTTGAACGCATTCTTTGGGGGCTTCAGTCTGGTCAACATCTTGTATGTCTCCAGGTTACGCTCAAAGCTCCTGTCAATCACAAGCAGCAATTAATTAGTAGGGCAGCGCATTGAAAGAAAACTATTCTGGCTGCAAGGGAACTCCTTAAAGCCAATAAAATTTAATCATTCAAGAAAAAAACAAACAAAACATATATGACATATTGTATTGACAGACTACATAAGCTAAGCATGTATAAATTATATATAGCACATGCGTTACTTGTATTGATTACCTGCCACGTAGTTGTACGGCCAGCTCCCACTGCTTGTCTGCCATGGCCTTGGCCACAGCCTTGGTTCGCTCCACACATTCCATGAGTGGCAGACGCACCGCCTGGTTACCATCCAGTGTCACCACACAGGCCTCCGTGTCTGGCGTGGCCTCCATCAATGCCATCACTGCCTCCGCTCCCATACGGCAGCCCTAGAGCATTAAGTTAACCATTCGTTCTTGTAATAATCAATTTCATATTTCATTCTGTCCTTTCTTTTCCGTTTGAATTGTTTTATGGTTAATTTATTAATCATCATATTATATAATAATAATAAAATAAAGTTAATATCCTTGACGCCATTTTACCCTTTCGGGTGTGGCCAGGTATTTAACCTTGTGTGTAAGAGTTATCTTGCGACCGAGCTGGGGCTTACCAGGCTCCCAGAACCCTTTCCTGCACTCTTCTGGGCTCGACTACCAGATCTGTGAGGCCTGCAGTATTTGAACTTACAGGGTGGATCACTTTCTTCGGAAATATTCCGAGAGATGGCAGCACCGTGATCAATTGTGCCGCCATATATACAGCACGTGTGCCAGTAGATGGCAGCAGTGTCACTTTTTACAGCGTCACCCCTCCAAGTACTAACCACGCTCGACGTTGCTTAACTTCGGTGATCTAACGAGAACCGGTGCATTCAACGCGACAAGGCCGTATTATATAACCCCCATAAAATGAACAATGTGTAGGGAAATATCTCTACCATCAAGAAAATTGTTTATTTAAATCTGCATAAACATTTAAGCCGGAAATTTAAATGTTTATAACTTAATTTAGAGTCATTTTCACACATAACAAAACATATAATATATGTAAAATAATTTGCCATGTCGACTTCACAAAGTTTGTTGATAAAAATAAGTTTGCGTAACGGATCTGCATTTAATACAAATAATGACTGCACATGCAGCCAACATAATTATCCTCTTTGCATAATGAAAGTTACTTCCATTGAGTATGAAGATGTTATACTTGTCACATGAAATTCTTAGTTAAAAAAAAAAATTAATGACTGCCACTTACGAGGACTCGGTCAAAGGCCGACGGGCTGCCTCCACGCTGGACATGTCCCAGCACGGTAATACGCGTGTCTTGGTTCAGCTTGTCCACCACCACCTGCTTGACCTTCTCCGCAGTGATGGCATGTCCGTCTCTATCAATGGCACCCTCCGCCACAATGATAATGTTAAGTCGCTGACCTGCTGCTCGCTCCTAACCAGCAAAAACAAACATCAGTCACATTCAATAAAAACAATGCTGAAGATATTCAAAAAATAAAACTTGCAATTATAAATTATTAACTATATGAAGGGTAATTATGCTTTTATTTATGCATAATTAGTATACAAAATTCCTAATAATAAATAATTGTTTACTTTATATTATAAATGAATTTTTACATTTGTGTACAATAACAATGTTAATATTTTCAGTTTTCCACAGATAATACAGCAAAAAGCATTTTTAGCAAAAAAGGGGAGTGCAACGAGCATGCAAATCTAACACATATTGGTCAGAGCATTTCATTTCATGCAAAAAATACATGAAAGTTTACAATTTAGTCTTACATTTCTGTGGATACTTTTTTATAAGTCGCTATAAATGATAAAAAACATAGAAAATAAATAAATTTGATACAACAATAATATTAAAAATCAACTCTCAATTATGTCTTGTAACTTCAAATATGTTGTAAACTGACTTTCAAAAAAGAAAAATAGTAATAAAAAAATGAATAAACCCACCTCATGTCAGTCCATTTAAAAAGAAAGTCATTTAATAAATATGTAATTATTTAATTATTACCAGCAGAGCTTTTTCTGCTAATTAAAATAATGAACTTTACTTTTCTCAGTTTTCTCCCAAAGCATATAATAAAATGAATTGAATGACAGCAAAAAACAACCATACTTAACACATTTTACAGTTACACAAACAGAGCATATTGTTGGACTGCTTTTGGACCCAAAACAGAAAAATGTATGAAGAGAAATAATGCATAATTATAATATCCAGCAATAAAATTAATTAAGATTATTTTATTACTCGTCAAATGTATACTGTACTTTCTTACTCTAGCTAAAGAATTATTAATGCTGAAAAACTTTTTTATTATTTACAGCAGTGATTTAAATAATTGTTAACATCTTCAACTAATATTTTTATATATGCATTACTTTTCTTCAATTGGCATTAGGTATACGTTATTTAACTGGGTCGGACGCAGCTGCATGTCATTATGTGGGAGGAAGAGCTTGCCTGTAACAGCTTCTTACACATCTGAGCCGGCCAGTCTGCTCGGGGTGGCCATTCAGGTATAAACACAAAGTCGGCTTCTGTTGTTAGCGCTGCAATGAGTGCAAGGTACCTGCAGGGGCCACCAGAAGGCAGCACACGCAAGCAGGCAGGGTTAGACAGACATGTACACTACATTTGCCGCACAGTAGCTAGTTTAAACATTATTTTTTCTAAAGTAGCAGACAGAGCATCTGGCCAATAGGCAGGTCGCAGTGCAATCATTCCCAGCAATTCTTTATAAAATAATTAACAATAATGAATGGATGCTTTGTGTTATATTATATAAATAGTATTAACAAAAAAATATGCAATATAGTGCTACAAGATGCTATGAAATAAAAATCAAAATAATCACTCTGCAGTTATTATAGGATTGAATAACATAATTCACACAGGATGGCGGGGATAGTAGGGGGGGGGGAGAAAAAATATTAGTATGATAGTAAAAGTGGAGAATATCTGAAGAGTTAAATACTTCTGACTTCTTCATTTAATTGTAAATCATTTAATTGTAAACTTTAAGATTATAATCATGTTTCCAGTATGTAAGGATGTTGCAAACTGATTTTCTGGTTTTGGTGATCAGTCTCAATATTAAAGCTCACATACATTAAAAATTGCATAATTTCCGTAGCAGTTTTTGTGCTAATATTCTATCTATGTGCAAGGTGGTGGAGAAAAACAGACAATTAGATCCACACACAAAATTGAGTGATTCAAAACACATTTATTATCACAAATATTCTGTTCAAATTCCTGAAATAATTTGTTTACCCTCATTATTGACAGAGGACAGAGGTAAGTTAGTACACAGATGGGGCGGAGCTAGTACAGGGGGGTAGTTATGCCTTGCCTGCTCCAGCTTTGCACATATTTGGGTGGGCCAATCGTGGGAGTTCGGGGACTCAGGAATGAACATGAAATCTGCTTCAGAGCATGAAGAAGCCACGCAAGCCAGATACCTGCATGTCAAATCAAAGTTAGTACCAGCAGCCATTCATTGTTTAGCAAAAATATGTAAAACCTATATAAACCCTTCAATAATATAAGGGTCATGTAAGAATGTTTTGATCACGAGTTTTTAATATAAGAATCAGTAAAATAAGATAAACACAGACAAAAGTCTGTGGATAAATTTGACCAGTAATATTTTAAATTTATTTATATTATTATTTACAACATTTCAATGAAGGCAAATGCAATCACAACAACTTAAAATCAAAATGAACAAAATAATATACAATTGCCATAAAATGACTTCTTCTTTAATGCCCTGATAATGATCAAAACTACCTCCAGTTATTAATGGTTTCATTAGTGCAAGATTAAATTTATATTATTTTGTATTTCTATACAGTATAAATAGCTAATATAGTGTTAACATGCAAGAAATTAAAATAATAATACACATTATTTCATAGTCAAATACATTAATTCATAGTGATAGCTCTGGCATTATATTTTCAATTCATTATCAGCTCAAAAGGTACAAAAGTCCATGACATTAATTTGTTTGACCCATGACACTTAAAATAAAAAATAATAAAATAATTAACATTTATTATGACGAAACGTAAAAACGGGGCAAACATAAACACTACTGCTAGTGATGGACCTGGTGTAAGCTGAATAAGGAACTGGTTAAATATTAATAAGATGAAAAGTACTGCCAATTACTCCAAGCTGTAATTTTGAAACAATAATTAACATTGATGAATGAAGGAATGAATAAATTCAATAAATGAATGAATGAATTTCACTGTCTATGACAATACACATATATAATACGCTTAAGCAAGCTGCATGCAACTATCTACCAAATACTAAAAGGGACATCTCTAAACTAAATGGTAGTTTCTGCAACCTCTTGGAAATCATCAACAAAGCGACATGCATTGAAGCTATTGAAGCACAGAGGAGAAGAAGAGAGTATTAAATTAAGTACTCATAAGAAGTGCTGTAAAGCAAAAAAAGAAACTTTGAACACTGAACACTGAACACCTAAAATTTTTTTTTATAGGATAAGTTTATTTATGTGTGTCTTTTTATAATATCAGGAAATGTGAATGGGTTGCAGCTGAGGTTTAAAGAGCATAGGCTACAGGCATTAGTTACGCGATCGGCAAACCCGCCACCTGCATCACGAGGCAGGTTGACGTCGGGATTGGTGGAGACTGCTTGCCTGCTCGAGCTTGTCGCAGAGCTTCAGCGGCCAGTCCGTAGGGGGAGGATTCTCGGGGCAAAACACGTAGTCTGCCTCGCTCGTCAGTGCAGCAACAATCGACAAGTACCTACATCGTGACACCGTTCTTGTTACTGCAGCTTACCCCCATGCATGCAAGTAATTCAAGGGTAGATCCACCCCTCATAAAAAAAATGGGGGAATAATTGCGGAGAGGAGGGTGGGAATTAATTTTTTTTAATATATATTGTGGCATTTGCAGGTGGGAGAAGGGGTAAGGGGGATATTGACCCCCTAGGATCCACCCTTTTGGTGCAATGGTGTAAGATTTTATACAGTTATAATGTTATATACTTTCAATAAAATGCCTGTTAGTTAGTGTGCCTGTGATGCTCTCAGGGGCAACTTATAAATTTGCCCCTTACCGTATCAACATTGAAAAATGTGAATATATTATGTTAGTTGCATTTTTTGTTCAACATAATATATATTATTAATTATAATTTTGGGAATATAGGCAGAATATTATAAGTATCCACCACTTTATTTTACAGGAAATATCAATGAACACACAATTGAATAGATATTTAAGAATTACCCAGGTAAAATTACCACTGTTAAATATATAGGATGTTCAAAACCTAGAAGATCTTGGAAATCGAGTTTCACTTCCACCACTGGCAAAACAACAATGCATAAAATGAAGCAACAGAAATAAAAATACTAATTTACACACAGATGGTCATCAACAGACAAGTTGCATTTATTAAATGCAGCAAGATAGCAATTTGTAAACGCTATAATATGTAAAAAGAAATTTTGAATTCTTATAAAAGGTGCAGTACTTTAGCAGTATTCATACTACTTGTTCATCGCTGACCATTTACTAAGCACATTTTATGATTTTTTTTTAAAGAAATTACAGTGGAATGTAATAAATGACTTGGCAATGATCTGAATGATACAATAATAAATTAACAACACCTAACAGAATGTCAAAAGGCATTTTGATCTCTTTATAAAAGTAGTAAGTAAAATTAAAGCATAAATTGTAACATTGTGCTTAATTAGTTTATGGGATACTGTGATACATACTTCATTTAGAGTAACTAAAAAAGGAGAGGGTTGGGTTGAAAAAATATGAAATATTTCAGAAATCTGATCCTATTTGAGATGGAGCATAGCAAAAAGTATTCTTTACACCTTTAATAACACTCAGCATAAAATTATTCATTATTTGTACAGTCATGCGACTTACCCGCAGTGTCTGCCCATGACCTCCATGATGAATGTGCGCTGGTGAGAGTATGCGGTGGATACGATGGCATCAATAGCCTCAATGATGCGATGCAGCGCCGAGTCAGTGCCAATAGTCATGTCCGTGCCACAGAAATCGTTGTCAATGGACCCCACCATTCCAGCAATGTGGAGGTACTTATACTTCTCTCGCTCCTCCTTGCTGATCTCCTCTGGAGGTCACAACCAAACAAAACTCACAATTTTCAGTTTCAAAAATGACACTTTTTACTATCAAACTTTAATCACATTTCAGTAGGTCTGTTTGTAAACACAATAAGATGAGAATCAAAAATCACATTTTCCTTATGTTACCTCTGTGTAGATGGTTCATCTGATTGTGCATTTACGAACAGACCTAATAATTATTAAGGTGGTGACACTATAAGATAAGGAGGTATAGAAATAAAAAAAAAAAAAAAGTTAGAAGAAAATTCAATCAATTAAACTATAAAGTCCGTAGCAGTGGTTTCAGGGTAAACAAGCTTTTTTATTTATCGGGAGTATGTAAACACTGTTCACAATTAATTGTCTGAAGTGGGATGGATTTTTCTTTCTTTCTTTTTTTTTTTTTTTTTTTACATCTGATTGACTGCGACTTGACTTAGCAAGGCGAAATCGTTAATTTAGAATTTTCTGATTGGTCAAGAGCTTTTCTAATTTTAAACAGTTCTAGACAGTGCTTCAGGGTTTGATAAGGCAACGGAATGCTTAATATTACACTAAAATAAAAGCAAAGGTCTTTCTTTACCCTTTTCAAGCAGCTCATCGAGAAGGCTTCCCCACTCTTGACGGAAAAGGTTAGCACCGGTCAGCGAACCATCTCCACCAATAACCACAAGGTTAGTGATGGCTTTTTTGACAAGGTTCTTGGCAGCCTTCAGGCGACCCTCTCTCTCTCGGAAATCAGAGCAACGAGCGGAGCCAATGACAGTGCCTCCCTGAAATAAATATGAACAACATTTAGCTTTGCAATTTGTCCCGGGCATATTTCTACATAATCAGCAATTTTAATCTAATTGGGTAAAAATTAACCAACAGTGGCCAAAATTAATGAATAGGGGTTACCAAATTGTACAACTTTGATTTTTTTTTTTTTTTACAGTATTGAAAGTGTGGCCACGCTCCATGTAGGTTGTCCTTTCTCATGGACCAGTTCAGTGAACTTAATAACTATCAACTGACAGTACAGCTAAAAGAACAATAAAGAGTCTGGACTTTGCTAGCTCAAAATTGCTATGTAAAAAAAGAATGGCTGCAGTATATATTTGTATACTGCATTATGTATTATGTTATTTTATAAACCTCAAAGAGGTCTCTGGTACATTTTTATTTCCGTAAATTTAAATATTGACCTTATGAATTATGCTTGACACGGCTGACCAATTGGCTTCTTCGATATAATCTCCACCATCCACCATTCCTTGATAGCCTTCACGGATGAAGTACACTTTGCATCCAAGATAGATGCCCATACGGACAACGGCTCGTACAGCAGCATTCATACCTGAAAGAAATTCAATGTTTAAAAAAAGTTTGCAGTATATATGAATATACAAATTAAATTCCGAGACCATAATTAAGAATATATTTAAATGACTTAATTTTTGCTAAATAATGTCTTGAAAATTAAAAAGGAAAAGACAAATGTCTTCGCAGAGAGAAGTTCAAACACATTTTAGCAGCCTAATTGACATTTATTATGAATAAAAAAAAAAAAATGTGAACATGCAGCTTATTGGTGTAATTAATTTAATAATTTGATTTCTTGATCATTGATTTAATATCTAAATACAAATTTTTATATTTGGAGAGTATGTATTGTGTTGTTGCACTGCTTATATATATATTTTTCCCCTTTACCTTGTAATTTAATTATACCTTTTTATTATCCTACTTTTCTTCCCTTCTCGGATTAATGAATCAATTTTCATTTGTATCCTCAAACCTCCACAAGCCCCTGCTCACAGTTTATTCACAGGAACCAATTAATACATTGAGAATTTAAAATTTTCTGTGCTAAACCTTATTTCATGTTGTCCCTGCAACATAATTGCAACCAAAATTCCTGCATTCCACGCTCCATTAATTGTCTTAACTTTACCACTATAGCAAAGCACTTTTGGAACGTACTGCTGACTCAACAGTTAAAGTACCAGTTATATGATCAATAATTAATTCAGAGATTCTACACCAGTTATATGATCAATAATTAATTCAGAGATTCTACAGAGACTTCCGTAATTAATTAAGACTGGATGAAGATTTTGGAATATAGCCACCAATAGTGCTGACTAACTGGCAATGCCGCTTAGATTGTTGTGGCCAATTTATAGACTCAGAGGAAGGAACTGATGTGAGTGAGTCTTAACATATCTGCTGAGCTCCAACAGTGTTAAATTCAACACTCCATGCAGCATGCAAAGTGACCCAGTCTTATTCAACATTATAACTGTACTGCATGATGTGTACTTTGGATGATCGAGATGATGTAATGAAAGGGTATTATTTCTGCTATAATAGATATTACATCATCAATATCTACAGCATACAGTATATATGAAATTTTATATGTCATCTTGTGCATACAATGCTGTATTTTTGCAGTATTCGTGCAGCGATTCTTCCACGTATTAGAGGACACTCTATCATGGTACGTGTGTGGCGTTGACGACGTTTTTTTACCTTGTGAATCTCCTCCACTTGTAAATACCGCGATTCCCTTCCCTTTATGGGAACCTTGCCCGACAAATTTCTGTTTTTCTTCATCCATTCTTGTATTTTTCTGAGCTGAAACAAAGTAATCATATGTATCTTTAAAACATGAAGCACAGACAAACAGACGTAACACCATTCGGGATGTTTAGGCCCGCTTAGATAAGCCATGTTTACATCTAGCATGACGTCAGTGACAGGGGTATCAGTGGAGGAGAGATGTTAAGATATAGGGACAACCAGTTCTGCCATCTGTGATTCAGGTACCGTCACTACTGAATACAAAGGAATACTTGAGGTACTGTGAGGGGAAACGATCAAACACAACGGGCCCAAACATCCCGTATGGTGTTACGTCTGTTTTGTCTGTGATGAAGTGTGTTTTAATTTATAAAAAATGGATGGAGCAAATAAATTTTTATGTGTTCAAAACTCAAATAATGCATGAATTGACAGCTATAGCTATATATAATACATACACTGTACTCTGTATCCATAATATATATTATTGTATTAGTAATAAAATATACAATATATATTATTATATCGAATCATAACATCAATTAACAAATTAAGTGCATATTGCAGTGTATGCATATAATGCATATGATACCCAGTAACGTATACAGTACAATATGCATACTTTGGGTGCAAGTGGTGCAAGTATAAGTGCACCCAGACTTACATGAAAAAAGCTAGCTAGGTAGAACACAAAAATTTAATTATTATAAATGGATACAGTATTTAACTAAATTGAAAATGCAGATCTATGTAAACAAGAGAGAGGGTTTAAATTTTAATGGGAGACAGGCCGGTGCATGCATTATCTATGATTTTATCGGTTATAAAGCAGCTGCAACTCACCTCGCTAGAAATGTTCTTCTGATGGAACTGTTAACTGTTTTTGACTTCTGGTACTTCTTCTTGTCCTTTCTGAGTACAAGGGTCACCTTGGAGCTTGGAGAGTACTCGCAGCTGGTTGGTGGGAAATTTGTGTCGTCTGCTAGCTGATGATGATGATTTTAATAATTATTTTTTATAGTATTTTTTTAAAATTGTAGAACTAATGAAAGTTTGAACACATTTGAAATGTTGGAAAAAAAAATAATATTAAAAATTATATGAATTTGTTGTAAATAATAAAAGTCAAATAAACTGTCATGGAATTTTAGTAAAAAGATAGACGATGGTTGACGAAAAGTTACGAACAGATACGATGAATTAATGAACATGAGCGCGAGGATTTAAAAAAAAAAAACTCTTACTCGGGAGGAAGTACGCCCCTACGATAATAATATATCAGGCCTGATATCAGGAGGTATCAGGCTGATATCAGGGGGTATCAGGCTGATATCAGGGGGTATCAGGCTGATATCAGGGGGTATCAGGCTGATGTCAGGTCACATCAGCCTGATATCAGGGGGACATCAGGGCTATATATCAGCCTGATATCAGGGGGTATCAGGGGAGTGTCAGGCTCCATTAGTTATAAGTTTTAACGCTAGGCGGCACCATTGTTGCATCAAAGGAGAAAGGTTTGTTGATAGAAAAATGGCAGCTTCTTCAGGAGAGGAGAAAATCAACAAATAATGGTAATTAAACTATATAATTCTTTATCTTATAAGTTGTTTTGGGGCCGGGTAATATACTATGTGGGGTGTCTTTTGCTGCAGGTACTTTAGGACTCTGAGGCCTGAAATATTAGAAAATCCACCGTCTTGCTGCCTATAGCTGTGGACCATGGGACAACAGTCGAGAGCCAGCTAGAATAAAGGCCACCTAGCTCCTAGCTGCACAACATCGCATTTGTATTTAAATTTTCTTCAATTTGTTTTATTGATTCTTTATTTAGTGTTAATGATGATAGTGTTATTTATTTAATTTAATTCTAATAATAAAATGTGTTTTTATCTATTATAGAGTCCAAAATGGTAGCCATCAGGCGTTATAGTCAGGAAACCACCAGGGAACTATCAGGTGGAGACGTCAGGGAAACATCAGGCCATGATGCAGCCTGATGTCAGGTTTCTTCTGTCCACTTCCTGATATATTATTATCGTAGGGGCGAGGATTCCTTTATATCCTCGTATATAAAGTCTGAACTGAGAAGTTTGCTGAAGAAAACGAAAAGACAATTAAAGTAATTTAATAGTAAATTATTTATTGAACACGAAGACAGTGTACAAAATAGATTATAAAATATAATATATAATATACCCTAAAAAATATATAAAAAAAAATAGAAATATTGACAGCTAGTGCATTTTGACCGCGCCGCGGTTCTCGTTAGATCACCGAAGTCAGGCTACGTCGAGCGTGGTTAGTACTTGGATGGGTGACCGTTTCAAGTAAAAAATACGCTGCTCCCTCCCTGGGGTAAATTCGTCTCGCTTTCCACCATGGAGGAAATAGACAGGAGAGCATTCTAGAAGTACGCGCCCCTGTTAATAAAGGAGATAAGAGTGTTAACCGCTACGAGTACCATCTATACGCAGGTTTTCGACCTAACCTAACATCGGCCGCCTAGCCGCAATTATAGAATATGTAGAAGAATGGGTATTCGCGACAATGGAGTTCCACAATAACAGCTGATTGCAGGCATAAGAAACTTACGATTTATTATTTGCTGAGAATATTTAAGCATTTAATGCAATATTGTATTGTTAATAAATTGATAAAATATATAGTAATTTATCATAGATTTCAATAGAATTTCCGGTGGTATGGCGGTTCACTTTCGTGCTAGAGAATACCCATCCTTCTACCGGCCTTCTACTTGTCCTAGCTTCCCGCCTTTTATTGCATCAGCTGCACTGCTGAATGGCTGCTGCATGAGTTGTTCGTGAAATTTTCTTCTTGAGCACAACATTTAATTATTTCCTATTTCTCAATAAAATGGCTTGATTGAGCAATTCTTAACTTCAATCCATGTATATTAGCAATACATGAAAGTGCTTTTTATTTGTTTAGAACACGCCAAAGCTTAGATACAGCACAGATAAGTGGGTGATGCAAAGCCGCGATCACAGTAACACACTAGCGATTTCGATAAATCTTTTTGTGATGAAAATTGTGCCTTGGAATAAACAGACCGCATGTAGAAGACTGGAAATTTAATAAGGTATGCGAGTATATATTTTACTTCACGGTGGCTTGAACTGTTGGCTAGCACTAAAAGGAAATGTGAATCGTCAATCGAACTTCGCATCTAATAAGCATAATAATCCGCTTGGGTGACGATGTTAGGTTAGGTCGAAAAACTTCATATGGATGGCACTAGTGTCGATTAACACCCTTATCTCCAGCTCTATATCCCTGTTGGGTATCCTTCTATAATTTATCCATGCTTTCCACTCACTTGTCAGTGCAGTGATGCACTTAATTGTGTGTGGTTCCCCAGGCTTTGGACATCGGCTTTGTTCCATTGAGAAAAAGTAGAGGTGCATGTCCGTCGAATCCTGACTGAGGTTTTCCACGGTCCCCTCAGTCTCACCACTCACCATCTCTCACCTCAGCGAATGCTGGGACGCGTAACAGGCCGTGGCATCCGTTCCCTACCTTATCCACCCATTACCCCGCCGCGATTTGTAAGCTCTTAGGGGTGTATCCTTGTAAAAAAAAAATAATAATAATAATAATAATAATAATGGGCATCCAGCTACGGGATGGGCGTAGGCCCTTCTCTGGCTCGCGGTACGTGTCCCCCCGCGCTCAGGAAGGACATGCGGGTTGGGGGTTGCCTTGCGAGTGTGACCTCTGGCCCGTAGCCTGTGGTTCTTGAACCACAGGGCGGCCAGGGCATTGGTTTGGGAAGCCCAAGATGCATCCCCACCTCTAAGTGCCCTGGTTAAAGGCATCCAGCACCCAAGAGTGCTAGCGGAAATGTGTCCCACCGCGCCTAGGAGAGGACCTGCCCGAAAGGCTGTGTGATGGGCTATTTGCGGGTGTATCCGGGAAGCCCTCATTGCCCGCAGCTGAGTAGGAGACGCTGGATCGTAACATCACCAACAGGATCAGCGGGCGCCATCATCTTGGCCCAATTGGACCCGGTGCTGGCGCTTAACCACCCCAATTAGGTTGGGAGTTAAAAACACAAATAATTATAATAATAATAAATATTATACGTACATATACATAATATATTATACAAAAACACAAACATATTATACAGTTATCAATATAAAAATAAGAACACATGACGAAGTACATATAAATATTAGTATTACATATGGTATATAATTATTATAGTTCCAATTTTTAAAACATTTATAAATTATGATACAGATATATTATAATTATTATATTATATATTTTAGGAACTATTCAACTATAAATATTTTTTCAGCTTATTCCTTCCTCTAACTCTCTCCGTCTATTTCGTGTCATAATGTATTAAGCATGCATGGCATAAATATAAATTAATTTGTACGCATTCAATTTAAATTGTAATTTACAATAATCTCTTCTGTAAAAAAATAATTTAATTTAGTGTCTTCCCTTACAAAACAACTTCATCATTTATTTTGATGCATTATATTATGACTTTCACCATTTAATTGGCATACTACAATTATTTATAAATAATTGTCATGCTAATATTATGAAATATTGATCATTAATCGAATGGAGTACCGACCTCAATTTTTTTTATTGCAGAAATGGATAGAGGGTGCAAAGTTATGCTACTCTGATTTTTTTTAGATTTTTTAGAGCCCGGCAACTATTTTTAAAAAATTATTGAAAGTGCAGAAAAAGTGCCGCCTCTTGCCGCCTCTCAATAAAAGATAGGACCCAAAAGGGACGTGGATTCGAACCCGACCTCGCCAAAACTTTTTAGCAATACTTCCCGGTCCCTAAAAAATCTGAAAAAAATCAGAGTAACACAACTTTTCATCCTCTATCCATTTCTGCAATAAAAAAAATTGAGGTCGGTACTCCAATGATAACTTTTTAATGATTTTTTATATATAGGACTATTATATACACTGACAGAAAAATTTATAAATTATTGTGGTTTGCAATATAATTAGATGTATTGTTTTTGGGGTAAAAGAGTTTTATATTGGAAACCAGAACTGCTGTATTAAAGTAAAATGCAGCGCAACTCTTAATCACCACATCGAAGTATATTGTAGAACATAGCTACAATTTAAAAATTCTATAACTGAATTATGTTGTACTATATAGCAACTGTTTCTCAAAACTTACAGCTTAGCTATATGCTACAATATAGCTACTATTTAAATTTAATTTATATATTTATAATTTTATATAGTTGGTTATTTGATTTAATATAACTATTATATAATTGTAATAATATTATTATTTTCTTTCTATACTTAATTTGTTACTAAAATCTTTGTAATTCATTTTAAAATCAGATATAATTAATAATTATTTATTGTTCTTTAACTTACATAGATATAGATTAAATAAATTAAACAAAGCAGTATGAACAGGTACAAAGCTTAATGCAATTCTAAATTTAACTCAGCCTAAAATATGATCGTATAAGCAATGCATGATTGACATTGCCTGAATAACTTGCTAAAAAAAAGGTAAATGTTAAAGAAATAAACACATCTTATTTCAATACTATATATAACTGGGAGTTTAATTAATATAACACACATTACAATTAATTATTAATTGATACATAAAATGCACGTTCATGAAAAAATGTAATACTATAAAGATTCTGGTTGTATACATAGCTTTTTGTATAGTAAATATTTCCAAAATGACTTCATTTTTATATATTTATCTTATAATGAGATATTAGATCATATTAGAATGTAAAAATTTTAGTGGCTTAATCGAAAGAAGGGGTAAAAAAATGGTACTGTGATTTTTTTCAGATTTTTCTGAGACAGGGAACTATTTTTAAAAAATTATTGAAAGTCTCTTTTGATGATGTCACGGGCGACTCTCCTTAAGGAAAAGGATAGGGCAGTGCCGCCCGTGACGTCATAAAATAGACTTTCAATAGTTTTTTAAAAATAGTTCCCGGTCTCAGAAAAATCTGAAAAAATTCACAGTACCATATTTTTACCCCTTCTTTCGATTAAGCCACTAAAATTTTCACATTCTAATATCTCATAGTTATTATATAAACAAATCAGGAAAAAAGAAACATAGTGGCATAACTTTCAAATTGCGTTAAAATAAAGGCAATTTCTTTTTCAATAAAAATATATTACATTAGTGCCACATGCATGCAGTTTTATTTCTGTTTTTTATGAAAAAGTATAGGATTATTTTTTTAATTGTTTTACAAATATAACAGAAATCGACCAATATATTATTATATAACCATTACCATGCAGTAAAATTTAACAACAAATGAGAAATAACAATGATATCACAATTGAAAGTAAATGAACATGCCCACTAAAAATTACAAGAATAATGCTTTAATTTAATATACCAGCTGACAAATTTGATTAAAATTTTTTTTAACACCAAAATCGACAGAAAATGTCATTCTATGTGCGCTGCTTTAATCTATAATAGGGCCGTATTCCTAGAAGGAGTTTTTATTAATGAATTCATTTGATTTCATGTGAAAATATCCAACAAAATTTTACAACACTTATCTATTTTCTCACGAGCATGCATGCAGTAAAGGAAGAAATATCGAGGGGCACGCGAGGATTGTGGATCACTAGTACCGAGATTGATGTTGGTGTGTTGGTGTGTTTCCATCAAATCTTCAAGTTCATTGCAGTTCTTCATTGCAGCTCAATGCAGCTAGGTGCAAGGTCATTGCAGTTCAGAATATCAAATTGCATCTGCGAGAAGTGCGAGAATCTGCGACAAATGCACAAAAAATATAATCTCTACACAGACTATTTACCTGGTTATAATAACTTTAGTAACTGATAATTACCTGTTAATTAATGTAGTCATTCTGGCTTCATTTAAACGTTTGAATGCAGTAGTATGCATGTCGGAGGAAACAAGTATGCGCACCTAAAAACAATAGTTTTAAATTTAATAACAATCAAATTAAACAGTTTTTTCATATATTAAAATACTGTATATATAAAGATTTACATACCTTTATAATTTTGATATTCGTACACTCGAAGTGATAACAGATAGAGAACAATCCAGCCCAGGTAACTAATAACGGTGTACATTTACATCATCTTCTTGTTACAAATGGCGTACAAATGGCATTTTTTAATAAAAAATATTCATTTGTAACATATTTTTTATGTCGTCTAATACGAGAACTGTAGTGTCTCAACAATTCAGGTATTTTGTACAGCATAACTCTCTATATAAGTCTTCAAGCGGCACTATTTAGAGTTATAGTTACGGTTTTTAACATCTAGCTATATTGTGGTATATAGCTGTTATAGTAAACACAAAAGAGGCTAATGTGTTGATTTATAAGAATTGTAAATTATTTTAAAAACTTAGTATGTTGTATTATATACTTACTAACTACATAGTTCATAAAATTGTTTTATACAGCTTGCTATGTTACGAGCTACATTTAATTGTGTTTAATTACATTATATCTGTATTACAGTGTATAATCATGAAATATAAAGTAAAAATTTTACTTCAATATAGCAAAATGTATTGAAATCTTACATTTATTTCTGTCAGTGTATATATGTAGTTTTGTGTTGTATACTAATATTATATGATATTATGAAAGATTGAAAGAACACAATTTTAGGTATATTATAATATACATATTAATTTTATAAAAAATATTTTTAATTATTGTCTGGATATATGTATTTAAAATTAATTAATCTTAGAAAAGCTAATGTTAATTAGAATTAACAATTAATTATGTTGTTATATTATTTTATGTATATTATATAACACAAATTGACGTGATCAATAATCGATCCATATATAATATATATATATATATTATATATATATATATATATATATATATATTATATATATATATATATATTATATATATATATATATATATATATATATATATATAAAATATATATAAATATATATATATATATGCAGCCTATGATCGAAATAAAAATTTGAATTAAATGATAAATTGTCACTATATATATAATAATATAGCTACAATAAACGTAATTTAATTGTGGTTGATCAACACTTGATCCACATGCGAATAATATAATACTAATGAATGCTTTTTATTTCTACAAATAAAACGATGTATGTATGTAATATATTTATATTACATGATATGAGGCCCTGAGGATCAATTAAAGTAGCCTGAAGGCCATTCAGGTAGAAAAGGTTGTTACGTATAATATAAATTATAAAAAACAATATAAGAAACTGTAATGGAAAGTGCATACATACATATAATAAAGTGGCCGGTAGAGTGGTTAAATTTTAAGCTTAATATTTTATAATATATTATACTTTGATCTTATTTTATATAGAAGTTCTTCATATTATAATATAGCGCCGCTAGCTGTATCTTACACATTGATAAGAAATAGAGCTAAAATTACAGCCGAAATAATTATTATGATGTATCTTCATATTAATCGATAAATTATATTTTTTTTCTTTTCGATTTCAGCTATAATTCCGATGAAAATTATTCTCTGCATATTTTTGTACTTAGATGAGTAATTATAATATATTTATGTTTATAACAGTTTTGATTTATTGACTACAACTGCATATTTTTGTTCATGAATTTTGCTTTGAATTAATTAAGGGTGGAGTTTTAAAATGTTGTATTTAATAATGCCAATATTAAAAAGTTTGTGTTTTTATATGTCATGTCGAATGAACGAAGCCCAATTTTTCATAACATGTTAAATTGTTTAGTAAAGAAAATGATAGTAAAAGTAAAATAACGCATCACATAGGATTCAAAAGGTCAATTTGTTTCAATCACCTCAAAAATAAAATTTGACGCACGAACGTTATACGTACGTACTTTATATTGAATAATTTTTTGTTTAACATTTTTGATTGTAAATTGTAATTGAGATACGACCATCATACAGTTGAGTTTGAGACATCCAGAAATGTTGAAAAAAAAAAATCACTGCCACTTACCATATATATACAATGGTTAATTAGTTAATTAAGACGCGGCAGATACAAATGATTATGGCATCACGGCAGCACGTGCAATAAAATTGGCAGCGAAAATCTTGATTTAAAGGCCTTCTGAACCTTTTCACAATATTAAGTGCACGGTTAGCTTTGCTTCAAGGTGATTCGGCTGCATAATTTTTTTGGTTTCAGTAGCACAAATATCAGAGATAATAGCCGATGAAGAAGCACCTGTGACGTCACTCACGCTCATTCAGCGGCGACAATATAGGGAAATCCCTGCAAAAGATAGGTTCACTCCCGCTGCAACCACGGCCACAATTTTACTTCTGGAATTTTGAAACTTTACCAGGGCAGTCTTGATAGTATTTGTCAAATAGACTGAAAGAATTTTTTTGGTGACGTGTGTACAGATTGAGTTATTGCGGTTGCAAGATAAGCTAAAAATTTAACATTGTTTTCCTATACAACATTTTCGCTCCTCTTTCTACCGCAATAAATCGGTTTGTATGAATGTCATAAAAAAAAATCTTTCAGTCTATTTGAAAAATACTATCAAGACTGCCCTGGTAAAGTTTCAAAATTCCAGAAGTCAAATTGTGGCCGTGGTTGCGGCGGGAGTGAACCTATTTTTTGCAGGGATTTCCCTATATTGTCGCCGCTGAATGAGCGTGAGTGACGTCACAGGTTCCTTTTCATCGGCTATTATCTCTGATATTTGTGCTGCTGAAACAAAAAAATTTATGCAGCCGAATCACACTGAAGCAAAGCTAACCGTGCACTTAATACTGTGAAAAGGTTCATAAGGCCTTTAAGGGTGCATCATGAAAAACTGATTCAACATATAATATTGTTCATTCAAAATTAAGTATTTCTGGAATAAACAATTAAATTCAGTCTGATTGAATGCATCATGTCATCATGCACTCTAGCTGCAATTTTTAAATTTTTTAAAATTTTTTTTAAAAAAAAAAAATTTAATTTAATTTAATTTTTAAATTGTTGTTGCTATTATTTATTTTTTTTCCCTATTCCCTACAATGTAATTTATCCCAAATAAACAAATATTATTATTATTATTATAATGTCAGCTACATAATAGAGCTGTCCTAAGCTGTCTGCAATATATATATTTATTAAATCAAATTATCACACACAGTTTTTGTTGTTTAGATTAATTTTAAAACATCGCAACTTAACCTCCATGGAGAGTCATGAGAGGTATATTTGCTTGCTTTCACTGAATTCAGGGTACGAAATTTCAAAACTCCACAAACAATAACCCTTAAATTAGTAAAAAAAAAAAAAAAAAAGAGCGCAACAAGGCCAAAAAGAGGACATGCCAATAAGGCGATGCACTTGATCTGTATAACATGAAAATTCATTGCAGAAATGAATAATAGATGCATATGGTACCAAATTAAGCTAATTCGATTTCTTTAAGAAGAATTTTCTGAGTCGTGGAATTATATATCGTTATTAAAATAATATTGAATGAGCGGCCACGCTCTCACTGGAGGCATTTAAGTGGTTTAAACTTAAAGACCAAACGCCTCCAGTGCATGGGCATAGCCGCATTCTCAATAATAAAATATATGGTTTGAAATTTATAATTAAGGGTAAGGTAACGCCACCAATGTTAAAAAAAATCCCTCTCACAAAAATTCTGAAAAAAATTTAAAATGTTCTCCTCTACACCCCCTATCAGTAGCTAAAATATCAGGTATACAAATACGATCTAGTTTTTGAGTTATGAATTTTTAAAGTTGACCAATTTAACATGGGAGTTTCATTTCTCCATGTTAAAGTAGCCAACTTTAAAAATTTATAACTCAAAAACTAGATCGTATTTGTATACCTGATATTTTAGGTACTGATAGGGGGTATAGAGGAGAACAGTTTAAATTTTTTTCAGAATTTTTGTGAGAGGGATTTTTTTTAACATTGGTGGCGTTACCTTACCCTTAAAATAGTAACTGGCATCAGAAAAATCTGAAAAAAATTCAGAGTTTCGATCAATATCAATTCATTTTGCAGCTTCATTAATCTGTTGGTTGAGATCTCGATCGTCGGCCCCCTTGATTTTAATGACACATCATGCATGCAGGGGATTTTAAACTCGCTATCAATGGCAGGTACACGGCATACAAAATTTGAAGTGTGAACCTATGATCTGTCTTATCAGCAAGTGAAAATTGAGGTAGAAGTTTAAAATCGAACCTTATGGACGGACATCATATAGAGCTATATTATATATTATTATATATTGTGTGTCAATTTAAAATTTATTTCGTTCAATTCTCTTAGGGAATATTCACCGACTACCAAGTAACCGAGATTAATCGTATAATCGTTAACTAAAAGTTGTCCATTGCATTTTTTGACTCACTCAATAATTAATTCATGATAAAAAAAATTCTATTCTAATAAAAAAAAAGTAAAATATAAAATATTCATGTTAAATTTATGTAATATATATTGTATACGATTTATAAAAATAATTATATTAATATAACTTATATTATACAACTGATATAAATATATGTTAATATATAAATATATAATATAATATATATTATAATTATATATTATTAATTTTTTTTTAAAAGTTCTAAATAAATTTCTTGAAAATAGCAATGCAAACGTTAAAGGATGTGATGGATCGATATATATTTTTAATTTAGTTATCACAAAATTGATAATTAATTAAGTTACAATAATAGACAGGAAGAAGAAATTAACTGTGTGCTTCCTGTTTTATTTATGTATAATATTTAATATACTATATTTTATAAATAAACAGTTTAGAATTTTCCCTATAATAAAATGATTTTTAAGAGACTCCAATGTTCATATAATACTATATAATGTGCAGTTTAATAGATAATTCGTTAATCATAATTAATATGTTTCCATATTATATTATAACCACGGTAGTTAATATAAATAATATGAAAAATTTGATTTTGAACTTTTAAGTGTATACATTATTATTCTAAATTAATTTATACAAAAATTAAATTTATAACTATAATGTATATATTTTAACCATTCAGATTAAGTTATAATACCGTCAACTCAACAAAAATTTGAATCAGAATTGAAGCTCTCTCATAAGTTTATCACATGATCTGCATGTAAAAATTGATTATATAAAATCCTAGAGTCAAATTTTATCAAGATTAAACTAAAAATTCTTATGAAGAGGCATGGTGATGGTATAATAAATAATTAATAACTTGTTATTAATATATTATAATGCTCTTATGTCTTTTATGTACCTTTAAATTTTGATACATATATTATATATATATTTTTTTCCAAAATTGATTTTCTTATCTGCGTTTGTTGTTTAAGGGTAAGGTAACACGGATCAGCTGACCCAATGCTAAAAAAATCCCACACATGAAAATTATGAAAAAAATTTAAAATTTTCTCCTCTACATTCCCCATCAGTGGCTAAATTATCAGGTATACAAATTCGAGCTAGTTTTTGAGTTATGAAATTTTAAAGTTGACTATAATATGTTCATATTCATATTCATCTTTATTGCTTTTCGATTGTACATTACAATATAAGCACGTCAATAACAGTGTGAGTGGCAACCTCATGGTGCTTGTCAAACTATTCTAAACATAACAAATTTAATAACAACAAAAGACAAACATAACACAAACACTATAACACTCATGCACCATATCAATCCAGAATAGGCAAAATTTATTGTAAACAGATTGAGACAATTGGACAATATTATAATATAGCAAGTATATTATATGCAAAAAGCAATAACTCATTAACAATAAAAAAATAAAAAAAAAAAAAAAAAAAACAATAATAATTTCATATATTCAACCTAAGACTCTAATACAATGATTATTTAACAATTTATTCCTAACAATACATCACAATAAAAATAACACAAGATTGCTGAAAAATAAACAAACATTGGGTGGGAACCAGGTGGAGATGTCCATTACCTGAAAAATTAATAGTATTAGTACAATTAAGATAATAAAATAATTCATCAGAGACCTAAATATTAAGAAATTTCTCATTCAAATAATCCTTAACACTGTAGTAACATTTCTTAACTAAAAAATCCTTTAGTAAACACGGAAAATTGCTTTGCTCTTTCTTGTTCTTCAAAGAAACAGGTAAATGATTGAAAAGTGACGCACACATGGCACGGGGGTCACTATCAGCAAAGGCATGCCTATGCATTTCAATTGAGATATCATTTTTACTCCTCAAGTTATAACTATGATTGTTGTGATTCATAATGAAGAGATCCGGGTATTTACAAAGAAATTTAATGCACTCAAATATATAAAGAGACGGCAGTGTCAGAATGTCTAAATTTGGGA
The DNA here is from genome assembly GCA_949825025.1 of Siphlonurus alternatus. Taxonomy (NCBI): domain Eukaryota; kingdom Metazoa; phylum Arthropoda; class Insecta; order Ephemeroptera; family Siphlonuridae; genus Siphlonurus; species Siphlonurus alternatus. The sequence goes on from OX463779.1 coordinate 9,715,487, forward strand.
ATAACGTTTTACATGAATATTTACAGGGTTTAGAACACATAGTCCTGATTGCTCGTTTCTGTAAAATAAAAATTCTCTTATATGTATACTTTAATTACTTTAACATGGAAAACTCAAACTTCCATGTTAGTTACCTTAAAAATTCATAACTCAAATTTTTTTTTCATAATTTTCATGGGTGGGATTTTTTTAGCATTGGGTCAGCTGATCCGTGTTACCTTACCCTTATAATTCATGCACTCAATCCATAATTGTAATTGATCATGTTAAGAGAGCAGAATAACAGCACCCCCGTACGTTATATTATAGTCTTGGCGGGCAGTGTGCTGCGATTTACTGAGGCTGAGTGCTCCGGTGCTCGCGAGAGGAGTGAGTGGCCCCGTCGCCCCGGCAACCGGAGATGTGAGAACTTGAACGAGGCATTCTGCCGCAACTTAGCAACGCGATGACGTCACGATCCGGCTACGCCTTCTTCCAGCAGGCAGAGACGAGGGCTTGCCAGGAATATTACTATGGGTTGCTGCGGTAATATTATCCCATGAGATCTGAGGTTTTCTAGAGATTGTATATATATATATATATATATATATATATATATATATATATATATATATATATATATATATATATATATATATATATATTATACTGTATACATTACATATTACATGCTTTTAATCAATTGTGAGTGAAAATACTGAAAATAAGTACTTATTTCCCAAAAACTATTTTCCACTTTTGTATAATACATATTTATCTGATTATAAGCTATAATATAGACATTGAATGCATGTGTTATTATTTCCCAAATAATATTTATAATACATAAATAATACATATATGCTTCAGAGAATTGTAAATTAAAAAATGTAATTATATTACACATACTGTATATACACAGTATATCGCGGCTTGATCCCTGATCGATGCCACGCATATTAATTTGTATAGCTATAGAGTATCGACCTAAAAAATTTCTGTTGCAAAATGAAAATGGCCAAAATGGATAGAGGGTGCAAAGTTATATGCCACTCTGATTTTTTTATTTTCCAGATTTTTTAGAGCCAGCGGCGATTAGTTCCTCGGACTCTAAAAAATCTGAAAAAAATCAGAGTAGCACAACTTTGCATCCTCTATATCCATTTCTAAAAAAAAAAAAAATGATATCGATACTTCCATTCAAGTTCGAGAACAGCTTCCTGCGATAAAGATCGATGTATCACTATAATGATAATATACTGTAATATATCTGGAAGTGCAGTAAATATCCCATTTTGAAGTTGATGTATAATATTGTATGAAGCAAAATTGCCAATTAATAAAAAAAAAAATTGAATTCTTCATGTTACTTCCAGCAAATGGTTGAACTCGATTCTGCGCTTTTCTATATATATAGTTATAATATACAACACATATAATAATATACATATATTAATATTATACATGTCGTTCGCCGGTCAATTACTTCAAGACGCGGCCAGCAACAGCAACTCATCTCCTTGGTGATATGCAACCAGTGTATACGTCAAAGCTCAAACAGTTGCCTACATTTATGGCGCCGCGCAGTTTTATCTGATGGTTAAAATTAAGTCCATATAATATATTATTATGTAAAATATCTGTATAATATATACCATGTATATTTAATATATATACACATACAGTCGTCACCTCTAAAAATTTCCCCTTACATGATATAACCTTAATTGTTAATCACCATACCCCGTAAGAATAGCACAGGACATGGTGATTAACAAGGCTGCAAGTGAGAATTTTCCAAGGTGGTGAAGAGTCGTGTACCTATATATAAAAAATCAAACTTTTATTACGTTGTCATAATTATGTATCGATTAATTCTGACCACAGCGTATGACGCGAGCTGCAAAACGGACCAGCTCTGTCATGCATGTATAAATGCGTTCTCATTTTTAAATGAAGTGAATTTTAAGACGAGATGTACCACTCCAACTGACGGCGGTATTTTAATATTAATGTTTTAAAAAAAAAAAAACACATGAAAATTATGAAAAAAATTTAAAATGTTCTCCTCTGCATTTCCTATCGGTGGCTAAAATATCAGGTATAAAAATTCGAGCTAGTTTTTGAGTTATTTTAAAGTTGACTAATTTAACATGGAAGTTTGATTTTTCCATGTTAAACTAGTCAACTTTGAAAATTGCCTAAAAAAATCATAACTTAAAAAAACTAGCTCGAATTTGTATACCTTATATTTTAGTTACTGTGGTGAGGGGATGTAGAGGAGAATATTTTTTTATTTTCATGTGTGGGATTATTTTTAGCATTAGGCGCGTTACCTTCTTTTTTCTTTTGTAAGAATTCGACATTTACAAGTTGACGCTTAATTCCGAATGACGAGACGTATTTTATGACTTTTATGAATATTATATATATATATATATATAATAATTATATATAATTAATAAATGTTCATTTTCAAATTAACACCATTGCTTTAGTTCTTGCAAGCCAAATGTTATGTCATGCGTGCCGTGGTACACTCGTCACCTTGGAAAATTTCCCTCTTGCAGCCTTGTTAAGGGTAAGGTAACGCCACCAATGTTAAAAAAAATCCCTCACACAAAAGTTCTGAAAAAAAATTAAAATGTTCTCCTCTACACCCCCTATCAGTAGCTAAAATATCAGGTATACAAATACGATCTAGTTTTTGAGTTATGAATTTTTAAAGTTGACCAATTTAACATGGGAGTTTCATTTCTCCATGTTAAAGTAGTCAACTTTAAAAATTTATAACTCAAAAACTAGATCGTATTTGTATACCTGATATTTTAGGTACTGATAGGGGGTATAGAGGAGAACATTTTAAAATTTTTTCAGAGTTTTTGTAAGAGGGATTTTTTTTAACATTGGTGGCGTTACCTTACCCTTAATCACCATGCCCTGTTTTATTCTTATCTTATATATGGGACATGGTGATTAACAAGGCTGCAAATGGAAATTTTCCGAGGCGACGAGTGTACATTAAGGGTAAGGTAACGCCACCAATGTTAAAAAAAATCCCTCACACAAAAATTCTGAAAAAAATTTAAAATGTTCTCCTCTACACCCCCTATCAGTAGCTAAAATATCAGGTATACAAATACGATCTAGTTTTTGAGTTATGAATTTTTAAAGTTGACTACTTTAACATGGAGAAATGAAACTCCCATGTTAAATTGGTCAACTTTAAAAATTCATAACTGAAAAACTAGATCGTATTTGTATACCTGATATTTTAGCTACTGATAGGGGGTGTAGAGAAGAACATTTTAAATTTTTTTTCAGAATTTTTGTGTGAGGGATTTTTTTTTAACATTGGTGGCGTTACCTTACCCTTAAGCAAGTATTACTGCACGATCTATTTTGCTTAGAAGAAAATTTCATCTCCATACAAACAAATGGAGTTGAAGTTTTCTTGTGAGGAAAAATTGTATACAATTAGAAGAATTTAATACTGGCTTTATTTTTAGGATTGAAATTTTAATAGGTTAATTTTGGCAAAAATTGTTACCCCCCTAAAACCTTCGCTGGACAACAAACATGAATTTTTTTTATTGCAGAAATGAATAGAGGGTACCAAAATAATGCTACTCTGAATTTTTTCAGATTTTTTTTTGAAACCCAGAACTATTTTTAAATAATTATTGAAAGATCGGCCACGCCCCCTGGAGGCGTCAATAGGCGTTTCGGTCTTATCCTTTTTATTAAGGGTAAGGTAACGCCACCAATGTTAAAAAAAATCCCTCACACAAAAATTATGAAAAAAATTTAAAATGTTCTCCTCTACACCCCCTATCAGTAGCTAAAATATCAGGTATACAAATACGATCTAGTTTTTGAGTTATGAATTTTTAAAGTTGATTAATTTAACATGGGATTTCCATTTCTCCATGTTAAAGTAGTCAACTTTAAAAATTCATAACTCAAAAACTAGATCGTATTTGTATACCTGATATTTTAGGTATATACTGGTAGGGGGTGTAGAGGAGAACATTTTAAATTTTTTTCAGAATTTTTGTGAGAGGGATTTTTTTTAACATTGGTGGCGTTACCTTACCCTTAAGGATTCAGGAGTGTTAACTTCACTTTCAATAATTATTTAAAAATAGTTCCGGGTCTGAAAAAAACAGAGTAGCATAATTTGGTGCCATCTATTCATTTCTGCAAAAAAAATTTCATATTATGTTGTCCATTAGGAATTAAAATATTTTTTGTAAAAACCATGGTACCCTAGTTTTTGCTGTTCAGGTCTACCCCTGAAAAGAACTCTTTTGTTTCAGTTTGTCTATATTTCCATAAGGTCCACTCACTCCACTTAGAAAACGCTATGAAGCTAGCTGGTCGAGCTGCTATTCCTATGATTTATCAGTGCCACAGAAACCAGAAACAAAGGCTTTATCCAATCTTAGTAAACACAGGGTGTCAAAAATGTGTTGGCACAGTACTGACCCAACTGCACTAACAAGAGTGTTTACTTGGATGTTAATTTGGCTGGTCCACCCTAGATCATGTGTTCTTGACAAAATAAAAAATTCCACTGCAAGTGAATAAGATTTAATCAGATGGACTAACTTATTACTTTTCAAGAACACAAAAATGTATTTATGAACCGAAGGCGCATTATGGTTTTACCCAAAGTCTTCTACTCACAATGGTTGTTCAGCCATTGAGAGTAGGAAGACTTTGCTTGTACCACAAATGAAGCAACTTCAGTGCATGAATATGTGTAACAATAGTTACAATTAAATTTCTTATGAATCAAGTTCTTGAATAATACTTTTAACATATTATATAAATTACATGGTCATCATTAAATCTGTTACATTCCCAAACAGATCTTTTGATTTATTGAATTTTCACCATAGCTGCTAACAATAATTTGTAAAATTTCCAAATCAAATTGGCGAGAAAAAAAGTTGGAGAACGAAACTCCAAATAAAAAAAAAAAAAACATGTACATTCTAGGCTTTCAATAGTTGAATAGCTGATGAATTACTAAGCTATGCAGCTGTACTCAACTGAGAAATTATTATTAAGTTTAGGGTATAACTAACATATAAACAAATGAAAAACAATATTTGTACGAACTCTGGAGTGGAAAGCATCATTTTACTTGTTAACAGATAAGATACAATATCCTAAAAACTTGCATAAAATGTATACAAGTAATTAATAGCTACCATTGTTGGCTATTTCATTCTGTTAGATGATATTTGTTCCGATTTTATTTGTATTTTCAATTATCATTCAATTAAAAGATTAATTTACCATATTAAATTGCAGTATTGCTACTCACTTTTTATCATATTAAGTAATAATAGCAAAGATTTTCTTTTTCTTTTTTTTTACAAATTTATTTATTTGAGTTGAATATTTAATATTAATTGGCCATAATAATATGGCTTGGCTTAATTATTAATATAAGTTAGTTTTTTTGCAGCTGCTCCCATAACGAATGGTAACAGACATTAATATATGGAGAGGCAAATAAGAGAATGATATAAGGTATGCAGCAAAGGAATGCTTGCCAGTAGCCAAGAATATTGCATAATATACTCTTCAAATGGCATATGACACTCTTTGGGTGGGTACAAAATACGACGTATTTTAACAATACATCCAACATGACCCACAAAATTAGTCTTTTTTTATAAAGTTTTTTATTTTAAATTTAAACTTAATAGAAGCCAATTTTTAATGTTAATTTCTTCCAGAAAAGAAGCATTTTTTTTTTCCATTGTATATATATTTTTTTTAACAATTTAACGTAATCAATAATAGTTATTTATATGAGAAGAGGCAAAAAATAAATGATGTGAAACAAGAGTAAAAATAACAAGATACTGATATATGATTCATCCAGAACAGCTTGAGTATGGAACGAACAAACAACAGAATTATTTAATATGGATGGACGACAATGACTTTAAACTACAATACAGAAGATTAATAAACAAATATTTTGAACTGGGTCACCTACACTGAATCCAAGTCATAACTTGTGGTGGCAATTTCAGGAGACAGATGAGCAGTTAAATACGCAATGCCACACCACAAAAATTTCCTCCACTCCACCATTATTTTAATATATATATTTTTTTTTGTTCACAGGTATAAATTATTGGTAATAACGTCAAAAACACTCTTCACCAATTAATTACTAGTAATGTGATAGGAAATAAAAAAATATTTCCTTTTAAATGTTTATAATTATTATTATTTTTTTTCACAGAATTACAGGTATTCCAATTAAAATTTCGGCACACTTTGATTTTATAAGAGCTTGTGATTTCTCCATAGACATCACTACACTTTAAAGATTCAGTTGAACAGTTCAATATTTAGTTACCAAAAAGTATGTCACATTGTAACTTGCAGCTACTTAGCTCGGAATCTGTTCACTGAATAAGGGATATTGGACAAGTGAGTGAATATAGATGAAAAATATATAACAGCAAAGAATTGATTTAGTTCAAGAAAAACCAGACTTGTATACAATACACTTACAGCAGCAGTAGTAGTAATTCACTCGCATAACAATGTGTAGTTTAGAGAAGAAAAGTTAATATTTTATTAATTCCCTTTAGTGTAATTTATTATTATTTTCTCTACTATGTCAAATCTACAGCATTAATGTTAGATCAAAATAATTTAGGCTCCTAAGAAAATAATAACAAACAATAACAATTTTCTTCGGGTAAAATTATCCTGAGATAATATTGTTATTGTAAGTGGCGGTAAAAGCTCAACAAGTCGTTACTATAAATTTGAGTTGGAGCAATCTTTACAAGAAAGAAAGAAAAAATATATATATAATGTTTGAGTGTGTGGGATAGTTAAGTCAAATACCGAATTCTCCTGCAGAACATAATATTATCATAACAAAAAATTCTCATTCAATTAGCCTTAACGTTATTTATACGACTCAAAATAGAATAGACCAAGTTTAAGCTTATTCTGTTTCCTCTCACTAAAAAATTAAACAAACATGCAAGTACCACCTTGACCGCTTCACCTGTTTTCCTTGGTATGAAAAAGGGATAAAATGATGTTTATTCCTGATGCTGTTTTGGATTTTAATTTGACATTTGTATTTATTTTATTTACTTGAAAATTATGAATTAACAATTAGTCACATTTGCCAAAAACATGTTTTCTGCACTTAAGAATAGAGAAGCAGAACCATTATTTTAAACTTTTACAATGACTCTTAAACAACATCGTGAAGGCCACTGCCGAGCGAGCGAGTGGCATAACTCGAACAAACGACGAGGAGGGTACCAACACGTGTGCTGTCAAACTACACAGCTGTCCGCTGAGAGTGATCAGTCCAGTGGGGGAAGGTGGGTGGGTGGGACGGAGGTTTGAGGCAGGGTAAGACAGACAGAAAGATAGAGAGGTGAATGAGCGCGAGTTTGTGTGACAAAAAGAAGGGGGTAGAGGAAAGGGAGGATGAGGGGAAAGGAGGTGGTAGTAGTGGTGACAGGTCTATCAATTGTCTCCACCCTCTTGAGGCTCGTCGCCGTCGCCTTGTGTGTCTGACGTCCACAGCGTCAGGTTGTCCCTGAGCAGCTGCATGATGAGCGTAGAGTCTTTGTAGCTGTCCTCGTTCAGGGTATCCAGCTCCGCGATCGCGTCGTCAAACGCCTGCAACATAAACAACAAACTGTTTAACCCATGCTGCTAAGAAATAAACTATCAAGGCCTTTTAAGACTAATCAATTCATAAACTTAACATAAATATAATGAATGGATAACCTACATGAAATTATTTTAATGCAGAAATGAATGCCAAATTATGATACTCTGATTTGTTTTTCAGTTTTTTTTTTTTTGGGGGGGGGGGGGGGGGTCAGGAACTATTTTTAAAAAATAATTGAAAATGCTACCATTCCTTGGAGGCGTCAAAAGGCATTTAGGCCCTATCCTTTTTATTAAGGAGATCCAGTGGGGCCAACAGAACTTGCAGAACTTTCAAACTTTCAATAATTTTTAAAAACAGTTCGCGACTATAAAAAAAAAAAAAAAAAAAAAAAATTATAAAAAAAAAAAAAATAAATAAAAAAAAAAAAAGACAAAAGACAAAATTCATAATAGCATAAATTTGGTACCCTCTAAATTCATTTTTGCAACAAAAATTTTTTGTTCAGGTTGTCCACTGAAACAAAAAAATAAATAAATAAATAAATAAAAACATTTCAGGTAATTTTATTCCTGCACTTTTCAATAAAGAAGAGCGAGGGGAGCATTATGGTGAATACTTAACGCTGGTCAGCTGTTTGACGTAGGTTCCTTTGATTAACACGTAAACCTTAGCAAATTCACAAAAATTCTGGATTTTTTTTGAGAGGCACATATTAGTGCCCAAAAGCCATAGAAAAAATTCAAAACAATTTAACGAGACATTTTTTTTTAATTCATTTTTTTTTTTTTTTTTTTTTTAATTTCCAGCTGAAGACTTTCCCATGGAGATACAAATTTAAAAAAAATTGGCTCGTTATATTGCTTTGAAACTTTTTCTATGGTTTTTAGGCACTAATATACGCCTCTCAAAAAAATTTCAGAATTTTTGTGAATTTGCTAAGGTTTACATGTCAATCAAAGGGACCTACGTCAAACAGCTGACCGGCGTTATCTCTACAATAGAAAGAAACAAAGAAACAGATTTCCTTCACTGTATATTATTATTATTCCAAATTAATAATATAATATTTTTATTTGTTCCTTATATTTCTTAAAGGTGTACCAAAGTGAAAGTTTTTTTCCCATATTCGGGTACATGAGAATTATTCTGATATCCCTGTAGATCAATATTTTCATATGATGCCTAGTATTTATAATTAATTATTTACTTTTAAAAGTGACTTTTAGATCCGTTATGTTAGCGCAAGGCAGCAACCAATGGCAGCAACAGTCAAGCGCAGGAGTTCGGAGCCGCTCGGAGCAGCGGTTGCTGCCATTGGTTTCTGCCGCGCGTTAACATACGGATCTACAACTCAATTTTCAAAGTAAATAATTAATTATAAATTAAATATTTATTTAGGCATTGTACGAAGATATTGAGCTACAGGGATATCAGAATAATTCTCATGTACCCGACTTTCACTTTGGTACACCTTTAACTACTTCACGTTAGCAACAGTGAGGATTTCTTTTGTTCCAATCTCACTTTGCACTGAGAACATTAAAAGACGTAATGAGATTGCCACATGTTAGTAAGCATGCCGCCATGATGGTCAATTAGATTGACCATACCAGGTAGCTACGTGAGGTAGAGACAACTGTGTGTTATATGGCTGCTACTTAACATACACAAATCTTGTTGGGCCACCACGCAAATGTTCTTCCAAAGGAAAAACATACAATTGATGCTGTTAGATCATTGCAACATTCCTTTAGTAACAAAATGTATCAATGTTGAGATATGACCCACAATACATTATGTTTACCATACAGTCAGTAAATATGTTTTATTTGTAATAATAAAATATATAAACCAATTCAGGTTAATAATGAGTGGAAAGGGTGATGGTATGCATTAAGTGGGGGAAGGGGGGGGGGTCATTATTTTAACATGCTTGGGCATGACAAAGTTTAATTTACTAAACTTGTATTTATAAAAGGGGTATTTTCCACACATTGGTAGCAACCACACACAGTTCACACACGGAGGAAGTGGCCACACAAATTTATGTATGCATGTAATATGTCTTGTATTGCATGGCCCTCCCTCCCTTCTCTACCTCACTATTACCTGCTTGGCTAGGTGGCAAGCTCTTGCTGGGGAATTGATAATTTCGTAATAGAACACAGAGAAGTTGAGCGCAAGACCAAGCCGAATAGGGTGGGTTGGCTGCATTTTAGATTTGGCAATGTCAAACGCCTCCTGGTAGGATTTCTGTGAGTCTTCCACGACGGCTGTGAACAGGGAGGGCAAACTCTGAGCAGGAGGGCAGAGAAACAAAATTCACCTGTTTCGCGAGTTGACACGCCTTGTCTGGAGAGTTGAGGATTTCATAGTAGAACACAGAGAAGTTGAGGGCTAATCCCAGCCTTATGGGATGTGTGGGCTGCATCTTGGCCTTGCTGATTTCAAAAGCATCTTGGTATGCTTTCTGAGAGTCGTCCACTACACCTGCGCAGCAAAGGCACGCAAATGATTCACTGCTGACGTTAGTAAGCACTAACTACAATACAAAAACTACAACAAGAACACTTGAGGCATAAAATTAAAGGGAAAATATCACACCATATGTTTGAATAAAAATTAATTTGCTATGTTTAGATGTGACCTTCAACATTGCTTGTTTGGTGATAAAGCGAGATGTTATTTAATGCCTCGATTTGCTTCAGTTCTTGCCAAAAAAACACGATGATTTGTCAATTCTCTAAACGCCTTAAATCCCAAAAATAGTAAATGAATCTCAGTCATGCATGGATTCTAGTACATCTTGTGCCTTCAACTTCATTGAAACATTTATATCATTACATTGAAAAGTATAAACAGGCATAGCAGGACATCAGCAAACTTTTTTTATAATTATATAAGTTACAATATATATATTGCAAAATAAATGTTAGTACTTAGTACTGTAAGCCGTTAAAAACAGTAAATATTTTAAATTATCAATAGCATGGTAAAGTAACTTCGTTATATGACGTCATCCCTAGACGTTTTTCGGTTTTTGAGCTAATCGCATTCCATTAACCACATTTTACTGGCTATAGATGACATTTAAACCGGTCATCAGTATTATAATTGTTATAAGAATTTCTATGTCGATTCGGCTGGAAGTTGGTAATTAACGGTTCTGTACTCTATCGGTATCTCGTTGCCGGGGACGGGCAGAGGAAGGAGACAACGTGACGGACAAGAGCAGTAGTTACACCACACGCGTAACGCGTGCTGCGTCCGCGATCAAATAAGCAGGCTATGGCTGCATTAGTGGCAGCGTCTGCTTCTTCCTCCTAGCCTTATAAGGCAGGTTGCTGACGTCACCAAGGCCTATGGCTGCTTATTGCGCGGCGACGAAGAGGCGAGCGAACGAGCGAGCCCGCACCTAATACAGCCGCGTGACAATCTTGTCTTCCACGCCTCCGCAACAAATTTCTCTTCGGCAATTTACTCATGCATGTACCGTACGCAATTTCTTAACCACAATGAAATAATAATGAATTAGCTAAATGAAGTGAGGATAAAATTTATTTTAATCATAGCGACATTCTTACTATTAATTTCAATGGTAATAAATAATGACTCTTCCTTTCGAGGTAATGCTGACTCATATTGCTAGGTTGGGCTCCTGAGTAAGCCGTATTGTAGACAAATCGTAATGCTCTCTCTATTTTTCTTGACGTCAATTTCTGTGGCAGTGTACCGTACTTGCTCCCGCCAGCATTTTCTCGCTCGGCATGGCTGTGACTCACGCGCTACATATTTCATGCTCGATATCCTCGCATGGCGCCGCGCCACCTCTACTCCTGGTTTGAATCCTTTATTATCACCCGGTAAGCTTCTCCCTCGCTCGGCTGCCACTTTGTGTCACCTGGCGAGCTTGTTCGCTGGCTCGCGTGACATAGTACAGCTCAGAATTGAATTACACTTCACAAGTAACTTGCCTGATTGCTAGCATAAGCTGGGATGAGGGTCAGCAAATACGTCATTCAATAAGAACATTTTAAAAATAAACGATGACCCTTGACACCCTAAGAATCACATCGTTTTTTCTAGTTTCAGACTCTTAAAATGAAATGTATGGGCTAATATAATATAATTCGTGAAACATAGATCTCTACAAAAATAATCAATCAACGTGCTTAAAGTTTCCAATGATATTCCATTAATAATTAAATAATCACAAAAGAGTGATTTCCCTCTATTTTCTTTGCACCTGCTAAGGCACTAAAAATTAACTTGGAACACATCTTCGTTATTGACTTGCCCTCTAGCTAAATTATTATTACTTTAGAGTCTTTAAACTATTTGCGAATGCACCTATGTACTTTAGGCAGGTTGCACCATGTTTTAGTGAGCAAGGTGTTTCGCGTCACGGGTCTGCTCGAGAAATGTGGGCGTGGCGTCGCGAGCTGACGAAATCATGAATGGCTAATGAGTAAAGTAAGTGTGATTTTACACCTGCTGGTGCTACACTGACCGATTTTACACTTCGTCTATGTGATCACCAAACTGCAATGTACGTGGGGGAAATATAATATATATAATGCATAAATATTAAAAATAAATAAATAAAATCAAAATATTTCGACTTCGTTGAACTAACATAAAAAAAAAATCAGCTTATAATTAGCATCCCCCCCACCCCCATGGGGAAATAATAGTAACTGTGAAATTCAATTGTCTTTACTATAGCCTATATAATATAGGTGCGCATGAATATCGATATAATTGTGTTTTTATAAGCAAAACAAGAAGTCTTGAGAATGCAGCTACGACACAACAGTTTTCTAAGAAAGGTTAAATATCTCGTATTTAATTATGCCATAAAGTGTGGCGTGGCCTCTAGCCTCTCTCTTGCACTGTGGTTATTATTTTGTCGCGGGTTGCGGTACAGAAGTGGAGCTCTGCACAGGTGGCGAGGCGAGCGGTAGTAGTACTACACACGCGGCTTGCTTGCTGCTTGCTTGCGGACGGATCGATCGGTCGGTGCTGGGGCGACACAGCGGCCGGCACCTCTACAACAAGCAAGGCACGCTCTCCTTTTGCCTCTCAACGCCGCAATACGGACATGTCTTGGAAATTTCCACTACACCACCTCTTTTGAGAGTCCTCCTATGGACGTCGTCTTACGAGCCGAAGACAAAAGGCAAGCAACGAAACGAGAAAACTACAGTATAACAGATCTTAGTTTACCACTAAACAGCTCAGTAGACTAGACGGCGCCAGATATATCAGCCAATGAAAAGGTGGCCAGCTGACATTCTAGCCTTTTCATTGGCTCATATATCTGGTGCCGTCTAGTCTACTGAGCTGTTTAGTGGTAAACTAAGATCTGTTATACTGTAAATATGCTCAACGCGGTGGCGTTTGCCATCTCAACGACATTGCGAGCATCAATGGGGTAGTCTCACTTTTTTCCTCTCGTAGGGGAAGTAGTTACTGATAACGATCGGCGTTTTACACAAAGAGACACGCCCCTTTTATCAAGCTACAATTCGTAAGATCACAAGATATTGGTTTTTCTTCGATACACTTATAGACATGTTTAACTTGCAAACGGGTCTTTCACCATACGTCACAAAACAATATGACGTCATAATTGTGTAGGCAAAACATTGTCAGTGGCATAGCAAATACGTGTTAAAGTTGGTCTCGAAATTAATTTCTCCTGACGATTCGTATCATTTCTCGTAGAAATTTCTTTCATAAATGGTGACAAGAAGAACCAATGCTAGTGAAAAAAAATATTTGGTGACCAAAACTGTTATGAGAAAAGAGGTGTTGTGAGTTATGTTAACACGCACAGCATAGGATTTTAGGGTTTTCTGCCTACATCCCGAAGCTCTTCGGGCGGCTTCGGGCATCTCCGTGCTACCCAAAATGTAAACATGAAATTCCTCTATACGTTTTTGAAAGTCGATATTAATCAACAGTGTAACGGGAAAAAATATATAAATGATTATAAATAATTTTCGATATAAGATGGGAAAATTTCAAAATTATTACAAGAGTTAATTTTTTATTTCCCATTTTAGCTTTTTTTAAAGACCAGGAGTACGAAAGTGAATTAATGTAGCTGGTTACGGACGGGCGCAAACCATAAATAGGTAGGTGCCACGAATGCCGCGGACCAGCATTACTATGTGCACTCTTTAGGAACCTCGCGAGGTCGACGGAGCGACCAAGGAGGAGGGTTCGTGTGCACCAAGCCAACAGCAAGTTAATTAATTGCGCACTTTAACTTGCTCGAGGACTATGCAAATAATACCAGACTGTATTATAGTTGGTACGTTGTTGAACTTGTTCAAAACTACTTGCATGTCATGATATAATATTATAGAACATGTGTAAATTTTACGCGTTTTTTTCAATGCAATAAAAATTAAAAAATCATGAAACATGCAATGTGCTTGATCTTCATTGAAAAATTTTATAATTTTTTAACAACGTAAAGTCAGTATAATAACCAGTAACCATGTTTGATTGACCCTTGTAAAAAAATAAATAAAAATGATAAAAAATATATTCACTGAATCAAAACAAGAGCGTAGTTTAGAATTAAGTCGAGGTCATAAAATATTAAAATAATTTGTATTTAAGTTCATTTATCAGCGTATGTATCAACGTGCTTGCATTGTTATCTGTAAATCAACTTGCGACCCAAAAAAAGTTAACACATCAACATTATAAGAGGACATTACGAGGAAAGAAAAAATCTGATGATAAAATAACGAAAATTTGCTCACATGCAGTTGCAGGAAACTTTCTGATAACTGATGAGAATAAAAATTAACTCCGCTTGCCAGAGTCGTAGCATTAATATTGCATGAATAACTATAACTACTAGTAAGCAAGCCATGCATCGATTTAAGTTGAGCGTTTATCAACGAGGATTATGAAAATTTACGTCACAACAGATACCACCATGCTCACGAGGTGAGGATTACGCCACGAAGTTTTCGGTATACTGCAGTTTACTATCGAGGAGCTCAGAAGAGGCTTTCGAACGACGCAAACACGACAAGGGAAGAAGGGCGAACTTTTCGAGTTTTTTTTTTTTTTTCCAAATCGACTGTCACATTAAATATTAAATTACGCGTTTTAATTAAAATGGCTTCACATCCAGCTATACTCCCTTTGCTCCATAACTAACAAGAAAGTTAATTTAATGTATTATCATATTTTATTAGTTATTACCTTTAGGAAAAGGCAACGTAAAATTCTCATAGGCTTGGTTGAATGATAATAATGCACGACGAGTTGTTTGTTTCATTACAAATTGATGTCAAGTGGTTAATCTTTAAGCGACGAAATTTTTATTAGCGATATTTTTTGAGTCTGCTATTTGCTGATGTACAATGCCAAACATCACACATGCACATGACGCCACTGTGTTATTGAAATACTGACGCAATGCAGTCAGCACCAGGTGCCTTGTGATGACGTCACAGAATCAGCAATAACACAGGGCAAAAACAAGAAAAGACACCTGTAAACCCTATCAAACTCACTATTTCTGTTGTCTCCTGTGGCGACTTCTGCCAGGTACCTGTAGTAATCTCCCTTCATCTTCAGGTAAAATACTTTGCTTTCAGCATTGCTGGCTTTGGGGATCAGGAATTTGTCTAAAAGACCCTGAAACACACAAAACAAAAATTTGATGATTATAATAATTATTATACTGCAGGGCATACATATTGTAATTGAAAATTAACCAATAAATGAAGCAGTAATACAATTTATGGTATTCAATTAAGTAAACTGATGTCAATAACACAGGTTGCACACAGGAATTATTGCATAAAGATAAATGAAATACTCAAAACGCAAAAGTGAACCGATTTCTCTCTACTGCATTGAACAACGAAAATATAACCATTCATCGTATCGGGCAAATAACATTTAATCAATTATACTTGACGATTCTTCCGACAGTCCATCCAAATTTAATCTACAGCGTGATGAAAAGCGTCAGCTGTAAATGACTGACCCATATAGCAAATATTGCTGAATGATCTAAAATAAATGTATCAGTAAGAGAGGTCAAACGAAGCTGAAAATTGTGCGACGCGGCCTCATTGATCAATGAATTACAGAAAGTCAAGTTGGCGAACATGCTGTACACGCCATGTGGTTCACACGTGGCAGAAGGCGGGGGCGCTTTGGCATTTTGCGAGTGGGGGAGTGGCAGATTGATGCCGAGTTGCAGCTAAATATACCGAGCGCCCAGCGGCGACAGCGGCAAACATGCTTGGAACAGAGAAAGTGCGCTCTCCTCGATTTGAGTAAAATGACGTAGTACAGCAGAACGATCCACTGGCCGATCCTCGACGACACTATCGATCAATAATCCAGCGGCGGTCTGACAACTTTACACCGCATTTTATTGTAGCATATGCATTAGCTTCACAAAAGCAATGCGAGCAGTCTCCAGCGACTGGATGAACAAGGTTGGGAAGATGGTTTAGTTTAAGTCTAATATAAGTACTATATAATTATTATAAAAAATACCATGTAATCAGACA
Organism: Siphlonurus alternatus; assembly: GCA_949825025.1. Classification (NCBI taxonomy): domain Eukaryota; kingdom Metazoa; phylum Arthropoda; class Insecta; order Ephemeroptera; family Siphlonuridae; genus Siphlonurus; species Siphlonurus alternatus. The sequence goes on from OX463779.1 coordinate 9,731,708, forward strand.
TCAAAGTCAATTATGTATATTTACAAAGCACCCTCTGTACTTTTCAAATTTTATTTCAGTCATGAGGGACAGCTAAAATTATGCTTGAAGAAAAGTTAAGGGTAGAGAAGCTGCAACATATCTTAAGATGAAACTGGCTGGCTTAAATATAATGTTAGACCATTACATAAAAAAAGAAATAATTATAAGTACGGTACCTGGCACTCCCCCCCCTCCTTGCCCTCAAATAAACGTATAAATAAACGTGCAATCGATAGAAAAATAAAACTGCGATTCCAAAGGCGGGGGGAGAGGGTACATTTTTCCCAAAGTAACAATGTTAAACAATATCAATATAGTTGTCTGAAATAAGTATGTACCAGTACAAATTAAACTTATTAGAAGACACAACGTTTCTGACCGTCTACTGTAGTAAATTTCTGCAGCTTTTTTTTTTTTAAATTACTTGAACGAGGAAGTTGTAAAAAACTAATTTATAATGTCAGTATACTGTAAAACTAACCAATGTGTGAAATTCTAAGCAAGATATAACTATAGAACAGTTATTTTTGTTCTTGATTTTGTTTACACGTGGATCAAAAATCAAATGATCGAAAAATTGATAATCAAACGAGGATTTGATGTGGTATTCGTTAAATAATCGTATGTTCTTGCTGACTATGTGACAATAAGCTGAAAGTTAATTTAAAATAATAATATTTGTTTATTGGGTTAAGTAATACAAAAGTATGAGGGGAAAGACATGAAAACAAAACAAAAAACAAACAACAACAAAACAAGAGATGACTTAAGAGCAAAAATAAATAAATCATAATAAAAAATGAATACATAACCCAAACGGTGGTATGAAAAAGGTTATAAAACCCATGCATAATTAATATATGATCAACCACCAATAATTATCAGATAATAAACTACATCGTCAACATTAATATAATAGAATAAAATAATGTAGCAAAAAAGAAATATAATATGCTATATTAACAAAGTAATAATAAATATACATAATAAACATAGAAAAAGATAGTAAAAACAACAAGCATAATATATGATTTTATACAATGAAGAGTTCATTATAGTTCACAATGCGTCAAAGAATACAGAAGATAATCTTCTGAAATATAAATGAGAAGGCAGATCCACTAAAAATCTTGGCTACTTAAAAATTTATTTTTGTTATTGTGAATTATTAATGCTAAACCGAGACAAAAGGGCACGCAGTAGAAGCATCATGAAATGTTATAACAGCAATGGTGATGGAGCACTACAGCTGGCAGTACAGCCATAGTGCGACAGATCGCTCCACAGCACCAGTGCGCGCTTCAGGGAGTGCAGAGCACCACCACCGACCAAGGGTACGTCGCCCCACTACACCGGCACCGTTACCATGCCAACTTATTTCCGGCAGTTACGTCATTCCGTGTCACTCGCATGTATATAACACGAAGCATCATCCCCGGGTGGATGCTGGCCCACTGACTTCATATAACAAGGGGGGGGGGGGTAATTTAATGGAAACATTATCCAGGGTGGATAAATTTTTGGAAACAAGAATATCAAGATGGACTTCACAACGCCGTATCCAATGCACCCAATGTCAGAAATATTGATTTATCTCCAAAATGAATAAAACTTTGTCATATATACCTATATTATTATACGATATTGCTGGCAGAACATTCTGGACTTCAATGTGGAACCGATTTCACACATGCCTATATACTAACGAAAGCGTTCCAGACTCGTGAATACCTTGGTCCGAGAGTAACTATTATTTCCCTTTTCTCATTATAATAATATATCCTATACTCCAGCATAACAAGTCCTTGATTAACCGAGATGATGTAACAAAAATTCGAGAGATATCTCCATTTTATTGCCAACGGGTCAACTGTAACGAAGTACACCGAAGTAATTCTAGATTGATCGGCAATTCATCATGAGTACACATCATAAGCACAGAGGCAGGGGAGGGACCACTGTAACTTATAAATAACGCTGCTGGGCGGGTGGTACAAGCACCGAATAATAATGACAGGGCGTCGATCGAGGTGGTGCGCAAGCGGGCGTGTTTCTCATTAGCGTCAGTACACCATGGCGGGGCTGGAGCGCACACTATCATTGATATCGTTCCCAGACCACCGAACCAATGTTGACTTTAAAAAAAGTGCTGTCTTATTGATTTTTTTTAAAATAACCTTAAAGCATAGGAGGGAATGTTATAACAACGTTTTGCAGCAAAGGAAGTGACAATACATTATTATAATTATATAACACCATCTTCATAAGACTGAAAACTTCGGACAAAATGCATAACTCAAAAACAAAAAATTGTAGTTCCGTTCCAGCAATAAATTGATGAATTATAATAAGAAAACCAGCAAGCGAAATCATCATGAGCAATCGAGGTGTGTCAAGAAATTAGTAGGGTGCCTCCACTACATCCCTACCAGCATGTACCGACAGTACAGCGGTGTTGCTCCCACGCACGCCCTTGGCTGTTTTCCTATTGTGCTACGTACTCGTTTCCGGGAGAGGTGGACACAACGAGATCATTTCCGACGCCGGCTGCTGCATGTCTCGCGGTATGCCCGGTAGGCCAGTTCTATGAACCATCCTTATTATACTGATATGATTTATTTTTTAAATATCAGCATTGTTCTTTAATGATGAAAGGGCATCTGATGAAAGAGCATCTCTACTTCATTTCTCACTATCTTATCTAACTGATGCTAATTGTATTTGCACAAAGCAAAGCGATGATGTGAACGTTAGATCAAATAAATCAACCACAAGAATTATTTTGTTATTGCTATTAGTAAACATGATTCATAATGCTTGTTTTTTTATTGTTTTTAACTTTCGTTTATGCGTTCATATTTTTCCTACAGGTTTTCATCGTCGTGGACACTGGTGTTATTATACAAAATGAGTAAGAGTCAGAGAGAACACTGCATGACTCGCTTTGTCCCATCCCACTCTGTCAAAGTACCGACGACACGACATATAATATTTAATTATTTATCATATTTATGCGATATAAAATATAAATTAACCAGTGTTGAAAGTAGTTTTATATAAGTTAATATGCGTGATTTTCAACGTGACAGCAGAAGAAATCCGCATAATTATGTTCTCATGGTGTCTGGCAAGTGGCAACAGGAACTTGATTTCGCGAGTCGACTTATGGACTAAATTCATATCAATGAACGAATGTCGAGGAAGACTTTGTTTCCCTGTCATGCAAGAAACATTATCAATCTTATTATGAATTTCAAGAAGCTAATTTCTCAGAACATCAATGACATTGATACCGCGGCATTATTCTTTACTGCGACGTTAAGTAATTTGAACTTGATATCCTTCTTCGCCTTCTCGCGCGTGGGTGGGGGAGTAGCGACTGATGTAATGCTTGAAATAAATCTGCCAGCAGACGAGCGCGAGCCGTGACGCAGTGTAGGCTGAGGGAGGAACTGCGCGATACCAGACACCTAGGCAGCAGAAGCCGTCACGATACCTGATACCTGATAGTGACCCCGTTCCTCTTTCCAACGTATGGCAAGAAAACGCTCTATGATATGAATATTAATCACTTGCATACCTAGCGTACCTGTTCCTATCAAAACAGCCTCCAGCTCTTGGCGTCGCTATAGGCAACGACACGTGAGCGTGGCAATCAGATTATTAATAAGCTATTCAAACAACGTAAAAATAAAAGATAAAAACTAGAGGGACGTGAATAAAGACTCAGGCAAATATACTTTGTGCACTGTATACTTGAAATGAAGTGAATAGAAAGTAGAATTATACACTCATTTGTATTTAATGTAAATGTTCATTTACAAAAGCAAACACTAAGTTGAAATGGAAGTAAAATGTCCTACTTATAAAGCAAATAGTACGTATTTATATTAATATGCAAGTTTGACATGCAGTACGCCTACAGTAGCATGAATATGGTTGTAGTTTGAGAAATAGTATAACAGCCTCGTCATGGTAGCAGAATAAGCAGCCTCATAAAAATTGTGTTCCAAATTGACCATACAAAGTATAATCACAGTATATTTTCAAAACATGTTAATATTATTTAATTTAATATATGGTTGATAAAATTCAAATTTTTGCTGCAAAATGTAGTCAAATTCTTTTATCTCCTATCTCCTGCAAGTTTATGTATATATAATTAAACTGGAAAGATAATGAGGCATCCTAACTGGAATTTAATTGCATTAACGCCTACTAAAATATCAATCTCTATTTCTGTTAATTTCTAATGATAAAATAATTTACTGTATGTATTGATTGTATTGTAAATAACATCTATGTGTGTTCCTTTGCATAAAAAATGGAGATTGCCACACCCATTCGGCTAAAAGAGCAGGGCAGTCTGAGACTGCCCTGAAAGGAGGCATAAACAAACATTCAAAAGAGTTGAAATGTCAACTGTCACAAATGCTCTGTATTAGCATCCTGCAGAAACGTTCATCTTTACCATGTACAATACAAACAGCATAAACATTATCCCTGCTGGATTGGCTAGTGCTGCAGCTTTAAGAGATATGCATATTTTCAAATTTGTGGCAGTAAAATGAGTTCAGTCTAGCCACGACCAAAATTTCAAGTTTGCGAACTCTACATGGATTGCCTAGAAATGAAAAAAAAGGGGGGACAAGGTTTAAGTTTTTGCTGTCCCAAGGTGCTAATGTAGGTAAAAAAATTAAAATTTTTAAATGTATCTGAACAGTTTGTAGTAAGTAGGAAACATTCATTCAGCTTAACACGTCTTGCTAACCATAAATGTACTGAAACTAGTGATTTAGCTGCCAATGTGGCAAACTTTCTTGCATAAGAATTACCAAAAAAGTTTCAGGTTATGAAAAAGCATGCAGGTTAGGACAAAAATAAATAATTTGGCTTACCAGGACGTCGTAGCAGATTTCTCTGAGCTCCTTCTCGACCTTTTCCCTGTATTCCTTTGCCATCTGCTGTTTTCTCTCGCTTCCCTCGGTTTTCTGTTCTATGCTGGAAATGACTCTCCATGAGGATCGTCGGGCACCCACTACGTTCTTGTATGCCACTGAGAGAAGGTTCCGCTCCTCATTTGAGAGCTCCACGCCAGTTTCGGTGACCGCCTTCATGGCTGCTGCCATATCGTCATAGCGCTCTGCTTGCTCTGCCAACTTTGCTCGCTGTACCAGTTCCTCCTTGTCCACCGACATGATCACCAATGTGCTTCCAAGCTCTGCGCTTGCGACGAAGACGATGCTACGCTCGCTGCTGCTGCTTCTCTCCTAGGATGGCCCCAACACGTAGAGTCTCCTCCCTCGGCTGATCGTCACGTATGCCTCCGTCTGCCGTCGCCGCTGGAACATATTTTTTTTTACAGATTAGTCAGGTGTCTTCCTTTCTAGACAAAGTTACATAGTTCCCGTATAAAATTCTATTTTTTTTTCCCCCACTTTCTATTGCTATAGAATGAAGGTGCTATTTTTTGCCAAGTTGACACGCCTGCAATTATGAAGTTACTTCCAAACTCTGTATATACGGCTTACAAATCTTATAATAGTTTTGATTCTACAATACACCTGTAGAATACTTTGATCTATTTTCTTTTTGATAAAATTTTAAGATATACCAACTAAGAAATTTAAAGCAACAGATGAACAATCAGGACAATGACTATGAATTAATGCAAAACAATAATTTAGATCTCTTTCATCTATGACGTGTAATTTTATTACGATATAACTGTGTGTTTTTTTTGTAACAAATTTTCTTTTCATAAAATTAATTAAGACTCTACCGACCCAATCGCACCAGAGTAAAGTTATTCTGTAACTAAAAGCAGGAACTGGAAACTTACAGTATTGCAATAAAAAGCATTCACTACGGTGCAAATATAATTATGTTCGGCACGCCTTAATCAGCAACGATGGAAGGAAGCTCAGCTCAGTACTAGGACGTGGTACTGTATACTGTACTACGTGTGCGCACCGCGGTAGACACAACGGCGGCGGCGGACCGGCGGTGGCGGCAGCAGTTGCCCGTACTGCGGCAGCGAGGGAGGCTTGTGATCGACTGAGGACTGAGGGAGGGCAGCGGAGCACGAGCAGTGGAGCGCACTTTGCAGACCTGGAGGGAGGGGCAGCACGAGCTGGAGGAGAGGCGCGACTCTGCGATCAATTCTTCTATCGCCACGGGACGTAGACTTCTTGTCTAGCCTTTTTACACCATCATCCATCGGGAAAAAATAATGTTGTAAATGTTATATATTTTAGAGAAAACAAGTCATATATATATTATGTATCAGGTTAACAGAAAACGTTGGATACGTTGAGTGACTGTTCTATCGTCATTAACAAATATACCGATGCTAGATCGTTTTACAAAAGAATTTCAAGCGGTTTGTGAATTCGGGAATTCGAAGGGGAAGGGGGGGGGGGGAGTGAAGAGAAACTGACGTAAGTGCTAGTAGGCAAGAGGAATGACTGATCACGCGAGCCAGATGCACCGCCCAGCCTGCGCAGCGCGCCCCAAGCTACGCACAGTTATCTATGGACTAATCTCGTCCGTATGCACGAGAAAGGAGTAAGAGACGTGTGGGTTGTTGCAGCAGCAGCAGTGCCGGCACTCGCCGCAGCAGTTGTTCAGGTGGCAAGGAGAAACATTCGGTTATTTTGGGGGTCCTCCACCACGCGCACATCGGATCACCGCCGCCGCGGCAGCGTCAGGCAGGGCGCGGGCACGGGGATCATGGCAAACAGCGGAGGGGAGGGCGGTTGGCTGGGAGCCACAAGCAAGAAGCGCCAGTCCCAGCGCCCGATCGATCAGGCACAAGCATAGAAAAGTAAGCCACGCTACTACCGTCCTCGCCCCATGCCGTCATGCCTCCTTTTCTCCTCTTCCTCGTAATAAACAGCGAACCCAAGACTATACGCAGTACGCACTGTACTCAATTTTCTTAACTGCACATGGCATTGCTATACACGTTCTATATAAGCCGGTGGTATATTATGGGCTTGAAAAATCACGTGGTAAATTAAATCAAGCGTGGATTTTTCATATTTACTTACTGAAATATCTTTCAAATCGCTCCAGTGTCTGCTGGCAAAACAGACTGCAAGATATAAGCTATGTAATAGTGGAGACTGAGATTGGGTTTGTTTTTATTTAACTTCTTATTGACTATAATGTATCCAAAAACTGGAAGTCCTGTATTTGATCCAATAAACAATAAAGAAATCAAAATAGTGTTTTGGAGAAACTACGAAGAACACAACAATATTTTCTTGGAGATCAAAATAATGTCTACATATATATCAGACACGGTTGCTAGTTACTAAATACAATACAAATAAAAAAATATTGATTTATAAATATTTCTGTTTCGTTCGTACTATTTGTAGTAAACTAGTAATGAGAATGTTCGGACTAATTAGAAACACATGCACGACTATTCCATGCACACGAAACTCCCCAATGGGAAAAGCGTGACGTTAATCACTATAAACTATAAACATAAGCTATAAAAGCAAAGTATGGAAAAGAAACAATATAAAACAACTTTACGTACGCTCTTTTAAGCACAGAGTTTCCATGGAAGGGCAAGGCTATGCATTCTTATATAATTACTAGTTAAAAGTTGAAAAGTAAAATAAAGTGCAATAGATAAAAGGCTTGAATTTAAGTAAAACGGTTAAACGAGATTCATCTTGTGATACTGTAAGTTACTTTGGAATACTTCAAAAGCTGTCACCAACAAAAAAAAAAAAAAAAAAATGAAAAGGAAAGTTCTACTGAATATGCTGTAACGAACGTATCTTTGGCGCACAACGTATAAACGTACTTATATTATATATATATATATATATATTGAAATTTACGTGCAACTGAATTGTGATGTTTTGGCTTTCGTTGCTTCGCTTTCCATCGGTTGTAATTAACCTCCGTTCTCTGTGCATGGCCATGAGAAAGTTCAGCCAGCAATAGTTAATTTTTAGACACCGCAAAAGCAAATTTTGTCACCATGATAATTGGGAGCGAAGGCGGGAAGCGACTGCGTGGAGTTTGGTACCTGTGCGAACTACACGTTTGATTAAGAGACAAATGAAAACCAAGTGAAAATAAAACAGGTAAGTGAAAGACAAACCGCAGTCACAAAGCGCAATCAACAGATGACTCAATTGATGGATTGGAACAGGATTGGAAGCTCAACCGGCCTTCACTAATGAAAAATACAAAGTTTACGACTGGCTAAAAATAAGAAGCACTAATAAACTTTTTACTAATAAAAAAATAAGACCGACGCGGCCTACGCGCATAATCAGTGGCTTCAATTAATTTAAAAAAAAGAGGCCCGTATTACCATGCTGCAACAAGACAATACATTTTCTTTTTATTCGTAGCCAAGTGTTAGAAAAAATACAATTATTTCCAAAACGAGAAACCGTGCAGGGACGATAACCAGCAAGCAAATTGCATTTTTGTAATGGCCGAGTGCACAAGAAAACAATAATTTACCGGTATGCGAATAAAATACAACAATATAATAGTTATTTTGTTAATTACGGAGGGGGAAGGATTAACGAACGCATTTATTGTTTGGTTGCTTTGAGATTATATTATTTTATTCATCAAGGATTAAGGAAGGTTATGCAGTTGATCTCAAAATATAGCTTCACTACCGACCAGAGAAACTTTAGGTGAATCGATCACCTAAATATGAGGCGTGGCACGAGAACCACGTGCGTTGCTCCGTAAGGTCGTTGAAGCGATGGACGAAGGCTGGCTACGATTGCTCGACTCTCTCAAGGAGCTAGCGCCTGACATGACGTCGCCGCCAGCACCAGTCGTATCTGCAGTGGCCGAGTTCAAGTAAGAGGAGGCAGCAGCTCTTCGGCTGACAGGGCGCTTGGGGGCAAGGGGCAAGCGGCATCAGGCTAGCACTGCATGGGAGCCGCCACCAAAATCTCGTGGACGAATTTGACGGATTGGATTGTGACGTCAGAACCAATGATTTATAGTTTATAGAAAATAAAAAAAAATTTAATTCTAATTCTATGACCTTGACAGTAAATATTAATTTGACTAAATAATCGATTATATGCCACGGCTAAAACCATCAGTGCTATAATTTTACGATTCTTATATTTATGCATAGGTCTCTAATTTATTGTTGAGTTTGAAGCTTCAAATGCCTGCTGTCTGGGCACGCGACAACAAGTAGAACAATCGATATATTTTACGCCACATAAAAAAAGAGAGACAGACGGGCTTTCTGTCATTTAACGCCAGTAAACCTTCTGGTGTGCTAAATGCATAGCTTTGAGCCAAAGTTATAATCACAAGCTAGATAAAATTGAGGCAACAAAATATATGATATATAATTTTTTTTATTATGTACAAACAGTAAAAAATTAGTCTATGATCATTTTATTAACCTAGTCTATGGTACCGTTTTCTGTTAAAAAAATTAAAAAAAAAAAAAAAGAAAACCTTAAACAAAATCTTGACATGAAATTAGTCAATGTCATGGTTCAGACAAAATAAGTTCGTAGTTTTTCCCGCATTAGTTGTGGGTGTGGGACTTGCGGTGGATAAAAGCTCATAAGGAGGTGCATTAACGATTATCGTAATCAATAATTTAATCAGCTCACACAACACTTAAAACAAGTTAAAACATTTTTCTTTCCCCTTGAAACTTTTCTCAACATGAATTATATAACATACATGTTTTTATGATTATAAAATTATGAGTGATGACAGCTGATAAAATAATTATCCGACAAAATTGTCAGTGTCTTAACTCTTATTAATAATAACTTCGAGGATGGAATGAAGTATCCCGTTCAATCTTGTTCAAACATGTGGTCAAATGGGACACTCATCTGACACCTCATTCTTATAATATAAATATCTAAAATATCTATATTTTTATCAGTTAGTTTAACCTGCGGGCTTTCACGGTTGCTTACAAGAGCGCTTATTTAACAAATATTTCAGTCCGGAGAAGCATTGCATACATTATAAATTTGGAAATACTATGACATTTCGTGACGTAGTTCTCAGCTTACGGGTGCTTACGTTTTGAAACTTGAATAATGAATAAAAAATATACATACAGTAGTGTGATGCCGTTGGTTGTATGATATCTGAAGGATCAAAATTTTAATTAAAGTTCTGCAAACTTTGATACGCGTTTTCAGTAATTAAAATTATTCTTTAGCTCGATTAATTGATGTCATCGTCATAGTATGATACTCATAGTTCATGCATTCTAAACTCACAACATCATGTGCGGTTTTGAGAGTTATGGATATGCATACCGCAGTTCGATGTCTACATAATATTCCGTATGCATGCAGTATTTTTTAATATGTATGATACTTCTTTAATAATTATTGCGAAGCGTAAATCTTCTATTTCGAATCAAAATATAGAAGAAACAATCCATCACACAAGTTTCATTTCTTGCAGCATCGAATATTCAAAAGGCGTAGATCCGATCCCACAAGCAAGCCGCAATCGTAGGTTACCTGTGCCAGGTAAACTTGACTCCTCCCATCCCTCCAATCAGTTAAAACAAATGAAAATCACACGAAAAAGAAGAAAAATGTAATTAAATCACAAGTGTAATACATTGGATGAACGTTATTACTATTGTCATAACCTGTTTACGTTTTTTTATTGAATAATTTATAGTAACCACACAGAAAACTAGATTTCTGTTCTCAGGCGGACAAGATGGCGAGTCGCAAAAGGGCACTCCTCTCTCCGCAAGGCTTAAAATAATTTCATATACACACACAGAGCACGAATCTAGTGATGTAAATGTTTTTAAATAAAGTAATACTACTTACATATAAGGGTAATAACCCTGTAGGAACTGTGACTTCACTCAAAATTCGCTACACACTAAAAATCCACCAGCGGCGCCCGGCAGATTCCTCGGCTCGGAAAAGGGGTTCACACAAGCGGAAACAGCAATCAACAACGTAAATCATAAAGTGTTCTGAAGACATGTACTTTTTTTAAATAAAAAGAAAGACCATCAATATTGGTTATATATATCTATTTTTTATTTTTTAATGTATATTTAACTAGAGTCTGTCATGTTATAAAATAAAAGTCTGTTTTAATAATTAAAAAATAGCCTTTCATTGACTAAGTACGAGAAATTTTTAAAAATGTATTTTTATGTTTTTCTGAAGGAAAATAAAGTTTAAAAAATGTATATTACTTTTTATTCAATACATTTATATTTTTTATTCGTATGATTTACATTAAGAAAATGCCGAAAAAACACATTTCAATTTTTTTTTAAATCACCGCCCTTTTTAACCAAATTTACCTACTGCTGCCATCTAGTGGACATATTTTTATATAGAAAATCTAGAAGGTGGCAAATTCAATCAAACAACGCAAGTTCCCATTGTTCCCACCAGGCCAGTGTTGAGCTGTTGAGTGTTCCCACGTGTTCCAGACTTCAAGCTGCAAAAAGTTCAGGTTGTAGAAGGTTTTGACAGGTTTTTTAGCACTATTACAGCTATAAAAACGTCTGAATTATGCCAAAATCAAAAAGAGATAAGAAAAGTAAGTGCTAATGTCTTAGAATAGAAGCAATATGATAGATTTCACTGAATGAAATGTGATATGAATGGTATGCATATGATAAGACTGCGGTATGCATAATGATTATGCATACTCATAATCATTAAAAATAAATAAAGATTTATTTATTTACTTTATTTACTTTTATTTACTTTATAAAATAAAGTAAATAAAGATTAGTTTATACTGCAGCAGTTGTGGCTGGCTCACAGTTTGTGTCTTGCTTGAGGTCACCAGCTCCCTGAACTTCTCAATCCTGTCCACGCCCACCTCCGCAGACCTCAGCAGATTCCATTCTCTCGCTGTCCTCCTGATAAAAGAATACTTCCCCACATCATTGTTGCTTCCCTGATACTCGAGCTTCCATTCATGGTCCCTTCTCCCCAAATATCTCCCCCTGTCCACTTTTCCACTCATCTCCTCCCAACCCTTGGCGTTCCTTGAAATTTTGTACATTGTTGTCAATCTAATTTGCCTCCTCCTTTCCTCCAGCGAGCTCCATCCCAGTTCTCCAATCATTTGTGTGACACTCTCCCTTTCCTTACGAATTTCCTTTCCGTCACTCACCAGTTTCCAGCTTCCCATTTTGCCAGTCACTCTTCTGGCCGCTCTTCTCTGTATCTTTTCCAGTTCTTTCTTACTCTTCGTCCTGTATGGGTCAAGGTGCTTTCACATATTCGAAAATCGCTACGGAATTCCGTAGCAATGCCGTAAGCCTTTCACATATTCTCGTTTGTCTGCGGCAGCTGCGGCGGAAAATCATGTGAATGCCGTAGCAAAATCAAGATGAGTTTGATTTTGATACGGCGTGCCGTAGAACGCCGCAGCAGCAGATCACAATCTCTACGGTGTAATCAACAACATTGCTACGGTGTAGCTACGGCGTGTTTCCGTAGCGATTTTTGAATATGTGAAAGCACCTCTATGCATATCTGTCACTCATGTTTTGTTTCGAATCCTTTCAACCCAAAGACTTCATACTGTATGTACAGTATTTTAATACAGTATAATTATATACTACAGTTAAATAATAATTATATTATTATTAATTTAATTAATAACTCACTCAAATGATTTTTATGTTTTAATTTTCAGTTTCACTTACAAGAACTACAAAGAAAGGTGGCTTGGAATTCAAACAGCAGCTTGTGAATGAAATTAGGAAATGTGTTGAAAATTATGCGAGAATCTTCGTATTCTCAGTACAAAACATGAGAAACGGAAAACTTAAGGACCTACGAGGAGAATGGAAGCAAAGCAGGTAAGATAATGATAAATTCATATGCATAATATATATTATCAGCCATTTCACTTGTTGACAAAAAGCTTCAAAAGTTGTATGATATAGCTTATACTGGTAATCATGCTTCGATGAATGCTTGCATAGCTTTAATAATTACCCGGTTATTTAATATTATCATACAGCAAAATTATATTATAATGCAAATTAAATAAATTTCTTTTGAAGTATTATTTTGAATTTTGCTGTTTCAATAATTGGAGCTTTTGATGTAGAATAGCGAATTTCCAAATTTCATTAGAATCTAAGATTCTGACAGCCATAGACACTCAGCTCACTGCCATAATGTACTGTGCAGGTTCTTCTTTGGCAAGAACAAGGTAATGGCGATAGCGCTGGGCCGTAGTGATTCAGACGAAGTGCAGCCCAACACACACAAGCTGGCTGCCTGCCTGCACGGACAGTGTGGACTACTCTTCACCAACAAGGCCAAGGATGAAGTTGTGAAGTAAGTCAGAATGGAAATTGTACCAGAATATTTTGAGCTCTTAATGGTATTTTTCAATTGTATTGATGAACTGCTGAACTGCATCACATTTTATTTTATATTTTATTTTTTTATTATGTGTTATCCCCCCCCCCCCTAAAATGTGCTTACTGCACAATAAATAATATGCTTAAAAAGTAACAAACAAACTTGTCACCAATTAGATGTTAAAAAATAATTCTCAGTCGCTTATGTTGGGAAGTAGCCCCTTTAATTTTAAACAGACTTTCAGTGGATTTTAAACCATAATGTATCATCAAGTAATAGAAAAAATTAATGTTGTTGTCAATACTACAAATCTGTTGCAATAGTATCTCTAGTATCGTAAATAATAATATTGTAATATCCCTAACTTATAGTCCCATAACTCACTATACCCTAACTAGATCAGACGGGCGCCTTCATCTTGGCTCAATTGGATTTGGTGCTGGCGCTTCACTTGGTTGGGAGTTTAAAACCCAAATAATAAAAATAATAATCTGAGTAGTAGCCCTTAAATTCATTCCCCATTGAGAAATGAAAAATTTATTTATTTTTTTCTTAACTTATCTAATTTTCTTGTCTTCAGGTGGTTCAACGAGTACTCTGAGCAGGATTATGCTCGCTCAGGTTGCCCTGCGACAGGCACCGTGGTCCTTCCGGAAGGTCCACTTGTTCAGTTTGCACACTCCATGGAGCCCCAGCTGCGACAATTAGGATTGCCCACTCAACTCAAGAAAGGTGGGTTGACAGCACTGACCTTTCTGAGTACCAATTATCTTGTTGTTTACATCATATCTGCAACAATGTGTATTGAATTTTCGGAGCGTAGTTCAGTCGATGCTGCCTCCTCTTATCATCACTCGTAACTTGATGCCAAATGTTAATCATGAGGACTGTGTATTGAAAAATTTCAAGGCCCACGCCATAGGGTACAAAGTATTCTCAGCATCCAAATTAGATTCAAATGTTAATATTTCTTTTTTTTTTTTCTCCCCCATATGGTATGTTTTTTTTTATTTTGTGAATTATTTGTTTAATTTTACGGGGGGGAGGGGGGGGATGCTGCGGTAATGTGTATCCGTGCCGGGTCAAAATATAGGAGAAACCAAACTTTACAGCTTACCGCGGCAGAAAAATGTCTAAAAAGCCACATATCAATCACAGTGTAGTATTGGAACTTCTTGGGTGTAGCTTTAAGGGTGGGGGGTAGGCTCAAACAAGACGTTTTGATAGTGTTCGTACATTTCAATTTTTTTCTTGGAAAGTTTTCATCTGATCGTTTTGAAACCAACTGCATACCTGCACTACATGAAACCAAACTTTACAGCTTACCGCGGCAGAAAAATGTCTAAAAAGCCACATATCAATCACAGTGTAGTATTGGAACTTCTTGGGTGTAGCTTTAAGGGTGGGGGGTAGGCTCAAACAAGACGTTTTGATAGTGTTCGTACATTTCAATTTTTTTCTTGGAAAGTTTTCATCTGATCGTTTTGAAACCAACTGCATACCTGCACTACATTATTAGCTATCTACTGTAAAAATCCGATTGAATTATAAACTCAAGTTTCTGAGATTAACTGTCCAGAACAACTCTAGAATTGAATTACAAAAATTGCTCAAAAGATGGCGCTTCAGAAATTTGTTGGAATTTTTTCTGGGTTATAATTGAATGAAACTTATTAATTCTTTGTACATTGGTTAGCGGCTCTTTTACTCTAGGACCTCAGATAGTTTCATAATAATTACTGCAAAACAAACGGAAATAATTATTTACTTCCTAGACAATTCCAATAGATGGCAGTTACGGCCTCCCGCCCACCGTTAATACTAGACTTTACTTGCATATTTGATCTCTTTTAGGTATAAGAATGAGCATGTCTAACTTTGCCTTACAAAGAGCTAATTTCTATTCTATTGCATGAGTACAGTACAAATGTCATAATAAAGTAATTTTAATTTTACAAATATCCTTTACCTTTTTCATGATCTTACAGGAGTGGTGACACTGCATAAAGAGTACACTGTGTGCAATGAAGGCGACTCTCTCACCCCAGAACAGGCCAGGATATTGGTAAGTTGTTGTTTTTGTTGTTTTTTAAATAAGCCTTAAATTTGATTATTTGATTGCAATCTACTACACTACAAGGGCTATCACATTTAATGAGTTTTCTTTCTGTTAATGGGGAATTCTCTTACAACTCAAATTTTAATTTAACTACTATATCATGATAGGGTACATATTAACAATAAGTTTGACTTAAGTTTCAACTTTTTGAACTCAAATTTGGGGACTCTGAAGGGATTATTAGAATAGGGGCAAAGTATGCAACCCACGCACAAACCTGAAAATTGTAACGTAGAAACTCCCTAGTTAACACACAACAACTGCTTGATATCATAGTTTGAGCGTCAAGGAGTGATTGGCTATAAATTTTAGTAACACGATCGAAATCAGCGGGTTTTTCTACCCTAATATCAATAGTTTTGTCTCTAATATCAGTTTACTTTAAGAGTGATAATCGAAAATATAAATTTATTGCAGGAAAATTTCGCCTGCTAGGCAGTTTCTACGTCACGTTTTGGCGCTAAATTCAAAAGAAGGAAGATTTTTAAAAAATTCCCTTGTCTTAAATTTTGAAAATTGAAACTTTTTAGTTTTGGGACATTTAGTTTCAAGGCATAGAGCATCTGAAAAAAAATTAAAATAAATGTAGGAGAATTCCCCATTGATTTTATTAAGTTTTATTGAAACAATATTCTTTGTTTTTCAATCTAAACTGTTGTGCCGTGTTTCAGAAACTGCTGGGTGAGCAAATGGCTGAGTTCCGTCTTTCAATGCTGGCAGTGTGGTCCAACGACAGTGTCTTCGAGATGCTGGATGCCTCGGCTGCAGCAGCTGCAGAGGCAAGCAACAGTGCAGGAGAGAGTGAGGAAGGAGAGGACGAGTGACCTCAAGATATATAAACTTTGTATTTGTAAATACCAGTTTTACTTCGGCCAAGGATGGGAGTGTGGTTGATTATACATAAATTTTTATTTTCTTAATTGTACACTTTTTTTCTCATCATATCAGTCTGAAATTTTTGAAATTATTATTATTACTATTATTTTTGAAGCAACTGTCTCAGTGAGTTTTATATCATACTTTAATTTTCTTTAGACAGTTGTGTAGACGAGTTTCCCATGTGTTGTTGCTGTAGGTCCAAACTAAAGTATAATAAAATTGCAGGGTAAATTACCTTATTTCTATTCTATATTCCACACCAATGATGGGTTCATTATCAAAACTGATTGCAACCTAAACACACATCATCACGCACATCCTTGACCAATTGCTATTTCTACTTGTTAGCATTTGAACTTTCATTGTTATCAATATTTTATGTTGAGATTGTATCTGTGTAGGTACTGATTTTTGGAGAAAATGAAATGCTTAATAAAATAAGCAAAATAGTTTTATTTTCAAACACTGGTTTTATTTTATTTTATTTTTTTTTTCAATTACATTCATTGCTGTACAAAAACAATATTCATCTATATTTACACACTTAATATTTACAATAAATGAAATTAAATACGTTTAAATTTTAACCATGACTAACATATTTCTCTTTTTTCTCTATATAACACCCATCCTTATATATTTTAAGTCCAACATTGTATTTAACTTCGGCTATGAAGAAGTTTTTATAGCAATTTTTTATTAATAACAGGTCACTGAGAAGATTGGGACGGATTTGTGTAGCACTTGGACATTGCACTTTTGTAGCATTTCTGGCATGAAAGAAAAGACACAAATCGTCGCCTCAGAATGCAAATCACGTAACTACAAAAAAAATTGATGGAACTTTTACCCTTATGTTCTATTGAGATAAGGTTTAAAGTTGCATCAAATTTTTTTGTAGTTACGTGATTTGCATTCTGAGGCGACGAAATGGTCTGTACTAGTTCACTGTGAAAGTCAGGGAGGGCAAGCGTGTTCATCGGACCAATCCCCACAGTCGTCCACTCCATCACACACCAGCGACTGACGGATGCAATCTCCACTAGCACAGCGAAACTGGCCATCTTGGCATCCTGTTCAAGAACAATGAACATCAACATTATTGACATTGCAATATTGCGAAAAAAATCTGAAAAGCACAAATTATCACTTGCTTGTTAAGTTTATATTTTGTTAGTTTGAATGGCTATCATAAAATTAATTACATCTGTCAAATACTTTACTAATTTTGTATTTTAATGAGAGTTAAATGAGTAATATTTTTGTAAAATTTGTTCTGTTCAGATATACAGGTCCTTTTATTTATTTATTTATTTATTTATTTATTTACTTTTTGAACGAAAATATTTTTCTGTAAGTGACATGCCAAGTTTTGGTCTTTGTATGAACATTTTAATTTTTTACTTTATAAGCACGTCAGTGGGAAAATTTCACAATTAAAATTGCTATCCTCTTATGAGCAGATTATGTGTTGATATATAATCATTTTTAGTAGGCATATTCATTTCGCTTATTATACCAGCTAGTTTTTCAAATCCTCACCGAGAAGCAGTGCTCGCTCTGTTGCTGCGATGTGTGCCAGAGCCAGCCTGTCTGGTTTCTGAGAGTCGTTGCAACTTTCCTCATCTGATCCGTCACCACAAGTGTCAAATGAGTCACAAACGGTGTGTCGCCTTATGCAGCGTCCATTTCTAAATAGAAAATTTCTAAAATTTATATATGTTCATTTCAAAATAATAAAAAAATTATTGAGTGGCAAAAGAAGTTGTGATATTTACCGGCATCTAAATTCAGAGGCTTTGCATTCGCCGCCACAACCAAAAGGCTCATCACTCTTGTCCTTGCAGTCACTAAATCCGTCACAAAACTTTGAGTGTGGGATGCATTCACCATTGCTGCATGTAAAGTGTGCTGGACTGGGACATGCTAAAAACCATAGAAATAGTTTTTCAATTATAAAAATAATAATAAACTTTATGAAAATAGTTCAATTTAAAGAATGTCTGATATCAATACACGTTTATAGTTTTAATAGGCATATTAACCTTTGCTTTACCTACCAGCAGTACAATTAATTTCATCAGAGGCATCCCAACAATCAATAACTCCATCACATCGCTTACTTAGTGATAAACACGAAGTGCGATTTCCACAGTGAAAATGTGTCAGCATATTACAGCCTGAAACAAAGTATTAAATAGATGTTATAAATGTATAAAAGTATTCATTAATTAGATTTTACCTACCACAATTGTATTCATCAGTGTGGTCATAGCAGTTCATGTGTCCGTCACACCGCTTAACTCGAGGGATGCACAGTTGGTTGCCACAACGCCATTCCGTCTCCAGGCAGCGAGAGTCATCCATGCACCTATCAAAATTGAACATAGAACACATGCTATTATCTATTGCCTTCATAATTGCCTTCATATGCTCACAATAAACGTGTATATAAAAATTATTTCTAGCATACAATATTTTTTTTTTATTTTAAGTATGTATAGTTTTTGTTTTGAAATAAAAACCCCAGCATATTGGGCCGATCAAGATGTCTTCCATTAATATCTACTATACAGCGACGCTATGCCAGGGATAGCAAAAAGTTACTCTAAATTTTCAGTTTAATGCTTACGAGTCAGGAAGTTGAAATTTGACACATAAAAAGTCAAGAATTTTACAAATCAGGGACACATGTTTTAAATTTATACCATATATTAATTCTGCCTGAATGAAACGCTCAAATTCCTAAATCAATGTTACCTGATATAAGAAATCCACTTTTTTTTTTCTTGGGTAAAAAATGTAAATTTGGATCAAGATAGAGAACTCTTTTGATATACCATCACCTGGTGTGTGATGCCTATTATTATTATTTTTTTTTGTCTTCCAAAGAATATCAATTTAACAAATAACTCTTTATCTTTTTATACTATTTTTGATTTCTTTGAGGGAAAAGGGGTAGGGGGATGAAGAGATTAAAAATATATATGTAATTTTTTCTTTGTTCTTTAGTATGTTTAAATCTACTATAGCTGCAGAACAACATAATATTGTACTGAAAATCTCATACAACCTTTTTTGAACAAGTACGTATGATATCTTACCTGAAGGCATCTGTGTCAAGCTGATGGCAGAGCTCAGTGTTGATGCGGCAAAGTCCCCCACAGCCCGTGGGGTCAGTACGATCCTTTGGCGTGCGGCACGATGGCACCGACTCCCCCAACAAGGCCACACAAACCTCCTCGGCTGCACACTCGTCACACAGACGCACTGCACGTAAAATATGGTTCGAGTTTTAGAACAACAGATCACATGAAATTTGAGTGAAATATATTTTCATGAATTGCAGTTGATATATACATATTTACTACATTTTTTTTTTCAGTAGAAATTAATATATAAAAAGACAAATTTCAACATTGATAATAAATTAATTAAATTATTATGATTCATTACAATTAATTTTACCTTTAATTAACTTAAATTTCCGTGAAATAATATATTAGATTTTCAACGATCGAAATATAAAAAGAAACTCACGGGGTAAGTCAGGTGCGCGGACGATCTCTACGTTTTGTGAGAGGTCGCGAACTGCCAGCAAGGCGGGAAGCTGGTTGTCTACACCGCCTCTGCCTTTCTCGCTGCAGTCACGCAGTTGTAGATCACCACCTCCATGCACCAAGCACTTCTCGATGCTGGGAAGCGTCTCGCCCTTGCCGCCCTTCAATGCGCAGTGCCGCGATCGCGCTCTTACACCGCCAGGACCGCACGCACTCCATGTTCCCCAGCTAGACCAGCCCGCCTCTAGATGCTCGTCTGTCACACCATCAACCGTCGACGAACGCCGCGCTGAAATATTAACAACGCTGTTAACCCCTATCACTTAGGCAACTTGTTGGACAGAAGTGCTTAACGGGTTGCAGAGATACAATTCTGCAGGCGCGAGCAAAAAATGGAAGACTACACCCGTGTCTTTTTGTTTTTTTGGTTTACCAACAATTTTTGTGTACTTTCTGTTAATGTTAAGATCAAATAAAACCCATCTGCATGAATTTGAACATTTGGAAGACTCTCTGGCTTCCATATATGGTGCCGCGTCCACGCAAAGAATTGACAACTTGGAAAATGAGGCATTGCGTGGGATTTTCTTCTCATTTGGCGTGGTCAATGTAAAGAAATAATGTTCGCATGAATAAAAAAGTGAAAATCGTAATACTTCCCGAGGATCTGGCATATGGTAGAGATTAATAGAAGTATATAGTCACAAAATAGAAGTTAAATAATTTTTTAACTTTGTCAAAATTTAATGGGTACTTCGAGTAATATTAAATCAAGTATTTTACTGTATTAAATTAAAATATTTTATTTCATTCGTGTCCTGTATCTTAAAAAATATATTATAGTATATTTATATATATATATATATATATATATATATATATATATATATATAAATAAATATCATATTTAATTAAATTTATATATTACTATATTACTTTCATGATGACAGTTTTTAATGTGATCTTAATATAATTTAGATATTTCGTATCTATTATATGAAATTGCGTTAACCTAAATGAGAATATATAATAATATTATATAATATAATAATAATTAAATAATTAATAATAATATTTCATACTTTGCAATGTTTAAAATACAGTTTTATCGGATTGCGAGTATATAATTTATAATAGAGTATTGTCCTCAAATTTTTTTATTGCAGAAATGGATAGAGGGTGCAAAGTTATGCTGCCCTGATTTTTTTCAGATTTTTTAGAGCCCGGGAACTATTTTTAAAAAATTATTGAAAGTCCTTTTCGTGACGTCACGAGACGCCGCTCCTTAAGAAAAAGATAGGACTTGCCGCCGCGTGACGTCACAAAAAGGACTTTCAATAATTTTTTAAAAATAGTTTCTGGGCTCTAAAAAATCTGAAAAAAATCAGGGTAGTATAACTTTGCACCCTCTATCCATTTCTGCAATAAAAAAAAATTGAGGACAATACTCCATTATATAATTAATATACGCGTCATTTTATTTTAGTCATCAAACTTAGTTTTCTTTACTGAAATTACGCTATGCTGCGAATAGCTTGACTATTTATATATATAATATATTTAAATATTTCTAAAACACGCCGTATGTTGTGTTACTTTTTTTATAAGACAATTTATGGATTATTTTACTAAAATTTTACATAATATCCCAGCTAATATGGAAACATGGAAGCAGTTCTTGTTTGCATTCAATGTAATTAATGCAACCTGGATGGATATAAAAACAAAAATATATTATTATACAGTATATAATATGTGTGCTTTTTTTCCCCAATTTAGGAGTTACAGCTTTCGTAAAAAGAACGAGCTATATAGCTTATCCGGATTTTCGAATTCTAAAAATTTTACTGGTCGGGTTACGAAGAGTTTATAATTTAGATTTGACTAAAAAAAAGATCAGAATCTCTTAGTTTACATCTTTTGTCAAATTTAAATACAATTAATATCCACAGCCCATGTTTTTCATTTATAATTACTTTAACTGAACTACTTGTAGCTCACCTGAGAAGCTGATGGTCTGGACATCCACCTCAAATTGTCCGAGCCACATTCGTCCTTCACGGTGCACCAGGCCACGCAGGAAGGCAAGTCCCGCGCGGTTTGCCGGCTCTCCCTCGTCCTCGTGTGCGGGCGTCAGCAGCAGCAGGCGGCACTGCACCACCACGCCAGGATCAGGAACGTGCGCTTGTAGTGACGTCACCGTGGAACTGTTGTACTCGTCTCGTAACTCGCTCGCTCCGAACAGTGCATCCAGCTGGGAACGTTGATTTGTCAGGAATTTACATCAGACGAATCACCTCCTTTTTATTTGGAAAAATAAAAAGAAGTTACATTGCACTGCAGCTCTAATGAAAGTTATATATACATATTATACTTGCAGGTTAACATCGCCTAAGATTAAAATATATATATATAATTATATATATATATATATATTATGCATGTATAATTTTATAATTTTATATACATA
Source organism: Siphlonurus alternatus (assembly GCA_949825025.1). NCBI lineage: Eukaryota > Metazoa > Arthropoda > Insecta > Ephemeroptera > Siphlonuridae > Siphlonurus > Siphlonurus alternatus. The sequence continues at coordinate 9,754,121 of OX463779.1, forward strand.
TCATGACTGGGAAAGACTTTTGTTGATATAATGCGTGTTAGACAAGATGCACAGATAATATAAACATTAATTAAACTAATTAAAGTATAGAGTGGACGATTTTATTTTTGGGAATATTTTATTTTCTAAAAATAGTTCAACCTGCCTTCTATTGAGAAATGAAAACCAAAAAAAAAAAAAAAAAAAATCATCCCAAATAGCTTCACCACAAAAAATTCCCATGCAAAGTTGGTGTTTCGGAGGCCTTTAATATGCGTCCTTATGAAACAGAAAACAGCTTTTTACTCTAACTTCGTCTGAACTATGGCACCAATTAAAAAATACATACGTAATCTATGATGAATTCTTTAATGGATTTTCAAATAAAAAAAAAAAAATACGAAAAATATTGCAATTTTTGCGGGCTATATATAATTTCCATAAGGATTTTCAATATTTTTTTCAGGAAAAACGGCTCTGTAAAAAAAAAATATGTATTTGAAAATCCGTTAAAAAATTCATTTCATCATACATTACGTACGCATTTTTTAATTGGTTCAGACGAAGTTGGAGTAAAAAGCTGTTTTCTGTTCCATAAGGATGCATGTTAAAGGCCTCCAAACTTTGGAATTTGGAACTTTGGGAATTTTTTGTGGTGAAGCTATTTGAGGTGGATTTTTTTGGTTTTCATTTCTCAATAGAAGGCAAGTTAAACTATTTTTAGAAAATGAAATATTCCAAAAAATGAAATCGCTCACTCTACTTTAAGTTATGTATTATATAACGTATTAATTAATGGATTTCGAAACAAAGTAATTGAATATAGATTGTATACTCTAGCTGTCAAGACTAGGAAATTAGTACTTATATATAATTAATTATAATTTATTATATAGAATGGGTGCGATTCAGTTAAGAAGCAGTTAGCCAGGTTTCTAACCACGTTTAATTATACCTGTTTTACGGGTTAAACCACCTAGTTAAACGTGGTTAGAAAATTGGCTAACTGCTTCATGAATCGCGCCCAATATATATAACATATACCGTGTTTATCACGTATTATATATAAAATCAATGAATGGATACACACAATGAATCGATAACGACTTATAAATATTTAGAAAACCATAGTATTAATGGGATTGGATTTAATAAAGTATTGTGCACGAATCTATCAAAGCTATACTAAACCAGCTTGTTCGAAGTTCTTATAGCTGAACACTCAATTCAAATACAAATGTCTGATCCATGCAGCTATAATACTTTGATGGCCGGATCGGAAATTTTTATTTAAATAAAGTGTACGTAGATGAGGATGAGATTTGATTACTTGAATTTTAAAGAATATACTAACGACGTATATTGTTTGCTGTTTTTATCCTGCTTTATGGCCTTTCTTCAACTGCTGTTGAGATATTACAGTGTAATACAGTATAAATATGCTATATAACACTTCTTTGTACTTTGTTATATTAATCCACCGCATTAAAATATTGCACACGTGTTTACCCGGAGTATAATAACTAAGAGGATAACAAAAAAATGACAGAAAAAGAATGTATGATATGAATTGAGATTGAGAAATTAGTGTCAGCCAAAATGTGCAGTACTAAAACGCAAATAATAATAATAATAATAATAATAATAATAATAATAATAATAATAAAATTAAAAAAAAAAAAAAAAAAAAAAGATTGCGGTGAAGAGAGTTGAAATTTAATGTTAGAGCTTAGATTTTGACCACACATGAAAGGAGGGAAGGATTTTTATATTATATACTATTCACTCGATTATAATTTTTTAAGTCACGCAATTTTTGAATCGATTTTTCGCGTCTGAGTCGTTACCATTGATGAATGCGTGGGAACACGGAAGTACGATGCCGGCTACTACCACCGCGAACAACCGCGAGAGGGAGTCGGACAACACCCGCGTACGGGGCTCTCCAAGGCACAGCGGTACCGTCATGTATCTGCACACCCTAATAGTATATACCTAACATAGCTGACATTACAATAGATGAATATAAACTACTTGTCATAGAAAAAAAAAATGAATAATGAATATATGTCACGAATTGTATAAAACATTTCACCAATGCAACATCACACGCGATTTATTTTCATTACTTTTAAAATTTAAATTTGTTGTCCTCTTTATTATTTACAAAGATATTGTCACAGCAGTTTCAACTAAAGTAAAGTCACTAAATAATAAATTTTTCCAGTTTTGTTTATACGTTTCTAATTTAAATGAGTTATTATTTATTTTATTACTTTCCATAGTAGTATATATGTATATAATATACTTATTAACTTATTACCTTTAAATTTATATCGATTCGGTATTGACAGACGGGTATTGTAAAAAGTTGAGCATTTAAAATTATTATTTATTGCAATGCATAGTAATTTAATTTTTTTTAATCAAAGCTTTTAATTAAGGTAATACAATTGGAAACGTGAGATTGAATTATCATGCTCAATATCTGAAATCAAGTTATTTTTGTTTTTTAGCTGCCCGCGCAATTTGTGAAGAGTTGGCTGCTATTTAAAGTCGTTTTCCCACCTTCCTCATCGTCTATCGTCACGTCACAGCGTGCAGGTGGCAGCAAAGTCAAGCCTTTGAAACGCCAACTTATTTGATTTAAATCGGATACAAACTTTATGTACGGAGAATATTCAAATATGGCTTCCCAGTTCGAGGCAATTCGTTGCGTCGTATTTTCAAGTCATATGCTCGCGCAAATAAACAGAAACAAGTGTGAGAGGGCATGTCACTTTTTAAACTCATTTATTATGCAAGAAGTTTGAGACATTTATTTAATTAATTGTGTAATTTGTTTTAATATTTAAGGCAAATTTTGACTACATTCGTACTAAAAATATAAATAGCATTGTATTTTTTCTTTGTTCTTCTCGTCATAGCACATTTGGAAATAAATTGCGTGTTTCGGTAGATAAGATGTATTAAATTTTGGAAAAAAAAATGTTTAAAAAAACAAACATGCATTATGCAATGGGACAGAAAAGGAGGGTAAAATTTTCAGCATAACAATTTCCTTCCTCACTCAATATTTAATATTCTATAGCGTGAGAGCCAAAAGGATTCAACGTTTACCAAGTAGTTATATATAATATATACTATTATCTGTCAATTGTAAATAAGAATTAATTATAGGACGACTTATAGGTCACACGTTCGTCACGCCAATATAAACCTACGTGTCAATAATTATTTGCACTATAATCATTAAAATATTTATAATATGATCCGTATATGCTGTACACTATATAATCATACTTATACTGATCTAAACACTATTATATAAATTTATATGCAATTAATCTATATAGGGTCTGAATATTTAATTAGTGAAAAAGAGTTAATTGATGCAAATGATTCAAAGCTTTCAGTAATTTTTAGGTTTAAATAATACCTGATGATAATAATTTTCACAGAAAAATTTATAATTCGTTTAAATAGAGGAGTTAATTTTCATTGTTTAATGAGCTTACGTATAATGCTAGAAGGCCAATTGACGTATACATGGCCTTACAGTTTAAACTGTTTAAAGTTCACTTTGGGAGAAAAAAAAAAAAAAAAAAAGGGCTTTACATGAAAAGTTTTCAAATTATTATTTATTTTTAATATATATATATACGGATCTTTCCCCATACGTCATAAAATAATATGACGTCACGTGAATGTATGCAAAACATTGCAGCGGCATAGCAGATACGTGCTAAAGTTGGTCTCGAAATTAATTTCTCCTGGCTATTCACATCATTTTTCTTAAAATTTTCTTTCATAAATGGTGACAAGAAAAACCATCAGCGCTATTGAGGAAAAATATTTTGCTATTAAAACAATTATTAAAAAAAAAAGAGATGTTGCGAGTTACATTAACCCGCACAGCATAGATTTTTAGGTTTTTCTGTCTACATCCCGAAGATTTTCGGGCGGCTTCGCGCATACTATCCAATCGTAAACATAAAACTCCCGTATACTTTGTTTGATCCACTACCACAATGGGATAATATAATATGTATAAATATTATATAATAATATGATATACAAAATTTATATATTTTTCTTCATTGCTGACAAATATATAACTATTATATGATTGCAGTATGCAGTCGTCAAAATATTGTACAATTAAGACTTGAACTTACAAATAATTGAAATAATTATCCTTATAAAAACATTTAAAAATATCATAAACAATTCTTTTACAAGACATTTGACATAATAAAATTATATTACTATGATGAGCTTAAACTCGATGGTTCATATTGACAGTTAATTTTGTTTTAGAACTATAAGATGACGTAAGCGTTTGTTGTTGGATTATTAACTTACCTGAACTACGAGCTGTGAGGTGAGTGTGTGGAAGGGGACGGAGTCCGGGTCCGAAAGATCGGTGGTGAACCTCTCTCTGCTCAGTACGAACTCTCCGTTCACCACGGCACCACCCACGGGACCCGAGTCTGCAAACACCATTTCGTCATCAGAGTTCGTCACGTCGTCACACCGAGTCGCCACACTTACCGCTCTCGACTGACCGGCCACGACTCCAGTTAGTGATGGCTGGCTCCACACCAAGCACTGGACATAAAGATACATTGAGTCAATGACTCTGATAATTCACGAATCTTCTTTTATTTATAAAAATACATACATTTTTTACTTCATAATTTATTGTATTGATCTTGGTTAATATTTAAATAATAATAATAAACCTAAAATACGTATCCTTAATATTATAATCTTTAATATTAAAATGTACTTGTTATACAATAATGTACCCCACAAATCCCATGCACGATATTGTCTCTAAAGAGATAGGTTGGAATAAACAAAATTATGCACATTGAAATATTGATTTATTTCTCCTATATAAATTTCAAAATTTTCAGTATAATTAAAAATAAAAATGTTGTGAAATTATCAACATCATGGTATAGAGAGTATAGCCTTACCTAAACAGTACAATTTAATAATTATGACGCATGATTTTAGGCTGCATAAATATGTATATGAGAACGAAAACGAAAAACGAATGAATGAATGTAATATTTTATATATTATGATATAATAATTGCAGAAAATTAAAAATTGTGTAGTGTTAGTTTTCAAATTTATATAACAATATATGATTGAGGAAATAGAATAGAAAAGATGGAACACATTAATTTCAATATTTTGATTACATCACAGTACTTTCATAAAATACAGCAAAATGTATATCATGTCCAATAATTATTAACACAAACATACATGGAATAAATAAATAAATAAATAAATAAATAAATAAATAAATAAATAAATAAATAAATAAATAAATAAATAAATAAATAAATAAATAAATAAATTAAATAAATAAAGTGAAATAATCGACCGCTTTATAACAGAAAGAACTCTCCATAGAAGGATAGAACATCTCGTGATATCAGGCAATGTACATGCTAATCCAAGCAGTGCTCACAGATTGCGGTGGGCATGGCCCGGGCTACGAACCCCCATCCTCCTACATTATAGCGTGTGAGCTAATCCAGTACACGTAATACAATACCATGCACCATGGTCATGACACACAAATGCGTTTCGTATCAACAACATATCTTAATGACATTTATGTAATGTCATGCACAACCAACTAAAATTATCACAGAATAACACATTAAAGAATATATTATTTGAGTTAAATGGAAAATAGAATCAAATTGTGGATATAAATCTAAAACGAATTACGAATTATTTATTCTCAAATCACGCGAAGAGCACTTTAATGTATTTTTTACACACATTATGTAATATACGGTATATACTAATTACTTTGTTTCATACATTATATCATTAATGTAATCGTGACACATTTTTTTAAGTGTAATCGATTTAAGAGAGAATATTAAAGCTGTATCATAATTATACACAAACAAACCCGCAATTATAAATTCTATTTTTTTTAATTTTTTCCTCTTTTATTATACATTGTGATTATTTTGTAAACATCAATTTTTATTTTAGTAGGATTTTTAGTATTTTTACTGCTTGAGATATTCTCTTAATATTTATGTTTATGATTATATATATATATATATAAATTCAAATTTTTATTTCGGTCATAGGCTGTACAGCATGCATGGATCATGAAATTTAAATCGTAAGTAACTTACTGTACTCAACGAGAAAAATAGAAACATGATGACAGCGTGGAGGAACTGGAGGAACGCAAGAGTATAATATGTACTTACCCGATGCGAGCAGCACGAGCACAGTGGCCGTGGCGAGCACGAGGGCCGCGAACAGCAGCAGGGCCACGACGCAACGTGCGCGAAGCTCACTGTGGGACCTTGTGGGCGAGTTGGTCAGACGCAGGGTCCAGCTCTCGGCACCCCCGCACGGCAGGCACAGTAACCGGGGCGGCCGCTTCGAGAGACGTGCGGAGTGCAGCGCTGGACCAGCAGCCCCGGGAGTCTGGTACAAGAACACGTGACATGAAGCTCTGACAGTATGTATATATATTTTTTTTTACAAGGATACACCCCTAAGAGCTTACAGCTCGCAGCGGGGTAATGGCTAGGGATAAGATAGGGAAAGGACACGGCCTGTTACGCGTCCCAGCATTCGCTGAGGTGAGACTGAGGGAACTATGGAAAACCTCAATCAGGACGGACACCTCTATTTTTTATCAATGGACCAAAGTGATGTCCACAGTACGAGAAACCACACACAAGTGACAAATCCCATCTCACTCACACACTATATTTTTTAATCCGTTATCAAAATCATCATATTTATATCAATCTGCATGGTTGCCGGGTGAAAAATTATTCCTGAGACTACTAGATCGTATATGAATTAGTTTTCTAGGTAAAATTTCAAAAATATACGATGAGAAGTAATTTTTATTTTGTCAGCATGAGATCAAGAGCATGAGGACGATGCGGATGTTGCATTAGCTCCGGTGACGCTCCATCAACTAAAAACGACCTGCGTGTTTAATGTGTAGCGGCTTCCTGCCCAGCTCGATCATAAAAATAAAAAGTGTGATATGAAATGTGAAGCTAAAAAAGGCGGAAACATGTTTGTATATTCCCAAATTATTAGTAAAAATGGTAACAAAAAAAAACAATATATTATATATTATACCGGGTATAATTATGTACAGTCCTTGTCAAAATTAGTGAGAATTCTTACAAATTCAATGTAAGACTTGTGCGCTTCAAAGTTAATCGCTCTGTCCCATTCATTATGAATATGACTTTGAACACCAGTATAGAATGTTGATTTAGAAACTGTTTCGTCGACTATTTTCACAGCAATTCTGAGTTCTGAGTATTTTTATATTATATACCATTGCACAGATTGCGATATTAAATTACAGCAAACGCTACTCTAATAAATAATATGTCCTGCAAATTAATTACACTAAAATAATCACTTTTTAAAATTTTTAATATATACATATTATAATTCATTATTTTTTTAATTAAACAATCCATAAAATTGATTTCAATAAATAATGACAAAGTATAAGGCCTAAAAAGATATCTTGAAAAATATGTTAATACGTCATCCGTCTTTGATAATAACATGCCATCATAGAAAATATTTTACAATGCATATTACAAAATATACATGAAGCAGCAGCTGTGCAATGTTCTAGTTGTATGTATACTAAAGGAAAATCGACCTGACGATGCGACGCGGGGAGGTTGTTCTTTGTCGTGCAGAGCGCCGTCATTTGGAACACCGCCCCCGCGTAACCTTCATGCCACCCTCGGCGTGACACTCCAATCATCAATTCTCCATCATGACAATGGTAGCAATCTTATTAATATTGTATCATTAAATTTAGCTTCTTTTGCTTTTTCTAGAAGTATATTGCTTACAGAATATATAGTATATAAATTTTTACCCGAACAAAAGAATTTTATATAATATATACAGTACATATTATAATGTTATAATATTATTGCGATATGATTTATATTTTTATTTAATAAAGTTTTCGTATTATCTAGAAAAAGTGAATGGGTACAAAACGTCAAAGGAAACTTTATATAGTATATACAAGTCATGACAAGCGTTTTTTTATTCTATTCACAATGGTTTACAAAAGGTATATTTATATTATTATGTTAATCAATATATCGAACTGGTGAAAAATTGATCTTTACATGTCCTTTGCTTCGATACTACCTTGCACGTTCATAATATTATGTTCTTTTGTCTTATACATAAGTATTATATTATGGAATTTTTCTAAATAAAAAACAAAGTCTCAATCACTACATATATATTTATTTGTAAAGAAACTGCATTAATAGATCTGATGCATTCTTCACTATAGTTATTGTTACTGTTAATAGTATGATGGCAACGGCTATATATATTTATATAGCTGTGTAATGTCTATAATATTGAGCGGCTCGTGAGTTTAGCATATTATTAGTATATATATGTACTGTACATGTATACATTAGTGTACACATAATAAAATATATCTATCTAGAACAAAGTGCATGCATGCACAAATGCATTTGAATACTTAAGTAGGCTATAGTTGCATTTACGACCTGATAATATCATAGTGTTTAATAATTAATGACTTTTAAATGCATTTTCCAAACAGATTATAACATGGAAGGTAATTTTACATTGAACCGAACTTACCATGTTGACTTTTTTTATTTGCTTGTGGGATACAATTAATATCGTTCAACTTATATGACCTTTCAAACAATCATGCACCCGCATGAGTCGGAATATGACGGATAAAAAAAACTTTATCATATGCGCATGTGAAAAATTTCTTACTTTAATATTTTGTTAAGTACTATAATTTAATAAATTTCACACATTATTATAATAGACATATAGCCCGGAGGCTCTAATTTGAAGGATTATTATTTATTTTTAACATCAAACTGAATTTTGGGGTTCTGCGAAACCGGAATTTAATGCTGCAATTAACTTTTATTTTATAAAACCCAACATTTCAAACCATTACTTTATTCTTCCAAAAAGAAAGTTAATACTTCATCTGTAACTTTTCCTTGACTAAGATGTTCATGCAGGAGTTGAGGTGTAGTTGAGTGGTGGCTCACCTGGTGCAGGTGGTGCGCAGTTGGTACAGCGAGGCGGAGGTTTCGACGGTTGTCTGCACACGGCCCGGGAACATGGTAGTAGGGCACACTGGCCGCGAGACTGGGCACACCAGCGTGCTCAGGTGGCAGGGGCGCCAGGTACTCGCCAGGTGGACGCACGTGCAGCTCGGGCACGCGAGGGGGCGAGCGTAGTGGACTCATAGTATTGGGAGTGCACGTGCCGGAGAGCGGCTCCGTGCCGGGCCCCGACACGTGCAGGTACGACGTGTCCAGCACGTGTGGAGGCGAGTACTGCCGCATCAGAGCATCCAGCTCGCGGTACACCCCTGGGGTGTCCATCTGCATCAAGCGAAATACAAGTGTTAAAACATTATTAATTTTTTTTATTGAAGTAATATGTCATCTGCAACGAGCTGAAAGCCTGGATAGATCCGAAATAGTCGAAATACATTATACAGTCCAATATGAAGAGGTATTTGATATATCGAATTCAATAATGATTATAAATTATAATTTAAAGCAAACATCAAACAAATCTACTAAAGTAAATAAAACCAATAAGAGTTTGTAATCGTTAAGCATACAAAAAAAATGGTATAGTATTTTTGTTTTTATATTATTATATAATATAGAAACGTTGAATGTATAGATTTAGTTTTTCAGATTTCAGGTCTACTAACCATGCAAGTAAGTTTTATTTATATTATACACCATCTATCACATATATACATACGTGTTATTACGAGCATACACGCACATTATATAATACATGTTTGTTTTTTTATATTATCAATTAATTGATTTTCTATAAAACATTCAGAATATATCAAGCGTTCACTGAATTGAAACATGAATATTTTATTGATACTTCTATAAAAAATAGCCCAAGATAACAAAAAGGAATATAAATTGAGTTTAAACCGTTTATATATTATAATAGTATAAATTATATATAATTATTAATTATAAAAAATAAAAACACATATTTCTTCATACCTCAGTTACCTCTCGCAGGCTCACAACACAGTACATAATATAGTTAATTGTGTATGATTCATTAACATAAGAAATAAGGAGCTCAGATATGCACAAATTTCTACCATAAATATCTAGAGTTGAAAATGTTCTATAATTTCTATAAACTAGAATTCCCTCTGTTTGGGCATTGGAACTTTGCAGGAAGATTTGCCTGCCTGTGAAATTTCAACACTGAATAATATGAGCAGCAAGGTTATATATAATATATATTATACATAATATAAATTATGTAGAAATTTTGCTTGTCCAGTAAGAAAATTAAATTACGACTGCGTGTACGCGACACGTGACTTCCTCGGTGGTTGTGTCACCCATCGTTGGGACCGATCACCCACACAGGCAGCGCTGCCGTCATCAGAGCTTGCGTGTCGCCCTTTTTGTTATCACCAGCCCATCGTTGATAAGCGACACGCCGGCCGGCCGGCTGCTTTAAAGCAGAAGTGAATGAACTGCGGATGACCCGCGAGAGACCGTGAAATTACCAAGCTCTCGTGACCTCGTATAGAGCTTCTATATAGATGTCTTGACTTTTGTACAATTTATTTCTATTACTGCAGTACTACAGTAAAAAAAAGTAATTTACATAAAATATAATAGTATAAAAAATATGTACCTTTTAAAATTAATAATTAAAATAAATTACTTTTATACGTGCATGTCTTTGCTAATTTTTTTAACAGAAAAAAAAGTATTTAAATTACAGAGATAACAAATAAAATTTATTAGCATACTGTAATAATATATTAATATAAAATTTTATTACCCAGCATTGTATAAAATGTTTGAAAGTTCATTGAACAAAATCAATTCTGAACTTATATAAACACAAAGGTTATTGTACAGCGTGGGGCAGCATAAAATTTACTATATTATTAATGCTGATTCAAGAGGGGGCAAAATATATTATATATATGTGCATTCACTCTAGCCAGCCCCCCATAAAAATCAAGTTCACCACGCCCCCATAGAATGCAAGGCAACGCCTAGAAATGCATCAGACGCAATGTTTGTGAAATCCCGAGGTGTATTTCAGTTCTTCTAAGGTGCACGGCATCAATAATCCAAGTGATATTATCGCTCCAACTGATGCTGCAGTTTTACTTAACTTGTTATTAAGTACAGTCATGCATGATCTGAACAAGCTCGACTCAGTTAATTAAGATATAGCAGCTGTTCTATTTTAGCGAAGCTGTTCTATCTTTTCCTCTTCTGATCAGCATGCACATAAAAGAAACTGCATCAAAGTAACCAACTATAGGAGGTATAGCAAAGGATTTTTAACCGATTTTATCATCATTAATTAGTGACTTTAAAAAAATGCAGCTACCTGCATGGCATATAATATAAAATTAAATTTATCATGCGCATATTAAATTGAAGGCTTGGATGCATTAATTCTTATTTTTTTGTGAGGGCCATAAGGGTAATGTTATTGAAGTGGAAATGTATAACATGGTCCAAAAAAGTTGAATTAGATACTTTTGCTCGAACTACATGTACGAATTATACGACTTTTAAATATAATTAATATGTTGTAATTTTCCCCTCAGAGGTTCGCAGGCATTCAATTGATATTAGTTTGTATAAAATTAAAAAAATAAATAAATAAATAAATAAATAAATTAAATGAATGAATGAATGAATGAATGAATGAATGAATGAATGAATGAATGAATGAATGAATGAATGAATGAATGAATGAATGAATGAATGAATGAATGAATGAATGAATGAATGAATGAATGAATGAATGAATGAATGAATGAATGAATGAATGAATGAATGAATGAATGAATGAATGAATGAATGAATGAATGAATGAATGAATGAATGAATGAATGAATGAATGACCTGATATTTTTTTTTAAATTAGGCAATTTTTGCTTCCCGTTTTGTTGCATAATATAAGTTTTAAAACAATTTATATATATATATATATTATATGACAAAATAAAATTGGGAAACTCTTCCTCGTAACTCTTCCTTGTATTTTTCGAAGGTCAAAGCTTGGCGGACAAAACATTATACAAATGTCATCATGCAGTTTTCAAAAAGTGATTCAAATTTTTTTAACAATATATATTATTTAGAGTACGCTCTCTTCAATTAAATGTTTTAAAACATTGGGGTAATTATTACAATCGAAAGTGTACGTGTTTTGTATGTTAATAAATGAGTATTAATATTAAATGATTATGATCATTGCTTTATATATTCAACTTATAAATTTCAATTTTCAATTTTCATGCAGTTAAATGAAGAATATTTTTTTATATATTTTTGTAAATACGATAATTTTACTATTTATAAACTTTTGTTAAAACAATAAAAATTGCATGCTGCATTAAAAATACTTTGTTAATTATGTGCATACTTTTTCAATTTAAAATTATTTATGTACATAATATACCTAAATAAGCTTGTTATCTGAATGCTTACTACATGCAGTGTCACCAGCCTTGGAGTTACCTGCATGCACGGGTTTTGAAAGTTACATAAAATTTTGACACGCCAAAACTTGAAATTACAAATTTGAATTATATTCTACTTTGTGCTCAAACTAAATTGCCATATAAGCCATCGTAATTGTATGATGCAAAACAAAATTATATAATTACGCATTTTTATTATATAATTTAGAAATTATTCGATATAAATAATAATATAACAATGCTGTTCTATTATTAGAACTATCTTATAATGGTAACTTTTTCAATTTCACTTTATTTATGAATTTATATGAATTTGATATTTCAATAAATTCAGTGATTTTTAGCATTTGCATGTTTGTTTATCGGAAGAGGCAATGTGTTAAAATTAATAGCCAATAGTTGCAATTTAGCTTCAGTGAATGCTGGTTGCCTACCTTCACGGCGAAACATAGTTGCATGCAATCAAGTCTTTTAAAAAAATTATATAATATAGTATATTATTATAACATATTCATGCTTCCTAGCTCATACATATGTGGTACATATATTATATACCATAGGTGGATCAAATCTACATAATATCTCCACTTTTAGATCGTATTTCACTGTGGAGCGTTTGTAGAAAATTAGTTGTGTATATAGAATTATTGACGTTGCTTAACTTTTAAGACGTGAGGAGCACATAAAGTCGCTAAATAACACCTTACTTTCGTTTAAATGTGTACTAGTTATTTTAACATCACGGTTAAATAAAAAATAAAGTGGCAGATAATTTTTTCATTTATTTTTTTTACAATTATTTTGTACTAGTTTTTACAAGCATTTCTTCTACTATACCATAATTATTATTATATAATAGTAACACGATTTTGGTTCAGTACGTGTTCAAACGTTCAAACCATTTATAATATTATTGATTTTATTTAAATATTTTACTGAGCACTGAATATAATCAATTCTAGATCGCATAAATTACTTAATATGATAAAAATGTCATATTTATGATTTATAATATCACTTAAAAGTTTTCAATTATTATATAATAAATTTTATAAGTATAATAATATTGTCGTTATTATGGAGGCGAATGATTGAAAATGTAAACCAAATAAAAATAATATATATCTTCAACGCAGAGTGCATTATACGACATGTTGGATACAATTTATAAAAAAAAACACGATCAATAAAGGTGAAACATAAGCTAGTGCCGCCAGTATATATAATAGTATTTTGACAGGCGATATCGATAACCCTTGCTACCGGAGCACGAGGAGGGAAACACAATAATAATCCAGAACGGGCTCACGAAGCCGGTCAAGCGCGCCGATCATGCGCCTCGTTGGCCTCGCACTTCGATAAGCTAGTAGCATCATTAGAGATACTCACTCACGTATGGAGAGTGGGTTTAGGGCGGGGGCGCGAGTCGGGAGACGGGAAACAGGAAACCTGCGTGCGATAACACGTGAGAAGGCGATGCAGACCCATGAGGGATGTTTGAAGAGTGATAAAAAATAAAGTGTTGGAGACCAAAATTTTTAGCTGTTTGGCGTTTAGCCTATAGTATATGATACACCAAATAATCGAAATGTTATGTACCGTACAGTCGCGTCGCTTCGGAAAATTTCCGTTTGCGGCCTTGTTAATCACTATCATGCCCCGAAAGAATAACACAGGGGAATGTTTATAATTAACAAGGCTGCAAATAGGAAATTTTCCAAGGCAACGAGTGTACAATAAAACACTATTACATATTATAGTAATGATATAATAATTAAGCAACCTTGTTTTTACATATATAATTATAATAATTGTCATATAGTACAAAGTAATAATTATTACAAATATATTAATTTGTGCGGAAAAATACAAGCCATTGTCTTTACATATAACTAACTTTGGATTTGTGTCAACACCGAAATCGTGCTCTTTTTATTGCTCTGCTGGAATCTGTCACGTCATTTACACGTCATAGAGTAAAACAGACGAGTGAACCGTACCGTGTTAAGTTTGCAGGGGCGTAGACAAGGGGGGGGGGGGGGGGGGTTTGGATGTTATAACACCCCCCTTGAGAGCTGAACCTTAGTAAATTTTGAGGGAAAAATAACAAAAAATGGTACTCGACGGATACGATTTAGATAAAATTTTATGAAAAATTTTCTTAAAAAAAAAAACTTTAAAAATTCATATCCTCGAAACACATAGAAAATACATCTTTAATTTATTTAAAATCCGTCTACAGTATTATGATTACTTAAGTATGCTATAATTCTATTATTTAATTCCAATGTGCTTTTTTGCTTTTTTCGTCATCGATAATATATAACATCTAGTCTACGGAATAAAAAAAAAACTAACTATTATTATAATTATATTATGTAGTATTCATTATTAAGTTATTTATGTTTTTGTAGACAACAATTTAAAAATATAAAAAATGTTGAAAACATTCCCCGCATGATGTTCAGCATAAAGCTAAAAATTTTATATATATATATATAATATTTTATTATTTTTTAATTAATTATATATTATAGGTATATATTACATCTTACAATTAATTGCCAGTTTTATTGTCTAATGTATAATACTGTACATATCATTTATATCATAATACATATAATTTATTACCGACGTTAAAAAAATCTGATTTTTTTAATTTGTATATTTTTTTATAAGAAAAAGTAGTGACAAAAATATTGTAACTATTGTACATAATTTACGATTTACAAATATAAGAAATTTGCTGCAACTTTTCATCGAAAAAAATTAAGTCCACGTACGTCCTTGTTTCAAAAAAATCGCGCATCATGAAACTAATAATATAAAAGTGGTTATTGGATGAATTACTTGATTTAACTAAAATTATTTGTTACTTATTACGTTAGTGCAGCACTTACTGCACGTATTGAAAAGAAATTAAAAAAATGGGGTGCAAAAAAATATAAATTTTTAAAAAAAAATTGCATCAATAATTCTCTATAATAGTATTTTTTCATAATTTTTCCCTAAAAAGGGGGCGTGTCCTTAAAAAAAATCGCGCCTGCGGCGGGCAATTGGGGGGCTACGCCCCCCCAAACCCCCCAGTGGGCTGTTCTCAATCTTGAAGAAACCCCCCCTTGGACAAATCCTGGCTACGCCACTGTAAGTTTGATATTATAATACGGCGTTCTGTTCTGTTAATAGAAAGAAAAAAAAAAATGATTTGATTTGATTTTTTAATGGATCCAATACAGAAATGCCATTTTATAGATACATGCTTATTTTGATCGGGTGCTTATTGACTCTTGATAATTTTATACTTTCCTTGTTTTGATCCCGCTTACAATTAAGACAATTATTATATTATACGCATTTATCAAAAGGCTGACATGAACCGCTGAGCGCCGCGTGTAAAACTGATTTACTATATCGACATCATTTAATTAATACAGCAACTATGAATGATGGAATGAAGCATATTTAGTATTATTTTATCGTGCTTCATATTTTTACATTAATTAAAATACTAATTTCTTCATTACAGTTTAATTATCTAAATAATTAAATATTATAATACATGTGATGTTAAAAGTAACAAATGAAAAGAGAGACGAAAGGCATTAATTAATTAGTTAATTGAAAGCAAAAATATCTTTGCATGAATTTATAAAAAATGATAATATCATAATTATATGGGTAAAAATAATTTAAAAAAAAAAGTAAATGTTAGCTACAAGGCTACAATATACAACAACATCTATTTGGCTATTTGCAATTGTCACGGACTGGTGCATCTGTAGCTTATATACTAGGTCGTCGGTAGGTTGTCATTGATGTTGGATGCAGGAGGACTAAAGCGTGACTGGGGGCAGGAAGTGAACGTGCGGGGAGGGCAGGTGATTAGATAACGGGCTAGGTGGGAGCAGCCGGGAGGGGGACCTCGTGAGTCACAACAACAGACCGGCTCAGCCCCCATGTAAACAACCCAGACCTTATTAATATTATCTTATGTATTATAGATTTAACAGTTACCTTGGTATTGTTTTCGAGTCTAAAATAGGAACGAAAAATGGTGGTTGAGAAACTGTAGTATAGATAAATGAAATTAAATAAATATATATTTTACCAAATACTCATTTTGCATTATATAATATATTATAGTTGATTTTTGCTTGATAGCTTGAAATATTCATGACATTTAGTAATTATTGATTTTTTGTAAAATATAATTAATGAATTTTATATTATTAATTAATAATAGAGCACGAAGAAAATTTTAGTATAATTTTATAAAATATTTACGCATATAAGCGCATAATCGACATGAAATGATGATGCGAATTATATTTTTACTACTGCACACAAATTTTAATTTTTTTTTGCGTGATGAATGATAAAAATCAACTAAATATATGTAAATTATATAATAAATATATGCACGTCAATATTGTATATTATCATATTTATAAATTGATCAATTAAATGACTGACTAACAAAGATCGATTCTTGCTGAAATGCGACTATATAAGAATTAAAGTCTTTCATGGGACCTCGATCATCACGCAGGGATAAAAAGGCTCATTAATGACGAGCAAATGATGTACGTATTACATGAAGTCAATTTCATATATAAATATTAATGTATAGCAAACTTTGCATGAATCTCAAGATAAAAGATTAAATTACACTGCATATGATACACGCAGAGACGCAGACGCGTGTGTATATACAGATTTAAGAAGAAGCGAATCGAGGCTCCGGCCTTAACATTTTATATCAACTGTGTATTCCATGCAATGTAATTGGCCCCTGATTCTCTTAAATTACATTTTTTTTCATATTATAAAATATATATAAGCTCAAAGCACAATATTAATGTTGTATAATATAATTATATAATATTATAATAGATAGTTTAGAAAACCATCGGTTAATTTGTTCGCGACATGTTCCATTTTAAACATAATTATATATATATATACTTAATGTTTACTAAATAATTGATTTTGTATTAAATTAAATTGTTTTAAACAAATTTAAGTTGAGGCAAAATAATTTTGTGATTATTGTGAATTTTATCTAGGGGTTGAAATTAATTCAATATAAAATAGTAAAATTATAATAAAAATTTACTATTTTTCTCTTATATTACCTTAATTTCTACTTCAGTTCAAGTGTGAGTGGTGCTGCATCAATGAAACGCGAGCGAACGCACGCGGCCGCCGCACTTGACTGCGAGCGATAGTAAATACGCCGGCTGCTAGGCTACGTTCGACTGTGACTCGATGGTTCGGTGTGTGATGTGGCGTGCACGAGGCCTGGCAGGCATGTGAACGAAGTGGACGAGCGACACGAGCGCTGCCACGCAGAAGCACACTGCACGATGAGCGCCAGTTGAGCGAGCTGTGCGCAGGAGGAGTCCCGCTTAATTTATTTACATGCAGCAATTAATCACGTGACGTCAAAAGTATTTTATACATTTAATTTAATTAATATGTTATTTGTTTCAATGATGTTTCTATAGCATACAACCGTATATATGATGAATTGGTAGTCAGGCACGGACTGGCCTACCGATCCACCGAGCATGGGTCGGTGGGCCGCGGCAAAAGTGGGCCGCCGGGGCAAATGTGGGCCGCCGGTCAGAAAGAAAAAAAAAGGGTAAAAGGGAGAAAAGAAAAAGACGGAGAAAAAAAGAGGGAAATGAAAAGAAAATGACAACAAAAACCAATGGAATTAAAGAGCACTGTCTTACATAAATTGATCAAGGATCGAATTAGAGGGAATGAAAGTGCATGCATCAGCTTTATTTGTGGGATGAAGAAGACACTATATATATATTATGTGTACTTTTTTTTTTAGTAGTCTAGCCCAGCTAGGTTTCAATTATTTCCGCGATCTTTTTAATTTCGTGTTTAAATTTAATATTTCGCCTTATATCATATTATAATCAGAACTTTCTTAGGGCTCTGGTCTTATATTTTATGAAATTAAGCATCATGCATTTAAAATCAAGCGCTATGAAATAATGAGTTAAGAGAAAAAAATTATCCATGTGATTGAGATTTATGACTTGTATTTTATTTATTTTTTTTCTTTTTTTTTTTTTTTTTTAAATACTGGTGTATAATCTAAATTTATATATTTTACCGCAAAAAAGAGGAACTATTTATAACAAATTACAATAGCATACCCGATAGCTAGATGCGAGTACTCGACCTCAGACTTACCAAAACTAAAACAAAAAGAGGTGATCCTTCAATTTTCCTGCAGGTGCAGGCTCTGCATGCATCACAATTTATACAAAATATGATTCTGAATAAAGCAACATTTATTTTTTTTTCCTGGTTAGGTTTATTTTTTAACTATAGATGCTGGCGTATTTAATTTGGCGTATTTCTATTCTTATAATCATTATCACTAAGCAATTAAATTTTCAATTGAAAGACGAATAAAAATATTTACAGCAGCAAGTAAATTGTACGTGAGTCTTGCATAAAGTAAAGTTTAAAAATAAATCTAATAATAATTAAAATTAACTGTTGCTCCCAATCAAATACTTCATGAATATTAGTAAATAAAAATTTTCAGTAAAATACTTTGCATTTACCTTGAAAAAAGGATTCAATTAAAATAAGCAATTTGCATTGCAGTAAATATAAAAAAAATTGAACTTAAATAAAGTAATAGAGAAAGAAATTAAACATTCTCTTAATTATTAGTTTGCTTGAAAAATATATACTCTCACAATTAAACTTCTAATAAATTTTTAAATTAATTAACATTGTATTTATTTGGAATCCAAAATCCTTATATATAATTTCTCCAGTGAACAAATAATCTACATACACGATTCTCGAATATTTCGAGCTCTCAAAGGTATAATTCTGCTATTTTTTTATTTCCCTCCCCCATATATGCTGGTATACTCCCGAATCAAGGAAGTATTTATATTAATTTATAATGTAATTAACCGTGGCCAAACTAATTGTTGGCTTTTAAAAATCACAAATAGTTATTATTTAAATGCAACAATTTAACACAAAATTTAAAATTTAAGCAAATGCAGTGAATTTAGCAGTAATGCTTTTTAGAAAAAAATATATTTAATTAAGGAATCGAAATTAAGGAGAGATTGAGTTCTATAATATACTTCTTAATTTCGTTTTTAAAAAAATATAGGAAATTTATATACGTATCACTAGATTTGATTAATTAAGATTTAATACTTAGCATATTATAATATAGTAAATATTAATTGCAGCTAATATTAAAATTTAATTGAAGCTATTTAGTGTAATTTTTAAAAAATTTAGTGAAATTTAGTAAAAATTCTAGTGAAAACCTAAAAAAAATCGCGCCTGCGGCGGGCTACTGGGGGGCTCCGCCCCCCAGGCCCCCCTTTGGAATGTTAGCCCCCGCCCATGTGGGCCGTCGTTCTTTCTCGCTCGGTGGGCCGTTTTGGCCCAGTCCGTGCCTGAAATTTGGTACAACCTTATAAAATGATTTAACGATTAATCTCAGTTACTTCGGAATCAAAGAATATTTCCTTGCAAACGAATCGAATGAAATAAATTTTAAAAAATCGAGAATGTTCTAAAACTTAATCGCTTATGGTTTGAGCAAATTCAGTCTTGCAGTTTTCTTACAACAGCTCCATTTCCGGTTTTCGTCCATAAGGCCAATGTTAAACTTCTACCTCAGTTTTCACAAAACTGATAAGACAGATTCACTTCAAAATTTGTATGCCACTTATTGATTGTGAGTTATATTCTAAGTCCCCTGCAAATCTTGTTGCATTCAGGCGGTACGATTGCGAGATATCAACCTATTATACTGAGATTCATCCTTAAATTATATTATTTATTTCCATTATTATAGTCCACGCGTACGTGTCACTTAATTTTTGAGTACGCCATGGCATGCACGCGGGTTTGAAAATAAATTTTTGAGCTATAAGACAGGGGGTGAGAAAATAATCACCTGCTATAGCTTATTTATATATTAATTAAAATTAAGGTACTAGAGATAAAAAATCTATAGTATTAATTATTATAGTTTTACAAGTCACTTTTAATTGTCTTAAGGCTCATTTCCATGGAGCGATGTCGAGCGAGGCTTGGCGGGGCGAGAAAAGCGCACTTGCTTCAATCTCGTATGGCGGCCATGTTGGCAAAAAAACGCCCCCCGCAAGGCGAGGAAATTCCGAGCCTTTGATTGGCTATGGCACGCGATTTTCTCGCTTTCCACGCTCCATGGAAATCCGCCTTTAAACCTGAGAATTTGTCTGTCAAGGTCAAGAGGCGTGGCTATAGTGGCAACACTGTTCGCATTGGAATGCGCATAAATTTTTAGGAGGGGGTGGTGACAACAGTCCTTGAGAACGTTGCCACATTTCTCATCACATATAGGAAACGATCATCGCCACGGTTCAAAATATATGAAAACAATTCAGAAAAATAATAGTCTAAAAAATTAGGTTTTAGTAAAAAAAAAAGTAAAAGAATCTGTTGTATAGTTTTTTTGCAATGCTAATTAACAAATTTAACATTGGAAGGATACAAAATTCTCATTTAAATAAATTAATTATAATTAAACCAGCGGTTAAAAAATTCCGAAAAAATTCAGAGCTAATTTGACGATTGTTGTGAGTCCACCAAATTAATTCGAAGAAAATCTGTTGTAGCGAATTTTTCGTCCAAATTTCTCAGGTTAAGCCTTAACCGGGGTAAAAAAATTTGCAATTTTGGTCTGTTGAATGGAGAGGACCTCAATTTTTTTTATTGCAGAAATGGATAGAGGGTGCAAAGTTATGCTACCCTGATTTTTTTTTTCAGATTTTTTTGAGACCGGGAACTATTTTTAAAAAAATATTGAAAGTCCTTTTCGTGACGTCACGAGACGCCGCTCCTTAAGAAAAAGATAGGACTTGCCGCCTCGTGACGTCACAAAAAGAACTTTCAATAATTTTTAAAAAATTGTTCCCGGTATCAAAAAAATCTGAAAAAAATCAGGGTAGCATATTAACTTTGCACCCTAGCTCTATCCATTTCTGCAATAAAAAAAAAATTGAGGTCGATACTCCATTATTTGTATCAATTTTTTTCTGGAACCAAAATTTAAAAAAAAATAAATAAACAATAAAAAAAAATAGATTTGTCCTTGATGGAGCTATTTCGCTATTTCAGAAAAAAAATAACAAAGTTCGCTGAGTGGACATACATTATTACGATATATATTATTTAATTATTTTATGTCACGTACGTGCGTCTAGCATGGGACCAATCAAGTAACACTCTGAGATTTTTTTTCTGAAATTTTTCTTAATGTACTCATCACGATAACTTTTTTTGTAGTAAAATCATTTCAAACACAGCTCGGGTCATATATATATATAGAACAGCACTATAAAAATCATTAATTTTCATATAGGGGCACACCACAAATCAAAACTTTCTTTAGTGAATCAAGGGACTTTGTCAGGTAAAAGTCCCCATATATGCTAAAACCATTTTATTTTCTGAAAAACCTAGGAAGAGATGTAAAAAAAAAAAAAATAATAAAAGGTTCTCTATGATGGAGAGGAGCAATAGAACTATTTTTAGAAATATACTAACTAAATTTTGTTGGGAAAACGGCCATGGGGCCATGCTGATGGTTCTACTTTCATTCATACAAAATCTATTTCTCCTTTTGTAAATAAATTCCTAGCTATTGACTTAGACAATCAATTTTACTTTTTATTTATCAAGTTTTATGGAAGGAGAATCACAAGCCTTGAAAATATTTCTGGTTGGTTGGTTGGTATTTTGGGGCACTTGACACATTTTGGTCATGTATGCCCCCAGCGCGGCCATTTATTGGCTAGCAGAGAAGGAAAAATGTAGTACTAAATAAAACAAATATATAGTGATGGACACAAGTATTTTATTTTCAGACATGAAAATCTATTTTCTAAATTTGCAATGATAAAACATTTATAAAGATAATACACGTTAAAAGAACTTGTTTTTGTATATATATTTTTTTTTCTGTCCCATTCCTTTCTACAATAGCATTATAATCTGCCATCGTATGTTATCTGCTTCCATATTTGCTGAATGTTGTATTACAGTACATAATATTAATTGGCTTGTTTGCTCTATAGCAAATTATTTTATGACAAAAACAGATCGATGAAACTGAAAATTTCATCATTTGAGTTGCAATTCAGTTTGTTCAAACTCATAAATTCAGTAAACACGTGTGATAAAATTGTGTCAGACAACATTTTTTTTTCATCTTTTAATATATGTGATTTTTGTAAGCGAATATGATAAAAAAAAAAAAAAGTCACCTAATACAGAAAAATTACCAAAATTTTTTACAATCATTTAAAAGAAATTTAACTTGTTTTGAAATTACTTTTCCCCTCTTTTTTTTTTTTAATTCATACATAGGCCTATATTATCATAATAATTATATTTTATGAATACCATCCATTTGTCTTAATTAAATCATACACAAATACAGGATACAACACATTATTTCACATTGCATGGAACTAACAGAATGAAAAGTGCCATCCAAATGGAATAATTCAATATTGCAAAACTATGAAGTTAAGATGAAGTTTTAAAATATTTAACATGATTTGTCTAACAATGACACGTTTCATAATGTAGATGCTTGTTGCACATTGCGGCTGCGAGGGAGGGAGAGTGAAAGGGTGTAAACCGGAGCCAAGGGCCACACGAAGAGGGAGCCCCGCACAGTTGTCGAGTCTGATTGTGCACGAGACTGCCTGTGGGGCGTGCTTAGCCCCTCGGCCACCCATTACCTCCCTCCCTCTTACTCACTGAACTAATCAAATACTCTCTTAACAAATTTAAACCATCATACTTTAAACAAAACACTTTAGGCTTAAGAGAGGGAGAGAGGAAATAAAAAATACATAAAAATAACCTGTGGTGTATACTTTAAAGATTAATTCTTATATACTTCATTACACATAGAAATGCTTTCAATAATAAAAGGTTTGATTGTACATAAATTTATTCTGTCTTCTCCACTTATGAAAGGTGACTTATACAAGGGACTCAACCCACAACAGCTTTATCTTTGCTTGTTTTAAATGTATGTAACATCAAGTTATTTTAGTGTAGAAGTGCTACACAGTTTATCTACCAGTCATAAGTCAAAAGACAAAATACAACAAGAAATTTACAGCACTGTGGATATCTAAATAATCTGAGAAGTTTTATGGCAACTTCTAAAAAATGGTAAGACAGAAGAATTATAATTTAGATTACATTCTAATGCATGTTCATACTATGTTATTAAACACTTTACAATGGATCAAAGTAAGGAATTTGAGACTACCATGACAAAACATGGATTAACTTTTTAATTGGCCTTTACAATTACATAATTAGCACTTGGTAGTCTAGTGGGTATACTGTGGATAGAATGAGATACATACATACATTTTATTTTAGAATAAAATTCACTTATGAGATTTTCTTTCGAGGCAAAATAGAACGACAAAATGAAGTTCCTTAGTGTTTGAGCCAAGTTATAGTTAACACACTAGTGTAGTTAAGTTCACTCAAATACTTATCATAAGGATGCCATCATCTACATTTAATTGTGACTCCTGCTAAGTTCTTTATTATAAATATTTCAATACTAGCTTTGTGAAACCTTACAGAGTTAGTTGAATATAGTTGGTCTGAAAAAAAAAAAAAAAAAGAAAAGAAAAAGATTTTAACATCTAATATTAAATTTAACAACATGAAAATGTTTCCCGGCATTTTCTCACAGCCAAAGCTGTTGTGATATAGTTGCATTGGTTTGTTCCTCGTCTTGTTAACGTGATTTTATGTAGTACAATATTATTTATGTTCACTGATGATTTATAAACTATAACGATCATGAAATCAACATGTTTTGAGACACTTAAATGAGTGCAAAAGTAGGCAAAATTGTATATTCACAGTTAAGTTTGTTAAATTGTCTATGTTTGGTATGTTTGCACTCATATTAAAGGTTAATGCATCATTGGTCACCTGGCACATTTAAATTTTTGTGTATAGCAGCATGAATAACTTAAAAAAAAGCCAACAAAGAAACTTCTACAGTAAATGTGCTACCTTGGAACCAACTCACTACATTTTACATACAGCATTGTGCAGCTCAAAATAATCATAAAATTAAAATATAAAAATTTCCATCTTATAAAATGAAACACTTACAGCATCTTAAAAGTAATAACCAGAAAAATTATAGCTAGTATAATTACTGGATAATACAAAATATAGCCCTAAGGTTCGTAAAAAAGAAAAGAAAAGAAGCATGATGCTTTACAAAATAAAATATTACTACAACAGTTTTTATAAATCCCTAGTTGGCAATGTGGATGTTTTCTTTCAAAATCGACATAATACATTGAAGTTTAATGCCCAATCTAACACCAACTAGCAGGAAGATGCATTTTCCCCCCATAATTTTATTTGATAAAACCATAAAGAAACTCGAGGAAAAAATAAAAAGTTTTTTCTAGTTGAAATATACAATTACATAAATGATTCCACAACAAAACAATATGTTCAAGAATGCTTGCATTAGCCAGCATAATTATTACCATGAAAAGTCACATATTAAAACTAATAAAACTATACAAGTTACCCTTATTAAAAATGCAGACTGCCTATGTTGTGACATTTTGAAATTCTAAAGAGCAACAGAGATTTCAACATGAAAATACAATATATTTTTTACCAGTGTTTTTCTTTTGAACTTATCGGGAGAGATTATTCATTATATATTTTTTTTGCACATAAAAATATTTCAGCACTGAATGAAAGTCTATGCAATTCGAATTGACAGCTTTTACCGTCTTGACATTTCTACAAGTTTTGCGAGGTTCTATATGTTATCTTACATGGTACATCTTTATTGATCATGAGCATTACAATAATATTTAATTGATTGTTCTCTTTTAACTCTTGCATGAATGACTAGACTCTATCTTATTAGTTGATGATTATAATGACAGTTATATTAATGAATGTAATATAACATTTTAAGAATATGACAATGTTGACAATAAAATTAAACTTCCTAGAAAAAAGAAGCTAGAGGGAGAGAAAAAAAAAATGTCCAACAAGAGATGAGATGAGAGTACAGTAATTATTGGAGCAAAAACGACTTGAATTTGTTGAAAGGGTTGAATAACATATAAAACAGCTTCTGTTGATGCAACATGCAAGACCATTTAGTGCTCACACAACTTATAAAAAATATTTTGATACATGGTGATACAAGACTATGATTAAACATCAATCTATGCATAACAATTATATTGTCAAGGTACTCCTTATCATGATTGGAAAAAAATGAATAAAAAACATTCACATGATACAGCATAATATATAGTGTTTTCTTACATGTTATTTATGATATGAAAATCTAAATTATAAAAGATATTCCAATTTTTAAGGAGGAAAAAAACACATTAAGGTTGTGATATATTATTCAAAGAAAAGGACAGGAAATACCAGCAAGGCCTTACCGATTGAAAAAGCTACAATAGGAGAAAATTTTGTGGTAATAGGTTCACTTCAAAAGTATTAATTTACATTCTATGAAGACGTTTTGCATCGTCAAGATGCTTCATCTGTTGCAAGTAGATTGACTTCTAGTTCTACTATAGCTCAGTCAATCTTTAGAATGTAAATGAAATAATTAATATTTTTGAAGTGAATCTATGACCACAAAATTTTCACCTGCTGTGACTTTTTCGATTGGTATGGCTTTGCTTTATTTCCTGTTCTTTTCTTTGAATAATAAATTATACCAGAGAGAGAGGGGAAAAATATATATAAAAAATTAAAATGTTTATACACATAAAAAGAATGTTAAATCAATGTTCATCATAGATAAAACAAAAATCCAAATTCAGGATAGAATGAATAATATGAATATAAAAGTTTTTTAGATACAAAAACTATGATTCTTCATCCTCAAAGTGAAGAATGGAGTGTTAATACATAACAAGTAATATATATATATATTCTCAATCCACAGGGGAATTTTACTTGACACAAGTGAACAAGCTAATACGATAGACAGGCGTCAAACGTAAGCTACGAAGTACATACTCAATTTATCCTAAGCTTCTCTTTCACAAAACACCTCACACTCTCTGTGTGATGGTCACAAGCAATCGTTCAATTTTACACCCACTTAGGTCTTCAAAATGGTTTATAATTAATATATATTTGCATTTCATAACTTCATCTTCTCAGTGGCATTGTTTGTTGAATCACCATCCAACGCATTATTATCATAACTTTATTTATAAACTAATAAGCTTGATCAAAATTAGTATTGCTAATAATCTAATTATTAACTGGAATAATAATAAAAAAAAAATATATATAAAAAACAGGTAAGAATCAAAATAATAGCAGGAAAGCAATGCTAATATAAACATTGTTCTTATAGTACATATATGGGTCATGTTTATAAAAAAAAAAAAATGTTAAAATTTGGTATCAATTCAAATTAAATTGTGCTGCCGTAAAAAGTGAGCCTTGCCTTTTCAAAGTGCCAGTAAGTTATAAATGTAGTGAGAATGAGTAATTTGCAGCAATCTTGATCCAGCACTGCTTTGAAAGATACTGACAGTAGTTAAGAATGTTATCATAACAAAAATAAAATTATGAAGCTATATTTTGTTTGGTGACACTGACAAGACTCACTATTACTTGAAATGCCTATAAGAAACTGCAATGTTACAGAGACTGGGTAATAACACTAATTAACTATAAGTACCAGCATCAATTTAGCAATACAAAAATCCTTTATCCCCTAGGTTTTTGATGTTAAGAATAGTAAAAACTTCACTTTATTCTAAATATCCTTAGCCTAATAATGTAATTTTTCCATTAATAGCCCCCTTTGGAATTGACTTGATAAATTTGGAAAGTATGCTTTGACAAACATATTAACTACAGTATGTTGTGAATAGCCCTCATTGACTTATACAGTATGGCGGGAGAAGTAGTAACATTATAAATACGTGTAGATCTCTGCTGCCATATTAAGAGCAAGCCTTATTGTCCTCTGCCACTGGGGGAAGGGCATCCCGGCGGTGCACTGAAGTGGTGTGCAGCTGCCAGCCACACGAGGAGGAAGATCTAGGCAAAGTACATCACCTTCTTGGTGTCTGCATGAACTGTGATGGCCCGCGCCATGGCACCAGGCGTACGGTCCTCACTGCACCCAGACTGGTGAGAGCCCTCGCCACTGAAAACAATATAACATTAGCATCTTGTTTAGAGTAACAAATTTCTTTATTAACTAAAATTAATTGAATTAAAATATCCTCTTATGATTGCAAGTTGTGATAGAGTCAACCTGAAGTTAGTCTAGCAATCTTTCTATGAAAATCTTTGAATAAATTTATATTAACACAAGATTTTGCAAGTCTGTTGTTATTTCAATTCCTTCAAATGAGTAACTTGAATTTTTGCAAACATAAAGTAGGAGAAGTTTCGATGCAAAATATTTTTATATTGCAAATATGGACCAAGGACCTCCATTAACGGTACGTATTGCCAAATTTTCCAACATACATTTGTTGTTATGCTTCTAACACCCTCACCTCAAAGTCATGGTGAAACATGCTGTGCTATCATATTAACATGCAAATACAGGGAAACATGTTACTGACTATGACATAACAATGTCACACCTTGGCTTTGGAAATATTCTGATTTTTTAAGACAGCTTGAGGGTTCCTATCTAAACTTGCATTAAAAAATATTTTGCCAAATTATAAGATGCAAATTCAGACTAAAATGAACTGCTGACCTGTCGTGTTCTTTTTCCACCAGGTGGTAGCGGGCTCGGAAGGCGACAAGGTGTGCATAGTAGGCAGGGGCGGGAATGGAGACTGAGCGAGTGCACCGCACATACGTGTGGCACAGCTGGTATGTCAGACACTGCAGCTCGTCAGCATCAAAGTGGTTGTCATCCCATAGCACATGGTAGTGACTCGGCCGACTAGTCCCCTGCAAAACAGAACATTTTATTTAGTTTTGAATGAAAGGTTGTAATTTTAAGTATCATAATTTCATTTCATTACACTATCAATTTATTATAGCTTCAACAGACTTTTTTCATAGTTTTTCACCCCCCCCCCCTCTCTCTCCCCAATATCAATAAAAATTATGTCCGACTTCCCTTTAAAATTATGGAAACAAAAACTTCAGTTTTTTAGTTTCTTAGTAAATTTGTGTTAAAAATATTAAGGGTTTGTTGAAGTTAGAAACCTTACACATGTGAATTAATATTAATTTTTATAAAATAATTTTTATTTTTAAGACGCTGAAATTCTGAGGCAACACTGCATTACATTTATGCACAAAAAACAGACAAAACTTCCATAGTAATGAAACATTTTACTTGAGCAGTTAACAGTTATTGCTGATGGTATTTAATCTAAAATAATCTGTACCTGTATGCCCTGATGGCTGCAGAGGTAAAAGTCGAACTCGGTGGGGTGAGTGATCCCCACGTCCACTGTGGTGCCTGCAGGTATGTTGCCAGACTTGCCGGACTGCTCCTTCTTGTCAGCGCAGAACAGTCTGCAAGGTAAGGAAAGCTATGAACAAATTCTGCTCATCCCAAACTGCAGATATTAATTACCTGGTGTGATGTCTCTTCTGAACTACGATGAAGGTAATGCCGGGCTTGTAGTCACCTTCTAGCTTGATGCAGGCCTCGCGGATGGCTGTTAACTCATGAGTCAGAACCTGGGGAACAAAAACTTGTATAAACTTTAACATAAAAGCAAATAAAGTACAGTTAATTTTGCAAAGACTCAAGAATTTATCCAACTTACTCTTTGGTATTGACCCAAGAGAATTGTTTGAAATTTGAAGATTACTATGTTTATTAGTACTCTAAATAAACGTTGTTCAAAAAACTTCAGATCAATCAATATTAAAAAAAAAAAAAAAAAAAAAAAAAAAAAAAAAAAAAAAAAAAAAAAAAAAAAAAAAAAACATGTACTGAGCAATATTATTTGTTCAAAAAAGATTATACTGTAGTAAAACATACATTAGAAAAAGATTTGTTCTTAACTTTGATAAACAGTTATGAGAATTTACCCAAATTACCATGATTACTTACATGCAAGAACTGGCCTTCCGAAACACCATCACGGTATAGAATGATACGATGAGGCTTGTAGCCTCCTGTGCTCTTGTAGAACATAATCAGTAATTCCCTGGAAAAAGTAACAACAAGAGAACAAGATTAGAAACAAAGAAGAAGAAAAAAAAATCAGAATAAATCAGAAAACATTTAAAACATTTCATCACAACTGTAGTGCATGTATCAGTAAGACTAATCATAGCTATCACAATAGATCAAGAGTTGACAATTTATCATCATATAAGCACGGTGATGAGGAAAGATATCACAAGGCCAGGTGCTTACCTGACCATGGAGCTCAGCTCCTGAATAATTTCCTGCCGATGCTGCTGCACACGCACAGTAGCTGCATAGCGAGAAGGATGGGCATCCATTGAGCCCACCACTGCTGCAATGCTCGGCTTCTTGTTGTCACCAGCGGGAGGGTGGGTGACGTCGGCACCAAGGAAGATCACTGGCTCGTTAAACACCTAAGATTATGGTAAACAAGTGTAAGTCATAGATTTAAAAGCGCACAAAAAGAAAAAGTAGTAGTCTCAATGCAAGTACCTTGGGGCGAATGCTGGGTACAAGAATGCTGTTGATTCCTCCGAGTTTCACGTTGATCTTGAGACACAAGTTGGACAGTGTCTGAGGTGACGTTTTGTTCACATTCTTCGCTTGTACACACTGTGTTGCCATGCCTAGCACAGTATCACCAACACGCTTCACCTCAGCTGAGAAAGTAACATAAAACATAGACCTTATAAATTTGACAAAAGAATAATAATAAATAAAACTAAAAATAAAACACTCTGCTAGACAATTATCAGGAAGACTAATCAAAAAGATCATTAAAAATCAAACACTTAAGCAAATTGTCATCATTTTTGCTGCAAAGTTATCAGAACTTATCTTTCATTTTTGTATTGTATTGTTTATTTTTCTATTTGAATGGGTATAGAAAACTGAGATGAAGTCATTACAATAAATATGATAGTTCACTCTAGAATATTAAATACTGACCATAGACAGGCGTCTTGCCAGGTAGCACCACAACTACAAGCTGCAGCCCTGGGAATGTTGACTTCAGGTATCGGAACATGGGCTCCACTTGGTCAGGTCCTGTGGCGTACTTGCCTGTAACAACAACACGACAGTCAGTTCCACTAGCACTTCTCACTTTCTGGCACCGGACTACTCACAGAAGCAGGGCTGGCCGATAATTGGCATGCCAGCATCATTGCTAATCTTCTGCAGCTGCTGAGTGAAGTTACGTAGTGCATCTTCTCGAACTGTACGTTGTGGGGCGAAGCAGGCAATAGCCCACACTCGAATCTCCACTCCCGTGAAGAACTGCTTGCCTCGCATGTCCCAAACACCTTGATTTGGCATGGCCTGTTGTTTGGTCTATGGCATTCAATCACCCAACCACAAGACCACGAGCCAACAGCATCCGTGTATACATGGAACACGCAGAGACCGCAACAATCAATCTTTCAGTTCTTTATTAACCCCCAGGTAATAAAAAAAAAATTGTAAGGTGAACTTATATTTTAATGTCTAATTTTAATTTTTAATGTTATTAAAAAATACTTTGTTATTAAATTCGTCCCCATTTATCTTTGGTTTGACTTCACAAACCTTTTCCTTGGTCCTCCAATACAATTTTAATGGAAGGGTCGTGTGACATCAAATCAATGATAAATGGGGATGACTTTAAGTCACTATTTACCAGAATTGAGTTAACTTTAAAATTTAACCCCCCTTCTACCTTTTCCCAACATTAGCACTGAAGCAAAAATAATTATAACTAGACAACGTGTAAATCACAAGTTTGTTTTACAGATGCTAAAAAAGTAAAAATTAATAGCGTTAATTTGTCAACCTCATATTATGTAATGTAACCCATTTTCTATGTTCATTGTTTCAAATTACATAAACAAAATTGACGAACAGTTGGTAAACATGTAGTTAAGTATGATCATGCAAGAAATTCAAGATAAAAAAACTGAAAGACCTGTCCACTGAGTGAGCTGACTCGGCCCCCATACTGGAGCTTGGGTGGGGGCAAGACGCGGCCGCGCACTTCCATCATGTTGTTTGAAATGGTCAACCCAAACTCCTGCACGTATGAGTCATTGTTGAAGTCCGCCTTTCGCACCAGGTTGTTGATCTCACGCTCACGGTCTGGCGCAGAGCGGGCAGTGGCCTTTATCATTGTTGATGTTTGCATGTCAGTCAGTTTCTTGATGCAGCGCTGCCCAGCAACAATGTTGCATACCTAACACAATAAAATTGCAGCTTGTTAACATTAATACACTTCATGACCCAATTTAACATAATTCTGTACATATTACAAAAAAAATGAAACGCACCTCTAGAGGCAAGTAGGTATGTTTGTGCTCCTGTCCCACTTGAAGGCATGGCAAGTGTGGGTACCTCAATTTCATTTTGTACTTGTCCAGGAAATACTTGGCTACTGTGCATTCTACTGTCTGGCCATTTTCAAGCTGCAGAGGGAACCTTTAAAAAAATATAAATATCATTTGTAATTACTTGATTTTCCACCAAAATTGCAATGTAGCAAGCACCAAATAACACTTACGACTGCATCTGTGCGGGACGTCGAGTAACATTACACACTCGGTACTTGCGACGCATGGTGCCACAGTGGGTGATCTCTATCTTGAGCCCCTTGATTTCCTTGGTGAACTTGACACGCTGGGAGTCAGTCAGGGGCTTACGCTGCTCATTGATATCTCGCATATCCAGCACCTCACACATGAACTCAATCACTGGCTGGGCTTTGTAGAATGCAGTAGCAGACACTGAAAGCACAACAAAAGTAGCTTAGAAATATATTTAAACATTTCACAGAATGTTTTACTACAAAGCAATTAAATAATTTTCTAAGCAGACACATATTATAATTAAAAAGTGATTGAATACAAACATAAAACTGATAAAGGAAAAAAAAAAAAAAAAAAAAAAAGTGAAGTATTAAATAGTTGAATAAACGCTCTGCTAGACAGTGATCAGGAAGACTAATCAAAAGCATCATAAAAATTCAAATGTTGAAGCAAATTGTCATCATTTCTGCTGCAGAGTTCGTAAGGATAGCAATACAAAGTTTTGGCTGCACGAAAAGTATGATTTAAAAAAAGCTGCATTACACACCATCGATGTTAAGCATCATTTTCCACTGCGACGGCCGCACAGACTGGTGAAAGCCAAACCACACTTCACGTCCACCGCCTAGTGGGTGGTAGTAGCCATCAGGAGACGAGAAGAAGCTGCGGCCTACTGGAGTGTAGGTCATAGAGGGTAGATGCCGCATCACCACATCAAGAGCCTGAGGTTACAGATGCATTAAAGTAAAAAAATTGAACACTGTTAATTTGAAATTTACTTACCAGAATGGCATCAAAAGGAATCTGTCGAGTGCGGCCTTCTAGAGCTTCTTCTAAAGCAAAGAGCGATACTTGAGCTACCCATTTGATTGACACCCTGAAAACTCGGTCTTTGCCTTCTCCTGGCAATGTCACCTATTAAAAATTAAAATACACATTATCATATATACATCAATTTATCAATGTAAACCAAAAAGGAAAGTGTCATAATAATTTTACTACCTCCAATTCCATTCTATCATTTCCAATAGGAAGCGGATCTCGGGTGTAGAGATTGTTACGACCATCAAATACAGGTTTTAATGTTCCAAATATTTTGGAATAAGCGTGCACCATTGTTTCAATTATCTCTCTGTTGAAAAAAAGAAGAAACATGTATGTCAAGTACAATTACACAAAATCAAATAACCAAGTTATTTTCCCAAAACGCAAAAAATATTTATAATGATGCCAGGTGGAAACCATACCTATTGACTTTACGCGGACACTTGTCAGGTTGAATGTTGATGTCATAGTGATGAACAAAGCCGCGAGGCATGGATATTTGGAAGTGGTTGGCTTTGAGCATGATGGGTCGTCCTTCCCGACCCAGATTTGGTCTTCGAGGACATGTAAACACTGTTGAAATAAAAATTGCATTAATGATTAATTAAACGTTAACAAAATATATAAATGCAGAAAATATATATTTTTTTTAATAACACTACCATGAAAAAAGAATGTCATATGTAGCCCATCTACGTGAGACGAGATATAAAAGACTTTGATCCTGTTCTGGCAGGTCACTGCATGA
The DNA here is from genome assembly GCA_949825025.1 of Siphlonurus alternatus. Classification (NCBI taxonomy): domain Eukaryota; kingdom Metazoa; phylum Arthropoda; class Insecta; order Ephemeroptera; family Siphlonuridae; genus Siphlonurus; species Siphlonurus alternatus. The sequence continues at coordinate 9,788,062 of OX463779.1, forward strand.
AGACCGATTCCATTATATTATTATTGATATAGGTTTCATCCTATTTCAAGCCTTCTTGTAGAATTAGAGAATTACACTTACTTGGCAATTCTGGCGGCTGGGGTTGGTGTGGGGCTTGAGGTGGGACAACATTGAGGGGCCCAGGAGCACCCCCAACTGCTCCTGGGAGTCCAACTGCCCCTGGACCAGGAGGACCCGGGGGTCCCGGCGGGGGTGCTGAAAATGCAAATACACACATTCATCACCTGAAAATAAAGCTCCACATATTAGTTGTTTTGTGTAGTGAGAGACTAATGAATAATGGCATAAAAAAAATATTAGCTAAATAGATAGCATACATCACAATATGAAAATAAAAACAATTATTACAATTTATGTAAGCAAAAATCATGCATGGAAATATTAAATAAATTATAAATAAAAGCTTCATGCAATCTAATTAATTTAAATTAATGCAACATTATGATAAGCTTTAGACTGTGCTGGGTGTGATAGGGTTTTGGCAAGTGTATTACGTGAAATTGGTACACACAAAAAGTGTGCTTGGTTGGTCGTACCCATGCTAGGAGGCAGGGGGGCCCTAGAGCAAGCGCTAGAGGGCTGGGGACCAGGCGCAAGCGACCACGAGCCAGCGGAACAGTTGCTGCTGCCCTCTAGGAGCACAGAGCAGGAGACATACAGGAGGTTAGCAAAGCAATATAAAATAGCATTAAATAATTTACAAAAAGTTAATCAATAATTTGTTTCACAGGGTCCTTTCAATTTTCTAACTGAACTATAATATAGAGTATATAATAGTATATTTTTTGTAGAATAAAATATGCAAGGAAAATAAGCTACATATTTTCTAACTCTTGTATAACACTGGAATTGATCTTATCTCTGAGTGGACGCCAGGTTTCGATAAAATTCCCGTGTTACAAGAATATAAACGCATTTTGTGAGAAATAAATAAAAATAAACCGTTTGAGAGGATAAAGTTTCAATAGTAAGGATTGACAATGGGCCTAGTAGATGGTGAACCACTGAAAATTTCAGCAAACCTTCCCGACACCATGAAATAATTTTCCATGGAAAAAAAAAAAAAAAAAAAAGCCCAATTCATTGAAATTTTCGAGATATTCAGCATTGAGATTAGCTTTATTTTAAATGGGGACTGGTGTGACTTTTAGTCAAATCAGTATCTTTTTCACACAAAAAAATTAATTACTCAAAATCTACACTGAATTTGTTTTTTTTTTTAACATCAGCAAACCAACAGTTATTTTGTCCTTTATTTTATGGACTAAAAAAATTAGTTTATTATAGGAAAATATTGAGCAATTGCCACCACGGTGACACTAATCTTTAATAATAAGAAAACAGCATACGATTTAGTATGTATGATATGCATACCACTGATACGAGTCATATGTATGTATAATGTAGCTCGTTAAACGTATTCATGAAAATATGTAAATGTATGCATACCGGTACAGTAGGCTACCATTTAGAACTTAAATGAATCATTAAAAAAATTTAAACGGGTTCCTTTTCTTCGCATGTAACATGTAAGCAATAGAATAATTTAAAATCTAGTGTATGCATGTGGCATGTAAAGCGATTTTGTAAAAGCAGAATGCACAAATTAAACAATTGCATACAGTAGGTATGCATATATACCTAGCAAAACTGATTATGGATTTTGAACAGGAACTAAATGAAAAAAAGCTTTCATTTCTAATATCAAGGACAAAATCATACTGTAAGCATACATTATTCTTTTAGTAGGCCACCTCCAAAAAGAGCAATGTAAAGTCATTTTATAATTCATGAGCAGCACTTTTCTAAATAAAACACACTGAAAGCAACAGAAAACTTATTGTAAATTACAATATATGCATATTTTAGGTCCTGTATAATTAAGGAAACATAGGCTCCATTGGCCTGCAGGCACGAGGTTGCCTCCTATGATGTGTATGCATATCATTTAATATGTATGTACCATAAAAGCCAACACCATATCAGATCCGTTTACACCTTAAAAATTACCCCAAAGCAAATAAATAGCATGCATTATCACTGTGTAAAATTAATTACAAAGCTTGGATTTCGAAAAATCATTAATTGTGCCAGGATAATGTATAATATAATAAGCCAGTAAAAATATCAATGCTTGTGAATGACCTCTCAAAACCTGCTGGTCAGGCCCATACAGGAAGCCTCATATTCATGAGTCTTAAAATGAATCATAGAGCAGTTTTATAGCAATGTTTGATTACTTACGCTGTCCTACAGGGTACATAGTTTACAAAATTGTTAAAAATAAATTAATCAGGTTGATTTTTATAAATAAATACGTCAAATTGTTTCCCCCCTCTCTACGAATCGCCACTTCCCTAAAATGATAGTAACAATTTGTAACATGGCGTGCGTCAAAATGACGTCACATTAAAGAAGCACTGCGATTGGTTGAAAAATCGTTACGGGCGCCACTCAAGAGATACCAACCTATATTGAAATTGAGGCCAATGTTTAATTAAATTTACAATCAATGATATTTGTGATTATGTTATTTTATAAATAACCTATTATTTATTATCGTATTTTTAATTCAATAATAATGTAATTATAATTATATTTATTAAGCAATGAACTTTTTTGTAGTTGGCAACACGTTATCACGACAAAATGTCCATTCCATACTCGGGAACTGTGAAACGATCAGCAGGTGTAATTAGTGCAATAACTAAACAACTCCGAAGTGTAACACTAAAGCCTGCAAAGAGAGTTGTAGTTAAATTTGATCCTTTCCACGAAAAAGTCACATCAGTTAGGTAAGTTCATTATAGATGAGCTAAAAGTCTAAGCACGGTGCGGTAAAGGGGAAGGGCCAATGAAAACTCACCGCTGCACTGGCCGCATCCATAAGTTCGACCCAGCATGGAAACAGTTCCTCGTCTCGTTGATGAAATTGGTTCTTGAGGACTGGGTGGTAGAGCCACTTTCGCTCTTTCAGTAGCCATGGTTTACTGAAATCAATATAATAATGTTATTGTGATTTAGATGATTAGATGCAGTAGAAAACATTCTGTGCATGGCAACTCCCTCTCCAAGTTACGTATGATACCTGTATTGATTTCTTGATGTTTACCATGAAATTGTCATTTTCAGAGATTTCCTCTTCCATATTTCAACCCCAAAAGTTCTGCAAACTAATCTGAACTGTGCAGTCAAATCCGAGGTTTTGAGTGACAGATCTGATCCATCCGTAGAAATAATATTAGGTAAGCATACTGTATGCATTTCATACTTTTCTTATTCCGTATTTTGCAATTTTCAGTAGCGGCTTGAAACGATTTAAATTTTTGCATCAACATTGGGAAAAAAATATTCATATTTAATATTTATACATAAATATACACGAGATAAATAAAGCATTTATGTATTTTTTTCTAGCTAAATCTAAATGTATTATCTTATCATATAATATGCATATATATTATGTAATTTCACAATGTATCAACTGGTATTTACACAGACAAGTGTGGTATTTATTTAATGTAAATAAATAAATTGATGTATGATACGAAGAGTTATGCATAACAAGTTCAGAAGCTTATTTTTATTCTATTTACAGCAGATGGTGGAAAAGTCGTGTTGAGGAGTGCTAATCTATCTACGCTAGAACTTCTTCAACTGTACAACAAGCACGTAACTCCTCTCGCACCAGTGGAAGAAGTCGTGGTAGCAATAAAAACCAAGGCTTCACGTGCTGCGCCCAGGAGGCGATAGATAGTACTTGAAATTTTAGCAGTCAATAGTAAAGGTGAGCATTTAATTTTTTTTTTACAACGTGTGTTCCAAGTTTAAATGAAGATAAATTTGACAAATGAGGAAGATAGGACGGTTGCTAGAAAATGCAATAAAGATTTATTTATATAAGTAATTTTCAGCCTGCGACACCATGCGAATAATCCCGAATAAATAGTGATTTTTTTTTCTTTCTTGGTGCACAAGCGGAGAGTGTAACAAATGTTTTTGCTGTTGACAGACTATGCCGCAAAACAAGCAGTACAACCTTGAGATCATCGACACGCTGTACAGCCAGGTGCCATCTTTCACAGACGTTTTTGATGAGGACACTTGGTACATTTTTGCAGCATGTTTTACCATCAGCACCATATTCATAGCCATCATCCTCTCAAGATTTATCACGATCAAGCCTATGGACTAAACTTAACTTCTGCAATGATATAATTTAATTGTCACTTGGATGTAAATGTAGTCAGCCTATCTATGTAAGCCATTGTCAACGATGTGATTTGTAAGTTTTTTTTTTATTTTATTCCTTGAGTTTGATACTGTATTGGGGAGTAACAGAATAAATGACATTGATCTCATGATAGTTTTTAAATATCTATAACACCGAGTTATGTCCTCTTTTTATCCTTGTCAATCAATTTATTTTAATTGAAAGTATTAAGTCAAATCCTAACGTTGCTTAATTAATTCAACTCCAATGGAAGGTTTGTTTTTGTTTATTCTTTCAAGAAAGAACTGTCTTTACTGATTTTATTTTTTAAGTTGAAAAGAATTATTGTTTGCATGATTATGATTCAATAAACTGAACTAATCATCAAAATTGACAGTCTACTTTTTGGCAAATGCCATTGCCACCAATATTGATGGTTTGTAATTTAAGCAAAAAAATTTGACCATTTTACACATTAACAAGTTCTTAAAACCGATGCTAGTCTCTCTTTGTATGCCATGGTTGCTGCTATGCTATTTCATGTTTGTTCAATTCAAGTTTGTACTCCATGATTAATTTTATTGCTGTGCAAAAGTTGTCTTGATGAAGTTCGTAAATCTGTTGTTTCCTTTGTAAAATAAAAATATATAAAATATATATGTTGAAAAAAAGCGATCTTTCATTTTTTTTTTTTTTTTTCCTCCCATAATATTATATAATAATTTGGATCGTTAGGGTCTATAAAGACCAGAGTAGAATGTGATTACTTTTATTTTACCAAAAGCATTAATACTTCATTATACTTGTTCATTTTGAAAAAAAAAAAAAAAATCGAAATACTCATGCAATGGTCATGCACTTTTTTCGCACAGTATTCGAATTCGGCTTTTGGAGCGAACATTTTATACACGCATGTTACCGCATGTATATAATTAAAATAATTAAATATTGTGGATGGTCATGATAAACATGGTCACAAGAAGTGTTCTCTTTATTTTTGCCATTGGGTCCGGGGAAGCGGAGTGGGCCGCCCGCCGCCGGGGAGTGGACCATGGACGTCAGTGGACCCATGCAATGCACCCATTTTTTCTTTAAATATCAACCATTACATACTTTTAACTTTATGAGACACACACATATATATATATATATTATATATATAAAATAGGCATGTATTTAATTAAACAAACGAAAAAAAAATTGCCTCTTGATTAATATATTTATACATTTATACTCCCATGCATAAATTGTTAAGCAAAATAATTATTATTACTGTTATTATTATTTTTTCTTTTAGGTTGTATTTTATCGCATTTAGTCGTGCGGCGTCCTCATGCAAGTTGCTTTATTTCTACAAAAAATTAAAGCAAAATTTGCGAGTTCCGGCGTTCGAGCCTTGTTCCCGGTGACGTAGAGATCTTGGAGCATTGGCCGTGCTGTAGGATTTGTAGGAAGTAGGGCGGTAAAAGGAAAAGGGAGTTTCAATGCATGGGCAAGGCTGCCTCGAAAATCTGTGTCAGGCAACGCGTATTCTTAACGGCGGCCCCTTCATTATGTCGTACGCGTGGCTCGATCTCCATATGTGTAGGTTAAATTTCAATACTGTATTTGAAGTGTAAGAAATCATACCACGTACAGAATATAATATTATATATTTCAATATATTTATTTTGTAATGCATTAATTTTATAATAGCGAACAATAGTGGTTGATAACTCAATATGGCTATATTATTATATTGTGTCATATGTGTTCCTGAGGAAATAATGATTAAATATTCTGCTTAATTTTTGAGCGTGATATTTTTTCCTTGTAATTATAAAACTATAATTTGCGCGCGTACCAAAAAATTACAAGTATAAGTTTCTGCAATAAAATTTTCATCTCAAATGCATGCACAAAAAAAAAAAAAAAGAGTAGCCCGCGAAATGCACTAAATTATTAAGTTACTGTCACCGTTACTGCGCTCCGACTTCGGAGTGTTGTAGCTGAGAGACGATTTTAATATCGTAGACGATATTAAAAAATACTGGTACACAGAATCTTATTCTTTAATATCGTAGACGATATTAAAAAATACTGGTACACATAATCTTATTCTTTGCAAGGGAATGTTAATTTTATACTCTTAGAGCAAAAATTAAAATTTTGATGGATAAGCTTTTTTTCAAAAGGACCATGAGTTGGCAAGGTCAATGAAAAATTCTGATTTTCACAGCATATGTTGTAGTCCTTACCAAAGTAACAAAGGTTTGAATATTTATTTGGCTGATAATAAAAAACCCGGATTTTGAAATTTTGAAAATTTTTATGACCCTGTCGGACAATTTATTATTATTTTTCTTTTTTTTTTTTTTGCCAAAACTATTATAGATGGCGACAAAAAGCAAATGGGGATACATTCACAGATAAATTACCTAACTTTTGATCTATGTAACTATGATCTAGTACAATATTCAAGTTCAACGGTCAAAGGTCAAAAAATTCAAAATCGAATAAAAAACAAGGGGCGGCATAAAAAAATACGAACAAAGTCTGAAATATAGTACATGTATAGGCCTATTGGAAACTTCAATCAAAAGTTTGGGGAAACTTTTTTAAAAGAGCTAGAATTATTTCCGTCGACGCATCGACCGAAAAACAGTGCGCGTAGAGGTAAAAAAAATACTAGCTCTTGAACAAACAGTTTCCTCAAACTTTTTATTAAATTTCCAATAAACCGATACATGTACGATGTTTCAGATTTTTTTCGTAATATTTTATGACGCCCCTTGTTTTTTATTCGATTTTGAAGTTTTTGACATTTGACCGTTGACCTTGAAATTTGTACTAGGTCATGATCACATAAATAAAAAATTGGGTAATTTATCTGTGAATGTATCCTCGTTTGCTTTTTGTCGATATCTATAGTATAGTTTTGTCACAAAAAAATAATTTGCCCGACAGGGTCATGAAATTTTTCAAAATTTCAAAATCCGGGTTTTTTGATTATCAGCCAAATAAATATTCAAACCTTTGTTACTTTGGTAAGGACTACAACATATGTGAAAATCAGAATTTTTCATTGACCTTGCAAACTCTTGGTCCTTTTGAAAAAATGCTCGTCGTTATGTCATATATTAAATTTGTAAAAAATGAAATAAATACAGTTAATTGATACAATAATTTGTAATCCATAGCTGTTATAAAAATTATACAAATTTAAACTACATGCAACTTATTCATATATTACAGAGCATTTATTATATAGCTTATAGCTATAATGTAAAAGTCATAAAAGTACAAGAGTACTCTGTGATTATATATATACTATTTATAATTATACATGGCTGATGACAAATTCATAAAATAAATAAACTAAAGACTGTATCACACGATACAATTTTGCATACAATTTTTCCTTACAAGAAAACATCAACTCCATTTATTTGTATGGGGATCAAATTTTCTTGTAAGAAAATTTCTTGTATGAAATTTGAACTCCATTTGTTCGTATGGAGATGAAATTTTCTTGCAAGGAAAAATTGTATGGTGTAATACCGGCTTTTAAGGATCCTGATAATAATGGAGTATCGACCTCAAAATTTTTATTGCAGAAATGGATGGAAGGTGCAAATTAAGTTATGCTATACTTTGATTTTTTTTTTTTTTCATATTTATTAAAGACCGGGAACCATTTTTATTTATTTATTTTTTTTTTTAAAGTACATGCAGATAAAGTGACGCCTCTGCATGGACACATCTCTTAATTAATAAAAAGATAGGACCTAAAAGGGGCGTGATTTCAAACCCAACCTCGCCAAAACTTTTTAGCAATACTTTAATTCCGGGCTCTAAAAAATCTGGAAAAAATCTGGAAAAAATCAGAGTGACATAACTTTTCACCCTCTATCCAGTTTTGCAATAAAAAATTTCGATGTCGATACTCTATTATTATATAAATCTGTCATATATGTTCAAATAATTAATAGCATACAATTATAATAATTATATTGATTGTATGGATCAAAAAGTACTTAAAAAATATACGGGAATTTCATGTTTGCATTTTGGGTAGCACGGAGATGCCCGAACCCGCCCGAAGATCTTCGGGATGTAGGCAAAAAACTTTAAAATCCTATGCTGTGCGTGTTAACGAAACTCACAACATCTCTTTGCTAATAATAATAGTTTTGGTCGCCAAATATTTTTTTTTCACTAGCATTCGTTCTTCCTGTCACCATTTATGAAAGAAAATTCTATGAAAAATGATGCGAATCGTCAGGAGAAATTAATTTCGAGACTATCTGCTATGCCGCTGACTAGAGGTCTGCACGGGCTCGGGCAGAGCATCGGCAGTCTGCGAACGGGTCGGGCCGGGCCTAGCTTTTTATTGAAATTTTATTGAAATTATTATTGAAATTTCAATACACAGTGATTTTTTGTTGTTGTTGTTTTAAGCAAGCAAAAAAAAAAAAAAAAAAGCTTTTAAAACGACTTTGTCTTGCTGTTAGTTTTATAATGGGTTGTAAAGCACTAAAATAAAAAGGCGAGCTGAGGTTGAACTACGGCCGGGCCACGGCCGCATTGTGAAGCAGTCTTCACGGGCCTGGGCCGGGCCTAGCAACCATCCGAACGGATCGACCGGGCCGGGCCTCGAAAATCCGGCCCGTGCGGACCTCTACCGCTGACAATGTTTTGCCTACACAATCGTGACGTACGTCATATTGTTTTGTGACGTATGGTGAAAGACCCGTCATGCAAGAGTCGTTTTAATGACAGAATTTGGATCCTGAAATAGAATTTCATTGAAATTACAGTGAAATATATGGTGCACCACTTCACTAATTAAATGTAACAATTTTTTGTTTTTATTATTTATTTATTTATTAATTTATTTATTTATTTATTTATTTATTTATTTATTTATTTATTTATTTATTTATTTATTTATTTATTTATTTATTTATTTATTTATTTATTTATTTATTAATTAATTAATTAATTAATTAATTTATTTATTTATTTATTTATTTATTTATTTATTTATTTATATGTGGGAAACGTTTGCGGCGGCGTTAAGTTTCGTCGCTTCCTGGGAAGGCAGGCAGCAGGCTCAGACGTTGTTGTGTGCATTGCATTCAAGATGTGGCGGGCGAGAGCCGCGGGAGGGGTTGGTAGGCGGCAGGACGTGGGTCAGCTCGCCGGCCGGGACAGGGTTCCTTCCTCCTCGCCAGCCTGGCACAGTAATATTAGACCCTCCTATAATCTCGGTTCGAGCAATTCTACGATTGATTTTCCTCTTTCAAAATATTTTTGAAATAAAAAAATATTTTAAGGAATTGTCTGGATATAACGTTGTTTTGATCCAGAGATATATTAATGCAAAATGAAGTTGCTTCATATAATAAATTAATACGAATGTAGGAACGAGGATAGCCACCATCCTGCACAATTTCCGATTCTAGCAATCCTATCAATAAGTTCAGTACAAAAGTAAATCAGCATAATATAATATTATATACATGATATATTATTATGCTTATTAGAGTTTTGCAGTTTTGTGTATCCCTTCCAATAATTATATAGTAATTATACAAGCTAGTGCGGCGATCACCACGAGACCATATATGTGTATAATATGCATTGCAGTACTGGCAGCGTGAAATTGATAACATAAAAACATATTTATAGGTAAATGAATTATGATATAAAATAATTACAAGAACAGCTGAAGGGCTGCATGCAGACCTGCCGGGTGCTGTTTGGTATGACTGAACTGAAGCACAATATTATGGAACCTCCCGTCTCTGTGTCTGCAGTCAACCCTCGCCCCCGCCAGCCGCCACACTATATAGTCACGTGCAGGTTGCCAAACTTGCTCAGTCGCTCGCTCGCAAAGTTCGCCAAATAGCAAGCGGCCTTGGGCTTTTACTTGCTTGCAATCAACTTCTTTAATACTACAGACCTGCAAGAATCCCGCGGGGGTCTACTTGTTTTTTTGCACGTATCGTTGTATTTTTTAGTGTATAATAGATATACCTCGATCAAGACTGCTGCACACGCACTTTTTTCTTTATGGATAAAGAAAAAGATAAGAATTAAAAGATAAAAATTATAGCATATTCATAATTAAAAAAATATAATGATAAAACTTTAGATCAAAGATCGAGTTGGCTTTACTTGTTTCTTTCATTTATAATATATTAAATAAATCAATTCAAACTCGATAAATTATTATATTAATTATAATTATATATATTGTATATAATCTATATATAATATATATTATAATATATTTAGTATAATATAAATTTTTTTTATATTAGTATCTGTGCTAATATCATAAATCAGAGTGCACCAAGTGCTATTGATATAAGACCGTGTAATCCGTGCATATATATAATGCTAATGCACATTTTTATGATGTAGTCCAGGCACTCCTGGTAGACCGTGCGACCGTGCAGTAAAATGATAGTTGAACCTGCATTGCATTAATTAATTAAGGTGCCAATCGGAAAATGCTCGAAAATTGTTGCGGAGTTCATGCAAGCAGCAAAACGCCGCAGAAAATAATAATATATTATATAGCTCCATATGCAAGAAAATAAAATGAACTTTATTTTTCTGCGGATTGCCGTAGCAAATTTCGATTATATAATTTGAAAGCTCCTTAATGTTATACATATAAATATTATATTAATAATATAATAATATAATTGCGCTGACGTCCTGCCCCTGTAAGTTAGGCTGCCCTATGGAGGACCAGAATGCACAATCTAGTATATAAACCCAAACAAATTACATATTGTTTTTTTGTTTTTTCACTTTAATAAAAAAAAATCAGGTTTAAAAATATTTAAAAATACACCAATAAACGATAGATAGCATAAAAAAATCACATCATTATAGAACAATCAATACTTTTTTTTTAATACCTTTTTTTTTTTTATTTCTCCTATCTAATGCCAGTAATGCCACAGTAGTTGGACCTCCACTTTCTCTTTTCTACCCTCCTGAACGTCCGTATATCTGCTATGCTATTTTCCCTCGTAAACAAAAACAGCAAACAACTCTATACGATCGATTTTCTTACTTTTATTCATTGAATTCTTACCTAAGGTCGAACGAGTGCAGAAAGTGTACTTTAGGCAAGGTTTGCGAATATACCTATACACAAATATTAAAATTTATTTATTTATTTATTTATTTATTTATTTATTTATTTATTTATTTATTTATTTATTTATCACGTGGCTGTACATAATACAACATAGAGACAAAAAAACTTATAAATACCTTAAAAATTAAACATGATACAATATTATATGCACTTAGAATTATGAATAAAAATTCAAACAGACATTAAAATAAGCATTCACGCACTCTTGATAATACATTGCATCATATTAGCATTAATCCACTATTTTATAATATATTCTTAAGATTGATATATTCTTAAATATTTTACTGAATAAAACTGGTGCGCTAATAGAATTTTTTTAAATTCCTTCGCAAATTTTTTATTACAATCAATATTTTTAATTGCCGTTGGCAGTTTATTATAAATTGTTTGTTATAAGGTCAAAGTGAGGACATTTGAAATTTTTTGGCAGGTGAGGATCATTTCTGATTCTTGTATTATGAGTACGAAGGGTGGCGTTAGTTACAAAAAGTTCAGGTTGATTTCTTAATTTTATTATCTTATGGGGTAACACGAAAGATGCAATGCAAACGAAACTTTTCTCATTACAAAAACCAGCACTAAAGGCTATTATCGTCTTAAAAAATTTGAGTCATGTAGAAATACCTTTATGCGGGAAAAAAATTTAAGTTAGAGATAACGTCAGTCAGCTGTTTTTTTTTTAGCTCCATTTTTGATTAACGTATGTAAACCTTAGCAAATTCACAAAAATTCTGATTTTTTTTTTTTTGAGAGGCAGATATTAGTGCCTAAATGCCATAGAAAAAGTTTCAAAACAATTTAACGAGCCGATTTTTTTTAAATAATTTTTTAGTTTGTCTTTCCATGGGGAAAGCCCTATGCTGAAAATTAAATAAATTAATTTTCTGCCTCTCAAAAAAATTTCAGAATTTTTGTGAATTTGCTAAGGTTTACATGTTAATCAAATGGAGCTAAAAAAACAGCTGACCGACGTTATCTCTACCTTAACACTACCTTGTTTGTATGTGCTGGAATGTGCTATATTTGTAAGAAATTAATCAACCCGAGCTCTTTGAAACAAACGCAAACTTCCATACTCATAATACGAGGACAAAAAATGATCCTCACTTGCCGAAAAATTTTAAGGGTAAGGTAACGCCACCAATGTTAAAAAAAATCCCTCTCACAAAAATTCTGAAAAAAATTTAAAATGTTCTCCTCTATACCCCCTATCAGTACCTAAAATATCAGGTCTACAAATACGATCTAGTTTTTGAGTTATAAATTTTTAAAGTTGACTACTTTAACATGGAGAAATGAAACTCCCATGTTAAATTGGTCAACTTTAAAAATTCATAACTCAAAAACTAGATCGTATTTGTATACCTGATATTTTAGCTACTGATAGGGGGTGTAGAGGAGAACATTTTAAATTTTTTCAGAATTTTTGTGAGAGGGATTTTTTTTAACATTTGTGGCGTTACCTTACCCTTAAATGTCCTCATTTCGATCTCATAACAATATACAATAAGTTGCCGCAGGCAATAAAAAATATTGATTGCAATAAAAAATTTGCCAGAGAATTAAAAAAATTCTTTCTGGACCATCAATTTTACTCAGTTAATGAATATATTAATTCTTATTGCAAAAATTAAGTTTGTTTCAAGGGTTATTATGTATACCTATGTAACATGTGCATGTTAATTTTATACTAATTTTTATAATAATTATAGATTACTATTAATTTTTAAGAAAAATGTCTTTTGTCTCTATATATGTTGTATTATGTACAGCCACAAGAGAATAAATAAATAAAATTACAACATTCTCTTCAATCCCGTACCAATCTTTGTAAGGCTCCAGTATTTAATAATTATATAATAAAAAATAAAAACTCAAATAAGGAATGGTTGTATAACTAAATTATTTTGAAGGGTCCGTAACTTCGTTTAATATAAAATACATATGTAAGACAGTAAGAGTCGAGTACTAAATTGAAATTGCTCTACATAATATGAAAAAGACAAATAATATTCAGAGTGGAACAATGCTGGAGACTGCATGCATTACATCATAATACTGCCATGGTACACCATAATTAAATAGCTAGGACATTTTCTGTACCGGAATAATATTCACAATGACCAAATAAAATAAATATTAAATTTAATTTCTTAAAGTAGCTTTTAATTCATCATTATCTTTAGCAACAGTCACAGATGGAAAAAAGAAAGGTAATTTTTGTTTAAAGCAACCTAACGTTAATGAGGAAAGAACGTAACAATTAAAACAAAAATAAAAGTACCCAATAGCTAAAGGGTTTGATTTAAAAAAAAAAAGCAATATAAATATGCATACGTACGAATACTTCATTTGCTCGAATATACTATAGTATACACTTATATTATTAATTTGCATTGATTACATTGCATAATATATCCATAATATATTAATTGCATGTCGCGCGCCACATATTTGTCGAATAATTTATATTATAAATAATATATATTATTATATATTATATAAAAGCAGCACGAGTTTTTTTTTAATTTAATTTGTCCCAAATCAAAATGGCCTCAGCAAACCGTCTGAATTTTTTTTGTTGGAAAGTAAGAATTATGCATTTATTAATATGCATGCATGAAAAGTTGAAATCACGTATCAATTAATTAATAAAACGTGAATTAATTATTAACTTTTTATTCCAAGCGATAAAAAACAACAACATATAAATGGGGAAATTGAAAAAAAGAAAATAATAATAATTTTCTAGCATAATTTTTTGAGTGGAATATGAGTCTTTCTCGGGATTTCCGACCTTATATATATAATCAATCTATGCAGTGGAAGCGTCTAGAGTTCCAGACTGAACAACATAAACAATTATGACGTCACTATTGTATTATACAGAAGGGGAAAATAATGTAGTTTTGTTTTGGTTGAGGGCCGGCTGCTTGCCTAGCAGCAAAGTCCAATATACTAGACTTTTAACTTGACCTACGGTACGGCAACATTGGAGGCTCAAGGTCGGTCTGGTTTTACTTGAAGAAGCTATAGGGTTGAATAGTTGGTGATAGCCAGCTAGGGTGTACGGGAAACGAGGGACAGAGAAGAGGGGAAGAGTCGGAGCAAAAGATCCTAGATTTTATAAACAAAAGTAAAAAAAACTTGAGTTTTGTTCCTATCTCATTGCCACTTCCTTTATACGTGGAGAAAATTATGACGTCAACAGTTGTACTTACTCGAGATAATGTAGAATCTAGTTGCAAATAATACGAAGAAACTCTCACTTCGCTGTTCTTCTCTTTTTTATTGAAACAACACCTGCAAAAAGCAACCTGCTTTTTGATACCTGCTTTTTAACAATAATGTCGATGACAGCTTGCTGTTGGCTCTGTCACAGTTACTTTCAACCAGGATTTGTACTGGCTTCACATCTTGAGTTACACAACACAATTAAAATTTTCATAGTTCTGCAATTTTATCATAAAATAAAGAAGTTAAAGGTCCGAGTTCAGTGTCAAGCTACACAACAGATCCCTTGCTGAGCCAGCTTGCGCTTTGCAATCGATAAATGCTTTCCCTCCGCTCGCTGGAACTCCCCCACCCTTCTCCGGCTTCTCCCTTCTCTCCCCAGTCCCCACTTCAGTAAAAAAAACTCTCTCCCGCGCTCTCCCGCGAACACGGCGCTTGGCGGTACTGGCACAGGCACAGAGGCGCAATTTTTTTTATTTCAGCAACACGACCCTGTACGGCCCGTAGCCGTACTATGACAAAAATACTGACAATAATAAAACTAAATAAGAAAAGCACCTTTTCTATATTTTATTAAGTAATTATTTTGGAATAGTTAATTGTGTTTTTATACTTTTTATATTGGTTTCATTTAATTTTAACACCAAAATTTAACAAACAAATTAACTTAATTATTGTTATTATAATTAATATTTTATTTGATTAATTAAGTTAATTAATTATAAATTAATGTATAGATTTTAAATTAATTGTATTGGTCATGTCTTACTTAATTAAATGAATATTCGCTTAACTTGGAAAATTGCACCATTCGATCTGCTGTGAAAAAGTCGTGACGATCTTTTTTTTAATTCTTCTGGTTGCTTCTACGTCTCTGGAAGTCGTAATGCCATTGTACACTCACCAGCAAAACAAAGTGAATAAAGTGATTTCTCTTTGGATTATGATGCATCGAACTACACTTGTTGTCACAGGAATTATTAGTCAGCGGGGAAAACTCGGGGTGTGTTTTCGAGCGCGGATTTTACTCATGCACCTCTCATCCTGCTCTCATCTTTCCCACTTCCCTTTCTCCTTCGTTTTCCCTTCCCTTTCCCTATTTTTTTTTTCACCACACGTGAGCTCGCTCCTCTTCTCCTAGTTCTCCTCCTTCTTGTCCTTTAAATTGCTGACGTCATCACAAACAACGTCAGTCATTGGCTGTTTGAGTGTGTGCGGGTGTGTGGCCCCTGTTTCGCCCCGTTTCGACTTTCAATTGAGCAGCGCCAGTTTTAAAATAAAATTATTATTGTCAAATCGGTCAAATTCAGAGAACATAATATGCAGCTGCATATATCGTGTCTCGTACGTGTCTTACAAAATGATTTACAATGACGTAGTGTCCGTATAAGTGATCAGGAGTTCAGAAGGTTCCGGGTTCCGGTACAGTATAATAGGACCATGAGTATCGCGCCTAAGAGGAATACATGTGTATATTATACGGAACCCGTACGGAACCGACGGAACAGCCAGCTAGTGCAAAGCGCGCGCGCTTGAAATTCCAGGACGCACGCGCTCTCGATCTAAATCTTACATACAATTTTTATTTATATCATATGCAAGTATTTTGTATGCTATATAAATTACATATATTTTATTCATTAAATTTAATAGAGGCCATATAATATATATATAAACAATAAATTATAAATGAATATATGTTTGGCAAGAAGATAATCCCATATATAGATCAAAACCTTATATATTTTATAGATTATATATATTTTAATTATATATATATATATATATATTGCAGGTAAATGAAGATAAAACATTTGTAGGATATATAATATATATCATTTACCTATTTTTACCTTAAGGGTAAGGTAACGCCACCAATGTTAAAAAAAATCCCTCTCACAAAAATTCTGAAAAAAATTTAAAATGTTCTCCTCTACACCCCCTATCAGTAGCTAAAATATCAGGTATACAAATACGATCTAGTTTTTAAGTTATGAATTTTTAAAGTTGACCAATTTAACATGGGAGTTTCATTTCTCCATGTTAAAGTAGTCAACTTTAAAAATTTATAGCTCAAAAACTAGATCGTATTTGTATACCTGATATTTTAGGTACTGATAGGGGGTATAGAGGAGAACATTTTAAATTTTTTTCAGAATTTTTGTGTGAGGGACTTTTTTTAACATTGGTGGCGTTACCTTACCCTTAAACTGTAATTTTACTTTTCTAACCCTAACACACACATAATACTGTATATTATACTGGGTGGATGATCTTCGGATCGGCCTAGTATGTCGAATTGAGGAACCTCGATATTTGACAAATTTCATCAAATAAGCAGTACACTCGGGCGGTCTGTTTGGGGACATCAAAGATTTGACAGTGATAGCGCTGCTGAATAGGTAACTTTTGACAGTGGTATTATTATATACCTATGCAGTTACGCTATAATCCAAAATTATTAAATAAAAATCATGCAATTGATACAACCGTAAATAAATTATTATATTTTATTTTCAGTAATTTATAATTATTATTATATATTGATATATTCAATATACACATGACATAATTATTATACCTATTTAATTAAACACATTAGTGTTATACTATAACTTAATTTACAGTATTACTTCATAAAACTGCATGGGAAGATAATATTAAAATTTACAATATATATTATACATATTTTTTTTAAAGTTATACAAAGTAAGACTGTTATAGCTGCATTAAAGAACAATATATAGGTCTGTTCTTAAATACACAATCAGAAATAATCAATTTTTTGTGATGAATCTTGAGTTCTATGTGCAGAAGGTTCATCACAAATAATCAATTCTTTCTGATTGTGTATATCTATGAACAGACCTTATATGATACTAAATTAAGTTAAAGAGCTATTCTAATTTTTAAACCATTAAAATTATTGCTTTAGAGTGTAAAAACCAATTAATTTTATTTAAACATTAAAATCTTCAAGGATATAAAATTTACCAAGCAATCACATAACAGAAAAATATATTTAATAAATATTAGAACTAATAAAATATTATATTTCCTCAATTAGATTCATCTCTTCTTATTGTTCCCATTTAATAATTAATTTGTCTGCAAAATTACCACTATTGAAAATATTATATTTAGTTTAACTATCTCAAACTACATCATTTTTGTTTTTACATGCATACAATATAAAATATGTTTTGATCAAATCTGTTCTAAATAATTATAATATTATATTATAAATATTATAGTTAAATATCTGTATCTTATATTTATTATAATATTAGCAAGGAGTCACAATGTTATATTAACTTTGTGATGTATATATAGTTTTTTTTTTTTTTTTTTAAATACAGTGGCATGTTGGGCAATTGATTTGTATGACTTTTAAATGTATACAACTGAAAGATCTGTAGTTGTATTTTTGGTTTTGCAATTTTATCTGGTGAGGCAAGGCATGGGTGTACATTTTACTTATTAACATAGAAGTTATAAACATAAATTATTATAGCTCAATCATTCATAGGTCAGCTCTTCTTCTCTCCATGTCACCTACACATTGCCGCCACAGAATTGCAAAAATGTTACACTACCTGTTGTCTCTTAATTGCAGGTGGAGTGGACCCGATAAACAGCAGGTTAATGCAACATTTTTGAGTGGCCGATGCAGTGGCGGCAACCGGCGGGCAACGTGTAGGTGATGGCTATTGATGATAAGTTCTATGTTAAGTAAAGTGTACAGAAAAAAAAGAGGCTGGACTGGGGGGGGGGGGGGGGGGGGAAGGAAGTATTTTTTTTATGGGCAGGGTATTGTTGTGGCAATGAATACTTCGCAGAATCCAACTTGGCAAAACATCACTAAATTGTCAATGTAAAGCTATTATAATTCCCTATAGGCATCAGCAACTTAGTCATTTTCTACCCAGCTGAATTACCAAAGTAGACTGACTCTATCATGATGATATATTATTCTATTAGATCATATAAATATATATCATGGGACTTTCTCCCACTCACTTTAAATTGTGTGCAATTGATTTTATGAGCCCAGCCCTAACCAATTTATCTTTTCTTTTTCTGTGCTTACAGTGCGAATTCAGGATGTAACAAATAGTTAATTGATGCATAAAAATGTTGATATTTATATATCGTCAACTCAGAATATAAATGTGTCTTATAAACCACGAGATTTTGATGCTATTAAGGACCTTATGCTTCATGTATATAAGGTCCACAATGGCATCAAAATCTTGTGGTTTATACAACACTTAATTATATTCTGAGGCGACGATATGCTGGCATGGCAATTCAAACTAAAAAAATAAAAATGATGCAACTGTGCAATTGGACTCACTCAGAATGCTGCCAACAGAGAGAAAAGCGGTTGTATGTTGGCAACACTGTACAGAGTGTTAAATGTTTTCCTCATTCCAAGCACTCTTGAGTAAGCCCACTATAGGCACAGCTTGCATAATTCCGAGTTAATTAATTAATCGGGTTTTGTCATTGTAGCATTGTCGAAATATTGATGTAAATATTACATTTATAAATAATGTAATGCAAAATCCCATACTGCCTTAAAGAGTAAGCCAGCAGCATTATTACCTCGGACGTTCACAAATAGATCTCCACAGTGCATATTATATATATATATATATATATATATATATATATATATATATATATATATATATATAATATACGCAAATTTATTGGAAATTTAAAAATATGATTAAATACAGTCAAGTTAATTTGATATTCCTTCCGGAAGTATGAAGTTTGCAGCTCTTTTGTTTGTAATTTAGTATTGAAACTTTGCAGAGAGAAGGAGGAATATTACATAAATTTGACTATAGCTACATTCAAATATTGTAATAAAACAAAACTACAAAAAACAGCAAGAAGAATTAACTTGTCCAAAAGCGATTAAAATATTTAAAACATGAAAATTAGATTAGATACAACTAACAATATAGAGTGCAAATATAATATTTCTTTGTAAATGAAGTCTATTATAAGATAGTTGCAAAGACAATTCACATATCGCCATAGCCTACAACATTATTGTATTTAATGTGGCGTTTTAAGAGAAGAACCAATCTAATTTACAAATAAATAGATTTTATTTTTTTAAATTAAAGGAACTATTTTTTTTTTTTTTTTTATATTTCCGGTCATAACAAAGTCACAATTTGAAAACTGCATAAATACGAACTTTCATTGATAATGAAGGGAGAAATACATTAATGACATCAGTAGGTATTAAATATTTTAAACCAATAAAACAATATCGATCCAGCTTAAAATACTGTAAAACATTTACATAGCAATAAGTACAGTATGCTTCCATAATATGTGAAATCAAGTTTTGTGAAATACAATATTATAGTACTTTATTAAAACAAATAAAACTATTTTTCAGTCTAACAAGTGATGGAAGTATCACTAGTGGTACACATAATAAAGGATGGAATCATAATAATATCTAAAGTTAAAAACAATTTAAAGTATTTACACATTATCACAACCCATTATACAGTTAAAAATTTATAGATTCATCACATTCTATATTAATGGACAAACAAATCACATTTACACCAAATAAGAAGTAAAAGACACATTTAAAAGTTTCAATATACAAATTAGTCAAATAAGATTTTGAATCTTTGATTTTATATTTCAAAATTAATGTTAAAATATACTTGAAGATGTTAATTCAAAATTTTGAAATATTTTAATAGTTTTTTTCATCTTATTTTACCATTTATTATTATTATTTTTTTTATAAATGTTGAGAATGAAGTTTTATGTATTTATAAAGCCAGCATTACATGCTTTGATTGCTCCATTTCTCGAATAAATATATTTTGCAAGAATTTTTTTTCAACTCCTCTTGCAAGAGACTTGTGAATTTTTCCTCGCAGGAAGTTTAGAGTTACTTATAATTTTCATTTTTTTTTGTAAATATTTATATCCAAGATGCTTACAACACTTTATTTTAACTTTATTAAATTGAAAAATTGTAGGCAATTAACAGAAAAATCATAACACATGGTACTGGCTTAAGAAGAGAAAATTTGTCCAAAAAATATAAAAAAATTACACAATGTTAAAAAAAATCAAACGTTATCAGTTAAAACGAGACAAAATATCTCCGTTAAAGTACTGTATATATTAAAATTATGACGAATTATTATTATTTTTTAAATACTAAAATGAATGTCAATAGTTCTTATTAATGAAACATGAAATACAAACTTAATACATGGTAAGGTAATTTCGGTTAACAATTTCCTACGCCTTATTCCCGGGGGTGTAAGTGGTAGTGCTGAACAAGTGAAGGTTGTCTGGTGAGACTGGCAGGGTAGGGGGGTAGCGATGAATGAGTGGAGCTTGTCGTTGATGGACTTACAGTTTGGTGTGCTTCACACTGTCAGTCCAGTAGTTCTGGATGGTCATTGCCTCAAGACTGTTGAGAAATGAATCGTTGTCCAAACTATACATCTCTTCAGAGTTGTCCTGAAATAATCAATAACAATGTAAGTTCAAAGCGCACTGCAAGAAATCAAATTAAAATATTTTAACTCTATAAAGCAGTGAGCTTTCCATATAGTGACATTTTTTTTTGTCACACGAAAAAATCAATTTTTTTATTTATTATATAGTGTCCTGCTTGGCTTGGCAAAACATATCGAGGAAATAAGTAACACATTTTGCTGAAGTGAACTGCAACTGCAGCCAATCATAAAAATGGATTTTGTCATGTGACAACAGAAGGCTGCTAAACAGAAAGTTCAGTATACACCTACACTACAACTACTACATTAATTAATTTAGTCATATATTTCAGTGACATTGTTCTGAAGATACGAAACAAATATAATTCAGAATAATTTAAAAATATATTATACACTATTTGACATGGCAAATATCCTGCTTTGCAACGAACAGTATTATGTATGTTTGTTCTATTGTATTTTATTGGTTTTGATATAATAACAACACATTTTACATTAAAATCCTGATTATTTATTAAATTAATACAATTTACAGTACAAACATACTAGCTTCATTAATTCGGTAATGACAGGTGGGAAAAGGTAGAAATTTCTACCCGGGGCCTCTTACTACCAGACCTCTCCATGCGCATTGCACTGCTGTTAGGAGGTTAATAGCCATCAAACTTTTGTTAGGCTAATTGTGCAGAGTATTGCTTAGTTGTATGTTTTCATAGCAATATTGTTACTCCCATTATTTTATTAATAAATTAAATACATATTATTAACCAAATTAACATTGTTTTAGTTTGACTCGCTTATTAGCTTGCTTTATTTATTGTTTTGTAGTGTATAGAAATACTGTAATTAGTGTTATTTACTTACTCATTATTGTTATGCTCAACAAATATTATTTTCTAATTTGATAACATTAATTACAAAAAAAAAAAAAAAAAAAAAAAAAAAAATATGAGTCTTACGTATTTTGCACAGACAAGCAAGGAAGAAAATTTGATTACACAGATGGATCATGTGAGAGAATTAGAATGTAGTCTGAAATTGCCGTAATTGATTGCATACATAAAGGAAAGATGACAACCTTCATGACACAGCAGCCAGGTATTGTTAGAGGTATTTTTCTTTGCTTGTCTGTTCTCAAGTAATAAGTATGTAAAGAAAAAGAATCATTCTGCTAACTACCATAGCTTTGTTACCTTACTGGAAGCAGTGACGGTGGCAATATGAGCATATTAGCACGCAGGTGGGAATCAAATCAGCGAGAAGGAATCAAAGTGAGCTAACTCGTTACCTTATTCGGGTGGGGGGTGGTTCCAGAGGGTTTCCCTGTTCGACCCTTGGCTCCCCCGATGATGCCATGCGCGGTAGAGGCACCACGGTTCATACGAGTTGCACTCACCCGAAGCGTATCATCAATGTACCCGCTTGAGTCTGCATTGCTGCACTTGTCGTTGAGAGTCTGCGGCTTGTTGAGGAACTGACGACGGTACAGCACAAAGCCCACGGAGCCTCCTGAACACCAATCAATTTCATTTTTACTGACTTGTGTAAGAACGGACAACACGTATAATAAGTATAATAACACTAAAGTATATTCAAAAACTATTTGTCTATAATGTCTTAATTACAATGAAAAAAATAAGAATATATATTTTTATTACAGTAATCAAGTAAAATTATTATGTCACATTATCAGATTTATCACATACTAATTGAAATTTTCGTTTTTACTTAAATTGTGTTGGCTATACATATTTAGGATAATAATATTGCAGTTCATCAACAGAATACACTGATAGAAGCTTTAAAACAGTCATATTTCTACTGAAGTTTGCAAGAAGTGTCCCAGACACCTAAATCTTTGGACTCACCAATGAGAGAGACGAGTGCAAGAAGTCCGAGCACAATGCCCACAATGGATGGGGCGTCAAGTCCTTGCTCGGCAGTCATGCGACCCTTGGTGACAGCCTCACTGCCCTCAGTGCCTTGCGCCTCAGAGTCAGTCACGGATGAATCAGGTCGAGCATTTTCTTCTGCTTCCGTCTCCTCAGCACTGATGCAAACAGCAATGCAAAAGTAATTAGAAATTTATTTGCCTAGAAGTAGCCTTTATTTGAAGTAATTTACAATGTAATGTCTTTATAATGTAACTAATAAGTGAAACTGTGACCGCAAAATTATCTCCTACTATGACTTCTCGATTAGTAAGGCCTTGCTGATTATCCCTATCCTTTTCTTTTAAATATAATTATATATCACAAAATAAATGGTTTATTTTCCTTAAATTGAATAATTTACAATATACACATTCTATTAAAATTACACAGGGTCCAGAATAATTTTGGATTAAATTAAAAAGTGGCCTATATTTAATATGTATATAGAAAATATATAAATAACAGAATAATTTTTGAGTAATTCTTTAATTCAATTCCAAAAATAAAATATTTAATATCACTAAATTATTAAAAAGGTTAAAGAACACACCTTTCCTCTTCACTTGAGAAGTTTGGTACCCAAGCTGGAACTGGAGCACTGCTGATTTCTGGCTCCAGTTCTACTGGACTGTCTGGTGACGTCACATCTACCTCGGACTGGGCTGGTGAATTAGGCTTTGCTGTGCTTGGAGCAGGTCCAGAAATCAATGGAGGTTCAGATGTGGCGTTGTCATGCTGTTCTACTGCAGGTACTGAGGTTTCTCTGACTGGGATCTCATCATCAACACTAGGAGGTACAATAGGAGTTTCGACTGTAGGCAACACTTCCTTCTCATCACTATTTGATGAATCAATTTCCTCAGCAATAAAAGGGTTATGATTACTTATTTGAGAAACAGTTGTAACAATTTCTGGAGAAATTGTAGACGATATAAAGTCACGTCCTATTGCCTTACCACTACGACTTGATAAAGAAATATCTCTAGCAAACATTTTAGTTTGTTTCTCTTCATTTTCACTTTCAGAAGATAGCAATTGGTCATCCATTGGATTGTCATTCATAATGTCTAATGTGCCGTTGCTTGCTTCTTTGCTGTCATGTTCAGCTGGGCTAGGAGAGAAAGTCATGTCGGACTCTACAGGCAATGTGAAGTGCTCTTCAAGGCCATGTAAGGTCATAGGGTCTGGTAGGTGGTGGGGGAAAAAGGAGGAAGGGGGATGATCACCATTGAATGAATCCTCTGCTATGTCTTCGGCAAAGGTGGGTGGTGAGGCAGCATCATGGAGCAATGCAACATAGAGTGATGAGTCATGATGGAATTTGGGGTGTTCAGGAGCCCCGCTACTGAATACTAGCGAGGGCAATGTGACCTCTGACGATTCCACAGGAATAAGTGACAACTGCGGAGCAGCTAGTGAGAACGGTGCCACCAAGAGGAGAGACACAATAGTTGGCGCCAAGGCTGAAAAATAAATCAAAATTAGACACTTGATTTAATTTAGTTAGTTTATAATTATTGTAAATTTTGCATCACAACACCAATAAACACAGCAATTTAAAAAAAAAGCACGAAGTGTAAAGCAAGAACATAATGCTAAAATTTTTCTTTTTGACGTCAATTAGTGTGTTAGTGCAAAAGAAAAATATGAACCTTACCGCTTCTCGGGTGGTGCATAGTGCTCGGGTGATGGGCAAGTTTGCACTGAGCCTTGAGCGCCCCATGCCCGTTGCGGCCCCTGGCGTCACGAATAGTAACAAGCCTTGAAGAAGCCCCACAGTGAACAGACCCTGCGCCACAAGCGTGCTAATACCCGCGCGACCCGTCATGCAACAATCTGACCATTCTCAAGCCATAAACCACGTACCTATAATATCTCAGTTCTAGTAATTAAAACATGAAAAATATTTAATATTTCATTCCACTTTCAAGCGCTTTTAAAGTTGTGAAAAGAAAGGACAACGTCATTATACGAAATATAATGACGTATAAGCATAATTATATTATATGATTATAATATAGTATATGGCATAATTATGTATGTTTACACGAGTTAATTTTATCACACGATAATATCACTTTTTATATATTATAAGTTTTAACGCCAAGTTTAATTTGCGATAGATCCTAAAATGTCATAAAATACAGCAAATAAAAAAAGCGACTGATTATATTATATATAAAATACATATCATGATTATGAATAGTATGTATGTACTGTAAATACATATTTAAACTTTTAGGAGTTGCTCTCATGAAACTTTAATATTTAGTTTGACAAGCGAGAAAAAAATAATACGGTGAAACCATCACATTTTTACTTGCTAGATTATAAAACAATAGTTAATGTGCATATAATTCATATAATATAATAGACAATTTAAATGAAGGTCACATAATTAACTTAACATAATGTTATTACGAAGCCAAACAAAGTTATATAGCGTAAATTGAGTCATGCAGTTCATGCTCGAAAGGTTTTGTCGGACTTATAAACAAATAGTACGTTGTAATATCGATAATACAGCGTGATCAAGTGTCCCTGTAACCACATCGCACTCAAGCGAGCAATATTATAATAGCACACACTTACCCGTGATCCAGAACCAGTGCATCCACCAGTGCAGCGTCATGTTGACTGTGACTTCATCACCTGCACCTCACGATACTGCAACTGTAAAAAAAAACAATTTAACTATTTAGCAACACTGCATGGTACTAACTTTGTCGTCCTCTCGAGCACGATTTGGTGTGGCAAGCATGCCCGCCCGCAAGCAATATTACACAATACAAAACTTCCGCGCCACCAGCAATACGGCTGCTGCATATCCTGCTGCCCTGCATTCAATATATTAAATAAAAACTTAATTTACGAAGTTACACGAAATTAATACCGTACGGGAGGTTCAACAGAAGTTTAATAAATGATTGTGTAAAATTTAAAATTGTTTATATTAAGTGTAGCAAAAATGTGCTTGTATATTCTATATATGTTATATTATAAGACACGAGTTTTATTATGTAATATAATATATGTGTGTGCTTTTTTTTTGAATAAACAAATTTTAACAATAAAATAAGATTCCCGTGCTTTTTAAATTTTAAGCCATACCAATCTCAAACTTAGTAATATATTTGAACTGACAACTGAAATATCTGCTGACTTAAAAATAAAAGTGCTCATGACGCGCGGTTCTGAATCACACACTGTTCTTCAAAAACTCTTTGACAGAACTAAAATTGGTACACTGGAAGCCATTAACGAAGTTGGTGAACATTTTTTTTCTGATAGAATCGCTTCCACTATATTATAATGCAAAACCTATCAGTAGAAAAATTGCTTGGTAAATTTCTTATGAAACTAAATTATATAATTATTTTTAGAGAAAGGAGTCAAGAAAATTCGCACCAATCATGAGTCTCAAAATAGGTGCATAAGATGACAATGCAGACAATTTTAATTTTTTATTTATTATTTTTTTTATAATTCTTCAATACATAAATTTAATTAAGAGCTCTTTTCCCCGATGGTTCTTCAATTTTTTGAGTGAACGAGCGATGTACCATTTGTTGAAAAACGTTCAATGTCATTAATTCAATCGAAATCTAAATTTTATGTAATATTTTTACATAAATATAATAATTATAATATAAATAATAATATATATTATATACATGAATTTTTAGGCACACGCTGATATGAAAAGTCAGTGATTTCAAACATATATTATAATACCGCATAAAAAATAATGTATCCCCATACGCCTGTATTTTTATATTTTTTACAATCATCTATTTAATATTATTATATATTTACATTATTTAATATTATACGCTCCCTGAAACAATTAACACTCCAAAGTTGGACTGCATGACCATCTTTTTGGCTCTGATAACATTCCAGTATTTCACTAACATTGTTAGAATGTAGCGTATTTTTATTTTAACATTAATTTTAATGCTCAAGAATTACTGTTTTCAAACTATTGACAATGTTTTGCTTTTAAGTTCATTATTTTTGTATTACATGCAATGTTCTAGTTAGGAGGAATCGTAAACAATTTACCGACAATTTGGTAACACACGTATCCTGTGGCTCGTCTTCCTTCGTACTTATCCTCAAAGTCGTACACTGTCGTCGTAATCAAACACAAAATTGTCTACTATTATTGTATATAGTTTCAAACGCCCCTTCTTACTTTTCAAGAAGATTTGACGTTGATTTGATTATCAGTAAAACATAAACCTTATAATTGGAAATAAAAGTAGAGTCGTTTTTAACAGAACCTTTTTATAGCTATAACGCTATAACATTAGTCACAATAATGTATTCAAATTTGATTTCTATATATTATCTTATATTCCTTGTTGCTTTTTTGGCATAGAACCCATGTCTGTGCATGTGATACCCTCTATTCTGCCGTGTTTTTGTATTTTATATATATTAGATAGGCACTTTATAAGGATGTAGTTCTTAATATATACGTCTAGAATTTCATTTTATTAATAGGATATAATTTTTCAAATTTATTATGAAATTTATATTTTAGAAACTATACGCATGCAGAAACAAATTATTCTATATAATAGAACCATAAACCTATTTATTTTTACTTCCTTAAAATTAATTAATAAAGTAAATGATACACTTAATTTATCTTTAAAAAGATAACAAAATCTCTTTATTGTCTTTAAAGAGTTTTTTCTCCTTTTTGTTTCCACGGTTTGTTCCGAGTGATTATTTGTGTGGTTTCACTTTATGTAAGAGTCTGGTATTATAGAAGCCATTGTTGTGCTCCAAGTGACGTCACTTGGTGAAACTCGGCAGCAAGATGTGAGGCAGCAGCGAGGTAATTATTAGCTGCTTAGACATACTCACCATCTCAAATGATTTAGGCTACTGTTAAATTGCATTACATCTCTAACTAACTGGTTGTGGTGGCGTCTTCAACAATTAGCAATGGCAGGTTCAGCAGGTTACGACTATCTACCTTGGGTTATAACATAGTGAGAGCATGACGGCGCGCGGAGACATGAGAACTCGATACTCTAGCTTTAGATATACGTTTAACCAGAACAATAATCTTCCAGCATGGATGGCTTCCAAGCATGGAAGCTAGCTACATTATACTTTTGTCATGTGAGAGCTCTTGTTATAATATGTTACGCAACCATGTCCAAGCAACGTAATACAATTATTTTTATTCTATATGATGATATTGAAGATCATTTCAATGTCGTCAAATATAATCACTATTATCTATTATACTGTTTATTTTGCAAAACACAGCCGTTCCAAGATTTTCATTAATTTTTACTTAATAAGTGAAGTGCAATTATATTGTTACATACACAATAATATAATATACAGTATAAAATATGAGCTAGTCTATAGTATAATTTTATGGCCACTTAGTAGTAATTGCTGCAAGGCACTGTCAGACTTGTCTGTATTATATAATTATAAATAGGGTTGCGAAATATTATTGCTTAAAAAATATTTTCACCATACTCTTTGACACACCTGTTGGATATTGCAGTTAAAATAATAAGTTTTTTTCCACACATTACGGCAAAAATGTCAAAGATTTTACATTGCACAAACTATATAATGACAGTTATAATACAAAATAAGTTTTAATCTATGAGGTATCTGCATGATATTTACCTAGCAGCCTATATGTTTACTAATAATTTATTGTGGTTTGTTACATTTAATATTAAATTTTAGAGCTAAAAAACATGCCAAAATCAATTAAATTTTGTCCTCTGAATATGTGAAACCATAAGAGCATGATGTATCTATAGGTATACTGGGGACAGCAGTTGCTAAACTTGGAACATGAATATAAAAATTTACTATATTTAGAAATACAAATTAATTTATGCACAAAATTACGTAATTTACATGATTTAAAATTAATTGAAGGTTAATAACATAATGTTATTGAAAAACATCATTATTCTTGTCCGGTCCAAGGCTGTCACACATGTAACATTCTGGACACTTGCGGGCACCATTAAGCACTTACCGCTCCCTCGCCAATATTGGCAAACACACAAAAACGTTGTCAATCTCATGCGATTGGCGCAGCTGGGAAAAGCAATATAAAACTAATCAAAACAGTTATAGCTATAATGTAATCAAATAGCCAATAAATTGAGCAACAAAATTGATTGCCAAAAATTTACGGTTCTAATAGATAAATCGTCTATATTTTATAGATTATATTGATTAAAAACGTCTTTATTAATATATAGTTGAGATTAAGAAAACAATACCATTACCACCTACCATTAATATAAACCGTTTAATATAGACGCAACAAGATGATAATGGTAAAATAAAAATATAATATATATATATATATATATATATATATATATATATATATATATATATATATATATATATGGTAGAGATAACACCGAACAGCTGATCGACGTAATGCCCTTTGATTAAGGTAGAGATAATACGGATCAGCTGGCCCAATGCTAAAAAAATCCCATTCATAAAAATTATGAAAAAAATTTAAAATGTTCTCCTTTACATCCCCTATCAGTAGGTAAAATATCAGGTATACAAAAACGAGCTAGTTTTCGAGTTATTAATTTTTAAAGTTGACTAATTTAACATGGAGAAATGGAACTTCCATGTTAAATTGGTCAACTTTAAAAATTAATAACTCGAAAACTAGCTCGTTTTTGTATACCTGATATTTTACCTACTGATAGGGGATGTAGAGGAGAACACTTTAAATTTTTTTCATAATTTTTATGAATGGGATTTTTTTAGCATTAGGCCAGCTGATCTGTATTATCTCTACCTTAACATGTAAACCTTAGCAAATTGACAAAAATTCTGAAATTTTTTTGAGAGGCAGATATTAGTGCCTAAAAGCCATAGCAAAAATTTCAAAACGATTTAACGAGCCGATTTTTTATAATTAATTTTTTTAATTTTCAGCATAGGACTTTCCCATGGAGAGCCAAACTAAAAAATTAATTTAAAAAAATCGGCTCGTTAAAAGTTTTTGAAACTTTTGCTATGGCTTTTAGGCACTAATATCTGCCTCTCAAAAAAATTTCAGAATTTTTGTCAATTTGCTAAGGTTTACATGTTAATGAAAGGTGATTACGTCGAACAGCTGTTCGACGTTATCTCTACCTTAATTAAATTAACATAATGTGCAATGCAAAACGTAACGATATATTATACAAAAACACAAACCTATATATATATATATATATATATATATATATATATATATATATATATATATATATATATTATATATATATATATATATATATATATATATATATATATATATATATATATATATATATATATATATTAATTGTAATTTAAACCTTTAATGATTTATAATAAGTAACAATTCAAAACTTTACCTAATTTATATTATATCTATTGGAAAGGACATGATTCTTAGATCTTTTTTTTAAAAATCAAAAGATCTAAGAATCCATATATACATGTATATATATAGGTTTGTGTTTTTGTATAATATATCGTTACGTTTTGCATTGCACATTATGTTAATTTAAATATTTGTTTGAAATTGCGTTTAAGTCCCGTTAAGCCACTTTTGTTAACTTTTTTCCAATGTTAATTTCAAATTAAGGCATGTATAATGGGACATTTCACCATGATTTACAAATTAAACAAAGCAGTTCAACTTTCATACATTTCACATCCAAAACGTTTAGAAACTAGTAAAATCGTTGTAAGCTTTCCATTGAAGTAGTTAATGTGCAGTACAGTAAAATTACACATATAATTTCGTAGGCCAAATCTGTAATTTTTTATTACATATAAGAGTTTAGGAAGTTTAAATATTTATATTTATGGCGTGACGGCTGCTCAAGTAATAACATCCTTGTTATAACTTATAACCAATATTATTTATAAACGTATATGCAATACTGAATTAAGCTTTCAGTCCTTATACGCCGCGAGCCGAGGAAGTTGCATCCGCTAACTTATCGCGCGTAATAACAAAAACAAATCGATATTAGTTATTTACATATCAACACTATTACGGAATACGCCGGTTTCTCGAGGGAAAATAACACTTTGACAGAGTGAAGTACTGTAAAGCACAGCTGCCAACATCCTTCTGTAAATTGAATTAAAACTAGCAAATTACTATTCAGAGAGCAGAGAGAGCACAATAGTTTTGATTATGTTCTTTGATGTAAACGGCACTATTATATATTATATAAATACAGTATTTTACTGTCTGTGCAATTAATGCATTAAATTTGTGTTATAGGCATTACATGTCATTTAATATTTTGATCCATAAAAAAATAATGATCAAAATTATCAAAAAGCAAAGCACGAAGAAGCAAAATCTGTGTAATACAATTTAATATTTGTTTAATTATTTCATACGACACATTTTCTAGTACATAAGAGACGTCATGACTGTACTGCATTATTGAGTATTTTGTGCATGTCACCAGCAGCTGTGTTTGCAAATAGAGCAGCGAGGGCTCACCAGGTCGCTGACTGCCGCCTCGTGCGTTGTAGCCTTAACGCCACCTGACACACCTGACCTCACGTCTGCAAACTTGCCTTTATGGACACTTAGCTTCCTTTCCGGGCTAGGGTCACATACAAGTACGGAGCCAAGACAACAAAAAGACTGTTAAGTTTAATATGTGACAGTGGTGCGAATGCTGCGTTGCTGTATACCTATCAACGATTGAATAAACTGAATTATAATATGAATTTATTTTAATAAATATTAGAGGATCTTCAATATATATAAACATAATTTAATTTATTATGATGTATGATTGCTTTTTTATATTTTTTGAATTCAAATCAGTGCAATTCCACGGCGTAAAGGAGAATGAACGAATATGTATAATATGTATAGAATTTACAATAATTATATTATGCAACTAACAATTCAATTTTGTTGAATAAAACAATATTTTGCGTTAATACTATACGCACCATGAAACGATACAATTACGTAATTACGATGCGATTATTAAAAAAAAAAAAAAAATACACAAGATGTTTAAATAATTTTTTTAAACATGCAGTCTTTGTTCGTTATTCAATTATAAATTATAATCAACATTTATGTTTAAAAAGAAGAAAATCGACACAATGACGCGGCAGCTCGGACAATCACGCCCCCGCTCCTCGGACGACTGCACCGAGCGAGAAGTTACTCTGCATCGCGGGACGTCACAACGATAATGATGGAGCGATTAATTAAACAAACTATTTACATTCCCTGCTGATTTCATGCTCTACAAATACTAAATTAATAAAAATGAAACAGTGGATTTTGCGTTAGCTATAGTTTTTACTTCATTACAAGATAATAATAATGTAGGAAAAATAAATGACAGCACAAATTACTTGGAAAATTAATTAAATATGTCTGTTGTAAAATAACAAGTTTTTATTGATTTTTATATAGAGATGATTAAATTTCGATTTTCTTATTTTAAATTAAAATTTCAACATTTCATTCTGACAAATAAATGCTTGTCTTTCACAAAACATAATAATTAATGAAAAAAAAAAAAAAAAAAAGAAACATCCCAAGAGAAGGCAAAAGTTTATTAACGATATTTATAATAAATTTAATATTCTCATGCGCACTCATAGAATTGATTGAAATACAATGTAGTACAGCAATATATTATACAAATAAATTAATATAATTATGATATACACAGAAGAATTTACCACAAGCTTCGATAAAATTAACTGTGCAGTACCTTAAATTGCTGAATACAAGAAATTCTATACTTCAAGTACAGTACATATACATCACAAATAACAGCAGCAATAAATTCTTAATAATAATCAGACCACGAGTTAAAAAATTAATGATTATCTGACAATCAAGCCCGCAAAGTTCACCTCCGTAGAGAATCAATATTTTAGTGCGCGCTGTATAGAGCAGCAGCCTACGTGAAGGTCCTCGGAGTGGCCATGTGATTCACCTTGGTGGGTGTGCGGAGTACGAGTCTAATCACGTGATCAACTGACTCACCTGCTGAGGAGCACACGGAGGAGAGCTGGCGGTGCTGACGGAGTGCGCTCGAGAAAGTGACTGAGCGCGCGCGCCGCCACCGTCAAGCCGCGGATCAGCCACTGCTCGGGAGGTTCAGTACGGAGGAGGGAGGGGTTGCCTGACTGTCAGGGGCAAGCATGAAGCATGGGGATTTCAATTCGCTCCACCGCTCACACTTCCGTCCAATAATGACGTGCCCCACCCCCACCTGACAAGTTTCCTTCGATTGTTATTTACATTATTAGCCTCACGTACATTTGATTTGTTATATAATCCTTGCGTAACTTAATAATACATTTTATTAATAAAAGTCAGTAGGGACAGTATATTACAAGTATTTTAACTTTCTTCATTTTCGAAATCAGTTTTGTTTATTTTGAATTAGATTAATCGTTGATGCGTTAAATTATACTATAACATCTGAAAGTTTCACTTAAATCATACTTTCAGTACTTTCGTGTTTAGTGAATATTAATTAAAATTAAAGGCATCAACATTCAAAAAATATATATATTTATACCAGCTTTCATTGTATGGAACAGCTTCACTCTTTTTCTGTCTCTTATATACTAAAACCTGCATCAAAGGTTATAATATATACACATTCAGTGATATGCTTCTTAGAATCAATGAATATGATTTAGATATATATTTTATATTAAAAAAATACTAGCAATGACCCAAAAACATGGCATGTCTATATGGGTGCCATCAACTGTCAAAATGTATGGCAAAATTTAAATTTAATGCTTGTTTCTGCATGGACTTATTATTATTAATACTACCCGTATAATATTCTACAACTGATGAAATGCAGAAATCGTTGGTGACAAAATCCCCTACTCTCTACTAACAGGACAGGGAAGTTTCTTAGATGTTAAATTGGCAGCGAATTTCGCTTCGCACTGCGTTGTTATATAAAATTTGCAACATAATATAAAACTTATAAAAGCCTAAAAAAAAAAAAAAAAAGAACCGCACTGGTGTTCTCTGGCAGCTTGTTTTGTGTGGTGTCCGATGACTACTTGGCCACCTCGCAGGAGCCAGCAGTGCCAGCACCATGGCCCAGGGAGCAGCAGAAGGCCCACCGCAAGTCACGTGACGTCACAACCAAGGCCTGCTTCTACGACAGGTTGTGTGTGTGCGTGACGAGGGAGATAATGCAATGTATAACAACTATCCCCACACCATTCAGAATCAAAATTACTATATACGCACCTAAATCTAATTATACTTGATTATTTATTAATACAAGATTTTTTTTAAGTATCACTCGCATTGCAGTAAAAAGTTATCTAATATTCTTATTAAAAAGTGAAAATAATAATAGTTTTTATGTAGTTTATCAATGAACGTGACATTGACAATACGCTATTTAAACGAAGTCCATGCCTCTAGCACATTGCACAGACGTAGGTGATATCTCATCTCGAAGCACGTTAAAAGGCGTAATAGCATTAGCTGTAGTGACGCACAAACATTCTTTAAAAAGAAGCAGGAAAACCTTACACTTGTTAGTAATAAACACAGAAACGGAAAACATGCTGAAAAAGTAAACCACTTTAAAATAAGCTAAGAATATCTGCAGCTATTCCTATCTGACGTCAAAATTGGCAAAGTTGGTCCCTTATACTTATGTGACGGCTGACGACAGCCATCATGGTGGAATATTTTGTGATATGACATAATATATGGAATAAAATAGTGAAATCATTACCTTAAAACGATATAAAAATGTAAACATTACGAGGCGAGCAAACACTGGCAAATATAAATTACGATTATGTCATGTTATATATAGGGTATAAAATTATAAATATAATGACAATTTAAGAAAACAAAGAAGTGATAAATATAAATTCATAAAAAGAGCCAATAAATATTTACATTTATCGAATATATTATATTAATGTTATACTATATCTAATATCTATAATAGAACTACAATTATATAAATTTATTATAGTGTTTTTAGTCTTGCAATGCTGCATTTCACCTTATTTTTTATCCTGTCTAATTGTCATCAACTTTTTCTCCAAATTATTTTAAAATTATGAAAAAATGCGATATAAATATTGAAATTAATGTTTTAATTAAAAATAATACTTTAATACATTGTAGTATAGGCAGATAGCTCGACGTCCCCGGTACGTCATAATGCTGCGTGTCATTTTTTAAGTTAAGAGTTCTCTCCAAATCACAAAGCTATATTATTATAACACAGCACGTCTTATACACGTTCATTATTCACGACATGATAAAACAACAAAATAGTTCAAGGTCTTTGTTTCACTTTCGTTTCAATCTATTGATCTATTGATTTGTATAATAAAATATATTTATTTTAAAATAGGTCACCAAAAGTTACTATACCACAAAAATCCTATATTGGAAATAATTGTATAAATTATATATTATATATGGATGTATGGAACTGATACATTGCTCATGTTATGTAGGTCTTCCATATATAGTTAAAATTCTCTTTATGAGAATGCGGGTAGCGATATATATTTTTTTGTTCACATAATATAAGACAGAAGAGTTTTTAATCTTCACGATGGGAATTTACGCCACGGTTTTCATAAAAGTGAGAAGAAAATAAAAATATTTCCCATATTTTCTCAAGGATATAGGATGTGGTATTCACTTTAACCCAGTCAGGAAGAATAGCGATCACAAAATTAAATATCACGAAAAAAGGAGAACAATATTGTATAATAATAACGTTTATGGTGCAATGAAATAATATAAATTCATAGAAGTAAAAGCGATGAATATGATACTTTAAAACTAATTTAACTTACAATTGAAAAGAAAATGATGCAGTAGAGTAGAAATAATGCGTGTGAAAAACAAAGAGAACAATGAAAATAATACGATCATTAAAAATTAAGACGTTTTAGTAGACTAAAGAAACAAATTATAATTAATAAAAAAATATATATCACACAGCCATTAACTAGATTAACTGTCGTAAATATTTAGTTTTGCAATTGCATTTTATCGCACATCATGCATTTTAATGCATGCATTCTGTGATTGGATCCAATTAATTTCAGATTTTGGAGAAATTCATGTGAGGCGAGATTAAAAAAGATGCATTTTAATTTAATGTTGCACCACTTTTGAGTAATAACCTAGATTTTATGATAATACAAAATGCATAATTGCAGTATTTAACTCACAAAATAGTGTAAGAAAAATAAAATAAAATTTATGCCATACGATAGTAATGGTAGAAACTAATTTTTTTTATAAAATTCTTTACATTGTAGCTGCAATAATTAAGCTTACAATAATATTGTACCGGCCGGGTGTTCCATATTATACCTTTCATAAGTGCCTGCAATGTACGCGTTTAATTATTAGTCTCTGTAAGGGCAATAGTGGAAGCGGCACACCCAAAATTTAGCACAGGGTAGCTGGAGGAGTCGTCCAAGAAAATTTTAAGAACTGTCTTTTTTTAAGATGCTACAGGGGGTGAAATTGGAAATTTAAAATACACATAAGGAAACCCATGTTAAAATATAACTAAAAATTATATAAAAAAATGCACGAATTTTCTTTTACCACTAATTGCGACATTTGTGACCCTCTTGTAAGAACAATTAAGTTAGTTTGAATTATTTAAAACTTCTACGCTTAATTAAAATAATGTAGCTGAAACTTCAATAGACTACTTGCAAAACCCTGTTTTAGCAAAAAGTAAACAAACTCACACATCCAGTTCATTGTTGTTGTTGATTATAAGTGTGTAAATTTTGTTTATACATTGAACCTTATGGGAAATTTACGTTTTTCAACAGATTTCAATATATTACAAATGTACGATTCTAAAAAAAAAATATATATATATCATCGGATCGGAATCTGCAGTTTTTGGTAATTTATAATCCTGAAATGCACATAGAAAGAAGTTTTCTTAATTTCAATAGCTTAAACGGGCAATGGGTGTAGCACCGGTAGTTGGCAACACTGACATATCTTACCATGTTAATTTTTTATCCTTGCTGCTCAGACTCCTCAGAGTAATTTTTATGCTAGAGCTAAGCTGATTGCTGTAGTATCAAGATAATTAGTAGCCCAAGTGCACAATTTGGCTAAATAAAGCCTGATTTAAAGAAAAATATTTTTTAGTAATTTTTTAAATTTACATGCATTTTTCTAAAATATAAAAAAAATACTTTTCTTTAAATACGGCTTTATTTAGCCAAATTGTGCACTTGGGCTACTAATTATTTTGATACTACAGCAATCAGCTTAGCTCTAGCATAAAAATTACTCCGAGGAGCAAGGATAAAAAATTAACATGGTGAAGGTACGTTCAGTGTTGCCAACTACCGGTGCTACACCCAATGCCCTTAAATTTCAAATTATACATAATCAACCAATAGCATGGAGTAAGTATAGCTTTAATTAAACAAGCACCAGAGTTTGTTGATTTTATTATTTTTACTCTGGCAGCTAAATTCTGTTTGTCCGTCTTTAGAAAAATCCCGTTTTGTTGAAATGCCCTCTTGTTGCATAAACAGTTTTTTTTTTTTTGCTGGCATTTAAAAATTCATACAATAAAAAAATAACGGACAGAAGTGATTATACCCTGTTTAATAGAGAATTAGCCCTGTTTTCATGTGGTCCGGGTGATTCAAATTGTTAGTTTAATTTCTTCCTACAATCAAAGTGTCCTAATGGAGTACCGACCTCAAAGTTTTTTATTGCAGAAATGGATAGAGGGTGCAAAAATATGCTACCCTGATTTTTTTCAGATTTTTCTGAGACCGGGAAGTATTTTTAAAAAATTATTGAAAGTACGTTTTATGACGTCACGGGCGTTAATGTCCTATGAATATGAATATCCCTTTCTTAAGGAGAGGAGCCTCGTGACGTCATCAAAATGGACTTTCAATAATATTTTTTTAAAATATATCCTATAATAGTCTCAGAAATATCTGAAAAAATTCAGAGTAGCATATTTTTGCACCCTCTATCCATTTTTGCAATAAAAAAAATGAAGGTCGGTACTTCATTTAATAACAAAATACAATTATGGGCGCCGCGGTTGCACTATGCACTAATATGTATATTATTATATTATAATATATATATATATACATCCCAGTACGTGATCTTACAATGACATTTCTCAGACTTCATGCAGGGAGGCCAGACCATTGCCCCTTTCCCTGTAAGCCACCACTGGTAATTAATAAAATATTTTTCATACTTCAGAAAATCTTTATGCTTTTATTATATATTATGAAGTTCATTTTAATATAATTATATTATACTGTACTGCATATCAATGATTACGCCCTCAACTCTGTTGGAAAGTATTATACAGTGTATGATATAATTTTGTATATGCATACCACCTGCCGATATAGAAATTAACAAGATTTAAAGAACCTGATAATAATGAATAATATATATGCATATCATTCATTGGTATAAATTCATTTAAAATCATTTGTGTAAACCTATGTAGGCATATTATATATTATGTTAATTTTATGTAATATTAATTAGATTGAAATACCTGTTATGTATGATTTATGTAACAACTCTGACGTGATCTATACTGTAAATCCAACGATGAGAAATAAAATTATTTTTTTTTTTTTAAAACACCTGCCCGACTTGACTGGAATGTATGCATACATACAGTATGCACAGATTATCTTTAGCATTATAAACTATGGAAGTTTCTCAACTTATTTCAACATTTTAAATATATTTTTAATAATCAGAAAAGAAAAAAAAAGAACACACTGGCCCAAAAATTAATTAAAGACGTTTTGTTTATAGATAAACATCACGCTGATTATGCAAGGTTGATTTCTGAAGGCCACACAAAGTTGCTTGAATTTAATTAATACAAAGCATGCATACAATATTTGTAATACTCAAATAATTTTTTCCTTGCCTTCTTTGCTAGAGCTGTGATGTCTTCATCTCATTTTCATGTTTTAAAGTCCACTAAATTAAATAAAAATACATGGAACAATAATTATAAACTGCAGAAGCCAGCTGCCAAAATCACAAAATTTCTTTCCCGCTCACGCGTGCTGACTGTCAGCTGTCATTATTCATAACTTCTGAACCAAATAAATTCATTTTGATAGAAATTATTATTAGACAATTCAAGTAATTTATTAATTAATATATGTATTTTATTTTTTTACAATAATTCTTATATAATTTTAACTCTTCTGTACATTTCACTGTGAAAAAAAGAGTCAAACTTAATACTGAATAACTTCCGGTTAATCATATGATCAATCTCGGCATTGGAAGTGGGAGTGTTTTGAGTAATATTTTTTAATTTATAATTATAAATTATTTGGTCTGTTACAAAGGTATTTGACAAGAGTGCTATCATCAAAAACTATATAGCTGCATTAATAAGGCAGTTGAAAAAGAAATGGTAAGCTAAAGATATGTGGTTAGTTATTAATTTATCATTCAGTGACCAATATCCTGCAAGCTTCTGCAGATGTGTCATAACTCATAACATAATGTAGGATACCGTTTGCTTTGTGATCATGATGTTGACAAGTCCACTTTAATCTCAACTGACATATTTAATACACATGTTAAATGCTTATACAGTGATAGAAGCATAATTTGTGCTTTCAGTCCTACGAGCAGGACGAGGATGATCAATATGCAGCAGGTTTCGACGTTGGCTCTTTTCCTAAAGATTTTGGCTATGGTCCTTACGACCAAGATGGAGAAGGTCCTGGTGGAGCACTAGCTGGGGAGCAGAAACCCAGAATTCTGCTCATGGGACTAAGAAGGTATGCATACTGTATGTATGGTTGGAATTATTTAGGAACAAAATAATGCTTCAGTAGCTTGACAAATCTAAAATGTGTCAAAATAAAAGTCCAAATTTATTGTGCTAAAAAAAAAGAAAAGAAGAAAGAAATAAAAAATTATGGATATAGGTTACTTTTTGGGCAACTTTGTGCATAATGTCGGGAAACTAAAATGTGATTGTCATTTTTGTTTTCATCCTATTGGCAACAATGTGTATTGAGTTTGTGGAAGGAAGGTCAGTCGATGTTCCTCCTTTTATCAGTAATACCAAACGTCTTTTTTGACGTATACCCATAAGCCTGTGTATACTGTAGACACTTCTTAGTTTCCCTGAGAGTGCAGTGCATACCGGTATAATACATACATAGGGATTCTATTACAATGAACTTTCATGTGCAGGGTCAGATTGGGTGATGGAGCACAGTCGAGGATCACAGTCAAGGGGGTGCCTAAACTTCAATGACAGGTCTTTAGGGCACCAAACCAGGGGGGCAAAGTCGAGGATCTATGGCCGATCTGACCCTGTTCATGAGATCATATAAGTCTCAATTTCAATTCTGAAATCTCCAAGCATTTTAAAGAAAACAAGTAATACTGTAGAAAGAGAAAAATTGTTTGCATCAAAATTTTTTACACAAGGAGTGTTCATATTCATCTCCAAGCTCATATTGCAAAATGAACATCACCAAGTTACAAATTTCAAAACTGTACTGTATAGTAAATAGTGTATCACTAAACGCAATAAATATATATAAAAAATTAAACGCAAGAATCTTTAAACAAGTGTACAGTAGTACAGATTATGTATACTAAATACTGTAGTATCTGTCTACAGTATGTAAAGCATAAAGGTGTTAAATTTTTCATCACAGTCATCACTGCCTTTAATTCTATTTTTCCCCCCCTCTTTTCAGAAGCGGCAAATCATCAATACAAAAAGTTGTGTTTCATAAAATGTCACCTAATGAAACATTGTTTTTAGAAAGCACAAATAAAATAATCAAAGATGATATTTCAAATTCATCATTTGTACAGTTTCAAATTTGGGATTTTCCAGGACAAATAGATTTTTTTGATCCAAATTTTGACTCTGATATGATATTTGGAGGCTGTGGAGCATTGGTGTTCGTCATAGATGCTCAGGTATGTATTGTCAATTGATTAAAATTTAAAATTAAGTGTTTTTATTTATTTTAATTTTTAACTATATTTTCATGTGACAGGATGACTACATGGAGGCTTTGAACAAGCTAAACCTTACAGTAACCAAGGCATATAAAGTCAACTCCAGCATAAAATTTGAGGTGTTTATTCATAAGGTGGACGGACTCTCAGACGACTACAAAATGGAAACTCAACGAGATATCCATCAAAGAGCAAATGATGACCTTGCAGATTCTGGTTGGTTCTCCTACCTTTCCCAAGTTTCAATCTAATTATAAAAACATATATTTTAAAGATGTTTGGGTCAGTTGCAAATAAAAGTTAACGATGAATCTCAGTTACTTCGGAGTCCAAGAATATTTTTCTACTACGGAATTGAATGAAATAAATTATTTAAAAAATCGAGAATGTTCTGAAACTTAATTGCTTAGTAAATGGTTTGAGTAAATTCAATCTGGCAGTTTTCTCATAACGGCTTCAATTCCGCATTTCCGTCCATAAGGCCAATGTTAAACTTATATCTCAGATTTCACAAAACTGATTAGACAGGTTCAGTTCAAAATGTGCGTGCCACCCGAGTTCTAACGTGAGTCCCCTGCAAGTCTTGTTGCATTCAGTCAGGCGCAACAATTGCGAGATTTCAATCAACTGAGTTTCATCCTTAAATCAATTTGACGATGTAAAAAGAAATAATATTATTTTTCAAATGACATTTCTTGTATATTTTCACTTTTTAAAAGGATTAAAATTTAAAACATATTTTGCTTGTGATGGTCATTCTTTTGTTAGATTGTCATAGCATGAGTGTTATTTTGCCAGTCAAATTACAGTAGAAGCAAATAATTTAACTTTGTGACAATAATTTTATTCAATGTTATTTATTTACAGTACAGTATTGCCAGGAATTTAATAAAATTCTTAACCTTATCACAAAATATTGTTAGATACTGTCATACTGCACACAGCTTCATATTCATATATCAGTGGATCTTGGTCCAAAGAGCCTCAAAACATTAAATATAAATCCAATAATATCATAATGTCATACAATGTTTGAGAATGTTGGAACTGCCCAATGGGGTACTGACCAAAAAAAAAGTTGAAAGTTTTTGTCAATATTTTAAAAGACTTGAGAATTTCATGAAAAACAAGCCCTATTACAGCATTCTACGACAATGTCCTGATTTTATGTGAATTTTTAAAACCTCTCAAAAATGACGTCATAGCATTGAATCTTAAATGGGAAAATAGATCAGTTAACATTGCCAAATCCCATACTTAATATTGAAATGTAACCAA
This sequence comes from Siphlonurus alternatus, assembly GCA_949825025.1. Lineage (NCBI taxonomy): Eukaryota > Metazoa > Arthropoda > Insecta > Ephemeroptera > Siphlonuridae > Siphlonurus > Siphlonurus alternatus. The sequence continues at coordinate 9,830,504 of OX463779.1, forward strand.
AACTTCATTTGCAAGGTTTTCAGGTGCTAGAATCACGACAATGAAGGTTTCAAATTCCTACCTCAATAACTTTTCATTTTAGCAATGTTTACTGATGCATTTCCCCATTTAAGATTCAATGATATGACGTCATCAAAAAAAGTTTTAAAAATTCATATAAAATCAGCAAATTGTCGTAGAATGCTCTAATAGGGCTCGTTTTTCATAGAATTCACAGTACTTTTTATTAGTATTGCTAACTCAAATACCGGTCAGTACCCCATTCTAAATGTGTGTAATAATATCTTCTTGTTGTTTTTTTACAGGTTATGATCAGATTCATCTCAGCTTTCATCAAACTTCAATATATGACCACAGTATATTTGAAGCATTTAGTAAAGTTGTTCAAAAACTGATTCCACAGTTACCAACTCTAGAAAACTTGCTCAATATTTTGATCTCAGTGAGTATTTTACTAGTGATTTGAAAGTGAATCTGAATTTATTATATCCAATTTACTAATTTTTTACCTTGTTATTGCCAGAACTCTGCCATTGAGAAGGCTTTCTTGTATGACGTGGTGTCTAAGATCTACATTGCAACAGACTCTTCACCAGTTGACATGCAGAGCTACGAGCTGTGTTGTGATATGATAGATGTCGTCATCGATGTCTCTTGTATTTACGGGTAAGCTATTGCTGACAAGTTTTAAAAGGCCGCTCATCCTAGTGCTCACCCTTATGAGTTGGTTTAATTTGGAGAAATAATATATAATGTTTTTAGTACAATATGTGATGGTATAATTTATTTATGCATGATCGACAACCTGCATGACAATTTTTATTGCAAAAATGAATATATATAGAGAGTGCCAAATTATTATTATTTTTTTTTTTGAGGTCCAAAACTATGATTAAAAATTATTGAATTGCTAGTTCTGTTGGCCTCCCCTTGATCCTTAATAAAAAGGATAGCCTAAAATGTCTATTAACGCCTCTAGGGAACGTGGCTGCACTTTTAATATTTTTTTTTAAGCCCCCCTAAAAAGTCTGAAAAAAAATCAGCATAATAATTTGGCACCATTTCATTTCTGCAGTATATAAAAAAAACAAAAAAACATGCAGTTTATAATTTACACCACCAGTTGGTGTTGTTATCAGTTTTGCATTCAATGCATTGACATTTTCTTTAAACATATTAAACAAAAATAGTTTTTCGAATTAAAGTAATGTGGACTGTAATTAAAATTCTATGTTTTTTAATCTTTTATTTTACTGAATTGCACAATCTTTCCTGATTACAGTCTGCGAGAGGATGCAGATGCAGCTGCGTTTGACAGTGAGAGCTCCAGCATCATCAAGCTGAACAACGGTACCATCCTCTACCTGCGGGAGGTGAACAAGTTCCTTGCTCTTGTGTGTATCCTGCGTGAAGACAACTTTGATAGACAGGGTGAGATAATTTATTTTCTCTTTGTGTGTTGAACTATCTTCTTGCCAAGCAAGTGCCTTACTGCCAGATGGCACTTGGTACAAATAGTAACTGGAAGGTTGTCTGGGGAATTCCTGACAATTATTTAAATTGTTTTGGTAGCAGATTAAAGTCTTGAAAGTAGTAGTAGTAGTATTTTTTTTTTTTTTCATCCATAGCCTCATATCACATGGGGTAGAGTGAACAAAATCAATTTAATGTTATTTATTTATTTATTTATTTATTTATTTATTTATTTATTTATTTATTTATTTATTTATTTATTTATTTATTTATTTATTTATTTATTTATTTATTTTGTCAATTTCACAGCTAATTCATTCATTCATAACATGAAACCATATCCCTTGCGGGGTAATCCAACAGCATTGTTACCTCGGTCACGGATTTCCAAGGCAATTTTTCTCTGCTTTTTAGTAAGATGTTATTTTAAGTAGTGAGGCTTACTAGACCCCACGTATTGCAGTTAAATTATCCAGCTCTATAATTTTATATTTTATTTTAATTTTATATATATATTTTTTTTTCCATTTTCATATGTATTTCTTAATCCAATAAACAATCATTATTATTAATGTAGTGGTTAGAGCGCTTGTCCCTTTTGTGAGAGGTCCCCGGTCTGATTCCCGGGCACGGCAGGCTTTTCGTGACTTGGGATAGATGTCTGAATACTAGATTATGGAGTTCATAGGAGGAAGGGAGCTTTGGGCTGCCTACACTCCGTTGGGGTGGTTTATACCACGGAATATTTAGCATTCAGCATATGTGCCCCACTAAGAAAAATTACTCGAGTGTCTGGCATGCAGACTGAGTATTAGGAGCCCCAAACACTACTGAAAACACTGAGAACAATATTGAAAAACAAATTCTGTTATTGGAGAGCAACAAACAATAACTTAAAGAGGTTAATTTTAAATTTTAATGCTTGGAACATAATTATGACCATGAATTATCTTCCATTCCTATGTATTTATGAGTCACATTACATATTTTTGTATAAACTCTGATTTTGTGTTGTTTGTATGTAATCTTCAATTAATGTTAAACATCTTTCTCAGGCACAATTGACTACAACTTCCTGTGCTTCAAGCAGGCCATACAAGAGGTGTTTGAGGTTCGCAATAAGGCTGCACACCCTCCTCTCTCCAGCAACACGCCCCACCACGTGAACCACACAAGCAGTGTTGGCGGCGCCAGCGGTAGCGGTGCAGGCCAGGCAGAGCCACTCGGCACAGAGCAGAGCTGAGATAGGCTTTCCCCCCCTCCCCCCTCTCCTCCTCCTCTACCAGCAGCAGCAGCAGCCTCTAACGAGCAGGCTGCACGTAATGTGATCGTCTAGCTACATTAGGGTGCAAAATAATTTTTTTCCATCAGTCGGTTCCCGTTCACTACTGTACATTTATATAAAATTCATTTAAGATAATATTTCACCTGTAAAATATTAAATCTCTTATTTAATATTGATGTACACTATTTAGATCTGCTAATTTTTCTATGTTTGTTATTAATTATTATTAAATTGATTTAAATCAGATTTATTACTGTTTGTGCCATATTTATACAGAAAATTGTTATATGCTTCTTAAATTGAAAAACAAGAATCTGTGTTATAGTAAAATTTACGAAATATATTTTTCAAAATATTAGTTTATAATAATTGCTCTTTTTATTGTGGCATTGGCATTATTTTTGTAAAATATTGTACTTTTTGGAGAAAAATAGCTGAATTTGTGTGCTGTACTTGCCATATCATACCCATTTTACATACTGTACTTGATAACATTTGATGAAGACTGCCCAGCAGCTTAGCACTTTATTTATTCATTAATTCATTTTTACTTTTTATATGAATTTTTTTACTGTAATTAATAATCATCAAAATACAGGTATCAATGCTGTTGTGCATTTGTTCAAATGAAGTAAGCAAGCAGTCATAGTATTTATAAATGTTATTTTTATGTCTTAATATTCATTGAAACAGACAGGATATTATTGAAGCAATTTTGCTTGGTTAATAAGATGCAAATTATGCAATACTATATGTTAAAAACTTATAAACTGCAGTGTCACAGATGTGTGTATTTGTATTTTTAATGTTTGCAGTTGCTTGCATAAAATCTGTAAAATAAGAATTTTTATGAAATTAATTTTCTCTTCCTTTGGTTTTTATTAACATTTGAATGGAAAAATTAATTAATAAATTTCCTAATTAATTCCCCAAATTATTTTACAATTCGGTAAAAATATTGCCTTCTAAGTTCTAAGATGACGGAAATTTCCAACTAAATGTACTTGTAAATTTGATACACATGCTCTGTTTTTATAAAACTTTGTGATTTGTGACTATGTTTTATGAGGTATGTTAAAAATATTACAGTCGCTAAAATATTTTATAAACTACCAATATAATATATATAGCAAAAAAGTTTTCTGTAATGTTTTTAATTCTATTTGCTTAAATAATTATGTAATTTAATTCTTCTGTTACTTTTTGTAAAGAACAACAAATGGCCTTCGCAGGTGCAGATGTGGGAAAGCAGGCCGAGAAAAGGGAGATGAGAACATAAGTTCCCTCCCAAATTGAGATTGATAAATACATATGATAGTAAAATTGGGAAAACCCCAATACTAAGTAAATGATTATTCTCTTTAGAATATTAACATCCAACTGTAAGAGAACACCCCCTCTCCTCTCGAGCTTTCTGGGTTGCATTATTTGCTAAATTTTTGGTGCGGTTGTAGATCATGTTATAACTTTGCTTGTATATTATATACTACACCATTATTTGCACTCATATTGTTGAACATTAACTTTCTAGTACTTAAAAGTTTTTTTTTTTTTTCCGCAATCAGCTCTAATACCTTGATCTTCACATGACATATTGACATCATAAAGACAGGTGTGGACATCTAGTGAATTTTACCTGAGTGTAACATCAGAGCTCACGTAAAGTGAGATTAGCATGAAGATTTTCAATGCCATCAGATCTGTTGTTGCTTTTTGAGGCCAATATTAAAATAAAATTACCGTTGCCTGTTATTTCATGAACTTAATGCCAGGCTTCTTCAATCATGAAACTCAATCTCTCTAAACTCATTGAGTTAAAATCCAGTTGTCTAGTAGATGAGTTTCTATATATAATTTAGCTGTAACTTCAGTGTTGTTTGTCAAGATATTAAATGAGACTGTCAGAAAATGAAGTGGACTAGCATTAAAATGTTTTAATTCTTGTTTTTAAAACATAATATTAAGGGGCATTCACAAAGCCTTTAGGCCACATTTAAGGCTCAATAATTTAAGACCAGAAATTTTGGGTCTAAAAAACACGTCTAAAATCAAGCTTTAAATTATCGAGCCTTAAATGTGGCCTTAAGACTTTGTAAATGCCCCTTAAAATTATTAACCTTGCTTTATTTTACATACCATATTTTATGTATGCTACGCAATCTTCACCGATCCTTTATTTTATGCAGCACTTTATGATTAAAACTGAGTTAAATTATAATATATAAATTATACTAAGTTCACACATTTTTAATTATTATTCACAAAACTGTAGTCCGTGTTAATTGTGGAGTGCTGCATAAAATAAAGGATCAATGAAGATTGACCAGCATGCATCAAATGTTCAAATGATATGTAAAATACAGCAAGTTTATTAATTCTACTTTGCCTGATGATTTTCATTTTTCTATTAAATTAATTCAGGGAAAAAGTGGATTAATCATATTGAAATATCGGTGTAAAAATTTAGTTATGGCATTATTATTATTTTATTATCATTGTTTTATTTCATTTATAAAAAATTGTAATTTGTTTGATGATGGAATTTGAAGCTGATTACATTATACATTGCTTGTGACGTCAGATTTAGAGTTTCAACCGTCGTCTGCATCCTTGTTAATGGAGCTACAGCCATGTATAAACAAAGGACGAAACATAAAATAATAATAATAAAATAATAATAATGAAAAAGACCAAGAAAAAAATTGAAAAATCTGAATTGAGCAAAAGTTTGAAATTTTAATTTTAAACATTTTTTCACCTCACATTTTTTATTTCCATTTCAAATAACTTATAACATTATTTTTTAATCTTTTGCATGTACATACAGAATTCTACTACTCTCCACCATCTCATGGCGGCCTGCGCGCATGTTTGCACTCATCTCCTGTAAAGTACACTGATTTTGTTGCTCATGTAACCACCTAATAAGAATCCCCCCCCTTCCTCCCCCTCCCCGCATCTGCATATGATTTCTTAAATGAGAATATCATCTAGCAAAATCATTTTGTAATAATTCCAAATATAATATATATATATATTTTTTGTCCAATGAAGAATCAACCCCATTTTTTCTTTTTTTTTTATTGATTTATTTTCAGAAATGGATAATGGATAGAGGGTGCCAAGTTATGCTACTCTGACTTTTTAATATTTTTAGAGCCCATGCAGGAACCACTTTTTTAAAAAAATATTGACAATCCATCAGAGAGAAAACCTGACTTTCAATAATTTGTTATAAAAATAGTTCCCGGGCTCTAATAAATCTGAAAAAATTCAGAGTGGTTTAACCCGCATAACATTCATTTCTGAAAAAAAAGTAATAATAATAATAAATAATACTTCTTGACTCTGGTATATATAGCGACAACTATCAGAGCTTATTTAATTTGCTATCATGTATAATTTTTACCTTGTGTTAATAATTTCAAAGATGTATTCACTGAAATTCTGAAAGAATTTCAAATGTAGTGTTTTTATATGTTTTATCTTAAATTAAAGAGTCTGAGCAGACTTAAAACTCAAGATGCTGGAGGGGGATGCAAGTTAGCTAAAAGTGAATTGTCTCGTATAAAATTGAGGTCCTGTGTTAAAATTATAATGTTTTATAATAGTTAAATGTTAGTTGGTTAAAAATATTTTATTGTGTATTAAAGCAAATAAATTTATTGTATAAAGGTATATAGTACTGCAAGCTGCATGGAGACTTTTTTTATGGAATACTGAAAAATAAATTACAGTTTATGTTTGTAAAATATTGAAAGTGTTTATTTTATAATTTATACAAATTCTTAACATTACATTGCTTATGAAGTACGTAGCATAATATAAGTATATTGATGGTGCCGCGGCTGATCTGAGCAGTTAAGTCTTAGCCACCGCGCGGCAATTTCTGTCAGTCTGTTTTGTCATTTCGAGTCATTCGCTGTTGGTCAGATTAGCCGCGGCACCATCAATATTCACTTACAGCTACTACAGACTACTCAATCATAAAATATAAGAGTCCAATGTTTTTCATGCTTCTAATTTATTTCTTATAAACTTTAAATTAGGCACAAATCAGTTTGTATGTTTCATTTTTTTTTTTTTAATCCAGTAAAATTAATGAAGATAATAATTACAACATTTAATTCTAAAAGTACAAGCTAATTTTATAATAATTATAATTATTTAAAAAAAAATTACATTTAAGGGTAAGGTAACGCCACCAATGTTAAAAAAAATCCCTCTCACAAAAATTCTGAAAAAAATTTAAAATGTTCTCCTCTACACCCCCTATCAGTAGCTAAAATATCAGGTATACAAATACGATCTAGTTTTTGAGTTATGAATTTTTAAAGTTGACCAATTTAACATGGGAGTTTCATTTCTCCATGTTAAAGTAGTCAACTTTAAAATTTTATAACTCAAAAACTAGATCGTATTTGTATACCTGGTATTTTAGGTACTGATAGGGGGTATAGAGGAGAACATTTTAAATTTTTTTCAGAATTTTTGTGAGAGGGATTTTTTTTAACATTGGTGGCGTTACCTTACCCTTAAGGAACGAATTATTATTTGACGTATATATATATTAAGTAGCACAATTTTTTGTCATTAATTTATTATTAATATATATATATATATATATATATATATTATTAATAATAAATGAATGACAAAAAATTGTGCTACCTAATTGTTCTGATTCTTTTTTCAGACTTTTCTGATTATTCTTTTCAAATATTGAAATTGACGACCACGCCCCTTTCCGACGTCATTCCTTAATAAAAGGATGGGGCTTTGACGCTGAAAGGGATTGCCATTAAGAATGTCACTTTCACCATTAAAAAATAAAAGTTTCTGTACTCTCTACAGTCTGAAAATATCAGAGTATAGTATCATTATCATGCACGCTCATTGCAATTTTAATATTTTTTTATGCATAGAAGAAAAAAAAGGGCTGATAATTCATTGCTGTATTTGTAAAAAAATGAAAGTAAGCAAACTAAAATCGTCACTAAATATCACTCATTTTAAGGGGCATTCACAGAGTCTTAAGGCCACATTTAGGGCTCGATAATTTAAGATCAGAAATATTGGGTCTAAAAAGCATGGCTAAAATCGGGCTTTAAATTATCGAGCCCTAAATGTGGCCTTAGGGCTTTGTGAATGCCTCTTATTATAATTTAATACATATTATATTTATATTCTTATAATAAATATAGAAAGCAGCCAATATCATGTAATTACAATGTTATAATTAAGCTTCTTTCGGACAACGTACGGGACAAGTATATAAAATAAATTTAGTTGCGCTTTTAATCATGCGCGCATATATAATATTAGTTAATGAAATTATTGATTTTAAATGTAATTATTAAATCAAACAAACAAAATAATTATGACAATTTATACTATACAAGTATAAGCATAATATATAATATATTTTCACGTCTTTTAATACATCCATTACACAAATTAAATTAAAAACAGCAACAAAATTATAATACACAAAAAGATATAATTAATTAATATTAATCATAATTTTACTGTACAAAGAGCTTTTTATTATATATCCTACGGAACTAACTCCTCGTGGTGATAGTTTCCACTGACATAAGAAGCTGGTATTTCACTTTGTGTGACTGGAAATCGAGGGAAGAGAAAATTAGTGGTGAAGGTGGTGGGTTTTTCAGTCGTCTGCGGAGCCTCTCTAAATATTTTGTTGGGCACAGCAGGTGTAGCCACTGGGGAGGACGAGGTTGACGAGGTTTCGCTGTCGAGCTGACGGTAGCTGCGACTCAGACCACTTGCCACGCGACCCTTACACGCTACGGTGATAACGACAGCAATCACAACAAATGCCATTAGAGTCAATGAAAATGTCAGTAGTGACCAAAAGTGTGACTTGACGACGTCTCGAGGCCGCAGGCTTGCCGTTCGTAACATTTCATCTGTAATTTTATCGGTCAAACAAACGTATTGCTGGTATCCTGACCATGTTCCATTGTTTCCTTCGTCTATGATTTGTCTATCTCGTAAAATAGCAATCAATTGTTTAAATTCAAAATTACATTTCCATGGATTATCTGTTATACTTATGGTACGCAAGAATAATAATGAATGCTCAATTAATTTGGTTAATTTTGCTGCATCACGAAATTGATTTTCATTTGCGATTAAATTTTCAATCCCTTCTGGCAAATTTTCAGGTATATCAGCAAAATTGCAATACGAAATATCTAAACTTTTCAATAGCAAATTGTTTTCTAGTATTTTTTCATTGAGAATTGGTGATAAGTTTTGATTTGATGCCATTGAAAGGCTTTTTAATTTGATATTTTCCTTAAATATTGAATTTGGAATGAAATTTAATTGATTATTTGAGATATCAAGTGTATTTAAATCAGGAAATGAGATAAAAATGTCATTTGAAAGTGATTGCAATGCATTATTACTAATATTTAAATGAGTTAATCCGGTAAAGCTTTCGATTGAAGATGGCATTAAAGTTTCGATGTCACAACCTGAAATATCCAGTAAGTACAACGAGCTGAGATCACCTTGCAGGCCTGACTCTGGTAGTTTTAAACCTGCGTTCCAGCCAAGTCGCAAAGTCTCGAGACTCGTGCACGAGCCAAGCCAATTTGCGTCTATTGAACCACTCAGAGAGTTGTAGGATAAATCTAAGTAATGTAACTGACGTAAAACAAACGGAAAATATAAATTAGTAATGGCATTGTGACTTAAATTCAGGTTCGTTAAATCGTGAAGTCGTAAAAACATATCTCTTGGAATTGCCTTAATGTTACATTGACTTAAATCAAGCTCACTAATTGCAACATTAGGAGACAAATCAATAAGAGTAGACACATTAAATTTAGGATTATTTCGTAAATTTAGGGTTTGTAAAGCTGAAGGCAATTTTGATGGCAAATTAATTATGTGATTACCAGATAAATCTAATTCTTCCAGATAATTTGATCTTGAAAATGCTTCAGGATGAATTAATTCAACATGGTTATTAGCCAAATTAAGGTAAACTAATTTTGCTAATTTTGACAAGGAATGAATATGAATTTCAGTAATACCGCAATATGAAACATCAAGTTCTTGAATAGAATGAGATTTTAAAAAAGGTCCATTATCTGGAAATTTCAAATTAACATTATGACTTAATGATACTAATCTTAATTTAGGACATGATGAAGAACTAAACACTTCATTTGGTATAAAACTTAAATCATTTCCATCTAAATCAATTTCTACCAAATTTTTAGCTGATTTAAAAGCTCTTGGATTAACCTTTTCAATACTAGAATTACTAAGTCTTAGAGATTGTAAAGATTTACTATAAATTCTTTCATGACTGAGAAAATCATCGATAAGTATGGGTATACGAGATCCAGTGATATCGAGACGTGTGACGAATCCTTCCGTTTGCTGCGAGAGTCTTGGCAGCACAGAGTTTGCCTGGTGACTTTGGTAGCCTTGGCACTGCACCACTAGATCGGACACCGCGCCCATGCCACACGTACACTCGGCTGGACATCCCGTATTGTCCGCATCGTCTTGCTGGCCACGTGTTTGCGACGAGGCGCTGATCACCAGAAAGCACACCAGCAGAGCTGCTGTCACCAAGTGCTGCGCCATTTTCCTGCATGGTCAGAAATGAGTCAAACTTAAGAGTGGCAGGGAGCAGAGAGATAGTTACAATGATAACATGTTAAGTACACATGACACCATGCGATAATTTCTTGCTTGCCTTTCTTGATGTGTGTAGCTTTATTTGTCTTTCAATAAGATAATATTATATATTACATGTATGCATTCTAACTAACAGTAAGTAATTTTTAAATTAATAAATGTGTCTTTAAAATACATGTTAAATTTGATTAAATAAAATATCAATATAACATATATAAAATAATTTAAACAATCTTAAAATAACAATTAATAATTAAGTATTATACAAGTTTCCATTACATTTATATCGATACTTTTGTATTTATTTCTATAAACAGATTTTTATCTTAAGTTAGTATTTTTCTTCAAATAGCCTCTATAGCAATTTTCTTCACAATTTTGTCAATTTAATTATATCATATGTTTTCATTTTCAATGATATATTATGCTCAAAGATTGCTCAATTATTTAAATAATTATGCAATTATTTATTTAATAATTACGTCTCCGCATGTAAAGGAGTACGCACAGCCTTCAATGCATGAATATACTCCTTATTTTCTTGATATCTACGACGATGCGATAATTTCTGATGAAATAATCAGGATATTAGAAATAAATTCATAAACGTCTACATTATATATATAATATATTTTCAATATAATAAATGCTTATGGAAAAATCATATTATGGTAACGAAAAACAAATAATCAATACAATATGAGCATCTGCTTTGATGTTGTCACATATATTTATATGCCGGATTACTCACTGATTTTGGTACACTCACTGCGGATAGTGGCGACTGTTCGCCGTTATCGAGGCTGGCTCACGCGAACTGATGTGGATCGCTTCTATCGCAACGTCTATCTGCGCGAAGAGACAGCAGGCTGGGAGGCATTGGTCCCGCGAACGAGGCAGCGAGCAGCTAGGGCGAGGTGGCGGCGATTACACCTCGTCAGGTGATAAGAGCCTTGCTTTTCTCCGGCGTATTGCTTCGGCTCGGCGCAGAATCATCGACTGAAAACTGACGTCACCTCAAACCAAATAACACTCTTAAGTTCAAGCGCCACCCAATTCCGAATACTTTTTTTTTTTATTTAATCTTATATAAATCTTTATTTATTCTTATCTTTGGAAGATGAAATTATTTAATTAAATTATATTCTATTACAGCTTACGTTAATAATACATATTTAATTTAGTTACAATTTAGTTATATCAATTACTAATTACATTATATGTATGTACTAATTGGTATACAGCATATTATTTAAAGTACAAAAAACTGAAATAAATAAATAAATGTAATTAAGGTTTGTATAAACTATCAGAGTAATTAGAGATATATAATTCTTTAAATTTTTACGATTCTTAAATCAATGCTCAAGTTCCAGTACACGCTCAAATTTAATTGATTCTATTAATAACTACATCAAGTATACATGACATATAAGTTGTTGTTAAATTGCCAGCTCTTATTATTTGTAGTCAATCGAATTATACTTTTAAAATAAATTTAAAGAACAACATTGTCTAATTTATTATAATTTAGAATTAACTTTTGTTTACTTGATACATTTTGTTGCAAGGAGTTTATTACGTTTTACAATTATATAATATACTATTAAAATTATTATAAAATAAAATTATCAATGTTTTACTGAAGTCTTTAAAAAGAAAGATATATTATAAGTATATTATTCTAGAATTTCAAAGAAATTATATAATACTAATTGATAACTGTATAGATTGTATTGATGGCCATAAATTATGGGCATTAATAAAGAAAAAAATTATATAAACAGATAAAGATGAATGACCAATAAAAAAATTTGCTGAAAAATATAAATTTAAAAAGAGATCGATCTATATATATTATGCAAAGCGTACTTGATTAGGCTAATCAAGTACGCTCTGCATTATGCATGCTTCCACAATGTTCCATAAAACTATTATAACTAACAACATAAATTTTCAACAACAAAAATACCTCGCCTTTTAATACTAAACTTGACATGACTTGTAATTATATTATATTTCATATAAGTTTTGCGCATTATATCAACGAGTGAACATTTTATCATAACGGTATAAAATAACAGTACTTAATACTTATTTTATAATTTACATGTCATTCAAATTCCTATTTGTTTTACTTATTTTGAAATAATTTTATTCAGCACTATGTACCCGCGGTATACCTCTATTTTAGAAATAATAAATATAAATATTATTCTATTTTTTTATAAACTATTCCTGATATACCTTGGAGGCCTTAGTGGAGGTATATGACACCTTGCAATTATATTATATCCGGCAGCCACGTCATTGTGTACCTTCAAGCTGAGGTTGGCCTATCTCACGTTATCTCACAGTAAACTGCATTTGCTCAGCGGTCTACTCAAGCAAAACATTACGAAACACGTCCCAAAACTTCTGCGAAACCTCTTATTAAAACTTATCATACGATACACAGAGAGAAAAGAAATTATTATAATATTGCGATGGTGTCAAGATGAATACATAAATTTAAGCAACGACTGTAGAGGTCAATAAAGGGCACAGCCTAATATGTAAAGTCGTTTTACAAGTAATAAAACCACTTGAAATTTTGTTATTGAATTTACATACACTTTTGTCAACAACATGATTTCACCCTGAATATAAAGAGTACTATATGTTTTATTAAATATTTAGATTCTGCACGTACGTCATATTTATCATGTATTATAAATTTAACGAATGATGGAAAACTTTCCAATCCATCTAACATTTTACCAGCTTTTTTTTTATCAATTATGGAGAGCAAAGAGGGAACGATGCTGTGTATAATTAAATTGTATTTTTAAAAAATGCAATGATAAACGATTAGGCTATGACGCGATTCGTGCAATTTCTGGTGTAGCATTGGAGTACCGACCTCAAAATTTTTTATTGCAGAAATGGATAGAAGGTACAAAGTTATGCTACTCTGATTTTTTTCAGATTTTTTAGAGCCCGGCAAATATTTTTTAAAAATTATTGAAAGTACAGAAAAAGTGCTCTTAATAAAAGATAGGACCCAAAAGGGACGTGGATTCGAACCCGACCTCGCCAAAACTTTTTAGCAATACTTCCCGGTCCCTAAAAAATCTGAAAAAAATCAAAGTAGCATAACTTTGCATCCTCTATCCATTTCTGCAATAAAAAATTTTGAGGTCGGTACTCCATTATAATATCTGAATTGAAAATCATGTACACAAAAAAATATACAATAAATACTTTAAAACTTCGCATCATGCATGCAATGCATAGAAGGGATAATAATATAAGAAGACCGCGAAGTACTGTTTCAATTAATTAAGAACCAACAAATTAAACTATTCAAAGTTTGTAGCTTTTTGCTGTAACATAATATTAAAATTATGCTTGTCTAATTATAACTGAAGTTTATTGTAAATTAGTTAAATTCTACTCCATTATGATTTCCATAGAAAACTTTGAATTTAGTCATGTGAACTATTCATTAAAAAATGGTCTTGGTATTTACATAATACTGATGAAATGATAATGTAAGTACACTCACGCCAATTAACGTGACATAAAATGTCCTCTGTTGTACGCCATCCTACCCTGAGGATAGGCAAATTGTCCAGCACCAAAACTGTGGTGGTTAGATTAATTGCCATTGCTACTTTTAATAAACAACTTACATAACCCATTTTTTATTGCAGAAATGAATATTAGAGGATACCAAATTGTGATATTCTGAATTTTTTCAGAATTTTCTGAGTTACTTAAGTAAAAACAAATATTTGAAATTCAGGCCATATACTTTAATTAATTGGAGGAGTTTGGTTCTCATTAATAAAAGAATAGGACCTAAACGCCTCCAGGGAGCGTAGCCGCACTTTCATTTGTTTTCAAAATAGTTCCTGGACACAGAAAAATCTGAATCATAAATCATATCATAAATTGGTACCCTGCTTTATCTATTTCTGCAATAAAAAAAAGGGTTTTCCATTATACCCAAAACGTTCAGCGAGTTACTGTTTTGGTACAATGGTTAATGCTGAATAATAAGTTTAGGGGTAAATTACGTCGTAATACAGCTATAAGCAGACACATCTGTCGACATGACTGACATGAGTGCAATGTACTTGCACCAATAAATTAAAGTTAGTAAAAACTACTGCCCCTTGATGACTGGACTACTTTGTATTAAAATAAATAGACAATAATGGTTGCATTTTTTATTTCATAATTAGAAAATATACATAAAATTATGCTTTTCTGAATTTTTTTCAGATTTTTTGGAGTGCGGGAACTAATTTTTAAAAAATATTTAAAATATCTGAATTAGGGTGGTACATCTGATGGGACAACCGTGACGTCATCAATAGCCAATCACAGCACGACAAATGACGTCACGGTTGTCCCATCAGGTGTACCACCCTAATTCAGAGATTATAAATACTTTTTTAAAATTAGTTCCCGCACTCCAAAAAATCTGAAAAAATTCAGAAAAGCATAATTTTAGGTAAATTTTCTAATTATGAAATAAAAAAATGCAACCATTATCGTCTATTTTTGACTTGCATAATAAATATATGTGTATATAGTTTGATAGTGAAATGTCTACACTACAATGTTTGCAAACATGTTTGGACATATTAATTTAAATGGGTATTTACATTCATTAAATATCACTCACATGCAGGTGGGTGATTTTAATAAATGGAGAACGCCTTATACGTCATAAGAATAACATAATGTATTTTATAAATCGTCAACCGACGCGCAAATTTAAACATTGACAGACATAAAAGCTAATTATGCCATTTAAATTTCTTACCATTTAAATCTGGTTAATTGTATTAGAAATCACATTATCTCCCGAGGTCGATAGCTGGTTTTGCTATTTTGTTATGTTCTTTGCTTGATGATAAGACTTTAGAAGGTCCAGCTCTGCACTTATATATTTATATAATACTGTGAGCAGTTTGGGCTCATTAAGTGCAGAATTGCTAACACAGCAAATCAACTTCGTCCTATCAAATAAACAATGGTGAATCCCTCTAGTGAACCCGCCGTACAATAGACTGTCCCAATGATGTTAAAGTTTGACCACTTTAGCAAGTCGCATAATAGGGGAGGCAAGCTTAATATCTGAATGAGTTAGTGAGCCTGTGACCATGTATATATAGTAGAGTAAGCCACTGACTTCTTATATATTAACGATTGCGTGTATTTGTTATCTTTATAACTTTTAGGGTGAACCATCTTCGATGTAAAAATGTTTGCAGAATGAAATATGTTTTTTTTTTGCTTACAAAATCATTTTTTATAACCTCATTTTTCAATAATTAAAAAAATATATTATAAATTTTACTGGATTGAGATTTCTCAAATAATAAAATTATTTTCTCTCTCTTCTATCTCTCCCTCGTTGAACAACGAAGTTTAAATTTTAAAAGGTGCAGTTATTAATTCAATTTTTTAATTTTCTCAAATAAAAATACTCTAATACAAAACTGTTACACTATTGCAGACAAATACTTGAAAATTTGATACTTTTATAAAATAAAATATTTTTAGTGCATCACTGTACTATATATAAAAGTGTGGTGAAACAGATATAGATTATTTTGAAGAACGAAGAGAGCGATTGTAAGTTTTTATCACAGAAAAGCTAGCAAGTTTTGTGATAACAAGTTGCTATGACGATGATCAAGGGTTCAATAAAGGAATTGAGGCTGACGTCACATGGCTGCCGCCGCAGCAGCAGCAGCCATGATTGATGGCGAAGGTACGAGGAGGAGCTGAGGGGACGAGAGCGCGGGCGGCTGCTGCGGGCCTCATAACGTCGAGTGGCATCTCCGCGGACAGCACGCGCAACTTCTCCTCTCCAGGGACCTTCAACAGGTGAGACACACGAGGCTGGACAAAGTCTTCCGACCATACAAATTATAACAATTAACGTTGATTATTTTGTTAACTCTAACTCGATCAGTATTATGCTTTTTGCGTTAAGTTTGTAATATATTATATACTTTTACGACGTTTGATTCGTTTGAAAGTAGAATTATAAATGAAATTATAATTATATGATATTTAATAATTAGATTAGGATTTTTATATATTTTATTACAGTTAAAAAAAATTGGAATAGCAATTTCTAAAATTTGGCAGCTAGTGCTTTATCAATTTTTTTATCCAAACATTCCAAACAGTATAATATTTATTACGCAAGATAAACTGATGCAGCACAATGATGATGACTTATATCCTGTCATGTGTGCAATAGGCAATCCCATTTCTCGCGAATCAGATTATGTATAATCCGAGTTCATAAACTTAAGCAACAATAGAAAATGAAAAATGTAGTCTAAACATTATTGGAGACAACATAAATGAAAACAATGCTATAATATATATGATTATATG
Source organism: Siphlonurus alternatus (assembly GCA_949825025.1). Lineage (NCBI taxonomy): Eukaryota > Metazoa > Arthropoda > Insecta > Ephemeroptera > Siphlonuridae > Siphlonurus > Siphlonurus alternatus. The sequence continues at coordinate 9,847,356 of OX463779.1, forward strand.
TGTTACAGATTATATAATTATTTTGTAACTTATAAACAGATATATGACATATATTTAGAAAATCTTGTAGCACGATCACTCCTATAATTCAGTATTTCACTTACGGAGATAGAAATAGGCCAAATACAGAATTGTATAGATATTTATTACGGAGTTCTACTTTGCGTGCATGGTATTGACATTGTATTCTTTATGCAGATTTTTGTTTGTTTACATGTTGAGTAAAAACATGTTTTTCTATTATAGTTTTCAAAGTCTGCATGAAAAAAAATAAAACATGGGCACTAATGTAATTTATTATGTGAGTACACACTCTAAATTTCTTTACCTTTTTAATCTCACTAAATCAAGATTACGTCATTCTTGAACAAAGACTAGACCCTAATTCATCTTATTGTGCAACAAATATACACATATAGGTGAGAATATACTAAATTATTACCTTGAATAGTTCAACAAATAAAACAAAGATTAGTCTACCTATTATATTATAGCGAGTACAATATCTATAGAGGACCATACTTCAAACACTTTACGTTATCAATACGTTATCAGGACGTGCAGCCGGCAGCATATCTCCTGGGGTAAATGCGCTGTTGTATTGCTTAGCTTATTAGATAGTGATGTAAAACCCTTGGCTGATAATTGTATTTTTTTTTTTTAAATAGAAATATCATACTTTATTCTGGTTCTTCCGTGTAACACTGTAATCCAGTAATCCTCCTCGACAATCGTCATTTTAATTACCTTGGACAGGTGTGTGGCCTGTCAGTCCGGCTTCACGTATAAAGCCACTATTACACGATACAATTTTTCTAACTATTGCATACAATTTTTTCTTACAAGAAAACTTGAACACCATTTATTTGTATGGAGATGAAATTTTCTTGCAAGGAAAACTTGTATGCAAAATTGTATGGTGTAATATAGGCTTAAGAGACAACTTGTTAGAACGACAACGTGACATCAGTGACGGACAATACCACGTCTTGTCACGCCAGAGCCAAGTAAAAATAAAGAGGGAAGTGAGAGTTAGTGAGGTGTGAAAATGTTGGTGTGAATATCACAAGGTTGTTGAAATTTCATTGAATCGTACAGTTAGAATAATTGTTATTATACGTTCTCAATTGGCTGAGACCTATACATTATAATATTAAATTATTTAGATAAGGAATATTGTTTGCATGCATGATAAAAGTTAATTAAAAATATCTGGTGATAATAAATATTGTACCGTCATGCAGTGGTTATTAGTATTATATATATATAATATACAACTGAATTAATTAAACTTCTATTATAAAAAAGCAAATTGTTGTTGCGATAATGAAGTTCTGATTCCAATAGTCCAAAAGTTGCGGTAAAAATTTGCGAAACATTATTGGTTTCAGTTTAATTTATATTTAAGGGCAACCTGAATTAATTAATTAAGTGAAATGATTAAACATTGTCTACATTAGGTGAATGTATGCATTTTGTGTATGGACTTTCGTCTTTTGCATTCACCAATTGGGTTTTGTATATGTTTATTTATTAATTTTTTCCCTCCAAACTATATGTATTTTTATAACCCAATAAAGTTATTATTACACTGAATCCGTCATCCACGCCTTACATCATAATATATAATTTCATTGTACCATGACACTCTTAAGTGCATTTTTTTTTTATTTTATAAAATGGCTGATAACATAATTATATAGATTCATGATATTATAAAACATAATTTTACTAAAAATAAAAGTCAGAATTTTCACCCTTAGCTTTACACTGACAAATATATATATATATATATATAATATATTATATATATATATATATATATATATATATATATTTTTTTTTTGTGTCCACGACTAAAACTGTCGCTTGCTTGCAGACCTGATCATGCTGCTGCGCGCAGCCACATTGCTGCTCCTGGTGAGCTGCAGCCTGCTTGACACACCCCGAGTGTCAGCCGCGCCCACAGACGAGCCGATGTCAACTCGTATCTCAGAGAGCGAAACGTGCCCTGCGGGGTGTATGTGCATGATGGCCCCGCAGTCCGAGGCCCCGGGCATGATGGACGTGGTGTGCCCCACGGCGGAGGAAATCCAGGCTCCCGAGGACCCACGAATTGACGTAGGTGTCATGGATGCCATAGATTTCGTGGAACCTTTTCTTTCAACAGATAAGACTCCTGAGCAGGTACAAAAATTAAATGAAGATGACTCTGAATTACAAGACGCAAGTGTTGAATTTAAACCAATGCCCATCGAAATTAAAGAAGAGAGTAGTAGTACAATGCAAGCTGATGAGTTCAAAGTCGATACTGCAGTTAATGACGTAAATTCTACTGTCTTAAAAAAAGAAGATGATGACAGTAAATCTGAAGAGGAATTAGAAAATTCTGAGAAAGATGATTCTGATTCAGAATCTAAGCCTGAAATCCTAGTATCACTTCCCGCTGATCCGATTTCAGTAATTAGCAAAGAACAGACGGTGACTGAGACGGTACAGCTACGAACTGAAGGGACGGTGTTGATTTCATTAGATGATGACGTCATGCAGGGTGACCAACCTCAAAGTGACGATTCAGAAAATTATGATGAGGACGAAGAAGAAGAAGTACCAGCAGGAAACGAAGAGGTGGCTGAAACTCTTATCGGAGACTCGGATGCAAAAATTGTACCAAAAAAAGAGGCACCAATACAACATTTTGATGAAGAACAAACAACAAAAAATTCTGCTGATATCACGGCTAAGCCCGAGGAAGAGGAAAATAATATTTATTCAGAGGAAGACTCACTTAAAGACGCACCTTTATTAACGATTGACGATGCACCATCAGCTTCTTCATCAGAGACCGAGGAGAAAGAAAAAGTTGACCCTGAGATTGGGGCAGAGGAAGTGGCAACACAAAAATCACCAAGTGTTATTGCTGAGGTAACAGCTGTACCGTCACACGCTGAAGTAAAAATGGAAGACGATTTGCCAACGGACGATGGAAATAAAATCATGGATGCTGACAGCGGTGAGGATTCAAGTGAAAACAGCGAAGAAAGCGACGTAGATGCTCCCTTAGTCTTTCCTGACCCTCCTGCGATCACCTCAGAACCCCAAGTTGCCCCTGAACCTACTGAGAAGATATTAAATTCCAACCCTGTAGTGGAAGATAGTAACCCTGCAGAGGAGAGTGACTCTGAGGAAGATCTCGAAGACACTTCTGCGCCAGCAATTATTTTATCTCGAATTAAACAATTTGATTCAGAGCAGCAGTTATTAGATCCAGGTACAGTTCTTTTGCCTGATGGTGAGGTATTAAGTACTGGGGAGCAAATGGACGACGCAAAGAGTGGTAAAATGATAAGCGAGGAAGGAGAATCAACTACGCAACCTCAGCAGTCTACCGCATCGTGGGTAATTCTTGGTCTTATCTTAACCACGTTTGTCAGCGTGCTTGGATACGCAGCTATCAGGGGGAGAATGGATAAAAGATCAGAAGACAGAAAAGCCAAGTCGAAGGCTGCATCCTCTTCTAAACCACCTGTTATTGACTCAAAGGTAAACCGAAAACCAGGCATTGAGGGAACAGAAATGAAGGTTCTTACTCATCCTTTGTTACAAACAAGAGACGAAGAAAATTTGAGAGAATTTAAAGATAATAAAGAAAATGGCGATTTACAGAAAGTTGTCATAGCTGATATTCCTGATTCTAATTCTATGCCTTATATTGATGATGCACCAAATGCTGGACAAAAGCTTGTAAAGCCTCCGAGGAAAATTGGCCACGCACCCCCTCCTCCTATTACCATTCCTAGTGCTCCTGTGGCCAGTATGAACCGCTCCGACCCCTCAGCTCTCATGTCGCCCACCTCCCCCTCCGCACCGTCACCCACCACCCCTACTTTGGTGCGCACGCGAATGGTCGAACATTCTCCTCAGGTGGGCCGTGTCACACGGAATGTCGTGGGCAACCCGTTCGATGAGTAGAGCCCGCTTGTGACTTATTGAATGTATTTTGTATAATTTTTTTTTCATTTTAAGCAATTTCGGATAAAAAAAAATCCTGGCTGATTTAAATGTCAATATTGTTATGATGTGAAAAAAAAATGTAATCTGCATGTATGTGTATGAGGAATAATAATAATGCTTTGATCTTTGCAATGTTTGTAGTTTTGTAATGTTTTGTGTAAAAATTTGTTGAAAATGCGTAGTATCGGAGAAAATAAATAAAAAGTAATATGAAAAGATAAAATTAAAAAGTATACTTTATTATAATGAACAATCTTTTTTTTTTTTACTTGGAATTGGAAAATACACAAAAAAAAAGAAATTAAGAAAAAAGCATGCAAGGAACAAAATAATTTTTCCAATGAAATGTAGAAAAAGCTGCGAGAAATGTGGAATTTTAGTTAAATTTAACAAATTTCATTTTTGATAATTTTTTCCATCGGACATTTTCCGCAAAATCGATGTTTGCTTGCGACCATATTATTTTATTATAATATATTATACGATTAATTTTTCTGTCTTGAGAAAGGCGAAAAATCCTCTGTTAACAACTATTACCAAGATTGTTTATGAAATATGTATTATGGGATTTATTTATGGGTAAAATTTCTAAATGTTTTTCTGTTCTTCCCATACATACTTAATCATTCAAATTATAAATAATCCATGAAAAGTTATAGCAACAAATCATAATAATATTTTTTTTTCTACAAGAAAAATTTATTAAGTCATTAATTGTTTATTACATTATATAATACAAAATTAAAGTATTTTTTACATTTTGTTTTTTCTTTTAAAATTAGGCAATACATTGTATTTTTATGTTTTATGTATAAGAGAGCTGTAAAAATATGGTTAAAAATAAATAAAAGGGAAACAATTCACAAAAAAATTACAAAGTTGTGTGGGTATTATTTACTATTCCTACATTTTCACTATGATTTGCAGAAGTTGAAGGGGCATCATTTACTGTACTGACATTACTGCTATTAACCTGCAGATCATTGGCAGCATCTGTACAAACCTTAACTGCTGTATTTTCACTCTGATCTGCAGAAGCTTCATCTCCATCACTGTCTAAGCTAGCATTATCAAAGTTTACCTCATTGGTATCAATGTTTATATCATTATTACTAGCAGAAATTGAAGCTGTAGTTACCCCTGGGGGCATTAAAACTGCCTCTTCATATGTTGGAGGTTGAGCTTCTGCAGCCAATAATAAACGTCTTTGATTTCTAAGTCCTTCAGAGCAAGGAGCACATTGCGTATTGGACTCTACTCGAATTCTTAGAGCTCTAGGTTCGTCGTCCGAAGAGTCCGAGTCATGTGGATGGTTTGCACGTTCGCTCCTGGTCCTGCGATGTCTCCTGCGCTCCGTCTTATGACGCGCACCAACCAGTCTCTTGGTGCACATCATCACTCCGGCAAGGGCAGCCAAAGACAGAAACAAGGTCAATGACAGGAGCCAATTGTTGTTCTTATCTTCCTCAGATGAAGGTTTCTTGCAAGCAACATCCCAATATTTACCTGCTAATTCCTCAGGATCATTACATTTTAATTGATTTCTACCAGTCTCAGAGAGTTGTTCTGCTAATTCATATAAAGATTGAAATTCAGGATCAGTACAATTACATCTCCAAGGATTATTATCCAAATTTAATGTACCTAATTTATTATTGTATTTAAAAATATCTGCATTTAATGTTGTTAATCTATTACCAGATAAATCTAAACGTTGCAATTCATCAACTTGATTAAATGTTACGTTAGTTAAGTGAGTTAAATGACAGTAGCTTAAATCAAGAACTTTTAAAGTTTTTGAAACTAAATCTGGTACAGTTTGTATTTCATTGTGTGCTAAATAAAGTTGATTTAGGCCCACCATTCTATTTAGAAAGTCAGGATTTGCAGGAAGGGAGGCAAGTCGGCATCTGCTAAGATCAAACACGACCAACGAGGGCATGGTAAGTGAGTCTGGCAATTTTGTGATATCATTACGTGTTAAATTCAAAAATTTCAATTCCTTACAACAAGAAAAAGAATCATATTGCAGTGATTCAATATGGTTACTTGATAAATCAACAGAAACTAAATGTTTTGCATTTAAAAATACATCAACTGGTAATTCACGAATTAAATTTTGTGCTAAATCAATTTCTAATAATGCAGAATGACGTGCAAAATTATCACGTCTTAATACAGTAATTTTATTACAACTTAAATAAGCATGTGTTAGTGCTGGTAAATTTGTAATTGATGCATGTTGAACATTGCAATGATCAGCTGTTAGTTGTAATAAAGATTTTGATGCAAGTGATGGATTTTTTGGTAAATCTAAATTTGGATTTTTTGCCATATGTAATTGTTGTAATTTAGGCATGCCAGTAAGAATATATGCAGGAATTGATGTTATTTTACATTGTGTAAGATCTAATATTCTGAGACTGTTGCTGGTAATATTTTCTGGCAATATTGTGAGAGGGTTGAGCGACACGTTAAGGGTGCGAAGTGAAGGTAGGCCGAGGAAGGCAGCACCCTCCAGTCTCGTCACGTTGCACGAGCTCAGGTCAAGCAGCTCCAGGTATGGGCTGTGCAGGCGGCCCGTGCTCTGAAGCCCGGGGTTGTTGGCCAGGCGCAGCTCCAGCACGCGAGGGTTGGTGGCCACCAGCCGATCGGGGGGCGCGCCGCTCAGACGGTTATAAGCGAGATCGACGGTGCGCAGGTCCTGCAGCCCGCGGAACACGTCGTCCTCCAGCGTCTCTATCCGGTTGTCGACCAGCAGCAGAGTTTCTAGCTGTGGCACCAGCTGACTGAGGCGGGGAGGAAGGGACGTCAGCTGGTTGTACGATAAGTCCAGGTACTGTCAACATTAAGAATTGCATAATTGTGAAAATTTGTACCGATATATGTATTTTTTAATAACCATTAGTTCTGTTGAATTGTGTATTTTTCTCAGTAGTTTAATTTACAATCAAAATTTTCATTTAATAATATTGCATTATATATAAAAAAGAGTTTACAAAACAATTTCCATATCAGTAAGAACTTTCTTTTCAAAGAACGAATATATTTTATTACAGTACAAATATTTTGTTTACTGTTTTTTTTTCCAATGAGGAAAGTAATTTTTCTTTTCATTAATAAAAGTTTACCCCTAAAATCTAAAATTCATTGCCTCATACGTAATGAAATATTAACAAACAACTTAATATAATTTTATACGGCGTCGTTAATTGATTCTGTAATAAAAAATAAAAAAATATATTATCCAGAAAAATAGTTTCATTTTTTTTTTTAAGTTGTTTAATTTCTCTCGTCATATAATTCGATCACTATGCAAAATAAAATACAACTGATACCGGCTCTCAATTAGAGCATGATGATCGTTATTTTATACAAGCACATCACAACTTGCCTGGGTAGAGAAGTGAAGTGAAGGAGGAAAGGCGGTGAGTCCCAGACCAGAGCAGTCCACTCTGCGCGGCGTGCCGGCCAGGTCACAGCGACACATCTCGGGACATGGCGCCTGTAGCGTGGAGCCTGGCGCAGGGGGTGGGGCACCACTCGCGGTCCACGCGGTCAGCAGCACCACGAGCACCAACATGGCGGCAACACTGCGAGCAACAGGTCGATGTTGTAACTTGGGAGTAACTTTCTACCTAGGCATGTCACAATCATATTATTTACACCACTGCAAGTAAATTTTTATTTTGTTTACCGTTTTCTGAGCATCGAGAAGCTGCTTCACCAACTCAAGCCAAAAACATAAAGAAATGTGATGCCATAAGCACTGTGACTCGAGTAGAAGGGAGAGTCACGCAGTCTACATAAATATGTTGTTCTCTGAAATTTTAATAATTAAGGATTCTGGAACTTTCAGCTGGTAATTACTCTGTCATTACAAGGACTTGAACGAGGGAGTGGTTTTCACTCTAGAACTCTCTGTTGAGAGTCCTGAGGACACGGACACAGGGTGAATTGAACCTCCCCCATGCATATCTTATAGTAATTTTGTGGCTACGTCACTGTTATTGTTTAAGATGCGAGATATTTAGTAAAATTTATAACCTTTAATATTTATTATGTGTTGATATGTAACTAAAAAAAACAATGTTAGGCTAGGATAAAACGAGTGATTTAAATAATTAAATTAAATCACATAAAAATATACTGGAATTAAAAATAATAAGCTTAAAAATTATTTTACAATTCGTGAAATTTAATATATAATTATAATACAACATATACAGTATTATAATTATATATGGTTTATTATAATATATAATTATGACAAATTGATTTATCTAGAATTGACACTAATATAGTTGAGGCCAAATGTCATAATATTTCAGCTCCAGCTATATACGATCATTAGTAGGTCTACTGGTTATCTTCTATATATGAAGTTAGAAAAGCAAGCTGATAAGAGTTATCACTCACCACTACAAGCGAGCAGGCCGAGGCACGCACAAAATAATACAAATCTAGCTAACAAAATCTTGAAAATATAATTATCAATGAACTAGAATAATTGTAATGAAAAAGCAACTATATAAACTAATAAAATTAACATTTATTTTCTTAGCTCATATTTAATTATTGAAACAGTGCTTATAAGTCTCGCACCTCCCAGTTGAGTAATTAGAATTAGTGTTGCACATGAGGGCAATGATTCAAGACGAGATTACGCCTTGAGCTCGTCAGAAAACAAATGAGTCACGTCGAAATGACTTTCATACGGTATACGGCACGCACACTTCATATAACTTTACAAAGCTAAAATGCTCTGAACAGGGAATGGAAGGCCTTCCGGTGTATGACAGCTAATTCTGAATTTTTATATCAAAAATACTTTTTGTTGAATCCTCAATGTTGAAATACATAATACCCGGTTCATTACAGGATTGCTCTGATACTTCACGCTCATAACAATGACAATATATCATTGAAACTTGATGTCTTTTAATTAACGGTATATTAATTGATCATATATATATAAAATAATATTACATTATTAAATATTTTAAATGATTTTTTTTGTACTTATTTTTCAATTGATATTCATAACGTTTAGTTTCATTTAACTTAATTAACAGTATTAATTATTAATACTATTAATAATAGAAATTTAAATATTAATTATCACTAAGGACTTCATTTTAGTTTAGTATTATCTATTATATTTGCTTTATAAATATAGCATATTTTACATACCTTATTATTTGCTTAACTGTGCTGTTTGTTAGCCCACGGCAATGAAGGCACTCGGAAAAACATGACGTAACTTCATTGACCGTTCTAGGGGCGGTCCCTTGGCGTGGTTAAATTAATATGTTGCACCAGGCTTGATCGAATGTGTCAGACACAATTAAGCTTTAGCCGTGGATCCGGCTCATCTCCGCGGCGAAGGCGGCGACTAACTCGCCCTCCTAGTCTTATCAGTAGGTCTTATCCCCTCTTGCGGAGAGATACAGAAACACCTGAGCACACTTCCATGCTAGCTTGTCAGCCAGGAATAACAACTATATAAGTACACTGTAAATTTGTATTTACTTTAAAGTGCAAAAAGAAAAAGGTTTAAATTTAAAGTTATGTGATAATTATTACATTTTGTTTTTTATAAATTTTTTTGAATTAATTTGTAGTGCAGCTATAAGCAATATTATTCTTATTATAGTTGCATTAATTAACTAATTAATTAATATACTGTATGGATGGTATCAAATTATAAATAATGTAATTATATCCATTTTTGGACTTGTATATAATAACAGTTCAAATAAATATTTCCAGGGTTCATACTAGAGGATAATAAAATAATAATAAAAAAATAATAATAATAGAGAAAAAAATATTTTTAAGATATAACATACTGTATTAAAAAAAAAGTATTCCTATTTTAGCATTGAATTTGCATATTCTTTAACTAAATATCTTTCCAATAGCTGATTACAGAGGAGAGGGAATTAATGACAATACAAAACAAACAATAAAAAAATTGGATGATTTAATTTTTATTAACTTTCTATTTTTTAAATAATTATTAAATGAAGGATTTCCAATACATTTTTAGCAATATTTACAATGTGATAATCACAGACTCGTATGTTCTTATAAAGACAGTCATATTTATAGTAACAAGAATAATAAAACAACATTTAAAATTAAATTGTACAAATAATTACTAAAAATTGCTTAGAATAATATACAAAATTTTAACACAGAAAATTGTTAACAATTATAATATTTAAGCGTTTCATTTGTGTCCTAACAAATACTTTCTGTTTAATTCGTGTAGTTCCTTGCGACGGAGAAAAATTATTTGAAACAGCTTTGATTTTGTGACAATAATTTATAATAACAAAATTTCATTTTTTTTAATAAGTATTAAATATTTATATAATTATTAATTGTATAACGACTTAATCCCTGCTCTGTTTGCGTTAAAGAAGCGTGGTGAACTAAAAACTTTTCAGAATTGCTAGACTGGGTACGCTTCTCACCTTCCCCCAAATTGCAAATGTTGCACTTCTTTGTGTTTTGGAGCTGCAGCGCCAGCAAATGTTCAGTTTGTCCAGTTTAATTAATTATAATAATTGAAGATAAACTGATGAAATCATTACCATGACCATTCCCAGTGTAAATTAAATGCTGAATTTTCATTGAGCGATTTGCAAAGGGGAAAAAAATGTGTATGAATATTTTAGCTCATATTTTTATGTTTTATAAGATCCATTTCAAAACAACGTATCCCCCAAGCCAAGACAGTGAAAATGCTTTTGATACCCACTTTATGTTACTGAAGTGGTATGCTGCTAGGAGCTGTAGCTCTTCCTTCTTATCTCGTTGACCGAGAGCGAGAGTTCGCTGCCAGCCACAAGCGCCACGGCCGCGCGGGACTCGCGCCGGACGTCGCTGACCGGCCCCCCAGCCCTGGGCTCAACCCCCATCGTTCCCACCCCCACCTCTTCGTCCTTCTCGTCGTACAGCGAGAGACCTTTGACGTGGTACCACACGCCGATGTCCCACAACGTCCCCAAGAACAAGCACCCTGAGACAGAGACACATTTATATGTTAATATATGATAAAATATAATGGAGTTGTGACATCAAATAAACATCAGGACAGTTATGAATTTACATCTAAAGGTCACTAATTTTGTATGATTGCACACATCACAATGTTCTAAATGAAACTTTAAAATTAAGCAAATCATCTCTCTTAGGGAACAAATTATGATTGAATTTAGTCGCTTGACTTGCCTACGATGGGTATGTTGACGTAGTGCCTGAGTTTTTCAACGTCGTAGAGCCAGCAGTTGCCGGTCTCGCCGCACGTGCGCCCCCACACCAGACACGACATGTCTGCAACACGAGCACCAGTGACGTCACGACTGGTTCAGCATGCCTCGTTCCCACACTTACCAATTAACATGCCGAATACGATGGGTCCGGGGATGAATGAGCAGCCGCAAAGCAGGAACTCAGAGAATCCGATGGCCACGGGTTTGTCTTCAGGGTTGACGCACCTGAATATTATTAAGTTTTCGTCAAGAAAAAAATTGAAAAATCTATGGACAGGAAAGATTTCTAACAGTTTTTTTCTTTTTTACGTTCTAAAGCTGAACAATTATTCTATAATTCTCAATGACAGTTCTGCTAATCCGATTGCCGATTGACTGAATTTATTAACAATATGAAGGAGCCATTTGCATTTTAACATTTTAACATTTTAACTCATACAGTAAATCATGGAACATAAAGATGAGTGTACCGGAAGTGAATGAGTGTATTGCCCGCTCTGCCGGTGGCGCTGAGGAAGCGCTGCACGCACTGGACGATGATGTAGAACATGAAGGCCTGGTTGCAGTCCACGGGGCATGGGCCGTCCACCACTGGGCCGCCGTTCTCCACGCATGCGCAGGAACTGAACGCCTGGTGGAGAACCGCAAATTATTTATGCCGTGGTTTTTGCACGCACAAAAAAAATATATTTTAACATTTTTAAATGTCACGCAAACGTCAACTATGCAAGGTGTAAGGCTTTTAGGTTTTCTCACTTTTCTGAAACGTAACTTATTTTTTATTTCCACCAAAGTAAAGCGTATAGCTTATTTCTCGCTGATAATGTCAGTGATAACATATGCAGCACCACAGCATGGCACTCAACCACTTCCCCTATTATGAAAAAAATTGCGAATTTTGGAAAAAAAGGCATTGAAATATGTATGCAAAAATAATATTCCTGACTGCAGTAAGACCCCGATCAGAGATTATTTTGACGTTTTGGACATTAAATTGTTTAAAAAGTGTCAAACTGGCCAGATTGGTCTAAATATTACCAACTTTGCAGACAAAGGACGCCGCCCTATTGTTACGCAGTGGATGAGTGGAGCCGGTCAAAATCTGTTCTGAGAAGCAATTTGCTATAATAATATAGTGTTCTACTATGATCATATATACTTGTAAAAATAATATATTGTAATTAATTTTGCTTTGACGCAAGCTTGCAGCTAAAAATTTATTCATATATTGTATTAGATTAAAGGATTGTAGCCACTGACAAGTGAAATCGGTGCTTTGCTGCAATCCGCACCCTTTACTGTAAAAATATGTATCATGCATTTTTGAGTGAAATAAATAAATAGTATAATTTGCATTTCTTGAAAGTTCAAAAGTGTTCATATTATCTTGATGAAGCTGCCTTTTTATAATGTATATTATAATGCCATTATATTATTGCATTATTCAATATTATTGCGTTCTTATTGTTTATTACATTATGATATTGTATATTCTTATGAAATAATATACCGTATTGCACTCGTCTTGCTTCGTATTTAATAAAACAGATCATTAGTGTCACCTTTGCAGACGAGTTTGCGGTGAGCCAGTCAGCGACTCCGCAGCCCGCGTGACACGCTGAGAAGAAGGTGGTGCCCGAGCGAGGGTCACACACCGGCGAGTAGCGCTGCGAGTCGGGGCAGTCGCAGTCCGCGTTGCACTCCACGCCGAGTCCCAGCCTGGAAGCACGTGCGAACATGCCCTTTGGTATAAGTAAGAACTTGTGCTGGTCACTGACCATGCAGTAAATAATTGCTGATGTAGCAAGTTCAGAGCTGGTACTTAAAATTCTCTACACGCTGGAGATTTAATTTAACAGAAAGACTTGTACAAAATTTTATTTTGTTTCTGCATGAGGATGATGAAGTTATTCACTGACTGCCCACATAAAATAGATAACAAACAAAGTTAAAATAATAATTTTTGTCGTGAGAATTTTATCTTTAGAAATGCTAAATCATTAGCTTGATATAATCTTTGTAAAATTGATATGTCAAGCCTTATATTATGTATTATTGTATTGTGTACTTGTGTGCGTACTGTGAATATTCACAAAAATTGATAATTTACAGTATACGTGTTCCAGTTCTTAATTTTTCTATGTATATTTTATGAAACTTAAACACTAGAAGCAGGACTAATTATTGTGATTTTACAAAGCATCAGCTGATAAATCTGACAATCCCTCACTTCTAGATGGAAGACTTACGTGCCATCGGCCTGCGGAGTGCCCTGCAAGATGACCGCATCGCAGCCAATGAAGACGATGATGATGAAGCCGAGACAGTCGCAGAACTCGACCACTACATTCCAGCCCGCCAGTTTGCGCGGCCCGGGCTTGAAGTGCGAGATGACCGCGGCTGAGACAAGCACGCCGGCCGCCGAGCACAGCAGGCCCACCGAACCTGCACACGAATCAAGGTAATCATTTCAGTCCGATACAAAATGAAGATAAATACTTACTACTTGAAGATTATATAACTTTCTTTTGTCCTAACGTGAACGTACGATACCATAAATATAATATATACATTTATAAAGCACAATAGCAAAAGTTATATTAAGGGGCATTCACAAAGTTTTAAGGCCACATTTAAGGCTTGATAATTTAAAGCTTGATTTTAGACCTGTTTTTTAGACCCAAAATTTCTGGTCTTAAATTTTCGAGCCTTAAATGTGGCCTTAAGGCTTTGTGAATGCCCCTTATTATATAATTAATAATTGTATCACACGATTTGATACAAGTTAATTATGCTTCACTTTAAATGTTTACTCAAGCTTTTTGTAAATATCCGTCACATCATGAGGACTATGGCATCAAACTGGAGCAACAACAAAAATTTGATAAAGATGTCGTTGATTTTGTTTTGGTGTTGAACAATTTGCCTAGTTTCAAGGGGTAAACTTCTTGCATTGAACAGTTTTAAACCAATTTCAGTGTATCTTCATTTTTAATCCAATGAGAAAATTCTCAAAGCTTTGCTTCAAATTATTATAATAACACCTGAATTTTAATATTCCTACGCTTGGGTTTGCAATTACTTTGTACAAATTGAGTGTTCAAGTGACCTTAAAAGTTCAACATTTCTAATGTTTATGAATAATGTTATGTAACAAAAACTCTTTATAATTTAAATCAAACTTTAACATAAATCAAAGTCTACATGTTGCATAAAAAATGTACAAATCATAATAATTATTAACAAGTATCATCCTTGTTACAAGTATCACATAATAAAATACTTATATACGAAGATAACGTTTTCTTATCAGCACGGCATATAATTATTTAAAATTACACAAATGGCAGTAAAAAAAACTCTTAAAACATTTTGTTCATAATATGTCTATTTTTTTAAGTGTTTTAATTAAATTATAATACAAATACAGTCCAACTAAGGCCCCTTACATAAATTATATAAATATAAATTTATTAAAATTTATTAAATTTATAAATTACAAATTGAATTAAAATACACTTCATTGAATAATTTTAAGACTGTTTATGTCGCAATTAATTTGCTATATACACATATTAATAAAATAAAATTGTTTCACTATTACACTTGCAGCTTTAGGAAATTTATAATGTTACATGTACAACATAAGTTTTTTTTATCAGATGAGATAAATCATTGAGTATATTTTTACTACCAGTTAAATATTGATCCTTCGATCCGCATTATATATAATGTGTGTCAATTTTAAAAAAAAAAATGTATTTTAAAGATTTCTTTTAAATATGTTAGAAATTTATTGAATTTTATTGTAATAGGAAATAATGATATTATTTTCATATAACCATTGCAAAGTTTCTAACATTAAATTCATGTTGTTGCTTTTTTTTCTTTTTGTTACAACCCAACATAATTTATTAGTTATTACTTTTTTTTTATTATAGTATTAAAATTAAAAAACAGTGATGCGTGATACCTTAAGCAGTAATTACAGTTTTGCACTTTTAGAATTTTAAACCAATTAAACAGAAAACTTGAAATTCTGCTTAGCTATCAAACTTTTTTAGACATCAACTCATTATTTTCATTAAAATTTTAATGGGAAAATATATAAATCTCTTCATTGAAGAGCTTCTTTATTTTATCACAAAAAATCTTGCAATAAAGCAAAGAAATTACGTGGAAATAAAAACTGTAATGTACGTGGTACAGTGTTTTATTTTTTAAATATAAAAGCAGCTCAGACAAATCTTACAAGTATTTTTATCAAGCATCTCAAAGAATTCTGCTAAATATTCCTCATTATTTTAAATTTATTTTCCTTTTTCTCCATGTTTTATAAAATATATGTGAAAAAAAATAGAAATCGTTCAGATAGGAAGTAGGAAGCTTTCAATAAAGATAACAAAATAATATGTTTTTCGATACAATAATTAGCTCTCATAAAAAAATAAGCTTCTTGTTGTAAGCGCCTGTCGGGTATGCAACTCGCTCGACGCCAACACCGAAATGTTTGAACTTACCGCTAATGAGGCTGGCCGTAGACGCTGATTGGTGAAACTGCGTCTCCATGTACTTGGGCATGAACACCCACTGGCCAATGAGGCCGAACGTGAAGCACACGCTGCTGAGGCAATTGCAAACTAGCACCTTGTTGGTCAGCAGTCGCATCACGGTCTTCCAGAAGTCTGGCCCGGACAAAACAGTTTATTTCAAAACGTAAAAATAATATTCGTGTGCATAAAAAACTTGAAATTTCTTATTATTTTTTTCTTTGTTGCTGGAAAAAATATAATAACTATACACTTTAAAAAAATCATGATGACTTTGAATATTTACTTATGCATTGAATAAACTTGGCTGCAGATAATATATGCTTTCTTTCAAAGTGTCCGCTGAATTAATATTTTAAATGAGAGTATTATAACAAAAGTGCACGGTATTTTCAGGCTCACCTGCGAGCGACCGCCTGGTCTCGGGTGTCGGGTTGTACGCCTCGCCCTTAGCCGCCGCGGCCGCCATGTTCCTCTGGGCCGTGCGAGGCAGACTGCGAGGAAACATGCCCATGACCAGCGCCAGCACCAGCGTCGCCGCACCAAATGGACTCCAGCCTGTACAAGAGGCACACCTCAACCGGGAGACAGAACTGACAGTGAGTCCAAAGGAAGGGGGGGGGGAATAAAGGGAACCGAGTTCTGTTTACATGGCATGAATTATCGAGAACGAGGTCTAAATTTGAAAAATAAAATTTAATTCAATTCAAATTCTCTCATTTTTCTCTTGAATTTTAAAAGAGATCAGAGTAAACAATGCATTTGTTTTGCAGAGAGAAATGTCTCGTACCATACCACCAGGCGCCGACCCATCTGGGGTCCTTGCTGTCAATGGTTGGTGTGAGCTCGGGGGCGACAAACATCTCGAGCGAGTACGAGGCCAGAAGGTAGCCGATGGTCGGACCCAGCATTCGCAAGCACTGCCAGATTGCTGAAGATCAGAAAAAACACCATTGTCATCAACTGTCTGTCATGGAACTGTAAAACAAATATTAAAACTAGATTAAACAAATATACATAAGAAATGTATTATAAATGAAAAATTTTAATTACAGATTGCTAAATAATGCAAATCATTGTGTTGATTCTTATTTATGATTTTGTTATGAGCTGATAAGATGGTCTTTGTTTACTGGAAGATCAGGTTGTTCACCTAGCAGCATGGGCGCCTTGTTCTTGCGTGCATTGTCATCCATGTACGAGATGCCCAGCGTGTAGTACACGGAGGTTCCCACACCCAGGATTACGTGTGCCAGGAACAAGATGGCCGCGGACGTGTGACCCGAGCTCGCGTTGTCGCAGTCTTCGCTCTCCGTGTGGTTGTTGCCGCACAGCGACATCACCGGACCTGCGGGCAACCCGAGCTGCTGAGACGAAGGGCAACTCTGGGATAAAGACTACGAGCACGATTCACGAAAGAGTTTTTTCAGAAAGTTCTCAAGCTAACCGTGGTTATAGCACCATGGAAGACACTAATAAAAGTGGTTAACGAGAAACCTGAATATCGACAATCGTGAATTGTGTAAGAACTATACACTGGATAGTCGTTGTAATATTACAGCAGGTAAAGAAATGGGAGCACAAATAATAGTGGAACGTGTATGTGTGCATGTTTCCAATATTTTGAGATACATGCAGTTGATCAGAGAGATCTTGACACACACTCAAATTGTCCATAGTTGGAAATTCAAAATTTATGAATGACTGTACTAATGCTATAATAGAGTGTGTATCGAAATTGCTTCATCATTTGTATGAACATTCATCACCTAGGAAAATTTCCCTTTGCAGCCTTGTTAATCACCATGCACTGTCTTATTCTTACGAGGTATGGTGATTAACAAGGCCGAAAGGGAAATTTTCTAAGGCGTTGACTGTACACTAACCATATTACAAATATTATACATAATTATTACAAATAATTATAAAAAAAAAGTATACGGCAACTTGCAATCAGTGAGAATATTCAGCAGCTTTATTTGACGCAGTAAATGAAAGTTACGTAGAAAGATTACCTAAAAATATTCCTTATAACATTGTCTTTTTAGTTTTAGATTTGGATACTTTGAAACCTAAATGTTTGGTACCAAATATATATTTTTCAGTCATTTAAATACAATACATAAATATGGAACATTAAAAATTGGCTTAAAGATAAATGATAAATTTGATATTCATAATAAGTTAATAACACAATATATATATATATATATATATATATATATATATATATATATATATATATATATATATATATATATATATTTTAAAACTAGGCTAGTGTAAATTTATAGCGTAATATTGCACTAGCCTAAAGTACATTATTTATAGAACGTAATTTTTTAAAGAAGTTGGTGGTGGAAGAAGGCAGAAAAACCATACAAGCATTAAAATATATGTAAATGTTTTCATTACATAAAAGAACACATTTTCAGTCCACATTTTCCACACTAACTTTATTTTTTAACCTTCTTTATTACGTGGAAGGTCCTGCATTAACTGGAGGGGTGCTACGAAAGGTCCAGCGATTTTACTGTTAATTAAGGACATACCTGAGGAGGTGTCGTCCCCGGAAGCATTGTTGTTGTATTCACGGAAGGTGTTGGCCGCCCCAAATTGTCTGGTAACCGCGAGGGCGTCGTCGCCGGGCCCGTAGAGCCAGTGCGGCAGCAGGCGCATGTAGCACGAGAACGCGACCAGCGCAGTGCCCCACGCCACCCAGCGCGTCTTGTGGCCCGCGCGGCCTAAGTACGCAACGAACAGCGACGAGCAGATCGAGCCCACGTCCCACGCAGAGTTGATCAGACCTGCCAGCAGTCAACAGATTTGGACATTTTTGAGAGAAGGAGACTTTTGTAGCTTCAAAATGTATTTAAGATAACACTTCCCCAAAATTGGCAAAATTTATGGGAACTTGACCTTTTTTTACTATATTTTTCACAGGGTACTGTTTTCATTATTTGCATCAATGTATATGTATGTTCATTGTATTCAAATGGAAAATTTTATTGAAAGACAATTTTCATGCAATAAAGATATACTTTTAAATTGTTAATTAATATATGATGCTTTGATCTGATTTTTTCACTATATACAGTCTCATATTTTATAATAATCCATGCAGACTTTTTTACATTAGTACAAATTTGGATGGAAAAAGGATGTTACCGGAAGTCTGGCTGGGTATCTTGAACCGCTTCTCCATGGTGCTGATGGTGGCCACGAAGTACGAGGCGAGGGCGAACTGAGCGGTGCCGATCAGACCGTACACGATCACGTAGGCCTTCTTGCTGGCAAGCCGTTGCAGCCAGGCGGGCCGCAAGGGACCCAGGCCACATCGTGTCTCGCGCTCCAGCACGTCGGACGCCACGTCTGCAACACGCGTCACAAGGGGGCCTTAATGTGATGAGTGGAGATACGTTCTTCCATCAACATTGCGTTCATCACATAGAATAATTATGTTTATGGCAGAAGGGGAGATATTTTCTTGGAATCACCACTTGCTTCATTTGAATGGAGCTCGGTAAATGAATGAGCGGATATTGCATGTGTTTATAGTTTATAATAATACCAGTATTGTAAAGTGCTTTAAAAAAAAAAAAAAAAAAACTAAGTTGCAATATTTACTATATTAGTTAAGTGCTAAAATAACCAATTAAAACTTGTCATATGGTATATATAGACTTTTAATTGAATTTAAAAGTTGTGTCTTAAATATATTATGGTGCTAATGTGATGTTTAAAAGGACACAATTTTAATTATTATATTAATTTTTAAATATTGTGTGAGTATATATGTTTAAATTAATTAAATTTAGGCTACTTTTAATTAGAATTAATTATGTTACATATTTTATGTAATAATTGACGTGATCCATGCTGTACAGCCTATGATCGAAATAAAAATTTGAATTTGATAGTAAGGGGTATTCAAAGTGGATTTAGCGTGGCACAATATATTAATTAAACTAGAAATTTTAGAGTATACGGCAATCAAAATTTGTTACTAAAATATTCTTGGATAGAAAAAAAAAATACTATGTATTTTTTTAATACGTCTTAGCAGGTGTACATAATAATTTTTGTATATTTATAACTGTATACCTGCAGAGTTAAGATAATGAAAATGAAAAAGAAGTTGAACGAAGAAAATAAATAAAATTGCAATCTTAAGTCCAAAAATCATCCTTAAAGTCTTTCAGTTTAAGATATTCTCAAAATCAATGGTTACATAGCATGTTGTTGTGTTTGTTCGGAGTACCTGCCTGGGACGGGATGAGGCTGCTGTCCTCCGGCTGGTCTGGAATCACGGACAGTCGTCTTGGTGCGACGTCCGCCATGGTCACCACTCTAAGTACTCGGAGCTGTGGTGGAAGTCAGCACAGGCGTGTCATGTTCCCCCGGTCGCAACACACTAGCTCGATGATGCAGCCGCAAGTGACGGGAGATGGGGGACCTCCCCTCCCCCTGCCGCACAAACGCGACACCGTGATTATATATGAGCACCAAGGAGCGTAGAACTACACACACAATCAAATGATCTACATTATGATACAAGTTAATTGTAAGGAATGACTTTTTAATTTAAAATTTATAATATCCATCTTTGGGTGGGGGGAGGAAAGTTAGAAAAGAAAACTATCAAGGAAAATAATTCATGTGATTTGACGTTATAATTTAGCTCACGAAGCTAATTTCGTTCTATATAATAATGTATAAAAAATATATTATATAATGTGTCTTTCCCAATTATCTTATAATAAACTGAAGGTGAAATAATAAATTATCCATCTACTTAGCACCAGTAATGCTATTGTGATTGACTGCTCGGCTTAGTACGGAGAGGTTTTGACAGATGGTGCTGCCTCCACGTGACCTGATATGTGACCAATCAGAGAGCAAGAATAAGGTCCATAGTTACCTTATCTAGTCGCTCACACTTACAGTGCTCCGGTCGTGAGATAATTTTTGGAGTCAATATTTAATAAACAAAATCATGTCCTTATATCATTTCTAGATACTAAACATTTTATATGTTTGCGAACTCATATACACCAAAGAGAATACATTTATTTGTAAAATACATATACACTATAAAATCTCTGTATATACTAACGAATTTTTTAAGAACCTAAATTTAGCCTGATTATTATGATATAATTTTCTAATTCAAATATTAAAATAGCAAAATTGAAAATCTTTTAATTGAAATAAATTTATCGTGTCTTACCTTCATTAAAAAAAATATATATCACTCTTTCGGCATTTAAGCCACAACTATACAACTTAAAAAAAAACGTATTTCTTTAAGTAATATAAATATCAATCTATATTAGATGCATCAAGAATAAATGCCATTGATAATTTTATTGTTTATCATTTTTAAATTGCTGTTTAGTTTCATCAATATTCAGTTATACAGTTAAAATATTGTAATATAGCTAATTAACAAGGATCATAGATAAAAAATTAGTCTCCAAGTTTCAATTTTGCTAATAACGAACACTACAGAACGCATCTTGAGCGGACTCCAAAGCCGTGAACGTGAAGGTCAATTGACTTGGAGTGTCGTGTGATTGACAGCATGCAATGTTACTGGAGAACCACCGCACGCATCTAGGCCAGGCAATTGCGACGCCCGCCTGAGCCTCATTAGTCCCCTTGCAGTACAACAAGTAGGTATTATTTATTATATGGTACAGTACATCGTTGACATTGGAAGGCTGCGAGCAAAATAAGCATGTAAACTCATAATTTATTGTTTTATTTTTAAATGAAACTGTAAAATAAATTAATAAAAATCAAATAAAAATAATGAAACAACTTTAGAATTAAAAATTAATTAAAATATTTTATTGCACACATATATATTTAAGCATAATGATTTTTTATAGAAACTTTTATTTAGGAGACTGTTGTAGATTTCCACGAGGCTAGGCAGACACGGAATAAAAATTGGAACGTGCATCTTTTGTATCTCTCGAGCTCGTGGTTACCTTCCTCCTCCTTGTCCAGGCTGTCCAGCTGGAGGTCCCTCGAGAGGTACCACACGCGCTCACGTCCAACAGCACACTTCCATACAAAATTGTCAGCCATGATTGCTAGTGCGCATATTGATCATTTACTTAAAAGTATTATTACATGATACTATTGAGAGTATTGAGAATACTTTGAAATAGAAAAAGGAAAATGTACGCAAAAAAGTAATCCTTTATCTGTTTTAAGAGTAAAATACTATAATTTTTATGAACGACAACATAGCAGTATAAATTTTATTCTGGTTATAAATTAATTACAATTATTGTAGTTTATTAAAATAATTAATTTGATGGAGATGGTTCCTTACCATTTCATCTATCAATTCGTTGAAATAAATAATATTTCTCGGACTTATAAGTAGACTGATGACAATTTTTTTACAGAACAAATTTTTTTAAATAAATATTAATAATTATATATTAACTATTAAGAATGAACACCCAAAAAATTATTATACATGCTGTGTTTTAATTAATAGATACTTTTGTAATTGCACAATCAATTCATGAATTAATAACTAGATAAACCTTATATACATGCAGGTTTGTAACATAAGGAAAATTTGACAATGTAGTATTGTCCTCAAATTTTTTTATTGCAGAAATGGATAGAGCGTGCAAAGTTATGCTACCCTGATTTTTTTCAGATTTTTTAGAGACCGGGAAGTACTTTTAAAAAATTATTGAAAGTCCTTTTTGTGACGTCACGCGGCGGCAAGTCCTATCTTTTTCTTAAGGAGCGGCGTCTCGTGACGTCACAAAAATAACTTTCAATAATTTTTTAAAAATAGTTCCCGGGCTCTAAAAAATCTGAAAAAAAATCAGGGTAGCATAACTTTGCACCCTCTATCCATTTCTGCAATAAAAAAAATTGAGTTTTTTTTTTTTTTTTTTATTTTTTATTGGTCATTTTGTTACATAGATCAACCAAGGTTATTTTACATAACCTTATTGGTTGAAACAAGTTATTAAAAAGAATAATTCTTCAAGACCATTATTATGTCTTTAAATTTAATCTTAATTTACAACAAAAAAACAATTTTTTTTCAAAGAAAATATATAGATGAAATTATTGACAAAATATTTTTCCAGAAAGAAAAAAATTAACATTTTGAAACATTTCTTTCAACTTATTTAAATTATAATGATTTAAAGAAAACAAAACATTTTGAGTACAATATGATAATCAATTTTCCCTAAGACTCTAGAACAATGTAAGATTACCCTATTTGAGTATATACAATATTTCACGAATTTTGCAAAAAATAAATCAAACAAAAAATAAACACATCTTCTTGATGTCCATTCCCTGAAACAAAACGACTTTAGTTTGGTTGTAAACAATAACAAAAAACATATACATAACACTTTAGTCCATTCAGGAATAACACCATTCAGGATATTCTGATTGTGCATTTACGAACAGACTTATTGACAGCCAATTAAAGAGGACAAGAGGAGATTATTATAGCAACACAAATAAAGTTTATTAATTATAGTAAATTATGTTAGCTTTTTATTGATAGTAAATGATTATTAAATAAATGAAGTACATTTTTAAAGCAATGTGATTTATTACAGACTTGTATTGTTTTATAATGAACAATCATGCGCAATAAATAATAAATTTTAACAATAAGTTTTATTTTATGTAAATTTCTACATTTAAAGTACAAATAACTGATAATAAATTATTAAAAAAATACATACTACACAAATTTGAACACAGAAGTTATGGGAATCCAATTTAAACAAATATGCAATGGTTTCTTCCTGCAGGTATTTTTTTTTATAACTCCATATTTTATTTTATATTTCATATGTTTATAAATTTAAAGAAAGTGCAATATTTTTAAAGTTCCTGTTATAAATCTTATTATAACAGTTCTGATACTATATGAAGCAAGTATAAGAAGAAAAGACATTATTTTATTTCATGAATATGTTTGTTATGTACGTATCTGTATAGAGGTTATGTGTAAGAATGGCTAAGTCTGAGCCAAACATCGCCTATAATAAAGAAATTATTCTATTCTATTCATCAACTTATTTGCGATAGGGAGGGCACATTTGGTATGTAACAACATACATTGCAGAAATTATTTTTAAATTCAGTCCTAGCAATCTTTAATTTTTATTAATGTTTTTTTAAGACTATAATATATATTTTTAATTTTAATGTAAATGTTGTAAATAAACTGACTAAATTATTATCAATTTATCACAAAAACCTATTAATTAAGTAAACGTGGAATTTTCACAAAGTTATTATGTGCTCAAAAAACAGACAAAAATAAAATTATATCAGCAAATGTTTTAGAGATCTGTTTTAAAATATGCCCCAAAACAAGACAATGAGATGGTTTTGATGGTCATTCTATGTTGCTGACGTGGAATGTTGCTTCCGTCTGATCTCGTTTACAGAGAGTTCACTTCTGGACGTCGCTGATCGGCTCCTCAACCCTGGGCTCGACCCCCACCGGCCCCACCCCCACCTCTTCATCTTTCTCGTCGTACAGCGAGAGACCCTTGACGTGGTACCACACGCCGATGTCCCACAATGTCCCCACGAACAAGCACCCTGAGACAGAGACATATAAACAGTTATGTGTGTAAACTGCTAAGTATAATGAAATGGATGGAAACTGACAGTTAAATTATGGACAACATTAGAATGTATACACAGTACAATGATTAATTTAATCATGATATAATATACCACTAAAATAGTCATAAAATAGTATTTTAGTCACTAAAATAAAAACATAATCAGTTAAAAGACTTGACTTGCCTACGATGGGTATGTTGACGTAGTGCCTGAGTTTCTCGACGTCGTAGAGCCAGCAGTTGCCGGTCTCGCCGCACGTGCGCCCCCACACCAGGCACGACATGTCTGCAACACGAGCACCGGTGACGTCACGGCTGGTTCAGCATGCCTCGCTCTCACACTTACCAATTAACATGCCGAATACGATGGGCCCGGGGATAAATGAGCAGCCGCAGAGCAGGACCTCGGAGAACCCAATTGACACAGCCTTATCTTCAGGGTTCACGCAACTGTAAATTTAATTATCAAAGATAAGTGCTAAGAAAATAATGTTTATAAAAACTACATAACAGTTTTTTTTTGTCGTGAAGGAATTATAATTAGCTAGTTTTAATATTTCATTGAAATTATAAATCTGAAAATCAGTTTTGTTAAACAGGTTTACAGTGTACCGGAAGTGAATGAGTGTGTTGCCCGCCCTGCCGGTGGCGCTGAGGAAGCGCTGCACGCACTGGACGATGATGAAGAACATGAAGGCCTGGCTGCAGTCCACGGGGCACTGACCGTCCACCACTGGGCCGCCGTTCTCCACGCACGAGCAGGAACGGAACGCCTGGTGGAGAACCGCAATTTAATTTACTGTCATCATAGCAAATAAAAAAAAACAAAAAAAATAATAAATAAATAAATAAATAAATAAATAAATAAATAAATAAATAAATAAATAAATAAATAAATAAATAAATAAATAAATAAATAAATAAATAAATAAATAAATAAATAAATAAATAAATAAATAAATAAATAAACAAATAAATAAATAATTTTTTAAAACGTAATACACTATACAGTAAAGTATAGTAATAACTCATTAATAAAATAAACAAGTAATTCGTGTTTCTTATAGGTTTGAGTGTGCATTTGAAATATTGTATTATATATTTTTTCTTATAATATGGATAAAGATCGCTACTTATTTGAGTTAGCAATGCTAGTAAAAAGTACTGTGAATTCTATGAAGAACGAGCCCTATTAGAGCACTCTACGACAATTTGCTGATTTTATTTGAATTTTTAAAACTTTTTTTGATGACGTCATAGCATTGAATCTTAAATGGGAAAATGCATCAGTTAACATTGCTAAAATGAAAAGTTATTGAGGTAGGAATTTGAAACCTTCATTATCGTGATTCTAGCACCTAAAAACCTTGCAAATGAAGTTTTGGTTACATTTCTATATATTAAGTATGGGATTTGGCAATGCTAACTGATTTATTTTTCCATTTAAGATTCAGTGTTATGACGTCATTTTTGAGAGGTTTTAAAAATTCATATAAAATCAGTAAATTGTCGTAGAATGCTGTAATAGAGCTCGTTCTTCATGAAATTCTCGTGCCTTTTGAAATATTGACAAAAACTTGAATTTTTTTTTTTTTTTTTTTTTTTTTTTTTGGTCAGTACGCCATTATGTAATTTATTACTTTTGACACAAATATGCATTCTTAACTTTTTTGTGCTGCACTGATTTCCCCCTCCTATTAAATAAAACAGATCATTAGTGTCACCTTTGCAGACGAGTTTGCGGTGAGCCAGTCAGCGACTCCGCAGCCCGCGTGACACGCTGAGAAGAAGGTGGTGCCCGAGCGAGGGTCACACACCGGCGAGTAGCGCTGCGAGTCGGGGCAGTCGCAGTCCGCGTTGCACTCCACGCCGAGTCCCAGCCTGGAAGCACGTGCGAACATGCCCTTTGGTCTAAGTAACAACTTGTGCTGCTCAACAGTAAATAGTTGCTGATGTAACAAATTCAGAGCTGCAAAATAAAATAAATTTAGTAAAGTAAAAATTACCCTCATAATTAGATTGTCAGCTGAAATAATATTATCATTAGAATTTGTACTATAATAATTTTCAATATGCTTGATAAATTGATTGATAATTTGAATGAAATTATAAGTACCGTACATTACATAATACAGTGCCAATCATATAATTTAAATAGGCTGCTTTCCGCTTACTTATTATAAAATATAATTAGAGGCTAATTTCTGTGCAAGCCTCTGCATCCATTGCTTATTTTTTACGTGCTTGAGCCGTAATTCTCAAGGGTAGGAAACCATCATGGCATCAGTTCATGGCTGATTGAACTGTACAATAAAAAACTATTAAAAAACTATACAATATTATGTACATTGCACCGTTTAAACTATCAGTAAAAATATTTGTATTTTAATGAAACCAGAGAGTTTTGGATTTAAAATAATCTCTGCTTACTATACTTAAACGTTAAAATGAAGATCTACACGTTATTACATTATTTTGACTTTTTAGCTAGAAGACTCACGTGCCATCGGCCTGCGGAGTGCCTTGCATGATGACCGCATCGCAGCCAATGAAGATTATGAGGATGAAGCCGAGACAGTCGCAGAACTCGACCACTACGTTCCAGCCCGCCAGTTTGCGCGGCCCGGGCTTGAAGTGTGAGATGACCGCGGCTGAGACAAGCACGCCGGCCGCCGTGCACAGCAGGCCCACCGAACCTGCACACGAATCAAGGTAACCATTTCAGTCCGATAAAAGACGAAATTAGCTCCTTCAAATATATTAATTAATCAGGAACAAAATTACACCCGAAATGCTTGTCTCTCGAGATTAAAAAAAAAAAAAAAATAAAAAAATGTAGTGTTTAAGATTTCGTAGCACAATGACCAATAAAATTATAAACTAAATGTACGCTCAAGATGTTTGAAAATATCCGTCGTATCATCACGGACATATGAATATTTTCAAAAGCAGAGGCGCTTCCTTCCTGGCATTGCCCCTGCCGCATATATGTTATAAAGAAATATCTACTACGTTGTAGTATTTAATTAACGAATTGCCTGATTTCAAAGGCGATATAGTTCGTTGGTAAGGAGGAGAGAACAGATTTAAATGAATTGGATTATTAGTCTTATGCAAAGCTGCATTCCTTTGTACTGTAACTTATATAATTCACTTATAAATGTTCCGAAATCATCAATAACAAAATCGTATTAGATTTTTAAGTAATTTTAAAATGTTATAATTTTACTCGTATTTTTCTATAACTAAAATATCATCATGCAAAAAAAAAAAAAATACATACAAATCGTAAAGGTAGGAAGCTTTTAATGAAGATAATAATATAATATGTTTTTTCAAGACCTTAATTAGTCCTCAATTTTTTTTTTTTTTTTTAATAAGCTTCTTAGAAAAATAAAAATATTGTAAGCGCCTGTCGGGTATGCAACTCGATCGACGTCAACACCGAAATGTTTGAACTTACCGCTAATGAGGCTGGCCGTGGACGCTGATTGGTGGAACTGCGTCTCCATGTACTTGGGCATGAACACCCACTGACCAACAAGCCCGAACATGAAAAATACGGTGCTGAGACAATTGCACATTAGCACCTTGTTGGTCAGCAGTCGCATCATGGTCTTCCAGAAGTCTGGCCCGGAACAAAAAATTGGTTGAGGAACATTTACTATGAGTTAAACGCTTGTTAGAAAAGAAAGTAAAGGTTTTATACATCGCATTCTGTAAATTTTCACTGGCCATTACAGCAATTAAAATAATGAATGAAGAAATAAAAAAAAAAATAATTTGTCAAATGTTAATTACTTTTTCCATATTTTCAAAGTGCAAGTTTCACAAAATGCATAAATCGTTATGGGCAAGGAAGGCACATAGAAAACATAAAAAAGTACGAACACTATATTTAACATTGCAGTTTAATTATTTCCTTACGTGGTGCAGTTTATATATATTATAACTTAATTTTAACAGAAGTTCAATTTTTAATGTAAAGATTTTAAGTAAATGCACAACTTGAGAATTATAATTTAACCATGATATTTTACTCTAACCAGGTGGCAAAGAGAATAAATTCTCTGTAAGCAGTAAGATGATTATAGTTCATAATTAAACCTGCCTGCGCATGGGGGGGTATTGTAATACTACCTCCTGATTTTACATTACAGTAAAAACATTGGCAAGTGATATTTTCAGGTGTTGTTCTCACCTGCGAGCGACCGCCTGGTCTCGGATGTCGGGTTGTACGCCTCGCCCTTGGCCGCCGCGGCCGCCATGTTCCTCTGGGCCGTGCGAGGCAGACTGCGAGGGAACATTCCCATGACCAGCGCCAGCACCAGCGTCGCCGCACCAAATGGACTCCAGCCTGCACAAGAGGCACACCTCAACCGGGAGATAGAACTGACAGTGAGTCCAGAAGTGAACAGTTCAACAATCGAGAGACTAAACACTTTACTGGATTAATCAATTACCTGAACATATGAACATGACGATAATAATAAGGTATAAATATAAATATGTGATATTTGATATAATAATGAGGTAAGTATTCTATCTGATTTTGTCAGATGAATAACGAGTTATTAAGAATAATAATTAATTATCAGCGAAGACAAGTGCATGAGAGAGAGAGAGAGAGAGAGAGAGAGAGAGAGAGAGAGAGAGAGAGAGAGAGAGAGAGAGAGAGAACAATTTGGAAGGAAATGAACTCTAAATTCAAAATATATTCTGTTTGGGATGTAAATTGATTTTTTTTTTTTTTTTTTTTTGTTCTCCAAATATATTTAGCTTGAAGAAAGAAATGTCTCGTACTATACCACCAGGCGCCGACCCATCTGGGGTCCTTGTTGTCAATGGTTGGTGTGAGCTCGGGGGCGACAAACATCTCGAGCGAGTACGAGGCCAGCAGGTAACCGATGGTCGGACCCACCATTCGCAGACACTGCGAGATTGCTGGAGATTGCATTGTTTAGCAGTGGAATTACATATTATATAATTTACTTTACTGCTGCATAACATTTAAAAGCAAATGTTTTCTTATAGATGGTCCAAATATTAGAGTTATTTTTTACAATGGCACATTTTTAGTACAAATACGATTATTCGTGGATTCAAGGAACGAGATTAAACAAATATGAAGTCTGAAAACTTTTAACTTGCAAATCACTTTGTTGATTTTAATTTATCAAATTAATGATTTCGGTATCAGCTGATAAGATGGTCTTTGTTTACTCAGGTTGTTCACCTAGCAGCATGGGCGTTTTGTTCTTGCGTGCGTTGTCATCCATGTACGAGATGCCCAGCGTGTAGTACGCGGACATGCCCACACCCAGGATTGCGTGCGCCAGGAACAAGATGGCTGAGGACGTGTGGCCCGAGCTCGCGTTATCGCAGTCCTCGCTCTCCGTGTGGTTGTTGCCGCACAGAGACATCACCGGGCCTGCGGGCAACCCGAGCTGCTGAGAAGAAGGGCAAATCTGGGACCAAGTTAATTACTGAAGGGAAAAGAAATAACGTTGAACTTTTATAAATGTGAGGTTCCACTATTTTTAAGACACGGTGCATGAATCAGGGAGTCTAAGAAAATTCGAAAAATTGTCAACAAAATTTTTTTTCAGCTGCTGCTTCAAGCCGTAGCTTTCAACTTATCTTTTAATTAATCTTTGATATAGAATTATTTGAGCATTAAAAAAAATCATTTTTTTAACAGCTAGGTTGTGATTGTTCTCTGCACAAACTGAAGACTGAATGAGAGGTGCTATATTTGCCGTCATGACATTCAACTATAATAGTTTACGTCATGTTTGTAAACCCCTCAGTCATTAATTGGTAGCCAGTTTGTAACGAAGGATATCACTGGTCGACACGAGCCGAAGGACTCCCGAGTGATTCCGATGAAAATCTAAATGAATGTGGGCCAGTGTATGAAAGAAGAAAGACCTAGCAACTGGTCAATTTTGAATTAAGAACATATATACCTGAGGAGGTGTCGTCCCCGGAAGCATTGTTGTTGTATTCACGGAAGAAGGTGTTGGCCGCCCCAAATTGTCGGGTGAGCGCGAGGGCGTCGTCGCCGGGCCCGTAGAGCCAGTGCGGCAGCAGGCGCATGTAGCACGAGAACGCGACCAGCGCGGTGCTCCACGCCACCCAGCGCGTCTTGTGGCGTGTGCCCAGATATCCCACGAACAGGGACGAAAAGATCGCACCCACATCAACCGCAGAGTTGATCAGACCTGTCAGCAATCAACAGATTTAAATTTTCTGGCAAAGGTGCTCGTATAATAACAAACTCTTATTTATATCAGATTCAGAATTTATTTCTTATAACTCCCAGTATATTTTCATGAAAAGTTGGCCCTATATAGTATGTTTTTTATTGCATTGTATAGGGCTGAAAATATTCCAATATTTATTTTGCTTTACAATCATGCATGTAAAATGTATAACTTTGGAGAAAGATTGTTACCGGAAGTTTGGCTGGGTATCTTGAACCGCTTCTCCATGGTGCTGATGGTGGCCACAAAGTACGAGGTGAGGGCGAATTGCGTCATGCCGATCAGGCCGTACACGATCACGTAGGCCTTCTTGCTGGCGAGCCGTTGCAGCCAGGCGGGCCGCAAGGGACCCAGGCCACATCGTGTCTCGCGCTCCAGCACGTCGGCCGCCACGTCTGCAACTAGGAGACGATTTTCCGTTGGTCGTTTGGCAGGAAGGGGATTCGAACAGTTTCTTGGTTGGGATTGCATTTTGCATTTAATTTGAGCTCGTTAAGTGAATGAGATTAAAATAATGCCATTGTTTCAATAGTACTAGCAATGGGCATTGTCGATTCATTTAGTCCAAGTTTTACCCTTTATACAGAAATTTAAGTTCCTAATATACGCGTAGTTAAAAATTTGAAATTGACGACATTAATTTTTTTTTTTGTGCCAAACATTTCTAGGCTAAAATCTATGCTCTATATTTCTCTAATATATTTCTCTTATATCATACTCTATAAGATAAAAGATAAATTTTCTTTTCTTTTTTTTTCTTGAAAGTATGTACTTCATTAATTAAAAAAAACACACGATAGTTTTGTACATAATGTAGCAATTGTAGCATGACTGGCATATAATATAATCAGATTCATAATTCATATACTGATAAGATTTTTTTTTATTTGATGACGAAATAAATCCAACATGTTGGCTTTAGCACATGCAAAATGTAATTATGCTCTCGCTTCGGGACATTCGATGGTTGGTATTCGGCAAGCTTGGGAACTAAACTACTTTTACATGCAAAATGTACAAAATAATGCTAAGAAGGCATATCGTTGGTGTGTTTGCTCGGAGTACCTGCCTGGGACGGGATGAGGCTGCTGTCCTCCGGCTGGTCTGGAATCACGGACAGTCGTCTTGGTGCGACGTCCGCCATGGTCACCACTCTAAGTACTCGGAGCTGTGGTGGAAGTCAGCACAGGCGTGTCATGCTCCCCCGGTCGCAACACACTAGCTCGATGATGCAGCCGCAAGAGACGGGAGATGGGGGGCCTCCCCTCCCCCTGCCGCACAAACGCGACACCGTGATTATATATGAGCACCAAGGAGCGTAGAACTACACACACAATCAACTGACCTACATTATGATACAAGTTAATTATATATAAAATATGATTTTTTTTTCAAATTTATAATACTTATCAGTGAAAGGGGGGGGGGAGAAGAAAGTTAAAAAATAATAATTAATACGGGGAAAAAAATAATGTGATTTGATGTTATACAATGGGGTATCGAACTCAAATTTTTTTTATGTTACCCTGATTTTTTCGATTTTTGAAAGACCGTTTTGTGACGTCACGCGACGTCTCTCCTTAAGAAAAAGAAAAAAAGGACTTGCCACCTCGTGACGTCACAAAAAGGACTTTCAATCATTTTTTTAAAATACTTCCAGGGCTGTAAAAAATCAGGGTAGCACAACTTTGCACCATCTATCCATTTCTGCAATAAAAAATTTGAGGTCGATACTCCATTTAGCTCACGAAGCTCATTTCCTCCTATATTATAAATAATATAATATACTGTATAATGTGTTATTATTACTATATTATCTATTACAAATATGATAAGAAATTGAAGGTGAAATAATAAATTATTCATACAATAATAATTAGCTCCATAATTTACATTGCTCATTTGGTACATGGACACAATTACTTCCAACTTAAAAATGTATTGGTACAAATATCAATCTTATACTGTATAATTGGTGCACCAAGATTAAATTTTAATGCCATTGGTAATTTTACTGTTTATATTGCTGTTTAGCTTCTGTTATAATTAACAAGGATCATAGATAAAAACAATTATTCTACAAATTTAAAATTTGGTAATATAAAAGTTTTTTTGTGAGAACAACACTACAGAACGCATCTTGAGCTGACTCCAAAGCCGTGAACATAAAGGTCATTAGGTCAATGTTACACAATGTTATTGGAGAACCACCGCACGCGATGCGATTTTTATTTTTTTTAAGGACACGCCCATTTTTTTAGGGTAAAATGATGAAAACATAATATTATAGAGAATGTTTTGCCTGGCGCAATTTTTTTAAATTTTTGTATTTTTTTACACCCCATGTATTTTTTAATTTCTTTTCAATACGTGCACTAACGTAATAAATAAAGCTTTGAGTAAATAATTTTTTTAGTTAAATCAAGTAATTCATCTAATAACCACATTTATATGTATATATGCCAGGGACCGGATGCACGCGTTTTTTTCGTGCATCCGAGATGCGCATCCGGATGCAAATTAATTTTTCGTGCATCCATGGATGCGCATCCGGATGCAAATTTATTTTTCATGCATCTGGGATGCGCATCCGGATGCAATTTTATTTTCTATGCATCTGGGATGCGCATCCGGATGCATTAATTTTTTCCCGTGCATCCGGGATGCACGGATGCGGATGCAAGCCCATTTTTGCGCATCCGTGTGCATCTTGCACCTGCATCCGCATCCGATCTTTGGTTTTTATAATACACTTTGTTTCTTGCAATTTTAAACGACAAGTGGCAAATAAATGTTAAAAAAATGTCTCGTGTTAAAGATTTATTTAGAGGCTATTAGCAAAAAACATGATGAAAAAAGAGAAAAAAAAAAGTGTTAAATGGATGCAAATTTATTTTTCGTGCATCCGTGGATGCGCATCCGGATGCAAATTTATTTTTCATGCATCTGGGATGCGCATCCGGATGCATTCATTTTTTCCCGTGCATCTGGGATGCGCATCCGGATGCATTCATTTTTCCCTGTGCATCTGGGATGCACGGATGCGGATGCAAGCCCATTTTTGCGCATCCGTGTGCATCTTGCATCTGCATCCGCATCCGATCCCTGATATATGCATATTATGTATGCGTGTATGCCCCTGAAATATAATACTATATTTGTAATGGGATTACTTTGTAATAGCAAAAAGAAAAATATGTTTAAAAAAAAGTTTTTCTCTGTTTATAAAATCTGTTTCAAGTAAAATATTATAATTTTTATTAAAGACAACATGAGAACATAGCATAGTATAATTGTGTAATTGTTATTCTCTAGAAATTAAAATTACAGTTTGTTAAAAGTAAACTTATTTATTATTATTTATTTTAATCTTAAAACAAACTATATATATTAATACAGTTTGTTTTAAATTAAAATAAATAATTTTATGGTTCCTTATCATTGCACCCAGCAGTTTGGTGAAATAAATTAAACATTTCTTGAGTTCATCAGTAGACTTGATGATGACAAACTTTTTACAGTATTTTTTTTTAAATCTTTAACTTAATACTAATAATTATGCGTATATTAAAAATGAGCACCACATTCATACATATTAATAGTTCTGTTCGTAAATGCAAAATTGATTCATGAATCAATATTAAGATGAACCTTCTGTATAATACAGATAACATATTTATAAGGAAAAACTGAAAATTGATTATCATTGGATTGTGTATTTACGAACAGACCTATCGTCAGTAGCTAATTAAGGAGAACAAGGAGATTAAATAAAACGGATTTTATTAATTACTTTAAATTGTATTAGCACTATTAGCTTTTTATTGATAGTAAATAAATAAATGAAGTACATTTTTTTAGAGCAATGTGATTAATCACATAATTATATTATTTTATAATGAACAATCATGCAATAAATTTTTTCTAAAGAGTTGATTGTGCTGACGTCATGCCCTTATAAGTAGGCTGCTCTGAGGTGGGCCAGAATGCAGAGATTACATAATATTAAACAAAATAAGTCGTGTTTAAAAAATTGTATAAATGCACCGACACACGTTATATATAGCATAGAAAAAATCTCACCACCAATGCACAATAAAAACTTTTTTTTTTTTTTTTTTTTTATTTATTTATTTCTCCTATGTAAGCCTGTAGTAGTTAATTGGACCAACACTTCCCCCCTCCCGTGCTAAAAAGACCGTCCATATATATCTACGTTGTTATTTCCCCTCCCTAATCTCATGTAAACAAATTAAATGAAAAAAATTAACTATTATATTATAATTATATAGTTGTTTGCCGTTTATGTTTAGTAAGCATAAATGGAAAACAGTTTATTAAACACAAAAAAAAGTGTACATATATAATATATGTACTACACAAATTTTAATGCATCTGAGGAAAGAATCCAATTTAAGCAAATATACTTTCTTCCTACTGTGTTACTTTTTATAACTTCATGTTTCATTCATCCAGTTACTTGTGGCACAGCTAGGGAAGGATCATTTGGTATGAAAAAACATAAGTACATTGCAGTTTTTATTTTTAAATTTGAATGCAAAAAATATTGTAAACTGACTAAATTATTATCACAAAAATCTATTAATTAAGTAACCGTGGAATTTTCAAATTTATTATGTGCTCAAACAAACAGACAACAATACAAATATATCAGCGAAAGCAGAATGGCCCAAAACATGACAATGAGATTGGTTTTGATAGTCATTCTATGTTGCTGACGTGGAATGTTGCTTCCGTCTGATCTCATCGACCGAGAGTTTACTCCTGGACGTCGCTGACCAGCTCCCTAGGCTCCACAGCCTTGGCCTCGACCGCCACCGTACCCACTTCTTCGTCCTTCTCGTCGTACATTGAGAGACCCTTGACGTAGTACCACACGGCGATGTCCCACAACGTCCCCACGAACAAGCACCCTGAGACAGAGACATATAAATAAACAGTTAGATCATAAATGTGTAAAATACTAAAAATAATTATTGGAAACTGCTCGCAATTAAAGGAAGGAAACATTTAGTACGTATATACAGTACAATGATGAATTTAAACATAAAGTAACTCAAGTTACTAAAATTAAACATACTTATTTAAAAAAAATTAACAATAAATTAAAAATTGTACTGAAGTTTTATTTTAAACTGCATTGCTTGACTTGCCTACGATGGGTATGTTGACGTAGTGCCTGAGTTTCTCGACGTCGTAGAGCCAGCAGTTGCCGGTCTCGCCGCACGTGCGCCCCCACACCAGACACGACATGTCTGCAACACGAGCACCAGTGACGTCACGGCTGGTTCAGCATGCCTCGCTCTCACACTTACCAATTAATTTCCCAAATATGATGGGCCCAGGGATGAATGCGAAAACGCATAGCAAGACTTCGGAAAACCCAATTGATACAGACTTGTCTTCAGGATCGACGCAACTATAAATTTAATAATCAACTATAAGTGCCAATAAAAGGATTTGTGTATAAAATACGCTGTTTTCAAGAAAAATAATTAGCTAGTTTTAATATTTCATTGAAATTATAAATCTGAAAATCAGGTTTACAGTGTA
Source organism: Siphlonurus alternatus (assembly GCA_949825025.1). Classification (NCBI taxonomy): domain Eukaryota; kingdom Metazoa; phylum Arthropoda; class Insecta; order Ephemeroptera; family Siphlonuridae; genus Siphlonurus; species Siphlonurus alternatus. The sequence goes on from OX463779.1 coordinate 9,883,688, forward strand.
CCGGAAGTGAATGAGTGTGTTGCCCGCCCTGCCGGTGGCGCTGAGGAAGCGCTGCACACACTGGACGATGATGAAGAACATGAAGGCCTGGCTGCAGTCCACGGGGCACTGACCGTCCACCACTGGGCCGCCGTTCTCCACGCACGAGCAGGAACGGAACGCCTGGTGGAGAACCGCAATTTAATTTACTGTCATCATAGCAAATAAAAAAAAACAAAAAAAAAAAAATATCAAAAGTAATATTTTAAAACGTAATATACTACAGTAATGTATAGTAGTAACTCATTACTAAAATATATAAGTATTTCATATTTCTTATATAGTAATGGGTTTGAGAAAGCATTCAAAATATTATACATGCAGTATTATAAATATTTTTTGGGTAATGATTCCTACTTACAATTATACAATTTATTAATATATTTGACACAAATATGCATTCTTAACTTTTTTGCGCTGCACTGATTTCCCCCTCCTATTTAATAAAACAGATCATTAGTGTCACCTTTGCAGACGAGTTTGCGGTGAGCCAGTCAGCGACTCCGCAGCCTGCGTGACACGCTGAGAAGAAGGTGGTGCCCGAGCGAGGGTCACACACCGGCGAGTAGCGCTGTGAGTCGGGACAGTCGCAGTCCACGTTGCACGCCACGCCGAGTCCCAGCCTGGAAGCACGTGCGAGCATGCCCTTTGGTCTAAGTAAGAACTTGTGCTGCGTACCAGTAAATAGTTGCTGATGTAACAAATTCAGAGCTACAAAATAATCGTAATTTATCAAATGAAATAAAAATAAAATAAATTTAGCAAAATAAACGCATTCACCATTTTTCTTCGTCATTACATTGTAAGCTGAAATAAGATTAACATTAGAATATTATCATTAGTTTAAAATGCTTTAAAAATTTTGATATTAATTAATAGAATATTAAGTTAATATGTACAGTACACTAAAAGAAAACTAATATGTACACAGTATTGTACTCCACCGTTTAAGTAAATCTATATTTAACTCTTTATGACACTGTACACGTTATTACATTATTTTGACTTTTCAGCTAGAAGACTCACGTGCCATCGGCCTGCGGAGTGCCTTGCATGATGACCGCATCGCAGCCAATGAAGATTACGAGGATGAAGCCGAGACAGTCACAGAACTCGACCACGACGTTCCAGCCCGCCAGTTTGCGCGGCCCGGGCTTGAAGTACGAGATGACCGCGGCTGAGACGAGTATGCCGGCCGCCGTGCAGAGCACGCCCACCGAACCTGCACACGAATCAATTAAGGCAACCATTTCAGCCCGACACAAGACGAAGTTACCTCCTAGCTTTTCAAATAGATTTATTACTCAGTTACAAAAGTACACCCGAACTGTTGGTCTCTCTCTCGAGACGGAAAAAAAAAATGTAATGTTTAAGATTTCGTAGCACAATGAGCGTAATTATAAATGTACGCTCAAGATGTTTGAAAATATCTGTCATATCATCAAGGGTATATTTATGAATATTTTCAGCGTAAGAAAAAAGCCAGGTGGACTTTTCTGGCATTGCCCCTGCCGCATTTATGTTGCCAACACCGTTGTAGTGCTTAACAGATTGCCTAACCTCAAGGCGATATGATTGATTGGTAAGGTGGAAAGAAAAGAACAGATTTAATTAAACTCTTTGCTTACATATAGCATCATTATAAGAAATACATTATCAGTCTCACGGAAAGCTGCATATTTTCGTAAATTATATTTAACTTAGAAAATTATTAATAACAAACGTACACACATTATATATACATATAATATATATACAATATATATATATATATATATATATTTTCGTGCATATTGGATTTCTAAGTTTTTTTTTTTTTTTAAATATTCTTATATGAACAAATATGTACATAATTTTACACTAATTCTCTTTATTGAATAAAATATTAAAGGAATTAAGATTTTATTTACTTCTTTCACTCAATGTCAAGGAATACATAAGTTATACGTATATAAAAAAAATTTGTCAAAACTAGAAACAAAGATGACATTATAATAACAACGTTATATAAAGGGTGAGGACCAATACAGCAGCTCCAAAAAGGCATCATAGTAGGTGAGTGGTATTGTCTCGTTAAATGTATTAATTTAAATGAGTGGAAAAGAAAACTCTTTGCTGCTCAGAATACTTAAAACAAACAAATAAATTCGTACAAATCTTGCAAGTGACTATTTTAATGAAGCATTTCAAAGATATCTGACTGATAAATTCTTCATTTATTTTCTTTCTTTCTTTTCTTTTTTTTTCTTTTTTATTTCGTGTTTATCATTTCGTGTTTTTCATTTATATGAAAAAAAAAATACAAATCGTTAAAGTAGGAAGCTTTCAATAAAGATAATAATATAAGATTTTTTTCAAGACCTTAATTAGTCCTCATTTTTTATTTATATATATTTTTTAATAAGCTTCTTAGAAAAATAAAAATATTGTAAGCGCCTGTCGGGTATGCAACTCGATCGACGTCAACACCGAAATGTTTGAACTTACCGCTAATGAAGCTGGCCGTGGACGCTGATTGGTGGAACTGCGTCTCCATGTATTTGGGCATGAACACCCACTGGCCACAAAGCCCGAACGTGAAAAATATGGTGCTGAGACAATTGCACATTAGCACCTTGTTGGTCAGCAGTCGCATCATGGTCTTCCAGAAGTCTGGCCCGGAACAAAAAATTGGTTGAGGAACATTAATTATTTGAGTTAAAATCTTGTTAGATCAAATGAATATATCGCATCTGTAGATTTATACTGGCCATTAAAAAAATTAAAATACTTAATGAAAAAATAAAATTTATTATGTAAATTATTATTATTTTCAAAATGCAAGTTACGCACAATACATGTATCGTTGTGGGATTGTAAAAAAGTACAAAGTATATATTTAACATTATTATGCCATATGTAGTATAATAATGTAATTACACACCAAACAAAGGTTAAATTAATTTTTTTTAAAAAAAATTTAATTCGCCCTATATTTTATTTTCTGCTATTTATAGTATTATGATTGTTCTAGTATAGTTCTGTTATTGCCTTTAAATGGCTATCTAATTTAAATAGTTCTGTTATAGTATTATAGTATGATCATATATATTTTTTTCTCGTTAAAGAAAATATAAATATGACTAACACCAAAACACTATACATGATGGCATTGTTATGGGACTATGGAATTGAAAATAAAGCATTATAATAAAGCAGTAATTATTAATTTTGATGTTGTTTGTGTTATATTTGGAAATTTGTTATAATATTGTATTTACTTGTAGTTAGTAATAATGGTTTTATTGTTTTTGCAGATTATTTTTTCTTCTAGATTGATGTGAATCATGTTGTAATATACAACCAGTTATTTGAAAATAAATCATTATTATTATTTAAAGCGGAGTTTATGATGCTTAATATTTTTAACAGATTTTTTTAAAATTAAATTGTAAATTGTTAAGCTCGTAAATACACAACTTAAACTCTAATGGAGTATCGACCTCAAAATTTTTTATAGCAGAAATGGATAGAGGATGAAAAGTTATGATACTCTGATTTTTTTCAGATTTTTTAGGGACCGGGAAGTTTGGCTAAAAAGTTTTGGCGAGGTCGGGTTCGAATCCACGTCCCTTTTGGGTCCTATCTTTTATTAAGAGAGGCGGCAAGAGGCGGCACTTTTTCTGCACTTTCAATAATTCTTAAAAAATAGTTGCTGGGCTCTAAAAAATCTGAAAAAAATCAAAGTAGCATAACTTTGCACCCTCTGTCCATTTCTGTAATAAAAAAATTGAGGTCGGTACTCCATTTCACCGGGTTAATGACAACATTTGACTACCTTACTCTAATCAGGTAGCGTGCAGAGATAGAAATATATACTTCTATTCTATACTATATATAGCTAAGATGATTAGTTCATAATTAAGCCTGTGCATAAGGGGGTATAAATTTATATTACATGGCGATCCTGATTTTACATTAATTTAATTACAGTAAAAACATTAGCAAGTAATATTTTCAGGTGTTGTTCTCACCTGCGAACGAGCGCCTGGTCTCCGGTGTCGGGTTGTACGCCTCGCCCTTGGCCGCCGCGGCCGCCATGTTCCTCTGGACTGTGCGAGGCAGACTGCGAGGGAACATGCTCATGATCAGCGCAAGCACCAGCATCGCCGCGCCGAATGGACTCCAGCCTGTACAAGAGGCACACCTCAACCGGGAGATGGAACTGACAGTGAGTCCAGAAGTGAACAGTTCAACAATCATGAAGCTAAACTATAGACACTTTATTGGATTAATCAATTACCTGGATAACTCGCCTTACGAACATAACACAATAATACTAATAAGTATTTAAAATAAATATACTACATATACATACTAATAAGGTAAAAAATATTCTATCTGATTTTACGAGATGAATAACGAGTTAATAATTATCAGTGAAGAGAGTTGCATATAAGTGAGACAATCTGAAAAAAAAAAAACTAGATTCAAAATAAATTCTATTTGTGACGTAATTTGATTTTTTGTCCTTTTTTAAAAGAGATATTAGCGTATAACTCATAATATTTAGTTTAAAGAATGAAATGTCTCTTACCATACCACCAGGCGCCGATCCATCTGGGGTCCTTGTTGTCAATGGTTGGTGTGAGCTCGGGGGCGACAAACATCTCGAGCGAGTACGAGGCCAGCAGGTAACCGATGGTCGGACCCAGCATTCGCACACACTGCGATATTGCTGGAGAGGAGCATTATTAAGAAATATCCAGCAGAACCCCCAGGTGTTAACTGCATATAATTTACTTTACTGTTTCATAAATTTTAGAAGCAAATGTTTTATAGATGGTCCAAATGTCCAAACATTAGAATTATTTTACAAAACATTTTCAGTACAAAATACGATTACTTGTGGATTTCCATTTTAAGGAACCACATTAAACAAAATATAAATAAGGAGTATGATAAATTTTAACTTGCAAATCACTTTGTTGATTCTAATTTATCAAATTTATCGCATGAGATGATAAGATGGTCTTTGTTTACTAGAAGAACAGGTTAGGTTATTCACCTAGCAGCATGGGCGTTTTGTTCTTGAGCGCGTTGTCATCCATGTACGAGATGCCTAACGTGTGGTACGCGGAGGTTCCCACGCCCAGAATTACGTGCGCCAGAAACAAGATGGCCGCGGACGTGTCACCCGAGCTCGCGTTGTCGCAGTCTTCGCTCTCCGTGTGGTTGTTGCCGCACAGAGACATCACCGGTCCTGCGGGCAACCCGAGCTGCTGAGACGAAGGGCAACTCTGGGGTAAAGACAACGTTAATTTTTGAAGGGAGAAGAAATATGTTGCATAAACATTCGAAGAATGTTTATGGGTGGTCCCACTATTTTTCAGATAATGTGCAGTGTGCATAGATCAGAGAGTTTTGGTAAACATTTTATTTCTTGCATGACATTGCACAGTCATTAGAACTCTCAACATTACCCTTCATGATAGTACAGGCAATTGCAAAAGGCATGGAATTAATTTTCATCATGACTTCATTTAAAATATTACTGTTTTCAATAATATATGCAGCCCCCCCCCTCCAACCCGAAATTTTGGATTTAACATGGGCAAAATTGGCATTTTCTCCACTCTATTTTTTTAATACCTACCTTATGGAGGCAGCCCCCCCTTATTATGACAATGTTATGACATATTTGTTTGTTTTTTAGTAGTTAAAAAATAAAGTCATTAAATTTTTTCATGTATATACCCATGCGCATTGGAAAAATGCTAATATAATACATTGTTAGGTCATTGGTAGCCAGTTTATAAAGAAGTATCCTTCTGACCAATACGAGCCAAAGGACTCCCGAGCTGTTCCGATAAATGAATTTGCCAGCCAGTGTTTGAAAGAAGAAAGGCCTAGCAATTTCACCATTTCGTTGGTCAATTTTGATTTTTTTTCTTTTTTTTTTTTATATTATTATGGTCGACGTACCCGCCGAGGAGGTGTCGTCCCCGGAAGTATTGTTGCTGTATTCACGGAAGGTGTTGGCCGCCCCAAATTGTCGGGTGAGCGCGAGGGCGTCGTCGCCGGGCCCGTAGAGCCAGTGCGGCAGCAGGCGCATGTAGCACGAGAACGCGACCAGGGCTGCGCCACACGCCACCCAGCGCGTCTTGTGGCGTGTGCCCAGATACCCCATGAACAGTGACGCACACGTACCGATGTCCCACGCTGCGTTGATTAAGCCTGTCAGCAGTCAACAAATTTGAACATTTCAGTGGCTCAACAAACAAAGAAGCTCATATTTATATATCAATTTCAGAAATTACTTGTTATAATTCCAGTATTTTTTTTTTTTTTTACGGGAAGTTGAATCTCTACGTTTCTTTACACTGCATAGGGCTAAAAGTACTTCAATATTTATTTATTTATTTATTTATTTATTTATTTATTTATTTATTTATTTATTTATTTATTTATTTATTTATTTATTTATTTATTTATTTATTTATTTATTTATTTATTTATTTATTGTTTATTTCCTTTTTTTTATTTAAAAACATGTGGGATGCTACAAAAAATCATGTAAAATGTATAACTTTGGAGAAAGATTGATACCGGAAGTCTGGCTGGGTATCTTGAACCGCTTCTCCATGGTGCTGATGGTGGCCACGAAGTACGAGGCGAGGGCGAATTGCGTCATGCCGATCAGACCGTACACGATCACGTAGGACTTCTTGCTGGCGAGCCGTTGCAGCCAGGCGGGCCGCAAGGGACCCAGGCCACATCGTGTCTCGCGCTCCAGCACGTCGGCCGCCACGTCTGCAACTAGGAGACGATTTTCCGTTGGTCGTTTGGCAGGAAGGGGATTCGAACAGTTTCTTGGGATTAAATTTTGCATTTAATTGGAGCTTGATAAGTGAATGGCATTAAAATAAAATTCTTTAAAATTCATTGTTTTGATAGTACTAGTAAAGGGTATTTACAGTTAATTTAGTGTAAATTTAACACATTCAGAAATTCTTAGTGCGGTATTACTTTAAATTGTTTGATACCTGAAATCATAATTGATGGCCTTAAAATTTTGGTGCCAAAAACGTTTCTGTTTTCTGGGCTAAAATCAATGAGTATATTTCTCTAATATATTCTATTTGATACACTATACAGGGTACCTATTATAGGGGTAAATTACTTTTTGTGGGGGTGGCACACCCCTTAATGTCAATTTCCCCAAAAAAAAATTCATGGATTTTAATAACGATTCCAGACCGAAAAAATCCCTGAACCTGAAAACAGCACGTGGTGATGTCAAAACAATTATTGGACCTCCCCCGTGTCCCCCAGTTGGCGGTTTTCACCCTTACTAGGTCAATTTTTCTACGTTATCAAATTCAAATGTTTAAACATTGATTCCGGCTCGAAAAACCACCACTTTTCTCGGTGATATTTTTCGATCCGGAATCGTTATTATTATTATTTTTTTTTTCGGAAATTGACATTTAGAGATCACTTCTCGAAAAAGTTATAAGGGATGAATAAATTTAGCGTGTCAATTTACCCCTGGAAAACAATTTTCAGCTTAATATTGGAAATAATAATAACATGCAAGTTTCGTAAGGAAAATCACACTTTCCAGCACCCCCTTTGAGGGATGAGAAAATAATTGAATCCAAATTTCAAGACACCACCAAAATCCGTGGTATGTTTTTAGTAGGAATACAAAATTTCTAATTGGAAAATTAAATTTTTAATAAAAAATCTCCCATGACACACGAATTATGGAACACTTTGTATACGTATTATGTATTCTTTATTATATGGTATTATATATTTAAATTCTATAGTAATGAAAGTACCTTTTAATATTATGCAAGTTAACCTGCTTATATTTTAAGTTTTGCTCAATTGCGAATATTTTATTTTACTATTTTACATAATGTAATGTAGCTTTATGACTGTATTTCATATGATTATAATGTATTGTAATATAATGCTTCAATTCAATTAACATATAAAAATATTTATAATATATAAGGTAAACATTAAAACGCAATTTTAAATTCACCAGTCGATAACTATAAACTATGAAATTTGCAGACTTATTAAATATATATATTTGTATATATATATATATATATATATATATATATATATATATATAGTACACGTACATAATATAATATATTATTTTAACCTTGACAAAAATATTTCATAACCTTTTTTTCTCTGCATTTATTATAATTATAATACACACTTACACAGCTTCCGTTGTTACGTCACGAAATTGCCATGCAATCAAAGCAATACAAGCAGCAAAGCACATTACTTACGACTTACGACACTTACGTTGAAACTGCGAGGAGAGAGAAGGGAGGTTATTCGGACGAGTTGCCGAGCCAGCGAGCGGTGGCCCCTCACTGACTCGATCGCGGCCGTTGTTGATCTCCACGATTTGATCACTTTCTCCTGCCGGCCACAATGTTATAGTGCCGGCCCGTTGTTCCATTTTGATTCAGGCAGACAAGGTGGCTTTTGATAGTAAGGTGAAGCAAGGTGGCTGGATAGTAAGGTGGGGGCACGGAGCTGCTGCCCCCTCGCGGCCAGTGAGGAACTACAAAAAAACAGTTGAGGATCGCGTTTTTGGATCCAATTTCATCCGCGAAAAATTCAAACGATGGAACTGGAAATGCCATCAAAAGTCGTATTTACAGTATAACTGTGGGTAAAATTGTGATAGAAATAAACTCTATGTTAAATTCTGAAGAAGATATACTCAATTTAAAAGAATTTTAATGGTTCATCGGCCCGATGTTCATGGATTTCTATTACACCGTTTGAATTTTTCGCGGATGAAATTGGATCCAAAAACGCGATCCTCAATTGTTTTTTTGTAGTTCCTCACTGGCCGCGAGGGGACAGCAGCTCCGTGTCCCCACCTTACTATCCAGCCACCTTGGGTGAAGACACGGAGCTGCTGCCCCCACATGACCTAGCGTGGAACTAGTAAATGCAGATGACGATCGCGTTTTTGGAGCTAAAAAGCTCTGTTCGAAAACCGTAAAGTAAACTCCGAGCAGTTTTACGAACAAAACTTTTTGGCTCCAAAAAAGCGATCGTCATCTGCATTTATTAGTACTGCGCTGACCGTGTGGGGGCAACAGCTCCTTGTCTTCACCTTACTATCCAGCCACCTTGCGGGCAGACAAAAAGCCTGCAAGCATTTTTTAAACATTTATAATGTAGCCAGTTAATGTAGTTCAGTGAGCCACCTACATGTTGGTTGTCAGAGCAGGGCAGAGCAGCATGACGATGCAACAAACGTAATCGCTCAAACAAAGCTCAAGCAGAACACATTACGACGAGCGGTCAACCGAGTAGATCACACAGGATGCAATATAACATATTACAGTGCATGCAAGCAGCGCATTTATTCGTAAAATCTTTTCATGCTTTATTAATACAGGACTCAAATAGCTATAAAATAAGACATTGAACTTTTTGCTTATTACACATGTACGTACCATTAATTATATACCATACAAATTACAAATTTACTTAATCTATATAGCATTTTTTTTTAAATTAATTTTAAATACTATTATAAAAATGTAACATTTCAGTTATAATGGCCAACATACATGAAAAAAATTTATTGCAGAAATAAATAGAGGGTGCCAAATTATGCTACTCTGAATTTTTTCAGATTTTTTGGGGACCCATAATTATTTTTAAATATTTTTAAATAATTATTGAAAGTGCGGCCACGCCCCCTGGAGGCGTCAATAGGCGTCCAGTTTAAAATAATAATAATAATTTTTATTCGAACATAAAGGTCGTACAAGACAACATTGATCACGTCAGAAACATAGCATACACTAAAACACTTACCTTTTTATTAAGGATTCAGGGGTGCCAACTGAAATCACAGGACTTTCAATAATTATTTAAAAATAGTTCCGGGTCTAAAAAAAATCTGAAAAAATTCAGAGTGCAGCATAATTTGGTACCCTCTATTCATTTCTGCAATAAATTTTTTTCATGTCTGTTGTCCATTATTTAAATATAATTTTCCTTTACGTACGTACGTGCTCTCGCTCTCTTCCTGTAAACCCTGTAAACATTTATTTAAATAGTAATTATACAGGTTATATACGTACTGCATATAAATTTATTGTACTATTTGCAAAGTACAAAAACTGGAAATTAATTAACCAGTTGTACGTATACTCTATAAGATAAAACATATTTTTTTTGGTACTTTCTTCTTATAAGTGTACTTTGATCTCTATTTAAAAAAAAAATGATATATCATATCATATTCACTGATACGCGCGTTATATAAGTTTTTTTGATAACAAAATAAATCCAACGAGTTGGTATTGTCACATGCAATTATATTCTCGGTTCGGGATATTCGATGTGGTTGTCTCACAATACCCAAGGTACAGTATGCAAAAATTCATGCACCAGCTTTCCGACAATTTTAAGAGCTCAGCTTGAGACATAAACTCTTTACATGCATGTAAAATGTACAAAATAATGCTAAGAAGGCATATCTTTCGTGTGTTTGTTCGGAGTACCTGCCTGGGACGGGATGAGGCTGCTGTCCTCCGGCTGGTCCACGGACAGTTTTCTTGGTGCGACGTCCGCCATGGTCACCACTCTAAGTACTCGGAGCTGTGGTGGAAGTCAGCACAGGCGTGTCATGCTCCCCCGGTCGCAACACACTAGCTCGATGATGCAGCCGCAAGAGACGGGAATATGGTATCTCCCCTCCCCCTGCCGCATTAAACGTGACGCCGTGATTATGTAATGAGCACCATCAAGGAGCGTAAAACTACACACATAATCAAATGATGTATGTACATTATGATACAAATTAATTGTTAAGTATGATATGAATTTTTAATTTAAAATTTATACATAAAATTTTTTGAGGTGGAGAAGAGAATGATAAAAAGCAAGAATTATAATTAATTTCACTATAATGCATTATTATACATAATAATTAAATGTTGTATAATATAAAACTCAAAAAACTGATTTAATTTTGTCGACATATTTCTTGCAAAAATATTTTTACATGATAGTGAAATTTCCACTTATGTTTTATTATGACTTGCTGCTCACCTGAGTACGGAGAGGTTCTGGCAGATGGCGCTGCCTCCACGTGACCTGATGTGTGACCAATCGGAGCATAAACAAGACCAGTGCTACCTCACTCTTGTTGGTCGTGAGATAACTATTTTAGTTAATATTTAAGGTAGAGATAATACGGATCAGCTGGCCCAATGCTAAAAAAATCCCATTCATAAAAATTATGAAAAAAATTTAAAATGTTCTCCTCTACATCCCCTATCAGTAGGTAAAATATCAGGTATACAAAAACGAGCTAGTTTTCGAGTTATGAATTTTTAAAGTTCTCTAATTTAACATGGAGAAATGGAACTTCCATGTTAAATTAGTCAACTTTAAAAATTCATAACTCGAAAACTATAATAGCTCGTTTTTGTATACCTGATATTTTACCTACTGATAGGGGATGTAGAGGAGAACATTTTAAATTTTTTTCATAATTTTTATGAATGGGATTTTTTTAGCATTGGGCCAGCTGATCCGTATTATCTCTACCTTAATATTGAACATAATTTTAAATTTTCCACTCTCTCTTCTCTCTCTTGTACAAATAATTGGGACCACCAAATGCAAAGTCAGATAATGAACGTGAAGGTTGTTTTCAGCGGCGTTTAGTGATAAGAATATAAGAGCCCTTATCACTACTTGTCACTTAAAAAATATATTGGCTTTAAAATTAAATTAAATTGATTCTCCACGAAGGAACAAAGGTATCAATAGAGTATTGTCCTCAATTTTTTTTATTGCAGAAATGGATAGAGGGTGCAAAGTTATGCTACCCTGATTTTTTTCAGATTTTTTTGAGACCGGGAACTATTTTTAAAAAATTATTGAAAGCTATTTTTGTGACGTCACGAGACGCCGCTCCTTAAGAAAAAGATAGGACTTGCCGCCGCGTGACGTCACAAAAAGGACTTTCAATAATTTTTTAAAAATAGTTCCAGGTCTCAAAAAAATCTGAAAAAAATCAGGGTAGCATAACTTTGCACCCTCTATCCATTTCTGCAATAAAAAAAAATTGAGGACGATACTCCATTAGTTATTTTATATTTCATATTATTGTTTAATATTGTATATATTATATAAAGTATAAGACCTATGTTTCATGCGATAGTAATATAAAGGGACAGGAAATAAAAATTATTTAATTTTTTATTATTTTCTTTTATTGTAATAACGACACTTTAGAACGCACTTTTCTCGTGAGCTCATGACTCAACAGCTGTGAGTGTAAAGCAAGGCCGAATTGACTTGGAGTGTCATGTGCATGACACCAACTGGCACATGTTGCTGGAGAATAGATGGGATATTTTAACTTTTAAATGTTATAGTGTCATACAGGGAGCTGTTCACTATTCATCTGGAGGTGTCATTTTTTACTAAATATTTTTTTTTAATTTAGTATAAATTAGAACATCAAGTAATAACACTACGCAATTTCTTTTGCACAAAAATTTCATGATAATAACTTTGTAATCATATTCTTAAATTCCCCTGATGTAATTCCTGATGACTTTGATGCCAGTTTGATCAGTCATGATGCATTTTCAGTACATTGATGTGAAAAGTTGTAACTTTTAAAATTCAGTCAATTGCTATAAGTTAATTGTAAGTGTAATTTTCCGCCCTCTTCTTCAGCACTCATACACTTTAAAACAAAATTGAAATTGGTGAGCATTTATTAAAAAAAAATAATGTAGAAAAGAGTCTTCCTAAAATTTCGGAAGAATTGTCCTTTTCAAATTTAATTAAAAAAAAATATTAAAGACAAATGAAAATAAACCATACTCTTGGGAGGCAGATGTATATTTCCAAGTGGTTACAGTTAATATTAACAGCTTGAAGGTCTAGGACATCTTTTCCATCTCGAGCTCGTGGTTAGCCTCGTCGTCCTTGTCCAAGTCGTACAGCTGGAGGTCTCGCGAGTGGTACCACACGCCCACGTCCAGCAGCGTGCCCACCGCCAGGAACGCTGAGAGGAGGGATCACAATATTTACTGGACACTCAAAATTAATATTATGGTATTAGTTGGATTAAATCAATGTACAGGTTAAAAAAAAATAATAATAAGGATGCCATGGCAATATTTTCGCTTTCATTTATTGGTTAGATTATAGGGAGACACAAAAGCAATCAGAGAAGTGCATTCTCTAGGCAAAATTTGGAAGAAATTACAAGCAAAAATATGCTTGTAAATAAATACACAAAAATAACAGTTGTGGATTGTGGATAATAATATAAATATTATGTGACTTTCTAGTATTAACATAACAAAGTATTACTTACCTCCACTGACAAGGTTAACTATAATTCTTAATTTGTTGCCATCATAGAGCCAGCAGTTACCGGCACCTTCGCACGTTTGCCCCCACACTTTGCATGACCAGTCTGTGGAGGTATTAACGTTTGATTAGCTATCGAATTTCAATGGTACCACAGAAAGCAGCGTGCGCACCGATCAGAATACCGAAGAATATAGGCGCGGGGATGAAGGCTAGTAGGCTTAGAAAGAACTCTGCCATGCCGATAGCCACGGGTTTATCTTCGGGTTCCACGCACCTGCATGACGATCAGAAAGGATATTAGTGAAGAACTGAATGAAGGTCTAATATTTCCTTGGTACTCAGGGTAAGATACTTACCTGAAGTGTACGAGCGTGTTGCCGGCTCGCCCCGAGGCCGAGGTGAAGCGAAGCACGCACATCACGGCCACGAACATGAGGAACGCCGAGTCGCAGTCCACCGGACACGGACCGTCCAGGAGTTGTGCCCCAGCTTCTGCACATGCGCACTCGCTGTACACCTGCATGGAATCACGTCATTAATTTAAGGATTTTTGTGTGAAATTAAAAATAAAAAACAGAAACAACTTAAAAGAAAATGTTGTATATTAGAATTTAATTAAAATTTTAATTTTTGGTTAAAATTATACATCTCGTTGATACTCTAACTGATCGCATTAAAATTTAAAAAAATACCTTCATCTAATTAATTGTAATTATGTTTACTTAATTGTGTGTTATGTTCTGTGAGGCTGGAGATGTGCTGCACTTATGTATCCTAAATTTAATATAGGAAAACTGTATTGGATTCAATAAATGAAATGAAAATGAAATACGAAACAAAAACAATACAGCTCAAAGAGTTATAAATTCTGTTATCAATAATGTTTCTCAGTAGATTTAAATAGGTTGATAAAAAATAATTGTTATGAATTATATGCACCTTGGCGGTGGAAGACGAGTTTGCGGTGAGCCAGTCAGCGACTCCGCAGCCCGCGTGACACGCCGAGAAGAAGGTGGTGCCCGAGCGAGGGTCACACACCGGCGAGTAGCGCTGTGAGGGGGGGCACGCACACGCCTCGTTGCAAGACAAGTTCAAGTCCAAGCTGCGAGAGAATTGGACCAGAGCGAGGTTCAGCAATCTTAACGGGCTGCTTCGTGGTTAATATCTTTCAGTAATATATCTATTATCAATGTAATTTTTTTAATACAAATTCTTATTACTAAATTTATAATATTATTATTTTGAGTGACTGGAACTATTATATGAATGAAATATTTTTTATTTTACCTTTCTTGTACTATATGATTTTAATTACATTTCTCTTTTCAGTATTTTTATGTTTAATGTAGAATTTTCTACTGCATGTTAATTTAAATTTGTTTAATGAAGTTTCTCATTCATTCATTCATTCATTCATTCATTCATTCATTCATTCATTCATTCATTCATTCATTCATTCATTCATTCATTCATTCATTCATTCATTCATTCATTCATTCATTCATTCATTCATTCATTCATTCATTCATTCATTCATTCATTCATTCATTCATTCATTCATTCATTCATTCATTCATTCATTCATTCATTCATTCATTCATTCATTCATTCATTCATTCATTCATTCATTCATTCATTCATTCTCTCTCTCTCTCTCTCTCTCTCTCTCTCTCTCTCTCTCTCTCTCTCTCTCTCTCATTTTATTTCTTAATTTTTTTATTTGTTGTTCTGATTTTTCTTCTGTTCTTCTGATGTAAAAACGTAAATTTGTAATTCATAAAATGTATTATGTATGATCATAATGAAATAAAAAAAAAATACGTTTGCTCCAAGATTATATATTATGTCAGGATGCAGTAAGGACATGACAAATTTATATAATAGTAGGACTCACGAGCCATCAGGTTGCGGTGTGCCAGGCACCAATCCCACTGGACAGTTGATGGAGGCGTACAGAACGCTGCCCACCACATCGAGTGCCTCCACGAACACGTTCCAGCCGGTGACGAGCCGGGGGCGGGGCCTGAACCGTGAGATCACCAGGGTGGACGTGATGACACCGAGCGCAGTGAACACCAAGCCCACCGAGCCTTCAGGGGACAGGACCAATCAAAACGTCGCATCCATGGAATAAACAAAAATCTAGTTAAGAAAATATATTTTAAATTAATACTCAACTTAAATTTATAAACATATTTTTTTTTTTTTTTTTATAAATTATAACTCCACTAAAGCTTCACAAGCAAAAGGCCATGCAGTGTTATATTTAGACTTAATAAGTGTGCACATTTAAAAGGTTAAAAAAATGAAAAATATTGTCAATACCTAAATCAAGGTCCTCGTCTATCCAAAAATACAATAAAAAATGTCATGCAGGTTGTCCATTGTAGCCATTACCTCAGGGCTGACAATTTCCTCAGAAGGAAATTTATAATATATATATATGGTACTTGCCACTGATGAAGTTTGCTGTGGAGGCCGACTTGTAGAATTGGGTCTCCATGTACTTGGGCATGAACACCCAAAGTCCTACGAGACCAAAGAAGTAGAAGACCTGGGCAAAAGAATTGTACACGAGGACTTTGTTGCGCAGAAGGCGTCGCATGGTCCGCTGAAAGTCTGTGAAAAGTGGTAGAAATCAGGCAAGCTCTGTTTTGATGCTCATTACACGCAGAAAAAATTCATTTTGACGTTTTGTGCATATGAGGACTATTTTGTTGTCATTTAGGATGTCCACCGATCTCCGGAAGTGGATTAAAATAAGCTTGTAAAAATAACAATTATTTTTTTACTAATATTTTTCATTGATACGATGTATTGAAAAATGGTAGAAGTTTAACAGCCAACCTAGAAACAAAAAATTATCCAGATTTCACAGCGTTCTCATGTTGGAAAGTAAAAACATAAAACTTGACTCAACCAAAAGACGTTTAAACCATTTCTCTCAAACTATGGAATTATCATTAATAAATAATGACTTGTATGCCAGAAATATAACGCTATTAAATTTTATTCATGATCAACCAGTATTATTTTTTACCAACTGAAAAATTATTGTAAAAAAACAAGGAAGCTATGTTATGTATATACACAAAACCCCAACAAAATGTGTAGTTGATAAACTCTTATGATGTAGAATTTATTCGTGAAGAAATTTAAACTGAAAAATTCATTTAGCTGTAAAGAAACATTATAGAACTTGTGAAAAAAAGCACAATGCAAAATTAATACTTTAAAATTAAAAATATACTAAAAAAAATGTAAGTAGTGCAGATGGAGTCTGTATCAGTAATTTTTTAAATTTCAATGTCATCATATTTGTTACATGAGAGACAAAGACAAAGCTGTAGTAAGAAAATAGCATTTTGTACAACACTGGAGCAACTCACCATCGTAGCTGGCCTCAGGGACAGGTAAAGGCTCCGTGGTGTCGAGGAGAGTGGCTCGTCTCTGTGCAGCGCGTGGCAAAGTCCTGGGGAACATGCTCATGAGGATGGCGAGCAGCAGTGTGAAGCCCGCAAACGGTATCCACCCTGTAGAGTCACACTCAGTCAGCTGTGTGGATAATATATAGTTCGAGGGATAGTATACTCACCTAACCACCAAGCTCCTATCCAGCGAGGGTCGTTCTTAGCTATGGTTGGCGTCAGGCTGGGCTCCACGTACAGACTGAGGGTGTAGGATGCCAGCATCGCTCCAAAGGTAGGTCCAATCAATCGGAGGCATTGAGTTATACCTGTGTGAAATCAAGAGGATGTTAGAGACTATTTTACTCACTTCATTGCTTCTTTGAACTCTTCCATCATGATATGTGAACTGCTGAAAAAATTAACTCTCCATAGCTGGCAATGGCGGCAATGTGTTGTTTGAAATACATCGAACCTTGTTGGTATCTCTTAATTGACAAAAATATTGTTCCATGGATATGATTGTACACATTTCTATGATTATAAATCAATGCTTGGTAAATGTTTTATATCAACAAGACAGACTCGTATATTAAATTTCAATTATATAGAACAAAATGAGAATTGTGTGTACTACATGCTTATTGGTTCGTACCAATGAGGATGGGAGCTTTGTTCTTGCGTACGTTGTCGTCCAGGTAGGAGATACCGAGTGTGTAGTACACGGAGGTGCCCATGCCCATGATCAGCTGTGCCGCGAACATGATGCTAACAGAGCTGAGGGACGACGTGTCCTCGAAGCACGTCTCGCTCGCGTTGACTCCGTGGCCGCACAGAGCAGGACCAGCTGTTTGTACACAAGATTGGTGGAAAAACTGGCTACATCATTCTAAGTTCATGCAGTAAAAAAAGTTGTTAGTTCAATTTTGATACTATATAACAGGTATATTGTCATTATAATTCGTTTGTAAATTATTTTGTTTTTAATAGCACGTATAAATATTTGAAATATTTGTTTGTATTTCATTTTGAACCCATAATAATCTAATTAAATTCATCTTATAATATCTATTGTTCACTAACATTGTTACTTCAAATATTACAACAACTAACAAATATTTAATTACTTTTATTTGAGTTACAACTGTAAAAATGCACAACATAATATATTATATTTTATGCTGTTGAGAAAATACAGGAGGATACTAGATGTCAGTGCGGACCTGCTGGCGGGATCAGTGTGAAGTTCGAGCTTTCGTGTTGTGCGCCGAACTCGATGGTGAGTGACTTTGCGTCCTCGCCGGCGCCGTGCAGCACGTGAGGCAGCACACGCAGGCCGCACGAGAGCGACACGAGCAGCACGCCGGCGCCGACCCAACGTGGCTTGTGGCCCGAGCGACCCAGGTACGCCATCAAAATGCTCGCCACCAAGGCGGAAATATCAGACGCCGAGGAAATGATCCCTGGCACACAAAACAACGTTAGAAGCCCCTCTTGGAACTCTATTGAGAATTATGGTGTTTTAATTTATTTTGAATTAAAAAAAGCCAATTTAAATACAGGAATGAATATTTTTATTGAATGTATTTTATTAAAGCAGCTAGAATTTTCTATGGACATCTCTAATAACTTGAAGTCTTTTTCTGAGTAAATTTCAGGTTTAATCCGTAAGTCCAATGCTCTGATCGAATACCTGATACCCTGCTGGAGATGCGGAACTGCTTTTCCATGGAGGTGATGGTGCCACCAGAGTACGTGCCCAGACCGAAGAAAGACATGCCTACCAGGCCGTATACCAGTACGTAGGCCTTCTTGCTGGCAAACCACTGCAGACATGGCACGCCGCATCGCGTCTCGGAGGTCACTGGACCTATAGAGCACGTCATTTAAAATAAACTCAATAAAAATTTCTTTAAAAAAAAAAATCGAATTTTTGCTTCAAAATTTGATTATTTGTTTAGAATTTTAAAGGCTTTTATTGTATCAAACTTTGGTGATTGTACATATTTTTATATTAGTCTTTTCAATCATAGAGATTTTTTTTTTTTTTTTTACAAATACTGTGGATTTTATATTTTATATACATTATATACTGGGGGACATTCACAAAGCACTTTAACCCCAACTTTAGCCCCAAGTTTTATCCCTGGTACTAAACATGGTGCTAAACTAGGAGCTACACATGGTTAACCCCTGGTTTAGCACCATGTTTAGTACCAGGGATAAAACTTGGGGCTAAAGTTGGGGTTAAAGTGCTTTGTGAATGCCCCCCTATGACTACTATGAGCCATCAATTGACTGTTGTCACTTCAGTTATATATAAGCGAAGACTTGGGTGTGGACGGTACACTTACCTCGAGGGACGGGTGTTTGTTCCATGAGGTTTCCCTTCTCGGCGGCTGCCATGTTCCAGTAGAAGCCACGACTGTCTAGGCCGCCCGCCCACACGTGCTCGCTCCCCGCCTGTCCCTCCAGGCTCCAGGCAGCCTAAATAAGATAAACGCCGCACTCCGTACATACGGAATAAATCTTCGTAGCACTTTAAGTCCCAGTAAGCGTGATGTCATATGATTTCCTCCTTCTCGTATTTACTGGTAGAGATTTAATTAATTTAACCATACCTCTATCTATATAGTAAAACAATTAATTATTTATTACAAGAAAATCATTATGATTTACAGGCAATAAAATAAATGAAGCCACAAAACATGCATAAAAGAGTAAAATTGTTTTGAGAAATCAACAACATCATCGCATAATAATTATGTAATGGAGGTATTTGTTTTGTATAGTATCACATGAATTCCCAACTACGTAAAATTCAAATACGTCAAAAATTTTCAGTGTAATTATCATTACGGTGTTTTCTTTCAAGGGGTGTTTTTCTTTCAAGGTAAGAAACGAGGTTTATTTTGTGGATTATTACGTTGAAACACTGCTAATTAAATCAATAAAATGGCTAAAAATATGGAAAATAAACAAACCATGGAAATACAACCACCTGAGGCTCCAGCAAAGGCTGTGTTCCCATGTGGTGGATGCGAGGCCCCAGTTGAATCAGACGACCCAGGCATCGAATGTGAAAGCAAAAATTGTCGTACCTGGTACCATACTGGATGTGCAAATATAAACCCAACAGAGTACAGAAAAATGCAAAAAGCAGGCAGCAAATCCAAGTGGTTCTGTCCCAATTGTAATTGTAATGAGGGGAAGAGGGACTCGGAGAAGGATAGTGGGGAAAATCATAACTCAGGGTGGGAAAATTTGGGAACTCAAGAAAGTGGAAAGTCTGTCAAAAAAGTACAACGGAAATCATATACCACCCCTGGTAACCGTGGACTACGAGCAGAGAGTGGCAGGAAAGTGTTAACTCAGCATACTGATGGCCTATCATATGAATTGCTGATAGAAATGATTAAAGATAAGGTAGCAACCGAAGTAGAAAAAAAGATGAATCATTACCTAATAGAAAATAAAAAGAAAGAAGCAGCAAACAAAATGGAGACCGACAATCTAAAAAGAAAGGTTAATGACCTTGAACTAGAAATAGGAAACATGAAAAAACAACGACTGGACACACTCCCTACTGTTATGGAAATGGTCCCAGCCATTATTGAATGGTGCTTTGAGGAGATTGAAGGAGATCTCTTCAAAGTTGAGGACAAGTCGGTGGCATTCGCTCACTGTGTGGGTGCTGACCTGAGCCTCAGTGCGGGAATAGCATACTACTTTAAAGACAACTTCGGAGGTGTGGACGTGCTGCGAGATCAGAACAAAAGGATTGGAGAGATTGCAACTCTCATTCGTGAAGGACGGAAACTCTACTATATGATCACCAAGGATAGGTCAACTGAAAAACCCAACATGAGAGACCTGGTGCGATGCTTGGAAGCCCTGAAAGAGCAAATCCTCAGCGACGAAGTAAGCAAGCTGGCGATGCCAAGGATTGGGTGCGGGATCGACAAACTCAACTGGGAGGAGGTCAAGAAGGAAATCAACAGAGTGTTCAAAGGATCAGGTATCCAGGTCACTGTGTATACTAGGCCATCAGAAATGGCAGTAGTCATCGGAGATGACAGCCTGAACGTCGTGACATCAATCAAGGGTGCCATGATCTTCCCAGACCAGTGTAGCCAAGGTAGTTCACTGGAATCCATGGAAAAGTTACTGGATGGAGCACCAATTACAGAACAGACCAAGGAAATTGTACTGTACCTGGGCACATGTGCACTGAACGAAGCACTCGGAACAAGGAAAAATGCGTTCAGAGCCAGCTTTGGAAAACTCCTCGACAAAACACTGGACTCGGCTGCGAAGTCTTGCAGGATCAAGGTGGTAGGGCCACTGTACAACTGGAGTGCACCCAATGTAATAAGAGAGGATGTACATTACATCATGATGGATATCTGCAGGCAAAAACGGGTGAAATATTTCAACCCTGTGAACCAGGTCTGGAACGAGGTGGAAATCAACGAGGGTGAATGGACCAAGGACGCGGCACATGTCGAGAAACATCTTGGTCGTTTCCTTAGCAGTCTTCTAGACTGCTGAGGAAGGGACCGGATCACAACATGGGGGGAGGGGGGAAAAGGGAAATATAAAAATGGAATAACTACGAAATGTATAGGAAAAACGACGAAAAAATTTGAAAACAACGATGAAATAATGGAAAGAAAAAACAAGGAAAAGCATACTCAAAAGAAAACAT
This sequence comes from Siphlonurus alternatus, assembly GCA_949825025.1. Taxonomy (NCBI): domain Eukaryota; kingdom Metazoa; phylum Arthropoda; class Insecta; order Ephemeroptera; family Siphlonuridae; genus Siphlonurus; species Siphlonurus alternatus. The sequence continues at coordinate 9,905,234 of OX463779.1, forward strand.
CTGCTGACATAAAATCTACCAGGACAGTTGGCAGGCCACACGAGGAGGGAAACCATATCGCCGGGGAGGAAACAAATGCAGTCAAAGGTAAGACATTTCAAATTACTAATAACACTAGGGGGGGCTCTATTACACTAATGCATGTAAATGCTAGAGGGCTTTTGGGGAAAATTAGACAGCTAGGCTCAAAAATTGATTGTTGTGATCCGGACGTAATTGTAGTAGTAGAAACATATTTAGATGATTCTATTTTGGATTCAGAGTTACAGTTGCCAGGCTATGATATTTTTAGAAAGGACAGAAATAGGAGAGGCGGTGGAATTTTAACAGCAATTAAAAAGGAATTGCAAGGAAAAATGGACTGGATAGAAGAAGAGTGCGAACTCTTGGGCATTGAATTTAAAATTTTAAGTGAGAAGGTTAAAATAATTGCTGGATACAGACCAAAGGACAACAGGGAAAACAATGTAATTTTGGGAAGAATAATAAATAGAATAGACGAATATAGGCAGGACGACACTACCATAATAATGGGAGATTTTAACCTTCCGAATGTAGATTGGACTAACAGGTGTGAGATTAGGGGAGCGGAAACCCAGAAATTAGCTGCTAAGATAGTAAATAGAGATTTCAATCAAGTAGTGGATGAATATACTAGAGATCATGGGAATGGCACTAAAAATTTACTGGATGTAGTGCTGATCAGGCCAGTAGAAATATGGCAAAATTCTAAGGTAATAGACGGCATCAGCGACCACAAAATTCCGGTAGTAGAGCTGGTTTTCGGGAAATCAAAAAGAATAGATAAAAAGAGGAAACTTTGGCGCTACCAGGACTCGGATATTGTAGAAATGGAAAGAGAGCTTGAGGAGAGGTATACCGAGTGGGCAGGGAAGGAACAAAATGTAAATGAAATGTGGGAGAGCTATGTAAAAATTTGTAATGAAGTAAGGGATAGATACGTACCGGTAAAAATGATAGCTGGAGGCGATTCATCGCAATGTTTCCAGAATAAAAATATTAGGAAACTACAGCGGAAAGCTAGGAAGCAGTATAACCAGCATAAAAGAGGTATGATAAATAAGGCAGCTTTACGAACAACGGAAAATGAGCTAAACAGGGAGAAGAGTAATGCGGAAAGAAACTTTATGAATGAAATGTTCGATGAAAGAAACAAAATGGAGAGCTGGACTAAATTGTACAAGCATGTTAGAAGTAGGAAACTAGCAAGGAATGATATACCAGTACTTAAGGACGAGCAGGCAATATATACCACGGATAAAGAGAAGGCTGACGCTTTATCTAGACAATACAAGGGGGTTTTTCAAAAAAAAGAGGAGACGAGGAAAGACGATGAAGTAGATAGAGAAAATCGAGACAGTAGAAATATTGAATCAGGGAGGGATAAAAAATTCAGAGTTAGATACAAGGACGTTAGGAGAGCCTTACTTAGTCTGGCGAAGGGGAAAGCACCAGGGCCTGATGGAATCACAGCGAGTTTTCTAAAACTAAATTTAAATAAACATTGCAAATACCAAACATTACTTTTTAGAAAGATCATAAATAGTGGTAAAATGCCAGATGGTTGGAGAGAAGCATGGGTGGTACCAATATATAAAGGAGGAGCAAAAAATAATGTTAAAAACTACAGACCAGTAAGTCTTACGTCTGTAGTCTCAAAAGTTATGGAAAAGATGGTTGTAAAATATATTAGGTATAAACTGGAGAGGAACGGATTTTTTGGATCACGACAACATGGGTTTCGAGAAAAGTATTCATGTGATACACAAATTCTAGGGCTAGCACAGGAACTAGAGGAATGCCTGGACAGTGGGGGGGAAACACATGCAATCTTTTTGGATTTTGAAAAAGCCTTCGACAAGGTACCGCATGACATACTAATGAGGAAAGTTAGAGCGGCACTGCAGGAAGAACAATTAGCTAAATATGTTGAGGATTTTCTGACAGACAGGGTACAGAGGGTAAAGTTAGGAGAAACAATGTCGGGGGAAGAAAAGGTAACGTCAGGAGTTCCTCAAGGCAGCGTACTGGGGCCTATTTTGTTCATTATTTTTATTGAAGATATTGGAACAGGAATTAAATCAAAAATGAGACTGTTTGCAGATGATAGTGTTATATATAAAATAATTAAGGACAAAGACGACACGAAAATACTTCAGGAGGATCTGAATATAGTAGGTAAATGGGTAAAGGAAAATAAAATGCATCTTAATGTTGATAAATGTAGCACAGTCAAATTTAGTAGGAAAAGAGCAGGAAGCACAGCGATATATAAAATGGACGGAGCTGAACTTAAAGAGGAAAAGAAATATAAATATTTAGGGGTGGTAATGCAATGTAAGCTTAACTGGAATGACCAAATTGCATACATCACAAATAAAGGAAGAAGAAATCTGGAGTTTGTAATGAGAAATTTGAAAGGAACGGGGAGGGAAATCAGGGAAAAAGCGTACAAAACACTTATCCGACCAATGTTAGAATATGGATGCAACGTTTGGGACCCATATAGGACGAAGGGAAAGAAGGAACTGGAAAAGATACAGAGAAGAGCGGCCAGAAGAGTGACTGGCAAAATGGGAAGCTGGAAACTGGTGAGTGACGGAAGGGAAATTCATAAGGAAAGGGAGAGTGTCACACAAATGATTGGAGAACTGGGATGGAGCTCACTGGAGGAAAGGAGGAGGCAAATTAGATTGACAACAATGTACAAAATTACAAGGAATGCCAAGGGTTGGGAGGAGATGAGTGGAAAAGTGGACAGGGGAAGATATTTGGGGAGAAGGGACCATGAATGGAAGCTCGAGTATCAGGGTAGCAACAATGACGTGGGAAAGTATTCTTTTATCAGGAGGACGGCGAGAGAGTGGAATCTGCTGGGGTCTGCGGAGGTGGGCGTGGACAGGATTGAGAAGTTCAAGGAGCTGGTTACCTCAAGACCTCAAGCAGGACACAAACTGTGAGCCATAGTGGTGTGACCACAACTGCCGCAGTATAAACTAAATTTTTATCCTTTTTTTATCCTTTATCATATCTGTACACATACAAACTCGATTAAAATTAATAAATAAAAATGCATCATATATATAATGTATCCGAAGTTTAGATTTATCAATTAATACATTAACATCAAAATTATATAATAAATGCATAGTATGAGCGGTTTTTTAATTCTATAAGATTTGGTGTCAATTTCATTTCTGAAATAGAATTTGTTACAATTTTTTAATGTCGATCTGATAATTCTAAAAAGGGTTGTATTGAGTAGTTGAGTTATAAATTTGTACTTTTTTCCAACATAGAACCTTCAAATTTATGTCATAAAGATTTTGTTTAAACTTCTATTAAAACTAAAATGATAACATGCATAGGTTAAATAATATTTACCTCTTTTTAAATTTAAAGTACATCTTTGCAATCGGGTGTCGAACGTTTCGAACGTTCTACCACAGATAGTTCTACTTTTGAAAAACTAATATCTTAATGCTTTGCTGTATCATTCAGAGATGGCGTTTCCATCGTCAAATTTCAACATTTTAGTGAAATATTTTTTTATTATTATTTGTTATGATATGATACATCGTTAAAAATGTCCAAATTAATATTTTTAATTCTGACTACAATTAGTTAATAATAAAGAAAAAAATTAAGATATTCAATAATTAAAATAATTTGCTTTATATTTAATGCCAAACTGAAAACGCCGTACTGTATAGACAACTTTTCATACAGTGTGGTCAAGCTGGTTGCCTAAGTATCAGGCGCTTATATATTGAGAGCTTCATTGAACTACTTAATAAGTTTACGGCATTAACAAGGACTAATATTTTGTACCATAACTTCTTACTCATACTAAATAAAGCATAATATATACTACATCAGGTATAAAGCAATCCTATGATTAAAATTTGATAACATTAAGAAACTAATAGCGTCGCTGAGAAATTTGTCAGAGTATAAGATCTTAAGTGCTTGCTTCCTTCTACTTTTCCTATAGCTGATTATAAACTCTTAGGCAAGTAAACTAACTAACTTATGTCAAAGACTTATGACTATAAAGAGAAAGAGAGAGAGAGAGCAAGAAAGAGAAAGTCTTGCTATAAAGTGCGTGCGGTTACCAAAAGTGATAATTTTTATAATGTGGTTTCTTGTATCATTCACTTCACTTAAAAGCTTGAGTATTGAAGTAATGAGACGACCATTTGGAGTACAAAAGTCGCCTCCTCTTCTTCATCTATGATACCTACTAGACTTTTTGTTTGTCATTTCATCAAGTCATCATTTCCTTACAAGAGCTTATAAGATGTTGGCAAGCACGTACTATAACAAGGGTGTATACAAAACATGAACGTAGACCACCAAGGTGCTGAACTGTGAAAGGTAAGAAATTCAATACTTTACTAGAAGTGTACGCATTGTTTAAGTAAAAATTCATAATTTATTTTTTATTGTTTAGAACAAAAGCAGAGGTCAAATTCTATCAAAAATATATTAAGTATACACATTTCGAAAAATTGTGATTGCTAAAAGCAATTCAAGAAAATGAATATTCAAATACTGAGTGAGAATATGACAAATATTAATTTGAAAAGATTCTTTGATGCAATTGACAAAGCAGAAGTTTCAGTTTAATGTTCGTATCACATGGCAATTTAATTATTTCTTCAGTAGAGTAATTTGAAAATAACAGTTTCTGATACTTGAAAAATATTTAAAACAAAACTACTCCCTGTAATTACAGTTTTCAGTATCTAGAATATAATTTTACAGAATTTTGAAAATTAAATTTAAAAAAATATAATTATAATTGTAATATTATCTTTTTAATTCGCATAAAACGAGAATTAAGTTCAAACATAGATCTATGCATATTCATTGGATTAGATTTGAAATGTAATAAATAAATAAAAAGTATCAAAACCAGGTCAGAATTAATAAATCACATAAAAATTGTCTTCTGATTTCAGTGTCATTAAATTAATTAATTAATTAATTAACGTGGTGATAAAAAATGGTCCGCAATCCACATTGTGTGTAGCTGTAATGAAAGAAGCCGGGTACTAGAATTCTTACGAAAATGTTGGTATTTAGAACTGCAAAGAAGCTGTTTTATAGTAGGCCAATACAATCAAACGTTGTGATATAATATAATAGTATTGATAAGGAGATTCTTTCATTAACATAAAATTATGATCCATCACTTGCAATTATATGCTGGAGAAAAATATAAATAAAAAAATACAAAAACATTCAAGAAACCTATAAGTACAACTAATGTAGCTTTCTCAAATAGATTCAATTAAAGTATTGAAACGTATATTACCTTTTTAACTCTGATTATCATGGTTTTGCAGCTCTTTATACAGAAACTAATTCACAGCAATATCATCAAGAGAGAGACAGAGAGTCATTGACAAAGTTCATCGAGAATCAAAAGACGAAGGTAATAATGCCATGAAGCGAACAAGCAAGCAAGCAAGTAACAGCAACATATATAATAAGGTTTGTCCAGTGGGTGCTGAGTGTGGTGACTTGAAAGGAAGTAAGGAAGTTAGTTCCTCCTTAGAGTCGAAGAGACCGACCACTACACATACATAGCGACAATCAAGCTGGCTGCTGGCATCTCTATACATTGCTTGAAGCCTCTAGGAGAGCGCTACTGGGCGGCGATGTCTTAATAGGATTACTTGGGACCATTAGATACATTAATAAGAGGGTTGATATGATAGTGGGGGGTGATGGAAGAAGGAACTGGGAGGGAGGTGGTGGAGGAGAGAGAAGAGTTTTGCTTTATAGAAAGGGAAGCATCTAGCAGCAAGCAAGCAAGTGGTAGCGGCAACTCAATATTATGTACTTCCTTCTCATCTTAAGGTAAGGCCAATTACGAAACCATCAAATTAATACACTCCCTTTCTGTTCTTGTCAGAAAGGGACACATAACTAGGTTGTATCGCGACTGTCATATGTTATAGTATTAAATTCAAGACGGTCTTCTATAGTACAAATGAAAATTAGTTCTGTAATATTCGGTAGGCAGGTATCAAACCAGTAATAACGCATGATTTGTGTACGACTGGGTGCTGGATGAATCCTTCTGTACAATTATGTCCAGAATACCAAGGTAACAACTCTGAATAGCAGTCAAGGACGACCATACACAGACCTCAATTTAGATGACTTAAGAGAGACTTGGTTGGGGGTAGGAATTTTCTATTTAATTTACAGTATGCATTATTTGTATTAATTTTCAGTCATTTACATAATAAAAATATAATTAAATTAACTCTCAAGACGTGCTTCTCCTTTTTATCTATTTCTATTATAAACTTGTTTTGAATTAAAATCTATTATTTGACACACACACGTATATACGATAGCTAAATTGTAAAACAAATTTTAGTCCCAAATAATTAGATGTATGCACTTTTTTTTTTTTTTTTAATAATCTGAATCGTCCGGGACTAAAACTTATCAAAATTGAAAAAAAAAAAAAAAAAAAAAAAAGGTTATAAAATTCTATTATCTTTGAACTTTTGAACTTATGTGTTCTGTTATTATATTATTTATTATATAATAAATAAATATTTATAAAATAGTAAATACAAGAGTCAGTTACATGGAGATGTGGGCAGTACTTACCTATCGATACATCTGATTTATCTTTTTAAATTGAAGATACTGAATTATTAATGTACTTAACTGCTTATTTTAGAACCAGTTGATTTTGAAGTCAATGATACAGTGTATATAATATGATCTGTATTTTCACTAATCCATTAATACAAAATAAATTTAATAACATCATTAAAACGGTATTATAAGCTATACATTGTACATTGTGTATATAATACTCGAACACTACTTATATTTATTCTAAATAAATAATCTTCTGTCTTTCAAGATTAAACTTATAACAATACAAATAATCAATAAATTATTGCATATTATATTTACATGATGCATAAAATTTGAAATTTCTTTTCGTATTTATTTTTTTTGTCCAAATTGTCATTTTTGAAAGTAGCTAGCTTAGCTGACCAGTGATATCTAGCGAAGCAAATGATTGACTTGAGATAAGCGTGTATATAAAATTGAAATCAGCTGACCGGATGGACTGGGGGATGAGAAGTTACGTTACAATTCCTCGCTGACTCGACGGAACATGAAAGGTTAAGAGAGTTGGACGAGATGAGCGGATTATAGAAAACTAACTGCCCTATAGCGATCTTTTTATTATAACTGTACCTAACTGAAAAGAAACCTCCCCACGTGAAAATAACATATACGAAACATAGTTATAAACAGTAGTATACAAGACCTGGATTAAAGTATATTTTCAACTCCAGTGTCCTCTCTGACCGAATGAAGCGAAGTCTGCTATTTGGCTTACACGATTTACGGTATGAGAACCTTTCCATATTACTGTAAGAGAAAAGGAGAGGAATGAGAGCCTCGTCGTCGACGCGTAGGATTTATATTTTCCTTGGAAATGCTATTGCTACTTTATAGATATTTCAAGAGCTATCTTGTTACTAGCAGCTTATGTATAAACAGAAATAAATATCAACATTATAAAAAATGTATATAATATGAATAAAATGGCTTAAAGTATCAAAATGTTACGTACTGTACCCTAGCTTATTAAAATGTGTAATTTTTTTTAAAGAAAATCAACAACGTATGCCTAAAAAGTTATATTTTATAAGAAACAAAATTTGTGAAATGTTTTTACCATAATATTTATATTTTTTTTTAATAAACAATACATCAAGTTTATTTTGCATGATGTTTTATTTCACCAATTAAAAATTCATATAGATTTTCAGAATTATTTCGAAACATTTTCAACGAAGGTTAACTAAATATTTTCATTGCAATATCGCGTCTGCAAGAACACACTACATTTTATATCATTTTACTAAAAGTTGCAAATATATTTCAATATGAAGCTATTTTCACAATTTGCAGGCCTTCAGCCGAGCCAACGTGCAATTTGAAGATTTCTGACGTACGCCTCAAACAATTTAAAACTGTCCAGCTTGCCAGATAATATCCTCTTACATAGAAAATATTTTAAGCACAAAATCTAAGCGACAGATACTAAAATTTTTATCCTGTGACTTAATATAATACTAAACAAGTTGCCTGAATCACAAAACAAAGATATTGCAACGATCAGAATTTTAAATTGTTCCAGTGTATCTGATATTTCTAATAGGGAGTATTATACTTATATCATAAAAAAAAAATACTAAAAATATTCTAAATAAATTTTTTAGTTCAAATAACAAATTGTTTGAATTGTTTGCGTGTGATTGTACACGATCGTTGCCGAGTATACAGGATGAGCCGAAGAGGTAGTAGCTTCCTCCTTAAAAAAAAAACTTCTTAGAAAATAAAAAAGACTTGATAAAAATGACTTCCTATATAAGCTGGAGATCAAGTTTTTTTCTTTGAGATATCAGCGAGGATTTTCGTTTGCTACTGATGCTTATTATTTGCTGCTTGCTTGTGTCTCCGCCCCACACACTCCCCAAGGGGATACACGCAGTAAGAGAGCATGAGGCCATGTGACGGTGCACATATCTGTGTTTATCGATGGAGTCATACACTCAAATGTTTAATGTTTATGACACATGAGATATGTTCATAGTTCATAATGTATCATGTAATTTATGACAGCGTTCTCAATCAAAATCCTTTACAAGTCTTTGGAAGAAAATTTTAGTCATCACTTCACTGATAATACTTTTACACACTGAAAACAAAAATCTCATTACAGGACCAAATTTGATTCCAAAATCAGCAGAAATGCTTAGCTGTGTGGTGTAACTTTTTTAGGGCATTTTTTTTTTAATAAAAATAAGGTAACCTATGAATTTTAGGAATACTCGTATTGAAGCGTCCAAAAAGAGGACACAATTTTAATATTTATTTAGACGGCTGTTGAAAGACTAAAGAATTTGAGCTTATGATTTGAGACATATTTGTAATTGATTTTTGTAATATCTTTCTGACAAACTTTGTATTGATGTTAGTTGCTATATATAGGCAGAACTCTTTCGGGAAATCCGTGTTGTTCTTCTCCTCGCTTTTCTTGCGACGTTTCGCCTCACATGTTAAAGGCAAGACTGCCGGCCCAAAATTATCGCACTGTGAAAACCTTCAACATTACAACAAACTTTGTATACTATCACATTTTGGTCCTTATAATGTATAATAAAATTAGGTTGTGTGCGTCAATAATGTGCACTGTTTTTAATTTTTTTTAAGCCCGTTTGATCACCAGGCCTCGCATTTAAATTTAAAGGCCTCTTGTTAATCACAATTCTTGTAAAAATATTAATTAAAATGAAGTATTATGAATAACATTGAATTTTTAATTGAGAATACATTTAACACACGTTAATGAAATAACTTAGGGAAATATTCAATTATTCTGTTGCTTATGAATTTGAATAAATTATTTTAATGCATTCATTTCATAACGTATGGTTTTAAATTTGAAAATTCAGAACAAAGAATTAATTTATGGTTCAATATTAAGCTAACAAAATCTAATAAGACTGGGTAAAAAAAAATGAGAAAGAAAAATTGAAATATATATTGTTGCACTGCAATGGGAGTTGAATACTTTCATAGAAATTTTGGAAAAACATCATTCGTAAATACACTGTCAGATGATAATCGATTATTTGATTTTCATATTGCATAGAAGGTTCACCTGATTATTTATTCATGAATCGATTATGCATTTATACGAACCCTTACCATATTGTTTTTTAGCATCGAAATCAATAAAGCATGAGAGGCGATTTAGTATATAATATTAATTATTACGTTCATTTTGAATTAAATAAGATCTGATACATACACATTTCAGTTGAAATTAGCAAGCAGAAGTGTGAAAGAAAAAAAAAAAAAAAAAAAAAAGACGTGATATGGGAGTTTTGACGGAACGTTTTGTAGGTGGGAGCGTGGCGGGGGCGGGGCGGACGATGAGCCGGGGATAAAGCGGCTGGCCTGCCCCTCGCAGCTAGGCAACCTGTTGCGCCGTCACTCACACGCTCGACGTGCGACTGATCGCCGCCCCACCCGCCCTATCACTGCAGTTCCTTTGCACCGATCGGTGAACCTAAACGTATATTTTAACCTGCAAAAGTACTAATTGGACTAATATTTCAATCAAATCATAATATTATTAACTGGTAATATATATTTTTTTAAGTATACGATGTTTAAGAATCTTAGAAAATTTATTTTGAAATATTAAAATAAAAATATTTAATGCAACTTTTTCTTTTCATAGCTATACTTATTATCTACGATATTTTAGAGATTATTTAGAATTGATGAAAAACACAGGCTTAGTAAAATAAATTATACTAAAACATATTTTTGGAATTAATTAAAATTTATATATCTCCTTTTTAAATCACCTTCCCCCACCTTCTTTCTAGTCTTGATAGAGAGCATGGAGGAACTTTCTTGTGGCAGCTTGAGGTTCGTGTTTGTGGTGTTGGTGGGAGTGTCTACGAGAGGTGGGCGTGGTCCCAGCTGTTGGGCTGGGGACGCGAGATACGGCTGGCGTCAACACAGGAGCACAAGCAAGACACACGACTATCGTCATCATCCTTACTATTATCCTGTGCTCACCTAGCTAGCGCTGCACCGCATGACGGTATCTCTGGCCATGTGTCTGGCTTGGACGGTCGTTACCACGAATATCTCGGCCGACACAGCCGTGCAATGGAAGAACGAACACGCCCGCTTGGTTCGCTTTATACTTGCTGCTCGACAAAAGCGGCTTACAAACAGTCTCAAGCACCTCTACTTCTACTAACATCAATAAAATATAATTCAAGTTTATAAAAGTACGCTGTCATAATTTATAGTTACAAGTAAATATTGTTTTCCCTTAACACTGTTGTTTACAAAATAAGTGTTATCATGATGTTGTTTTTGTATGATCCTCAAATTGTTCTCATTATACAGTACCGTATTTATATAATTTATTAAGTGTTATGTTGGTTTTTTACTATCCTTAAACTACAATAATATTTAATTCGCTTTATAAGCATTCGCTTTATAAGCATGCTCAAACTTCAAAAAAAAAAAAAAAAAAAAAAAAAAAAAATGTATCATATCCAGATATACAGTATATAGTGAATATTTTTTAGATTTTTTAGTGTAAATTTATAATTTAAAATGAAGCAATATCCAGTTATATTACATGCAAAGGATCTTTAAAAAAATGCAGATTTTACTGTAGTTTACTAAACAATATGAAAAAAATACCTGATAGTCTGTTTTAAAACTATAAGACTCAAAATTTCCAAATATAATATAAAATTATTAATTATATTTTCTAAATGATTTTAAATATTCTTCAATTCGCAAGTATAGACATGTGGCGATTTGCTCATCTGAGACGCAAAACGGGTTGAAGAGATATATCTTGGGGTGGCTTCTACAATTCAATGCAGAGGGGGGCAAAAAGAAGGGAGAGAGACGGGGGTGGCACTAACTCAGGCTGAGCGCGCTTGCTGACAAGACGTGTCGTGTAGTGGCCAGATAAACACTCTTTCCTTTTCGTTCCCGCCTCCCAGATGCCTTCTCATCACATAAAATCGACAAATAAATAAAAATTATCCCCCATTCCACGACGCTGCAGCTTGTAATACTTTCTAGATTCAATTTACTTCAAGAAGATTACAGCCATATAAATTAGATCCATAAATATTACAATGCTTTCAATTTTTTTACTAATCCCAATTTTTATTACTCAACGCGTACATCTTGATTTTGTCATTTATTGGTTTAACATTAAAGTCCATACTGCATGAAGATATGAGGAGTATTAGTCAAAATATGTAATGCATGGTATACTCTGCTTTCACAAGGCAATTACGCATTCATATACCTAAATTGCAATATTTTAATGAAGATATCCTAAATAATCTCTCACATGCCAAAATATATTTTTATTTATTATTTTATATAAATATTAATTTTATATTTGTAAGCATTGTTATAATAATCATTTAAGACAATAAAAAACTGAATTTTCAATTAAATTAAATCAGAACTTTTCTTGTTTAAAGAATTTGCATACATCACAGGCATTAGCTCAGCAGCTGTCATCTTAGTTGGTCATAGAAAATTTAACTTAAATTTGCCACATTCTTAAAAAAAATACCCTATTATATTAACGATGTATTTCTATACATTTTATACCAGTGAAAAAATGTAATCAATATTTTGTAAGATAGCTCATAAGATATATTTTTTTTTATAAGCACTAACAGGATTTATTTCGAAAATAATGAGATTTTACAAAGAAAATTAATGTGTTTATCTATAAGATAGGGTAGGTAATAAATCATTGGGTTTAAATAATAATAACAATATTTAACACCCAGGTGTTCTTAAATAGTTATTGGAATATTTACCTATATTCTATAAAGTAAATATGTTATTATTTTCTTCAAGGTTTACGAATCTTAAAGGATTTTAAAACTCATATATATACATAATATAGAGAGTACTTATAAACTTTAAATAAGTTATACATATATCTATTAAGAAAGTGGGGTGAATTATAATAAAGATACTCCACATATAAAGAGATTTTGGGGGGACATAATATAAAGTTTGTTGTTATAATATAAAGTCTGTTTAAGAAAATCATATTTTCTCTTTTCTTTTTTCATAGAAAGCAAGTTAGCATCCGGTGAATCTGCTTTAGCACATTCAAGAAAAGCAAAACAGGAGAAGCTGTGTCTTGGAGGAGCATCATAAGAGGGGGGGGGGGGAGAGAAGGGGGGGGGGTGCGCTATCTCACCCCACACCCTTCTCGTCGCTAAACAGTCTTGTGTGTTATAGCTACTATACTACTCAGTAGCAGCGGGACGCGGCAGGCAGCAATATAGAATACACCATGAAGCAGTATAATATTTCATCCATCCTATATAAGATTACTGATCTTTAATCCCCATTCCCTTATATACCACTACCCCCCATCCTACTCCTTCTATATATTTACAGCTAGCTAGCTCTTTCTCTCCTAAAAGTAAAAAGATTTACGACAGACTTTAGAATTATTATTGTAGTTTCCAGGGCTTGGAAAATTATTATGATGATATATCTAAGCACAATCGCGCTTGCTTGCTTGCATGCTTTTCTGCTTTGCTTCTATATAAAGCCAAGCGATGAAGCAGCAGCTAGAAAGTATGGGACGTAAGGCAAAGAGAGTGCTTGCTTGCTTGCTTGCTTGTACCATGCTTCGGTATACCGCGTGGCTTATCTTAAATGTTAGAATAACGGATAAAATATGAGGTGCTTTCATGAATGCTATTAAGATATCCCATGGGCGAATATAAAGTTATGAGAAAGAAGGTGTATAATCCTTACAACTATATATCATAACACTATACAGAGTATATGAGTATACTGCGTAACACCATGCTTCTTCTTCTTAATACTATGCATAGCTGAAGAAGAGAATTTTAAGAAACGGGAAATGAGGTACGTAATTATTATCAAAATGAAAATAAACGTAAATTTTAAAAATATTCATTGGGTGCTAAGATATAATTATTATATCTAATTTTATTGTGCTCTAAATTGATATTAATTTGCTAAAATTTGTTTTTTTTTTCTTGTTTTTATCTTACATTAGGGTACTTAAATTAGTGACATTTTTTACATAATCATGCAATGCATAACTTGATTTTAAACATAGTCTAATAAGGAATTTTGTTTCTTTAAAATTTAAAAATAAATTCATACTTTTTGTATTTAAACAAATAGAAAATATTTGCTGTATTCAAATATACTCAAAATTAATAATCTTTATATACGTTAATGTTATTTGTTAGTATAAATAATAACACTGTCTTACAGTTAAATTTCGTTTGAACGTACTGCTTATTCTCCTTACTCACCCCCATATTCTTGTCTCACAATATAATATATTGCCACGAGTTTGCCAGCAAGTGTATACTGTTTCTTACTTCTTCATACTCTAAGTTAATGCAGCTTTGATAATCCCGATAACGCATAAATATCAGGTGTTCCTTGCGCGAGTGCCGCCGCTTCATGCATGCCCCGCCGTTGTCGTATCTCTCCCCAACATACACTCCAGGGAGAAACGAGACACAAAAGCTTACAGCTTAATTTAGCTCACACAAACTTAACCACTTTTAATACTACACATATTTTTTTACTCTTAAATTATAATAATAATGTAATTCAATTTGTGATTAAAAAAAAATCATCAAAATTTTATATTAATTAATTTTAGTAACTTAATAGTTTCAGTGAAACTTATTTTTTTATAAATGTAATTGAATTATTTTTACTAAGTATGCATTTAATAATTTTATTGTGAAAATTGTAAAGAAATAAATAAAAATAATAATTTTTGAAACTGAAACTATTTCTATAAAATACATTTTTAAATGTATTTTTGATGATTACCACTCATTAAAAATACCAAACAAAAAAGGTACAGATACACAAACACATAAGTACTAAGAACATAAAATGTTAAAAGAGGGTGTGTGGTGGATAAAAAAGAAATGAGGGAGTCAAAGAGGATGATAATATTTATTAAGGTCTCTCCCCGGCAGCAGAGTTGAAGAAAGCGGGAGGTGGCGGGAGGGGCGGCTGTTATTTTATTTCTGTCGAGCCCAGATAGCGTGGACCGCGAGAAGCGCCTGGGAGTTATGCCGCACGCCGCGCACTGCTATCACAACCGTAACAATGGATAGCAAGGCTAGCTGGGAGTAAGGTGACTTAACCAGCGAAGGACACGGCTATCGTCCACTCCTCGTAAAGATCTGAGCTGTTGTTAATGCAATTTTGGCACGTGTTTTGTGGGGTACATGAGTTTCTTCATCTGTAATTTATTAATAATATAGAGTTTTGAAATTCTTTGTGTTACATCTTGTTTTAATTTCTTTGCAAATGCTAACAGAGTTGCTAGGGTAATCATCATTGTCGTCATCTCAAAGAAATCATTTCTACAAATGTAGGATACCATACTCGTGTATGAAAAAAAGCTGAGTGAAAATCAATGGTAAAAAAAAAATAGAAGGAAGAAGATCTGTGTGTATGTTTAAGATATTATCTTTACCAATAATACTTCAGGTCAAAAAATATTCATGTAGTAAGATATACTCTAATCTAAAACTGATCGAGTTTGCCAAGTATACTTTTTCCTTTTTTTCACATCTCTTCACTTAATGGTACTTTTTTGAAAGTAAGAATCTTTGACATATCCGCAATATTGAAACTTATGAATCTATTGCTAGATAACTTCTAACAACAACTTATGACGACACTGAATATCTTTTGGCTAATATCCAGAAAAAAAGAAACTCAGCACTAATTATACGTGTCTTCTTTAAAAACACACACATTGGACAATTGATTTAAAATATATTAAAATGGAACGAATGAAACATGTAATATCATCAATTATAAAAAAAATAATTTTATCTTAATTGTTTGAATATATTAAAGTCTATCAAATTGCATCACAGCTTGAAAAAATACGCTTTGCTGTTTCTAAGGATGTGTGAATTTAAGCATTTAAAAAAAATGTTAACTTAATTATAACATTGTTTAATTCAAATTTGATTCTTTTTCATAAAAATTTAAACATTTTTTATTTAAACTCAATTTTTATAAGCATATATTATTATATATAGAATACCTGTATACTTATTCTATTAATTTGCTGATAATTGTAAAGCAAGTTGATATCAAAATAAAAAGTTGACATTTATTGTTTCTTTTGTTGTTTTTTTTTTTTTTTTTTTTTTTTTTTTTTTTAGAGAGAATTAAGAGGAGGGAGAAAAATCTGACTTTAATTTCCTTAACATTTCAAAAAGTTAACAAAACAAGGCTTATTTTATCAATAGCATGAGAGATAAGTTGGTGCTTCTTTATTTTTGCATCTTCGAGACGAGTTGTGGTGGTGATTTTCAGTTTGTTTTTTTCCAATAGAAAAGACACTCAAAAAAACTAATCAATTTCTTGCTTTAAAAAAGAGGAAAGAGGGAATGTCGAGAGATCTTATTTAAAAAAAAAAAAAAAAGACAGTCGTATTTCTTGATTTCTCGGCTTCCTCCGGCCCTTACCACCATCGTGACGGGACAGGCGAGCGCTTTGTCCCCCGATCAAACCGCGGAGTATCCCAGCAGACCCGTCGCATCCACAGGAAATTAACTTTCAAAAATGAAACACACACCAAGTCTTATTATTGATAAAGAAAGAAGAAAATGTTGACATTTTACTTGACAAAATAATAATATTACTTATCGAAAGCAAGCAACAAAATATATCCTTTCAATGAAAAGAAAATAAAATGAAGAGAAGAGAAGAGAGGAAAAAAAAAACTTGATTTGAAAGGTGTCAAGAAGTTAACCGATATTTGATCTTGTGATATATTTTATAAAAATAGCTTGATACAACCAATCAGAAGCTTTTGAATTCAAATTGATAATTTTGTTTTATTTTACGAATCTGGAACGGTGACAGACGTTTGCGCCGATTTCCCTTAATGACCGGTCTTTTGCGCCCCAACGCGGACAAGTAAACAGGTCTTTTGCGCCGCGGTGGACAGGTCTATTGCGCCCCTGCACAGCAGGGTGCAAGCAGGACGATTGCGCCGCCCGATTTTGAGGCTGCGACTGGGGTTTAACATAAACGTATTAGAAACCTCTTTTCTAGCTGAACACGTCATCTCATGGCATAAACTGCATGAAGTTATATTAATTTATCATAATATTATTTATAATAATTAATAATATAACTTTGTTATATGTATACATATATGTACTATAAAATTTATTGGGAAATATATTTATAAAACCAGAGATTTTATATTAAAAAATGTAAGTTATCTGATTTAGCTTTGATTTATTCTTTATATTTCTGTTTGTTTTCAAAATATTACATTTTAGCTGAAGCGAATAGGTATCTCAGCTGGTATCACAGTTCAGTGTTCTAATTTTTGCAACAAATCACAATAATATATTGAGTGCCAACCTCATATTTTTTTATTACAGATATGGATGGAGGGTGCAAAATTATGCAACTCTGATGTTTTCCTGCTTTTTTAGAGTCCGGGAAGTATTTTCAAAGGGTTATTAAGTACTGAGAGAGTAATGCGCCTCTTGAAGCCTCTTTTAATAAAAGGATTCACACAAAAGGAGGAGCGTGGGCTCAAACCCGACCTCGGCACAACTTTTTAGCAATACTTCCCAGCCTTTAAAATATCTGAAAAAAATCAGAATGGCATACCTTTGCACCCTCTATTGAACTCTATTCGTTTTGAAAAAAAAAAAAAAAAAAAAAAAACAACAACAACTTTGAGGTCGATACTCTATTTTGCTCTTTTCTATAATTATATAGAGCTTTTATTTTAGTTTTTATTATATTTTTTATTTTATTTATTTATTTTTTTTTTGCATACAACTTAATTCAAAAAGTTGCTGAGAAAAATTATATCACTAAAAATGAAAAGTCTTTATAAGTGAACCAATATATCAGAAGTTAGCCGATACTTGCAAAAGTTATCTATCTATCTATTTACTATTATACATATTTTTTTAAATTGTGTATAAATATATTTAATGATATAGTATATAACTATATAATATTATTTATCATGTAATTCATGTTTTAATATTATAGTTAAAGCAGTGAGCTTTTTAATCTTTGTTAAAATGTTTATTAATTATTTTTATGAATGGTTTTAAAGAATACAACTTTTATAAATTTAGAATAAATTAAAATTCATGTGCATACTTCTAAAAGTATAAGTATTAGTGACTGAATTACCATTGAATTTTAGCATTTGGCATTTTTGGATTAAGATTGTATACAGGAACGAATATTATCACCATTATACATAAAATAATTTTTTACCTCTTCCGTGGATTTCTTACGAAGATTATTTATTGAGTAAATAAAATTAAATAATATATAGTGCTTAATATATACTGCATTGTACTCTAATATGAATTGTTCAATTAAATTTATCGCAATGAGATAGCACATATATGGTTCAGCTAGAAAAGAGGTTTCAAGTATGTTTATGTTAAACCCCAGTCACAGCCTCAAAAACGGGCGGCGCAATCGTCCTGTTTGCACCCTGCTGTGCAGGGGCGCAAAAGACCTATACTGACCGCGGCGCCAAAGACCTGTACCTTTTTCAAGAAATTTTGACCGCGGCGCAAAAGGGCTGCACCCATCTGGAAACATATTAATATCAGTATAAAAACAAGAAATTCCAATCAATTTGGAAATTAGTTTTTTTACAGGTAATGAATAGTAAAAATAGTAAAATGGTAAGAAAAGTAATGTAAGTAAGTAATCATAAATAATATTGAATAAAAAGTGTAGTTGGATTTCTCTTTTAATCTGATATGATTTGTACAAATCTGTAGCGTAGAAACAAATTAATGTACTGTATAATTTCATATAATGTATTAATATTAATAAAATTCAACACAATAATTATATAATAATAGAGCTCAAAGTAGTACCACATGTTTTATTATTTATTTATTTATTTATTTATTTATTTATTTATTTATTTATTTATTTATTTATTTATTTATTTATTTATTTATTTATTTATTTATTTATTTATTTATTTATTTATTTATTTATTTATGATTCTCCCAAAAAAAAGTTATTTTAAAATTGACATACTACATATATTACAATTAATATCCCAAGATACTGTTATCTCAAGAACAATAATAATGCGAGCTATATCTTTCTACAATGTAACAAAATGTGTCATGAATAACTCGACAGACGGGTTCATTGTGTTCTGAGGTCTAATAATCCGTCGTGGAAACAATTAGTCAGGTGTCACAGCGTCTGCCCGCTTATTCCACATGGCGGGACTCAAAAGACGACGTTTGTTTACCTCGGTGTCCACGTAATCTCCTTGCTGGTGGAATTAATTTAACTCAAGCTCAATTGTTGAATTCTACGAACTGATACTTTAATATGCTGCAAGCTGTGATATACTTTGTTAAGTCTTAAATATAGCACTCCGAGAAATAGGTCTAAGAGGAAATTCTATACAATCGAATGTTTTAATTTCATAACCATCTACTCTACAGAAGTGTTTGAAATATTTGTCAATTTGTAAATATTATTTACTGCATGTAAATAATATTTCATATTAATAATTCAGTATGATCAAGAAATACAAGTTAAAGGTAAAATGTCTATGATTGTGTCTGTATATATTTGAAAATGACCAATAAAGAATTGAATCTATAGATTTAATTTCAACTATTTCGTGTCCTATATACTGAAAATACGGTCGGAAAAAATTGAGTGTTGAGGTAAAAATTACATCTTGTATAACACTGCAATGTGACTGCTTGGGAAGTCAAAAGTTGAATTAAACTTCATTGTAATATTTATTTTGTCTACATTTTGTTTTCTCGTTTTTTTTTTTTTTAATCATAATGAATAAAGTAGTACAAATCAAAGCTAGCAGAATAATCCAGTGAGATATAGTGGGGAGTAGTGACTTCCAGCCAAATTCTGCAAATATATCCTTGTTATAAAATGTTTAAATTATTAGTCACTTTGTTTTAGTGCTTCCAGGTTAAATTAACAAAAAATGAAATTTTTCATTCAAGAACAGTGCTGCCATCTTTCTCATCTTATTTAATAAGAAAAAAATTGAGATTGAAATAATAATCTTATGAGTGGCTGCCTTCATCCTAGTCTGAACGGTCTTAGCCCAAGTCAGAAACGCTTGTGACGTAATCAGGCAGAAAAAGTCATCTCGCTTAAATCGCACCTCCATTATTTTTATCACCCGAGCAGTTAGAGTTAATCCTCTTACAGCCGGCGCTGTGAGCTGCTCCTGAGAGACGTCGAGATTTGCTCCTCCCCCACCACACATTTGTACACCGTCAGGTCAAAAATTAGCGTCTCAATTTGTCAATCTTTTAACGTGGCAAATTATAAACATTTGAAACTTTTATATAGCAGTTTAACTTCTATAGTAACGCACCCTGGTCAAATAACTTTTTTTCTAAATAAATTTTAACAACATGACATGCAACAAAATTAAAAACTACCTTATAAGTTTAATAGTATAAAAATAATAATTAATGATGTAAAGGTTTATAAAATAAGATTAAGCTTATATACTAGAAACTTATAAATATATAAGAATACGAAAAAACAAAAGTTTATGGTATACTTTTTTTTTCATCATACAAAAATATTTATCTGGACATTTTAAGCTACTTATAAATATAAGAAGGACTGCAATAGTCCTTTTTAGAAACAGAGACGTAGAAAAAAAATGAGGTGGGATTGCACGATTTTTATTAAGAGCGGGTGCGGCAAGGCGCACGTCAAGTGAGAGAGAGAGAGAGAGAGAGAGAGAGAGAGAGAGAGAGAGAGAGAGAGAGAGAGAGAGAGAGAGAGAGAGAGAGAGAGAGAGAGAGAGAGAGAGAGAGAGAGAGAGAGAGAGAGAGAGAGAGAGAGAGAGAGAGAGAGAGAGAGAGAGAGAGAGAGAGAGAGAGAGAGACGTCGCAAAGCTGAAGAAATAAACCTCGTGGCGACGGCACATGAGCTTCATTTAGACGGAAATCTCTTCTCCTCTCCTCTCTTCAAATTTTTTATAAAAAGTTTCTTTTTAATTGGAAAAATCGGATTATATTCATTATCCTAACTTAAAGAGGGCGATGGGGTACTATACGAGGAGGCGCTGCTTTCTTGTTGCCGAGAAACGTGAAGCGAGATCATGGCTAAAAAAGACACTATGAAAGATTTTTGTTATTGCATTTGGACCGAAATATGATGGCACGAACTAAGTTCACATCTTGGGTTTCTGAAATATAAATGCATTTTTACAGGAGGTTAGGGGTGCAGGCATTGAAAATATATTTTCAAGTGTCAATTAAGATATTGAATGTATTAAACTTATTTCATCAAATTATTATTATTATTAATCACATATTTTTCCTCTTGCATGCTTGGCTATTTTTTAATGTTGTATAATAATATTATCTATACCCAGCTAAATAAATAAAAAAATAGAAATCGCGAAAAAAAATTATATGAAACAATTTTTTCTTGTATTTATTTGCAAAAATTGCTTGTTTTTGAGTCGTGAAAATCATGAGTCATGGAAAAATTATTTCCTGCAAATATTATTACTTAAAATACTTTACTATTATACTTACAGGTGCAACTTAATCTTTAGACAGCCGTGTTTTAACCTCAGGACAAATCTCGCGGTAAATTCAGTCTCTCCTGCAACGTAACAGGAAGCACCTCAAGACTTCTTTGCGGGATCGTTTGTATTAAGACGGAAGACGATCAACATTGTATGCAGGGTTTTCTCTAAAGATACACACATTGATCGTTTATTTGATCTGACTTAAGCTATCTTTAACATATAAATTATAGCCCTTGCACCAACCGTATATAAATTCTTGTAAAAAACTTGATGTATAAAATATAAAATAAATAATGTTTAGCGTATATTCTCAAACATGAAATTTGAAAAATTGAATTGAGATTATTATGAGACGTTATATATATAAAACACAGTAAAACAGGATAACTGCAATGAGTCTTAAATTTCTACATTTAAAATATTTTAAACGAAATCCTTACACAAACGTTGTCTTATTTCATAAATGGAGAAATGTGATACTTAATATGAAACATAAAAAAAAACTATTTTATTTATTCTTCATAAAAAGTAGATTCGTTTTTATTGCATCGTTAATTTTGTCATTCTCTGCATGTGTGTTGTTTCAGATACTTCGATGATCTGTTGGTTTAATCACAATTATAAGTAAATTATAAAAATAAATATTTCTCACACTATAATTTTCATAACACTATAATATAGTGTTATGAAAATTAATAAGCTATAGATTATCAAATTAAAAACGGATTTCTTTAACATAAAAGTCTGTTTTCCAAATTAAAATGCATGGGTCTTTTGTATTATTGTAACAAAATTAAAAATTGTACTAAAACTATTGACACCCACAGACCAATAATATTGTATACGTTTCTGTATAAGCCGAGTGATGATGCTTAAATCATTGCCTAAAAAAACGTACATAAAATATATTATTTGATAAATAAATAATAGAAGTATTATTTCAATTCGTCGAATCACAAACACAGCTTGACAATCAACTGAGCACACATAAGATATGAGCGGAGTTATATCGCGAGGGATTTCCCGGCCGTACGTGCGCGAGTTAGCGGCCGCTGAGATGGATGAGGAGGCTGCGAGCGTCTTGAGCCTGGCTGACGAACAGCTTCAAGACCGACTTGGGATCAACTTGTGCAGCAAATAATCTCGGACAATACATTCAACTAAGTCTTTGAATAATAATATTACGTTGTGATGGACAACAGTCGTACGGAATTTTTAAGTGAATAAGTAAGCACGCTATACTGTATAGTATGCATAAAAATAAAAATATATCACTGATTTTTGTTAAAGAATTTTCTTAATTAATCTAAGAATTATTTAAAAAATTGTTTGCATTTTTATTCATTTTGCCAATAAAAATTCAGATTCAGATTCAAAAGGCTTTTATTCAGAAAACACATATTACAATACAAGTTTGGGTTTAAGTACAAGACTTTTTAACCGGATCAGCCATAAAAAATGTAAAAAAATACATAATTATGCATTGAATAAAAAATACATATGAGACATAATTTCAGTTTAAATATAGGAAATGTTCTGCTTGATTATATTTAATAAGTTTTTATTGTTTTTCAATAAAAATTCATCACTGTTGCGCCTGCATTTTTTATTTTAGGCAACTTCTTTTACATCTGTGCTGTGCAAAATGCATATATCAAAGGGGCTTATTTCAACCGTACAGCTCTGAGAGAAACATTTTATACTCTCTTAATTGTTATGTAATAATACCAATTATTATTATACTTATCCGTCCAATTTTAAGTTTTAAGGTTTCTGGGGGTGGGTGATGATATAATTTGTAATTATCTAAATGATCTTGTAATATTCTCTAGCTTGCTGATTTATTCATTTGTCCTCAAAATTCAGCCCGTTTTATAATTTATTATTTTTATATCACGCATGAATTTAAATTTAATTGATTTACTATCAATTAAAAATTAATAGTAACAAAATAATTGCAGCTTGATAAAGTATAAAAAATTCTGCAAACCATGCTAAAAGTTTTAAAACTATAAATATTATAATTTCAATTAGTTGAAGATTTATATATTTGAATCATTGCACTTAATTTCTAACAATTGCTAACAATTTCATGAGAAACATTAAAAAAAATCTCATTTTAAAATAATGAATATTATACTAAAAAAAGAACATTATTAAGTTAAGAAAATCCTACTTATTCTTTTTATATTTATATATATAAAAGTAAAATATCTACTTATTTTAACCCTTGGTTGCTATATAGAAGAAAGAGTAAAATTTAAGCCAGATTAAGTGAAAAAAGAGCTATTAAAAGAAGACGAGAGAGAGAAAAAAAAAAAAAAGAAGAGCATGAAATAATAAAACGACCTTATAAAAGCTAATCAGTGTTATAGACGTTGAGGGCTGTTTAATGTAGAGCGGCACTGCGGTGCTCTTCTCGAGTTTTTAAGACGCCAACTGACGAGATGGAGGTTCCGCGGGATCTCTTTTCTGTGGTGATGGGCAAGCCTGCAGAGAACCATAGATTAGAACAACGAGTTGGTGCTTGCTGGCGCCAGAGGAGGATTAGAAGTAAAGTGCTGAGAAGGCTTAGGAAATTAAAACTCTGAACGTTGGTTGTCATGACATTCCGACCGACAACGGCCAACTAGAAATCTTAATTACGTCATCTTTTGCTAAGGGCAAGAACTATCTCTTCTTCATAGCTATATTATAGAAGTAGTGGTATGAGCTTTAGTTGGAGGAAGAAGGAGGACAGGATTAGAGAAATGAAGAAAAAGATTGAGATTGTTCAGAAACCGTAAGTAAGTATATAAGGGAAAAGAGAGAGAGAGAGAAAAAGAAAGAAATAAGGAGGAAAAAAAAAAAAGGGAGGAAAGAGATCATGAAGAAAGATCGCGTGCTTACACTATATCACTCGTCTTGAATTTCCTGTTGAGAAAAAATTGTAAGAGGGGAAAAATATTATATAGTATTATCTTAATTATTTTGTTCAAATATTTAAACCACGACAACAAAATGAGAGAAAAAAAAAATCTTAAGTAGCAAAAAATATTATTTGTTGATGTAGATAATAAAGAGATTAGGATGGTTACAATTTAAAATACTATTTTTTTGATAAGCAACACCATCACACAAAATATGCACGTTTATTTATAATGAAAGTATCGGTATTATTTAAAATGACTATAGATATAAAATTGGACTTGGTTATAAGTTATAAGAATCTTTGACAAATTTACAACTTAAATATAGAAAAATAGTGTTCAATTTTTTAAATATATATTATTATACATTCTGTGCTTGGTATTTATTTGTTGCAATTAATAAAGAAACATATTTGAGTTTGTTATACTTAATTAGTGCATGATAGGGATATTTATATAAAAGTACTTAGCACGATTTTATCCTATAGATTTGTTTTTACCAAATTTGGCAGTATTTTTTTAAAACATTTCTAGGCTAAAATTTATGCTTCAAGTTCTTTGTGTCTTAATTTTTTTAACTTCTTTATACTTGAATATTATGTATCATGGAAAGAATAGAATGTAAAATCTTTAAATGGCAATTGGTTAAGAAGGACCAAAGAGTTTACAATGTAAAATCTCTGGAAGGACCGTTTGGAACTATATATTATACTGTAGTATTATAGGCTAGCTTATAATATATAATGAAAAATTGTCATTATTCATATGATCATAATTCTATATATTATGTTGTATTCATTCTATTTTTGTTGTTGTTATTTTGAGATACAGTTAACCGATGTATTTTTCATAGAGTGGCATTTTAACCAGAATATTTCAAGTCAAGAGGGTGATCAGGGATATTTTCCCTAATATATTTTACCCATTCCGAGTTCCTCAAAAAGGTTATTACTTACAAAAACTCTCGAACAAGCACCTTATTTTCATATAAACTACTCCAATGTCATCAAAGGTTAATGAAAATTATGCCCTCTTGTATTCTCAAATAAATTGCTCAAAACTTCTATTCGAATTGAACAGATAATTGAATTATAATTAATGTTTCACATTTAACCATTAGTCTCACTGTAAAATAATGTCTTCAATTGGTGTAATTATCTGCGTTACTGATGTGGACACTGAGAGCTACTTACGTCAGAATTAGCAGCTAGGCTTAATTCTCGTTCTGATTTTGTGCGAGTGGCGTCTCAGCTGCTAGGAGACGGCGCCGAGTGGGATCTGCGATGATAAAGTGCGGCGCACAACGTCGAGGCAGCACGCGACGTGTGCGCCATACAGCCAGCCAAACAAAGCTATAACCCATTTATTACCCCGCAACAAGCTCGCCTCATCCCAACAGAATCAAAGCTGCCAGTCAATAAAAATTAGGCTTCCTTGTTTGGGATTAACTGGCTCAGACGATAAATAAAACTTTGGCAAAGCAAAGTGGTTATACGATTTTATTGTCATCCTCCCTAGTTATGATAGCTATATACTTTCCAATATATTTTTAATTACATACACTGATTTATTTTTTTGTTATGAAAATATGACTATTACTTTTTTATGTAAGAATTGATTAACGACACGACAAAAATATTTTATACTGGATTATTATCATTTTATTTTTTTAAGATTGGAGTCGTTTATCGAGAGAATAATGGTTAAGTTGGAAGGTTTTTTGCTTTTTTTATGTTTTTTATTATATGCTAGTATTCGAATTAATAAATATGTTATTATGATTTTCCTTGTATTCTATACCTCCTTTCTATTTATATTTTAATTTTTTTCGTCGGCATGCAGTAATACAAAATTATCAATAATCAATCACTACGTTTACATGACGGTGTTTAATGCGTATCCGTTGACGATGCCTCAAAGAATAACATTAATCCGTCGTCAACGGATCCGTATTAAACACCGTCACATGTAAACGTAGTAAATGTAGAAAATACTGAATTAAGGGATCTATATTTTTTATTATCTATAAACATGTATTTACGTTAGAGTAATTCATTTCATTATTCTCACGTAGTTTGAATCAGGCGCGGATCCAGAAAAAAAATTCGGGAGGGGCTGCCTCCATAAGGCCAATGTTAAAAAACAAAAAATTTGGAGTGGGGGAAATGCCTATATTGCCCATGTTAAATCCAAAATTTCGGGGGGGGGGGCTGCAGCCCCCCCAGCCCACCCCCTGGATCCGCGCCTGGTTTGAATTATGATTTGCTCCTCAATACTGTGTAAAATTAAAAATGCAAAACTTAGTATAGATTTTAATTATTGACATCAAATTTCAGCACTTACTCTGCTGCTATAATTTAAATTTAATTTAACTAAATACCATGTCATTAATAATAAATGAAAATACGTTTATACTGATCTGTATTTCGCATATTTATTTACAACATATCATCTTTTACATCAACAAGGTGCACACAGCTATAACATATTTTCAGACAACAAGATATTTCTGAAACAAAAAGCTCGAGAGAACGAATTTTCCTTCTTCAGTGTCAGTGGAATGTACAATTACTATACCTATTTCAATAATAGACAATTTGAATAAATTTCTCCATCTTGTTTTTTTTTTCTTCTTTCATAATATGAAGATACATTATTACGAAAATAATAACTTAATATCACATCAATGGATGAATAATTAGTATTATGAGATATTTTGTGGCTCATACAAAAATTCACAGCAAAACAACAAGATTTTATTTTATAAAATAATTATTTAATTAATTATATTAAAATTTAGATCTAATGCTTGTGTATTGAGCAAATTAAAAATTTATTATAATTTTTGTATTGAAATTTTTTAAAATCAACTAACTAATTTGATTGTGACATAATAATATTAAGTAAACAACTTAAAAGCATTAACAATTAACATCTAAGAAAATCACTTAAGAACTTATTAATATCAATTGTGATAAAACGTAATAACTGTGATGTTTTTTTTTAAATTTAATCCATGAACCCACGCTTACACTGTGCATTTTTTTTAAATATTATTTATATATTATTTATTTAATTTTAGACATTTTATTGTACTTTTAAATTTATTTTCAACGCACAACGTATTTTTTTAATAAATTGAGGGAGAGGTCATATATATTTGAGTAAATATATTTACATTTATTTCCTCACTAAATGTAATACAATTAACGAGACAACTGCAGTTGTTGTTTTGCACTTTTAATTGAAAGAAAATAGATCTAATTCTTAAAAAGCTAAGAACATTGACAGCAGAAGAACAGTAGTATTTAATTACTGTTAATATGCTCCAAGTGACATAAAATTTGTGGCTAACCCCATTTTCACTCATAAAACAACCTCGTGCGAGTATAATGCTTTTGCTCCCGCGTGTCAGCTAACCTGAATCGCCAAAAAAACAATTACCTACTTCTATATTATATACTAAAAAACTGACATTACAAGTTAAATAACATCTTGACATATTCTTCATAGAACATGATTTTTTAATCTATAATTTTAATTTATTTTTTTTAATAAAAACTGTAACTTCTGTGACAGAAATCGTCAATATTAAGAATTCCCATTACAAATAAACAATATCATATTTCTTTGTATCTAAATTTAAAAGTAAAACATTAAATATTAATAATTACAATCACTATTAAAATTATCATGAAAGAAAAACAACTATCAATCATTTTAAGTAATATAATTTAAAGTGACATTTTCAGTCTTTTACATTTAGCTCTACGATTTTTAAACCAAAATTGTACGTTTTTAGGTTCAAGCTTTGGAAATTTTTGCCTATATGGCATTCTGTTTAATTCATCTGTATATTTTAATATCAAGTTGTGAGAAGGGTGAGTGTTAAGACTGAACCACTGCTCCAAACGTGGCACCTCCGTGACGGGGTCAATGAAGGTACGGTTACGTTTGCGGCGATCATCAGCTGATGCTGCAGCCGCTGCCGCTGCAGCTGCCGCAGCTGCCGCAAGATTCAGCCCTGCGGCCGCCGATTGAACATGCTGTTGTAGACCAGGAATGTAGTGACTCATGTACATGATACTGTGACTGAACATTGAGTTAGGAACGAGTGGAAACCCCAACCTATCAGTAGCACCACCTCCCGGACCTCGAGGTACCAAAGCACCAGGACCAAAATCAGAGTTAGGACTCCCAGGACGATGAATTTCTTCTTCGTGAGGTGACGATGGATTGAGACTACTAGGTGCCGTATTTGGTCTTGCTGGGGACGTTGATCCAGATCGACGTCTTCTTAAATCTTCTTCGTCATCAGATATCTCTTCAGATTCTTTTGGACCAGAATTATCAAAATTTGGTTCTTCTTTAATTTCCAAAGTATTAAGTGGAGATTGCTGAGGTTGTGTATTGTTATTCTTGCACGTCAGCTGTAAAGGCCCAGAGCACGAGTCTGAGTTGTGCTGGTTGTTCTCGCTCAAGTGACGTGCTGGAGGACTGGACGAGGGTCGTGACGTGGCCGGGTTGGACGAATGGTCCTCCTCGTCTTCTTCCACGTCCTCGTCTTCTGACTCGTCCTCTTGATCCTCGCGACCGTCCCTGGCAAGGTGACTCAGCAGAGAGTTCCGGCTCGTGACTAGAGAGTACGGTGAGGTCTGCATGGCTCCGTGGTTCACCGAATCTCCTCCCCTCCTCAGATCATTGTCTTCAGTATCTGATATCGATCCATCCTCTCCAATACTCATTAAATTACTTGCAGATTCAGTATTATGATGATCATTATGATGACTCATAGAAGGACTTTTAGTTCCCATAATTGAAGAAATACTACCACCTCCACCTAATCCATGATGGTGATGGTGGTGATGATGATTTGGTTGTAATCCAGACCCAATTGATCCCATTGGACCGTTACTATATCCATTTAAATGTAATCTTAATTCAGCTCGTTTTTGTGCAGCACGAGCATTTTTAAACCAATAAACAACATTATTAACATCTAATGGTTTTCTTCCTCGCCTTGATTCAAGTGAATTGAGTTCTTTAACGTACTGTTGAATCTGTGAACAAATAGAACAAGGGATTTTGTATTAAGGTATTATCTAGGCAGGGCTGAGGTTGACGTCAGAGCATTGTCATTTATCATCGCTAAAGCCGTGATAAGCCGTGCTTTATGGCTGCATATTAGCTGACTGATCGTGACTCAGCAGGGGGGCGTGGCACTCACCTGGTGACGGCTCGGGTGCTGATTCTCCGCGAACCAGCGCTGCAACTTGGGCAGCTCGAGCTCTGGGTCGAAGCTCGTCCGCATGCGAGTCTTCTGGGTTGGGTACTGGCTCTGCACCGTCTGGGGGCAACGTCAAATCGTCAACATTGAAAGATTTTAACATTTATTGGTACGTAAGTTATTGCTCGTATAGTAATTGGACTCCACATCTAATTGCACTTAAAAAGGAAAAAAAGTTTGCAAAGTTTTTTTTAATACTATATAATTTTCAGACCATTTGAAAGGTTATATTACATATTATTATAGATTAAGTTGAAATAAGTGGGACGGTTCGGACCATCCAGCGTGCAGTGAGCGTAAGGGAGTGCCGTACCTCTCGGTGACTGACCTGCAGCGCGGGGTGGACGTGCTCGGGCATGCCGGGGTGGTGACCCAGCCCCTCCATCTTCACCGGCGAGTTGTGCTGCACTCTGCGCGGGTCTCCAGGACCGTAATGATGGCCGGGAACGGGTCTCTGCATGCCCCCCATTGCTGCAGCTGCCGCGGCCGCCGCTGCTGCTGCTTGCGAGTGCCCCATCATGGAGGCCGGGTGTGGTGGCGGCCCAGAGGCCGATCCGG
Organism: Siphlonurus alternatus; assembly: GCA_949825025.1. NCBI lineage: Eukaryota > Metazoa > Arthropoda > Insecta > Ephemeroptera > Siphlonuridae > Siphlonurus > Siphlonurus alternatus. The sequence goes on from OX463779.1 coordinate 9,935,247, forward strand.
AGGCGGAGGGTCCCAGAAGGGGCGGCGTGCCCGCAGGCATGTGCTGCTGGTGAAGGGCCACCCACTGCTCGAAACGGCGGCGTGTCTCCTCATTGGGCTCGCGCACGGGACTCTGGCCGCGACACACCTGCGCCAGGAACATCTGTGGGCACCCACCCACGACACAATTAGCCACTTGAACCAAGAGATGAATTTACCACCTTTAAATACGATATTATAAGATGTACCGTCACTCCCCTTTTCCACCATTTATGAAACCAAATAAAATATAGAGGGAAAAAACACAGAACCCCTATTTAAGAAAGCTACTATTTATTAGATACGTATCAAAATGTAGAACTCGTGTATAAGTAAACCTAGAACTTTAAATTCGTTAAATTTCAAAATCAATTGCAATAATGAATAAACTGAAAACAAAATTTAATTATTATTAACATTGAACTCACACCGAATTACATAAATACACCGATTCCAGTTTGGAAATACGCTTACTTGTGGAGCACAACCAAATTTGCAAACTATTTATTATAATATAGAACGAATTTCTCGCAGACTTAAATAAACTCTCTAAATTAGAATACACTCTGTTATAAAGTAATAAAGTATAATCTTTTATACTATAATTACAGTAGTACAGCTTTGATGTGTACTCAATTTTAAAATTAGAAGCAAGATTCAATATAATCATTAATTCCTGCGTGACTGGTAACAGTATTTATTTGTCTGTACAAAGTCGAACACTTAGCTATATATTTATTGCATTATAAAAAGTTATAGCTCATGATAATAAATGCTTTAAGAGTAAGAAGCGATCCCAGGACTGATTTTAAATATCAAAGCCATATACTCGATGACTTGATACTATGTACATACGTTATTGTATATGCTACTGTCTTACTGAACAAAAATCCCCGTGTCATCCTTTTGTTTCATAATGCTAAAAGATTAAAACATTAGTAAAATTCGAATAGAAATCCTAATTAATTCTTTTAGATACCTTATAATTTATTACTACATAAAATCAGATACATATACTTAAAGTTTTATCTAGGATCAATGAACAATTTTTTTTATATTATATACATTTATATTATTTTGCTACTGTATTATATTTAACTCTCATAATACCACATCATCACCATGATGATGCATATAGAAAAAGAAGAACAATAAGATCTACAAGTCAAGCTAATGTTTATAATTATAATACGTAGAATGAAATATTTACGCTGCTACTTCTTATAAGCTGTGATGATGGTAAAATGTACAGTATATTATATGATAGTAAGTGATACGCTTCCTATAGTCAGTAGCCTATTTGTATAAAAGATACGTGTAAACATTACTTATATACTGAAGAGGAATTAAATTTATAATACGTGTGATCGTTTCTGACGCTTGTAGAACGAACCTCCTCGTGTTGTTGGACTTGTTATATGAGGAGGAGGAGGAGGGAGTGCGTGAAGACAGCACAAACCGCGACATATTTAAGAATATAATCTGTGTATGAAGAAGGAGAAGAAGTTGGAGCGTGCGATAAGGGATGAGCATTTTATGGCCTCCGGGGCTGCCTACAGCTTGCTTGCTTGCTACCTCAGTTCCCTTGTGACGTCACAAAACTCAGCTGATTTACAACGTGCCAACAAGACTACGTAGTAAATAATTTTGAATTATTATTGTAGCTTACATCCCGGAGATTGTATTACGCAACTTTTTTTTTTTATTCTTATACTTGTGTTTTTTATATATATAAATATATTTATAACGTTATTATATAAAACTTTTTCATGTATTGTAAATGAAGCTATTTACAATATTATTTTATTTTAATCTAAAAGATTTAATGCATGAATTATTATAAATAAGAAATATTACAATGTGATATATGGTGCGTGGATATAAATTTTATAAATGTAATTTTTATTAAAAAATATATATGTCTCTTGATTTTTACAACAAAAATATTGACCTAGTTTCAATTTAAATATCAACACTTATAATTGCAGTTTATTGATTAATTATACTTTATTTTGAAGTGGAGATTTATTTGTTGTTGGTTTTGCAAGGAAATATAAATTATATTATGTGGCATAGAAATTTGAATTCCAAGACACTGATCAAATTTTTTTTATACATTTTATTTAACATAATTTTTTAAGTTTTATTTCAGACTTTTTTGACTTTCTAATTTAAAATTATTTTTGCAAAGAAAATAAATATTTCAGATTGAAATGATTGTAAAACTAAATTATAAATAGAATATATAGACCGTAATTTAAACTATTTATCTTTTTACGCAAACTTTATAGTGGCTGCATATCTCAACCATATACTAAGATTAATGTAAATAATATGCATAACCATTTTACGTATATAATAATAATATATATTTCCACCAAATTGGAGTTTTCTGGCAAGGTAAGCACCAAAGCAATGTATCAGCTTGCTTGCTTTCTCGCTCGTGTATATAGAGGAAGATATAAGATTTTTTTAGAAAATATTATATACACTATAGCTTTGGTAAGCACAAGAAGACTGGCTATATATCATATTGTTATCCCATCAGGCGTTTTCATAAGGTAAATAAATCCGTTACTGAGGCTTAACTTGAATGTCTCAACTTCATTACAGAAGAATCATAGACTTAAAGCCAATAAAAAAGTTCGTTATACGAAAAGCTACATTCAGGCAAGGCAAGCGCGTGGTATGATTAAGATAGAAACGTTGCATGGCTGGCAAGCAAGGAACAAGAAGACTTTATCTGCAACCAGCGAGCGAGGTGGTGGTAGTGTGGCTATATATTAGTGTGTCTTTACTCGGTTAAGACTTTGCTCGGGGGGGGGGGGAGGAGGTGTTGCTGCTGCTGCAACCAGGCGGGCGGGGATTTCAGGTGATATACAGCCTTTTGTTGCGCGAGCGAGAGAGAGAGAGAGAAGAATGCTGCTGCATACATATACGCGTGTGTTGATCCAGCAATGCCAATCTCTCATTGAAAGTAATAATGAGTATATCAAAGTAAGAACAAGACTAAAAGTATAATATCAAAATAAGACATTGCAATGTGATTATGACAGATTTTTAATTGGTATTATATGTAATATCAAATGCTGATGTTTTTTTATTAATACTGTCAATAAAGATGAAGCAACGTTTAGCATTAATTAAGTGGAAAGGGAACTTGGCCCTACAGTGACATAATTCTCTCTAAAAGATTTACCCGGTATTATTTTTAATTAATTAACAAGAAATGGTAAGAAATTAACGTTGATATTTTCTATTTTATCATAGGTTTTGAATTTTTATTTTATTCATATTAAATAACCAATTTTGTTATAAATAAATAGAGAATTTTGCTTGAAAATTTAAATATTATACATCTCGTATATATACATTGATATCACTGCTCTGAATATAATATGATATAACATTTTTAGTCTAATCAAGAAGACAATTTTATAATAAATTTATTTGGTCCACGTCAAAGTTGTGTTGTGGTTTCTCATCCATCATAAAGATTACAATGTTTGAGTCAAACTTGAGGTTACCAAAATATCACAGAAAAGAAGACGGGGAGCCAGAAGAAAATGAGAGAAAGATTCAGGGGCGATAAGGGCGCGACGAGCTGCGCCATTTCGCGAAGATGGCAGTAGCAAAGAAAACTTGTGTGGGGTGGATGGGGGTGGGTGGTCGATAGCATTTACGAGCGAGGATTAAATGGGCTACCACCATCTCACCGCTTGTGTCTTCATTAGGCCGACACTTTTGTATATAAACGGTGAGGCAGTTAGCCAGCTCGCACGTGCAGCATCGTAATTTCACCACAAATCTCTACTTTCTACCGAATTTGCGACAAATCAAAATATAATGAGATACTATGCCAAGTTATCTTAATTAGTGGAGTAATTATTAGTTGATTATTAATTGTTTACATTATATAGTTATTTGAACCAAATGAAGTGAATTTTGGAAAATGAAAAAAATATGTACAGTAAAAAATAAATGAATGAATGAATGAATGAATGAATGAATGAATGAATGAATGAATGAATGAATGAATGAATGAATGAATGAATGAATGAATGAATGAATGAATGAATGAATGAATGAATGAATGAATGAATGAATGAATGAATGAATGAATGAATGAATGAATGAATGAATGAATGAATGAATAAATAAATAAATAAATAAATAAATAAATAAATAAATAAATAAATAAAACAAATTAGGATTGAAAGACCTATTACCAGTATGAAGGAGACGATTTCCATTGATAAACCAAACATACCCACATTATATTATCTATAATATTTGTGTGTTTTTAAAGTCATCATAAATAATCATATTATACATCATTAAAATTAGTGAGTTTGTAATAATAATAATATAAATCAACCAGATTAAAATGTGATGCAAGAGAAAACATCAAATTTTGTGTTATACTGTACTTAATCCGTCTTTATATAAAAGCGAAGTTAATACACAGAAGTAACGTAAGAGAGACAAGGAACGTACATGAAGAGTTAATATAAAGATAATGATGACGACTCGAGAAGTAGAAATAAGAAGAAGCGCCAGCCAAGGATTTTATGTGTAACCTCGCTTTATAATAAGATTATAACGACTTATTTTAGAGTATTAATAATGAGCAGTAATCCCTAGATGTACCCCAACTTTCTGTATACAGTAGGTTCTGTTATATGGCACCGTCTTGTAGACCGCCACAAAAGCAAACAGCATCATCTTTGCCTACCCCCACCTCCTTGTTAGCAGGTTCAAAATCTTTTGTATGAACTGGTAAAACTCTTGAATTAAGCTGCTGCTTCTGCTGCTATCTCTGTTAAGAAATAGTTTATTCTAGTAAAATCCCCTCTCGTTGAATCGCTTCTTAGAAAGTTCCAAGTGATGTTTGGTCCTTTACTGAAAGAGTGGTTTATGTTTCTTATTCATTGAAATTTATTTTTATACCAGGAAATTATGTTTAAAAATATATTATTTTATATATAATTCCTATAAAAAAATAAACACGGAACCACTAAATTGTCAGTATAAATATAAATAGTTATAATGTTTTAAAACTTTAGTGAAATTATTAAAAATTCTTCGATACTCAATAAATTATAAGAGATACACGTCAAGTATGAATATTTTATAAATTTTTAATGTTATAATAAACAATTAAACAAAAGGATTTTATATATTAAGTAGAATTTAAATGTAATAATATTATTGACAAAAGAGGACACACAAAAAAAAACTTGCTTATAAGCTACCGCGTACTTTCTTTCCCTCCCGACCTTTTTCTCTATTATTATATATAGCCGCACATTCTATCAAAAAATATTAGAAGTTTAACAAAGAAAAGAAGTATGATTTAAGCTTTCCAACATCCCTCCCAACCCTCTTTTCTCTCTTTTTACTCTCACCCTTAAAACTTATATATACGAGGTAGTGGTGAGGACGAACTAGGCTTATGTTTTAATGGGCTTAAAAGAGGAGGATTAATATGCAAAAGATCTCCCCCCCCCCCTCCAACAGTGAACCTTGCCATGCGCGGGCAGGCGAGTCACCACCGAGCAAGAATAAGAAACGTGTAAGAGTGTATGGGAGAAAGAAGAAAGGGGGGGGGGTAAATTCAGTTCACTTGGTAGCTGCTGAGGAACCCCCTCATCATCTCGATCAGTATGCATAGCAAGCCAGCTCAATCAGCAACCTCCTTTCAATAATTACTTTGACACAACGCTAACTAATCGAGTATGGATGGTGCTTAGCAACGAACTACGGACTATTTTCTATAAGAATAGGAAATTTACTATCTATAACTTTTCTAGTGTAAAGGATAATGTTTTTATTAGATTACTAAAATTAATTAAATTTGAACACTTTAAAAAAAGTTGACTTTTATAATATAGGACGACATTTTTTTTTTTTCTATATTCAAATATATTACTTCAGTGCAGCCTATCTTTTTACTTCTAAATCTCTATAATTTTGTTTGTCACTTCAAATCAACTATATAAAAGAATGAAAGGACTGATTTTTTTTTTAAATTATTTAGAGCTATAGATAAAATAAATATAATATTATAATTAATATATAACTAATTCAAAATTCTTAACATATAATAACAAATATTATATTAAAATATTAATTATATGGATAGCAGTAATAAGAGTCTTAAAAAAATAAGTGATTTCGTAAATCAGTAATTAAAACTGCAAAACAAGAAATAAATATTGCTATAATTGTTGGCTATCAAACTTCCAGTCCTGTTATATCAAATGATTCGGGCGTCCCATCACACTGCGACAAATTAAGATCTGGGACTCACCTCGTCCAGCGGGCAGCCTGAGGAGAGCAGCAGGCCGTGCGACTGGAGCAGCAGCAGTCGCAGCAGCTTGTCCTTGATGTCCGCCACGGAGGAGTGCCGTGACCTACGCAACAAACATCGCCAGCGGGGTCAATGTCTGTCCAGGCGGAAGAATGGGGCATCTGATCCTTGATAGATTATGGACTGATGCGTAAAGTAAGGGTGTTATTATTTCCACCTCTATATGTGAATAAATGGGGAAGGGGAGGATGCCACGCCCACTTACAATGACTATTTGTACGTGCATTTATTTTGCAAGTTATTCTACATATAGTAAGGATCACGAGTCCTCCTGTTCTCACCTGACGAGCTGAATGCGCAACGTGGCCACGGTGGTGAGCTCGCCCAAGATGTCCCCCACCGTCAGTAGTGGACTGTCAGCGATCCTCTCCAGCCGCAGCGGCTTCCAGTTCTTGATCACCACCGAACCTGCAACACACACACGACAACGTGTCAACCAATACTTGCCAAGAAGTTACAAGAATAACTAGATTATGTTATGCAAAAAAAAAAAAAATAAATAAATAAAAAAAGGTTTTAATTATTAAGTTGAATGTCCAAAATTAGTTTAAATCTGCACTGGAAGCCATAATTGCTATCAAAGTACTGAAAAAGGCAGTCATTTAATCGTTTGAATATGATTTAATGGAGTATAAATATAATGTAGTGTATATTGTATCCACTTAAATCAAATCATTGTATTTACAAACTACGATTTCACCATTCCAGAGTTATTTGGAGGGATTTACCTGTGGCGAGGTGCGCGCAGTCCCGCGGGTAGCCGAGGCGGTACAGTGCCACGTGCACCAGCTCCTCGAAGGGCGTCACCACGGGGATGATGGCGTAGCTGTCGGTCTCCACCACGGGCCTGCTACGACGGGCCATGCCACCCTCTTGGGGAACCAACACCTCCACCACGCAATGCACCGGGATCGACTTGCCTGTAACAAGAACACACACAAGTTTAGTTATGCAACCATTAACTCAAAAAATGCATCCGAATATCTTCTGTGAAGTATACAGACAAAATACCAGAAAACGTTTAGATATCTTGCTATACAAGTGATCTGATAACACATTTTTCAAACGAGTCTTCTTGTTTTTTTTTTCAACACGCAAGTATACAATTATTTTTAAAGAGCAAAATTGTTTGGTCGTGCATAATAATTTGAAAAATGTAATAAAAAATGTTATGATAATTTATACGTTTTCTCCTTTATATCGTGTTTGAGCATTTGAATTGAATTATAATTTATGTGAAATTAGAAATTTAGTAAATAATTGTCACATATTTAATAATTATTTATTATGCAAGTGATTGATTAAACATCCAATGAGTTGATATTAAATTTAGATTACTTAAATTGTTTCGGATACAACGTCATTACACTTATTTATTAATATTTTCCACATTATTACAATTTTATATTTATACAAAAAGTTAACTAGACATGCAGCAGATGTATAATAGAAGTACAATCGACGCCTTAGAAAATTTCGCTCTTGCAGCCTTGATAATCACCATGGCCTGTGTTATTCTTACGAGACATGGTGCACGATTAAACAAGGCCGCAAAGGTAAATTTTCCGAGGCGACGACTGTTGCCGTTCAATCGAGTATCCTTTTGGGAAATAGCTTGCAATACACAGCTGCTTGAAAAGTCCTCTACATGTCAGGGGCTTTTTATGAGCTTTAAATCCTGAACGTTTAAATGGCGAATTTAACTAAACTCTTATATCTTTACAGTAAGCTAAATCCATAATAATAATAAAAACATCAAGTAAAACTAGCTTTGAATTATATCCATTTATTAAGCATTAATCTTAAAAAGCTTTTAGTAGAAAAATAAAATACGGAGAAATCAAATTTATTTAATTTTTTCTTCTTTTTACATTTTTTTTTTTTTTACAGTAGGGAGTTTAAAAGGATTCTTACATTTTGAGAAGCAGATTGTACATGAAAGGCCATCAGCTTAGCAAGTTAAGTCCCCCACTGCCTTGCACTGCTTCGCCGTGCTACAATCCCGATGCTGTGTCGAGGTTATAAATGCAAATCCCGTCGCGGCGGGCTGTGTATATGCTCGCCGGCCGTCGCGCGCGCTTATAGCGACCTTTTAAACGAGCTACTACTACGAGGTGTCTGCATGATTTTTGTCGCATTTGTATTGGCCGGCAAAGTGCGCTAAGCCTCTTGTTTCGCACCTTAAGGCCGCGAGGATTTTACCATGGCTTTATAAGGATTAACCCCGTTTGGACCAGACTTATCCTGCATGGAAGAGTGCCAAAGTACTGTACGCTTTACTGCATACATTTTATTAACTAAAAATAAAGCCTTTATAGGAAAATATTATGGTAAATTTTTATTTAAACACATTACATTAACTTAAAGGATATTACAAATATGAGAATTGTTAAAAGCAAAAAAGAACGTTAATTTTTGTGTACTTCATTAAAAAAAAATGCTACCCTTAGCTTTGACAATAAGGCTTAAATTATTACCGTTTACAGGATTACCAACTAAAATCAAAATTTTGATATATTGTAATATTAAACAAAAGTTTTCTAAAGATCAAAGAATTTAATTCAAATTTCCAAACATATTGTTAGATTTTCATTCGTTATTATATAATTCCACAATCCTCACAGTGTCCAACAGTGTTTAATATTAACACCAAAAGACTAGCGATGTGGGAAACAATGCACACATATCCCCTACGTTCCTTATAAAGCCAACAGCCAGCACCTATTAAGCCTTGGACATAACCAATGCGTTATATCTTCTGAGGCTATAAAATAGTAGTAAGAGAGTATATATATGTATATATTCAGGTCGGTCGCTTGCTTGAATACAACCAATGCTATATAATATACTTATATTCTCCTTTGTACTGTAGCTATCCCTGATAAACCCAGTGCAGAAATCTGAGCAATCCCCCAGTACCACTCGCCACCATATTATATATAATATTTGCTGCTCTTGCATGCATAATAACAAAATGACTTTCTCTCCTTGCTATCATAAGCTTTATTGTCCAATAATCCCACACATATATATACACACATTGTGAATATTATAGCTTATAAAGTCAAGTCTTCTATATATAATAATATATATATACAGAAAGCTAACGATAATATTTAAAAAAATATAATTAATAGTAGTTGCAAATATTCATATTAAACATTTTGATGATCCCTTTTATATTAAGGATTTTAAGCTTAATTGCTTTTAAAATATACAGTTAATAGTATTTCATTGTTAATACTATATATAAAATATATTGAAAAAAAATGTTACAGTATTATTTATTCTTTTTATTCTACAGATTAATTTAATTTAGTTAATCAAATATTCTGTAATGTCTTTTCTAATATCTAGCAGACACATGTCAAGCAAACTTCCTCCAGCTAAGTGGGTTTCTAAGCATTGGTAGATCTCACACACAAAATGTTCAAATGTATTCATAATAGTGTTGTTATGTGAGGTGCATGTGCTGCAAGACATTTCATTTCCTTAAAACATCTTAGCAAACTAACAATGAGTTCCAAATCTCTTGAGCAACAATATCTTGTTCGTATCCTTCCTTTGCCATCTTCTATTTCAGCCTATCTATAAAGGAGTATGAGACACAACGATAATTAAATGTAATCAATATTTAAGTATTTTGAATTCTAAGACTATATAGCTACTCACGATTTGTAGTGTAACACATTTCCATCATGAAGTCGCGAAACGTTAGAAATAGTATCTTTAAGTTGACACTTTGACAATGAGTTGTATTTTTTTGGCAGGGAGAAGAAAATTACAATACATTTTCAAACACCCCTTTCTCCTCTTATACACTTTTGTGAGGAGATAAACTTTTTAGGAAACGTAATATCGAAATGACGCAAACGCTTGCCCTCATTCGAGATAATAAGTTAATGGTCGTACAAGAAGCCTGGTCGCGATAACCTGTCCTTTCCGTCAGAAAACAGGACAAGTTTAACAAGTAGACAGCTATTTAGTTAAAATATTAAAACAAAAGTTGTTGATAAATACTTTTTTGACATGCATGCAGGTTATATGATAAAGGAAAAAATTAAGTATACTTTTTTCGGACAAACACGCAAACTATGAAAGTTTTTATATAAAAAAGTGATATATAATTTACCCTTTAATTTTTTTAAATGAAAATCAATCTGTGTTTATGAAGTATAATACCTGTGGTGATATATTAAACTTAAACTTCATGCATTTATTAAAAATATATAGAACTTCTTATAATTGATCATCTACAATAATTTCAAATATAAATTAACATGCTCCATTTTTGATAATTAATCGTACATTAAAGTGACTATAAAAACACTTCATATTCACGTCAAAACAATGGTTTAAACGTGTGATGATGCAAGGAAGGAGGCGGCGGCGTTATCTTCGCTAAGGAGCAGCTAGGGAGGAGAAGGGGCTCCTCTCATCTCCCGTCAGATCAGAGCGAAGTTTCCGTCTCCGCAGTCGCAACAGGCGCCAACCGCACGCGGGCTATGTAACAATGAGGCCCGTGTTGCTGCTGTATCGCAAAGCAAGCGCAGTGACATGTCTCCATTATTCGATCACATTAACATTGATTATACAATATACGCACAAATTGTTTCAACACCTCCATTATTCACCACTAAACCTTATGACAAAGGTGTAGCAAAAGTTGCATACTCACAAGGCGTTTAAACTTGCAACTATGGTAGGTTAAAAGCTACCCAAACTCAAAATTTTTTGTAATGTTTTTTTTGTTTCTTTTTTAATATAACCTTTTGAACTGAATTGAATGATTGCATTAATAAATTGTTGTTTTAATTGTATTCTGGCTAATGTTGAAAATTCAAATATGAATATACATAAATATACAATTATTATTATTTTGTGATTTATAATATATGATTAAACTATTAAACACTATAAAAACTCTCAAAAAATAATTAAAAATTCAATAGGTAACTTTCAAGCTAATATAAGGTGTAACAATCCAACATGTTTTAACACGTTGTTGGTAATGTGATTACTATGGTGGTTACAGGATTAACCACCACCACTAACGAATTGTGTGACGTGAGCTACACTCGCTTGTGTGCGGGTTGCGTGGATACGAGGCGAGTTCGCCGGCAAGAGATCTTGTTAGCCGCTTCTGAGGGGAGGAAGGCGCGACCTCCTGATCCGCTCCCACCCCCTCCCACACGCGTGCCTTACGACGTAACCAGTGGGCTTCAGCTTTTAATTTCTCCACTATAATATAACTTAAAATTATCATTCATATTGTAAGACTCTCATATAATATATGAACATAATTTCAAGCTAAATTAATATTTTATAAATGCGTATTTAAGTTTATTTTAACATTTTTTATAAGTATATTATATAATAGGTATTACTGCAGCAGCGAGATCGTATAATCTGACAGCTTCTTCCGTTTTGACGTTCCTGCGATTGCAACTACGCGCCTGTTGGCGGGGTAACTGTGCGATTTATAAGCCCGCCCGCGGATCTAAAGCCATTGTTGCAGAGCTCGAGATGCTCGCTTCTTTTTTTTATCCTAACTTCCGGCTCAGTCCGCTGTGATAATGATGGGAATCCGTGGCCGCCCGCGCGTCACCGCTGCTTTGATATCTTTTACACGTTTCTTTTGTTAGCATCGTTCAAGAGAAACAGAAAACTCAATGTAATAAACAAAAAGTTTTATTATTATTTTTTTTTAAAGTTGACGTAAGTCAGGTATCATAAAAGAAAATCTTAAGCTTTTTATTCAGCGGAAGTTAATTTTTATTTTTAAATCCAATTTTATACATCTCCTGTAAGTTGCGGTTTTTGGTTTCGTAACTTTTGTGTAACTTGACGATAAGATGTATTAGTTAGTTTAACATAACAAACAACAAGTATATATAAAATTAAGTTAAAAACAACTATTGTAAAATTGACTAAATCTTTTTCGTTTTTATTCTGAAACACGCCACACATTATTATTTAATTTAGTTGCAATTTATGTTGTATTGTTTATTTATGTGCTGGAACTGAATTAAATAGTAAAATAATTTGCTAATATTGACTTGCTTCAAAACAAAGCAAACTGAAGAAATCTCACATTAAATCCATGCAGTAGAAAATCGTATTATGTTGTTCGCTAATACTTGTACTTGTTGGAGGTAAAGTTTACGTGTGGGGGTGAAAGTGGGAGGTCAGAAGATTTAAGAAGACTGGTGGAAGGGGGGGGGGAGGGGTGCTGCTGGATGGTGGTAAAGGATTTGGTTGGAAGGTTTTTGGTGCTATATAGAAGGTTGGAGGGTCTTTCTGAAGAAAACTCCACTTTTAGTCTGTTGGCTTGGAGAAAGAGAGAGAGAAGAGAGCGTGAATTAAAACTTTAGACTAACAGGAATTAGGCTTATATAAGATGCTTTAACTCTTAAGAGAGCAAAGCATCAGGGAAGCTAGAGAAGGAAAAGAGGAGGAGGAGGAGGTGGAGAGCTTCTGTCTGTACTACAACCAGCTTCTCAGAGCTTTTTGGTTAGAGTAAAGAAGGTTTTACGCGAGACAGAGAGAACAGAATGAACACGGCGATGAACGATGTCGACAAGGACGTCTTTACTTATGGTAATACCAGTAGCAGTCAGTTGCACACAGAGCCTTGCCGCCGCCGCCGCTACTCGAGCATAGAACGACCAAAGAAGTTGGGATTAATACTTGAGGAGGAAGACGAACACTGGCTGGGGTTTAGCGGGGTGGAGGAGGGCGAAAGCCAAGCTGGCAGGCAGGGGCGCGGACCGGCAAGCGAGCGAGCGAGGAGCGGATCTCGAAGCTGTGAAGAGCACAGCAAATAGCAAGAGACAAGCTGCGAACCTAATCCCACGACGAGCTTTTAGTGGAACAGACGTGTACCCCCCGAGACAACAGAAGGTAATGCTGTACAACCTGCTGCAACAGTGAGCCGCGAGTGAGATATGCTTATAGGATCATCTTCACTCACACTTTCTCTCTCTCTCTTGCATTATCTCTAACTTTATTCACAGTTTCACAGTATATCTATATATAGTAAAATTAGCTGTACAATCTTGCACTCAAACATTAAAAACATGCACTTTTTTTTTTAATTGTTGATAAAACTATAAATGATGCAATGCAGCCAATGATGTTGTTTGCAAAAAATAGAACATTCGTAAACACAGTGGGGGGCATTCACAAAGCACTTTAACCCCAACTTTAGCCCCAAGTTTTATCCCCAGTGCTAAACATGGTGCTACACTAGGAGCTAGACATGGTTAGCCCCTGGTTTAGCACCATGTTTAGTACCAGGGATAAAACTTGGGGCTAAAGTTGGGGTTAAAGTGCTTTGTGAATGCCCCCCATTAACTCAATGTATTCATTTAAAAAAAAATTAAACAAAAATGAAACATTACAAAAATATTAATATTTAATAAGAATGTTAATTTTTTTACAATATGTTTTTGTTTTTTTCGCAGGTAAAAGGAATTGTGTACAGTAAAAACTGATTTGAATTAAGAATCAGTAAATGAAATATTGCAAGATTTAAAAAAATAAAGATCTTACAAAACATCATTTCAGACTAAAACAAATTACATAAGACATAAAAAAAGTTGAACAAAATATATTTCTTTAGAACTGTAAATCTGTGTATATAAAATATAGTTTATAATAATCTGCAGCTTAATTCTACAAAGAGGTAACTTCAAATAAATAAGCAGCAAGTACAAAGTACAGATCACGATTCTGACTATAAGCTAAAAGGGGATTATCAAGAAAAGCACCAGCACGTTTATATATACAGGAAAACATCGCTGGTTGTTAGTGCATTGGTAAGAGCTGGCTATGCTTATAGTTTGTTGCACGGTAAATCTGATAGAGCTTATGGCGCCTTGTTTGGTCGAGGCTACACAACAGTCGGCACCACTTTTCTGTACCTCCCCCATAGAGTTCTCTCTCTCTCTCCTAATCCAGCTATACAGAATATCCCCGCCGCCGAGCGATGCTGTAGCTGTCCGGATCGAGCTAATGGGATTACCCTGACCACGACGACGACGGGGATATTGGGCGTCTCTACTCGCCGCTCCGATCCTTCTCGTGTTCACATCCCAGCAAAGAGCACACGTCAACCGCACTAAGCTCCCGAAACCAGGATTAACTCATGACGCCTCGTCGGATTCTCTATCCTTCAGTAGCACCACCCAAACTTACTTACAATCTACCTGACAAATCTGTATAGCTCAACAAGGAAGTAAACAAGAAGATATGTCATACTAACTTGTTTAGGCTTTGTAATTTTTAAAACGTGTGCCAGTAAAATTATGTTTGTTTTTAATATCCAATAATATTTGAAAATTTATAAAAATCAGAGTTAATAAAAAAAAAATTAAATAATTTTATTCAAACTGATATTTATTAAAAAATAATTATATTAAAAATGTTTTAAAAAAAATGTTGCAACCTTGTTTTTCTATAACATTAATATTAAATATAGATTCAAGTAATAATATATGTCTTTTACTTTTTCTTTGTTATTTACAACAATGCGTTCAGTGTCCTGTAACAATGTGGTTTCTACTCTATAAGAATGGTCAAGTACTAGAGGAGGATTTTTAGCGAGGAAGAGGGTAGTATACGAAGGTGAGCAAGCAAATCCAATCAGGCCATCAGTGTCAGCTAGCCTGGAGGAGTCTAGCGGTGGGATATATTATATGTTATGTCTTCTCTTGTAAGCATGCGAACGAAACGAGAAAGGCAAGGTACAAAGGTTAGGGTAGGGCGCTGCTTGGTTCAGCAGGTAGCGGTGACTCGGTGAGCCCCCTACCCCATCTCAGCAGGAGACCCACACTCATTCGTATCGCTAAAGCCCTAATTCCTTCTTCACCCTCCTCCTTCGTGCGTTGTTGGATGACTCTCAAGTGTCCTCGCTTGGGATTATGTTTTTCACCGGCCAAGATTTTCATATGCTTAATTTATAGAAGCAGGCGAAGGGATTGTCAAGGTAAGAGGTGTGCAAGCTAGGTGGGTGGGTGGTGTTAAGGGGGTTGCTAGAAATCAGGACAAGACAGTATTAAAACACACTGTAAGGTTACGTACTACTACTATAACTACGACGATATTTCTATACATTTAAACTTGCGTGACACTTAACAACAAACTTTTGTATTATAAATGGCTTTGACAGATAGGATTATTACGTCCATCAAAATTGGTTTAAAAAATATATATAAAATTCCTGGTGCAATAACCAAAATTAAATGCATGTTCTTATCATCTCCAGCATTTTTTTTTATTATTTTTTTAGAATTCTATAGCTAAATATATAGTTTTTATTTTTTCATTAAACGTTATTCTTGCTAAATGTAAAATAAAAATAGTGTTTGTTATTTGATATTTTGATATTTTATTTTTAACTACAAACACCATGACAGTGTTATAAATGTATATACGATGAGATTGCTACTTAAAAAATAGCAAAAGGACAGAGAGAGAGAGAGAGAGAGAGAGAGAGAGAGAGAGAGAGAGAGAGAGAGGAGAAGCTGTGCGTAAGGTTTCCCGCAAACGCGAAGAAGTTAGCGTTATTCTGTGCAAGCAGGCGGACACATCCTTGACCAGCGACAAATCCCTCCATGCCTCCACTGCTGGCTGCCAACCTCATCCTATTATCCACTGCTTAATGAGGTTACGCGCGGCCGCCATGTTAGCCTGCTGCTGTCCCTGCTGCAGCTTTACTACAGCCCTTAATCCCAGAGGGCGGTGCGTGTCTGACCCCTGGCCTGACTTGGCAACTCGCTGATCCTGCAGCTCACGCAAATTAGGACCGAGGAGTCACTTTAATTCCCAATGTCATGTATTGAGAGCTTATCACAAGGGAGAACGCATCAAAATTAGTTTTATGCGATCGGAATCTATTTATTATATAAAAACTTTTTTACTGTATTATACTGAAAATTTACCTTTTAAAAATGTGTAATTTTACATAATAATACTGTATCTCGTCCATAATAAATTGAGAGGGGAGTACTCGAAGAGTTGAAATTAAATGCCTTGAAGACCTTGCCGTTGTAATAAGTGTAGATTTTCAGTTAATTAGGATTTTGTTTACCCTATATTATATTTATATATATAGTTGTTTGATATTAAAAGCTGGCAATAAAATTGATTATTAAATCTTTCATCATTTTTTTATATGGCCTAAAATCTATGTATCTAAGTTCTTTGTGAGTATCCCCTGCTTTTTTATATCAATATTAAAACTTTGGCAGTTGAGATTATAAACATTTAAACAATGATAAATTATTGTATTTTCCAAATTATACACGACAGTTGTCAGTGCAACTGTACTAAAGTGTGCATGTATGTGGTTCAATAACACACCATAGCGAGCACATGCTACTGTGAGTTCTGCAGTCACGCGGGGTGGAAAGAGGCGCAGTTCGGGGCTGCAGTGGCACCACTCAACAGGTGCCTTGTCTTTACATCGACCTGCACGTACAAGTGCAACCTAGAGAGAGTGAACCTCTGCGATAACTTAACAATTAGGGAACCCAATTGGGTAAAAATTATAAAATGCCTTTTTTTTTCCGAAGCAACAACAAATTTTTCGTTCATCACAAGGACTGTCAGTGTCAGAACATTTTTGGCTTCATAAAATCAATTTATATAATTGTATATTTTATTATTTCAACCAATATTGATTTAAATAGCCCATTCATATAGAATACAATAAATGCAATAAACACATAAAGTTGTCCGACATGGGTCAGAACATTGCAGTGGAGCAACGCTCGAAAGTAGCGTTGGTGCATATTTTTATTTAAAATGTGGTATTGTTGCTTGCGTTAACTTTTAGTTTGTAATTGAAACTCTGGAAACTCAAAATTTTAATTTAATATTTTCAAAGATTAAATTTAAAAATACCAGTTTGTACTTCTAACGAAAGGATAATAGAAGATTAATATAATCTTGAGCTTAACTGCCAAGAGAGTGCAAGGTGAATACAATGGGCGATAGTGACGTACAGCGCTGCATGATTGACGGCACGCTGCTGCAGGTATTGGTGCACGCGAGGGGAGTCTGTACGGACAAATCAGTGTCACCACTATCTCAGATGAGCCGCTCTTATCACCAAGATAAGAAAGCCTTCATATATTGCCGCTAAGCCAACTGACAGCTGTATACACCATCTTCATTTCTGTATAAGCTACACATACAAAAATATTTTATTTTTATTATTTATATATAATATATAACAAATATTAAGGTTTAAATTTATAAAAAATAATATTTTGGCTATCTACTTTTATATATATAGTATTGTGGTTCTAGTTATTAATATTTTAATGTATTATATATCATGTTTTTATTTATTTTTAATGTTCATAAGATGATTTTTTATCCGTAAATCCCACGTATTGCATTGAAAATGTTGATAAATTTCCTGTCGTCTCTTGTGTAACAGAGAAACAAACTCTAGACAAAATTGCTGGGCGTCTAAGAGCTCAGATGTAGCAAAGAAGTCGTCAATTTACGTATTTTTGGTGATCAATATTTTAAACATTTACTTATAAACTTAAAATTTATATAAAAAAAAATATGACTAGAATATTATGACACATGATGACTTATATTACAAAATGATTGTAATTTAGTGAAAAATTTAACATTCAGATATTTTAATATAGAAATTTATATAGATTTCAAACGTTTGTGATGTTTTTCTCTAGTCAATCAACAATCAATAATTTTTTTAATTAAAATTATTTGTTTTTGTTATTTTTCATAGATTAACAATTATTATTTTTGTTTCATTTAATACTATGGTAGACGTTGATTACTGCAACAAGAAAAAAAAATGAATAATTTCAAAATGAATAAATTTTCTACATGATTTTATACAATTTTAATACAGTTTTATTAAAAAACTTAAAACTGCGAATTCGGATATGCAGCGTATTATAGGCAACTTCTCTGACCAATTTTCAATAATATTAATATTGGCGAAAGAATATAAGTAACGCCTGCAAAAGTAGCATCTATGCAACTGTTCGAGCAGGCTTGTACAGCAGTTTGCATCACAAAGGTGCATGTTTTGTTGGTATCAATCAGACGGATGGACAAAGAATGAAATCGGACGGCCGCGGTATCAGATCAACGTGGAGAGAAGAATGGAATCAAAGAACGAAGGACCGCGAGGCAAAGAATCGTACTTACTTGCTCTATAGGATTAGCCCAGTCGGCCGGGGAAAAAGTGAAAGATAGCAAGCAAATATAAGCAGCAGTCTTATATAAAGAAGAAAAAAATACGTAAGTATCAGAGATAAACAGATTAAATTTAAAAGCAACGGTTACTCAGCAGTCACATAACACAGCTATAATAGGGGAAACTATACCAGCAGGAGAGAATGGTTTCGTAAAGTAAGCGAATACACATACTATAAGTAAGGGATCAGAGGAGGTTTAAGGAAGAAAAAAAAATAAAAAAAATAAGGGGAATACAACAATTCAACAATTGGATTTATAAATCATATGCAATTCATAAAAATTATGTCAGCTATTAACTTATAATATAAAACTAATAAATATATACATGAGTATATATCATATATTTCTTGTATTTTATATGTATTATTATATATTATAGTGCATGTGTGTACATAATTATATACGTTTTTACTATCATTGATTTTAATTTTGATTCAACTTATTTTCAAGCAATCTCTCAGCAAAGCGTGGTATTATCCACGTGATACAGCTCACTATTTGACATAAAATGAATTATTATAATTACAGTGATTAAAAGCTTTAAAATAAAATTATACAATCCATTTTCTAGTAATTATTTGTTGTATATATGAATACGATGCCATTTATTTGATCTTTTCATTAATATAATAAAACCCATACTATTACCATGACAAGGCAAAATTTTATCCATGACATTTATTTATTTATACTGCATGCAAGGTAAATTGGTAAATTCAATTGTAAAAGGTAAGATATCAAGAATTATGAAAATAATTACATATACTTTTCCTAAGTAAAAAAATATTTGCAATAATATATATTTTTTTTGCAATATTATTGATATTTTAGAAAACTCTTTACACTATAAACATGCAATAAAAACACGTTTTTTTATATTCTTGGCAGAAAACAATATATTTTTTTTAATTCATAGGATACCTTCACATTTTATTTACCTTGGTATCAAACAACCCTCTTAAATTCTCTCCCTTGTGCTTAGCTGCTAATCTATAAGCAGTAGTGGTGAAGCAGCAGCTGTAGCCGAGATTTTCCTCCTCCCCCCCGACGTCGCCAGATAACCCGCACGCAGCAGCAGCAGATGATGTTTCTGTTCACCAGTCCAGCATTACAAAGAACCAACGGATCTGACACACGAGAAGACGTAGTACAAGACGAAACGTGTCTTAGGTCAGGAAGATCGCAACAATTCTAACTGTTATTTTATTATTGTTATTACAGCAGCTGATCTGTATTATATTGTTATTATATAACAATTGTTAAATTTTGACAGTCAAGTTTGGAAGTTTGGCGTGAGAATTAATTATTATTATTATATAAAATTATACAATATATATACTTGAATATTTATAAATAATATATCGATTTATAATCAGTAATAATAAATTGATTTAATAATATTTTAATAAGATATTCAATTTATAGAAAAAATTTAAATTACAATTGTATACTAATAAAATTTAATGTTCTCAAGAGCACACAAGGTGTGTTTTTTATTTGAAATTTAAATGTCAAATTCTCTTTTATATCAGTCACCTCTCAAATATAAATGTATAAAAAAAATCCTTGATCTGATTTGAAGCACTTTGTAATTGTAATTTCTTTTTTTTTTATGTGAACCTTTATTTATAATCTTTTATCAATTTTAAAATATATAAAATTCAATAATAAAATTCTTTAACAGATTTCTTTTTCATCGAAACGTAACACCGGTGTGCACGTCCCAGCCCCTCCACATTGGATAACAAAAGCTTAGCAACAAGGTAAGCTGCTAAAGCTGTATATCCATCCCTGTACATGCGCATTTCCTTCCCTTTTAACTACTGCATATATATATATATTTTTTTTTTGTTATATCAAAAGTTGTATGGCCCAGATATTCAAGGGTCTTATAAACGAAAAATCAAATCTATTGTTAAAAAAAATATCCCATATAAGGTTATATTATATAAATTGTTCCACTAGCTATTGAATTTTTATACTAAGACACGTGTATAGATTTATTCATACTTTTTCTTATTATATTTTATATTTATAATTTATTATTATAGTTTCTTATATATTATTATATACCATGTATATATTAAGCAAGAGGGTGCGGTGCAGATTTTATGACAAAGAGTGTACTACTTTCTGTCATATGGCTTATCTTATTCCTTTCCCTCCGCATATCCTCCTCCCTTCCCCCTCTTTTATCTGCCTTTTCTTCCCCTAATCTTCATCCCCCTCCCCTTTCACTCATTCTTTCTCTTCGCCCTTATCTCATTTCCGAAGTCTTCTCTCTCCCTTCTTCCATGAGGCTTATCTTATAATCCTAAGCTGCTATATCTCAAACTTAAAAGTATTTTCTTGCCTCCCTTTTAATATAAAATACAGTATATACTGTAATATACACACAAGAAAGTCTTTATACAGAAGAAGCAGCAGCAGCCGCGAGACTTTAACTGCTCGCAAGATTTATAATGATGTTTGGTAATAACGCGCACAATTTAATTCATTCTAAGATATTTTAAATTAATTTAGTAAATGAATTTAAAGTAATTGAAACTTATTTAAGGTTATTTTTCGAAAATTCTAAAAAAAAAAAAAACAGAAAACAAAAAAAAATGAAAATCCCGGTTATAGAGTTGTATTTTAATAAAAGATATCATAAAAAATCCCTGTAATAATTACATGCAATGAGCTACTTATAAATAATATATTTGATATTTCATTATTTTCATAAATTTTGTTTTTAACTATTTGCTTTAAAAAAAATTAAAGAAATATAGTTAATGAATTATACCATAAATCTGCATCAAAATTGATTTTATAATTTTTTTTTATGTATTCTAGATTTTCAATTAAAAAAAATTAATTAGTCCACTTTCAGGTAATCTAAATGGAATTAAAATTAATGAAAAAATGAGAAGAGATAAATCTTAATAAAACATTTTTTTCTTTCTTTCTTTCCTTCCTTTTTTTTTCCTCTCTCCAGACGTCGCTCTGTAATACGTCAGGAAGTTCTCCAGCCAGTCTTGCAGGTGAACAATATTCAAATACACAAATTGATTCTTTTGTACATTCTGATCGATTTCCAGGTATTTATTATCAACGTTTTATTTACATCGCGTGTCGCACACATTCAATTGGCTTGTGGTCACCCGGTTTGCGACTTGATGGTCAGATTACGAACAAGCTCGCTATACGAGAGATACAGAGCAAGAAGGAAGGGGGAGAGAGGGGCTTAGGATCCGGATACGACGGGGAAGGAAACGGAGTTTTTTTTTTATTTAATATATTATATTCCTTTATATTTTATATATATACAATTTTTTTATGCATGCACCTATCGAGCCAGTAGCACCAGTGTTACGCTCTGAAGCAATAAACAGAAGCTATGCAGCTGAATTTTATGCACTTTAGTTGCAGTTAACGTGCCATTAAAACCACACAATATAACATTACAATGAAAGACCAATAATAATAAAAAAAAACTTTCGTTTATACTTTTGTTAAGAACATAAATTATTAATAATATTCATATTACTTTGAAAGAATTCCAATGTACACTTCAAATAAATTTTCTCAGCTTTTAATTTGGTCTTTTTTATCATGATTATGGAAAAACTATTATTTGTATGAAAGCAATTCAAATTGATTGATATTAAAAATATACATACAGGTAAAAATGTAGAAATGAGTAAAGGAAGGCTCTAGTGCATATCGATCGATATTTTGTGTCACTAATCCTTATCCTGGCATGCATGCAGCTCGTGGGGCCTGTGGGACGTAGAGACGTAATCTCACCCTCCCACACTACCGCCCCACAGGCCGCTCAGCGCTAGTTGCCAGATAAGCCGCTCCGGGATAATCCCCTCCTCCTCCAACTCCTCCTCTCCCTGACTACTGCTGCTGTTCTCCGCTAAGCCTGCTCCCAGCCCGAGCATGCTGCGCCACTCAATCCACGGCTAATGACCACCCACCGCCCGCCAACCCGCAACGTACCCTCATGGACATAAATGCTGCTCAATCTACAGTGTACTACGTCCTGACTAACCACTCATATATTATATCATGCATGGGTTTATATAAAAATATAATATAACTATATTGATATAATATATTATAATATCAATGGTTCAAACTTATTGTGAGTTCATTAAGGGAGGATAACATGCTCTTTTTTTTAATATTGCAAAAATAATTAATAAAATCTGAAAAAAAAACAAACAACAACAATGTTTACGTACGTATTGTAACAAATGAGTCGATTTATTGATTGTTGCAGTCATTGACATGATCAGAATATTTTTGCAGGTGTCATTGTGGATGCTGGTTGTTTACATTTAATTATCAGCACACGTCTTTAAGCGGCATTAATTCTTAACTATCACGTTTTGAAGTGGAACATATAAAATCAGAAGTACTAGAATGTTGACAACTCTCGATCAGTTGCATATTGCACGCGATAGAAAGTTTTT
The DNA here is from genome assembly GCA_949825025.1 of Siphlonurus alternatus. NCBI lineage: Eukaryota > Metazoa > Arthropoda > Insecta > Ephemeroptera > Siphlonuridae > Siphlonurus > Siphlonurus alternatus. Next base: position 9,958,353 of record OX463779.1, read on the forward strand.
GTCCCTGTGTTAATTTACGACCAGACTTGCCAGGGGGGGAAAATGCAGACCTATAATAGTTATTATCATGTTTATCAAATCTGATTCCTGGCAATCATTTCATTTATTTAACCGTATTATATTGACGTCATTGCAGTGGCAAACATCGAAACTAGATTTTTTTCTCATAAGCACTAAAAAATTTCAAATTATGATAATACGATAAATACGAAATCAAGGACATTCAATTTTTTGTATTTATAATTATATTTTGCCGTCTGAGCTCAAAACACAATTTTATATTATTAAAAATCGTGATTTTAAATCATATATAATAAAAAAAAAATATGTGCCAAAAATCCTAGCCAACAGCAAACGTAAAATAAATCTCAACAAAATTTAATAATCGAATATGATTATGATCGTATACTTAATTATTATAAAATTCATGAAGAATGTATGCATCTCTTATTGAATCTTAATCAATGAACCCATCATGTCAATAACTTACTACGCCAATTAAAGAAAAAAAATCTTACTAAAAACATTGCATGACTATATTTTAAAACAAAGTTAATTTATGTTAGTTTTGAAACTTATTAGGCCGAGTCTTTAAACGAAGATCAGAATATTTAGAGAAATGTTTTGTTTGCACAAAGCCGCGTGCCGTGTAATCTTGCCATGAAGGTATAGTAAGCACAAACTTCGACTTTTCAGATGTCTCTCAGGCTGTCGCTTCTTCCACTGGTCTGCGCGCTGATCCCACACCTCCCCCCACCCACTCCGTTTCTGCCCGATTTAAGCCCGGATTGTCGGCTTCATTAGACTGGGATTAGAAGGCAGGCCAAATCCTTGCGCCCACCACCCAGCAGCAGCCTCCTCGACAGACAGCGGATTAGTCCCTTGCTCGCTCTCTCCGGCTCTAATCTCTTAGCCAGCGAGCACACCTAATTCAGCATCTGACGCGGGCCTCCTCAACCAGCTCCCTGAATATACCACGGTATTAAACCAGAATCAAGCAAGCAAAACTTGACGCAAAACGAGAATCAGAGAGTATAGTAAGAACGATTGCATACATTATATAAAATCGTCAACTTTTATTTTTATTTTTCCCTCCATTATAATCATGTTTTTTAAAAAAAAACAGCATAAAATATGACATGTAAATGTGTTAATTAATTATTGTTATAAAAATTGAAACTTAATTATATTTAAAAACATTTAAAATTTTGAAGCTATATATATAATATTTTGGTGAAAAATAGAAAAACATCAAAGCCCACGTAATCAATTTGCACAAGCATGCTATTAATTGAAACATAATGCTTACTGAAATGAAGAATTAATCAAAATATTTGGACAGTATAATAATGAAGTTAATTTCTATCACATGAGTGTTAAGAAAACACATTTTTATAAGCATTGATAATTAATTTTCTATTTTATTTTTTTTTTTTTTTAATTGAACACTTTCTATTCTAAGTATTTTATTTTCAGTTTCTTCCCCCGCAATAGCCAAGTGTAGCTTGCTCGGTAACTCCCGAATTACGTCACTGAGTATATAGCCCCGCACGGCGGTACACACGCCAATGGTCTAGCTACTCCGGTGTACTTGCAGCCCCCCTCCCCTTTACCTCACGTAATTAAATGTGACCCTGAGAGCCGCACAAGAATATACCGACGACTAATTACTTCTTCTACTCAAGTTCAATGTTATATTATGTTGCACTGCTTATTTATATACTTTGTGATGAAGAAAAAACGGATGTTATAATGAAGAAGGATTTTCAACAATATAACAAGAATACAAGTAATGTTCCATCTTTATAATAATATAATATTGAATTCCATGTACAATTAAACATCAAACATCCCAAGACTTTAATAATAATAAATATTTTTCTTTATTTTCCATCATCAAACCAACCATATAATAATCAGTGTGTTCATTCGCCCGCGATTATTACTATTATTATATATATATAATACAACTTGTTATTTTTCTTATATATGTTTTGTGTATTTCTCCGAATTAAATAAAAGTTGAGGCAGGTCTTTGAAGAGACAGCCATCTGCTTTCAAGCAAAGCATGTATGTAAGTCGCTCATATAATATATTTTTTTTTTCTTGGTGGTTGAGCATGCCGTAACGCAGTCATGGTCTGAACGGCAAGCAACGAGATGGACGAACGGCGGCAATGCAACAATTCGCTTGACTTTTCTCGTTCATCCATCCGGCGTGACAGCAACACTGCATGGCACTGCAGCAGCAGCAGCAGACCATCATCAGTAAACGCATATAACATACACCAACTTTTTTGTCCCATTGTTGTGAACAGTAGCAACAGGCGGTAGCTGCATTGTTGGTGACGTATAACATATCAAAAGCCTTATGTTTGACGCGCGTTTTTCTACGTAAATGTATTAAAACCACATAATTGAAGAACCTACTTTTTTTTTATTATTTTAATTGTATATAATATGTATGTATAAAACAATCCTTCTATAGTGATAAATATTATGGTGACGATTTATTGACATGTTGAAATGTAAAACCACCTATTTCAAATACTTCTCTTGATTGTTTAAGTCAAGTCCATTATTATTATTTTTTTATATAATATGTGTTGCAATAGATATACTTCAGAAATTTTGATATTAATTTTTTTTTCTGTGAATGATTTAATCAATACAAATGAGACGATTTCCTCTGTTTTCAGCCCCATATCACGATATCAGTCCCTTTGTCCCGATACGACGTAATTAAGATCTCTCTGTCTGTGATAAGAGCGGTCGGCCCACCAGTGCGCGCGACGAGCTTCAGTTTTTGTGGGTTTCGCGATCGCCCACCGCCTGCCACCAGAGTAGATTTCGTTGAATCGGTCGCCTCCCTCAGAAAATCCTTCAAATTCCAATCCCTTTTATTTATTTCTTTTTTTTACGTATTGGCTATTTCAAGAAATGCTGCTATACCCATTGTTTTAAAAAATGACAAAAAAATTATATACCATGGTAAAATTATGATAACTTTTTCTTAAATTGTGTTGTTAGTATTATAGACTTGTAACTGTTATTAATGTATATTGATATAAATCTATACTATTTTGGCAACACACGCTTGGAACATAACAATCACAGGGGAAAAAAATATTTGGTTATATAAAAGCATGATCTTATAGAGTTGATTGCGCTGACGTCATGCCCCTGTAAGTTAGGCTGCCCTATGGAGGACCAGAATGCACAGACTAGTATATAAACAAATTACATATTGATTTTTTTTTCACTCTATGAAACAAAATAAATCAGTTTTAAAAAATTGTAAAATACACCAATAAATGATAGATAGTATAAAAAAAAATCCCATCACTATAGAACAATCAAAACTATTATATTTATTTTTTTTTGTCATTTCTCCCATCTAATGCCATAGTAAATGGGCCTCCACTTTCTCTTTTCTACCCTCCTGACCGTCCGTATACCTGCTACGCTATTTTTCCTCGTAAACAAAAACAGCAAACAACTCTATACTATATTTATGTTATTCATGATCGGTAATCGCTCCTGTATATTTATAAGAAATTTTCATCATCACTTGAATTACCTGATGCTGACAATTATGTGTTTAGTATGAATTTTATTTTATATTGAATATATTATATGCAATGTAAATTCTGTTGATGAAATATTTAATACAATTATGAAAAAATATATTATAGAAAAGGTAGACATTAAATCCACATTTATTATTTTTTTCTTTTAATAAATAATTTAAAATTAATGTCGATTAAAAAAATTATAATTAAACAAAGTTTTAATGTTAAAAAATATAATATATTATAAAATATTACTACAGTATGAAACTTTACATGTAGTGAATGTCTTGACATTTTTTTCTTGTATTTAAAAATCCAATTATACGAGTTTTTATTATTAAAATAATAATAAAAAAAAATTGAACGTTTAATGCATCAAATATATACGAGGCCAGCTGCTAATTGTGAATTGCAATCATGCTGCTGGCTGCAAGAGCCCCGAGCATCAAGCAGGTGAAGCCGAGTGCTAAATCACGTAGCTTAAGATTCCTACTGGCGTCGAATGCCGACTTGAATCGTTTATATTAAAAAAAAAAACACTCACATTATTTCAAAAAGCAGTAGCAACTTGTTATAAGAGGAAGGAATAGATGGATGAGAAAAGGATATAACAAAAAAATTATGAAAAATCAAGTGTTTTGGAATGCAGTAAATTAAGGCTTGTTCGGTGACATACCTTTATAAAAGTTTATATAAATAATATATATAAAAATCTACGAAATAAAACTTCGTGTGCGACACAAAAGATAAAACTTTTCTCTCAATATTATTTTATAGTTTTTGATCAGAAATCAACTTTCATTCAATTTCACCGCAAGTCAAATATATATAAATTTTTGTGTGTTTGACTTGTACTGAAGTATATAGTAATGCGAACTCTAGGGAGTTATCTGTCTGGCTTTACAAACGACAACTTTTTTACTTGTGTATAATATATACCCCCCTAGAAATATTAAACAACGTTGCTGCAGACTATCCTTCACGCTGATGACATGATACATCTTCGCTCCTCGCGGTCCCTCTTTATTAGGACAAAACCAGACAATCAAGATGTCAAAAATTTTTATCTAAACATAACCAATTAAAATTATAACTAAATTAGTCATATAGTTTTTTTTTTTTATATTTCTAACCATTGGAGTATATTTATAATATGATCAAAATGTCATATCGATGATATTATATTTTGTAAATTTCCATTGACATAATGGATTATGGTTCAAAAGATTTATGTTAATATATTCTCATATCAAGAGCATATTTTTTTTTATAGATCAAAGTTGGATTGACAAAAAAAGAAAAAAAACTTGTAAGGTAAGTTTAAAAAATATATATAATATACCAGTTGTTTGTGCGAAAAACGGTTACAAATTTAACGTTTGACATGTTACAGTTCATTGATTTTAATTGTAAGTTATCAATTAATTAAGCACTGATTTATATTTTACGAAGTAAATTGAAAATGTACTTTGTATTATACAGTATAACTTCACATTTAAAGTCCATTAATTCATAATAGTGTTATAGTCATGTTGCAAAATATTTACTTACATGATTCATATTTATTTGAAGAAAAGAAATTAATTCTTATTTATATATTATCCACGTTTACTAAAATTATAAAAAAAAACATTAAAAAATCTCCAAGTTGAGTCTACATAAATCTTAATCTGAAATTTAAAAAATTAAAAGTTAGATATAATCAGACACGCGCCGTCCGATTACAGCATCAAGTCAATTCGGACATCCTTGCTGCATGATGCAGACGTCTTATCGTCCATCCTGTTATCAAAACAGAAATCCGCGCTAAATCTCAAACAGTCGCATCATTTCTAATAGCTGTCATAACTATCGCCATGTGTAGACCGATATAATAACTAATATATGGTGCATGCAGGGCTAATACAATAAAAACATCGATGAATGCGCATTACATTCATATTTCTACATAAATTTTAATTGATTAATAATAATAAATGTTCAATGCAAAAGCAAACAACACAAAAATACATCATGAATAATCAGGCATTTTAAAATAAAATTGACTTCTTCAAACAGTTTAAAAGTAATGTTAGGTAATTGTAATCAATTAAATTAGTTGTATTGATATTTATGTGATTCATGCCGTAAAGTCTATGATCAAATAAAGATTTGAATGTATACACTTAGGCATACAACACGTAATGCACGACTAATATTAATGAATTAAAAAATAATTTTTCTTACAAATTTGGAACGATTGAAGATATTTTATTAATCAGCAGGTAGGTAATACCTGCAATTGATAAAATTTGAACAAATACAATACAGAGGGTTTTAGACAATGGTCTGAAATAAATTTGTATTCCAGTTTTTGTCTTGCATTAATAAATTGAAAATAAGCTCTCTGATACTATTTAGCAGGTGTTCTATTTTCCACTTATGTTTAGTTTGACTGTTACTTTTTAAGTGATATTATTACGTAGTAATCAAATAACAATAACTATTTACCTGACAAATATCAACATTGCAATTATTTTTGTAGCCATTAAGATATAGTTTTGAATATATTGTAGAACAAAAAATGCATTATAAACATGACATAAAAAGCATTTTAAAATGCTTCATTCTTTGTGCGGATTACTGTACATATAAATTTTGTGTTGATCCCTTCACATCCGCTTGCCTGGCAGCCAACCATCAGGCAGCCTGCAGCGGGATAGCCGCAACAAACAGTCACGCAGTGATGGTCAAAGAATGGACAGAATTAAAGGTGCGTGGGGAGGGAGAGAGAAAAAACGAATCAGATCAACCTTTATTCTCTGTAGAGCCTAAAAAAATATATATATTATACTACCACTGCAGGAAGTGTATCTACCAAGGTTCTATCGTATACCAAAATAAAATTCGTTTTGTACATTTTATTTGTAATAATATTTTGTCATTTTATTTTAGCTCTCAATATTTCGTAATGTCAAATCTTCTTTCATAAAAATGTAACTGAGCAAGGGGGGGAGGATAGAATTACTTACCGTCTTTTAAATCAATCTCTAAAAAAAATGTCTTATATAGAGATGAGTCTAAGTAATCCTATCTTATGGAAAGACAAGAAGTATCGTGTTAGCCGGAGAAGAGGAGATTTGAGGCGATCTCGGGTGACGTGACGTGGCATCGAACCGAGGATAATAGGAAGGAAGCGATCGTTCTGCAGGTATTGAATTTATATAAAAAGACTTTTTAATCTTTGGCAGCAACAGCAGCAAACCAATCGAAATTCACTGATCCGTGAACGACACTACACTATATCACACTCTAAACTTGGTTGTTTAACATATACACTCAGTCATATTTAAGTACAAGCTCGTCGTGTATTTCTGTAAGTGTTCGACTCACGTTAGATCAATGAGGAGTGATGTTCCAATATTTCTAACAAATTTACCAATTAATAACAGAAGCTGTTTCAAATACAAAATGGAAAATATAAAATCTCCATTTTTTTAAGGAGCTATGAGGTGTACATTGTACAATGTAAAACAAAAATAAATATTTTCCTTAATTATTTCGATATTTTATAAATATAACTCAATACGAAATTAACACTCAAATTACGGGATTGTGTGCCAGAGTTAGCGTGTTATGGCGTATATATAAAGAGATAGCCAACACCCAATATATAATATATAATCTGGTTCTTTGTCCTTTTATACCGCTCGGTTTAGCTTTTAGCTCATCACAATGAATATCGAACCTAAAGGATGACTTGTGCATTTTACTTGCTAGCTCTTCTAGGATTGGAAAAGCTTAAAAAGAAGATAGAAGATGTTTGGACCAAGCCATGAAATATTTTGTTGTTATATTTTAAGAAAAGAACTTATTATTAATTTTTTTCCCATAAAAAAAATGAAATTGATTTTTTTCCCTTGCCTTTTTACCCAATAACCAAAGATGTTGAAAAAGTAAATATACTTGAAAATACTTCTTATTCAATCTATATATATGACAGAAACTTTAACATAAGGAAAATTTTCAGAGTGGATAAAAAAATAAAAACGTAGATTTTTTCCCTCTTTTTTTTAGAGTGAAAGAAGAGTGTGGCGAGCATTAGGAGGAATATAGAGAAAGGGATAAAGATAAAGGGAGCAGACATATACATATATAGCAGCGTCGTGTACCACTCTTACATAAAGCCATCGTACAGTACACACAAGCACGGGCGGGTACCACGGATGGAGCTGCGCTACTGCTGGGATGTTGCTAGGGTTTTAACGTAATCCGAGCTCAGCAGCAGCAGTCTTCTATATCCAACGTCGGCTAAAGTAGGGGGTAAGCCGCCGTTGTAGCCTCTCCATGCCCGCCTAGCCACTGTACAGAAAGTAAAGCTGGCTCTCTTCTCCCCAATCTCTCTCTCTCTCTTCACAATCCAAACTGTACTCACGGATAAAGAGATAGAGAATAGAGAGCAAGAGAAATAAATATACATATAATATTTTGTGGCCTTGCGCCTCTCTCTCTCTCTTCCGTTCTCTTTCAGGCTGCTGGATTTCTACCCCTCTCTTCCCCTCTCTCCGCTCTGACTCTAATCCAGCAAGCGAGTCTGTGCTCAGCGTAGTTTCATCAATCATAGACAGATAATCTGATTAACGCCACAAATCCGATGCAATCCGCCGGCATCAGAGCTGCTCTGTAGCTTGGCTCAAGTTGCGCCGCACCGCCATGGGATTCAAACACATATAACCAAAGCTCCGGCGGACAGTAAGCTTGCTATTCTCTCTGTAGACTCGTCTCGACGTTAATACTTTATTATAAATCTTTTTTTTTTTTTTAATATAAAATTATATGTTGTATAGAATTTAAAAATAACCATAATGTGGTTGTGTTAAATCATATTTAAATAGAGAAATGGGAAATATTCTGCGCATTTTTTTACAGAATAAATCCCTGCGTATATACTGATTATTACTTATTGATTATAATAAGCCTAAATATAATAAGCCGCTTTCATTACCAATATTAATCTCGTGTTTATAACAAATGAACTGACTTTAAAAATAAAACATTATTTGTTTTTTAATAAAAAATGTGATGTTAAAAAATCAAAGATATTAATTAAATCATATAATATTCCATAATAATGTTTTAAATATTATGATATGAAAATTTAAAAAATCGCAAAATATTGTTTGATTACATCCTTTTATTTGTATTATAGTTCGTACTTATTAATACAGCTAAAAGTTGCACTAGTTTCGCTCGAAATATTTCTTATAATATAAAATACTAACAATTATTAATATATAGATGAGAGTTATCGTAATTAATACAAAGCGAAATAAAATTTGGTAACTGAAAAACTGGTAGACCTTGAATGCGACTAATTAGCTAAAACGTCAAATATGTCGGAGAAAGTTCGACACTCAGTCAATCTGTGGTATGTGGACACTTCGCAAATCCAGTGACACGCAGCACCAAGACATATACCAGAGACAGTTTAATAATTGAACTTACCGGAGGCGGTCTTGCTGGCGTCGTAGGCCTCTTTGCTTGCAGGGGAGTGACTCACAGCCTCCGGGGGTGGGTGCTCAGAGACTGCGGAGGCGGCAGACGAGCTGTGTTGGTGCGCGGGGGACGGCGACGACTTGTGTGACGCGGGAGAGGCAGACAAAGGGGTGGGTGGATGTGCAGCACCGGGGGATGTGACGGTGGGACGAGACGGCGTACCTGGGGGCGGCGCTGGGGGCGGTAGCGGCGGGGGGGACCGCGGGCTTCTCGTCAGGGACATCGCCTGAGACTGTGAACATAAGAAGTGATACGAATTAGATAAAGTTATGAAGTTATATTGATGAAAATGATTAAACGGTTCCACCTGCGGAAACGGATCACGAAGATCCACTGTAAAACTTCGGTAAGGATAAATAACCTTGCATGCACTTCAACGTGATTTTTAGCTCAGTATAATCTATGTATTATCCATATATATTAAATTTGACCGAACGTTTTGTGAAAAATCCCATGTAACCTAAATTTGACACAATAAAAATAAAATAAACAATAATACATCTATTTTTTTTAATCCATACCAATAGTCCTGTATTAACATAGTTGTGAATATTAATTTATCAAATTACATCTGAAATTAAAAGAACATCAAGGAAGAATGAAGCTCATTGAGAAGCTCACAAAAATCAGTATAGAAATTTACCATTAATTATATTATATAATACAAAGCTGTGTGAGAGTTGACTTGGAGACTGAGAAATTAGGCAAGTCCTACACAATCTAAAGCAAACGATACAAGAATTTCCGATGTATAGAATCATATATACAGTATTATAGAAGAGACAGTGGTAAAGTAGCATAGAACATCGGTTGCCTCCTCCTCCTCCTCCTCTCCGTGGCTTTGGAGAAACCTTAGCAATAGGACATTAGGGATTAAGCGCTCAAACAATGTGTTGTAGTTACTATTCTGTTGCTAGTAAGCAAGCTATAATGTCGTAGTAAGCAAGCTATGAGAGGAGTATGTACATATCCGACCTCCTCCTTCTTCGCATTGTAATCACACAAAGCCAACTCCAGAGCAGTCGTTGCTGTGCTGAATCCCTATAGCCATCAGCCAAGCTCCTCGCGTTGTTTCAGAGCATCATCAGCGACAAGCCCACCAACACAACCACCACCATTCACGTTGGATAACAAGCCCTTTCGTTCGAGCGATTAAATGGCAGAATTTACATCAATGTAAAACGTTAATACTCTTGACATAATAATATGGTACATATAAGATCAAATTTATTTTTTAACAATTTTAAATTATGAAGTAATTAAAATATTATATTAATTATATATTATTTCTTAGAATTCTTACCATATCAAGTTGACGTGACCAAAATGAATAAAAATCTCTTGATGCTTCTCGAATCTGTTAAAGAAAATTTGATTTAGATTTATCAATTTGTATTTAATAAATTACGTATGTATATTATTCATCATTTGCTTGTAGTTTCTTTAGAATTTAGATTTATTAATTCTTATTATATTTCATTGATATTATTTGTATGGGTGAGCTTAAGATGTTTCGTGAAACTTAGCAAGTTGCCTACTTGTTAGGATACGTGACGCATGTGAGACGTGACGTCGTAGGCTCAAGATCTTAGTAGAAAATCATGGAAAAAAATTCATAGAAAAATAATCAATATTTCTCGTTGCTATATTGTACTTTAAAGATTAAATTATCGGATAAATAAAGGGTTTACTTGTTAAATTTCAATTTAATTTTTTTTTTTTAGCTTAATTTTTGTTTAATTTTTTCTACAACAATCAATACATTATAAACAATATTATAATAACTCTACATAGGGGGTTTTAAGAGGATAAAAACGTGCACAGTTTCCTTAAATGTAAGCGTGATGTTGGAGCTTTGATGCACGCACGGATTGACAGCAAACAGGCCGGGATGAAGGGAGGGCCGTGACACTTTATCTACGATAGTGACGGACGCCTCTCATCCTCGCAGCTTGTGAGCCGCCGCCGCGATCCGCCAAATCGCTCGTCTTCGCTCCACACTTAGATAAGGTTTTCCATCCAAAGACCAAAGCAAAGCGTGTGCAAGAAGCTAAGCCTCCTGTTCCCTCTTTTACGTCTTAGCACCCGACAAAAAGAATATATCTAAACCAACGAGTATATGCTGCAAACTTTAATCTGTTATATACCAAGAAAAGATAAAAAAAGTAACCAACTTCTAAGTATAAATACAACTTATTTATGTGAGTCAAATACTAAAAAATAAACAATTGAAAACATTGGGTGCGATTCACGAAGCAGTTAGCCATGTTTTTAACCACGTTGCTTAACCTGGCTAACTGCTTCGTGAATCGTGCCCAATATTAATTTTTTAATCATTTAAATAGCATTTAATTATTTCTGAAGAATATTAGTAAAAATTAACGATTTCTATTAAGAATTTATCTCAATGTGCAATAATTACAATATTGAAATGTAATTAGCTTAATTAGCATTAATGAAAATTGTAAAAATATAATACTCGATTATTCTCTATAATTTCTAGAACGCTCATATTATAAAAAAAAAATGAAAGAAAAAGAGTGTCCACGTGAAGAGTGATTAGAAATTTGCACAAGTCAAGGGTTAGTGACCGGTATTAACGATAGGCTAAGGAGTCACATAGGTCTCCCTCCCTCCCTGCTCGGTCTATCTCTAATCTTGACCCCACTGACCACTATATATAGCAAAACAGACAAGCCTCGCGCGATATACTCCAATGTTATATCTTGGGCAGTAATCCGGCCAAGAATGTTGTTGCCTCCTCCTTGAAAATGTGGCTGGTTGGCGAGCCCACCCACCTCTCCCCTCCCCCTATCGACCCGTCAATCCTGCACTAATCACCTGCCTCCAACCATCACTAATGAGTATAGACTGCTAAATTTTGACTTATCAATGAATGAACTCTAATCTATTTTAAATATATTAAAATTGAAATATTTTCTTTAGAAAGTATGAATATAAATCCAATATTTTTAGTTAAGTGCTATCTTTAAATAAATATTGCTTTACAAATGTAAGTTCATTAATTTGGCATCAAAATTTAGAATTTTCAAGGTGAGGTGCATCATGGTTTAAAGCAGTACGTAAAATTTTGTTGCTAAAACATGCAGAACCAACTCGATTCTCTGCGCGTGAAAAAGTTTTATATATGATGAAGTTTTGGAAAACAAAAATATTGAGATTAAAATTTGATTGATTGGTGTACAAACATAGTTAACACCCCTTAACAAATAAGCTGATCGAATATACTTTAAAAATACGTGCAGTTGTCTATATAATGAAGTATTACATTTTTGATGTTTACATAAAATGAATACGATATACAGAATTCATGCATGTGGGTATATAAGTTAATTATAAGTTATAAGTAAATAGATTTCCTCTAAAAAGAAAAAAAAATATTGATGTCAATTTTATTTTCCCTTTACCCATGCAACGTAAACACGAAAGTTAACACTTTGCTTAGAAAAACAAAATAATAATAAAATATAAAGCTGCTAATAGAAAAATATTTCAAGGATTGGATTTATAGAGGTAATGGCCTACATTTTTTTAAGGGATGAGATTTTTTTTTTTAGTAGAACGTTATAAAAAAAAAAGCATAAAGAATTGTTGTGGAGCTTGTAGCAGTAGATTAGTGTGGGTTTTGTCTCTTTTAGCCTGGCTGAGGAGGCAGCGAGGGGGGCGGGGGCCCAAGGTTAGAGCGCTCAGCAAAGCGCGTCCTCGATTGCAGCAGGGGGAGAGAGACGTAAGGTAGGTAAGGTAAGGAAGGTAGCTCCTCTGTTGCATTGTTGTACGCTTTGTTATGCTCGATCCTCTTTATCTGTTGTAACCAAAATTATGTATGGCCTTCTCCTTTTCATCGTTTCTTAAAAAAATGTCCCAGCTATAAATACATTTTAGCTAAATCCTATCATTGCAGTCAATAAGTTTTGTATAGTTACATAATATTATATGTTGTATTACCGCATATAATTATCCGCAAACCTCAAGCTTGACTTTTAACTACGGGAAATTATAGTTATTTTATTAATATCACTGTGATAAACGATTTGTTTTAATTTTAAACAAATGTATTTATTATTGCTAATTTGAAACGTAAGTCATCTGGCATGATGATAGATACAGTCAGCAATATAATATTATAATGCATGTCATAATATTACATTATGAAATAAAATAATGGGTGGAGGGAGGGGGAGGGGCAGGTGTTCATGCAGAATTGCAATGCAAATTGCTACATTTTAACCATGCATACATTTATAATAAGCGTATTATGAAGTAATATTAAAATATAAAAATGTATATAATATAACATTTAAATTTTATTGCTATATAAATATTAATAAAAAAAATATAAAGCGTACATATCAGTTGTTGGAAAAGGTCAGGAGCGAGACAGTGCAATAATTAGATGAGAAGATTTCTGTACGCTATATAGGAAAAATACCAAGTACAACAAAAGAGTTGGAGAACAAGTACGTGTTTTTACGTTTTTTGTTACGGCCTCAAAATAATTATTCTGCTTTATCTGCCGCGGTAGGTTCCGGGCAGTGCGTTTCCGGCGGCGACGACGGCGGCGGTCACCGGAGACTGACAATAAACCGCGGGTAAAGTGGATAAAACAGTCCCAGGCCTCCGGATCAACAATGCATGACCGCGCGCCACCGCCGCAACACAACTGCTGTGGCAATGTCATACGTTCGCTCATACGTCTCCAGAGTCGAGACGTAATCGCCACTAAATCCTACTCGGAACAACCTCAAATTTAACATGCTTCAAATAATAAAAACTTAACAAAAAGACTAACGAATTAATGCTCTAATTATTTATAATGATGTATATTAAAAATTTAATACGTTCTTATATTCATGTGTTTCTGTTACGTGATATAGTAAGATATGCAATTAAATTATGAATGATACAATAGTGCTGTATTTTCGTTATATATTGATTGCTGCATGGAGTAGATAATCCATTATATAACGCTTATGTAGGATTAATTGAAGTGCGGGATTATCACTTTGATTTATTCCACGATTATCATGTCCATTCATCATTTATGTATTAAAACTCAATACATTCAAAACATAATTGTAAAAGTTATTTTTATGACATGATTTGCAAATATACGATCACTAAAAAAAAAAATGCTATTTCTCGATAAAAATAAATTATTATTACAACAATTGCAACAAATAATTCGAACAAAATGTGCATGTAGCTTTGAAAAAAATTTCATGCTGGTGAAAATTGTAAAAGATTGTAAAACAGACGATATAATCATAATTTATACTTCAGTTTATTGAAATCTTTTTTTATAAATAAATATTGTTTTCAGATTATTTTCAAAACTGCTGCATGTGCAGATATGTTTTTGGAACGAATCTATTTACTTAATATTCTAATTAAGGGATTAGTTTTATAGGATTGTAATAATGATAATTACAAAATTTTATTACATCAACTGTATTAATTTTATATAATTATATATATTTATTATGTATTTTTTCAACGCTTTTAATTGTCATTCTTATTATTTTATGCAGACCATATAAAATGTAAGATAGTGAAATCATATAATAGCTTTGTATGACAACAATAAGTTGAATAATTACTTGATATGCAAAATAATAATGGCAAAATGACATTTGAATGATATCTTATCTGGAAGTATATAATACTCAAAGCGTATATTATTATAAGGAAGGTTAATCAAATCTAAAATTGGCGATTAAAGATGTCCAGTAAAGAACAATAACTAATACAATAATAATAATACTGCATGATAATCCGATTTAATTATATATATTTATTTTAATCTCAAGCACAATTAAATGTAGACAATAGAATGACCGCAATCAAAATTTATTTGTCCAACAATTAATGACAATCATATCATCATGCAGCACATATTATAGAGTTTGTACATTTTACCTTTTTATATTCTTAATTATTGATGGCTCATGTATTAAAAATATATAATAGATATACCATGCAAGTATGAAGAATATCAATATACCCGTAATTTTTGCATTCGTTTTTAATAATTGAGATTTGGACCCAAAAATATTATAATGATGCAAAAATTATATATATTTTCCTATTACTTATATAGCATTTTGTTATTTTACCCTATATTTATGAAAAAGGTGTTAATTTTTTATATACTAGATCGTGTCATCGATCTACAATATTATTAAATAAAAACATCTAACGATTATTTCATTACTAATTATGATAATTTAATAGCATGCTATGAAGTCGAGCAGTCAATATTTAAATTTTAAGAGCTATAGGTTGTTGTTTTAATTTGGCTGATTCGATATAGCTTATTGCATGGATGCAGGTGACAACTACGAGTATATACCCAGTTATAAAAAATTATGTCGTACAGAATATTCAGGACTTGAACATTCATACAATGACAATGTTACAAATAAAAGTTATTAATTAAATATATAATTAGCAGTTTACGTTCTAAATTAGAGTTACTGATTCTGGGAGTTTCAACAGCTCCGTCTCAGTGGTATGAATGTAACAATGTCATAATTATAACAGCATAATCATAATAGCATCAATATAATAAACAATTTAACTTCAACAAATTATGTCAATTTATAAAATATATAAAGCTTATGCTGCATATTTTAATGTTGTCAATAAAAAGTATTCAAAATAAAATAACCATGTAATTATTAAAATTAATTAATTGATAATTAAAAAATATTGATTTTTATTTATAATAATAAATCAAACATAATAATCTCTTACCTGTTGGTTAGTTGTTGATTCCATTAAATTTGATGCACCGGCAACACCTTTGGTATTGGCAGCTACCCATGCTTCTGCAAAAGTTTCCATAGCACTTTGGAAGTCCATATTGCTTGCATGAATATTATTTCACTTGTGTCTTTATTAGAATTAATTAATTATCGGTGTGGCACCGGTCGACGTTGCTACCACGTGCTTGCTGGCTGCCACAGAGAGAGAGAGGTGGTGTGTGCGGTGTGCGCGCTCTGCGGGCCGACAAGCCACTGCTGGCCGCTCTCTCCACCACCTCGGGTTTATACAACGATAACACAGTGAGCTGCGCGGCGCAACCTCCCTGCTTCTGTGGCGAGAGTTTAGCGCACTGCTCTACTGGTTGCCAGTACTTCAACTAGAAAGGGGCAAACATTTTACTATATTTAAGGGGGAAAATTGTAGTAGGGGTACTTTTACTCTTTACCTATAAAGTTTATAATCAAGTATGAATTTGGCAACACTGTTAAATTGTAGGCGGTACCCTTTAAACTGCGCCAGCGCGGTTTCAAACATATTTTTCAACACCAAATACCATCAAATGAGTGGATAAAGGGGCGGGATCTGGTTCTTGGTGTTCTCAGGGGTGCTGGATACTTGGTGAGTAGGTTCAGCTGTAAGGCGGCACGCGCGCATCCGCACAAACTTGGGGGGTTGTGAGTGACGAACGTGCACGTCGGGGAGGCGTGGTGGCTGACGAGGAAAAGAGGCGGGATGCTCAGCAGTGGATGAGCCAGAGGTTGCCAAGATCCAAATCTGATCCCATCAAATAACTTCTTAGCCAAATTGAAATTTCATGTGACTTTTCTGTACTTTTTAAAACAGCAGGATTAATGGCATAAAGTTTAAAATAATTTATATAATTCCCTGAAACTTCTGAAAGAGATATCTATTCAAGTATTTAATGTGTACATTTAATTTGAATAATAATAATAATAACATCTCCAAGCAAAATCTACAAATCTTTAAAAAAAATACAATAATTAAGATGTTAATTATCATTGCATAATATTACAATCTTTTATGATCATCAAAAGTTTAAAACCTGAAAGTAAATTTTATAATTTACTAATTTTCTTTTTGTTATGTTAAAGATAAATAATTGTATTTGCTCATTATGTATGTTAAGATATTGTGTGTGTTGTTTTGTATTTATATTAAAACTTGACGTGAACATATGTTTGTCCTGCACAACCTGTAAAAGTTCAAAATGAATAAATAAAATAAATAAAAATAAAATATAGTTTAACTTTAAGAGGGGTTAACATGACTTTGAACTGTTTCAACCCCTCGCCTATATAGGGGCAAATTTTTTAGTCTACTTACAAATCCTTAGAATAAAACTATAATAAAGAATAGCTCATCAAAATCGGTTCAATTTAAGAGAGGGGCTGTCTTCATGTGGGGTGGGTCAGTATTCGCGTGTATATATGTGTGGCTGTATGGGTTGGGGAGGAGAGAGAATCTGCGTATATATAATTATGTCACTTTTTTGTGCGCTCAACAAGTCTCCTGAAGGTACACAATTAAAATTTTAAGTTTTTAACTCTCCTCACCATTATACACGGTTTTCGGCAAATTAAAAAGAAATCATTTTATTATAAATTCGTTTCAATGGTAACGATTGTATTCAACAACTTTTAAGGTAATTTATGTATTTTTGAAACCACGACGAATGTTAATTTTTTTGCTAAACTAAAAATTAATTACCTTCCAAGGGATTTGAATAAGTCCTGTCAACTGAATGTCAACAGACATATGCTACTTTTATAACACAGAATCAATAATTGTCTTCATTTTATTATTATACACATCATTGAATTCTCCGATGCAATTAAAAAGTATAAAGTAAGTTAAATATTTTGCAATTAAACATAATATAATTTAATATTATTGTGTGATGGACTAGACAAATAAGTTTGTTCTTGTCAATTAGACAATCATACAATTTCTGGAATACTAAAAAAAAATCCTTTTTATCACTATATTAATATCAATCCACTTCCATTACATATAATATTTTTTTACTTATTTTTAATTTAATTGTTGGATATTAATGCATATTATGGACATTAACTCCAGATTGCAGATAATAATAATAAAAATCCTCATAGTCAATTTTTTAATTAAATAATTTCATAATAATTCATTGTGAAAATTAAGCTCAGCGATTTTAAAGAGAGAAAGAGAGATATGGGATGGTTTTAATTCACCTTTCGGACTTTTACCTTTGCTGGTGTTCGATGTAATACTATACATACACACAGAAAGATTACATCGAACACCGGCAAAGGTAAAAGTCCGAAAAGTGAATTAAAAATATTCAATATGAATACCCTTTGCACGCAAAAGTTATTTACTATGTATAATATGGGATATATTATGAGAGGGAGAGAGTATCCCGGTAATGACACGTTTTAGAGATCTCTTTAATTTTTACCCTGCCACTTCAAATTATATTGCCTGTTCATTACTCAGTAATATCAAATAGATTTATTATTTCATTATTAATATTTTTTAATTTGATTTGTTTATTGCATCCAGTACAGAAAATTCTAGTTATTTGGATACATGATGTACTGCAGTATATTACTTCTCATAATATTATTATTATTTTAATCTATTCCACTATATATTTTTGATTAGATAAAAGATTTGAGAATAGTGAAACTTAAAAGTGAATCAAATTGAAATTATCAATTTACATGAAATTTTCTTCTTTATTGCTAAAATTTTATGTTTAATGATTTTGATGAAACTTTGATACTATAATATGTATTAAAAATTTTAGAATTGATTGAGTCAAATACAAATACATAGATAAGGAAATAGTTTCCTGTGGCATTCAATAGAGTTGAATAGGCTTGATAACTTCCTCATTTTTTTGTTGTCGTAAACTAAAATTATTGATATGATTCAATAGAATTAATAGAAAACCTATGTGAATATTATTTTTTTACTAACTGCAATGACGCACGCGTTATGCCCGGATGAAATTAAAATCAGATCATATCATATTAAAAATTATTGGATCGGAAGTACAAACGTGTCTATATTTTATTACAGGTTATATAGTAAAAATAATTATTTCCACGTTTCTATATATTATATTTTTTTCCTTTGCTTATCGGCACAAAATATATGAAAACTATAGAAGGCCCCTTGTGAAATGCGATTAAGTGACCCGTATATATTTACGAGTTGACGTGTACGGATATTGAAGCGTTGTGGTTGCACACACGCGTGAACAATTTCAACTTAATCTAATCTGCTGCTGGGTGGACATTAATTGTTTTACGTTTACTCGTCAGTTTATCTGCAACTCTCTCACCAACTTATAATTATATTTCTTCAATCGCCCACATGGGGTATATAGATTATAATAATATAACATCGGGCCCATAACACGCAACTGGTTATATATTTTATAATATGCTCCCAATGCTATGAATATATACTTCAAAAATTGTAAAAACATAATAAGTATATTGTATTGGGTAACCGTGGACTGTCCGCATAAAGTCCAATTTAGTATGTACTAAGGTGAGAATTGTTAGAGACTGATAATAGTGTTAATAATCGTATATATATTATACAATGTTTACTGAATAATTAAATTTGTAAAAGAATGAAGGGAACAACGATCAATATATATAACTTCATTTGTCTCTTAATCAATAAATTATTTAACTATTGCAGTTATCATAATAATTATAAAAACTAAACTATACTAAAGTAAACTATATAAACCAAAGTATAAAACTTTAAATGGAACACAAATATTACAATAATTATAAGTTATACATATAAATATGATGCAGACTGAAAAATATATAAATATATTTATCTTTATAAAAAGCAAATATTATATAATAACTCAGAAAAGCTGAATTAATTACATGAAGTAAATAAAATAGAATCAGTATAAGGACTATTAAAATTACTCATTTTATTTCAGTTGTTTCTAAATATAAATATCAATTGCTGTTTAATTTTAATAACAACTAAAGGTGCATTCAGATGGCGGTTTTTATCACGCGGCGCGACGCGAATTAATGCGCATTTGCTGTAACATCCATTGGCGGCCATATTGGGCGATTAAAAGAAAAAGAGCATCGTAATTAACGCGATTACCTGCGAATTCGCCGCCGCATAGGATTTCACAGCTTTTAAGTTAAAATCGCGCCGCGTCGCCGTTGCCGCCATCTGAATCCACCTTAAATGTTTTAATGTGACAAATTAGCTTTAATTATTAATGTGGGTACTTTACGGTATACAAACGTTTTTAACTATAAATCTTGATGGTACTGACGAGATATTAAGTGTTAATAATCAACGAGGAGAAAGTGTTTACTAATATTTACTGGAAGACTATAAATAATATTTTCATGGAACTGTATAATTAATATATATTATCAATGTATATAATGATATATTATCATTATATTATTGACTCCCAAATTATGTCTTGTGTATAATTTTATGGAATATCAATATATATATATATAGAACTGACATCTATTATAGAGACGTTACTGTTAAATTCTGAGTCATTCTCCATCAAGTCTCATTCAACGAGCCAGAATATAAGTGCTCGTTGGTCAGAGGGACTGCTGGTGCTAATCTGGTGGTCGGCGAACGAGCGAGCTTCACGGTCCAGTAATCTGCGGCCGGCTTGGCAACGCCGGGGGTTGGCGGGCGGCTCAGCCAGCCGCGAGGATTACGTCGCGACGACGCAGCTAGCCGATGATCTGAGACAACAACAGGTTCAACCGCCCTCTCTCCCGCCTGTCGCCTCTCAACGTTGCCGACAAGTCACCCAACAATATTTTTTCAATACACTTCATTAATTACTGTACTGATTAAGCTAATTTAGTTGGTCGTCTTCTCAACAAAAACATGATCAATGGTAAAAGGGAAAAAAATAAAAATAAATAAATTTAATATGCGTAAAATTGATAAACTGATGGAATTGTACAGTACAAATATATAATTATACTGATTATATATTTGTGACATAATTAGGCTTTGTTGATAAAATTATAGAATAAAACCAAGCTAAAACGTCTCTGGATATGAAATCTGCCTTGTCCATATTAATATATACCATGCAGCACAGTATTCCTCTCTTATGAAAGTATTAAAAGTATTTTCTGGTAGACCTTAGACAGAGTGTTGTGTGTGTGCGTATGAGAGAGAGAGAGAGAGAGAGAGAGAGAGAGAGAGAGAGAGAGAGAGAGAGAGAACCATTCCCTCCCCAAAGTTTCAAATTTGCATTGATGCACTGAACCTGCATGCACATCAGCGAGAAAAAGAATGTTCCAAATATAATAACAGTCTGAGGTACACTTCTGGCTTTTCTACCTCTTCTTAATTAATCTATTCAAACTACGTAATTAATTAATAATATATACATGTCAAATTATAATTATTATTTATTTTATCAATAATAAATATTACATATAATACTCACACGTACTATTTATACTCTAGGCATGCATGCTATAATTTTATGAATATATTTTTTTTATGTGCAATAAAAAAAAAGGTTTAAAAAACATGCATGTTTATAAAGAAAGATTTGGATTTATAACTTTTCAATAATTAACAAAAGAATTCCTCCAATATTAAAATGTTTTTTAGTATAGTTATTTTCACGGTGGATTATTATTATTTATCCTGAGTGTAGATTGGTGCTCACGGCCTCGTGCATTGTCAGCACGTTAATCGCTTGGATTAGGTCCAGTGAGTGCGGATGAGGTTGCTGCTGGGGCTATTATTACGGTGGGAGGAATGTCGGGGGGCAGTCGCCGCGGGGCAGCGGGAGCGGGGGGCGGGGCCCGACACCGCGGCGGCTAATGGCGGGATTATCTGCCGGCAGCAAGGACCAGCCAGAGAGGAGAGGATTGCCTGCATTCCGTCAACCCAACTTGCTTGCTCTACTCAAGGGGGTTCCGTACTCACCGCAGCAAACAAACCGCGACCTTCCTCAAGCCTTCTTACCAAACATAACACAGGACACAGTTATAATGTTGCAGATTTTCTAGTAATTTTTTTCCGTAAACTTTAATATAAAATTGAAAGGTATTTACCTGAAATAGCCACAGAGAAAGCAATCAGATTGTTCAGTTGATGACTGGACGCTGGAAGTATTTCATTACCTGAAAACATGCACCATAAGCCAACATAATATTGAAGTAATCGTGAACAGTTTAATTATTATACTTGATAACGATACATTGTATTCTTGATAAGTAGTAACTTCAAGAACATGGCTGTATATATTGTGAATTTGCCATACAATTTTATTATAATGTATCGGATGCACTGCACTGTGGTATCAATTTCAAAGTATTTTTATAGTTGGTGGTTATAACTTTATATATACATTTTTATTAATTTTATTTATTTTTTTTTATAATTTTGGTAAATATGCATGGTTAAAAGAACATATTTAATTTTCTAAGTTTAAAAATTAAAAATTTAGTATGATCATCTCAAGGTATTGATGAGGATATTTCGCTGTCAGTATTTAAATTTTAAAATACATCTGACATTTAGGCTTCAAGAACGGCATATTATAATTTATAAAAGTAATTTCATTTCTTTTACACGGACCATGTAGTTAGTTGTATATAGAGTCGGAAGTGATTGGTGCAGAGTGGAAACTGTCTTCATAATTTTGGCTACAAGGTTGGGAGATTCTTGAAATGGACTTTATAATTTCAGCAATTTGGTCTTCTTTAGTCAGCTCATAAGTGTCAAATTATACAAATTGTAATTCATACATGTCACTGACTTGAATTACCAAATGTGAAGGTGGCTAAAACAGAAGGTCAACGTTACATTTTCCTGCGAGTGTAAGCTAGTATTTTCTCGTCTTATCACGTGGTTTTGCTCAATCGATTGATTTTTGTTTCCTCTTGGTAAATTGAATGAGTCAGAGAGGAGTCAGCTGACTGAGAGACGTACGTGATTTCGCTCCTCAAGGTTGCCGCTGCTGCTGATCTGCCGGTTGAGAGGAAAAAGCCCCGTGGGACACGCGGCGATGGTGGGAGGGAGTCTTAATCTGGCTCGCAAGACTTGATTGAGAGGGGAGCTGAGGGAGGAGGGCTCAGATTAATCTAATGTACTCATGAGCACCAAAGATTGATCTAATAACAAACTCGTGTGGAGATATACCATGATACCTTCATGTTAATGTTAATTAACTTCTCTAAAATACGATAATTTATTCCTGCATATTACATTTTAAATTTTACTTTAATTTTTGTAAAAGTTATAAAAGTACTCAAGAGCACACGTTAAAATTGTCAAATTGTATTTAATGTATATATTATAGTACGTGTATATAATAATACACATTGGTTATAGTTTAATTAAAAATGCATGCATAGTCGTTTTTCAATATTTGTTTCTTAGCATTAAAGAAATTCATGCTTTTTATTTTTTTAACTTGTCGGACTTTAATTATTAATATAACATTTGCTTTATTTTTTTCGTGTTTCAATTATCATTTAATCTCTTCAATGTATTTGTTTGGAGGTTGGATGGAAGAGTGGGCCTTTTGGCCTAATAAATCCCGCCTCTATAATAAAGACGATTTTATTATTATTATTATTTTAGGTATAAATGCACAATCGGATGCTAATCAATTATTTTATTTTTCGTGTGTTACCACAGGTACAGATGGTTCATCTGGTTATTGATTCACGAATCGATTATTCACTTACGAACAGACCTAATGCGATGAAAATTAAAATATTATACCTATATATTTCAAATGGAATTTAGCTGTAATAAGGTTTTAAAAATAATATATTGCATGACATGATTTGACGAAGCATTATACCATAATGCAATATTGTCCCTATCAACCCCGTGGCACTATCTGTTCAATAACAGCATGAATGTTATCATGCATTTACTTCACAGGAAAAAGATTTTTTTGCAAAGAGCTGCACGGATAAGTTGATTGGAGTTGATTGCATGAAAGATTTTGAGGTGCTTGATCTTACGAATTATCTCCATCAAGTATACCCGCCTGCAAGGCTCAGAGATAATACTTCAAGTGCAAATCTGGCTAATAGCATTAACAAGCGGCCTATATAAAAAAAAAATTATCACTCTAGCTGCAGATTAAAGTAATTGAACTCATAATAACGATTGAGATTATTCCATTTCGAAGAAACACTTTGCGATCTTCATGATAATTCAATTGATTTGTTTTGTGCTTTTGAATGTGGGGCGCTTGATCAAAATGTTGATTGCAAATATTTAATTAAATTAGTGATATGATAATTGAAACTGCATACATATATTGAAAACATAGCAGACGATAAAATTATGCTCCATTGTAAAGGATATCAGAAGTCAGAAGATATGCCCTTTCTTAAACATATAAGTTTATATTTATTTCTATAATAAACAAAGATTTAGGAAAAATACAGTAATTCCAAAATTATAAAAACATCCATTATAACTTAATCATGTTGCTACCGCGGCGTACTCTAAATAATCTATAGCACTTTTTAATACTCAAATTTGCCTAAAATAGCAAAAAACATAATATTGTATATTTATTTTTTATATATGATATTATTATATTAATGTATATGTTGGCACCCAAAGCCGAATTCGGGCCACAGCAAAAAAAAATTCACACATTTAGTTCTGCGCATCACGCAGACGAAGTGAGTTTTTTTTTCGGCTTTGGCGTATAATTTCGTTTTGGGCAAAACTAGTTCTGCTCAAATCGAAATGCGTCAAAACCGATATGAGCTTTTATTTTAGAACTATTTATTTGCGCATTTTTTTCGGCCTTGGCCCGAATTCGGCTTTGGGTGCTAACATATATAATATAATAATATTTAAATTTTATTTTTCATTTAATTCAATTCAATTTTTTAAAAATAATATTGCTCTTTTATCTTAGCGTATTTTTTTTTTATATCAGCTGTTCTATGTCATTTATGTTACTGAAAGAAAGGGGTAAATATAACTGCTATAAAAAAGTATGATAAAATTAAGCTTGTAGTTGTAATTGAATTTATTTATACTATTGAGTTCCAAAATTATCTTAGGAAATAAAAATTGTGATGATACCTTATAATAATTATATAGTACCCTTTTTCTTTAATGTAATATGCTAATTACATTTGTATATGAAGTGGAGTCAAATTAGCCGGGAGAAGAGGAGCAGTTGGTGTAAGTGTGCATTAATCACGTTAGCTTGGTCATTTCCTGCCTCAGCCGCTGAGAGGCGCTGCAATCGATTTTATAAACACGTCTTTGATCTATATTTTAGAGATTTTATCCTCTCTTAAAAAAATATAAAAAAAGCATAGTAAAAGATCATCCAAACAATCCCCCTAAAATGGGGATAAATAATTTTATATACTTCCCCTAAATAATCTCATAATAAAGTAAAGAGAGTATTACATGGATATAGGGAGAGTCGATTTATAAACTATATAGTTTCAATACGCACCATACAACATCATATTGTATATTATGAAGGAAAATATAGAATTTAGATAAAGAATTTGAAAATTATAAAATACCTGAGGATATAAAGAATTAAAAATGTTATTGTATAATTATATATTATTTTAATAAAATAAGAATCTTATGCTAAAATGCTTAAAATTATGAGATTAAATCAATCAATATTATACCAAATAATTGTTTTTATGTATACTTTATAACTTCATCAGGCTTGCTTTAAGTTGCAGAGTAATGAGCATTTATAATTTTTCATGATATTTCATATAGACACATAATTAGTATACAGTACAGTACATATAACTGTAAGAATGTTATATCATGACATTTTAAGCTCTTCCGTCTTTTCATGCATGCATGTACAAGAAAGATTTACTGCATTGGGCTTACGGGGTGTAATTTTTTTACTGGCTCAATCAAAAGAGGAGGTCGAAAAATATCCCTTAGATTTTTTTGCGATTTTTTTTAGCAGTGCATCATACCTAAAATGGAGATTAAAAATGTCTCTTGACCTGGAGTCTCCATCCGTAACGCCTATGACGTCACTACATTCTTTGGTTCAACTATATAACACTTGTAAAAAATTATTGCATTGTTGCTTGTTTATTAAAAATTATCATTTGTTTCCATAGCAACGTGTTTGTTTAGAAACATTATATAGTTGACCCAAAGAATGTAATGACGTCATAGGCGTTGCGGATGGAGCCTCCAGGTCAAAAGACATTTTTAATCTCCATTTTAGGTATGATGCAATGCTAAAAAAAAATCGCAAAAAAATCTAAGGGATATTTTTCGACCTCCTCTTTTGATTGAGCCAGTAAAAAAAATACACCCCGTATGCCCATTATAATGAATAAATGTAAATATACTTCTCTATAATATTAATAGTTTAGTTTGTCACAATAATATCTGCTCTACACATGAAAGCATGTTGGCATGAGTGTGTTGATTTAATTATATGACAATATTTTTTCGTAAACCGAACAATTATTTCGATTACATTAATAAATTATTTTTTATTACAAGGTGTAAGGTGTACTTTCAAATTTCCATGACAAATTTATTTCCACATAAATTTCCTAAAATACATTCATGTACTTTTTATGTGGATTTAAATGAGTAAAATTTATCATTTTGAATTGAAAATATTAGCAATAAAAATTGAGATTTTCAAATTATGATATGATCGTGTTGCGTTGTATTGGGCTTAGGAGCGAACTCAGCTGCCTCTGAATATCTGAACAGCTCCCTTGGGAGTCTCTCTCTCTCTCTCTCTCTCTCTCTCTCTCTCTCTCTCTCTCTCTCTCTCTCCTCTCTCTCCTAGCTTATTCCTATAAAAAATTA
Organism: Siphlonurus alternatus; assembly: GCA_949825025.1. Taxonomy (NCBI): domain Eukaryota; kingdom Metazoa; phylum Arthropoda; class Insecta; order Ephemeroptera; family Siphlonuridae; genus Siphlonurus; species Siphlonurus alternatus. The sequence goes on from OX463779.1 coordinate 9,985,111, forward strand.
CCGCAGGAGTACTCAACGAACACACTACACGATAGTACGGGTGTCTTAATTAATTGATTAATTGCAAGTACATTGATTATTAAAGTCGTTCTTAATGCAAATAATCAAATATCTTAAACTATTAAATTATTGCACTACGAACCGTCTAAACATTTTCACTTCTTTCCTGATACATGCATGATAAAATATACACTCTTTTTTTTACATGCATGCAGCAGGTTTGGTCTCTTCTGTTTAGTAAAAAAATTATATAAATCTATAAATAATATTTTTCAATTATTAAAAAAAAAAAATACATACACATAGAAATGTTTCAATAGCGAAGTATATAATATTATAATTTTTTCTCATTTTTCTGTTCAGCTCGGAAATAGCCTACATATATATGTATTCAAAAGCTTTTTCTTCCAATGGGTTTTGAATATAACTTGTGTATATATAGGGGATTTCATGTGTCGTATAAAACTAAATTGGTTTCTAGAGGAGAATAAAATAATGAAGAGTCGGTATCTGCCTCAGATAACTTACAGTACATTCGCACGCAGAATATCTCGGTATACTTTTATGTACGTGATTCATATATACATTTCATTTTCCACATTGTCTGATATTAAAAAGTTGAATTTCAAATAATAATCAACATTTTTCATTAACTTCTTTTCTTAACAACCAATAATTCAAATTTATTTATTTATATGCATTCATTTTACTTTTTTAGGTGCCTGTACCTAACGTTGAGCACATATGTGCAATGCCTGACTGTATCAATAATACTAGATTCTCTAACATTTAAGAGATATGGGACTCTTTAAAATGGTATTTCAGTGCGTTACATATAGAAAGGGATTTTAATATATTTGGTATATTAATGTAAGAATAATACTGTAGTTATATGTTTACATTTCATTTAATACTTCCTATGCTGAACACTCTTACGTCATAAACCAAAAATTGCTCCCCCCCCCATATCTTTATTTTATGATCATACGATATAAGATCACATGGCCAAATCAAATTTTCTATAGAGTATTATATCATATATGAATGTTTACAAAACACAACCACTCATAGATGCTGAGGTCTAACTTTAAGTCAGTCCTAAGTTTGTTGATTTCGATTATTGCAAAAATCAAAAGTTAAGCCTGAATCAAAGTTATGTTAAACCTCATCTATGCAGTCGCGTGACATAGTTAAAACATAAAGTGACTGTGGCACACTTTTTAAAAATAATCCACAGAAAGTAATATTATAATTATATTTGCGAATGACAAGGGGATAAAATGTCCTATATATTTGAAGGATATGTTATAAATAACATAAATAACATAACATATTATTTACTGTTGTTGCAATATGATAATTTAAGAAATTATCACAAATTCATACTTTCACTTTTTTAAGCGTATACGTATTTATGATCTATTATACGTACCAATATGATATCAGAAAATCAATGCATAAAATTTGATGCATGCAAGTAATATTATACAAAAACGGTTGTCACTGACATTTTAATTAAAATATTTCTTTGATTACAGAGGGTGCTACCATTTTTATCTGCATGTATACAACCTATAATTGTTAGTGAAATTCACCACACTTTCATGGAATCATGCTTGACAGCGCCCACACTTTGGGACACCACAAAATTTACTTTTGTTGTTTGTTGACAATACCACGCAATTTGTTGTGTTAGTTATAGCGGCATTGTAAGCATCAATATTCTTAGGATGGATAGACAAAATGCTGGCAAGTTTGAACTTCTTTCTATTATTACTTTTAGCTCATATAACATACATTTAATATACTCTTAATTTAAACAGAAAACTTACTTTTTTTACGAAAAAAATAATAATTAATAATCAAAAGTGAAACCCCTCTTCTATTTATATATAAAAATAATGCCTTAGGGTTGAAATGTGTACATTAGTAGCTCATTCATTATAAAACAAAAGACACTACATTAGAGTTACACGAGATTGAGGAGGTTGTGGCGGTAGTTGATAAACAGACGGTGATGATGGCTTAGTGAGATGTGTCTCAATAGCTGTTGGCGTACAAGAGATTCGTACCACCGCCGCCGCGGTCCGTTTTAAAGGCTTATTATAATCCGAGGGCCCTTTGATCAAACTACACCGGTACTATATAGACGACGACGAAGAGGAAAAGGCGGGACGGACGAATGAAATTTAGTCGTGATACGATAATATACTTCTATAATGTATAAAAGCTTTTTCAAAAAAAGCTTAAATACTATATATAGGAAAAATATATAAAAAGAAAGAAATACGTAATAAGTAATTTTTTTTAATAAGATATAAATTAAAACTTTGAAGTTTATTCAACTGTATGTAATATTCAAATGAAAAGTATAATAATCTTCTGTTTTTGGATAAAGTGAATATATAGAAAATTGTGCTTTTAAAAAATACAAAAATAAATAACGAGATAAGTTTGGGCACACTCTACAGCTCACAATTATTCTAAGAAGTGGCAAGCACGTGTTGATGAAGCATAAAAGTACTGAAGTGTTTTTACTTTTATACACTTTAATCTAGTTTTGTGTTCATGAAATTAAATATTTTCATTTCTGACACGCCACTGAAAAAAGTATGTTACACACATTACATTGAATTGTCGTTCGTTTTAATTAAAGGCTTGCATGTTTTTTATTGTTTTTTCCCATGATGTTACAAAATTTATATTTAATAATTAACGTTATTTCATTAAAATAAATTAATAATTTATCAACATCTTCGTTTAGTTACGGTAGGACATCTAAAAGAAGCTCTGCCAAACTTCGAACGGCGAGCCTCGGCATTAATTATAATTTATTATTTCACTTTAAAATTCTATTTTAATACTCACATAATGGGAAAACAAATGCGGTGTGAAAAGTACGAGGCTAAAATTTAGATAATTCAGCTTACTTATATTCTAATATGCCAAAAAATTGAAAAAGAAATATACGATTAAAGCAAAAAAAGAAATTATACTGCCATTTATATACAGTATTATTAATTAGTAAAAGCTTGTGGTTAATTCCATCATCTCACGGACATACAGATACCTGCAGCAGATATTATTATTTGTATTATTTCCTTTTGATCCAGTGAAATGAACTTTCTGTGAATGAATATTCCTCTATATAACGTATTTATTATCCCTTTTGGATTTATCTCGGAGAATATACAGCTATATATATGCAAAATATATATTACACGTAAGTCCTTGCTAAAGTAATTTTGTATTATGTAGCTTAAAATCCCTATACATTACATTGAAATTTATAAAGCTAAAATTTGTACACAGGAAATAGTTTATAATTATGTCTCACATGATATGAAATTATTAAAAACACATCAAAAGATTGACAAAACAAAAATAATTCAGCACAAAATAAAAATTGCAAAGCTGCGTGATAACAAGTTTTCTTTTATCGTAGTTTCAATTTTTATAGCAAGCTCACTGAGCTTATATGTATATATTTCAACAGTCCATATATCACTCCATACAATTGAAAACTACTATTTTTACCGACAAAGAAATCTGTGAGGACTGTCCAAAAAGTTTCAATTTCCATTGCTTATATGATCTATGACGTAATTTTCCCAATTATTACAATCATCTGTGAAGTCAATTAGGATGATTGCAGTTACCTTATATATATATATATATATATATATATATATATATATATATATATATATATATATATATATTATTTATATAAAATATACTCCTAAATATTCCATGAGTTTCACATTTTATACCTATCCTACTTACACCCAATTATCTAAATATCATGTTATATTTGTTTGCTATAAAAAAATAAAGTGATGATTTTATTAATTGAAATCTTTGTATCAATATATCATGTTAGTTGATTTAATTAGGAAATACGTTCACAGGTGCATTACAAAGTTTATTGGTTGAAAACAAGAGGATGAAACACACAAATGACCGGTATATAGGGAGACGTTAATATCAATTTCATTTGATGTCATCGCTTTGCAATTACGTGCGGCGACAGAGGTCATACTCGGTAGAGGTTTTAATTTGACTTGCGGTCAACATCATCTTACCTCAAACAAATTTGACTCTCCTTTAGAGACTTGTAACGTCTTCAAAGCTTGCTTGTCATTAAGTCACGTCATATAATAAATAATACTGGACATGTCTCTCATTGAGAAAAGCCGATGGTTTTCTGTGTAGGCTGCAGTTATATTGAATTGCGATGTTATGAAACAAAATATGTTGTATTTTATTTTAGATCTGCTAGTTATGTAAGGGGGAAATAAATAAATAAATAAATAAATAAATAAATAAATAAATAAATAAATAAATAAATAAATAAATAAATAAATAAATAAATAAATAAATAAATAAATAAATATGTGAATTCATAAAAAAAAGTTGTAATATGTTGCTAAAAAATGTTACATGAATTTGTTTTTAAGGATTGACCTCAGTTGATTGAGATCTCGGAATCGGCCTCCTTGAAGACTTTCAAGACTTTCAGAGAACTTAGAACTCGCCATCAATAGGTGGCATGCAAATTTTGAAGTGGATGTCTGATCAGTTTTGAGAAAACTGAGGTAGAAGTTTAACATTGGCCTTATGGACAGAAACCGAAAATGAAGCTATTGTAAAAAAATCGCCACCTTGAATCTGTTCAAACCATAAGCGATTAAGCGATCATTCTATTAATTTTAAAATTTATTTCATTCGATTCTGTTTCACAGAAATTTCCTTTGACTCGCGTATAGTAGCTGAGGTCAATCGTTAATAATAATAATAAAAATACATAACATGACTCAATCTTTAAAAAGCACGAGTTCAGTTCGGCTATATTGAAATATATTTTCTGCGATATTAAATCACACCTATTTTTTAATTATCGTCGATGTTTGTTTAAACACTATAATTGTTACTATAATTGTTTTAACAGGTTGAATAAAATATGAAATTTCAAAAATGTTAATTTTTTCACAATGTCGATCATTTCTAGATTAAATTTGTATTTATATAAAATTCATACAATGCTAAAAAATCCTTAATATTTAAAAACAAATCTGTTAATATTTTTTTTTAAAAAAAGTTAATGGCACTGTATTTCCGTTGCGTGCATGTATATTTAGCTGCAATCGTAAGATGGTAATCTGTCGTTTCTACCTTTACTATATACTTGGGGCTGAATTCGCACATCCGTCAAAAAAGACGAGTTGCCTATCTCTTGTAATACTTAACGTGCATAATCTTAACGGAAATGCGTCAGCAAAATTAATTACTATTGATAAACACCACTTGGAAATTGTCCACTACAACTTATGTTGTCAAACTTTTGTTTCCTTGACGCAATTATTTTTTTTAAGTATTAATAAATAGTAGTTTAGACAACGAAATGACAAAAATGCAAAAGTCATTTACGTATATGTTGTTTTTAATGAAATGTCTAACTGAAAACGTATTTTAAAAAAAATAAGTAACAAATCGGAAGGGCATATATTTCATTGTTTTTCTAGCTTCCTTCCTCACAAAACATAACATAATTATGATACACAATTACATCATTTACACCATGAATTAAAAATCAGAGAAGAAAAGGAAAATCTGATTATTTTCGATATGATTGTGTATTTATAATAAAAACATATCATTCCGACGGCGAGCATCTTGCGCCTGAAGATGCTACCATGCAACCCTCCGTGCGCATCTGCACAAACAGTTGCCTAACCTCATCTCGAGAAGGGGCTTCTCTCCCGCGCAAAAGTCTTGGCATCATTTTTTATAAAATTATTTGGTCAGAGTACATGCATTCAATTTTTTTCATAAAAACTGTGTTATTTTTAATTGCGAAAATTAAATTTGATATTATAATTTTATAGTAAGTATTATATTACCACGACTGATAAACTAAATTTTAATACTAACGCTTTTATATAATCTCCATAAGAGAGTGAGATCATGCAAAGCTTTGCACATTTGAATATTCAGTTTATATCACTAGATTATTTTATTCTAGAGTGCAAAAATAGTGTTGAAATATAGGCAAATAAAAAACACATTTTAGTATCAAGTTAATTTGGATAACCATTATAACCAATTGTTTTTGTACTTGAGTGATAGAGTGATCACAAACTTATCGTAAACATATTATCTGTGTAAATATTTAAAAAAAATCTTATATTATAAATATTCATAACTTAAAAATTATAATTAATTAGCATATGTATATTAATTACATGTTTGTATATCTTGTTCATTTGATTATCCCATCAAATTAATATGATAAAGTCAATACGACGTAGTAAGTTGATCAAAGCGTTGCTGGTTTAATTAACCTGATGAGGAGCATCTGTGTGCTTCTTGTGAGATCTCCTTGCACTGTTTGCTCACATGACGACGTCCTCCTTTGCTCCCTGGGGATGTTTCAGGCCGGGCGGCTCCTCCTCAACGTATAAAGCAAATTATGTAGAATCCTTCCCGCACTGTCCCGCCCCTCTCCGGGTAAAAAAAAAATCTAGTGACGTATGGCTGGCTGAGATACCCCAGCGGCAGCTCTCAAAGGAGGTCCAATGTTTGGTAAACGAAGACCACAAGACGACGACAAATTAGATAGCAAAATTAAGGAAAAGCTCGTGTTGTTTTTTTTCGTTTTCAGTTTTTTCTTTACTATTTATACAAGCAGTTATTTTCTTTATACCTTGATAAGAACTCTTCATGGTATTATTCATTAAAAGAAGAAGTTTAAAAGTATATATATGTAGATTTTATATATATTTTTTTCCTTATATAATATTAAATTCCCTTGGGCAAAACAAAAAATTTATCATAAAATCAAAAGAAGTAAAGAAAAGTAATGCTTGGTTTATAAATATTAAAAAAATGTTGTTTCTGGGAAATTAAAATTAATTTTTATATCGACCGCTGTATAGAAACGCTTCTCTCAGCATGATTTTTTTCTTATTTTAAAATATCATGTCAGTTTATGTTAAAATGTGAATATCTGCAATAAAATGTCTCAAAATCCTTACATGGTTATTAATTATGCTCTGAAAAACAGTCTGTTTTTTGCTACGTACAAAACTTACAGAAAATTTGGATTTTTAATCAAATGGCCTATCACAATTTTATAGCCTCTTTGTTAAGCTGCGGCCTACAGCTTTTGATGGAAAAAAAATTAAACGCAGTGTTAATATATTTTGTTAATATATTTAAAAGTTATAGGAGAATCAAAACTTTACCACGTCGGAAAAATATTCACTAAAAGCCGCGAACCAATCACAGCGCAGTATTAGGATATAAGTACGTTTTGGATGCATCTTAAATTATCGTGATAAGTTTGAAGTTTTTTTTCCAACTCTCCTCGACATATGAAATATTTTTAAGTAAGTGTGGACGGGGGAATAGGGGGAGCGGTACAAATTAAATCTTAAATTAAATAATCTTTTCCATAATATGTATATGTGATCATTCTGTACAAGGTTTGTGCTTGTGTGTATATATCTGTGAGGTAATTAAGGTGAACTTACATTACATTACAGAAAATCAACAATTTTAAATTTATTATTATATATAAAAATATAAATAAAACACGGTAGAGAGTGCCCAGTTTTTAAGCACAATAAAGTTTTCAAATAAGTTGTTGTTGAAGACTATATATTATACAATTTCGATTTGAAAATTTTGTTCAGTATCAAATAAAACAAAACACATACTCAACAACAAAATTAAACTATAAAAAGTTATTACTATAACAGAATTGATTTAATTTATTATTAAAAAAAATATTAAATGGTTAATCGTAACTTCACAAAATAAACAAGTTGACCACTTGATGACTATATGACATAAAATGTAGTTACTGTATATACAATAATTATTATTAATATGAATGTATACATTAGTTAACCAAAGCGACGACCTATTGCTAAGCAAACACTGGACGTATGCTATTCAGACAGGAGTGCGGATGACTGTAATATAATAACCAACCAAGTTCGAAACTACAGCAGGTGATAATTTCAACTCTTTTAATGTATCGAAAATGTTATATTAGAGTCTACATAGTTTTGCCGAGGGTTTACTGGCAATATCGCGATTGGATTGTGCTCTCGTGTCAAAGGGAAGCCCGCTCATATCAGAGAAGTCGAGTGCTTTAACCACCCCTTCTCCTTAACCACGGTCAACGGCTGCTCAACCTTCATGCCCTCTCAATTATGCAAATATTGGTCACTTTATACATCACCACAAAACCAGAGTTTATACTACAAAGCAAAAAAGAGGTTATATTCATAAAAAAATTAAATTAAATTCTATATCACTATGTAGTAAAGTTATTTAATCATTTTACGTTGGTGTTTCTCTAGAAACTGAGATCAAATGTAAATATTTATGTTTAGCATATAATTTGTATTTATACATGCATCTCTTTTATTTACTTAAGAATATTAATTCAATTTAAGCAGTATACTGGTTCATGTAAATTATAACATTTTCTATGCTAATGATAAATGATTTTATTTTTAATTAAAATAACGTTACAATTTATTTATAAATACACAATTCAATTTTATACATTTATTATACTCATCTGATATCGAGTTTTTTTTTTTACTCAATGTAAAACAAAAGTTAAAAAAAAAAAATGTTGAAATTGCAAAAGCTGTAAAATGTTATTAAGACAATTTATAATTTAAAGTTCTACAAATTGAATCAGTACTTGAATATACTTTTTTATAATGTATTTCCAAATTGTAATGTTTCTAAACCAAATAATATATACTGACAGAAGTAATACACTGATTAATTTTATCTCTGTATGTCAATGCTGAGTCTATGAAGCAAGTGGTGCATGTCGTGTGCCGATCGATGAGGTTAAGACGCTGCCTTTCAAGAGGATGGGTGGGCGGGGAAGGGCACACCTGCTCGCGTGTCAGACCGGAGGAAGGTGTTAGCCACAATCCTTATTAGCCTGCGAAGATCCTCCTCGCACTAACAACATAGCAGCAGCAGCAGCCAGGCGGCTGAATATTACATGATTACTGTGTAGTGGTAAGGAGCAAGCGGATCAAGACAACGTGATTCAAGTTCGCACTCAAGTCCCCTGCACGTGAGCATATCATTAGAGTGGTAATCACTGAGGCATGCCATCAAGCCTAAACTGACGTGGATCTCACAGGAATTATCAGAAACCTGCATTTACACACGTCTTCTACATTATCTTCCAACAGATGTTCCTGTATGTAATATAATCATCATGAATATGTTGCTGATAATAATGAAAATAGTCGCATTTAGAGATTTGGGGGACTATTCACAAAGCTCTTTAGCACTTTGAAAAAAAAATAGCAAATGTCTGAAGATTGTCAAGTGCAAAAAAAAATGTCAGGGAAACATAATTATAGAGTTTCGAATATCCCCTTTTATACTGTGTTTTTTATTAATAAAAACGAATTAATAGAAAATTTAATTGATATATTAAATATATACAATAATTGAATTCTTCTTTCAATACAAACTGATATATTAGTTACGAATCATCGGTACACCCGTCCGAGCGTTTCTATTTTTCAATAAGATATTTTGGATCATGCAGGGATTTTCAGTAAATATAATATAATAACAATATAATAATTCATTAGACGTTTCAGCGTGACCGTGGTATATTGTAAAATAAGTGTAATGGGTTAAAGAATCAACATGCAGAATAAATTATTTTATTAATTATAACATGTAAATACTTCCTATCTGTAAAAATTTATTACCAATCGTGGAGTTTTATTTAAAAATGTAAATTATTTCTCATTTTTTGTTTTCAAATATCATAATTTTTTTGTCAATCCTTAACCTTTCCATCTTTACTAAATTTTACTTAAACTTTTTTAAAAACTTTATATTCTCATATTTTCTTTAATGAAGTGTTGGTAAAATCAATATACCATTGTTATTTAAAAACTTAATAAACAAAGAAAAACCACGTTATTAATATATATAAAGATTATCATGATTTCTTCAAATATTACAATTTGTTTTACATAAAATAAAAGATTATTTTTTTATAAAATATTAAAATATCTTTTGTATTAACAATGTAAATGGTAAAATATTATATTATTATATTAAAGAGAAGAGCATTAGGGATATTATTAAGCTGGCTTTTCTCTGGCGTATAATATAATGTCTGAGCGACGAAGAAGAGGAAGAAGCAAGGAAGGAAGGGGGTGAACAGCTAAGTAAGTATAAGAACACGGGGCAAAGTTTAGTATAAGGTGGAAGCAGCAGCAAATCTTCTCAGCACCACAAATCCTTACCACCTTCTTACACACTCCAATAGCTGCACACCTGGCATATTTCTCGTGGCAAAACAACACAAAACCTATCTGCAGTATAATATAGGTGATAAAAAAACTTATAATAATTAGAACATATAAACATATGGCAGCACCTGAGAGCTTAACTACAATATTTTCACTGCTCCGTAATTTTTAAAGATTAACCTTTTTATCTATCATTTAATTAAAAAGAAAGTCTGTTCATCGGAAAGTTGAAGTTTTTTTCTATTAAGTGATACATTACTACTAAGTGTCCTGTGCATTGAACTTTAAATATAAAGGTGTGATAAATATTCTCTTGAGAACAACATCATGACGGACCTACGCTCCATGCGTGCTACACCTCAGTTCTGCTCTCCGCTCGTACCACACTGGCCGCCACCTGCTAGAACTACACCGGAGGTTTTTAACTCACAATTTATTAATTATGATAAAAATAATTCTGATATACATATGTCCAATGAAAGCCTATCAAATGATCTGACTGTACATCCAATGTACAAATTAATTCAACATAATATTAAGGACTTATTTACTGACTTTAGAGAAGAAATTAAATGCACTATTAAATTAATGTTAAATGAAAGAAATGGAATTTCTTCTGCAAATAACTTTAATAATGAGGGAAATTCAAATCATCAATGTCATATACAAACAGCTGATTATGACAGGTCACCAGTTCAATTCTCGCGACCTTGGAGGACGGCTGGTTACACAAAACAACGCCCACCTCAGCCGACGTCGTTCACTAGAGTGCCACAGCAGCAGCAGCAATCACGCCAGCAGCAGCAGCAACAATCTGAGCAATCACGCCAGCAGCAGACACGCCGGCAGCACGTTGTAAGTCAGTATCAACCTCGTCGCCCGCTCCAACACCAACTGAGCGCTCAGCGACCGCACCCTACCCAGCTGCCGCGCCAAAGCCAGGGTGCCCAATTGCGCCCCCCAAGACCTCCTTATAATCCGTGGGGTGCGACAGTACCAACATCAAACTCATTTTCAGTACTACAACATATTAATAATGAGTCTTTTCCGACTTTACATCAGAAAAATACCAATAACCATAATAAAAAAAGAAAACATCAAAATTTCCGTTTCATTGAAAAGAAAGGAAATTTGTTTGACGCACCACCAGGCACATCCTACGCCCACTGCGTTGATAAAACATTTAAACAAGGACGTGGAGTTGCAACTCAATTTAAAAAAAAACATGGACAAACCCCTTTTTTAAAGAGTCAACTCAAAAATACTGGTGAAGTAGCTGTTTTATCTTCAGATGACAGTTTTATTTTCTACTTAGTTACTAAATCTGTCCATAACAGCTATCCTGACCACTCAAATATACTACTTGCATTAAAAAATTTAAGAAATATCTGTGAGATTTTAAGTATAAAAAAACTCGCAATTCCTCGTTTAGCATGTGGCAGAGACGGTTTCAACTGGTCTACTATAAAACAAGACATTATTTCAGTGTTCAAAGATCTTGACATTGAAATTGTTGCTTATTATGGATGGAAGACATTAGCAAAGAAAGTTGCAAGTAATGATGATGAAACAGCTGTTAAAGAACTCTTTGAGGAATCAGCCCAATCTACTCTAGCAAACGTCATTACCGCTAGGGCCCCTCCTTCTAATAACCTGGCGGTCCTTGTAAGTTCCGGGCAATGCCAGACCTCTACCTTGCGAGAGAGTACCCGCCCCTCAATTGTCACGCCTGACATAGTGAGGGTGGAGGGACTGCCAGTGCCAGCCACGAAGGAGCAGATGTCTAATACCCGGGGCGAGAAGTCAGGCCTCGCTCAGGTGAACGACGGTACCACCCCGGGCGAGGAGTCAGGCCTCGCTTCGGTGAACGACGGTACCACCCCGGGCGAGGAGTCAGGCCTCGCTTCGGTGAACGACGGTACCACCCCGGGCGAGGAGTCAGGCCTCGTTTCGGTGAACGACGGTACCACCCCGGGCGAGGAGTCAGGCCTCGCTTCGGTGAACGACGGTACCACCCCGGGCGAGGAGTCAGGCCTTGCTCCGGTGAACGACGGTACCACCCCGGGCGAGGAGTCAGGCCTCGCTTCGGTGAACGACGGTACCACCCCGGGCGAGGAGTCAGGCCTCGTTTCGGTGAACGACGGTACCACCCCGGGCGAGGAGTCAGGCCTCGCTCCGGCGAACGACGGTATTGCCCCGAGTGAGGAGTCAAGTCTTGTTTTGGTAAACAATAGTTTGCCTGAATCAGGACCACCCTTACCAGATCCTGTATGTTCTCTTGAATTGAATCAAGATATTATAGATCTGAACTCATTACATCCAAGACTCAAAGCTTTTTTACTAACGATTTTAGATAATAAATTCCAATTTACAAATGATCTATTAAAAAATGATGAAACCGCTGCTAAGAAAAGTGCAATTAATTCAGAAAAATCAATTAATGAAATTTCATCTGTTGTCTCACCATCCATTATTAGTAAAAATGATACTATTAATGATAATGTTTTGAGTTCAAATGTTGATAATTTTAATCTGGCATCTCAATTGAAATCCCCCATTAAAAATTCTCAGGAAGATACACAATCTTCCCCTGTGAGATCACGGCTCCGTGCCAGTACACTAAACAGTATCTCCACCAAATTGCCCAACAAAAAAAAAACTTAATGTTCAGGTTCACTCAGCCCCATGTAATATTAAAATTCTTCAGCTTAACTTACCAGGCCTAAAAAATAAATTACCAAAATTTGAGTATTTTCTTGAAATGGTTGATTGTGATATAATTATATTATGTGAACATGGGCTGAATGAATCTGAAATTATAACAATAAATTTTAAAAATTTTATGATAGTTTCATATTACTGTAGAGATATTCAAAAATGTGGGGGAGTAGTAATTCTATCTCGTAAAGGTTCAAATATAAATGATATTAAAATAAAATCCATTGAATCAGTTTTTGAATGCTGCATAGCGAAATTAGTAATTAACAATACAACAAACATTTATTTTGCTTCTATATATCGCCCACCTAATATATCTAGAGTGATGAAAAAAATTCAGAATTTTGACAACACAGAAAATAATATAAAACCATTCTTAAAAGAATTTGAAATGTTATGCAAAAAATTAATTAAATACTGTAAAAATAATGATGATTTTTTTATTATTGCGGGTGACGTAAATCTTAATTTATTTATTGATGATGCAAATGTAATTTTATATAAAGATATACTGGACTCATACAAGTTGGAAATTGTTAATAGTTCCGCTACTAGAGAAACAATGAAAACGGCTACTTTAATTGATCATATTATTAAAAGTACATCTGCTATTAATACTAATTATAAAACTGAAAAAACAACTCTGTCGGACCATAACTATACTATAGTCACAATAACATTAAATAACTCGAAGAACATTGATAAAATACAAGAAAAACAATTTTATTATAAACGAATATTTGACAAATGCAATTTAGATAATTTTCTGCTCCTATTAATTCGTGAAGAATGGAATGATTTATTAAATCCTGATCTCAATTCAAATGAGAGATGGTCAAAATTTCTTGAAATTTTTATTTATCATTTCAACGAGGCTTTTCCTGTTGTTAAAAGAAAAATTTCAAGTAACAAAAATAAACCTTCCTGGATACTCAATAACCCCCATCTTTACGAACAAGGGATTTCTTTAAAACGCTTACACTATGATGTAAAATTTACTGACCCAAATTTAGAGTCTACTTATAAAAAAGAAATGAAATCTTATAAACAAAATATGGCCACCGCTAAATTTAAAGAGAATGACCATGAAATAAAAGGAGCTAATAATAAAATTAAAGCTACGTGGAATATAATTAATAAAGAATGCAAAACAAAGAAAACAAATGTTAATAATAAGAATAATTATGAATTATGTATAAATAGTGTAACGATTACAGACCCCAAACTAATTTGCAATTTATTTAATAATTTTTTTGTCAAGACAATTGAAAATATAATAACAGAAAAATTTCCTTTTAATTATTCTAATACTTTAATTATTGTCGATTCTGATAAAAGTAAAACGAAATTAAATTTTAGTTCGATAGACCCGATTTATATTTTAAATCGAATGAAATCCCTTCCTAATAAGTATGCAGCTGGCCCAGACGAAATACCATATACTGTTGTAAAATATTGTGCTTCTGTTTTGTCTGTCCCTTTATCTAATTTAATTAACCATTCAATATCAGATGGTATATTTCCTGATTGTTTAAAGGATTCTAAGATTTATGCAACTCATAAAAAAGGCCCAACTTTCATTATTGATAATTACAGACCAATATCAAATACATCTGTTTTTGGCAAATTATTTGAGAATACATTAGACGATCAAATTACGGATTATCAAACAGAAAATCATTTAATTGCTCCCTGTCAACATGGATTCTTGAAAGACCGTTCTACTGATACAGCACTATTTGATCTTTTAAGCCACGTTTATATGGCAATAGATAATAAACTATTTTGCGTTGCAATATTTTTTGATTTATCTAAAGCGTTTGATAGTCTAAATAAAGATGTATTATTGAATAAATTTGATAACATGGGAATAGGAGTTTCGAGTCGTAATCTATTAGATTCATATCTAACTAACAGACAACAATATGTTGAATTAAATTCAAATTCTAACGGCCAAAATATTACATATAAATCAGACAAATTACCGATTACACTTGGAATTCCTCAAGGAGGAAAAATGTCAGCCACATTGTTTAATACAGGAACAAATGACTTATCAGATCATGTCAAGAATGCGGTATTAGTAAAGTATGCTGATGATATTACAGCTATAATCACAGCAGAAGCCGAAGATGAATTAATTCGTAAGATTAAACTTACTATTGAAGAGGTACATACATGGTGTACAAATAATAAGCTAATATTAAATTCAACTAAAACCGAATACATCCAATTTCATTCCCCTAGACAAATCCCTTTGAATAGTTATTTGTTGCAATTAGCCGGGAAAACAATTAAAAGAGCAGAGTCTGTTAAGTTTCTTGGTCTACACATTAATGAAAGTTTGGATTGGTCTTTACATGTAAATGCGATTTGTAAGAAGATAAATTCGGCCAATTTTATGTTATATACAATCAGGAATCATGTATCTCATGAAACCTTGCTAACCATATATTATGCGTATGTTTATCCACATTTGGCATATGGCATAATAAATTGGGGATGTAAATCGGAACTATTGAATCGATGTTTTGTTTTGCAAAAGAGAGCACTTAGAACGATTTTAAGAATACCAAAAGGACAGTCGTGTGTTTCACATTTTAAGGCTAATAAAATGTTAACTGTCCCTTGCATTTATATTTTAAATTGTGCCTCATTCAAAAAAAATCATCCAAATTTTTATGTTCAGAATGATGGCTATCATGACTATAATACTAGGAATAAATCGAATGTAGTTACTGAAAGACATAACACACAATTTTTCAAAAACTGTGCAATGTATCAAACAGCAAAATTTTATGAATTTTTACCAGCATGTTTGAAAGAAATAAAAACCAGTAAACTTTTTCGCACAAAATTAAAGAATGTATTGATCAATAAAGAGTTTTACTCTATTAAAGCTTTTGAGAGTAATAAAATGTCTGAAAAAGTATTATCAGGATTATAAAATAAACAAAATTATAAATTTACATATACATTGTATTGACTGATATATATATATGTATGTATATGTATATATACATATGTGTATGTGTGTGTATATGTGTATGTGTATGTATATATGTATATATATATATATATATGTGTGTGTGTATGTGTATGTATGTATGTATATATATATATATGTATGTATATATATATATATATATGTATATATATATATGTTCCACATAAACTAAAATTTATCAGTATTAATGGTGACTTTGGCTTGTATTTTGTTTTTATTATTATTGTCAGTGATTGTGTTTGATAGTGTTAAATAACTTATGTAAATGTGTTTAAGTTTGATGTTTTTATGTTGTATTTTGTCCAATTTTGACTTGAACATATGTTTGTCTTGTACAACCAAAAAGAAGTTCCAAAATAAAAATAAATAAATAAATAAATAAACACACAAGTCTACAGTATTATATTATTAGATTCCACTATTCATAAACACTGAAGCATCATCTTATAGAGAAAATGATAAAACAAAAACATGTAAGAAGAAATGTATATTTATAATATATATATTGAGGAGTAACGTTTTCTTACTTAATATACTTAACATGTTTCTTATATATAATAATGTATATAAGGAAAATCACTCACTAATGCCTTTTCCTTAATAATAAGCTGCTCAGTGTTTTCTCAACCCCTTATAATTCCTTAGCAAGTAACGCTTTATTATATAAAGTATGGTATATATTTATTATATCTCAATATATTATATTATTATGATGAAATGTAATAAAATAATTTATACAATATTTCAGTTTCTGTATGTATGTAATTCATCTGTAAAATATAGTAGTATGAGAACGTTTTGTTGAAAACTATATGAAGATAGCATGCACTGATGTTATTTATTATGTTATCGTATAGAGCTGTTTAAATATTCATCAAATAAGAAACCACGATATGGAAAACCAGACAACCAATTTTACAATAAGGTTGCTTTTCAAGAATACTGAAAATATATTTATGTTCAACAAAAATAGTTCATATCGATGTTTAAATATTAACGTCACAATACTCGAATATTGATATTCCTTTTTGTATGTTAAACAAATGCTAAAAAATAAATAATTGCATTGTTTTCATTGCTGTAAGGAACTTATTTTTGCTTCATCTCTGTAAATTAAAAATTTATTCCTAATCTAACCGTACATATGAGAGAGCATTTGGAAACTTTTTATTCACTCTTGACCACGCATAATGCTAATAAAATGATTGGGATACTGTTGATAATAGTCACTTTCCCCTCCCCCTCCCCTCCTTGAAGATAAATTTAGTATCGACCTCAATTTTTTTATTGCAGAAATGGATAGAGGGTGAAAAGTTATGCTACCCTGATTTTTTTCAGATTTTTTAGAGCCCAGGAAGTATTTTTAAAAAAATTATTGAAAGTCCTTTTTGTGACGTCACGTGGCGGCAAGACCTATCTTTTTCTTAAGGAGCGGCGTCTCGTGACGTCACAAAAATAACTTTCAATATTTTTTTTAAAAATAGTTCCCGGGCTGTAAAAAATTTGAAAAAAATCAGGTTAGCATTTAGCATAACTTTGCACCCTCTATCCATTTCTGCAATAAAAAAAATTGAGGTCAATACTCCACTGTCAAAATTGTGTCTGTGATTGGCTCTGTAAATCGAGTGAGTAATGGAGATGCATGCATTTTTTTTAGATTTATTGATAAGAATACATGTCACAGTCAAAAAAATTATCGATTATCTCGTTTGAATATTCAGTTGAATTCATATACTAACCATAATTTAATAATTCATAATTACATTTCAATTTAGTTCTCATTTTTCTCTTATGGAGTTTTGTTGAGTGTTTTTGTGAAGGTGAATTACATATTAAGATAACGATAAACTTAGCCTTTAAACATTATTATAGAATTAACAATGCAACTTTACGAGCAATTAGTAAATTGTATTATTTTTACAAGTATAATTTTACATTACACCTCGGGACAGCTGGAACGCTGAAGTTGCTTGCCTGTTTGCTGTAGAGCTGCAACTTCTATATAAAGAGACAAAGGCATGCATATTTTGGGAGAAGGAAGAAGAGCACATAAAATTTTTAAGCACACCACATCTCCAAAAGCTGCATGTCAATGCACTCAACCAGAGCAACGTTTGTGCCATCCCGAGATGTCCATAACAGTTAAAAATAACAAACTTTACAATTTTTAACGATTCTTTATTAAATGGGGTGAAAAAAAATCACTAGGAAGATTTTTTTTTTTTTTAATACCATCTTAATTTTTTCTGGCCCCTGTCCCGATTGTAACTCACGTACGTTTTTACATTAAGTGGCGCCTTGATTGGCAAAGAAGCGGCGAAAAATCCTCCTCGAGTGGGAGTGGTTCATTAAAACTGCTCCTTCTTCTTCTCCTCGGCCATGTTTACAAATCATGCTGAAGAAAAAGTGGAGGGATTAGACCGCGAAATGAGAATAAAAATGAAATTAAGCCTATGTAGATCAGATCGGAGGGGAGGCATGAAAGGCAGGGGTGCTGGGTGCGCGCTTGACACTCACAATTTTCTGTCCATTTAAGAAAGGAAGGGTGCAGAATTATGAAGGGAGTGAAAAAGGAGAGAAAGAAAAGAATGAGAATAGAAATAATAGGGTTATTTTTTTAAAAAAAATAATACTTCTTTAATGATCGTTTATTTTACATTTAGTATAGTGTACATTAATTTTTATCCAGCTTTGTTATACAATATATACATTCCAGTACTCTCTATTTGAGACTTGGTGAACTTTCTTATCTTTGGGATGGCTAGGCTGGAATTTTGTTGAGACTTAACTCTAGCTCGGACACCACACCTTTGGTGTCTATCAGATTAACAATTTATTTTATCGTGCTTTCTTTACCTGTGATAAAAATTTAAAATTGTTATTGTTTTTTATTGTTTTAATATACTTTTTTTTTTACAAGGATTCTTATGAGCTTTGTTGGAGCTCAAGGCGGAGTAATGGTTATATAGAGAGAAGGACGGTAAAGGATGGTGGCCACGACCTGTTACGCGTCCAAGCAATTGCTAAGGGTTGTTGAGACTGAGGGAACCATGAAAAACACAGTCAGGACGGGCACCTCTACTTTTTATCGATGTTCAAAGCCTGGAGAACCACACTCAAATGCATCACTGTACTGAATTTGCCCTAGGCAACTAGGGGGTAACGTAATTTTTACTTGAAACGGTCACCCATTCAAGTCTAACTAACCACGCTCGACGTAGCTTGACTTCGATGATCTAACGAGAACCGGTCAATGCACTGCACCACGCTCAATATTTATTTGCTGCTTATAAGAAAGTAAATTTAAAAGAATTGCCATGAATGGCTGGAGAAAGCTGCAATGTAAAAACATCATAATTATTAGTGTGTATTTTGTATTTGGTCATCAATAATACTATACTAAAAAAAATTTAACATGATATATTTCCCCATTTGATGTAAAACAATAATGTTATATGACAAGTTTTATTTGAAATGCATAATAATATTATAAATGTATTCAGAACACATATTTTTTCATGTTATATAAATTTTCTTGCAATCTTTTTTATACATCAATGATTGTAATTACAAATTTACTGTAATCAGGGTAAAATCAAACAGCATTCATTTTGTAACTAACATTTAATTATCCCATCAAAGACGTTTTTGTCTTTTATTTTACCATAATACCTTCCTCTCTTTGCTATGTAAAACAGCAAGCTTAAAAAAGCTTTTTATTTTTTTCTAAAAAAAAAAAAAAAAAAAGGTAGTATCAGCAATCGTAAGTAGCCATCGCGTCGTTTCTGCTATAGAGAAGCATGAACTGGCACGTAGCACATGATACATTTTAATCCCTCTATAATGGCTCTGTAATTCTTTATTCACCCAGGCAATATATATAAGAACTCCCTCTCTCTCTCTCTCTTTCTTTCGTCCGCCAAGAGACTTTATTCTTAGAGTTTTTAAAAATGATGGCTCTTTCAAACATCTTATTGGCGATATAAAAATATATACCATATTATTTTTTTTATACTTCTTATTTGATATGCAATGCACTTATTAAAGAACTAAAACGGAAAAAAATATTATGTATATAAAAGAGGTCTTACTAATGAGAGAATATAAGTATTAAGACGTTGTTAAAAATTAAGTTTTAAAAAGAAAAAAAAGCAAGAGAGAATGAATATAGAAGAGTTCACTGTTATTGGAGGCTCATACGCTGTTACAGGCTTCAATTTTTTTTTCACCCCTTTTATTTTTTGAGCTACTTAAAAGCAAAAAGATCGTCTTTTACCCTTCCTATATTTCCCACCCACAATTTCATCTATACTTCTTCTACTCTTTTTCTCCATACCACCCACCAATCAAGACACTTAAGAAAGGCTCTTAACGAACTTAACCATGAAGCCTAGCTGTTCATTTTTATGTAAGATGGGTACAAGAATCTTAATATGTAAAAAAAAAAAAGTAAGAGGAAAAAAGAAAAAAAAATATTTATGAAGGAATATGAAGAAGGGGAAATATATTATAATCTTTGTAGTAAACGTGATTATAAAGGATTAAGACGGTGTCTTTGGTAATGTTGACAGTAGCCCTCGCTGTGACCCGCCCCCCCGCTTCTTGCCCGTGCTCTTAAAGTTAACACCACCTCCTCCTGCATGACACTGACAGAGCTGGGGGAGGGTGAAGAAGCGATTTTTCATTACGTGATCTGATACTCAACTTCGAGCTTCGTGAGGGAGGATAGCAATGTCAAACACATTTTCTCTTAAAAACAGCTAAACAACTGAAATCTGTACACTTTACATGTCAACCGTTGAATGTAGTGGTGCTATTTATATCAGCTGGACTTAACAATTATTTGTATGGTCACATTTGATCGAGAGGTACACAGTTTCAAATTTTATATCAAAACTCTATTTTATAAAAAAAATCGTTTAATGTAAATTAGCATACGATTTATTGTGAAAATTCTCTGCATGGTACATGCATATTCTTCTAACGAGTTTCATCTTGATGAATATAATCTGAGTATATAGGTGTTAATTTGATAGCGTGCTTAAATTTTAACAGTTCTATTAGAAATTCGATGGTGTAGTATATATGGAAGTAGGCGGGACACTGAGGATGATTCCACGTTTCTCATAAACGTCCGCACATAAAACTAACGAGAAGGCAAATTATAATGACAATGGAAGAAGCAGAAGAATATTTTATCTTTTTTTTTTTTTTTTTTTTTTGAAATAAGAATTTTATATAGACGAGAGAATCTTGTATAGCTTTATTCTGTCCACGTTTTGTAAAGACTTTTTGCTTCCATCATTTCTCAGTGATGCTGGTTTTTCTTTTTCTTAATTTATATTATACGAAATATAACGCGAACAAGAGCAAGCAAGCAAAACTAAGAAAGCGCGGGCGTATACTTTCATTTATTTTCCAGTAAGAGATTAAAGTGTCGTATTATTTGGCAGTGGGGAAAAACTCAGTGGTGGTCTTTGAAAGAAAAAAAAAATAAATAACATCAAGGATTTTTACTTGGTATATTATATGATAGTAAGTGGTCGGGTTGGGACATTCTTATTTTGTGAAGCAAGCAAGTAAGTAAGCATCACAGCAGCCTTAGAAGGAAAATCCTTATAGCGTAGGACCTTTTCTTTTTCACTGGAGGAATATAAAAGGTTTTAATGTGTAAGAATAATTGCGGGCATAAGTAAAGAAGATCAAGATATTAAGAAAGAAGCGAGCGAAGAAGGGGGTGGGGGATGATGATGGGACAGTATCATGCGGAGTGAGGACCTCCAAATAGGGATTCATTTGAATGCGGTATTAGTAACAAAGTCATTCATGATGGAAAGAGAAAAAAAAAAGTTTAAGTATATTGGGCGATGGAATTATCTTTGTTCTGCTTTTAAATTGAGTAAAACTTTATAAAGAGTTCCATTTATGTATAGCAATTAAAATTTGACTACTTAAAATGTTAAAATATAATTACATTTTATATATTCTGATTTTTTTGTAACTTTATAATTCACAATTATTTATTAATTATATGTATGAGGCATTGGGCTGTTATATTAACTTATGTTCATAAAATAACAAAATGTACTTTTCTATATAATAATAATAATGCTTTGGATAAAAAATCAATTTTAATTTGTAATCACTTGGTTTCAGTCATTTTCTGTCTAGAGTCAAATTAACTGTCACATGATTGTCCAAAGTGGTTTTTCATGCTTGTATAATTGTTAACTAAAATCACACAAGGTAATTACAGTGTAAAACTATAGTCGATTACATTACGAAATTTTGATCTGCGTCAATTCAAAGCTCTTGCTCTCTGATTAATGCGATTTGAGTTTCTAAAAATCTACACCGAAACTACAGATTCAGATTCAAAAGGCTTTTATTCAGAAACTACAAGACTTTTTAACCAGATCAGCCAGAAACTACAAACCATCTTGCCTTGATGTTAGGCATCACTCCTAGCATCTAAAGAAAGAAGGTGACATCTTAAGGCTCATGTGTTTAACAAATTGCCTAACCTCATGGCGAGATGATGACGCAGTGAACTTAATTATCAACTGTTTGAGTGCACAGAAAATTATATTTTCCAGACATCGAACATTTAATTAATCAGCATGAAACCACGAAGGGACGAAGCCTAGATGATAAATTATTAAAATAATCGTGCAGAAAAATTACATAGAACTGACAAAAGATCACTTCAGATTTGATGCAACTTTGTTTTGTTTTAAGCTTCATCTTTGGATACTCGATATTTACATGATTTTCAACTTTTAGATCCTTCATGATTTCTATCAGGAAAAATTTAAAGTAAATTATTTAACATTTTTCATGGTGTTACCTTTTAATGTAAATCTATCTTTTAATTTTGGTGACATTGCAAAGTATTTCATTAATAATAATCAATAAATTTACGAGAAAAATATAAAAAAAATGTAACAATAATTCATATCTGTATTCATTTATCCAGCTATATAGTAAAAAAAAAAAAAAAAAAAGAAAAAAAAATGCAGTTTCAGAAGCAACTTATCTTAATTGTGATTCCTTTGCATCAGGTAAACCAAAAACTTCACCTAGGAAGTCTTTGAGGTAAAACGAAATGAGATGAGATGCGGGAGAGGGTTGGACGTCTGACAAGTCACTGAGCGGTGGCTGGCAAAGTTGGTGGGCGGGTATTTGTAAAGAAATAAGACTCCAAGTCTACTGGAAAAAGAAGAAATAAAAGAGAGGGAAGAAAGAGTTACGGCTTAGTGCTAAAGTGGGTCTCTGTCAAATCTAAATCCCCACGCGGCAGCTCGTCTTTTGTCTCATTTCCGTCATTGCCAAGGCAGATGACGACTTCTTGCTCCTCCTCTTCTCATATAGTGCCCCCTCAAGTTGGAGGCTTACGTAATTCAAATAAGCTCTAGTGTATTGGTAAATAATGTTACATTTAACATTAAATGAACTTGTGTACTATTTTAAATTAACAAAGTAGATAGTGTATTATATTATTGAAGCTCTACATTATATAATAAATTGAATCAACCCTTTTATCTTGTTGTGTGATTCTTCAATCTTTCAATTCAACCTCATGTGTATTGATGAGACATTATCAATTTATTTAAATTTTTCATTTACAAGATATAGCCAGTGATTTAGGATCGTGTGTACTAATAACATCTTGAACAATGATCAATCTCATGGAATCATATTTCAGGACCTTGAAATTTTATGACGAAAAAATTTACTGTAAAAAACAGTCTGAATTTTAGTAATTTATTTAAATTATTAATGAAGTGAAATAATTAAATGTTTTATTTTCAGATACCTGCTTGTCTCTTTTGTGTGATTCTCCATACTCTGGTCTCATCAGGTACACAGGTTTTGTCTTATTGGCACGGTAGAAATCAAGAATTTGCCATGTTTAGTAAAGGAAACATGGAAACCATGGTCGGTTGTTAACTTACAGCAACATATCCTGTCAGGTTTTGAACTCGTAACCTTCAGATTACAAATCCATGGCATCACCGTTTTTAGACAAAATACGAGTAAAAAACACTTTTTTACATTAATTGAAATTTGAAACTTTTAAAAATCTATCGTAGAATTAATTATTGCATGTAGGTCTAAAATACAATATCCACTGATAATAAAATACTTTGATATGTTTCCAATGCCAAATACAGTGGCAGTACAGATGGGTTTTACTTTGAGTGTATATATTATACATTGCATTTTGTCCCCTCCCCACGCGGCCGTATCTCGTGGTCTCATAAATCCATCGTCTGAACTGGAGCAGCGGGCGGGGAGCGGCGGCGGCAAACACGGCCTCGTTTTCTGCCCAGATGCATGTGTCCCCCTTCCCAGCCTGCAGTATTTGGCAAACACCCCTGCTGTATCGCAACAAGATCGAAGAGGTGAAGAGTCACAACAGACATACATCATATTGATACTGGAATTTTTTTTTGTGTTTCTTAACAAAAGACAGATTTAGATCCGTATTAGTATGTATCTGAAACTATAGCAGATAAAAATGCTATTGATTTTAGAACACGTAAACGTAAATGAAATGATGTCAATATTGTAATTATAAATGTTTGCTATTTATCGGTGATTTAACAGCAAAAGCTGAATCTGGTTATCATGGAATTGTGAACATTGGGACACAGTTTATATACGATTACTTTTGGTTCTGTAAATCTTGATTCAGCTCTTCTTATCATACTCCTAATTATGTATATATTTTTTATATATATTATATAGTAATATATGCACAATAATAGACTTGTATAAAATATAAATATAATTATATCTAATAATATATAGACACATGAATTTTTGTAAAATATATATTATATATATGTATAATATATTGTTATATGAATTAAATTTTGCTTGTATGAAACATTTTTATCATTTAAGCCTAACGTGATTTGTGAAAGCAGTAAGTAATTATCAAAGTGCTGACCAAAACTAAACTGATTTTTTTTCCTCGTATAACTTGCAATGTAAAGGTTCTTAGTACATTAAATGTAGCACAAGCAATCCATTAGCGTAGTGTAGAGATGTCCCCAGTTAATTGCCATATAGACCGCAATTAGCCAATGGCTCATTTTTTGTTCATTTTCTTAGTTATTTTCTAGTAATAAACTACACTGTATATTATTTATATAATAAGATAGTTAGTTATTTATTAATAAAATAACAAATTTACAAGATGGTTTGTATAATTTAATTTTTCTTACATTATAAGTTTGTAGTAAATAGAAAGAGAACGTAATTGCTGAAGGTATGTATTTATGGACGGTACTCCGTCTTGTTTGTCCAAATAAAGTAAAACTTACACATAAAATATTTTATAAGAAAATATATTTTTCTTGCTTAGGTAATTTAATTAATTAAAATCAGAGGTTTTTAGTTTTATAAATTTTCATTTTGAAATTTTTCATGTGGATAAAATTTATTGTATAAATATGGACACTTGCATCATTTATTTATTTTTTCATATTTGCATAGAAGATCTTGAGTTAGGTACTGTCGATATTTTTCAGATTTTTTATATTCCTCTAACACTTTCAAATTGTCTTTCTTTATGCTCTTGAGTTAATTATTTTCATGACGTCACAGCGTCTTTCTTCTCAATTTTCAGGTGTTAAAGTAAAGTGCGCGCTAGAAAAAAAAGTTGAGTTAGTATTTTCTAAAAATAGTTCAAGTAGTCCTCCATATCAAACCAAAATTCAAAAAATTCTATCTCAAATAGGTTTGCCAGAAAAAAATTCCAAAGTCAGAGTGAACGCGTCGCTTAACATGGGGCCTTACCTGACAAAAACCCTCGAATGTCTCGAAAAAATACACCGTTAGGTGGTATGAAAAAAATATAGTGATGTTCTATGACCCAAGCTTTAACCAAAAACCGATTAAAAAAAATTTCTCTCGAATCCATTTTTCCGTAAAAAAATCAAGAAAATCTACCATGTTAATTCCCATAAGATTTTTTATTATTTTTTTACGGAAAAATGGATTCGAGAGAATTTTTTTTTAATCGGTTTTTGGTTAAAGCTTGGGTCATAGAACATCACTATATTTTTTTCATACCACCTAACGGTGTATTTTTTCGAGATATTCGAGGGTTTTTGTCAGGTAAGGCCCCATGTTAAGCGACTTTGGAATTTTTTTCTGGCAAACCTATTTGACATAGAATTTTTTGAATTTTGGTTTGATATGGAGGACTACTTGAACTATTTTTAGAAAATAATAACTCAACTTTTTTTTCTAGCGCGCACTTTACTTTAAAAAAATGAAAAAAAGTTACGATAATCATGCAGTTGGGATTTCCATTGAGACATATAGTGCACGAATCTTTGTTTAGAAGCAGAATGGGGCAAGCTTGAATATAACATGAAGCGATTCATATCGTATAGAATCGTAAAGTTTAGAATATGGTGCATGGCTAGCACGCGAATTGATATAAATGATTGTATTTTATGTTTTACTATGGGTTAAATATAGTAAAAAAAAAAAAAAAAAAAAAAAAAAAAAAAAAAAAAGTATCGATATTCAATATTTAACGTAATTAGCAATTATACTTATTAATCTTATTATATGTTATAATGTATTTCAAAAATTAAATAAATGATGTTAAGCATTCTCTCATCTTCTATTATACTTTTTTAAATAATAACATTTTAGCAATTATAATGTCACATGTCATGCAGAAAAATGCCTTATATAGTTTAGCACTTTAATGATATATTTACTTAATTTAAAAAAAAAATCATACGACATAAAATAATACTTCATAATTTATTACTATTATTGCACAATTCATTATACAAACATAATTAATATGGTTACAAAAATAAAAAAGTAAAATTATAATACAAAGTAAATGATGAATTTTATTTACCAAGTGACACTGCAGAATGAACGCACGTGGAGTTGATAAAGTGGATGCTGAGTTGTTATCTCATAAAGATTTAATTTTCATTGTGAGGGTCCAGTGGTGACCGCGCTCTTGCCCCTGCAGCATGTCACGTCGCCAAGACTCTGAGGACGAGGAACGGGACACCGAGTGTGGTCTCGGACCCTGCAGGAGGATTCAATTCCTCCAGTACTTCGCAAACAAGAAAGTTTATGTATTAGTTTACGGTCTATTAGGATGTGTATTTTCATCATCGTATGCCTATGCAAATTCTACATTATCAACAATAGAAAAACGTTTTAAAATGACAAGTAGTAGTACAGGTAAGTCTTTTATAATCCTAGCATTCATAACAAATAAAGTATATGTTAATTTGATTGTCATAACAAAATAGTTGCCTCCAAGATAATAAATAGATGTGTATTCTATTGTAAATTAGGTCAATTATATTATATAATTAAGTTCAATAACTATATTCAATGCTCTCTCTATGTCTCTCGAATTTTCGACTTGAATTTGATTATTCTTACAATGTATTATTTTTTCTCACATAATCATTACATAATGGAGTATTGTCCTTAATTTTTTTTATTGCAGAAATGGATAGAGCATGCAAAGTTATGATACCCTGATTTTTTTCAGATTTTTTAGAGCCCGGGAAGTATTTTTAAAAAATTATTGAAAGTGCTTTTTGTGACGTCACGCGGCGACAAGTCCTATCTTTTTCTTAAGGAGCGGCGTCTCGTGACGTCACAAAAATAACTTTCAATAATTTTTTAAAAATAGTTCCCGGGCTCTAAAAAATCTGAAAAAAATCAGGGTAGGATAACTTTGCACCCTCTATCCATTTCTGCAATAAAAAAAATTGAGGACAATACTCCATAGTATACTACATGTGCATAGAACTATACATCAGTACCGTCAGTCAGCACTATGCATATATATTAAAATACAGTAAAATAAAATAATGTTGTTTAAAAAAGGCTATTTTTATTACCAGAGCAAAGCAGTTTTTTTTATGTTTTTTAAACCCCGGCATCATTTGTTACTTAGTTTTGTAACTGATACGTTATATTTTATGGAAGTAGAGTAATAAAAATATATACCTGATTACCTGTATTACATAACATGAATTTCATCATATAACATTGAAAGCAATGATTTTTTTTTTTTTTTTTTTTTTTTAATAAAGCATATCAGACTGAAAACACGTGTATAAATTATGCAGAGGAAATCGGTGAAACGAAGTGCTGTAATATAGCATCACTACAAAAACTCGATCATTGTTAACTAAATAATACATAACTAGATATTTAAATATAATAAAATTCTATACAGTAGTTCAAATCAATCTTTCTTAAATTTCAGTGTTGTACTGAATGAAGTTCATCAGGTTGCAAATTATTATCATAATTAGTTTTTAAAAATCAAGAATGTCCTTTATTTTTTGTCATCTTTGTTTTTTACACAAAACTTCACCAAAGGTACTTAAAAATAATTGTGTTGTTTAATTACTCTATCAGGCAAATAAACAATTATATAGATCATCTTATCATTATTGTCAGTATTTTCTCCTAAAAAAAATTCTACTAGAGCAGCTAGAACTATAACTAAATGATTTCAAGTATGGGCACCATTTCTTAAAATTTTGCTATCAAAACGTTACCAACGGTGTATCCCACAAACAATTTAAGATTCATCAACGATCCGTTTTGATGTTCTCCAGGGCTCATCTCTGTGGGGAACGACGTGAGCTCCATCTTCGCCACGATGCTTATCAGCTACTACGCCGGTAAAGGTCACCGTCCCCGGTGGCTAGCTGCAGGTATCTTCTCTGTGGCTCTCTTCTGCTTCATTTTCTTCCTACCACACCTTCTGTGGGGTGCCGGGGAGGACGCACTAGCCCTCACGGCGGAGCACGGGGGCGCACCGGACGCCAACCTCACCGCTGAGATCCTGCGTGAGTTCAATACCTCATGGAGCGTCGAGACGATTGCTGAGATCTGTATTTATGTGTTTCAGTGATGCAGAAACGCAAGACTCTGTGTAGAGCGGGCCTCAACGACAGTTTGGCGGGGGCAGAGTGTCAGCTACCTGGGGCTAAAGCATCTGACTTCGGATGGATGCCTGTTTGCATCTTCTTCTTTGCCAATTTCGTCTCTGGAATTGGAGGATCACTTTATTATACACTTGGTGTGGCCTACATGGATGACAACATCAAAAAATCAAAGACACCATTTTTAGTCAGTAAGTTTCATAACATAAAAACCTTCATATACATTCTTAATTTACATAATTTTGTTTTTGTTGGTCTGAAACTTTACCGAGACGAGCATTCTCTGCACCAAGGCAAACAAATTATTTTCCTCGACTGAGATATGACCTGCTCCCATTCTTACGTTGCTCCAGTCCGTTAATTTAATTACAACGCTTCCTGCTGGCCGTTGCTTGCAGGCGTGTCTTACTTCATGCGGATGCTGGGCCCGGCGCTCGGCTACTCGCTCGGCTCTTACTTCCTCCAGCGGTACATCGCACCCTCGCTCACGCCGACCATCACTAACAAGGACCCGCGCTGGCTCGGTGCCTGGTGGGCAGGTACGTTACCAAGAAAAACATGATGAACAATAATTATTCAATTTTAATTATTTAAATGAAGATACGATAAAGAATATTAAAATACGATAACAAAGCTTTAGGGCTTTTTGATCTGGTAATGTGGCTATAAGAGCCTATAAGAAGTATATTATAATTGATTGTATTACAAAATTGAACAATATTTAGATCAAATTTAATAGTGCTATAATAATATTTATAAATATATCATGGACAAGAACTGTTGTGGGAGGGAGGCTATAATTATCCTGAAACTTAAGGGTTGAAGGAAGGTGACGAGGAGTAGTGGGACGATCACCTGAATTGTCTCTGATCTATAAATAGACAACATCATCATAAATCACAAAACTGGCTATTCCTACAGAGGGTTGTATGCCTAGGCTGGCTGATCCACGGCGTGACGCTGGCCCTGCTGGGCACGGTGATGTCGATGTTTCCCCGCACGATGCCACGCACGGTGCAGCGCCGCAAAGAGGTTCTCCAGCGGAGCGCCAGCGAGGAGGCGAAGAAGCCGCCGGTTGAGGCCACGCACGGAAAGGCGTCGCTCCAAGGTAGCTCTGGCACTGACCATAAAATATTATTTACTTCCATATTTTTTTTTTTTTTTTTTGCAGATATGAAGACAACAATTTTACGTTTATTAAAAAACAAGATATATTTATGTAATACGCTTGCATCATTATTTTACTTTTTTGGATTTATGCCATTTTGGATTTTTACTCCAAAATATCTTGAAATGCAATATCGGACTACAGCTTCTACGGCTAGCTTCTATACAGGTATAAGTGCTACTATATTTAAATATTGATTATTAGAAACTATAGAAAAAAAAATAATTTGAAAACTTTATTATAAATCACTTTTTAACAGAAATTTCCCTTTGAAACTAAAATTTGAAAGGGCTGTGCTGACTAGAATCGCTATTTTTAGCAATTCCAAAAGCGTCTAAATGATTTCGGGCAAAATTTAAATTTTCAAATTTGCAATATCAATACGTAAACAATTCAACAGTTAAAATGCAGAGCAGGGTTGTCTCTCTATGATTTTTTTATTTTTAAAAATAAAAGATCCTAAATGGAACAACTCATTTTCCCACTTTTAACCCCTAATAAATTTAACAGAGTTAATTTTCAGTCCCAAAATGTTAACTTTTGGTTTTAATTATACCTTCTCTGCATATCTGGCCTTGATTTTAGAATGAATTCCAGTATATTTATGATGGGCCTCCCAATATTCAATTGCTCCATTGATGCCCACAGGCTCGGTAGGCCTCGTGTGCTCGGCGCTCGGAGTCCTTCTCGCAGGTTCTGTGATCTCTCGTTTCAAGCCTCCAGCAAGGTTCCTGGCGGCCTGGAACGTTATCGTGTCTGTCACTTCTATAGTCGCCATCTTGACGTATCCGTTCTTGGGGTGTGAGCAAAGTGACCTGCAGAGCAATCAGATGAAGTACGTAGTCCACCCTCGCATGTGTGACTTCTGGTGACCTCTGGTGTGCTCAGGTTGGATGTGCAGCAGGAGTGTAACGTGGAGTGTCACTGCGACTTTGTCAAGTACTCGCCCGTGTGCTCGGAGGACGGCCGCACCACCTTCATCTCGGCGTGCCACGCGGGCTGCAGGGACCAGATCATAGAGGACGGAAAGAAGGTATATTGTCTCCAGAATTTACTTGAAATCCCCTTCTGTTGAATTAATTTAAGCATTTAAATGTATGACCAAAGTTATTATGTATATAATAAAGTAACAACCAAGCAAGAATATTTGTCATTTTTCTAGGGGTACAGTTATTATTTATTTTACGTTTATAAATGTCTTGTATTAATTTTATCCGTACATAATACAAATTATTTATAATAAAACATAATAATATAATTATAATAAAACAGGATTTTATAATAATTTAGTTTTATTTTCACAGGTCTACACTGAATGCAGTTGTATTCAGCGTTTTGTGTCTCTCTTGGCCGACAAGCCCTTCAATATGACAGACTCAGCAACATTGACAAATAATGACACTGAAATCCTAGAAAAATTTACTCCAATTTTCATGACAAATACGATGGCTCCAAGCAGAGCATCTGGTGGTTTTGAGGGTGGAGGACGAGCGTTCTCTGGACCTTGCCCCGTGGACTGCACGGCCAAATTCATCGTGTACATCGCCTTCATGTGTCTGCTACAGTTCAGCGGGGCCTCTGGCAAGACGAGCAACTTCCTAGTGTCGGTCAGGTGAGAAAAATACACGGAGAAAATTGTGTGTGTGACACGAGGTTAACTTGACAGGTGGCAGTTATACCTGGGAAGACCTGAGCATTTAGGTCAATACCCACATCCATCTGCTGGAAAAAAATAATAAAATATATTAAATTATATAAATTATTTCTGGCAAATTAATCTCAGTATTAGGATTCAAGCAATGCATTTTTGTCTGTATAATATGTAATATTTTAAATCAATTTTAACACTTGCATTCATTCATTATGTTTTTGCGATGATTTCAGATGTGTAGAAGAGCGAGATAAGTCGACTTCCATGGGACTTAGTGTGATGATTTTCAATATTTTTGTTTTCATCCCATCTCCAATAATTTTCGGCAAAATCATAGGTATGAAAGTACAGTATAATATTAAAAATTTGATCACAATGATTGGAAAAAGCATAAAGAATTATTAATAGCATTAAGAATTATTGATATTATTTAAATATATTTTAATACACAATTAATTTTGTTGAAAAAAAAATAAGCTACAAGAACAAAGAACTGTAATTTATTGGCCGTGAGTCATGAAGGAAGTTATCCAGTTTTATCACTACCTACGTTTAGTGCCAGCTTAAATCAATGGCACTAACCGTGGTTACATAGTGAAGAACCTGGCTAACTCTTTCGTGACTAGCGTCCATTTTGTGGTTCTAATTTCAGATAAAACCTGCTTACTTTGGGGTAAGACTTGTAGTGGCACGGGTAATTGCTGGCAGTACGATGGTGAATCCATGCGCTATATGATGAACTTCACCGCGGCAGGTAAAAAAAATCAATTCAACCATGTGATTTTTTAAAAATTATTATTAAGTATTCTAACTTTTATTTGGACGCAGCTTTTGTCATAGTTGGCACCTTGTTCGACTTGGGCGTGTGGTACTACGTCAAGGACCTGCAAATCTTCGACAAGGACGAGACCAAGGACGGTCAGGTGGGCGGGGAGGACGAGGACGTTGGCAGGGAGCTCATCGAGGTGCAGGACAAGCAGTCACACCTGGCGGACAAAACCAGAAGCAATGGAACCACTTTAACTACAAGCTGATTTAAAATCTCATGAATTTGCAAAGAGACTCTAAATGTATAGATAGGAAAATTATTTAATTTTCTAATTAAGTACTTTAAAAGGGGGTTCAAGTGTTTGTGAGAAAATGTTCTTTACCACTACAGGGTTACTATTTTTTAATTTTTTCCTTTATATTTTTTATGGAATATAGTTTATATAATTATGCATAACTATATACTGTATAAAAGCTATGAATTTGAAAATAAATCTCCCAGTCATTTTTTTTTCTTTTTTTTTTCCAAATAAAAAATTAATCTCATTTTGCTCTAAAAATAAATATCCTTATGCTAAAACAGCATTTTTTTTTTTATAGTGCGAACAATGCAAAATCAGCTGACTTGAAGCCTCTGTACAGAATACTATATATTCTATATATTATGTTATAATAACGTACAATGTATATAAAATAAAAAAATGTTAATATGGATAACATCAGAGTTAAGGGTGGCGAGCCGAATAGTGAGCCATGCAGAAGTATGTCTCAATATATTAGGTAACTCTTTAATTACTGTGATAACTATGGATGCTTAATAAAGATCTTATTATATTTTGTGAAATTTTAGAACATATTTGAGTCCTCTGCTCTAATAAAACAGAGAAATGAGCTTGTTTAAAAGACAAAAAGAGCAGCAAGACAATTTCTACTGCACGCATTATTTTTGTCATACGGAGACTTAACTCGTAGATTAACAACTGAAGCTCCAGCACGATTTTTTCTTGAATATTTTAAAGCAAAAAAATCAATAATAAAAAACGCTGTATTTATATTTATATCAGATGTTTTAATAAAATTTTAGTGATAAAAATTTAATAATGGTTACAATAAAAAACTATCAAGACATAATTGCGTCTTATTCCATCAATATTTTAGTGAAATAGAAAAACAAATATTTAACTTTCCAATACAGAAAATTTAATATTAATAGAGAAACTTTTTTATTCGTGAAATTATTACTGGGTCCAGTTGATATAATATGTACAGTACATACATAATTATATAATATTGTTTCTCTATAATTTTTTACTACAAACTCTTCCATATGGCATTTTGTCTTCATTTAGGAAAGCATCATAAATTATCAATATTTTTATGTTCATGATTAATTTAATTAATAATTTTGAAATGCTTCAAATTTGCAATACATAAACAGTAAATAAGTGTTTTCTAAAACTTTTTTTGTTCGTTATTTTAAATAAATTTATAAAAGTTTTCTATTATTCATATATTATATATTTTCCTGTTACTTAAAAAAAATGCACTTTTGTTTTTAGATGATACGAGTGTTTATTTACTAAATGGATTAAAAAATCACTAAAAATAAACTTGAAACAAATAATGAAAATATACATGACCATGTATAAAATTGGAGCATGATATTGCACATAAAGTGTTGCGTATAATAGCGCAGTTATCATAGGACAGACACAAGCTGGAGAGGAGCAGACCGCGTTCAACTGCGAAGCTCTCAAGATGGCGAGACACTCCTCGGATGATGAGGCGTCTGACCATGAACGGGACACCGAGTGCGGCATCGGACCGTGCAGGAAAATCAAGTTCCTCCAAAGATTTGCAAACCAAACCATGTACGTCCTCATTTACGGAATGCTTGGTTGTGTTGCAAGCTCAGCAAGTGCTTATTCAAAATCCACTTTATCAACAATCGAAAAAAGGTTTAAATTACCCAGCAGAACTACAGGTATAGTAAGATTTTTTTTGATAAATCAATTTTGTCAATTTAATATAAATGTATTGCTACATAAAAATTTAATAACACATATGATTAATAAGATGTTTGCAAATTCATCTTCAAGGATTTGTATGTTTATGTAACAATATTTAGAAGAGTAAAAGCTGTTTTAAAAATAATTTATTGTAATTTATATAAAAAAAATGGGATCCAATAAAAAAAAATATTTGTTTTATAAATTTTATAATATTATAGTTTCAGATCACTGTATGTTTAATGAGCATATTATTAAGTTATTAACAGATATATCTACTGTACATTTAATTGTAAAGAGCATAGGATTAAAAAAAAATCTCCAATGGATAAAAGTTTAATTAATTCATAAAATCAGATTAATCTTATATTTCCTTAATTAATATACAAATAGCTCATTTGATTCTTGATTCTAAAATTATTGTGCATTTATGAACAGGACAAAATAAATAATACTACATGGCTATAATAATAATAATAATAATAAATAATAATATTTGTTTATTTGGGATAAATTACATTGTAGGGAATAGGGAAAAAAAAAATAATAGCAACAACATAATAACCCAAATTGGTGAATATAAAAGGCTAAGGAGCCTATACACATAGAGCGAACATTCACCACACATCAGAAAAACTGCATAAAAACTGCATAACTGCATATCTTTTTATAAAGATAAAAAAAGTGCTTAAAAGTTGGGAAAGATATTATATATGTTTTTAATTTTAATTTTATTTACTTAATTTAAATAAATAAATTTCATAATTTCTGTAACCTTGGCAGGATTGTTAATAACAGTCGCTGCAAGCAAGATTGTTTGCCTACTACTGCCATCTTTACATCAACGTTTCCTACATGTAAACAATGGAATTGTAAACAAGACATTGTTATTAATTAACAATAATTACTTTAGCACAAACAAGCGTCAAGTACATTGATTGAAACTTAGATACGTTACAATATTATTGAAAAATTATCGAAATTTCTTCACAATATTGTACCATAACTCCTATCACTAACACTGCAAATGATCCAGGAATCATCTCTGTGGGGAACGATG
Organism: Siphlonurus alternatus; assembly: GCA_949825025.1. NCBI lineage: Eukaryota > Metazoa > Arthropoda > Insecta > Ephemeroptera > Siphlonuridae > Siphlonurus > Siphlonurus alternatus. The sequence continues at coordinate 10,020,779 of OX463779.1, forward strand.
TGAGCTCCATGTTCGCCACGATGCTGCTCAGCTACTACGCCGGCAAGGGTCACCGCCCTCGCTGGATTGCGGCAGGGGTTTATTCGGGGGCACTGTATTGCTTCATCAAGTTGCTGCCGCACCTGCTGTGGGGTGCCGGGGACGACGCGCTCGCCCTCACGGTGGAGCATGGCGGTGCTCCGGATGCTGATCTCACCGCCGAGATCTTACGTGAGTAACAATACATGCTGGAAGTAGCCTAAAGTGAGTCCTTTCTGTTCAACATTTTTCAAAATATTTTATAAGTAGCTAATTAAATTTACTAACATGAAATATTTAAATAACTCAATTACGAAGAGGAAGTTAGTTAGCTTTGTGTTTTGAATTCTTTGCAATAGTAATTAGCATTATTATCATAATAATTATAAGGGATGCTATGAAAATAGTATATCATTTTCTCCTTTAGAATAATTTTACTATGGATCTTTGTAACTGTTTTGTAGTGACACAGAAGCGCAAGACGCTGTGTCGCGCAGGACTCAACGACAGTTTGGCTGGTGCAGAGTGCCATCTTCCAGGGGCTAGTTCGATGGACGTTGGAATGGCACCAGCCCTCATCTTCTTCTTCGGCAACTTCGTGTCAGGGCTGGGTGGTTCTCTGTCCCACACCCTCGGGATCTCGTACATGGACGACAACACCAAGAAGTCCAAGACGCCATTTCTAGTCAGTACGTTATTTATAACTTTCCTATCATAATTAAGTTCACTTAATTGATATCCTCTGTGTGTAGCATGTGCTTTTTTTGACCTTGTTAGCGGAATTTTACTTACCTTTTTGTCCGAGAATTCTTAAATGATGTAGTATCTCCATTTATGGATTATCATGTGAACGTGTGACATCACCATAATTGTATTGATCTTAATTGAAGCCTAAATTTTTGTATTAAATTACATTAAGGGCCAGCAATGGGTTAAACATATCTTATAATTAATTTCTTGGTAGAAGTTTTTTATAAGTTGTGTAATAACATTGTTTTTTTACTCTCAGCAAAGCACTTTTTTTCATTCTAGTAAAAAAAGGACTGTTCTTTTTTCTCTATTTGTACAATTTTCAATTTCACAAAATAATAACAATAAAAAAAATCTGCCTTCAGGTGTGTCTTACTTCTTGCGTATGCTGGGCCCCGCACTCGGCTACACGCTAGGCTCTGTATTTCTAAAGCAGTACATTTCTCCATCACTCACACCGACCATCACCAACAGCGACCCTCGCTGGCTCGGCGCCTGGTGGGCAGGTACGCACGCCGGTGGTGCCACCATCGGACAAAACGTTAATGACAGACTGTACTGCAGGTTGGCTGATCTTTGGTATCGCTCTTACGATCGTGGGCTCCTGCATGGGGTTGTTCCCGCGCATGCTGCCAAAGACGGTGCAGCGCAGACGCGAGGCTGTTCGAAAAGCCACGACTGAAGAGGAGAAACGGCTGGCATTTGCCAAGGACGAGAAGGCCTCATTCAAAGGTAATACTCAAACTAAAGGATATTTATATTAATAATTAAGTTATCTTTAAAGGGATACAGGCCTCAAATTACAAATTAGACAGACATTAAGTGTTGCTCGAGTTTATAATAAACATTCGTATTATTTTTACATGCGCGCGGTGCGTCTGTGCGAAGTCGCGCTACAAAGAAAGTCCTTGCTGACGTCACAACTCACAGCTAGCACCGATTAGCATTGAGTTGTGACGTCATCAAGGACTTCATGACGTCATCAAGGACTAAATTTCTTACTTTGAACTGCAACTTCGCACGGATGCATCACGCGTGGAAAAAAATGATGCGAATGTTGATTATTTACTCCAAACCCACTTGGTGACTATCTAATTTGTAATTTGAGGCCTGTATGCCTTTAATACTATAAAGTATAATGTATATCAAAATCTTTTTTAATTTATTTAATCAGATTTGAAAAAGACGATCGTCCGTTTGGCAACCAACAAGATATTCATGTGTAATACCGTGGCTGCTATTTTCTACATGTTTGGCTTCATGCCTTTCTGGGTGTTCACACCAAAGTACATTGAGGTGCAGTACCACACCACGGCCTCGAGGGCAAGCTTCTTTACAGGTAGGAACCAAATTTTAAAAACATCTAAAGACTTACTTTTAAAATACGAAAGGATTTTAAGGATTCAATCTTTCATTTTTTTTACGACCTTTAATACTTTAAATACTTTTTATTCATTATAACTATTCAATTATAGTGCATGTTTGGTGCCAACAGGGTCGGTTGGGCTCGTATGCTCGGCGCTCGGCGTCCTTCTCTCGGGCATCGTTATCTCTCGGTTCAAGCCCCGGGCACGCTACCTGGCAGCATGGAACGTGATCGTCTCTCTTGTCTCCGTGTCTGCAATGTTGACCTACCCTTTCCTGGGGTGTGAACAGAGTGACCTGCAGAGCAGTCAAATGAGGTCAGTGACCTGCCCCAACATATATGACCTCTGGTGACCTCTGGTGTGCTCAGGTTGGATGTGCAGCAGGAGTGTAACGTGGAGTGTCACTGCGACTTCGTCAAGTACTCGCCCGTGTGCTCGGAGGACGGCCGCACCACCTTCATCTCGGCGTGCCACGCGGGCTGCAGGGACCAGATCATAGAGGACGGAAAGAAGGTCATCTCAATAATATTGTTATATTAATTGCACAATAATACATTAATTTTAGACATTTTTTATTCACTTTATTTTATTTTAAAAAGACATAGAATAGCTTTCCAAATAGATTTGATGATAAATGTTATATTTAACTTATGTTTACCTATTAATTGTCCATTAATTAAGAATTGAACTAATTAATCGTCCTGTCATTTTTTTCCAACTGATATACACAGACTGCTCGTGTATAAGAAATTCATTGCTCCAACTAAGCAGCTGGGGCTCCAACGTTGGCAATGAGAGTATAACTGGTTCGCCTCTCTTGCCATTCTATCCCTCAGAATCTGAACCCTCTTCCAAGGAGTATGTAAGAGGAGGAAGAGCGAGCCCTGGACCCTGCCCCGTGGACTGCACGTCCAGGTTCTACGCATATATTACTATTGTGTGTCTTCTTAAATTCAGCGGAGCCACGGGCAGGACGAGCAATTTCCTCGTATCAGTCAGGTAAATATATTAAAGTGATAGTCTTTCCCTTTGTTATTCGTTAATTATTATTTTTGAGAGCTTGGGGGGGGGGGAGCTGGCTCAAGTTTTCATGTAAAAATAAATTGCCTATTGGGCCTCAATTATTTTTTTGTCGTGTTTGATAAAATATTGTCGTGGACAAATTAAAATACTGATAAAATGTTTAAAAAAAATACACAGATAAATTATTACTCATTTTAATGGCTTGGTTATCTAGGTTAAATTATTTTTTAAATTTCTTATAACAATGTTTTGCAATCCTGACTTGATACTTTCCTGCAAGAAAAATATAATGAAAATATTGCAGACTGAATCTTTAAATTCTCTTTTTTTTTTTACTTCCCTAAATGTTTTAAAATACCTTTTAATTTTTTTTAATTAACTTTGTAATTTTAATTCTCCAGTTTCGATGACGTTATTAAAAACTTTGAAACGTTTATTATAGTGCTTTTTCGTTACCTTTATTTCACATTATATGAATACCAATATGAACCTTCAATTTTGTTAGCCTTTTTGCTTGCGCACTGTAAAATAAATTATTATAATTACCCAGTTTAAAATTTAATAAAATTGTATTATTTAATTATAAAATCAACTAAAAATTTAATTATTAAAAGATGGAAATTAATGGGAAGTATAATGATTTAAAAATGTAAAATCCTTAGTGATGTTAGCTTGGTACAAAAATTCCAAGTAATTATTTTTATTATTATTATTTTTTTAAAATTATTATCTTACAGGTGCGTGGAGGAGAGAGATAAACCAACATCTATGGGATTTGGAATGATGCTTTTCAATTTCTTTGTGTTCATTCCTTCACCCATCATCTTTGGCTACCTTATAGGTAAGACCTACGTAAGACACATCACATATGCACATTATTACATCATGTGCATTTATATTTAATCTAATCATAAATTTAAATTACTAATAAAAAATAAATATTATACATATTTTATCGAATCTTGTAATTTCCTGTTACAGATGGCACCTGTTTGGTGTGGGGAAAAACGTGCACAGGCACAGGCAACTGCTGGCAGTACGACGGAGAAACCATGCGATACTTGCTCAACTTCAGTGCTGCAGGTAGATTTTGTTTTCACTTTAGACTTTTTTACAGGTAGTTTCTCAAACAACTGCCCTATCACAAGTTTTCTGCATTTACAGATAATTAACATGCATGCAAAAATTTATATTTTTTATTATGCACAAGATTGTTGTATATTTCAAAGATTTAAGACACTTTTAAAAAAGAAGTAACGTTCAACACAAAAAGTTCAAATTGTAAACTTATTATTCTAGCATTCGTCCTGGTGGGCACTCTTTTCGATGTTGGTGTGTGGTACCACGTCAAGGACCTGCAGATCTTCGACAAGGACGAAGCCAAGGACGGCCGAGTGGACGGGGAGGATGAGGATGTTGGCAGGGAGCTCATCGAGGTGCACCGCGACCAGGACAAGCAGAGGCACCTGGCGGATGACACCGTTACTAACGGAATCAATGATTCTCCGAAATAGGGAGGATGAAGATGTATCGTCACCTTAGATTTGAAGTATTCTAAATGCAAAATATATTTGTTAATAAAGTGTGATTCTTTAATTATTTTATAATAAACTTGCTGTCTTCCATACTGATTATTTTTTTAATTAAAAATTAAAACAAGTCCTGTTGTCTGACTTAAATTTTTTAGGAATTGAGTTACATTAGGTGCAAATTAAAAACAAATAAAATTGACCTATTAAGTATGTGTCAAGGTATTTGCATCACGTGAAAAGATTATGAAATACAATATTGATTTAATTAGAATCACTGCAGAATAATCTACAGAATCTATCATTATTCAATATCCGTGCAATTCAAAGTTTAAAAATAGGAGAAAAAAAAACAACAAAAAACAAGAGGGGTTTATGGACTGATGTAAGAGATCTTAAGAATTAAGTCACCTCATACTTCATACTGTTAATGTACACCGTAGCAAAATAAGCAATTATGTATCTTAGATTTTTAATATGTATATGGATGTAAAACCTTTGCTTGTTTACAGTTCTGTTCAATTGTTATTTTCAGAGAAATTTAAATATATTTAATAAAATCTCAATTTGGAATATTATTTTTTTACACTCTCAATCCATTTTTCTTTTCCATTCCTTCTTGAGGATACATAATTATTACATAATTGTATTCATAATACATAATTGTTTATACAATTTAGAATCACATATTGACAGTGACTTTAAAAATTAAAAACTCCATATCATATTATTATTATTATTATTATTATTCAAAATTTCAAATACAGATCGATATTTAAAATGTATTTATTTTATTTATTTATTATTTCACCCAACTAATACATGCATATCAATATACATACATTTTAATTAAGGTGAGGATAGCAAGCAAAACACCAATAAGGTGCTAATACACAGAAGTGGCAGCTATCCCTGTTACTTTAAATGATTTAATATAATATAAAATAGAAAACTAACAGATTAACAATAACACTGCTAGAGTCAAGATACAAATATTATTAAATACAGTTTTTTGTAATGAAGTGAGTCGTAACAGATTTTGCAAATTGATTATCCGGACTCAACTTTACATGTTGCGGTAATTGATTCCACTGGGAGACGGTTCTAAAAACATAACCCTTTTTACATAACTCCAATCTTACTTTAGGAGGAATCAATAATACCGCACCATTCTGACCTCTTACAGGCCTTCCATGATTAATTTTTCTTGTGATGTCACAATCAATAGTTCCGTTTTCACATTTTTTGAAGAAAATTAAATCAATAACATGAAAATAATCTTGAATAGGAACAATTTTTGTAACAGAACAGTTAGGAGAAGATTTATTGTATATAAATTTTAGTGCTTTCTTCTCAATTCTACTGAATTTTTGCAGATTTTCCTTACTTGTTGGGTGCCATGCAGGAGCACCATATGTGATATTTGATCTTATTAATTAATTAATTAATTGCATTAATTGCGAGTCGCTCATGCACGTCAATTATCTCCAATTTCGTCATCACTTCCTCGATGACTGTCCTCTCTTCGGTCGGTCTGCTTGCTGGTGGGCCAACGATGAGTAATCAACTGGTGAAATAAAAAAAAAAATAATTGAATAGAACGTAATACTATACATTTCGGCATCATAATAACAAAGAATAAAAATTTAATTCTAATTCTTGGATTTTAATTCTTCGATAATAATATATATGATATGATCATGATATTTTGGCATAAACATGAAGAATTGACAGACAGAATAGTGTTCCAGTAGTAGAAAATATTTAAAACATTTTATATTTAATATTTATTTTTAATATATTATGTCATTTGAATAGGAATTTAGAAAAAAAAAAGTGTTTTATACAAAACCACTGTAAAATAATGCATTGCTAAATAGCCATTAGGATTTATACTGGCTGGAAGCTATTGTAATATAAATAAAAAAATATTTAAAAAAAATCTTCCATTAACTTATAGCTTATAGACATGGGTCGTGTATATATATATACATATATAATATAATGTATTTCATATAACGATTACAATATTAATTAGAAAAATCATGCATTACATAATACCTAAAATTTCAACTTAGGTTAGTATAATAATTATATAACAGTTGAAAGATCACCGAGCCAGGATGATGCTGCAGGTTCACGAACTGGAGCACTTGGAGGTCACACGGTAGTTGTGATGACACAGTGGTCGTTATCTCTTGAAGAGTTAATGCTGCTGCTGCCGTGAGGCGACCGTCCTGGAGACACAAGCTCACGAGGCACAGCCACACCATGAGGGGCCACGCCAAGATGACACCGGTCAAACAAATATCGGACGACGAAGATAATACCGACCAGAAATGTGGTGTCGGACCATGCACAAGTTTTAAAATATTACAATATTTTGCAAATAAAAATGTTTATATATTTGTATATGGTATATTAGGTTGTGTATATGGTTCTACGTATGCTTATTCAAATTCAACAATTTCAACTATAGAAAAACGTTTTAAGATTCCAAGTAAAATTACAGGTAAGTTCACACTTTACATTTTTTATTATTATTTCTCAAAATATGAACTAAAAACCAGGGAAGTGAGTTCAGCTTTCATCGAATGTTTCCGAGTATTTTTGGGTTAAGACTTTGCATTCATTCACTTCAACATTTACAATGAAGTTATATCATATAATTTTTATCCTGAAATGTATGCAACTTGTTTAGCTTGCGTACAATATCAGACTGCAGAGATATCAACTGTAGTGCTTGCTGATGTTGGGACTTTTGTTTGTAAAATTAATAATTTCTTTTTAATTAAAATTATTTAACATTTAACTCATGCCTCACAAAGATTTTCTGTTATAAATGCATTAATGTTAATTTTAATTAATTTTAATAACTGAGTAGGATCTAAGGAAGGGAATTGGAGAAAATGCTGAAGATTCTCTCTCAACAATTTTGGAATTTTCATCGTTATTGCTTATATTATATAATTTTTTTTTATCAATCATTTACTTTTTGGGAGCAGCTTCCTATATAGAGTAGTCTTCCTTCTCACAACATATAAAATTTGTTATCTTGCGGTCTTGAATCAGAGAAATTAATGTTGATAGACATTAAATATAAAACCGTGCTTGGCGATTCAACAATGAAACAGTAATGAGGAGAATCATCCGATGATTGCTCTGCGTGCATGAGAAGAGACGTACCCCCCCTCCCCCTTGCGTGGTGCCTTCTCCCGCTCAAGGTGAAGTCACTTGCAGCTGCACGGCCAACTGCCTGCATCAAGCGAGCTATGGATGCACCAGGCAAGCAAATAAACGGTGCTGCGTGTTGTGTGCATAGGACTCCAACAAAGGACGAGTGCGAGATTAGAGCGTCACTTTAACGAGATCAAAGGTCATCTCGCATTGAGTCTACAACAAATGTCAACTATTATCATGCAGAGATATTACTAGTGTAGAAACAAGTCTAGTAAATTAGTAGCTAAAATACCAATATTTACTACATAATTATATAAGCTATATATTTAACAGCATTTAAAAAAAAAATGAAAATGTATCTTTTGTAGCCCTTGACATACTTAATTTTGCTCTCTGAAGGCAAATTTAATGCAGAAATTAATTACCACAGTGTTACTAAAATATTATTGTCTTCTACCAATCGCATGCAGATTTATTCAATCAAATTGCACCGTGCCTACAGGGAATTTGAATTTAACTGGCGTATTATATTTTTTGTAATTATAAACACTCATGCAAGGCTATTTTTTTAAGTTAAAATATTCGATTTTATCTACACACATTTACATTCATGAATAACGGTATACATATAAACGTACGTTTTGGTCTTAAAAAAGCAAATAGAGGAAAAGTAGGCTCTATTTTTTCAAGATTTAAAATGACAAAAAGAAATTAATTTACAATATTTCTGGTGGTATACATAAATCCTACAAATGTTGTTTGCAGTTGTAGCTCTTGTCTTTTAAATTAATCTTACTTTTCCAGGAAAAGAACACTTTAATTATATAGAATATAATTAATATTAATAATATAATTTAAATTCTTGACTCCTAGGTTATTTTATATTAATCTTAATCTAAAGGGCAAAGAAGAGACAAAAAAAGTGTAGTTAGCTAGTTACATTTGATATAAAAGTACAGGTACTTTTCATATTTTACTGTACTATTGCCATTAAAAATAAAATACAGTAAAATTATTTTTTTTTAACACTCTGTAATCAAAGAATAATAGTTAATATTCAAAAATATTTTTAAAATTATAACTTTTAATAAATGCATCGATTATAAAACATTATCCATATCCTTTTCTCAAAAGAGGACAAAAAGTTAGGAAATTGGTTGTATGACCGTATGAAATTTTGAAAAGTCTTATACTTTAATCTGTCAGTTTTATATTAATTTTTAAAATTAAAGAAATTTAAATTAGGTCATTAATTATTTGCAGTGTAGTGAATTGACGCTTTATACTACGCACTCTGTTATCTTTGCCGTAAATCTATGTACTACTTCTTTACTCTACATAATGTGTATATTATTAAGTAAATAAGGTTCATTTTTCAATGTATAAGCAATAAATAAACTATAAATTAAGATACAAGTTATTTTGCTATTAGTGTAGTGAGAAGCACACAATAGAGTCGCAAGTTAGTGCACCATGAAGAGTCATGGTAAGATGACTCGCGTGCAACAAGAGGATGAGGCTGGACCAGCTGCAGATGAAGATGAATTATTGGACACAGAATGTGGCATTGGACCGTGCCAATCACTCAGTTTCCTACAAAAATGTGCAAATGATAAAGTTTATGTGTTGGTTTATGGTTTATTAGGATGTATTTTTGGATCAGCTTATGCATATTCAAATTCTACAATATCAACAATAGAAAAACGTTTTAAGATACCTAGTAAAATTACAGGTAAGCACATGTAACGTCATGGAAAATATAATTTTTGTTTCAAAAGTTTTTGATATTTTGAGTTATCTCATGCTTTTATTTATAAAATATAGCCTGCACGTTGTTTATTTATTGGTATAGATGATATAACATGGAAAATTTAAGTTGACAGGAAGTATGACAAATCAAAGATATAACAAGATAAAGCTGCTTATAACAGAATAACATTGTATTTTTAATTATCTTATGAGACTTCAGAAAAATATATGTTTTACGTCAATTTTATTTATAAAATTCTAAATTATTGTATTGTAATGAGCATGACCACACTAATAATTACTAATTAATCACAAATAAATTAAAAATATTTAAGTGAAAAACAAACAACATAACTACTTTATAAAAAACAATGATCTTAAAATTATTACCATTAAGTTAATTAGTGAATTATAAGCGATATACTTTGCTTAAAGAGGAGTTAAAAGCACTTTTTTTATGGTTATTCAAAGGCTGTAACTTGTATGTTTCAGGAATGATATCTGTAGGCAATGATATGAGTTCATTGTTAGCGACTATGCTTTTGAGTTACTACGCTGGGAAGGGACATCGACCCCGCTGGATCGCGGCTGGTATCTACTCCGTGGCGCTATATTGCTTTATCACCTTTCTGCCACACCTTCTGTGGGGTGCTGGGGAGGACGCGTTAGCACTCACGGTGGAGCACGGGGGCGCTCCAGACGCCGACCTCACCGCCGAGGTTCTAAGTACGTAATGATTAAGAAACAATCAGTATTTGTTGCTAAATTTGATCCTAGCAGGGAACATTTCTGTTCCCTGATCCTAGTTTCTGGAATTTTAATTTTTGTGTTTCAGTGACACAGAAACGCAAGACGCTGTGTCGAGCGGGACTAAACGACAGTCTGGCGGGAGCTGAATGTTTGGTACCTGGTGGTGCTGCAGAGGGCAGTGGCTTGGTTCCTGCTTCACTCTTCTTCCTCGCAAATTTTGTCTCTGGTATCGGAGGCTCTCTTTACTACACACTTGGAGTGTCATACATGGATGACAACATAAAAAAGTCAAAGACGCCTTTCCTTGTCAGTAAGTAATATTGTGTGACAAAATTGAATTTTCAGGAAGGCCTATCAGTTGGCTCATTTCCTGCCATTGCAGCTCTAGTTGACAAAGAAATTCAATTTAATTGTTTACGCAAGCACCCAGACAAGCAACATTAATACGTTCTGAGTTTTCAATAATTTTACTCTGTGTGATAAACTCCACAAAATGCAAAATGAACAGGAGTAAAAAATGCTAAAAAGTTAAGAAGGTGTTAATGATGTTGCATGTACTTTCTAGTACGTTTTTTTTTTCTTTTTTTTTTTTTCAGTTTAAAAAAAAATCAAGGCAAAAATTTGTCTTGATTTTTACTTGAAAAATGATCGAGTGCATTATTATGCGTAAAGAATTTTCAATATTTTTGTTTATTTTTTTTTTTTGTAATTCGCGCTCCTCACTTTGTTTAGTGCAATTTTTACTTTTTTAACAGTATTTACATACGTGGAGATGGAAATTTAATTATATTTTTACAATATTTATGAAATACATATCTGTTGGAAATGACAAATTTAAATATACAGTATTTATAGAATCTATATTAGCTGCTCATTGGCCAATGGAAAATAATATTTTTTTTTCCATTTAATACGTCAATGGAGTAAAAAAACAAACAAACAATAATTACGAAACAGCTATAAATATAATAAATAAATGTAAATGACAAAAAATTACTTTCATACATTCAATAAATTGTTGAATTCCAGATAAGTAGATATTATTTTAACCGTGACATTAAATTATTAAAAAAAAATCACTTTGTGACATGACAAAAGTCACGTACTCGATATTTCTGACTGTCGAATCAGACGGCATGAATTATAAGCTAATAAAAAAACTATTAATTAGATAAAAATACCATATATTTGAAAATGAAAAAAATAGACTTGATATAGTGGACAAACTTAGAGTCAGTTCATTGACAGGTATTATATAATAATGGAAACTAGGAAGCAGAAATTATTGGACCGAAAATCAGTTGCATGCTTTCTCATGTCCCTCTCCTTCAGCGATGGTTATAGACTGGCCAGTACACAATCTTTGCTTGATGTATCACCGTCAATGTTTGTATTGTGATTTAATCACTGTATACTGCCTAATGATCAAATAAATATTTCTAATTTCTAATACTTCTGTGAATGGACTGCTAAGCAATCTTTTTCATTTGCCCCATGGGCTTTAGTTTTTCTTTAATTTTTTACTATAATATATGTATTGTTATATAATATTGTATTTGTGCCCATGAAAGAGATAATAAAATAAAATAAATAAAAAATACTAATAAAATAAGTTGGACGGTGGAGCAGTGTCTTGCGAGATAAAATTATTTGGAGTGCAAACAGACTTCCACATTTCTAATATAAACAAAACAACTTCCCAAATTATTAATTCAAAATGGTATGGATACTAGAAAAAATTACAATTGCTATTAACTTAAAATAAGTGTTATATAATATACTGGTTTTATTAAAATAAAAAAAGGGAAATTTAATTTTATCGTTTTATCTGCGAAACGTAGAGAACTGGAAATAAATAGACAAAGACTGTACTCTCAAAATAATGGGATACATTTAATTATGACTTATTCAGGAGGATGACCAGGATTCTATAATTATTGAGGTACTCTGTGCAGGTGTGTCTTACTTCATGCGGATGCTGGGTCCGGCGGTCGGCTACACCCTTGGCTCTTACTTCCTCAAGCTGTACGTGTCTCCTACGCTGACTCCAACTATCACCAACAGTGACCCTCGCTGGCTCGGTGCTTGGTGGGCAGGTACACGAGCATCAACGAGTCCATAAATCTAAGATTCACTAACGTTGATATTTTCCCTCAGGCTGGCTCATTCTGGGCGTAGCACTCGTAATCCTGGGTTCAATCATCGGCTTGTTCCCGCGAACCATGCCACGAACGGTGCAGCGCCGACGTGAGGCTTTGCAAAGAGGTGCCAGCGTGGAGGGAGAAAAACCAGTCGAGATCACGGAAGAAAAGGCCTCTTTCAAAGGTAACTTACCATTGATTAAACATTACAAATTGCTTTTCATTTTTGGATGTAATTAATTTTTAACAGATATGAAGAAGACGATTGTTCGTTTGGTATCAAATAAGATCTACATGTGCAACACTCTGGCTGCCATATTTTATATGTTTGGCTTCATGCCTTTCTGGATATACACGCCCAAGTACATCGAGGTGCAGTACCACACCACGGCTTCAAGGGCAAGCTTCTTCACTGGTATGATCACAATTTTATTAGTAACAAATATATTAAAGTATCACATTCCATACCAATAATGTCTGGAAGCCACTAAGACTAAAATTATTTTTTACTATTTTTTTTTTAATGATGATTTGTATTAAAATTGTTTCATGTCAATAAATCAAAAAGTTTTATAGCTGGCTGTAAAAGAATTTTTTTTGCCAAGATATAGAAATGAGGTCGATTTAATGTTTGCAAAATTCATCATTGTCATTGCCAACCATAAAGTTTAAAATAAATTTCCAACGCTGAATTTCTTCTCTTACTAAAATGCTGTCGTTAAGAAACTAACCTAACTTCCTTGTACAGGCTCAGTCGGTCTGGTGTTCTCTGCGGTCGGCGTGCTGATCTCTGGCTTTGTCATCACTCGATTCAAGCCGAACGCTCGTCTCCTCGCAGCGTGGAACGTCTTCGTGGCCGTCATCTCCGTGGTAGCAATCTTCGCGTACCCGTTCCTGGGCTGTGAGCAGAGCGACCTGCAGAGCAGTCAGATGGCTTCACACAAGTGAGTCATTTGATTTTCAGGGTCACTGACCTTATTCTGAACAATATTTCCCGTTCCCAGGGCCGAAGTGCAGCAGGAGTGTAACGTGGAGTGTCACTGCGACTTTGTTAAGTACTCGCCCGTGTGCTCGGAGGACGGCCGCACCACCTTCATCTCGGCGTGCCACGCGGGCTGCAGGGACCAGATCATAGAGGACGGAAAGAAGGTTGCTGTCCCAGCTTACATAATTTGAAAACTTCTTATCACTATATTTCATCTTCTTACAAATAATAATATTCAATTAAACAATATTAATAATAATCATGTAAATATTTTTTTATTTTTAAAACATGGACATTTTTTTATAAATTGACAAATATTGTGCATTATTTACTACCATTATTTTTAGTCTTCATTCAGTATTGTATAATTAAATTTTTAAACATTTTTTTAACGTTCTCCTTGTTATTTTCTTTCTCAGATCTACACCGGCTGCACGTGTATTCCAGACTCGGTATTAAGCTCAGCTCTTGTGGCTGAGCCAACTTTAAACGGTACTTCAATCGAGTTCTCAAATACTTCAATCATGACTGTAGATTCTAAAAAAGGCCCAAATAGTTTCTACGAAGGGGGACGTGCTTTCTCGGGCCCTTGCCCCGTTGATTGCACAACAAGGTTTTACGCTTACATCGCGATAGTTTGCCTACTCAAATTCAGTGGCGCCACCGGTCGAACCAGCAACTTCCTCGTGTCAGTCAGGTAATTATGCACGTAGTTTCACTCGCTTCGTTATTATTTTACTTTATTCTGATAACCCTTTCCTGTTTTTTTGCTTTTTTTTTTTTTTTTTTTTCTTGGCCCTTGTTTTTTTGTACGATTGACGTCAATGAAATTACAAAACATGCTAAAATTATCATATAATATATCCTGTCATGATATAATATTATTTACTGCTAATGCAGTAGTAAAAGAAATAAGTACTGAAGTTTTTCAGATAACAGTTCCCATAACTACAGGAAATTTCAATAAAAACAATAATATTTTGGCACGTGTATTCCATGGTCAAACAAATAATTATACAGAAAAAAAAAATCATTATTTGAAATATTTTTTATTCACAAATACCTTTAGTAACGTAGGATGATTGCCGCGTGTCAAATAATTTGTTGTACTGTACACCATGCGTGCATTTCAGTTACAGATTATAGCGTTTGGAACTTTCACAGTAATTTTAGTTTATGTAGATAGAGATATCAAATAAAAATAACTACAGTTAAAATAAAAAAAAATCATAAATAGCCTATACATTCTAAATATGATTTTTTTATAATATTAACATACACGATTTCTCTTCAATTTTTCTGATTTGTTCTCAGTTAAAGGGAAAGTTTTGTTTAAATAAGTTTATTTTTTAATAAAGATTTATTAAAATCAATTAAAAAATTTGTTCAAAATTATAAGTTTATTTTCCCCGTCACACAATAGGCAACTGCACGTTTCCTTTAATTTTCTTTCATTAACATTTCAACAAATTATTGTAAAACTTTTTTAAGTTAAAATTAAAGTTAAAAGCACAGTGATATAAAGACAATATAAATTAAGAATTTGAATCCTAAAGATCCTGAATATAATATATGATATACTGTATATTCATGAGCTATAATAAAAGTATTTTTCATACATTTTCAATGTACCGGTGATGATCACCATAATTATTAGCGTAGCACCTCCTCGCTGTTGTCTAGCATCACCACTTACGTTCAGGACATGGTTCATCTTTGGTGACTTGCAGGTGCGTGGAGGAGAGGGACAAGGCCACCTCCATGGGGTTCGGTATGATGCTGTTCAACCTCTTCGTCTTCATCCCTTCGCCAATCACCTTCGGCTACATCATCGGTAAGTCCTGCAAGAAAACTCACGAGGGGATAATATTCTCACTGCATGCCATTTAAGTAAAAAATAAAACTTAAACCAAGATTTTCCAAATTAATGGCATTTATAATTATAATGAATGGACAACCTGCATGACGATTTTTTATTGCAAAAATGGATAGAGGGTAATAAACACTAATAAATTATGTTAGATTCTGTAAATTTTAATTTCAGATTTTTTTGATGGACGGAATTATTTAAAAGTTATTGAAACTTCTGCAAGTTCTGTTGGCCCCGCTGGATCCTTAAAAAATATACATAGGACCTAAACGCCTATTAAAGCCTCCAGGGAGCGTGGCCATACTTTCAATATTAAAAAAAAAAAAGTTCCTGGACTAAAAAAAAAAAACTGAAAAAAATTAAATTGTATGATTTCTTGGGGTCCTTATACTCAATTTAAGATTTGTCTTAAAGTAAGAATTAAAAAGTAAATGAAAAAACTTAATTTACAAATGAGAATAAGGAAAATTTGTCACCTAAAATGATTGAGGAATTTTGTGAGTCTCCCCTCATGCACCCAACATCGTGTTCCAACATTTTTCTAATTATCTACTTATCTAATTGTGTGCCTTGAGTATGTTGCGTGTCATTATGTATTACGTAAAATTATTAAATCATATTTTTTTTTACTATAATATGTGTCAATTTATCTATCTTAATGTTCTTAATGTGAACATTAAGCAATTTATGCAACATTTAGCAATTAATTTTTTTATTATTTTTTGTTTTCAGAAACAAAAGTTAGATACTAATATACGTCTTGTCTTTGGATGATATAAATAAAAAAGTAAACTACCAAAGCAAGATTAAATTGCAAAATAGTAACAGAAATGCGTGTTTTAACCTTTTTAGATAGCAATAATTTATAGGCACGTTACGTGTCAAGGCTGAAAATGTAAAATATAAAGTAAAAATTATATTGTAACTTTTATAAAATTTTGCTTCGTGACGTAAACTGATATAATAATTTTTAGTTCATCCATAATACATTACATAAACTAAAGGACAATTATAATAAAATAAAGAGCTTTAATTATTGTAATTAAAAAAAGTTTATTTCAGTTTTAATGAAAGAACTGCCATTACAGGTCTGTGTGGCTAGAAAAAACATGACAGAAATGTGTTATCCAAAGAAGAAATATTCTTGCAAAATAAACTTTTTGTTATCTACAGTCAAAATTCATTGCTTATTTTTTTCTATAATTAATACGAATACTTCTTATGTTACAGATGGCACTTGTCTGGTTTGGGGAAAGACGTGCACAGGTACAGGCAACTGTTGGCAGTATGATGGCGAGTCTATGCGTTACCTGCTTAACTTCACAGCAGCAGGTAAAAGCAGCTCATGTTATATTTTATTAAAATACAGCATTAGGTTAACTGAAATGAAATAAACAATTTTATATTTTCCAACAGTGTTCGTCCTGGTGGGCACTTTTTTCGACGTGGGAGTGTGGTACTACGTCAAGGACCTGCAGATCTTCGACAAGGACGAAGCTACTAAGGAAGGACGGGTGGGCGGGGAGGATGAGGATGTTGGCAGGGAGCTCATCGAGGTGCATCGCGATCAGGACGGAATCTCCGCGAAAAGAATCCCCCTGGCAGACGGGACTGCAAACAGAGAGCAAGAAGAAAACGCGTGTTAAGAAACAGCCTGTTCAAAGCAGGTCACTTATAGTTACCTGAAAATGTTGCTTACTTTGTTAATGTTTAAACTATTTGTGTTTATAGTTTATAGCTACATATAATATGATTATATAATAATTGTGGTTATTTTTTGTAATAAATCAAAATCAGGTAATCATATAACAATAATTCCAGAGGGTTGTGATTTAAACTATAAGAAAATACATTATATACATCACAATATTGAAGTAGTGTAAAAATGTTGTTTTAGTTGCAAATAATTGCAAACTTCAGCCTCTTTCTTGATACGTGTTGTACCAATTAATGACGTATTGAAGTAATTACGTGTTGTAATGAGATGGGCATCCATTTTTTTTTAATTCAGAGAAAAAATATAAATATTTTTACAAAACAATTTTTTGTCATTATAAACAAAGTAGTGCCTAACATTTAAAACTGTGGTTAAATATTTAAAAATAGTAAACTTTAATAATATTGATTCTGTATTAATTGACTAAATTTTAAAAAAAATATGTTTGTAGGAATGACAACAGTGTCGTATGAATACTATGTTATCAGTAGAAAAATAAAAATTATATATTACATGTGAAATATTAAATTAACGGTGCAATAAATCAATAGTTTTAAATAATTAGAATTGTTGTTTATTGATTTATGCTTTTGCATTAGTTTATTTTTTTGCTATTGTGTGATGATCATTAAAATATTCCTTGACATGCACCACAGGGTGATTTCTTTCCAGCCACCGTCGTGAAGAACAAGCATGGTAAATATTAAACTGGTACATATGATGTAATAAATATGCAAATATATCATATTTGATATATATATATTTATATAATATAATTATATTATTCTATTATTAAGAAAACAGAATAAAAATTAGATGATGCTGAAATTAAAATTACGAACGATTATATATATATATATATATATATATATATATATATATATATATATATATATATATATATATATATATATATATATATATATATATATATAATATATTATTTATTTATTTATTTATTTTTTATTTTAAACTTTCTTTTTACTTAACGTACATCACAGTAAATATAATTGTCAGTTGTAGGAGGACTATAGTAAGTGAAACAATTAATATTTTAAAAATTGGAAAATTGGATAATATTTTAAAGTATTTATAAGTGGGAGATGTGGCGCAGTGCGCTTGACCGGGTCTCGTCAGATCAACGAAGTCAAGCATCGCCGAGCTTGGTTATAGTAGTTGGATGTCCATTTTCAACAAAAAACACGTTTCCCACCCAGGGGTAAATCGTTGCGCTTTTCCACTATGTGCAGATTCCCCTGGCTTTGGACCATTGCTTTTCCGGTTCATTGACAAAAGCTGTAGCGTCCTACCTGGCTGAGGTTTCCACGTTTTCCTTAGTCGCAGGCAAATTCCGGGATGAACTGTGTAGACCATGGCCGCCCCCGTTCCGAAAGAGCCCATGAAGCGCTCGAGTTAGGGTTTTGGAAGGTTTGGGATTTCAAAGTAGTATGGAATTAGTAAGTAAAAGTACCCAATACGGTTTGATTAAAAAATATATATTTTAAATTTGTTATTACAAAAATAAAGGGCAGTAATTTTCGACTTCAATTATTTTTAATATCGAAATTGCTTTGTTTTTTATTCTTCCGACTACGATGATGATGTAATTTAAAAAGGACAATTGGTGTTGCTACTTATCTCTGGTCTCATAAATAGAACGCGACGACAAGAAGCAGTACTGCCAGTAAGTGTTCTCCAGGCTGTGGGAGAGATGA
Source organism: Siphlonurus alternatus (assembly GCA_949825025.1). NCBI lineage: Eukaryota > Metazoa > Arthropoda > Insecta > Ephemeroptera > Siphlonuridae > Siphlonurus > Siphlonurus alternatus. The sequence goes on from OX463779.1 coordinate 10,039,573, forward strand.
CTCGCGGTGTTCACAGTGGGGCCTCAAGAGACGATCAGCAATGTGGCGTGGGATCCTGCAGAAATTTTAAATTCCTCCAGCACTTCGCAAACGCAAAGTTTTTTGTAGTAACTTTTGGAATCCTTGGATGTGTATATGGTGCAAGTTATTCCTATTCTAATGCAACAATATCGACCATTGAAAAACGCTTTAAAATTCCTAGTAAAATTACAGGTAAATATTAAATTTTACGTTATATGATTTTACCTTATTTATAACAGTCGATAAAAATTATTTTATATTTTCAAAAAAAAAAATGCATTTATAATGAAAAATTAGCAATGATAATTTGTTAAAAAAATTATTTAGCTACTTCTTTTTGTCCTGTTTTTTTATTGTAATCTTATTTATAAAGTTCCCGTAATCAACAATTTTTTCATAGAAAATTCACTAAATCAATAAACACAAAATAATATACTGCCATTGCTCAGACGTAATAAAACGTATTAACAGTAAACAATAGAATACAACAATAGAACAACAATAGAATACATTCTGATTGAATAGCTTTGGGGACGGCTTGATCAATATCATTTCTCTCTATATGAAGTTAAGTGATAATTGAGTTTGCTTAATTGTACAGATCAAGAAAATTTCTGACTGAAAGAAAGCTCATGCAAAATTGTGCCAGTTTTGATTGTGAATCATATATAAGATAGAAATCAATTATTCCATTTTTTTATTAGTTCTGTTCTTCAGGAATCATCTCTGTGGGGAACGATGTGAGCTCGATATTCTGCACCATGCTGCTCAGTTACTACGCCGGCAAGGGTCACCGCCCTCGCTGGATCGCGGCTGGCATGTACGCCGTGGCTCTCTTCTGCTTTCTCACCTTTCTGCCACACCTTCTGTGGGGTGCTGGGGAGGACGCGCTGGCACTCACGGTGGAGCACGGGGGCGCCCCAGACGCCGACCTCACCGCCGAGGTTCTTAGTACGTACTATTCAGAGGAATGGAGAGCAGTGAAAATAGTGTCCAAATTTTGTTGCTTAACAATTTGTTCAAATAGTAATAATTTATCATCAAAACATTCTGTATCAGTGTATTATGTTTTACAAATTAACAATAGTCTATATTTCAACTACCATGCTGCTTTGTTTCTATTTTTACTTTTCTTTTTAATTTTAAGTAATATTTTATGAAAGATTTCTAAACCTAATATTGTCTTTTGTCTCTTGTTTTTTGCAATACAATAAATTTATAAGATGCTAAATTTTTAATTTTCCCTTAGTTCGAGCTTTAGTTATAAAAATATCCTGGTGTTTCAGTGATGCAGAATCGCAAGACGCTGTGTCGAGCTTGGCTCAATGTTAGTCTGGCTAGAGCTGAGTGTCGAAACACCGGTGTTTTCAACAACAGTGGCTTGGCACCTGCGATACTTCTCTTCTTTGCCCAGTTCATATCCGGCTTCGGTGGTGCACTTTACTACACTCTTGGGATGTCATACATTGATGACAACGTTAAGAAATCAGAGTCCCCTTTTCTCATAAGTGAGTATCTATGTACAACAATACAAACAAACATTAACATTATAAAATTGTAGGTTTTTTTATTAATTTATTAATATTAATTTTTTTTTTTTTTTCTAAATTTTTGTGAGGTAGGCAACTATTTAAGCCCTTACACAGCTCTGGTTGCATAGCTTGCAGGCTTCAATGGCGTTAACAACCACCCATTGAATAAATTTGTATCCTGTTCAAAGGCGTGTCTTACTTCATGCGAATGCTCGGTCCTGCGTTTGGCTACACTATGGGCTCTTACTTTTTAAACCTCTACATCGTTCCATCGCTCACGCCGACCATCAGCAACAATGACCCGCGCTGGCTGGGAGCCTGGTGGGCAGGTACGCACTTAATTATAAGAAATGAGAATGTACTCAATTACATAAGAATGTAGAGAGAAAATTTATGTATTTTTTTTACTACTCTGTCTCTATATTTACTCTACATTTTTAATATAAAACATAAATTAACTTCAAGCATTCGAGCATCAATGTAAATATAATACAAATATGGGAAAGTTGCTATAATGGCGGGATATAACAGTACTTTTTTAAAACTTTTGTCCAATGCATGTGAGTTTACCTTAATTATTTTTAATACATATTGGGCGCGATTCACGGAGCAGTTAGCCAGGTTTCTAACCACGTTTAGCTTAACCACGTTTATAACTATACCTGTTTTACGTGTTAAACCACCTAAACGTGGTTAAGCTAAACGTGGTTAGAAACCTGGCTATAAACTGTTTCATGAATCGCACCCAATACTTTGTTTTTCACTGCGGCCAACATTGAGAAAACATTAATTTATGGTTATATTATAATGAATCAACCACAACCTTCATACATTCGAGTTACAAAAACGCTTCTGGGTCATAATTGGATTTTTGCAGGCTGGCTGGTGTTGGGCGTGACTATCACGGTGCTGGGTTCGGCTATCGGAATGTTCCCGCACAAACTTCCACACGAGCGCCAGACTATGGGACGAGGCGCCACTGACGTGGCACATGAAAAAGCGTCGTTGAAAGGTTAAAAGGATTCAAATGAAATATTTAGTTACATTTTGATTATATTTTCATTTTGTAATTCAATCCAAGAACTATTTAAAAATTAATCCAATAATTCAATTTAAACAGATATGACAACCACGATTATAAGGATTTCTAGAAACAAAATATTTCTCGTCAATATTATTGCAGCGATGTTATATTCATTCGGCTTCATGCCATTCTGGATATACTCGCCCAAGTATATTGAGATTCAATACCACACTTCAGCATCACGTGCTAATTTCTATACAGGTAATGTAAAAAATAAAAATAAAAAATATATTTATTGTTTATAAATTATATTATACAATTGTTATTATATACTGCAGGCTCTGTGGGCCTCGTGTGCTCGGCGCTCGGAGTCCTTTTCTCGGGCATCGTTATCTCTCGGTTCAAGCCCCGAGCTCGCTACTTGGCAGCCTGGAACGTTTTTTTGTCAGTCGTTTCGATAGTAACCATCTTGACGTACCCTTTCTTGGGATGCGAGCAAAGTGACCTGCAGAGCAGTCAGATGAAGTACGTAGTCCACCCTCGCATGTGTGACCTCTGGTGACCTCTGGTGTGCTCAGGTTGGATGTGCAGCAGGAGTGTAACGTGGAGTGTCACTGCGACTTCGTCAAGTACTCGCCCGTGTGCTCGGAGGACGGCCGCACCACCTTCATCTCGGCGTGCCACGCGGGCTGCAGGGACCAGATCATAGAGGACGGAAGGAAGGTAAGTTTTTTTATTAAGAAAATATGAATTTGCTGAGCTACAATATATTCATGACAGTATATGACCGACAAAAATGCCATTAAATTATTTTAGGTTTACTCTGACTGCTACTGTATTCCGAGATTAGAAAGCTCGGTGCTGCCTGTAGGTTAACATATTAACGGGACTTCTGAAGGCACCTTCACTGCACTGCTCTAGTCTGCTCAGGACCAGCAATGTGACAGAGGTGTCACATAAGTTCCTGGGGGGTGGCCGCGCGCACCCCGGCGTGTGCTCCGTCGACTGCTCCAGCAAATTCTATGCCTACGTGACAATGATGTGCCTGCTCAAATTGTGCCTTGCGAGTGGCCGAACTAGCAATATGTTAATTGGAGTTAGGTAAGTAAAAAAATCCATAATTATATTCCACACTATGACTAACTCTGCAGATACCTAAAAAAATGTTCTTTCCTAACCTCTCTAAATTGTTGAAAAATTATTATACGTAGTAAAAGACGTTAAAATTATAAAGTATTCATATAATAATATATGACAATATGGCATATAAAAATTCATTAATAACTTAATTTAAATGGGCAGACATGAATTTTTTTGTTAACCTTCATTAATTGAATTCAATTTCCAATTTTACAAAATAACAATTTTATGAGAACGAAGCATAACAACTGACAGAACTGTTACTGATGTAGTGCTAATACATAGATGACTTGAGACTTGATCCACATGTAACACAAAACCTCTGTAATGGACTGAGAACTGGACCAGTAAAAAAAGTGACTGTTCAGGTGCGTCGAGGAACGCGACAAGGCTGCGTCGCTGGGCCTGGACGTGGTGCTCTTCAACCTCTTCGTTTACATTCCATCGCCCATCCTGTACGGCTTCATCATAGGTATATGTATTATAGGTTTGATGCAAGCTTGATGACACCTGCAAATAAAAAAATAATAATAAAACACAAAAAACTGTATATTATAATTGTCAAATATAACGATTATAACTTTTACTTTCTAACAATGGAATTTACTTCATAATGAGAGAACATAAAATACAATAAAGTTTCCTTTAATAATCTTAATTTTTTTTTATATAATTATACAATCCAGTGTAATTTAACAGGTGTTTATATTATAAATAACATCTACATAACACCTGTTATGTGACAGATAGTACCTGTCTGGTGTGGGGACAAACGTGCACAGGTACGGGCAACTGCTGGCAGTATGATGGCGAGTTCATGCGATTTCTCATCAACCTTATTGCCGCAGGTATGGTTTCACTAACAATAAGTTTACTTATTAGTTTACTGACTATTTTTACCATCAAAATTGTCTTCGTGTGACGTGTGATACTAGTATTTGGTGTTCTGAGTAAATGCAAATCATATTCTGCAGTGAACGCATGTATTTTCTTAGGCATACTACTTGATTATATATCCGTATTATATGCTTCTATAATAGTAATTATCACAGTCATCACCATGGTAACAAGATTCTCTGTCTTACTCCTTTGTTTATCTTTCTATTCTAGATATTAAACAAAAACTTTTTTCTCCTCTTTTCGAGCTTCGTCAGCTCATTGAGATGTAAACAAAATTTTGCAATCTATAAAATTTAATAATGTATTAATAAATTAATAAAAAAATTAGACCTACGCTAGACAATAATATGTATTATTGCATGATGACCAAATGTTACTGAGTGACAAGTAAAATAAATAATTGCCTTTTTCGGATGACTCAAAATAAATATATCACACAATCTCTATTATCAATAGAAACTACCTAATTAATATTAATTTACTAAAAACGTACTCATATTTTTATAAATTTATATAAAATTGCATCCACAAAATGACACTTAATTTCTGTTCATTATCCGCAGCGTTCGTCCTGGTGGGCACTTTGTTCGACGTGGCCGTGTGGTATTACGTCAAGGACCTTCAGGTCTTCGACAAGGACGAAACCAAGGATGGAAGGAGGGTGAGCGAGGAGGACGTTGGCAGGGAGCTCATCGAAGTGCACCGCGACCAGGACAAGCAGAGACACCTGGCGGATGTTGACATGAACACTGGAGAGAATCAAATGACGAGAAGAGAATGACGTCCCTTCAGCACTTATTATAATTATAAATTTATACTTACGATGTATAATAATTAATAAAACGAAAGGGTCATTTTTAACAGAAAACTAGAGAAAATTTATTTATTTTGAAGGTATTATAAAATTTGGTGAAGTTTTGAAAGCACTGCCACTTTATTATATTACATAATATCAATCAATATGTAATCTTTTATACAAAATCCTAACATAGTCCTATAATAATGTAATTATTTTAAATAATGTATATATCATGATGCATCATACGATCTTAACCAATATAGAGTATAAAAAGTATAAAAATATATTATAAAGTACTCAAGCTAGTACAAACTATCCATCTTACATTTTTCTCTTCATAATGCATCTATTGTAAAATATATTTAATTATAATAATTTTTATTAAAACATTTGGGTTGTACATAAACATTGATCAAGTCGAGATATTTTTTTATAGCTAGTAAACAAATTATCAAAGAAAGAAAAAGTATACATATATTATTTGTAATTGCCAACAAGCATAGTAAAGTTAAACCCAATGTTAAAACAATACTTATGGCATGTACTGCTAAGAAATGATTTTATTAAATAATACGCTTCATTTACTAAAATAAAATATTTTTTTTTTTGTGAACGAATTTCGGTTGGTTAAGTTTTAAAGACTATTTAATAAAATATCATTAATCATACATTGAACTTTTTTTTATTTTTTTTTTTAGGAATCCAGAATCATCTATTGCCACTTTATTTTTGTTTCCAGACTCATTTAAGCAACGCCCATTTTAATACATATGTGATGGCAGTAAAGTTAGAAAGTTAAAATGTTATTGGCTTTAACATGTATAAGATTATACTTAAACAGAAGCTCTGAAAAAAAATTTAACATAAACAAGTTGTTAAAATAGTTAATATTTTTACTCCTGGATTCTATATTATTCACAACAATATAGCTGCACGCAATCAGTGGCGTAGCCAAGGGGGGGGGGGGGGGTCAAGGTTTAACCCTTCCCCCCCCCCTTAAGGATCGAGTAATGACTGGATATAAGAAGGAAAAATTATAGAAATTGAAAAAAAAATGAAATTTAGGGGATATCAAGTTGTCTTTTCTTTAAAATCAACAACTTATTTTCCAATTTCAACAGGAAAATGCGACTTAAATGTTTTATTTCCCTTACAAACTGCATGCATAATATACTAATATTTTAATTAAATCTCTCTCACGTGTGCTGCACTTTCATTTACTGATTGCTCCACGCGATGCATACAAAAATTAACAAAAATAAGAAAAACAATTAACTTTTCTTGCCAACACCTTAATGATGTGAACATTGGTATTATTAAATAAATTTTAAAAATCACGTACACAGATTTTAGAAAATATTTAAAATTGAAATGACTTAGAAAAGAACTGCAGGTACAAATTTTTATTTCAATTGTGCGCAAGTAATATAGGTCGAGAATAACGATAATCTAAAACTATATAAAAAAAAAATATATGAACTGTGTTTAGAAAGCACCTAGAACTCAATTTTCTTCCGAAAAAATATCCGAATTACAGTATACATGTAACATAAAAATTTGTAAGTACTGTATATAATCATGAAACTAATAAAAATAATATAAAAGTGGTTAAATGAATTTCTTGATTTAACTAAAATGATTTACTCAAAGCTTTATTTATTACGTTAGTGCACGTATTGAAAAGAAATTTAAAAAATGAGGTGAAAAAATACAACATTTAAAAAAAAAATGCTTAAGGTCATACATTCTCTATAATAGTATTTTTCCACAATTTAACCCTAAAAAAAGGGACGTGTCCTTAAAAAAATGGAGCCTGCGACGGAATATAATAAACCCCCCAGTGGGCTGTTCTCGATCTTTATCCTAAGGAACCCCCCCCCTTGGGCAAATCCTGGCTACGCCACTGCACGCAATATTTTCTGCATTACTTAACTGCAAGTAATTTCTTGGCATGTATAGATCACGCAGAGTCGTGATTGCCGCCTCTCAAGAGTGCTGCTGCAGTGAGCTCTCTTTCCCAGCAGCTTGTTCGCCGCCGCGGCTGGAGAATATTGATCCCCTCGGTCGGGCGGGTCACATAGCTTATAGGAGCTTGCTACCGTACCAGATTGGCTACAGGATCAGCCAATCCAAGGCTCAAGCTGGATTAGCAATGAGATTTCACCTTAAATCCTCAATGTGGATTGGCTGGAATTTGGTGTTTCTGGTCTTTGAGAAAGCTCAGTTGCTAAAATAAAATAAAAAAAATGAATTCATGTATTCTTACATGTCTGTTAAAAACATGTCATTTTTCTCTTCATTATTTTTTAAACTAGTCTATTCTGTATCAATATACAATATTATTTTTATACATTCTCTAAATTTCTACAGTATAATGAAAAAATAAATCAAAATTTGAGTTGGATCTTATTTTTAAAATTTTGAAACAGAATATAATGACAGTAATTAATTATATATATCACATAACTAGAGAGCGGAAAAAAGTCACATTTTTTTTTCAAAAATAGGCACCTAAAAAGTCAACATTTTTTTGGAAAATAGCAAATAGTCTTAAAAAAAGTCGCCTTTTTTTTTAATCTAGTCTACAAAAAGTCACTTATTTTTAGAAAAGGCAGCAAATAGGCATTTTAAAAGTATTATCGATAAAAAAAATATTTTTATTAGTTTTAAAAAATGTGCATCCATGGATGGCATGCATTGAAAAAAAAACAAAAAAAAATCTATATTTAAAATTCTGATGTGTTTGAGAGTTTTATTATTTTACTATATTTCTTTAGTAGTCTATTCATGATTTGAAGAAAATAGCTGAAATGCACTATAACAATTGTAAGAAGTGTCAAAAAGTCACAAAAAAGTCACATTTTGCCAAAATAGTCGCAAAAACAAAAAATAGTCTAAATATAGTCATTTTTTTTATAGGCTTATCTTAATCCACTTCCGGAGATCGGTGTACATCCTAAATGACAACAAAATAGTCCTCATATGCACAAAAAGTCGATATGACTTTTTCCGCCCACTACACATAACTAAAATTGCATACATTTATTACGAGTTATATACTTTAAGCTTTAATTTAAACATAATTGCGTTGCGTTTGGACTTGTATAGATGCGTAACAGTATCATCAGTAGCTGAAGTAGCTCAACCCTACTCTTGAGACGATTGTAATTTTTCTATCGTGGTCTGTTAGCTCGCGACCTTGTCCCAATGATGACTTATTATTAGAGCAAGGATTCACTTCTTGACAATGTGAGCACAAAACACGCAGCAATGAGCAATGTACTTGACATGACGATACAAAATACATGGCAAACATTTTTTTTTTTGTGGAAGATTTTGACTAATAATAGTTTAGTATATCTAATGCAGAGAGTCATATTATACTTGCATTCAATTAGAACTTGTTGGGTGCTTTTATTTCATTGATATAGAACTATATACAGACAAAAGGTATAATACAAATATTTGTTTTCATTGTGTTTCATCAATATTTATTATTAAAAGATCAAAGATCAAAACTCATACTGTGCCACTTCATTCGAATAAAGATGTCTACTCCGGCTATAATATACTTTAACATGGCCGAATTTGACATTTTTATTGGAATCGAGTGTACAAGAAACGTCATTTGTATAGCAATGGAGGGTCTCAATCATCTCATCAGCAAAAAACAAAACAAAATACATGGCATATGTAACACTCAAAAGTTATATAATTAATATACTTAAAGAAAATTAAAGGCAGACAAGTTAATGCAAGCGCAGCAAAAATTTTTGAGAAGCAGCCCACTGGCTGCAGAGATTGCAGAGTGTGATAATCCCATGCTGATAAAGCCTATGATCGAAATAATAATTTGAATTTAAAATATTTATATTCCGTTCAAGACATTTTAGTTGTAGAATGTCTTATTGTTCCACCGTGTCTTTCCTTGAGAAGAAATTTGAAGTTAACCAATCTAGAAATCATTTAAGTGTCCAATTTGTCACTTAAACTGTTTCTATGATGCTCTATTTTCAGATGAACAAGAGAGAGAATTGACACGATGAACGGTGATAAGCGAGCTCAGTGCCGATGTGGACCGCGGTTTATCTTTACCAATAGTGACGTCACACGGGACTGAGTGGCTACTCGTCTGGTCGTTGTGAGGATCTCAGTCAGTCTGGCGGGGAGAGCACGTGCTTGTAGCAGAAACTGCGCCCCATACACGTCAACAATCGACGCTGAGCACCACGAGTTAAAGGTACATACGCAAAAGTATTAAAAATAATCATTTATTTATTTTTTTCTCATATATTATTAATTTTTACGCATGTTATTCATAATATTATACAGTACATCTATGTTACTTGAGGATCGAAATAGATTTTGTTTTATAAAAGTATCCATCAATTTTGACAACACGGTAAAAAGTTGTAAGTTTCATATTCAGCTAGCACTTTTACTTTGAAAGTTATTTTGTGTTGTCAGTTCTTGCTGATCAGAGTGATCAGTTATGATCAGTTATAGACGAGATTATGTAACAACGTGTTACATAAAATCCTATACTGGTTTCATCTATTTATTGTATTATACCTAATAATGATAAATAATACTAGGAGTTGTAATGCTTTCGCAAATAAATAATATTGTAAATTATAATATTTACCGATAAATATATACTATATATAAAAAAAGCTTAAATTGTTACCATATAATTTATTAAATAATAACATCTTAAATCATTCGTTATTGAAAATTCAGATAAATTCATTGAAATTTTAATTGACTTGATAATTTTTACGAAGCATGTGTACATGACTTGTACATTACATATATTACACATTGCTTGCCTGTTATTGGCTTTAATAAAACATGCAACTCCTTTCTCTGGAGACACAATAAATTTGCAGTATGTTTACAATAAGGGTATGAAGCAGAAGAAAAAAAAAATGGGCAAGCAGGAATTTGCTTGCTTGCGAAAAAGTTATGCAAAAGACATGCGCAGGAGAAAAAATAAAGTTTAAGATCCTCTGCGCTTCTCTTTCCCCACTGCAACAAAATCGATTGACCTCCGGAAGAGTCAATTCAGCTCTTAAATTAGGTTACATAATATTTTGAAAACGTATTCATTGTAAGATACTCCAATAGTAACACAGTTTTGTACAAATATTTACATCGATTTCTACCGATATATCGTTCCATAATATTTTCCACTTTACTACAGCATGTGGAGCTTTATTTTATCTTCATAAAGATTCTATAATTGTTTATTGATAAGAAATTTGATAAAAATAAATCCATTCTTTTATATTTTTACTGCAAAGTCATTATTAATTTCAACACTCACAAATTTAGCTATTATATTGCACTAAAGAAAAAAAAAAGCAGGAGGCAGATTTTTTTTTAACTTCATCTTGGTAAAAGTTCTATAATTACATGCACGTGATTTTAATTTTTAACTTGACTATCGTTGTTCTTATCAAGTACATCACAGCAGCTAGTGAAGTCGTAAAACAACATCTATATACAGAGAGAATCTGCTTCGTTATCAGAAGACCTGCTCGTGGCTGTGCATACACTATAAGAAAGACGTAGATTGCGGGTGGTGGTGAACGATTGATCCAGCATCATATCGCCATGCAGTCGCTGCTGCCTCTTCAAGTCGGAACATAAAGTTCACTGCATGCTCCTCTGGCGTGTCATCGCATTGGCATCAAACCTGGGGACGTGGCAAAAGATGCTGCATGTCAGTCCGGGTTTATTGAACTCTCATTGAGTGCATGAAATGATGCAACATTATAGTTTGTTTGTTTTTTTGTAAAAATAAACATTACATATTATGCAACGTATTTAAATCTTAAGCATAATTATTATTTTCTTGGAATTATTTTCTTCAATATCAAATTGATATGAAGAAATAAAGACTAACTTATAAGCATTAAATAAATAGTACAGTTCACTAAACTTAATTTTAAATGTTGTTTAAATTAAACTTATTAACTAAAAAATTTCTCATAACACTATACTATATATCATCAAACATCCATAATTTCGGTCAGATCATCATTTTTGGTTGCAGTGCAATGAAAGAAAGAAATAATATTGATTTTATATCACACAGACATCCTATTATATTGTTTACATAATTTCTGACACTTCATGCTTGATAATACTTTGATACGAAATTACTAAACTTATTATTGATGGTAGGACTCAGGAGCTAAAGCAGAGGACACAGAGTCGCGAGCCCGTGACAGCGAAAGGCGCCGGCGATGCCCAAAGAGGCGCCAGGCGAGATGGAGCTTAGCCGCAGCGTGTCGTGCGGGGCGTGGGGCTGTCGTCCGCGCTGGCTGCAACGCTTCGCCACTCCCAAGGGTTTCCTCTGGGTGTACGGCCTGTTGGGTACCACGCAGACAATGGCGTACCTGTACTTCGTGGCCACACTCACCACCATGGAGCGAAGGTTCAAGATACCCAGCAAAACGACAGGTGATGTCCAATTTAAAGTTTTGATACGATAATAATTAAATAAAATAACTAAAGAAGACAAAAAACATATGGCTGATATTATATGATCACGGAGTTTTACAAAGCTTGGACATGATAATTATATTACTGATTTAATATTAATTATGGAAAATACCTAATTTATAAACGAGTACTTCAAACAAATTCAATATTAATTCATAAATATATTAATTGGTTACTTTTTACTTTGAATTTTTGATTATATTAATATTGTAAACATTTATAACATTTATGCATCATAAATGTTATAAATTATAAATGTTTGCATGTAAAACTGACGTTCCCCGAATACGAGTTTTCTAAACTCTTGGGGCTTATTATATAGTCGTATTGTATCAAGTAATGATGTTTTTGTTTTTTTCCCCCTGAATAAACAAATTAAAAAATAATAATAACAATATCATATCATGGACCCTATACAGTTGATGCAATATTATTATTTGCTGCAGGTCTGATGCTGAGCGGTAATGAGATCAGTCAAATTCTTCTGTCCTTGCTGCTGACTTACTTCGGTGGTCGCGGCAACCGTCCTCGCTGGATCGCGTGGGGCGTGGCCATCTCGGCGATGTCGTGCTTCATTCTGGCGCTGCCGCACGCGCTCTACGGCCCGGGCAGCGTGGCGCTCTCGCTCACCGTCGAGCACCTCGCACCCGTGCTCACTCACCACCACCCGCACCTCACCCCGGCGCCAGACCTCGCCTGGAGCGTCAACAATGCTTCTTTCTCCGCAATCTCAGGTGAGTTGGTTCATTCGGTTCGAACACCACCAAGACACGATTTACGAATGAAGTTAACCAGTTTCTCACTAATTAACCATGTTATTGATTTTTAGACTGACAATAAACCGTGATGACTAGATGATACTTAATAAAGAAGCAGATTTTTTTCTGATTATCTTCTTCGTGAATTGCGAGCAATGTATAATACGCATAATTATATTATATGATTTAAATCACCTTCTTTTGTTATCAATCGATTGTCATCATGAAAAATTTAAAATCTCTGTTTATTATAGCTATTCAGCGATCAACTTTATTATAACCAGAGATATACTATTATAAAAAAATAATGCACATTCAATGTTACAATTGTAACTAATTTTCTAAATTTGCGTAAAATTAAAATGAAATTAAAAAAAAAAATTAATAATAATGAAATAATAAAAATGTGTACCAAATATAAAGAAATAAAAACAAACAAAAAATGCTTCATTGCTATATGCCATGAACTTTATTATTAATTTGATCCATGTACGCTTTGATTTATCCACACGTATATATGTTAGATGATTAAACTATTTAATTAATATAGTAATTTTTATCAACGCTCACCTAAATCTGTAATTAATAAACCAAATAATGAAACGCAATGTCATTATTTCAAAATGATTTAAATTTTGGATTTGATCAGCGAGGGCTAACAGACGTGTTGTCCGCAGGCCGATTGGGCGTGGTGCTGTGCGGGGCCGAGGACGAGCGCCAGGTCAGCGACGTGGAGGACGCGTGCAGCGCCGCGCACGACGCAGACACGCTGGACGGCAACTACTCCATGGTGCCCATCCTGCTGGTCTTCCTCTCCCAGTTCGTGCTGGGCATCGGGACTACGCTCTACTACGCCCTTGGACAGATTTACCTCGATGATAACACGCGGAAAACTAACACCCCGCTACTTCTAGGTAAAAGTTTGGAGTCTAAACACCCCATCAAAAATTTTAAGTTTATTTAATTAAACATTTTACCTTCTGGTTCTCTCTCTCTCTCTCTTTTTCACTGATCGTAAAATGGGTAATATTTTTTTACAGTTATAATAATTTATCAATTTTGTTAACATGCTGCAACTTGGTTCTCTTTCCATTGTTATTGTTCCTTTTTCTCAATATACAGTAACTTTAAGGTTTTTCAATCTTCAAATTTGGAATAAAAATAGTTTTTTTTTAATCAATGTACAGATTATAAGTTTGGGTTCATTGAAATAGTCTTTTATTATTATACATATTATTGTGCTAGTTAATAATTAAGCGTTGAGTGAGAAAAACTATGTAGTTGATAATGTCACAAAATGAGTAGTAAATTATCTAATTCAACCAGAGGTCTAAAATATTCGTTGACACAATAAAATTGTAGACCAAATCATCTCGCCTACCGTGAGGGAATTGCATCTCTGAAACAGCAACTCCATCCTTACTTAATATATAATTATATTGTAAACAAATTATAATATATCACAAATTTCATTTACAGAGTTTCAGTTCTTCTAGTTATTTCTAGTTCTTCATTAACATCACATGGTATTTGCAGGTATGACCCTGGCGCTGCGCACTCTCGGTCCAGCGCTCGGATTTGCCTTGGGCTTCGCGTGCCTCAGCATCTATGTGGATCCATGGCTCACGCCTGTGATAACCAAGAAGGACCCACGTTGGGTGGGGGCTTGGTGGATGGGCTGGTTGATGCTGGGCGGCGCTATGTTGCTCTTCGCAGGCCTCATCTCGTTGTTCCCGCGACGGCTACCCACCCCAGTGTCGCGCAAGAGCAAGCCCACGCCAGGGGAAAAATCTGCGGCCTCAGAAGCCCTCCTGCCGAGACCTCCAGAGCCGCAAAAACCAACTTTGAAAGGTGAGACTTAAGCCAGTTTTACACGATACGATTTTTCCAAGTACAATTGTATACAAATTTTCCTTACAAGAAAACTTAATCTCCATTTGTTTGTATGGAGAGGAAATTTTCTTGCAAGGAAAAATTGTATACAATTTTTCTAACTATTGCATACAATTTTTCCTGTCAAGAAAACTTGAACTCCATTTTTTTGTATGGAGATTAAATTTTCTTGCAAGGAAAAATTGTATGCAAAATTGTATGGTGTAATACCGGCTTAATACTGGCTTTACACCATACAATTTTTCCTTGCAAGAAAATTTCATCTTCATACAAACAAATGGAGTTCAAGTTTTCTTGTAAAGCCTATAATATTACACGGTACAATTTTGCATGCAATTTTTCTAATTATTGTATACAATTTTTCCTTACAAGAAAACTTCAACTTCATTTGTTTGTATGAAGATGAAATTTTCTTGCAAGGAAAAATTGTATGCAAAATTGCATCGTGTAATATACCGGCTTTCCATGCAATAGTGAGGAAATTGTATCGTGCGGCTTTATCCCCTTGATATGACTACGACGCAACCCTTTCAACGTTTGCGTAGAAAGAGTTGCAGAAATCTAACATCTGAAGGGTCAAGTCTATAAATTATAAAATTAAATATACAATAACTATGATTATGGGAGTAAAACCAGTTTATTTCATTAACTATATTAATAAATTAAATTAATTAATGAAATAGCGAACTAGCTATATTATATTTATTTTATTTATTAAATCTTTCATAGGCTGAAAATACAATAAAAGATAGAAACATGTAAGCCTATGGGGCAAATTGAAACGGCTGCTGAAACAACCAAATCACTATACAGTGTCTATTCACCTAATTAAACAAGAACATGGAAAAGCAGAAATATATACAATATATACAAAAATAAAACCAATAAGAAGCATAAACAATTAGACTGCCCAGTAGAATTACATAAAAATTTAGAAATTAATTACATATCAAAAGGGAGAGGCATTGAATTAAACATCTTAGCAGCTCGCGGGAAATAAGAAGTAGCATATGCGACACTATTAGGCTTAGCATACACCAAGGAAAACGGGTTTCCTCTTCCGCGAGTGCGATGTTTAATTGACAATCTATTATCTCCCACAACACATAGGTCAATATTTCCACTAAGGCACTTCTTCAAAAATTTAGAATCAATATCATCAAATAATAATTATCATATTATTATATATTTTGCTGTAAATGCATCATAACATATTTAAAACAAAAACTATTAAAATTATAAAACATTTGAAACATATTTAATATAGTCATGATATTAGAAAAATATGAAATTAATAATGTTATGTTTATTTTATATAAATACTTTAAATATTAAATGCAAGTGCTTCAAAAATTCAATTTCCTTACAAGAATTTGCATTCAATAAATGAAACAATAAATAGCTTAATATTTTTGTATTCAGACTAAAATTGCATTTTTTATATATAAATAAATTTTATACTGTATGACATGTACACTAACATACAGTACAAACTTTTTATATGCCATAATATACAGTTGGTTGGTTGTAATTAATTGGTATAATTTTTTTGTTGATAGAATTTCCAGTTGCACTGCGACGTTTGCTGAGCAATAAACTGTTGATGTACAACATTATGTCATCCGTATTCTACATTCTGGGAGCATCAGGGTACATAACCTTTAGTACCAAGTACATGGAAGTTCAGTACAACCAATCTGCGGCTGGAGCAAGCATGCTGGCAGGTATGTTATAACACACATTGCAATTGTATTTATAAGATAGTATACTTCTAGCAGAAAATATTTTGTTTCGGCTCTTTGCCATGGAAATTTTCTTTGTTAACAGCTACAGATAGATAAAAAAATTAAATAATAACTGCATGCAGACATCTATTTTGATCTGGGTCCTTCAAATTAAAGCAGTGTACAATTTTTCATCTAAATTAAATTTTGAGGTAACAAAAAAACATCATACAGGACTTTCAACTTAATCAGCTATTTTTTTTAGAAAGGGTCTTTTTAGAAAGGTCCCTTCAGATGGCAAAATTTCAATTCTTAAGTAACAAATAGGGAAGACGCTTTTAAAAGGTGTTTTGACACCAACGTAGTATATACAGTATATTATATGCCACTACTATTTTAGGGAATATAAATAATATTGAGTATTTTTGCACGCCGTCATATATCTTCTGATTTAATTCTGGAATATTTTATTGTTGTTCACTATAATTATCATTGCACAATTATTGTTAATTCAATTTTAAACAAATTGAAAGCTTATTTTAAATGCCAGCTAGGTTTCTGACTATGACAAACAGTTTGAAATATAAGCTAGAGTATTTTAATATAATATGCTTTCATTACCTTATTTTCTCATTACAGGTACTGGTGGATTAATGGCAATGGTACTAGGATTTTTAGTGTCTGGTATTGTCATTTCAAAGTTTAGACCCCGTCCTAGAGTTCTACTATTCTGGAACGTTATTGCAGGCACAGTTTATATACTGGCGGAGATGACATTCATCTTTATTGGCTGCCCAGATATGCCATTCCGAGGCATCAATGCTACAGGACAGTGAGTTTCACATTCATCCTTACTGATGATATATGACTGCAACGACTGGATTTATTGCAGGGAGATGCAGCTGCTGACAGATTGCAACGCGGGATGTGCCTGCCCCTCTGACATAAGATTTTCTCCCGTGTGCATTGGAAATGTGACATTCTTCTCACCTTGCCATGCAGGCTGCACTGAGCAATATAATGCCACAAAAATGGGACTTAATATTGTAAGATTATTCTTTGATATTCTTACTTAAAAGCAAAGGGTGGAAATAACTCTCAAGGCATTACTGATAGTAAAAAATGAGATCACTACACCTGCTGTGACCTTTTTTTTTTATTTGTAATTAAGGCCTTTAGTTTTTTCCCCCCTATAATATCCTTTGTTTCTATATAATTTAACTTTAATGTTTTATTTTCCTTTTAATAAATACCTACAATGACAACACAAGTTATAAAGAGTGCATGGATATAATGTTTCCAAACGTTAATATAATTTAATAGCAAAATTTGAACTTAGGCTAAACAATAAAAAAAGTTGCTTGCTTACCTAAAAAACCCTAAATTAAGTTTATTTTGGTGATGTGTGGCTGACTCATCCCCTCTGTTCATTACAGACATACTCTGACTGCCGGTGTGCAGCGGAGGTACTTGGCAGCAGCATGATGGGAAATAGCAGTGACCTCTCGCCCTTAGTCCTGGCCAAGGACGGAGCCTGCATCCCAGAGTGCCCCAACATGATCATCTACTTCATTGTTCTCACCTGCTTCATGCACATGATCGGCAGTTCTGCTAAGATTGGAAATATTTTAGTCAATTTCAGGTAAGTTAAACAATAGTTGAAATTGTGAAGAGTTGCAAATTGAATGAGTTTACAGTGTAACTGATACATACATGAAGTCCTGGTGATCAAACAGGTTTATCATTTTACAGATAAAGTTTGGTCTCTTATCTCGTTAGTTTTTTGTATAGTATTATATATTATATATAGAAAGTAAGGCTTTTAAACCCATTTGATCATATATCATCATATATACAGTATATTGATTATGCAGGCTTTTGATGTAGTATTTTGTATAGCATATAAGGATATATAGCTGTCACTTATGTAATATAGTGTTTAAGGTGTATTGTTGCATGCTATCCTAACCTTCATACCTTGTATTTACTGTGGCGAAAAAAAAAAAATGTATTTTATATATATTATACACCAAGCAAGCTTGATTAACTTGGGATAGCAATATCTCGAATCTGATGCAAACTTACACATTTATTGAATCAAAATTAAAATTTGGTGGTGAAAAACTTAAAATTCATTTTAAAAAATGCACAAATTAAAGGCCTTATGAACCTTTGCACAATATTAAGTACACGGTTAGCTTTGCTTTAGTATGATTCGGCTGCATAAATTTTTTTGTTTCAGCAGCACAAATATCAGAGATAATAGCCGATGAAAAGGAACCTGTGACGTCACTCACGCTCATTCAACGGCGACAATATAGGGAAATCCCTGCAAAAGATAGGTTCACTCCCGCTGCAACCACGGCACAATTTTACTTCTGGAATTTTGAAACTTTACCAGGGCAGTCTTGATAGTATTTGTCAAATAGCCTGAAAGAATTTTTTTGATGACATTCATACAAACCGAGTTATTGCGGTAGAAAGAGGAGCAAAAATGTTGTATAGGAAAACAATGTTAAATTTTTAGCTTATCTTGCAACCGCAATAACTCAATCTGTACACACGCCACCAAAAAAATTCTTTCAGTCTATTTGACAAATACTATCAAGACTGCCCTGGTAAAGTTTCAAAGTTCCAGAAGTAAAATTGTGGCCGTGGTTGCAGCGGGAGTGAACCCATCTTTTGCAGGGATTTTCCTATATTGTCGCCGCTGAATGAGCGTGAGTGACGTCACAGGTGCTTCTTCATCGGCTATTATCTCTGATATTTGTGCTACTGAAACCAAAAAAATTATGCAGCCGAATCACCCTGAAGCAAAGCTAACCGTGCACTTAATACTATGAAAAGGTTCAGAAGGCCTTTAACATAAAACTTTTAACTACGACTTTTAGAAGAGTAAAAAATAGTGTCTGAAATGAAAGAAGATAGAATTCAGGGTTGTTTCTTAAAACATATTGTATACCGTGATTCAAGAAATTGAGTTAAATTAGTTAAGTACAACGGAAATCAATCTATCGCAAATGGAGAATATTATTCTCAGTTTATCTTGCTGCTTGGCTCTAGCAACTAATAATGCATCAAATACTTCTTTTATATCCTAGAAATTTTTTATTGTTAATATGTGGCAGCAATTTTTGTGCTGGTGGTTATAACCCCATATTCCTTACCCGAGGACTTGCCAGTCCTTGTCCCTCTTACCTATCATTCGGCCCTTGTGATCAAACCTCACTGTCGTCATACTAACATCAAGCATTTTGTGTCCCTCACCTTAATTAAAACTGTTCTCTTATGTTCTCAGTCATATATCTATCCATTTCACTTAAATGCATACAGGTTAGGCATGATAGTGAAGTTATTAAAAATTCATCTTAATATGAAAGTAATTTATTTATAACATTCAGTGTGACTGTGAATTCAATTCATTTTACTAATGCTCCCATAGTTTCAAACTTGATTGATCAGGTGGAAGTATAATTATATTTTTTTAAACTACACTTATTAATCTTACTATTACTAAACATGTTTTTGTGTTTTCACAGATGTGTAGAGCCACAAGACAAAGCATTTGCTCAAGGATTAGCATTAGTACTAATTAGCTTACTTTCATTTATACCTGGGCCAATAATGTTTGGAGCAATAATCGGTGAGTATATTTAAAAATCACAATCATTAAAATACTATGTTCTAAATACTGTGTGCATCTTATGATTATCAAGATTCTTCGTGCCTGATTTGGGATGAGTCATGTGGAAGGAAAGGAAACTGTGCTCTTTACAACAAAGCCAATTTTAGATTATATATGAATGTAACAGCAGCATGTAAGTTATAAAATTATTTTATTTTCCTATACAAAATTATGCCATACACGTTTTTACAACGACTTGTTTTCCTTTCAGCTATAACAACAATAGCTATTGCACTGGACCTAGTGGTGTGGTACATGGGCAAGAACCTCGACTTATATGGAGATGGGGAGAGTACAAAAAAGAACCCAGAATCCAAAAGATGAGGAGAAAATTTACATAGCAAGACAAGATATATTTGCCAAAACTCTTGCCAGATCTCAACTTCAGCGTAACAACAGATTTAATATAATTTCTCAAAACAAAAACAGATGCACTTGCCAGAAATCACGTTACACAAGTGCACTTCAGTTGACATAGATTAACTTTTAATAAAATGCTTGTTTTTACAGACTTCCATTTTATTATTATTTTATAGATGTTAGTTAGGCTGTTTATATTTTATAAGTTGCTTTTGTTCAAAAAGTAGCAAATGTTAAGAGGAATCTTTTAGATTTTTATAGGACACACTGCCGGTAAACAGAGAGTGAATATTGTAATATTGTAAAAATAATAACATTACCGGCACTAAGATTAAAAAAAATATATATATTAAAAGAAAATACAAGAAAATAATTTTAATACAGTAGCAAAGATGGGAAAATAAACAAGTAAAGTCAGATCTTTATCATTAATGCAATGTATTCATGAGTCAAGCAATCTGCATGAAAAATTTGTATTGCAGAAATGAAAAGAAGGTACACTGGGGGCCAAGCTAAACTGGACATCAAACCACGAGTGCCGTCAGCCAATGAAATAGCGTAAAATCAAGTGACGTTGACAAATAGTGCAGCTACTGCTTGTCTCTAGCCAAGCGTTCAGCTGTGACTGTGCCACCACAATGGCAATGTTGCACTTTTTCATTGGCTCGCTGCTCTCTTAGATACCCAGTTGACCCCCACTGTATCATATTATGCTACAGTACTTTTTTTCCAGATTTTTTGAAACCTGAGAACTATTTTTAATTATTGACAGCACAGCAAGGCGTCAATATATAGGCATCACTTTTTAATAAAAGGGTGGCTTAGGATGGAACGTAAAAGGGGCTACAAACCTGAACTTTGAATAAATTTAAAACAATACTTCTTGGCCTCTAAAAAAATCTGCAAAATTTCAGAGTAACATAATTTGGTGCCCTATATTCATTTATGCAATAAAAAATTTTCAAGCAGGTGTCCATCAATTATTTTATAGTACGCACCGGTACCATTTACAATTTATATACTAATTTATGACATTAACTTGGTTCTGTGTTTTCTACCTGCAGCCATGGTAAATATTGTGTATTTGTGTTTTTATTAGTGCCTGCACTTTTCAAATAAAATTTATTTTAAGGTTGGATTGCTCATTATTGTGCAAAGAGATAAACCTAGTGACCATGATAATATCATAAAACAAGCATTAAAGGCGTACAGGCCTCAAATTACAAATTAGACAGTCACCAAGTGGGTTTAGAGTATATAATCAACATTCGCATCATTTTTTTCCACGCGTGATGCATCCGTGCAAAGTCGCAGTTCAAAGTAAGAAATTTAGTCCTTGATGACGTCACGAAGTCCATGATGACGTCACAACTCAATGCTAATCGGTGCTAGCTGTGAGTTGTGACGTCAGCAAGGACTTTCTTTACAGCGCGACTTCGCAGAAGACGCACCTCGCGCAGGTAAAAATAATACGAATGTTGATTATAAACTTGAGCAACACTTAATGTCTGTCTAATTTGTAATTTGAGGCCTGTATACCTTTAACAATTATTACTTCATGAACTCATCAACGTTGTTGTAAAAAAATCTTAATTAACATGATTAGTAAAAAAATTTCAAGCAGGTGTCCATAAATTATTTTTAACTCAAAAGTTGTAGTTGGTTTCTTCAGTTGACTGACCGTGTTCAATAGTTATCATTCAGTTTACGTTTCAGCTGTCAAGGTTACCAATGGAGATACAGACATACCGGGTAGAGATTGTTCTAAACAAAGTGGGGGAAAAAAAAGTTAAGGTATTTTAGGCATATTAAGCTTCTGTATTGCTGCAACTCATTGTAAAAAATCTACCTTCAAATTTGGAATGATTTTAAACAGAGTATTTAAGCTAAGAAGTAAATTAAAAAAAAAAATACAATAAGTTCTAAGTTTAACATAATTAATCTGTAAATTTATAAGCATTAAAACCCAGTGGTTATTTTGATTGCTTCTAACAGCAGCTAACACCTGTTAAGTACAATTTCTTAGTTCCTAGCTAAGTAACTGGTAAATTTTGATATGGGTACATAGCAATGACTGTATTTTTATCACTTCTGAAGGAGCACATAGTTGCAAATGAGACTTATCACTTTACTTAGTTGTGATGTTTTTACAACTTCGATGGAAATTGTCAAGGAAGGTTTATCATTGATACAGCCAATAAGTAATCAATCTCTGAACCAGCACAGTAAAAGAAAAGGGAGGTTTATTTTCTTATAACATTTTTTTACTTCCAAAACATTTGGAAGGGTAATAAAAAAAATTCAAGCTAAGAAAATAGTTTTACATGAGACCTAAAAGTTGGAAGCTGTAAGCTGATAAATATTTCTCCTGCAAGCTATAGTAATGGATACTGTAGACATCAATAGAAAATAGTATATGTACTATTAAAGTACAAATTCACCAATTTAAATTTTGCATTATAACAACATTATAGTCACTAAATGTATAAATGCAAATATGTGTGACTGTACCTCCATTGCGATGAAAGATCAGCTGCTTGCTGTTGGAACTTGAGGAACGTGAATGCTGAGGATATCTGTGGTCCGTAGAATACTCTGAGGCATGACACCGATAGGTGTCTCAAGCTTGGTGACGCAGAAGTGCATAATGTCCCGGTCACATGCACGTATTTCTGCAGTCACTTGAGTCTTCTCGTACATGGAAAACTCACAGCGTTGACCTGAGACACAAAATGTTTCATTAAAATTTTTTGTACTCATTTACAAAATTAGATCTATTATTTTCTCTCTGAAAACTGAAATTTATCCAAGATATTATACACCAAAGAAAAAATATTTAATAATGGGTAGTATGCATAAATGTACATATATTATACTACATACGTGTATGTACTGCAGTATTGTACAGTACAATATGCATAGCTGTGCATATTATAGTGCATACTGTATGCATACAGTAGTGGTGTGTGTTGTTTGATGTTATGATGTATGATGCAATTTTTGTTTTGTTTTTAACAATAAAATATAACTAATACAATGTCATCCAATAAGTAACAGTAAAAGATAGGGAGGTATAGGGAGGTTCGAAATGTGATGCCAAGAGTTATAGGCCAGTTAGTTTGACCTCAGTGGTGTCAAAGGTGTTGGAGAAGGTTGTAGTGAAATTTGTCATGCAGGAGTTGGAGGAATCAAGTTTCTTTGGAGGGCAGCAGCATGGTTTTCGTAAGCATTTTTCTTGTGAAACACAGTTAGCTGGGTTAGTGCAGGAGTTGTCTGATGTGTTGGATGCTGGGGGAGAGATGCATGCGATTTTTCTGGATTTTGAAAAAGCTTTTGATAAGGTGCCTCATAGGGAGTTGGTAAATAAGGTTCGGCACTGCGTTGGAGATGAGGCGTTGGTGTCGCTGATTGAGGATTTTCTAAGGGATAGGGTGCAGAGTGTTAGGGTTGGAGCTGCGTTTTCAGACCATGTTAGAGTATCGTCAAGGGTTCCCCAGGGCAGTGTCTTGGGTCCTTTATTATTTCTGATTTATATAGAGGATTTGCCAAGAGGAGTGAAGTCGAAGGTGAGACTGTTTGCAGATGACAGTGTTGTGTATAGGAAGGTGGAAAGTGAGGATGACGTTGTTGAACTTCAGCAGGATCTTGATATTTTGCAAGGGTGGGTTGATGATAATGGGATGAAGTTGAATGTGGCAAAGTGTTGTGTGGTTGTGTTTGGCAGGAAAAGGACAAGGAGGGTGTTGCAGTATATATTGGGGGGTGAAGTTTTGAAAGAAGTTGAGAAGTACAAGTATTTGGGTGTGGTGCTGCACAGAAAATTGATGTGGAATGAACATATTAAGTATGTTACTTCTAAGAGTAGAAAGTTCTTAGAGTTTGTTATGAGAAATCTGAAGGGAGCTAGTATGTTCGTGAGAGATAGTGCTTATAGAGCCATGGTGAGACCGATGCTTGAGTATGGATGCAGTGTTTGGGATCCATACAGGAATGTTGGGGTGAAGGAGTTGGAGAAGGTGCAGAGAAGAGCAGCAAGAAGAGTTATGGGGCGTATGGGAAGATGGAAGTTGGTGGGAGATGGAAAGGAGGTCAGAAAAGAGTTTGAGAGTGTAACTGCGATCATTGATAAGTTAGGGTGGGAGTTGCTGGAGGAGAGAAGGAGAAATTGTAGACTTGGTGTTATGTATAAAATAACAAGAAATACAGTATAACAGATCTTAGTTTACGTGTGGATTTGATTACGCGCGACGGCCATCTTGGAAGTCATAACATGGCTAAGATAGGGGGCGCCAGTCGGTCTAGACGTATAGTCTAGCCATGTCAGGCGTAAACTTAGATTTGTTTTACTGTAGTGAGGGTTGGAGGGAGTTGAGCTCTCGTATAAAGAGAGGTGTTTACATTGGAAGGAGTGATCACAGTTGGAAGTTGGATTTTGTCGGTAGTAGAAGTGATGTGGGAAAATATTCCTTCATTAACAGGACTGTAAGAGAGTGGAATTTGCTGAAGGCAGAAGTTGTTGAAGCGGAGAGTTATGAGTTGTTTAAGAGGGTTTTGAGACAAGCAAACCCTTCGCGAGCCACCGTGGCGTAGCCACATTTGCCGCGTTAATTTTATTATTATTATTATTATTATTATTAAGATAATAAATAAATAATATGTTAAAATTAAGCAAAGACTCAAGACTGATGCAAAAGTCAAGAAAGATTGAAGCAGATTGAAGCAGCGCATTATCTAAATGTTAATAACGAAAGTCTCATGTAAAGCATAGGGTTTATAAAGTTATGTATAAAACAAACCCATGATTCCAGTCATTACTCGTAAAAATCTTTCCCTCAGGAAAGCTCTTGCTTTTTGTTTATCTTTTAAAGTGTCACTTTCCATTCCAGCATGACTCTCCACAGCTGACATTTTTGTAAACAATGCGCCGCCAATCGCAAGTCGCAATGCGCAAGAGTTCAATGGCAAACAGCGGGAACTCTTTAAAAAACGCTCTCTCTGGACACAATGACACAATGTAATGGAATGAAGCTGCTGAATATATTAATTAAATTGTTGTCGCGTCCAAACCTACTCCATTAGAAATATGCGGGCACCTTGCAGCGTATATTTTCTAATTTTATAGGCCATGGATGCCCGCATTTACCAATGCCATTGAATATGAATAAGAGGAAAAGTTATTCTGTTTTTGTTTTTTTCCTTTAGTTCAGTTGTGACTCGTAAACGAATCGCAATGAATCAAAAATTTTTGCTGGTGCTCATTATTGGTGCGACGTTGGGGGTATGTCATGGTAAGTTGGTATTTTAATATTAAATTTGTGTTAATCGCTATTTCAGAAGCATAATTATATGAGTTGATCAATGTAATTATATTTTGTGAAATAAAAAAAATATATAGTATAGTCGGAAGAATAAACCATAATTATACTTAATTACTACCCAGTAAACAACTCTGTCGGTCCAGTATATTGGTCCAGTGCTAAATAAGACTGTTGGGACAGTGCTGTGCAGTGGCGTAGGCAGGATTTGCCCAAGGGGGGGGGTTCTTGAAAATAAATAAGATGGAAAACAGCCCACTGGGGGGTTTGGGGGGCGTAGCCCCCCAATAGCCCGCCGCAGGCGCGATTTTTTTTAAGGACACGCCCCTTTTTTAGGGTAAAATTATAAAAAAATACTATTATAGAGAATGCATGGCCTGATGCAATATTTTTAAAATTTTATTTTTTTTTTGCACCCCTTTTTTTTTAATTTCTTTTCAATATTATACGTGCACTAACGTGCTTTAAATCAAGTAATTCATCTAATACCACTTTTATATTATTTTTATTAGTTTCATGGTGCGCGATTTTTTTGAAAAAGAGACGTGGACTATACATTTTTTCGATGAAAAGTTGCAGCAAATTTCTTATATTTGTAAATCGGAAATTATGTAGTTACAATATTTTTGTCACTACTTTTTCTTATAAAAAATAGAGCACATTTTAAGACGATGTACTGATGTACGAGCAAGAATAAAAAATATTTTTATTAAATTTTCAAAACAGGAATATCAATTCATTACATTAAGTATATACTGTAAAATTAATACATTTAAAAAATCGGATTTTGTTTAACTTCAATATAATAAATTCCAAGATATACGTACAGTATTATACATGAGACAATGAAACTAGCAATTGTAAGATGTAATATACCTATATAATTAATTAAAAATAATAAAATACTATGTATAATTTTTATTTTTATGCTGAACATTATGCGGGGAATGCTTTCAACATTTTTTACACTTTAAATTGTTGTCTTTTCGTGTACAAAACATAAATAACTTAATGAGGAATAGTACATATTATAATTATAATAATATAGAATTATACCATGATTATATAATCATAATTCTGCAGACCGATTTTAAATAAAATAAATATGTATTAACGATGTGTTTCGGGGATATAAATTTTTATTTTTATTTTTTTTTTTTAAGAAAATTTTTCATAAAATTTTAGCTAAATCGTATCTGTCGAGTCCCATTTTTTGTTATTTTTCCCTTAAAATTTACTAAGGTTCAGCTCTCAAGGGGGGGGGGGTATAACACCACCCCCCCCCCCCCCTTGTCTACGCCCCTGGTGCTGTGCCAATATCTCTAAAGTGCCGGTCCAACACATTTTTGACACCCTGTGTTTTACTGGGTAATATATATATATATAATATATATATATATATATATATATATATATATATATATATATATATATATATATATATATATATATATATCTATAGAAGTCTCGCTATTGATTATATTATAATATATATTATATATGATTAATCTTTGTCCAATATTTTCTTGTCTTAAATTTTTTGTCAAGAAAATTAAATGAAATTCCAATACCTCGCAACAATGGCACAACCGCGCTCTATATCATACATGGCAACTACATGTGCCGTGTAACAAATTAAGTTAGTTAGATATAGGTTATGGTTATATTATATAATAATTATTTAAATGCTATATTATACATAGCAATTTTAGTCTTGGTATGATTTTGTTCAGGATTCCGTGATAGAACATCACATAAGATATGATGGTCTCTGAACACAAAAAGCATAAAATATAAAATTATTTGTTATGATTTCAAATTTCATTACTATTATTTATTTTTTTTAGGTTCTCGTGGCTTTCACAATCCAAACATATTTGCCAAAAACACAAATATGACAACAGAAGAATTCCTCATATATGCAAAAGACTATGCAAAACGTTACGGTATTCAAATTTTCAAGCCGTATAACATTGAAAATGTTTTGAAAATGCGATCGAAAAGAGAACTAGAGAACGGAACAGTTGACACACAAGCTCGATTTTTGGGTTTATTAATGATGCCCGGATCATCGGGCAGTTATGCATCAAGTAATTCATTTTATCTGTATGGGAAACTCGTGAATTCGGCCGTGTCACTGTCCTATGCTCCTGTACAAGCCGGCAACTTCCCTCGACCGATTGCTGCTGCTACTGCCGATGATTCCATGAGTGCCCCGAATGTACCCACCGCTCCGACTGCTCCCACTAGAATACAATCCGTTCTAAATGGAGTACAAAGATTTCCAACACGTTCCGGAAATCAATATTTTAACACCTTTGTTCCTTCATTTTATCCATACTATCTATTTCCATATAATTTTTCACCTTTGAAAAGAAGTAATGATTCTAAAAGTATTCCTATTGAAAAATTGGGATCAGAGTCTAAAATTGGATAAGTTGTAATGTATTACGTGAGAATTCCCACACAAAAAAAAAAAAACATTATTAAATTAACGCGTAGATCGATTACACACTGGTGCATGATCCAGTGCTAAAACTTGTACGTATGTCAAAGGCAATAAAATTCTTGTTAAACATCCAAAATCAAATTGTTCTTATTTTATTTTTTATGTATGTATCTAACTCTCTCTCTCTCTCTCTCTCTCTCTCTCTCTCTCTCTCTCTCTCTCTCTCTCTCTCTCTCTCTCTCTCTCTCTCTCTCTCTCTCTCTCTCTCTCTTCTTCTCTCTCTCTCTCTCTCTCTCTCTCTCTCTCTCTTTGATGAAAGAATAAGTGCTTACTTGATGTCTATCAACGTTAAAAGTCGATATGTTGTAGCGGTTGTTGGCAGGCTCCACTGTTGCAGGCTCCTCCTTTCAGCCCGCACCTATAATAGTATATTGTATCTAATCCAGCACGCAAGATGACAGCAGACTGTCCGCAGCTGCAGCTGGCACTTGCATGCAGCGGTGACCCAATGCAGCATGTAGACAGCATTATTTTATGCCTCCCTATGCTAGAAGGGTCAATGAGCTATATTATATGCTGTAAGCTCGTATCTATCGGTATATATCCTTCTCATCTAAGAATAATTATAATCCCTGCAGCATATATATTTATAAAAAATAAAGCTTGAATTATCTAGAAATAATATAATTATTATATAATTATTAATTATTATTATTATTATTATTATATTTATTACAGCTTAAATTTTAGTAATGCAACGGCCAATAACAATGAGTGAAAATTGAAATGATAAATAAGTTGTGATTTATGATGAAATGGTGAAAACATAAAGTGATATTATTTATAGGAAAATATTGTTTTCACATTTATTTAAAAATAATAATCCTATTTTATTAATAATTAAATGGAGTGTATTTATATTATGATCGGACAGTACACCTCTGGTCCAAGGTTCTGGAGATAATATAGTATACAAAGATAGTCAGCAATCTGATTTTTTTTTCAATAATTATTTTGCTATATTTACAATAAAGTATAAATAGCAAATACAATAAAATATTATAAAATTATTTTTTTAAGGGCGTTGGGTGTAGCACCGGTAGTTGGCAACACTGAGTCGTATCTTCACCATGTTAATTTTTGATCATTGCTCCTCGGAGTAATTTTTATGCTAGAGCTAAGCTGATTGCTGTAGTATCAAGATAATTAGTAGCCCAAGTGCACAATTTGGCTAAATAAAGCCTGATTTAAAGAAAAGTATTTTTTAGTAATTTTTTAAATTTATATGCATTTTTCTAAAATATAAAAAAAATACTTTTCTTTAAATCAGGCTTTATTTAGCCAAATTGTGCACTTGGGCTACTAATTATCTTGATACTACAGCAATCAGCTTAGCTCTAGCATAAAAATTACTCCGAGGAGCAATGATCAAAAATTAACATGGTGAAGATACGTCAGTGTTGCCAACTACCGGTGCTACACCCAATGCCCTTCGCTGCTATCAGTAAGTACGGCAATAAACTAGAAAATTTGGGTTCTATAATAATAATATATACAGCCAAAGGTTATAGGAAAGGGCAAACTGTTTCAAGATATTATTAAATTATAACACTTTTGTATGTGATAGTGAATTTCCGGTTCTGGAGTAGCACGTTTATATTCAAGTCTAATATTTTGAAAAAGGGGGAAAAAAATTAAAAACATTTTAATTATTTCTTTGATATTATTACAATTATTATGTGTCATATCTTTATTTACTTACATAGAAAATAACAAAAAGCGTGACCCTATAATATATATAATGGGAGCGGGTAAACGAATCGAAAATATACGAATCGAAAAGTAAACGAATCGAAAAGTAAACGAATCGAAAAGGAAACGAATCAAAAAGTAAACGAATCGAAAAGGAAACGAATCGAAATTTATAATTTGGTGGAGGGGGTTCTAGCTCCTCCTCCAAGAGAAGGCGGGGCCTATGAAAGTGCTAGTGGCAACACCGCTCACCAAATTTCGATTCGTTTCCTCTTCGATTCGTTTCCTTTTCGATTCGTTTCCTTTTCGATTCGTTTCCTCTATACATAATTATATGATTGCTACTATTCAATCGTTATTCTTTGTGCTACTAATATGAAAATCTCCAAATACATGTTTGTAATTATTTACGAACCATGGTTTCAAAAATTTTTCGATTCATTTCCTTTCGTTTCCTATTTATTAATCTTCAACACAACTAACATTTAAAAACTCATTTTAAAAAGAATAGTATATCTTCCACCATATTATAAATTTCGATTCGTGTCCTTTTCGATTCGTTTCCTCTATATATAATTATATGATCGCTACTATTCAATCGTTATTCTTTCTGTTACTAATATGAAAATCTCCAAATATATGTTTGTAATTATTTACGAACCATGGTTTCGAAAATATTTTCGAATCATTTCCTTTCGTTTCCTATTTATTAATCTTCAACACAACTAACATTTAAAATCTCATTTTAAAAAGAATAGTATATCTTCCACCATATTATAAATTTCGATTCGTTTCCCTTTCGATTCGTTTCCTTTTCGATTCATATATTTTCGATTCATTTACCCGCTCCTCATCAGACTATAGTAATTTTGGAAGAAAAAATTAACAGACAAGAAAAATATGGAAATATATAAAATATGATATGTAAAAACTATATTTCGTTTCTTTTCAATTCGTTCCACCTGTCCTTTTTGACTGGAGGAAATTTAAGACAATAATGGCAAAATATTTAATATAAAACTGCCTGTACATTTTTTCGATTCGGTTTCATTTCTATTCATTTTCTTACTTGCATACCATGCCGATTTAAATATATCGAATATATAAAGACATATCCCTGATATTTTATCAACCTTTCATTCCTTTCATTTTTAATTTAAGCTTTTTTTGTAGTCCAATATACTGAATACACAGTACATTTTTTTGCATTGTAATCACATCCGCCTTAGAGACCTTACAGTCGAGAGCTCCGTGTCTTATGGCTAGAAATTTGACCAGCTTGGCCGAGCTTTACTGTAACTGAGAGTGGCGGCGCCACTGAATCGCAGCGGCACGGCCTGGTTCTCGCTGGTGGTTTATAATCATATTCAGTCACCTTGGCTGCGCGGGCAATTTCAGCCAGCAAAAGAGCCGGTCCGAGCCGAACATTTAGCAGCGCCGCAACTCTCACAGAAACAGCGAAACTCTGATCAAATCCCTGGCCACCCTGGCCATAAGACACGGAGGTCTCTGCAGCCGCCCGCTATACTGTACAGTACGCATACATGTATTTGAGCTTGCGCGCTCTCATATCGCCGGCTCGCCCGCGTGCGATGCCGTGCGACTTCTCCCAAGTGGTGGAAGTACGGGGGTAGTAAAACATAACTCCCCCTTTCCCCCTTTTCCCGAAAATGTAACATCCCTGAATGAGAAACACATAATAATAATGCGAAGTTTCATTTTTCAATTCATATATAATAATATAAATATAATGATGAAGTGTCCTGGATGCCTGATAATGCATTTTGTGTACATTAAATGTATAATTAGTATCCCTCGAATTCACGGTGATAAGTGCCATTGATGCAATTATATATTTTATATATCGTTATGTTATTGCCTCTGTACTAGCTTGTGTAATTGGTGCACAAATAATAAACACGATTATATGGATGTAAGATATTATACCTATTTTACTATACAGTAATTAAATAACTGTGAGAGGTGTGGCGCAGTGCGCTTGACCGGGTCTCGTCAGATCACCGAAGTCAAGCAACGCCGCGCGTGGTTAGTAGTTGGATGGGTGACCATTTTCAACAAAAACCACGTTTCCCACCCAGGGGTAAAACGTTGCGCTTTTCCACTATGTGGTTCCCCTGGCTTTGGACCATATATTGCACTTCCGGTTCATTGACAAAAGCTGTAGCGTCCATCCTGGCTGAGGTTTCCACGTTTCCCTCAGCCGCAGGCAAATGCCGGGATGGATTTGCAAGGCCGTGGCCGCCCCCGTTCCAGAAGAGCCCGCGAAACGCTCAAGTTAGGGTTTCGGAAGGTTCGGGGTTTCAAAGTAGTATGTAATTAGTAAATAGAAGTACCCAATAGGGTTTGATTAAAAATTTAAAAAATATATATATTATAATATATTTTCCATATATAGTATAAGAGTTCCTGTCAGAAAAAAAAGTTAAGTTATTATTTTCTAAAAATAGTTCAAGTAGTCCTCCATATCAAACCAAAATTTAAAAAAATTCTATCTCAAATATAGGTTTGCCAGAAAAAAATTCCAAAATCAGAGTGAACGAACGCGTCGCTTAACATGGGGCCAGTGGGTCCTTACCTGACAAAGACCCTCGAATATATCGAAAAAATACACCGTTAGGTATATGAAAAAAATATAGTGATGTTCTATGACCCAAGCTTTAACCAAAAACCGTTAAAAAATAAATTGTCGCTCGAATCCATTTTTCCGTAAGGAAATCAAGAATTTTTTTTTTACGGAAAAATGGATTCGAGCGAAAAAAATTTAATTGGTTCTTGTATTGGTTAAAGTTTGGGTCATAGAACATCACTATATTTTTTTCATACCACCTAACGGTGTATTTTTTTTTTTTTTAGATATATGAGGGTCTTTGTCAGGTAAGGCCCCATGTTAAGCGACGCGTTCACTCTGACTTTGTTTTTTTTTCTGGCAAAACTATGTGAGATAGAATTTTTTGGATTTCAGTTTAATATGCAGGACTACTTCAGCTATTTTTAGAAAATAATAACTAAACCTTTTTTTCTCATAGCAACTCTACTTTATATCCTGGATATCTCAAAAACTAGACCGACCATTGCTCCATTTTTTTGGCTGGATATTTATCAACGACTATATACTGGTAGTAAATAGTTCTTGGATATTTATGTTATAATATAAGGAAGATTTATTATAATTTTCAGTTCACCATCTCCTAAGGCTAGTGACAAAATAATCCTTAGCAAACTTTCCAATACATACAATTAAATATAATGTATATATATATAGTACACGACACAATATAGTAATAGGGAGAAAAGAAGCGAGAGCGAGTGTTTCGCACGTCGCAGAGCTGTTGAGAAATACTCGTAAATAATATAAGTTCAAAAATACAAGCTTGAAAATTTCGCGCGCTCTCCCTGCCTCGATGATGATGGTGAATGACGGAAATAGCTGAACTAGGCGTTCTATATAATTCAGCCATCATATATAGCAATCCAAATAAAGTGATTGTTGTATTTAAGGTACATGAATTGAAAAGGAAACGAATCGAAAATATACCAATCGAAAAGTAAATGAATCGAAAGGTAAACCAATCGAAAAGAAAACGAATCGAAAAGTAAACCAATCGAAAAGGAAACGAATCGAAAAGAATAGAATCGAAAAGTAAACGAATCGAAAAAGAAACGAATCGAAAAGTAAACCAATCGAAAAGGAAACGAATCGAAAGGTAAACGAATCGAAAAGTATATGAATAGAAAAGGAAACGAATCGAAAATATACCAATCGAAAAGTAAACCAATCGAAAAGTAAACGAATCGAAAAGGAAACGAATCGAAAAGTAAACCAATCGAAAAGGAAACGAATCGAAAAGTAAACCAATCGAAAAGGAAACGAATCGAAAATATACCAATCGAAAAGTAAATGAATAGAAAAGGAAACGAATCGAAAGGTAAACGAATCGAAAAGTAAACCAATCGAAAAATAAACGAATCGAAAGGGAAACGAATCGAAAAGTAAACGAATCGAAAAGGAAACGAATCGAAAATTATACAGTGTTGCCAGTTTTTAAAATTTCAACCCACCAGGAGGCGTGGCGAGGGCGTGGTTATGTAAATTTTTCGATTCGTTTACTTTTCGATTCGTTTACTTTTCGATTCGTTTCCCTTTCGATTCGTTTACTTTTCGATTCGTTTACTTTTCGATTCGTTTATTTTTCGATTCGTTTACTTTTCGATTCGTTTCTTTTCGATTCGATTCACCTGTCCCATATATAATACATATTATAGTCGTCTATATATTATAGTGTCAGTTCAAGTGCGTTATATAAAATTTTGTATTGCAATATTGCAAGCAACAAATTGTTATATAATGTATAGTGAATTGTACTTACAGTACATTAAAGAGATTTTATATTATCAATTAAGATTATAGTTAATTAATAAGATTCTCAGAATTAATATTATGCTGAAGAAATTTCGTTTTTACAACATTTATAACCTACATACATATAATTATGCTGATTTTTCAACATTATAATATATTATAATACATTATTATTAAAACTACATCCATTAATTTTGTAAATAGTATTATTTCATGATAATATTGGGCATCCATGCAATATAATCATGATACCGTTCCTAAAATACTGTTAACTAATAGACAAAGGGCATAGATAAATCAAAATATATATATAAAAAAAATCAAGTTGCTTTACACATTTGCACATATGTTCAGGTGAAAAATTCCTGTTATGTCGCATAAAGAGACGAAGGGTTGGTCAGCAAGTCAGGTAAGAAGCTTCCTCCTCTTTTATGCGTCAACCACCTCAGGCCCAGGCAGTGGAGGTAAGTGCTAATTAAGCGTGGCCACCTGGAGACCCCCTCCACCTCGATGGCAGCTATAGTATAGCAGGTGCGGTCAGTCTCACGCGTTCCAGCCCGACAACAAGATGCGCTCCTCAGCCTCCATGTTGCTCCTGACCGCCGCCCTGACCGTCGTCCTCGCGAGGCCTTCAATCAGAGATTCCAGACATCAGCACCTAAAACATGGTAAGCTAAATTACCCAGCACAAAGTACTTACACATTGCAATATAATTATAAAAATAGAAACTTGTTGTTGACGGAGATCAATGATACTGCATGAAAAACCCAGCCTGTGGAGGAATATATTAATTGTATGTATTTAAATATATATAATATATATATTAAATTTAGTCAGAAAAATTCCAGGAGTGAAAGGGGAGCGCGCGACCCATTCCATATAATTGTTACTCAACTATAAGATGAGGGTCTTTCAATCAGGTGAAGGGGTATAACTCCCTCCTGGGCCCCCACTCTTCTCCCGCGTAAAAAATAAGACTCGCGATCATTTCCATACATGGAGCTACACATCTATTTAGTATTTACAAGAAAATCTGCATGCATGAACAGAATTACCCATAGTTATTTAAGCGTTGCCAAAATATGGTGTTCTCCTGTAATGTTTTTTCCTGGAAACAAAAAACCTTCGGCCGCTAACAAATACACCAATTATGTAATTTTAAAGTACGTGGGGACAGCTAGCATATAAGCATAAAATATATTATAAGCACAGTATTTAGTATATTTTATAAAAAGTTGTTGATTATTAAAATACAAGATAATTTACGACGCACATTTCAATTATCTTTATATACACATATATTTTTGAAAATCTTCTCTATTCTCTTTAATTGTTAGTATAAGGGCCTGCGTGTAAACTCAAAGAATAAACACTTTTTTTCAGACATCGTTTATGAAATTTAAAGGTATGGTTTTTGTTTTCTCTATAGTATAATTTAAAATTTTAATTAGTTGGGTTACTTCATTTAGAGTCAGAAGTCATAATTAAGATTATGAACGCGCTCTTCCAAATGATATTTTAAAAAGATGTATAGATTCAATTATTTATAGTCAACTATCGGAAAATTTTTTTACACTTCTTCATCTTTTTTCTATTTGCTTTTATGAAAAAAGTTATAGAACTCGCATATTGACTCGTCAGGTGCCAAAAATTGTTAAAAAATTTTTTTCGTCATTTCCATTATGTTTATCAAAGAAGGCTATCGACCCGATCGACCTCTAATAACAGGTGTGCGTCGTATTACACATGAGAAGTAGTAATTCAGCCAAAAAAAACACAATACATATTTTACAATAAAGGGTGCGGATTGCAGCAAAGTACCAATGGCACTATTTCACTTATAAGTGTATTGGCTGTAATAAAAATCCTTCAATAATACAGTTTGAATAAAAGACTATAACTGTAATAAACTTGCGTTAATAGATTGGCATTTATAGTTTTATAATCCCATTTGAAAAAAAAAAAAGAGAGCAATAATTATACACAATAGAATTAATTCAATTATTTCCTAAAGTATCAAAAACAAACTTTTGTGCTTAATCGTACACAAAAATAGAAAAGAGCAAACGAGTTGGATTGTTAAGCACTACTAGAAAGAGGAGAGAATCTCCATAAATGGGGTTCTTGAATTCGCCGGTCGACCCCCCCCCCTAATCCCCCGCCGCCCCCCTCCCCCCCCCCCAAAAAAAAAGGGGGGGTTACATCTGGTCTGGATTGAATGTAACTTTTTGATAAAAAAAATGAATTCATTAATTTTAAAAATTTTATATTTTTGTTTGTTAATTTTGTATAATTATAATTTAATTAATATTGCATAATTAATTTTTACAAATTTTACTTCATACCAGCATGAAGTTGGATTGCATGCATGAACTCAATCGTATATATATATATATGGTAAATACATGAAATCATGAAATATAGATGATAATGTATATTTTAAAAAATAATGTACTTTTCTTCACCCCCCTGCAGAGGAAGTGCACGTCAATTGCACACCGCTGACCTTCACGTCCTTGGAGGAGGATGGCAGCGACAGGGCGACAGCAAATGTCAAGGACACAGAATTATCACAGGAGATCCTTGCTGCACAGCCAGCCTCGGATGAGTCACCTGACGAGTATGACCCTGAGGACTACCCAGCAGGTAACTGTGAATGGCAGCTCAAATTAAAACTATATTAAAACTAGCTTTCTCATTTAAAGACTTATATAGTTCAATGTATAGATTTATAGAAAAAATGCTTTCCGCGCATTATCCAGATTTTTACTATTAATTAAATAGAAATAAGTGGTATATTTTAATCTATAAATTAATATATATATATATATATATATATATATATATATATATATATATATATATATATATATATATATATATATATATATATTATATATATATATATATATATATATATATATATATATATATATATATATATATATATATCTTTTTAAATTAACTGCATAAATTATGCTTCTATTATACGTTTTTTGGATATACAGAATGTGTTGTTGATTTTTTTATTTTTTATTTTTATTATTATTAAATTATTATTATATTATATTATTATTTACTTTCTAGTATTTAACCTCTAATTTGTCTACTCCAGGTATTTTATAGCCCCTTATATAATATTTAATAATATTGTAAATTATTTTTGTTTGCAGACACGACTGGGACACTGCATGATTCAGAATCAGAATCAGTGGGGAATTCGTGGGGCTCTGAGATGGGAGCGGGAGACACCGATGAAGACGAGGACTACCAGGTGTACCCTGACGAGCTGCCTCCGTCCCAAGGCGAACCAGAACGCGAATACTTCACTGACCTCGAGGATTACGATGACCAAGGACCCAGTTTCCAGAAGTTGATTCTGTTAGCCGCCGCTAGACATCGCCACCGTGCACATCGAGTCCCACCAGGCAATGTTGAGTAAAAGCTAGCTCATTGCTCGCTTGCTTGCAACTTGCAACCCTTTTATCGCCCTTACTTTACGACTTACGGGTAACCCTCTACCCCTAATATCTCTACTGAGAGACCATGGGGAGCAACGTGCAGAAAATTTATATCTGTTAATTATGTTTTATTCTTGCCACTTATAAATACAGAATACATTTTAGCATTTTATTAAAAAGTTGCATGTCTATTTTTGTTTTCGATTTATTTGTAATTTTTAAATGATTTAAATATTTTTAAACACCTCACACATTTAAATTTTTAACATTAGTCTTCACTAAACGTATCTTATAGTTTTTGTTTTTAATATTTGTTTAATGTTTGCACTTGAAATTCATACAATTAAGTTGTAGTGTAAAATTATTTAGCTTGACCAGATCGAATAATTATTATTTAATATTATACTTATTGTTTTGAAAAATCAGTAAAAAATATATGTATTCAATTCAATGTATCGGGAACAATAAAATTAAAACAACAAAATCAATATATTACATGACATATTATTCTGTACTCTACCCACATTATATTTATACATATATAATTAAATGTAACAGAGCATATATTGTATACAAATGGACTGGAAAAAAAAATCAAATTATTTTTTATTCAGCAACAGTTACAGAACCAATGTACCAAATATATATAATAAAGAAAAATTACGAGCCAATTTTTATCCTATATACTTATGGAGATCAAACTGCAAGCATGCACTTGGTCATCATCTTTTTACCTGATGCATCTTTGAGACATATAATATACATTATATATAATTAGATATATTACTCTGCTCATTATAATATACAGACAGGGCCAGAAATGGTGTTCCGATTTCATGCTAAATTTTCAGCGAGATGACTTAAAGTTAGAATCTCAGCTGAAATTTGGCACACATAAAGCCAAAGTTTCAGACACATACAGTGTTGAATTTTTTTTAAAATTATTCTTTAATGCTGTTTTAGGGGTGGATTCACGATTTGCATTTCTTCCTTATGCTGGGATTTCCATGTTAAATTAAGTTGATAGACAAATTTTGTCCGATCTGCAATAAAATTTATCTTTAAAAAGGGTTTCAGAGCAAGCTGAATTTAATGGTGTTATTTAAAACGTGGTGAAAACAACCCCTAATGAGATAGCGAGTCTTACTGTAAGTTAAAAAGAGAATTAAGCTATCGTAATTTTGACATTGCCAATGGAACGAGAAACCATCTTTGAATTTTCTAAATTCTAAATCGGAGCAAGTTAAGAGTAAAAAGGTAACGTGCCCAATGTTAAAAAAAAAAATCCTACATATGAAAATTATGAAAAAAATAAAATGTTCTCCTTTGCATCCCTTAATTATCAGTGGCATGAGGTACACAAATTCAAGCTAGTTTTTGAGTTATGAATTTTTAAAGTTGGCTAATTTAAAACATGGAAGTTCCATTTCTCCACATGTGTTAAAGTAGTCAACTTTAAAAATTCATAACTGTATTCAATATTCTCTATGATATTATTTAATAACTGCATTGGTTCATGATGTTAACATAATTATATTAATCATTTAAAATTATTGTCAATATAAATAAAAAAAAATAAATGTAATGGCTTATAATAATAAAACATTAAAATTTATTATTGAATGATTGTTCAATATTATAATGAGGATAATGTTACCTTCGTGGTAATTATTTCTAATTCATTCTGTGTACGTGCAGCATAAAAGTACGAAAGAAGGTGAGAGCAGGTTTTGTTTATAAATAGAATTTTGTTTGTTATAATCAAAGGTAAGTGTAGAGGGTGGTGACAAGCAACAACACAAGCAGAGGGCGGTACACACGAAGTTGCTGCTGCGACGACGACGACTGCAGAGCGGCCACTAAAACAGAGAAACGCGGCGACATACGGGGACACTACTACACTGGAAATAGACATCTCACGGCAGCCGCAGCCAAAAGCAACTAACGAACGTGATAACATTCACGCAACAAAACACATGACGTCATCACAATGCAGCTTTGCCTCCAACCTTACTCCTTTAAAATATCACATGACTGTATTTCCAGTAACAACTTTACTGCATTGAATTATCAACAACTGAGACAACGTTTTAGCGCTGAAATTTTGTTTTTGTTTCTAAGTCATTAGATGATATTTTTAGTAACGTCATCATCTTAATCAGTGAATTGAACTCTTTCTTTGTGTGACAGTCAAGTGGATGCAATACTCCCCATGCATTTATACCTTCTACTCCATAAGTCTTCTGGAGAACAAGTGCATCATGCAGCAAAGAAACAACTGTGGTGTTATATATAAATATATAGCGTCTCTAGCCAAGTTACGAAGTTTTGGCGATGCACAAAGCTTATATTAGGCCATACCAATTACATGCTATATGGATATCTTTCGTTTTTTTTTTTTTTTTTAAACATATTAATGCATTATAAAAAGCCTCTATTCCAAATTGATTTCCTTCCCTCAGTATAATGATTTTATTTAATGGTAATTAAGTTGCATGATGATTATAAGGGAAGTAAAATGAACCTTATTGAAAATTGCAGAGGGGCATTTAGAACAATTAGTCACTTAGTCAATTAACAAAATATATTTTACTTTTCATATATAGTAAAGAAAAGAGCCGATATTTTTTTTAAAATGTATACAAGATGAGCTAGGTGGTTAATTTCTATACATTTTTTCATAACTTATAAATATTTATGTATAAATCGAAAATGAACCTTAACCTCAAAACGAGCGAGTTTCTTTTATCTCTGGTCTCTGGTAAGCAAGAAAGCACCAATCGGGATCCATAATAATTTAGTTTAATTCAGCCACAATAAATCACACACGCTATATAAGAATGAGAAGAAGTCTGATAATTCTGATATTCATAAGAATTTAGTTCATTAAATTGATTGCAATGGTCATAGAAACGAAAGATTCCTGCTGTAAATATTAAAAAGAAGTTTGTGATTATTCCAATGAGCACTGCAATGTAGCAGCCAGCTAGCGCGCAGCGATCGAGTGTGGAGCTAGTTTTGGGCAGCGCGGCAGATGCTCGATCGCTTCTCGTTTACACTAGTGCAGCTATAATTCTATAGGGCAGGGGTCCACTTCATTAATAAGCGTGCCAGAGTTCCATTAGAATAAAGCACTCATTTGCATGCCTGCCATGTTACATGGAAAAAAATTAAAATACGCTTTCATATTATGTTGCACTCTCAGCGCAGTCTCAGCCCTATATACTCTAAACTTAACACCTATAAGAACTAAATTGCTTGATTGCGTTGTATGAAATCTTAACTAGCTTTGTGGGAAGAACAAATTAATAATACCAATAAATATTATAAGTTCTGTTCTCCATGTTCTTCGTAATTTTCCATTTTTATGGGTTGCATTGTTGCCATTGTTAAAAACGATGTTATTTTTCTCAGTAAATTTGGTGTTCTGACACGTGTATGATGTGCTCCAAGCACGACCGTCAAGACACCACGAGCGGCACCTGTTGAGCACGTTCCACCTCACCGTAAATCTTAGGGCTGCATGCCGTGAATGCACGCGATCAAAGCTTATATATATGTATACATTTTTAAAATTTGAAGCTTAGCATATAATTAATTCATATCAGCAATATTTTATTATTTTCAGATAGGATCATAATAAAAAGACACAGTACATTAATTATATATTTTTATTATTTATATAATATTTATTATTTTTTCAGTTTAAATAAAAAAATACTAAGAGGAATATAATAGAAAATAATATATCGAGAGAGGAGAAGCTATAAGGAGAAAGAGAAAATAAGATTTTTATTCACATTTTATATATAATATACATTTCCTGTATCTGGAAATTATATTGGATTTAAGATCATTTAAATGAAAGCAAGTCGGATGCATAAAAAAATATATTTTCTCCCCTATTACCGTGCAGCTGAACTTTTAATAAATTTATTTAAATTATATTTATTTTACTTTGATGCAAAAAATAGTACCTGAAGTGTCATGCATGTGCAGAAAAAAAAATGTTGAAATGAAAAATAAATTACAAATATGTCAACTTTATTTAAAATATATAAGTAAAATAAAAAATCCAAAATACTTCGTTTTTCCACTTTTTTTTTTTTTTTTTTCAACTTCCAATAAAATTAACATTGCTTTAATCATACTTGATTCAAGCGAATTCACAAGTTGCCTCCAAAGAAGAAGCATTCCTTGAGAAGACGCCGCGTGGTCGCGAGTTTGCGAAATGTGTAAGCGAGCTGCTGCTGCTGCTGCTGCTGTACTTCTCTGTACGACGAGATTTACATTCCCAGCTGTCTATGACCGCTGCACAGCCAACCAGCAAGCCCCTGAGCTTGCAGGAGGCAGCAGTAGCAGCAGGAAGATCGGGAAACGAGACGCACTCCTGGAGTAAAAACGCGTTGGTAGCCACGAGGCCGCCTCTGCAACACTCGCAGACTCGCCTCCTTTGCTGCTGAAGATGCTGCGGCGGTCTACTGCATTGATAAATGGGAATTCTCGTGGAGACGCTCCAATTTCTCTCCTCTCTCGCTTAGTCTATGTCTCCTCGCAAGCACAGGTCCAAGGATCCAACAGTACTGCATGATTTCATGTAAAACGCATTACCAATCTCGAGGAAAGTGAGGTCAGCACCTTGTCAAATATATTACTAAAGTCATCCGTGATTAAAATCAATTAGTTTTTTAACACAACATACCTTCGTATTCAAGCTCAAGACTTAAACTGATTTAATTTCAAGCATGGGGGATGGGGGGGTGAGAGAGAGAGAGAGAGAGAGAGAGAGAGAGAGAGAGAGAGAGAGAGAGAGAGAGAGAGAGAGAGAGATTAAAAATATTCGTGCGTATTTTAAAATCAAGCTAAGGCACTTTTTT
Source organism: Siphlonurus alternatus (assembly GCA_949825025.1). Lineage (NCBI taxonomy): Eukaryota > Metazoa > Arthropoda > Insecta > Ephemeroptera > Siphlonuridae > Siphlonurus > Siphlonurus alternatus. The sequence continues at coordinate 10,082,155 of OX463779.1, forward strand.
ATAAATTAATTTTCATTTATAATAATACCAAATCAAGCAAACAGTTGTACTATATTATACAGTACATTTAGTACATTCTATTCTTAAATATCGGAAATTTTTATTCGACTGGAGTGTACATTTATAGCTTTTTCACAGAAGATTTTTGTTTGTTTGTTTTTTATTTATTTTATTATTATTATTATTATTATTATTATTATTTTTGCAGCTGTCTAATCTAAAAAGTAATATTTTTATATATAACATAATATATAATTAACCAAAAATACATATAATTACAATCTGCAGGAATATTAAATTTATTATATCAAATTTTAATAACAAAATATAACTATATAGTATAATATAATACAAAAAGTACTAAAATAAATGCATTTAAAATTATTTAATTATTTTTAGATTTCCATATTTTTGTAATTCCGTCACAAACGATGATAGACCTATATGGTCGCAAACTCTCTTTCAGGAATAACGTATAGAGATTTGAGTATAGCATAGAAATGCAGACACTCAAGCTTACACATGACTCCATTGGCTCATTTCTGGCACGAGGAGCAACTTTGCAACAGAGGATTTACCGTGTATGCTGGAAAAGTTTGCAATATTGTCACAACTTAGGTGCAAATTAGTTCAAGGTTTTTGCAACATAATGAAGTTAAAAATAATTTACGTAGTCATAATACGCTAAATTTTGTGTTTATATGTTTTGAAACACAATCAGTGCGGGTCTGTTAATAATATATGTATAATATATAAATATTATACGTTAAAAGTATAATTTATTACCATAGAGTGATATATTTGGATAGAGGTAGTGCGCCCACGTTAAATTTTCAGACAAAAATTTTAGTCCCCCTCTCGTCACCGTTTTTGCCTTTTTGACAAAATAAACTACCTGCTGCAAAACTTGAGCGGCTCAGCGCGAGAGGGCTCTCATCCAGATTTTCTCAAACTCGCCCTCATCTCTTTTTGTTTTCTCTGTCTTCACTCGCGTCACGTGGTCTAGCCAGCCTGCTGCACATCCTCGGGGGAGAGAGGAGGGATGATGCGTCTGCCCTCAAAGAAACGTGCGAGATCGTTAGGTTACGAGAGTAAATAACAATAGGCAGGGCGGACAGAGCGTACTGCAATAATAGGAATATTTACATACTTACTCGCTTCTGACAATATTTTGAGTTTTTTTTATATTTCGGTTGACTTAGAGATATAGTAATATGAATTAACTGAAAGGAAAAATTAAGAATAAGAGTGATAAAAAAATCTATTAGCTTTAAGAGCTAGTATGTATGCCATATTTTAAAAATATTATATGAATATTTTAAAGTGAATAATTTAAAATAATTACTGTAGCAATATTAACTAACAACATTTGGTCAGTGTGCACATGTGGTTGCAGTTAGAGTGCAATGTTGCATTTTACGGTAACTTGCTGGTTCATTGACATTTTAGAAACAAATTTGGCTACAGGGTCGCAAACAGTAAGAAAATTTGATGCCTGTATTTTAGTATATTATCAACATAGTTATTAAAACTCAGATTTAGAACACTTACAATTAGAGCTGCTATTTATTTATTTATTTGATTTTTTTTTTTACAAGAATATACCCATAAGAGCTTACAGCCAGCTCGCAGCGGAGTAATGGGTAGGGAGGGATATGGTAGGGAACGGATGGTGGCCACGACGGCCTGTTACGCGTCCAAGCATTCACTGAGGTGAGACTGAGGGAACCGTGGAAAACCTCAGTTATAACGGACATCTCTACTTTTATCAATGAACCAAAGCGATCATGTCCAAAGCCTGGGGAACCACACACAAGTGTATTACCGTAGAGAGTATATATATATATAGGATATATATATATGTAATAATATATATATAGGATATATATATATATATTATACTCTATGGTATTACTGCACTGGTTGCATTGCAATGGAAAGCTAGATGAATTGACTCCAGGGAGGGGTCTTCGTGATTTCTACTTGAAACGGTCACCCATCCAATTATTAACCACGCTCAACGTAGCCTCTGACTTCGGTGAATTAACGAAAACCGGTCAATATACTAGCTGCGCTACGCTCGCTTATCTCCACAAGTACTACATTTAACTTGTATAATTTTTGTACATTTTTTATAAAAATAATCATCTTTCAGTGTCACTGCAAATTTCATTGTTTTTAAGATTTTTTATAATTAATGGGGGACATTCACAAAGCACTTTAACCCCCACTTTAGCCCCGATTTTTAACCCTGGTGCTAAACATGGTGCCAAACTATGAGCTTAACATGGTTAGCCCCTGGTTTAGTACCATGTTTAGCACCAGGGTTAAAAATCGGGGCTAAAATGGGGGTTAAAGTGCTTTGTGAATGTCCCCCATTGTTTATAGTAATGCTAATTACTTCAAATTATTCAGTTTCAATACAATAATATATTTTCAAATCCTTTTTTTTTTATATAAGCCGTAGACATTTAGCCAACATGTTATCTCAATGATGGAAAAAACACATTGGAATTAACAATATTGTTTGATTTATTATTTCACTACGTACTGTACAACATTTTATTCCATATTAATGTTAATTGAGCGATGAATAACACATAAAAATATGATTTTGTTACATCACTGTTCATATCATATAATATTTTATATAATTAATATAATTAATATAATTAATATATGATAATAGGAACGTTTAATTGGAAAATTCATTTCCATTTTTATAGTCATAGTGCAATAAAATTATAAATACAAGTTTAATATATATAACAATAATTAAAGAAAGTATAAAAAATAAAGTGTAAAATCAGCAGCGTTGGAGTCGATATTCTCAGCCATGTATTGAGCTCGCTGCTGCATGCGAGTACAACCACGGCCGACCTGTGTAACACATGACATGCAGCAGATATCATGTTACGCTCTTTTGAGGGATACACCGAATCATCCCTCCTCAAAGACCTGCAGGCTCTGCAGGGTGCAGCAGGCTGGCTAGACCACGTGACGCGAGTGAAGACAGAGAAAACAAAAAGAGATGAGGGCGAGTTTGAGAAAATCTGGATGAGAGCCCTCTCGCGCTGAGCCGCTCAAGTTTTGCAGCAGGTAGTTTATTTTGTCAAAAGGCAAAAAAGGTGACGAGAGGGGGACTAAAATTTTTGTCTGAAAATTTAACGTGGGCGCACTACCTCTATCCAAATATATCACTCTATGTTATTACTATCATCAGATGCAATACAAAAACCCTATTATATAGACAATCGTTCTCCTATTTTTCTTATTTCAAAATGTTGCATGACAACCTTTATTCTTTATTGTATAATATATATTATAAATAATTTAAAATAATTAAATATACTAATCATCTGCTTTTTCGTCTCGCAATAGACCACTTGCAAAACTATGTTTTAGCAAAACGTAACCAAACTCATTCACCCAGGTATTGTTGGTTGTTGATTATGTGTATTTTTTTTCCAATACATTGGAACTTATGGAAAATTTACGATTTTCACATACAGTTTTCAATGCATTACATACATATAATTTTAAAAATAAATATATCACCGGAATCTGCAGTTCTTGGCCATTTATAATATTGAAAATTGCATTGGAAGACGGTTTCTTTATTTCAATATAGTAAATTTAGTATGATACCAAATCAGCCAATAGCATGGGGTAAGATACGTAACCAAGCAAGCTTCAGATTGTTTATTATTGCAACAGTTTAAATCAACAAACTGGAGTTTGCCTAGTTACGTATCTTACCCCATGCAATTGGCTGATTTGGTGTCATACTAAATTTACTATATTGAAATTTAATAAAGAAACCATCTTCCAATTAAAATTTTCAATATTATTAAATGGCCAAGAACTGCAGATTCCGGTGATGTATTTATTTTTAAAATCATACGTATGTCACGTATTGAAATCTTCATGTGAAAAACGTGAATTTCCCATAAGGTCCAATGCATTGGAAAAAAAATACACATAATCAACAACCAACAATACCTGGGTGAATGAGTTTGTTTACGTTTTGCTAAAACATAGTTTTGCAAGTGGTCTATTATAATTATATTATTTAATAAAATTAATGGTACATATTATATTAATTATTATAATTATCATGAATATCATGATGATTGGTGAAATTATTTATAAATCTCTATAGTAAATGTAATAAAATTTACCATAATTTTTTTACAATATTAACATGAATAAAAATAAAAATCCAACTTTAAAATTAAAAACTTCATTCGATCAGATCGATATAAATATTATACATTTAAAGCTTGGATTACATCATCATACATGAGGGATGAATTTATAACCGTAATTGGCGAATTAAAATTACTCAAATAACATCAAAATTAAAAAGATTGAAAATCCATGTAAATTGAATTGAACTAATTTGATTGTACTGTATTATTGAAAATAATACAATTATTTCCATTATTATACTTATGTCTTAATCTGTCTTATGAATAATTATATACATTGCAGGTATTGCAAATTCATATATATTATATATATATATAATATATGACTGCAAATGTTGCAAGGATGCTGTAATATGCATGAGCATTTTGATATTCTGACCTTTTCTGCTTTTAGTTCTTGATGCTGACGGTTCAACTGATAGGTAAACTAATTTAATGCTAGCAATATTAAAATTAGTAAGAAATATTAATATATATATTAATATCCACCATGCTATAATATACAATATAATAATATAAATTATAAGAAAAAAACATATAAAAAAAAGGGATAAATTTTAAATTCAATGTCAAAATAGATAAATATACTTTTTATTGCCTTGCTCACTCAATTTATTTCTCCTATTCTCTCACTATTTTCTCATGTTATATATATATATATATATATATATATATATATATATATATAATATATTATAAAATATTTCTGGGCTTGATATATCTTACATTGATTATTCCCCCCCTTCCACCCTCCTTTTCCTCCAGGGTTCTTTCTTTCCACCACATCACTCAAATTCATATGACACGATGTTTTGTTGACATTAAAGTAATGTGATAATAAACATAACTAACAGACATCTTCATGCAGTTCTTACTATAAAAGTAATAACTGTTTATTGGGGGTTATAAGAAATACATAATATGAAAGGAAAAACAACAACAAAAGGAATAAATATTGAAATGGTGGATTGAAAATGGCAAATGCCCGTACACAATGTGATCAAACACCTATCAAACTATCAAATTAGTATCAAAATAAATTTCATTTAAACAAACTTAAATTATTAATTATCATTCACGTAAAACATACTTGCGAAAGAAAATTAGGGAGTGTGAGTGTATACGCGCCGTCTCCCCTTACTTGCACATGGTCTATCTCTGCCCCTCATCTCCCGTCTATCTATCTGTAATCCCCCCCCCCTTCCCCCCATTCTGTATGTCTCGCTGGTGATGCAGTTGGTCGCCACCCCCCGCCCCGCTCGACCCCCGCAGCAGTGTTCGGAGGAGGAGGAGATGGCAGCAGCAGCAGCATTCATACATTTAATTACCTCAACATGTTCCATACTTTTTATATCAAACTTTAGAATGTAAAACATTTTTATTCCATTTAATGTGTTTAAAATAATATCATGCATGATACAGTAATGTTAATTATTATATATTTTTATATAATATGTACTGTACATTTCAATTACAGACTGATTATTGATTAATTTTAAAGTAAAACAAATCAGCATTACCATGCAGTAATCAGTATTATCAGTAACAGATGCATATTAAAAAAAAAAAAAATGCACCGCCGACCTGAAAAATATTATTATAGCAATATGCATAAATTACATATTATTTCTGCAGCAAACAGAAAAATAAAATTAGATCTATATAACATAATATTTATAAAATTAATATGTTTTTATAAATGACTCTTTAAATTAGAAATTTTATCATATAACATAAAAGCTATATAAAAATGTACCTCCAATTATATAATATGTCCTATATATTATTATATTATATACAAATAATTTATTAATTATATATGAATATATTATATTATGCTTGCGTATTAAATATATTGTCACGTGCCGCTCCGTGACAATATAAATTATTATTTTATTATTTTATTTTATTATTTTATATGTCATGAATTAAAAACAAGGCCTTTGATTGATTTTATTGCTATTTTTTTTAAACAGAAACAAAAGAGTAATTTAAAATATGCACCGCGAACACATTAATTAAGGATTGAGTAAATAAACTAATAATTTTCGCAGAAGTATTAATTTAGGACGTTACCTCCTCACTACTAAAATTCATTGTTAAGTAATTAAAATTTGTTACTGTGAATTAATTAACGTTATTTTATAAATAATTAAATAAAAGGATAATAAAATAATTCTTTCAATATAATAATAATAATTGTATATATACTGTCCCTATTGCCCATCTTTTTTTTTTAGTTAATGGTGCATGTATACTTGCTGATCATTTTCATTTATGATATTTTGATACGCTATTTATTATTTATAATCTATAAATTTATAATTTGTTAGTGTGTGATTAACAGCAGCAAATAAAAATGTGTTTTATCATGTTTTATAGATGGGCACCTAAATTATAATCTACTGTAAATAATAACTATATTAATAATACATTTTACATATTATCATAATATCATTTAACATATACAGTATATTAATTACAGCTAGATCTTTCATTTGTATTATACCTGCATGGTCATGTATATTGTATTTTATATTAAAATCATAAATTGTTATAATAATCATTGCATTCATAATTTAAAAGTTTATTAAATTTACTTTAATTTAATATATACGTAAATGATTTAAAAAAAAATGGTATTGATTTTGCTTTAGGCTTTATAGTAACTGCCCCTAAATATTTTTAACTCTACAGAACACAGAACTCACTGCAATTACGTTTAAGTTCCCCAGCTGGATAAAAACAAACGTATGATATGAACCTCATAATAGCCCTAGCATTTTAAAAATCGAGGGTGTAAAGAGTTGATATTGTGTAATGTTAAAACAGCTGGTCACAAAGAAACTTGATATTCCATTGCCGCAAACCTATAATATTATTTAAACTATTTGATAGTCAGTATATAATAATATATATATCGAGGAACTGGTATTAAAAAAAAATTACACGTTTTGCATGCTGTCCTGCTGCTGCCCTGACAGTTTCTGTGACGTCACGATGACAAAGCAGCTGTTTGGCCTCCCCCTTATATTGCCTAATTTTTTTTCCTCCTCGTTCGTTCACTCGCTCCGTGCTGCTGGAAAATGCAGCTGCAAGGGCAAGGGCGGAGGGGAACTTCTCGCACGTCGTCTACTGAGCCGGCAACGGTGCAGCGAGTAGACCTGATCTAGACGGTGTGCTCTGTCGTACTGATGGCTGCTGACCTGCCAGTCATTCGCTGAAAAATGCATCTCATAGTGAAACAAAAAATATACAATTTTAAAGCGTCTCCAACTTCAATAATAACTTTTATAATTATAAATTCTATAAACTATTTAAATTTTTGCTATATACTTGTAAATATAAATAAGCACCAAACTGCATGACCAGCATCATAAGATTGCAATTAAATTTAATAACACTAATTACACAATAATATTTATCAATAATTTATCATTCCTTCATATATCACATGCATGCACTCATATAGTTCTGCGTAAAATTTATATATTGACGAATATTTTATTTCATCCAATCAGAGAAAAGAGAGTATATTAATTACTTAATTAATGCAGAAAATTATTATTTTTTTTGTTTTTGTTCATAAAATTCATGACGTAGTCAGTCGTACCATAATAATACCATCATATATAAAGACTCAAATTCAAAGATTAATAAGATGCATAAATAAACAGTATGCGTAATACAGATCATAATATATTGATATATTATGCTATTATGGTAAATAAGAAAAATAAGTAATAAATAAGCCAAATAACATACTGCATGCGTAAAATATTATAATATATGTTATATAACGTATGATAATTTCATTTTATACTTTTTCTTAATTATATTATATACAACATCTATTTGATATCTGCATTTCAATTATAATTAAGTTATTATATATATTATATAATTATATATATATATATATATATATATATATTATTCTATTATTAGGAAAACAGAATAAAAATTAGATGATGCTGAAATTAAAATTACGAACGATTTGTTATCGAAAAATTGACTATAAAGAATAAAATAAAAATGTTTTAATCACTCTTTGGTTCAATGGTTCAATCTCTGATAAACATTGTATGCAATATTATATAATTATTATTAAATCTTTTATTAAACACAAAAGTGTACATTTTGCATAATATTAGAAATATACATATATATACATAATAATTATTATTAGTCTTTTATTAAACACAGAAAATGTACATATTATTATATTATCGTATATTTAAGCACAAATGGAAGAGATGAATTAAACAAACAATTATTAATATTCATTTGGTTTAAAATTTAGGTAAATAGAATTCATTTAGTCTGGGTCAGCCGGTCAAAGGTTAAGAATTTGAATAGAAACTATAAGTCAGTATAGGAGGCGACCGGAAGGAATTAGAAATTTTCGTTCTGAAGCCGGCGACCCTCTTTGACCTATGCCATTTTATAATTACAGTATATTATTTTGTAACACACCTTTTCAAATTTTATTCTTCCAATTCAGCTCCTTAAATTTACGTCTTTTTTAAATTTAAAATGTATTTGTTTTTCTTTAGATAATTAGACATGATAGCATTTTTTCAGCTTTTTTTACCATGGCTCTTATAAAAATGTATATATAAATTATAAAGAAAAAATTTGAACCATTCAGTAAAGCTGTGCGCGCATCTTTCTTCGTACCTCTCGTCATATATACTACACACGCGCGTGCGTAAGATTACAAAAGACTTTTACTTTTTATACTTTTTTTTAAGGTAGACAGAGAAAATTCGTATCCTCGTTTCGTGTTCAGTGGGTTTGATGCTTCTTCTTCTTTTTCTCCCCTCTGGTCATGCCATCCAATGGGATAACATTGGGACCAAAGAGGGGTACATACATTACACGTTTTCTCAACGAGAAATTCCCCTTCTCGTTAACTATCATCTCTGTCATTGCGCACGAGCGGCTGAGAAGAGGGGAGCGCTAGCGAGAAATTTTAGGTTGGTAGCCCTTATTTCTCTTCGCTGCTGGCGCTGGCGGCTCACGGCGTGCGTTGAGCAGTGAACAGCGTGTGTGTGCGCTTGGCTTGCAGCAAGAGCCTGTCGTAAGTGTTCGTCCTCGTCTAGCCAAGCTAACAAACTTGGCTCAGTCTTACCTTCGTAATTAGACAAGTAGAACCCTGAACATGCTGATAGCAGTGAACTAGTGCATAAGACAGTGCAATATAACTCATTAAATACGTCATTAACGCCAGTGTATAAAGTGTGAACTCAAGTGGTTCTTATAAAAACGAACATAATATTTTGGAGGGAAAGTTATTAAGTGATAATTTTTACATTTTCGTGATAAAGTAAAGTCGAATAATCATTCCGCATTAATAATATATATTTTTTAAGTTAGAAAATCAAAAAGTTTTGAGTGCAAGGCACTGTAGATTTTTTTTTTTCTCGCGCGCGTTGTAGTACAGTCGGCGTCACCATACACGCGTACGGGATGCTGATGCCGGGGGGAGCCGCCGCTGTGCTAGGCGGTGCGGACTCTGTGATGGGCTCTGCAGCAGGGGCCGGGGGCCCTGGGGTGCCTTCTGCAGGAGACCCTACCTCCGTGGCGGCCGTGGCCGCGGCCGCAGCAGCGGCGGCTGCAGCAGCAGCAGTAGCTGGGGGTGGTGGAGGCGGCGGAAGCAGTGCAGGAGTACAGCAAAAAGATACCACATGGACCAAATTATTTGTAGGGGGTTTGCCTTATCATACAACTGATAAATCCCTACGTGAGCACTTCGCCGTATATGGTGATATCGAAGAAGCTGTGGTGATAACCGATCGACAAACTGGCAAGAGTAGGGGTTATGGTTTTGTAAGTATTGACTTTTGATTATTTTATGTAGTAGTTATATTTATATATCGCCTTTAAGTTTACATATTAAATAATTCAATATCTTTGCTGATAAAAATGATAGATCTCAAAGTCCCCTTTAAGACATTTTTTTTTTAATTCAAAAACTTCGTTTTAATTAATGAGCCAGAGTACGTATAACTAACGTGGGCGACCATTCAGCAAGCCTGAAAAATTTATTGAAACAATTTATCAAGAGGAAAATTTCATACTTCTCTACTTACTCGATTTCCTTATCTCCCTTTCTTGTTGGGACGGTCTGACCTATGATATAACCCTTACCATCGTGCTACAAAAATGACAAAAAATGCACACTTTATTTTTATTTAGCCTACTTACATGGTTCTATAACCTTTAAGCAAGCTATTATAATTTATATTATTATTTTGTTATTATCTTTTTATCAAAACAGTAGACAATGTGCTTTGTGCGCAAGCACTGGTAGTGCTGCTGAGTCAGTGTATAAAGTCCACGGTCAAGCTGGAACAAGACACCTGCCTACTTCAACGACGGGAGGGAGGCGGGTTATCCAGCAGTTCAAATACATGATATCAAGGAAGTTCGTTTCCTCTTTGGGTATAAAACACCAGCATGCTCGCACAGCAGCACTCGCGCCTTGACAAAAATTATTAAACTTTCTTTTCCTGTCCTTTCAGTAAGTTTGACTGACTTTGAAATATAAATCATCAGCAGATCAAAGTGATCTAATAATAATAATTCGATATGTCCATTAAAATTTAATTTATTTATTTTATTATTTTTAATATGTGATCTAATAATATACGGCTTGCATTGTGTATGAATGGCAAATATCGTAAATTAATACACTTCATTCAAGGAGATGAGAGGTGTTATTAACTTTCAAATGTTTTGAGAAATTTATGATTTAAATGTCTGGCACGCACTAAACGTCAAGGAATGTTTTTATTATTATTTTATTGTTATTGTATTATTTTCGATTTAATAATGTGCTGTTTACCAACTGTCTATTTTAATCATTATGTAAGAGTATAGTATTTTCATCCTTTTATATTTGTTTTATTTTTTAAACGTTTTATTTTTTTATACTTAAACCTTAATAAATCGTATTTTAAAAGTAAATTTAATACAGTTTCATGACGATGAAAAATAAAAAGTTTGTTGCATTATATTGTTTCACCACCCCTTGATAAATTTCTGTACGTCGCCCCATGAGTCATGGACAATATGCATGCCCCTGATGATTCGAGTGCAGCAGCAACCATGCTTATGTGAGTCACTGAAACGAACAGGCGACTAGCACTTCTACGTAAACAGCTCTTGCTGGCTGCTGCCTACACGTCACTGCAAGGGGTCCAAGTAAACTCTAAGTGACGTCACAACTCGTACTTGCCCACTGTAAATATTCAAAGTTTTATGGCAAACTGTACTGACATGTTATTAGGTCAAAAATTTACATGCTCTTTTTTTTTCCAACAAAAATTAAAAATCGCTTTGATGTAGTAAAAAACGATTTTATATAAATTTGAAACTACATTTAGATTCTTTTTTTAAGCAAGTAATAATAGTGACCCCATCATGCATAACAAAATTTATAAATGATAAAAGACTACTTCGTCATTCATGTGGGAAATAAATAATTTTTTACATTGTGGAAGTATCAGATACAGTATGTTGTTATATATTATAATAATTGTCTTATTTGGGGTTCTTCATTAAGGAAAACACTTTAAATTTACATCACTACATAAGATAAACTTTATTGACCTGTATGCTTACAGACATGTTTTAAGCCAAGTACCTAATTCATGATTCAATTGTTTTACATAAAAATCAAGGTGGTAAATTTGAATATTAAAAATCAGACTACTGATTTACACAATAATATTATACAATATACAATTTTAATTAATACTCAGTTAATCACATTATTAAAATTTTCGCGTGTTCAGACAAAAGTTCAAGTATAAAGGTTGGCCTTTAATTTGATGAGCGAACAATCTCAAACCATTATTACTGTAATCATTATATTGACATGCACTCTTATTATTACTCTGTTATTTCTCACTGTGTCAATTAGATTTGTTGTACTTTTTCTCGTAAAGGACGTTGCATTTTAATTAATTTGTATAGCTAATTAGAAATATACAGTACTTTGCTTACATAATTTTTAATTTTATACCATGGAGTATTGTCCTCAATTTTTTTATTGCAGAAATGGATAGAGGGTGCAAAGTTATGCTACCCTGATTTTTTTCAGATATTTTAGAGCCCGGGAAGTATTTTTAAAAAATGATTGAAAATTCTTTTTGTGACGTCACGAGACACCGCTCCTTAAGAAAAAGATAGGACTTAACGCCGCGTGACGTCACAAAAAGGACTTTCAATAATTTTTTAAAAATACTTCCCGGGCTCTAAAAAATCTGAAAAAAATCAGGGTAGTATAACTTTGCACCCTCTATCCATTTCTGCAATAAAAAAATTGAGGTCAATACTCCATTATATTTACACAATAAGACACTTGAAATCTATATGAAATCTGACTAAAGCACATTTTTAGGAGGGTGGTCAATTATAGGGAATAATTCCTATTTTTTTCAAACTCCTTCAGTAAGCACCATATTTTCTAACCAAATATATTATTGCTCAAGAAAATAGTGGTATTTCAAAATTACTTGCATTAAAAAGTAAATTTCAGTTTGAATGGAGTGTACTGTTACGTAGTGATTTTAATACGTCACTATATTATTTTTCCTATTGGTCGATTGATCTCAACACAGAAAAATGCACAGTGATTTAGATCTCAATGTAATTCAGGTGCTATTTTTTCAAAACTTGGTATGCTAAAATATTGTTTATAGAGCTGATTGCGCTGACGTCATGCCCCTGTAACTTGGGCTGCCCTATGGAGGACCAGATTGTACAGACTAGTATATTATTATGAACAAATTAGGTATTGACTTTTTTTCCCTTTATTAATTAAACAAAACAAATCAGGTTTAAAAAATTCTAAATTTAAAATACGCCAATAAACGATAGATAGTACAAAAAAATCCCATCATTATAGAACAAGAAAACATTTTTTTTTTCTATTTAATTTTATAATTTCTCCTATCTGATGCCATAGTAGTTGGACCCCCACTTTCTCTTTTCTACCCTCCTGACCGTCCGTATACCTGCTACGCTATTTTCCCTCGTAAACAAAAACAGCAAACATGGCAACTCTATATTATAGGATATACACTCGGCTACAATATACATTGCAGAAGTTCTTTTTGGATACCTCCATAGTCATCCCGGGCTATCGTTGGTTTGACATCACGAACCTTTTCCTTTGTCCTCCCAATAAAAATAGGAAAATACTAATGGGAGGGACTCCGGTGACGTCATTCCAACGATAGCCCGTGACGACTATATAACAACACTACAGTACTAATAATTGTAAGTAGACAGACTGACAGGCAGTGTTCTTTATGATATTATTATGATCACAAAATTTGGAGGTAGTGGCATTTTTTATGGACTTCAGCAAATTAAAACGTTGAAATTTGTTCTACATTAGACATAATAATTAATATTGCACACTATGAAAAATAATTTAATAGAGCAACCATTATCATTTTAAATTGTATAATCAGTATAGAACGAGGTCATTTTTAAGGCTGCTTATTTTTTGCGAAATATTACTGAACTAGTATTAATTAAAAAGTTCTAAAAAGAGTAAAATATAGAGAATAAATAATTACAAAGTTTGCATAATATCTGCCATAATACTGTTCATACTCACCATGCACGCAAAGGTTAATTTACAATGCATACACGTGGTGCTGGTAGATGCAGCTGATAATATGCTTATAATATCCGCGCGCGAACTATTAAAGTAATTAAATCCCCCCCCCCCTCTCTATTCTCTTGGTATTAAATTATTTAGCACGTTTATTTTTATTGTCATATTGCTGTGCATGGTAAAAGGGAGCAGTCATGCAGTTTCTTTATGGCAGTATATTGTCATATACTCGACATGTGCAAAGTTTTTTTTTTGTTCATATACCGTCTTATATATTTAAATATTGTACCATATATATTACAGTAAATTGGATCTAAAAATATATACAGTAACAACTTCCTTTGAGTGTAAAATGCAATTCTATTTTAATTCAATAAAATATAAAATGTTCAATATGTCATATATGATATTATTTTGTTAGTACAAAATTTGCTGCTATTGTAGTTTTTGAAAATTAATTATAACCACTTCTCTTTATATGTTATTTGGTAAGGCGTATGTTGGCTGGACACTGCAATTTTTTCATCATACACGCAGCTTTTGCAATATTCCCACTGAATTAACAGCAATATTTGATGAAAAACATGATCTATTGTTATGATTTCCCCCCTATACTTTTTATCACCATAGAGTTTTTACATTGAAGGGGTCACTAATAATTACTACCGAACATCTGTTCGAAAGCAGGTAATGCTCAACATTTAAAATTTAAAAGTATACAGAAATAAAGAAAATAAATAATACTGCACGTAAATCCCCACAGCATTTTAATTAAAGCCGGTATTACACGCCTACACGTACAGTACAAATTTTCTATTTGAAATTGCATTTTTTTTCCCGACGTACGCTCCGCACAAACAAGTTAAGTTTGAAGTTTTCTTGCAAGGAAAAATCTTAATTAATATGCAAAACATAGACAATTTTTACCGAGTAATACCGGCTTAGGTTTATATAATTATTATAAAATAGATAATTTTGAAACGGAGGACACGCAACAAATTGTTATATGGATCAAACTTATGCATAAATGTAATCTATGATTTATTTGTAAATCTCTGTATAAAAAAACTTTGTACATTGATTATGTTGGCAATAATGTGATCGGCTCTCCCGAATTTTGCTGCCGCTTGCTCACTCCTCTCGCCCCCCTTGTCTGGCTCCCCTATAGCCGCGGCAGAGCGAGGCGGTCTGCTCTCACTCGCTCGGTGATGACGGAGGAGCATCGAAACACCACAGTCTACCAATCACAAGAGCCTCACCGGAAGGGAGGCTTCAAGTCAGCTGATTTTGCGGTGTTCCCACCGTCCCATCCAAACCTATGTAAAAAAAAACTCGAAATCGCTTTTTTTGCATTAAAGAAATTTTTTAGAGGAAAATAAGTTTTTGATTCATTATCAGAAGACCTCTAAATGGGGGGGGGGTAGGAGATGGTTTCAAATTAATAGCTATAATAGTTACTGGTTACTGAGAAAAAATTCAAATTTTGTAACATGGAAGCTTATGGAGAAAATTTTCCCGCCGGGGAACACTTGAAGCCTCTAGTGCCATGTTTCACCATCCTGCAAGCATTTCAGTACAAAATAAAAATGTCGGCATAGTTTAAAAAATCTAATCTAAATGTTTTCAAGCTCAAACTGCTGTGAAAAAACTGAAAATAACGGGCACTTCCGGTGTCTCACTTTTTTTTTTTTTTGGACTGTAGGCAAACAGCAGTAGCATAGGGCGAGGCGAGGGGAGCGCCAGCAAGCGCTTATCATCACCGACGACAGATACCCCGTCACTCCAAGTGCCTCTTAGCACCCAAATGAGCTCCATATATGTTTAGTATTATTTCTATCTTTCTCTATTTCTCTAGTTCCAAGAAAATGTATTAAGTATTTATATTACAATCATTGCAGTTGATAGAATTATAGGATACTAAACTTGTATGTAATAAGTAGTATACTTATTTGTCAATAATATAATTTAAAGCTATTAAATTTATACAAGGAGGGAGAAATATCTTAAACCTCATCAATATACAGTTAGCCATTTATTTGTACACTAGGGGTGGGGTGTAAACTCGCGCTTACGCTCGTTTGCTTTCAAGTCTTTTAAATAATTTTGTCAATCATACGTTGCCATCTATATAAGTATTCAGTACGTGATATCATAACGGTGTTTTAATGCAAAATGGACAACCTACATGAAAATTTTTTTATTGCAGAAATGAATTGAAGGCACCAAAGTATGTTACTCTGATTTTCTCCAGTGTTTTTTTTTTTTTTTTGAAACACACAACTATTTTTAAATAATTATTAAATGTGCTGCCACGCCCCCTGGAGGCGTCAACAGGCGTCTCTGTCCTATCCTTTTTAATAACGATTCAGGGGTGCCAACTTAAATTACAGAACTTTCAATAATTATTTAAAAATAGTTGCAGGAATCATAAAAATCTAAAAAAATTCAGAGTAGAGGTGGAGCGCCGCGTAGCGTTGTGCATTGACCGGTTCTCGTTAGATCACCGAAGTCAGGCTACGTCAAGCGTGGTTAATAGTTGGATGAGTGACCATTTCAAGTATAAAAATACGCCGCTCCCTCCCTGGGATAAATTCGTGTTGACGCAGTTGTTAGGCCCCTACTATTTTATTATTATTATAATATTTATTTTATTTTATTTAATAATTTTTTTAAGGAGTTTGGGCAGATTCGAGTTAATTATTTTCTTAGCGTCCGGTTGTGATCGAGCGAGCAAGAGCAAGGCAGTGGGCTTACTCCGGACACTGCCCATCTTCAACACAAAGAGGTGGCCAGTTGTGATTAAACCTCGTAATGCTATGATGTACCGAACGCGAAATGCCCCTGAAAGTAGGCCACCCCAACCTACATGCCCCTGAAAGTATGCAACCCGCATTAATTACACCTTAATTTGATAACCCCCCTAGACCTAATTGGGAGATGATCCAAGCATTATTTACGAAAATCTTCGTTTTTATATAAAGTTATTATAACTTACCCCTAAAGGTAGGCAACCTTCACTTACATGCCCCTGAAAGTATGCAACCTCAACCTACATGCCCCTGAAGGTATGCAACCCGCATTACTTGCACCTGAATTTTATAACCCCCCCTAGACCTAATTGGGAGTAAATCCGAGCATTATTTACGAAAATAATCAATTTTATATAAAGTTATATTATAATAATTAAGTCACACCTGAAAGTAGTTTGCTTGGAACGTGCTACCATGGCATCTCCATCTACGGGAAGAAGATCGAACTTCTGAATGTCTACAATATCTGTGCTCACGTGATTCCATTTGCGGGCGGCCACCATCTTGAAACGATCTTACGCACACATGCGCGCACTTGCGCGGATATTCGCATGCGCATTACCGCGGACCAATCTTCGCGCGAATTTCACATATCACTGCACCGAGCAGTCAGATCCCCTTTCGCAACGTTGCCTCTAAACAGAAGCAGCCAATGGGATGGCAGCAGTCACACAAAGAAAGTTGATAATTTCTCTGGTCACGTGATTCCATTTGCGGGCAGCCACCGTCCAAAACGTCTCGTAACTTTTTGCCTTGCATCTTGACGTATCCAAAAACCCAGATGAGAAGACCCGAAAACACGAACTCGGAGATTGATCAGCTTTCCCGCGGAGGCACACCACCCGGGGAAAATCCGCCCCCGTCCCCCGCCCCCAAACGCGGACCTTAGTGCACGTCACCCTCCCCCGGCGGCCCCTACCGACGACCCCCCCAGAAGGTCTCGTCGAGTTCCGAAGGGGGGAAGGGGTCTGTCAAGCCGATCTGGCGTCCGCCATATGAAAAGCATTGGAAATTTGGGGTTTTCAAAGTGCTTCTTAATATATAAGATTAACGCCGTTTTGTTGCGGCGACTCCGTGCTAAATTTTGGTACAGCCATTGCCCTGCAGGAAAATTTCCTTCCCCAATTCACAGATGGCTGTGGAGACGTTTGAACAATTAATGACATGTTGCTACTGCGATGCTTAATGTAATGGGAGGTGAATTTTCCAGACTGATATCTGTAGAGTAATATACAACATATTGATTAATTATAAATATTATATCCGAGGAAAAGTCCAGATCGACAGGCGCTGTTTATAACGACAGAATGGAAGATTTTCTTCATCCCTTTAAATAACATCGACAATTTCATAGCCTCTATTACACTATGATGGTAAAACTGCAAAACGAACTTTCGAGAAAATCCAGTTTCCTCCCAATCAACGCCAAAATATTGCTTTTCCTTCGATCGAAGAAGCAGAGCAGACAGAAAACCTATTTGCAGAAGCTGTGTACTGAACATAGTGTTTCATTTTAATTTAATATTTTTTTTTATTGGTTGTTTACCATGGTCTATGTGCGTGATTAAAGTGACTAAAAATTGTATTTTTAAAATTTTATATTATACCGAATCCAATTTTCTTTACAGATTTACTTTGGGCAGTTTTGTGTGCATAGTTTCCTGACGTCAAACTTTTACATGTGTAATTATAAGGCTTATGTCCAAGGTGGGTAAAGGTAGCTCCTTTACCCACCTTGCTTATGTCATGCAGAAGTAGGTTTTAGTATTCCTCCCTAAGTGTCGGTCAGCTGGCTATAATGTGTATAGTAAACGAAGACTTTAAAGTTAACACCATATTTCCCTTGCTACGAGGATGGGAATTGATATTACTGCAAGACTCCCTTGGTATACTTTGGAAAGGGAATATTTAACGTTACTGTGGTATTATGCTACAATTTAAAGTGTTTTCGTAAATTAAGTTGGTTGGGTTACAACTGTGAAATGGTTCATCCAGCAAATGTCAATGCTAAAACAATATCTTGTAATGCAATATGGCCGTATTACACGCGTGAAAAAAAGCATGTTGCTTTTATATTAACTAAATGCTGTATTTTATACATGCAGCATTTATATTATCTATTTTTATTTTATTTTTTGTTATTTTATATCATAAAAAAGTAGCTTTTATGAAAATCTCGTTTCACTAAGCACTCATTATAAAAATACATGCTGCAGATTATAACTGATGAATCCTTCTCCTTAATACATAGTACTTGATGTTACTATAGGCCATAGGGCGTATTAATGTTTTTTCAAAGTTCAGTTGATGGTCAGCTTGCTAGAAGGTTGATTAAGCTGTAAAGTTTGATGTTAATATTTATTTTACACGAATATTCGTGGCTGCAGCAGCAGAGCACGGCAGTAAATCGAGTGTTTGCTTGGTGAGGCGCCGCCAGAAGGGTTCTCCCTCGTGACCGTAGACGTATCATATCTATTTGTTTCATTGACCCAATGCTGAGTCATAGAGAAATGAGCCTTGTTGCTAACAAACGTTTTGATGTATCGAGTGTGTCTTAATAACAAGCCTCTTGATACGCCTTGCTATCCAGCTACTTCTTCAGCACGTTTGAGTTTCTGGTTGCATACCTTTCTATCACATTGCATGCTTGACAGATTTATTGGTTTATTAGTTTGCATGGTACGTGCGAGTGTTCCATCTTTTTACCATACAGTGATATTACAATACAATCACTTAATCTGCACGTATAAATAAATTACTATTATAATTATATTTTCTGCCGATTAAAAAAAGCATGCAGATAATATAAATATTTAAACTAGTGATGGTTAATTTGAAAGAAGATAATTTTGATTTGAGATTTGACTACAGCGCTTAGTTTGAGAAAAAGGTTTATTTTTAGTTATAAAATAGTGTTATGCCACTATTATGGTTGTTCTAAAGATGTAGTGTTTAATATTTTTATCCTCCTGGAAGCATTGGAGTCTTCTCTATTGGTAGTGGTAACTTCAAGGGAAGCAAGCTTGAGTATTTTGCTAGCAAATCATTGCTGAATAAACACGGTGATGACGTCACACTCGGCAGCATCAGCATTCTTACTATAGTATGTGTTGTTACTTCATATCGCACCGTCAGTACATAGGAGCTGCCTCGTTATGTTCAATGTTTGGGTGATTTTGCGAGCGGAGCAATAAACAAAGTCGCATGTGATGAGGCGCGAGCTGACACTTTAATGAAGCTAGAAAATAATTTGGCAACATTGTCTTACAAAGTATATAGTATGCAATGCTGTTGATATATTCATAAACTATGTTTCACATTATGCCGAAAAGTTAACTTTATAGATATTTGATTGCTGTTTACACTACCAAATATAAACTATACTGAACATGTAATATTATAATATCGGTGTATAAATTTGACAGAAAAAACATTTTTTTTATGGAAAGCCACGCACTTGATAATTTTAATAGAGTCCTTATAGATTTTTATTGACTGTGACTTACAAGTATATGCAGACCACCGTAGAACATAGAGTAAACAACTGCCAACACTAAGTCAATATTATTTTTATGTTTTTTATTATTATTACTCACATTCATTAATAAAAGTAAATCATTTATTACTCACATTCATTAATAAAAGTAAATCATTACCAGCAGTGCAATAATGCAATGATCTTTTCTCTGTAGATTTCATTTTAGTGCAGGATAGTAGAGTTATATAGTAGAATCATGTAATTAAAAGCGCATGCAATTTCGCTTAAAATAATCGCCTTTTTGTTTGTTCTGTGATACTAATTAATCATTTTAAAAATAATAAAATTGTTATATTCGTATCCAATTTATATGAAAAACAATCAAACTATATAACTTTTGTTTTTAAGTAACGATTTTGTTCATATTTTTCTTGGTTATTTTGAATATATATATGTGTGTATACACTGTATAATATATATATATTATATAATGGCAGGTTTGACTAAAAAGATTTGACGATATCGACGTCACGGACCGCACTTGCATGAACAAACATTGTCTTGTTGGTTATTCAGTATTTTGGGTGAGTCAGAATACTCAGAATCATAAAGTGAGAAGAGATGAGCAGCTCTCCAGAATTATTCTGAAGGCTTCTCGAATAAAAGACAGCAGGGCTGTAGCGCAGTTTGTTACTCTGCATGAATGAATCTTGATATTCAACAGCCAACACGATATACATATATATATATATATACAAAATTGCAACATGTTTTTTTATATATAGCGTAAATTTCAGAAAGGAGGGTCTCTGAAATAGACTCGTGACAAAAGAAATGTGCTTTGTTCTTTCTGATTGTTAGCGTTACTGGATGCATGAGTGATACAGTATGAAATTATGTAACCAGAAGTTGCATTAGATCTTAGTAAATTCGTAACTTTACAATCCATGATCTAGAATCAGATCAACAATATATCTGTATAGAGGCTACTTTACGTACCGGTACTCTATTTTGAATAATTTTTTTCTCTTCACCACGTTTAATGAGCTCTCACAAGCAGCATAAATTAATAATATTCTGTTCCTCTAAGCAGCCCCATGCATGTCGTGCATTACTCGTGAAGTCAGCTGTACTTGTGCATACATGAATATAAAAGAGGGGTCGGGTTCACCTCCCGCCGAGTGCACACACAGTCGCTGCTTCCTCTTGATTGCAACTCAAAGGTTTCCTCAATATTGCTGCTGGATGGCCGAGCTAGACTGAAATTTATAAATAATATCACAGATAGGTTTCAACTGCAGACATGCAAAGTTGATTGACAGCTGCATGCATGTGGGATTGCCCGAGTCGGTGGAAATCTTACTTCTTAATAAATTGATTATACACGAGTATAATTATATTCTTGATCATGAAAAATGAACTTAATCTAAAGATATGAAGCTTGACCTTTCGTGGAACTGTTTTTGACCATTTTTATTACTAACTTGTAAGCCTTCCGAGCTCTGACATTCATTATATTTTATATGAATGTATATAATATAAATAAATTTACTTTCATATACTAATCTGTAAGGATACAGTTCTAATTTCTATTTATTTATTTATTTAAAACCCGATTTTGTTGAAGTGGGCAAAATAAGAAAATCTTCAAGATATATAATACTTATTTCAGCTTTTCAAACAATATTTTTGTTCATACTTGTTAAAAATATTTATGCCAGTAAGCCAAATTGTTGCTGTTAATTCTCTATAGTATATCAAACACCGTTGATGTAAATCACTTGAGTTAGCGAATTAATTTATCCTGCCCAGCAAACTCTAGAATCGTAAATTGAGATTATAACTGGCACTATAGTGTTCATTATTTACATTTTACAAGCTTCTGTATGATATCAAAGAGGGAAGCAAGTTGTCAGTATATAGTATATTATGTCGTGACCTTAGTAAGTTAGAAGTAGTTCAGTGGTAACATCCGAATGTTAAATGTTTAATTTCCAATTGATTTCTTAGTTCTTGTCACGACACACACGACGTCATAACTTGATTTTGACGAGTGACAAAAAGGACCGCGTACCATTTGAGCTATGACCTAGAGGTCATTTGGAGCGCTCTCTGCTGACACGTCTCTCCTGCCGCTGAAAGACTCACGAGTTTATTTTCTTAGCCCGGGTTAGTGTAAAGAGCCAGCGGGGGCGATAAAATGAGGCCTAGGACAAGGGTTTACTCTATACATTTTCTCCAGCTATGTGAATGGAGTTTATACTAGGAAAGTGACGTCACAATACGTCATAATGGATTTGAAAGGCTGCGAAATGACAAGTTTAACTAAAGTCAAAGTAGACTTCAAGTGCGTGCTTGATTAATTATATTCAACGTTATAATGTGTGCCAAAAACAAAGGAAGAGAAAAAAAAAAAGAAATTTATTGACGTCATAGATAAGTTTAAAAGGATTCTATGCTAGATTATTTTTAAACTAATGGATCATTCACACCTACTTGCTTAGATAAGACACAGCTTAAAACAAAGAGTTAATTACTTTTCCTTTAAACGTTTTTCTCCGTGGAGGTAATTAATACTTAATCAATTGCTGTTACATAAAATGTCGTACCGGACACAAATATGCTGAATGTGTCACGTGATGATGGACCAAAAGGTAGAAAAGTCTGTCTGCCCGACTACTTAAATACAGGGAACTCTATTAAAAATTGAGGGAATTCCTTAGTGGTTGATTTTTCGAGTTAATATGCATGAGATTATATTAGTAATGCATAATCTCTAATTAGCCACATGATTACATTCAGTACACAAAATCCACTGATGTATATCTGTATTATACTTTGCCAAGCTTTATCAGTCGTGGCAACAGGTGGCTTATTACGAAATTTTAATAGTTAATTACTGCATGGGGATGCAGATATTTTTTTATCCTAAGCCAACATTGTTATTAACTTTTATAAAAAGTATGAGGTTTTTAGTGAAAATGCGAACACCGTATAAAATATATATGCGATTATACCACTCCACGTGCTTTCATTTACATAACAGCAAAAATGATAAAATATTCAGATATTTAATATTCAGTGATGCTGTTCTCATTACATAAAGCCTGTTGCATGGGTACTTGCTTTATGAATTTTTATAAAAATTGTTTGTGTGTATAGCATATAAAATAATATGTTCGTCCTATTATGGTAGTTATAATTAAAAATAACATCATGATTAAATTCTGATTAGTGTCTATCATGAAACTCGTTAAAGGAATTATTTTAAAAAATAGTAAAGTGCATAGTCTCGCTATAGTCAATAAATTATATTATTATAGGCATCTATTTAATATTTATAGCATAATTTTAAATGAACCGTTTAATGGTTATGAAAATTTGAAGAATAAAACATTATTATTATTATTATATTATTATGATACAGAATCTACTGGCCGTAAGTTGCGTCCAACCTATCCTAGGATAATCCTCGGATTTTTTTTGGCTAAACGTATCCGAGAAAAATCCACAAAAAATCCCTATCGGCCAATTATCCGAGA
Organism: Siphlonurus alternatus; assembly: GCA_949825025.1. Lineage (NCBI taxonomy): Eukaryota > Metazoa > Arthropoda > Insecta > Ephemeroptera > Siphlonuridae > Siphlonurus > Siphlonurus alternatus. Next base: position 10,105,833 of record OX463779.1, read on the forward strand.
TTTGCGTAAGTTGCGTCCCATGTCAAACTTATCCTGGAAACGTATACAAAGTTTTTGATTGGCCGATTTGTTTGCGCGGGAAGTTTTACTATATATCAAGGTTTTAATTTATTTATTTATTTATTTATTTATTTATTTATTTATTTATTTATTTATTTATTTATTTATTTATTTATTTATTTATTTATTTACTTATTTACTTATTTACTTATTTACTTATTTATTTATTTATTTATTTATTTATTTATTTATTTATTTATTATTTTATTACTTTATTAAAACCCAAATTTTTATTAAGAAAACCCCTTATCTTAAGGCGGATTCAGATGGCGACAGCGGCGATGCGACGCGATTTTGACATAAAAGCTGTGAAATCCTATGCTGCGGCGAGTTCGACGGGAATCGCGTTAATTACAATGCTTTTTTTCTTTTAATTGCCAAATATGGCCGCCAATGGATGCTACAGCAAGTGCGCATTATCCACGTCGCGTCGCATGATAAAAATTGCCATGTGAATCCACCTTTACAACTTTACAAAAAACATGCCAGAAAATGTAGAAGTGTTGACGAAATTTTCGTACTGTTATATTTTCAACCCTTAAAAAGGGTGTGAAACGAAAAGCTAGCAAATTTTGGGGATTGTAACTGTAAATATTTTTTTAAATATATTGAAACTAACATTGATATATAGGGGGTGGGGGGCATACATGACCAAAATGTGTCAATTGCCCCAAAATACCAACCAACCATTAATTGATATATAGGGGCGTTATAAATTGATACACAAAATGTTATTGTATTATGTAAAAATTTCTCCCTGATATTATATTTTAATTTTTTAAGGGGTGTTTCACTTTTTTGCGTGATGTATTATCAGAAACTTATTTTCAATGTTTAAAACTATAAAAAAAAATAATAATAATAATAACAAGTGTGATAAACTGCATGATCATGTTGACTAACTTATTTGACCGTCCCCTGTGCCTTCAGGGTTGGTTCCACTTCTCTATAGGATTTTTTTTTAATATTATTAATTGTCAATTGAAACATTTTGATTCCAGCATGATATTAATCCATCACAACGGTGATGATGTTAAAAATTTTTAGAACCCTGCATGCCTCCTATGAACAAAAACGGCAAATGGACGCTACGACCCACTACGTACAGTATGGCACCAAACACCCCTAGGGTTGGTTTCCACGATTTTCCCCAAAAAAACCAGAGTCCTTATGGGACCCAGGATTTTGGAAGGAGGACCCATCCCAGCCCAAATTTAATTGGCTATCCGACCGTGGTTGATTTGAAGCCTCAACCCTATTTGGACCCATTATAATGGGGTACCCAATAAAAGCTTTGTTGCTAGCTTCAATTTCCGGGACCCCCAGCATATTGGGGCCAAATTTTAGGCTAGGAACGAGTTTAAGACCTTTTTAGAACCGTATTTGCAAAGCCTAACTTTGACTTATTTCGAATTTGAGTTTTTCAATAAGCCCGGAAATCGGCAAAGATATAAAATACAGTCGCATGCCAAAATTCGACTTTTTCTCTCCTTGAATAACTTTTTTCGAAAACCAGAATTTAAAAAAATACCCTGTTTGGAATTTGCCTACACATTTCAGTTTTCAGAAATTGTCTTCATTTTTTTTTAAAAGCTTGAAGGGTTTGGCCACGCTAGCTAAAAACGTAAGGGTACCTTCTGTCATAAGGATAACATGGGGAACTACACTGTTGCGTAATAACCTTTTTAAGAAACAATTTTGACCGATTTGCACTGAAGCTTATTTTAACAAGTTCACAGACACACAAAATCTAATAGTGCTACTTAATTAAAACATGGTAAAAACTACCCTTAACGTGATATTGACTCATACTACGTCAAAATATTGTTTAATCCGAATTTTAAAAATTACCATTGAAACAAGCTTTTTTTTTATTTATTATTATTATTCCTTTTTTTTTTTTTTTTTTTTTACCCAGAAACGTACGATTGTTAACTTTTTCAAATCAGATGAAGCCAAGAATTTGAGGAAGGGAGTAAAATAAATAACATCCCCTAAAATCAAAGTCTTGGCTTCATCTGATTTAAAAAAATTAAAAATCATATCTGGGTCAAAAAAAATAGTTTGTTTCAATGGTAATTTTTAAAATTCGGATTAAACAATATTTTGACGTAGTATGAGTCAATATCACGTTAAGGGTAGTTTTTACCATGTTTTAATTAAGTAGCACTATTAGATTTTGTGTGTCTGTGAACTTGTTAAAATAAGCTTCAGTGCAAATCGGTCAAAATTGTTTCTTAAAAAGGTTATTACGCAACAGTGTAGTTCCCCATGTTATCCTTATGACAGAAGGTACCCTTACGTTTTTAGCTCGCGTGGCCAAACCCTTCAAGCTTTTAAAAAAAAATGAAGACAATTTCTGAAAACTGAAATGTGTAGGCAAATTCCAAACAGGGTATTTTTTTAAATTCTGGTTTTCGAAAAAAGTTATTCAAGGAGAGAAAAAGTCGAATTTTGGCATGCGACTGTATTTTATATCTTTGCCGATTTCCGGGCTTATTGAAAAACTCAAATTCGAAATAAGTCAAAGTTAGGCTTTGCAAATACGGTTCTAAAAAGGTCTTAAACTCGTTCCTAGCCCAAAATTTGGCCCCAATATGCTGGGGGTCCCTGAAATTGAAGCTAGCAACAAAGCTTTTATTGGGTACCCCATTATAATGGGTCCAAATAGGGTTGAGGCTTCAAATCAACCACGGTCGGATAGCCAATTAAATTTGGGCTGGGATGGGTCCTCCTTCCAAAATCCTGGGTCCCATAAGGACTCTGGTTTTTTTGGGGAAAATCGTGGAAACCAACCCTAGGGGTGTTTGGTGCCATACTGTACGTAGTGGGTCGTAGCGTCCATTTGCCGTTTTTGTTCATAGGAGGCATGCAGGGTTCTAAAAATTTTTAACTGCATCACCGTTGTGATGGATTAATATCATGCTGGAATCAATGTTTCAACCTTAATTGCATGGCAATTAATAATATAAAAAATCCTATAGGAGAGAACCAACCCTGAAAGCACAGGGGACGGTCAAGTAAGTTTTTCAGGATGATCACATTTGTTGATTATAATTATAATCTACTTTTTTTCATATTCGTTTTAATTTACAGGTCCGAATTAGTTATGTGCGGCGTTTGAAACAGTCATGATATTTTTATTTTTATTATATTTCAAATTTAAGGGTTGACCTAATTAAATGTAATTAAATTATAATTATCACCGGTGAAATTAATTAGTGCTTTTTTTAAGTAAGCTCATTTTCTTAAAAAATTTATATACAATTTTTCAAAAATAATTAATATTTAACACGGTTGTCCTATATAGAAGGACATATTTTTTCACTCTTATTTTTTTTAATTAACTCGATTGTAAGGGTGGAAAATTAAATCAGAATATTAAATATAATTTTACTAAATTTCTTTATAAATTTTGGCCATGTGTGCAAAGATTTGTTTTGGTATTACATATTTTAATTTTTAATTGAAAGAAAAAATATGTATGTAATTACACAGGACATGAAGAATAGTTTCATTTAATTTTATTTAATTATAATTAAATATTAGTAATTTTTAATTTGCTTATTTATAAAAATATTGTGAATATTTTCATTAAAATTATTAATTTTGAATTTATTTTAATTGGCAATTTTAATTCCACTTTTCACAGCAAAAATATCGAAATTATCCGAACATTATCCGCCAAACTTCTTGGATAGATTTTCTAAGATAATCCTCGGATTTTTCTAGGATTTTTCTCGGATAGTAGCAAATTTCGTGGACGCAACTTACCAAACTATCTCGGATAAGTTTAGCCACAAAAAATCCGAGGATTATCCTAGGATAGGTTGGACGCAACTTACGGCCATACGTGAGTGTTGGCAACATTAATTTATGATTGTTCTTGTTTGCTGCAGGTGATCATGGGTGACCGCAGTGCCGCAGAGCGGGCGTGCAAAGACCCCAACCCCATCATCGATGGCCGAAAGGCGAACGTGAACCTGGCCATCCTGGGGGCCAAGCCGCGCGGCAATGTGCAGCCGGGAGAGCCGCCAGGTACGTCCCTCCCTCGCCTCGACACCTCGCTCTTGACTGACAAACATTTGGCACAGTTACTACAAGGTGCGGATTATTCCTCCTACCATTTATTTTGGATTTTACATGGGCAATATTTTGTTTTAATGGTGACCTGTTATATGTAATGGTGAATCTCTCCTATTTTTTATTTTTTTTTTCTGGCTCTGAGCCTATTTTAATGTATTGATGTGAAACTTAAAATACTGCAGTTATAATGTCGATTTTATCTAACTCTGGCTTAAATTTCTACCAAGTGAATAAATTCAAATCATAAACTTATATATGTTTATGATTCAAATGCTATTTATAATATATAACATTATAGTTCTTTATTTTGTTGAAAAATAATTTCCAATGGAGTATTGCCCTCAAAATTTTTTATTGCAGAAATGGATAGAGCGTACAAAGTTATGTTATCCTGATTTTTTTCAGATTTTTTGCAGACAAGGAAGTATTTTTAAAAAATGATTGAAAGTCCTTTTTGTGACTTCACGTGGCGGCAAGTCCTATCTTTTTCTGAAGGAGCGGCGTCTCGTGACGTCACAAAAAGAACTTTCAATAATTTTTTAAAAATAGTTCCCGGGCTGTAAAAAATCTGAAAAAAATCAGGGTAGCATAACTTTCCACCCTCTATCCATTTCTGCAATAAAAAAAAATTGAGGTCAATACTCAATAAAAAATAATCTTAACGTTATTATAATCTTGCAAATTTTTTTCTGTTAAACTAAATATGATTCATTTTTTTAGTTGCAAAATTGAGTACAGAAAGAAGGAAGGGGGGAGTCAGAATTTTCTTCGCCTAGACGGGTGCAAAGTGGTAAAACCCGTATATCGTCATAGAAAAGGGATGATGCAGGGTACTGTAGATCTGTAAGCCACCATCCTCTGACAGAACTTGAATATTAATATAATAAAGCCTTTGATATAATAAATGTACGCTTTTACGTTACAAAATTGTAATTATAGTTCTGGCGGTGAGAAAACCCTGTAAGGTCAGTGCCTGCAATTTAAGCAGCTAATAACTTTTAAGAAAAGTTAAACTTTGTTATATATTTTGATTAAAATAAATATTCATGCCGTACAAACGTAATTTTTTTATACGGATGATATAAACTGGCAGATCATGCTGTTTGTAGGGCATTGTGTACAGTAACGTAATGATAATTATGGCATTGTAGATGAAAATGACGTTTTGGGATTTAAATTTTACCACGACTTTTAGAATACCATATACATACGTTGAGCTCCACATAAAGTTCCTACTGGGCGCTATAGTTAATATAAGCCACGTGCATCATCTATATAATAATATACAGTTTTCTATAAGATATTGGGATGTGTTACATGTACAGTACTACGAGTCAACGTACAATGCTACCTGTACAGACGCCACGTTGCTTGAGGCTTGGTTCTTGCCACCAACTAGTTGCATGCCCTGCTGCTATATACATGCAGTAGCAGCATCTTGGAAACATCACTCTGCGGACTAGGCGATAAATTTCATCTCTGAACTAAACTCAAGCCAGTGTACAAACAAACCTAACAGATCTTCTTTTTTTTTTATTTCTTAAATTAACAATGATACACACATCTTTCAAAGCTGCTCATAAAATATTTGCCTCCAATAATAATGAAATATTTAAATTATAATCTTCTAAATAGTAAATATTAATGTAGATGTTATTGTGTAATAAACGTCTGTCGTCAATATACTGTAAGCATTTTGTAATTGATTTGTTTTGTGACTCAACTGTCTTTTCAACGTATTTGTTGTATTCTGAATTTGTAACATTTTATGATAAATAGACTGGCTTGTGTTACTTCCTGTATTATTTTAAATCTTACTAGATATTCATTGCTCATAAGATGTGTTATGCATACTACAATGATAAAATGAATGGTTTTAGAAAAAAAAAAAAAAAAAAAAAAAATCAGATTTGGGTGCACGATTAGATTATACAGATATTATTAGCTTCAATGGACGATCTTTGTGTCATTTTTTTTTATATGATATAATAATTTTTTTAAGCATGACTCTAAAAATGGAGGTGAGACAATGCTGTGACGTCAGAGTCACTGCATTGACTTGGACATTGTGCACGCTCTGATGTAACATTGAATTTCAAGCTGATTTGGAGGCTTTTATAATATTTTACAACGCATGAAAATAACCAGAAAAAAATAATAGATACAGCACGAGGTCCTATTATTGGCAATTGATGCTATTTTATAGAGCAGCTTGATTATCCACTGCAGTAAACCGCAGAAAATTATAACATATGACGAGCTTCAATAACTTTTTATTCACTTTTAAATTTTAATCATCTAAAATAAAAGAGAATACATATTTTCTATATTTATTTGTAAATAACTCAAATAATAAGGAAGTAATATTATTCATTCCATAAAACAATTACATAAAAAAATTGGTGCGGTGGCAAGCAACAACTTATCATTATTCTCAAACGAGCACGGCAGTAGAGACAGATAATACTGCACATGGTTAGGTGGATAGATCGATATGGTGGAGATGTTATCATGGTGTTATTATTATGTTCCCCCCGCGCGCGAGCTGCCATCAAGGCAGGCTGCAGGCTGGCTGGTCGTCGCTCTGTTTGCTGCAGGGGGGGTGCGTGGCATTGTCAGTCGGGCCCCCCCTTTCCTTCAGTCCCCTTATGTGCACGTTTGTAGAGTCACCACCGTTTGCGAGCAAGCGAGGACTACTGACTTACTCGGGCTATGTGCTGCATGAATAGTTGCTGGCACATACGTTAACTACCCGTGGACCAATAATAAGTTGCAGCTAGACTTGTGCTTACCGTATACCAAACAGCTATGCAGTAGCAAACAGCTGCCCCTCACTGCCCTGCTACCTATAAAACATGCCTCTGTCTCTCTCGACTGCCCGCAGCTCCAATACAAAATATTTTATGTTACTCTTTTATATAAAACTACATTCTCATTGTTGTTGGACGAGTTGCAAAATGTATGATATTCATTTTATTGAAACACAAATTTTAAAAGTTTGATTTTGTGATTGTATAAAAAATAACGTAAAATTATAAAACTGAAAATAAGCCATATATATAAATTTTTATATTATCAAGATGATGATAGGGTGAAAGGGTATGATTGTTTTTTATTTTCCCTACCATGTGCATTTATTTAAATGTTTTATGGAATTGTTCCCCCTTTTCTCAGACCACTGTTTAAATAGACTTAACGTTATAGAAGGCAGTTTATAACACTCTTGGGGCGTGTTACAACGTTAGAGGTACTATGAAAGTTTTATGAAATTCTCTTATATGTACTCTCAGACGGCATCACCATAACCGCGCTGTGTACTTTACATGAAATCAGCTGACAAATCGAAAGTAAACCTAATCGAAACAATTTCCTCAAATCTCACCGTAGAAATTCTTTAATATGTCATGAGGTCAAATAAACTCGATCGATGGGAAGTACTCTGCTGTACGTGGTCATGCAGCGTCTGTAGACAGAAATGTGTATTACTTTTAAGTATCGAAAGTATAGAGAGGAGAAAAACAGTTTCGATATCAACAACGAAACCAATGTGAAAAGTTTTGTTAGTATCGTTTTTCCAAAATTTAATTAAATTCAGTCTAGTCATAGTATTCTCATTCTATTATTTCTTGTAAGGAGAGTATATAGTGAAATAATTTTATCATCAACTGGAGTTGTTATAGAATGACAGGCTGATTGTAATAATAATAATTCAATGACTATATAATTATATAATACATTAGTTTGATGAAAATTTAATATTAAATTTATTACATTAAATTGAAGATGAATATAAAATTGGACCATTATTTATTCATCACACTAAAAACATGAAGTAATTGAATCGTGTTGCCATCAGCCAGGAACGTAATCAATTGTCATATTTGTCATGAAAGCCGCTACGTTAATGATGCCGCGCGTGATTATGACGTCGTGCATGCTAACGATGCTTCGCGCCTCCTGCTGCTTACCTTGCAATTGGTTCGATTGTTGCTCCTGCAAGAAGTTCCTCATGAGTGACGTACGACGCGCGCGCAAGCTAGGGGGAGGCACCAAGAACTATTCCAGAGCTCTAACATAAAAGAAAAGCTAAGGGGAGAGTCTATTAACTTATATATAAAAAAAGGCAACACTTTTTGAAAGACAACAGAGCAGCTCAGTATATTTTCAACGAAGTGTCTTTTGATATACATAATTTTTCTCCCCCCACGCTTTATATACTAATACTGCTGCAAAAAAAAAAAAGTCACGCGACGTATATGAAAGCGTGTAGCATGTTACTTTTTAAGTTACACATTTTTTTTTTAAAAAGCTTTCTACACACATTAGTAATGACTAAGAGTAGGCAAAGTATACAGAATATGATATACTTTAGAAGCGACGTAGAATGGGTGTATATGAGTTGGCCGCCGGCATCGGTTTAATCATGCACATAGTCCTGACTGCTGCAGCTTCATGCATGCCTTCAAGCCTGTTGCGTGATGTCACGTAAAATCCCCGCGTTATAACGACGTGTGCTCTCTCGGCTTAGAATAAACTAAATTAGGACGAATATACGCCTTAAATATATACGCTTAGCAGCTGTTTATGTATTTCCGTAATTCTCTATGACTGCCTTTTTTTTTTGTATGTATGTTATGAATGTATTTTGAAACCTTTTTAATGCAGCTTAAAAGTTTAATAAAATATCAGTATTTAATGTATTTTTTAAAAGAGTAATAAGTTTAAAATCATATTTTTGAGAAATAATTAGATTTAAAAGGTCTCCTCTGCTAAAACGGATTTGATAAAAAAATTAGGTTGGATGATGTATTGAATTATTTAGTCTCTTTCAAAGAGGTAAAACATGTTGTATAAAATTGGGAAAAAGGAAAAAAAAAAAAAAAAAAAAAAGAGGAGAAAAATAGGGAGATGTAGAGGGGTAAAAAGCACAGCGCTGATACGGAACAGTTTAATTTTTAATTGGGTCGCACAGCTGTATCTTTAATTCATCAGTTTATCAGTGGTCACGAATTAACATTGTGAACTGCTATTTTGACGTAAGTTCATGTTAATATTTTTTAGACGATTTGTCTTTGAAGAGATCATGCCTGAGAAACGTGACATCTTTATAATTATATGACTACAGAAAGATACGGCATAGGGCACCAACGGCACAGTTAAACCTTGAGATTGTTATTATTTTTTCAGTGAAAAACATTCTAAATATATCAAATAACAAAAAATAACCTTAGGCGCTTATGTAAATTCACTAAAATGAGAATTTCTGACTATTACGTAAATGGCGTCAGTAGATACTACAGTTCAAGACTCATTTTTTAAAAGTAATATTTTTTTCTGTAACATGTAATAATTCTGTTGACTCATATGCTGCTATTTTTTATATGTTTATACATCTGTTTTTGTTGTAATATAAAAAAAACAATTTTTGATTTCTTAATACTATAAAAGGAACTAACATTTGAAATAAAAAGCCAAAATACATTAGAAAAATAAAATATACACTTTTGTTTTATTAGCTGCTAATTATACAAGGTTGGTAAATATTTATTAAAAACTTCTTAATCTAAAATACAAAATAAATTACACATAACTATTTTAACATCATTCAAAACATGGTGGCATAATAAACATATATCTCCTTCAGAAAGAAATGGGAATCAAACCCTGAATTATAATTAGCCAAATTATCGTCATCCTCATTGACTGCCTGCTCCATCGCTGCTTTTAAGATTTCCTCGTTTTTCATGCCTCCAATATCTCCAACGTCAATGCATCTCTCATGAAGAATGTTGGTGTAAATTTTGTGTACTTGCTCAAAGAGACGTTTAGCTGCAGTACGCCATTTGTTTCTAGAGAAAATAGCATGGGCTACAACTGGAGCAAGGTTTTTTAAAGCAGTCCATGTTGCTGATGTGAGCATGTACATTGGCAATTTCTTACCCAACGACGGTTCTGATGACTTAATGAACACAACGTGCCTGCACCAGCTTGTACCACAAACAATATAATGCCTATCACTCAATTTGATTGGAGCATCAGTGACTTCATTAAAGTCTACATTTCCAGTCAAGTGTTTTTCGAATGTTTCGCCTGCTGCCACTAAAGCATCCCACTCAGCATCGCACAATACAAGGCTATCGTATCCTATTGCCGAAAGCTCTACAAATGTCTCAAAATCACGTACTGGGTCTTGAAGAATGGACACGTTTCTTTCTTGAGCCATGTCGAGTGGATAAATGACACGCTGGACGCCAATATGACGAGGTTGCTCTTCAATCTCCTGCGGAGCCTTGACGCGCCTGTAGCCGCGACACCTCAGAGCTCTTTTGAAGTTATTAGAACGTCCACTAGATCTTTTGCGGTACATGACTGAAAGGAGGTTGAACCTCGACTGAAGATACTCTATTCCTAGTTTCAATATATAATAAAATTCATTACCAAACATGGCCTCTTGAGCAACAGCTTTGAACACAATAACAATTATTTGACCAAATGGAGCAAAAATGATGACCTTTTCTAAAAATAGATTTAAACATGGTCAAAACATTTTTATCGTTACAATCAAGAGAATAGTTGGTGTCCAAAAGTTTCAAAACATTCTGCATTGGAACATTTCGGCATCTTAATGCCAAATAAACAGCACAATATTGGCCACACACAGTAGAATTAATTGCTTGAAGTTGCACATCATTATGAAACCAAATTTTAGCATTTCTATTTAAAAACTGACTATGCTGAGCAACCATAGGCTGTAAGCCATAGCTATCAAAATATTCACCTTCTCTATGTTCGTTAATGTAAAATGCAATCCAATGTTGTCCTCCTTTAACACTTTCATCCGTATTGGCAATAACCGCAGCGGGAATTGAAACACGCACAGGCAATTGATCAGCAGCAAACACGCCATGAAATTTATTTAGTGAAAATGGATCCTCGGCTAGTATTTTTGTAAGAGAAACGGTGTCCATTATCAAGCATCCAACGACGGAGTTCTAGTGCGACTGACTTGCTATATGGGACTCTGTTTTGTGGATACGTTTGTTTTTCTTTATTGACCAGGAACTTAAGAGAGGGGGCATCAAAATCAAGGAGATCATACACGAGTTTGTTTTTGAGAATGTCCAGCAGATAAAAATACTTGCGTTCGCCCTTTGTAAAAACATGAGTACAGTCACCAATCATGTTCTTTAATTTCTGCTCAGCCTCAGAGCATTCCGTGTCACCGTCCGCAAATGAAGCGCCATGAAGGTTGTTTTGCAGCCACTGGTTTGTCCTCTCGGCAGCTTCGTCAATTGTGCTCCAGTCGTGATACTTTATGGTGAATGATTTCACACCACTGTGCTTGAGTTTGGCAACCGTGATTACTTTGGGCACATAGTTTTTAAATTTATTTACACAAAATTGTACATCCACAACACACGCATCAGCAATTAAAATTTCAAGATTGTTATCAAAACTCATCATCTCGAGTAATCTGCCAGCACGTTTCTAAACTTATCCACCTCGACCAAGTTCTTAAACTCCGAGTATACGATGCACGTTATTGTTTCAGAGAGCGCTTGCTCAAAATGAACCTCGAGCCGAACTGCTCCGTGCTTTTGTAAAGACCAGTGTTTACAATTTGCTGACAAATCAGGGGTGAGATCGAAGGCGTGCAAAACATTGCCTCCAGCGTAATCTCCTCTAGAAAGTCCATTGCCATTATCATCGTTAAAAATACCTGTGCCTGTAAACAGTGTATTAAAAGATGCAATGTAACGCTCTTTACCTGCTGCAAATGAGGGTTGCAGAGGCTGTGAGGGTACCTGCCTTCCATCGAGGTACAGGCTCAAGAATGTCATATTGAAGTGCTGAAAGCAGAAAGGATTTTTTTCTATGTGGCCATTAACGGCAGAATTATTGATGAATCCCACTATAATTCTATCAGGAATCTGTCCCAGAAATATGTTATTAATGTCTTTGCTCTGCGTGTCCTTGGCAATTGTGATAGCCTTAACATCGACTCTAGTTATGGGATACTTTGCAGGACTAGATTCTAATGCTCGAGCATGTGCTATTAAAACTGATGGACTGATGATCACCTTTCTAACTTTTAAAGTTACATCAGAAATGTTAATTTTAAAGTCATCGTCGGGCGCCATCAAACAAAAAGCTGCATTTGACCTTGTCAATTTCATTTTAAGCTCTACACCATTTAAAAGATATCTGTCTAGATTGAAAATGTCACAATGAGGTTTCCCGATCATGTCGACAAGCCTGCTTTTTTCTGTAAAATTTTTCCGCTTAATGTACCCTGAATTAGCGGCGTTATTAAAGAAATTTGCCTGATCAGCATACCAGAGGGCAGACGTAAGGTGCGTATTCTTTGCGTTCTCATTATAGTTTAGTAGTGTCTCAATGTAAGCGCGAAAAGGATAAAGATGGTTGGATTGTGAAACCATTTTATTGCCTATAAACACATCAATTTGAGAGAAAAGTGCATGCAGCCAGTAGTTAACAGGACCAACCTCGGAACCAGCATCGATGGGTGTGCCATCTTTTTTAATTATGCTTGCTGTAACGTGAAGTTCCGTGCGTTCCAAGTCAATGTACTCTTCGCCAACGCCAGGGACGACAAACTCAATTGGGGTGTCGTCGCCGAGTGCTGCAACAGGTTTATAGCCCACCCACCACCCTCTCTCAACGCTAGTTTGCGTAACAGGCACAGTAAACAAATCAAGTTCAGGTTTAACGCCCTCACATGATTTGTTGTGACGAAAGGCCATTATTATATTCTATGAAAATATATCGCGCGGAAGTTCGCTAGATAATTTTGATTTATTTTTACGTCTCGTAGTACGAGATTTTTTTTTAACCTTTTGTTGCTTTTTGCTCCTCCCTTTGATGCTCCTCGCAGAGGACTGAATATTTCTTTTACGTCTGCGCGCTTTATACCCGTCGCCTATCATTGTGCCGATTTGCTGATCGAGTTTTCGGCCAAGATTATTGTTTGCCTCTGACAGTCTAGATTTGAGACTTTGCTTCCATGTGCCTCTGTTTGCAAGTAGATCTGAAGCAACGCCACCTGACGTCCGAAGCAATTCTTTTCCTACAGCTTTTGCACCACGAGCAAAAAGTGGCGCAACGCTTCTAAATATTGATCCTAAAAAACTTCCAATGCCGCTGCCTTTCTGATAAGCAGCTCCTGAGTATACACGAGAAACACCTCCACCACCACCACCTGCCTGCTGAAGATAGTAAGACGTGTATGGATTATTTGCCATTTTTGTATTTAAAAAAAACTGATGTGTCTAGCACTTTCGAAAATGAAGCTTTGCACATGAAGTGCCGAAAAGAAATGGCGTTGTTGTGCCAGTGTCATCTCTTAAATCGATCACGATGGTTTCAAACTCTTGCCTAGAGAGGGGCAAGTAGTGAGGGCTCTCGTACGACACCGTCATGTATGAGCCATGTACATAATTGATCTTGTTGAGATGAACTATGCGTAAAAGAGGCGCCATTGTATCACCTACAATTTGTGACTCAACAATGTCACAGTAAACGTAAATTTGATTTGACATTCCTAACGACGCGTCACATGGTCTCGTTGACCTTTTAACTGTGAGCAAGTTGGTATTGTTATCGAAGCCTAATTGAAATGCCAAGTGAGGATGCAACTTTATGTTGTCAATGTGTTCGTCCACATAATCGGTCCTGGCGAGCGCGACATACCCCTTTGTATCAATCTCGAGCTTTGTAAATTTTTTAACCTCAGGAATTTCATTGATGCTTCGAACGATTCTCGCTGGAGACGTATAGCCACTTGAAATTTTAAATTTTTGTTGAAAGCGTCCTTTACCGCCAATGTATACCAGATTGTTTTCGCCATAAACATTTTTTAATGTCTGAGGGTAGTGAAATTCTACAAGACCAACCTCCCACTCACCAGGCAGATACATTCTTTGACTGAGCTGTGTCGTATAGCAGGCAGTCGTATTATCAGGGAAGAGATGCATTGAGCTATTGCTAGGCAGCGTAAGATAAAATTGATCCTTCATATTTTTTTCACACTTGACGCTGATATCCAAGAAATGAATTTGGCAGGATATCCTTTCCACTGCACGAGAACTTCTCTAATGGACCCCCTCTTCCTACGCTTCAATATTTTATCAATTTGGAAGATGGTGCTGTCACTCACGTCTACTTTTTGTAACTCCTGCTCATAAAAAGTACCAGCAATGTCATCGCCCTGAAGGTCTTGAATCTTATAGACCGGACGCGGACTTCGAACGACCGCTTTAATAACAAAAACTTCTCGCGACCAACTTGAATTGTAACCTTTATCAAATGGCCCTCTCTCTTTGCTTATCCTCACCTTCTGACCAACTGTAAACTTGGGCTTGACAAGGTGATCTTGAGCTGCTGGCCACTCTCTGTAAAGATTTCTCCACACCTCGAGAACGTTGTTTTCGTTAACTTTGTTGGGCGCAAATTTAGTTGAAGAGTGTACAGCATTGTTGTAACTTGAGAGGAGAGCAGGCAGCGTTTCCAGGTACCGCTTGGTATTTTTGTGAGTCAAATACTTCATCATTTTTGTCTTTAAGGTCCTATTCAGGCGCTCAACCACACTGGCTTTGACGTCTGGATTTTGAGAGGTGTAAAACTTTATTTTTTTCGCTTTAAACAATGCCTGTAACTTGGAATTGACAAACTCGGAGCCCTTATCGGTCATCAGCCTGAGGGGTCTGCGTTTACTTTCGCTGAAGATACGTTCAAAGGCAGCCGTCACCGCGGTGGCACTTTTACTTGTAAGAGCGGCGGCCCATGCCTTCTTAGAAAATACGTCAATGACCACTAATAAATAATTGATGCCGTCGTTATGGGCACTGAGGTTGCGCATGTCATTCAAATCGGCCTGCCAACAATCGTCGATGTTGGTAACAAACACCCTGTTCCTTGGAAATTTCACCCGTGCAGGCTTGTGCAGCGTGTATGTTTCTTGCGAAGCGAGCCACGAAGCAATGTCTCTCCGACTGTACTTCCCGGCCGTTGCGTTCCATAATTTTTCCACACTCGAATAACCTGCTGGATGCTCCAGATTGTAGTATATTTTTTTCAGCTTCGTTTCCATCTGCCTCGTCAACAGTTAGGCAATTGAACCTTGACCAGTCACTTATATATGCCAGGAAAAAAAAAAAAAAAAAAAAAAAGACGAGAGAAGTGAGAAGAATCGAAGAGGGCAAGCAGGGCCCGTCGGCGATGCTCAGAAGAGAAAGTTGAATGTGTCCCAATGCTTACCCACGAGCGACGGATCTATTTTTCGTCTCTTGGCCGTCCTGTCCGACTCGAGGGGCAGCTTCGCGAGTCTCCTACCGGCCGCCGTGACGTCCGCACGAGCACTGGCCTCCTTCCGCTTCGTCGGCCGCTTGTCACCCTGCGCGTCGGGGCTCCTCTCGGCTTCCTTCAGGTACGACCTCTTTGACGTCGACGACGTTCGCGAGCTGCCGCCAAGGCCGCCGTCTCCGGACTCTGGCGTGCGGACCGTCGCGCGCGGGTGCCAGGCCTCCGCGGAGCCAAGCCTGGCGTACGCTTGGCCAGGCCTGGCGCGCGCCAAGGCCCCCGCTTGGCCAAGCGGGCGCTTGAGCAGAGGCTTGGCTTGGGCCTCGGCCCGAGCCTGGCCTTTTTTTGGGGATGTTATGTTCTTACGCGCAGCAATGAGTCGTTTGAGTTTCTCGGGAATTACGCGCTTGTGTTTAATTTTTGGTTCTTCTGCGGCTGCTGCTAAGCCTTCCCTGTCTGGTGCTTTTCGCTTGAGTGATTTCGGATAGGGGATGTCGGGAAGGCCTGCCGGGTGGACTCGTTTTTTTTTTGCTTTGATGCCCGCCTGCTTTGCCTTTTCATGGCGATCTTCCAGACGCGTCAATGCTGATGCTAATCTTTCGTCTTTTTCAGGCTCACTAGAAGCGACTCGGTACTTGACGGGGAGAAAATCGTCATCATCTGACTCGATCCATGCTCCCTTGCGCTTTCGACGAAAAGCTCTTACGGGCTGCCCAACTGACTCGTGCTTTATGGGCTTCTGGGAGGCTATAGGCTTCTGTGCAGCAGTGTCAAAATCTGCATCGTTATTGCCGCCAATATATGGAATATTAAGTTCTTCGAACCCTATCATGTTGTCATCATCGTCGTCATAATCGCTGCCGACCTCATGAGATAGTTTGCCAGGTGCCGACGTTTCGCGCCTAGTTTTCTCATTTTCCAGAAGGTCATCATCGGCGTTGCTAATGAGCAGACGAATGGGCTTTCGTAGAGCTTCTGACATTGTTAGAACGCGCCGCAGTAATCGTATATACCGTAACCACTTTTCTCTGTCAGGTATGTTCTTGCTGAGTACAGAAGTCATGTCATCGTTCATCTTGGCCAAGGCATTTGCTGGAGAGGCTGATATTTCTCGTGACATGTTACCTGCATCTGTCAGCGCATTTGCAGCCTCTGCAGGTACGAGAACCATTTTTTGAGCATACTTCATTATCGATTGAAGAGGGCGCCCGTGATGCTTGCGAGAATCGGCAGCAACAAAGCTGGCAGGAACGCTCCACCTGTCTGTACAACTATTTTTTTCTTTTTCGTCCAAGTTTCTCCTCTTTTAGCAAGCTTGCGAAGGATCTGCTTGTGCCTAGCTAGGCGGCGCTTCTGAGCGGCCTGAAGTCGAACATTTCCTTTTAACGTATTGTCAGCACATTCACAAATGACGCCAATGAGTTCTGAGTCTGCTGCATCCAGCAGCGCCCTCTTGATTGACGGTCTTGATTTGGCTAGTAGTGACAATGTTTTAGCCTTGTTCTTTATGCGTCTACGCATGACTAACAACTAAAAGCTTTTTGGTGCTCTCTGATTACTTATACTAATTAACTACGTTTATTTCTCTTTAAATATGATACATTTTTCCCCGGGAAATATGTTTGTGCGGTACCTCAAAGAATCATCTGTTGACTGCTTTAGGTCCAAGAGGAGATAGCCGTGAGGCCTCTTCGTTGCTTCCTGATAAGCTTCTTCAAGAAAGCGACTGTTCTTAGGGCACACCTGCCTAGAGAGATGTGAAAATTGGGCCCTGTCACGTGGATTCTTAAAAGCTACAATATAGTGAGTATTGAGACTAATGTCACGGTTCCACCTTCCCTTGTGGAACAAATTTTGAGTTATAAATATTACACTTACAGCTCGATGGTGCGAAGCTTTTGTGAACATGTCTGCTAGTTTCTGATCACTCTCTCTCATCAAATCATCAACAATTATTAATCTAGGTGGCTCTAAGTTTGCAAGAGCTTCTCCGTCCTCAACATCGAGCAAACCTTTATGAAATGTTACGTTAACTCTCTGCTTTACATCTGAATACAATGGCTGCCATACTGAATAGCACCAGATCACCGACTTAAAGTTAACATCAGCCATTTTGCTCAGACAACTTAAAAACTGAGCCACAAAAAAGCTCTTGCCGCAAGATGTGGGGCCAGAGACAATAGACGTGAACGGGTGCTTCCAGCGAAGGTCCATTGTTGAATCATGGTAAATGAAGGAAACACACAAATTTATAAGTAAAGTAAAACATTTTTTTTATTTTTTTTGCGAGATACATTGATATCATTAGCTGTGGTTATAAAATGCATACTGTCCCATCACCTATTTTTTTTAAAAAACAATGAATAGAATATAACAAAAAAAATTTAATTATTTAGTAATATCTAGGCCTTTTGAAACCAAAGGGGAGGGTTCCGTAGTCATCTGTCAGGCGTCGCTTAGTGTAAACAAGCCTTTGCCTTTTCTCACGATCAGTTGAGACAAGAGTGTGGTCCCGCAAAGTAACAATATTCATGGGTTCTTTGATAACAGCCACTGCAGATCCGCTGCCTGTAACCTGGCCCTTCAGTGTGTCAAAATTGATTGCTTTGGAATTTGTATAATTCAGAGAGAAGCCCTTTACTTTGGTAATTACCTTTGTGTTATTTACATCCCCCCTGATGGCTATGATGTACGAGTAACATTTTGGGCCGCAAGAGACAAATGCAATGATTTTACTTCCTGGTCCGTAAGCTAGCACTTCATCTGTCAGATCACCAAGATAAGGCCCCGTGGGCGGTAGATATAAACCAGGGGCGTGAGCAATCATCATGCTGTCTGTGTCATAATACAAAATGGCGTCTCCAAGCTTAACTAAAACTCGATAGAGTCGTATCCTCGCATGAGCGGTCGTGTACGCAGCAATGACAGGGCTGATATTTGGATTCTGTTTGTAGCAGTCACCATTGTGAGACCATTTGACATAGAAAATGTTTTCAGATGCCTGCTCTATGTATTTCACTGTGATGGCTGGATTGTACACAAGGTCAAAGAGCTGCTGAGGGTTTTTCACAATGGTGGTCTGCCCCAGGTCCTCCCTCTGCCCAAACTTGCCCCACAAACTGTTCAAAAGGAGCTTTGCTAAATAACGCAGGCCCGGGTTCTTCAAAATCATGTTTGCCTCAAGAAAAATACCCTCATGCTTGAGAAAATCTGAGATGTAGCGTGCAATTTGCTCCTCGGTTTTAACGTGTGAAGGGAGCCCTGAAGCATGCTCTTTGATCTTGGCAAACTGGTTAACATAAGATGGAAAAATTCCCCCCTCCCCTGTTTTCCTGTCAAGCTGAGTGACCTCATATTCCCACACCTCATAGCATTCCAGTACAGTGTAATTCATTTCAAGAGCAAGACGTACTTCATCAAGTACCCATGTCCCTACGAATGCCCTGTCCTCTACGCGTTCGTGGTTACAATCATTTTGTCTTGACTCCTCAGCGCATGACCTGCAAAGTATAAACATCAGGCGATCATGCTGGCGATACGGCAACACAGGATGATAGAGCTCCCTCGGAGCAAGGACCCTGCATTTGACGATCCCCTCCATGGTTTCGAAGCCCACGCACTCCTCTGGTCCGATGTGGATTGCAATAGGGTGGCCGAGAATGTATTTATCATACTGAAACAGAAGAATACAGTTTCTCATGGTTAGATTTATTGTAACGCCTTTTCTAATACTATAAAATAATCTCAATTTTCATAATATTTATATTCACCTTGTTGACCGTGGGGTACAAGCTCTTGAAATCAAAGAAGCAGATGCTTTCTCCTTTGCTGAGATCAGGCTCGTACAGGAGACGGGTACAATTAACCCGGCCACCATAGAAACTATCTCGAATTTGCAGGGGTGTCTGGTTCAAGATGGGGTGATTATTCACGTAGTCAGAAATGCGTTTGTCACTCTTCTTTATTTTTTCCCATTCGCACTCCCACATCACGATGACCTGTAAAAAATTAACGCCAATTATTTAGGTGCCACTGTACCCTCAAAATTAGCATTTTTCTCACCGTATAGCCACGATCCCTAAGCCGTTGCGTCATCAGCTCTGTCTTGTAGCGCTTTGATTCGAATGTCTCGTTCGGGTCCAGCGGGTGCATCCGGTGCCTTCCCGCTTGACACTCATGTGAATGATACAGGCATCCATGAAATTGGAACACGATGTTCTCGGTTTGGCCTTCATAGTACCCGTCAACCTGAAAAAAAAAAGATAAAATGTTACTCTCAATTAATCGTGATTATGTAACATTGTTTTTATGCATACCTTGGCGCACCCGGGAGGCTTGAACTCTCTACCCCGTCCAGCGTGTTGAATGGTGATTCCACGTTGCTGCTCCTCATACAGCAGCCACTCTAGAGACCTTTTTGAATGTGTGTCGACCATGCGGTAACCCCCTTTTGGAATAACTCCAATCGTGTCTGGTTTCAAGTATTTTTTTCTAAAGACTGCCAGTGCCGCGCCTGCTATACTGAGGGATTCAATGAACGGATCAATATCATTCTCTTCGATGAAATCTTTTCGGAATGTAAGGCATGCTTTGCGAAGGATCTCGACGTCATTCTCACAATAGCTTACGAGTTCTTTCTGCAGATCAAATGTTTGTTTTACGGCAACTTCATTGTACCACTTCAAAAAAACCTTCCTTTTCTCTTCAGACATACTCTCGTAGCCATAGTATTTCATGTCAGGAGCTGGGCCGACGTAATTTTGATTCTCAGGGGTGTTGTAGAAAATAGGGAAGAACCCCTTCTTTAATAGATGCTCAAGTCCAAAAGCTTTAGGAAGCTCTGCAAGACTCAAGGGCAGGAAGCAAAGAGAATCAATGAACGAGAGGCTTGAATATGGAATAGCCATGTTTAAAATTTTCAGTCCATTCATGATAACGTTTGGAGTAATTGTGAAGTCATTGACAAGTGATTTGAGCACCAAGTGGCAGTCGTATCCTCTTGCGTTGTGAGCAATTCCTCGCAGGCTGCTAAAACTGTCCTGAAATTTTGATTTAGTGATATGCTGTATCAGCTGTTTTGCAGGGTTCTCAGTGAACACGTGGTGACGGGGGCCGCAAAGATTGCATGGATTACTGAGATCATCATCATCAATGCACTCATGGCAAACCTGATCTACAACACAGAGATTCGGAATATGTTCAAAAGAGTTTTCAGTGCCGTTGTGTATTTTTTGAAACATGCATTCAAAATCGTAAAAGAACATAATAAATTTGTTTTTGGATTTTTTGGACTTGTAGGGTTGAATGTAGCAACGGTGATTGACATCCTTCAATGATTTGCATATTCTGCAGTAGGTCTGCCCGCAAACATGATCTTCTTTGCGATACCACGGCATAATAGAGAGACAATCCTTGCAACGACGCAGCTTTTCACAAAGTGACACTGTCGCTCCCTCTGGCACGTATACATGATGATTGAAGCATTCCTGGCCATAAAACTTTCTCATGCAAATATCACAATGAATGACCTCCTGAGAATCATCACAACTCGGTGAGTTCTTGCAGGCGCTGCAAATTGACGAGCAAGAATGATTGATGAACGTATCTTTGTTCTCAAAAGGCGACAAGCAGTGCTCACAGAAATATCCACATCTAAAAAGAGCTTTCACGCTAGTACATGCAGAGAAATGAGATCCATCAAATACAAGATTAATGGTCTGACTCGCGGGAGCCGAAGACTGGCCTCTAAAGAACATGTCCTTGCCTCGTGGTTCTGCAAAATAAACGTTAATTCTGTACTTTGAGTAATAAAATGACTGAAATTTTAACAGTTCAGTGTAGCCCCCTCCTTCGGGGCCAATCTGTACGTCTGCAGCGCTGCATAACTCTTCTGCCAATTTTTGCTGAATCGCCCTCCCCTTTCTTACGTTTTCATAATGACTCTTCTTCTGAGGCACAGAATCTGCCTTATATTGAGCGTGTGCCACAGCAACTACTAAACTGCGGGGAAGACACAAACCGTCATTATATTTTACTCCTACAATTGAGCGCTTCCTTGAAAAAAATTCTTGCGTGTTCATGGCTCCAAGCCGCAACCTGTCGCGACCTCTTCCCCTAGGTAGATCGATGTAATCATAACGTATATACATGGTGCCATTATCAAAAAATGTGTCATCTGATTGCATCTTCATTTCAATGGCAGCGAGAAGTACGTCCGTGCTAACCTGGTCTTTGAGCCGCCATGACAAGAATGCTCTACTGTTCGGATTATTTTCTGAACAAATTACAATTCCAACTCTACAGCCATCTGGAGTATTTGCTTTCAAATGATCTAACACTGTATCAAGAGCTGCTTTCAGCCATTCAAGAGGGACAGCACTATCAGGCATTGTTTTAACCCTGAAGGAAGTCTGGCAACGTGTATAATGAAAGCGCTCATTTCTACTTACGATGCCCGTGTTTATTATAGCAACAGTTTCATTTTCATAAGGCGCTGGCTCCTGTGTCACTGGCGTTCCAGGCAGATTTCCTGGTGCTGGCGTGCTTGCGCGTGATGTTTCGTCACTGCTGCTATCAGAATTAGAAGAATCATCTTGTCCAGCCACCGCTCCACCACGCTGCACCACGTTAACAGACCCACTAACACTCGGCATTTCAAATGCATCTAAAGTTTTACTACAACACGGCTGCTCCTGTACATCAGATGAATGACCGGTAGGCCTGTCTGTCGACGTGCTAGTGCTACTTTCAGCCATTGATGCAAATTCATTCATTATGCTTTGAAATTCATCTAACAAATCTATTCTGGAAACAATGTCATTTTTCTCATAAAGTCTATAAATAATGCTTTGCAAAATAATCCCACAAGTGTTTTTATCTACACCACCGGCACCACTAACATATTCAAGAATTTTATCTACATGACACTCTTTTAAGAACGTGAGAAGTATTTTGTCAGCGGCCATTTTGATTAAATAAAATAAAAAAATGCCTATTTGCTGATCAATCACAAACACTGCTAACGAGCCATGAACGAAACTGAGGGGAACATGTTGTTAACCAGGCCTTTATATACAACCCTCCTTGACGATAAACATAATATATTTTCTATTTTCTATAGTGAAAATACTTTGTTATATTTTTGCTGCCTTGTAGAGATTTGTTTTGAAATATACAAGGACAATTAACTTTCATAACTACATATACAATTGTCAAGTATCTATTTTCTACTAAGAAAATACTTTGAAATATTTTTGACCCTTTCAAAATGTGTGTTTCAAAATTAACTAAGAGTCGACATTCAAAACTACATGTATTAAAATTATGATTATTTAATATTCAGAAAAAAAGTGCTCAGATTTATTTGCCTGCTATTATTGATACTAAAAAAAATATGATATTTTTATTTAAATTTGTCATTTCTTCTATACAATTTCTCATTGATGTTTAATAGCTTTTTTTTTTTTTTCTGTGTGTTTCAAAATAAGCCAAGAAGCTAAGAGTCGACATTCAAAACTACATGTATTAATATAATAATTATTTATTACTCAGAAAAAAAGTGCTCAGATTTATTTGCCTGCTATTATTGATACTAAAAAACTATGATAAAGTTATTTAAATTTGTCATTTCTTTCAATACAATTTCTCATTGATTGTTTTTAAAAAGCTTTTTTTGTTTTTTTCCTTGTATATTTATTTATTCTATGCATTATTATTCAATAACTGTATTTTTGTTAAATTTCTCATCCCATTATATTATTTAATTGAAGTGGAAATTTTTTAGAACATGCAAGTTAAAATGAATCAGAAATGTAAAACATAAAAAAATCAAATTTGTGTATATTTTTTATTTTGCCAAAAATCAATGAAAATTATAATGTATGGTATAATATATGTCCAAACAGCCATTATTTTAAATATTTTATTTATTTGTTAATTATTCTGCATAATTAACAAATAATTATATTCTTTAAAATGACGGCGCATTAATTTATTGTCGTTTTAAAAATATAAAAAAGCATTTCCAGTTAGCATTGCAGCAGAGAGAGGTTTGGGGGAAGGGGGGCAGGGGTACAGCCACGTCTCAGGAATCATCAGGAGCAGCAGCAACAGCAACAGCTTCAACATCGCGCCAGGCAGCAGAATCAGCGTCGACTTCGCGCCATGCGAGATTTGCCGAGGAGCCGGTGAACCCGATCACCTTCACTTGCCATCGTTTCCCTTGGCCTAGGTTGTATTTTTTCAGATCTGCTTCGCTGAGAGTGTCATCATTGATGCGATCTGGCAAAAAGACGCGAATTCGGAAGCCGTTCCGTTCCAAGAAGCCCTGCATTTTGCGCCCGTTCACTGTGTTGGTATGCTTGATCTTGTGTACATTGTAGTACTCCTGCATCTTAAGATCCTTCATCGCGCCGTACTCGTAGTTCGTGCTCTCTTGCAGCAGACGTTGGAACGCAGTGGCCATTATCTGTAAAAAAAAAAATAAGGAATATTATTTAAAATGTACAGAAAAAACAATTTTTTTACAGTTAACTGTATTCATATATTTATGCACAAATATGCACTATAAAGTGAATTTATTTCTTAGTTTACATTCATTCATGTTATATAATATAAAATAATATTCTTATCACACACGCACACACACGCACACACATAATATATATATATATATATATATAATATATATAATATATATATATACATATACATATAAATATATACATATAAAATATATATATATATATATATATATATATATATATATATATATATAATATATATAATATATATATATACATATACATATAAATATATACATATAAAATATATATATATATATATATATATATTATGAGTTATTGGCTAAAATATCATTTTATATTATATAATATACATGAAAGTAAACTAAGAAAAAAATTCACTTTATAACAAATAAAAAAAAATAGATTTTTCCCCCTCTGAAGCTGCAATCGTTCTTTGTCTGTTAATAAAAAATTAATTAAATAAAAAGTTGAAAAATTCAATGCATCAAACTCTAAAAAAATAGGTAATATTGTATGGCAGAAACTTTAGTAAATATGATCGTAAGACTCTTGACACCAAATAATGCATGTTTAATATTAAAAAAAATAAAACACATTTTTTTTTACTTCAGAAATACTTGTAGGAGCGATAGACTGCCAACAGATTTAAAAAAAAAAAGGTTGCTTATCCTTTTAAATCTGGTTAAAAAAATTATTGATCTAAAATTATTCATACATGGAAAATATATATAAATTATAAATTCATCAATGCAGTATATATTATTATTGTGAACACAAAAATAAAAAAAAACTCTTAAAGATTTCATTTCACATTGAACAAGGGTAGGCAACACTAAAATTTTGATTGGTTACAATCATATTTTATATATGTTAAAAATGATTATGTGACATATATGTTTATCTTTTATCAATAAGAAATGAAATCTTCAAGAGTCAAAAACAATTAGAGTAATAAACTAAGGCATTGTTTTTTTTAAAAAAAAAAAATATTAGAGATATAGGAGCGATAGAGCTTTAGAGAGTGAGTGTTTAATTTAATTTATGGATATAAATTATTAAGTTTAGAGCAGCAATACTTACGTCAATTTGCAGAGATGATGAGTTCTCACTGTGGTTATCCGTGATGGCAGAAGAGTGATTACTAGGCGGGCCACGACCCTCTCTTATACCCAGCTTTCCTCCCCCGCTTCACAAAAATTTTGACGAAAATATTGACAACTATGTTTCACATCTGCGCTACTTTTCAAATGCACGTACAGTTAAATTTATATAATGTTCCTGCCGGAAGTAGCCGGAAAGTAAGTATTTTTAGGCGTCTTTTCAGGTCTGCGACTTGAAAAATTACGACCATATATTAGTACACTTTTTAAAAACCTCTAGCCAAAGTTTCATAATGCAAATATGAATAGGAGGACCACAAAACTTCATAGTTTCGGCTACTTCCGGTGGGAATAATAAATAAATTTCACTATACGCACTTGCACGCGGATGCAGTATGACCGCTATTTGAAATGTCAACTCTCACCGTGCAACCCTCCCGAGGAATGCAGCGGTATTTTGGGTGGATATTTTTGGCTACGTACGAAGCCACAAATTATTTGTGGCATACTTGAAAATAGGTTGACAGCATGGATCGTTCAATTAAAAAATATGGGAGCATCTGCGATTTTTTAGAAGCCAGAAGTATCGGCATGAAAATGACTATTAAGAAGGTGAGGAAATTAATGCTATATTTTTTGCTTTAATATTCGTCGCCATGACTTTTTAATAAAAAATATTCATTAATGTGAAAAATATAATAAAATTAATGGCCTGAAAATTTAAATTTAATATCGTTTAAACGATGTTTTGTTTGACAAAAATATAGACCTTATGCCAAATGGATATAAGGTCAATATTTTCATCAAAATTTATATTTGTATATAACAAATATTCTTAGGTTGTTAAACGCTAGAGTCAATAAAAAAATAGAAAAAAAAAGTGACATGCCGCACGTTAATTTGTTATTTTTTTATAATACAGGATACTCTACATATTGAATGGCCGCCTTACTCAACATCGTATGAAGTTGTGACCAGAAGTTTTATGTATCAAGATTTGTTTAAAAAATCTCTGGTCCATATAAAAATCATAAAATTGCAGCTTCCTCGTGACAATTTTTATGATGCTTTTATGAGCCAGCCTTTGAATTCCAGTCATCTTCAGATCATATCGATTTGGGATGATGGAATGGATTTTTGGGATAAAAAAAAATCTAATTAAAATTATTATTAATACACTATTATGTACTTTACATGGCAATTATATTTTTTAATTAAAATATATAATTAAATTACATTGTGTTGTAATTTTCAATGTGTATTTAAAAGCTCACATTGCTTAAATGTGAAAGTAAGAGCAGACGCTCTCACTTACAGGTAGCGTAAATAAGAGCCTCAGGTTATATTTTGTTATTTTAAAATGTTTTTTGTTTTTTTGAAAATTATAATGAAGAAACAATAACAATCTCAAGGTTTTTTTGTGCCATCGGTGCCCTTAACCGTATCTTTCTGTAGTTATATGTTATATTTGTAATGGAGTATCGACCCCAAAATTTTTTATTGCAGAAATGGATAGAGCGTGCAAAGTTATGCTATACCCTGATTTTTTTCAGATATATTTTAGCCCGGGAACTATTTTTAAAAAATTATTGGAAGTCCTGTTTTTGACGTCATGCAGCGGCAAGTCCTATCTTTTTCTTAAGGAGCGGCGTCTCGTGACGTCACAAAAAGAACTTTCAATAATTTTTTAAAAATAGTTCCCGGGTTCAAAAAAATCTGAAAAAAATCAGGGTAGTGGCATAACTTTGCATGCTGTATCCATTTCTGCAATAAAAAAAAATTGAGGTCAATACTCTATTGTTTTGTACGTTTCAAACTGGTTTGGTTTTATCATATAATATATTATATAATACTGGTTTTATATATAAATGGATTTGTACGTAATAAATCATCCCCTATGATACATCAAAGTTAAAGTTTTCAACTAATTAAAAAAAAAAATTGTAATTAATTATTAAAAATTCTTTATTGACGTATTGAATACCTAAATTTCGCGTGTGATAACTGCATTCCTAATATTAAATACGATGTACGCTGACATACGATACCAGATACTTAATAAAAAAACGTTCTATTGAAGTGTTAAGAGAACGCTTTAATGTCGCTCTAATTAGCTGATGGAATTAAGTGATGCTACAAGTCTTTGTGTTTGTGCAGTGGGATGGCACAGTGCAACAAACCGATGTACGGCAAGAGAGAAGGGGATGGCTTAGGGTGGGGTTCTGTAGCGCCGCTCTAGAAATAGCGCAGTAAACCCCTGATGTGTGTGTAGTATTATACCGCTCTCCCGCCTGCTGCTCGCCTACTTACATATATCACCATACCTCAGTCGGTGTAGTCTCCTCCTACTTGCAAGCCCTAATGCACTAACCACGTGATTGTACGAACACAGCTGACTGCCAGCTTAGACGATCATTCTGCTCGGACTCACAAAATATAACCACGTCACAGCAAGTCTGCTATCTAATATTTTGCTCTGACGATACCAATTATGTTAATCCAAGTGGAATGTATTAATATTTTAGTCCCCGCTTCGTTCATTAAGTAATTTTTTATGTGATGTTATTTATTTTTTAGTTTAGTCTATTCCATTTTCAGCGATTACATTTTCAGTTTATATCCGTAAATATGTTTTTTAACTTTTTATATATTTTATATATACATAAAATTTAGCTTATCTTACTTACATAAGCTGTGAACCGATTTCATTTTGTGTTTCTTAATAATTGTATAATATAACAGAACTATATGAATTCTTCTTTGGTGAAAACTGTGAAAAGATAAAGTTATTCCTTATCAGCGGTATGAACTTCACATTTCAAATATCCGTTTCATTAAAAACAATCAAAAAATTTAAGCTTCGTCCCCCTCCGCCCATCCTTCCCCCCTAGAAAAAGCGCACTAATTATTTGTTACTTTCTTAATATTAATTGTGGTTATAAGATGTCGTTTATTTCATCGATAACTAATATATCTAGTGCATTGCAATGATATTTTTGTTTAATTAGGGTAACAGCCACGTTTAGTGTTTTGGTGCTCCATTGGGCGCTTTTGCATGTTATCCCCACCCAAGAATGTGTTATGCTAAGTAGATAACTGTATTATGTATCTATGTATTTCAGGTGAAATAATAAATAAAATTAGGATTGTCATTTTTTTTTTCCTGTAAGCGCCTGTACGACATGCAACCCGCACAACCTCTAAGCTGAAAAAGTTGCATAGCAGCGAGCGCAAGGCGGGCACCGTTGTCGCGGGGTTGTTGAATTATTCAACTGCATGCACTTGCGTGCAGGCTAATTTATCATGGAGGATGGAGATAAATTAAATGAGACGGTTAAAGGTGCACTCGAATTCAGTTTCTAGAAAATATTTAAGCTTATACCGTGTATATCGTATATTATAGCTGACTTTACATGTAGTGTTGATGCGAGCAATTTATAAACCTGCTGATGTAAATATTGAGTATATCCAAAATTCAAAATAAAATTTAATGCTATACAAATATACACCACTTTAAATTAAAAAGAAACAATGTGATTCTAAAAAGCATGTAAGACGTTAATATAATGTGTATATATTGGGAGGTGTGGCGCAGTGCGCTTGACCGGGTTTCGTCAGATCACCGAAGTCAAGCAACGCCGCGCGTGGTTAGTAGTTGGATGGGTGACCATTTTCAACAAAAACCACGTTTCCCACCCAGGGGTAAATCGTTGCGCTTTTCCACTATGTGGTTCCCCTGGCTTTGGACCATTGCACTTCCGGTTCATTGACAAAAGCTGTAGCGTCCATCCTGGCTGAGGTTTCCACGTTTCCCTCAGCCGCAGGCAAATGCCGGGATGGATTTGCAAGGCCGTGGCCGCCCCCGTTCCGGAAGTGCCCGCGAAACGCTCAAGTTAGGGTTTCGGAAGGTTCGGGGTTTCAAAGTAGTATGTAATTAGTAAATAGAAGTACCCAACAGGGTTTGATTAAAAAAAAATATATATATATATGTATATGTATATGTATATATATATATATATATATATATATATATATATATATATATATATATATATATATATATATATATATATATATATATATATATATATATATATATATATATATATAATAAATATCTCAGCATATTACGAGTTATTTCGTGTTTGTATAATTAAGTAATGACACTTTAATTATATATTATATAATAACACCTTTGACGTGAATTAAGATATAGATTATTAATTGAAACGAACATAAAAAAACAACAAGTCGTGTGGCATGGCATCTTACTAGATCAGCTGATGGTAGAATGGTCACGCCAAGCACTGAATAGTTTACTTCCCGCATGTTGGTAGCGGCGGAAGTAACGAGGAAATGCTCCAAAATGGCGGATATCCGGGGGGAGGAGGGGGGGCAGCTCGCGCCACATCACGCTAGGCTGACCAACAGGTGAGGGGGCTACGTGGCTCGTGACTAGGCGCTTTGCAGGCTTGTGAGGCGACAGCCAGCGTGGCTTATCACTCCCACCAGCCGTGCGATCGATCCGCTCCCAGAGACCAAGTGCCTGCCTGTGTAACCATTATCTAAACACACGGCGACGTATATCGATGATGTTCATTACTTCAGCCTTAACTCGGTATATTTCCTGTAATGCTTCAAATCATCAATTGAACAGGATTGATATGTTAAATCGTCCTTTGTGACTGGTTATAAAAATATATTATACGTTCTGTTATTTTATTTATACATACATGGCAGGGGAAATGAATAAAATATAATTATATTTGCCTTAGCCACATCTTTTCTATTTAGCCCTTTGTCTTGACTCTTGTTATATATTCGTGCATATTCATTCAATGTATTTATTTGTGTTTTAAGTTGAACTTTTTTTTTTATATAAATGCTTAATTAATACACGTCACTTTTAAATTAGTAGTACTTAATTTAAATTAATCCCACCCAAGTCGAACTTTTTAAAAGTTAAATATATCCACTTTCCGGTTGTTGTATTACAAATATTAAACACAGTAAATTTAAAAAAAAAAAGTGATTGTTTACGTTAATGTAGAGTGACGCAGTTGTATTATTCTTTTTGTTAGTCACGTCTTTAACTATATAGAGTTGGAGCAAGGGCATTTAAACTTTGAGGCAATCTGAAATTATACTTGATGTCCTCTATTACATACTGTATAAATAAGTAGACGTACTAAAATGCGTTGTTGGCGTGATTGTTAGTACGTTGGTTGTAGATGTGACATGGCTTTGCGATTACCTCTTCAGTCTATCAGCCATGATGGGGGCATTAGCAACCCTTGGTGGCGCGGGCGGTGAGGGCGCGGTGAACCGATGCTGTGGCGCACTGATCTGCCGTCGCGGCCAGGAAATTAAGTAGCGCCAACTGCGGCCATCTCCGTCCGCCCGCCACCCCCCCGAGCGAACACTATTCACTATACAGCCTCCGCAGTAGCAGGAGCAAGCATGATGGGCAACATTTGTCGCCTTGGAGCACCGCCAGATTGCGTGCCGAGCACTATGTTATACTATTACCGTATAAGCCAGCAGGCAGCAGGAGCGTCGTCTTCTCCAAATGCTAAATTATACTAGTCAGATGAAATGAGATTCATTTCCATGCCCGCACATACATTTAAATAGAATTATGTACAGCACTTATAATATAGTTTGTTTTCAATAGAAAAGAACAAGTTTCCATACATATTTATTTAAAGGCAATGCGGGTACAGTACAGTTTGTCTTCTTTCTTTTTTACGAATAAACGAGTTTAGTTCAGTATTTAAATATTCATCTATATAATACATATTCTGTTTATGAAAATAACAATGTATCAGGGGGTTGGAACCATATGTTAAAATTTGTTGAATTATTTATTAATATATTATTTGTTCATGCATACTGATTTTTATATAATTAAGGAATATAATAATTTAAATGACGGGTTCATGAAACTTATTGTTTTCGTCGTTGAATAAATTTCATTTACTCAAAACTTGTGCAATTTATAGTTATTTTAATTTACATGTGGTTCTAGGACTAGAAGATATATCAAAATATGTAATTACAATTTATAATTTGAGTATATAATTCTCCATAAGTATCTAACTCCTCGATTTATTTATTTATTTATTTATTTATTTATTTATTTATTTATTTATTTATTTATTTATTTATTTATTTATTTATTTATTTATTTATTTATTTGACAAATTAATTTATAAGTGGTTCCAAATTAAGCCAGATTTAAATTAAGGAGATGCATACAACCATCATAGTGTAATCCTGTAATCTTAATCTAATATCTAAGAACCTAAAAAATACTATACTAACCTTGTAAGTGGAAAGTTGGGGATTAAAAAATAAATAAATATTATTTATATTTAATATTGCCCATGTTTTTGTATGTTGTTTTTTTTTTCACCTGTTTTCCTGTGCGAATTTGTTTTATCAATTTTATTTTGTTTTCAGGATTTCCATTTGCTGGATTGAGAGCAGGATACCCAACTGTACTTCCCAGCCAATACGGGTAAGAGAGAAAAAAAAATACACACTATAATTTGACGTACATAATAAAATACTCAAATTGAAGTGTTAGTTAGATTTGTGCTTGTGTGTTTTTGTCACGCTTATTTTATTAACGGCAGCTAAAGAGTGGCTTGCGCTGTCAGTAAAGACAGTACATAACATAGAAGCGGGGGGAGAAGGAGGGAGGAGGTCCTGATGTTAGTTGACTGCGGCCACGGCTATAAAGAGAAGAGCACCAAAGTAAAAACAAACATGGCGTCTGCGCGTTAGCCGACGCCGCCACTGACTCGAGCGAGGCCGCGACTGTTCGTGTTTGTTTTGGCTAACGTTTTCTATGATGATGATGATGATGATGAACACAAAGATGATATACAAGTAGGCGGTATAGAGAAGGAAGTAGCCCAGCGAACAACACATATGCTTCCATATCACCTTCTTGCTCTCCAACAAGCACCTCCATCAAATTAACGCCTCCTTCATTCCCGCCCTCTGTCCTTATGCGAAGCCTCTCACTCGCTCCTCGGGTTGTATTAAAACCACTTTAATAAATAAAATATAATAGTCTCTCATATTCAAAATGTGTCTTGCATAAATGTCAAAAGCATATATACACGTGTGGATTTATACATAATTTTTTTTTCCTTGTAGACTTAGTAAGTACATGACTTAAAATAGAAAAAAAAATTAAAAGAGTGAAGGATACAGCATATATTTCTATTTTTTTTTTTTATATAATGATATATCAAGTGTTAGAAAGCAGCTGTTGAAAATAAAAATTGCAACCCTTCTTTTTTTTTTAACACTATAAGCAAAATTTGTTGATTCTTTTTTAAAATAATTTTAATATACTTTATGATAAATATACATATTTTTTGCTTATTTTTTATTCTTTTACAAAGCCTTGCAATAATACAGAGAAAACGAGGGTAGTTAAAACTGCATCATGTTGTTATTTCGGTGAACCGTGAATAATCAATATGATAAAATCAAAATCTAAACAAGAAAACAAAATACATTGTTATAGGGGTTCATTTTATGTGTTCAGTGGTGTATAATTAAAGTATGCATAAAACCAAGACAAAAATACATATATAAAAAAAGCTGCTTAAAAGCATCGAAGAGCGTTATTTTTTTTTTCTCGTTATTATCCTTTCGTACCATATGTTAGCATACATGCATGAACAGCCAGTAGCAGCAGCGGCAACCCACATGTTCCTATAATATTATATCGTCGTCGCGGTTTGCCGGCCGTGGTGCACAGGACACGGCGCGGGGGTCATGCATGGCAGGGGTTATGGGGGAGCGAGCGATTCCGCATATGCACGTGCCCCATTCCACAATATCACAAAATCTAGATCACGTGACCAAATACACGTCCGGGGCCTACACAGTGATAACCAACATAGGAAACTGTTGATAATTAAAGAGTATCAAAATGCTCGTGTTCCAAATTCAATATATTTTTAAGTATTTTTTTTTTTTAAATGTTAAATTATAATGGTAAATGTCATGGTTTTATACTGTAATATTATTTATACCTAAAATATAATTAATTTTTAATATATAGACAAAATTATGTGATTTTAGTTTAGATATTATATTTATTATTTATAATATTAATAACACCATGCACGCATGTGTCATATAATATGATATTTAGTATATTATAGTTTAGTCTAATCCTGGAATCATTATATATAATATAAAGAATAATTTTAGGTAAATTCATGCATTATGGCAATAATGACAGTATATTATATACTAGCTAACTTTAAATGTATTTTTCTGTGTATTATATAGATATGCTTATAGAAACAACTATTTTTTTTTTAAACTGGATTTGATATTATAATCACTGATGTAAATCAACACGAACAACAAACAGTTATTATAGAACGCATAGATATAAAATGAATATTAAGTAGATTTATATCGTCATGCAGGGAAGCAAAAAATACGTATTATTGTTTCTAGAGAATTCTCCAACGCTCTGTATGGACTAAACTTTTACATTACTTCACCCCAAACATTAAGTATTTATCATGAAAGAAAAAGTGTTTCGTGTTGGTAGTAATTATTTCGGTAACGCTGCGAAGTCTCATTAAAAATTGTAAAAATTTAGAGTATAATATTGACGTTTACTTGGTTTTCTGTGTAAAATTGCGTGGTTATTTCAATTTTGATATAAATTTTTAACCATAAAGCAAGAAGTCAAACAAAGAACTCAAACAGTTTCTCTGAATACTGTGGACACACGACATCTGGTCAACTTTTAAACTTCTAACTATAGAGTAATTTTTATAACTACCTGTTTATAATAATTTTTATATTTTTGTTGTAACTTTTATTTTACGTTTTAAACCAATCTTAATTCTGCCGTTTGTTCGCTATAGTTATAGTTCCGACTGTCTTGAGGTACACATAAAATTATAAAGTTTAATTACATTAATTAATTACATAAAGACAAAATTTAATTACGTAATTTTTAATTTCAATTCCCCTCCCCCTGTTCAATTTGCAACTAAATATATTTCTTTCAACGTATTAATTGATATTCACGTATTATAACGTAATTTATTATTAAATTACAGAGCGGAACAATTCAATTAAACAGCAATTATTATTGTTGGAAAAAATTCAGATTTTTTTTTTTAAGAAATTCATTCCCGTGTTTGAACGTATTAGTTGATTTAATTCACAGGAGAATGTATATGACCGATAATGTGTCGATTGCCCTAAAATCTAACCAATCAGTCCATGGTGATGAGACGGAGGGTGGTTTCACACTTGTGTTGTCATAGCGCGACAGTAAATGGTGTCTGTTTCCCTAGCTGAGGTGGGTGCGACGCGAAGCAGTTCTGCAATCTAGCGGTGCCTGCTGGAGGAGACCCTGAGCGAACCACGCGTCGGCCGGAAGTATGTTCTCCAGTGTGTGGTCGTTGGCGCGTGGTGCAGCCTGGGGTGCAGTGTTGCTGATTACCATGGCCTCGATGTGGTGTGCTGCAGGCCTGCCCCTCCTTACCTAGATACTTAGAACACGCGACACAATCATGGCATTTTTCGCACATTTTTATTTAATTTTTCTATCATCGGGCACAAAGAAAGTGTAAAAGTTTGTTAATGCAAGTTTGTCGTAAATTAATTAAAATTTAGAACAAAAATGAAGTATTGGTGTTAAGAAATAAATAAATAAAATGCTTGCATTCTCACTCAAAACATTTTAACTGCTTTCACAGTAATTTTGATCGTTGTTGTTGATTTCACTTATTAAAAAAAATTAAACAAAAATCTTGAGACAGAGCACGAAATATGTATAATGCTCTACATAATTATCAAATTCAAGAGATTATTATTATTTATGCATAAATTATCTGCGTTTTTTGGGAACTTTTTTAATTCTCTTTCAATTATTTTTTTAGTTTTAATCCGAAATTACCAACCAGAAAATTTAATGACGCTTCAACAGTTTAAATAGAATAAGTTCTCGACATAGCTATTTTTTGTGACACCACCTAAATTTGTACTGTTGGTTCCGAGTCGTAAAGGCTGGTTCGTCATAGTGTACTGGACGGTCATTGATCCTCCTATACCGTGGTGGCCCGGACATTGAAATATGACCGGTTTTAGTTTGCGCAACTGCTGCAGCGTTTGAAGATTTAATGTGGCTATTAAAGTACAGCAATCCATGCACTCCCTTGGCTTGCGAGCTCAATGTGTAGGACTCAATTCGTAGTAATGTCTCGTGCATACAAGCTACATTTTGTAATTCTCTGAAAACCTCATCCAGGAGAGATACCAATGGTCACGAGGTTATATGAACCTTTTTTAACATAATTTATGTGCTTCATCCGTTCATTAGATTTTAAAAAGTTCAGCAATTTTATCATTAATTTTACTGGATGACATGCAGTGGTAGTTACAAAACTAGGGTAGATCACAGTGATCTGTTTTCCACTATTTTAGAAATTTAGATCCGTATAGAGGTAGACCACAATTTGTTCTTTTTTAAACACTGTGTTTATTAATTCTATCGGAAGTGTTAAAAAATGGCATCAATTATTACATATTTTTGACCCCTTGCTTTCACACAACCAGTAGAGCATATCTGTAAAGTTAGTTACATGAACAGGAAACACCACAGCATAGTGTCATAAAGTGATTGCATTGATAAAAGAATTGCTGCGCTATATAATTGGTCCCAAATAAATTTATATCAAACTATTAATCACAGATCTGATTGCATAACAAAGCACTATGCACTATGTTTTAAAATGAATGACATTTCTCGTTCCAATTCGTATATCGGATGAAGATACATAAAAAATGCCATACAATCATGTTGAAAAATAACAATCAGTGCAATCAAATGATGTAATTCTTTAAAAAGAGCATCTCTTTCACAGACATTCTTGTCAGTATAAACTGCAGAATGCAGTGCGTTTGCTTTTCTTTAATATGTATGAGGTACGGGTCAACTGTAAAATAAATTTGAAGTAGCTGGTGAACGTTGAATAAAACTCCTGATGAAACGTGAAAAGAGGTTGAAGTATCGCATCAAAGTTCCAGTTTTGAAATACGATATCGTATATCGAAGAATGCCAAAAATTTTACTCTTTCAGGAGTCCCCTACTTTAATTTGTTAAACTATAAAATAATGAAGCTATCAATAATGACTATAGATAGATATATTATTAAGTATAATTACACATCAGTTGACTCATATTAAAACTAAACATTTCCTATTCTCAATTTTTTTTAATGCAAAAGTAATTTACGTTAGTCAATAAAATTGCAATAAATTGAAAAAAAAAGTGCCATACTAGTTGTTTCGCGTGTTCTGAACAATGTGTGCCGTGATTTATAATATTTTTTATACTGATTTAATTTTTCTTTAGAGTTTGTTTCACTGGCGGCTGCACGGGCGTGGTGTGAGCTGCTGTACTCTACGCAGTCAGTTGTCTTAGTGTAAGCAAAACTGTGACAACTGGCTGCGCTGGGTACGGGAGGTGTGCGAGTGCCGACTTGATAATTATTGTTCACGGCTGGAATTCTCGTACTTTCATACAGTCGGCGTAATTGCAGATTCACACCGGACGTAGCAAAAAATACTGACATCCTGTATACATTTTGATTATTTTTAACTTAACTTTGGTCAATTCAAATATTTACCTCAGTTAAGTTTTAAAATTAAAGTGCTTACAGTATGACTAGAATTGTCGGCTAACTGTCCAGTGGTAATTTTCATTTAACTGATTGTACAGACTTTGTGTTGATGGTCATGTTTCGTTGCTGACGTTGCCGCCGCTGCTACTGTTGTTTTGGATCACTCACTAATAATGAATCTTTACTTAGTAGAATTAGTCGTTGTTGGTGTTGTTGTTGATAATGATTATAATTGTTTTTTTGATTTTGTTTATTTCTAAACAACTTTTTTGTTAAAGAGTTTCGGGTTCTTTTTATTTGTTTTTTAAACAGTACTCTGCATGGTTTGATATACAAATAATTATATAAAAAAAAAACATTGTCTTAATAAATTAGTACTCAGATTTAAAATTCTTGAATTGGAGTTACTAATTTAAAATTAAATCAATATAATTTATGAAGCCCTAAATTTCAAGATTGTTGTTCAGTTGTAAAAATAATTATAGCGTCTCTCTCGATCCTAATATGCAATTCATAATTTCTCTGGTTATTTTTTTCCGTGAATAGTAACTGGGCTTTATTTCATGAAAAATGATATGCAGTATATTCATTTTCTATACAGTGCATGGTTAGACGCATCTCCCATGAGGAATAATAGTAAAATACAAGGAGCTAATGACTTCCTCCCCCTTATGACTTATGGCACTCCTTGACCATTTTGGGGGTACGCCACTGATTCCATACTAAACATGTATATATATATAGTTATATATACTGAACATTTTTCAAAATTTAACCTATTATTTCATTTGATCTCATTGAAATTTAGTTCAAAATGTATTCATTCTAGGTTACGCTGAATTTATTTATATTTATGTGTTGATCATTTGTCAAGCAACTAAAAAAATACATTTGAGTTGACTCAATTATTTTCTTTATATAAGCAAGCTAATTCGTTAAATGTTACGCAATCTTTGAGTTCAGAATAATACTCAGCTAATAATGTTGCGCTAATGACATTTTAGTTCAATCAAAGCAAACGTCTTCAGGCTCAGACTGAAAGCAAAAGGATATTATTTTTAAATGTATGAGGTTTTTGTAGGGCTATATAGTTGTGGCTAGGTAAGCTAGTTAGCTTGACTAAAGCTTATAGACACTGTCGAACAATCACTGGCAATCAAAAGAGTAGCCAAGTAAACAATCGCTAGCGTTTTTTTTTTTTTTTTTTTTTTTTTATTTAGAGAAGATGCGTGACTTTTTAGTAGGAATAAAAAACACACACAGTAAGAGAGAGACACACACTCTTGACACAATGTGGGCGAGTAGAATGTTTCTGGTTGGGTGTAAAATGTCTTCTCGACTGGTTTCTTCACCTGCTAGACATCAATCTGAGGCCCTCATCCCAGCAGCCTTAGCTCCCACGTGCATGCATGCTGAGGAGGCTATTCCCTTACTCGAGGACCGACTGAATTCCCCACTACCTCCCAACGTATAAACAATCTAATTAAGAACAAAATATCGTTTAGCCAAGCCTCCTCGTGAGTGAGCCTTGGGTCAAACATAATCACACACATCGTACGTGCGTGAAACATTGTTACATTGCTATATGATACACTCGCTGCTTAATCTCCTACTCTCTATATACAACTTGGCCCAAACAAATTTGCATCAACGTCAATGAATTCTCTAAGCTTGTTTTTTATTACGTGCAGGTGGTAGTATAAAAACTGTCAAGGATGATTCTTTTACTCTAGTATATGGTAAAAGCTATATAGCACTTCGTTTTTTAGAGTATACCAAAACCAACAACAAAATAGATTTCAGCTGTTATATAAACTTAATTTTTTTATTTTAATCGCTTTTTTTTTTAATACTAGATACCATTTTTTTTCCACCTGCAAAATTGTTTTGGAGGATAAAGCTAAAAATACATAAATAATGAATGTATTTTTAACTTAAGCTTTTATTAATTCTAGAAAGATTTTTTAACGATTGATTATATTTCTGTTCTTTTAAACGTCGTATCAACTCTTCTCGACACAGCTGCTTCCGCCTATTTTTCTTATAACAAATCTTAACTTTCACCATATTCATTAGCTTGGTTAACGCGTTTCATTTTTCTCAGACGTCAAAATTTACAATAATTCATACCTGCTAAAAAACAGGGGGGGGGGGTCATATAAAATAATATCAAGATGATATGGATTGTTAATCAAGACTTGATGTTTTAAATACTACGCGGAAATTATGAATGCATTAATTATTAAATAAAATGTTAATTTGCTATAAATTGTTTTTAATTTTAAGCCGATACAATTTTTCTAATTCTTGCATGCAATTTTTCCCTTCAAGAAACTTTCAACTCCATTTGTTTGTCATGGAGATGAAAATTTCTTGTAAAGGAAAGTTGTAAGTAAATCTGTACCGTGTACCACAGGCTAGTACAGAATAGTAAAATTCATTTATTTATGGAAATAAGACGTTTGAACACAAATAAATAAAAAACAATTAAATAGACTTAAATTAATTTCCATGTGTGCACTTCATTCTGACATGCCGAGTAAATGAAAAACGATGTACAAGTAATTATCAGTCCATATCTTTCATTTATCAGTTTGAGTGGTGAGGTGTCAGTGCAGGTCAGGGGGTGGGATTGGAGACGCCACAAACTTGGCTACACAGTGTCAGCTATCGAGCTAATGGGAAGCGCGGGGCCATCTTTAGTGCCAAGCTTAGCAAATGACCAAGAAGAATTTGTTGGCAGAAAGAAGCTAAGTGACCTTCTGTCCAATTCAATTGTATCTCGCTGGTAGCCAGGGAAAAAAACAAAGAACCAGAAGCTAAATCTATTGGAGCGTTCCTTTCTCAGTTTCCATGTCCAATATATTTTTTTTATGATATCATTATCTCTCTCTCTCTTTCTCTCCTTGATGTTTCGTTTGTCCAAAAGTATGCAGAGATTTAGAGTTAGAGCGTGCTTTATGCTTTATAAACACACTTAGTATATAGGACGGGTATTTAAAAAATATATAAGAGAATAGGAAACCTGTGCCGTCTCGTTTAAAACTTCTTCATCTTATTTCCTTTTGTTTTTTGTTTGTCATCTTCTAAATGTGAATCACCACTCGTAACACACGAGTCTCTTCCTACACTGCTAGGTTTCATCTCTTGGAGAGAGAGTAGGAAAAAAAAAAAAGTAGAAATTCTATTTATAAAAGTGTTGCGGTAAGATGTCAAGCTGTTGTACAATGTAGCATGGCACACGTGATCTGTAGTGTACCTCAGGTATTTCATCTCTGAGCAACAACACCACCGATGAAACTCTTCCTCGTGTATGTATATCGTAAACCTCTGTGGCTGTATAACACCAAAACATCGTGATTTTTCCTGAAGTCACGTTGAACTATTTATAGATATAAAGCAAGACAAAAACCTGCACGTTACATCATCACTCTCGCATATTTATCTTCTCCTTGTGACTTGTCATTTTTTTTTCTCCCTTGTGACATAAATGTAATAAAAAATATAGTCAGGTGAAAGAAAAATCTTAATCTTGTCGTTTTCAAATCATCGCAAGCTTTTTTTAAAAAAAAAAAAAAAAATCATAAATACAAAACATATATTATAATAACGTAGAAATTTTTACATCTGGAAATACTGGCGTGTCAACATAAGACTATTTCAAGTTATTCACTCGTCAATTGAATTTGTTTATATTTTAGAAAACATTTAAGTGTACATAATTTATGACTTGAAACTTGACGAGTATTACGGTTCCATTTCAAACTCAATTCAGTACTGCAGTGTTATTCATCAACTTATTTTTATTGACTAATCTCGCCAACACAAAAAAAAGCAAAAGTGACAGAAACAGTAATGTACTGTCACATAACACAATAGTACCAAATAAATTAAATATTTTTCATATCGTAAATTATATAAATAAACATTGCATCAAATATTAATATTTATGGATTAGATTAAAGTTTTGATCAATAAGTAACCACGACACGATTGGTCCTTTAATAAACACCATGTGGCCAATCCTTTTT
Organism: Siphlonurus alternatus; assembly: GCA_949825025.1. Taxonomy (NCBI): domain Eukaryota; kingdom Metazoa; phylum Arthropoda; class Insecta; order Ephemeroptera; family Siphlonuridae; genus Siphlonurus; species Siphlonurus alternatus. The sequence continues at coordinate 10,146,657 of OX463779.1, forward strand.
TGTGTCGTGTTAGCTCCTTGTAAAGGCTAACACCGGAGATAAGCCGGCTGTAACCAATGGGATCAGCGCGCTACTTGGTGCACACGCGCACCACAAAAAGAAGGCCGAATCACCCTACGAGGACGCCGTGAACACGCCCCCCATGTCTTGAGAACCAAAGATGATCTCGAGCCTCGCCATGCGCCTGCCGGAGATGCGCTAGGCGACCCGCCAAACACGCATGAAAAAAAAGTGGCCTATCGATCAGGGGCTTCAAGATTTCAGCAATTATAACTGAAACTTTTTTTAATTTTTAATGTCATTATAAATTCTTATTTGAAAATGAATCTAGAACATTAGAAGATGATTTTGAATGGCGGCAGCTGTCTCTAGCATATCGTGCCAAAAACTGGGTGACTTCTGCATAATATCCGAAACAAAATAAATATTGAATGTAGGAAACTTTGTTTCAAAATGTAGTTACGTTTCATTATTTTCTTGTAAGAATATTTAGAAGATGGTTTTGAAAGTATGACGTCGTGTCAGTGTCGGTCATTAGCGGCCTGGCCTCTCGGTGTTGTTGCTGCTGTGAGGTTCTCCGTGGCCTAGTTCGCATTGCGCAACCTACACGCCGTGCAGCGTCGGCAGGCGGGGAGACAGGACGGACATGCCACCGCGACACGACTGCTACTGCGCCTGATTGCACAAATAGATTTATTGCAATAGCATTCACACTCCAACACGCAGCATGTAAATGACTAGAGACTAAGATGATGTTCGTACTTCAATATTAATCTAATCGTATGGAATTTTCATAAATACAACATTACGTAAGAACATTACATTTTATTACATAATATATACCTCGTATCGTATAAGTATAGGTAATAAAATTATTAATCTATATTACTAAAGTCTTCGTACATGTTCAGCGATATTATAATGGATGTAATTCTCTTAATGACGAATCAGTGCATGTTTCGCTTGGGAGTAGAAGTCAATGAAAGCAATTCAGTAGATCCAAAATAACGTTGAAGACTACGTTGCATGTAGTTAAATATCTGTTGAAACAAAATATTTTAAACAATCCTTAATTATTGCACTTACACAATAGAACATCTCTCCATGACGCCATCTCATGACGACGCTCGACTAACGGATCGTGTGATGTAATGTTTCAGGGTGCCTCCAAGCTACGTGTACCCGTCTCCGTACCTGGCCGCTGCGCCAGGTATGGTTCCGCTGCCACCATCGCCCATCTCGCACGCGGCCGCCGCAGCCGCTGCAGCAGCCGCTGCTGCCTCCAACCCGTTCTACGCCGAGTACCAGCCAGCAGCGTACCCGGGACAATACACCAATGGCTTCGAGCCTTACTCGTACTCCGGAGCTGCAGGTAAGACTTTTTGAAATTAATTTAAAAAAAATTAATTCATTGCTATGGAAAATTCGAGGAAATTTCTGTAAATTCAATAGTAAATCATCATCCCTTAACCTTTCTTCGTATCAAGTAAATTTTGTAATCAATGTATTTACATAAAATGGTGAAATCAAAATTATAAATTTAATATATATATATTATTGTTTAAATAATTTATTCCCCTCTCTTTTGTTATGCGCTTGGAATACTTATCTATAGAAAAGGGCCATGGTGATATTAATATGCCCTTTATCCATCATTTTCATGTTTATATATCAAGTTTCGTTCTTTTTTTTTCTGATGGAAACGACACGACACAAAGTAGCGGTCGCCCTAATGGGGGTGTCGTTATAAACACGATTTGAGCGAGGCCGAGTGATTTTCACAGAGCGATAGTGTGTCGTGACCAAAGTCGTTGGTATATGCAGCTACCAGGTAGATAGTGAGTAAGCAGTAGTCTGACAATAAAATGAGAAATGGGTGCTATGTTGCCTTGATAATGGAAGCATGCATGTATATCATGTGGGAGGGGGGAGGGGGTGGGAACAGAACGCCTGCTGCAGTCAAGGGGCAACTGAACGTTCTCAGGTGTGCAACCGGTTGCATATTAATTCACAAGACAGGGAGTTATTAAACCATTAATTTATTTCACTTATTTAAAACTGTATTATGAGATATTTAATAATTCGCTTTATTTACATTCCATGGCACAATTTAATATTTCAAGTATAAATATGATAAGTGGTAAAGGAGAAGTTGTAAATTTTTACATCTTTTTCCCTGTATATTCCTTTCATATAATTGTACATGTTAAAATTACAAATATTTGTGATCTTTTTGTTTTCCACTGAAAAGTTGATCACAACATACAGTTGCCTGCACCCCACACAATACCCTTGTAGAAGGTTCACGTGAGTGAGTGGCCGCTTGTGTTGCAGGAGCTGCGAGCTACGTCACACCTTACACGTACGCGACCCTACCACAGATGCCGACAGGGACGTTCCCTATGAGTCCGTATCAACCACAAGCAGCACAGCTTCAAGAAGCGAGGCTACAGTAGGCTACAAATTAATATCAAATAGATAACAATAGGCATGCAACAGCAATACAGCGCACTTCAATATCTTAATACTATCATAGGCAATATTTCTATTCTATATTTATTCTATAGTTAAAAAAAAAAAATAAAAAAAATATATAAAAAAAACTAATTATAATTATGATTAAAATATTTGTAAAAACAACTCAATTGCATCCTATTAATTAGGTTGTTATTTGTATTGACTCCCTATATATATAAATTATAATGGGATAGTATATAATTATTAATATTATATAATATTAAAAAAAAATATATAATATAGTTAAATTTAAACCATGACAAGCTTCGCTTGAGTGGGTAATTGTTTATAGTTTCCACCTTGAATGAAATCAATTACGTCATTAAAAGGATCTCCGTTTTCTTAAAATTAAATCAGACGCGAATTATTTTCCTTTTTTTTATATAATATGTAGGATTGTGTACTTGAATGAGTGAATGGTTGAAGTCACCATTTGTCTTTTCTTCAACCTTTTAAGGAATAAAATCAAACGTCTCGGATCTCAGTTGGTGACGTATATTAACTCCTTCGTGGTGGCCACTATATATTATAGTAGTAATAACTCTAGATATAAGTTAATTGTGACAAATAAATGACCACCTGTCATTTATTGTCTTTACAAATTTGTTGTATAAACTAAAATTTAAAGCATTAATTTTTAATTATATTTACTGGTACTTCTTAGATAATTAACTAAATTCAATTTTTTTTTTTTTTGTAAATAAATTATTGATATTATAAATAGAACTGTATAAACTAGTCATCTCAATTAATTTATTAAATATTTTTGCGTTAATTTAGTCAGGAACCATGCTCATTAAATGCGCAAAGTGCTCATAATATGTTTAATTTTAAGGGTTATAAAATATTTTGATTTTAATGAAATAACAATATAAAAAAAAATGAAATAACGTTATTTCATTACTTAAATCTTAAGTAATAAGTTCAATTATTTCATAAAAATATTTATTATTTAAATGAAAAAAAAAATATATATATCATTCTTCTTTTCTTAGCTCATATTTTGCTACTCCGATTTACTAGTTTTTTTTGTACGTATTTTATACTTAAAATGAAAGTTATAAACAAAAGCAAATTGCTCTGATGTAGTTCTGTTAAATAATATTATTCTTTTTAATTTAATTATTATATTGTAATGTAGGAGACGTATATAAGGTTTAGTATAATAATTATTTGCCGTCAACTTATACAGAATTGAGCCGATTGTCTTCGTCCCACGAACCAAAGCACGCGTGAAGACTGAAAAAGATCAAATTTTGATCATAATGCTAGTCATCACGATTGCAACACTTTCTTTTGTTTTTTTCTCAACTACAATCAAACTGTGCCTCGAGTTTTTGACAAAGTGTGCCTTTAAATATTGCCTCTGATGAATTAAAAACATATGAACAAAAAAAATATATATAAAATCATTATTTTGCACAACATTTTAGAAATTCCGTCCAATCTTATAAACATATAACTGGAAAAAAAAAAAAGGTAAAGGCTCAACATTTTTGTTTAAAATATAATATAAAGTCTTTTATTTTTGTAAATATTGGCCTCATTGAGTGTATATTTGTTTTTAATTTTCTGCAATGTCATAAAGTCCTAAATATTTTAGAACATATCATGAAATGACTGCATGTTTATCAAAGTTTTTCAAAAATATAACGCATAATCAAGAATGTAATTTTCACCTATTACATATAAATATATAACGTAATTTGATATTTTCAAAGCAGGGGACATATGTTTGGAATTTTCGTTACGTGGGGCCCGCAAAATACATAACACGTGCTTAAAAAAAAAAAAAAAAAAAAAAAAAATCATAAGTAAGATTGGTATTGTTAGCATGGGGTCTACAGCTGATAATTATGAGCTTATATGTTCGTTTGTTTTTCTTTTCTTTTAAATTAATGATTTTTTTTAATTATTTGTTTATGCATCGTGAGGTCAGTATCTTAATTAGCAGTGAACAAAGAGACAGTTGAAAGTCGTTCACAAAGCTGAGCAGCTGGAATTTGGAACCAAGAGAAGATAAAAAAATAAAAAGAGCAGAGAGAAGCTCCTCCAGAGTGTCTGACCCAGCCACTGCTAGCTGGCTATATTCAGCTGCAGTAGAGTGTAGGTGTGCGACAAAGGCAGCAGGGACACCATCCCGCCCGGACACACACAAAACTTATATACTCAAGCTCGCCGCTAGCTAGCTCATCTTCAATATTTTTTGCTGTGTGAAAGTGTGTTTGCGACTTCTTTAAAGCACACTCTTGCTAATAATATCGGCAGCTTGCCAGTGTAAGTACCGTACACGAAGAAAGAGAAGAAAAAATATATACATATAAAAAAGTAGCAAGTTTCAAAGTAACATTTTTTCATGTACACCATACCATACATATAATAATTATTAATATGTGTACCAACTAATTATCGTAAATTTAACTGTCTTGCTTAAATAAATAAAATGTTAACAGCAATTATATAAAGAAGGGGCCAGGTAAAAAAAAAAAAAAAAAAAAAAAAAAATGTAATATAGGCCTATTGATAATTACTACAATAAATGTAAATAAGTTATAAAAGGTATCTTTTGTAATAAAACATTTGACAAAATCATGTTTAAAGTTGTTTAAAATTTATTTTTAAAATATTTATTTTGCAAACCAAACAATATTTTTACATATTTCACATTATTGGAGAGGACAAAAATTAAAACTTGTCTTCAATATCAATGTAAAACATATTAACAAGTGTAATGTATATGTATCAATTACCAACATTATTGATAAAAAATATATATAAATGTAAATCTGTATAAGCTCTTAGATCGTATTGATTTTGTAGATGGTTACAATGAAGCCTCCTCAAGGCAAATGTTGCATTGTAATTTGGTCTGCGGCTGGCACGGCGACAACTAGGTCTATTTGTAGACGATTCCTCACCGCCTCACAATGCTAAGCCGCCTTGGAGGTGGACAGTTAAGGGGGGTTCGGTCAAGGTGGATTGGGCATCAACTGTCGCGATGAGGTGACATTCGCGAAACCGCACTTTTAGCAAAGGAAGCACCCACGGGAGCCAAAAGAATCGAGGCAGAAAAGTTTTATTACAAAAAGTAACTTGCCATTACACGGTTTTATACAATAATAAAAAATAAAATAAAACGGTGACTACAAGTAGATGTTTTTAAGGTATGAGGCAAGTCTTAAAAAAATATATAAATACAATTTTACTTTCTTTTGCAACATATGTGAAACATCAGCAAAGAGACAGCAACATTTTTTTTAACAAGTGGGAAAAGTATCGAGTTTTAAAAATTCTTGCCACAGAAAGGATGTATTTTTTATACGTAACAAGCTAAATAAAAAATAATTGCAAAAAGCATTACGGTGTTGTATTAGAAGCTATTTGACATGATATAGGTGAGGCTATATCAAATTAATTAAACATAAAATTTTAACATTAGGATGATATTTTTAACTTATAAATGTGAATTAAAATAAATCTATAATCACACTTTCAATTTAAAATTTTGGTTCCGAGCCAATTCATTAAAAATTATATCGACATGGTTATTAAATGATATATAAGTATGGAATTAAAAAGAAAAACTGTATTAAAGAGCCTATTTTATGTCCATTTACATTTCAATAATATTTGGTAACTGTTTTGACATATCCTGGATAAATAGCTTAATATTCTGGAAATTCGGTACGTTGTGCTGAACGCACCAATAAAGCGAGAGTGTCCTGGTCTTTTTTACCCTCGCAGCTTGTTGTGATTTACAACACGATCTGCTGATGTGCTTCATAACAAGCTAAGAATAACACCCAGACATGAAAATAACACGATAAAGATACATCATTAAGCATATATATAATTGGATTTAAATTAATGATTTACAATCTATTTTAAAGTTAAATGTCAAAATATTGCTTTTTTTTATACTAGCAATATTTTTAGTTCCAATATGATATAATCTATATAGGCCTATAACTGCAGAACCTTATTGTCATGCTTCATGCATAAACTTTTTTTTTTTTTCTCTAATAAAGAATTTAAAACAAACGTATTGTCAGTGTACATGTTGCTGTATGTGTAAATTATTAAAATTGAAGCACTAATTTGATTAATTGGATAAATAATGCTTATATGTCGTTATTTACATTTTGGACAAAAAGGTCTTAATATGCAAATTATCACAATTTTTGGATCAATTAGTGCTAATAATTTTGTCTCCTTTCATATAAATTGTGATCGGAAATAATAATTATGGAAAAAAATAAATTCGTTTTCATATTACTGTGTATAACTATGCAGTTAACGATGGAAATTTTGTAAATATTTGTTCCTCAGTTTTCTTTATTATTATAATAAGGAAAACATTGAAGTTTAAAAAAATAAAATAAACGAGAAAAAGCTTCTATCATAAAAAAAAAAAAACATTAACATAGAGGCTAATTGTAACAATTTAATTTATTATAATAATAACATACATTATAAGTTAAGAAAAAAAAATGTAATTTTCTCTCTGTTATTAAAATTAATTTTGTCAGAATAATATTAAATGCCAATTTTTGTTACAAAAATGAGAGAATGTAATTAGTTTAATGGAATGCTTGAAGATAAAAAATAATTAACTAAAATAAATAAATGCATTATTTGTGGTATGATAAATTGTATCATCATCCCCAAAGAGCAAGATTTATTTTATTTAAGAGAACAAATTGAAAATAAAATGGTTGTATTGCCAAGATTTTTTTTTTTTTTTTTTTTTTTTTTTTTTTTTTTACAATGAAATGAACTTTTTGAATTGATGCAGTAATAAGAAAAGTTCATGGTTTGTGAAAGTAAGCCATCTAAATTAGCCCAACCTTTACTAGTATGAAAGAACAAATGAACAACCATTGATTAAATGTTTTTTTTTAGAAAAAAAAAAATACAAAATGTTGCAACTATTTTCTTTTATGTCTCAACTGTGTCATTTTTGTACTGTCAAAAAATAGAAACTTTTTTTTTTTTCATGTGATGGTGTCAGTTTGACTGTTCGAAGTAACGGCCATATTATTTACAATTTAATTTACCATGTAAAAATAAACATTTCATTTTATTAAAAGCAAAAAATAATAAAATTATGTTATTACTGTTATAAATACTAGAGTAACTTTTTAGCAAGTACTATTTATTATTATGTAATTTATTAGAAACTTAATAAAAGACAGACTTTTTTAAAGTCACATTTCTTGTGTTTCTTTTATCCTTGTCTTATTGCCATAGCTTGAGGAGCAGTTTAACTAACAAATAGACGTGGCTCAGGCATCTACGCGTTTAAAGCATTCCTGCATCTTGTTTGATGATTTAAAATACAAAAAAATATTCTCCACGCATTTGTTACAGCTATATTCTTTCAAGGAACAGGGTCATCATAAATCTTGCTTCAATTAGTATTATAGATATCCCTTTAACTTAGCACTTAGCAGTGGAGTTGAGATATGAGTATATTCCAAAATATTAAAGATTATTTCTGCAGTGAGAAGGCAAATTATATTAGCAAAAAAAAAAAAAAAAAAAAATTGAAATGAGAGTATTAATTATTGCATATATTTAATTATAATTATGTTACTATTTGTTACTATTTATTATTGTTACATGCACTTTAATTCCACAATTATAACCTATGATAGGCCATTATAAGGGTAAATTTGATATAAAAGTAATTAATTTAAAATAGTGGCAAATATAAAAATAAACATAGTTATATTCAAAAATTTAATTGTTACAAAAAAATTAACGATTTCATACATAATATCGTTCTATGATGCTATACACCTAGTTGCTATACTTAGAAACACGATCACAGTGGGATATATTTAAATTTAAAAATAGCTTACTTTTGAGCCATATAGACTTGTTCAAAATATAAGAAGAAATCAACACCCTTTAAGGATTAATTTCACGCCACGGCTATTGCTCAGTATTTTTTATATTTTCCGATGGTGAACTGAAAAAAATTCAGTTCAGAAAATAAAGGATAATATAATAATAATTATTAGATTGCTGATGTAAACAAAAAATTGGTGTAGATTTTGAGTAATTATTTTTTCATGTGGAAAATGTTTTTATTTTACTAAAAACCACAGCAGTCCCTATTTAAAACGATGCCAATCGTATAAATGCTATTATAAATAAAATATCTTGAAATTTTCACTGACTTCTTTTTCCTCCATAAAAAGTTATTTCATGCATGATGTCAGGAAGGTTTGTTACAAATTTCAGAGAGGTGTGCCATCTACTGAGCGTATTTTTATTACCACTGACATTAATTCTTAAGATCATTAATATTTTTGTATAGTACATTATTTCAAATTGGTTAATTAAACTTAGAGGAGAGGTCAACGCTCGGGAGGAGAGGGAGCTCGCCAAGTGAGAGTACGTTGGAGGAGGCGTCACGAGACGCACAAAGCACTGCAGCCTCTCAAGTTTTCAACGTCCTTACAACGAGCAGGGCGGGCTAATTTGGCTCTCGGGGCTAATGAGCGTGGCAGAAAGCGAGACGAGCAGCGCGGGTGAGGACGACGAGGGACGCGAGTGACGTACGAGCCACACCAACAAAAATATCTAGTTCTACCTTACTATAGTTACTACAGAACAGAAGCGCGGAGTCAATGGAAGACTTTTGCCAGTTACCAGTTATAGTAACAAATAATTTTTATAAAATTATTCAACTTTATTTGTAGAAAAAAAAAGGAGTAATAGTAGCAGAGAGCTTAATATTGTACAGTACAATGTAAAATCTCGGTATTACACGATACAATTTTTCCTTAAAAGAAAACTTCAACTCCATTAGTTTGTATGGAGATTAAATTTTCTTGTAAGCCAAAATTGTAAAAAAAATTGTATCGTGTAATACAGGCTTTACAATAAACCAGGAACATTATTGTGATACAGCAAAATTACATGAGATGAAACTTGAGCCTCCTCCTGGAACGAATTTTGATTCCTTTTGCTCCCTTTGAAATATAAAATTCGGAGCAATAAAAATGTATTGACTCACAGGAGGGAAAAATATTGAATACAGCGTTTCAGTTGGATAAAAATAAATGTATATTTATATATTTTAATATATTGTTGTATAAGAACATTATTTATGTAACAGGCTAAGTTTTCCCCTTCCCCATTCGTCTTTTCTACTCCGACACAAACGTACGCCTCTTCTGGTGACCGTCATGTTGTTGAAGGTGGCGTGGGAGGAAGGAGTGACCCCAGCAGGGCACCAACAGTAGCAGATCGCGTAATTTTAGCTCACATCAAGGGGATAGAAAAAAAAAAAAAAAATACAAGAGTCAAAGTGAAGTCATGCTTGAAAGGGATCGGGAATTTTCAGCAAAAGGAACAATACAATAAATCTTTTGATGAATTGCTTTTGTGGGGTTGTAAATTTAAGCTTCACTATTTCGCTTCTTTTTCAAGCAAATTCAATGGTTCAAGAAGTTAAAAGGGCTGACTCCCGTATTTATTTAAAAATTTGTCATGCTGGAGTAAAATAAAATGTATATTTCTGTGTACCCTCTATTCGATTTACATCATAGATTGGGTACTTACAAAATCACTCTTTTATTTGAGCACCGAAATCGAGTGTTAAAGAAATTCTTAATAAATATTATAAGGTGCTAAATCAATGCTTTATGAATGGCATTGAATTGAGCCGGGTACATTAAACAAAATCGTAAATTACACGCCATTCATTATTTAGTTTTTGCATCATGCTGAAGTACTTAACATTTTGGCACACACGTTTTGCGTCACTTTTGCACAGCACGCCAAAAGTGTTACCTATATAATTTTGTCACGTTGAACGAAGTGGCTGACTGAACTGCAACTTGATGTTCATGTTCTAAAAAACATACTTTCATTTGAGATTAAAATATATTCCATTTTTTTTAGATTATTAGAGTAAGTGAAATAATAAGTGACTGAAATGATCAGATTGAATATTTACCAAGTTGCATTTCCGGGAGGAGTACACGAGTGTGAAATGTTGATGCAATAAAAGGTGCAATTGCAGAGCATGGACGAGTCCATCTCGCATGCCAGCCAGCTGTTACAAGCAAAGGTCACGTACGCCGCCGTACATATCATGTATTTGTCAACACTGCATCTGCATGCTCGTGAGGTTGCATACTTTTCAGGCGCTTAACAGTAAGTGTTTTTAACTTCACGTTTGTATGCCACTAATCGAGCAATTAAATGCAATGACGCATGACTTAGACATTGAATTGAAATTCTCGAAGAAAAGAAACTGAGGTACAGTCATTTGTTTTAAAAAAAAGTTGTTTTTTACATCCACTTCAATAAAATAATGCAAATCGTCATAAAACGCAAATTATGGCAAATCAAAATGTACTACGATAATCTTTTTCTTTTTACCTCAGGCAATTCACAAAACATATAGTTGCGCAAGTGAAACATATGAACACGTTTGTGAGCATTTTAATTTTAAGAAAATTTGCAGAGAATATTAATAATATTGATTGACCCAACCACGTGTTCTGAATTTTAAATTTATGTCAATACAATCTCAAAACGTATATTTTCAGTTCAGGAGAGAAAAAAAAATAATTGTTCATTTCTGTGATTAACCGATAAATTTAATTACAAACATTTTAAAGAGCAGCTATATAAATATAGATTGCAATGCTTTTGAGGTTAAAATAAGAACTTTGGAATTTTTATCCTTTTTTTTCTTGACTAGTATAGAAAATTCACGTCTACTTTTACTCCCCTCGTGTTACACTTTTATATACCAACAATTGGATCACGCTGGAGTTTTTGTGATGGTGATCGCGCCGTCTGGAATGCTTGGCATGCATTGGAGTACACTTCTTGTGTGTATCTCCTGTAGTTGTGATCAGATGCATGCAGCAGCAGGAGGCAAAGTTAGCCAATGCATGCTCGACCAGTCTAACAATAACACCCGCGCGCCTTGCAACAAAGGGCAGGATTCAGGAGTTCACGCTCCGAGACACAAGGTACACTAGCAAATAGCCAACGTTGGTAAGCGTGACGTCACGCCAGATGGCATGCTCTCATGGCATCGTGTATCCCGTGTGCCAAATCTTAGTGTCAGATCGCAGACCAACGTAGACTTTAAACAAGCTTCAGCAATATATTTTATTATATAATGTTAGGACGAAACTGAAACGTCGTAACGAGGAACAACATAACGTAGGTTCAGCTTTATACATAATTAAAATACATTTATTTGAAGATAATGAAGCAGTTTCAGCCTATTTACCTGAAAGAAAATTACTATACTACATTGGCCCTTCCTCTCTTATTATTATTATTTTTTCATCTTTTGTTTTTCTTCGATTGTTAGAAATTTGAAAACAATGACAATGGAATCTGATATTGTTATTTTTCAGCTATTATTTGAATTACGAAATAGAATCAAAATTTTTTTTTTCTGAATGTATTGAGATTGCTCATAAAGAAAAATTATGTACATTATATATTATGTGCGTGGAAGGTGAATTTGACTTGAGAGTGGATATTAAGTATCCATGGCACCTATACCTATATTGCTTTCTTCCAAGCACAGAATCATGCAGAAACAAATTCGGAGGTGGAAGGGGTGCTGAGTCAATAAAAAATTGAGTTGAGGAAAAGGCCTACTCTACCTTGATTTAACAACCCACCCCACTCCTGAATCAAATATACATGCCTCTCCTACCTGTATTTTTTTGGCGGTTAGGTGTAAGAATGGGCTTGCCTAAACCTCGCCGCAATAAAGCAAATTTCTATTCTATTCTATTCTACCTATAACTAACATTAACGCTTAAATAATAATAATAATAATTTTATTTCGATCATTGGCTTTACAGCATAGATCACGTAAAGGTAGAAATAAGACAAGGAACCACCCATACTGTGTTTGCACCATAGAAAATTTCTACATTTTGATTCCATTGTAGGTCAACAACTGAATAATATTAAAAACACATGTGAAACTTTTCTCTTGCCATCATAAAAATTGATAACAAATAAAATATGTTATACTATATAAGTTCGTAGCCCCTATTCTAGTAAATCATAATTCATGCATGATTATCGACTGCTATAAGAGCGAGAAGCTGTTATATTGATGAATACATTACTTATCCACCGTGCGCCAAAATGCCCCCCGCTTCATCATCCAATCAGGTGGACAGCAGTAGGCGCCACTTCGATTGCCGATATGCTTGACACGCGCCCCTCCCCCTGCTGCTTTGTAGCGCGTGAGTGGACCAGGCGAGCTGCTTAATTATTTATTACTACTTCCACCACAACACACCAATCTCTCTGGTTCTATGAGAAAATATTGTTATATAGTAAGTTGTTTATAAAAGCATGAGAATTTTCTGGTGAGAAATACCCACATTTTTTTTTTTTTATTATTATAATTCTACTCAGATTTAAATTTTTTATGTTATGACACTTGTCAACTGTCTTTTCTAGAAACATTTGTAAAAATAATAATATTTGACATCCAAGAGTATATAATATGAATCTTTTTAATGAAATTCATGAATTTACTAGATATCTATAGTTACAAAATTAAAACATCAAAAAATTATAAATGGATAGTTTATAGTTCTATGTTTTATAGATATACAGCATGTCCAACAACATTACAAAACGTATTAAAATTGTAAATTCAAACTCTTCAAAGTAATGTGACACACACACACAATACAATTTAAAACGTTCAGAGATTTTAAAATAATCATTTGCAAACATTTTAGGATTGTAAATCATTGTTAAAGCCTTAAAAAAAAAAAATAAATAAAAATAAATAAAAATAAATTTTATATTTCACAAAATATGAAAAGTGGCATTTCAGTTTCGAAGAAATTCACTTTAACTTAATTAATTTAATGATAATTGACTAATAGATGTTGTATATGCCTTACCAGCCGGGAGTTGTAAAAGGTTTCTTTCTTGGGCTCATATATATATTATATATATATATATATGCCAAATAATCTTTCTTCGAGGCTCCAGCATTGCCTTGATCACAGCAGGACCAATAATATCCATTGCCCCTGCTACCTATGCAACCTGCCAAGTTGTTTTGCTGAACAAGTTGCCTACCCCGCAGGGGAATTTAGACTGGGGGCGCTTTGGAAGATCATCCTTTCGTCCCAGTCACCTTGTGGTGCATTTCTCTTTGTCACTTACATACGTGTATAGTAGTATGTATCATACCTAATTAGTATACACATGTATTATATATTTATCCTCTATTTTTGATTTTGGCTAAAGAATATAAACTTCAGTTTTACTACAAGTTCATCAATTCTTAAATTACGCGTATTTAATTTATTATAATAATTTATCTTATATTTATTATATATGTGTACCATATACTTAATTTTGCATTAGGTTATTTGTGAAAGTTACAAATTATACAAGAAACAGAATTGTTATAAAATGTATCGTTATTTAGTCATTTACTTTAATTTATTTTTTATTTTAGACAGAGTGAAGTTTTTCATCTATATATATCAATAATACAATGAAAAGGATAGACTTGATATATTATATTCTGATTTTTTTTTCTTAGCTTTGATCTTAAATTACTGTATATTATTTTTCTTTTGTTTAATACATGACATTAAAACAATACAAATCTAACACATCTCTAATTATTTTTACTTTTTTTATGGACACCACAATAACATTCCTCCTACCTTTTTACAAACCTGGGGAAAAGGATAGGGGCGGGGGAAGCGAAGAAAGAAGCGAAATTTACTTTCGGTGGCTCGCCAGCAGTTTTACTTGTGGGTCGACTTGGGGTAATTGCGGTTGCCTGCAAGTATATACGAGATGTGTATATATATATATATATTAGACGTAAGTATGTATACCAGTAGTGTAGAGAGAGAGAAGAGGTCGAAATCGGTGACTTCTGCCAAATAGCGTCCACGTGTGTCGAGTGGGTGCCTCTTCCCCTCCCCCGCTGTAGGGATGCTGCCAACATCCCCCGAGCACCATAGCCACGGGCAGGGGAGGGGCCCGCGGGGTGCACAAACGAGAAATAGACAACCATGAGCGATTGAGAGGTGGTGACGTCACAACCTCGTGTGCTGGAACTTGAAGAGGCATTCTCGATCTAATTAACGGCTAATCATTACCCAAAAAACGTAACCATCAGCTGATGATGGTTTTTAATTAGCTAATTTTATTTTATAGTTTTATCGATGATATAATATTATAAAATATTTTAAACTGTTTGTTTTAATAGATAAAAATTATAGTTATAATCATTAGTAATCATTCTTAACCGATAAAGTTAAAAAGATTAAATGAAATCCAACATGAATAGATAATGTGAAATTTCGTTCTCATAAAATGTGAAATAGCATTGAATTCCTAACACACGACATTAAGTTCTTTGAAATAGATATAATTTAACACGGATGGGTGCACTATCATGCACGAAATGTATTGATTGACATGTCTATATAAACAAGATGACGCACAATTACTATATTATAGATTTGAGCTAAAATACCCCTGCCAACTAAAATTATATCTTTGTAAAAATCATCATCATCATTAAAATCATCATCTCGTCATTAAAATCATCTTTATTTTGCGCAAAACTAGATGTGCTCAAAATTTTGCTCCAAACCCGAAATAAAATATCATTTCGACTTTTGCTCAAACCGCGATGCGCAGAACTAGTTTTGCTCAAAATGAAATGCGCCAAAGCCGAAAAAAAAACTCACTTCGGCTTTGGCTCATTTCGTGATGCGCAAAACTAGATGTGGGCATTTTTTTCGGCTTTTGCCCGAATTCGGCTTTGGGTGCTAACATATATACTGTTATAGAAACTAGTTGAACAAATAAATTATTATGTCTTTCTTAAATTCACAATACTCAAAATCGTTGGTGTATTATTATATCAAGATAGCATTAAATATGTAATTAATTTTTTAAATTTTTCTATCCATTTATATTTTTATTTTTTTCTCACCGAACAACATGCTGTTTATATAAACAAGACATGCACGTAGCAAAAAAATGTAAGTAAAAAATTTTGCAATAAATTACTATTTTACAGAAAAAAACACACGTTTTATTCAATTCTACCTTTTAGTAAAAGATTTATTTATTTTCATTCAAATTAAATTATTTAAAAAAGTTTCTTTTCTTCTATTTTTTACTATCTAAATAAAATAATTCATTAAGAAGACAATGACCTCTAAAAATACCCTAAAAGATAAAGCAAAAATAGCTTCTTTTATAATTCCTACTTAGATGGATAAAAAGCGATGTTAAGAAGCGAGGAGGAGCTCGGAATGTCTAGACGGGAGGCGACGGCTGCTGCTGCGTGCGTGGTGCACGTTGGAGCACCACAACCACGAAGACGGCTGCAGGGACCACGAGGAGGAATAGCAGCGACACACATGGTAATCAAGGGGACAGAAATACTGCAGCAGTGACACTAGCCCCCGCTCGAGCGACGAACGACTCGTCTCTTATAACCATGGTATAATAACGACACAGATGAAACGTTATGAGATTAAAATTAACATAGCTTACGATGCATATCGTTTACTGCATAGTTTATACTTTGTCTTTGGAATAGGATTATGTGAAGAGTTAAATGATATCCTCACCTTAATTAAAATGTATGTATATTGATATGCATGTATTAGTTGGGTGAAATAATAAATAAAATAAATAAAATAAAATATAAACTTTTTATACATGTGTAATATATTAGAGACATCAGTGTTACATATTATAGTGGAGTACCGACCTCAAAATTTGTTATTGCAGAAATGGATAGAGGGTGCAAAGTTATGCTACTCTGATTTTTTTCAGATTTTTTAGAGACCGGCAAGTATTTTTTAAAAATTATTGAAAGTTTAGAAAAAGTGCCGCCTCTTGCCGCCTCTCTTAATAAAAGATAGGACCCAAAAGGGACGTGGATTCGAACCCGACCTCGCCAAAACTTTTTAGCAATACTTCCCGGTCCCTAAAAAATCTGAAAAAAATAAGAGTAACATAACTTTTCATCCTCTTAATATCTATCATTAAAAAAATTAAAAAAAAAAAAAAATAAAAAAAAATTGAGGTCGGTACTCCGTTACAGAGATAATCATCGGATTAGCGTTGATTTGACGTCACATATGACCCTCTAATTAGTATTATACGCGTATATATGAGGACAAAGGAATATATTCGTAGCGTTAAATCAACGCTAGCCCGAGACGACTATGATGCTTTTTTTTTTAACTGGGTAAGTTTTTAATGGGAAAGTAAGTATACAAACACATGATTTTATTTTTGTATAACTTCCAAAACGTGACATGACCAAGCTAATAATGCTGAAGTGAGAAGTTGAAGAAGTTGTAAGTGTTGTTGAACAGTAAAATAAATTTTTGTTCCAATATGTCTTCCTTCTCGAGCATATAATTTCTCTATCTCACCTCTAAATCTACTTGCTTTGAGTCACCACATTGTAGGCTGCCGACTCGGTGGAACTGATATTCCGCGCCAAGTATCAGTCAGTCGCCACTTCCAACCCCCTTAATTCTCCCAAACTTTCTTCAGTGGGCGAACCTCTTCGGGATATGCACTGTACGATATTTGCGCTCCTAGTAAGTTATTGTGACCTTATAGCGCAGCGAGTAATTTTCATATGTTCATATCTCAACCTGTAAATTTGATAGGAAAACATACAGTGCTACTTTACCTCGCATGACGTGTTCTAATCAAGAAACAATAAACAAGTACACTATATACTATATACATATATAATTTTATTTTATTACATTTCCCCCATGAGTACATAAATAACAAAAGTCATGCAGAGGCATATTATAAGTGTAATTAATTTAATTTCTTTTCGTAAACGTTATACATACGCTTAAACTATTTGTAAAACTCTCTAAAACTGTATCTAATCTATATTGATAAAGTTGATTTTTATAATAACTTATACCTTTTTGTTATTCAAGTGGATTCAGAAATTGGAGATCAGGGTCAATAAATACTATTAATAAAAATTTAAAAAGACTAACTCCATTATTGCATTATAAATGAACAAACGGCAATTGAATTAAAACAGAAATTGTTTATATTTTAAAATAATAAAATGTTTAAAATATATTATGTATATATTATATATATATATATATATATATATATATATATATATATATATATATATATATATATATATATATATATATATATATATATGTCTTTTATATGAGGCGTTTATAATACTTTAAGTTGATGATTGTCAATTTGTCACTTTGATAACATTATCAATTATTCTAAGAAAAATTTATTGAAAAAGATATTTAATTTTGCGCCAATCTTATCAGCAGTTCAATGTAGGTAGTGGCGTGCTAATTTCTTGTTTGAATCGAACTCACTAAAGATTATCTGCATGTGCATGTGATATATAAAGTCTTAAGATTTCTTGAGTTCGTCTAGCTCTCAGATTCACCATGTCTGCGCCAACAGCGTACATTATCTTGCGTTGCCCAGTCAAGGACCTGGTAAGAGACTCTTTTAAATAAAATGACTTTCAATTTATTCCTGAACGCTGTAGCGAGGCCTAGATATATAGTTGAATGGAAATAATCAGAGGGAGAAGGAGGGGGGCATCAGCAACGATAAATTCAAGTGTCCTATTATAATAAAAATACTAAAATAGTATAAATATCACTTGCTTGCATGGCTCTATAAATGGATTAAATTTCTTTATTTTTTTAGGGAAGAGGACCTACATACTTCGGAGATTGTTTGTTAAGTGAAAATTCAATAATCGTGACTTCGCTGGAAGGAGCTCCATGCATTCAGTAAGCAACCCGTCAACAACTACTCTGTTCTTCAGTTTAAATTAAGCATAATCAATTCTTTATTATATAATATATTATATTAAATAAAATGTGCAATAATATCATAGTAAAAATTCATGTATTAATATATTATATTTTTAACAATGATACGTATGTTGCACTACAAGAAATCATTAATATTCTTGATTCTGAAAAGAATGTGTTTTTTACTAAAATGTTCCATCAATTACGTAAATTTACCATTGTTAGTTCAGTAGATATTACAAAAAAGTGTTTATTTATTTTATTTTATTGGAACATTTGGTTGTACATAGACAAACATTGATCAAGTCAAAATATTTCTTCTTTCTATAGCTAATAAACGAAACACAAGAACATATAAATGCCAAGATACATACATAATTTGTAATTGTTAATAAACATATTAAAATTAATTCAACATTGAAACAATACTTTCCGACAATAATATATTGCTAAGAAATGCAGATTTCACTGAATAATATTCTTTATTTAATAATTTTTTTTAACATAATTTTAAAGGAATTGTCATGATTAGTTATATGCATATTTCTAAGGCTGTTTGGCAAAAAATCATGAATCATAGCTGTTTGATACAATTGTAACCAATTATATTTTGTTGTGATATACAGAGAGCCGTACGTGCGCACATTTAAATCGCCGCTACCGCCGTGCGAGGCGCTGATGAGATTAGAAAATCTATCGAGCAACCTCAAGTATGAACTTATCAGCTCGACGCATATGGAAGGGAGCGACACTATGATCTGGACGATGAAGAGAGAAGTTTGAGAAGCCAGCAGTATATCTCGTGTAATCACAGCGGGCTAATTATTAGTCATTACTGATCAAATATTAATCGCAAGTAAGCTATACTCAGACAAGTTTAAATAAAAATGAGTTTTTTCCTTATAGTTAGGGAATTAACGGGCAAAAATCATTAAAAACGGGCTATTAGTGACAAAGAGCTGAAATTTTCAGGGATGCAAGATATGACCATAAAATTAATTTTTTTCGGCGGTACCAAAAAAAAAGTTCCATAGGTTGACCTTGGGTGACCTTTGAACTTTGACCTCGGATTAACTTCGTTTTATTTTTATTACTCAGAATCTAAGGCAGTTACGAAAAAATTTGTCATTACCAAATGTGTTGACAACAACTTTAAGATTCATGACGAATTTTTGTAAAGACCTAAGTCCATAAAAAACAAAATGGCGGCCGACGAAACTTTAATTTACAGTTTTTTACGACACTCTTTAGCTTATTTAAACTAAACTAGCAAAGTTGTTGTTATATAATGGCAATTTTCAATTGCCCACTATCATTGCCATGAAAAAAAGTCATACAGCTTGTTGATAAGACAACAATGACGTAAGATATTATAATTATTATTGTTTACTCCATATGCTTCCCATATAGTACGGCTATATGATAAACAAATTTATTTTGTGATAAAAGCATGTAACCTTCAGGAATAATTAATTTAGTCATAAGAACTATAAAAAAATTGGTTCCCAAAAATTTGGGAACCTCTTTGACCCCTGGTGACCTTTGAATATGGTGCTTGTGGAGAACTGGAAAGATTTTTTTCTGGGGAACAGAAGCTCGGGACGAAAATGTTTGTGGAACAAAATTTGCTTGCAATAGCTGCAAGAGTGTCCCTGATTTTTTTCAAAATGCAGTTTGCCATATAGAGTACCCAGTTTGCCAAATCTGCCCATAACCTGTATATTACGGTCATTTATTGCTTACAATTTAGGCTTGAAAGATTAAGAATCATATCTGGGTTTGTAGGTAACATAGAAAATATGCATGGAGTTAAAATTGTAAAACCATTTTTTTTGGGGGGGGGGGAAGGGGGGGGGAATATTTTTAAAAGAGTAGCTCTTTGTATTTTGAATAATATTTTAGGTCCATCTTTGTATATCATTTCACCATTGTTATATAATGTACTGTTTATTTACTATGTTTTAGTAAAAAATGAACATGCTTGAAATTATTTTAAGAGCACCTCCCTATTTTTCTCCCAAAACTTCAAGTTTTTTGAAATTTCCAGCAATTTTTACCTGCATTGAGTATACATTAAATTTGAAATTTATAGCCATGACAATTCACGACAGCTCTAAATATTTGACAACACTATTGCTGTATTATAAATGTACCATACAATCCTTATATATACTACGGACAAATCACGGGTGGAAAACTGGGTTTTAGGGGGGGGGAGGGAGGCAATAGTAATGTTATATCTATGGTCCATATATGGAAGCTGTGCTTAAATACAAGCCAGGGTCCCACAGCAATCGATCATCCTTCATAGCACCCTAAACTTTACATTGAGCACCATATATACCACTGCAATACATAATACGGGGCAGGATCAACAGAGTTCTATACTGGATTCACCCTTTTGTGTCTATACTGCATGAATAACAACTATAATAATGTCGTATTTTTAATATTAAATTTGCGTACGAAGTGCGTTATAGTTTATTAGTTGATATTATGTAATTTTTTTTTTTTTTTTTTTTACTTGTTTCTATTTCCTATTTCGTTCAGTAAAAGGGTTGCTGGTGGCCCGGCGTATTTATTTTGAATACAGGCTAGTAATCTAATCTGAGATAAAAAGTAAATTCATTTCTTGTTTTTATGTATTATGTCAGCTAAAATCTCACAAAATAGATGATTGAGTGTTTGGCTATTGTACCTTAGTTATACCTACCTTTGTAATTAAGGTACGTTATTGCCACTAAGCTGTAACTATTCGATGTTCTCAAAGGATACAACACTTTAAATGCATCGTACAATTCCAATAAATAATAATAATAATAATAACAATAACAATAATAACAATAATTTTGTTCAATATAAATGTATATATTGCCATTTTTGCTCAATAAACATTTATTATTATAAACTTTTTACTTAGTATAATAAGAGGAGTATAATAAAATAAAAAAAATATATGATGTGCTATTTTATATTACAGTATAATATTTATATTTATATTACATAAAATATTTATTAAATAAGAATTGGAGAGTAATGATTGTATTACAGGTTTGCGGATTACGCATAACTATATTCAACATAAAATATAGTAAATATACTGTATCGTAATTATAGTAAATTAATTAATTTAATTATATTATAATATAGTAATTTGCATGCATGTCTTACTGAAACACGTCTAATAAGATTGTCCTAAGTGTAAAGCCTATTTATGTAATATTATAGTTTATATTATTAAACATGCATTTCATATATGCTATTAAAATACGACATTATTATAATTCATATATCCTGCCTTGCACAGCTTTCATGGACCATGGACCATAGAGACAACTCGACAACTGTATCATTTCCTCCCCCTGCACCCCACCCCCTAAAATACACACTTTTTCACCAGTGATTTGCCTGCGATTTATAAGGATTATGCATGGTATATTATTATAAATATTATAATTAAATCAGCGGTGGTGTCAAGTATTAACAGCTGTCGTGAATCATCGTGGTTAAAAGTTGCTAAAACCATATATTATATATATTTAATGTATATCGTCGATCGTCCCTCGTCCGTAATTAACGATTGAGCTATCTGCTAACCAAGATTTCGTTGCAATAAAGAACTATCTGCTATTTCAGGTAAGCGCAATAATGAACTGTAAATTGATATGAAATTGTTAAGCTCACCCGAAATAGCAGACGGCTCATTATTGCAACGAGATCGTGATAGGCAGAGAGCCCGGCCATTATTATAGACGAGGGACGATAAAATATACACCGGGCTGGTAAAAAATTGCTGGAAATTTCAAAAAAACTTGAAGTTTTGGGAGAAAAATATATAGGGAGGTGCTCTTAAAATAATTTCAAGCATGTTCATTTTTTACTAAAACATATTATAGTAAATAAACAGTACATTATATAACGATGGTGAAATGATATACAAAGATGGACCTAAAATATTATTCAAATTACAAAGAGCTACTCTTTTAAAAAGATCCCCCCCCCCCCCCAAATGGTTTTACAATTTTAACACCATACATATTTTCTATGTTACCTACAAACCCAGATGTGATTCTTAATCTTTCAAGCCTAAATTGTACAAAGCACGAATTAATTGTAAGCAATAAATGACCGTAATATACAGGTTGTATGGCCAGATTTGGCAAACTGGGTACTCTATATGGCAAACTGCATTTTGAAAAAAATCAGGGACACTCTTGCAGCTATTGCAAGCAAATTTTGTTCCACAAACATTTTCGTCCCGAGCTTCTGTTCCCCAGAAAAAAATCTTTCCAGTTCTCCACAAGCACCATATTCAAATGTCACCAGGGGTCAAAGAGGTTCCCAAATTTTTGGGAACCAATTTTTTTATAGTTCTTATGACTAAATTAATTATTCCTGAAGGTTACATGCTTTTATCACAAAATAAATTTGTTTATCATATAGCCGTACTATATGGGAAGCATATGGAGTAAACAATAATAATTATAATATCTTACGTCATTGTTGTCTTATCAACAAGCTGTATGACTTTTTTTCATGGCAATGATAGTGGGCAATTGAAAATTGCCATTATATAACAACAACTTTGCTAGTTTAGTTTAAATAAGCTAAAGAGTGTCGTAAAAAACTGTAAATTAAAGTTTCGTCGGCCGCCATTTTGTTTTTTATGGACTTAGGTCTTTACAAAAATTCGTCATGAATCTTCAAGTTGTTGTCAACACATTTGGTAATGACAAATTTTTTCGTAACTGCCTTAGATTCTGAGTAATAAAAATAAAACGAAGTTAATCCGAGGTCAAAGTTCAAAGGTCACCCAAGGTCAACCTATGGAACTTTTTTTTTGGTACCGCCGAAAAAAATTAATTTTATGGTCATATCTTGCATCCCTGAAAATTTCAGCTCTTTGTCACTAATAGCCCGTTTTTTTCCGTTAATTCCCTAACTATTAAAAACAAACGAAGTTTTTATTTCAAATAATAAAAAAAAAAAAACATTGAAATTAGATCATAAATTATATAATATACTAAACTTATAGTGTCACCAGCTCAATATAGAGTATAATATATAGTGTTTCATTGCATGCATGATTATAAATTCATTTATTCAATTTTATACAGTCATCGTCACTAATATAATATATTAACGTACGAGCGGTAGACGATCATAGAAATAAAACAAATCAGAAACTTTCAGTTGTCATAGAAGTCTTAAATTTACTAATATAAATGCTAAAAATATAATAAAATTATTAGGTTTTGCAAATTCTAAATCCAAACGTTATATGCCAGGTTAATTAATGCCTGAGTCCACGAAGAATCGAGAAGTTGAAGTCAATTATTAAAATATTGTGACTAGTACCCGCGCCTCTATAACAGCAGCTAGGGTTCAGTCGGGGGGGGGGGGGGGGGAATCATACAAATATATTTATGCGCCGCTAGACGAAAGAATTTAAGTGCGTCTAGTTTATAATAATTAATTTAGAAAATCGACGAAAACAAGATAAGTATAAAAGCTTTGTTGCTTGTAGAAGACAAGGACTGAATGTGCTCCTTATGAAATTTAACTGCACAAATTTCTTATAAATTAGGAAACAGGCCTGGACTTATTACGAAGATATTCTATTCTGATAACGAGTGAAATGATGCATTAATTAAGTTAGATGAAGAGAGACAAAGGAATAATTAGTGACTGGGTGATGTGTGGTGTACGTCAAGCTAGCTGGCGCGCGCCCCCGCTAACAGAGAGGGCGGGGGGTGAAGATCGTGACACTTTCTGGCCGGGCTCGCGCGCGCTGGCTGCCATCGCTCGTTGCTGACGGATCGGCGCAGGTGGACACGTAAAAACTCCAAGACGACATCGCGGCGGTGACGTCGCAACCTCCTCCATCCTTCTCGCAAGCGGCGGGCGGACAGCAGCAGCCGCAACTAACGTCTAAATAACTCAAGGCCAGGCAGGCAGACGTACCCTTGCTGCTGTGTACCGAGACCGAACGGCAATTACTGCACTGAAACTAGAACGAATTAACGTATGCAACAGAACACGCATAATTATATATAATTTTGGTTTAAAACGTATTATGTAACTATATATCACATTTCACCAAACAACTAGCTCTACTAATTTGTATAACGTATTTTTTCATAATAGATTAATAAAATTATTATGACGCTTAAGGGTAAGGTAACGCCACCAATGTTAAAAAAAATCCCTCTCACAAAAATTCTGAAAAAAATTTAAAATGTTCTCCTCTACACCCCCTATCAGTAGCTAAAATATCAGGTATACAAATACGATCTAGTTTTTGAGTTATGAATTTTTAAAGTTGACCAATTTAACATGGGAGTTTCATTTCTCCATGTTAAAGTAGTCAACTTTAAAATTTTTTTAATTTTTTTAACATTGGAGGCGTTACCTTACCCTTAATTAAAATTTTCAACGCAAGGCATTATAGCTATTATAGCTAGTTCTCTGCACACTTATTTTGTAGCAGCAATTATATACCACAATTTGCATAAAAATTGTTTTAAATGCATGCACAAAGGAACTTTCCCCGCCTCATGCTGATGTTTTGAATTAATATTATAGTTATCTACTTTCACCCAAAAGGCAAAAGATTAACGGCCTGTGTCTGCAATGCAAATAATCAATGAACAAAAATTTATAAAATTCATAATTTGATAGCAACTGCAATAAAAAAAAAAATAATAATAATAACAAAATTATGGCTATAATAAAATAAACCACTGAGAGTACTTTATAATTATATGTATTACTTATTTATTATTATAGCATATGTCAAAGCTGATTGATAATTTAATATATTTGAAATAAACAAAAATAATAAGTCAGTTTTTCCATAATTATTATTCACTGTTTGAAGCAAGACTACCTTGTTTGAAGGCATACCCTTTTCAACTTTTCCACAGATGTTTGCTTGATTGGTCGCTACATAAGAAGGTTAAAAATAATGTGGAGAGGAATACACCACAGGAAATACCTTAATAGCCTTCAGTTGATTGACAAAAAAATAATAATAAATAAATAAAAATACAAAAAAATATATATAAATAAATAAACTGCATATAATTATTATATCCAAAGTAAAATCTACAAATATCCATGCACATATTTACACAAGCAGCACAAGAGCATGAAAATTAATGAATTGGAACTACTATTCTGGACAAAATGAATAGAAAAAAAAGTACTATGACAGTGAATATTTATTCATAATCAACACATTACTTTTTGAATTATAAAATCACAGTCTTATTTACTAAAGTTAGAATTTTTAAAGATTTTTTTTTTTTTTAAATTTCACTATAATGTATATTTAATTTAACAAAGGATGTTGTTAGTGTTAAAGTATACAAACACTAATCAATATTTCATATTCAATAAATGAAAAATTAATATGAAAATAAAAGAGTAAACTATTAAATTAATTAAATTATTGAGACATGAAATTCATAATTTACAGTAGCAGGTAACAATTATTGAAACAACTGAAAATAAAAACAAAATGGTTTAAATAAAAGTAATATAAAACATTATCATTCTCTTAATTGAACAGTAAACACATTTCAATCACCACCTTCAATTACTCATATGATAAAAAGCTATGAAAGATAAAAGCAATTAATGCACTTGCTTTCAATTAGGAGTACAATTTGTTGAGACAAGAGCCACATTGAAGCATGTCATCATGTACACTGTGACCTCATGCTAAAGATTAAAATATAAAATGAACAAAGAGGTGCAGCAAAAAAATTTGTGTGTATTACAACTCATAACATCATGCAAACCTCAGAATAGAGTAGCCCGATTTTTATAAATTCATAGCCATTTGTGTCCCCTCGGATCAAAGGTGTAATATAGCCAACCCTAATCAACATTTCAAAACAAAACATGAGAAGTTCTTTACACTTCACTTTGTTACTAAACTGCGCCACAGTCAAGTTTCATAAACATCTATTCGGTATATTTATTAATTACCAAATTAGTTTTTTTCAAAAAGTCAAAAAGTATCTAAATACATGATGTAGGCAATATTATCACTGAATAATTTCAGCCCCCACTGACAGCTTAGTGTTCAGTGTAGTTCCAGGTTTGGTCACTGAGGTGCGGCGGCGCCACCTGGTGGACCTCCTGGTGGGCGTCGCCCGGCCCTCATGATCGCCTCATCGTCAGCATGGTGTTGATCTCCCAGATGATCCTCCGCAGGTGGTCGATCACCTCCTTCAGGTGACGGTTCTTCAGGATTACTTGCTGCAATCACACACAAGGATGTGTCACAAAAGCTCCTACAGCTTATACTTCATCAATTGATAAAAAATTTATTAAAATAGCGACTACATTTGCAAATGAAGACAAAAGGAGACGCAAATTAATAAATTGAATGAGGAAGGAGGGCGAGGGAGATAAATTTTAACAAGACACCATAAAGCCGGTATTACATGATACATGTCTAATTATTGTATTTTTCCTCGTAAGAAAACTTAATCTCCATTTGTTTGTATGGAGAGGAAATTTTCTTGCAAGGAAAAATTGTATCTAAAATTGCATTGGGCTTAAGAACAGTATACAATAATGTTTGTACCGGTACTGTCCCAAGTTATGTATTCATCTTATTAACTTATTGCTACATCACTGGAGCACAAGGTTTGTTTAAAGAAAAATCTTCTTTAATTTTTTATTCAAATTCTATGCTGCACAAAATCTCGATTATTTTTTAGGAGGCGTACCCGTAAAGTGATCATTCCCGTGCCTCATATGAATCTTACCCTTCATTGGAACCGTTGGAAAAAATTAAAAACCAGGTACCGCTGAGTTAAGAATGGGAGCACGGTAGTACAAGTCAATGCACACGGTTCGTTCACTCGCTAGATTTTCATTGCCTTAGAAATTCATCTTATCATAGTTGAGCTTCTCATTCATTTATTAATCCATTTATTATAGAAAAACTAATGAATCAGTTCTTTACTGTACTTTTATTTTCAGGATATCATTGTACTGTACAGTACTAATCTTATAATCATCAGGTGTCAAAATTGGTAACGAGGTAAAAAAATAACTAATAAATAACTAAATAATAAATAAATAAATAAAAAAACATAATTTGAAATGATTTTTACAATACCTGAGTGCCTACAACAGTGAAATATTTTACAGCAGCCAAGGCCTGATTTACAATGAAATTTTAATTTTATAAAAGAGATGAACATAACATGTACAGTTTACATTGAGATGTTGCAGACACAACATGTATATCCGCCCTCAAGACTGTCTATTAGAGGTCTGCACGGGTCGGATTTTCGAGGCCCGACCCAGCCCGGCCCATTCGGATGGTTGCTAGGCCCGGCCCGAGCCCGTGAAGACTGCATGGCCCGTCCGTAGTTCAACCTCGGCTCGCATTTTTATTTTAGTGCTTTACAACCCATTATAAAACTGAGAAAAAGACGTTTTAGAAGCTTTTTTTTTTTTGCTTACTTTTTTTCCAGGGACCGGATGCACGCGTTTTTTTCGTGCATCCGAGATGCGCATTCGGATGCAAATTAATTTTTCGTGCATCCATGGATGCGCATCCGGATGCAAATTTATTTTTCATGCATCTGGGATGCGCATCCGGATGCAAATTTATTTTCCATGCATCTGAGATGCGCATCCGGATGCATTAATTTTTTCCCTTGCATCTGGGATGCACGGATGCGGATGGAAGCCCATTTTTGCGCATCCGTGTGCATCTTGCATCTGCATTCGATCTTTGTTTTTTATAATACACTTTGTTTCTTGTAATTTTTAAACGACAAGTGGCAAATAAATTAAAAAAATATGCCTCAAGTTAAAGATTTATTTAGAGGCCATTAGCAAAAAACCTGATAAAAAAAGAGAAAAAAAAAGTGTTAAATGGATGCAAATTTATTTTTTGTGCATCCGTGGATGCGCATCCGGATGCAAATTTATTTTTCATGCATCTGGGATGCGCATCCGGATGCATTCATTTTTCCCCGTGTGTGCATCTTGCATCTGCATCCGCATCCGATCCCTGCTTTTTTCCCTTCTTCCTCTATCCTTAGCAAAAATAACAAACAAAAAAAAATCACCATTGAAAATTCAAGAAATAGCTAGGCCCGGCCCGGCCTGTTTGCAGACTGCCGATACCCGCCCCGAGCCCGTGCAGACCTCTACTGTCTATTATCTCCGACAGTGGTGCCTTACCTCCATGACTTCCTTGCTCTCCTCGCAGTTCTGCCGGTAAGCCTCTGAGGTCTTCTTCTCGTCGGACTTCATGTCCCACTCCTCCTTGATGGGAATTAGGCTCTGCAAAACAATCAATAAACAAAGCTCAAGAGTTGTGCCTTGTTTTGGCATAGGGATTATAGAAACAACAAAACAACCATTTACAGATAGATCAAGTAAGTATCTTATTCTATCAAATTGTGTGCATGCATTTTTTTTTAACCAAGCTGGAAATTACAATAAGAAAATACTAAAGCTACACAGAACTTATTTTATATTATATATTATAATATCATAATTAAAAACATTTTATTTAGCAGAAGTAGCAAACAAGAATGTTTCAATATTGTTGTTTTTCTTTTTTTTAAAACACCTACCGGTGTATAAATATTGAAATATTTTAAACTGTTGCTTTGCACTACAAGTCGAAAATTCTTACCAGTTTACAGTATATAAATAAAATAGCAACAGTATTTTGCAGTGAAAAACATTTTTTTTTAATTATTTATTTATTTATTTATTTTTTTTTGCAAACGCATCTTTAAAGGCATACAGGCCTCAAATTACAAATCAGACAGTCACCAAGTGGGTTTATAGTATATAATCAACATTTGCATCATTTTTTTCCACGCGTGATGCATCCGTGCGAAGTAGCAGTTCAAAGTAAGAAATTTAGTCCTTGATGACGTCACAACTCAATGCTAATCGGTGCTAGCTGTGAGTTGTGACGTCAGCAAGGACTTTCTTTACAGCACGACTTCGCGCAGACGCACCGCGCGCAGGTAAAAATAATACGAATGTTAATTATAAACTTGAGCAACACTTAATGTCTGTCTAATTTGTAATTTGAGGCCTGTATACCTTTAACATTCAGATTTCCATACTTTGACAGTTCTGTTGTAGAACAAAAAAAAAAAAAAAAAAAAAAATGCAACTAAAAGCTTCTCTCAACAATGTATGTTCTTTTCATTTTTACAGTACCGTATCTACAATAGACAATAATGGTTGCATTTTTTTATTTCATAATTAGAAAATATACATATAATTATGCTTTTCTGAATTTTTTTCAGATTTTTTGGAGTGCGGGAACTAATTTTTAAAAAATATTTAAAAAATATTTATTTATTTATTTATTTATTTATTTATTTATTTATTTATTTATTTATTTATTTATTTATTTATTTATTACAATGTTAGCTTACTACAGCATATTCTGCTATTAGTGTAAGCATTCAAACTTAACAACAGTATTAACAACAGTTGGAAGGATTGAAAGGAAAGGAGGCGGCTGTGGCCTTGTGTTAGGAACTGCCCCGGCATTTGCCTGGGAGTGACGATGGGAAACCACAGAAAACCATCATCGAGGCAGACGATACCAAAGGGAACGACCTTCGGCATCTCCCGAATACAGGCAGTATAGTGGAAGAACATATACATGCCATCTCTCGGGAGCTTACCAGAACACGCTGCCATACCTCAGCTCGAAGTGACGAAAAGTCACCTGAGCCAGGGCAGGAAGCGATCTTGGGTCTCCCGAGCGATAGGCAGAGATCAAACCACTACGCTACGCTGCTCGGTACATCTGAATTAGGGTGGTACATCTGATGGGACAACCGTGACGTCATCAATAGCCAATCACAGCAACCGTGATGTCATCAATAGCCAATCACAGCACGACAAATGACGTCACGGTTGTCCCATCAGGTGTACCACCCTAATTCAGAGATTTTAAATATTTTTTTAAAATTAGTTCCCGCACTCCAAAAAATCTGAAAAAATTCAGAAAAGCATAATTTTATGTATATTTTCTAATTATGAAATAAAAAAAGGCAACCATTATTGTCTATTTTGCATTTTGCTTCCTGATATTTTTGTTGGTATTTGTATGTCAGATATTAGATAGAAAACTTACGACTTGCTATTGGTTATACCGTACAGTATTACCCATCTATGCCTACGTAGAGCTGTAGTTTACTGACCTCTATGTGGGTGTACTCCATGCCCTGGCAGTTCTCGTTGCACTTGTCGTAGATTAGGCGCAGCCGCTTGAAGAGCAATCGGATGGTACGCAGCTGGTCCTGCACCTTAGCCTTCTTCTCACTGCTCGTAGTCAGGCTCTGTGGGGTGCCATTGGGGGGCTGCAATACAAGATAGTAAACTTAATGCCAGCCAAAATTGCTAGTATACGATCATGAAATAGTTCTTCCAAGATGTGACACCAAACTTTTAGGACTTAAAAATTGCATGTAACATGTCAGCTTTGTTTTTAGAATCAGATCTTGAAAGTTTATATTTTTAAGTCACACTGATAGATGTGCTGTATATGAATTCACTTCAATAATAAGTTTTTTTGGAACTGGTTCCCTTGACTTCAAAACACGTTGTTAATAACTGTTACTGTATTCTCTTTTAGTTGCTAGAAATGTCTGACATTTTTAACGAAAAATAAGGTAAAAGGTAATAAGGTATTTTAAAATATATTGAAAAGAAATGGAAATGAGTTATTGAGAAAAGTAATCTGTTTACATTCCTTGTTTGAAGGCAAATCTTTGTTGGGGTTCCTTACCTGGATGACTTTGAGCATCTGGAATATCTCTTGTGTTCGGGAGACAATGTCATGCACGGTCTCTTGGCCGAGCCGGCACAGTGAGGCAGTGTTGAACTCCTTGCTCTGCGGAGGCTGAGCGGGAGTGGGGGGCGGAGGTGGGGTCGGCTGGGGTTGCTGAACTGTTTGTTGGGCTGGCTGCTGTTGCTGCTGCATTTGGTGCTGTTGTTGCATTTGTTGCTGCATAGCCTGCTGTTGAGCTGCTTGTTGCTGAGCTGCCTGTTGTTGCATTTGCTGCTGTAGTTGTTGCTGTTGAAGTTGTTGTTGCTGTAACTGCTGTTGCATAGCTTGTTGTTGTTGTATCTGCTGAGGTTGTGGAGGCATTCCCTGTTGCATTTGAGGAACCATTTGCTGTTGCATTGCTTGCTGCTGCATTTGCATTTGACCATAAGCTTGCTGTGGCATCATACCTAGAACAAAAAATTCAAGCTTTTATTTTACAGTACCGTATGCATAGATATGAATACTGTACAGTATCTATATGCATACAGTACTGTACAGTAGTTTCAATATTTCTGTGAAGGGGCTGTTCCAAATAAGTTTATGCTCTGTGGTTTATGCATACATATACCTTGTTGCTGCCCAGCTCCCATCATTCCCATCGGTCCAGCTCCGGGAAACTGTTGCCGAATAGCAGCTTGTTGCTGTGGATTTGGATATCCAGTCTGATACATGTTCTGTGGACCTGCCATGTTTTACAGGCTACGAATCGGACTTGTAACAAACTAAAATTTTAAACGAAAGTACAACAAAATTTACACTTCTAACACCACTTAAGATTCAGTATTTTTTGAGGATTACGTCAGTACAGTCGAAAATAAATAGCAATAGTTTGCTTTTGCAAAAATTAGCATTTAAAGTGGAGAATTTTATTTTGACCCACAGACAGCATAAAATATCGACAGTCAGTTTTATTTTATGAAAACGCGCTAAAATTTTTGTGATTTTAAAAATCACTTGCTGAGACCAGAGGGTCGAATCTCTGTGCTCATCATGCAGGGAGCTAGTGTATATATCGATATTAGGGTCTCTGCTCTGTGCTGAGATTCGATCCAGTCCGGAGAGACTCTGATCAAGGTATTATTAAGGTATAATCAGCATAATGGGAGCTAGAGACCATGATTATAGATTAAACATATATTGCATTGCACGTACCCCTATAAGAGCATATGCAGCTTAACAGCTCGCGGCGGGGTAATGGGTAGGGATTCAGAGTAATACTTTGTACAGGTAATAATAATAAAATTAACGCGGCAAATGTGGCTACGCCACGGTGGCTCGCGAAGGGTTTGCTTGTCTCAAAACCCTCTTAAACAACTCATAACTCTCCGCTTCAACAACTTCTGCCTTCAGCAAATTCCACTCTCTTACAGTCCTGTTAATGAAGGAATATTTTCCCACATCACTTCTACTGCCGACAAAATCCAACTTCCAACTGTGATCACTCCTTCCAATGTAAACACCTCTCTTAATACGAGAGCTCAACTCCCTCCAACCCTCACTATTTCTTGTTATTTTATACATAACACCAAGTCTACAATTTCTCCTTCTCTCCTCCAGCAACTCCCACCCTAACTTATCAATCATCGCAGTTACACTCTCAAACTCTTTTCTGACCTCCTTTCCATCTCCCACCAACTTCCATCTTCCCATACGCCCCATAACTCTTCTCGCTGCTCTTCTCTGCACCTTCTCCAACTCCTTCACCCCAACATTCCTGTATGGATCCCAAACACTACATCCATACTCAAGCATCGGTCTCACCATGGCTCTATAAGCGCTATCTCTCACGAACATACTAGCTCCCTTCAGATTTCTCATAACAAACTCCAAGAACTTTCTACTCTTAGAAGTAACATACTTAATATGTTCATTCCACATCAATTTTCTGTGCAGCACCACACCCAAATACTTGTACTTCTCAACTTCTTTCAAAACTTCACCCCCCAATATATACTGCAACACCCTCCTTGTCCTTTTCCTGCCAAACACAACCACACAACACTTCGCCACATTCAACTTCATCCCATTATCATCAACCCACCCTTGCAAAATATCAAGATCCTGCTGAAGTTCAACAACGTCATCCTCACTTTCCACTTTCCTATACACAACACTGTCATCTGCAAACAGTCTCACCTTCGACTTCACTCCTCTTGGCAAATCCTCTATATAAATCAGAAATAATAAAGGACCCAAGACACTGCCCTGGGGAACCCCTGACGATACTCTAACATGGTCTGAATACGCAGCTCCAACCCTAACTCTCTGCACCCTATGCACCCTATGTACCATATGCAATGCATGTTATAATTATTATAGCATATATATGTCTTAGAGACCCTACAGGGTCTGTGCGTAGACTGCGTAGGACCTGTACCCTTGTAAAACACTATATTATATACTCAAGTATACTTGCAAAGTATAATTATTATACTAAAGTATAATATATTATAAATTATTTTATTATAATAACTTTGTATATATTATTATACTCTAGAAGTATACTAAGCATAGAAAAAAGTATAATAAATTAATGATAAATTATACTAATTAAATCATAAAAATTATAATATTGTATAGTTATAATATTACAGGATTATAATAAAATAATTATACTAAATTATAATTAAGTATAATTTTATTATTATACAAGATGGCTACTATTAAAAACAAATGAGCATCAGAAAGCGTTGTAATAATTTAGTCAGCTGATGGGAAATTTCTGTGAACACGACGATGGCGTCTTTTGATGAAAATACAGAGAAATGACGGGAAGTATCCATAATTGATTTTCTTCTTGTTAATATTTACATTCATTAAGGTAAAAGGATACTTTTTGATGATTTTCTTTTATAATAATTAAAGATCGAGCTTTTTGTTGAGAGATTTTACAATGCAAGTTTAGTCACGTACGACCCCAAACCCTTGATCCATGCACGCTTGCTCTATAAATTTAACATTGCATGATGCTATTATTGTTAACTGCTCCAATTTTGATCTTGGTTCAAAATTTCTGGTATCTGGTAGTTCTTGTACCATTTATTATAATACATATATTATATAATATATATATATTAAATATAATATTGGTCTTTTATTTTCCGTTAGTGCATAATTTTCATTTGTTCTATATATTTTTTTTTCTTCTTTTTATATTACGGCATGCTAATACTTTTAGTTGCTGTATTAAAAAAACTTATGTATGAATAGTTATTTGGCTGATAATAAAAAAAAAAACAACAGATTTTGAAATTTTGAAAATTTTCATGACGTGTACTCAGACAAATTATTTTTTTGTGCCAAAGCGACAAAAGTCAAACGGGGATAATAACCATGATCTTATGTGCAATACTGACCTATCTGCTATATCAGATGAATGCAATTAGGAGATTGAAAATATATAAAATAAAGCTCATTGTTGCATGAAATAGAAGACATAGATGTCTTATTATTTCACATAAGATCTTGGTAACATATTATTATTGTTCATTATTGCAGTCGTGGGACGATTTACTAATTTTTATGCTATTTTAATTATAGGAACTATACTAAGTATAATAATTTTAGTATATTTAGTATAATAAATTTAATATAATTAAGCATAATAAATTTGTGATATATCAAACATTTATTATAATAAATTTAGTATACTAAGTATACTAAATTATACGAAATAAGTATTATAATTATACTTTTTTTATTATACTAAAGTATACTTTATTATAGCTGGAAGTATACTATTTTTATTATATTATACTTTTTTAATGTATGATAAAGTATACTAAATTATAAGTTTTTTTTACAAGGGTAGGCTGTAGGCCGGGTCTCTGCGAGCATGATGTCTGTACGCCGCGCGTAGAGATCCGTTACTAAAACCCTAAAATAAATATAAAAAATGTGTGTGAAACTCGTACAAAATTAAATAAATTAAATTTTTAATTATTTCTCTAAGTAATATTAATATTAAATTATTTTAATATAAAAGGCAAAAAGGGTGATATTTATTTCAATTAAACTTTAAAATGTGTGTTCATAAACAAATTCATTTATGTGCGTCCATATATAAACAAATTGCATTATATATATATATAATATGTGGTGATCGAGAGACAATTATGAACAGACAAAATCTGATTTATTTTTATATGAATTGAATTATATTATAAAATTTATGTATAAACAAAAAAATCAATATTAAAAGAAAATTATTATAACAATTAAGCCCTGAAATATAAGATATTAAATTTAAAAAAAAATGTATCATAAAATTCCACTTTTTTTTTTTTTTCACTTGCCTTATTATACGTTCACATGACATATATATGATGTATACTGTATATTATGTATTATGTGTAATATCGAAGGTGTCTTTGGGTTTTTGTCTTTCGTTTTTTTTTATTATGTATTTATTTATTTTTGCTCTTAAAAGTCATCTCTTGTTTTGTTGTTGTTTGTTTTTTGTTTTTTTTTTTTTCATGTCTTTCCCCCCATTCTTTTGTATTATTACTTAACCCAATAAACAAATATTATTATTATTATTAACGTACGTCAAGTACGTGCGCTAACAAATAATACCTCCTCGGGCTTTGCTTTTTCCGATTCCAGCACTTCTAGAAATGATAAAGTTTAAATTAGCAAAGCCTTAAATATTTGTTGATTTCGGGCTTAGCATATTATATAGTGCACATTATATAAACATTCCTAAAAAACATCGACAAAACTTAACAACTTCTATAATAATTAATTTATATAATATATTGAAACTATAATATTTATTTTGTAATGCACATTAATTATAATAATTTAAAGCCTAAATTTCTTCTTATATATAATTTCTATTTTTTATAATATAATTTATTATAATAATATAAAACTAGTATAATTTATTTTGTATATATTAAGTATACTTTAATTATCATATTGAATTACTCAAATTCAACACAGGAATTATACTTGTTTTGACTTTTAATATGTGTATAATTCCTTTTTACTATAGGGCAAGCATGTCTTTTAATTAAGGAGTGTTATAAATAAATAAAAATAAATAAATAAATAAATAAATAAATAAATAAATAAATAAATAAATAAATAAATAAATATAACAACAAGTTTCGTGTGCCCCATATTTAAAGACCAACTCCTCTAAATTATCCGTTATATTTTATGAAGTACTTCTGTATCATGTCTATCTCACAAAACTTGTTTAACTTTTGCAATTCGATGATAAGATGATGCCTATATGCAAACGTACTGGGAGTTGTTTCCTTGTGGACTATATAAAATATATCGGTTTTCGTATAGGCGTGGTTCAGGGCAAATCAAGTCAACGACCTGGATTAAAAGTTAACCTTGACAAACCAGTGGTGTTACTAAGCGGGTATATAAGCTAAAGTTCGTAAATTTTCACCATCATCGTACCAAGACCGGCGTGCGGGTGCAGCCTGCTCGCACCTCAGCCAAGATGCGACGTTTTGTGATGCTCCTTGCGTTGCTCCTGTCCTGTGCCTCGGCCGTGCCAGTCTGGGATGTCGCAGGTGAGAAAATACACAGTTATAGTTAAACTACTTTATTAATATTCTTATTGATGATTATTTGTTATACAAGGTCTTAATAATGTTAATGGAGTATTGTCCTCAAATTTTTTTATTGCAGAAATGGATAGAGGGTGAAAAGTTATGCTACCCTGATTTTTTTCCGATTTTTTAGAGCCCGGGAAGTATTTTTAAAAAATTATTGAAAGTCCTATTTGTGACGTCACGCGGCGTCAAGTCCTATCTTTTTCTTAAATAGCGGCATCTCGTGACGTCACAAAAAGAACTTTCAATAATTTTTTAAAAATACTTCCCGGGCTCTAAAATATCTGAAAAAAATCAGGGTAGCATAACTTTGCACCCTCTATTTCTGCAATAAAAAAAATTTGAGGTCAATACTCCATTGACATTAATTAATTGCCTTAATTGATATTTACATAAATTTTTTAAGGTGTGAATTATGCAGAACTGCACAATAGTTATATATGATGTTTATATTATTTATATCATGCATTATGATTTATAAGGTAAAGAATTAATAAATTCATTGATTTAAATCAAATTTAAATTGAATTAAAATCAAATATTTTTTTACCGGGAACTGATCCAAAACTTTATGAATATTTTAAATTTAGTTTTATCAGCACGACTCGTCCTGCCACTAACAAAGTATAATACTTAAAATAATAAAATATAATAGTAATATAAAATAATAAATATAATTTATAATTTAGTATAATAGTTAATACTAT
This sequence comes from Siphlonurus alternatus, assembly GCA_949825025.1. Classification (NCBI taxonomy): domain Eukaryota; kingdom Metazoa; phylum Arthropoda; class Insecta; order Ephemeroptera; family Siphlonuridae; genus Siphlonurus; species Siphlonurus alternatus. Next base: position 10,184,167 of record OX463779.1, read on the forward strand.
ATATATAAATAATACTATTTGATCATTTTCCTATATTGTATATCGGGAAAAAAAGGAGTAATCTTATAACCTTACAAAGGAGATTCAAGATGTGCGACTTATATAAACGTCTGTGCAGGTGGTGCGGAGGTAACCAAGCCGATCAACCTTTGGCGTTCTCCACCCATCGTCCTCATAGATGCGCCAGGGCGGTACCTGATGCGCAAGCAACAGTTGCTGGGAGGCAAGGACGTTCAGGTCCCTACCCTGTCATTAACCTCGCGATCTTGACCAACCTAGGTGACCAAGCTGTTTGACCTTTGTTATATGATTGTTATGTACTTTTCTAAGTTAATTTTTCCTAATAAAATAATTATTTATTGATAAAAATTTAGAGATTAATTAATATAATATATATGTATATTTAATATATTATTACATAGTATAAATTTTTTGTTCGTTCATATAAAGCATATAAAATAGTATAGAACTCATTTAATATATATATATAGATTTTTAGCACATTTCTAATTATATAGGAATAATTAATATCAACATTAAATTTCCTTTTTATACCTCTTATTATCATAAAGTATTTAAGTTCCTCTACAAATTTACGCAAATAATAATAATCTGGTGGGTATAATTTACTTAGGTTTATATTACACTGTTAAGCCGGCCTAGCAAGTCAACAACAAACCTTCTTAAAAAAGATAGTACAGTCGTTTTGAACTTGCGTGTACACTTTTATAAATAATATTAAATCAACAAAAGAAACATTTTACGAGATAGTTGCATATTTAAAAGACATAAGTCAAAGTATTAACAGATCGAGGTACTACGAAATCTCCGGACCCTGTCCAGACTTAACTTTTTTCATTCAAGAAATAATGGAGTATTGACCTAAATTTTTTTATTGCAGAAATGTATAGAGCGTGCAAAGTTATGCTACCCTGATTTTTTTCAGATTTTTTAGAGCCCGGGAACTATTTTTAAAAAATTATTGAAAGCTATTTTTGTGACGTCACGAGACGCCGCTCCTTAAGAAAAAGATAGGACTTGTCGCCGCGTGACGTCACAAAAAGGACTTTCAATAATTTTTTAATAATACTTCCGGCCGGGCTCTAAAAAATCTGAAAAAAATCAGGGTAGCATAACTTCGCACGCTTTATCCATTTCTGCATAAGAAAAAATGAGGACAGTACTCCATTATAATATTTTGAGCTTCTATGCTTATAGAGCACTGTGACATGTATATTGATATATTGATACAAGAGTTTTTATTTGACGGAATGTTGTTCTCATGCTGCAGGCATTAAAAAATTATATATTATTAAATGACAATTATATTGTTAGATTAATGATAGAAAACGTGAAGAGAGAGGAAAAAATATTCTAATAGAAAATAATTGAAACAAAAGCAATATAATCAAACTACTTTATTATTTAGTTATATTCTTATTAGTGTTTATTTGTTGTACAAGGTCTTAATAATGTTAATGGTCATTGAAAAATCCCCCTGCAGTTGCTCCTGCTGAAGCATGGACCTCGGCTGAGGCAGCTCCAAGCCCCTTTAAACCATGTCCGATACCCTGGATGCCATGGCCAATACCTTGGATTCCGTATCCAATTCCTTGTGCAATATCATGAAAGCCTTGCCCATAGCCTTGGTGTCCATGTCCAAATCCTTGACTCCCATGTCCAAATCCTTGACTCCCATGTCCAAATCCTTGACTCCCATGTCCAAATCCTTGACTCCCATGTCCAAAACCTTGGTTACCATGATCAAATCCTTGATTTCCATGACCAAAACCTTGATTACCATATCCATAGCCTTGGTTCCCATGACCAAAACCTTGATTACCATGTCCTAAGCCTTGGTTGCCATGTCCCAAGCCTTGGTTACCATGTCCTAAGCCTTGATTTCCATGTCCACCGAAGTTAGAAGGAACAATCCCAATGCTCGAGCTTTGAGCACTGGCGCTGGCACTTGCACCAGCAAAAGACCCACCAAATCCAGGCTGATGAACTGCATGACGTTTGTGAGGTCTTCTATTAAGAACACCATGATGAGACGCTGCTGGTACTTGAGACATGAGCACGATAGGGGGGACGACTTGAGGAACATGTTGATGGATCAGATTGTGGAAGTGAGTTGTATCAGGCACTATGGGCACATGCCGAGGCACATGGTGACTCTGGTGTTGCTGGCTGACAACAGGGACATGGTGAACTACGGCCGCTTGGTGTTGGGGAATTGGCTTAATGTGATGAGAGCCACCAGGGTGATGACCGCCATAGTGACCTCCGACCTGACGAGAAACTGGAGCCACGTCAACCAGTGGAATTTCAGCAGCTTCCGTGTTGACCAAGGAGTCAAATATCGTAGCTTCTTTGTTCGGCGGCAAGAACGTAGTGTCTGAAAAAAATTAAAATATATTAATAACTTCAATGATTTCTGTATAATCAGTTAATCACATTAATGATTAATAAGTATTAAAGTATAATGTTAAATAAAATTATTAATGTTTTATTTAATAGATTTTATAAACGCGATGTAATCTAGTAAGCTATTATGATATCTAATATATTATTATAATTATAATAAAGATTGTAAAATGGATGCAACATTTTCTTATTAAAGCCTGTTCACAAAATAATGATATTTAAAAAAAAAATCACATATTTAAATTAGTGCAAGCAAACAGAATGAGACAAGTTGATAAAAATATATTTAAAGAATAAATATTTTAAAGAACAATACATCATGTGATACGTCATACGTGTAATTAATACTGTGTAATATTATACGGATTGTTGGCAAAACATTTTAAGGAACTAGACATTCTCACAGTCAGTATATTCGTCTGTATTATAATTATACATATAATATATATTATATTGTACATATCATCGAAATTATAATATAAATGTACTACAGTGATATTAGTCATTTTTTATCACGAATTAATTTTACATTTTTTGTAACAATTGTAACAAAGGTGGAAAAAAAACATACACGAAATATTGTTTTTTGAAAGTGAAAAAGTCTATATATTTATTAATTGTTGGTGGAAAATTTTATAAAAAAATTGTTAATTATACCAATCCATGTAGTATATGGTATAAAAACTACTTTTCAATTGCTCGATCATCATCCATATATTATACCTATATATACTCTGTACATACCATTTTATCTAATAAACGTTAATTTAGAGCTGCAAGTAAAGTATAATTACCAATGTTGACCGCGGTGTCTGCTGCTGCGAGCGCGGCCACCCCGAGGATGAAGATGAACAGACGCATCGTGACGGCGAGTCGGTGACGTCTGGGGCGACGGACTGTCTGCAGAGAACTTTATACACCAGCTAATGAGATCAGGCGCTGACGATGGGGCTGCCCCTCGTTAAGATAAAACTAATAATAACTAATTAGACTAATTACATTGAATTATTGACGGACACTTGTTATTTGTAAGCACGTCTGGTGGCGTGACATTGCGTGACACACTGCGGACCGTGCGCAATCATGAGGCTCAAGTGTTCTTCTGGTGAGAGTTCCTGCCTCAAACCACAGTACGTGTGGTGTTGGGTAGTTGTAATCACCTTGATTGCAGGTAAGCAATATCCTCGCAATGGAGTATCGACCTCAAAAATTTTTATTGTAGAAATGGATAGAGCGTGCAAAGTTATGCTACCCTGATTTTTTTTTAGATTTTTTTGAGCCCGGGAACTATTTTTAAAAAAATATTGAAAGCCCTTTTTGTGACGTCACGCGGCGGCAAATCCTATCTTTTTCTTAAGAAGCAGCGTCTCGTGACGTCACAAAAAAAAACTTTCAATAATTTTTTAAAAATAGTTCCCGGTCTCAAAAAAATCTGAAAAAAATCAGCGTAGCATAACTTTGCACCCTCTATCAATTTCTGCAATAAAAAAAATTGAGGTCGATATAATATATACTCCATAGTGATTTTTCATATTATAGAGTTTCTTAATAATCTGGTTAATAAATTAACACACGATTATATAATAGAATAAAAGGTAGACGAAAGAATATATGCACAGGCGCGAATCCAGAAAAAAATTTCGGGAGGGGCTGCCTCCATAAGGCCAATGTTAAAAAAAAAATTAGAGTGGGGGAAATGCCTATATTGCCCATGTTAAATCCAAAATTTCGGGGGGGGGGGCTGCAGCCCCCCCAGCCCACCCCCTGGATCCGCGCCTGTATATGCATACAATATTGGGTGATAAAGAAGTACACACCACACACTATAATTATATTATGATGTACTTGCAAGTACATTCTTTCTAGATCAGATCTCAATGTGATTAATTGGGTCATACTGTATTATATAAAATTATATATATATTACACTTATTGAGAAATAAAGATGTAATTAATATTGCCTTTAATTTAAACCATAAATATTAAAAAAAGTAAGTAAAAAAAATATAATTTCAACCAAGTACTTTTTATTGCTATTATATTAAAAATTAAAATACAAAGAAGCAAACAGGATATACATTTATTTATTAAATATAGATACAATTATTCATGATGCCTAAATTAATGTACACAACACCAGTGCTTATTTTACATACCTTTTTAATTAAAGAGAGTGCAGTAAATAAATAATAATTGCTCTATGATTTTGTATGTTGAATAAAAACAATGTAACAATTTGTTGTATTTAAGTACACATAAATTTAATTGCTAAAAACGGAATTTTCATTACACTTTGATGTACATGCAAGTATACATTCTTTATAGATCAGAGCTCAATGTTATTAATTGAGTCATAATATATATACATAATACATATTATAATTATTGAGAAATAAAGATGTAATTAATATTGGCTTTAATTAAATTTGTGGACACAAAATATACTCCGATTGTTAGAATAAATTTTATTCATTCTTAACATAAAGGGGTCAATGGCATAATATGTTGTTAACATCATGAGAGTCAATGGATTATACAAGGGTAAAAAATTCCCATGCATGATTCGACTTCAATGTGTAAAAAGAAAATTACTCCCACAAATAAATTAAGTTTGAAGTGATATTAAAGTTAAAATTCAAATTATTCATGAATGTAATTATATAATATTAATTTTATCATACATAATATAAAATGTTTTTATTCAGCTTTTAAAAAAATGTGTTAATTGGTGGTGTATTTTGTTCAGAGATATAAATTTACATAACTTTTCCTCATGGCTGCAAATGTTTCTTTCAGGTGTGACAACCACAACATGGCGATGGTATCATAGCTCCGAAGCCGAGGATATTCTCAGAATCAGCAGGCACCAAGTTTGTCAGCAGCCTTTTTGAAGTCTCGAATGCTACTGCTAGGAGACGGTGGGGGTCTGGTGGGACCGCTAGCAGTGCTGCCGCGGCTGCGGTGGCCTCAGGAGCCGGAGGTGGAGCAGCCAGTAGTGCGGCGTCTGCGGCCTCGGGTTCAGGAGGAGGTTGGGGAGGACAACGACCTTTAGGGGTGTCGTCAAGCAGTTCTTCTGCGGCTGCAGCGGCCTCAGGGGCCGAAGGTGGATGGGAAGGGCAAGGAGGGGCAGCTAGTAGTTCTGTGGCAGCAGCCTCAGAATCTGGAGGGGGCTGGGGAGGACATCAGTCTCAAGGCGTATCAGCAAGCAGTGCAAGCAAGCAGTGCAAGCAAGCAGTGCAAGCAAGCAGTGCTATTGCTTCCGGTTGAAACGAAGGATGGGGTGGAGCAGGAGTAGCAAATGGTGTTTCGTCTTCTGAAGCTGAATGGACTGGAGCGGGTGTTTCAAATGTAGCATCAGGAGTGGGAAGTAGCTGGGGAACTGCGACGAGTCTAGCGAACTCGGGTGTCGTGTCTGGTGGTACTGGGGACTGGGACGGAGGGCTGGATAGCAATGAATCAATGGAGTGGGGTGGAAGTGAGACTTCAGTTGCCAGTTCTGCAAGTGCAGTTTCAGCTGATGGTAGAGGGGGAGGTTGGGGAGGGGCAGGAGCCGCGGCCAGTGCAGCTTCTTCTATTGGGACATCGGGAGGTGGAGGAGGCTGGCGATATAGATGAAATGCACAGGCAACGACATCAAGAACTAGTTTCGATTTATAATGTAATAATATATTATCGTAAAAATGTCTCTACCTTGTAATAAACCTTATATATTAAATATTGTGTCAAAATATATACACACTGTTGTATAATTATTTTTTTCTTATCTCGAGGAATCTTGTAGCACGGCTTGAGTGATGAGGTTGTCACGTGGTGGTGTGGGACCATTGCCGTTGGGGCGGGGCAGTCGTAGACCCTCGCGCCGGAACAGCGGAACGGGGCGCAGGTCAAACAGGAAGATGATACGTGTGCCCTCGGCAGCCTCCACCAAACGCAGGCCTCCAGGCCGCGAGCCCAGACGGTATACGGGAGCCCCGGGGGACGGCGTGACGGGGGCGGGAGTTGTGATGGCCTCCGTCGCCATCTCATCCACTACAGTCGTAGTTTCTAGGGAAAAAATTAAAAAGTAATAATAATAAATAAATAACATACAGAAAGTATAATGTAAAATATTAATACTAATTAGCATTGGTGATATCAACGCAGGAAGCTGGTTACAACTAAATTCACTACACCGTTGGTCACATTTAATGCGCAGTTTTGTCGTGTTGTAATTTCTTCAGTCATTGACAATAGACAGTTTGATCGTGACCTGAGTCTTTGGCTGATCCGAATGACTCCCAGCAAACACCCACGATGAAGGACGTAATTAATTTGACGTTCCCTGATGTGTATGGTTTATCATTTACAAAAGTATAGTGAGCTTCAAAATAATTGGGGCAACAAAGATATATTGTTGTTCCATTTATTCTTCAATTCACTGTTACTAATATAAATAAACTTTATTACAATAAGTACGCGTACGGTACCATTAGCTAGCTAGCAACCATAATGTATAAATATAAATATATTCAATTTTTTAATAATTAATTTCAAAATTAATGACTTTTCCATTTACATTCATTGCAACTGAATGTGGAGTCTGCAATATTGTTTAGGGTTTGCTACCATTTCTGCAATATCATTCTTGGATCAACCTGTATTGTGCACCCCTAAGGTCGGGCCCGCTAACTTTGTTCAACAAAAATATTAGCATAGATTTATTCTAGAAATATGCAGTACAAAATTTGATAGCAAATTCTAGTACTAAATCCAGTAAGTCAAGTACTAATTATGGCATTAAAAATGTTCTAGCTAGGCTTAAGTTTAAGATATTTATTATTATGTAAATTCAATGTTTATTGACGAGTTGTAGATTGTAGAACAAGTTGCATACCTACAAGGCGAGGAGGTCAATAATAATTAAGCTATGAACTGATACAATGTTATTTTCCTACATTCACGTACAGTACGTGCTAGTGTTCAGCAATGATAGATCTGTAACTATTTCTGACTGCTTTGACATATTTCTTTTTTATATGCCTCGCTGGTGCCACAGTAATATTTTTACTGACCTTGCTCCTTTGTATCGACGCCGGGTCGTGAGGTCACCTGGCCGATCACCAGGACGAGGACTAACAATGCCAGGGAAGCTACGCGTGCATGCATGGTGTCTCTAGTCCAGCAACAATACAACTGAAATGATGAGAACAACTCAGCAGGCGCCAACCGTCACGGCGAGCGACTCGCGAGGTTATTGCGGCGACGAGTTCTTTTCCCTTTCTTTTTATTATTATTATGTGAGATGAGATCATGAGATTGCTAGCGTGTAAGTCGTGATATGATCGCGTGTTCGTAACCTCTATAGACGGCGTGCTATGTAACCACGAGGAAAGTTTTTGGTAAATTTTATTTTGGGTGTCTTCATCTGAAATTTGTATGCAATTTTAATCTGTTTGGGAGTGAAGTAATGTCAGAAAATTATGTTAAACTTAAAACAAAGAAAATTATGAGTAGATAATGAATATAATATATTGCCTGGTTTTAAATTTCTTTCTTTGTTACCTATATATATTATACAAACATGTAATTTTTCACAATTATTTTATCTTGAAAAGAAAATAATCGAGATCTGCACTTATATACAATTTATTTGCATTTTTTCTTCATTTTCTGTACTTAGTGCAGGCACATTATACTTTTTCATTTTATTTTTTGTTCATAATTTTAAGCTAGGAAATTGATGTGTGTGAATAATCAAAAATAGGCTGACTACCTCTGTATATCATACTACACAATGTCTAAATAATATATACATTATATATATATATATCCTTCTTCTTCCAATAAAAAATATTTAACCAATTTACCAGAAACCATAGAATTCACATCTCAATAGCGAAAAGAGATTTCACACATCCATTTTTTTCATGTAGATTAAAACACGGAAATAATTTCCTTTTGCTACAGCGTTCTGCTTATATACTTCTTTACAAATTAAGTACCTGAAGCAGCTAGAGCGCCTCTACACTCGAAGCATGTAAAGGTGGATGTTATTACTGGGGAGATGATCAGCAGGATTCCCCATTATCTCCGCTTGACGAGGTTCGCGAGGAGGCCTTGGGGCGCCGCGCTCTCTCAAGGCTGCAGCCTGGAGAACCGCGGGCTGAGGGGGGAGTTCGCGGGCCGAGACGATGGACGGTGACCAACGTGCGTGCGTGGAGCCCCGCAGTACAATCGAACCTCGCTAAGTATATAGTCATTATCTCTAGGAATACTTCGATCACTTGTTGATCCACATGTTCATCTTGTTGCAAAATATGACGGGATCACAGTTTAATCCCCCCCCCCTCCCTCCCGTCACTTTTAATGACGACTTCAAAAAACGAAAAAGAAACAAAATGTTTATAAAGGACTGTAGTTTAATAATTTAAAAGGGGAACAATTTAAAAGATACTAAATTATTTATTCTTACATTCATTGCACTTACATTATACAAAAAGTTAGACGTCAGATAAAAATATAAACATTTTTAAAACACATAAAAGTATTTTTTTTCCCAGTCAGAGTGTGCTCAACAACGTACTGTTGCTCTAATTTGCAATATTGAGCATGCAAGTATAACTTTTGGAGCAATTTGAGCATCATAATATTAAAGTGTTTTGTGGATCATATGGGACAATTAAAAACAAGTAAACAAGTTTTTGTTAAGTTATATTTTGCTTAATTTATTTAATGAAGATTTCTTAATTACTACATAATATATTATTATATCCTGTTCTATAAAAGCATTTCATGTAACAAAATTTATGTTTTTGTAATATTTGCAGAAAAAATTAAATTAAGCACCATGTTCCATTTTTGAGAATAGGTCATAATTAGCCATGCACCCATGCAAAAGCACAACTCGCAATTAAGAATAACATTTAAGGATTTAAAAAGATAGCAATTCAAAATGTGAATATATTATGTAAACAAAAATAGACGCGTCTCGTTCATTTTTTATTTCTAATCCATTTGGCGGCTTGAATTGGAGATATGGGCTCCACAATTCTTCTCGGGTAGTGAGGCTCCACGTAAGAAGGTCTCAAATTAGTCTGTGGAAAAGGAATGTTAACCATTACGTTGTGTGCACCCAGTGATCCAGCTTGGGAGGACGAGAATCCATTTTGCAGCCTGCATGGCTTATATATTATATATATCTGTATGTATATCATTATATCTGTTGAAGCCAGAAGCCAGAGCCTGCGAGCTTACCTGGGACACCCTAAACCAGCTGTCAATAAACGTGGGCCGCGTCGAGTATGGCGACGGGTTGTACTCGTTGTAGTCTGGGTTGCGGATTGCCAGGCCCGGAATACCAGCAACGTTGTCCAAATGAATGTTATAATTATTTTTTATATTATAGTCAAACATTCTATTCTTGTCTGAAATTGTGGAACTTTGAGCATTGCTGTGGCTGCCTGAAAATATAACAAAATTTAATTTAACTATATACGTACACAGTACATTTGAGACGACTTAGATGCAAGTCAAGATAATTATATTTCTGATACATTAATTAAACAAGCTAATTTTTAATAGCAAAAGTGTTCTTGTTTTGCAACTTATGGTCGCATTTCATTCAAATACAATCCTACACCATTCAAGATTGTACGATAGGAATCTTATCCTAAAAATATAAGGAAAAAGAACAGAATTTTTAAACAGTATGTTTAGCCTGAATTGAAACTTGAAATGTCTTTTATTTTAAGATTAGAATTGTGGAATTGGATATTGTGATGGTGATACTGTTATTTTATATGTAATATATTTTTTTACATAACAGTATATTATACTGCGCATTTCTCCTGTATAAAACAATGCAGATTGCAGAGCTTATTTCCATAAGAACATAGATTTTAAAGTAAATAAAAAATGACAGTAGTAGATTAATTTAGCACTCAATTTATCGTTAAAATTTAAAATTTCTAAGCTGAAATCTATACACTATGGGTTCTTTGTTTTAAAGCTCTAATAATAGTAGTCCAGTATTTTTAATATTGTTATCGTCATTTAAAATATTTACATAATGGACAACATACTGTATGAAAAAATTTTATTGCAGAAATGAATAGAGGGGCTACCAAATTATGCTACTCTGAATTTTTTCAGATTTTTTTTAGACCCGGAACTATTTTTAAATAATTATTGAAAGTCCCGTGATTTCAGTTGGCACCTCTGAATCCTTAATAAAAAGGATAGAGACTGGACGCCTATATATTGACGCCTCCAGGGGGCGTGGCCGCACTTTCAATAATTATTTAAAAATAGTTCTGGGTCTCGAAAAAATTCAGAGTAACGTAAATTGGTACCTTCTATTCATTTCTGTAATAAAAATTTTTCATACATGTATGTTGTCCATTACATATTATCATATAACATTTTTTTTTCTTTTTTTATATAAATTTTTTTATTATTTCATATACATTTAAATGACACTTACCAGCAAGTACAGCGGCCACACAAAGAAGCACTCCAAAGCTCGACATTGTCTTCTTCTTCGAAGATATGATGAATGATGTGTGGACTCACGTAGCGATATTTATACCTTGTCGGTGATACCCTTCAGCATCACACTTCTCCGTCACATTCAAGGATCATTACATTTTTCATTATAAATCAGTCTTATACAGTAATTTATAGTTTTTCTATGACCTGGTACGCTTGAACTTTGTGCACATTGTAACAAGCTAATCTCTGATGAAATGTACTCTATACTGGAAGCTATATATAAGTAAGTATATTTTTATTATTTTTCGAAGTGTGCTGCTTTATTTTTCTATGAATACGTAATAAAAATAATGCCTGGCATATTGATAAAGTTCAAAGCAGATTAATCATTTTCAATTATGTAATGAAACAACAATGAGTAATGTGATGTAATTTATGCATAAGAGGGTTAATTTTCACAACTATTTGTGATATCCAAATTCAAAAGTTTCCATGGGAAATTTGAGAAATTTCTGTTTCAAAATTAAATTTAAACTATTAGTTTAGATGAAGCCATTGCTAGTACAATTTAATTATTAGAAGTGTCCATTTATATACATTACTTTGTATATTACATATTGAGCATAGAAACTAATAACAAAAATTAAATTAATATAATGAGTGACAGGGAGTTTTTATCATGCATTTTATTACAGATATTTGACATGGCGTTTAATACTTTATTATGTATTCCTGGCAAGGGGACTACCTAACCAGAAGTCTGTTCTGAATAAATATAAAAAATAAATTTGAGTTTTTGGTAAAGATAAAAATGTGATATTTAAGTTATCTCAACGTTCTACGTTCTATTGTGCTCCAATATTACTCTATGTACACAGTATATTGTAATATAATAATAATTATTATCTTAATACTACTATAATATTGTATATAAATAACTTCAACTAATAGAGTTGAAATTTATTGGGACTTTAAATCACAATTTTTCATACTGACGATGAGTAGACAAAACAACAACTGAAAACTCTGCAATGTTTTAAATTCACAATTTTATTAGTTTTGTTGTTGTTTTTAAGCAATATTGGTTTTAATTATCGGTACGCTCAGTTATGTTAATTAATTCTAAGTTTTTTTTTTTAATATACAGGAAATTGAGAGTATATCTATTATAAGTATAGGTCTTTCCAGACTATTGTTTTTGTTTTACAATGTAATGAATCATTATTTATATACGAAATGTCATTATGTTAAAGAATTAGCAATGAAAGGAAAGATGGGTTTTATTGACATGACGAGTTCACACTCCGAGGTGTGACGCTGCAGGTTTCACGGCCGCCGCGAGTCCCGCGACTTGATTGTTGCGTCGTCTTGCACGGCGAACAGACTCTCTCGTCACACCAGCGGTCACCATGGTTACTGCGAGGCTTGTTTTGCTGCTGCTGGGTGCGAACTCCGCCCTCACCGCGACCCTTGGCAAGGGTCCCGAGGTCATCTCCTCACGTGAGTACACTGCATGTCTGTGACCTGGACTAAATTTGATGAAATAATCAAACGGGTATAAAGTAAATGAAAGTTATATTATAAGCTATTTTCTTATCTCGTTGTTAACGACCTGCAGTAAATATGACTTATCCTCGTTTGATCGCCAGGGCTCACTTGCCAGCATTTATAATATATTAAAATATAATGCAATATAATAATTAATTATAATATAATTTTATGACTTGATCTCTCCAGATATTTACATTTGACGTTCAGTATCTGTTTGAGTTTGAGATATATTCATATAATTATTCTTTTGCATGCACAATTTTAAGTCGACTTTGACTGTATTTTAAATTAATGAAATTTTTAATTTGTTATTGTTATTTTTAACAAATAAGTGCTTCAGTACGAACCAAAAATAATGATGAATTTATTTTTGATATCAAGGTTAATTTTTAATTTTTAGATATGAAGGTTATATAGGTAATAAAATCAGATAACCACTATTATGATACCTTAGTTATATAATTAATAATTCTTCATTATAATCAATATAAGGCTTAATAATAAGTGCTACGATGTTTAATAATTGTTAAATTGTAGTCAATGATAAAAAAGTATTTTATAATCTTTTGGTCCCCTAAAATAATCAAGGTAATTTGAATTATCTTCACTAACTTCAAGTTGATATCTATATAATTTTAAGGACAGAAGGGGTGGGGTAGAAAACAAAATTTCAGTCATATATTAAGTAATAAATGTATATTTTAAATTTCTTCAGTTAACAAGCATTTTCATTACACATGACTCAAATAACAAAAAATTAATTTTCATATAAATAAGAAATAAAATTTTTGTGAACATGCGTAGTTTTTAATTTTCATAACACACTTCCACACTCTCATAGCATTTATGAAGATACTCTACATTAAAAAAATATATAATTAATTAGAATAATTAGATAATTATATTAAGTAAAGGTAAATCCGTCTGCCCGAAACACACACACAAAAAAAGGTTTTAACTTCCAAGCCGGATGTATGCTCCTTAAAAGTATATTTTTATTTCTATAAACTCCTCCATGACAATAGAGTTATAATGTATTCCAAGCACGTAAATAAAATAAGTTTATAAACGTTTCTTTTTTCCAAGCAAAGACTGTAGTAGTGTTCGCAATAAATTTGTTCGTTATACCCAATTTTATTTAATTACACCCATGCAAAGTGGGATAATTGTTGCTGGCTTAATTGACAGTGTAATACTATAATAATATAATTTTTATTACAATGCCATTATAAATGCTCGTATCACGACTTTGAGAGGGAAGTTTAGAATAACATAATTATGCTTCGTAGTTCAGTCTATAATATTTTACTGTTGAGAGTTGGTCTTTGTGAGAGGAGACTGTTTACACAATCATCTTCATAACGGTACTTAAATTAGCATTGCCATTCGAAATTTTAAAATGACGTCATTGTGTCATGTGATTCGAAGCAACTGATATAGAGTTTGACTAAAACCAGCGCTGTTGTTGCCGATCCTGTAATCTTTTCAACAAATTCACATTATTTGAGATCCAGCTGGAAATAAGTCCTTGCCGCCTGGGACGCTGTGTTGTTGATGTTGTTGTTGGTCTTTTCCCACTGTTTTGTGTTCTGATCCATTCTGGGTTTAGGTCTTGAGAATTATTTGGTTTGCGTGGAGGAGGGTTTGGTTTGCGTGGAGGAGGGTTTGGTTTGCGTTGAGGAGGATTTGGGTTGCGTTGAGGAGTGTTATTCGGTCTACTTTGAGGTTTATTATTATTTCCACTGCCCTGGCCGGAAAATGTTGCACTCTGTGTTCCGGCTTGTGAGGAGCTAGCTCCATTTCCAGCCTGGCTTCCAGCATGACCAGCTGAGAGGGAAGCTCCTCCATTACCATTGAAACTTGCACTCTGTGTTCCGGCTTGTGAGGAGCTAACTCCATTTCCGGCTTGGCTGCTTGCATGACCGGCAGAAAGCGAAGCTCCCCCATTACCGTTGAAACTTGCACTCTGTGATCCAGCTTGAGAAGAACTGAACCCATTTCCTGATTGACTGCCAGCGTGACCCGCAGAGAGAGATGCTCCTCCGTTACCATTAAAACTTGCACTTTGAGAACCAGCTTGTGAGGACGAGAATCCATTTCCGGACATACTTGCTGCGTTACTGGCAGACAATGAGGCTCCATTACCATTGAAACTTGCACTTTGTGATCCCGCCTGCGAGGAGCTGAACCCGTTACCACCGAACCCTCCTGAGTAGCCTGATGAAAGTGATGCTCCCTGGGGAGAGAAGGACGCGGTCTGGGAAGCAGTCTGCGAGGAACTGAGGCCGCCCAGCCCCGAGGAGGAGAAACCGTGGTTGACGGAGAACGACGCCGAGTCGCCACTGACGGAAGAAGTGTGTGAACCGCTGAAGCCCTGCGATGGGTTTTCTTGTTTGAATCCGTGGTTCGAGTAGGGGTTGGCGTACACAGGCCGGCCAGAGTAGGGGTCACTAGAGTAGGAGCTTCCTGGACCTCCTAAGTGTCCGGCGTTGTTGTGTGAGTCAGGAGATCTTGACCCGAGAGCAGTAGTTTTGAGAGGGGCTCCATCATCAGAGCTGTCTGGAAAAACGATCGCACTGTCGCTATCTCCATCTGTAAAAGTAAGGAATGTATCAACAATTTGAACTGATGAAGAAAGAAATGGAGGAAATAAGAATTATTGTTTTTATATATTAGAATTTCAAACATATAAGTTATAAGTAGAATAAGTGCAGCTATTTAGTGGATCTGCATATAAACTAAGCATCCTCCGTAGTATAAACTATAAATTCTTTAGATTCACACTTTATACAACCTGTATTTTTTTATTATTATTTATTATTTCCTTTATAAAATTTACAGTTCTATAAGAAAGTCAGAAGGTGCTGATAATCAATTGCATGCATTTATATACAAAAAATAAATGAAATTAAATAAAAAGTAATAATTTCGGTATCATCAAAATAATAATAAAAAAAACAAAACAATAGGTCTGTTCGTAAATATTACACAATCAGAAAGAATCGATTATTTGTGATGAACCTTAAGTACAGAAGGTTCATCACAAATAATCGATTCTTTCTGATTGTGTAATAATTTACGAACAGACCTAATTAGTCCAGTAAAATTAAGTTTTGACCCGGAAAAAATTATTAAAGTTTTGAAACTCTCAGGGTCGATGTAGACTTATGTTCTAGATCACATACTCAAAATCCCCCAAAATCCCACTGGGGCATTTCCGGTTACCCTTAAAAAATGGCGGCCAAAAAGCACTTTTTTATAAAATTCGTAATTAAATTCCTAATTAAGCTAGGTTAAAAATTTTAGCGGATAATTAAAGCCAAGAGTTGACATTAACAGGAAAAATAAGTTTTTTTAAAAATTGAGAAGTTAATTGGCATTTAATCGGTGATTAATTAAATTTTTATCCAAAGCTCGCGGATAGATTGTAAAAAAAAACATAGAAATAATTTTTTTATGAAAAAAAGCTTCAAGTAAAAAACGTAGCTTATGTTTTCTAATTTCCGTTACTGTCATTAACTTTAATTTACGTTTATACTTAACGGAGATATGAGCAGATGAAGAAGAGCGCGCGTGGTCACTCGGACGTTCAAACGACAATACAGCCGCCCGCTATGCATGCATTTAGGCTTGCGCGCTCCCTTGTCGCCAGCTTTACTTATGTCGTGCAAATATTATATGAAGTAGAGGGGTAGTAAAACCCAATTTACCCCCTCCCCCCCCGAAATCTGTATGATGCTAATTTTGAGAATTTCAGAATATTAGGTATTTATATATAAAAATATAGAAAGATTATGATATCTATAATATAATACATTATAGACAAAGAATGCCATGTTATGGCATTTTGTAAACATTACATGTATAATTTTTGTGGGAGGTATGGTCTAGTACGTTTGACCGGGTCTCGTCAGATCACCGAAGTCAAGCAAACCTGAGCGTGGTTACTAGTTGGATTGGTGAGCATTGCATTTTCAACAGAAATCACGTTTCTTTACCCAGGGGTAAATCAATGCGCTTTTCCACCCACCATGTGGTTCCCCTGCATGGCTTTTTACCATTTCACTGCGGTCCATTGACAAAATCTGTAGGGTCTATTTTAGTTGAGGTTTCCACGTTTCCCTCAATCGTAGGCAAATGGATTGCATGTCCGGGGCAATCCTTGTTCTGGAGGACTCCGCGAAACGATGAATGCTACATTTTGAATTTTGTTTATTTAAGAATAACAAATTCTTTAAAAGCAATTGCATCATGCATTAATGTTGAAATTTTATTTCCTCATAATAATTGAGTAAAATGATTTTTGATCGGTTCGTAAATGCAAAACCGATTCATGAATCAATAATGAGGTTAGCATTCTCTACAGAGGGAACATATTATACTGTATATGGTTCCTCTAATATATTTATTTAATTTGTGTATTTACAAATAGACCTAATATAGCACAGAAAAAATTCTATGATAATAACATAGGTGCCGTGATAATGCATTTGATGTAATTAGATTTAATGAAAAAATAAAATGTCACAATAAAATGTGGTTATTTAGAATCCAAAATGAAGAGTAACATTTCAATTTTAATTGCCAGGGAAAATTGTTCTTAAGGAATTTGTTTATATATAAATATAAAGGGGTCAAAATTGTCAAGCTGATCATGCAGCAGATTTTTATTCTATAGAAGAAGTGTCATTACACGATACACTCATAGTTCTTAACAACTATATTAATCCAAGTATACATTACACGATCAAGTTTTAAAATTAAAAAAATAATTAAATAGTGGTTATCATATAATTAAGGTTATATAATAATAATAATAATAATATATAATAATGGTTATTATGTTATTAAGCTAGAACGATTTTGGGAAAGCAGACTGTGGGTGCACTTTTTAACCCTTCCAAAATTGCAAATCGCATCTCTTTCAGCTGCATCTCCAGCAAATAAGATTGGGTTAAATATATCCCCATTCATCAATCAAAACGTTATTTTTAAACTAACGTTATATATATTGCAAATTATTTTACTAATATGATATACATTATTTAGTTGAAAACGATGTATTGAAATTAAATTTTCAATACAATTTTATTAAATAATATACATATTATTAATATTATTATGCATACGCATTGCACGCAAAGTTCTCGTATAGTAGTTGATTTTCTAGGACTATAACCTGCAGGTCCTCTCAATTAACAGTAAAGTTATATGGTAAGAATAATATTGAGAATCATGTTCATCATTATGTGTATCAGTGTATCTCTTATTATACGAGTACAGAGCCAATAAGAATGTATACATTGAATACAATATGTACGACTACACTTCTTATACTCTTTATAATAAATTTTCACATGGTTATAGATTATATTTTTGTTTTCTTTATCAAACCATAATTGGGTATTTTTAATTAATAATGTTACTATTATACTCACTAAGTTTGAAACTCCGAACCTTTTGAACCTAGCTTCAACTTGAGTGTTTTATTTTATTTCCTCATGGGCACTTTACAGTAATACAACATAATTATAAATTATATACAAAATTTCCGCCCATGTGGCAAACGAAAAAGATTTAAAAGATTGATGAGCAGTTTACTCACTAAAAACTAAAACGTGCTCATTCGTTCACGTTTCGCGGAGTCCTCTAGAACGAGGATTGCCCCGGACATGCAATCCATTTGCCTACGATTGAGGGAAACGTGGAAACCTCAACTAAAATAGACCCTTCAGATTTTGTCAATGGACCGCAGTGAAATGGTAAAAAGCCACATGGTGGGTGGAAAAGCGAATTGATTTACCCCTGGGTAAAGAAACGTGATTTCTGTTGAAAATGCAATGCTCACCAATCCAACTAGTAACCACGCTCAGGGTTGCTTGACTTCGGTGATCTGACGAGACCCGGTCAAACGTACTACACCATACCTCCCACAAAAATTATACATGTAATGTTTACAAAATGCCATAACATGGCATTCTTTGTCTATAATGTATAATAGATATCATAATCTTTCTTTTTTATATATAAATACCTAATATTCTGAAATTCTCAAAATTAGCATCATACAGATTTCTGGGGGGGGGGGGGGAGGGGGTAAATTGGGTTTTACTACCCCTCTACTTCATATAATATTTGCACGACATAAGTAAAGCTGGCGACAAGGGAGCGCGCAAGCCTAGTAAATGCATGCATAGCGGGCGGCTGTATTGTCGTTTGAACGTCCGAGTGACCACGAACGCGCTCTTCTTCATCTGCTCATATCTCCGTTAAGTATAAACGTAAATTAAAGTTAATGACAGTAACGGAAATTAGAAAACATAAGCTACGTTTTTTACTTGAAGCTTTTTTTCATAAAAAAATTATTTCTATGTTTTTTTTTACAATCTATCCGCGAGCTTTGGATAAAAATTTAATTAATCACCGATTAAACGCCAATTAACTTCTCAATTTTTAAAAAACTTAACTTTCCTGTTAATGTCAACTCTTGGTTTTAATTATCCGCTAAAATTTTTAACCTAGCTTAATTAGGAATTTAATTACGAATTTTTTAAAAAAGTGCTTTTTGGCCGCCATTTTTTAAGGGTAACCGGAAATGCCCCAGTGGGATTTTGGGGGATTTTGAGTATGTGATCTAGAACATAAGTCTACATCGACCCTGAAAGTTTCAAAACTTTAATAATTTTTTCCGGGTCAACATAGGATTTTAACTTAGTTTTACTGGACTATAATGTAAACATATGTAAACTAATAATTTATTTGCATATTTATATACATTACAGTAAACCTAAAATTTTAATTTGCATGATATAGATTTATCTCATTTTTATAAAGTATAATAATAATCATTGAAAAAAAATTTTAATTGCTGAACTCACAAATCAATATTTTTTTTATCTATTTACGTACACACGTTAAATGCAACAAAGAACGCTATATATTATAATTGCATCCATCATAATATATATAACATTTCAATAATTTGCAAGTATGTATAAAATCTCTCTCTCTCTCTCTCTCTCTCTCTCTCTCTCTCTCTCTCTCTCTCTCTCTCTCTCTCTCTCTCTCTCTCTCTCTCTCTCTTATCTATCTGATAAGCAAAAAATAAAAAATCTCTAATATTTAATCAAGATTAATAATGTTACAGTTTTACCAAAAATTAATTATGTATTTAATATCTGCGTCTTTTATTATACATACTCAAATCAAATACGCAAATTACATAATAAAATACTATTAAATAGAACTTACCAGCCATTGTAAAAGCCACACACAGAAGCACAATGCAGCACAATATCCTTAGCGTCATGATGGCTTCTGTCTTGAGCACGGTATGCAATATGGACGCATGTCCTTTCCGATATTTATACAACGTCCCTCTCTATCTCCCCGCCTTCGGCTATCGCAACGTGGGATACCCCAGGGCTCCCTGAATGTGCGTGCGTACATCCCGTGCCCCCTGTCACCTCCTCCGTGAGGCGTGGTGCGAATTACGATCAGCACATTGTCCCAAGTCAAGGCCCGAGCCATGCAGGGAGTCGCCAGCACTATACAGAATACGGATGAGAATCAACACCAAGGATTACCGCTTATAAGTATGACTCTACCGTCATAACTAAGCCATATATAATCGATGATTATTGACATCATTATGTTCAATGAGCACGTAATGTATCTTGCATGAACAGTCAGTAGTTTGTCATCATTTTGTATTGTGAGTCATTGCTCTTTTTTGCATTCAAAATTAAAAAAAAAAAAAAAAAAAAAATGAATAATTTATTTTCAGAGGAACACCCGAAAAAAATAATATGACAGTACTTTTGTTACATATTTGTATAATTTTTATTGTTTAATTTGCAATTTTCTCTAAATGTAATATATTTTTATTGGTTTTACATTCTTTTTAATGGAGTATTGACCTCAAATTTTTTTATTGCAGAAATGGATAGAGGGTGCAAAGTTATGCTACCCTGATTTTTTTCAGATTTTTTAGAGCCCGGAAAGTATTTTTAAAAAATTATTGAAAGTTATTTTTGTGACGTCACGAGACGCCGCTCCTTAAGAAAAAGATAGGACTTGCCGCCGCGTGACGTCACAAAAAGGACTTTCAATAATTTTTTAAAAATACTACCCGGGCTCTAAAAAATCTGAAAAAAATCAGTGTAGCATAACTTTGCACGCTTTATCCATTTCTGCAATTAAAAAAATTGAGGACAATACTCCATTATATAGTTAATATTCTCGATCGTTACTCATGCAAAATTGTAAATTCAAACTTAAAAATTATCTAAAATTTATTTTTGCTATACGGTCTGTGAAAAAGAGGTAGAGATCATTATTATTATATTTTCATATACTCTCTGAAATAACGAAGTCATGTTATTTTTCATATTTTTAATTCATTCTTACTCTTATTTATATTCTATATAATAAGAAAAAGTTTAAAAAAACAAACTTTATTATACAATAATAAATCTGCATTTTCTGACTTGTTTTATCTGGGTTAGATTATCCGATTGTATTTTATTCGGCTACCGGCGGTGCAGTGGTTGTCGTAGGAGTGGTGGTAGTGGGAGTGGTGACCAGAGGAGTGGTGACCGAAGGAGTGGTGACCGAAGGAGTAGTGACTGGAGGGGCCACGGTGGTGCTATTCGTGCTCGTGCATCCTACGATCGTCTGCAAGAGCTCCTGTTGATTATTGATCACCTGGGTCAGCAGGGTCGCGATCCTCTGGATGATCTGCGCCAGCAGACCTAGAACATGAGTCATGTGACTCTCATGTATTGTAACAAAAAATTAACCAAAATTAGGAGGTATCAATAAAATAGTATGTATTTTTTCTTTTCTTGGGGCTTTAAATTTATAGTTGTAAGTGCATTTTGAGTAAATAAATAAGAAGTACAAAAAGCAACGCAGTTTTGTACAGCACGTTATACCTGCATGTACCTAATTTGATCGACTTATATACTTAATAATTTAAAAAATTAAAAATGTATTAACGTGCAAGAGGAAATAAGAGAGCATGTCACATATAGCCAATTAACTCCAAAAATCACCACCCCTCGATCAATATACTGACAAACAAAAAGTGACATCGTTAAAAAAAAAAAAAAAGAGTGATGAATTATCCTTTTAGTACGATTTCTTAATAAAAGTCCGTGAATTTTGTGATAAAAGCATTAGAAATTTTCAGGAATTTTGGTCATAACAATTAAAATAACAATCGATGCCCAAAAATTGCCCCACTCTTTTGACCCCTATATAGGAACGTTTCAAAATGGCTGCTGTGAAGAACCGGGAAACTTTTTTTTTCCTGGTCAAACAAAGATCGGATATAAAAAATAAAATAAAACAAAAGATGCTTGGAGTGTTGGATTTTATCAATTTCATCATGCTGTCCCAAGGTGTACGTGTACCTGACGTGTGAATTTGAAACATATATGTAACAATGCCATTGAGTAAATTATTAAAATATCTCCCAAAACAAGTGTATTTGTTTTTGTGCAAATTTTACATATAGATAGATTTATCTTCAAATGAAACTAGTTAATGTCAGGAAAAGATAATAAGTTAATAAATTTTTATATAACATCTGACAGGCCATACCTGGAAACCGGATTGTTGGTGTATTGGCGGTGAAACCTTGGTGCTGTGGAGGTTGAAAGCCCAATCCAAAGTTTGGTTTTGGTAAGTTTGGGAAAAAGTTCCAGAGTACACCTCCTGGCTTCTCAACTATGCGACGCAGCGCCATCAGTTTGTTCTGCAGCACTACGCCGTCCTGATAAAGTGCGGTCATGACCTCTCGGTTGGCGGGAACGGGCATCGTCTCCCTGCTGGGTAACTTGGTGGCCCACTCGCGAATGCTGGCCACCACGGACTCAATGCAATCCGCGATGCACGGCAGTCCCGTGTCCAGGTTCCCCGCTAGCGAGGGAGCCACGTTCAGACACTTGTGAATGCAACTGTCACGCAATTCACGATTCATTGGAGGTGCCACAGGGATGTGTCGTTTGTCCGAAATCGTTCCTAAACAAAGAAAACCGAACTTATAAGAATATTATTTTCTTTTTACAGTTTTAACTACTTCAATATTTTTTTTAGCTTTCATTCAGCACTAAAATATATTCTTTTATAACTGACACTCTTTTAAGCTTTCTATGCTGACATAATTCAGTTTAAATATAAAATAAAATTGTAGTCAACATTTAGAAATACCCAAATAAATTTAAATATTTGCCCCACGGTCAGCCTGCTGTTCTCTGCTGTTTGCAGGAATTTGATTTATTTTAAATCTTTAGATGTACTGCGAAGTTTTTACATGCACGTAATTATACGCGTTTTTCCCCATTACTATTATTGGATCAAAATATTATTTCAACTCAATGTATAACGTACAAAATATATACAATTCAAAAACATCAATTTTTTTTTTATTATTAATTCCATTGGTTCCTACAATCATATTTTCATATACATGATATATGTTGAGGAGGTTTATAAGACAAGTCAATCTAAAGCTATATAAATAATATATAAATTATATATATATATATATATATATATATATATATGTAAATTATAAATAAATATAAATATAACCCTATGTACACTTGTGAGCAAATTAAATGACGCGCACTTACCGACTGGAGGCACCACGAGGGCGCCGCGAGCGAGGAGAGCCAGGCAGGCGAGCACCACGAGCTTCAACATTGCTGGACAGTGGTGCCTGCCTCTGTATGCCTGGCTTATATAGATACTTTGGGCTAGGTAAGCAGCTTTATCATCCCCACACTAATCTGTTTACCTCACGAGCCTAATTAGACAAATGTCTCCATTAACATAATATCCCCAGACACATCAGTTGTTATTTGTATTTGGTTTTAGATAAAAGTGGGAGTTGTGTAGTTATAAATTTATACTAATATGGTTTGAAAAATAAATTTTAAGATCTGTTGAATTTTTAATCAATTTTAAGGTTGATCGTCAAGTATGTACCACAAAATGTTAATGAATATACAATTAAATATAATGGTCAATTCTTCTGCTTTTAATTTTTTTCAGGTGATCCATATCTTGAAAGTAAATTAATGTCTCAATATCCCAAACTATGAAGTTTCTATTTTCCAAATGGGATATATCTGTATTTTTTTTTTAAGATTTTAAGTTGTTTTTTTTAAATTTGTGCTATAAAACGTAAGTAGAGAAACAGTCGAGCAGGTGACTTTCTTCTGGAGTTATTTGCTATTTTTGATTATTTCTTTTTCAGCAAATTCATATATTAAGGATAAAACTAGTGATAATGGAGTACTGATATTGAAACCCGGTGATTTCGATTGTGCCACTGAAAAAATTATCCAATCACTCTTTGACTCGCAAACTATGTGTATCAAGCAGTATAGTTGTGTATTAGTTACACTTTTTCTTTAAGTCACAGATTGCAGTCTTGCGCGCCGGTTAATTGCATACTTGCCCCTTCTTTTAGTAATCCGGGCATCTAGTCACCAAATTTGAGTAAAAAATTCTGAAATTCTTGTCAAACCTAATATGTCATAACAGAGCAATTAATTTGAAATTCAGGCCGTAAGAGCATTCCCATTATACCTCAAAATAGACAGTTGAGTGTTGCTACAAAGGTGCTCGAAGAGTCTGCATGGAGGCGAGTGAAACTCTACACGATATTAAACTGATAACATTTTGCGAACGGCTGGACAGCGACGACTAAATTTGAATTATGTTCTACTGTTGTAGTTTTGTGCTCGATTCATAATTATTAGCGTTTAGGAACTTTTTATTGCGTGGTGAATACGTGCAAACAGTGATGACTTCGATCTTCATAGTCACGCTACTTGTTGATTAGTAATATAATTTAATGAAACAATGAAGAAATGCGAGGCCAACGCAATACAAAAAAAATGTGCTTATACGTCAAATAAAGCTTTTACGTACAGTACATTACTAGTAGGATGATATTTTTATTTATTTTTATTTTTCATTTCAGTATAATATGTTTATCTGGTTTATCGACTGTTTATCAATATTTCCTTTTATTTTCATCTGTCAAAGTCAAAGAGCTGAAAAATATATAATACTATTCATAAGAATATATTATATATTTTTTTCATACGTCTTAAGTTCTTACTTCATAAGAAGTATTATAAAATACTTCCGAAAGATTTATGCAGTTAAAATGGTTTTGTTAAGAATTATCATATTATTAAAAGTTTAGTAGTTAGCAATTTTTGACTTTTTTTTTTTTTTTTTTTTTTTATGCTGTAGCATTAGCTGTAATTTTGTAGGTTAGCAGCCACTTTGTGACATGGTACTTTTAGTGCCTTGATTGCTATCCCCACCCCATTTTCTTGTAATACTGTGTGTACCTTGGGTGAAAATAATAAATTATTAATTTTATTATTAGCGGAAAAGATGAGACGTGAAATTAATTCTTAGTAACACCATTTTTTTTTTTTTTTTTTTTTTTTTTTTTTTTTTTTTTTACAAGGATACATTCCTAAGAGCTTCATTATATACATGGCAGATGTGATTCTTTGGGTGACAATATAATCATTTTATAAACGAATCAGTAATTACATGTCATGACTAATGAATTTAAGTAGTATTATATTTAAATTAATGTCTTGGGTACCAATATATTTTGAGAGTAGACACATCCATCGAAATATTCCGTTTCAATTTCATGTCGGATTAATTAAGACATTATTTTAAATATGATTGTGTGGAGATAAAAGTTTTCTCGGAACTTTTTTTAATGAGTTTACGAGTTTACGTTCTTGTTAATTTTTCCAAAAATTGTAAATTTCATGTTAAAAAATGTCATTAAATTAAAAATTTTTATTATTTTTGCTATGATCTGGGACAATAAAGAACAATTATTTTTTATAGTTTCTGAAATGAAGGAATTGTATTTTTTTAAATAACATTTTATTTTTTATTATATAATATTTTTTATTTTTTTCCCCTTACAATCTATAAATAATAATTAAAAAACAGGAATAAATCTGTATATTTTTATTCACTTGTTAAATTGATCGTTGCTGCTGTTGTTTGGAAGCATCGATCGAAGAGCCTCTTGTTTCTTGGCAGTTAGACAGTTGCATCAACTTATACAGACTCTGCTGAAATTATTGGGTTGGCAGCCACACCTAAGGTACAACCACTGGCTGGATAGGCTCGATGGGTTCTAATGGTGGAGGGTTGAGTATTGGTGGGTCCACGGGCTCGATGGGCTCTGGAGGGTCAACTGCTGGTGGCTCCTCGGGGACGTCCTCACGGATCACCATGGGTGCGGCATCCAACCTGACGAGGACTGCTGGTGGCGGAGTGGTGTCCGGACGAGTGACTGGAGGGGCCAGGGTGGTAGTGGTGGTGGAGTTCGAGGGGGAGCACGTGCAGCCAATGATCATCTGCAGGATTTCCTGCTGCTTCTTGATCACCTGAGTCAGCAGGTTCATGATGGTCTGAATGATCTGCACCACCAGACCTGAAACATACGTCACTCGAATTAAGACTAATGTAACAAAACACCAAAACTAACCAAAATTAGGAAGTATCAATGAAATATTATATTTTCTTTCCCTTCTTCTTTGAATTAGCTGTAGATGCATTTTTAGTAGACAAATGAATACACAAAGAATTATTATTTTTTTTTTTTACAGCTTGGAAGAGCTTGAACGCTACCTTTTCTGTGCCTAATTTGATTTAAAAGTCAAAGAGATATTAATAATAAAATTTGTTTGTTGAGTTAAGTAGTACAATTGAGAAAACAGAATAAATGAATATATTAATATATAGCGTCTGAAAGGGTCATACCTGGGTACTGGGGAGCGGGAGGTGTAGTACTGGCGGAAAACCCTTGCTGTTGTGGATGTTGAAAACCGAATCCAAAGTTTCCAAAGTTGGGGAAGGTGGGGAAGGTTGGGAAGAAGTCCCAGATTGCGCCTCCTGGCGTCTCAATCATGCGACGCAGCGCCAGCAGCTTGTTTTGCAGCGCCACGCTGTCCTGGTAGAGTGTCATCATAACCTCCTGCCTGGCAGAAACGGGTACCGTCTCCCCACTGGGAACCTTGTCGACCCACTCGCGAATGCTGGCCACCACGGACTCAATGCAGTCCGCGATGCACGGCAGGACCTTGTCCGGGTTCCCCGCCAGCGAGGGAGCCACGTTCAGACACTTGTGGATGCACACGTCACGCGCTTCACGGTTCATTGGGGGTGCCACAGGGATGTAGTGTTTGTCCGGAATCGTTCCTAAAGCAAAGAAAAACGATGTTATAAAAATAATATACTCTCGTTAACGTCAATACTTTTTTTAGCTAACTGATACATATACTTTTGTCACTCTTTTAAACTTTCTATTATATATGCTGACGTAATTCAGTTGACATACATAATTATAGTCAATATTTACAAACAAGCAAATTCATGAACATTTTTGCCCCTACTGTAAGGAAGCGCTGTTCTATGCTGTTTGCAGGCGTTTAATTTATACTTAAATCTTTAGCTTTACTGCAAAATCTTCACACTTAATTCTATACACGTTCTTCCCCACTACCATTAATTGATCAAACTATTATTTTAACTCGCTGTAGTGTATAACATATCCAATACGAGCAAACTGACGCGCACTTACCGACTGGAGGCACCACGAGGGCGCCACGAGCGAGGAGAGCCAGGCAGGCGAGCACCACGAGCTTCAACATTACTGGACAGTAGTGCCTGCCTATGTATGCCTGCTTATATACCTTGGGATAGGTCAGCAGCTAATCATCACCACACTAATCTGTTTACCTCTCGAGCCTAATTAGACAAATGTCTCCATTAACATAATATCTCCAGACACTTGACAAGAGAAATAACGAAATTACCACAGTGCAGTAGTTTCTTTATATTTTGTTTAAAATAAAATGGAAAGTGGTACTTATAAAAATATATGCTATGATTTTTTTTAATTGAAAATTTAAGTTTCATTTACTTTTTAATTAATTTTTATAAGGCTAATTGACACATCATTGGTCACGTGCCGCAAAATTTAAGTGAAAATACAATTAAATATTACGTATTAAATGAAGTCAACACAGACAAAAAAAAAATGTCGCTGCAAAGGTGCTCGCAGAGTCTGGTCTTGACGCGAGTGGACTTGATACACGACACTGATAAGTGATAATAGATATACTGCAGTTATATTTGTAAGCGTCTGGGATTGTGCAGCGACGGCCAAATTTGAATTATGTTACATGCTGTTGTAATTTTGTTCTTATTTAAGTCACAATTACTGGCATTTAGAAGCACTGTTCACTGCATAGTGAATACGTGGAACGCAGTGAGGACTTAATTGCATGTCTTTCTCATATTAATCATCATGCTGCGAGTTCATTACTGTGTAATATAATGTGGCATTCATGAAGAAATGCAAAGCCTACGCAATATAAAAAAAATATGGCGGTGTGTCAAATAAATCTGTTACGTATGGAGCAGGTTTGAGATTTTTATTTAATTTTGTTCTCATTACATTTTTCGTTTTGTTTATCTTTCCTCTTATTTCCAGCTATAGTTTTCAAGTATATATATCTGCTGTCAATTTCTAATACTTTTCATTATAATTGCATCTGCGTTTATATACATAAAACAACAATAACAAATTTAATTATGTGAAAAAAATAACAATAAAATACTTCCCCAATCAATTTTTTTATCCATCCCATGCAGCATTCATCTGGTTGTGACCAAGATCCCTTTATTAGTAAAGGGATCTTGGTTGTGACTTTTAGGAAACCGTAGAAAAAACTTTGCGTAGAAACCTCAGTCAGAATGTCAGCAATGGAGGATGCCATCAATCACCTCCCGAATGCACGAGTGAGTGTCTTTCATGTTAAGACATTGCTTTGAGTATTATTTAATTACTAGATATTTGAATTTATATTAGTCATGTAATTACTGCCTTATTTTTATAGTTTTCCTTTCAACAAAAGGCCAAATTAGAAAGGCCATTGTCTTCTCTAAAAAGGTTCGACTTACAATTTCAATGTCAATGTCGTTTTTGTTCCGTGTTACGTCTATGGTAAAGTAATGAGAGGCATGCCCCACTCACAAGGTCACGTAGCTTTTGTTTTAATATTATATGTAGCTGTGGTTACATTTAATTGATACGTCATCAACCATCTTATAAAGTAACGATAAATGTACAACAACTTATGTCGCAACCACAAACGTTCCGAAATCACTAAAAAAAATTTACTCCATATATTTTTCTTTAAAACCAGAAAAGTCTTTCTTTTTCAAACCGCTATTACATGATGCAAATTATTCAGCAACACAAGTTTTTTTTTTAAAGAAATTTTTGTTTGTGTGGAGATTAAAATTTCTTGCTGCATGCATGATGCATTAAATAAAATAAAAAAAAATTAGCATGCAATTTCTGTATTAGTGCAGTGGTAGGTAATTACATCAGATTGCATTACATATGCAAATAAACAACAATGATTAAATTATACCAGTCAAGTGAAAAGCTGTGTAAAGCCGGCATTACACCATACAATTTTGCTTATAATTTTTCTTTGTTACAAAATTTTATCTCGTCCAGAAAAAAACATCACTTTTTTTCTTACCCGTACTTTGATTTATAATAGAACATGCTCAATTCTAAATGAATTGCAACAAAAATCGTGCACCAATTTGCTTCAAGTCTCTTGAAGGAGAGAAAAATTTATTGCAAGGCAAAATTTTATTCGAAATTTTATCTTGTAATTATGGCATCATCTGCAAAGCAACAAGCCCACAGAAAATGGATGGCGCTGAATCGTTGTGCTTATACCGGGCCACCGGTGGCAGCTAGAAGGCAGATGGCTTCCAAAAAAGTCTTTATTATAATATTATCATGGTGAAAATAAAAGTGCTGAAAACTCTTTCAGTATCTAATTATTTAAGAGTGTGTTTAAATAATATAAAATAAGATAGTGCATGATGTTTATATATAATAGGTAGTAGATATTTTTATTTTTTGATGGCCAAACTCAGATATACGAAATGAATTTTGATTTTTTTTTTCCATTTGATTAATATGAAATAATAATAAAATAATAACAATGAAAAAAAAAATAACACACCTTTATCACGATTATGATATTTTTCTACTGGGATTCCCCCACTGATAAACCATAAAAAATATATTCTAAAGTCTCACGTATATGATGTCCAATCATTATTATGTGAAGGAAGAAACCCAATTTGAAACCTGTGAAGAAAGGTGAAGGTTATAAAATATATAAAATAAAGAAAAATAGACAGGTAGATTTCTCATGCCCATAATCCGTTCGTGTTTGGTCGAGCGTTTCCGTTGAAACGAAGAGTTCCCCGTTGTGTGAGCCTCAAGTTTGCGGCGCGACTTGATACTTGATTGTTGCGTCGTCTTGCACGGCGAACAGACTCTCTCGTCACACCAGCGGTCACCATGGTTACTGCGAGGCTTGTTTTGCTGCTGCTGGGTGCGCACTCCGTCCTCACCGCGACCCTTGGCAGGGGTCCCGAGGTCATTCGGACCACCCCTGTCGAGCTCGTGAATAAACGTGAGTACACCAAATGTAACAATTTGATTTTTATTAAGAGAACAATTCATTATCTGCTGCTGCTTCATTTTTTTTAAAACTTGCTCGTATGGTATCGTCCCTCGTCCGTAATAATGAGCTTTCTACTTTTTCAGGTGAGCGCAATCATGAGCTGTAAATTAGTATAAAATAAAACTCATAATTGCGCTCACCTGAAATAACAGACAGCAATTTACAAAATCATGGTAGGCAGATAGCTCATTACTGCGGACGAGAGACAATATCTTAATTTTTTGAAACAGTGTTAAAAATATATATCTAAAAATAATAGAAATTTATGGGGAGAAATAATTAACAACAAATCATTCAAATAATAATCCATACTTTTCATCAGCAGACACTAGATCTGGGACTTTTACATTGTTGAACCGTTGTGAAGAAAATCAGGTGATCGTTGGTCCTCATGGAGCTTATGAAGCTATAAACACATTTACCTGGAGTTTTAAACAGCTTTGGAGGACTTTGATTTTTTTCATTGACTTATTGCATGAATTCTGTAATGTCATGTAAAATAAGCACCAAGGGCCGGATATTACTTGATTAATGTGGCATGTTCGAATAGCACGTCATTCACTATAATATACAGTATAAACATGGAGCTAGAGACATGATTTTTTTTTTTATCATCATCATTAGATGCACACGGCGAAAGATTGGGTTGCCCGTATTTTTGCAGTTTCATTCTTAATTTCTTCCTATTAGCATCGCAACTTTGTTCTCTAAAAAACAACAGCGAATAATGTCGTTTTTGCTCTCTCTATTCCATCTCACTTGTCAGTGATGAATGAGAGTGATATTGTCATTTATCAAGAATTATGAAAAGGGTTACATAATTTTATAATTATGATAAGAAATTAATATCACATAAAAGTAAAAAAGTCACAATTTAATTTAATATTTTGCATGGTGTCTTCTTTACGGATTTTCAAACGCACATGCCCTCTTAGATTTATTACTTTTAAACACGCAAAATGAAACCCTAGAGTCTAAAGATCTGCAAAGCTCTGCACGTTGGTCATGTTGTTACCAGGTAAACGTTTTATTGTTATTGCTATCTGCTACTTGACTGACGTGAGCGGGCCAATGACGCACGTGCATTACGGGCGGCTCGGCCAATCAGGCCGGAGTGGTTCTCCGGGGGTAGTAGCGAGTCTGCACTCCTTCGCCTTGACCTTGCTGGCCAGACGCAATGGACCGGTTCAGCCTCCGCAAAACTTCGCCAACACGCGGCGTCTACCAGCTGCTTTAGTACGTTTTGCTTTTTTACGTGGCTCCAGACCATCATAAACAAGACAGGCCTTTAATTATGACTTGCTTAATATATGCTCGATCAAACAAAACGGAGATCTAGCTTGCCAGGTGCTCACATAAGAATAATCAAGAGTTCGCACAGGCCGTTGACTCGGTGTTGTTTTGCAAGAATACGAGATCTAATGGTAGCCAGCGTTATTATTTTTTACTCTTTTTAATGAAATGGAAAAAAATATATTAAATCATAACAGAAGAATATATTGAAGATTATCCAACTTTTCTGTGGTCGTATAATTACAATAATTATAATAATTATTATATTGTCTGTTGCTCCATCCTGGTTTATCAACTACGACTAACAGTATATATCATATCTATTGTCTACAATTAAAACATAAAAAAATGCTAAAACGCATCTTAACAGGAATACTCGAGTTAATGACATAAATGTAACGCTAGAATAGATGCAATGATAATTTGAAAATAATATGCTGGTTTGTACGATTAGAAATAATATAATTTAAATTCAAAACAATTTTGAAAAAATAATGATGCATGTAAATTACTTCTCAAGTCACATAAAACGTTTCAGTAATTACCTTGACTTCAATAACAATGAGCAAATACGCCAGTAAATGCATGTATTTTTTGCAAGGTTTTACTGCATGTGCTCACATTGGTTGCACCACGTTACAGCTGTTCCTCAAGTGGAGAACGAGGATGTGAACGAGCTGCCCGTGTTCCTGGGTCGCACGAGGCGCGGCTCTGTCTCGGGCTACAGTGGCTCGAGCTCGGAGACAGGGGCCTTCTCCGGAGGTGGTTTTGGCAACGGAGGCTTCAGCAGTGTGGGCTTCGGCAACGGTAACTTTGGAGGGGGCAACTTCGGTGGCAATGGATTTACTGGAGGATACGCAGGGAACTTCGGACCGAACTTTCCGCTTTTCCCACCGTTCAACTTCCCTCAGTTTCCACAAGCAGCCACGCCTTACGACATGAACTCGCTGTTCAACATGTACTTCAACGCAGCACTTCAGAACTACCAGGAAAATCTGCAGCAGTTACAGAACCGATTCCAGGCTAATTTACCTCCTAGGTAAGGACGTTTCATGTTCTGAGATGTGTTTGCTGTATTATATAATGGCAGCAATAAAATTAATGATACTATTTTGCACGATTTATTCATTTAGCATTGTTTTGTTGAAATTTGTTCGACATGTGTCATGCATGAGTTTTTTTTATAGATATAAAATAATAAAAAATAAAATAAACAATCAGTAAAAGATATCTAAAAAATGAAGATCCGGATATTATATATTATATTTATTATTATGCAAACAAAATTACTCAATACAAATTCATGATAATTTATTCTGAGGTCGTATAAATTTGCATTACCATTAGCACGTTTTAGTGAATTTCTATGCATCCAACAAAAAAGAACAAAACACAAATTTGAATTTCCATTTTCATGAATATGTATAATTTTATTATGTGAACAACAGAAAACTTCTCTAATATTTTGTCATGGGATTCATTTTTATATTTTTTATTACAACGCATGAAAAATCTGACTCTAGTTTTCATCACTCTTGACTTACATTATAAAAATCACTCTTATCACTTCAGAATTTCCCTCTTGCCTGTTATGCATGCAGACTTGTGAACACTACTGTGAGCTCGCAGCATGATTTTTGTCGCTTGCATGGGTGTGTGCTTGTTGGGCAGTGAGGCGACCGCGCGTCAGTCGGTGCTTGCGTCTTTGGCTGCGGACGCTCGGAACGCCCTGCAGCGCGCACTGTGCCGAGCACTGCAGCGTCTGCAGCTCGGTTGGGGTGCTGACACCTCTTCTGTGTGCAGCGGCAACAACCCTGGCAACGGCATCGCAGTGTCTGGGCCCGGCTACTTCGCCTTCGCTTCGGGGTCCAGCTCGCATCCCGGAGGAACGCACGTCTCCGTGAGCGCACCCCCTGGAGCAACGGTCCAGCATTTCGAGGGGTACGTACCAAAGTTGGTCACAAGGAATGCTGCACGTGCTATTCCAAATCCTGATGTATCTACGGGGGCCTCGACGGGTGGGGCCATTCACGGCGGTGGGGGTGGTACGTCCACGTCGGTTGCGAGCCAGTCCAACAGCCAATCAAACAACTCGCAAGTCTCCGTCAGCACACCACCTAGCACCAAAGTCCAGCATTTAGATGAGGGGTGCGTACCTTAGCCACATTGCATGCTCGAGCATAATCTACTCGTATGGCTGATTTTCAAGTATTGTTTTTTCGTGAGAAGTTTTTTATTTACTGAAATAAATGCTTTTATTTAAATTTATTGAATGAGGGATTAAGGGACCGCACAAAGAAAAATCAAACGATGGGAAATAAAAAAATGCACTCATATTTTGAACTATTAACACATTGCTGCATGCAGTAGTCAGAGTACCAATTTTATATTATTTTGCTCTTAAATTTACAATAAATTAATCAAAGTTGGAAAGAAATATCCTTTGTTCTCCAGTTCTATAAGATTAAACAATGACATGTAATATTACCATTATTATTATTAAATATTGATGACACTGCATTATACACATCATAGAATAATTTAAAATAACTGCATACTGAAATGCATGTCCTCTAATTCGTGTCTGGTTGTCGCAGGCCTGGAGGGCTCCAAGGCGTGTCGGTGTCGCACCAAACCTTCAGTCCTGATGGTTCTGCGGGGTCCTCGGCTGGTGGGGCGACGTTTGGCGGTGGCACCTTCTCCGCGGCGTCGAGCGGCTCCAACCAGCCCGACAACTCGCAGATCTCCGTCAGCGCACCATCTGGCGCCACAGTCCAGCACTTTGAAGGGTACGTGCCTCAGCCGAGCTAGAGCAGAGTCATATTAACTGTCTTTAAAACATTTTTTTTATTGAGAAGTTATTTTATTTTTATCAAAATAAATATATTTTTATTGAATGAAGAATTAGAAGACCGTATTAAAACAAAAATCAAAATATACTTGTCCGTATAAATAGTTATCAAAAGGATATAAGAAAAAATTTAAATATACATATCATCTTTTGGACTCTGTTAACACATGAACCTCTTTTACTAGGAGGTAAGCAATGTTTGACTATGCATTTATTCGAAATCTAAAAATCCCCCCCCCCCTTAAAAAAATGTTTTTTAATATCTTTTACCATGTTATACAATATAATTGTATTTATTTAAGTACCATTTTTATATTTGCACTTTCACTGTCGTAAAATTTAAAAATTTACAAACAAACTAAATTTTTTAACTAATTTTTTTTTGGGAAAAATCAGTTTTGTGATAAGCACAACAATAACAATTAAACAATATTTTATTTATTAAAATTATTGTTATTTTATTTTCCTCTAATTCGTGTCTGGTTGTCACAAGCAGGCCTGGAGGATTCCAAGGCGTGTCAGTGTCGCACCAAACCTTCAGTCCTGATGGTTCTGCGGGGTCCTCGGCTGGCGGCGGGGGTGGCACCTTCTCAGTGGCGTCGAGCGGCTCCAACCAGCCCGGCAACCCACAGATCTCCGTCAGCGCACCACCTGGCGCCACAGTCCAGCACTTTGAAGGGTACGTACCTCAGCCGTGCTGAAGCATATAACCTTTCGAATATTCTTTCCCAATGAGAAATATTTTTTTACTTTACATTAAAAGGGGTACAAAATGTAACATAAGTTACAGTCAATGGTATCATGTAAAGATTGTAAAGCCATTTATAAGTTCATGAGTTATAACTGCAGGACATTAACCTTACATAAAACGTATCTATAATGATATTTCTCTTTATAAATAACTGTATATAAGATTATAACATAACATTACTAATAACCAAAGCATCCACATATCAGAAAATTTACTGTTATAATAGAATTATAGTTCAATACAGAATCACATCTTCAATATATATAAGCTACGACCGCGCGTGATAGAAAAGCTGTCCTGTTAGCGCCTGGATGGTATGCAACTTTTCGAGCACATCTTTGTTGTGTAACAACAAGAAAGCTTGTGTATCTACAAGCTTTCTTCCTGCATTTTAAAATAAATGCATCAATGCATAAAATTAATATAACTGTGTTTTGTATTTAAAAATGTAAGATTTTTCTCCAGCTCAATGCTGTTTTGTTTTAATTAATTTTAAGTATTTTAACTGCGCGCAATCTGCAAGAAAATCTTAAATAAAGTAAATTTAAGGAACAGATAATAGGTCTGTTCGTAAACGCATAATCGATTCACGAATCAATGATCAGATGAACCATCTGTACAGATAGACAAGGAAAATAAAATAACAGATAATCTGATCGCGTATTTACGAACAGACCTTTGTTATGTGTTGACTAGCAAGAGGGAAAAAATTGGGAAATTTCATAAGCAACCAGAAAATTATATTAATTTTTACTCTTTTATATACTTTTCCTATAAATATGGACTTAATAAAAAAAAAAAAATATTGCGTTAAGGAAATTAAGGTAGAGATAACACGCCCAATGTTAATAAAAATCACATTCATGAAAAATTATGAAAAAATAAATTGAAAATGTTCTCCTCTACATCCCCTATCATCAGTAGCTGAAATATCATCAGGTACACAAAAACGAGCTAGTTTTCGAGTTATTAATTATTAATTTTTAAAGTTGACTAATTTAACATGGAAGTTCCATTTCTCCTTGTTAAATTACTTAAATTAGTGAACTAGCTTTAAAAATTAATAGTTCGAAAACTAGCTCGTTTTTGTATACCTGATATTTTACCTACTGATAGGCGGTGATAGGGGATGTAGAGGAGAACATTTTAAATTTATTTCATAATTTTTATGAATGTGATTATTATTAACATTGGGCGTGTTATCTCTACCTTAATTGATGATAACTGAGTTAAAAAAAAAATACATGAGTAAACATATTTTAAGTGGACGCATTTAATTATTTAAAAAAATCTAAATGCAAACATAAATAAAACTTCGAATCAAATCAATTTCTTCTTGTTTACAGTCCTGGTGGTTTACAAGGCGTGTCAGTGAGTCACCAGTCTGTGAGTCCCGGTGGGTCCGGTGGTGGCGCTAGTTACGGGGGAGTGTTCACCTCCGTGTCGAGCAGCTCCAGCAACCTCAACGGGGAGACCAGCAGCTTCCACTCAGCCACCACGGGCGTCAACAACAACGGTCAAGTCAGCTCCATCACCGTAACCAAGCCCTAGTTAGTTCGGCAACCAACCACCACCTCAAGCGGCGCAGCACTACACCGACCAAAACAATTAAGAAAATCAAAAATTAAAAAAAAAAAATATATGTACAATTACATAAAAATACATATAATTATAATAAGAAGAATGACAATGAAAAGTAAAATTAAATCTAAATTGAGTCACAATTAAACAAAATAAAAAATATTAAAATTAAAAGAAAGGGAAATAATTTGCAAAAGGTGTTTGCTTATTTATCTCAAATGTCTATAATTTTTTTTTACATTAAAACAATACTCAAAAATCGCAATATTTTAAATTATCGAAATATTAGTACACTTGATAGATGTAATTTAAAGTATGAATAATTTATTGAATAATTTCCTTATACGTAAATTAGATTATCTGTATAAAATCAATGATTTAATTATTTCCTTATAAATAAGTATAATAAGATGATGTTTATGGCAGTGGTTAACGTATGGTCAGGAGGATGTGTTTGGTTACTTCAGATTAGGCGTCGTCCGGCTATGTTTGTATTTATTACTTTGCCACCACATCCTGGGGCAGCTGATAGCACCAACTTTCAAAAACATCCCTCTGACAGCTCGTTACCAAATGAACATTGTCATAATTCTAGCGTTATTAGTGACCAGGCAATTTACAACTGAATCTTTTTAGTCTGATTGAAATTCTTGAATTTTATATCAACTTTTTTCATTGTAGTTTGTTAGAGTAAAAATAGAAAATAAATTGTAATAATTTAGTTATATAAATAAATTTTAGTTTGTTTGCATTATTTAAATAATAATTAATTTATTCGTAAATTACAATCAAATTGTTATAGGATAACAATTAGATAATGTATGCTCTATTAAAAAATAAAGAATTTAACAGTTATAAATATTATTTCATTTTTTCTTCTTTTTAGAAAACAAACTTTTGTTAAAAACACCCTGCACGACTATCATACAGACATGCTATATTAAATAATATAAAATAAGAAATCTATAAGAAACAATTTTTTTATTTTTTTTTATTCATTTTAAATAAACATAATACATTTCATTTATACAACAAGACATTTATACCTCAATGAGCTAAAGCTCGAGAAGAGGAAGGAAAATTTTGTTTCATCTGGAAAAACATGATGACAGAAATATTTCACTACATAATTAACAATAACAATTTTGTTTAAAAAAAAAGTTGATGTAGCTTATTCATCTTTCCATTGATTAAAGACAACCTCAGAATTAAATTTAAAACAATCTATCCTTCAATTTACGTATTCCTTGTTTATTTAAATTAACCTTAAGTGACTTATAATTTTTTCTAACTACCCAAATTAAGTTTACTGGAAAGTTCTGGAAAAATTAAATATTTTAAAACAATCTTAGGAATGTTTTTTGAGAGTTTCTACATAATTGTAGCTGCGTGAACTAGATATGTTGCATACTTTATTAAAAAATATAAGATTGTAAATTAGATAATTGAGACTATTAGCTCCAGCACTGAAAATATTATTTATTTATTTATTTCTCTTGTGGCTGTACATAATACAACATAGAGACAAAAAAACTTATAAATATAACTTAAAAATTAAACATGATACAATATTATATGCACTTAGAAATATTAAAACAATTTGCAATATTAAGTTTGCAAATAATGGTATAATTATAATAGCTCATCTACTTACTCAGAAACAATTTCCAATAATGTGCATAAGAGTTTTGGAAAGAGTATTTTTACGAGTTGCAAAACTTGTAACCATCTGCTTGAAATTTCGTCGTGGGGAATCTTGTTATGCGTAGAAGCAACAAAAGGAAAATTGAAAAACATTTCACTCATAATATTTGAATAATCATTAAAAATTATTTTGCTTCTCAAATAAAAATCAAAAAGTTTTTGCTGTCAAGTGAAATTTTTTTATTGAAAATATTGTATATATATATATATATAATATATATATATATATATATATATATATATATATATATATATATATATATATATATATATATATATATATATAATATATTAATTGATGAAAAATATATACATAATGAAAGCACGAATTCTTATTGGTATTCGGTATAAAAGTTTTCAATTAAATTCAATTATGTGAAATCACGTATATCTCTTCTATTATTATGCAGTAAAACGAATATTATATAAAATTAACTAATTTAATAAATTTATAATATTTTACTTAAATAAAGAACATTAAAATCCATATTTCAGTAATTTATTTAACTCTCCATTTGAGACATTTTATTGCAATGAGATATAGATTTAATCTTGGACGAAGTTTTTGTTTTTCTCGTACCGACTACTGTGAGATGTGTTCGCGATCATCTCAGGTGGGTGAGAGAGCTCTCAGGTGGCCGGGCAGGTCCTTGAGCTGCCAAGTCACGACTGCACGCCGAGGTGGGGGATCACGACTAGCAAGCCACCAAGTTCACGGTCACGGAGGAGCCTCTGCAAATTGACGTACGTGAACTAATTTTCATAAAGTCTGGACATAGTTTCAAAATATCTCCTCTCGTCTG
Organism: Siphlonurus alternatus; assembly: GCA_949825025.1. Taxonomy (NCBI): domain Eukaryota; kingdom Metazoa; phylum Arthropoda; class Insecta; order Ephemeroptera; family Siphlonuridae; genus Siphlonurus; species Siphlonurus alternatus. Next base: position 10,223,227 of record OX463779.1, read on the forward strand.
TTAACAATGCGTAGCAGATTTAGTCTCCTCCTTTGTTGCGTCTTCTATGATTAGCAGATAGATAAGATTGATGCTATTATAATAACATAACAATTCTGAAATCCCCAAGTGATCTCATCGACACAATGTTTAATTATATTTAATATAGCTGAAGGCAACAAAGTAATGGCATGTTACACGCCTCTCTTGTAAGCTTATCGATTTCAGCTGTCTATAATTAATATTGAGTTTCCCCAGCATTTTGTATTTTGTTATGCAATACGCGTATTATAAAGAAAATAATAAAAGCAGGGTAAAATTACTTGATATTTATAATATTTATATAATTTTGATTCTCGAGCGATACAATTGAAGCCAATAACAAATAAATGTTAAAATTTAAACAAAAATAATTTCATATTTGCGTCTTTTCACTTGATACTAGTTTGTCAATTTTACTTCTATGCTACTCGTAAAATATAAAATTCCTATCAAATATCTTGGTCTTTTAAATTTACATATTTTTTTTATTTGCAGTGTCATGTGTCAAATCAAGTTATTACCATCACAATGTGACTATGTTTATTATAATATAAATTTTAGCTTAAGTACCTTCTCCTAACATATACAATACAATATATCATTAAGAAAGAAATTGACTTTTAAAATGGCATTTGCTATAAATGTTCCCTTATTTTGCGCAAAATTACTGCTTCAAAGTTTGAAGTCGTGCAACAATTTTGGCAGCTACAAATAAATAAAAATAAAACCCAACAAGAAACATTTTATCAAACACATCAACACATTGCCCGCTTGAATTGCACTCAAAACTTCCAAATGACACATTGTTGGTTTCCTTCGAGTACCTTAAAGTGGTGCATACCTACTCGCACCTTCAAACGTGACTGGAATAGCATTGCAGTTACATTAATTATCACGTCGTGTGTGAAACAATAGCAATGTCATCCCATAGGAATAGTGAGAGAAGCATGCAAGGCCTAGGGCAACCAAGCTACACATCATACAACGTGCAGTTCTGTATTATTTATTTATTTATTTATTTATTTATTTATTTATTTATTTATTTATTTATTTATTTATTATTGTTCGCATAATTAAAATAAGTTGTATTATTGTCATTGTGTATATTAATTTTACCAATCACACTTGATTAAAAACTATATATATACTCCGACAGTAGTTAATACTCTGAGCTAATTCTATCCTCTTCCTCCCTCAGGCACATGATGTAATTTGAATACTGCATAGTAATTCATCTTCGTGATCAATTGTTTGCGTTTTTTACTGGACACAATAAGAGTCCGGGTTCAAGATCGCAACCCGCGGGGCTTCCGCCTCGTCAGCCGTGCGCTTCTCTGTGACGTCAGCGGTTGCTGGCGAACCGTGCAACAATGACGAGCTGCCGCGCTTCACTGAGCCTCGCGCACTCCCAGCTAATCATAACCTTCAGTGCAGCAAGATGTACTAAGACAATGCTCGTGTGTACTATCAATTTTATATTTTATTATGAAACAAATAAATACATTCCTAATTATTTAAAATCAGTAATTTAATTGATATAATGCAGAATTTTTTATCATTATAAATAATTGTCTGCCTAATAATGTTAACATTAAATTAAATTTTAATCGATTTAGAATTTATAAAATTTAGTGCCCATATTTTGCAAGACGTCGGTACTATGTTGGTATAAAAATATAAAGTTATAAAGGGGATATAATTATAATAAGCTTTCATTATAGTTATTTAATATATATATATATATATATATATATATATATATATATATATATATATATATATATTTTAGCAATGTATATACATACCGGCCAAGGTTAAACAATTAACCCTGTCGGCCGCTACAGAGATTCATCAAAAATCTTCAAGATATTAGATCAGTATTAAAGAAAAATATTAATGTATTGAGAAATAAATTAATAAGAGAATAATTTCACACAAAAACATACAGAGATTAAAGTATTTTTGACCCTAATGATCGAATACAAAAAGTATAACATTTTAATTACAATATATTACTTACTTATGATTATTTTACTGCTACTTTATTCATTATTTTTATATTTATTATAAAAACATAACCAACAAAAACAATTATTTCATGCTAACCAGCAAGCAAAGACAAGCAACATTTGATAAAGAAATATGCATGCATAAGGTCCATCTGAAACAAAAAAAGAAAAAAGCTTTAGAATATATGTTTTTTTAAACAATGCACAACATACGTGACTCTAAAACAACCAAAATGAATCTTTATATTTATTTTTATTTACTTATTATTTTTTAATAATTACTTTGAATTCAAAATTTGAGAGTTTTTTTTTGTAGTGTTATTTATTTTTATTGTTGCAAATTATTAACTCAAAACAATTTTAAATAATTTAATTTTAATTTAGTTATTTATTATTAACAAAAGTAAAGAATGAGAAAATAATAGAAGAGGAAAATAAGCAGTTAATTTTACTTAAGCAGTGCGCAAAAAAATATTATTTATTTTACAACTCATGCAGCTATTTTCTTATGCGTACATGATCACAAACAATGCTTCATAGACTTCATAATACTCGTAGTCAGTTTAATCACACTTAAACGGTACGTCAAAAAGAGTGGATTTTTTTATATTTATTTATTATTATTATTGTTTTTTTTAAGAATGTAGAGTATATTCAGTATTCTACTGAAACTGCTCTTTTGGAAAAACAAAACAACAACAATAACAACATAATCATTATACAGTCACCACATCACCACATGATCCATTACCTCAGCAGTGTGTTGAAGTTTAAAAAAATCGATTGCACTTGATATTTTCCAATAACAGCTTTATTTATAAAATATTATATTTTTTCAATAAAAAAAAACAAGAAATTAATAAATAAAAAAATAAATGACAATTAAGTGCATGTATATATACGCGAATATTGAAAAGATGTAATATACATATAAACATAACTATGATTTTAAAAATGCAGTTTTGCAATTAAATATTTACAATATTACGTACATACCTTAAAATATTTTAAAATGAACATATTGATTTTAAAAGCACATGCGAATGCGTGTCAAATCAAAATCTGATTTTATAATTTTCAAACTGTAATATATTGATGAATTAAAGTAATCTTATATAGTTAGTACTAAAAGTATTTACTTGTGAACTAAAATTAATTTTCATGCAGTGTTTTCCTCTTGAAGCGGATCGCCGTCGCATGATCATCGGTATAAGTGAATTGAAATAGATTGTAGAGAGGGAGGCTGTGCTCCTGAGCTCGAGGAAAGATTTCTGCCAAGCAAGGGCATCAGGGCGGTGTATCTGTGGGGAAAAACATGCAGCTGATGTTATTATTTCCAAGAAGTCGGACCACGGGGCGCGAATCAACGCGTGCAGTCTTCGATTGCGAAGTTGTTGTTTATTGGTGGTTGGACAAGTTGATGACCATCCTGGTGCTTACATCATTGCAGTGATGTCAGACCTGAAAGCACGCCCACAAATAATATCGCTTTTAATGGACACGTACTTGATAATAAGGGGATATTATCTCGCTCTCGATTTTTGTTAAATGAAGCAAATCATCTCAATTACGAATACCTTGAAAGAGAAAAAAATACGTTTGATCGATAGTACTTTTCCCTATGATTTTTTTCATCTGCAAGAGTAATATGAACGCCATCAATTTATTACAAAAAATATGACTTTCATAAGCTCATATAGATTGTACTTAATATACACATATTATTTCTACATTCAGACCAACTATCATGACTATACGTTTACATGACGGTGTTTAATGCGTATTCGTTGACGACGCCTCATAAGAATAACATTATCCGTCGTCAACGAATACGCATTAAACATCGTCATGTAAACGCAGTGATATTTGTAATATTATATTATATCCTTCTCTATTTTAATTTGATAAAAAAATTATGTGATTTTTGAGGAGGGTGAGATTTCTTCTGCCCATTTTTTTTAGTTGATATGAACTTCCTTTAACTTCAATTTATTTATTTACGGAGAGACCCACCCTTGAATATTTTTATGGAATCGCACATGTTAGCAATTAAAGTAATGATCTAATGTATTCAATATACGTATTTCAATGCATTTTATCTCTTAAAATACTGATGCTTCCTTACGATCCAGTGGATTGTAAAATAAGAAGCAACTATATATGGCATTTATTTCGATATATTATTTTAAAAATGGTCAATAATACATGAATAAAATTTTTAGTACAATATACTGTATTTTTGTCACGTCTGTCAATTTGTTATATTTCATTATACTTTTTATAATATTATGCTATTTTACTGTGCAGTGAACAAGAAATTCGACTTAATTTTCTTCTGCTGGCCCAGCGATCGACATTCAAGAACGCTTGAAAAAAATTTAACATTACTTTTTAGTTTTAAATGTTATAATTTTATCATTAAATTCAACAATAATATATATAATTTGTGTTATTTAATTAGCAATTATAGTACATTAATCCTGTGAAGGATATATACTCCATTCGAGCACATTATTGTTCTCATATAATTACATAGAGCTGTCTTTGAAGTACTACACAATACTATATTACCTGCATACAAGTATAAATTATTGGTGGATAGCAATTGTAACACTATACATAATTGCCTTGTAAAATTTATTATGTTCGTGAGTACTTAGAAATGACTTGCAGCTATGGAAGGTAAATCCCAAACCCTGCATGCTAGCGAGGTGAGGGATGGAGGGGTGGGCGGAGCTGCAAGCCAGCTGGAGCATGGTTTATCCCAGCACCATCCCTCCCCTCCAATGTCGCTCAGGGGGTGGTGAGCAGCGCCTCTCCAAGGCCAAGACACCAGCTATAAAAGCGACCTGACGAAGCTAGAGGGACAGATTCACCATGGCTATCTCCAAGCCAGCAGTCCTCGCCATTACGGTGTTTTTGGTGCTCAGTGCATCTGCGACAAGAGGTATGTATTATATTATAATATATTTTTTATAAATTGTAAGTCATTATATTAAATATAGAATATAGATGCTATAGAGCATGTAACTGTAACTAACTTGTAAGTATAATATGTACTGTACTAAATAATTATTGCTCTATCTTGGGTTGCATGAACTTTGGAAATCAAGAAAGAAACATTCTCCATTACTATATTATTATTATAATAAATTATTATATATTATGGAGAAATTTATAATAAAGTTGGACAAAAATATGAATTTTAAATTTCGAAAATTCAATATTTATTTTGCATATAATGCAATAAATGCATATTATATACAAGTGAGCAATTTTTATAAATTATATATGTATACACACCATGACAATTATATTATAATAGTTAATAATTAATTAATTAATGCATAATGCATTTCAAGGCTTAATAGAAGAGCATGTTTCTTGTTACAAACAATGGGATGAGATATTACTGTGTCGAAGCTCAAGTACGAACGTAAATTTAACATAATCACCTAACAATAATTTGTGCTGCAGTTCACCATGGCCCGTACGGAGGTGGTTTTCGCAATAACCGTGGAGCATACGGCGGAGCTGGGGGAGGGGGCGCTGCCTCTGCGGCGTCTAGCAGTGCGAGTGCTGCGACAACCAGTTTCGGAGGAGGGCTTGGCCACTCCGGAGGCGGCGGCCTAGGGGGAAGCCACGCTAAAGGCCACAACGGAGGTGGAATAGGAGGTTTCGGGGGTGCCGGGTCAGGAGGGCACGGGGGAGCTATTGGCGGTGGACATTCAGGTGGATTTGGGGGAGGTCCAGGTAAAGTAGGAATTTCTGGAGGAGGGTACGGTGGGGGCTCTGGAGTAGGAGGAGGATTCGGGGGTGGACATGCCGGATCTGGAGCCCAATCAGGAGCAATCGGAGGTGGTCATTCAGGTGGATTTGGTGGGGGACCAGTAGGAGGTGGACTAGGACATGGGGGAGGAAACTCTGGAGGAGGATACGGGGGATCAGGTATTGGGGGAGGTCATGCTGGGGCAGCAGGGGGCGGTCACTCGGGTGGATTTGGTGGGGGACAAATAGGAGGTGGGAGTGGTGGATTCGGAGGCCCTGGCATCGGAGGAGGTATTGCAGGAGGTCATGCTGGGTCTGGAGCTCACTCAGGAGCAGCAGGGGGTGGCCTCTCAGGAGGCGGTGGGGGCCTAGGAGGGGGATATGGAGGAGCAGGCGGCGGTCATTCGGGAGGAGCGGGTGGTTTTGGAGGCAGTCACGGAGGGTCGAGCGGAGGCGGTTTTGGAGGTGGCCATGCTGCTGGAATTAGTGGAGGACACGCAGGAGCTGGGGGTGGGTCTGGCGGCTATTCTGGAGGCCTCGGGGGCGGGCATGGGGGCGGTTTCGGAAATAAACATGGAGGAGCATCCGGACTCGCACACGGAGGTATGTGGCTCGCCAACCTCTCACAATGTCCCCATATATACTCAACCCTTATTTTGTTGACAGGTGGGTTTGGTGGTAACCAAGGGTTCGCCAGCTCATCGTCCTCAGCATCAGCTTCCAGTAAGTACATAATATATAATTATGCATTATTTAATATATAATGACATTCATAATTTTGCATCATGCAAAAAATACTATCTAGATTGTAATACAATTACATTTAAAATTTCAGTAAAATATTTTTTTAAAAAAATTGTATTAATAACAAGTTGAACTAATATTTTAAATATAGGATAATTATAAATAGTGATGTTATTTTATTGGATAACAGAAAATCTGAGTATCAAAATTGCATTTTTTGTTGTAATAGTAAATTCTAAACAATTAATATTTTCTTAAATAAATTTCATTATAATACGACAAAATTTCCCTTGTAATGTACTCACAGGCCATTGACCTTTGTCACTCGTGCTCCAGGTAGCTCATTTGGCGGCGGCGGATACGGACGATAAACGCCCTCGCGATCACTTGCCAGTGTCGCCATCTGAATTCTGATACAATGACCTTCTCTCGACTCGACGATTACGTAACTTCTCCGTTTTTAAAAATCGAGAGTTGGGGCATCGGGAATCAAATCCTTTGTTTTATATGCAATTGTAATGAAATCAAGACTAAAATATTTTTAATAACAATTTTTTACTAAACCTATATTTGAAGTTTGTTTTCTTTTCATCCTCTTATATAACTTATTTCTTAGTCAAATTTTCACTCCAGATGGAGATTTTGACGCATGAGGTATATTAGGTATAAAAAAGACAGAAATATTATTTTTGTTCAAAACAATAATTATGATAAAAAAATAGTTAATTCAAAGTTCCAAATCTTTTTTTATTCCATTTCTTTCCTACAATTTTAATAGAATTTAATAGAAGATAATAATTATAGGAGATATTCTAGTGCTATTTCGCAATCCGATTATTTCAATGTATATGTATGTATGTTGTATAAAAGCATCAACATTTGAAAGAAGAGATAAGTCTCCACCGGGCTGCAAACCCTTGATCTTCCTGGTGATCTGCGGTCATAAGTTAGGGGCTCCGATTCCAGGGAGACCCGGGGTTCGAAGCCCAGTGGAGACTTCTTTCTTCTTTCAAATGTTGATACATTGCAATAAATCGGACGGCGAAATAGCTCTAAACAATGTCTTTATAATTAATATCACACTATTCAGTCAGAAGTAGAATTACAAAAAATCTCAAGAAGATAATAATGTACACTCCTGTCCCGTAAGGATAACACAGGCCACGGAGATTAACAGTTAAGGCTGCAGAAGGGAACTTTTCAGAGGCGAGAAGTTTACATTATTAATATTATTATTGTAAAATATATATTTATATATAATAATGATTCATGAGAAATATGAGAATAAACTATATATGTATATATAATATAACAATATTATAGTATAAAAATTATAATAATTTCAAATATATGTTATAATATAATATTATTTATATAATATTATATTATAATAAATATATAATATTATCTATTTTAACTATAGTATTATAATTATATTATATTGTAATAGTACACATACAACACCATGTTTAAATTAGTGCAGAAAAATTATTTATTTTTTTGTTATACTAGCTATTTAATGAAATTAAATAATAAAATAGTAAGTTGTAAGTTTTATATTAAAAAAAATGGTTTAAAATATTTTGAGTTTTCAGAATTTAAAATAAAACGAAAGCCAATAGGCCTGTTCGTAAACCCTGCTCGGTGTACACTTTCTACACCCAATCGACCTTGTATCGCATGTACATAAGGTCGATTGGGTGCAGAAAGTGTACACCGAGCAGGGTTTACGAACAGGCCTTATAATATATAATATTTAAAATTTTAAACTCCCAATGTTATAAATTTCAATAATGATTTTAATTTTAGAGTATGTAATTACCACCTTGAGGGCTCACAACGTTCGGGTGACGTCATGCATTGTCACGGAGTCGCGTCACGTTGAACACAGCGATTTGCTCGCCTGTCACGATCACGTGCATCTTCACCCCGCGGTCACGTGGCTTATCCAGGGGAATTACTCAAATCTATATATATAATAGTACGTATTATAACAATTAATGTGTCATTAAGGATTTCCCCATGGAAATTTAAAATTTAACATTTAACATAACACAAGAAAAAAATTATCCTACACCATGTTATTTGCGTATTCTGAATAAATATAATATAAGGTATTCGTGATGGTGCATGAATAACAAATATTATATATAATAAAACAAAGCTTTTTAGATAAGTTCAGAAGAGACAATGCATTTAGTTTTAGTAAATGGTACATTCATTTAAATCCAGTCATTTTTGTGACTTGCCTAGATAACTAAAATAATAACAAACTTAATATATATAGTTTTACGAACTAGTAACCTAATGACCATATAATATATTATAATGTATGCTGTAGTAACTTTCGCAGGTTTACCAGGAGTATATAAGATATAAGTTGGTCATATCATAGTTTATAGACTTTATAGTAAATGATCCAAGACTTATGAATAAGAAAACCATGAACAGTATGGAACTAAATTGTTTTTGGTTCATGTATATAGCACTCAGTGCACTCACAGACACCAGCAACATAGCTACTGACGTGAGAGCAGTCTCATCAGTTTATCCGGGGCTCTATAGGGAGTTTTTACTAAAAATATTCACATGTTCAACTGTGAGGGTTGCACGACGTCAGCGATGTGACGAGAACAGGTAAACTCAGCTGCATGCATCACGTATTAATTGAGCAAACAATGCATAGTTCCAAACTGCCCTTCTTCCATGCAGTTTCATAATTAAGGCTTATGTTATTATTTTAGCAACAATTAGTTCAATAACGAACGTTCTACAAAATGGAAGAAGGGCAGATAAAAATTAACGTTAATTGCCCTATAAATTTCAATAAGATATTCTTCAAATCATGCATGCTGGCTTATAATTTTTTTTAGTTTAAAATTAAGGTCACATAGTGTACATGATTAACGTAAAAAAAAAAAAAACTATCACTGAAGACAAACGGGTTTGCATGTAAAAGGTAGGATTTTCCATGTTATTTGCAGTTGCTAGAGACGAACTTGTTTGAGGTTCTCAGTGACGTCACAGCACCTCTAATTTGCATGTAATTTTTGAGAAAGCGCAATTTCTACCGATCAACTCGTATGGGGTTAAATTATCGGAGTAAAAAATATAAACAATTTCCATTTTTTATTTTTTTATTATTTTTTTCCTCTTTTCCTTTTTTTCCTTATAATTTGTTAATTTTATTAAATCTTAATTCTAAAATTATACAATACAAATAAAATACTTTTAATTTTTAATATATTTAATTATTTTTTCCATTCCATCCAATCCCTTTTTTTTTTTAATATTTAAAAATAGTTTAAAAAATAAAATTTATCACACCAACAAAAAATACATTATTAAAACTTGGTACCATCAAGTGATTTGTCTTAAATTAAACAGAGACTGTGATCTCTGGCACGCACGCACGCTCCTCCTCATCTTCAGAATCTTCCCGACTGGACGTTGTAGTGGATCTTGCCGTCGCTGTCCGTTGCCGAGCTGGACGAGACGAAGGAACCGCTGGAGCCTGGACCGCTCGAGTGCTGTGAGGCTCCCACCTGCACGGAGCCTTGTCCCAGCCTGATGCCCAGGCTACCGCCGTTGTTGTGGCTGCAACACGAAAGTATGAAATGTAAGACACGATGCAGAATCAAATGCAATGCTGGCAAAGTTGACTGGCTTGTTTCGCAAATACAAACCGAGATTTTTCCTCCCAATCCGACTTTATAAACTGTCAAGATATGTCTTCGCTTCAGAATAAAAGTGTCGTATAAACCACGAGGTTTTGATGCGTGATGTACATAAGGTCCACAATAACATCAAAACCTAATGGTTTATACGACACTTGTATTCTGAGGCGACGAATTGTGTGTTGCTGCAACTCGAAAGTAGCTTGATGCAGAATTAAATGCAATATTGTTAATAAAAACACTCAGGTCAGGAAGTTGTAAAATTATAAATTTGTTGAGTTACATTTTCAATTTTAAAAACAGGGTGCCATAATATGTACACTCAATCAGTTTAAAACTGTCCGGCTAGCCCCTTGAGGTTAGGCAACATCTTCAGCAAGAAGATTCAATTTTAAAACCAAAAGCTATAACAAAGCTGAAATAGAGAGATTTTGAATTAAATCTGCTATGCAGAAATGTATGGAATGCATTTTATACATTTCGCAAATTTAAACATTAAAAAAAAAAAAAAAAAAATTATAAATTTTTAAAATTAAGTGACATTATACTAATTGTAAATATCATATAATTTTAATTTCTACATTTATTCCGCACGTGCTATAATACGAAGCATATAGAAGCGTACGTTCTACAAGCACCTGAACACGATCACATATCAAGCATACACAGTAAATAATTTAATTCCTGATGTAAACTCTGATTTCGTATTTTTCTCCTTGTTATCCTGAAGGTTGCTTTCTGCATTTTTCGTGCATGTCGTGTTTGCTCTTTTATTATGGCAGACAGTTTAAGAAAAATAATATTAAAAGAAGCAAAAACTTTGAGATTTTAGAAGCATTTTCTCTACATTCCCCCACTTCTCGAGCCTTGACCATCTGCAATGCCCTTCACGTTTACGAAGCATCTCAGCCGTGCTAAAGCAATTTGGTTTCTTCTTCGCCTTCCAGCGATCGAGCGATCTCGGCTGTGGCTACGGACTTCCCGACGACGACACGGTGGCTAGCCTTGAGCTCGCGCTGCCCGGTAACCACGTAAAGAGCTTTCCGCAACTTAGACCAGTAATCAAGTATAATAGCCTACCTTCTTCGTAGAATACAATAGTCTGTATTATATTATTACATTGAGAAAATAATATTCTTATTGTAAAATATAAATAATATTATCTATAATTAAAGAGAGTAAAAGAGTTTCAAAACATGAAAATGTTTTCTTAAATTTCGTAAAAAGTGAGAAGCTCTTTTGAACTCTCGAAATCACTGCTTATTTTAATTTATTTTTTTTTTTTTTTTTTAATTGATGGTATAAAAGTTTGCAGAGAGAAACTTACAAACAGGTTATGTTTACGTCAGTAGCGAGAGTAAACATTGGGACGTGCGACAGAGAGTGTCTTGAGGCGTGGTGACCGTGACCCGGTGCACGGTTCCTTTCCAAAGGTGGGAGGGGGGCTGCCCCTGACCACAGTGGGCCTTCCTGAGTTGCAACTGCGCTTCGTTGCACTGGCTTAGCTGACATATCTTTAACAAGTTCTTCTGAATTTCTCAAATTTAAAGGTCCTTCTTAGAAATGCTTGCAAGGTGAACATGTTTGATATTTTCCTCGTACGTTAGCATGGGTTTTTCTCGGCATCTTGTATTTCAGGTGACTTTGACATTAATTTTTAAATGTTACAGTTGTTTTGATTTTTTTTTTTTAATGAAAAGAAATATTATTGCTGACATTGATTCTAAAAGTTCAAGCTTGCATAATTCCACTAAATTCTGTCCAAAAAATTTATCCATAAACAATGGATAAATAGATACAGTGATAATTTTATATAGTCTAACGTAAATTCAGAGTATTAATAATAGAAAAAATATTTGTTGCATGATATTAGAGATTTCATTTGCAAACGTCACCAACATGATTTTGCTATTTCGTGCATGCATGTCTCCGGCCGGCACACTTACTCTCCAAAGTTCTCATTGTAGGCCGCCTCATGCTGGCCGGGAGGGAAGTAGCCGCTCTCCTGGAAGCCCTGGTTATAACCTCCATTGAAGCCCTGGTTGAAGCCTCCACCTCCGAAGTGGATGGGACCTGAAGACGAAGACGAGGACGAGGAGCTGGAGGCGCTGGCGCCAGAGAACTGTGGTTGAGCCATGCGCTGGATGCGATCAGCGATCTCGTAAGGGTCGTAAGGGAATTGAATGGGGAAGAACTGAGCTGTAAATAGAACAAAAAAAATGCATTATTAGATTATTTGCATGTTTATTCGGAAGTTGCAAATGTATAATAGTGATACAATTAGGAGTTTTTTAAATCATTTGGTCATACCCACTTATTTCCACGTATTTGAAACAATATTTGTTAAGGATATACAGTATGTTATATCATATTTGTTAATTTTGTTCTTCAAACCCACAATAATCTGCTCATAATGACTTAAACAAAGAATTACAATCACGTATAATACATGATGCATTTTCATGTTTTCACTACATAAATGTAGACTTTTGGATAAGAAAATAATTGTATCCTAGATTATAATTATGTGGAAAAATATATATTATTAAAGATTACATTATGCGGATATATTAGCAATGCAATTAAGTATATAATTTATTTAAAAATAATTACAACAAAATTAATAAATGAATTGTAAGTTTTCTCTGAAATATTAAATATTATTATTATATTATTAATTTTATGGTTTTGTTGCGTGTGTATTTCATCCAATGATCATCAATTAAAATATTCAAAAGTTATTCCATGCATGGCGTTATATTGATTAAAACTTTTTAAACTATATCATTACACAATTATTAACAAACTAATTATTTTTTTAATGCTAGGTTTGTGTTTTTCTTGTATTGCGTCTTACACATCGCATTAGTTTATTTCTTGTAAACTTCTTGACAAATTTGCCAACTGACGTCACAAAACTTCTCAACGTATGCAATTATTTACTATATGACATTTATACTTAATTAACGTTTATTAATACTTGTGTGAGTATCAAACAAAAAACAAAGCTAAGAGCACTTTTTGTTCACTTACGAGCGCAAACATAATATCAATATTTTAAATAACATCATTATTTCAAAACTACAATGGAGTACCGACCTCAAAATTTTTTATTGCAGAAATGGATAGAGGGTGCAAAAATATGTTACTCTGAATTTTTTCAGATTTTTCTGAGACCGGGAAGTATTTTAAAAAAATTATTGAAAGTCCATTTTGATGACGTCACGAGGCGCCTCTCTTTAAGAAACATTAACGCCCGTGACGTCATAAAACGGACTTTCAATAATTTTTTAAAAATACTTCCCGGTCTCAGAAAAATCTGAAAAAATTCAGAGTAGCATATTTTTGCACCCTCTATCCATTTCTGCAATAAAAATTTTTGAGGTCGTTACTCCATTTAGTGGTTCAAAACACTAAAAATAAGCCAAAATTGAACATAACAAATAAATTGAACTAAACGAAGAAGCTATACGTATGCTGGCCAAAGCTGAAAAAAATAATTATAGCTTCTAATTGTAAGTCATAGATCTTTCAGGCTAAAATCTTACAAATGCTACTCACATATTTAATGTCAATTTCATAAATTTTAGCATGCTTTTTTTATAATATTAAGACGTAGAAAAATATAAAATGCATTCAAACACATAACCAACCTAATATAGAAACTTGAGTTTACCTAATTTCAAAAGATAGTTATAATTTCCAAAGCTACAGAGATTTGTTGTTCCGATGATGAAGAGACTGCAGAGGTTTGTTACTGTCGTACTCACCGTGGGCCACGGCCGCGAGGACAAGCACCGCCAAAGTGAGGCGGACAGGTGACATCATTGCGAACTTATACTGACGGAGACCACGAACTTGTGAATCACTCGGCCAACACTCACGCAGCTTTTATACGCGGCGATGTGCGGCTTGCGCGGAGAACGACGGCGCCGGACCTGATTGGACGGCTGCGGACCAACTCGCGAGTCTCACATGAGATGTGATCACCAACACAGGAAAAAAATAAGCAACAAAAAATACTTCAAGCAAAATACGCATGCAAAGAAAAAAAAAATAACACGTCTTAAATTTCCAGGTAAAGTGAAATCTTAATTTATAATGTTACCAGTTAAAACTGATCATATTATTGTCTAGTTAATTTCGTTTTAAAATAATATTTTTTTTTATCAATCTACATAATTATACATTTATATTAAACTCATATATTATGGTAAAGAAATTACTAAATAGAACCTACGTTATACAGACAGGGCCAGAAATCATGGTGTTCCGATCGTACGCTAAATTTTTGCCAGAAGGATTTTCAGCTAGAAAGTTGAAATTTGGCATACATATCAAGGGTTGTAAGTTTTTTTGACATGTGTTAGATTTTTTTTTAAAATCACTCTTTCATGCCTTTTTAGGGGTGGATTCACGATTTGCATTACTTACTTATGGGATTTCCATGTTAAATTAAGTTGATAGAAAAATTTTGACCGATCAGCACCAAATTTTATTTCTAGGGGGTTAAAAACACGTTGAATCTAATGATGTAATTTAAAATTTGATTAAAACAACTCCTAACGAAATATCGACCCTTATTATATTTAAAAATAAATGCATCCTAATTTTGACATTACCATTAAAACGAGCTCATTTTTTTACCCCAGAAAACACTTTTGAATTTTTTAAATCGGAGTTAGTTAAGAATATCAACATTAGGGGTAAAAATACCAACCCCTAAAAATTAAATCCCTAAATAACTTCGATTTTAAAAATTCAAAGGTGTTTTCTGGGGTAAAAAAATTAGTTCGTTTCAATGGTAATGTCAAAATTAGGATGCAATTATTTTTTAACGTAATAAGGGTCAATATCTCGTTAGGGGTTGTTTTTATCACTTTTTAAATTACACCATTAGATTCAGCGTGTTTTGAACCCCCTAGAAATAAAATTTGGCCCTGTCTGTAGTTGCAAGGGAGATGATTAAGAATTGAGTATAGAAATTAAGGTTCCAGTACCGCACAATCGTAGAAAAACGTATAAAGTTCCACTTACGTAGGCTTAAAATGTATACAGAATAATTGATTAATCATAACAAGTTTCCTAATTAATATAATTTTGCAGGAGAAGTGGGGAGGGGGGGGGAGGGGCGGCCTTATGACTTATGAGAATCATTCAGTTCTTCTCCCACAACCCCTCAAAATGCAATTATCTGTTGTTCTTGCTGTTTATTACAAATATTAGGGTGAACCATTAGAATCAAGTCATGCATACATTATCATCACAAATGTTATGATAAATTCAAGATTATTATGTTCAAAAAAATTGTTGGTTAATTACTTAATGTTGATAGTTTCTAATGAAACTGAAAAAAAACTAGTAAATATTTAATTATGCAGTATAACTAAAAGAATGACGTAAAAATCTCTTCCCAAAAGTGTCCATGCAGTCATGCACAAAAAACAAATGTGTCACTTATATAGTCACCTATGGGCTTTGTTTTATTTTTTTTTTTACTTACATTGTGATGTATGTATATTTTGTGCCTATGAAAGAGAAAAAAAAACATTAATAGTATATTTTTGTGTTATTTCTGACCCAACATGCACGATGCAAAATTTGGTATAAATATAAATAAACGTTAGTGATTATATTATGGATATATTAGTGATTACCGAATGAAGAATTTTTACGAAGATATTTATGTTGTTTATCAAAATAAAGGAGTCTGTATTCACAGCAACTAGTGATGGCTATTTAGCATATTTATTTAATTCAGGAAGTTATTTTGAAAATTAAAAATATATAATTGAGATGAGAATAAAATGTGTGATCATTATTCCTGCTGGTTATGTGAACTGCAGTTGCTAAAACACTTAATAAATACAAATTAAGTGCATGGATTGTTCGTCATGAAAAATATTTCACAAGATTTCTCCGATTTTGTTTTATTAATCAAACATTGTATATAATTTTCTTTATAACTAAATACAATCATAGCTTCATGATCGATGTACACTAATAGGGGACGGTCAGTTTTTTACTTTTGGCTGCTTTTAAGTTTTAGTTAAATTAATGCACCCCTGATATAATTATAAATATATTGCTGCCATTTAAAAGTTATGAAAAAAATAAATAAAAATTTAGTTTTTGAAGCCAGAAAGATTATTTTATATAAATATGGTAATGTATGTGAATTATGAATTATTACATACAATACATACAATATATAAATACATTCAAGGAGGACAAAAATATACAATAATATAATGTGCAGCTAACCTAAGACAAATTCAATACAAAATTAATAACAATAATATTAATAATTAAATAATATTATTATACATTATAATATAATATTATATAATATTATATGACAGATATGAAGAAATATTATTTTGCTTCTTAACAATTTTGATAACTATATACTTTTTATTACTGTAATAATAGACTAACATGCATTTCATCATTCTGCAATTGTTGAAATACTCATAATTATGTAAATATGTCAAGTAAATTTAAATTATTTTGCATTCTTTTTTAAGTACCATTTTTATATGTTTATGAGAGGAGAGAGCGGGGGTACCAAGCAAGCCTCCTACTTCCCAGTGGATGAACATTTTTGCTTTAATTAATACAGTAGTAAATTCCAACTTCCACAACTCCCATTGAAGTCGATGATCTCACTTTCCAAATCCTCCCTGTTCATGCATGTGCAAATATATATATATATATATAATATATATATATATATATATATATATAATATAAGGAAATATCAGTGAGAACTGAAATTGACTTGACTTTTTAACGAAAATCTTGCTGCCTGCATGTGTACTGTATGCAGTGTGTATCATATGGTGTATGCCGTAATTATGACGTACAGTATATTGTCAATTATCTCATTATGTAAAATTCTAAATACACGCAGCGATGTAATTTCATGCCAGGATGCCAATTCATGTCTTTATTAACGTTATACTACAATGCAGGATTTTTTTATTATTATTATTATTTATTTATTCACATGTAAATACCATTTGGTACATTGTGACTACATACTAAAATTCTAAAAAAAAAAAAAAAAATAAAAAAAAATGTATGCAAAATATTTTTTTTTATTTTTATTATTATTTTTTTTTTTTAATTTAGACATATTACAAAAAAGAATTTGCTTTTTTTTATTATTAGTTTTTTCTTTGAAACACAAAATAAATATTTTTGCAAAATAAATTAGTATTGTTATTAAATTATATAATTATAATTAGGTCGTTAAGATTTTTAAGATAAGTTAAGTAAAGAGGTGGCGGTCCAGCCAGACAAGAAAATAACAGTATATTTAATTGTCTTTTACGAGTTCTACGTATAAATATATTATAGTGAAGATATGCTGCAATCAATATAATTATTTATAATGTATCGATATAATATAATAATACTGTATATTAATTAATATATTTATTTAATTTTTTATATTTATATAAGCTAGTATAAAGAAATGTAAATAACATAAATATATTGATAAAACGCTGCAGCTAGTCCTCTCTGGCTAAACTTGCGCTGCACGTAGAAACACGGAAAAGTATGAGCCTGCTGTACTGTATGCGAGTACAGATTTTGATTCTGACATAAATAAACAACGAGTATAGAAGATTTGGCGGCATGATAGTTTTGAAGAACATCCAAACCGCGTACACCTGGAGTGATAAAATTCGTGCGATGTAGCATGTCACAGGCATGCACTTATGATGTCAGCCAAAATGTTCATCTGAAAACGCGGCCTTGCGCATAAGAATACAAATTATATACCTACATACATTACAGCCTGCATACAGATAGTAACAAAACATGCAATATTGTATTTATATAAAAAAAATATCTTAGTATTAAAATACTTTATTAGCACATTAATCTAGAGATACAGTGAGCCTCGTTGAGATGAAATTAAAATATATGGTAAAATTACCATTATATCAAAATGGATGCAAAAAATTCGATAAAAAGCAATTAAAACTGTTTAAAAATTTTGTTGAGGTATTTTATAATATAAACATATTATTATTATACGAACCGATGTATATAATTGATCGAGTATGAAGAGAACCTTATGAGAGCAGAAAGAGAATTACAGGGTATGTGTACATGTATAAATATTATATTATATACTCTGAGAGAGTTAATCATGCAGAGAGTGCAATAAATAAATTAAGTAAAACAAAAAGTATGTAATTTATAAAACTTTTAATTCTTTTTACTGCGCATCATGTAAAAAAAAATGTAGTTTTATATTTTATTATTTTTCAGGTTTTCACCTTAGAAATTTAAGATGTATATAATAAAATTATATTTATTATGCATAATATATATTATATATTAATTAGACTATTGACAAGGGGTATAATGTTTTTTTCTTTTTAATTTGTCTGTATTCAGAAAAGCAGACAATATAAGTTATGATTATTGAATAAATATACATTAGATTTCTTGCAAATATATATATATTTATTTTATGCCGACCTCGCCGCACGCATTATACGATTCATATGATTCAGTGTACTCAATCAGGACGGACACCTCTACTTTTTCTGCTTTTTCATATCCAAAACCTGGGGATTCGAACAACACACAAGTGTATCACTGCACTGGGTGGAAAGCGACATGAATTTACCCCAGGGAGGAAGCAACGTAATTTTGTACTAAAAACGGTATCACCCGCGCGCCGCCATCCCTAAGTATTCTATAACCACGCTCGAGTCGCTCGACGTATGATGTAGCTTGACTTCGGTGATCTAACGAGAGCCGGCCGATACGCTCAGTTTGCAGTGACTGAATTCATGAGTTGCATGCCATGGTTTTATTTTCTTTGCGAAACAATAAAATTAATGCAGACTCGAGACTCATGATCTCAGGAAAAATATTCATTAATTAAAATAATTAAAATTTTCCCACTTTTATTGGTTCTTCTCAAGTCATTCGTGAATCACTGGTCAGATGGCAGCACTTCGTAGCGTTACTTCAAATCACGTGACCATGAACCGGCATGAACAGTCTGTGTATCAGCCAATCAGAACCCGTTTTCTTTTGTTCATTTTCTGGATTGCAGACAACAGCGTTGCTGTATTGGTAAGTTGTTCATAAAATTGCTGATTATTGCATGTTTTTCACTATGTGAGGATATACTCTTGCTGTTAAATAAAAGCTGGTGAATCGTTTCACAAATTGGTTGTAAAATTAGAATTCTAGACCCCAGATATTAAAATATATTGATAATTCACAAAAGATGTTGGGTTAGGCCATCTCTCAGATGAGCTAAACTTTTTGATTTTGAAGTATTTCTATTGCTTCTGACCTAGATATTAATAATTTCTGTTGCATGTAACGTGTTTACTTGATCGAAAAATCTTTTTACAGTTCATAATGGGCGATAGTGATGATGAGTATGATCGGAAAAGGCGAGACAAGTTTCGGGGTGAACGAACTGAGTACAGGGGCGGTGAGGGTCGTCGGGAAGAGCGTCGTGGAGCCGGCGGCGCAGGAGGCAGTGCAGCACGAGAGGAATGGTCGGATAAGTAAGTGTGAAGTTCTTTCTGTATTGCTACTGTATGCATAATTACTATAAAACACAGTTTTTATCACCTTGAACTTTTGACCTACATAATTTTGATCTGCAATTATGAAATTGTGTTATTCTTTCTTGTGTTCACAGTGCTCCTCCAACACGAAAAGTTGACAAAGGATATCCCGAATACGATCCATATGAGGCCAAAAGATTAAAAGAAAGAGCTAACTCATTTCAATATCAAGGAAACAGGTACAGTATGCATACAGCAGAATAGTCGAAAGGTTAAAGATTTTAATGTACAGCACAGTATATCATATGTACATGTTGCCCTGGAAAATTCCCCTGAGGAACAGATAACCGGAGGTGTTGAGTTTGATTTGCACCACACGTCAATGCAAAGTCATCTCTTGGTTAGGGACATATTCTTGGGCAACGATTGACAGCGGGAAAAATAAAGCAACTTGGTAATTTATTTTTTGCAACAGAGGATCGGATTCTTGGGGAGGTGGAAGAAACAGAGTGCAGAGTAACTACACAGATTACCGGCAAGCAGGCGGTCCAGCTGGTCGCAGTGCTGGAGGAGGTACTGGAGGCGGGAGCAGAGAAAGATACAGCCCACCAGGAAGGTCACATGAGATGTCTCAGCCAATCAAACGTAGCCGCACTGATTGGTAAACATGTCTTCCTTTACCTTGAATATGATAGCTATTATATTACTACGTATTATAGTAAAATATGTGTTGCCTTTTTAGCTCCATATGATAATTTTTTAATAACAGTACTTCAGGCACAGTACAAGATGATTAAAGATAATATGTGACATAACTCAGCTACATGTCATAATGTTGTTTTTAATTTGCAATTATTATTTAATTATGTTAAAAACTTTTGTAAATTTTTTTGTGTAGGGGAGAAGAGAGACGCTACATGCCAGACACTGGCGGCTATGGAGGAGGTGGGGGTGGAGGTTACACCAACAACCCCTGGGGACCCACCGAGAGCCACTACCCTCACACTGGGGGTGGTGGGCAATATGGTGGCCACGGAGCTAGTTCGAGGTGAGCACAAGCTACTGTTAAATCGTAATATCTGTCCATCAATCTAAATACAGAATATACTGCACAATCCACACTGAGAAACAGATTTTTCTTCTTTGATTGGTATAGTTCATACTGCATTTTTTTTTACAATAAATTCATTTGTTTGCCATGTTTGATTTTTTTTTTTTTTTTAGAACCTCACATAATTTCTAAATATGAAAATGAAACACAGTTCTCTGTTTTAAAAAATTGATCTCTCACATCTTGTGTGCAGTATTCCTTTGACTAAAGAGGGTTATGCTCACAGGGATGCGGACTTGGGTCAGACACAGCCTGCCATGATGTCCTTCAAGGCATTCCTTGGAACCCAGGATGACAACATCTCGGACGAAGAAGCCATCAGGAAGTACAACGAGTACAAGCTGGAGTTCAAGCGACAACAACTCAACGACTTCTTTGTGAACCATAAGGATGAGGAATGGTGAGAAACTTGTGCCGCGGGTTCACTTCATAGTAGATCTTTAGTTATTGTCGTGCTCCACACTTACTTTTATTCTTTTCTTTATTAACATGGTGCTGATCCATTCAATTTTTGCTCACAAATTACATTATTATTTATCTTAAATCTATTGATTTACTTCACATACCTGTAGAAAAAGAAGCCTGTTCCAATTTGTTCTCATTTAAATTAAATGAACTACAAGTTGTTTCAGTACAATCTGTAGTTCATCTATACTGTACTACATTAATGATTACCATTACTGTTTTAATATCCTCAAATTAAGGAAAATAAACCATTTAGGTTGTGATAATCTTATTAAAGGAAAAGGATAGGAATAACCAGCAAGGCCTTACCGATCGAAAGAGTCACAGCAGGGGGAAATTCTTGCGGTCTTGGTTATTCCTATCCTTTTCTTTTAATAAGATTGTTTTAATATCCTATATGAAAAAGAAACTTTAATTTTATTCCAGGCTATTCATTCAATCAATGTGCATGGTATTTATTGCTTGTTTTCCTTTTATATTTATTTGCAATAAATGTACTGGCAGATAATTATTTTATGCCCTGATGTACTAATACTTTTATTCTGAACTCAATATTGCTGCAGCTGCGCTATTGCTCTGCTTTATATTAGTATATAAATTACATGACTAGATTTATGCAATAAAACTACAGTAGTCAAATAAATAAATTACAGTATTACACAAGATGGTCTGTAAATTATGTAAAAATGAAGGTGACTGCTATAAAACTTATATACAAGAACTTGCATTCATAGCTCACTGGGTCACTTATTAGCAAAGCTGCTGTTCATAGTTCTCAAGGTTTCAAACCTGTATTATGATGCCACATTCAATTTTATATTAAATTACATTTTGCTATCTTGAAATTGAAATACATGTTGATGGTGTTCCGTCAAAAACAAGTACAGTAAAAACTCGTTATGCATTTTGTTGTTAGGTAAAACTTGATTTTGAGTAAAGGAAATTGTAGTTCTGTCAAAAATAATTAGCATTGGGTGGTATAGGAAAAACTCGATAAAAGGTAAACCTAATTTCCTGGCCTTGAATATAGGTAATAAAAAGTTTTTACTTTTAGTTAGCCGTTTTTGATGGAACACCATTGTTGTGATTTTCTATAACTGTAAAATCTCATTTTAAACATTTATCTTACGGGCATTAGTGTTGGTACATCATTAATTGTTCTTTTTCAATTAAAACTCCCTTTATTCTGAATGATGCTCCCCTCTAGTCCCATTTTCTTCCTGCTAATCTTCTGTATTGCTGCCAGTTCATTATTGAGGCTGTAACGTGATCTCTTTCTCTACAGCAGATGTCGGCTATACTTGAGTCCGAGAATTCTGAGAGAGTATTTTGTTAAGTCTCGGACCATCTTAGACGATTGAAGATGGAGAATTTAATGTCTTTCCTCTCTGGCTGCTTACACAGCTCCAGAGTTTCTTACAGGCAACATACAACGCCAAATGATCCATTGTACTTGGTGTACTTGGTGTGGTGTATATTGGCCTGTGCCTTTTTTCTTTAGTGTGTGCAATACAATGAAATGATATATTATCTTGTGAAGTGGTGCGCAATAAAGACGATTAGGTTGTGTATTTGAGGTAGGGGCGAGCTAGGCTTGCAAATTGGCTGCTGCGCGCAATGCAGCAGCATCATTTTAGCTTAGCTTAAGGCAACAAAACTGCGCAAATACAACGTACAGGTGAGACATTTTAAACTCAATATACAACCCATCATCTCGTTAAAAATAAATGGGTATTGATGCACTTTTTTTGTTGCTATTGTCATTGGTGTCCCAGATTATACGCTTTTATTTTTCAAAACTTCTCGGGCAAAGCATTTAATTATTAGTAAGTGCTTTGATATTTTTCACATCAATCTGGTGATGCTATGGTGATCAAGCTTCATGGTAAGTTGTAAATATTGAATCTAATTGTATTACTCCATCCATAGGTTCAAGATCAAATATCACCCTGAGGATTCTGTCAAAAGGAAAGATGAACAGATGGCAGCTTTAAAGGCAAGTTTCCTGTTTCAAATTTTGATACCTCTTTTATTATGCTTTTAGGTTTTAGTGAATTCTTTATTAATGTGGCAATTTTATTACAGAACCGGGTGTCTGTATTCCTGGAATTCCTGGAGAAGGACAAATTCGTGACAGTGTCTGTGGATGCAGACCAGTCTGAGCAGCTAGTTAAGTTGCTGGATGCAGTGGTGATCAGGCTAGAGGGTGGATCGGAGTTTGACCTGGAGGTACTGGAGGAGGTAGCAGCTGTCGTGAACCAGTATGAGCCTCGGGAGCCTCGTGAACTTCGTAAGCCAGAAACAGCACTCAAGACGGAACCAGGCTCCTTCACTCCACCCCCCCGTCGTGCGTCTGCCAATGATGGGTGAGTAAAAAGTCTGATAAGTAGAATGACAGAGATGATATGACACCACATATTGCAGTGAGGCTGAGAAGGAAACGCCCTCAAAAGAGGAGAAAGAAGCTGAGAGTGGAACTTCGCCTGTTGCAAAAACAGAAGAAAAAGATGAAGAAGATAAAGAAGAAGCAGGAGAGGCAGAACCCAAGGAGGAGAAAGAGATTGTACAAGAACCTGAGCCAGCAGAACTTCCTGATATTCTGACTTCACAAGGTATAATTAGTAAATAAAAGTGTTTGTGACTTAAACCTTACATTTATCTTCTCCATGTTTAGTGGGAACTAGAGGAAAGAAACGCAAGCGAGAATATGATTTTGAGAGTGGAAGTGACAGTGGTGATGACTTGGACGAGCCTTTATCTCGAAGTAAGTAACTGTGGTTGGAGTTAGCTTGCACTGTTGATTAACTTGATGCTGTTTATTCAGCTGATGATACAGACGAGCCCCCACCGCCAGGTATGGAGGTGGACGTTCTCAAGGAAACTTCCCCCAAGAAAACTGAGCCTGCTGAGAATGGAGAAGCCACGGGAGAAACCAAGGACTCTGATGATGAGGATGATGCTAAGGAGGAGAAGGCAGATGAGACAGAAAAGGTGAAATGTCTAAAATTTAACATCAGTGGTGGCTCAAGAAGAATATCTGCAAAGCTGCATTGACCAAATGAATTGTGACAAATTTATAAGTAATTTCCCCCTCCCCTACTCAAGATGGGGAGGGGGGGAAGGTAACACTATTTGTGTGACCTCCTCAGCTCTGCAGATCCCCCTCATGAGTTGCAACAGTTTGATCATTGAAATAAAAAAACTTTAACTCTTTTACTATGGAACAAAAAGCAAAATTGTTGGTCTAATAAAATCGGAATATGTTAATAGTTTTTTTCAGGGACCGGATGCACGCGTTTTTTTCGTGCATCCGAGATGCGCATCCGGATGCAAATTAATTTTTCGTGCATCCATGGATGCGCATCCGGATGCAAATTTATTTTTCATGCATCTGGGATGCGCATCCGGATGCAAATTTATTTTCCATGCATCTAAGATGCGCATCCGGATGCATAAATTTTTTCCCGTGCATCTGGGATGCACGGATGCGGATGCAAGCCCATTTTTGCGCATCCGTGTGCATCTTGCATCTGCATCCGCATCCGATCTTTGGTTTTTATAATACACTTTGTTTCTTGTAATTTTTAAACGACAAGTGGCAAATAAAGTTAAAAAATATGCCTCTTGTTAAGGGTAAGGTAACGCCACCAATGTTAAAAAAAATCCCTCTCACAAAAATTCTGAAAAAAATTTAAAATGTTCTCCTCTATACCCCCTATCAGTACCTAAAATATCAGGTATACAAATACGATCTAGTTTTTGAGTTATAAATTTTTAAAGTTGACTACTTTAACATGGAGAAATGAAACTTCCATGTTAAATTGGTCAACTTTAAAAATTCATAACTCAAAAACTAGATCGTATTTGTATACCTGATATTTTAGCTACTGATAGGGGGTATAGAGGAGAACATTTTAAATTTTTTTCAGAATTTTTGTGAGAGGGATTTTTTTTAACATTGGTGGCGTTACCTTACCCTTAAAGATTTATTTAGAGGCAATTAGCAAAAAACCTGATAAAAAAGAGAAAAAAAAGTGTTAAGTGGATGCAAATTTATTTTTCGTGCATCTGTGGATGCGCATCCGGATGCAAATTTATTTTTCATGCATCTGGGATGCACATCCGGATGCATTCATTTTTCCCCATGCATCTGGGATGCGCATCCGGATGCATTCATTTTTTCCTGTGCATCTGGGATGCACGGATGCGGATGCAAGCCCATTTTTGCGCATCCGTGTGCATCTTGCATCTGCATCCGCATCCGATCCCTGTTTTTTTTTTTTTTTTTTTTCATAACTGAGAAATTGCTTGTAATTTGT
This sequence comes from Siphlonurus alternatus, assembly GCA_949825025.1. Lineage (NCBI taxonomy): Eukaryota > Metazoa > Arthropoda > Insecta > Ephemeroptera > Siphlonuridae > Siphlonurus > Siphlonurus alternatus. The sequence goes on from OX463779.1 coordinate 10,248,895, forward strand.
CCAGCAATGCTGACTGATTAAGTAATTATAATTTTGCAGATGGAAGATGACAAGAAGGAGGAGGATACTGAAGCAAAAACAGAGTCTCGTGCAGAGGGTGAGGAAGGGGAAGAGGAGAAGAAGGAAGAAGAAGAGGAAGACTTGACGCCTCGACCCCGGGCGCTGCACAAGACAGCCTCCATCTTCCTGCGTAACCTTGCCCCCACCATCACCAAGCAGGAGGTTGAGGCCATGTGCAAGCGCTACCCAGGCTTCTTGCGAGTCGCTATTGCAGACCCCCAGCCAGAGAGGCGCTGGTTCCGTAGAGGCTGGGTCTCGTTTGAGCGACATGTCAACATCAAGGAGATTTGCTGGAACCTCAACAACATCAGAGTAAGTTAAATGTGTATATATATGAGATCTCTAGTTTCTGTAATCTACTAGATGTTGAATGGAAGCTTTTAACTTTTTGGAATGAGTCTTGAGTTTAGTGAATTAAGTGTGTTTTAAGGTTTTGATGGTGTGTAAATTTAAGTTTGTTTTTTCCTTTGCAGCTGCGTGATTGTGAGCTTGGTGCCATTGTAAATCGAGACCTGAGTCGTCGCATTCGTACAGTGAATGGCATAACATCTCACAAGCAAGTGGTTAGACACGACATAAAGGTGGCAGCCCGCATAGTGCAGAACTTAGACAACAAGAGCGGGCTGTGGGCAGAACCAGGCAAGCCAGCAGCTCAGTCTGCCATCCCAGTAAGTAAAGAAAACAAAAACATACAGTTGTACCATGATATCGAGAGTAACATCAATTTTGCCATGTTATGGCCGTAGTGAAAAGTAACATTTTCATCTAAGGATCAAAGCAATTAAATGCCAACCTAAGCTAGTTAGTTGTTATTTTTCTCTTCCTTGTCAAAAAAATTGTATATTAGCACTTCTTAAGAGTGTACAAAACCTAACTTGCTTCAACAATCATTGATTGGGCTTTAAAAAATTGAATCTAATTTGATTTTGCCTTATTACTCTTCAGACAGTGTTGTATGAAAACTGATATGTTGTGAGTACCAGTGAGTTATAAATGTGCTGTTTGTGTGTGCAGAGTTTTGGGTTGGAGTCGAAGAACCCTGTGCTGAAGAATATCACAGACTACCTGATCGAAGAGGCTTCAGCAGAAGAAGAGGAGCTGTTGGGGCAGACGTCAACGAGCGAGACAGAGGCAGGGGAGGTGGAAGCGAATGGTGGGGGCAGCACGGTGGAGCGTGACGACACCTTGCTGCGTGTGCTGGACCGCCTGCTCTTCTACCTGCGCATTGTGCACTCCGTCGACTACTACAACCACTGCGAGTACCCCAACGAAGATGAGATGCCCAACCGGTGTGGCATCATGCATGCTCGTGGTATTCCACCATCATCAAAGGTGGGCAACTGAAAAGGGTCGAGTTTGCTGTCATTGGTTTCAAGCATGGATCTTCTTGTCATTTCACATTGTTGCATTCACACTCTTTGATAATTATAATTATATTATCAATATAATCTATTCTAAATATTTACTCCTTGTACTGTAACTTATAATTTTGTAATATGTTTAGTTTTGGTGCTACACTCATTGTGTATGTTATTCAAATTATCATATTATTCCCCACTTTTATTAAAATTGAATATTTAATGTATTTTTGTTGGCATGCCATGTTTTTTGAAGATGAATAAATTTTTGAATACTGTATTGAACTAATAATGAAGATGTTCTATTGCTGAGCCACAATAATCCTGTGCTCTTATTTGTTTTTCCATAAAGGTTACACAGCAGGAGATAAGTGACTACTGCCACACATTTGAGCAAAAAATTGCATCATTCCTGCAGCCTGCTACAAAGTTGACAGAAGAAGATTATTCAAAACTTGGAGCTAAAGATCCTAATGCGTATCCTTTCTGACATGTGTAGCAATAGTTATTGAATTTTCTGTGTGTTCTATTGCAAGTTACTGGTAAGATTAAGAATCTGTAGCATCAAATTATATTACTAGATAAGATGTTCAAGAATAAAATTTAATAATTAGAGTATTGTCCATTCATTATGCATTTCGTAAACTCAAATCAGTAAATTACTTAGCTAATTTAATCTTGATGTGATTTGGCTACATTGCCGTTAAACTCTTTAAAGGAGAGTTTGTACATTTTTACATTTTTTTGGTACATTTTTATAACTAATTTGTGGGTTTTATTGTAAATGCATTTGAGCTGTTTCCTTGACACTGTACTAGCGAGGTGGAGAAGTTTGTGATTGCCAACACTCAGGAGCTAGCCAAGGACAAGTGGCTGTGTCCTCTCTCTGGCAAGAAGTTCAAGGGAGCAGACTTTGTCCGTAAACACATCTTCAATAAGCATGGGGAGAAAGTGGACGAGGTGAAGAAAGAGGTAAGTGCCTTGCAGCCATTGCTTACAAGTATCTGGTCTGATGTATGATACTATTTTCAGGTGGAGTATTACAACAACTACCTGCGTGACCCCAAGCGTCCCCAGCTGCCAGAGCACCCTGGCAACCGGCCTCAGAAGAGAGACGGACCTGGCGAGCGAGAAGGTTTTGGAGCAGGAGGAGGAGGCTTCATGCCACCGTAAGTCACTGCAGAGAGTAAATAAACATGAATAATGAGTACAAAAACTAAATCTTCAAGGTTATCACTTTTTGCTGACTGTTACGTACAATGCAACTGCTTGTCACATGTCTGCAACTAACATTCCATCAATTTTACAGCTATGGAGGAGGTTACAACAACTACGGAGGTGGTATGGGTAACCGAGGGTTCAATAGCTACGGAGGGGGTGGCTACGGTGGACAGGGAGGCTACAACCGTGAGCCCTACCATCGTGACAACTATTCCCGCCCCTCAAGAGGTCACTACAATAACCGTGGAAACAGGTAAGACCTTTTAATTTACTCTTTAACTAAAAATTCTATCACTCTTTCTCTTGAATTTCTATCCTTTGCAATCAAGAAAATATAAATATCATCCTTGGCATCCTCTGGCTTAAGCTCAGTTCGAGACAAGGTGGTCGCATTTTTGCAGGTTTCCCCCCATGGAGCAAAACAGCGACAGTAGGCCAGTCATAGAGTACCAAGATCTCGACTTCCATGAAGACAAGGAATTCTTCTGATTGGCCAACCTTCTGTTTTTCTCTGTTGATAGAAGCCTAATAATTTCTCTGATTTTAACTAATGTTTTTTTTTTTTTTTTATAAAACAGGCTGTCTACTTAATAGATAATATGCAACTGTACACAAATGCATGCTGTTAGTTATGGAGGCTAGACACAAATTGTATTTCTGAATAAATAAATGTATTTATACAATATACACTAAAAACTGGTTGTTATGTTTAGATAATTTTATGCGCTTTGAAATGAAATTTTTTCTAGCATCATTTTCGGAGTTCGTGTATACCTAATGTATTTATTTTATTTTCAAATATTTGTACTGTATTCACTGTAATGTTAGTACCTATAAATTGTCAATAAATTCTAAAGTATTAATTCTAAATTATTGTATTTCATACTCTGTCATTATTGTGCTTGGCTTGATTCTATAGGCGGGAACATGAGAATAATATTGTAAAATGCAACAGTGTTTACAGCCAGTTTCTACTGTAATTTTTTTTTTTATCCTCTAAAATTATAATTTCAATTAAACACAGCGAGGTTCTAAAAAGAGACACAAATGTGCTAGGCCCCAACTAAATTAGGTTGAGCAAGGTTGGATCCCTCCTCACTCGAGCCTCGTTGCTGGCGTGTGCTTGCAGAGGGGGGGACTATCGTCCCGTCATCCACTACCGAGACCTGGACGCCCCTCGTGAGCCAGAAGAGTTCTAGCTGCTTCCTCAGCACGCATTGCTCTGCTAGACCACGAGTCTCATCTCAACTTTTTGCTGAAACAGCCCCCTCTCTTGCTTTACATGATTTAATTATTGTTGTGAATCAGTTTGATAATTATAAAAAAATATGTACATGTTGTTGGTCATGTACTTGTTCCCACGAGATATGTACTAGATAGTTTGCATTATTATCATTATTTCTGTATTTTTAAATTATAACTCTTAAGATCTTCCTGGTGTACTTTAACTGTATGAAAATGTATTCAAGAAAGGGTGCTTCTGTTAGGCATATGGTTGTGTACTAAGAAACATGTTTTGGCATGCATTACTAATTTGAATATTTGATTATAAATCTAAGTTTTTAGTGTTTGTATTAAAATAATACAAGGTTTTCAATTAATATTGATACTTTCGTTTTTCAAAGCCCCATTATTATTTTGATATGAAATATTCCTTCCTTCCTTCTTGACTAAAATCTATGTATTTACTATAATGTTACATGCAGTGCAGCCACACTTAAGTTAGTAAGATACCAATTTTATTCTTTTCTGAAATTAATACCATACATTAAAATTACTTATTTCTGTTTAGTAAAAAAATGTTACTTTTCAAAATTGATGAGAAATTAAATTAAAAACCCATTTTTAACAATATATATGTGTTTTTATTATTAAAAATACAAAAAAATTACCCTTTTACATGAAAAATAACAATAAACAATATTTTTATATGTAGTTTTCTTTTTGCTTCAGTTAGTAGTTCAGTACACGGTCATTGAATTTTCAAATAGAGATGCAAGGTCTTCTTCAGATTGTTCTCTGGGAGCAAGTTTTGTAATACGGTGCTGGAAACATTGTTTAATTTTATATATTGTCAAAAGTCTTAATTTTAACAACTAACCTGAGCTAGAGTTCCTGTTATCATGCTTGGAATGTCATCTTTATCATATCCCAATTCAGTCAATCCATTTTCAACCTTCATCGTCTGCATATATGTCCGTAACATGTCAGCAAGAATGGGACCTGTAAGTACAGAAAATAAAACCCAAAAGTATTAATTAACACATATCATTTAATGTCCTGTAATTGTAAATATTATTTGATTAGAAAACTACTAGAAGACTTTTGTTATTTATTTTGGAGTTACTAATCTTATGACAAAAGAAAAATTAATAAAACAAATAATTTAATGAGGTTGTGAACTATGCACATTTCTGCAATTTAAAGCTACAAGCAAATTTTTAAAATAAAAATACATAATTATGTACTGAGAAATAAGGTAAATTCAAATGAACTTTCATTTTTTTTTTTTTTTTTTTTAAATACCAGAAACTTGCAAACGCATGTAGCTATTCACTGAATCACCAAGCAAGAATTGTAACCTGTTATTTAAATGTAAAGACTGACAAGCTACAAACTAACTCATCATATTTTTTAATTACTGCCAAACTCTGTTAATGTCTTCTTCTTTTCTTATGCCCACGTGTTGGCGTTTAAACCATGTTACTTCTAGCAAGTCAATAGAGAAAGGATTCTTTCTCTTCTCTTTTCATGTTGCCAGGCAACAAGTCAAGTTCTGTAGTTAATGCAGAGCATCTAAATAGAAGCCCTTTGTCTTGAGGTTCATTTTTACATAATTTAAAAATATCAATACTGTTAATTAATAATAAACTTTTAAATGTCAAATGTTAATTACGACACTTTAGAATAAAAATAAATACACAGCAAAATCTACTTTTGAAAAAATAAGTATGTATATATGTATAGCATACCAGCATCTGCTTGCTTGGCGTTAGTTATGTCAGCTCCTAACATTGCAGCAGCCTCGAGGTGTCTGTCCGGACAAGCAGGGGCAGTGAAGGAGAACACTGCCGGGGCGCTCATGACCACAGAGAGGCCATGTGGGATAATAGGGTGATCATTACTGTAACATTTAAAAACCCTGAAATATTGTTTTCCTCTAATTTGATGGCATGCCTTTATTAGCAATTATTAAAACATAGTGTAAAATGTTTAAAATATAGAGATTAAGTACTTATTAGTAATACGTACAGAATTTTAAGAAAAATGAAAGTATTTTAATCACCTGTAATCTGCAGGTAAGAAGTTCTTCACATGCCCTGATATAGGGTAGGACATACCATGACACAGATGAACTCCTGCATTGCCAAAGCCAACACCAGCCATGGTACTAGCCAGGTGCATATTTGAGCGAGCCTCTAAGTCATCTGGATTGTACACGGCCCTGTGTACATGATTGAAAAAAATATCAACTATGGGTATAACTACAATATTACATGTACAAATACTACCTTTTGAAATATTTGCTTATAATCTGAAGTGCAAAGCGAGCCCAGACGTCAGATATAGGATTCTGACCTTGGTACGAAGGACGTAGCTGTGGATTTTCTGGTCGTGGTGTACGTTCAGTGTATGGAATTGCAGTGAAAGACTCGAGAGCATGACAAAGAACATCAAATCTGAGGAGAAGAGTACATATATTAATTAATGATTCGTAATACACAAAACATCTTTTAATTGTAAAACTAATTAATGAACACGTACCCACTGTACACACAAACTCTTTCAGGAAGAGAAAGCGTATGTAACGGGTCTACAATTCCTAGTATGGGACGCAAAGCTGAACTAGAAATTCCTGTTTTTGCCTTTAATGGGCGATAATCAAAGATACTAACTCCTGTTGTCTCACTACCTGTGCCTGACGTAGTTGGAACTAAAAAGATAAGAAATTATATTTTATAGCATATTTTCTGTGGCTATAGTTATAATCATTAATACCTGCAATTAGTGGCTTCAGTGACACCTCAACTCTTTTTGCTTTTCCGATAGGAGCATTGACGTAGTCCAGAAATTCTGCCTCTGGATCGGAGCAGTACAAATTTGCTGCCTTGCATGTGTCAATGACTGATCCACCTCCCACAGCAATGAAAGTATCAAAATTTCCTGCTCGAGCTACCCGAGCTGCATCTAGTAAACTGAACATTGCATGTTGTTTATTACTTTGGTGGAAGATGTGCATGTTTCAAATGTAAAATTCTCACCTTTCTTCTGTTGGCTCGACACGGACTTGGTCATACAAGTAAAAATTCAAACCATTTTTTGACAATGAATCCATGACAGTTTTAACAGGAGGTAGTTTAGAAAGGTTTGGGTCAGTCATAACACAAACATTTTTGGCTCTCATGTTCACCATATCCATCCCCACTTCTTGCGTAACACCTGGTCCATAGCGAATTGTG